>CM048755.1:556967196-561767196 GCA_026315105.1 Locusta migratoria | reverse complement strand
ACATCGTGTAACAAGTTTTTCACGGTGTACGTGCAATGAGCCCAAGTGGGTTAATTTGCCCAGTGGCCCACATTGTTTCAAGAAAAAACACGCTGCAATTCGAGTTTAACGTGGAAACACTCTCAGTTCAACCGAACTCCCTGGAAATAAACTGGATTGTGGATACTGTACTGTCGGCATCACCACTGATCTTGTTCATACGGCGTATTAAGTCCTGGATTTATACTTTATTTTCTTTTTTTGTGGAACTGCTGAATCCTGTCCTACTGGGAAAATACTGCAGCAACACAGCGCCGGCGTGCCGTTCCAACATCGCGACGGCTCTGTTAAAAGTACTGTTAAAATCTATAACGCTGA
Source organism: Locusta migratoria (assembly GCA_026315105.1). NCBI lineage: Eukaryota > Metazoa > Arthropoda > Insecta > Orthoptera > Acrididae > Locusta > Locusta migratoria. The sequence goes on along the minus strand of CM048755.1, from coordinate 561,766,839 downwards.
TGTACAGTACAAAAATGTCCGGATTTTTAATCTTCCGCGTCGGCCGCGGTGGCCGAGGGGACTGAGGCGCTCCAGTCCCCCCTCGGGCATGGATATTTGTGCCGTCCTAGTTCGTAAGTAGTTCATAAGTAGTTTGTAAGTTTAGGGACTGATGATCCCGTACTTAAGTTCCATAAGCTTAACAAAGATTTCATTTCAATTCATTTAATCTTCCGCCTGAAGTGGAAATCTGTTTCTTGCGAGAAGTGCTGTCTCAATACGGTGACGTAAAGAATATTAGAAACGAAATGTTGTCCAAACAACATCGATTAAAGGTCTTTAGCGATATCAGATCGGTTGAGATGCACGTAAAAAGTAACATTCCGTCGCACATTATAGTGTGCGGTTACAAGGCACAGGTTCGGTATACCGATCTAGAGTTCACTTGTTTCATATGTAACCACAGTGACCATATACGGCAAACTTGCCCCACGCGAGTGACAGTACTCAAACCCACATTACAGAAACGCCGAAGACTCACCTTAGCGGACTTAGTGACAGGAACCCCATTAGCTGACAGTGTACATCCCGGAACTAGTGATAATCGGAATAATACAAGTAAACCTTTCGAGAAGGAATTCCCACCATTCCCTCGCGCAAAGGACCAAGATCAGAACCCGCTCAGCCGTAACAACCCTGACTTGTCTTTTAAGCGACGTTGGGCGGGTGATGGTAGCTCTGACGAAAGTGCATCTGTTTCAGAGAATGTTGCTATGGACGATGTCCAACAACCGATAAATGTTAATAAACCCGTCAATAATCAAATACAAGAACCGATGGTAGTCGAACTTCAAATGTTCGAATGTTCAAATGTTTGTATAGCTTATGGGACTTAACTATGGGGTCATCAGTCCCCTAAACTTACAAACTACTTATGAACTAACTAATACTAAGGACAGCACAAATATCCATGCCCGAGGGGGGATTCGAACCCCCAGCCGTAGTGGCCGTGCAGACCGTGACTGGAGCGCCTCAGTCCCGTAGTCGAACTTTCTTCGCTAGCAGAAAATAGCAGCACGCAGGCGCAAGTAGAGATTACATTGCCTGCCGTGCCTCGTAGCGAAGTATCAGAACAACTCTTTACGGTATCGGAGCAAAATGTAAACAGTGATGTAAGCGAGGTGCCGGCTTGTCAACAGCTGGCCACCACCCAACCGGCCTCCGAAGACAAACAAGAGCTCGGCGACGTAAACACACAACACGAGCCGGCCAGTGTTGATAAGCAAACCGGAAGCGTCAGTGTTTACCAGCAACCCGACAAAGCGAACGAACACGGAAACAGCGCGTCGGAGGATATCGCTTCCGAAGAGGCGCCGGTGAAGAAATCCACTGCCGGTACTTATAAAAAAGTGGCCAATTTAGGAACCCCGTCAGGGCAGCCTGCAGAAAAAGGCAGTAGAACTGGTAGCAGTAAGTCTAGAATCCAACCAAATCGGAATATAGCTCAGAACAAGTCACAAAGTAAAGAACCAACCGATCAAATCAATAGTGAAGTATAATCCTCTAAAGCTGCTTCAGTAATTGATTGGTTCGAGGACGGGGACGAGCCGATGAGTCTGAAATAAATTAACCAATTACATGCAACAAGCGTACAAGTTTATTAGCATCAACATTAGCAAAATAAAATCTGATCTGCAAATTGCATTGTTAAAGAGTTCATTTATGATTCCGAGGCCGATGTCGTACTATTGCAGGAAGTTACGCCTCCGAACTTGTATTTGGGAAAGGATTTTTCCGCTTATTCGTCGTTTTTTCCTTTAGAAAACAGTTGTTTTTAACTCATGCAAAAGAAGAAAAAAAGACAGTGTAGTGTAGATAGTAACGGTGGGTTGTGGGGGCGGCCTGATGCCTGTCGCCGGCCTCCAGCAGCCGCGGCACTCACGTAGCCCCTCCCTCTGTACAAGTTTTGATTCTGTTAAACTGGAATACTGTTGTCTGACTGCTTTAAACACTGTCAGGCGTCAGTTCCATTTTAAAAGAAGCATGTTTTGTTTTCTATTTTGCAACGGATTTTGCCGTTTATTCAACGTTCTTCTTTAGAAAACAGTTAAAAAATAAATAAAAGGCGGTAAGACGTTAAAACTCGACCACTGTACGAAACAAGAGCCTTGTTTTATCACTAAAATTAGCAAATAAGGTCCGTGTGAACTACCGGTTACTCCCTGCTTTAAAACCTTGTTCCCAGGCCCAAACTGAGAACTGGCTCGTTTCAAATTACTTCAATAATAGGAAGTTAATACTACAGTGGTCAATATACATAGCAGCTCACACGTTAATATACACAGACATTAATAAGCAAGCCACCACATTTAAAGTTATCTTAGAAAGGTGGCTAAGAAAACGTTTATGGCGCAACGGATTTATACATAGGAAAAATTGCAGCTGAGCTTGTTCTCAGCACTTGTGAAGAATAATATTAAATAAAAGAGGGAAGGTGCTCTAAAACTACAATTTATAGGCAACTTACGGATTATGCTGAACTTAAACTTGTTTATTCAGATAGAAAAAAGCAAAATGGGGAGCCAATTTTATTAATAAAATAAAATGCATCTCTTACATGGATTAGTGCGGACGGTGCCCAGCCTAAATTATACATGATTTAACACTACTGGGCGGAAGGATTCACAAACAATACTCATTTTCTCACACACACGCAATGCCACAGCGAAACTCACCAAACTCAGCGTGCTGAGACGAGGCGGAAGCAGGCGTCGCTAACGTAGGCGAAATTCAGCAAGTCGGAGGTAGCACAAAACACAATATAAAAAAGCACTTTGAAGCTGGCACTGGTCTGTCGTGGCTGTTTTGAGATGGTGCGTGCGTACAGACTAGTTAAATTACATCTGTACTGGACCGCGAGAAAACATGCTAACGGCGACACAAGGCTACGTTACATTAACGCACTCTACTGAGGGTGAAGTGGTTGAAAATCGGATTCATTATACAAAATCACGGTGGATAGGCGGGGAGAGAAGGTCGACAAATATTAGTGGAACTCAGAAGGGTACCCGCATAGTTACTTCCCTGATGGGCATGGAACAAACAAGAGTGGAAGCTGAAGGCTTTGTTCTATGAACCAACCACGTGGAACACACATCACTCGCGGAAGGAAACGATGAGAAGATTGTTACATGCACTGTACAAAAATGAACATATCACCTATTAGAAATCGGGCCCCACAAACCTAGAAAGTATTTACACAGAGTTCGTACACCTCCACATGATCACTGAAGGTTTTAACATACCAGGCCGTTATCAAACTGCAACTAGAATCACACATACAGCGTTTATCTGTTGGAGATCACTGAATTGAAAAACGAGAACACATTTCCGCACACGATCGGAAAAAATATTCCAAAAAATGATTCTAAGTTCACGAGTCTAAGTTAAACGTGCAAGACAATGAAACGTTACCATTTCGCAGCTTTTGAAGAGGAGAACCAACCTTACCTCGCCAGGCGCCCAGTATAGAATGAACAGCCGAGCGGCCACGGGGGCGCGAAAAGCTACCGGAAGCGGGAAAGCCAAAGAAACAGCGGTGGTGGGGACGCAGAGCAAGACTCGCGCTGGAGAGGACTCGCCGACTATCGTGTAACCAAAGGCTGTAGAAACCTCTTTGGTAGTATCAGAAGCTATCGACGCTGAGCCAGAACGATGCAAAGCGAGCTATTCCTACCGACATTCAGACAACCATAGATTCTCGAACCGCCGGCCGCGGTGGCTGAGGCGACTGAGGCGCTTCAGTCACGGTCAGCACGGCCACTAAGGTCGGGGGTTCGAATCCCCCCTCGGGCATGGATATTTGTGCCGTCCTAGTTCGTAAGTAGTTCATAAGTAGTTTGTAAGTTTAGGGACTAATGACCCCGTAGTTAAGTCCCATTAGCTTTACAAACATTTGAACATTCTCGCACCCACTTAAAGGTACAACAACTGCACATTCTCACAGCGACAGTCTCGTAGCGGAGAAGCCGTACTTATGCCACATTAATTAATATAATAATAAATTATTGACATAACAAAATAAGAAAAACCTAGCAATATTAACTAATATTTTAACACATGAAATAAAAATGCTATTCCTCAAACCTTGAAAAGAGTGGGGTTCAAGTTTTAACAAAATGATGATCTAGCGACATTAAATAAATTATAACTTTACAGAAATATACAAAAAATATATGGAAGATGACAGACGGTCGTATTTCAACGTCTGCCTAGTACGAATGGAGGTCTGGCTGTGATTCCCGGCCGTATCGCAAATTTTGATTAAATGCTTCACCTTTATCATTAATGTCTCCGACATTATCGAGACGAGAAACAGTCTCAGGTTGTATAAATTTCTATTTATTTTGTTAAACGTTAACCCTTGTCGTAATTAAAATTCTCCAATACTATATAGTCAGATCGAATATCTCGTCTCTTGCTCCCTTCTGGAGAAAACTAACCCGCGTTTCCGTTGCCAGCAATTATTATTTTAATTAAGATCCGTATCTGCGGATCGTCAATTAATTAAGTGCAGTTCCAATAAGAAAACTAGTAAATAGACGCTTCTTTCACGTGGCTATCAGAGCCAGAATTTTGTTTAGAGAAGTGCACGCTTCTTTCAATGTTTACGGCGTCAGCTGGTGCCGCGGCTTACTTAAATATTGACTTCCTGCCGTTTCGCTTACATTACACTGGAATAAGTCTTACCGCGCTTTCATTACTGTTGTTGAGATTCTATGACCTCATTTTCATACAGGCATACAAATACATTTCATGGTATATTGCGAGAATGCAAACTCTTTTATATTACTTTAAAAAAATCAACAGATCCCATTATGTATAGATAATGGACATCCAGTTGCTTCGTTCGACACACAGGTTTCTTGTTTCCTAACACAATTCAAAAAATTATATGTGATTCAATGTTTTACCTATTCTGTTTGTATTATATGTAATTGAAGCATTATTTTCTGCTATTCCACTAACTCCGTTTATAATTCTTTTTCCTTACTCTGCTGAACTAGCGAATATTTCTATACTTTCTCATTCTTAATACCTGAGGTAGCGTTTCAACATTTCTACTACTAAGTGTTCAATGCTAAGTAAAGGATTCCAACTATATACCTTTACCTCTTCTTACTTAGGGTCGACACTTATGTCTCCTTTAGCAAACCGCCTTTATTCCTTGTATGTATGGTCGACTTACCGTCGCCTAATGATTCTGAACACCTTCTTTACTACTACTACCACTCCCACTTCACACATTTAAATTGGTCGACTTCAAATGTTCAAATGTTTGTTAATCTTATGGGACTTAATTGCGGTGTCATCAGCCCCTAAAATTACAAACTATTTATGAACTAACTTACACTAAAGACAGCACAAACATCCATGCCCGAGGGGGGATTCGAATCTCCGACGGGGAGCGGCCTCGCGCATCGGAGCATAGCGCATCAATGCGCTCGGCCACTCCGCCGCGTATGGTCGACTTCCTGTCGACATATAACTTCATAACACCACAACTACCTACCTTATATACTTACTGTCGCCTTATATATATCCTTAATAAACCACTATTACATATCTTACATAAATTTATCGGCCACCTGTCGTCTTATACATTTTCTCATAGTATTTTTACTTATCCACTTTGTTCGTAAAATTTCCTGTACTTAAGCTTAACTGCTTATAATATTTCAAAATGCATTTGTTGCTTCGCTTTACACTTGGTATCTGTGCATTGTTGTTATTCTGTATTGGCTTTTAACCTATGTATTGGCGTTACACTTTGAAGCTTGAGCCTTTGTTTATTTTTCAGTGTAGTACAGCACTACTTTTTGTTGATTTTATCTTTAGGTTTTATGTCACCATTGGTTCTTTTTGTTTTGTTGTCCAGTTATCGGAAGCTACTGCAACTCCATCCGCTGTCACACATCTGATTCTGTACTGTAACAGTCTACAATTTAAGAAACAGAAACTTTGATTTGAAGTGAGGTCGTGCGTTACAGAGGCGTATGGATTTGGGTTTCACTTATTGTACCGTGGCTCATTGCGTTGCCACTTCTATCCTCATATGGATTTTCTAAAACCATGTTTAGTCTCTGCAATAGTTACTTCACCAATTATCAGTCGTCCAACTACTTATATATAGTTCATATTTAGGAATACCTCCGTCACGTAAGTGTAAATAACGACTGTTGTAGTTCTTTCCTACGGTATCATTGCGTGCAAACATTTCATACAGAGAAATCCTGCGGTACACGAGTCGAAGGCTTTTGAATTGTGTTAAGTAAGAGAAAGGCCCATTATAGGCAGAGAGAGTGGGGTCAGTGGGAATATTTAGATTTCGAAGTGTAGCGAATGCACCTCTAAACCAAGTAGAATCAAACTTTCAAATTGAAACTCACATGGATCAGTGAAGCATCAGAAATGCCTACAAATGTACTATGATACAGAGAATGGTCGTGATCTATGTGCGTAGGGACGTAAAAGTCTAACCAAACCAGAACTCTGACTGGGATATGAGAGAGTTCAAGTGACTCTGGAGAGAGGAACTTAGTTCGAATGAATGTCACATTTAATTTATCGCATCAAAAGTTATGTAGTACGGTAGATATCCACTCCAGAATGTCTTGTAACATGTCTCCTAATGAGAGTATGTTCCACTGCTTGTTCTGCCTACCTACGAACAGAAGACTGATAAAGATACATTATACGAAATATGTATGGGAGCATTTTTTATGTGTTGCTTTCTCGAGTGATTGGGGGATGTGATCGCATTTAAGTTGTTTAACTGAATTTACTTTCGGAAATTGTTGCTGTATGTAGGATGAAATATCGAATACTGATATTAAAAAACAAGACCAATGACGCAACAGCATCAGGGGAATAGTTACATTACTCGAAATCGGTAATGGATTAGGTAAAACCAGTATATGTAATCTACATTTAGGAACTCTGGTCCATAATTTAGCAAGCAAATGAAATGTCTTGGCAATGGGATGAATTGAAAGAGACAAATACGTTACAGGATTTGTGTTCATAGAAACATTCAACACTTAAAAATACGATGTATAAGGGAATAATGGCGCTGCATTCCTATGGTATATAATCTCCAATTAGCGATAACTATGTCACGAACGGCATATTAGTCAGCTGTGTTTGAGGTTTCATGTAGCTCGTAGTGTATATTTCTCGCTTGTAGCCATCATATTCACTCTCGTTAGATCAAGTCAGAAGAAACTAAATCCATGAAAACCCTTAGAGAAAAATTACACAGGCAAAACAAAGTCATAACTAAAGCAGACAAGCGAAGCTCAGTGGTCCTTACCGACAAGGAAAAATACAATAACAAGACACAAGAATTCATTTCACAAAATATAATCACAAAACTAAAGTCAGATCCAACGAACACATTCCATACAAAAATGAAGAACATACTAAAAACTGTAGAATACACACTGGATGACAAAAAAAAAGGGTCTCATGACACGTATGAAACCTATAGTCGGCGTCAGCTACGAAGGCGGACAAGTTTTAAGCCGTTCTGTGCAGTTGCCTCCATTACCGCAATGACAGCCAATAATGTTCATTCTGTATGCGCATGGCTGGCCGCGCGTTACGCAGTGTTTCTCCCGCAGGCGCAACTAGTGGTGCTCGGCCGTAGCTCCTCCCCTCCACTCTTCCCCTATCGATCCACCTCTATGAGCGGAAGCGCCTTCTTATGTGACGCCAGGTATAATGCACCAAAACTCCGGAGCAAACCAAAGCTTCATCAAATAAATAACCCAGATAGAGTAATGATTAATTATAGACAAACACCCACATAACCCTTGCTAGACATATGCTAAACGTACTCGCACAACGGTATAAAACACAAAATGACAGAACAATCAAAACCACAGTGGAAGTAATAAACAACATTAAGGACTTATATATCCCTGACACAGCTACGTTGATCTCATTTGTTGTTGAAAACATGAACTCCAAAATTCCAGTCAAAGAAATAATCAAGATAATAGAATAAGACCTAGAAACTTGCAATCAGGTACCAGAAGAACACATAACAGGGATAAGAACACCCCTACACCTTATCACAGACAAAATTATCTTGCAAATGATAGGTAAAGGAAGGGAAGAAAGAAGAATAGGAAAGAAAGGATTGACAGTGGCCGCATTTGGGCATTGAAATTAAGCAATGGCGACAAGTGAAAATGTGGGAATCGAACCCGGGTCTCCCGCTTCGGGCCAGCGGTCGCCTTAACCACTTGGTCAACTTTTTTTTTTACTGACTACACATATATAATTTTTTATGTTTTTTGTTATATATGCAGTTTCTTGCAATTAATGAAACAAAAGAAAACAGAACAAACCGTGGAAAACCACGAAAAAGAACCACTATAAGCGACGTCACGGCACGTGGCCGCCGCCTACGCAGCTCCACGGTAAAAATAATTTTTTTTTTTTTAATTTTTATTTTTTCTTTATTTTTCACAAAATGAAATCAATTCTACATAAGTGAAATTAGGAAGAAGCAGCAAACACTATTAAAAATCATCTTTCTGCATTTTAAACTAAGTACATTGTCAATCCTCTTGGCAACATAGACAATGTTATGCATTTTAAACGTAAAGAAACAAAATTTTCTGCTAAGGAAAAAATCATAATTAAGATTAATATCCATAAAGGGAACGGTCAGTAGAACATATCATTACAATCCAAAAACGAACCAATCGAATCCAGTAACGTAGCTATTCGTCAACCATCAATTTTGTGAATACATGTAACAGGGAGACATGCAAGAATTTGGCAAAAGTTTGTCTGCATCGTGAATGGGTTTTAATCCTGTCGTGTTCAGTCGAAATATATGTCAAGTAGTATCCATATTGTAGCATTTCGCTTACTGGTTGGAAAAACGTTACATTGCGGCACTAGAGCATCGTCAATGTTCATCGACCGCGTGTTCACCCGGTTTATAAGCCGCAGCATGTCGCGCGCAACATCCCACACCCCACTGTGATTTCGGCAAACGAAGCGGTGCTCGAGTGAGTCTGGAACACAGCATGCTTCAAAGGCGTCAGTAGGGACGAGTTTGTTTGCAAACAGCTTGTCGTTAGTCGGAAAGGTGCGGTGGACAATGGAGTACCAGACACTGTGGACCGCTGGTGGGATGACGTTGGAAGCCAAGTTCTTCCGCACGGCTGGCCAGCGGACCCAAGGTAGCCGATACTCCCACTTACAACGCGCCGGAGTTCCGCGGAGGGCGGCAGTCATGTCGGAGACCCGAGAGCTGGGGGTGGCGGCGAGCAGCAGGTAGCTGTCGTCGATGAAGTATCGCCGGACGTAGTTGAGCTGGAACGGCACGTGGCAGACGTCGGGGAGCCGGGTCGGTACTCACCGTCCTCCGGTGCGAGGGTGCAGATGTCGTGCGCCACTTGAAAGATGGAGCCCCGCCACAGAAACCAGTACACCGCCTGCTGTACGGCGCGTGCCAGCTGTTTGGGCACGGGCAGCACCTGGGCCAGAAACCAAGCACGGGCCAGGACGTGGCTACCGAGCAGGGAGACCTTGTCACGCAGGGCGAGGCGGCGAGCCGCGTAGATCCTGGCGACGGCGCGTATCTTGCAGAGGGTGGGGCGCCAGTTGAGAGCCTCCATCCGCTGTGGATTCGGCGTCAGCAAGATACCGTGGACCTTCTGCTGCTCCTTAACGCAGAACCAGTTTCCGGTTAGGGAGTGCGCTTGAGGTGTCATCGGGAGTAGAACGGTCTTGAGACGGTTTACCACGGCCCCAATTGCGTGCTTGAACCGCTGTAGCATACCCTACAGAGTGTCCACATCCTCAGGACCGTCGACGAAAACACCGAGGTCGTCGGCGTATGCTTTGCATCTGAGGCGACATTCACCAACCGAGATTCCTTGGCATGCTTCTGCAATGGTGCGGAGGAGGGGATCCAAAGCAATGGCTAACAGCGCCATTGACATGGGGCACCCCTGACGCACTGAGCGACACCGTGGAAAGGGCTCAGTAAATTGATCGTTAACCCGTACTCTAGAAGTGGCGCTCCCCAAAAGATTCTGAACCATGGACGTGAATGGTATCCCAAATCCCATGCTAACCATTACTTTTCTTAGGTATATATGACTAACACGTCGAAGGCATTACTAAAATTTATTAAGAGTACCGCAGCTGTTCGCACTCGTGCACTCCTGACATAACCGATACAGTCACGGTATGCTAGAATGGCGTCAAAAATGTTCCTGTCTCTGACAGCGCAGGTTTGATGTTGTGAAAGGACGGTGGGTAAAACCGACCTTATCCTTGATGCCACACAGCGGGTAAAAATCTTAAAGTCCACGTTTAATAAGGTACTTGGTCGAACATCATGGACACTCGGTATGTCGGTCGACTTCGGTAAAAGTGTGATAACACCCTCTGAAAAATCTGTGGGAATCGCAGCACCATTCTGTATATCATGCGCAATGTTAACAAATACATCGCTAAAAAGATTAAAAAATTTACGATAAAATTCCGCCGGTATCCCGTCAGGGCCAGGTGACTTTCCCGCGGGGCTCCGACGAACGGAATCATTGGCCGTGAAAGGATCATTTAAATGCACCCTGTCCATGTTGCCTAGAGCACTAGGCACAGAAGTTAAAAAATCTCTCATGGAGTTATCGTCAAGGTTCACATCAGTGAAAAAGGTGCTAAAATGTTGGTGGACAACAGCGATAATGTCCCGCATGGCGGTGGTTCGAGTCCCGTCGCGACATTTCCACGTGGAAACATTGAGTTGTTGACGCCTCTTTCTCTCCCTGTTTAAGTGATAAATGGACAGGGGCTCATCCTCGACGGGCTGGCTGCGCGCGATGGCTCCCGCCCCCGCCTTGCGGAGGTCCGCCAGGCGCTGCGCCTGGAACCGCTTGTACGCCGGCAGCAGCGCGGGCTAAAGCACTAGATATATCGAGCTGAACAATCCGCCATTTTGAATCCCAACTCGACGACAATCTTATATGCTTTGTGTGGTGTAGCGAAGTGAATCACCGAATAGTTTGTGATTTTATTGTTTCTTTGTGTGAAATGGTTGGTTGTGCTGCTCCAAAAGTCTCATATAATAGCAGGCATTGTCGCTGTACGTTTTATCGGTTTCCTTCAAATATACATCGGCGTAAAAGGTGGCTTGTAAATACCGGACGCCAAGTATGGGTGCCAAAGTCGAGCAACTATCTGTGTGAAGTTAAGAACAAAACCTTTTTTATTTGTGGTCGAAATAGAGAGATAATAACGAGAATATGGGGCCATACATGTAAACAATGGTGTAATTTTGCTGCAGATTGTCAACATAACACGACATACAGTCTGTTTAAAGAAAGCTACTTTTCTTGATTTTATTTAGACCAACTAAGGAGCTATTCTAAGGGCTGTTTGTATTTGTATTTCAGATGATGCATGCGTGCAGCAGGCTTTGCCCAACTAGTGGTTTTTAAATTATATTATTTCGCATTAATTCAGTGTTTAATTTAAATGTATCTCTCAATACGGGAATATGTAGGCCTAAGCCAAGCTATGAAGAGCATGTTTGAAAACAAAAGAAAGAAAAAAAAAATAACTTCGCAAAAAAATGCGAACAGGAAGTAAGTCGTACGTGAAAGGAATTAAATTCAAAACTTAGCATGCAACTTTCACTTTATTTCAAAGTGCATGCTACTAGAGAGACTTTATTTAGTCGTTATCTAACAAAACCAGACGTTCAAAGTTATTTAACACATTTTCACGTAAAATCTTCTCTGAAATATGGTGTGTGTGTAAAATGTGCGAGGTATTAGAGGGGGAAATATCAGAATTCAACATTATGTTTTAACTGTTTTCGAATGCAACTCTTCGTTACCGTAAAAGTATGGGGACGTACCATTTATAATCCAAAAAATACAATATTTATAACGTATTTTAATTGGACGTGGTAAATATTTAGAACACCACCACATGACTTAATTTGTGATGGTATCATATGTCTAAATAACTTATAATCACTAACTTTAAGTTGCTTGCTTCTTACAGTCAAATATAAGCAAATTTTCTATGCAGTAATATTTTCTGCATTAGGGAAGTATATTTAATAGCCTTAAGAGCATATTAAAAAGCGTAAGTGTTCCGTAGTCGTTAAATGCGGGCCTTCGACACGGGATTCAAAATGGCGAATTGTTCTGCTTGTGCTATATAGTGCTCTAGCGCGGGCTGTGACGTCACGCGCTCCGACAAGTCGCGTAGACAGTCCTGGTGGAAGCGGGACATGGCGCGACGGCACCGCGCCGCCTCGCGACTCATCTCTATTAACGCTCGCCTGACCGCCGGCTTTGCCATTGCCACCCACTATTCTAAATCGCTGATATCACCGGGCTTGTCGCGTACAATCTTTTGCCACTTTAAGTTAAAATTATCAATAAAATGTTCATCTTCTAAAAGGCTACAATTGAATTTCCATAAAGTTTTGCGACGAGGAACACTCGGTTGCGCTAAAAGTAACTGGCAATAAAAACTACTGTGATCGGAAAAGATAACTGGTCGTACTTCCGCTAAACGGACATTGTCCCTGAGGTGGGCCGACACATATATTCTGTGAAGTCGACTACGACCCGTTGGATAAAAGTGCGTAAAATAAGTTGTATCGTGATATAATACCCGCCACACGTCAACAAGTTTAAAGGTGTCAATTAAAAACTGCAGTTCCTGGCATTTAATAGGTCGTGGTTCTTGATCACGATCCTCTGAAACAGCATTACAATCACCGCCAAGTACTTAAGTATGAACATTGCGAGATAAAAGATAAGAAACCATCATTGCTATAAAACTGTGCCTTCGCCGGCTTGTTATTGCCGGCCGGTCCATAAACGTTTATAAACATAATTCCTAAAATAGTAATCGCAATCCCATGACCGTTAGGTATTAGTTCAATATTTTCAATAGGCAAGTCGGATTTCACTACGATAGCGGTTCCGGTAGTGTCAGAGGGTAAAACATTCTCCACCACAATAAAATCAGTAAAAGTATGTAAATATAAAAGCGCATCGCGCGTAACCTCTTGTAAAAACGCGACATGGCAGTGATTGTCACATAAAAAGTTCCTTAATGTCAACGCCTTGTAGGCACTTCTCAGTACATTGACGTTAACCGTTAAAATACTCCAGAGTCCCGGATTAAGAGTCATTGTAATAAAACAACACAGAATAAAATGAACTACAGACATTAAAAACAGTAAAATCGGTGAAAATCGTGCTGCGAAATAAAACAGAGTGGTCACACAACAGAATAAGGAAATTTTCACTTCCCGTCATCATCCGCCATAGTCTCCGTCCAATCGACGCGCTCGCCGGGGGGGGGGGGGGGAGGGGCGGCGGGGGTGGTATCAGGTCGCCCGCTCCGGCACTGATGCTGCGCCTGGCGCAGTCATGTCGATATCGGGCAACAGAGCCTTCACCGACTGACGAGCTCGTCGGTTACGCTTTCCGTTTGACGGCCGCGGGGGTGGAAACTGGAAGAGACTCTGCTTCCATTGCGGGGGGCGGCACGCGAGCTCTGTCGGTCGGCCCCGCGCTGCGAGGCGGTACGGGGTTCGAGGCCTGCTTTGCGCCTCGCCGTCTCTTTGCGAGACGTGTGCTGGCGGGGGGGCGGAGGAACGCGACGCCGGCGGCAAGCTGCGGTCTCGGCGGGAAATGTCCCGGGATTCGGACCTGCGGGAGGAACTGAAGCTGCGGGGGCGGGAGGACTCCCTCTGAGGCTTGGGGGCCGGCTGGTCGACCGCACCGCAGGCCTCAGGCCCCGTATCACTTTCGGTGGCCGCCACCGTGGCTACGGGAGCCGCGGAGGTGGAGTCCACGTGTTCTGACCCGACTACAGGTTTGGACACAGCCTCGGAAGCAGATACACTACTGGGTGGGTTAGGACATTGAAACACTGTAGGAACTACAACTTCCGTAACAGCGCGGTCGTCATTTGTACTGTTTGCAGTCACATCCGGTACATTTGCGTCACTTTATGGGATTGCAATCTCATTATTATTCGCCACAGGGGTTTTATCCACAGCCGCGGGGATTTCCGCCGTAGCGGGTTCCATCTCGCGGTCCAGGGGATCGGTGGGGGCGGTATGTCCGGCAGCTACGGCAGCGTAGCTGTGCCCCAGGTCTACGTTATCTTCTCGCGGTAGTTCACCGGCCGCTTACGTGTGGGACATTGGAGTCTGTAATGGCCGACAGCATGACAAAAACTACACGTTTGAGGTTGTCCCTTATAAGTTAAAAAGCACTGTGCCCATTACCATAATAAAATAAGGTATGTGCTGTTTTATTACCATCGCAACGCTACGCACGCCATTATAAACTTGAAACCGGTAATCAGTCGACCATTTCTCTTTGACCACTTGGGAGACATCACCGTACGGTTGGACCGTCTCATCGCGGATCTCAAATGGTAGATTAAAAACACGGATGTGACGAATACCAAAGCCACCATGCGTAATTTTAACCATGCTTATCTTCCCGTTTAAGTGACGGAATTTAGTTCTCCGTTATTAACGGAGACAAGTCTCTCACACAGTTCAGCACTAGCAACTTTCAGAAACAGGGCGTTAATGAATGTGTCATACTGAATACAAATTATGTCCGGGTCGTTAACCAATAAATTTTCCTCGACCCATCTATGGATTTCAAAGGCGGATGGTTTGTCGACATTACGATGAAACGAAACCTGAACGTTGTTTTCTCTCTCTTCACTATAATCATTCATGGAACAGACTTACAATTAATTGAAGCCGCGAAGAGCAGAAGAGCCGCCGCCGCCGCGATGCCCGCAGCGACGCAAACACCAGGACGTAGACAAGCCGCGCGCCGCACCGAGGTGTCGACCCGTGCTCGCCTCCCGTCCGTCTCGAATTCTCAGAAGTCGCACGCTATGTTTGTAGCGCCCCTATCGTCCATGCCCTCTTACACTCGCCATTACGGATTCCCGTGCGAGGTCGGACGTATTACCGCATCTACGGTGAAGTAGGTGAAGCAAACGCCGTCGTCGCGTATAAATACTTATTGTATTGGTGTGCTGTCTGTTCTTTCGGACGTCCGAAAGAACGGACTTGACAACAGCCATTCAACATGTGCAGAACATCTAAGTCAAGAAAACCACTATCCCACCACCATAGAAACAGACATGAATATATTCAGATTTAGCAATAAGAAACATCTCCTGACTCTCCAAGAGAATTTCCAAATTCAAAAAACATTAATAGAAAATAAACACACATTAAATGTCCAAGTAAATATCAGCAACCAAACACTATTTAAAACAATAAAAGACATAATACACAAAGACAAACCTCCCCCACCCTTAATCACAACACATAATACGACCACATAAGAAAACAACAACTCCGCTCCACAAACACTTGCAGCAAATCAGAAACACACACACACTCACACACAGAGCTTCGGTAGTTGAACTAAAATAATATTTATGAACACCCACACAATACAGTGAGGACATCACATGAGATTGCTAACTGATGCCTGTTTTGACGGAAACAAAAATCAAGAACACATCTCACAGTGGGAACCAAATAACTTAAAAGCAAACAACACACGTACAGACGATAAACATAAACAAAACAAAAGACAAACGCAACCCGCCAGGTTACAAAAATAACGAGTTTTCGACAACTTTTAATAAAGAAGTGTGATTGTAAATAGCGACAACAAGTGGCAATGTACTACAAACAACGCATGAAGAAGGCAACATGAAAAACGTGAGTAATCGTAACAGTTCATTTTATTCAAAATAAAATAAACCCATAGCTTGAGAACTGTTCATGATCGAATTTAGTAAAAACCACACAAAATTGTAAAACAAAAAATATTTCCTGTACGGTTGACCACTGAACATGCTTTAAAATAGAGCGAAACGGGTCTGGTCTAAAACAGACTAATTTACAGTTGCAAAAGACTCTAACCCAACGTATAAAAACTGTGTAACTGCAATTGCGGAAGAAGAATTATGCAGAACAGAGCTGTATGGAGCTGACATAGGATGGTGTGAGGTGCCAATAACAAGTGATACAATCAGGACTATTTCCGTGGGAAAGGCCGCTCAAAGTTTTAATACTATGCTATGATTTGCCAGTGCATATGGAGGCTGGCGCCAAAACTAATTTCTATTCCGGTCGAAGTTCTATATATTTTTCATTACATTTACTTCATTTTCATAAGAAGTCATCTATCAGTAGCAAGGTACCATTCTGTTGTTTCAGATGATTTAAAAGCATGTAAATCAATAAACAAAAGAAAAACTAAAAGGCAGATGAAATGCTTCGGCTGTGTTTTGGCGAACACCGGCAGACCGAGGCGTTTCGCGCTATCTAGCCACTCCGGACTTCACACTCATCACCGACATGCCTACCCACTGTCCTATGCGGTCGATCATAGAATAACAGTTGACTATATAAAAGTGCATTTTAAGCTTGTAGCAGCAATATAAATCGTCAATGTTAATTAGATACAGTGGAAATTAAAGTGCAAGGACCGTGCGAATACATGGCACAGTTAGTGGAATGAAAAAAAAGTTAGGGAAAATGAAAATAAAGTTGAATGTTCACGCATAGCTTTCTTCAGAATCAATCAATGCAAGTGTTTAAAAGCCTAAATGAAAGAGCTTGATCCTCTGAGTGTTGTTAGGTCTAAAAGAAATCGTACCTCAATTAGAACCGAAGATATCGTAAAACAAATCGATTAAAATATTCAATTCAAGGACAGGAGGATACCGCGACTGAATAAAAATAAATGAAGGAGAGACTTCAGTTACTTCTGATATTTGACCACAAATCTACGAATGAATACCTTTCGTTTAAAGCAAGAATGAAGGAAATCGGTCGGACAGAACGGACTGACCGACTGACTTTAGATTACAGTTAGGACATCCCCATAAAAATATACAGAAGGAAATCGCGTTTGAGTATAGAAAAAGGAAAGCGAGAGTTATGTAAATTCTGATATTTGTACATGTGGTGTCTGTACCGAAAGAGCAGACCTAACTTCTGGTCCTGCAGTTGTTATTCTTTCATATTCTCAGAATACGTGACCAACTGCGAATGCTGGGTACACATTTTCAGCTTTGCCCATTCGCAGTTGCTCACATATTCTGTGAATATGAAAAAATAATTGCAGGATCGGAAGTCACGTCTGCTCTTTCGGTACAGGGGCCACACACACACACACACACACACACACACACACACACACACACACACACACATATATATATATATATATATATATATATATATATATATAACATGCCAGTGACGGGCAATGATCCTTTCGTTAGTGGGGAGGATTGGGCAAAGTTTGAGGCCCTTAGTCTTAAGGGAAATAGTTTCTAAACTACGAGTTTGAGTACTGTGGGCAGGGTAGATCTGGGAATTTGTATATGACGGGAGGCGTGCGCAGGTAGTCCTTGCAGGTGGAGTGATCACTGTGTCCCCAGTGGTGTAGTGGTCAGCGAAACTGCCTAGAAAGTGGGAGACTCGGGTTCGAATTCCGACTGGGTACACATTTGCAGCTTTGTCCATTCGCAGTTGGTCACATATTCTGTGAATGTGATTCTGATATTTGATGACAAATCTGTGGATAAATCGTTTCGTATATTCTGTGAATATGATTCTGATATTTGATGACAAATCTGTGGATAAATACCTTTCGTTTACAACAAAAATGAAGGAAATCGACTGGGTAGTTTGGTCTGGCCGACTCCGGTTCCTCGCTAAGTAACCTAACAGCGTCAACATCAAGAACCAACTACCTGTGTGCCGTCATCTAAGCTGGGGACACAACTTGTGAAGACAACAGTACGGTAACCAATTTATCACTCAGAGCGGTGAAAGTAACTAGGCACCTCACGAGTACTGCATTTTAGTTACAACCGAATTCAGTTACTCGACATCCATGGTAATATTCAAAGTGAAGTGGTTTGGTGGTATGAGGCTAGACGTTGTTAGTGGGAACTGTGAGCTGTGAAACATCAAGAAAAAATATTGAATATGTAAAGTGAGCGATCCGCGATTAACTGAATAGTGAACTGTGCTTGAAGCGTTTTTATACTCTCGTTCAATGCTAAATTTATTTGTGAACTAGCTGAAAACCCGGCGTTGCCCGGGTATTTATTTACTTATTACTGCCTGAAGTTAGTACTTCTCCTGTCCTTCTCTCTCTGTCCATCTTCTTTTTTCTAAAAAATGTTATCTTTATCGGAGAACATGTAAGAAATAACACTGTCTTGGATAATGTACAAAATTATCAGCGCATTATTCAAACAAAGAAAGATAGAAGTCAAAACACAAAAGACATATAAAATTCACACGATCTCATATTTATTCAGTTATATGTGGTAGAATTGTCTAATTTTTCTGGTATGTATTCATTTGTATAAGTACTGCATGTCTGTAAAATTTCTTGGGAATACAATTGGTGTTAATGAAGTAATAGATTACTACTTGGTGCGTGATAGGGCGGTTTTCTATGAACGTTACTGTTTTATGTGCTCATACCTCATGAACTACAGGTCGCATTGCGCTACAATTTCGGAGGCACATTCAACGATATGTGTGTACATTGACTATAAAATTTCCTACGGCTACAATTTGTAGTGTAGAAATTATAAATTGTAATGTCATACCGAATGCCGTAGTTTTACTCCATAAACAGCGGAAAAGTAGTAAGCGAGAAACTTTTTTCCTTTCATCATTTTAGTATGGTTGCCAGCGAGAAACAGATTAATACAGGTTTGAAATTATGTGTAAAGTTTGTTGCAAGTCGCTAAGTACTGTCATTATCATACAGTGTATTTCGAAAGTCTCGCCGCATTATATGGCATTTTTTGCGATTTATATTGGTTCTGACGTAATATCTTTTGAACCATGTGCCGTATGTGATTTTTAACCATGCAGCAATGTGTGCACCAAATTTGGTTGAAATCGGTCCAATGGTTTAGGAGAAAATGAACAGCATTGTCGCTTATGGCAGCAGTTATCCGCGCATCTCATTGTTTATGACGTCATATCTCGTGAAATATATATCGTATGTGGTTCTTACACTTACTGCGACCGTCCTCATGGATTGAAGCTGACGTGTACAAAATTTCACAAAGATTGGAACAAAACTATAGATTTGTGTGCAACACGTACAAATATACGGACACTCTGCTTTATATATCAGATATTGATGCACCAAATTAACATTTATCGTGAGCCGATAAAATGATATTAGTGAAGGCACAGAAGTAGTGCGAAGATTTAAAGTGAAAATGTAGGTCAAGTGCGCGGGCAAGGGGATTATGTATTCCATCACTGTTCAAGATTCAACAGACTAGGAGACGGCGCAGCGCAGGTAGCGCAGCGAGACGCGGCAAGCGGTGCAGAACAGTGAAGCAGCTGGCAGTGGCACGCATGGCCAGGCAGCAGAAGTCATCATTACCTGCCGAGGAGCAGCTTACGTCTGCTTCAACGTGTAGCGCAGGCGTAATTGCAGCCGCAGCCGCAGCGGCAGACACCAGAAACCGCCGCGGTGGAGTAGCCGAGCGGTCTAAAGCGTCTCGCCTGCGGAGCGCACGGTTGCTCGCCGTGGAGGTTCGACTCCTCCCTGGGGCATGGGTGTGTGTGTGTTGTCCTTAGGTTAGTTTACCTAGGGTTAAGTAGATTTAAGCTACGGACTGATGACCGCGCAGTTTGGTCCGATAGATTTACAACCATTTGAACATTTGAACCAGAAACAGCGAATACCAGCACACACTACACGAGATATTGGTGTACGTGTTACGCTGGCATTTCGTGGCCTAAGGTTTTTTAAGAGCAGCTAAACTGTTAAATACAATTCTTATCAAAAATTTATTAGATACTTTGTTCCGTTATAATGGCTAGAGAATGGGAGAGAATGTACTCTCTTCAAATAGGGAAAGAAATATACTCAACATAATAGCAACGATCTGTTGGATCAGCCACCAAATATGCCAACAGATATTTGTGCCGTCCTTAGGATAAGCTAGTTGATAAGTAGCAGTGTGCACGCGTGCGCCATGTGCGTGGCCTGCCGCAGTTGACCGCCGACTTCCGACTTCGCCCTGCACTGCTCCACGTGCAGAGCTCACCAGCGCGCACGAGGCGTAAGAAGTTACGAGCCCCATTCGTGCTACTGTTCCGGCCCATCGAAGGCATGCAAGTGGCGTAACCGGTTGGCGCGGCCCACCTGTCGCTGCCGCCGCCCACATACGTCGCCTACCGACGCCGTCCGTCCGTAAGTGCTGTGTGGATGAGGCGCCGCCCCATATCTTCTGCCGGTCCTGCCAAGGATAAGAAGATGATTCCGTACCGGGGCCGAACCACTGGCAGCAACCCCAAGCAGCGCGGACCATCCGCCGCCCCCGCCGCCCACGTCGAAGCCACGCGCGCGCCGCGTAGTGCGACCGCACATCGCCCGCCGCCCACCTGCCGCCCCCGCCTGCTATGCACCGTACCACCGTCGTATTTCATCGTGCTACACCACGTCCCGACGGATAAGTACAGACTGATATTGCATGATTTATTGCCTTCTGTTCCGAGGTGTCTCGAACTAGTAGAGTAATTTGAATATTAAGTTTCCCTAGGCTAAGTAAGGCATAATGTTTCTTCTCCCGAGTGAATGGCTTAGCTATTGTTGGTTTTTTGCTGCTAATTTTACAGTTATAGTACAGAATAATACTCTTTTCCTTATATTATTTAATTTTGAGCATTGCCGGAAGTATGGAAGTTTCATTTTTTGGTTAATTTGTAGCATGTATAATCACACAGCTTTATGATTATTGACAAAGTGTTTCACAAACGCTAGTAATATGTGGCCTAGCTTCCACATTGTCCGAGATGTTCGTGATATTTCTTCCACTTAGTTTCAGTGTCACGATCTCTCTTTCCTTGATCTTTCCTATCAATATTTTCCTTGCCGTAAATGAAAGTAAATTTCCGCCCTCCACAGATGTGATGGGTTAAAGCAAGGCATTCCCCCTCCAAACCGCGTCTGGCAGAAATTGAAAAATCATTGGTACAAGGGAGAAGTGTGAAATTCTCAATCTTGAATGATGTGTGCTTTTGTTTTAAGATCAAACACCGACCCAATACCAGCGTTGAGGTCTTTAAAGAAAAGAAGAATGAAGTGGGCGTCTATCTTTGGTTACAGAAGAACTGGTTCACGCGATTGATGACAAGATGCCGGACGCGGTAGCCGAGGGGACTGAGGCGCTCCAGTCACGGTCTGCACGGCCACTACGGTCGGGGGTTAGAACCCCCCCCCCCTTGGGGCATGGGTATTCGTGCCGTCCTTAGTAGTAGTAAGTTCATAAGTAGTTTGTAAGTTTAGGGACTGATGACGCCGTAGTTATGTCCCATAAGCTATACAAACATTTGAAAAAAACCTTTTTTTGATGACAAGATTCAGGAAAACCGTAGTTTTACAATTAGTGCTCTCGCTATGGACTTCCCCCAAATTTCACTGTTTCCAACTGGTTGAAGACACAGATGGCAGATTTCTATGAATAAGGTATACAAAACCTGGTGCCACGCTATGACAATTGCGTGCAAAATTTCGGTAGTTATGTGGAAAAGTAGTTTAACAGTTGTAGAATTTTGAGCAATAAAAATTTCTTCTGTATCTGTGTACAATTTCATTTTATTACCAAACGGAACTTACTTTCTGGACGCGCCTCGTACATCAAATCAGTTACAAGGTACAAATTATGGAGTTATGTTAATGAAAATGTGGATTCTGCTTCAAGTGTCGGCACGGAGAATATAGATAGTGTCTCTCTTAATCGTAAGGACTTGGTAGATTTGAATGAAAATGTCGGAGGTACTGGATCTGAAATCGACATTTTAAATTAGCAGACACTGGAAGGAAGTACAGTGAGTCTTAGAGCTGCTTCAGCAGACACTTTACTATCCGAAGATAAAAGGGAGAAGGACGTGTGTAAATAACAAAATATGGTGACAATGTTAAATCTACGTTTAAAGGAAAGAGTACAAAAATTAGTATATGGGCTTAAAGAATTTAAAGTAGGGCAAGAAGAAAACACAAGAAATGTTAAAAAAGGGCAAAAAGAAATCACAGAAACTCTTAAGAGATTAGAACCTAGATTACAGCAATACACAGGAAGACTAGATGCTATGTTAAACGAAAAAAATGTGGAAATGGTTAACATGAATCGTATGTTTGAGGTTTTGGAAAACAGGGCGAATGCCAATAAAACTAAATCAGCAGACTTTTGGCGGAAAACAGATCAAGAAAAACTTGAAACGGATGAAAAACTGAAAATGGGTAAATGTGAAGTTAATGTTGAAGTTAAGATACTTAATGAAAATGTGTACGGTAGAAGCGGGAAATAAAACAGAGTAAATGAAAGAATTTGTTCAGGTTATTGGTTCAACAGACTGAGAGCTCTACACATGAACACTTCAAAAAGCAGCAAAGGAAAACCAGTGTGTTTCCTCAGAGAAAACAGTACGGTAAATTGGTGTTTGTCACATGGAATGCTGTTTCAGTACGCAAGAAGGTAGTAGTATATTTAATAAAGTCATTTCATTAGGAATAAATAAAACAAAGTCCCTAAAGGAGCATATTCAGGAGTTCATAGATGTAAAGCTATTGATTAACATTGATTTGACGGCAAGCTTCTGTCGGGTTCTTCTAGAAGAGAAGTGTGATGAATATTCCTCATTCGTCTGAGGAGGACGAAGTTATCAATTGAGATTCGAAACAGGAACAATCAAAGGAATACGGTTTTTCCCGTCTTCATCTTTCTGAACCATTTATTATCTTCCTTAACTTCTTCACAATCGAATGTAGTTATGGGTAGAAACCGCAGGGGGCAATATCAGAGAAAACAGTACAGTAAATTGGGTTAGGTACCAGGTACCCGAGTTAACTGTCAGCTTACTTCCTTTCCTTTCACGCTGTTAGTTCTTCCTTCGTCATCATTCTGAAGTATTCACTATCCCAATTAATTACTCAAACATGTAATCCAGCTGTATAAACATCTGCAAATCACGAGTAAAAATGAAAACAGAAACACTAGAACATAAACAAAGAGGCCATTATCTATCAAAGAATACGTCACGGATTCACAGGTAAAAGAACAACACGAGGTTACACCTATAGACGGAGGTTCGAGTCCTCCCTTGGGCGTGGGTGTATTTGTTGTCCTTAGCATAAAGCTATATTAAGTAGTTTTTAAGCCTAGGGACAGATGACCAGCATAGTTAAGTCCCATAGATTTACAAACATTTCAAAATTTTGAACGAACCACGAATATGAAAATATATTTACAAATTACACATTTGTTTAGTTAAAAACAGAAATATAAATAAAATGCTAACAAAGGACAAGTTTCTCAAAATAAACATTAAAAGTTACATCAGCAAGATGTATGGTAGCAAGCAAATACACACAAACGAAAGGGAACAAGAAAGCTGTGTGTCAAATAAAAACAATGACGTGATTAACGGTGTATCGAATATACAAAGCAGAGTGTCCGTATGTTTGTACGTGTTGCGTACAAATCTACAGTTTTGTTCCAATCTTTATGAAATTTTGTACACGTACGCTTCAATCCATGAGAACGGTCGCCGTAATTTTAAGAATCATATACGATATATAGTTCACAAGATATGACGTCATAAACAATGAGATGCGCGAAAAACTGCTGCATTTTGCGACAATGCTGCTCATTTTCTCCTAAACCGTTGGACAGATTTCAACCAAATTTGGTACACACATTCCTTACTGTAAGGTAACAATTATGCATGGTTAAGAATGACATACGGTACTTGGTTCAAAAGATATTACGTCATAACCAATAGAAATAGCAAAAAATGCCATATAATGCGGCGAGACTTTCGAAATACACTGTATGAGAATGGCAGTACTTAGCGACTTGCAACAAACTTTAAACATAATTTCAAACCTTTATTAAACTTTTTCTCGCTGGAAACCATAGTAAAATGATGAAAGGAAAAAAGTTTCTCGCTTACTACTTTTCCGCTGTTTATGGAGTAAGAGTACGGCTCTCGGTATGACGTTACAATTTATAATTTGAACACTACAAATTGTAGTGACAGGAAATTTTACAGACAGTATATACACTCATGTAGTTGAATGAACCTTCTAAATTGTATCACAGTACGACACGTAGTTAATGAGATATGACCACATAAACAGTAACTTTCGTGGGAAACCACCCCATCACGCACCAAGTTTTAATCTATTACTTCTTTACTACTAATTGTACTCCGAAGAGATTTTGCAGACATATAGCCCTTATACAAATAAATATATACCTGAAAAATGCCAGGAATAAATAAATTAATACCCGGGTAACACCGGGTTTTCAGCTAGTTTTGTATATTTTAAAAAAAATGATATTCCAAATTGTTCTTTTGATGGACTTTTGAAACGTATTTGCATACCTGGATAATAGTATTTAAGACCAGTAATGGGACTTAAAAATCTCATAGAAGTACACAGTACGGCAGATGGCCTTGTATCAAGCTACAGGCAGGCAATGGGATGCCAGATGCGTGACTCATGAATGGAGTCTGCAGCTGACAACAGGTGCCAACGGCAGCGGTATTTGTATGAACGGAGGGGCAACGCCCAAGACGCAAACAAATACGATTCTAAAGCAAACAGCTATTCATGTTATATGATATCGCTTTAGTCATTAAGTTTTCATGTACGTATTTATTTAGAATTACTAAACACTAATTTTAGACCTTTTTTTTTTTTTTTTAACAGGGCTTGTTAGCCGAGCTGGAAGACAGAAAAATGAAGTGTCAGCTGCCAAACTCAGCAACTACCCAGCAAATCAAGAATACGCCATGGACCACAGGCACCTGTGGAGATTGCTTCTGTGGGTGCTCGAATGTATCGATATTGGCTATATCATGCATTATTCCATAAACTGCAGAGTTTTACGGTGATTTGGACGGCAAATGTTTTTATTGTGACGAAATGTTAGATAAATTCAAGGCTGGCATTGTGCCGATGATATATGTTTTTATGTATAACACGATTATCACAGAATATTGATTTCATAGTAATTAACGGCAAAGCGGCCATGACAGATGCTTGTCCATCTGAATACTTTTTTGATTTAAGTTAAACGGATAACATATAATAAATTATTTCATGTTGATGATTTTCATGTTACAATAATAATAGATTGCTATAGTACACTTTTGATGAAAGTAGTATAACTGAATGATCGAAAATCTGCTAACCCTGTATAAAATCAGGATTTTTGTGGTAAATTTTCTCATATCCAAAGGCAAATGTGATATTAAAGTTCTATAGATTTTTCTGATTACTAAATAATTTGAGATAGTAATGGTGATGAGAAGTATTACATTTTTTAAGAAACCTTACAGGAGATGGAAAACAGAGCAGCAAGAGCAGCCGCAGCTTGACGAACTAACTTCAACTTCGCCGAGAATACGCCGCCGCTTTGCAAACCATCTTTCTGAATTCTCCTGTTCCTTGCTGGTGGTGTCTTCCTTACAGGAGCCTAGGGTACATTATAGGTCAGATTATCCATTGAACATTTCACAGGTGGAGGACAGACAGGCCACAGCAACGGATACCGCGTCAGACCCATATTGACGCTTTTGCGGTCTTCAAGAGCTCCACTGCTGCCTTGACGTGTAGCTTCGCGTCCTCCCACGGGGTTGTGATGGGCACATTGTCCTTGAGCCATTCTGATGAGTGCTCTCCCTCACAGACCGCAATCTAGATAGACCCTCCTGAATTTGGATCCTGGACCAGCGTAACCCCACTTTTTCCAAAGAGGGCCATCTGCATGAGCTCCTCCTGTTGTGAGGTGATACTGACCAGTGGATATCCTTCTTGGAAAACTGCCATCCTAAAGACCGAAACTGTAGTACTATAGGTCTGTTTCCCTATTTCCTGCCTCAGCTTTTTAGGATCACGCTTGTCCAGAGAGGAGGGAGTCTTGGATTCCTCCCTTACCCTCTTGCCACCTGTTGTTGTGGTCTTCAGTCTGTATACAGATTTGACGCAGCTCTCCATTCTACCCTGTCCTTTGCAAGCCTCTTCATTTCTGAATACGAACGGAAACCTACTTCCTTTTTTAAGCTGCATACTATATTCGTCTCTCGGTCTCCCTCTTGATTTTTACCCACACAGTTTCTTCTAACGCTAAATAAACGATTCCTTCATGCCTCAGAATGTGTCCCACCAAACTTCCACTTCTCTTAGTCAGGATATGCCAGTAACTCCGTTTCTCCTGAATTCTGTCGAACACTTCCTCATTGGTTACATGATCTACCCATCTAATCTTCATTATTCGTCTCTAGCACCACTTTTCAAAAGCTTATACCATCATTTTGTTTGAACGCCTTATCGTCAACGTTTCACTCCCATACAGTGCTACACTCCAGACAAATGCTTCCAGAAATGCTTTCCAAACATTTAAATTAACGTTGGATGTCAACAAATTTCGCTTCTTCAGATACGCCTTTTTTCCATAGGCATTCTGAATTTTATATCTTCTTTACAGCGCCATCAGAAGTTATCTTGCTACGCAAACAACAAAACCCATCCACTACACTTATTGTCTCATTACCTTATCCAGTTCCTTCAGCATGACCTGATTGTTTGACAGTACATTCCATTACCGTTGTTTTACTCTTGTTACTGTTCATCTTATATCCTCCTTTCAAGACACTGTTCATTCCGTTCAATGGCTCTTCCAGGTCCTTTGCTGTCTCTGACAGAATTACTACGTCATCAACAAACCGCAAAGTTTTTTTCTTATCCCTGAACTTAAATTCCTTCTACAAATTTCTCCTTGCGTTCTTTCACTGCTTCCTCTATGTACAGATTTCACATTAGGGAAAGGCTACAATGGTGTCGTACTCCCTTCCCAACTACTGCACCCCTTTCATGTCCTTCGCCTCTAATAACTGCTGTCTGGTTTTTGCAAAAATTTAACATAACTCTTCGTTCCCCATATTCTACTCTTGCTACCTTCAGAATTTGAAAGAGTGTTTTCTGGTCAACATTTTCAGAAGCTTTCTCCAGATCAACAAATGATAAAAATATAGGTTTGTCTTTCTCTAACTTACCTTCTAAGATAAGTCGAAGTGTTCATACATTTCTCCTAAATCTAAACTGATCTTCCCCGAGGTCGGAATCCATCGATTTTTCCATTCGTCTGTAAATAATTCGTGGTATTATTTTGCAACCATGACTTATTAAACTGGTAGTTCGGTAATTTTCCCACTTGTCTGCATATTCTTCTTTTGGAATTGGAATTATTATATTCCTCTTGTACGTGGAGGGTATGTCCCCTGTCTCATACATTTACATATCATGTAGAACAATTTCTCCATGACTGGCTCTCCTAACAATATCAGCAGTTCAAACGGAATATCATATACTCCTTGGGCCTGGTTTCAGATATTTCAGGGCTCTGTTAAATTCTTCTCGCAGTATCGTATCTCCTATCACATCTTCTTTTACTTTCTCTTCCATTTCTGTAATACAGTCGTCAAGTACATTTCCTTTGTATAGACCCTCTGTATAGTCCTTCCACCTTTCAGCTTCCTTTTCTTTGCTTAGTGCTGGCTTTCCATCTGAGACCTTGATATTCATGCAGCTTCTGTACTTGTCTACAAATGTTTCTTTTATTTTCCTGTACGCGCTAAAATAAAAGAAACATTTGGAGACAAGAAAAGCAGCTGCATGAATATCAAGGGCCCAGATGGATAGCCAGTACTAAGCGAAGAATGGAGAGCTGAACGGTGGAAGGAACATATGGAGTACTTGATTTTGCTTTGCACTCCCTATAAACAACGTTGACTACCTTGTGGCTATCGACGGCAAGAAGAGACGGATCTACCGTGGCCGACGGGGACTTTGTGGCCGTCAACTTGGCAAAGACATATAAATTGCGTAGTTTTAAGGAGAAATGACACTGATTTAATAATATTGAATGAAACTACTACCACCGCATATCTATTCTTTCATTAGCAGTTAGAAGATCCGAATGAAATTGCTCTCAATTCTTCTGGTATAGGTGAAAAAATGTACGCAAAGAAGTTTTTTTATCTATGTAGGTATTAATATTTTAGAGTATTAAAAATGTGAAATGACTGTTATCCAGCACGTTTTTGTCCACACGTTCAATGAGATCTTTTACGATACTGGTAAGCTAGGCGCTTCTTTCCTCATCCTGTAAATTCGTACGATTTTCAATAAATCCGAGACTTTTTTTATCACTCAGTATCAAAAGTTCAGCAATATACTGTTTATTTAGCATTTGAATTAATATTTGTAATCAATGTACTGCAAGTTTGTTCGTATTTGTCATTCTGAATTGCGGATCAAATAGAAAACATTTTTTGTAGGAGAAACGTAGCATATTGATGCTACGAGAATCTGTGTACAGGGTAGTGGTTTATTCCTCCTTATCAGTGAAGCAACCAGGGCTTGGTTTTGATGGGACTCATTTCTGAAAAGTAAAGCCTACTGCATTTATTAATGGTAAAGGGTTCTTATCACTCGCTATCAGAAATATAAGAAGTTCGCCGATGTTATAACTGTTTAATTATCATGAGACTCTATGCGTAAAAACTGAACCAAAATAACGCTTTCGTTGTTCGTAATTTTTGTCGGCCTTCATAAGATTCCACTCAGTGGCATCGCTGACCTGCTAAGCAGTGGGTCGCCGCATATGAACAATCGGCTCGTAACTTCAGCGCAGCAGTAACAATAGCGGCAGCATCGAAACTGGTCGCGGCGGCATTAAAACCGCTCACGGTAACAGCAGCACACGTTCTCAGTGGCGGCATCACTTTGGCGACCCACTGTCACGCTACCTTGTGCTTGGCAAATTATAGTTACGTTGTGATTTATTACATGTGTACTATTACAAATTACCGGTGCCGGCCTGTTTAAAAAAATTATAAAATTTAAAATATCTTTGGGAAGTGCCGGGGGGGGGGGGGGGTAGCTCCATTAGCCACTCCCCCCCCCCCCCCCCCCCCCGTGGTTGTGCCACTGCTCCTGATTCTGTAGACGATACCTATAGGCTATTTAAACGCAATCTGCAATAGCCAGCTATCAGAAAGGTCAAAGGAATATAGAATAACTGTCTCACCACAATGTACTCGCTTAACAATGACAGTTTACGACATTCGCTATCTCTTCGCCTTAGCACTTATCTTACATTTTTACACTTCAATACCCGTTACAAAATGGGACAGCAAGATATGATGTTTGAGCCACTAGAACAGTTAACTTGGCAACGTAAATTCCTCAACCAGTGATAAATGTATGACTATAGTCCTATGCTTATCTTGACGAAGTCAATTTAAGAATCATAGTTGTAACGGATAGTGAAAAGTAGTTCAGTGACATGTCTATTTTGTTAACTAGGTTAATGAAAAACAGTAAACATCCGCAGCAAGCGGTTACTATCTTTCGTTGAATAATAGCGTGGAATACAGAGAACGCTGTTATTCAAACGTGTATCACTAAGATACAAAATCAGTTCCAGTGGCGGCGCGTCCTATTGGTTCAGCGAAACCCCCTGGAAAAATCACGGAGGTTCGAATCCTCCCTCGGGCATGTATGTTTTTGTTGTCTGTAGTGTAAGTTAATTTATAGGTAGTTCGTAAGTTTAGGAACTGATGACCACGTAGTTAAGTCCTATAAGCTTAACAAACATTTGAACATTTTGAAAAATCTCGTCGAAAAAGTAAATGTAGCACAGTGGTAGAGTGCCAGAATACAAATCCAAAGGTCACGGGTTCGATCCCCGCCAGGTTCTAGGATTTTTTATCTGTCATTTTCCACCTCTTTCACCTCTGTCAGTGTGGCTAATGTGAAAAATACCGAGTAGCACCGCGGTTCGGAACTCACGTTAAACTGTAGGCCCCCCTGTAACTGGCTGGGTAAATCAGTTCGAAGGTCGAAGGAAGGCAACGGCATACCACCTCCAAACAGGACCATGCCTAGTAAAGCACTGTGGTGTTCAAACCAATCTTCGGATTGTTGACTACTGTACCTTTTAAATAAATAAAATAAAAAGTGTTGTTAACCTTATTATTCGTTTCATTCTTCTATCAGATCACTTTATATGCAGATTTTTATAGCATAAGGAACGATTTACTTCGCGGAGACAGCACGTATACGAGTCGTAGCGATGCCCCTTAATATAGTCGGCAATGACCGCAGCGTTGCAATGAGCATGCGCGGCTGAGGTTCAATTTCTCTCCTGAACCCCCTGCAGGCAGCACATGGGCGCTCCTGGCTACTCGAGCTCTGATGGTTACGCACGAATGGTCCCAAAGCAAAGACAATGGAGCTACTGCGCATCTCGCTTTGCGTATCGGCAAATTCTCCATTAAGGCAACATACACCCCTCATATTTGTTATTGGCGCATTGAAGATTCATGAAACACACGTCATATTTGGTAAAATATGTTATAGTAAAGATTTAAAAGCATAACCTGTAGAGGCCCTCAAAGATGCATTCATGAATAATAATGATGTCAATATTGTCCACCTAGCAAGAATATCCATGTGGTCAGCATCATCGCATTGCGCCGCCGTAGGTAGTGGGTACAAAATATGAAAACAAACGAGAGCAAAGTTGTAGAGAATTTTCTCCTCTACAAATTCGGTCATTCAGTTTTCGTGTCCGATGAATGGTTAAGCCGTTATTTTCATTTAAATTTCGAGCTGTCGAAAGACGATCGCAAAGGTCCACTTTTAGTGTTACTACCATAACCTAAAGAGGGCCAAAGAATGGGAAGGATCTTATTACTATGTAGATCCAGTCAGTTCTCTGCTGGCACTACACAGAGATAGTTGTTAGTAAACTGTTTGTTTCCTGATTCGTCTAATTTGTTGCAGTGGTGAGGTGAGGAGTATAACTCTGTAGTATCAGAATACCTTATCAAATTTTTTATACAAATAACTCTTGTTACCGGAAAATGGTTCTACATCTTTTCTTGATTGTCCTATTCCATGTGAGGTTTTGTACCTAAAAGAATAAAAATTTTCTCTTTAAGTGCATCAAGCAAGAAATGTTCTTTTACATTTATGTGCCGCGGTGGAGTAGCCGAGCGGCCTAAAGCGTCTCGCTGCGGAGCGGGCTGTTGCTCGCCGTGGAGGTTCGAGTCCTCCCTGGGTCATGGGTGTGTGTGTTGTCCTTAGGTTAGTTTACCTAGGTTTAAGTAGTTTGTAAGCTACGGACTGATAACCACGCAGTTTGGTCCGATAGATTTACAAACATCTTACATTTATGTTTACTGTTAGTAGCTTTGCATTTTGAGAAAAGCTTTCCTTGTATTGCCAGTGTACATTTGTTTCGTGTCGGTGCAAGGTGCCTATTTGCTGCCTGACCCTCGGCACAATGGGGCAACCAAGTTACGGAGGCAGTCGGTGACCACCAGCACTTATGTCTGCCTCTAGAGTTTGTGCTTCTTATAAATACATTACACTTTTACCAGACGTGCAGTTTTATTATTTAACCGCTTTTCCTTTTCATCTGGACTGTGGAAAGAGCGAGGCAGATCAGAATGTCCTGGCGTTTTGCGGTTGTCTACAGCATTTTTGCGTCCTCTCTGCTTTAGTCATCATCATTTTATTCCACCCAAATAGCAAAATTGACCTACTGTTTGTTTAGGCGTCCGATCTCCAGCCCATGCTGCCAGATCCTTGTCTTTTCACACATGTTTTTAATATTGAAAGATGACCGTCTGTCGTCTTCCATATATTTTTGTATATTTCTGTAAAGTTATAATTTATTTAATGTCGCTAGGTTATCATTTTGTTAAAACTTGAACCCCACTCTTTTCAAGGTTTGAGGAGTACCATTTTTATTTCATGTGTTAAAATATTAGTTAATATTGCTAGATTTTTCTTATTTTATTATGTTGATCATTTATTATTATATTAATTAACGTGGCATAAGTACGGCATCTCCGCTACGCCACTGTCCCTATGAGAATGTGCAGTTGTTTTACGGGTGCGAGAATCTATGGCTGTCTGAATGTGGGTAGGAGTAGCCCGCTTTGCATCGTTCTCTCTGGCTCAGAGTCGATAGCTGCTCATGCTATCAAAGAGATTTCCGTACCCTTTGGTTGCAAGCTAGTCGGTGAGCCTTCCCTCAGCGTGAGTCTACTCCCTCTCCGCCCCCACCACCGCTGTTTCTTGGGGTTTCCAACTTCCGGTAGCAATTTCCCGCCTCATGACCGCTGGGTTTTCTTTCCATACTGGGCGTCTGTCAAGGTATGGTTGATTCTCGTCTTGTGTCCGCGAGATAGTAGCGTTTCATTGTCTAGCACTTTTAAAGACTTGTGAATTTAGAATCATTTTTCAGAATAATTTCTCCGATCGTGTGCGGAAATGTGTTCTCGTTTTTCAATTCAGTGATTTTCTATAGATAAACACGGTGTGTGATTCTAGTTGCAGTTCGATAACGGCCTGGTATGTTTCAAATCAAATGTTTGTATAGCTTATGGGACTTAACTACGGGATCATCAGTCCCTAAACTTACAAACTACTTATGAACTACCTTATACTAAAGACGGCACAAATATCCATGCCCGAGGGGGGATTCGAACCCCTGACCGTAGTGGCCGTGCAGACCGTGACTGGCGCGCCGCAGTCCCCTCGGCCACCGCGGCCGGCGGCCTGGTATGTTAAAACCTTTTGTGATCATGTGATGGTGTATGAACTCTGTGTAAATACTTTCTAGCTTTGTGGGGCCCAATTTCTAATAGGTGATATGTTCATTTTTGCACAGTGCATGTAAAAATCTTCTCATCGATTCCTTCCCTGAGTGATATGTGTTCCACGTGGTTGGTTCATAGAACAAAGCCTTCAGCTTCCACTATCGTTTCTTCCATGCCCATCAGGCAAGTAACTATGCGGGTATCCTTCTGATTTCCATTAACATTTCGCGATCTTCTCTCCCCGCCTATTTTAATTTTGCTGTTTCTTCTCCGACTAATAGTACGCACTCTGTCTTCGTCAGTAATTCTCTCTGACCCTTGTACAACCTCCTTCAATAGCTTCCTTATGTAATTCTAAACATTTATGTGGGTTGCAGACTGTAATTGTTAATTTTATTTTTCCGACTTTCTAATTATTTCACTTTTACGAGTTTTTTGAGACTGGACTTCATCCGTCTTTGTAATCGCCCCCTATCGCGTGTAGCTGTATTTCATTCGCTTCCTTATATAATTCTAAGCATTTCTATGAGTTTCATGCTGTAGTTAATTTTCTTTATTTTTCGGAAACTGAATTTATTCAATTTCATCGGTATTCGGAACCACGTGGGCTGGAGTTCCGACTTCCGGGGTTTGCAGCTAGTCGTCTGAATTCACGCCACTTCTCATATAAAACCAGTACCTAGATCGATTTCTGCAATTTAAGAATCCACCGTGATTTTGTATAATGAATCCGATTTTCAACCACTTCACCTTCAGTGGAGCCGTAGCCGTGTGTCGCCGTTAGCGTGTTTGCTCGCGGTCCAGTTCCGATGTAATTTAACTTGGCTATACACGCGCACCATCTGAAAACAGGCACGACAGACCAGAGCCAGCTTCAAAGTGTTTTTGTATATTGTGTTTTGTGCTACCTCCGACTTTGCTGAATTTCTCCTACGATAGCGACGCCTGCTTCCGCCTCGTCTCAACACGCTGATTTTGGCGAGTTTCGCTGTGGCATTGCGTGTGTGTGAGCGAATGAGTGTTGTTTGTGAATCCTTTCCTCCAGTAGCTTTAAATCATGTATAATGTAGGCTGGGCACCGTCCCCATTAATCCATGTAATAGATGCATTTCTATTGTATTAATAAAATTGGTTCCCCATATTACTTGATTTCTATCTGAATAAACAAGTTTAAGTTCAGCATAATGCGTAAGGTGCCTATAAATTGTAGTTTTAGAGCACCATCCCTCGTTTATTTAATATTGTTCTTCACAAGTGGTGAGAACATGCTCAGATGCAATTTGTCTTATGTCTAAAGTCCATTGCGCTATAAATGTTTTCTTAGCCACCGTTATAAGATAACTTTAATTGTGGTGGCTTGCTTACGAATGTCTGTGTGTAATAACTTGTGAGCTGCTATGTATATTGACCACCGTAGTATTAACTTGCTGTTATTGAAGTAATTTGAAACGAGTCAGTTCTCAGTTTGGGCCAGGGAATAAGGTTTTGTAGCAGAGATAACCGGTAGTTCACACGGACCTTATTTGCTAATTTTAGTGATAAAACAAACCTCTTGTTTCGTACAGTAGTCGACTTTTAATATGAACCGCAGCGTGGAGTGTCTGCGTGGTCTAAGGCGTCATGCTATGGACTGGGCAGCAGTTCCCGCGAATCCTCCCTCAGGAATATGTGTGTCTGTTTGTGTTATCTTAAGTGTAAGTTAATTATAGCAGTTTGTAAGACCAGTCACTGATGACCATTACAGTTTGGTCCAGTAGGTTTACAAACATTTGAACGGTCATCAAAATGAAACCGATATTATATTACTAGATAAAATTTATTTTGAAGTTTGATGAAGAATCGCATCCATACATCCAATTGCGACATTTTTTCTTCATCCTGTGTTTATACAGGATGTCCCAGCTATCTTACTCACCAAAAATATCTCTGGAACAACAACAGCTATTGTAAAACGACTTTCACGGGTATTAATGTAAGGCTGGCGCTCATGGATGTACATACTTTGAAGCATTGTAAAAAGGAAGCATATGTGTTCTTTAACACAAACTTATGTCTTTTTAATAGACACCCTGTTTTATATCTTCAGCAATCTATAACATGACAAATCACATAAACAATGGTGTTGAATGCATCGCAATACGCCAATTACATCCCGAGATATTGCGAAGCGAAGTTGACGCTTGAAATAAGCGAAACGCGCGGCTAGCGCACGTCCTCAGACTCTGACTCAGGGGAGAACCCAGTTCTGCTCAGAACGTGCGCTAGTACTGACAGTGTTGAGGAACAGTGGTCAAAGTTCAAAGCCATCGCACAATATGCATTAGATGAGTATGTACAAAGCAAGACCGTATAAGATGGAAAGGAGGCACCGTGGTACAACAACCGAATTAGAAAAATGCCATGGAAGCAAAGGGAACTTCACTGCCAACATAAACATAGCAAAAGCCTTGTAGACAAACAAAATTACACAAAGCGAAATGTAGCGTGAGGAGGGCTATGCGAGAGGCCTCAACGAATTCGAAAGTAAAGTTCTGTGTACTGACTTCGCTGAAAATTCTAAGAAATTTTTGGCTTACGTCAAACCGGTAGGTGGATCAAAATAAAATGTCTACACACACTGTGATGAAAATTGTACTGAAACAGAGGATAACACTCGAAAGGCTGAATTACTAAATGTCTTTTTCCAAAGCTGTTTCACAGAGGAAGGTTGCACTGTAGCTCCTTCTCTAGATTGCCGCACAGATTAGAAAATGGCAGGTATAGAAATAAGTGACAGAGGAATAGAAAAACAACTAAAATCGCTCAAAAGAGGAAAGGCCGCAGGATCTAATGGGATACCAGTTCTATTTTACACAGAGTACGCAAAGAACTTGCCCCCCTTCTTGCAGTGGTGTACCGTAGGTATCTAGCAGAACGTAGCGTTCCAAAAGATTGGAAAACGGCGCAGGTCAACCCCGTTTGCAAGCAGGGACTTCGAACAGACGTGCAGAACTATAGGCCTACATCTCTAACGTCGGTCAGTTGTACAAGTTTGGAACATGTATTATGTTCGAATATAATGACATTCTGGAGACTAGAAATCTGCTTTGTAGGAATCAGCATGTGTTTCGAAAAAGGCGATCGTGTGAAACCCAGCTCGCGTTATTCGTCCACGAGACTCAGAGGGCCATACACACGGGTTCTCAAGTAGATGCTGTGTTACTTGACTTCCACAAGGCGTTTGATACAATTCCCCACAGTCTTTAATGAACAAAGTAAGAGTATATGGTCTATCAGACCAATTGTGTGATTGGATTGAGGAGTTCTAGATAACAGAATGCAGCATGTCATTCACAATGGAGATAAGTCTTCCGAAGTAAGAGTGATGTCAGATGTGCCACAGGGGAGTGTCTTGGGTCCATTGCTGTTCACAGTATATATAAATGACCTTGTGAATCACATAGGAAGTTCAGTGAGGCTTTTTGCGGATGATGCTGTAGTACATAGAGAGGTTGTAACAACGGAAAATTGTATTGAAATGGAGGAGGATCTGCATCGGATTGACGCAAGCTGCCGGGAATAGCAATTGAATCTCAATTTAGACAAGTGTGATGTGCTGCGAATACATAGGAAGAAAGATCCTGTATCATTTAGCTACACTATAACAGGTCAGCAACTGGAAGCAGTTAATTCCATAAGTTATGTGGGAGTGGACGTTGGGAGTGATTTAAAATGGAACGACAATATAAAATCAATCGTCGCTAACGCAGATGCCAGACTTAGATTCATTGGAACAATCCTAAGGAAATGCAATTCGAAAATAAAGGAAGTAGAGTACAGTACATTTGTTCGTCCACAGCTTGAATACTGTTCACCGTTGTGGGATCCGTACCATGTGGGGTTGATAGAGGAAGTAGAAAAGATCCAACGGAGAGCAGCACGCTTCGTTATAGGATCATTTGGTAATCGTGAAAGCGTTACGGAGATGATCGATAAACTCCAGTGGAAGACTCTGCTGGAGAGACGCTCTGTCGCTCGGTACGGGCTTTCGTCGAAGTTTCGAGAACGTACCTTTACCGAAGAGTCAATCAGTATATTGTTCCCTCCTACGATATCTCGCGAAGAGATCATGAGGACAAAATCAGAGAGATTAGAGCTCACACAGAGACATACCGACAATCTTTTTTTTTTTTTTTTTTTTTTTTTTTTTTTTTTTTTTTTTTTTTTTTCGTGCGCAATACCTGACTTGAATAGGAGGGAGAACCGATAGTGGTACTCAAGGTACCCTCCGCCACACACCGTCACGTGGCTTGGATGTAGATATATAATATTTTTCTTTACACTGTTCTATATATAATTACTATAAATATTTTGCAACCATAACTTTTAAACCAATTATTGTGGGACTATTTACGTCTAACAGCCCCTACCTGTTATTTCGTGAAGATGAGCGACGTCATGTCGCCACGGAAAAGACACCAG
The DNA here is from genome assembly GCA_026315105.1 of Locusta migratoria. Lineage (NCBI taxonomy): Eukaryota > Metazoa > Arthropoda > Insecta > Orthoptera > Acrididae > Locusta > Locusta migratoria. The sequence continues at coordinate 561,729,542 of CM048755.1, read as the reverse complement.
TGCTGGCTGGTGCTTCAGATGACTGGGGGTTCGCTTCTTTGAGAGCCGGATCTTGATAGTGGCTCCGCCCCCACTCGCTCCCGCGAGCTATTAGAGAATGGAACCGTAGAGAAGCATCATAAAAGCGGTTAGATGAACCCTCTGCCATGCACTACAATGTAGATGTAGCAAAAAATTGTTTTCTTTATTTATTTACTTTTTTTCAGGACGAGCTTTTTTCCGGGGTTCACTGAACCAGTGAACACATAGGATGAGCCACCTCTAAAAGACACCAAGAGTACAGAATCCCAATGACATTCGTGAAAGAGGACGAGCCTTCTCTGAGTTTGCATACGCCACCACGGCATCGAAAGTTTAAGTGAGGCAACAACGAACGGTACGAATCATTCAGTTCCGTAAGAGTTCCTCGTTGTTACGCGTTAGCACAAGTTGTCCTGTGCCTAAAATGTTCGAATGTTAGTAAGCCAATTCGACTAAACTGCTATGGTCATCAGTCCCTAGACTTACAAACTATTTAAACTGACACTAAGGATAACACTCACACACAACCATGCCCGAGGGAGAAATCGAACCTCTGACGGGAACGGCCGCCCAGTCCGTAGCATGACGCTTTAGACCACGCGACCATTCCGCGCGGCATTCTGTGCCTCAGATTTCCTAATCAAGTTAAAGACTAGTTTTTTTTTTATTTATTTTTTTTCCCAGAGTGTCGACGATTCAGCAGTATGAATACGTCTTACACAGTCTGCCGAAGTACAATGAAGCACGTATCCGACAGCAATGGTTTCTAAATTGATCTTTATGAAGGATGTAGGAAGTTACGAACACTTAAGTCAGTTAGCAAGTACTGTACAGTTATTAGGTACTCTGTCATGCCACATAAAAGGTAAGGTGTATGAATAGTTGTCCTAGACAAAGAGACTGCTTAACTAGTGACTGATTTGCAAAATTTGGTGATATACATCTTAGTTAATTATCTTACTATGCCTATTTTCATCTACTGCTTTTATATGGGATCATATTCTGGGGCAATTCAATATTAAGTAAAAAGTATTCATTGCACAAAAGCGTGTAATGAGAATAATTGCTGGAGCCCACCCAAGAGCATCCTGCAGACATTCATTTAGGACTCTAGGGATCTTCACTGTTCACTCATGAAATTTGTTATTAGCAATCCGACCCTATTCAAAAGTAATAGCAGGGTGCATAGCTACAACACTAGGAGAAAGGATGATATTCACTAGTCAAGGTTAAATCTAACTTTGGCATGGAAAGGAGTGAATTATGCTGCCACAAAAGTTTTCGGTCACTTACCATATAGCCATATAGCAATAAAAAGTCCGATAGATAGCCAACTAGTATCTAAAAAGAAATTAAATAAATTCCTGAAATGCAACTCCTTCCACAACGTAGATGAATTTTTAGATAAAACTTTTAAAAAAATTTAAAAAATTTAAAGAAATAAAAAACAATAAAAATTTAAAAAAATATCCTTAAAATATTGATTGTCATGTATAGACAACATTTTTAAACTGACACGTTCCACATTATTACGAAATGTCGTATATATGATCTATGGAAGAAGTATTAATCTAATGTAATGTAATCTAATTTCTTGTTGTATATACTATGGCCGAGCGCTCCAAGGCGCCCTACTGCGGAGCGCACAGTTGTCGCCGTTGGAGGTTCGAGTCCTCCCTCGGACATGGATTTGTGTGTTACCCTTAGCATAGATCAGCGTAAGTAGGCCGGCCGCGGTGGCCGAGGAGACTGAGGCGCTTCAGACACGGTCTGCACTGTCACTACGGTCGGGGGTTCGAATCCCCCCTCGGGCATGGATATTTGTGCCGTCCTTAGTATTAGCTAGTTCATAAGTAGTTTGAAAGTTTAGTGACTGATGACCCCGTAGTTCAGTCCCATAAGCTATACTAACATCTGAAACATCAGTGTAAGTAGTTTGTAAGCCTAGGGACTGATAACCGCAGCAGTTAAGTCTTTTAGATTTACAAACATTTAGTGATTATTTGTATGAATATTTATGTATACTATCCGCGCAGTACAAGTAATCGAAGTTAAGTCTTCTTGTACATGTTGCCGAAATTAGGATTTGTTTTTTGGGTATTGTAGTCTATAGTACTACATAGTGGACTATTGCCAAGGTTGATTCGTGTAGGAGATGATGATGTATCCCGAACCAGTTGTTCCTCAATCATGGACCAGATGCGAGATGCGTGGAGAAGAAGGAGGCCACGAGAGCATCGGAATCTGATGGACGATGAAGAAGTGTGAAAGAGTTCGTGCCATGTGAGGTCGCGCCTGTCATGTTGTAATGTCGTCGTCGGCCACTTTGAAAGGAATAAGAGGACAATAGTCTCCAACACACCATGGATGTAACACTGACTGTTTATTATGCCGCCAATGCGTGGTGGTGGTGGTGGTGTAGGACTGAAATTCAATACCACCCCAATTCTGCACGACCGGTATGGCGATACATGTGGCAACAGTTCAACAGTCAACCACCAAATCAAATGTTCAAATGTTTGTAAAGCTTATGGGACTTAACTACGGGGTTATCAGTCCCTCAACTTACAAACTACTTATGAACTACTTACGAACTAGGACGGCACAAATATCCATGCCCGAGGGGGGATTCGAACCCCCGACCGTAGTGGCCGTGCAGACCGTGACTGAAGCGCCTCAGTCTCCTCGGCCACCGCGGCCGGCAGTCAACCACCGCCTGTTGCCTTATGCAACTAGTATTATGGTTGGGGGTGTTATGAGATTTCACACCGGCATCCCGCACCCCCTTCAAGTTCTTTAGTACGTATTGCTGGTACCGTAACCAGCGAGTTTAATATTTCAGACATGTTTAAGCCTTTTGTCCTTCTCGATAAATGCCGAATGACTAGCCTGGGATTCTACATCCGCTGCAACACGAAATTAATTCTGCCAATATGTGGAAGCAGCAGGCACTGCTATACCGTAACAACACATCAAGAGCCTCTGATTCGTTGCCTACGCGTGTAACAGCAGTTACAGTCAGGAATAGCGATAAAACTACATACGGATTTTATAATGTCCCGCACTTTGTGCAACGTATTATCTTCCAAATAAATTAGGATGAGGTGTCTCCAGTTCTTCTTGGTCTTGCATTTTGGCTGGCCATCAGTGTACTGTTTTACCGGTGAACCACTAATATTTTGTGTTTCAAATGTTTGTAAATCTGTGGGACTTAAGTACTCTGGTCATCAGTCCCCAGGCTTTCAAACTACTTAAACTAACTTATGCTAAGGATAGAGGACTCGAACCTCCGACTGCGAGCAGCGGCGAGCTCCGCAGCTAGGTTCCTTGGAACGCTCGGCAACTCCAACACGGCAACATTTTGTGTCTGTGTTCTGTGAACGCATTCGTAAAACCGGCCTATCCATTCTATCCTTCTCAGAATTAAAAAAAAAAAAATAAAAAAAATAAAAAATAAAAAAAAAATTAAAAAAAAATGTTCAAATGATTGTACAGCTTATGGGACTTAACTACGGGGTCATCAGTCCCTAAACTTACAAACTACTTATGAACTACCTTATACTAAAAACGGCACAAATATCCATGCCCGAGGGGGGATTCGAATCCCTGACCGTAGTGGCCGTGCAGACCGTGACTGAAGCGCCTCAGTCTCCTCGGCCACCTCGGCCGGATAAGTCCCTTAAGCTTAACAAACATTGGAACATTTGGTTCGTCGAAAAAGATCCGACATCTTTTCCTTGTTGCTGTATAAGCGACGTCAGCGTAATGACTATGGAGAGAGTTTGTAGTGATAAGTGTGAACAACTGGTATGCATGTGTCGACTCAGTTGTGAGCACACAATTTTACGTAGTATACGTGCAACGTGAGGCAAGACCTGTAAGACGTGTTTTGTATAAGAGAAAAGCTCTACATAGATTATCCTGCACACCATAATCAGTGCACTATGGTTCATGGATGCCTGCAACAATTTAATTGAAATGCCAAACGCGGTCTATTATTTTGCGTAAAAAGATCACAAGTGTTGAGAGGTCGTTTTCTCGATATGAACATGCAAAAAACGACAATGTACAAAAATTTTGTAGAAGATTCTACTCTTTGATCCCATAATCGATATGACATCTACATCCACATCAACATCTAGATTTCCATACGTACGTCGCAATCCACCGCAATGTGCGTGAGGGAGGGTACCTCGTACTACTGCTAGTAGTAGTCGTCTTCTTCTCTGCTCCACTCCCAGATAGAACGAAGGAAATCTATTGGCCCTATGCCTACTTACGAGCCCTAATTTCTCTTATCTATGTGAACATTATATGAAATGTCAGTTGGCAGCATCAGATTCTTTCTGCTGTCACCTTCAAATTAAACCCCTCTAAATTTCCTCAACAGCGTTTGTCGAGATGGACGTCACCTTCCCTCCGTCGATTCACATTTGAGTTCCCGAAGAATCTTCGCATTATTCTCGCATTGATCGTACCTACCAGCAACGAACCTAGCAGCACACATCTGAATTGCTTCACTGAGCTAGGTGACGCAATGGTAACACAATGAACTCGTATTCGGGAGGAAGGTGATTGAAATCTACCTCCAGCCATCCAGACTTAGGTTTTTCGTGATTTCCTTAAATCACTCCACGCAAATGCGTGGCTCCTTTGAGAGGGCCCGGTCATCTTCGTTACCCACCCTTGCCTAAAAATCTGAGCGTGAGCTGTGTCTGTAAAAACCACGCTGTCGACGATACATTAAACCGTAAGCTTCTTCCTTCCAGTCCTTCATTCTAAATTGCTTCTGTGTCCTCATTTCAAACGATCTGGTGAGGAACCCGAACACTTGAGCAGTACCCAAGAAGGGGTCGAACAAGCAAGGCGGGTTGAACAACATCCGCAAAAGGACTTCCTTTGATATATTCAACTGGGAGAAGACGATGTGGAACAGCTGACATATTAAAAACACCATTTAAACTTCTGTCTACTTTCCGCGGAACCAGTCTTGCAGCTTTATTTATTACGCAAGATTCTACAGTATTGCATTCTTTCTTCAATGAATGATTCATACTGAATTGAAGCAATCTTGATAGAATTTCAATCTTGTGTGAATTTGTTTTTATTGTTATTATTAAGGAGAGGAAGGAAGAATGATGAGGAAGGAAATGAATGACCTTAGCTACACTAGAGCATTGAAATTACTCAATGGCGACAACTGAAACAGTAAGCCGGCCCGAGATTCTAACCCGGGTCTCCCCCTTGTGCCAGTGGGCCTTAGCTACTTGGCTACCAGCGCTCTCCTCCCGTCCGTCTGAAATACCCACAAATCGTATACTACGTCCGTAGTGCGCCCATCTTCCATGCCCTCTTATATTCACCATTTCAGATTTCCGTACAAGGGCGAACGCTATTAACGCATCCTCTGTGGAGTGTAAACACCTTACGCCGTCTTCGTGTAATACATATACTTTGATCGGTGTGGTGCAGTGGCAAATATAGCATTTAGTTTCGGGGAGGGGAGGCAAGAGTAAAAATTTTGTGGCATCGTATCTCACACTGATGCCTAAACGGAAGAAGTTGTTGGATGTTTCGATCCCTGCTTGGTTATAAAGTTTTCAGAAGAGACATTCAATCATTGACCGTACCTTACAAACGGCTTTTAATCAAATTGCGTGGATATGGTATATCGCCTCAAATTTGCGATTGGATAGGGGATTTCTTGTCAGAGAGGACACCGTTCGTAGTAATCGATGGCAAGGCATCGACTAATATCGGGCGTTCCACAGGGTAGTGATATTGGTTCTCTGCTGTTCCTTATTTATATAAATGATTTAGGGGAAAATCTAAGTAGCTCTCTTAGATTAGCCGGCCGCGGTGGCCGAGGGGACTGAGGCGCTCCAGTCACGGTCTGCACGGCCACTACGGTCGGGGGTTCGAATCCCCCCTCGGGCATGGATATTTGTGCCGTCCTTAGTCTTAGCTAGTTCATAAGTAGTTTGTAAGCTTAGGGACTGATGTCCCCGTAGTTAAGTCCCATAACTTCTACAAACATTTGAACATTTTTTTTTTCTCTTAGGTTGTTTGCAGATGACGCCGTCATTTACCGTCCAGTAAAATCATCTGAAGATCAAAACCAACTGCAGAACGATCTGAATAAAATATCAGTATGGTGTAAAAATTGGCAATTGACTCTAAATAGCCGGCCGCGGTGGCCGAGGTGGCTGAGGCGCTCCAGTCACGGTCAGCACGGCTACTACGGTCGGGGGTTCGAATCCCCCCTCGGGCATGGATATTTGTGCCGTCCTAGTTCATAAGTAGTTTGTAAGTTTAGGGACTGATGGCCCCGCAGTTAAGTCTCATAAGTTTAACAAACATTTGAACATTTTTTGACTCCAAATAATGAAAAGTGTGAAGTCGTCCACATGAGTACGAAAAGAAATCCGTTAAATCAATCAAAAGTGAAGGCCGTAAACTCCACAAAATACCTAGGAATTACTATTACTTCAGACTTAAATTGGAAAGAAAACGTAGATAATATCGTGGGAAAGGCGAACCAGAGACTTCATTTTATTGGCAGAACCCTTAAAACATGCAACAGAACTACAAAAAAACTGCATACACTACGCTTGTCCGTCCATTTTTGGAGTATTGCAGCCCAGTGTGGGATCCTTATCAGGTGGGGTTGACGGAGGACATCGAAAGAGTTCAAAGAAGGGCATATTGTCACGATGCAGGGGAGACAGCGTTACGGAAATGATACAGGATTTGGGATGGGAATCGTTACAACAACGGCGCTTATCACTGCGGCGTGGGCTACTTGCGAAACTGCAATCGCCAACATTCTCCTCCGAATGCGAAAATATATTGTGACTCCCACTTACATAGGTAGAAATGATCATCAGAATAAAATACGAGAAATCAGAGCTCGAACAGAGAGATTTGGGTGTTCTTTCTTCTCGCGCGCTATTTGAGAATGGAATGGGAGATAAATAGATTAACGGTGGTTCTATGAACCCTCTGCCAGGCACTTAAATGTGATTTGCACAGTATCCCATGTAGATGTAGATGTAGATGACTTCTATCCATCATTTCTGGAAAGTTTTGGGCCCCCTGACCGCCCTGTCTCCCTTATATACGCCACTGATGTGATGCTCGCTGTTTAGCACCTGTACGAAAAAACCGCCACCACACCAATCTATGTAGGGTGTGTGAAATATCATCTAGCAAAGGATTACGTATTTGGTCAATGCTGAGATCAACAAGGAATATCTGGGGTACACACGTGAAAGAAAATAACATAAAGCTGTGTTAATGTAGCGAATAAGTTTTATTGTTGGAGTGTGAGAGGATCAGACGTGGCGCACGGCGTTGTGCTGCGCGCGGCCCTTGACGCCGAGGCCGGTGACGAGCCAAGTGCAGCCGGCGAGCGGCTGCTCCGCCACCTCGTCGTCGCTCAGCCCAGAGCGCGATGACGTCACGTACAGCTGGTCAAGGTCGCGGCCGCCCCACGACGCGGACGTGGGCCGCTGCACGGGCAGGTCTAGCTTGTACAGCACCTTTCCTGTGTGCGGGTCCACTCGTATCACCTGCAAAAGTCCACCAAACATCAGTCATTATTGTGTAAGGAACAAAGTGCATTCTGACTTCTGATCAACTTCATTACTTAACTCTTTTAGCAACTCTATTTTACAATATAAAATCTTAACTTTCGGTCCTTGGTCTCTCTCTCTCTCTCTCTTTTTTTTTCAGGTTGCTTATCTTATGGCTTACAGTGACAACATAAGTTTCATTCTGATTATTTTACGTGATTATTGGACGAATTTCAAATTTAAAATGCTGTTACAATCCACTCATTGCGAAGACAAATCCTTTGTGAAGTCTAACATGATAAGGAAAGTATAAAACTATAAAATTTGTGTTTATCGTGAAGCTGTCGGCACTTACATATTCCAACTTTGCTCATCTATTATTCGAAAATTCTAACACTTAAGGACTTCCATCAAACTTCACATGTACTTTCAAACTTATACTAAATTTCTTCTCGCTGTCAGCCCCGTCCCAAAAAAAGGGATGAAAGGAAAACAAGTTTATCGCTTGTTACATTTTGGCTGTTCATACGGTCATACTTCAGCATCTGTCGTTACAATTTATTTATTACTTTTTAACTACGAGAGACTTTTCTTTTCAACCTCAGATAGGTCATAAATAAAAGCTAAATGGATATGGAAAAACATTATTACCAACTGTCATGTAGACTTATGATTACTTTTCAACATAATCACGTTTTAAGGTTAAGGTAGTTGTCATACCTGTGGACATGCTTTCAAATACCCTCTTCATAAATTGTTGTCGCCAATAACGATAAATTATTCATAACATTGTCTTGAAGCTCCTCGGTAGTTCGGAATACCTCTGGAAGTTCCACTGATAAGACATTTATCGTAAACCTGCGGTTTCTCTTATCACTTTATTAACTGTAGCGACATATCTGCGACCTTGGCATCATTCGTGCATTTCAGTTAGGCCATCTTTAATTTCTGCACCATTCACGCACTACTCCTTCAGTCATGAAGCTCTTTCCGTACACTTCGATTGATTTCTGCTGCACTGATCCCTTTTACTCGCAGTAAACGAATAACGCTTCGTAACTCGTACTTGGCGGGAGAATTGACCAGTACGGTTATGTTTATGTGACTGCAGCTTGGCACAGAATGAATTCAGAAATGCAGCAACAACGGAGAGTATGGTGTGGGATAGGAGCAAATGTCTCCTGTGCACACCGCTCACCTGCCATTCGTCTGTTCTCTATGTTGTGCAATCGGAGGTTGTAGAAAACGGACCTCGTAGTACCATTGTTCACAACACTCTCTGTAGGTAGTATCGAGATGTATCGCCGAATATACCAACAACGTTAAATCAGTGTACGGTAAACTTTACAGGAGGTGTAACGTTACAGACACTTACACAAGAAAAAATAACTACCTTCAACCTATGCTGATCTTCGTTGACCATCCACCAGATATCCAGAATGTCTACTTTGGGCAAAGATAACAGCGGCGACGCATCTTGGAATGGAAGCAATGAGGCTTTCGTAGATCCTTAAGGGGAATTGAAACTGCATTTGAACACACAAGTAACCTAATTCCCGCAACCTTCGGGGAAGATGGCGATGGGCTCTAACGCCACGTTCAGTCATATTGCAGATGTGTTGGATCGGCTTCAGACCAGGAGAGTTAGTGGACCAGCACATCAATTTCAACTCGTCACTGTTTTCAAATGTCCCTGTGTTTGGAAGTGGCACCGAGCGAGATGGCGCAGTGGTATCACACTGGACTCGCATTCGGGATGACGATGGTTCAAGTCCACCACCGGCCATAGAGATTTAGGTTTCACGTGATTTCCCTAAGTTACTCCGGGCGAATGCTGAGGTCTTCGGTCCCTAGATTTACAAACTACTTAAGCTAACTTAAGCTCACACACCCATGCCCGAGGGAGGACTCCAACCTCCGACGGGGGATTGCCCGCACAATTCGAGAACGTCACGCCTCAGACCGTGCGGCTATTCACGCGAGGCTTGACGTTAATGCCGATGCAGTCCGCCGCCTATCCCGTTTTACCAGATTGCGCAATATCTGTAATAAGGGGTTACCGCCCAACCCAACAACGTTTAGACGTGGTTTCATCTCGGTATTTCCAGTTGTTGAAGACACTCGGCACACCTCTCTTCGAACACCCGACAAGTGATGCAGATTACGAAATGCTCGTGTTGGGCCTCTGGGGCATCATGATGAGCCCAAGGTCCATCTCACCATAGGCCTCGCGCCTTCCTCATTCTACATACGACAGCCCGCTCATTAACACTACATGCAGCGTGCACGTATCTGAGTATCTGTCATCTCCAAGGTGGGTTTTATCGATAGTACGTAGGAAGGAAGGAAGGAAGGAAGCTTAGGGTTTAACGTCTCGTCGACAGCTTGGTCATTAGAGACGGAGCAAATGCTCGGAGTTTTGGGTGAGGATGGGGAAAGAAATCGGCCGTGCCCTTTGAAACGAACCATCCCGGCATTTGCCTGGAGGATAGTAGGTAGGTGGTCATAATGTTCTAGCAGATCAGTGTACACTGGCGTCCAGTGGTACCAACATCAGGCATAACATTTTACTACATTACTTCTTTAGTACTAATGCTACTTCCAACACATTCTGCACACAGCATATCTGCGTGAATAAGTGAATGCACCTACAAAATAACTGCATTCAAGAAATAATTATGGACTCATAAATAATTAGATGTGTTCAAGTCGTACTCAATATGGAGCGCAAATTATTCACTCTGTGATCATCCAGTGAAGAGTTTATAGCACTAGTCTGATATTGCATTGCATATGGAAGAGCACGTGACGAAGGCGCGTTTCCCTTTTTTCCTTTAATTCTCAAAATTATGTTAACTTGGGGGAGCATGTGTCCGACCTTGGCCGGTACTTTATACTGGTTAAATTCATAGTCACGGAATGTATGACATTTACTGCGAATGGGTAAAGCAGTTGCGCTAACCCTTACACGCCTGGGGACACAGCGATCACAACTCCTGCACGGAAATACTCAAGTACGCCTCCCGTCAGATTCAAATTCTAAACTCTACCCCTGCCCACTGTGTCTCCAGTGGTGTAGGGGTCAGCGCAATTGCCTAGAAAGTAGGTGACCGGAGTTCGAACCCTGGCCGGGTACACATTTTCAACTTTACCCATTCGCACTTAATGTCATACATTCCGTAAATATGAATAGGCAATAACTGATGGACCAAAAGTGACGTGTCAGAAAGAACAGACACCACATATATATAACTTGAATATAATTATTAAAGCGCACTTTAGACCGTCGCATTTTTTATCCCAGTGCTTGATCGAATACTTACATGATGCTAGTTGAGGTATCATAGACAAACTACCAACAGATAGGACTGTCAACATCTTACTGTACAATTCGTAGCAGGTACCGTATCACGGGTTTGAATTCTTGGGAGGTATATAAGCATTTGATTTTAACTGACATCACTGTGATCTTATTATTGTTTTATTCCACAAAAAATTTTGCACTTCGGCAAATTAAAATCTGTAGATGCTCGTCACAAACAAAAATCGATACCTACTAAATTGACCTAAGTTTGTGATTAAGTGCAAAGATTAAAACGAAGTAGTGTCAGCATCCAATGAGCTCGCTTTACTCTTCGTTGTCGTGCTGTCAAAACTCATATATCCTAACACACACTTTCAATGGTTTACGGACATTACAGAAAACCTTAATGAAAGCTGCTCCGCCGGCCGCGGTGGCCGAGGTGACTGAGGCGCTCCAGTCACGGTCAGCACGGCCACTACGGTCGGGGGTTCGAATCCCCCCTCGGGCATGGATATTTGTGCCGTCCTAGTTCGTAAGTAGTTCATAAGTAGTTTGTAAGTTTAGGGACTGATGACCCCGTAGTTAAGTCCCATAAGCTTAACAAACATTTGATTTGAAAGCTGCTCCAGAGTTTAAATACTGCTCTTCTGAAGTAGGAATCGCTTTGAATGTTTGAATACTTGTGTTCCCTTGTGTAATGGCAATATCGCGTCTGAACTCAGGCGAATATAATTCATCTGGGACAATAAAGTTTCTCTACTGCTATTTGTAGACAGGGAGCGCTTTGAATGTCAAAATGTTTGTCTTCACCTTTCTAGTAGCAATCTCACGTCTGATCTCAATTGCAGCTGTGCATTTTTAGCAACTATTATTTGCACAGTGGAATGGCTTACTTATGAGGTTTACAGAGAGAGAGCAGGTGTTATTAAGTGCTACATTCACCTTCATACCTTCATATAGGAATACATTTACACAAAAGAGAGCAAATACATTCAGCTGTGGAGTAGTACAATATGAATGACGAAATTATCTCAACTTGCTTTTGAGGTAAAACGGTTCTTATGTCATCTGCATTGCACTGATCTGCAGCGAACTGTAGGTCGAAATTCATATCCGCATCTGACTTCATGAAACGAAATCGGTCTCTAGGTCGGACCCAACGGGATAGATTACTAAAACGACTTTAAGGTCCCTCGGCTTCAGTCATCTTCTCGCAATACTGGTTTTGCACTGTACGACAAACTCGGTAACATTCGCTACGTTCGAGGTTATCAGAAGGCTGTTTTACAACTGAAGGCAAGAGCGAATGTTAATGTATGGGGTTAGTAGGTAGTATCATATTGGTAATACTTAACACTGTTAGAAAAATCAACAAATACCCTCAACGTTTGATACTATGTTTTTGCTCCGCTTATGGTCGACTATAGAAGTTTTTGAACTGGATGTCAAGCTTTCATCCTATTTCACACCATTCTGGCAATTACATTATAAATGAGGACACCGCAAATGAATTATACGGACTGGGCGGCGGCCCCTCCCGCCGGAGTTCGAGTCCTCCCTCGGACATTGTTGTGTGCGTGTTGTGCTTAGCGTAAGTTAAAGTAGTTAGGGACTGATGATCACAGCAGTTTGGTCCAATAGGTTTACAAATATTTCAACATTTTCAATCGAATTATACAGTATTACCACATGAATCGTTATGATAGGTGATCGTTACACCGTCACAGAGTCATAAGCTTTTCTTTGATTATTAGCTTCTATGGCAACAATGTGGCCCCTTGATGATTTAATGTACTGAGGATTCATTTTACCTGCTGCATCAGGGTGTTTGCAGCTGAGTTGCCTTGTTACGAAGATTTAATGGAAAGAAATGAGGGTGAAGATTAAGGTAGCAGTGCACCAACCAATACACTTCATAGGATCAACAAATTTCCGTCCCCGTTTACCGTAGCGTTCGTGGGCATTCCTACCAGGTACCGCAAGAAAACAAGCAAGAGAAAAATACAGGGCCATAGATGGTTTAAGTCGTTTTCCTGTCTGCATATCAATCTCGAACGTCCTGAAAGGAAGCTTTCGTGCACACCCGATTTATTCTTAGTTAGTGGCCTTAAACTACGTGCAACTAGCCCCAGGAATCGTATCAACTTTATGCAATTCCGGAAATCGTAATTAATACATATTAAAATGATCCATTATACACCACTGTAGAAGGCACATCATCTAAACCTTAGTAAGCCAAGTAAATAAAAGTGCTAATTTTTTCCACTCTTACGGGTAATGGGCAGTTTAAATGTGGTATACTTACATCGGGAATTATATAACGTCGCCATTACCCCACCGACTAACTACTCAGGATGTACATTGCATGTATGTTCCACGAAGTAAGGTTGAGCCATCTATATCCAAAAAACTACCATTTAGGATACACGTCCTCCTCAAAAGGTTGCTCATTTTTTTAAACTGTTTCCTTCTGAAAGCTGTTTGTAATTTTTCTCAAAATTACACCGAGAGGGCGGGATGGCAATTTTTATATTTTCGTGACATCCATTCCAATGATCTCACAAGGCGAGGTTAAGAACGTTTGTATTTGCCTGTGCGGAATGGGAAGCACATTCGCTATTGTTGGACGCACACTGGTTGCATATCCAGTGGGATCTCTACCACTAACTCTGCAACCTTATCCGTTAGCTGTAGATGCATGCGGCTATTTAGAGTTCCCACGGTAAAATATTGACGACTCATACGACTCTCGATAAGCTCAAACTACATGTCGCTAGACGAGGATCGCTTTCCACCAACTTGCCTCATGCAGCGCGAATTTTCACCCGACCACTCGCGTAGGAGTCTGATTTAAGTTATGTCACATCCGATTTTTTCTCAGGACTGGTTACTGATAAAAACATGTTGTTTGTTTTAAAATGAGCGCGCACTCAATGTGTGCTTGATAGGGATGGAAGCACTGTTCGGCACATAGAACTCTAGAGGCAGTTAGGACTGTTATTGATACTTAAAATGGCGACTTCCTCGGTACAACAACAACGTGTACTCTTTGGTTTTTCCCAGTGTGTGGTGTGCTACCGATTCAACTTAAGCGCCAGTTGATTGAGACATGTGGCGATTGTGCATTAATCTGTTCAATGTTAATTTTTGGCTGCTACAGTTCAGAGAAAGCAGAACGTCGTGTGACACACCGAGACAATCTCGGCCCTCCGCGAGGGAATGGCCGAATAGTCTAAGACACCTTGCGATGAATTGGGCGGCTACTCCACGTCGGAGGTTTGAGTCCTCCCTCGGGTATGGGTGTGTCTGTTGTTCTTAGAGTAAGTTATAAGTTTAGGGACCGATAACTTCAGCTGGTTGGTGCTTTAGGTTACAAATATTTGAAAAGTCTTGACCTAGCAGCAACCGGTCTGTCAGCACGATCCAGCGTGTGGAGAAAATTGATTTGGAGGGTCACCAAAGGACTGAGGAACACATCGCCTCTGAAGATGGCGTTTCCGTGGAATCGATGCACATAGTCCTGCATGAGGACATGGAAATGAGAAAAGTGTCCTCCAGGTGGGTGCCACGAATGCACATGTTGTGAAGATTAATTTGACCATTGTTTGTAAATGAAGAGTCATAAGGATACAGAATCTTCCCTAGACATGCCGTATCTCAATGCAATTTTCACACACCATTTTGGGAGATCTGTAATCGGTTTTGAAACTCATGGCAATGAATTTGATGATGGAGTGAAATGTTAAAATGTGTAATGTCGTTGGAATTTTTATTTCCTGCATACTCCTCTGGTTGACATCACAACTACATGCAAGGAAAAATGGAAGTTGCAAGTCCTGAATCTAGATGGTCCATACGGGCCCGACCGAACGCCGTGTCATCCGCTTCCAATGTTGTCATTGGATGCGGTATAGGGGGGTATACATTCAGGACAACGCTCTCCCAGTCGTTATCGAGTTTGTTAACTTGGAATCACTACTACGCTAGCACCCGTTCAAATAGCTCCTGAGTTGCCCTCAGTTTTTCTTACGAAAGAAAAATTCTTGACAGTACCGGCAATAGATCACGTGTTCTCCTCATGGCAGTCAGCCGTGCTTGCCACTTTTTATTTTTATTTTTGTTCTACAGGTAAATCGGCTCTTTGCTAATATGATTCATGTTTGCCCTTTGTTTATCGACGAGATCTTTCCTCCTCAGGGTTTTTATTATTATTAATGTTATTACAGAGGTCGTCCTCTGACCGGTTCCAATCAGCTACGGAAGCGGTTACAACCACGTACAAGCTACCTCATAATGACTTGTGAATTGTACTTAACCGCTGATAAAATGTTGGCTGCATTTCTCCTCACCAGGGTCTGCTCTTTATTGTTGGTGTATTTTATTCTTACAGGCTCCGCTTAAATTTCACTATAATGCTTCCAAACCCCGAATGTGAGTACCTTCAAGCAAACGACAGCACCGCTACTCTCGTAGTTCAACAACACCTCATTAACGACAATGATATTCACTTCGACACTTTGACATATTTTTATGGGTGAATAGTTTCATATCATGTCTTCTAACGGCCTTAACGGCACAACTCTAATAGGGTTTAAGCGAACAGTAAGCACACGAATTCTATTTGAGTTACGTGTGGTACCACTAACTGAGAGCGAGACAGTGGTTTGTAGCGTTATCATTTTGTTACTATTACAAGTTGCATATACGTTACATCATCAAGCGAGGTAGCGCAGTGGTAAAATAGTTCACGCGCATTCGTGGCGATGGCGGTTCAAACCCACATCCGGCCATTCTCCAGGCATATGCCGGGACTGTCTCTTTCAAGGGGAACTGCCGATTTGCATTTCCCTCTCTGACAAATTTATCTGAGCATGTGTTCCGTCTCTACTGACTAGATTTCGACGGCACGTTAAACCGTAATTTTCCTTCCTTCTTTCAGATGCCGTAGAAAAAGTATAGAAAAATCTAGAGAATTAGTATGTATATCGTGGTATGAAGTGAATATGCATAGCCGGCCGCGGTGGCCGAGGAGACTGAGGCGCTCCAGTCACGGTCTGCACGGCCACTACGGTCGGGGGTTCGAATCCCCCCTCGGGCATGTATATTTGTGACGTTCTTAGTCTTAGCTCGTTCATAAGTAGTTTGTAAGCTTAGGGACTGATGACACCGTAGTTAAGTCCCATAAGTTCTACAAACATTTGAACATTTTGAATATCCATAAAATCTATATCTATAAATGTGTATGTCTGTTCGGTGTACGTTTATCACGTCTGAACCACAAGACATAAAGAGTTAAAAATTTGTACAGTTACTAATGTCCACCCGGGGAAGGCTTTAGGCACGGTTTTATGGCGATCGGATAGCTATTTATCTATATATATTAATATAAATGTCTGTACGGTGTACTCTTATCACGTCCGAACGACAAGGCGCAGAGACTTAAATATTTGTACAGTTACTAATTTATACCTGAGGATGGTTTTAGGCATGGTTTTATAGCGATCTGATAGATATTTGGTAATTTGAAGAATATAACGCGAAATGCGGAACAATAATTACTCTTTGAAAATTATATTTACCCTTTGAAAATGGTTTTATTGGTTGCGTTGTTGCTTGAGGGTTGATAATGATAAAAGGATGGAGTATATTGGGATGGAAAGTTATCGGTAAATATAAAATTCTAGGTGTGTGTTTCGCTCTGCAGCGAAAACTATAAAACTGAAACGAATGGTCTGTGTAATTGTTGTTCGAAGTCTCCCGTTGTACACCATAGCAGTTCCATGCCCACAGCTATAAGAGGTGGAAGATATGGTGGTTGAAAGTCGTCAAATTATAAAAATTTTGGACTGAAGGCCAGCGATGACGTTTGCGACTCTATAGCAAGGAGGTTACATACAGCAAAACGTGATGCCATAGACCATATCTTTGGTCTATACGTGCTACAATGTCTTCAGCTCTTTCTCTGTAAGGATAAGCATACGAATAACGAAATATAAGAATAAATAAATAAAACAATAAAAAAGAAATTTATTTTTAATACATCTCTTTAAAAAAATCGATTTGACGTTTCGCGCATTACATCAAGTGATCGATCTGTGATATTATTACAATAATTATTGTTGAATTTCGTGATTTGATTCTTCGAAACGTGTGCATTTTTACGTGTGATTTGATCTACACTACTTACTTTCCTGATAAACGGCAAGTGCATAGACTTCTGCAATCTGATAGGAATATTTTTCAGTTTCGCTTTATCAGCGACATTTCCTCAAAAATGAGTGAAATTAATTACATTAATTGTTATTTAAACTTCGTTGATAAATGGGCATTGCGTTACTTTACAACAGTACGTCTACTTTGCCTCGGAAAAGGAAAACGTTATTATTTCTTATATATTCTCCGATAATGATATTAAAAAAAGGGAGATGGACACAGAGAGAAGGGATAGGAGAAGTACTAACTCAAGGCAGGAATAAATAAATACCCGGGCAACGCCGGGTTATCAGCTAGTAATTCATATTCCTAACCGTATCAAATCTAAAGAATAATAATGATCTTGCAGTTACGTCCCAGAGCAAGATTGCATCCAGCGTGTTCAACTTTCCCACGATTGTAGCGCGTACTCACAAGTAACAATTGCTGCAATTATATGACATGTTTTTTGCGAGCGCAAGCCGACGCGCAGAGGCGAAAGAGAAAGCAGCAAAGCCAGCGGACTGGAAGACCTTCCGTAATTCCTTTCAGTCACGCCATTTCTCGTTTCGAGTTGTCCATGAAACACTTATGCAGCTACAGGGAACCTTGTCTTTTAGGAAATCAACAGTAGTAATAATCAAATTCGTGGCGAGATACAATTGAAGTGTAAGGAGGATACAGCAGAATTATTTACATTGTGAAATATGTACTACAATCGTGAGCGTGGAAATGCCGAACATAGAGGACTGGATGACTATATCGTTCCCTTGTCAAATGCAGTATGCTAGTGACATATTCAGACTGCAATATCTGTAAATGACACATCCACACAGTACGTCATATTTCTGCGTTAAGCTATCTAAAGAGGAAAATACACAATCGCAACAAAACCTTGATCCCCTAACATGCCAGAGAAATATATTTATAATTCCATGGCCTCATTTCGTGAAACAAGTAAGGACCAAAGTAGAAAAGTAAAGTAAGCGTCGCAATATGTTATACTACTTCTAGTATTTGTCATGCACAACTGTGTTAGGAAATACAGTGTCTTTGTTTACTCGAGGAATTAATCTAAACACCCAAATTTAACATTTTATTCTAATTATAAAAATGAGTGGACAATGCGATACTATGGAAAGTCCTGACGAATAAATGAATAATTAATTAAATTCACAATGCATAAGAAATTGCTAAAGTATTATAATGCTGTTTCAAGTTAAATGGGATTACTAAATATACGCTTATTATGTAGACCAAATACGGCTCTTACCTATAACTGCAGATACAAATACATACTTGGAAGTACACCACACGGAAGACAATTAATCACTCTGCAAAGTATATTTTAATAACTAGATAGTTTTAAGAGGACCTGCTCGGTTAGCCCTGTTGTCTAACGCACCGTTTTCCGAGATGGGTATGCGTACCGGCCCCGGTTGGGATCAACCCAGAGGATTAACGAAGGGGGTTGGAGTGCCGGCGAGCCTGGATATCGTTTTTAGGCGGTTTTCTAGATCCTCCTAAGTGAATAACGGGCTGGTACCGAAGTCCCGGTCCGGTTACATGATTCGCAAACATTTCGTAACACTTTACACTTTCACACGTATGACGATATAAGACTATACGCTGACATTTGGGGTACACATTTCCTCCCGAGGGGCATGAGGTGGCGACAGAAAGGGCATCTGGCCACCCGTAAATGTTAACACTCTTAATCCGAATTTATAAAGCCGACCCAGCACGTGCGAGAGAGAGAGAGAGAGAGAGAGAGAGAGAGAGAGAGAGAGACTTTTAAGATGCCATACCTCGGTCGGTAAAAACAGAACCCTCATAGGATTACTTTCTTGTACTTAATTTTTTTTTATCGCAAACGGTGTTATCAATTTGAAATCAGTGTCGCACATACTAATGTCTACATTCCTATGGCAATATAAAAAGATTAAATGTTACTGCAATCTCAAAATATCATTTTTTTCTCTCACTTGTTTTGATACTCGCAAATTCTCTCATTTAAACATTGGCTATTGTTGACATTACTCCATGAAATATTTCATGAAAGACGTTTAGATAGTATTGGTAAATTGGATCAAATATGTTGAACAATCGCATCAAGGACTACTGCAGATTGAATCATCGCATCTACACTTTCTAATTAGCGTAGCAGGTTATTGTAACTCCAAAATTAATGAAATTGATGTTGGATTAACGAAATTTTTTAAACACAAAGTTAACAACGGGAGTCCAGGATTGGAATTCAACAATATGTTGAGGGTAGCTAGCAACTCACAGCGAGGACAATCGATGGCGATGACATAAAAATAACACCAATGTGTATACGGGGGCAGAGGGGAAGGGGTAGGTAGCTAATGGGGCTGCATACCCCATCCCAGCATCTCTCAAAAATTTATAATAGAAAAGAAAATTAAAAAAAAAAAAACAGGTCGGTACCGAAATTTGAAATAGAACACATAATAAATCACATCGTAACTATAAGGTAACGTGACAGTGGTTCGACAACGTGATGACTCCACTGAGAAAGTGTGCTGCTGTTACTGTGATCGGTTTTAATGCCGCCGCGACCAGCTTTGATGCTGCCGCTATTGTTACTGCTATGCTGAAGTTACGAGCCGATTGTTCATATATGGCGACCCGCTGCTTAGCAGGTCAGCGACTTTTGATCTCTTACCAAAAATAATCCTGAGCTAGTAACGATCAGCAAAACGGATACAGGTATTAGTGAACACAGAGCTGTCGTAACGAGATTGAATATCGCAAGTCCCAAAGTTACCAAAAATGGACTAAAAGTATATTTGTTCAGCAAAGCAGATAGAAATGCAATACATTGCTCGTTGAAAGTAAGTGCATACCAGATGTTGCTCAAATTCAGAGAAGTCGTATCAACAGCAATTGACAGTTTTATACCAAATAAATTAATAAAAGAAGGAGGTGATCCCCCTTGGTTTTGTCTCCCAGCCTCGTCGCTTCTTTTGTGTCTCGTTTCCGTCGTAGGTGTCGGTGGCCGAGTAAAACGAGACCGACACAGGAAAAAAGGATGCACGCTTGTGCAGGTACGAAGGTGAGCAGCCAGTGGGACAGCAGAAACTAGAGACACTTAGAGTAAATTAGAACGAGATATATATATTGCACAGAATTTATACAATACTTAACTTTTACATAGTTCAGTACTGCAGAATGCTGATACATAGTTGAGCTAGAGACCTGCCTAGTGCCTGACCGATAGCCAAGTCTTCACTGGTGCCTATCTGATTCTGAAGTGTTAACTGGTTCCTATCTCAGTCCCAAGTGCACGATGTCGTTCAGTGGTGGCCAAGAGTGGAGTTGTAGCAGAGGGCGCTCATGGCTGACGTCGTAAGAACGCCGCGCCGTGCGTGCATGGCGGCGCGCGGCGAAAGTAGGTGGCGCGCACTTTGTACTTGTGCGACACCACACTTGGTACACAAAACAGGTAAGGACACTGTTTCAAAAGCAACGGAAAAGGCATGCTAAATTTCAACGAACACAAAATCCCTAGGATTGGCGATCCTACACAGAAGCTCGAAATTTAGCGAGAATTTCAATGTGAGATTCCTACAACCATTTTCACAACGAAACACTTTCTCGAAATTTGACTGAAAACTCAAAGAGATATTGGTCATATGTTAAATATACTAGGGGCAAAACACAAACAATACCCTCACTACGTGGTAGTAATGGCGATCCTGCCGATGATAGCGCTACTAAATCAGAGTTACTAAACGTATATTTTAGAAACTCGTTCACTAAAGAAGACGACACCAATATCCCAGATTTCGAAATACAAACAGAGGCCAGAATGAGTAACGTTGAAATAGATATTCTCGGAGTAATGAAGCAACTTAAATCACTTAACAAGAACAAGTCTTCTGGTCCGGACTGTGTATCAATTCGATTTCTATCTGGTTATGCTGAAGGGATAGCTCCTTACTTAACAGTCATATATAACCGCTCTCTCAAAGAAGGATCTGTACCAAAAGATTGGAAAGTTGCACAGGTCACACCTATATTCGAGAAAGGCAGTAGGAGTAACCCACTAAACTACAGGCCTATTTCATTGACGTCAACTTGCAGCAGGGTTTTGGAACATATCCTGTATTCAAATATTACGAATTATCTCGAACAGGATGATCTATTGACCCAAGGTCAACACGGATTTAGAGAATATCGTTCATGCAAAACACAAATAGCTCTTTACTCTCAAGAAGTGATGAGTGCTATTGACAAGGGTTCTCAAATTGATTCCGTATTTCTTGATTTCCAGAAGGCTTTTGACACCGTACCTCGCAATCCGCTTTTAATCAAATTGCGTGGTTATGGTATATCGCGCCAAATTTCCGACTGGATAGGGTATTTCCTGTCAGAGAGGAAACATTTTGTAGTAATCGATGGTAAGGCATCGACTAAAACAGAGGTTATATCGGGCATTCCACAGGGTAGTGTTATTGGTCCGCTGCTGTTCCTTATTTACATAAACGATTTGGGGGAAAATCTAAGCACCTCTCTTAGTGATAAAAATAACAGTCCAGTTCACAAAATTATTTTTACAATTTATTAATATAGGTGACCGGTTTCGATCTAGGTTTAGATCATCCTCATACCTTTGAAAATAGGGAAAAAAGACGATATAAGAGGGAAACAGGTACACTACAAGTCACTACAAATAATTTACAAACAGAATTAAAAAATTACTTAAAACAATATACCTCGCTATAGGTGTTCAGGCGGTGAGCGTGTTATTTTTATCATTAAAAAAAGTTCACTGTTTCTTCCAAATAGGAAAACAATGTTTTCCAAACTGATTACCCTCTCTTAGGTTGTTTGTTGATGACGCGTTCATTTACCGTCTAGTAAAACAAGAACAAGTCTTCTGGTCCGGATTGTATACCCATTAGATTTCTATCTGATTATGCTGAAGCGATAGCTCCTTACTTAACAGTCATATACAACCGCTCTCTCATAGAAGGATCTGTACCAAAAGATTGGAAAGTTGCACAGGTCACACCTATATTCAAGAAAGGCAGTAGGAGTAACCCACTAAACTACAGGCCTATTTCATTGACGTCAATTTGCAGCAGGATTTTGGAACATATTCTGTATTCAAATACTATGAATTATCTCGAACAGAACGATCTATTGACCCAAGGTCAACACGGATTTAGAAAATATCGTTCATGCGAAACACAACTAGCTCTTTATTCACACGAAGTGATGGGTGCTATCGACAAAGGTTCGCAAATCGGTTCCGTATTTCTTGATTTCCAGAAAGCTTTTGACACCGTACCTCACAAACGGCTTTTAATGAAATTGCGTGGTTATGGTATATCGCCCCAAATTTGCGATTGGATAGGGGATTTCTTGTCAGAGAGGACACAGTTCGTAGTAATCGATGGTAAGGCATCGACTAAAACAGAGGTGATATCGGGCGTTCCACAGGGTAGTGTTATTGGTCCTCTGCTATTCCTTATTTACATAAACGATTTAGGGGAAAATCTAAGTAGCTCTCTTAGGTTGTTTGCAGATGACGCCGTCATTTACCGTCTAGTAAAATCATCTGAAGATCAAAACCAACTGCAGAACGATCTGAATAAGATATCAGTATGGTGTAAAAATTGGCAATTGACTCTAAATAATGAGAAGTGTGAAGTCGTCCACATGAGTACGAAAAGAAATCCGTTAAACTTTACAACATAAATCAATCAAATGTGAAGGCCGTAAACTCCACAAAATACCTAGGAATTACTATTACTTCAGACTTAAATTGGAAAGAACACGTAGATAATATCGTGGGAAAGGCGAACCAGAAACTGCGTTTTATTGTCAGAACCCTTAAAAGATGCAACAGAACTACTAAAGAAACTGCATACACTGCGCTTGTCCGTCCATTTTTGGAGTATTGCAGCCCAGTGTGGGATCCTTATCAGGTGGGTTTGACGGAGGACATCGAAAGAGTCCAAAGAAGGGCAGCTCGTTTCGTATTGTCACGATACACGGGAGACAGCGTTACGGAAATGATACAGGATCTGGGATGGGAATCATTACATCAACGACGCTTATCGCTGCGGCGTGGGCTGCTTACGAAACTACAATCGCCAACATTTTTAACCGAATGCGAAATATATAATGTTGACTCTCACTTATATAGGTAGAAATAATCATCAGAATAAAATAAGAGAAATCAGAGCTCGAACAGAGAGATTCAGATGTTCTTTCTTCCCGCGCGCTATTCGAGAATGGAATGGGAGATAAATAGTATAATTGTGGTTCGATGAACCCTCTGCCAGTCACTTAAATGTGATTTGCAGAGTATCCCATGTAGATGTAGAAAATCATCTGAAGATTTAAAGCAACTGCAGAACGACCTAAATAAGATATGACTATAGTGTAAAAATTGGCAATTGACTCTAAATAATGAGAAGTGTAAAGTCGTCCACATTAGTACGAAAATAAATCCGTTAAATTTGTTTACAAGATAAATCAATCAAAAGTGAAGGTCGTAAACTCCCCAAATTCCTAGGAATCACTATTACATCACACTTAAATTGGAAAGAACACGTAGGTAATGTCGTGGAAAAGGCGAACAAGAGACTGCGTTTCATTGGCAGAACACTAAAAAGATGCAACAGAACTACTAAGAAGACTGCATACACTACGCTTGTCCGTCCTTTTTTGGAGTATTGTTGCCCAGTATGGGCAAAGAAGGGGAGCTCGTTTTGTATTGTCACATTACAGGGGAGACAGCGTTACGGAAATGATAAAGGATCTGGGATGGAAACCGCTGCGGCGTGGGCTACTTACGAAACACCAATCGCCAACATTCTCCTCCGCGTGCGAAAATATATTGTTGAATCACACTTACATAGGTAGAAAAGATCATCAGAATAAAATACGAGATATCAGAGCTCGAACGGAGAGATTCAGGTGTTCTTTCTTGCCGCGCGCTATTCGAGAATGGAATGGGACATATATACACTCCTGGCCATTAAAATTGCTACACCATGAAGTTGAGGTGCTACAGACGCGAAATTTAACCGACAGGAAGAAGATGCTGTGATATGCAAATGATTAGATTTCAAAGCATTCACACAAGGGTGACGCCGTTGGCGAAACCTACAACGTGCTGGCACCAGGAAAGTTTCCAACCAATTTCTCATACACAAACACCAATTGACCGGCGTTACCTGGTGAAACGTCGTTGTGACGCCTCGTGCCAGGAGGAGAAATGCGTACCATCACATGTCCGACTTTGATGAAGGTCGGATTGTAGCCTATCGCGATTGCGGTTTATCGTATCGCTACATTGCTGGTCGCGTTGGTCGCGATCCAATGTCTGTTACCAGAATATGGAATCGGTGGGTTCAGGAGGGCAATACGGAACGCCGTGCTGGATCTCAACGGCCTCGTATCATTAGCAGTCGAGATGACAGACATCTTATCCGCATGGCTGTAACGGATCGTGCAGCCACGTCTCCATCCCTGAGTCAACAGATGGGGACGTTTGCAAGACAACAACCATCTGCACGAACAGTTCGACGACGTTTGCAGCAGCATGGACTATCAGCTCGGAGACCATGGCTGCGGTTACCCTTGACGATGCATCACAGACAGGAGCGCCTGCGATGGTGTACGCAACGACGAACCTGGGTGCAAGAATGGCAAAACGTCATTTTTTTCGGATGAATCCATGTTTTGTTTACAGCGTCATGATGGTCGCATCCGTGTTTGGCGTCATCGCGGTGAACGCACATTGGAAGCATGTTTTCGTCATCGCCATACTGGTGTATCGCCCAGCGTGCTGGTATGAGGTGCAATTAGTTACACGTCTCGGTCACCTCTTGTTCGCATCGACGGCACTTTGAACAGTAGCCGTTACATTTCAGATGTGATACGACCCGTGGCTCTACCCTTCATTCGATCCCTGCGAAACCCTCCATTTCAGCAGGATAATGCACGACCGCGTGTTGAAGGTCCTGTACGGGCCTTTCTGGATACGGAAAATGTTCGAATGCTGCCCTGGCCAGCACATTCTCCAGATCTCTCACCAACTGAATACGTCTGGTCAATGGAGGCCGGGCAACTGGCTCGTCACAATACGCCAGTCACTACTCTTGATGAACTGTCGTATCGTGGTGAAGCTGCATGGCTATCTGTACCTGTACACGCCATGCAAGCTCTGTTTTGACTCAATACCCAGGCGTATCAAGGTCGTTATTACGGCCAGAGGTGGTTGTTCTGGGTACTGACTTCTCAGGATCTATGCACCCAAATTGCGTGAAAATGTAATCACTTGTCAGTTCTAGTATAATATATTTGTCCAATGAATACCCGTTTATCATCTGCATTTCTTCTTGGTGTAGCCATTTTAATGGCCAGTAGTGTATATTTTATGAGTCCAATAGAGTTAATGTTCTGTAAAACACAATATCACATGTAAAGTATCAAAATGAGGCTGTAAATTTTGAAACTTCAGGAGATTATGACTCAACGAATAACACCTACGTTGAGAAATGGGACACCAACCACAGATATCGAGATGTCTTGTCTTTCCTGTGGAGTTTTGTCTTTCATGAACATATTAACAATGTAGAACTTCCTTATAGATTTATGTTAAATAATTACATGATTTATATTGGGATATCAACCCATAGTGACCACCATTTGACTAGAATATGAAAGTCAAAACTGGAAATGAACATATTCGAATACCCTGTAATATGAACTTATTAAGATATGACCTGGAATAGTTATTATGTTGGCTATATCGGATGTTATGTACATGGCAGATTTAAAATTAAGCCGCGGTGGCCGAGGGGACTGTGGCGCGCCAGCCACGGTCTGCACGGCCACTACGGTCGCGGGTTCGGATCCCCCCGCGGGCATGGATATTTGTGCCGTCCTTAGTGTTAGTTAGTTCATAAGTAGTTTGTAAGTTTAGGGACTGATGACTCCGTAGTTAAGTCCCATAAGCTATACAAACATATTTTTTTTAATTATTAACAGGATTCTGGGAAAATTTTGACAGTGTTAACAGTAGTTTCCACGGAAAAAATCGTTTGAGCCATCCTAGAATAATATTCCGTTCTGTGAGCCCCATACCAATCCTGAAATATACGCCAGTTATCCAAAAAGAACCCAACGCCAGCTATCCAACAGTGAGCAAGATTTCTGGTTCTATGAAACAGTATCAGCCGAGGATTCTAGAAATACACCGCAGATCCCAACGTATCACTTCTGCAGGGCGTGTGGAAAGGAAGTTATATAAGTATAGCATTGCCGAGAGCAACAGCCACAGCATTTTAGGATGGAGAATTTGGAAGCTGTGGAGTCTCTCAAAATAGTGCAACACAACCAATGATAGTCTATTTTTATACTGACATTTACATGTATGGTATGGCTGTGGCCGCTACCCCGGTCAAAACTACTGCGCCGCACGGTCGCCCGATCTGAAACACAATGTAGCGGATTGAGCGGCCTCTCCCATTTGAGGCTCCATTCATCCCTCGGGCATGGGTGTGTATGTGGCCTTGCATAAGTTACTTTCAGTGAAATGTAGTTTGTAAGTCTAGGGACCGATGACCTCAGTAGTTTGGTCCCTTAGGATTATAAACAATTTGACATTTATTTAAAGATTCTGCAGCGTAACATGCCACTGACGTCTGTTGTGCAGAATCAGCCATGCTGTCAATCGAAGCTAAAAAACTTTCAGTACTGTTCTTCCGACGGCTACGCTTGAAACAAGCAAACTTGCGCCAATTGGAGTACTGTGAATACTTATAAACTACCTTATACTAAGGGCAACACAACAACCATGACCGAGGGAGAATTCTAACCCCCGACGGGGAACGGCCTCGGGCATCTGAGCATAGCGCAGCCATCAGTGATGATATAGAGTGCAACCAGTGTAACTCACAGACAGCAGTTGGAAGCTTCTTTCCGTGATTAACTCGAGGTAGTGCAGCATATTTTGCAGATTTCCTGCGTCACAAATAAAGCAATGTTACTGCCAAGTGAAGATTGGGCACTATCGGTATGATCGCCATTGTTTTTAAAGACCTACTTCTTCCCTAAGTGGGATTTTTCTTAGGCTTGCTGGTTGTATTGACATGAGGCACGGTTAGATATGATTGAATGTGCTTTGAATATTTCCCCATTGTTAGCGATACTTAAGTTTTTCATTGTGTAACGAGTCGCTGACTGCATTTTCAGATTTCCCATAAGGTATGTCTCAAGTAGGTGTTCTGCACTAATGCACAATAAGGCGAAGACTTGTTACGAACGTGTTCTTCTAACAATATTCTACAGATAACGTACCTTACCTTCGGGTCTGTGACCGTTTGTCGCAATGCTTTCGCGGTGTTACATGTTTACTCTCGCCCGGAACGGCTCTGTCGTCATCATCGTCCGCTGTCGATGGTCACTGCCGGCAGGAAGTTAAGAAAGTTTCCCTGTTTTGCTCTTTACAGCTTTGCTGCACAACACTAGCTACAGCGTCGACAGAGGTATTTAATCAGATGTATTTTCTGAATTCTATATGTTACTGAAATGGGAAGTTACCTTAATATTTGTAAGTATCGAAACTAGGATCATTTATAATAATTATTGTATTATTCAAGAAGAATTCAATAATTAAAATTCCAAAGAAAGGAAGTGCATACAAATGTGAAAATTACAGAGCTACAAGTTTAAAAATCCAAGACTGAAAATTCCAGCACAAATTATTTACTGAAAAATGGAAAGACTGACAAAAGCCGACATTAGTTTCGATTTAGGAGAAATGGAAGAACACGTGAGGCGACACTTTCATTATGGATACTTTCATTATGAGGGGATACTTTCATTATCTTAGAAGATAGGTTAAGGAAAGGTAAACCTACGTTTTTATGTTTTATAGACTTGGAAAAAGTTTTCATTATGTTGGCTGGAATACACACTTTCAAATTCTGAAGATAGCACGGATAAAATACAAGTAATGAAAAGATCCATACACCTTGTACAGAAACCAGACCGATGTTATTAGAGTGGAAGGGCGTGAAATGGATGCCGTAGTTGTGAGACAGATTGATGATATTCTCAAACGTTATTCATCTGCACATTGAGTAGGCTGCGACAGAATGAAAAGTTTGGAGAACGAATTGAAGTTGAGGGAGAAGAAAGATAATCTTTGCGGTTTGCTGGTGACATTGTAATTCTGTAACAGACAGTAGAGGACCTGGAAGAACAGTTGAATGGGATGGACAGTCTCTCGAAAGAAGTTATCAGATGAACATTAACAAGAGCAAAACAAGGGTAGTGGAATCTTGTCAATAAAATCAGGCGATGTTGAAAGAATTTGATTAGCTATTGGTATAACAAAAGTAGTTTATGAACTTTTTATTTCGGTACCATAACACCTTCTGATGGAGTAACACTTGGAGGGGAACAGCTGAAGAAGGTAGAAATATTCAATTACCTGGCAAGTGTAATTGAGGAATATGGGAGAAATGATAAGGAGATTAAAGAACGTCTCAGACAGGCAAACACGTATTTCTGAGAACTGTTAGGAATTTAATGTGAAGTAAGGATTTACCACAGAAAAGTAAAGGAGTGCTATACCAATATTATTATGTTCCGATATTGACATATGCATCAGAAACTTGGTGCCAAAGAAAAGAAATAGGAGCAAATACAAACAGGGGAAATGAAATTTCTACGAAGCAGAATAGGGATAACAAGAAGAGACAGAATGAGGAATGAGAAGAGTGGGGAAATAGTGAGAGAGGAACTCTTACAGGATAGGATAGAGAGCTCAAGACTGCAGTGGTATGGCCATTTAAAGAGAATGGAAGAGAAGAGTATCCCCAGGAGGTTCTCCTGCAACAAGGTCTAAAATTGTTGCAGAATGTCACAAGGTTCTGGTGGAGCTAGGGGAAGGCAGTAGAGTAAACCTATTGTGGGTCCTTGGCCACTCGGGGATCAGTGGCAACGAACATGCCGACAGATTAGACAGGATGGGGGCAGAGACTCCATTTATTGGACCGGAACCTGACCTGACAATCACCAAGGCAATGATCAAATTGGAGCTACGTAACTGGCTCAGAAGACAGCACGTAGAATATTGGACCAAAGTCTATCAACAAAAGCATGGCAAGGTAATGATTCCAAAACTCCTGGGCCTGAACAGGAGAGAGATTAGACTCATGGTTGGATTGCTGACAGGCCATGGGAATTCCAAAAAACACCTACATACAATGGGAATAACGGAAGAGGACCGTAAATGTAGGATCTGTGATGACGGTGATGAAACTGCATCACATCTACTCTTCTAATGCATTGCATTGGAGATTTAAAGGCACAGACAACCAGACCCGAAGAAATTGTGTCTAATAAAGAACTGGTAAAGGGACTCCTTGCACTGTTCAAGGGCATTGGTTGACTTTACTAGATATACAGGGAGCGATACCGCACAATAAACTTAAGTTTCGGTGCGGGCAGTGCCGGGTTGGACCAAGACTATTTTGGCTTCCCTGAGAAAATCAAATCAATCCCCAGGAGGTTACACGAAATACAGATACAGAAGGAACGACCAAGAGGAAGACCAAGGGATAGACAGCTAAAAGGAGTGGAGGATTGTGTCAAGAAAAGAGAACTGGGCCAGAGTGAAAACAGAGAGATGGTGGGAAGACAGGACGAAGTGGCGGAGCTTGTGTTTCAAACAGACCCAGCCTATGGCTGGAAACTGTGCAAGATGATGATGATGATGATGATGATGATGACAATGATGATGATGATGATGATGATGACGATGATGATGAATACCTTCTGATGGGCTAAATAAAAAATGTAAAATGGCAGTGGCAAGAAATGCATTTCTGGAGAAGCCAGGTGTTTTTTATGGCCAAAATTAATTTAAATGTTACGAAAACATTTCTAAAAGCATTTGTCTGCAATGTAGCATTGTACGGGAGTTTAGGAAAACATTTCTAAACGCATTTGTCTGCAATGTAGCATAGTACGGGAGTGAAACGTGGGCGATAAGGATTTATACAGAAAGATGAAATTTGGCGCTGCAGACGAATGCTGAAGATTACATGGGTAGGTCGCGTAACTAACCAAGAGGCTACGAACAACATTGCGCTGAAAAGGAATTTATGGTATATATTGACCAAGAGAAGGGATCAATTAGTGGGACACATTCTGAGTTATCAAGGAATCGTCAGTTCAGTAATGGAGGAAAGTGTGTCAATTAAAAATCGCAGAGGTGTTACAATAAACAACATACACTATGTGATCAAATGTATCCGGACACCACCAAAAACATACACTTTTCATATTATGTGCATTGTGCTGCCACCTACTACCAGGTACTCCATATCAGTGACCTCAGAAGTCACTACACATCGTCAGAGAGCACATTGGGGCGATCCGCGAAACTCAAGGATCTTGCTCAGGTGTTACTTATGTCAGAAGTCAGTACGCGTGATTTCCACACTCCTATAATCCCTGTGGTAGTGAAGTGGCAACGTGAAGGGACTTGGACAGCGCAAAAGCGTACAGGCCGACCTTGTCTGTTGACTGACAGAGACCGTCGACAGTTGCATGTTTCTGCATGTTTCTGTCACCGCCGAGAGACGTTGCGTCGAGAGAGATCAGTTGTCGTAGAATGCGCTTGACGCGAGCCGCAAGTATTCTTGTATAAGCCTTGATATCGGAGCACGAAACGTCAGCGGAAGGTAGTCGTGTATCCCTATCACACCATGAGGTTTGGGGACAGGATACATCAAGCCCCCACGAACGTACATTGGATGAGAACATTAGGAGATATCAGTTCTTGGTAGACTTGAGTCTATCATGGCACCATACTGTTTTTAAAGGTCCGATGTAATTCTACGGGAGTCCGTCCGTCACCGGTCCTTTGTTCGATGTGGCCCTACCGAGAGCTTCCGCCACTACATCTTTCGTAACGTTCGCCTTTAGCAATCCCTCAGCTGTCGCATCAAAGGTATCCGTCAATGTCCCACTTTGTCATGGAGGTATCGGTAATGTTCCATATAGGCTGTGATAAGATATTTTTGTGACGTTAAACGGTTACCATGAAGCCTGTCGACGGTACGTATTAAAGATCTTCGACTTCGTTGTTTCTTTGTGATGACTTGGTGCATCAATGGTAATTCTCCGTGTACCCGATCAAAAATTTTGCTCGTTCTGCAGCCCCTTGAGAGTCATTAGGGATGTTATCTGTGCATGTACCCCTTTTAATGCAGCGTGCCGTTCTGTGGAAGCGCGTGTGTTGACAGGTCCCGTAGCGAGAATGGCCAAATATACCTGAAGAGCTGACTGATAATCTCATATGTCCATGCAAAGCATGTATGCAACTGTACAGGCTGCCCGAGGTGATCAAACGTCTGAGTTGAGGACAACGAGAATGACTTTTTCACTGTTGTGACAGCTCCGTTATGCGTCTCTCTAAGTAAACACCCTGTAAATCTCAATTAAAGAGTTGAGATAGCAAAATATTGTACTGAATCACACACAGATCACAATTGTAACCAATATCTGATTAAAATACGTTACCATATGTATATTGTGTATGATATTACACCAGATTCGCCAACTGTTTTTAGCAGTGTATAAATCGCTTTAAATCTAGGAACGACCCATGCTCCACCTCGTCTACCATATCGTCCTCCCCACCCCTATTCGTCTTCTTTACGATCTCATCCCATTCCTTCACCTTCTGAAGTTGCTTGAGCATATCCCTTTGCTAGAGCGTATCCGTATGTTAATAATACGTATCCCAAGTACTCCCAGCGCAACTGCAATTGCTGATGGTTTCTATAGCGTCACCTAGATTCCTACTTTCCAAACTTCACAGACGTTCATATGCGAACCTTGTATTACTAGCACTCCTGAAAGAAACGATATGGTGGAGACAGCCTAGCGGATCTGTCCACGATGACATTTGCACGCTGCGGCAGAGTGTGCGCTGATATGAAACTTCCTGCCAGATTAAAACTGTGTGCCGGGCCCAAATCGAATTCCGGTTGCGGCACATCTATATCTGGTCCAGCAGGAAATCCTACCTTGTTATATATTCTCCAGAAATGCGTGTAGTCAAAACATAGATGAATCCATTTTCTTTAGACGAACATGTAGAGTGTAATCAATAAGACAAACCTACGAAAGGCGTTCTGGGAGCAAAACAAAATAGGCCAGTAACAGTAGAGCTTGGTGTTTCATGGAACAACTATGTTCAGTTGTTGAAGTTTAGTTAATTGAGCAATGTCCTTCAATTCCTAACATGCAGTGAAATAATCAGTGCTTTGTTAGTACATTATATCTTCACTTCCTCTCGGACGCTGTGTTCAATGTAACCTGATTAGGTAAAATACATATATACGTGTACCATTTTCTGTATTTAGTTACTATGAATGTCCCAAAGCCATAAATACATTCATTGACAATTTTTGTTAAAACAGGAATCAAATGTCTCATGAGAAGTATTATACAGGGTGTTTCACTAAGTGTGTTTGCCTCTGTAACTTATAAAATAATAGGTGACGGGAAATTTTAATGTGGTAGGTCAACACAAGAAATGTTACACTTTCTGCGGAGCTATGAAAATAATTTATTGTATCATTTTCCAAAGAGTTACAGCACAAAGATATAATTTTTTAAATGGAACAATAGTTTTTTTCTATCGTGCATTGGATTCGTTGAAACCAGCTGCGTCCAAATCAATTTAAACTACATTCCTATCACTGTTAGTTTGGGAGCTACAACCCTTCAAAGTTCCGGGGGCGGAGGCTGCGATAGCGTAGCTGAATGGCCGAGTGGCTATCCCCTGGGGCAGGGCCCATTGTCTCATGACCACCAGCCAGTCAGCTACGCTGTCGTAGCCTCCGCTCCCTAAACTTTGAAGGGTTGTAGCTCCCAAACTAACAGTGATAGGAATGTAGTTTAAATTGATTTGGACGCAGCTGGTTTCAACGAATCCAATGCACGATAGAAAAACTATTGTTCCATTTAAAAAATTATATCTTTGTGGTGTAACTCTTTGGAAAATAATACAATAAACTATGTTCATAGCTCCACAGAAAGTGTAACATTTCTTGTGTTGACCTACCGCATTAAAATTTCCCGTCACCTATTATTTTATAAGTTACAGAGACAAACACACTTAGTGAAACACCCTGAATATCATATCAAAGTGATCTAACTAATACATGTCCGAAAATGTGAAGTACCGTATCCGTTCTTAGCCATTTCTACGGATACTCACATTCAATTACGTGGATAATATTCGTGCCAAAAATTTTTTACGAAATTTATCTCTGGTGAATTTAATTTGGTCATTATTTTAATAAGATACTATTGTTTTAGCTGCATGTAACTCCACTTCGCTTTCTTATCTGCAGTTGAGTATAAATATTCTCTTCTTGAAAAAAAAATGTGAAACGTACGAGAAATAGAGTGTAGTCCTATGAAAATTTTTCATTCAATTTTGCTACTCACACGCCAGCCATTGAAGAGTGCAATCCAGAGTTTCCCTTCAGAGTCAATAGTCATGCCGTCCATTACGCCATCAAGTCCAGCTTTGGTTATGTTGAATACAACCCTCCTGTTACCTGAAACATTTACGAGGTACACATGTTAGGTACATCGGAATGTATTGGTCATATAAATGAATGAAGAGGTTCAAGTAAACTCTTCATTAGACATCCTTCAAAAACATGACAGAAAATTTAAAAAGATGACGATAGATATTCTTTTAAAAATGCTCAGTTTATTGTAATTGATGATCTAAAAATAAAACTCGGAATTAGTCATCACCTGTCTTCATAAGATTTGTTATTGCTGTCTTCTTTGGTTCGAAGACTGGTTCGACTCATGAAGCTCTTCACGCTACTCCATCCTCGAGCTTGATCATGTCTGAATAATACTGTACTAGGTTATTAGTCTTCCTCGACGATGTTTACCCGGACCCTTCCCTCCAGTAC
Organism: Locusta migratoria; assembly: GCA_026315105.1. NCBI lineage: Eukaryota > Metazoa > Arthropoda > Insecta > Orthoptera > Acrididae > Locusta > Locusta migratoria. The sequence goes on along the minus strand of CM048755.1, from coordinate 561,695,439 downwards.
TAAATTGACTCTTTCTTTATGTCTCAAAATATGTCATTTATTTGAAACCTTCTTTTAGTCAAGCTATGTCACAAATTTCTTTCTTTGGCTACTCTTCACAGTACCTCCTCGTTAGATGCAATATCTAGCAATCCGATTTTCAGCATTTTGTTGTACCACTAAATTTTAAAAAGTTTCTATTCTCATCTTGTCTTTCTCTCCAGTACAGGGCTACACTTCAGACAAATGCCTTCTGAAAATACTTCCGAACAATTATTATTCAATTTTAACAAATTTCCCTCTTAATAGTTGCTAGAAAGACGTACGATGAACTGAGTAAATATTTCATGAGATCATATTTATAGAATATTCCGTCGGTTCTTGGAGCAGCACAGACATATTAAAAACTTCAGAACATTTTGTTTTGTACCACAATATTTGTTTATTGGTGTGTTATGAAACTGATTTCGGGTTCTTAGGCCATCATCAGATAACTTATTCCTGAACAGATAGTCCACACAATGGTTAGAATTCTTAGTTGTACAAAAATGGTATTCCAAAGATACACGAAACGTTTTGACAGTATATTGATATCAGAAATCAAGCACAATGGAAGACATAATTGTAATCTGAATAAATACATCCGTTTCCGTTGAACTGAAACATTAAAACTATGGATACTTTAGGTATTAAGAGTATCCATTGATTTAACATTCAAATTCATTAAAAGTATTTATTCAGATCATGTTTTATATTATGCTTGTTTTCTGGGATCGATATATTATCTAAATTATCCATATATATTTGGAATACCACCTTAGTACAACTAAGAACTCACAGCGTTGTGTGGACTATCGGTTCAGTATTATCTGATGAATGCCTAAGAAGCCGAAAGCCGATTCATGACAAACGGTCGGGGTTCGAATCCCTCCCCCCCCCCCTCGGGCGTGGATGTTTGTGTCGTCTTTAGTATAAGTTAGTTCATAAGTAGTTTGTAAGTTTAGGGACTGATGACCCCGTAGTTAAGTCCCATAAGCTCTAAAAACATTGGAACACTGGAACACGACAGACCAATAAACAAATATTGTGGAACAGAAACTCAAAGTGTTGAAGTTTTTGATATTTCATGGGGTATTTCTTTTACTACGTGTGTTCATTTTCAAAGAATTCGCTTGACTGACTTGCACTGACGTTTATCGGCGGTTATCTGTCGAGAAACGTGTTTTATTTTTGGCTTTCTTTCTCAGCTTATCACCGGCCTACATTCCGTGTATTACGTATTGCCTTACACACGATACATTACGTGAGGTTGTCTGTAAATTACAACGAGTTCTTTTTCTCTATGTTTACGTGAGTGTATACAGCAGATACCGTTGGTCGCCACTACACATAGGTAGTTCTCGAAGCTATTGGAAGCTGGAGCCACTGGAAAGAGGCGACAAGAACGTCTTCTGGGAGCGTCTGCTTAAAGGCTTCCGATTGGACATTGCCCATGCGTTGTGAGGCAAGGCCTGTGAATGATGGGAGGAGAGTGCAAATAAGAAAACAAAAACGCTCTTTCGTAACGCAAGCTGATAATATACTGAGTCGAAGAAGACCCGGGCTGGTATTGAGACGTGTCCCGATCGACGACAACTTAATGTCGAATTCCATCTGAACGGGGTTGAAAAGCTAAGACTCATTGCTATTTCTCAGGCGCACCGTGAGTTAGGAAGTTGCGAGTAATTGCTTACGGCCGACTTTTATTAGGAAATTGATGTTAGGTTTAGGTCATTTCTCCATGGGTTTTTGGTATCCGAATTTTTGTTAGCAGGTATGCTTCCGGTAACTAAGTTAGTCTATTTGTTTCGTTGACCTGAGGTAATTCAAGTTCACATCTCTCCCCCTGCATTTGTGTAGAGGCGCCTGAGGTAGGGACTTTTTTCATTTTCTGTGAGTTTTATTCTGCTCTTATGACTGTTGCGGTTGTCGAAGTGTGTCCAAATTCTAAGGTCAGTAATCTGTGTTTTATGGTTCTTTACAACTCTTGCAGTTAACTAATCGTCCCGCATCCCACAAGGAGCATCACTACACGAAATATTCTGTAGAGGATATTATTTGTAGTATATTCTCACGTTGTGATAAAAATATTACCTAAGAAACTCATTTCTTTCTGTTTGTTTGAACGCCACAAAGCTTTGGAATAACATAGATACTTTATATCATTACAGTCGGATCATGGAAATAAAATATTTCGTAATTTAAATTTTCATCCTTACCCGTTATGTCAGTCTGCTAGTCTATCTTACGATGCTAATATGCTAAACTACTATAAGAATTATAATTGGGGTCTCACAGGGATTGTTACTGTAGTTCAGGGACAATACAGGGTGAGTCACCTAACATTACTGCTGGATATATTTCGTAAACCTCATCAAATACTGACGAACCGATTCCACAGACCGAACGTGAGGAGAGGGGTTAGTGTAATTGGGTAATACAAACCATAAAAAAATGCACGGAAGTATGTTTTTAACACAAACCTACGTTTTTTTTTTTTAATGGAACCCCGTTAGTTTTGTTAGCGCATCTAAACATATAAACAAATACGTAATCAGTGCCCTTTGTTGCATTGTAAAATGTTAATTACATCCGGAGATATTGTAACCTAAAGTTGACGCTTGCGTACCACTCCTCCGCTGTTCGATCGAGTGTATCGGAGAGCACCGAATTAAGTAGGGATCCAAAGGGAACGGTGATGTACCTTAGGTACAGAAGAGACTAGAACAGCACAATACGTCCACATGCTAACACCTTTATTGGTCATTTTCACTGACGCACGTGTACATCACCATGAGGGGTGAGGTACACGTACACACGTAGTTTCCGTTTTCAATTACGGAGTGGAATAGACTGTGTCCCGACATGTCAGGCCAATAAATGTTCAAAGTGGTGTCCATCATTTGCTGCACACAATTGCAATCTATGGCGTAATGAATGTCGCACACGCCGCAGTACATCTGATGTAATGTCGCCGCAGGCTGGCACAATACGTTGTTTCATATCCTCTGGGGTTGTAGAGACATCACGGTACACATTCTCCTTTAACGTACACCACAGAAAGAAGTCCAGAGGTGTAAGATCAGGAGAACGGGCTGGCCAATTTATACGTCCTCCACGTCCTATGAAACGCACGCCGAACATCCTGTCAAGGGTCAGCCTAGTGTAAATTGCGGAATGTGCAGGTGCACCATCATGCTGATACCACATACGTCGATGCGTTTCCAGTGGGACATTTTCGAGCAACGTTGGCAGATCATTCTGCAGATGCTGCTCGCCGACCATGGCCCGTGTTTGTTACAACACGCAACTGCACGTCGGAGGTTTCAAGCGTCAACTTTAGGTTACAATATCTCCGGATGTAATTAACATTTTACAATGCAACGAACGGCACTGATTACGTATTTGTTTATATGTTCAGATGTGCTAACAAAACTAACGGGGTTTCATTTAAAAAAAAAAACGTAGGTTTGTGTTAAAAAACACACTTTTGTGCATTTTTATGGTTTGTATTAACAAATTACACTATCCCCTCTCCTCACGTTAGGTCTGTGGAATCGGTTCGTCAGTATTTGATGTGGTTTACGAAAGATATCCAGCGGTAATGTTAGGTGACTCACCCTGTATACAGCCGCGCGGGAATGGCCGTGCGCTCTAAGGCACCTAATCCTTGATACTTCCCCTCATTTATCGATTATTTGCACATGTTGCAAATGTTCGAAATTCGTTGCGTTTGGACAGGTGATTTGAGCAAATCATGGGGCAGCACAGGAGGCTTCATTTCATTATAAGCGGATAAGAGGAACCAGAGAAAGTTTCGTCCGTAATTGTCGTGTCTATCAGTTTGTGGATTTGAGCACGATCGTCTCCAAACGTACGAGACGAAATTGGGTAGAGTTTTCACAGGTAACTTGCGCGTAGTCTGGAACAAAATATAAGCTATATTTCATCACAGTCGTAACGTGAAAAGCAGGTATCATGATTTGAAATTTGTAGAGTCTATTCAACATACAAGGGACACCATTGACCGCGAACGCTCGGAACGGCACGAAACCATGATTGGAATAACAGGCAGTCATAAAAAGGACAATGATGTGCGTCATTTCTATGCAGAACGTTGCATTATACCTCAAGTTACATTTTAAGAGAGAGAAACAAAGTAACGAGATATCAATACCTTAGGAAGGAAATTATATGTACTTTAATGGCGTCATTGTATCATTGCATATTCAATGCCACGGCAGAGGCCGAGCGCATGCAGGCGCTATGCTGCGATGCGCGAGGCCGTTCCCAGTCGAGGGTTCTAATCCCCCCTCGGGCATGGATGTTTGTGCCGTTTTTAGTATAAGCTAGTTAACAAGTAGTTTGTAAGTTTAGGGACCGATGACCCCGCAGTTAAGTCCCATAAGATTCACAAACATTTTAAAATATTCAATCAGCAGCGCCAAATTCTCTCTGCCAAGAGCACTTATAATAGCGCAAATTACACATATACGGAAATACCACACACGTGAAAGTGCTTATATTAGTCCTCAAATTGGAGATGCGGGATGTGTACACCTCACTAAAGCCACGTTATCACATTAAAATTACTTTCGCATTCACACAGTCCAATACCAAAGGCCACACCATTTCCAAATGATGATGTTGGTATGTGAATATCATACCCTGGCTTTCTCCAAGCATATTGCAACATAGGCTTATACGTAGCTGCTGCAAACTGATTGAAAATCACAGAGTGAAGTTTCACGGTGAAATAACGGTCATGTACTTTCATTTGTGTTTAGGCACCTTGTATTCTTAGAAAATCATTAATCCTTCTGATATAGGGTGTACATTGTCTAAAGAAGTAAACGCCAAGGGGGTTTCAATATTTTGTTGTTTTCGGTGCAAAATCTTTAGCGTAACATCTTTGTTTGGGAAACTTGCATCTAGAACGGTAAGATCAGTATGATCCGCCCTGGAATCACACAAGAGGCCACCATCTAGTGGCGCTAGCAGACAGGTGTGTCGTTTGCATGCAAATGACGCACACCACTGTTTTGTTTATGCTTGCTTGTTATTCCAAGCTTGGTTTCGTACAGTTCTGAGATTACGAGGTCAAAGGTGGCCCTTCTTACAAGGAAAGTGTTTGGGCTCGAACAAACACATATACATCAAAATCGTACGAGAGATAATGTAAAGATCCCTTATTGCACTAGTGACACACCCGCATCTGCAAAACTCTGCAGTCGTCCGTTAGAGGCCTCTGCGTGTGCCTTGCTACATTGCACTTTGACCTGTCGGTTCGCCAGTAGGGACGGTGCAGTGTGCCTCCGAAGTTGCGTTTTGTGACATTTGTGTGGTGAAGCGTCAGATGGAGCAGCGATTGATAATCAATCCTGCTAAAGTATTGAGATTGGTTGAGATGTAGTTACGAAGAACCATTCTTCGTGAAGGTGGTATTAGTGTAGAAGATGAATCATTCGCATGCTTTCTCGTATCTGTTATGGTACAGAAATATGAGCATAAGTTAGATACTGTTGCAACACTAACACATAATGATGATAATAGGGATGATAATGACGAAGAACTCATTGCTACCGGTAGTGCTACGGTAAGTGCGGGAAGAGGCGATGGGAGCAGTGGCAGTGAATACCAACAGTCGTCCGACGAGAAGGTTAAAGTTGCAACTATCAACACGGCTTTTGATGACAATACGCTAGAGAACATGTAAGATGATTATTACATAAGTTATAGTTCAGACATCTGCATTACGTATGGCGTCTACAATTACATCTACAGTGATATCTAGAGCATGACGCCGGCCGCGGTGGCCGAGGGGACTAAGGCGCTCCAGTCACTGTCTGCACGGCCACTACGGTCGGGATTTGTGCCGTCCTAGTTCGTAAGTAGTTCATAAGTAGTTTGTAAGTTTAGGGACTGATGACCTCGTAGTTAAGTCCCACAGACTATAAAAACATTTGAACATTTTAACTAGAGCATGACTGCAAAGTTTTGCATAAAAACGACACCCACCAGCACATTGAGGTATACGTAGAGATACTGTAACCAAACGTTCATACAGATATGTTTGTTCGATTGTTCGAGCCCAAGTACTTTCCTTGTTAGTGGTACGGCGTATTACTCTAAGGAACAAAGAGATGGCGCTGAAAACGTCGTATTGAAAGAAATAACCAATAGATTGCGCTGTTAGTTTCTATACCTGAGAGAGACAACGGTATTTTCTTACGTCAGCGGCAGAGTTATTGAAAATTGATTACAATAATTTTGCTTCTTTACCAATTCATATTCTGAGACCTAAGCAAAAAAAAAAAAAAAAAAAAAAAGAAATATATATATATATATATATATATATATATATATATATATATATATATATATATAAAATAAATTTAAAAAAGCGTGAATCATCTTCTTCAACTTTCGTTACGGAGCACAGGTGTATAGCTAGTATATAACAATAGTCTACAGCGGATCAGCATCAGTGGTATGGTTCTAGAATGCGTCAAACGTCTGCAGCTTGAAAGAAAAAATATATTCTGACAGTTGTTCATATGTGCACCAAAGTGTTAGTAAATTATTATAGACTTCCAAAAAACATGTCACTTACTGATTGCGGCAGTCTCCACGTCGTAGTCGTACGCAGCGATGACGTAAGAGGCAGTGTCTGAGTAGTACATGACGTCACCATCCCAGGCGATGCCGTTGGACACGGAGACGGGCGACACCTCGGGCACGGCTTTGCGTGAGTCCGTATCCAGGAGGTACAGCGTGCCCTGGTCAGGCGTCACTTCTCCAGCAACCGGCTCTGGTCCCATCGTGCCTGTGGCCGCAGAAATTTACCAGCAGAATTAGTAGCACAAGAAATAGTGCAGTTTTCTAGTAAGTCTGAGACGCTTATGGAAAGTATTAAGTACAATGAGGGAAGAAAGAAATGCAACACTTCCAGAGTCCTATGTCATGGGCTTCAGAGTGTAATACGTGCATACCGAGAGAGCACAATCGTGTCTGACACGGACCTGGTGACCTACCTATTCGAGGCCTAATACACTAACGGCCATCAGTTACAATTATCACTGTCATTTCGTTTTTCTGAAGATGAAGTAACCAGTGACGGTTTAGATGAATTGATACCGTGATACTCTCATTTCTTCTACAAGAAAGTAATGTGTTCTTTAACATTGACTACGTTGTACAATAATTGTCTTAGGCAATAAGACCACCAGATCTCTCGCTGACTGAACACGTGTGTGACAGATAAAGCATAAACTTACTCGTTCTCCAGAGTCTGCAAGAACCATTGTTGAACCGTCAACAAAATACAAAATATTCTGGAAATGTACCTTCGGAGGATGCCTGTCGGTGCCCATTTATTCATTTGTGTTCAAGAACTCAAGCCTCTTTGGTGAGGATGGGGGGCGGGGAGAGGACGAATTTCCTGTGTGCTGTTCCGGTTGTTGGGCAGCTTTTACTTTTACTTTACTATTTAGAGCTCAGTTTGTTGTGATATACTCCTAGGGTGATGAGCTACCACTAGAAATAAAATGACCGTGTCCTTGAAAGTGTTGCTTTTCTTTCCGACGATATCACAGAACAAACTTGACTTGTAACCTAGAGAATCGATGTGAATTGCATTTACGCAGGAACGTACCTGTGTGGGCTCTCTTCTCTCTGATTTTATCCGTACGGTCTTTTTGTGACAAACAGGCCGAGACAGAAGGAAAGGTGTATGTTCTAAGAGGTGATATTACTGTTGAGTTAAGCAAAAAACTTCTAATAAACATATGCTCTTTACTTAACCGTTTTCGGGTAAACCAATGAAAACACCTAGGAACATGAAAGGTGAAGATGACAGAAAATTAAGATACTGTTATGTTACGGTTTGTTTAATGGTGTATGCTTCCTCACCGAAGATCCTCAAAGAGTTCACCGTCACCTTAAATGCATTTTGCTGCTCATGTAGACAGGTGCTGTGTTGCCGATTTTAGCTTAGTTCTTCATTCTTCAAATAGATCTCAGTCTGACTTACGATTCATTTTACATGATCGTTCCCCTTCACATCATATTATGCCTATTCCCAGGCATATTATGGAAATATGTGACTTCAGTGATTTTCTTCAATCGCGTACTTGCAGAGTAAGGGATCGTCCTTTCTACGTATTCGTATCTGTTGATTGTTGTTTATTTCGAAGGTGAGTTGCCGCTTCCTGCACCATGCGTTAAAACCTTGTAGACCCTCCTGCAACTTCTGTCAAGAGCAGAGCATCATCCTACGAAAACCTCATTGAACTTCCTGCGTTGTCTAGTACATCAATCATATGACGCTCGTATTCAGGGAAAACAGAATACCGCGAGAGGCTAGAGATAGGAAGTTCACATCCACAAGACATATTCGTAAGTGTGATCTGAAGAAATAGTCAGCATGGCAGTCACCTCGGTTCAGTATCTGTTCTGTCACCAGGTGGGCACAAGGTCCGCCATAAACCGTGGTAAGTAGTTCCATGCTAGATGCTATCTACGCGACCTGTGATACAGCCATAAATGCTACATTCACCTTGTCCCAAAGTTCATCAGTGGAGGTTTGCATTGGGTCACAGCAATAACCCCTTCATTCTATCAAATCCCACACATTTTCGAATGGGTACTAGTCTGGTGATCTGGCGGGCCATGGCGAAAGGTTGAAATCCTGTGACACCAAAAAAGGCGATTGTTTGCACTGTAATATGTGGTCGTGCATTGTCTTCCTAAAAACTGCGTCTACATTGTTGTGCAGAAATGATACATATACAGATCGCAAGATGTAATTCACGTTGGTCAAACTGGTCACGCACCAACTGCAATTTGTGGTTGTACCCAGTAGCATCAACTAGCATAAGACCTTGAGTTTCGATTACCAGCTGTGTAGTTACCTCGGAACAGGCAAGCGCCCATATAATCAATGGCGTGAATTTGCAGCATGCATTTGCGACCGTGACGAGAGATGCACATGATGAGCTTTTCACCGTAGGCGCACTTCGCGTTGTTTTGCGTAAACAACTTCAGTGTGCTTCTTAAAACACAGCGAGCGTCTTTTGAGCTGACTTTGAAATTCAACCGAGGGAGAATAGTTACCCATAGGGACTGCGGACCATCGTTCAGAGAAAACGGTGATAGCTTGTACAAACCAACTGTAATGCGTATTTTTAATCGTTGGATGCAGGAGGGAACGATGGACCGATGGGACTGATTAAACCCACGTCGTTGCATGACTACATGTCATGTCAGGCATATTGTATGCATGGTAGTGATGGATCGCCTGGCCACATCACGAACTAAATCACAGCAAATTTGGTAAGTAGCGCAAGAGGCATAATCCAAGCGCACCATTCAACATCGTTTACAGCTGAGTAGACTGTCCGCAAGGCGTCAATTGATGCGATTACCGCAGAGTCAATTCCACAGGTGCCCCACCAGTAATGGTGCCATTAACAATAGAAGTAAGGCCATTGTTTTTATAGATGGGTCTCTGTTCTTCCTGCACCACCGCGACAGCCGTGTGTCCTGAGGAACCGCGTTCAGAGTCTGTTGCCTTATGCAGCTCCGTAATAATCATACATCCGGTATTATGAATTGGGTCGTGTTAGAAGGAAGTGTGTGGGGTAAAAATCGTAGAGGGAGACCGAGGGACGAATAGAGTAAGCAGATTCAAAAGCATATAGGTTGCCATTCTCAGATGAATAGGCTTTCATAGGACAGGGAAGCATGGAGAGCTGCATCAAAGCAGTCTGCAGACTGAAGACCACAACACAAACACACGTACTGGATTACACTCTCGCGCCCCTTTAGCACACACTGCTACTACAGTAGTTTGCCAGCGTTACAGCTTTGAATTGCTGCAGCCTGTTGTTCTCCCATACCTTTGGACTATGGCAACGGCCAAAATGCAAAGGAATACGGCGCGACCTCACGTGGCCGCCATACTTAAGGATTCTTGGTCATCCATCGGATTATACTGCCGTCTTTTCCTCCAGGTTCTCTCTGTGTGTTGACAAATGCGGATCGACTGGTCCAGGATACAGCTCACGAAGGTGCATCAGTTAACTTCAGCAGTAGGTGTAAGCAGCATGGACTGCTCTTCGATGATTCTAATGTCGAGACGTGTAGCATCGGGTATAGCGAACAATGGTGGCAGCACTCAGTATTGATTTCATCATCTTCCTTACTTCAGTTGGGATACAATTTCAATCATAGGATCTTTCAACAAAGTTTTATGTCCCAAATCAATGTCGCTGTTATATATCCGGTTTTTCCTGGTGTTGCATTTTGGATGGACAGCAGTGTAGAATATTACATTTCAATTTAACAACTTCAAAATGAGTTAAAGTATAAAAAATGTGTCGTTGACTCCAGTAGATTCCTAATACCATACAGATAGCCCCGAAAATTTTTATTTGTGGATTTTTGGTATAAATTTTACGCGGAGAACGTGGATTGCATCCATTAGGTAATTGTATGGAGTTTGAAGAGTAGATGTCATTGCGAAAAATAACACAACACTACATTTCATTTGTACTGCAATAAAATTAGGCATTAGGCATTAAAAATTGACAATGTCAAATAGGTGATACATTAAAACATTATTTCCTGCTCTTTGGTATAGTGTGTTGTATTTTCTCAATGTATTTCAAGAATTTTGATTACAAAAAAGGACTGTGGAATATTTCATCATTACTTTAGTTTGTCTTCATCAGAGTATGTAGCTTCCTCCTACGTACACGACACGAAAAGACTGTCAAGGTCATAACTGAAATAATTCCATGTCTCACAGAGGAGTACGGAATAGTTCTCACCCCCAGACATTCGTGATTGGAGGAGAAGAACGGGTAAATTGCATTGATATATAAAGTTCCCTCTACCACACAACAAGAAAAAAAGTTAAGGTAAAATTGAGTTTTCCTTCAGTTCTGAGCTACGTAGAAAATATTAAGTCTCTAACTGATTAGGTAGTTAGTTTAAATTAAATGAAAAATTGTAACGAAACGTAGAAACGGAATCCTCAACTGACGTCATTGGCATATCTGTTAAATACAATTAATCCAGTAAATGGAGAAGAAAATTATAGGAATTCCTAAAAAATTTATTTTCATTTTGGAGTTATATTCATACACTAATGGATTAGGTTTATTATTATTATTTCTAAGACAAGATAAGGATGCTCATTATATCATCAGCTAAGTTGTCGAAGCTGTCGATCGGTACTACTATTCAACCGGCTTCAGGAAAACAGCAGTTAGCGGTGCATGGACTTTACGCACCTGCCCAGACACGGCCGCGGACGTCGGCCTTGCCGTCGTTGAAGCGGTTGCCGGGCTTGTCCTCCTCCACGGTGTCGACCACCTCCAGGTCGGCGGGGGTCTCGCTGACGCCGTCCCACGTCATCACTGCCAGCGAGTGCGACACACCAACCACAAACTTGTCACTCGTGTCGCGCACTGGTATTACCAGCGTCACGTTGCTTGCTGCAATTTAAATAATCAGACATTTAATAATGTTCCGTAGCAATTGAAAAAGAAACAGCTGGAGAAATTAAGCAACTGTTTATTATTTCAAAAGTAATCGCCTTAATTTAATTCATTTATCCCACTATGATACTAGACCTTGGACATCTTCATTTGACAACGTATGCGGTTACGTAACAACGACTGTAGCCAGGGACACAACTGAAGCTATTTGACGAACACTAATCTCTTTCTCCAGGGCTCAACGTAAACGGAAATAGAATGGGGGAAATCAGTTCCTGTAACATATATGGGGTGACACACACACACACACACACACACATATATATATATATATATATATATATATATATATATATATATATATATATATATATATACCGACGGAGGACTCGAACATCCAATGGGAGGCAGGCCACGCAATCCGCAGCATGGCGTTCCAGACCGCGCGGCCATTCCCGTGTGTGTGTCCGGAAATCCTAATACAGAATCTGTATCTTGCCCATCGTCCACAGTTCGTGGGTTATTGAGCGAGGAAAGCACAAGCTGATTTTCGTAATATCGATTATTTCTAAAGCCGTGCAGATCGAAAGCCGTCCTCACATGGGAAGTGTTGTCCCAACGTGGCGCAGGCCAGACGTGCTCTCTATCTACAGCTCGCTCTGAAACGACCTGCTTCATCCCACGGAACATAACGTGCTGCTAATCGTGATTAGTGACCGCAGCGCTCTCCAGCGCTCGTTGCGAGATTTACAAAGATGGATGTGCGTAAAATTACACGATATCTGTTATAGTTCGTCGAAACAAAGAAAAAAGATTTGAAACTGTAGCTTTTTTATGCTTGCACGTGGCATTCAGTACTCTTCCATAAATTATATCTTTCAAGAAACACAAAGACGATACATTTATCTGACATAAGATGAGAATGATAAAAAAAATATACGCACAAATCACTTTCGGCAAAGAATCATAAAACAAAATTATCAGCGGTGAATTACATCCTCTGCACCAGCTCCACTTGTCTTGTTCTCATATATTCCCATTCTCCATATTGCAGATATTATGCATATTCAGATGATTACCTTGGCATTCCTTCGGAAATAATAGGTTATGCCTGATACATTTTACTTGTTTATACACACGGGACAACACCTCAGCTCGACAATGTTCGTTGTAAGAATTTTTGCTTTTAGTATTGTAGGTAAACATTGTTTTTCTTCACTGTATCTGCTTCCATGACCACACGCTAGCCATGTTCTCTTTGCACCGTGAAACTGAAGTATTCCAACACTGTACTGAAGTGCAACAGAATTGAAACACCGTGGGGAAAACCGGGTGACGTATGGTACTGTCTCGAAATTTATTGATTCCTGTGCCCTAGCACGAAAAACTCTATAATTTCTCCCGTGGACAGAGTTTTTTCTTGTTTCTTATAAATAATGTCGAATACAGGATATTATAATTGTATTAAATTAACAAATAAGTTACATAAACGGTAAATAAACCAAATCGTTATAAATATCTGGGAGAGTGTAGACGCAAAACTGTTATTTTGTTCCACAGCTCGAGATGCTAACCACCACGTTAATACGTCATCTTAAAAAGAAGTAACAACGAATATCGGATATTATACTTCAATTAGCAAGAAAGAAGCAGAAACGTTAAGGTAACAAAAAAGGAGAACATAAAAACATTTGATTTTTCACATAGGCACGAACCGGGTCAATTAGTAACCTCTAGAGCGATGCCTGCAACGCTACCAACTACGCTCCTTCTGCACTGCTTCCGCCTATCTAATTTACAGGTATATTACATATATTACACACCTAAAACATGTTTTAACATGTTATATATCTATGATATAGCATCACAAAGACGCCCCTTTGATAGAATGGCGTTATGCCGTAGCGGTATACAAATTGTATCACTGACACACGTTAAATACGTTAACCTTTCAGGCTATGAAAATGTAGTTTCCGATAATTTATTGTAACAAATCATATCTAAAATGACGCGTTTTCAAATGTTTCTCAATTTTCTGCCACTTTAAAAAAGAATATATTCATATATCGTACGCTACAACGAAAGAAGGCCCAAAATACGAAGTTCCGTTTGCAATATGGCGGCTCCAAAGTTCTGCTTGTCACGTGAAAACCAGGTCGCTTCTCATTGGCCGCGTTCCACTCCACGAAGCAAAAATCTAACATGCCAAATCCTTCGTTCCACGCTTCGCAGGGTAGTGAAGCGTGGAATTCCACATTGCGACGTCACCACTTCCTTCTCCACGTGCGTTTCCACGTCCCGTGAGACAACGGCATAAGGCTTTTCTGCCTCAACTATGTTAATGTTAAAATTTAGTGAGTACTGTATACTTGTCACGAGATGTAAACTCACGCAGTAAGACTTTGTAGTTATTGCCAGATTCGGGATCATAGCGGTGGACGTATTTCTCGTGGATGTCGACGTAGTAGAGCTGCTGATTCTCGACGTTCCAGTGGGGCCCCTCGCCGTGTGTGCTGGGGCTGGTGACGGTCTTGGCGACGACTTCCTGCCTGTGGGGCCCCTGATGGTGGCCTTTGTGGTGCTGCTGCCGGCCGCCGTGTTGTGGCCCGGGCACGTGGGCCGCGCCGCTGCCAACAAACAGTGCGCGGTTCTCACAAGGCCTCTTACTTACTCTCTTATTAATAACACAGTCATTGATGGTTTGCATTACAATTTTGGCCGGATTATAGAAAAATGTTAAAAGTACCCAATATAGGCATAAAGTAATTTACGATTTCGTAAATCTAATTTAACACTATAACATACATATCTCATTTGCCAGCTAGAATTTTGTAGGGGAACTACAACATACATATAGAGCAGAGGTGGGTAATGAGCGAGCCGCGCTCTCGGAGCCGCCTGCCTGAGCAGGAGCAGAGCCGCGAGCTCTGTTACTCCACAGTGGCATTAGTGATTTCTTGAACCTTTCCTGCAGCTATCGTATTCCGGATATCAAATGGTAGCTTTTAGCTTTGTTACTTAAGTCCAGGAATTTGGACATTTGTAAAGGAAAAAATGCTATTTTCTTCGAAATGATTAGCCGGGACATTCCTGCGAGGATCTGCAATTACGTGTACATCTACCCGCATGCCATCTGTGTCTTGTTGGTTACGCCGTGAAGCCATTCTTATTTACAGTTACTGTTAGTTGTTATAAATGATCCTTCCATAACTTTGTGAATCTTCAAAAAAGTAGACACCACATTTATTTGTTCAGTTAGTAAGATTTATATAGAATAATTTTAAATTCAGTAGATTTTGCAGCAGAAATTGAAATTCAAATATCGTCTCCATTCATTATGTTCCGTGTGGGAAACTGAATCAATATATAAATAAAAATAAACAAATAAATAAATGCGTATAGCGTAAATCGGGGTTAGAGTTCCGTCACATAACAAATTTTCAGCTGTCACCGTTAATGAATTTCAACGCACTGTACCAACTACGAATAGAAATTTCCATTTCTTTCATAAATATATATCTGCTTGGTCGATCACTGGAACAGACACCAGATATATAATGATAAATATGTCACTGACCTGCGTTCATTTTTAGCAACCCTGTTGCTTGGTATAATGTCAACCGAACAGGCGTATAATTATGTCATAGTTTGTCAGAACAATCACGTCTGCCTATACGATAGGAGATCTATCAGTAGGAATATATAAGTAGCATTACTTTTTGTGTCACAATGTATCTGTTAGAATCGTTTTTCGACAGCCTCCGTAGCTCAGCGGTAGCGTAGCTGACTACCACGCAGGAGGCCCGGGTTCGATTCCCGGCAGGGGACTGGGTGTTGTGTGTTGTCCTAATTATCATCATCTCATCATCATTGGCACGTAAGTCGCCCACGCGGCGTCAAATAAAAAGACTTACACTAAGGCGGCCGAACAATCCCGCAAGGGATCTCCCGGCCAAGAAAGCCATACGCTCATTTCCAGTTCTACAGATTTTTGTTGCATTGATGTTAAAAAGCGCAATACTGTGGGCTACATTGTTGGGAGACCAGTGAGGAAGAAGAGATTCGTAGTGGCAGCGGTGAAAGCGCAGCAAACGCTTCGGAGGCTCCACTTTATTTCGGTTTGCTACGCGCTTTTTGTACGCAACTGTACTTGTATGCCCCCTGTAAGAGAACATTCGAGGATGTACTAACTAATTATAAAATCTCTGAAGACTGTTGCGAGATCACCAACGAAATATTTGTACTAATTTTTCTGTATAAGCATAATCGGAGCCTGAATTCCGTCTCTAATGACCACGCTGTCGACGGGTCGTAAACCAGAAGTCTCCTCCCTTACTTTAGCATGTGCGTAATGTACTATGTACATTTCTTTCTCCACCTGTAGTATCATTTTTAGTTTCAAGTTGCTGAGTGTTGACGAAGACATCTGCCCAAGTAACGATATAAGAGCTTAGTCATAGCGGCGAGATTGATCGGACACGTGGAGAAATGATGGATGAGCAGTTAATGTGAGTGCCGGCATGTGGACTTTCCGTTGCTTATGATACTCCTGCAGAGTAAAGTTGGACTTGTTTCCCGTTTCTTTTACATTCGTCATTCCCTGAAAGCACTTGGGACGTATGAAGTAACACTGGAGCACAATCTGGTGTGGGGGTGAAACCAGGCACCCTCATATTTTCTTTTAGGCATTGGTTTAATCGTTTTTCAGTCGTCAGACCTGGAATGAAACCGGTAGAAAATTACTGCCTAACGCTTAGTAGTGTCAGACATTTTGTTGTTGTTGAAGTAAATATTTTTTTCTATATGTTCGGTTCCGCATCGAATTTCAGTAAGGAACGCATATCGTCGTATTATAAACTGAAATAGTCGAGGGTCTGAATCAGAGGTTCAGACGGTCCTGCGACCGTGTAGGCGACATATTCCTAGACTTGCGCCATTGAGTGGTGGGGTTTTGGGTTCCGCTGAATAAATCAGGCGTCCACTACACGCAAGAAGTGGCTACACGGATAGAGGGGGCTTTGTGGCGTGAATTGGGCAGATTTTTTAATTTAGTTTTTAATTTACGTTATAGGGCCTCGGGAACGCACAAATAGAGTTTCAGTCTGAAAGGGCACAGGAAATATTAATATTCTCTTTTGGGGCTCTAAGAGAGAATAAGTTTTGAGACTCCATAACAAATGTAGTAAAAAAACAATGTACGCTGTGAAAAAAGGAAAAAAAAAACAATCATACACACTTAACACTGAATTCACTCACAAAAATATCGAATAACAAAGGAGGAATATTGCAGGTAACACTTCTATTAATCTCTGCTTTGAACACGAAGAAGGCATGTACAATTTCCTTCTGCGTTCCACGCAGGGAATATTGACGTTTGATGAAAGGATGAAAGAATTTCCTGTCTTTCTTTCAGTCACAGAAATAACCGTTTTCTGGACATTGATGGTCCTGATGCAGGACCTACTGTTTCATCTTTGTATATCCTCAAAATTGGGTTGATATTATTTAAGTTATAACTGATATAAATACCGATGACGGGCAATGATCCTTTCTTCAGTTCAGAGGCACTCCTAGGCCCTTACTCCTAGGCCCACTCTTTCTAGTGGGCAGGGTAAAGTTGAGAATTTGTATCTGACGGGATGCGTGCTTCAGTAGTTCCGTGCAGGTGTGGTGATCGTTGTGTCCCCAGTGGTGTAGAGGTCACCGCAATTATCTAGATAGCAGGAGAATCGGGTTCAAGTCCTGGCTGGGTACATATTTTCAACTTTGCCCATTCGCAGTTAATGTCATACATTCCGTGAATATTTATTGATATTATTTGCTGGAATGAAAGCAAAGTACCGTTCGTCAGTGGTCTCGTTGACGGCTGTAGCGGAAATGTGAGGTAGGTTAGCTACAGGTTAATGCATTTTTTGCATTTCGTGAATACATTAGGGAAGAAGCAGTGTCACATGACGACCGCAATAGGTAATAGTGTAAATAACGGTACGGTGTTTACGTACACATTTTACTAAGCACATTTTGATAATTTCATATGCAACTGATACTTAACGTGTACTATGCGCCAATTGCAGTCATATTCATCTTTAGTAATATGGTTAATTAGTCGCTATTGAAGAGATGCATTTTTGTTTGACATAGGATAGCCAAGCAACTTTCACATCGTGAGGGAGCGTCGTCAACTAGGTAACGAAAATAATGCGCCATTATCACCTAGTCTCCATAAGAAAATTAATTCTATTATACAATATCATTTTCCCGCCAGTTTAAGAGGAGTCTGTTGAAGGACTTCAGATCTTGACCATAAATAAACAGATATAAGTAGTGTGAAGGAAATAGTTCGTCTGCTGATGAGAATGAAACGCCATGTCTTCTTTCTAAAGAATCCTATTTGTCAACAAGTAGATAACATCATAAATTTTTTAAAGTGTTGGAAGTCCACCCAGTCGGTTTGTAAAGTATAGAGTGAAGATGACGTATGTGAGTATTGTGCTCGCATGTCGTACACACCAGTTGCACCCCATAGAGTACATCAACATCTACAAAATCAAATCAACTGTTTTAAAAGCTACGGGACCAAACAGCAGTGGTCATCGGTCCATAGACTTCACAAACTACTTAAACTAACTTTCGCTAAGGACAACACACACCCATTCCCGAGGGAGGACTCGAACCTCCCGCAGCAAGGCGCACGGCCATTCCCGCGCGGCCAAACAATTATATTTATATCCATATTTCGCAAGCCACCTCATGGTGTGTGGTGGAGTGTACGATAGTAACTACCTACATATTATATTCCAGTCGGTATCGTTCGAGGAAAAAAGTAGGTTTCATCTCTCTAATTTCACCATAGTGGTCTTCTCGCGATATATATATATAAGAGGGCGCAATAATATTTGGTGGATTTTTACGAAATTCGCGCTCTCGGAACTTCGACAGAAGGCCATACCGCGATGCCAAACGTCTTTCCTGACCCCCTGCCACTGCAGATTGCCGATCTTTCCCGTGATGGTTTTTCACCAGCTAAATGAAACTGTACAGAAGCGCGCTGCTCTCATATGGATCTACAATGAATCTGTTTGTGTCCGTTCCACGTCACATCCTTCCTGACGCTCTCTCATAGATCTTTTATGGAAGTAGTAGCTTTCAGTGCTTTTCTAAATCATACAATAAATCATGTTTATTTCCATACGTTACTTTTGTTTATATCGAGAGTAAAAGGACACTTATTGCACCAAGTGTAGATACGCTGCATATCTTCATGCCGTTTGTTACACTTTTCCATCGTTGCTCGATACGCTACATCCTTATCCGCAAAAAGCTTCAATGAACTTCCGATGTTATCTGCAAGGTCATATGTATGTATAGTGAAAAGCAACGTCCCCCATAACACTTCCTTGCGACACATCATCAGAAAGCCCTTCCAAGTATGATAATTCTTTGCACTGAGAATGACAGGATCTCTTCAATCAAATCATAAGTTGGTCCTTACGCTCGTATTTTGATTATCAGACAACAGTACAGAACAGTGTCGAACACCTTGCGAAAGTAAACCGGAATCTTTTGAGGAGCCTGTATCTGTTGCTTTCTGGGTGCCGTTGACAAGCCACTCTTTCTTCCGGGTATGTGTTATAAGCGCGTATTACGCAGTGATTTTTATGTGAAATATAATTTTAACTAATAAAAAGAGGGTCTTATCGTTCAAACCTGTTAACGCCTTGTTTATCTTTTACCGAAAGTAAATTTGAACTCTTATAAACGAAAAAGGCCTTTTTATTTGGCTTCTTAGTTAGCTCTCCGATTATACACCCATTTACCCCACGTAATTATCAGACGAAAACGATGTCTTTCCATGGTAAAGTAGCCACACATTTCACCGAAGACTATTGGAGACATCATGATAGGTTATTTCACGTTAGGAACAGACACACAATAACCAAAACAATGTTTCTTCAAGCAAGCTGCATGAATATACTAATTTCTTTCTGGAGGCGAACTCACCTTATAGGTAGCCTGTGATATGTGTTCACATCACTCAGAAACGCATATTTACTCGTTTCACACAACAATACTTTTCAGCGACTTTAGGTATGTCCACGATGACTTGCCTCGTACCATGATTCCTATTGAACGTAATATTTATCGTCTAATGATGAGAGGAAATATGGTGAGGAAATGTCATACTAAGATCTCAGGGCCTGTGATCTGGCGTTCTGTGCACCACTGCATCCTCTACTCCTCTCGCGATATGCGGTGCTATCTGTAAGACAGTAAGTATAAACTTCCATACTATCAATGGAGTTCCTTGCCACTCATTCTGCTGTTGAGCAACTTAGTAACTTGTATCTAGTTGTGCTACACCCCGTTCTGTTAACAGCGGCGTGATTGGTCAGAGAATGGTTTTACCACCAAATATGACCGCCGTCTATTGCTTATCTTGGTACGGTAGCTCTTTGTTGCTGACCTTAATACATTTGAAATCATTTATCAGCGCTCATACAGGGATGGCTAAACTAACACCTAACATAGACAAAATTTTTATTTATTAGTTAGTAGCTGGCGAACTACTGGCTTTGAGAAGAGTTGCAACTCTGCAAGTAATATATTCGCAAAGTGTCTTTATAGTTTCCTATAGAATTTTATGCATTCTTGTATCAAAATCTCCAATCAATTCAACAATGTTGCAGCTATAAATGTGGTCCTCACTCTCTCCTCCGAAACTCCCCATAGTGGTTCAATAATGCCAGAAGATGGCGATTTTGCTATCCAGGGGAGATGTTGCATAATTTTCTGCTACTGAACAAAGCACGCTTGAACCTTTCTTGCTGTGTGTGTGTGTGGGTTCACTATCATTTTGTAACATGGCAGTGTTTGTTTCTAATAGTTAAAGTAATCAGTTTGCTGTTGAGAATGGTGAGATATTCATTCACGGTTATACGAATAGCGAGGGATAATGAAAGAAATAGTATAATCCGACGATATACATGTCCAAATCGTGACGGACCCTCCCTCATACTGGACTGCTGGAAGCAGGCATGCAGTATCGTATGCTTGTTTGGGGATTTCAATACCGACCACACACTTCCGGTCATCAAGTTAGTAGGTTTTATGGCACCAGTCACTTAGCAGCTTTCCACTGGCTCACATTATTAAAGGTTTTAGCAACTGCAGTATTTCCATGAATGTTAAGCTCCAACATTATTGTCGAAACAGTATTACTGAAGTGAGTAAAAATGTAGACAACAGGGTCTACCAGGAGATAATAGTAAAATTTTGGATTAATTCGGGTAAAATAACTTGTAATATTGCAATACTATATTTTATTACCTACCGGTACTGACAAAATTATTTTGTTAGTCATCTTCGGAAGGTAGGCCGATATTGTTCCTACGTGTGATTCCACGGCATTCCTGCCCGTGACGTGTTTTTAACTGCAGTCACAGTTATTCGAAACCAGTCATTAATAAAAAGATAATACTGCAAGGTGAACGGTTATTTTAACTAAATATTCCCCACATAAACGGCCACAGTGAATTCTGCGCCACTTTTCCCTTATGATCTGCGCTCTTATATTCAATAGTTTTCACTGCCTCTTAGGCATAACCTTGTAAAAACCTGTTATTTAAGATTCTTAGAACGTTTAATGATGGGGACGGGAGACATTCAGACAACCACCACGTTGTAGGCGCCTGGGGGTAGCTGATCCAGGAAAACAGAATTAAAGGGAATCAGAGGAAGGAGGGGAAAGTTGGCTTCCATGAATGACTACTGCATAGTGGTTCCTTCATCCTCTTCTCATGGACAAGATGTTTGCCACATTAACGTCGGCGGGACGTTAAGAACTAACCTCTCTCCCCGATTTTCGCTGCAGAAAATGTAAAACACTTTCATATTTCTGACAGTCTGCTTTGCTCCCTGTTATGTAAGCAACGTCAATAGGACATGATCACGCAGATGACCCTGGATTCGACATAAGAACTCCACAACCTCAATAAGATGCTCTCTTGCCGGAAACTTTAATCCGTTGTTCTACTTGCAGTGTCCCGTCACAGCAGCTCGAACTCCTTGCAGCTAGCCTTGTCAGGTTTGACCTTCGTTGTGCCTCGCGCGTTCCCGACAGTTAGAAGCAGTGTGCTTTCCCGCAGATAATCTTTGCGAAGTTTCTCGCAAGAGCATTAGTATTCCACAAGTAGAAACAAAGTGAACAACAGTTAATTCATTCACGTTAGCGGTCAACTAAATATGCAAAGCAGTCAAAAACTACTCTTTCCACACGTATTATCAGACACATCTGAATGCACACACAACTTCTATAATTAAATATATTCGCTTATATACTTTTATTACATCTGCTTGTAGTGTTTTAAACGAACGAATGTTCTGAACACACAGTTAACTGCGTAAACAAATATCAAGACTTATCACGTCCTCCGCAGAACGATAAGCTAACAACGTTGTTAGTATGGTATACATCAAAGTGCGATAGGAGACGAGGAAAAACTGCTTTTCTACATGTTTCTGCTCTTATCGTAATGGCAAGTAATGTTTCAATCATTCGTTATCAGATACTTTTGAAATAGAACGTATCATGCCATCGTAAATAAGAGATATCTTACAACATATACTTCGTGAAAATGCGTGTTGAATTACACTTGACTAAGATAGGTGAAATTTCCAACACTCAATGTAACCAGCTCGAATGCTTCCAAACTAATTAGTACAAGGTGATTCATGTCAGAATTACTTCTGTAATCGTAATCATTTCGGCATTGACATCTATTTAATGTGACGTATGAAGTTAACTTAATTGACATATATCCTGCTTGGAAGGTCAATTTTCTACTGTCAATGAGTATTCTACAGATACATGCTTACTCTTCTTCTAATCAGCATCCTTTCTTTATTATGAGTTGCACCTGCTCGAATTATAGTATGATCACTTCAATCATAAGTCAAGTGAAAAAAATAGACAAATAGCAGTGCACGTCGAGAAAGCTATTTGCTAGTAAAATTGAGTGGTAGCAAGATTTTTAGTAATTTTACTCGTCATGTGTTCATTATTATTCATTGTGTTATAGCAATAAATGTCGTCGTTACGGTAAACATAAATAAAAACACCAGAATTTGTCGAGTGTTTATTAGGTGCTAAGTCAAGCGAGCAGCCTGAAACTGTAAAACCTCGTTATTTCATTGGTAATTGGTATAGAATTGCTACTGCTTTAAAACACACACCACACTTTTCAGTCTTTACCCAAACTCTGCGTAAACAGATCTTTACGAAGCATCAAATCATTTGCTCCAAGTCATATAACATCTTAAGTACGGCAAACATTTTCATGCCTTTGTCTTCACATTTTTGTTTTGTTTCATTTTATCTTCTTTCTATGTTCTAATGCAATATAAATCAAGTGACGGACCTTCATCGCCGCGGCGGAATGGTAGTGCGCACTAAGGCGCCTTGCTACGATGGGCGCGGCCGTTCCATATCGGAGGTTCGAGACCTCCCTCGGACATGTGTGTGTGTGTGTGTGTGTGTGTGTGTGTGTGTGTGTGTGTGTGTTGTTCTTAGGATAAGTTAGTGTAAGTAGTTTGTAAGTTTAGGGACTGATGCCCACTGCAGGTAGGTCCCATAACTTTACAAACACTTGAACATTTGGACTTCAAACGGAATGGATGTTTGTTAAAGAGAAAAGACACATATTGTGTAAATTACTTTTTGGCACACTACAGAATTTTTCACAAATACAACGCACTGACATGATATAACAACACGTTCAGTGACAAATATTCTGGACATATATGCCGGAGGCTTTTCGATGAATTTCCCTTCCATCATTCCTGACTTAAGTGTACATATATTTCGGTGAAATCAACGTCACTTTCGAGTCCTCTCACTCTGTCTCCGTTTGCTCTCCTCTTCGCTTAAGAGTACGGAACATAACACTTTGACAATTTGTATAGGTTATGGGACCGTCTTATGCAACTGTAAATTAGTCTAATTTAGACCAGACGCGTTTCGCTTTATTCTAAAGCATCTTCAGTGGTCAGCTGTACAAGAAATGGTTTGTATTACATTATTTGTTTGATTTTTTTTACTAAAGTAACAGTTCGCATGCAATTGGATTATTTTGATTCTGAATAAATTGGTCTACTAATATTACTCACGAATTTTCAAAAATGTTCAAATGTTTGTAAATCTAGCGGACCAAACTGCGTGGTCATCAGTCCGTAGCTTACAAACTACTTAAACCTAGGTAAACTAACCTAAGGACAACACACACACCCATGCCCCAGGGAGGACTCGAACCTCCACGGCGAGCAACCGCGCGCTCCGCAGCGAGACGCTTTAGACCGCTCGGCTACTCCAACGCGGCTCACGATTTTTTTTTTTTTTTATGTTTTCTCCTTCATGTGTGATTTGTAGCACATTGACATTTCTTGTACAGCTGACCACTGAAGATGCTTTAGAATAAAGCGAAACGCGTCTGGTCTAAAGTAGACTAATTTACAGTTGCATAAGACGGTCCCATAACCTATACAAATTGCATAACTGCAACTGCGGAAAAGGAGGCCAAAAACACGAAGAAATATGTATAACACTTTGAGTTTGAAATATTAGCTGTGATAGTCGGTAGACGTCGAGAACTGTCCTAAAATTGTCATTTTAATGTTGGTAAAGCTATTGTACCAAACTCTAGTGGTTATCAGTCCCTAGATTCACAAACTACTGAAACTAAATTATGGTAAGGACAAGACACACACACACACATATGCCAGAGGGAGGATTCGAACCTCCGACGGGGGGCAGACGCTCACTCCGTAGCAAGGCGCCTTGGAGCGTACGGCCGCTCCCGTGCGGTTGAAGATAATTCACATCCACAAATACATGTTTCAAATCAAATGTTTGTATAGCTTATGGGACTTAACTACGGGGTCATCAGTCCGTAAAATTAAAAACTAATTATGAACTAGCTAATACTAAGGACGGCACAAATATCCATGCCCGAGGGGGGATTCGAATCCGCGACCGTAGTAGCCGTGCAGAGCGTGACTGGAGCGCCTCAGTCCCCTCGGCCAGCGCGGCCGGCAATACATGTTTCCCATGAGGTAATACAGTGGTATGTAATGGAATAGCTGAGTGTATATTAAACTGTTTTCTAGTAAATGATGTACCGACAAGTAATTAGCATGACGAAAAAACCTAGGAACAATAATAATATTGAGCGACGCGGGGCGCTAGCTTACCACAAGGTGCAGAGGAGCAGGAGGTAGGCGACGAGCATGCTGTGAGGTGCGGCGGCCGACCGGAGAATGCCAGCAGCGCGCGGCCTGGCCAGTTTAAGTGCGGTGTCGGCTTCCCCCACCCGCCGGCTATCGCTGCCGACGTGCTGCTAACCTCGGACGACTAACACGCTCGCACGTCCTTCCCGTGTACACAGGATTCATTTGCGTCCCTGCTCGAGTCCATAAAACGACGGAGTGGCACAGGTACTCCTGCCACGAGTACGTGGGTTTAGTCATGAAAGTGGATCAAAATTTAAAGACCGATATTTGGTCCTTCAGGGAAAAAGACATGGAGACATAATATAGCTCCTGATCGTCACATTCTCCCACGTCACTGGTATGTATCCGTCGAGTTTACGCAGTGGTTCTGTAGGGAACTAAAGTAAGATAACAATTTCCTTGAGGAAATGCATACTGTAAACCATCAGCTGTTTATTATTTTTCAAACTTCTACCGGTTTCGGTTATAAACCATCTTCACGGAAGACTATTAAATAAAAATACAGAAACATAATTGTACACAAGCTGAAGTAAAACACATAATATAACGTAGCAGTTTCATATAGTAAGTACTTAGGAACTAGACAGACTGATTAAACAGGTGCATTATATGCCTCCTTATGCCTACTGGCATGCATGTCACACAATAAAAATACATAAGACGTCACTAGGCATCAAGTCTTGATGAAAAACATAAAAGCAACGCCACGCTGTGTGAAGGTGAACCAAGGTCTATTACAAGAGAACCTAACACAACTATTGAGCCGGCCGCGGTCGCCGAGGGGACTGAGGCGCTTCAGTCACAGTCTGCACGGCCACTACAGTCGGGGGTTCGAATCCCCCCTCGGTCATGGATATTTGTGCCGTCCTAGTTCGAAAGTAGTTCATAAGTAGTTTGTAAGTTTAGGGACTGATGACCCCGTAGCTAAGTCCCATAAGCTTTACAAACATTTGAACATTTGAACAACTATTGAACACATCAGTCAATGAGTTAAAAATAGCGATGATCAAAGTATACATGGTGTGAAAATGATATATCTTAGGCAACCATCATAGGTTATATCTTTGACAAGGTGTCATGGCGATATGTTACAGAAAACAGTATGTAAACATTACGAAAATAACAGGATGGATTATGAAAACAATAAAAATGTGTAACAACAACAATTATCTGTCAAAGTATAAAAGTAAGTGAACAAGACCTAATGTTAGGAAATAAAGCAAACCTAACCCAATAACAGGATCGTAAAATTGTAATTAGTTTATGTAGAGGTAGGCCAGAGGCTACTAATGAGCATAGTGGATAACACAATATGTCGACATTATAATACGTATGGATACATCTTTCGGTGAACAATATCTGACATATTATGAACAAGAACAAAGTAACATTAAATGAAGTAAACATGTGAACCATAGGCTACGTAACATAATAGCTAAAGCATAAAAGCGACTGGGTGTCACAATTACATAGTTCAGGGTGTACGCGATTACATTAAATATGGATATAGCATCCAGTCACATAAAACTGTAATACAATTATGTCAAAAAATATGTGCATTAATTAACCAACTAGAACTCAAACTCGTAGTTATGGGTAAATGAATTCCCGTAAGAGTAAGGGCCTATGTGACGTCTGTTCTTTCTGACGTGTCCGAAAGAGACGACACATATATATACACTCCTGGCAATTAAAATTTCTACACCACGAAGATGACGTGCTACAAACGCGAAATTTAACCGACAAGAAGAAGATGCTGTGATATGCAAATGATTAGCTTTTCAGAGCATTCACACAAGGTTGGCGCCGGTGGCGACACCTACAACGTGCTGAGATGAGGAAAGTTTCCAATCGATTTCTAATACACAAACAGCAGTTGATCGGCGTTGCCTGGTGAAACGTTGTTGTTATGCCTCGTGTCAGGAGGATAAATGCGTACCATCACGTTTCGACTTCGATAAAGGTCGTATTGTAGGCTATCGCGATTGCGGTTTATCGTATCGCGACATTGCTGCTCGTGTTGGTCACGATCTAATGACTGTTAGCAGAATATGGAATCGGTGGGTTCAGGAGGGCAATACGGAACGCCGTGCTGGATCCCAACGGCCTCGTATCACTACCAGTCGAGATGACAGGCATCTTATCCGCATAGCTGTAACGGATCGTGCAGCCACGTCTCGATTCCTGAGTCAACAGATGGGGACGTTTGCAAGACAACAACCATCTGCACGAACAGTTCGACGACGTTTGCAGCAGTATGGACTATCAAATCGGAGACCATGGCAGCGGTTACCCTTTACGCTGCATCACAGACAGGAGCGCCTGCGATGGTGTACGCAACGATGAACCCGGGTGCACGAATGGCAAAACATCATTTTTTTTTTCGGACGAATCCAGGTTCTGTTTACAGCATCATGATGGTCGCATTCGTGTTTGGCGATATCGCGGTGAACGCACATTGGAAGCGTGATTCGTCGTCGCAATACTGGCGTATCACCCAGCGTGCTGGTATGGGGTGCCATTGGTTACACGTCTCGGTTACCTCTTGTTCGCATCGACGGCACTTTGAACAGTGGCCGTTACATTTCAGATGTGTTACGACCCGTGGCTCTACCCTTCATTCGATCGCTGCGAAACCCTACATTTCAGCAGGATAACGCACGACCGCATGTTGCAGGTCCTATACGGGCCTTTCTGGATAAGGAAAATGTTCGACTGCTGCACTGGCCAGCACTTTCTCCAGATCTCTCACCAATTGAAAACCTCTGGTCAATGGAGGCCGAGCAACTGGCTCGTCACAATACGCCAGTCACTACTCTTGATGAACTGTGGTATCGTGTTGAAGCTTCATGGGCATCTCTACCTATACACGCCATACAAGCTCTGTTTGACTCAATGCCCAGGCGTATCAAGGTGGTTGTTCTGTTTACCGATTTCTCAGGATCTATGCGTGAAAATGTAATTACATGTCAGTTCTTGTATAATACATTTGTCCAATGAATACCCGTTTATCATCTGCATTTCTTCTTGGTATAGCAATTTTAATGGCCAGTTGTGTAAATGAATATTATGTGACCATGTGATAGTTTGTGTATAGACGCGTCGATGTGTATGAAAACTCATGTCAGTTTTCATTTGATGGAGGAACATCTCATGTCCAAGAGATAAGGGCTTTTAATTCAAAACCTAATGTAGACAATATCCCACACTGTTTTACTGTTTCCATCTTATTCCCTAATTTCTACTAGATGCATATTACAGGCTTTGTGCATCAAGATGTTCTAATGTTTGTTAATTTAATGGGACTTAACTGCGGGGTCATCAATCCTTAAACTTACAAACTATTTATAAACTACCTTATACTAAAGACAACACAAACATCCATACCCGAGTGAGGATTCGAACCCCCGGCGGGGAAAGGCCTAGCGCATCGGAGCATAGCGCCTCATTGCGCTCGGCCACTCCGCCGCCGCTGAGCATTAAGAGCAAGTAAAATGGAGCTTGTTGGTGGCGAATTCAGTCTCAATATATGAAAGCACGACTGAAAAGCGTTTCATACCAACAATAACGGGTAAAATAGAGTTAACAACAATGAATATGTGAGTTATAAAGGTAAAACCGTTATGCCTAAGGAACAAGGTTTGGGTTGGGGTCTGTGTGTGTTGTACTTAGCGTAAGTTAGTTTATGTAGTGTTTAAGTCTAGATAACGATGAACTTAGCAATTTGTTTCCTTAGGTTTACAAACTTTTGGACAAGATTTCGATTGCAGATCAGTCATTGACATTAACAATGCCTGAGAAACTACTATTATTGTTTGGTTATTCAGTTACTGTTATTAATCTTACGACTGTAGTCACCTATTATTACAGGTGCAAGTGGAAATGAATGACTACTAGTCTTAGCTCACACGTCATAATGGAATTATGAAGTTTAGAAACTGAGCAAGATTGTTACTTACTGGTCCTGATAGGAATAAGTGACATTGCAAGTAGAGAACCGCCTACTTATCAAGGAAAACTCCGAAGGTTATACGTAGGAACATTGACTTTCTAATTCTGATGGCCGCTTCCAAGTCTGCAGTTCTACATTTCACTCCGTCTCTTATGTTTGTGATGACAGATTGCAGAGATTAAGAGAACTAATAATATCTGCTAAGACTCTAACCCCTCTACGAGTTTCGGGATTGGGGGGGGGGGGGGGGGGGAGCAGTTGTCGGCAAATGCGTATTCGAGTTCTCCTTTAGGCTTGGGTGTTAGTGTTGTCCTTTGCGTAAGTTAGATTCAATTAATTTAATTAGTTTTTCAATTTAGGAACTGATGACATTAGCAGTTCGTTTGCTTATGTTACAAAAATGTTCAAATGTTTGTAAACCTATTGGACCAACTACTATGGTTTTCAGACCCGAGACTTCCAAATTCTTAAATTATCTTAAACCAACCTAAGGACGACACACTCATTCATAACCCAGGGAAGACTCGAACCTCCGATGGCGAGCATCCACGTGGTGCCCCACAGCAAGGCCCCTTGGAGATCTCAGCCTCTCCACCGCGGCTCTTACGTTTACTAACATTTGAACTGGTACACTTTTTGACCGTGTGTGAAGAATTGTCTAGTTTGCCTTCCTCCCGAAAACATGGAAAAGAAACACTCGTTTTTGATATATATACTGGGTGAGTTACGTAATTTGACCACTGGGAATATCTCCTAAGTCACAACAAATATTTAATAACTAATTCCGCAGACCGAAAATGATGAAAGGGGCTGGTATAATTGGTTAATACAAACCATTATAAAATGCACGGAAGTATGTTTTTTAACACAAACATACGTCTTTTTTAAATGGAACTCTATTATTATTTTTAACACAACTGAAAATAAGAAAACATATTTAAGTAATGTCGTTTGTTACATTGTGAAATGTTAATTGCATCCAGAGTTATTGTAACATACTCCTCAGTATTTCAGTCGAGTGGATTGGACAGAACCGAATTAATTAGGGATACAAGAAGAACAGTGATGTAATGTGTGTACAGAAGACACTTGAACAGCACATTACTTCCACATGCTAACATTTTTATTAGTCTTTTTCTCGGAAGAATACTGTACTGCACTGACGTGTTACAAGAAAATCTACATTAACATAAGAATTTTAACTTACAAATTAGTTTTCTTGTTTTCATTTACAGAATGTGAAAGAGTGTGCCCTGACATTTCCGTCCAATAAATGTTCAGTGATGCCCATCATTTGCTGCACATGTTTGCGATCTACCGCGCAATGCAGGTCTTACACGACGGAGTTCATCTGCTGTAATGTTGCCACAGGCTGCACCAACACGACGTTTCATATCTTCTGGGGTTGTAGGCACCTCATTGTATTCGTTCTCCTTTAACGTAGCCCACAGAAAGCAGGCTAAAGGTGTAAGATCAGGGGGACGGACTGGCCAATTTATGCGTCCGCCATGTCCTATGAAACGCCCGTCTAACATTCTGTTAAGGATCAGCCTAGTGCTCATTGCAGAATGTGCAGGAGCACCATCATGTTGATACCACGTACGCCTACACGATTCCAGTGGGACATTGTCGAGCAAAGTTGGAAGACCATTTTGTAGAAACTCTACGTTTTTTGCAGCTGTTTGGGTGCCTTCAATGAAGTGAGGACAATGAGGTGGTTGCCAAGTACTCCGCACCATACATTTACAGTCCAAGGTTGCTGTTGCTCTGCCGGTCGAAGCTAGTGAGGATTGTACACGGACAAGTAATGCATATTTCGTAAATTCACTGTCCCGTGGTTTGTAAAACCTGCTTCATAGGCAAACTGGTAGAACTGCAACGCATTATCTCTTAATGCCCATTGAAATAAATACAATCGATTAATAAATTCTTCTCCATGTAATGACTGATGCAGCAACACATGATACGGGTGAAATTTGTGACGATGAAGGATGTGTATTACACTACTTTGACTCACTGCACTTGCCTCTAGCAATGTCACTTGAACTCGTGCGTGGGTTCACGGCAACAGCAGCTAACACGCCAACTGCACCTGCTTCTCCTGTGACGGGTGTGACGCACCCGTTTGCGTGCTCCGACCATACCTGTTGCACACAATTGTTTGTACATGTTTTCAAATGTGCGGCGCGTCGGATGGTTTCTGTCTGGTGCTGCTCTGCTTACAATCCATAGGCCTCAGCTGCATTTTTTCACTCGCCATAGATGAGTATTATTTCTGCCTTTTCAGAGTTAGAATAAACCATTTTCACAGTCCTTACAACACTGTACACACTGTTGTACATCCGAGCAGCTTAAAATAATGTAGCTTGCCACTTTATTACTGTACGTACTTCTGTTCTTACAAAGAAAGTACTTGGGCTCGAACAAACATATCTCTATGATCGTTTGGTTACAGGATCTCTACGTACACCTCAATGTGCTGGTGGGTGTCGGTTTTATGCAAAACTTTGCAAGCATGCTCTAGATAGCACTGTAGATGTAATTGTAGACGCCATACGTAATGCAAATATCTGAACTATAACTTATGTAATAATCTTCGTACATGTTCTCTAGCGTATTGTCATCAAAAGCCGTGATGATAGTTGCAACTTTAACATTCTTCTCGGAAGACTGTTGGTATTCACTGCCACTGCTTCCACCGCCTCTTCTCGCACTTACCGTAGCATACCGCTAGCAATGAGTTCTTCGTCATTATCATCCCTATTATCATCATTATTTGTTAGTGTTACAACAGTATCTAACTTATGCTCATATTTCTGTACCATAACAGATAAGAGAAAGCATGCGAATGATTCATCTTCAACACAAATACCATCTTCACGAAGAATGGTACTTCGTAACTTCATCTCAACCAATCGCAATACTTTAGCAGTATTGATTATCAATCGCCGCTCCATCTGACGCTTCACCACACAAATGTCACAAAACGCAACTTCGGAGGCACACCGCACCGTCCCTACTGGCGAACCGACAGGTCAAAGTGCAATGTGGCAAGGCACACGCAGAGGCCTCTAACGGATGACTGCGGAATTTTGCAGATGCGGTAGTGTCACTAGTTCATTAAGGGATCTCTACATTATCTCTCGTACGATTTTGATGTATATGTGTTTTTTCGAGCCCAAGTTCTTTCCTTGTTAGTTGTACTGTACAGCACACTATCACAGACGTCTGATAACACAACGTACAACACTTATTATGAGTACAACGACTAATTCATAATAACAGTACAGACAGCGCTGCTCACAGACACTGAGGCAACTAGGACAAACCAAAAGATTGCATTACACCCAAATGCGTAAACACTGTAGTTTTCGCAAACATACCCGTTCACTCCCATGAACCACAGACATTGCCGAGGTGGGGTGCCTTGCGTGCCTCAACGATACAGATAGTCGTACCCTAGGTGCAACCACAGCGGAGGGGTATCTGTGGAGAGGCCAGACAAACGTGTGGTTCCTGAAGAGGGGCAGCAGCCTTTTCAGTAGTTACAGGGGCAACAGTCTGGATGATTGACTGAGCTGGCCTTGTAACATCAGCTAATGTGGCTTTGCCACACAGCTACTGCGAACGGCTGAAAGCAAGGGGAAACTACAGCCATTACCTTTCCCGAGGACATGCAGCTCTACTGTATGAACATATGATGATGGCTTCCTCCCGGGTAAAACATTCCGGAGGTAAAATAGCCCCCCATTCGGATCTCCGGGCGGGGACTACTCAGGAGGATGTGATCATCAGGAAAGACAATACTGGCATTCTACGGGTCGGAGCGTGGAATGTTAGATCCCTTAATCGAGTAGGAAAATTAGAAAATTTAAAAAGGGAAATGGATAGGTTGATGTTAGATATATTGGGGATTAGTGAAGTTCGGTGGCAGGATGAACAGGATTTCTGGTCAGGTGAGTACAGGATTATAAATACAAAATCAATTGGGGGGATCACAGGAGTAGGATTGATAATGAATAAGAAAATAGGAATGCGGGTAATCTACTATGACCAGCACAGTGATCGCGTTATCATTGTCAAGATAGATACGAAGCCAACACCGACAACAGTAGTACAGGTTTATATGCCAACTAGCTCTGCCGATGATGAGGAAATCGAAGAAATATATGAGGAGCTAAAGGAAATTATTCAGACAATTAAGGGAGAGGAAAATTTAATTGTTATGGGAGACTGGAATTCGGTAGTAGGAAAAGGAAGGGAAGGGAAGATAGTAGGTGAATATGGTCTGGGCAAAAGGAATGAAAGAGGAAGCCGCCTGGTAGAATTTTGCACAGTACATAATTTAGTTATAACAAACACCTGGTTCAAGAATCACAAAAGAAGGTTGTATACATGGAAGAGACCAAGAGACACCGGGAGATATCAGATAGATTTTATAATGGTAAGACATAGATTTCGGAACCAGGTTCTACAGTGTAAGACATACCCAGGGGCAGATATAGACTCTGACCATAACTTGTTGGTTATGAACTGTAGGCTGAAACTAAAAAAACTACAAAAAGGTAGGAAAATAAGGAGATGGGACCTGGATAAATTGAAGGAACCTGAGGTTCTTAAGAATTTCAGAGGGAGCTTTAGGAAACAATTGACAGAAACAGGGAAAAATAAAACAGTAGAAGAGGAATGGGTAAAATTGAGAGAAGAAATAGTGAAGGTAGCAATAGGACAAAATAGGTAGAAAGGAAAGACCTACAAAAAATCCTTGGATATCACAGGAGATAATAAATTTAATTGATGAAAGGAGAAAATATAAAAATGCAGTAAATGAAACAGGCAAAATGGAGTACAGACGACTAAGAAATGAGGTTGACAGGAAGTGCAAAATGGCTAAGCAGGAGTGGCTAGAAGGCAAATGCAAGGATGTACAAGAATGTATAAATAGGGGGAAAATAGATACAGCCTACAGGAAAATAAAAGAAACATTTGGAGATAAGAAAAACAGCTCTATGAATATCAAGGACACTGATGGAAAACCAGTTCTCAGCAAAGAAGGGAAAGCTGAAAGGTGGAAAGAGTATATAGAGGGGCTCTACAAAGGAAATGAACTTCGAGACAATATTGTAGGAAGGAAAGAGGATGTAGATGAAGATGAAATAGGAGATACTGTACTGAGAGAAGAATTTGACAGAGCCCTGAAAGACCTAAGTCGAAACAAGGCCCCTGGAGTA
The DNA here is from genome assembly GCA_026315105.1 of Locusta migratoria. Lineage (NCBI taxonomy): Eukaryota > Metazoa > Arthropoda > Insecta > Orthoptera > Acrididae > Locusta > Locusta migratoria. Next base: position 561,661,450 of record CM048755.1, on the reverse strand, counting down.
GATGATATTCCCTCAGAGCTACTGAAGTCTCTGGAAGAACCAGCCATGACAAACCTGTTTCACCTGGTGTGTAAGATGTATGAGACAGGCGAAGTACCCTCAGACTTTAAGAAAAATGTTATAATCCCCATTCCAAAGAAAGCAGGTGCAGACAGGTGTGAAAACTACAAAACCATCAGTTTAATAAGTCATGGTTGCAAAATATTAACACGAATTTTATACAGAAGGATGGAAAAGCTGGTAGAAGCCGATCTCGGGGAAGATCAGTTTGGGTTCAGGAGAAATGTAGGAACACGGGAGGCAATACTCACTTTACGGCTTATCCTAGAAGATAGATCAAGGAAAGGCAAACCTACATTTCTAGCTTTTGTAGATTTGGAGAAGGCTTTTGACAATGTTGATTGGAATAAACTCTTTAAAGTTCTGAAGCAAGCAGGAGTAAAATATAGGGAGCGTAAGGTTATTTACAACTTGTACAAAAACCAGACAGCGGTTGTAAGAGTTGAAGGGCATGAAAGGGATGCAGTGGTTGGAAAGGGAGTAAGACAGGGTTGTAGTCTTTCTCCATTGTTACTCAATTTGTACATTGAGCAAGCTATAAAGGAAAGCAAGGAGAAATTTGGAGAAGGAATTAAAGTTCAGGGAGAAGAATTAAAAACATTGCATTTTGCCGACGACATAGTAATTCTGTCAGATACAGCAAAGGACCTGGAAGAGCAATTGAACGGAATGGACAGTGTGCTGAAAGGTGCATATAAGATGAATATTAACAAGAGCAAAACTAGGGTAATGGAGTGCAGCGTAAGAAAATCAGGTGATGCTGAAGGAATTAGATTGCGAAACGAAGCAATAAAGGAGGTAGATGAGTTTTGTTACTTGGGCAGTAAAATAACAAATGATGGTCGCAGTACAGAGGATATAAAATGCAGAATGGCAATGGGTAGAAAAGCGTTCTTGAAAAAAAAGAAATTTGTTAACATCGAATATTGATTTAAGCCTAAGGAAGTCCTTTCTGAAGGCATTTGTATGGAGTATTGCCTTATATGGGAGTGAGACATGGACGATAAACAGTGCGGACAGGAAGAGGATTGAGGCTTTTGAAATGTGGTGCTACAGAAGAATGCTGAAGATTAGGTGGGTGGATCACGTAACTAATGAGGAGGTAATGAACAGAATTGGGGAGAAAAGAAATTTCTTGCATACCTTGACTAAACGAAGGGATAGATTGGTAGGACACATTCTCAGACATCAAGGAATTGTGAATTTAGTGTTGGAGGGAAGTGTGTGGGGAAAAAATCGCAGGGGAAGACCAAGAGAAGGATACAGTAAGCAGATTCAGACAGATGTAGGTTGCCGTTCTTATGTGGAGATGAAGAGGCTTGCTCAGGATAGGGTATTGTGGAGAGCTGCATCAAACCAGTCTGCGGACTGAAGACCACAACAACAACAACCCGTACAGATGCTGATCGCTGATCTTGTTTCTTACATCCCACGACTGAAGTGAAGTAACTCAAGCGTAAACTTTAGGATACAATTACTATTGAAGTAATTAACATTTTACAGAATAAAAAACGGCACTACTTAAGCATGTTTTCCTATTTTCATTTGTTCTGAAAAAAATTACAGGTTTCCATTGAAAACATGTTCGTGTTAAAAAACATGATTCCGTGCATTTTAATGGCTTTTCTTATCCAGCCTCTCCCCTGACTTTCGGTCTGCGGAATTAGTTATTAAATATTTGTTGTTGTTTACAAGATCTTGACCCTAGACTTACAAGCTGTTTAAACTAACTTATACTGAGGAAAGCCACTAGAGTTATGCCCGAGGTAGGACTCGGAACTTCAGCGAGAGCGGCCGCCCTGGTCGTATCATGATGTCTTAGACCACGCGGCTACTCCCGCGCAGCCTGTTACGTATAGTCGCTCAGAGAAAAGCACATAAAACTAGTAAACTGTACATGTAAGAACTAAGACTAATCTATACGAAAAGCGAGGTGAGAATATATTGAAAAAAGTCAGGTGTCGAAAAATAATTCAGGAAAATATTATCTACAATACATAAGAACATAGAGTTGAATCCCTGGTTCCACAAAAAACATTTTTTTTAAACATTCCAGGAACTGCATGATATTTATCACGAATTATTTCACGGCAATCATGAAACGAAATGAATGTAAACAGTATTTTCCCAGACACTGTGATGTTGTTACAACAGTGGAAATATTTAATATTTACTTTGCATGGTATACATCAAAAACAGATTTTACACGCATTCATCAGACGTGATTAAACACTCTTTAGTGATTTGGCAATATCTTTTATATATGTTTCATATGTTTGTATAGCTTATGGGACTTAACTACGGGGTCATCAGTCCCTAAACTTACAAGCTACTTATGAACTAACTAATACTAAGGACGGCACAAATATCCATGCCCGAGGGCGGATTCGAACCCCCGACCGTAGTGGCCGTGCAGACCGTGACTGGCGCGCAGTCGCCTCGGCCACCGCGGCCGGCCAATATCTTTCATCAAACTGATCTATGAGGAACAAAAATATTTTTGGTCCATATTAGCTTACGATAATAACACTAAACATGGGTCTTTGCGATCCCTTTTGACAGCTCGAAATTTAAATGCAAATAGCGGCTTAACCATTCATCTGACACGAATAGTGAATACCCGAATTTGAAGAGGGAGAAACTCTCTACAACTTTGCTCTGTTATGGGTTTTCATAAGTCGCGCCGTTACAAAGATATTTGCGAAAATAACGGCGATTTGACACCGTCAATTGATTTTACGTAAACCAGGCGTTCGGATATATCACGTGTCATTCCTCGCCCAGAACTCTCTCAGGCATACGCCATCTTCCTTTCTGTATTTTATGATTTTCTTATTATAACTTACGCGTTGTTATTTCAAAGCAATGAAGCACTGAAGAATTAATAAAAACACGTCGATCTTAGTACAATAAATGATAATCTAATACCTAAAATGCGATATTAGCAGTTAACAACTGCCATCAATAGTAAGAGAATTAAGAAACAGTATTGTAACTGTTCGCAGTAGTGTAGTTGTGTTTGCTCTATTTCGCCAACATGCCGTGAAATACGTAACAACAAATTGATGAATGGTCTTCTGAAGCATATGTACATAACCTGGAGGGTACTGTAATAATGAATATTCTAAACAACGTGCTGATACTGGTTGCTTCATGTATGAATTTCCTAGATTTCTGTGGCAACTGTCGTTCCTTAATGAAACGGAAGGGAAGTGTATACATCGCAACAAATTATCTTGTTTCTTTTTTTCTAATCAATTATTCACTACTTATGGAATGTGTTAAGAGTTATAATTACAACCAATGCGTCAACTAATATTTTTGTCTTTGGTATGGTTGCTAAGGCCGCTTATAACGTATATTGTATTTCCTTTTCTGTATTTTGGATATGACTTCGTTCACGTTACTTTGTTCTGTGCTAAAACTAAGAGCAAATGTTCTTATTCAAACCGTGACTACCTTTTTATTTTACAGCTAAAAAAACAAACGGAATAAGTGTGGTAACACAGAATTCCACATTACTGTAGTACTTAACCTATATACAAATTTTCTACTATCATTGCGTCATTTACAACAGTCATTATAGTAGTATCACCCAAGTTTATGTATATGTGAAAAAGAAGTATGTGTTGCAATTCTTTGATATGTATTTCATGGTATGTTTCCAAAACAGGACAAATGCACTTTCGAAAGAAAGCGCTGTTACCCTTGAACAATTCGGAATTTTGCAGAAAAGAGTTTTATTCAATTAACATGAGTGTGCGAAAATCTGTTAGCAATCAAGATGAAAACAAAAAGCAAAGGAAAAAATGCCAGTGACGGTTTTCTATTTTTTTTTAATTTATTTATTTATTTATATTTTCTTTTGTTCTTCAGGTAGAGCGATGCTTTTCGGTGGTTTCTTAATGTTCGTTCTGGGTTGTTCGATGAGAATTTTGCTCATTTTTTTATTGCATATGGCTTTGAGCCCTCTGATCGAGCACACTGAGCTACCACATCGGCAACCCTCTGACCGAGCGCACTGAGCCACCGCGCCCGGTAAGTTTAGAACCACCGTCTAACATGTTCGTACATCACAAACTAATTCGTCGCCAACTACGCTACAGCTGAGAGAGTAATCCGTAATTCTCGTACCATCGATGGCAGGTGTTATATGCTAACATGCATTTTTAGACATTTGAATATAATTCATTGTCCTAAGAACGACGTGTTTTTAACAATTTTTTGCGCCCTATTGCTTTGAAGTGAGAAGGCTTGAGTTATAATAAGAAAATCATCAAATACATAAGGCACAAAGCACTCTTTCCTTTTCACAAGGCAATATGGCGTATGCATAAGAGAGTTGCGGGCAAGGTTTCGGGCGAGAGATGTCATTAGTGACTGATTTCCGAAAGCCAAATGTATGATACGTTTCCTCCAGCCTATTGTCATTCGTAACCAGTACAGGCAAAGAATGTGAACGTAGAACAAATTACCATAGGAAGTCACGTGATAATATTTTATCGGAAAAAGCTTATGAAAATGTGGGAGAGATATTGAAGTAATAGTTTAAAGAGGTAAAAGTTCAGAGTATGTTTGTCGAAGCTGAACTGAAATGTCAAATAATTTTGGCTGTTGGTTAAAATACGGCGAGAAAGAATATTACGTGTTGGGTGCATAGATATTATCACAATTCTAAAGTAGTAATCGTATCGTCCATAATTTTTATTATTTATATTTTTATTATTTTTGTCCGAAATCTTCCCAAAAAATCGTAAAACTACATGCAAATCTAAAGTGAGGCGTAAAAGACGACAGTGCAATTTTTTAAAAGAAATTCAACGATATTCTGTGACGTACTGAGAAACTCCCGAAACATTGGGTCAAAGATGTACAGCAAAAAGGATCATATTGAAATATTCTGGTGTTATGAAACCAGAAGCTAACTGTGCGTCTAGCAATCGCAGGAAGCAGAACCTGACCTGACACCAAGGTACCGTAATTTATCGAGCAAGTGATCTTGAAATGCCATCATTAGTAGCCAAACTTAAACACTTCAGTATAGACGTCCCCTCTGGCTGTATAATACTTCGAAATACAGAAGTCGCTAGAAGTTTCGCCGTCAATATAGACGCATTTTCAGGTGATTATGGTGTTTCCTAGAACATCATTTACATTGGAAACTGCCCTTTAGCCACTTAGAAGCGTTCACGTAAAATCGAATTTGTAGTACGGAGAACCCTCACAGCGGTACTCAACATTTAAACCTAAAGTGTGAGGGTGCAGATGCGGGCGACGGTTGTGCGATAACGGTCGTGGCATTACACATTTCTAGCGGCAAGTTTGTCTTCGTTGCGCAGTAAACAAAAAGGCTCTCAGAGTACAGCATTAGTACAAATTCTGATATTTCACTGAAAACTTGCAGAAGTTACTGAATGTCAGAATATCGAAGGGAAAATTAATTTGGAAAAGCTTTTGGAACGTCAGTGTAGTAAAGCGGCTTTGTATAAGATACGGTTGTTGAGATACAACGAGCGTCGAGAACATTCATGGATATTTCAGATATTGACTTCAGAAAGAAGAAAAACACTTCTTGGAAGCAATCACTGACAAGTTACGAATACGTTTGCTCTCTCTCTCTCTCTCTCTCTATATATATATATATATATATATATATATATATATATATATATATATATATATAGAAGAGACACCACATATACAGGGTGTCCCACTTAACTGTTTCACCCCAGATATCTCTGGAACTACAACAGATATTGAAAAACGACTTTCACAATCATGAACATACGGCAGGGGCTTATGAAAGTAGGTACTATGAGACAGTCTAAATCGTAATGAAATATCATTTTCAAGATAAACTTACCAGTTTTTAAGTGGATACCCTGCATTATTTCTTAAGCAATCAATAGCATGAAAAATACAAAGAATGGCGTTGGTTGTATCGCAATGCGTCAGTTGCATCCGGAGAAACTGCGTAGCGAAGTTGACGTTTGAAACACGTGAGGCGTGATGCTAGCGCGTGTCCGACACTCAACCGCGAGTCTCGTTGAGTCTTGGACACGCGCTAGCATCACACCTCACGTGTTTCAAACGTCAACTTGGCTTCGCAGATTCTCGGGTGTTATTGACGCATTGCGATGCAACCAACACCATTCTCTTTCTGATTTCTCATGCTATTGATTTCTAAAGAAAGAATACAGGATATCCATTTAAAAAAGTAAGTTTGTGTTGAAAATAATATTTATTTACGTTTTAGACCGTCTCATAGTACAGTAGAACCTCTCAAACTCGACACAATGTGGACTTAAAGGTTGTCGAGTTTTGAGGTTGTCGAGTTTTAGGGAACTTAAATAAAAATAACTAGGAGTTGAATAAAAACGCTTATTTAGAGTATTAAAATTGTACATTTATTGATTTATTATATACAATTATGTATTTATATCAACATTTATAACTTATAATCAAAAATCAGAAAAAGTTTTGAGACAAAAGGCCTAGTAGAATCTGAAAATGCAGTGTTCATTACAAATATTACTGAAGTTGTTTATGCTGCTTATAAAAAGTCCATCACAGTTAGTTATGGTAAGTTTTCTGAACACTAGAAGAAACGTGTAAAAGAAAACTTACTAAAGTCGTTTGAAAAACCCCGTGATTGATAACTGCTTTTCTGTCTCCACAAGGTGTCTTGCAGCTTGATCGTGGAGTCGCCTGAGGAACAAAATCTCCATTCCAGTCGCATTTTGCTGCTCTAAGTACTGCATTTTATATCCTCTGTACTGCGACCATCATTTGTTATTTTACTGCCCAAGTATCAAAACTCATCTACCTCCTTTATTGTTGCGTTACCTAATCTAATTCCTTCAGCATCACCTGATTTTCTTAGACTGCACTCCATTACACTTGTTTTGCTCTTGTTAATGTTCATCTTATATGCACCTTTCAGCACACTGTCCATTCCGTTCAGCTGGTCTTCCAGGTCCTTTGCTGTCTCTGGCAGAATTACTGTGTCGTCGGCAAAACGCAATGTTTTTAATTCTTCACCTTGAACTTTAATTCCTTCTCTAACTTTCCCCTTGCTTTCCTTTATAGCTTGCTCAATGTACAAATTGAATAACATTGGAGAAAGGCTACAACCCTGTCTTACTCCCTTCCCAACCACTGCATCCCTTTCATGCCCTTCAACTCTGACAACCGCTGTCTAGTTTTTGTACTAGTTGTAAATAACCTTGCGCTCCCTATATTTTACTCCTGGTTGCTTCAGAACTTGAAAGAGTTTATTCCAATCAAAATTGTCAAAAGCCTTCTCCAAATCAACAAAAACTAGATATATAGGTTTGCCTTTTCTTAATCTATTTTCTAGGATAAGCAGTAAAGTGAGTATTGCATCCCATGTTCCCACAGTTCTCCTGAACGCAAACTGATCTTCCCCGAGGTCGGCTTCTATGTCCTTTTCCATCCTTCTGTAAATAATTCGTGTTAATATTTTGCAACCATAATTATTAAACTGATGGTTCTGTAGTTTTCACACTTATCTGCGCCTGCTTTCTTCGGAATGGGGATTGTAACAAAATTTTCTTAAAGTCTGAGGATACGTCGCCTGTCTCATACATCTTACACACCAGTTGAAACAGTTTTGTCACGGCTGATTCTCCCAGAGACTTCCGTAGCTCTGAGGGAATGTAATCTACTCCAGGGGCCTTGTTTCGATTTAGGTCTTTCAGTGCCCTGTCAAATTCATCTCTCTGTATAGTACCTCAGTACCTCCTATTTCATCCTCATCTACTTCTTCTCCCCTGCCTACAATATTGCCTCTAAGTTCATTTCCTCCGTAGAGCCTCTCTATATACCCTTTCCACCTTTCAGCTTTCCATTCTTTGCTGAGAACTGGTTTTCCATCTGTCTTCTTGATATTCATAGAGCTGTTTACATACTACTCATAAGTAATTGCTGGAAATGCTAGGATTTAGAAAGAATGAAAGTGTAGTGCAACTCCGTTAACTAAACGTCAATGGAGAATTTATTTCGTTGAGAATTGCCGTAAACAAGATATTTTGCCCTGTTAGTTCCTTTTACGCTCTGTCTTTCCACAATTGCTTTATAAATACAATAATGTGCATTTTTATATTAAACCGTCTATGCAACTGAATTATGAAGGTTTTATATTGTCATATGAATTTCGCCTTTATTAGGAAGGCATCATCAGTGCCCTGGAATATATACATGATTAGGTTTTACAATATTTCGTTTTTTACCTTTTTAGTATTTTAGGTTATGAACAGTTCTACTGCGTTATGTAAGTATAATTAATGATATTTGGATGTTATTACTTACAGTTTTGTGAATGGAGGTTTATATTTAGTGCTACTTGGTGACTTTTGGTTATTTTCTTTCAAATTATATTCTCTTGACTTATTTTTTGTTTTTACCACTTCGCCAGTAGAACCCCTAGGCACATGTCATTTTGTTTGTTTTTTGTGCTGTGTTTTTATTTTGGGTGCTGTTGCCAACTGTTCAGCTGTTGAATGTGTGTTTGTCCTACCTTTTCGTTATGTCAGTGTGTGTGTGTGTGTGTGTGTGTGTGGAGAGAGAGAGAGAGAGAGAGAGAGAGAGAGAGAGAGAAAGGGGACGAGAGAGAGAGGGAGAGATGTGGCTTTGTGGGTATATCTCAGGTTATTTTTTTTTTAACTCGTTACGAAATTGTGTGTGAATTTTTCTCTTTAATTACTGTCTCATTTCTTTGCCTAGGTTTAGCATTGAGTTCTCATTGATGTTTGTCTGTTTATTTATTAATTGTTTGTTCTCGGCTGTGGCTTTCTGGATGTGATAGTTTCCTTATGTTTGTATGAGGTGTTTATTGTAACTGTTGGTCCTGATAATTATCATGTCTTGGTCTATATTGTTTGGGAAATGGTTGTGGTATTTTAAGTGTTCTGCAAATTTGGAGTGGTTTGTTTCATATTTCCAACATCTGATGTGACCTTTGTATCTTGTTCTGAAATATCTGTTTGTCATTCTTCTGTACCATGTATCACAACTTTGGCATTCAAGTTTGTATAATTCTTATCCTTAGAATTTATCTGTCTTGATTTTTTGATATAGATTTGTTTGTAGAGATTGGGCAGTTTTATATGCGAAGTGGAGTCCCTGTTTCTTCAGTTCCTTTGTCACTCTTTGTGTTGATTTGTGTTCAAATGTTTGTTAAGCTTAAGCGACTTTAACTGCGGGGTCATCAGTCCCCAAATTTACAAACCACTTATGGACTACCTTATACTAAAGACGACACAAACATCCATGCCCGAGGGGGCATTCGAACACCCGACGGCGAGCGGCCTCGTGCATTGCAGCATAGCGCCTCAATGTGCTTGGCCACTCGGCCGCGGTTTAATTTGTGTGTGTATGTCATGGTATAGCATTTGATTTGTTTTTGTGTAGTGTTGTCATTTTGTGTGTTTGTCGTTTGTGCTTGGGTGTTGTGTATTTTGCTGTTCTTTTTTTTATTTTTTTTTTTATTTTTTTTTTATTTTTTTTTTTTTTTGTATGAAATGTTGTGTTTGTTCCACAATTGTCCTTTAAATTTTTGATTGATTTTTTTGTAGTACTTGTGTGTCGTAACGATTGTTCGTTGCTATTTGTATGACTGTGTTCATTTCTTTTTGATAGTTTTTCCTTCTGAAGAGAGATTTTGTTTAACCTATGTAACAATTGTCTAAACGTAGTAAGTTTCTTGTTTTGTGAATGATTGGAGGTAGTATGTAAATCGTGTCTGTCGCTGTTGGTTTTCGATAAATGTTGAACGGATGTTTACCGTTTTCTTTTTATATTGTTATATTAAGAAAATTTATTTTGCTGTCATTTTCTTTTTCAATTGTGAACTTTATGTTTTTTGTGGGCTTTGTTTATTTTAGAGTGACGTTCATCTATTTTTTTCATTTGGCTCATCTGTCAGACATATGATATCATATACATATCTGTGCCAATATATAACCTTGAATCTTTCATTCGTCTCTATCTTTGGAAATATCTGGTTTGCTAAGTGGTTTATGATAATGTTAGCTAAGGTTCCTGATATTGGGTAACCCATAGGTAGTCCCTCATCCTGTAGGTAATATTCGTTCTGGAACTGGAAAAAATTTGTTCGGTAGTTAGTTTGAATAAACTTGTTACTTCTGATATTGCTTCTGTAGTGAGGTTTTTCTGAAAATAAATTCCGCCTCCGTAGCTCAGCGGTAGCGTCGCTGACTACCACGCAGGAGGCCCGTGCTCGATTTCCGGCAGGGGACTGGGTGTTGTGTGTTGTCCTAATCATCATCATCTCTAATCATTGGCACGTAAGTCGCCCACGCGGCGTCAAATAGAAAAAAAAAGACTTACACTAAGGCGGCCGAACAAACCCGCAAGGGTTCTCCCGGCCAAGAAAGCCATACGCTCATTTCCATTTCTGAAAATAAAATTTTCAAATTCTTGCAATTATTCTGTTACAGTAGATGGTGTTCCTATTTTAACTTAAGGGAAATATCGATATAGGAAACACCTATAACGCTCATATTCCGTATTATGTGAGAAAGTTTCTAATTAAATGCACAAACTGACTGCCATTTTAACAACAACAAAAGTTTCAGGATCGCACAGTGTCATTCAAAAGTGAAACACGGTGTAAAATTTACAGTCAGTTCTTTTTTTGTGTAAATGTATGCGATTTAGAACTACAGCAGCTGACACCGATTCGGACAGATTCTCCAAATATTTCAGCGCAGGGTCCACATTAGCGTATCTAATCATTCGTAATTGCAAGAGGATTCATAATGATAGACTGAACTCCGTCTGCTTGCAGATAAGTATGAGCAGTCAAGCTGGTATATGTGTGTGAACGAACAAGTCATGTAATTCCAATAGTGATGGACTTCAAAAGTACTTAATATATTAATGCAATGAGCCGGCTGCATTTCCAATTTGAAAATAAATGTGTCTAGCATTCTGTCTGTCCTCAGTTAAAAGTAAGGTGAAGTTCTGCCTTTTGATCCGGGACCAGCCAAGTGCCCGCAATCGATCGCCGAGTCATTGTCTGCTAATGGCGTCATGGTGTGCGGTATGGAGGGACATGTGGTGAGCACATGGGCATGTGGTGAGCACATGGCGCTCCCGTTGGGTTTATCAACTTGGGAGCCGCAAGTAGTTGGGCTCACGAGGCAGACAGCACCTCGATCCAGCATACATGTTTCACATCCACGAGGATCTCCTCAACTTGGATCTACGGAACGAAAAACTAATCTAATCTAATCTAATCACTCCCATAGAACAAATCGAACACGACAGAAAGCCATGCTAACAACTTTTATCTATAATTTGTTACTTTATGATACATATTTTATATTTACAAATACTTACCTACCTGTTTTGGCGTTTTTATTACGTAACTTTCATATATATATAGGACAAAATTTCTTGCACAGTTCAGCTAAAAGCTCCGTCAGAGAACGGATAGTAACTCCATACAGAATGCGCTGTTGTGCGATGCGTTCAGCCATAGTCAAACACAAGGCAGGGAGAACTCAGCATTCCAGTCGTTGAATGACGCTTGTAGTGATTGCGTTAGCTACTGAGTACATAAAGATTCACAGTAGGTCACTGAGGTTGAGATTCTTCTCTTATTTACAAAGATATTAATATCTTTGTAAGTCGCATATTTTTTGTGTGTAACAGTCAGTTATCAGTCACCTGAAGATGGCCTAGGAATCCGGAAAATTGTTAGTCACCGAGTAAATAAATAAATAGTATTTAGTGAACATTTGAAAGTGTTTCTCTTTTGTTAGTTACGTTATTTAAAGGGAAAGGAAGTGTTCAGCCACAAGTGAATCGTCAACCACGACCTGCAATAAAAGATGTTGCCCAAGTAAGTGTTCAAGCTGCAGTTTCGGCTAAATCCACACATCAGTAGCAGACAAATTGAGCGAGAATCAGAAATCTCAAACCGTCGGTGTTGAGAATTATACATCAACATAAATTTCACCCATACCATATTTCTATGAACCAGGATTTGCATGGCGAAGACATTGAATGTCGTGAACAGTTTTGTCACTGGGCACAAAATAAATTGCGGGACGATAACAGATTTTTTTCACGCGTACTGTTTAGTGACGAAAAGTCATTCACGAAGAGAGGTAACGTAAACCGGTATAATATGCACTACTGGGCAACGTAAAATCCACGATGGCTGTGACAAGTGGAACATCAGCTACCTTGGCGGGTTAATGTATGGTGCGGCATTATAGGAGGAAGGATAATTGGCCCCTATTTTATCGATGAGAATCTAAATGGTGCAGCGTATGTTGATATCTTACGTACTGTTCTACCGATTTTACTACAAGATGTTTCACTGCATGACAGAATGGCGATGTACTTTGAACATAATGGATGTCCGGCACATGGCACATGGCATATATATATATTCCCTAAGAATACACGCTAGTTAAACTAACATATTCTGAGAACGACACAGACACCCATGCTCCCATGCTGGAGGGAGGACTCGAACCTCCGCCGGGAGCAGCTGCACAGTACATGACATGGCGCCCTATACGCATGGTTATTCCCGCGCGGCTGTTTCGGTATACACCGTCATCAGTGGCTTCAATGGTTTCCTTAGTACAAGTACTTTCCTGCAATGTTTCTTTTCTTTTCCTAAATTTCGGATTTTCCTCACTGTGCTTCCTTAGTTGCACTCTTTTTTAAATATTCAGGTGCTCCACACCATAATTAACTGTTAATAAGAGTAATTTATGCTTGGTCTAGGCAGTGGCACACTTCCACTGTTCTATAGACCACCATATTAAGAACTACAAATAATGCTATTAAGAAATCGGCTCTGTATTTTCTAACGCAATATCAGCATTGTCTGTGCAGAAAAAAGTTTTTAAGTAGTTATGTAACAAAATGTTTTAACATTAAATCATCCTAATCAGCAAAAATATTGGCAGATGTGCTTTGTAGAAAACCAGGTTCCTTATTTCTATTTGTACATTTATTTCTTTTGGATAAATTCGTTTTATTAATTGCGTACACTTGTCTCCCATAATAAATTTTTAATCCTTCCCCACGCCTCTCTCTTGAGAGTTCTATTCAGCACTGCTGTGAGCCGTAACTATACATATATTGCGTGTAATTTGTAGTTGTCAGGTCAAGTCCCAATTTCTCCATGACATTTCGGCAGATTCGTTTGCATCTGCAAATGACTCATGATTGGTACAGGGACCATCTGAAGATGGTAACTAATCTTCCGAAATATGATGAGAAATTACTATGACACCCAGACAGATTCGCGAGGGTTGTACAAGTTAAAAACACTCTTAGGAAACATCACATCGGTAACACCGATATTTCTCGACAAGATCCTGGGTGCAGAGCTACAGCGACTATCGCAAAACGAAAGCAGCCTCTTATGACCTGCCACTGGCACAGAAGTGGGGCACGTGGCACCGTACGGCAGCCTCGCGCCGCCCCACCCCACACAGTTATTGCTCCTCAATCCCGCAGACGCTGCCGCATTAGACTGCGCTCGCTTCGCCTCAGGCTAGCAGACAGGTGCACGCCACGTGCCGCGGCTCTTGTGAGGTCATGGACGGGCTCCCTGCATTCACCGCAGTGTCAGTGCAGCTCGTCATCCGTCTGTGCAAAATGGAGTTTGCGGAAACCTCGTTTACTGGTCGTCAGTTGCAGGTGTCTCCTTCACCTTCATCTGTGCCAGTCTCACTAGGGCCTTGTCAGTGGCGTAACTATGGGGGAGGGGGGGATGAGGGGGATAGAACCCCCCCCCCCAGAACCCGAAAAGAAAAGAGGAAAAAAAAAAGAGAAAGAGAGGGGGGGCGGGGAAAGAAAAGAAATCGTATAACAGCAATCTGGTAAAGGTAAAGATTTGGAATTTGAGGTGTTTTACCATAAGCTTTCATTGGAAGGGAGTGAATTACTTTCTTCATCGTAGATGGTAGTCTGTCTGGAAACTGACAAAAATTTTGCTTGTCAAGCAGATCTATTCCCCCCCCCCCCCCCCCCAACCACCACCACCAAAGCCAAGTCCTAGTTACGCCACTGGGCCTTGTGTACTCTGACCAAGGAAACAGTGAGGGAGAAATTACTTAAAAAAGAATTTGTTCTTCAGTCCAGAGAACATGAAGTGTCAGCAGTTTGGAAATATTTTTCGGCAGTGCATTGTGCACAATCGAACGAATATGTTGGCTTTGTGCAGTGCAAGTCTTGTGAAATTGTTTACAATTTCAAGAAGGGGTCATCAACCTCTACATTAATCAGGTACAAATATGTTAAAAGTGAGAAAGTCTCGAGGCAGGGAAACACCACATTAGTATCTTCAAAGACAAAATCTACTGTGATTAGTTGTGTACGATTCTGTGCTCAGGACATCCGTTCCTATAACATCGTTAAAGGCGAATGGTTTAGATACTTTTATCAGCACCTCTTAGACATAAGTGCACAGTATGCAAAGTTTGGCCGCGTAAACGTTAACGACAGGGCCGGCGCAAGCCCAAGTGCCGCCCCGTGCGAGCTGTTAAATTGCCGCCCCCCCACACCGCCGGTTTTTTTGTTCTTTTTTTACAAAACGTTTATAGAATTTTTACGAAATGTCAGCAATCAATCGCAATTTTTTTTTTTTTTAGTTTTCAGACATATCTGTTTCGGCCACTGAGTGGCCAGTCTCGTAGCTTTTAATATGTGTTTACATCTAAACCGTCATGTTGACAGTTACGTTCAGCATGACGGTATAGATGTAAACGTAACTCAAAGCATTGAGAATAGCCACACTGTGTCCGAAATCTATGTCGATCTGGAAAATAAAAGTAATGAAAAAGAAACATTGCGGCTTATTGGTGACACTCTCTACAGATTTGTACGAAACAGTAAAGCCGGCCGCGGTGGCCGAGCGGTCTGCGGCGCGCCAGTCACAGTCTGCGCAGCCGCTAGGTCGGGGGTTCCAATCCCCCTCGGCATGGATGTTTGTGTCGTCTTTAGTATAAGGTAGTTGATAAGTAGTTTATAAGTTTAGGGACTGATGACCCCGCAGTTAAGTCCCTTAAGCTTAACAAACATTTGAAAACAGTCGCTGGGCACCAGCTCAAAAATGGAGTCAAACCTGATTGAAAAAAAAATCTAACTAAAAGCCTTGTGAATTTACAAAAATGTTCAAATGTGTGTGAAATCTTATATTACTGTAGGATACTCTATTCAGGAGTTGAAGTCGTAAGCCGCTTGAAATTAAATTTTAGGCCGAATTTCACTACAGACGCAGGTGAAACGGTCAAAGAATGGGGGGGGGGGGGGAAGACAATGGAGCGAGGAAGAATAAGGAGATGGAGGAACATAATAATGTAATAAATGCACACGCGGGCATCGACGGGTACTGATGCTAGTCGAAATATATTAACTCACTGCACTGCGGTTGTTCATTTCAAAGAACTGACACTCGACATTTGTCGTAAATTCCATGTGTCAGTTCTTTCGTGTTTCATTGTGGAATAAGGTGTAAAAAATTAATCATCGCCGCATCACTTCACTTTTCTGCCTTTTACTTTCATTCTAGCTAATAGGACGACGTGTGCTTATTTGCCGACTTGCCAATTTTTGAAGTAACAGCTCACAATAAAAATAAATTTTCGTATTCTGATATCTTGAAGGAGAAAAATTGTAATTTATGAGTAACGTGCATGCGCAATACTAATTGTACGTTATATGAAAAGCACTTACCTATTACATCCCAAGTTGCAAGAGATTCGGACGCACCAATTCTTCTGTTCTTACGAAACCTAATGAAAGTGCTTCTGACCAATCTTGACTCCCTCGGCCAACTACCGAAACTAATTTTGTAGTTTTCGTTGTAGAGAACGCAACAATACGTATTGCCTGGAAAGGCGAAGTGGTGACGCGGTAGTGCCAGGTACCATGTCACGTGACGATTTAGGGGAATATCTATGTAGCTCTCTTAGGTTTTTCCAGATGACGCTGTCATTTACCGTCTAGCAAAATCATCTGAAGATCAAAACCAACCGCAGAACGATCTGAATAAGATATCACTATGGTGTAAAAATTAGCAATTGACTCTAAATAATGAGAAGTGTGAAGTCCACATGAGTACGAAAAGAAATCCGTTAAACTTTGTTTACAAGATGTAGCACTCAAAAGTGAAGGCCGTAAACTCCACAAAATGCCTAGGAATTGCTATTACTTCAGACTTAAACTGCAAAGAGCTCTTAGATAATGTCGTGGGAAAGGCGAACCAGAGACTGCGTTGTATTGGCAGAACCCTTAAAAGGTACAACAAAAGTACTAAAGAAACTGCATACACTACGCTTGTCCGTCCATTTTTGGAGTATTGCTGCCTAGTGTAGGATCCTTATCAGGTGGGTTGGACGGAAGACAACGAAAGAGTGCAAAGAAGTGCAGCTCGTTTCGTTTTGTCACGATGCAGGGGAGACAGAGTTACGGAAATGATACAGGATTTGGGATGGGAATCATTACAACAACGGCGCTTATCGCTGCGGCGTGGGCTACTTGCGAAACTCCAATCGCCAACATTTTTCTCCGAATGCGAAAATATATTGTTGAGTCCCACTTACCTTGGTAGAAATGATCATCAGAATAAAATACGAGAAATCAGATCTCGAACAGAGAGATTCAGGTGTTCTTTCTTCCCGCGCGCTATTCGATAATTGAATGGGAGATAAATAGTATAATGGTGGTTTGATGAACCCTCTGCCAGGCACTTAAATGTGATTTGCAGAGTGTCTCATGTAGATGTAGAGGTACAGCGAGGTTACGATTAAACTAACGCCCAAGAAGAAGAAGAAGCAAGAAGCTCACAATAAGTATGTGACCGATGATATGGATAAATGTATTATCTATGATTCTATTACGAACAATAGAAATACGAACTGCGAAAACTGCACAACTTTTGTCAAACAAATTATGATGATAATTGGCGTTTTAAGTCCCTCAACAGCGAGGCCATCTACGCCCGTTTGCCAAACAGAAATGAGCTACAAAGCTAGCAAGGAAACCCTTAGAAGCAATGTTGTTTCTATAGATTTTAGTTTTAGAAGGTGTCAAAAATAACGTTTTGTTTTGTGCGGACGAGAGGGCATTGTTGCTAAAAGACTATACTTTCTCAGGTTTTCATCAAAATCCAAGCGACCAGTAGTTTACTTAGATGAAACATGGATTCACACGCATTATACAGTAAATAAATGTTGGCAAAGTGGTAGTGTGCGAGTAGTATTGTCAAACAAAAGTGCCGGCCAGAGTTTATTTGTTGTTCATAAAGGCGGCGACAGGTGTTTCATGGCTTTAAAACAAAAACCTCCGACTATCACTCACAAACGGATAGCATAAATTTTCAAAAATACGTCGAAACCCAACTTATGCCAGGCTTATTACCAATGTCTTTATCCTTGAAATTACTCGCAGCATATTTACCCATTCGGGATAGTTCTAGCCATTGTAGGTGTTGGACATCTTTGTGTAGCAATGTTTAACCATTTTTTTTCCATAAAGCTGGAAGAGTAAAACACTCGAAAACTGCCACTGAAGGGCTTAGCAAAATTGCTTCGGGTTTAATATGTAACCGCAGTATCGAACATTGCATTCGAATTTCCAGATTAGATTTCGTGTTCTGGAAAATTAGTTGTGAGTAAACGCACGGCGCGTAACAGGCTGACAGCGCTCCACTCATAAAAATACTGGCGTCGACGTGTACACCAGACTGCTTCCCCTTCTCTGTTCCTCCGGCATAAACAGGACAATGCTGCCACAGTGGCGAGGAAGAAACTACTACTCCTCCCTCCCTTTGTTCAACAGGGGCGACCGGCAGGAAGTCGAGGCGCCATGCCACAGTTTCCGAGGTTTGGTTTCGAATCGCCTCTTGGGGATGAATGTTGAGTTTGTCCTACAGGGGGAAAAAAAGCGGGCGGCAGATTTGCCGCCCCTCGGAAAGTGCCGCCCCGTGCGGCCGCACGTTTCGCACGTGCCTTGCGCCGGCCCTGGTTAACGACGTCCTTCCTCATCCGACAACCATTTCACGAAATGTTTCTGAGTCAGCTGAAAAAATCAAGGCAGAGGTCCAACAGGAAATCAAAAGTTGTTTAGAAGCCAACGCATGTTCCTTTGAAGTGGATCTGTGGGCTGATAAGTATACCAAAACTGCATACGTCACCATTGTTGGTCATTACATGACCCCAGAAATGTAGATGAAATCGCACGTTTTATGCACGTCGGAATTTCCTGCTGAAGATGCTAAATCTAGTCTCAATATTCGAAGAGAAATTTTGTCCGAATTAGAAAGTTATGATACTTCTACCACAGATCTGTAAGGTGCAACATTTGTAACGGACCAAGCGGCCAATATCAGGTCAGCGCTTTCGCCGTTTAAGCGGCTCCCCTGTATAGCACACTGCACGCGGCCGTGTAACGTCACGTGTTAGACGAAGAGAAATTTCTCAAGTAATCTGCGCCACAAACACTTAAATTAATAACATCTGGAAAGACTATTCTAAATTACTTCAAAAAATCTGGTTTAAGTAACCTCATCAAAATGGTAAAGTCCATGATAGATATCCGCTGGAATACTGTTGTCGACATGTAGAGTCTGTGGCGAATGTCATGACGAGATCACAGTTATATTAGCAGAACGGAATCAAACAATCGATTAGAAGGCTGGAATAGAGAGCTTGCTGCCGCATTAATTCCGTTCCTCACAAAGTTTCAGGACATTACTTTAGTACTTCAAGCAAAGAAACACCCGACTATCTATTTTCTTTTGATAAGGTACTACGAAATGCTTTCCCACTGCTCTGTTCCAGAAACTACAGTCAGCTTCACCGGATACAGAATCGTCGGTATGTGATTCTTCTGATTTCTTGTTAGCAAACATTTTATTACCCCTAAAGATATTGCCGTTAACATCTTATTTTATATTGCAGACAGAAATCACAACACTGAACCGAAGGGCAGAATCTCTTATGAAAGAGAAATTTGAGATTCGTTACCAATACCTACTCGCTGCAATTGTGTGCACCAACATGAGAAATCCGAAAATCTGAAGGAAGAAGAAAGGCAGGAAGTGCATAGCATTGTGTGCAGAATGTCTGATGCATTAAAGAATGGTAAGTCACAGTTGTGCTGTCACTATGAGACACTAGCGTCAGTTCAGATATGGCCTTATTTTTCCCATTTTTATTCCTCCGATTGGTTGCAGCAAACAACCAGTACACAAAAGGGTGCAGTCTTTTGTACATTATGCATTTTTTATCCATTTTCAGCCAAAGAAAATAGTTTATTCCAGGCGGAGTCAAAGAAAAGCCGTTTTGGCGATTGGGTGGATGATGTAGATGACCCTTATAAGAGAAGCAACCGTAAGAGGATGAAATTTCACGCTACATAGCAACAGGCTACTGTGAAAATGAGGATCCAGCGGAGTTGTTGACATGTTGGAAAGTACGCGAAAAAAAATTCCAAGGCTCTTCCGATTAGCTCGGTCAGTGCTAATTATCCCTGCAACAAGTGCGTCTGCAGACAGAACTTTTAGCCCAGCAGGGCTGATTATCAATGAGAAAAGAATGCTACTCAGTCCACAAAACGTTAACGACCTGCTGATTCTACATACTTCTATCTGGTAAGTTGTATTCCATAGAAACTCTGTGATTTAGTGGAGTGTTTTATTTAAATTGTTTATATCTCGTTCCGACGTAAAAATATGTCGTGAGTAATGCTTTGTTTTTTTCGATGTTTCTACGAACGAAAGAGTGATTATAACACCCAGATAGTTCCATTCAACGAACACTGATGTTTATTTTATAGGCAACAAACTGTTATTCAGAAATTTGTTTTTCTAAAATTTCTTTCTAGTAACATAAGTTTGATTTTTTATAGCTATGTGTCTAATTTTAGCGAACATTCAAATTTATTTTGTAGTGCAAAACACTGAAGTTCAGTATCTGGCATCTCGGCATATTATTTTCTGTATCGGCATATTATTTTCTGTATACTTTGAAAGACCACCGTTAATTGTAAAATTAATTCTAGCTGCAGGGAGCCAGTTAAAAGCTTACTTTAAACATATGATTGTGGTCGTAAAAAACCAACTAAAGGATTCGCGTGAACTACTAACTACTTCCTGCAACAGAATCTTGCTCCCTGGCCCAGAATTTAGAACTGATTCAAAAATTTCCTTTAGCAGCAGGAAGGCAAAGAGACGGAGGCCAACGAACATCGTAGATCACGAGAATTACACACAATCATTAATTTACAAGCGATCCCGAACTAAACCATTTCATGAAGATGGCTGTGAGAACATTTATAGTGCAGCGGAATTAAAATATGATAATATGCTTCTGAATTTGTTCTCAGCACTGGTGAAAAACAACATTAAATAAAAGGGGAAGGTATTCATTAACAAATATTCAGAAGTAGGATATTTCACTGATAATAACTTATTTATTCCGTCCAAACATGAGCAAATGGGGTAACCAATTTTGTTAAACAATATAAATGCATTCCACATTGGAAATTAAGCTATAGTAATCTGAACTGAACATCGTCCGAGGAGGGATTTACAATCAACAATCATTCAGCCCCTCACACGCGCGAAGAAAAGCGAAACTCACCCAATTCAGCGTGCTGATATGAAGCAGAAGCAGGCGCCGCTATCGTAGGCGAAATTTAGCGAACTAGGATGTACCACACAACACAAGGAAAATAAAATTTGTAGATAGCTCTGGTCTGTATTTCTTTACTTAAGATCGTACGCGATAATAGCGAGATTAATTTCCTTTTAAATCAAACCGGGAGCATGCAGACTTACTGAGACATATGCGCACGTGTCTGCTACATTACATATTCGCACCCCACTGAAGGCGAAGTGGTTAAAGGTCGTATTCATTTCAACAAAAACCAACGGAATCATAGATTACGTAGCAAGAATACACAATAGTAAGGCGGCATGTGAGCAGTGGCGATAACTCAAGTGACTAGCTATAAACCCTTGAAGTCGGAGTTCGGAACCACGTGGTTCCGAAAATCAGTAAAAAAGACAAAATTCAATTTCCCAAAAAGTAAAGAAAAATAGCTGCGGCATGCAACCCTTAAAAATGCGTAGGATATCATAAGGAAGCTAAAGAAATACAGTTAGACGCGATTGGAAGGGTTTACACGGATGGACAAAGTCCAGTCTACAAAAATCAGAAAAATAGAATAAATTCAGTCTGAGAAAATCAACTACGAAATACGGCATGCAGCCCCTAGAAATACGTGGTATTTCATAACAAGCTAAAAAAGGGGGTCGTACAAGGCTAGAAGAGAATTTACTGACGGAGTCCGAATGCAAAGAACAAGTTTGGATACGAAACAGCAATTAAAAATACACGGAGAGTAGATCGCGATGTACTAGGGGAAATCAGAAAGATATATACATGATTTCTTGCGTGAAGGGCATAGAAACAGATAAAGGGGTAGCTGAAGGCTTTGTTCCAAGAACACACCATGTGGAGTACATATCACTCGCGGAAGGAGAAAACAGAAGAGAATATTTCACATGCACCACACAGAATAAAAATATTCCCGCACATTGCGTGCATCCCACGAAGCTAGAAAGAAATTAAACCGAGTTCGTACACCGCCATCTAGTCTCACAAAGGTTACCGATTCTCAGCCGTTATCAAACTGAATTAGTTCCATATACACTGCGTATACCTATGCAAAATCACTGAAATGAAATTGAATACACTTCCGTCCACGATCGAAGAAACTTATTCCGAAAAATGAACTTATGTTCTGCAATCTAACTTGAACATCAGACAAAGAATCACTACCATCTCAAGGGAGGAAAGAAAATCAGAACGTCTTACCAGGTCGAAGCACAGCCACAGAGTGTCCAAATGGCCAGCCGGTCCCCGCCACCATCGAAAATCGGTAAAAACC
Organism: Locusta migratoria; assembly: GCA_026315105.1. Taxonomy (NCBI): domain Eukaryota; kingdom Metazoa; phylum Arthropoda; class Insecta; order Orthoptera; family Acrididae; genus Locusta; species Locusta migratoria. The sequence goes on along the minus strand of CM048755.1, from coordinate 561,639,418 downwards.
CAGAAAAAACGAGGTGGTGGGGAGAGCTTAAACTCGCGCGTCCTGTCGAGGGCCGGCTGCGGTGGCCGAGGAGACTGAGGCGCTCCAGTCACGGTCTGTTCGGCCACTACGGTCGGGGGTTCGAATCCCCCCTCGGGCATGGATATTTGTGCCGTCCTAGTTCGTAAGTAGTTGATAAGTAGTTTGTAAGTTTAGGGACTGATAACCCCGTAGTTAAGTCCCATAAGATTTACAAACATTTGAACATTTTTTTTCCTGCCGAGGCTCGCTACTGGGCATTGCCAACCCAACGTGTAACCTAAGAGTGGAGGAACCTCTTTGGTAGCATCAAAAGCAGAGGTTGGTAACGACTAGCTATCGATATGAAGCCAGAGATGCAAAGGGCACAGCCAGCAGCCGACGACGAAAATTCCCATACATACACCCAGACTCCCATGCTAGGAGATTCTCATACATGCACATTCAGAATAAAGCAACTACACCTTCTCACAGGGACAGTGGCGTCACGGAGAAACCGTTCATCTTGCCACATTCATAGACACAATGATAAATTATCAGCATAATAAAATCCCAGTAATATTACAAAAACTAACATTTAAAAACGTGAAATGAAATGCTATTCCTCATGCCTCCGAACGAAAGGTGTTCTAGTTTAGCAAAAAAGCCTGTCCAGTGAACTTAGATAAATTACAAAGTTAAAAACCTCGGGAAGACGGCAGACAGCCGTCTTTCAACTTTGAATAAATCTGTAAATCGAAATATTCTCATTTGTCTAAATATCTTCTCGTAAACTGTGCCCTATGTATCAAAGCGTAGAATCAGACTAACAGAATACAGAAATATTATTGTTATTTCAGTACCATTTTTTTATTTTCTTTGATTGTCTATTTAATTAGATGTGACCTTCGATTACAGCATTTTATGTATTCGTATTAGGAGCTAATCATGAACCACAGAGTATTGTCAAAGAAAATTGTAAAAAAAATCGCACTGACGTGATTTACGGCCCACTTTAGTTTTGTAGTTCTATAAGTTTTTGCAAACATTTTGGACCAAAATAATAATCTAAATAATAAAAATTAATTAATAAGAGTGTCTGAAACCCTTTTAGGAAAAAGATATTAGGTAGTGGCGGGTTCCGAACCATCGACCCTTGGTGTCATAGTTTAACGCCTAGTCCACTACGCTACGGCTATCAATCAAAACATGAGTTATTTAATCTCATACTATTGATGGCCGTTATTAACTGATGCTAATATGGCGTTTGTAGACATTAGATTATCATTTATCGTACGAAGAACGATGTGTTTTTGCTAATTCATTAGTGCGCCATTGCTTTGAAAGGTAAAATTTTACGACGCTTCTCGCCGGGCTCCAGTGCTTATGTTGGCAACAGATGAACAATGAAGTGTAGAATTGCGTTAATATTTTTCACGAGCTACAGAGTAAATGTTATTGCTGCTTGTTTTATTCGCAGCTAAATTGATACTGTACCTGCTCTATGGCTGACAGGTTCTTGTATGTACCCTTGACCGTTCAGAAAAAAATAATTTTCGTTTTAATTGAAGTTGTCACGAAAAAAACATTTATTGGTGATCTGAGTTACCATTGGTGCCAACATAACCACTGCAGCCCGGCGAGAAGCGTCGTACAATTAACCCTTTGAAATGATAACGTGTAACTTACAATAAGAAAATCATCAAATAGGAAACACAAGATGGCGTATGCCAGAGACAGTTCTGGGCGAGGAATGTCCCGTGACATCTCCGAACGGCTGGTTTTCGTTAATTCAATGGTGGGTGTCAAATCTCCGTTATTTTTGCAAATATCTCTCAAACGATACGAGATATGAAAAAAACACAAGGCAGCAAAGTTGTAGAGATTTTTCTCTACAAATTGGAACGTTTCGTCTTAAAAACAGGGAACACGTTACGGACAGACAGACAGACATACATACATCCCAAAATCAACGTTATTTTTGGAAATATCTCTGAAACGCTACTATATATGAAAAAAACCTAACAGAGCAAAGTTGTAGAGAATTTCTCCTCTACAAAACCGTTTATTCAATTTTCGTGTCAGATGAATAGTTGAGCCGTTATTTTCATTTAAATTTCGAGTTGTCAACAGACGATCGCAAAGGCCCACTTTTAGTAGTAGTAATTGCAAAATATGTCTGTTGATGGATACTTTTAATTATGAGTTTTCAATTTGAAACAGCATAAATGAAATGAATTTTGGCTGAATTAAAGGAATTGAATGCAGGTAGAGAGCATTCCTTGATACTTTCAGTTACTTATTAACTGACAGTAGGAACCACGCAACACAAAATTCCTTACTCAGCATGCAGAGAGTGATATAAATCGATTTTAGACAGTATAAATTTGCAAATATCAACATAACGTAAACATTTTTAATGCACGGGAATTCCTACGCAGCATCTATTGCCCATGTTAACGAACTATGAGAGATGTTAAATATTGCTTCTTCAGAAGGAACTTTCTTGTAATGCCGTGAGGTAAGGCTTTGCTTTGGACAGATATTCGAACCCAGAACGGAATCGGATTGTTATCGAAACACAATCAACTATGAAAAATCGGATATTATCGGCAGTTGCTAGATGTTTTAATGAAATGACGAGACGAAACATTAATTTTTACCTTCCCAGGACTTCAACCCGGCACCTATCGCTGTTATATTTTAGAGAATCGAACATTAAATATGTGTTTGTTACACTTGCAGCAAAATGTGAGCATGTTTGAACTAGAAATAATATGAAGAAAAGTTCAGCGCTGACTGTGAATCGAACCCCACACTTATCGTTGTTGACTACATACGAAGAGACGTCAGTTCTCGAATTATCCTCCACCAGCATCTCGGAACTTACAGTGATCTCGCAAATAGTTCCGTGTCTCACTGTAAGTCAAATACCTCATATATCGTTAGTGTTGACAACGAATGAAAATACATTGAACATCAAGATTATTATCCACCAGCTGATATGTGTTCTCATGTTAGAGCTTGATAATAAATAATGAAAACTTCAGTGCCGCGCCAGGATTCGATCCCCATACACGCGTAATATGTGGAGATGTTGAGGAATCTGCAGGTTTGAACAAACAACCAATTGTAGTCTAGCTGTATTGTCACGAAGGGATCAAATTCCGCGTTAAGTGCGGTCTGAGATGCATTCCCAGTCCAAGACCAATTTCATCGACATACAGAACCTCAAATAAAAGATTGAATAAGTGTCCTGTGACCCTACATAGCGTTTTTTTGCGTTACTAGAAATAAATAACTAGAATAAGAAAGGGTACTGGTGCTAGAGTTTCTACATGTCACCACTCCTGACTTCACTGTGGTTCATCCTAACGTCTATTTGGTAGAGAAGGAATATCATGTTTAATGTGAATTTCAGACCACAATGCCATTGCATGTTCTTCACTTGGCGTAGCCAGAACTTTATAGAATCTGTCTCTCCCTATCAAAAACCATGGACAGAAGTTGGAATCGAACCCAAACCAGAAGTATATCAACCAATCATCAATCCAAAAGAACATCAAGCCCTCTTGTCTGTGACTCATTTTTCTATCGTAAGCCGTTGCGCCACACTGGATGAAAATTATGACACACAGGCTCCCTGTAGTGGTTTGCAACATGTTCAGTACATTCATTTACTTGGTTGACTTAAGCGCCATGCTACCCAGTGCATACATTCGACTCTATTTTGTAATCACCGAAATAAAATCACGTAACTGCCTCTACACAGAATTTGCAACAGTGTAGGATGCAGAAATTTAAATAGGAAGTGTTCCTCTCCACTAGAGCTAATCTATTGCGCTGTTTGTTGAAAACGTCGTGCAGTGCAAAAGAAAAGCTGTAACTGTCTGTCTCTCAGAAGTCTAGATCCGTCGATATGCATTATTTGACAGCACTGTGGGATGCGGAACTTGTGGAGGAATTGTCGACTTCTGGAGCTGCTGTAGCCACGCGTCAGCTTATAACGCAACGCAAAGTTTTGCGCACTGCAGATAAGAGATCGAGAGTTAGAATGTTTCGCTGCTACATGTTTTAAAACGCAATTCTGCTGTCTGCTGAAGTTATGAATCTAATGGAACTCTGAACATAATTCCCTTTACTTCTACACGCAAAGTAGTCGCTTGTCGAAAAAGGTGCAACTTCAGCGACATTTTATTCTTTTCAGGTTTAGTAGACGAGTGGAAACAGCAGATGCATCTCGAAACCTTTGTATTGTGTATGGGGAGAGCGCATCGTGAGAAAATACGCCATAAAATTATTTTCTACATTAACTGTCGTGTGGTAGTGGCATTTTATTCTTCTTCTTCAAACCTTGTTTGACAGCTTTAACTCAGAACAAAGTTTTCTACATGCATGTAAACAATTAACTGCATGTGCATTGCCAGACTGTTATAGATAAAAGCCGAGAATTCGCATATATCGTTGATGAATAGTTTGTCTTTTATGTTTACTATTGTTTTAACAACACTAAAATTAACCTTATTAAAATTGTGCACTGTATTACAAGAAATGAAATAAAACTACCCACGATAGCCTTAAGACTAAACTTTGTTTTAATAAAACTGAGTACCTGTACACAAGCGTGCCTCTATCGGCATGAATTAGTAAAATACTCTTCGCTTTGATTTCGATTGGGTCTGCGTTCAATTGGTATGCTGTGTCATACTCAAGAGGTATGGATATGTTGCAATTCGTAATAAAATTATGTATTCCTAGAAACCCAAAATTTGCTTGTCACCAGCGGAAAGAGGCGTTACCTGTTGTGCAGTATTGTAAGTTTTGCTCCATTGCACTATGACTGCACTATTATTTTGCGATTTCCATAACGAAGTTTGATCTGACTGATTGTAGCTCTTTCACAGAAGGGATAAAAATCTTCCAGTCTTCGAGAATGGAACCGCGAACCACAACAGACGCTTTTTCACAAGGCACCACGTTACCACAGAGCTAGCGAATAGTGATGTGTCTTGGCTTCCTCTTACGCGAGCGAAAGTGGCTAGAACTCGTAAACCGCTATTTAATGGACGAGATTAGATCCGATTTCCACGTGCAAGGACCTTCCTGGGTTGAAACCTGTAAATTTACAATCTTTTGTTACACCTTAAGCGATTATAACTCAGATTATTCAATGGAAATGACAGGAAAAAGTGATCTTTGAGGCTTAATGCAATGCACACCAGGAAGTAACTCGTCGATCACAGGTTGCCAAACATATCTTGCCTTGTTACCAAATTTCACTTACAGTACCAGCAGGAAGAAGACGAACCGACGTGCTCCTACAGCGGGTTGGGAAGTGACCATAACTGGCGTCTCAAAGACGCGGCTGCTACGGCCTGGAATGCGTAATACAAATGTTCAAATCTTTGTATAGCTTATGGGACTTACCTACGGGGCCATCAGTCCCTAAACTTACAAACTACTTATGAACTAGCTAAGATTAAGGACGGCACAAATATCCATGCCCGAGGGGGGATTCGAACCCCCGACCGTAGTGGCCGTTCAGACCGTGACTGGCGCGCCGCAGACCGCTTGGCCACCGCGGCCGGATATCTTTTCTTTATCTGATGATTTTGCAGGGGCCAGCACTGGTAACAAGACACTGTCATTTAAGTTAGTGGTTCTTTCATATATCTAGTGCCTTAACCTTTCGCGGTTTTGCGGCGTCATCAAACACAGTTGCGTACCTGCGGGCCCGGTAATCTGCCGTTGCTGCTCCTTTTCCACACCCTGTGCCCAAAAGAACTATGCAGCCACTGTCGCCTTTACCCCCCTCGGGCCCCGCGCTACCGGTGCCTATGGAAGTGGACGCCCCAGCTCGGCTGCGTTCCAGTGGGCCACCACGGCCGCCGCCCATGAAAGAAGACGCTGGCTCGTCGCTGGCCGTGGGCACTCACCATTCATCCCGTTTCTAGTGTGGTGTTCCCGGGTGAGCGCAGGGCGTATGCCGAGTTGTGGATGGTAGCTCTGCATCACCCATGGTCGTCGCTCCTACCTTTTCTGTTGCGCCAACGTGCAGACCTCCTACCCCGTAGAGTCGTTACTGCCATCAGCAGTATACGACGACGGTGAGAAGATTTAGTGAGGGGGAGCGGAGTATGGATTCCTCGATTATCAATCATACTGAAGTGTCTAGCAAACTGAGTCGTGACTGTTCTATCAAGACACAACTGAATTAGTGGAGCTAAGCCACACAACAACCAAAACAATAATTCTTCTTATAATCATAAAATAACAAATCTCCTTAGAAGTTTTTTTTAATTCTCCTCATAAACAGTTTCTTCAGTACAACTCTCTTGAAAATATTGCAATATACGTGACAACCAAAATTCACAAGCAATGCTGCTGCTCCTAAAGCAGAGTAATGAAAGGTAGAAATTATTACGATCCTTTGGTTCCTGAGTTCCTGGCGTAGCCTCCTGTGGAGAGCAGAGGTGGCCGGGCGGCGACCGGGAGTTGGGCAGTGCGGCGTGGCGAGACGACGGCCGAGAGACTCCAGCGGCTTCCAGCGGCGACTCCGTTCCTCGACGGCGGCGTGGTCCAGGACGCCTTGACGTGGCTGTAGGGCGGGTATTTCATGCGGCGCGGAAGGAGACACCTCGATGCTGCTTGGCGGTGCGCGGCGGGCTGTGATAGGCCGCTTTCGTGTCTACTTACTTCGTCAAGTAGTCCGTGGTGTCGCTGATAGTGCGCCGGCGCCCGGCGGGAACGGCCTAGCGACATCTCTCTGCGTGCCTCTTGACGTAGCTGAGTCGAGGCGAGGCGCGGGGTTTAAGCAAGGTGCGCTCGGTGACACTGTTGCGCCGTGGCGCGTGTACTGGCTCACTTTTGTCTGTTGCCGTTGCGAGCCACGGCACATACCACCAGCCAGGTTATTCAGAACTGTGTGCGACTCAAGAGACGCGAGACGCCTCTAATCTGAAACCGCGAACGGGCCTTGCCTCCGGACGCCGACCTTGTACTGTCCCCAGCTAGAAGGCGTCACGCACGGACCGGAGAGCCCAGGTGTAGTCTGGTGAAAGATTTCCGGCAACCAACTACAACTCCTAGGACCGATGCGGAATTCAACTGATTGTGATTTGTTATAGACGAGTGTGCATTGCTCTGGTGAACGTTCTGTATGAACTGCTTCAGCAAAGTTGCTGGACCCAATAAAGTTGACTAATTTGTACAGCGTGTTAAAGTGTTGTTCGTACCATCGTTCTGAGTGTTTAATTAGTGGAGTAGCCGAGCGGTCTAAAGCGCCTCGCTGCGGAGCGCGCGGTTGTTCGCCGTGGAGGTTCGAGTCCTCCCTGTGGCATGGGTGTGTGTGTTGTCCTTAGGTTAGTTTACCTAGGTTTAAGTAGTTAGTAAGGTACGGACTGATGACCACGCAGTTTGGTCCGATAGATTTACAGACATTTTTAATGTTTTATTACCACCTCCTGCAGCTACCTTGACTCCTAAGAAGACGTATCTGACGACGAGGGTGGGACCCTGCATTAGGCACTGATTATGCTAACCACACGAATACCACTTCATGAAATTTTACAGGTGAATCGTCAAGGTTTAACCGTGATCAGGTACAGTGACAAGCCTTGTGACCTGACGTCCTGTTGTTGCGATGTGCTGTGGACCCATACGTTGTTTTAATGCAAAATAATGCTCGATCTGAAAGAGCACGGGTGGTTGATGTTTTCTTGGAAACGGAAAGTAATGGACGTACGGTGTGGCCTGCTTACATCACGATTTGAATCCCATGGAGCATGTGTGGGATACACTAGAGAGAGGGTATGCATAACTTCACTATACACCAACCATTCTCCAAGACATGCAACTGCATTGCTGGGAGAAGTGGTTTTTGCCTCAACATGACATTGATGACATCAATCGTCACATAGACCGGCGTTGTCAGGCCAGTTTACTGCCAGAGGTGGTCACATAAACCAATTGTCAAAGCGTGTGTTTGTAAATCAGTTAAAAGAAAATAAATGAGGGAAACATTGTCGTCTACCGTTATGCATGTTGCAGACGTCTCCGTTCTGTATTCTTTCCACTGTTTATACTATACTATCTCCTGTTTATATTGTTTTGAAGAAAAAAGCCGCGGTGGAGTAGCCGAGCGGTCTATCGCGCCTCGCTGCGGAGCGTGCGGTTGCTCGCCGTCGGAAGTTCGAGTACTCTCTGGGGCATGGGTGTGTGTGTTGTCCTTAGTTTAGTTTAACTTAGTTTGTAAGCCTAAGGACTAAGAACCAACGCGGTTAAGTCCCATAGATTCACAAACATTTGAACATTTTTCTTCGTAGCAAAAATGTCCAGTATCACAAAATTTCCGTTTATTGCTTTAATTTTGGACACCGGAGTACATCACTTTATTTATTTATTCCGAAGACATTCGAATCTCGCCTCAGTAAAAGAAAAATTTTCTGCCTCCGAAACCATTGCCGGCCAACACATCTCTGTGCACCAAGTGTTAATAGCGTGTAAAGGATTTGTATTGTGGACTGATTTACTGAGTTCTTGTCTTAAATCTGCAGCTTTGGAAGTACCCGCCAAGACTCATTATAAGAAACGCCTGTGCAGGGCACGGTATGTAGTGGCAAATACATACTTTCGGAATTCGTATTTACAGGTGATGAGACTTTATAAGACCAACATACTTAGGAATTGAGTCTGTAGAAGATGTCGACAAGCAGCATGTTGTCTACACGATTTATTTCGAAGCAATTGAAACTTATACCTAATTTATATTAGAACAGCTTCATAAGTTACTACACACCGCATTTGCGAATATTAATCGATGAAAGAGAGAGCAAGTTGTTCTGCTTATGTAGTGCAAGAGAAATTTCTCAGGTATCTTGTAAATAGTAGCTAGATATTTGCATCGTGTTACATATACAATTCGTTGTCAACAGTTAGTAACCTTTCGGGCACTTATGGGTTAACGTTTGTTCAAGCTATTTATTCTAATGTTTGTAAACCTATTGGGCCAAACTGCTAAGATCATCAGTTCCTAAAAGTACAAAGTACTTCCAGTCCGTGGCATGATTCCTTAGACCACGCGGCCATTCCCGTGCAGCAGCTCTATATTCTTCTATTGCACAAATGTACGGTACTTCCTGTATTTTTATTAACACGTATATTACTTGTGATAGTGCAGAATATGAAAGTATAAAATTATTCGTAGTCATAGAAAAGAAATTAATATATGATAGATTTAGACCTGTGCCTTCTCTCCCACGTTTGTCCCCTCTTTAACACAGTTTTGTATCCTCGATGAGATCTGCCGTACAGAAATAATTTGGACGCACCTAATCGATCACTCTTGCAATTTCTTCCGCCATATTTTACAGTTCGCCACGGACTCGGTAGAAAATTGCAAGTTGTACGCTGCACGCTGCAGCTTAGCGTGACTTTTGTTTGACTGAGACGATAACATGAATTGCAACACATTGTCTACACGCGCCGTTCACGCTGGCTGTTCGCTCTATTTTTCACTCAAACGTAAATTTTCTGATACACTATCTATCATAATTCAAACAAAGTTCGTTGCCCTACTTTTAGTTTAAAAAGACTTGAAATTGATTATTTTGTTTCTACAGTGTCCTTAGTTCTGACACGTTTGAATAAATGTTGTAATGACGTAATTCTACTGGTGGCTTAAAAAACTTCTTAAATCCTTTAAACAAGGAACACATTTTAATTGATTATCATTCTCTTGCCATAACTTATTGGTCAGCCCGCTGTTTCAGGGTTCTGTAGAGGCCTTCATGGCTACCGTAGCGGTGTCGAGGCCCGCGAAATCTCCGATCAGCTCTGGAGGCGAACGTCTGACCTCGCAGACCGTCAGAAAATGAGTCATATAAAATACGATGTGGATAATCGACAAGCTCACAGCTCGAAGATTGCCTTTGCTGGTTCCATAAAACCAGCACTCATTGTTCCTCTTGTGCGGAAGTTGAAACCACTGAAGACATTGTGGTACAGCCGACGAAGGGACGCTACCGTTTAAGATGTTATTCTTCCACGAAATTAAGCGCGGCCTTAAATGTGAACAGCACTGAATAGGTTTAGACATACATAAACTGCTCAAAGAATTTTTCGCCATCTTTATGGCATGCATAGTTTGTTTTCTTTTGATTGTAAATTTCTCTCTACACATTTACGACCAAGGAAATAGTAACTTATTAACTATAATGTGTAATTTCGATAAAAGGTAACCTGCAGTCTCATTGTACCACAATAAAGCGCATTGTTTGTGCCGCGCGGGAGTAGCCGAGCGGTCTGGAGTGCCACGTTACAGTTTGCGCGGCCTCCCGCGTCGGAGGTTCGAATCCCCCTCGGGCATGGACGTGTGTGTTGTCGTTAGGTTAGTTTAACGTAGTTTAAGTAGTTTGTAAGTCTAAGGACTTATGATCAAAGTAGTTTGGTCCCATAAGAATTACAAAAATTTGAACATTTCGCATTGTCTGTCCAAAGGCTAACTAAATAATTCAGGCGGCTTGGGAGTGGCCTTCCGTTGGAGGTTTGAGTCCTCCCTAGGGTATGGATGTGTGTGTTGTCCTTAGCATAAGTTAAATTAGTTCCGTATGTTTAGGTATCCATGACGTCAGCAGTTTGTCCCTTAGGTTTACAAACATTTGAACATACTGAATAATGTGACTTGCTTATAGTGTCTGGCGTGTTGACACGCCTAGGTCACTTGTCACTTACATTATGTGCACACTGTCAGTGTACATACCAGCAGGGTTCTTATCATGTCCTGTTGCCCAAAACACTAGCACGCATCACAATAGCACCGTGTTTCTGGAATCAACCCATAGTAATTTTGGACGTATGGGGTGTCACATTGTCCTGCTGGAGATTTCGACTATAAGATCACTTTCAAACTCAGTTAAATCGCAATAACCTGCCATTGTAGCTATAGTAACCAATCTAACGCCGACGCCAGACACCTGTTTTCTGATATAGGCTTTGTCGATCGCAGTAACATTCTGAGTGTTTACATATACATGCTTATGCTAATTTCTTTGTCTCTTCAGTTTATATAGGTGTAACAGAAGATAGACGGTAGAAATAGGTATAACTTCTCAAACTCAAAAATAAATTTCATTTGGAATAGATGGAATTTTTACTACCTCATTAAAGCTAGCAACTGAGTAAAGTGGCAGCAAATGTCATCCACAAAGTTACAATCCCAACGATCTTGTTTGTTGAATAACTGTGGTAGATGGTCAATAAAGAGCTTTATGACCAAATGTACAAATGTTCAAATATTTTTCAAGTTATGGCACGTATCTTCAGTGCTCATAGCTCCCTAAATTTACAAACTACTTGAAGTAACTTATCCTAAGAACAACACACACACATACACACACACACACCACACACACACACACACACACACACACACACACACACACACACACACACACACACACATGTTCGTAGGAGGACTCGAACCTCCACCAGCGCACGGCCACTTGCCCCGTAGCAAGGTACCGTATCGCCCACGGCTATTTCACAGCGTCGACCAAATACAGGTTGTTATAAACACGTACAGCCAAACTTTCAGGAAACATTCCTCACACACAAAGAAAGAAAATAGGTTATGTGGACATGTGTCCGGAAACGCTTAATTTCCATGTTAGAGCTCATTTTATTACTTATCTTCAAATCACATTAATCATGGAATGGAAACACACAGCAACAGAACGTACCAGCGTGACTTCAAACACTTTGTTACAGGAAATGTTCAAAATGTCCTCCGTTCGCGAGGATACATGCATCCACCCTCTGTCACATGGAATCCGTGATGCGCTGATGCAACCCTGGAGAATGGCGTATTGTGTCACAGCCGTCCACAATACGAGCACGAAGAGTCTCTACATTTGGTACCGGGGTTGCGTAGACAAGAGCTTTCAAATGCCCCCATAAATGAAAGTCAAGAGGTTTGAGGTCAGGAGAGCGTGCAGGCCATGGAATTGGTCCGCCTCTACCAATCCATAGGTCACCGAATCTGTTGTTTAGAAGCGTACGAACACGTCGACTGAAATGTGCAGGAGCTCCATCGTGCATGAACCACATGTTGTGTCGTACTTGTAAAGGCACATGTTCTAGCAGCAAAGGTAGAGTATCCACTATGAAATCATGATAACGTGCTCCAGTGAGCGTAGGTGGAAGAACATGAGCCCCAATCAAGACATCACCAACAATTCCTGCCCAAACGTTCACAGAAAATCTGTGTTGATGACGTGAATCGAGGAAGTACAGTACATACTAACGAAAAAATTGGGTATTTTGACAATTGTCTGCACGAATTATTTCAATTTACATTTAAAGAGAAATACTAAAATGAGTTCTAACATGGTAATTAAGCTTTTCCGGACACATGTCCACATAACATATTTTCTTTCTTTGTGTGTGAGGAATGTTTCCTGAAAGTTTGGCCGTACCTTTTTGTAACACCCTGTATACGAGACTGACAACTGCAAAAGTCGCTACTGAATTGAATGTCGTACTGGCAGTGGAACTGTGGAACCACAAATCAGTGATGCAATTGCCCGTTACAGAAAATCGTGGTACCGGGACCAACACTGGACTATGGAGTGATGAAAGGAAGTAATTTTGTGGTATGAGTTTTGTTTCAGACTGGTTCGAACATATGGCCAAGTTGTCGTCTGGCGTACGCCATATGAAGCCTGCGATGTAAGCTATTTGTTGCTTTAGACATTGTAACATATCGGTAACACTCCGAGCACCCATATCGTTGTATTTTATAAACCTCATGGTTACTCTGCAAGGTCACGTTACTGCAAGGTTTATGTGACTATTTTGGCTAATCAGGTTCATTTCATGGTAAAATAATTGTTATCTAATGGTGTTTCCGAATACAAGATGTTAGAGCCGCTGTTTAGACAACTATCATGCTTCAGGACTGGTTTTGTGAGCACCAGGGTCAATTTTCGCTTGTTTCCTCGCCGTCAAAGTCACCATATCTCAATATAATCAAGCCATTGTGGTCTACTTTGGATAGTTGGAGATGGATGCGTGATGCCGGCCGCGGTGTCCGAGCGGTCTGCGGCGTGCTAGTCACGGTCTGCACGGCCGCTGCGGCCGGAGGTTCGATTCCCCCCTCGGACATGGGTGTTTGTGCCGTCTTTAGTATAAGCTAGTTCATAAGTAGTTTGTAAGTTTAGGGACTGATGACCCCGTAGTTAAGTCCCATAAGCTCTACAAACATTTGGACATTTTGGATGCGTGAGCGCTGTCCACTGTCATCAATATTTTCTGCAATTGTAACAATTACGCAGAAATTGTGGTGTAATAGTCACTTTAATCCATACAGGTCATACGTTTTTGCATTGAGGGACAACGGGAATCCTTTTTGAATGGCGACTATTATTCTACAGCTTGGTAATCATAGTAATGGGTAGCATTTTCGGTTTGCCCACAATTCTTCATCAAACTCTCAACAAGAAACAAAATATCGGCAACGCCTCTACTTGTAATGGAGTAGTAAGTAATTTCAGTAGACATCTCGCTTACAACAAATGATGTAATTTCAATTACATTTACTACAATTACGATAACAGTGATGGGATCCTACAAGTAAGACGCTGTACAAGTTAGCACCAACTCTCGAAAGGAGAGCCTAGCGCGAAATAGAAGTGACTCCGTAGGCAACATCTATTCTTGAAGAATGTTCTACTTTTGAGAACAACTTGAGGATGCACAATACCTGTCAAAATACTCGATTACTAGTGAAATAAAAGAATACGTGCTTTATTTAAATGTACAAACACATTGTAAAAACTAAGAAGAAAATTAACGTAAATATTTTCTCTCTGTCATTCATTACAGTGAAATATCGTTTCTATTTTAGCTTCTTCAAAGTATCAATCCTTTGATCTTATAACAGCTGCATAAATTCTTGACATTCTACAGGAAAGATTTTGTCGTGTATTGTAGGTAATGCCGTCCAGCATCTCTGTAGTGTAGCCCATACGATCACAGGTTCAGAAGACAGCAGTTATGATTTTATTGTCAAACTGAAGAGTCCAATGAGATTTAACATATGTGACTCGCCACGGTAATGTTCTTCAGTTACCAAAATTCTCATTGTTAGTTCCTTTTTGTCCATTCCCCATTGTTGCTATATTATATTATAGCGTAGATATTTAGGTTATCTGTATACGTAACTGATTAATAATAGGTTTTATTGCCATATGCATTTCGCCTTTATTTGGAAGGCATCGTCAGTGGCCTGTAATATACACATAGTTACGTTTTACAATATATCGTGTTTACCTTTCTTAGTATTTTAGGTTACAAACAGTTCTGATGCGTTATTTAAGTATATCTACTGATATTTGAATGTTATTACTTACAATATTACTTGGATCCTGGTTTACATGTAGTGCTGATCCAGGCGCCTCGGAATAGTCTAAGCACGATTTCCCTCCACGTCACAAATATTAATTCTGCTTCTGTGTTCCATAGATAATTGTCACTACTTAGTCGTTAGAGGTGCGGAGATCTAACGGTAAGACGTCTGCCTAGTAAGCATGGAGTTCCGGGTTCGATTCACGGCCGCACCACAAATTTTAATTCATTGCTTCACGTTTGTCTTAAATGTCTTGGACATATTCGAGACGAACCGTCTCATGGTTTCTCAGTCTATATTTAAATTGATATTTATATCATCTTAGCAGGAATGGTCCACTATGTTCATTGCCGAGGTGCTATTCCGCTGCATGGAGAGCCTTGGCAGTAGTGACAATTATTTATGGAACACAGAAGCAGAAATAATATTTGAAAATTTGTGCTGGGCCGGGATTAGAACCCCATACTAATAACTGTATTACATTGGGCTTTTTCGACATTTCAAAACTAAAAGAATTCTTTTGTTAGATGTTTTTGCAATTGATTTAACTTATTTTGTCAATTTATATCACTTCATAACAGTGTATTATGATATGAATATACCTTTTTACTGATCCTTACAAGTGTAACTGTAATTACGAGGGTTTTTTCTCATATTAACATAACCTCGATTTTGAGTGCATTAAATCCGAACCACTATCCCATCAATTTTTTTCGATATCTACATTGTTATTTATTGACTATGCTTTTCTACCAGAACATAATATCAGCAATTGACAATAATAAAGACATGGGGGATAAACGTTGAATGTCACTTTTTACCATTACAGGGAAAATCGATTTTTAAAATTTGAAACCATTTTGTGTGAACGTATATTAATTAATTGTAATACCGTTATGGTTTGCATAAAGTTTGCATATTAGGAGCATTATTTACTCGTTTGTAACTAGAATTACGTAATAATAACCACAACGAACACTTTTTTTAATTACGCACATTTAGAATCGGGGAAAACGATGAATGTTGATTTTTTGTTGAAACATTTCATATTCACTGCATTAATTATTTTACGTTAATTTTCTTTCTGTCTTAAGGAAGTAATAGAATACTCAAATTCAAATTTCTAAAAATGTAAAACAATGAAACCGGTTCACAGTTGTGTCACCTTTTTTTCAATGGGGTAGATTCTTGTAATAGGTTTTCGATGTCTCATTGGAGAGAAGCCTTGATATTTCCTTAATAAAAAATATATGTCTATATTATGTCTCGAAAAGAAGAACTAAGTTTATAGCAATATGCCAATCTCATTTGAGAACAGTTGAATAGTTACCTGAAGATCTTTCCATTTCAACAGTGGAACTGATACGAAGTCCGAGTAAGCTGGGCCAGGTAACATGAGTCTCCATCACGTAGTTTATCTCCAGTTGCCTTCCGCATCTTAGTAATTACTGTAGTTTACCAAGGCCCATTGTAGCTTCCTGACCTCAGAGAAAGAAGGTGTGGCTGCTCACTTCAGTTGTAACTTCTTTCAATGGTCTATAAGGTATAGATAATTTTGGCTTGTACATATTTCGAAGAGAAAAGAATTTCGTCCATTCTTTGAAAAGCGTTTGGTCACATTCAATTACTTTAAATGGGTTAGGTTTCACCCTACAATCTCTAATAACAGCATACCAATCTTAAGGAACTTCAGTAATTCGTTTCTGTGGAATGAGCACAATATTTTTGTCGTACTCCATGTAAGAGTGCCCCCTTTCAGGGAATGTCTTCGATTTTATCTAAACGACGACATGTTCTTACAACGTAATGAATGTGGCCGGAAACAGTGTAATTTTTATTCTGTCCACCACAAGAGTCACAAAAACTGTGCAGCTGTTTCACGTTAGGTGGAAGAATGTTGAAGATATAATGGTGAAGCAAATGTTCAAATGTTTGTAAATCTATCGGACCAAACTGCGTTGTCATCAGTCCGTAGCTTACAAACTACTTAAACCTAGGTAAACTAACCTAAGGACAACACACACACCCATGCCCCAGGGAGGACTCGAACCTCCACGGCGAGCAACCGCGCGCTCCGCAGCGAGACGCTTTAGACCGCTCGGCTACTCCACCGCGGCTATAATGGTGAAGCATGGATACTACTTCATCCAATCCTTTCTTTGCAGTGGTTTGATATAACAGTAAAACTGAATCACCAGATGTCAGAACGTAGATACTAAACAGATGAATTGTCTACTGGCGTTTATAGTAATTAATATTGCTTGATATATTTGAAACAGACAAGTTCTTTTGGAAGTCCATGGTAATAACTTCTTCAGTGTCACTTTTTAAACACATTTCTTGGCATTTTCGTTTTCTGTCGTAGAAAGTTTGTACTGTTCTTAAGTGGAGCTCCTTTCTTACGGTCAGGTCTTTGAACAGTTTTGTTTTCTCGCTGACTAAACTGGGATCGTCAGATTCAGCTAAGAGTGACAGCTCTTCATGCAGTTGTTTCTCTTGTGCCTTTATTGAATCTCATTCATTGCAAGTGTCTGACTAGGATAACCAAATGAAATGCTATATTCATTGTGAAAAATGCGTAAGTACCTATCATAAGAAATGGGATTATTTGGATTAATTTCCATATACATTTTGCGCAGTCTCCTCCCACTAAGTTCCTCTAGTAAATATATTTTGGATATTTTTCTTCAAGGAGTAGTGAGAGCGTCGGTCTTTGAAGGACAGAATAAGTTCTTTGACGTTTAATCTTGTTTTTGTGTCTATTATAATGTTTATCCCTTCCATCAGGACGCACCATCCTATACAATGTCATCTATTGTTCAATACTTAGTAGATGATGTGGGGTCATACCATGAAGTACTATGAAGGCTTTGTAGCATACACTTCCTTCATGTAATACTTCCTCTTTTTACCCAAAATTTGTATGTGTATGCATGATTACGAAAATCAGACTCGGCTTGATCCTTACGACTCCGTCTTTGCTTGAGGAAATTGATTTTTATTAGCCCACATAAATGCAACTTTTGAGCATTCCTATCGGATAACCTTTTAAAATTTCACTTTCATTAATTTTGACAAAACATTTTAATCTACTTCACTCACAGTTTTTCCCAGTTTCATGCTTGTGGTTTCTTATCCTCTTAGCAGTATCTGATACTCGAACATACTTCTGCCTTTTCTTCGGATTAACTTTCCATTCTGGAGCAGCATTCTCATTCGGATCCGTCACTATAATTCATTCAATAACACTGAACTTAATCTAAGTGGCTCTGGAACCTATTGTCATTTTAAACAACTGAAGTAATAACAACGGAAACAACAATAGAAATACTTTAAACTGATATCCAGCACTGCTGAAATTGAAAGATGAACATGAAATTCAAACAGATGGAAAATACTTATCGTTATTTTGCAAAACAATGTGACAATCATCATTATTCACGCTTCCTATGATTCTAAATTCGTGTATAACTGCTGACACTCATCGCTTTTCGAGGAAACAAGTATACCAGAAGGAAATATAGACCTCAGGCTGTATGAAAGAAGCACAAACAAAATTTTTAAAAAAGTGACATTCGTCGTGTTTCCCCCGTGTCTTCTTTATGAGAATTTAACAATTTGAATGAAAAATGTGTTTGCATGTGGGTCATTCTGAACACAAATGAGCCAAGTACATTATTTGGCGTTGTGGTCTAATTTCACCTTTAACTATTATTTACGAAGCTGCTTTCAGAGCACAAAAGACTCATCAAATTTAGAGAATGTGTAATAGCATATTAATAAACCCCTCTTTGGTATGATAATACATTACACAAAATACCTTCTATCATGTAAAGATTTTAAAGTGCTATGAATCTTTGCCTCTAATTAACTATTTTGCGTAAACTTAATGTATATTTTTCTCAGAACTTTCTAATTCTTACTCGATTCCCATAATGCCCTGAATTTCCGTATGTTGGTCATATCGACACACACATTTAGAGCACTCCTCTCCCTACAGTCACCTGATGAGAGTATAATACACAGTGTAATATCTGTTGAAAATGTAGGAACACGACTTTTACATATTAGTCTGCACACATAAATTGCGGGATATTTTGTGCAAGTGGGATATATGCGCTGCACAGGAATACGTTTTCCTAAATCGGTGTCAATGTATTCTATTAACGCACATTTTTTTATCTTAGTTGACATGAGACTCTTCCACAAAAGATAGAATTCCTATGAGTTCCATCGACTTTCAGCGATACGGGTGAGGAATAGAACCGAGACAGCGAACAGCATCTCTCTGGCAGTTATGCTTCACACTTTTTAAATAGGTTTCAATCAATCAGAACTTTTATATTTTTATGAAAAATTTGTATATTTGGCTTTATGACAAGTAAAACGCCTCATAGCTGCCCCTCAGATTTAATAGTAAGACGACCCACCACATAGCGCGTCAGGAAGCGATCCCAGATGGACCATGAAAAGCAGAAGAGGAAGAGTACTGAACACTGAAAAGAAACAAATTGGAAACAGTGAACTGTCTATGCTCAAGCGGTATAGCATCGACCGAATTGGAAAAGCAACGGCCTCGTGGTTATGTGATCACGGTATTGGACAGACGATGCCGGAATTTCGTGTTCAAATCTTTATCGTGCTCCACATTTTCTTTTCGATAAATTACGTATGTCTTCGCTGTATAGGATTTTCTATTTTTATCGTGGTGTAGTATCCATTTGCAACAGCGGAATGTAACAAAGGGACCAGTAATGAAATTTGATCCCTCACGATTTACGATTACTGTATTAGCAACCACATGGAAATGGCTCTCACATGAGAACCCAAAATGTATTATGACAAGGCGCCAAGTCAACCGAATTCTCCACCGTAAAACACGTCCGGTTGGATATACCTATCCCTTTTAGACGCACATAACTCGTATGCCACGTGAGTGTGTGAAATACGACTCCATGTCCGAATTAGGTGTTCGTATGAATGTGAATGTGAACAATTCCAAAGAAATGATAATACACTAAAGACCCAAAGAAAGTGGTACTCCTGCCTAATATAGTGTAGGGTGCGAGCGAGCACGCATAAGTGCCACTACACGGCATGGCGTGAACTCGACTAATGTCTGAAGCAGTGCTGAAGGTAACTGAAGCCATACATCCTGCAGGGCTGTCCATTAATCTCTAAGAGTATGATGGAGTGGAGATGTCTTGCTAACAGCATGTTGGAAGGCATCCCAGAAATGCTCAGTAATGTTCGTGTCTGGAAGTTTTGTGGACAACGTAGCTACTTAAACCCATAAGAGTGTTCCTAAAGGAACTCTGAGCAATTCTGGACGTGTGTGGAGTCCCATTGTCCTGATTGAATTGCCCAAGTCCGCCGGGATGCACAACTAACATGAATGGATGAAGGTGATCATCCATGATGCTTACGTACCTGTCATCTGTCAGTTTACTATGTAGACGTATCAGGGGTCCCATATCACTCTAGCTGGACACGTCCGACACCTTTAGGGACCCTCCACCAGCTTCAACAGTCCCCTACAGACATTAAGGGTCCATGGAGTAATGAAATTTGTTTCCATACCCGAACACGTCCATCCACTGGATACAATTTGGAGCTAGGATCGTCAGACCAAGCAACAAGTTTCCAATCATCAACAGTCCAATGTCGATGTTGACGGCCCAGGCGAGGCTTAAAGTACTGAGTCGCGCAGTCAGCAATGTTACACAAGTCTCTGTGGGCCTTCGGCTTCGAATGCCCATGTCAATGACGTTTTGTTGAATTGTTAGCATGATGACTCTTGTTGATGCTGCAGCATTGAAATCCGCAGCAATTTGCGGAAGAGTTGCACTTCTCTCACATTGGACGACTCTATTTATTCATCGGTGTTGGAGATTTGATGTTTATTTTTTCGATTCACGGTGCACTCGTGAAAAAGTCGTACGGTAAAATAACCATCTCATCGCTTATTCGAAAATTCTGTGTCCCATTTCTCGTACGCGGACTATAATCGTGATAATCTGTCATTATACCTGCAGTAACCGACTACCGTCTTCCCTTGACACCTTTTGCGTTATATACGCATTGCCGGCAGTCTCACCATCGTCTGAGTGAATACATACCTCTGTGATTGCATATATACTCTAATACCAGTTTCTATGGCTATTCAGCGTAGTTCGTAACATAAGCAGCAACAAATGAACGCAACAGCTTAACAATCAACGCGTTTTCCCTGTGCTCTGTCAAAACGTATGATTTTTACGTTTTTGAACTTTTCCACATATATACCCAAAGTTAGTTACGAGCTTGTACTTTAATAATAGACACAGGATCAAATAAACAGTAGTGCTTTGAGTATCTGTGCAGTTTTGAAATATCTCAGCATTTTCACGAAATATTTTACTTCCTCAAAATGAAACAAGTTTAACGCTTACATAAGAGCTGTTTGAAGTCTATGCGGCATCTCGACTTCTGTATCTATTCAACACATTACTTGCGACGGTAGTGTATTCGTACCAAATGACCCATGTCCTTCTGAGAATGTATAGTATGGCAGACTCCAATACTAAATAAAGACAATACGATATCAGTGTCCGGATGGTCAGTTCATAGTTCGTAAAAAAAAAAAAAAAAAAAAAAAAAAAAAAAAAAAAAAAAAAAAAAAAAAAGATAACTGACTTTGAACATGATCTCCTGCGAAGCTGTCCAACACCGTGATGAATCCTTCAAGACACACAATATTGCAGATCTCTAATTTCGATCATTCGCAGTTTGTGTTTTACTTATTATTTTACAATCCATACAACTTCTTTCTGTTTCCATGCATGACCTGCGTTCTATTTTTGACGGGCAGGGTCATTTTACCACTAAATATGAGGAAGATGATGTGGAGAGTTTCTTTATGAGTAACTTTCTCTGCGAAAACCAAGCGAGGTGGAGCAGTGTTAACCCACTGGACTCGCATTCAGGAGGAAGGTGGTTCAAATCCACCTCCAGTCATCCAGATTTAGGTTTTCCGGGATTTCCCTAAATCACTCCAGGCAAATCCCGGGATGGTTCCTTTGAAAGGGCATGGTCGATTTCCTTCCCTATCATGAACCAAAAATCCGAGCGTTAGCTCCGTCTCTAATTACCACGCTGTCGACGGGACGTTAAAACCTAAGATTCCTTCCTTCTTTCTCCATGAGAAAAGTGTCGGCGTTTGAGAGCCGTCTTGCGTTGAATCCTACTACGGAGCATACTTTCAGTCTATCGAACAGTGCCATTACAGCGTACATTTCAGCCAAGGACTCATTTTGGAACGCCCTCGCCCTTGAGACTTGAGGAAGGCCAGAGTTCTGGAAACTGAGCTGTTAACTCACTGGAACAGAAACCCGAAGTGTTAGTAACGAGCAGCTGGCAGCTCTGTAGCGTGTTAATACCTATGTCACAACTGCAGGAATGTGGGACTTAGTAATGTACTACCCCATGTATTACTCAACAAAGTGCCTGTTAATCTCGCCACGGTGGCAGCAACGTCATCTACATCCACATCTACATCTACATAGATACTCTGCAAATCACATTTAAGTGCTTGCCAGAGGGTTCATTAACCACTTTCATAACCTTC
The DNA here is from genome assembly GCA_026315105.1 of Locusta migratoria. Classification (NCBI taxonomy): domain Eukaryota; kingdom Metazoa; phylum Arthropoda; class Insecta; order Orthoptera; family Acrididae; genus Locusta; species Locusta migratoria. The sequence continues at coordinate 561,617,411 of CM048755.1, read as the reverse complement.
TTTACCGTTCCATTCTCTAATAGCGCGCGGGAATAAGGAACACCTAAATCGTTCCGTTTTCAATCTGATTTCTCTTATTTTATTGGGATGGTCATGTCTCCCTATGTAGGCGGGTGCTAGCAAAATATTTTCAGATTCAGTAGTAAAAGTCGGTGATTGAAATTTCGCAAATAGATCTCGCCGAAACGAATAACGTCATTCTTTTAATGACTTCCACCCCAAATCGTGCAAAATTTCCGTGACGCTTTCCCCCCTATAACGCGATAAAACAAAACGAGCTGCCCTTCTCTGAAACTTCTCAATGTCCCCTGTCAGCCCCACCTGGTGAGGGTCCCACAAGGGGCAACAGTACTCCAAGAGAGGACGCACAAGTGTGATGTAGGCAGTCTGTTTGGTGGAGTTGTTGCATTTTCGAAGCGTTCTGCCAATGAAACGTAACCTTTGGTTCGCCTTCCCCACAATATTTTCTGTGTGTTCTCTCCAGTCTAAGTTGTTCGTAATTGTAACTCCCAGGTATTTGGTAGAATTTACGACCTTAAGGTTTGACTGATTTATCGTGTAATTGAATTTCAGCGGATTTATTTTAACGGTCATGTGTATTACTTCACATTTTTCATTATTTAGTGTTAATTGCCAATTTTCGCACCATGTAGAAATTTTGTCTAAATCGCTTTGCAGTTGCTTTTGATCCTCTGCTGACTTCACTAACCGATAAACGACAGCATCATCCGCGAACAGTCTAAGGGAGATATTCAGATTGTCTCCTAAATCGTTTATAAACACAAAGAAGTGTAAGGGACCTACAACGCTTCTCTGGGGAAGCCAGATATCACTTCTGTTTTACTCGATGAATTACCGTCAACTACTACGAACTGTGTCCTTTCTGATAGGAAATCGTGAATCCAATCACACAATTGGGGCGATATTTCATAAGCAAGCAATTTCATAAGAAGCCGCTTGTGAGGTTCCGGAAATCCAAAAATATGGAATCGATTGGACATCCCTTGTCGATGGCACTTATCACTTCATGTGAAAAAAGGGCAAGCTGTGTTTCATCTTTATACCTGAGAAACACAAAGGAAAAGCAGTAGGCTGCTTGTAATTCACACCAATATTTCAGGAAGAGAAGCGCTGTCAATGCTACCACGTTGATAGGCGATACAATTCGCGGAAGCGAAAAGTCTGATATTAAAATCAGAGTGCTATGTTCGTAGCTCCGTTGCCATTTTTCCTCGTACGCCTGAATATGTTTTGCTTCACCGGTCAAATATCGGTTTCCGTGTGTTCCTTCTTCCCACACGAATGTATTACTTAAATCTGCTCATCCTGTTCAGTCTACTCCGTAAGACGAGATTACTAGCATCGAGTTCTCTTTTCTGATATTTGTTAATATAGAGAGGGTGTTCCAGAAGAGAGGTTTCATAATACTATGAATGGGTGGCTGTTTTAATGCCGCAAGGTCACGCGCACTATGAAAATTATTGTTATTTAGGTAAAAAAAGAAGAAATACTGCTGATTATGAACATTATTGTTACGAAAATTAATTGGAAGTGCTCAATGGCTGAACCTCATTGAACTGAAATAATTTGGGCACTTAGTGGCTAGAAATACAGGAATAAGCAAGACATTTCCAATAACAAGTAAGAAGTATCAGGATTGGAAGTTAAATAGTGGCAACTATTTATTCACAACCGATACAAAAGCGTGATATGTTTGCACCTGTTACTGTCCTTCAAAGTAGACACCAGCGTTGTGTAGAATCCGTTGCCAGCGATGTGGAAGGCGTAGTATACCGTAAGCGGAGCCTGTTCTGTTGATAGTGCGAACGGAGCGCTCTGCTGCCTGTCGAATCTCTGGAGCAGTTCTGAAGCGAATGCCACAAAGCGGCTCTTTCATCTTGGAGGGCCGCCAAATACCTCGAAAGCAAGAAGACAGCTTGCACTTTATGCGTCCCCGCATTGTCGTACAAAATAATGGGTGGATTGCCAGGAAGTGCTGCCGCTTCTTTCCCAAAAGCTGGTCGCAGGTGATGCTCCAAAACCGAACAATAATACTGTGCACTGACGGTCAGCTGTGGAGGAACGTAGTGCGTTAGGATAACACCATCACAGTCGTACACTATAACCACCATAACTTTCACCATACTGGGGCTCTGACGCACTTTCAACTTTCGCGCCGACCAATAATGACGCCAGTCATAATATTGGCTCGTATGATGTGCCCCATGTCTCATCCAGTGTTACAACACGGCGTAAGAAAGCCTCTCCTTCGCGCTTATAGCGCTCCTAGTGCGTCTGAGCAGCGTTGTAATGCATCCATTTCTGCATTTCCATCAATTCATCCGGAACCCGTCGTGAAGCAATTTTTCGCATGCCCAGGCACATTCAATCTTGCTCCAAGTCCGTTGTTTCTGTTTCCAAAACGGAGTAACACCGTTAGGTTACAACGCTCGCTCACAATTGACTGTTTCCCTCGATTGTGTGCATATCGGTGACATGGTATGTCGTCAATGTGTGCTATCGGTACAAATGGTCTGCTTTGTGTGTCTAACGGGCAGTGTGACTTCACGGAAGTAATGTCTGTAGAGTCGCACATTTAGTATAAGAACTGGTATTGTGTGGAAAGACAAACGGGCCGACATTGGATTGCGGCAAGAGATTGGGGCAGTTCCCAGACAGGCCACGTATCGCGCTAGACCGAGCAGCCGGTCGAGGGTTTGTTCAAATCGGCGGAAGTCTGGGAAGGCCCATGTTTCGTGCTAAAATCTAATGAGGGGTGTTAGCTGAGCGTTTCTTGTGTGTCTGGACGACATCTGTGACTTCCACACTCCAGTAACTATGAATATAATGAAATAATCTATAAAACTGTTTACCATCTACATTGAAGACATCTACGACCTTGGAATAATTGCACACCTCTCATGATTCTAAAAATAATTTCAAAATCTAAAAAATTACAAATGTTTATGACTACTATATCAAAATTCAGAAAATTCAAGCTTAAAGTAGCCAAATTTTCAATGCGTTATGCAATTTCCACACACACTCTGGTTTAAATGATAGCTTATTGTCTCTAGCTATCGTCTTGAAAGTATTCCAGCAGATATAAATTTGTAGTGTATATATAAACAGATCATATTCTCCACAGTTAGCGTAACGCACTAGGCAGCCAGGCTGCGGCAGCCAAAATATTGAGCAGCCAGTTGGGGCCGCCGGCCGCGGTGGCCGAGGGGACTGAGGCGCTTCAATCACGGTCTGCATGGCCACTGCGGTCGGGGGTTCGAATCCCCCCTCGGGCATGGATATTTGTGCCGTCCTTAGTCTTAGTTAGTTCATAAGTAGTTTGTAAGTTTAGGGACTGATAACCCCGTAGTTAAGTCCCACAGACTTTACAAACATTTGAACATTTTGAACTATACAAGGATGTCAGTCGAATCTTTTGATAACCTTCTGGAAAATATAAGAAATTCCATTACGGGTACTGATACTCGTATGCGAGCTTATATAACGCCGGAAGAGAAACTGTTGATTACTCTCAGGTGAGTAGGAAACAAATATGATAATTCTTTGTTAATAATATTTGAAAATAATTGGGCAGGGGGTAATATGACAATTCAAAATTTACGTAAGTTAATTCTTTTTTCGGGAAAAACGGTATTTGTTGTTCTAAAATTCTGCAGAAAGTAACAACACCAAATATTTATGTCACTGATTATAATGGTCGCTCGGATTAGAAAATGTACAATAAAAAACTTCAAAGGAGTAAAACGCAAAATTTGTGAGAAAAACTGTTGAATTGTCATCGTTTTTCCCCTGGCCCATCGATTTCAATGTTACGGATTTGAACGAAATGAGAAAAAAGACAAACTCGGAAAACTTAAGTGATAGTTTAAAAATTAAAACATATATGATGATTTGACATTAATAATTTAATGTTACATGTTAAATTATAACGACATTTAAACAACATTTGGAAAGAATATTAATGTATTAAAGTTCTTGTATTATTCGTGACTGGAACAGATAAAGTATTTCAGAATTCTGAGCTGATACAGTTGAATCAGAGGGCGACGACAGCTCGTCATACTCCGCGGCAGCGGGCTGTCTCTGTGCAACAGGTGTGGGCGAGTTTCACTCTGCCCTCTGCCGAAGTATACTCGACCACCATTTGGCTGTAGTGTACCTGTGTATCCGTGCTGATATTGCTGTGTACTCGCGGCGTCTGGTTCATACCTACGTCTATATGGTCCAGCCACTGGTGTTGCTGACATATTCAGAATAGCTTTGGTGATGAGTTTGCAGTGGAACTACTTGTGCTCTTTTTATGACGTCAAGAATCTCGATTTTTGTGTTAGCTTGCATTGTTCCGGAATCTTTTTGAAGTCATCTAATAATGAAAGCAGAAATAGTCTATCCGAATCAGAGTCTTGCTTCCTTTCACGCTCCTCCCTCATTGCGATACTCTGTTGCAGTACATCAACCAATCTCTGGTCATTATTTTTCTGCTCCTTTCTGAAAATGACTGAAGAATTTGGTACGCTACTGTCCCCATAGTTACTTTCAGCAATTTCCGTCTCATCCAGACTGGTCTCAGTTGCATTGTTTACAACAGTTTCCCTAAGAAACTATAATTGTTCAAAATACAAGTAAGGGCTCTTACGCAAAGCTGCAGATCCGCTTTTGGCACCTGCTCTGCGATTTAGTTCCCTGCTGAAACTTGTTCGGATGTTTTTCCACTTCCGTTGCAGAGATTGGCCTGCAAAAAAAAATTTCTGTTAGCTGCGCCGATGTGATGTAATTCGGGATGTTCATATGAAAAATAAATTACAATAATGTAATAAAATTCAGGATAGAAGTACGAGGGTTTCAGTTTTTTCATATGGACATGTTTTGTTTCAGATATCTGGCTACAGGATGTACTATGGCAGCATTGAATCACAATTTTCGGATCGGATATACCACTGTCCGAGAAATTATATATGAAACTTGCTTAGCGATTTCGGAGAATATGAGACAGACTGAGTTTCCATAATTAAATGAAGAAAGATGGATTGAAATAGCAAATGGTTTTAATAAAAATGCAAACTTTCCCAATTGACGGGAAACATATCAGAGTAATAAAACCCCGTCATTCAGGTTCACTTTACTACAATTATAAAAATTATTTTTCGATTGTTCTACTTGCTTTATGTGACGCAGATTATAATTCACGTACATAGATGTTGGAGCATACGGAAAATGTAGTGACTCGTCTATTTTTAAGAAATCAATTCTGTATGAAAATCTCCTAAATAAAAATTTACAAATCCCAGGGAAAAGTCCGATATCTAACAATGGAATACCGATGCCATACGTTATAGTCGGAGACGAAGCGTTTGGTATTTCTGAAAATTTAATGCGTCCTTATGGCGGAAGGAGTTTAACACACAAAAAAAGAATCTTTAACTACCGACTGTCTCGTGCTAGGCGCTTTATAGAATGTACGTTTGGCATTCTGGCAAATAAATGGAGAATTTTTCATCGCCCAATGGATGTTCGGAAAGAATTTGCAATTGCCATAATAAAAACATGCTGTGTTTTACATAACTATGTGCGAGAAAGAGATGGCTACAAATTTGAAGACACACTGTATGTCCCTGTCCCTCCAGAACTGGAAGTTTCCCCAGGTCCTGCAACAGCAGGGGGCCGTTCATCAGCATCAGCATATAGAGACTTATTTGCGGATTACTTTACGAATGAAAATCCGCTGTAATGGCAAAACAGAATTGCATTGGGGTAGTAATTACATATTATGTATGTAACTATTGTTGTTTCCATGTGAATTAGTGTGTATTAAGTGTACAATGAAACCCTCTTCGCCGGCCGCGGTGGCCGAGGGGACTGAGGCGCTGCAGTCACGGTCTGCACGGCCACTGCGGTCGGGGGTTCGAATCCCCCCGCATGGATATTTGTGCCGTCCTTAGTCTTAGCTAGTTCGTAAGTAGTTTGTAAGCTTAGGGACTGATGACCCCGTAGTTAAGTCCCATAAGTCCTACAAAAATTTGAACATTTGAAACCCTCTTCTTCCTTATTGTAGCTGTAAGCAATTTTTTTCCATGTAATAAATAATAAATAACTTACCGAATTCATTCTTTTCATTTTCAGACATGTTCTCCTCACACATTACATTTGCGAGTTCCTCGCACCTCCTTCTCTTCACATCACGATCACTATATTGCTCACAAGACACGTCCCAGATTACTCCTCGTCTTTGAATTTCATGAATAAATTTCTCTGTGTCGAACGTCACGACAACTTGTAAACAAAGTGTGGCTCCTTCGTCAAGTGCGCGGAGATTGCTGGCAGCCATACGCGTTCACTGCGAGGCTCGGTGTTGGCTACTGGCTGCCCGCAGCCAGCTGGCTGCCACTGTTTTTTTTTTTTTTTTTTTTTTTTTTTTTTTTTTTTTTTTTTTTTTTTTTTTGCCTTCTGAGTGTTGTCTCAATATGCCCATCTACAACACACAGTCAGTGGAAATGTACATATATTTAAATGAACAGACAAAACAGAAGTACATTTTGTCAAAATGGAAAGTGGAAGCAAAGGAAAACTGCATTAAATTACAATTTAAATACTGTTGGAACATTTTATCATATTCACAAGCAAAACCTTATATTGCCATCCCACTTTATGCTTATAGATTGTGTACAGTGATCTTAATAAACTTAACTATGATTTTATATACACGAATGTCTTTTGTAAACAAAAGGGAAGGAGCTGATTGGGGAAGGGGATATCCCATCTTCACCAATGTCTGCAGGAAGTTCAAACGTTTTCGGTCAAATTTGGGGCACCTGAACAGGATGTGGTTGACATCAGCTTCCGTTTCAGGATCACACTCACATGCCGCCGAATCGTAGACGTTGATCCGATGTAGATGTTTTGGATAAGAGGCGTGACTGAAGCGAAGACGAATAATGGTAGCAATCGCGGATCGGTCCATATGAGTCCTCATAAACCACGGCAGTGAAGGTTGCAGCACAGCGTAGGAAGCGCTGCCGTATACCACCATTGTTTCATTGGCTGCCGCATCCTGGCTGCCTAGTGCCTTACCGGCCTTACACTCAAAATATAAGCAGCATAATTTACCTCTCGTATATTTCATTTATTGTATCGATTTATAGTACAATTTGCCAGTAATTTACGTAAATTTTGCGTAGCATGACTGGTCACGCTCATATAAGCTGGTTTGTCTATTTATTTAAGACTTTATGTAATAGTAATTAGCAGTCCATTTTTGTATTTAAATAATGTTATATTAGTAAGCAAGTGATTTCAGATGGTCGGTTTTTATTAAAGAAGTATCTCATGTTAAGATTTTGGAAGGGACGGCGATCGGTTAATGAGGAAGCATCAAAGAGACAGAACTGGTAGGTAGTGTGTGTATAAGAGGGAGGTGAGTGAAGTGGTGCGCGGCAAAGAAAACTCCATGTCTAGTCTTAACGGAAGAAGGACCCTCCTGGATGATAGGAGTGATAAAATGAGGCAGAATGTTAAGATTTCCGCAGCAAACGGTCGCTTCTCGGGACACTAAATTTGGCGAGAACTAGTATACGCCAGTGCACCTGATTTGTGTTTATGTTTTTAAGCAAGAACTTAAGATTGTAGGAATGTTGTTCGGGAAAATGAAACTATTTTGAACTGTTGACAATTTCATGTTGAGTGCTCGCAAAATACGCAGTGTTTTTTTGTTTCTTAAAGTTGTGATGCCGGCCGCGGTGGCCGAGGTGACTGAGGCGCTCCAGTCACGGTCAGCACGGCCACTACGGTCGGGGGTTCGAATCCCCCCTCGGGCATGGATATTTGTGCCGTCCTAGTTTGTAAGTAGTTCATAAGTAGTTTGAAAGTTTAGGGACTGATGACCCCGTAGTTGAGTCCCATAAGCTTAACAAACATTTGAACATTTTTGAAAAGTTGTGATTACTTAGTTGGGGGAAAGTGGTACCAATTTCTTATCGTAGTCAATGCAACTGTTTATCATTTTATTCAATTTATGATTAATATTTCATCTGACCACTCCCAATAAGGAACCAATTTGATTGTATAAAACTTATTTCCACTCCCATGAACCCCAGACATTGCCGAGGTGGGGTGGCTTGCGTGCCTCAACGATACAGATAGCCGTACCGTAGGTGCAACCACAGCGGAGGGGTATCTGTGGAGAGGCCAGACAAACGTGTGGTTCCTGAAGAGGGGCAGCAGCCTTTTCAGTTAGTTACAGGGGCAACAGTCTGGATGACTGACTGAGCTGGCCTTGTAACATCAGCTAATGTGGCTTTGCCACACAGCTACTGCGAACGGCTGAAAGCAAGGGGAAACTACAGCCGTTACCTTTCCCGAGGACATGCAGCTCTACTGTATGAGCATATGATGATGGCATCCTCTCGGGTAAAATATTCCGGAGGTAAAATAGTCCCCCATTCGGATCTCCGGGCGGGGACTACTCAGGAGGATGCGATCATCAGGAAAGACAATACTGGCATTCTACGGGTCGGCGCGTGGAATGTTAGATCCCTTAATCGAGTAGGAAAATTAGAAAATTTAAAAAGGGAAATGCATAGGTTGGAGTTAGATATAGTTGGGATTAGTGAAGTTCGGTGGCAGGATGAACAGGATTTCTGGTCAGGTGAGTACAGGATTATAAATACAAAATCAATTGGGGGTATCACAGGAGTAGGATTGATAATAAATAAGAAAATAGGAATGCGGGTAAACTACTATGAGCAGCACAGTGGTCGCATTATCATTGTCAAGATAGATACGAAGCCAGCACCGACAACAGTAGTACAGGTTTATATGCCAACTAGCTCTGTCGATGATGAGGAAATCGAAGAAATATATGAGGACCTAAAGGAAATTATTCAGACAATTAAGGGAGAGGAAAACTTAATTGTTATGGGAGACTGGAATTCAGTAGTAGGACAAGGAAGGGAAGGGAAGATAGTAGGTGAATATGGTCTGGGCAAAAGGAATGAAAGAGGAAGCCGCCTGGTAGAATTTTGCACAGAACATAATTTAGTTATTACAAACACCTGGTTTAAGAATCACAAAAGAAGGTTGTATACGTGGAAGAGACCAGGAGACACCGGAAGGTATCAGATAGATTTTATAATGGTAAGACATAGATTCCGGAACCAGGTTTTAAACTGTAAAACATACCCAGGGGCAGATATAGACTCTGACGATAACTTGTTGGTTATGAACTGTAGGCTGAAACTAAAGAAACTACAAAAAGGTAGGAAAATAAGGAGATGGGACCTGGATAAATTGAAGGAACCTGAGGTTCTTAAGAATTTCAGAGGGAGCTTTAGGCAACAATTGACAGAAACAGGGGAAAATAAAACAGTAGAAGAGGAACGGGTAAAATTGAAAGATGAAATAGTGAAGGTAGCAGAGGACAAAGTAGGTAGGAAGGCAAGACCTACAAAAAATCCTTGGATATCACAGGAGGTACTAAATTTAATCGATGAAAGGAGAAAATATAAAAATGCAGTAAATGAAACAGGCAAAATGGAGTACAGACGACTAAGAAATGAGATTGACAGGAAGTGCAAAATGGCTAAGCAGGAGTGGCTAGAAGGCAAATGCAAGGATGTACAAGAATGTATAAATAGGGGGAAAATAGATACAGCCTACAGGAAAATAAAAGAAACATTCGGAGATAAGAAAAACAGCTCTATGAATATCAAGGACACTGATAGAAAACCAGTTCTCAGCAAAGAAGGGAAAGCTGAAAGGTGGAAAGAGTATATAGAGGGGCTCTACAAAGGAAATCAACTTCGAGACAATATTGTGGGAAGGGAAGAGGATGTAGATGAAGATGAAATAGGAGATACTGTACTGAGAGAAGAATTTGATAGAGCCCTGAAAGACCTAAGTCGAAACAAGGCTCCTGGAGTAGATGATATACCCGCAGAGCTACTGAAGTCTCTGGGAGAACCAGCCGTGACAAACCTGTTTCATCTGGTGCGTAAGATGTATGAGACAGGAGAAGTACCCTCAGACTTTAAGAAAAATGTTATAATCCCCATTCCAAAGAAAGCAGGTGCAGACAGGTGTGAAAACTACAGAAACATCAGTCTAATAAGTCATAGTTGCAAAATGTTAACACGAATTATATACAGAAGGATGGAAAAGGTGGTAGAAGCCGACCTCGGGGAAGATCAGTTTGGGTTCAGGAGAAATGTAGGAACACGGGAGGCAATACTCACTTTACGGCTTATCCTAGAAGATAGATTAAGAAAAGGCAAACCTACATTTCTAGCTTTTGTAGATTTGGAGAAGGCTTTTGACAATGTTGATTGGAGTAAACTCTTTCAAGTTCTGAAGCAAGCAGTAGTAAAATATAGGGAACGTAAGGTTATTGACAACTTGTACAAAAACCAGACAGCGGTTGTCAGACTTGAAGGGCATGAAAGGGATGCAGTGGTTGGAAAGTGAGTAAGACAGGGTTGTAGTCTTTCTCCATTGTTATTCAATTTGTACATTGAGCAAGCTATGAAGGAAAGCAAGGAGAAATTTGGAGAAGGAATTAAAGTTCAGGGTGAAGAATTAAAAACATTACGTTTTGCCGACGACATTGTAATAATCTCAGAGACAGCAAAAGACCTGGAAGAGCAGTTGAATGGGATGGACAGTGTACTGAAAGGTACATATAAGATGAACATTAACAAGAGCAAAACTAGGGTAATGGAGTGCAGTGTAAGGAAATCAGGTGATGCTGAAGGAATTAGATTGGGAAACGAAGCAATAAAGGAGGTAGATGAGTTTTGTTATTTGGGCAGTAAAGTAACAAATGATTGTCGCAGTACAGAGGATATAAAATGCAGAATGGCAATGGGTAGAAAAGCGTTCTTGAAAAAGAGAAATTTGTTAACATCGAATATTGATTTAAGCCTAAGGAAGTCTTTTCTGAAGGCACTTGTATGGAGTGTTGCCTTGTATGGGAGTGAGACATGGGCGATAAACAGTGCGGACAGGAAGAGGATTGAGGCTTTTGAAATATGGTGCTACAGAAGAATGCTGAAGATTAGGTGGGTGGATCGCGTAACTAATAAGGAGGTACTGAACAGAATTGGGGAGAAAAGAAATTTCTGGCATACCTTGACTAAAAGAAGGGATAGATTGGTAGGACGCATTCTTAGACATCAAGGAATTGTGAATTTAGCGTTGGAGGGAAGTGCGTGGGGAAAAAATCGCAGAGGAAGACCAAGAGATGGATACAGTATGCAGATTCAGACAAGATGTAGGTTGCCGTTCTTATGTGGAGATGAAGAGGCTTGCTCAGGATAGGGTATTGTGGAGAGCTGCATCAAACCAGTCTCCGGACTGAAGACCACAACAACAACAAACCTTATTTATCTCTGACTTAGCGTACACTATTTGCAAACGTTAGAATAAAACCCTTTTTCTTAATGAACCAGTTAAATATGTAATAATTCTTTTTGTTTCTTTAAATACAGCCTATACATAGAGTGTTTTTAACTACATGATCACAGGTAAGCCGGCCGCGGTGGCCGAGGAGACTGAGGCGCTCCAGTCACGGTTTGCACGGCCACTACGTTCGGGGGTTCGAATCCCCCCTCGGGCATGGATATTTGTGCCGTCCTTAGTCTTAGTTAGTTCATAAGTAGTTTGTAAGTTTAGGAACTGATAGCCCCGTAGTTATGTCCCATATACTTTACAAACATTTGAACATTTTGATCACAGGTAAATACTATATCTGCTACTAAGGTACTTTCTTGCCATGATAGCAGACATGTACGGTTCGAACCTAAGATAACACCGAGCCAAACTTCTAAATGAGAACCGTACGCAGGTTCTTACAGCATGTAGTCCAGTGATCTCAATTATTAACACTGGATACACAATTGTAGTGATTTGGTTCTGTGAAAATCGTGAGGGTCTGTTAAAGTTATTTTGTCAACTCCGTACGTATATGTCGTGTTATTGTTTTGAATCTTATGTCCTCTGAAAATAAGGTATGAATAACAGATTACTTTAATAAAAACATAATGACGTTTGTGTCGCTTCTGGTTGTAGAGAAGTAAAAGGAAAGGTAGTAGAGTTCAGATCCATGTGAGCTATATTTTTATTCAGAACTATTGTTTCTATCACATTTCACTGCTGTAGACGGTACTTCTCGTGTTCAGTTTTATATTTGCCTTTTGTCTATACGATTTCCTTTGAACACATGAACTGAATATGCACGCTAAGTGAATAATCATGCTCATATCATACACCTCGAAACTGCCGTTATTTCACCTTCATTTATTTGTTTACAACAATGCAATTTATTCATTACATGCAATGTGGGAGAAACACTACAGCTGAATCAAAATATATCGTACGTATACGTTATACACAACACGTGTCTATTTCTACTGCTCCTTTGCTGGAGTGCGGTTAATTACATGTCTCGGATTATTTTGTAAATATTATTAAAATTTTCAGAAGAGGTAATGCCCGTTGTATATGAGTTAGTTTCTACGAAAGCAACTACCAGAAACGATTATAAATTTCAGAATATTAAATTCTTTGTAACCACAAAATACTGTCAACTGGATAGTGTATTACATATACGTTCACCAATGTGGCGTCGAGCGTCACGACTTCGTAATACACAGTACTAACTCCTGATTATTTTTGAGCTCACTGGTACAGTCACACTTTCTACAATACTATACTCCGTTCACGGAAACGAGAGACGTACTGTAAACTCACTGAGACGGGTGACCAAGGGCGGACAAAACTATTATAGTACGTATATAATACGTAGCTCGCTTAATTTGTCTGCATCCGTTTCAGGTATAAGATCGCGTGTGTCTGTGTGTGTGTGTTTTATATAGCAGTGATAATAGGTGTTGAATATCAACTTTATCTTGAAGAACCAGAGGCTGAATAGTAACGTAAGTATTAGTGTTTACAATAACATTCTGCATTCATAGTCTGTGAGTCTTTTTCGCTCTCATTGGTATCACGGAAGAGTAATCTCATTATGTCATCCTTCAATTTGAGTCCACCCAAGAAGCGTTCAAAGAAGAAGTAATAACGTTATTTAGTGTGTATAAAAACAGCTGTTGTATCCAGAACAATCAATGACATTGTTATGAATACAATCCATAGAAAGCCACACACTCTTTAAAGCCTCCAATAAAAAAAAATGACAAGCTTTCAGAACGTCTTGGTGGCTTTGACTGAAATGCGATACGAGAAAAGTTTTTCTTAACAAATTTCTAACACTTGACAAAGTGCTTGCTGCGGTAAGGGATGCGGATCTGGAAAATTTCGGAGAAAATCACTTTTCATAAAGTATTAAAAGAAATGAATTGTAAATGTTTGGCTTCTAATACCACTGCTATATTACAAAACACACAACGACTGCACACCTGAAACGGATGCGGCGAAATTTAGCGAGCGATCCTGTTTTGTCCACCCCTGGTCACGCGCCTCAGTGTGTTTACATTACGTCTCTCATTTCGGTGAACGGGGTATAGCTGTGATAAATACGATGCAGGAAAAAGCGTAAATTCACAGCAGGTAGTTGTTTACTCATTCGCTCCGTCACAGCGTTCCAAGTGTTTGTGCCCTTGTGTGTGTGACATCGTCATTTTGTCGCCTCCTCCATCATTGTGTGTTTATGTGTGTGACACCAGTCTCGACAGCTTCTCTTTTGGTTTTCATCGCATCCAAGAACGTCAAAATTAAAGGTACGTGTGAGATTTTCGTTGGATAAGTCAACGTGTGAAGTGCGACGCACATGTTTATTAATATATGGCCTGTCAGTTGATACTTTTCGTGTCACCTCAGACCAGGTGAATTCTAGCCGTATTGGCACTGAAATTTCTATGTTCTTGGTGATTCATTGATCCCTTTGAAGTGGACAAGTTCATGTTAAAACAAGGTCATCAGGATCCCTTCCGATGTAAAGGAAGGAAGATTAGGATTTAAGTTCTCGTCAACATCATGGTCATAAGAGACGAAGCACACGCTCGGATAGCTTTGTCAGGGAGTGGGAAAAAATCTGCCATGCCCTTTGAAAGGAGCCGTCCGGGCGTTTGCTGGAGTGATTTAGGGAACTCATGGAAAGCCTCAATCAGGATAGTCGGAGGCGCGTTTGAACCTCCCTGAATGAGAGTCTGGTGTGCGACATCTCGCTAGGTCTTCCGGCATAGAGGCAGTTGGATTGGTATGGTGCTCCTTGCCAATTCCAACACTGAATATACCACCGTTGTTCGAATAATCACTATTTCAGTGGTGGGAGAATATAATCTGGAGGTAGTATTGGCGTAATATCGTGGCTAAAAGGCATTCGCTGTGGGTTTGTCTAGTCAACACAGGCCCCTACGTTACAGCGGGATACGCATGATGGAGATGCCGCGGCAGAATAACCGTGCGCACTAAGGCGCCCAGCTGCGCTGCGCGTGGCCGATCACCGTCGGGTGTTCGAGTCCTCCCTCAGGCATGGGTGTTTATGTTGTCCTTAGCATAAGTTACTTCACGTTAGTGTAAGTAGTTTCTATGCTTAGGGACTAATGACCAACGTAGTTAAGTCCCTTAGATTTACAAACATTTGAACATGATGGAAATGCATGTCAAAAAGGATATTCGTTCTTATATCCATTCAGAGTGCAGGAGGCAACATTTTGTCTGTACAACGAAAGCGACCATCTTGGAACTACTTGTTGGGAAAAGTCTTTGGTTAACAGTCTTTCTTGGTACGGGGTAACTGATCTGTTCCTTATGGTTACAGAATTTATTCTACCTCTTCCCACGTTTCTAGTAAGTGTCCATTAACACCGCAATTATTTTACACCCCTGCAAAGTGGAGTATGACCTAATTCCTGCTACTGTTAAGGCGGTCGCGCACGCGATACGTAATAAGCATCGCCAATCCCACCATGGTACTGACTTAGCTCTGCCTTACCCTTAACCGCCCTATCCAGAACTGCATGTTTGTGGTACTACCACAAGTAGTTTCACGCCACACAGCCACACACTGTTGCAACGGTTGCAGTCAGTCATACATGGATAAAATGTTTTTGTTCAAATATTTATTAAGATTATGGGACTTAACTGCGGGGTCATCAGTCCGTAAACGTACCAACTAGTTATGAAGAAACTTATACTAAAGACAGCACAAACATCCATGCCCGAGGAGGGGATTCGAAACCCCGACGGGGAACGGCCGCGCGCATCAGTGCATAGCGCCTCAATGCGCTTGGCCACTCGGCCGCGGCGGATAAAATGATTCACCGTACAACCTTACGTGGTAAGTTGAGGAACCTTGGGGAAATATATGTAGCTGAGAAAAGGAGAAACATTGCTGACTTTAGAAGACGGCGATAGACACGAATTTATGACAGCAAAGTATGTCCAGCACTGTCAGAGGGACTCTAAGCAAGGTACTCCAGACTGGACGGACGCACATGATGTTCGTGTGTTTCAAGGAAAAGAAGACAATCGTGCATTTCCACGGGATGTCCTGGAAGCGCAACCCTACTTCCTCTTATATCGACTGCGAATGTTCAGATCTGTGTACAACTCGACAGTGTTACTAGAGAATTGTAACGAGTAGCGTAGAGTCGTAGGGGCAAAACCACACTGTGATCACACAACGAATTACAAATTAAATGGAGAAGGTGTGATATTATATAATATTATATACATAAATATATCTTACAAAACAGTACGTGCACAATATACGTGTCGCTAAAACTCAGAAACAAGTTCTTGTACGATTTTGGGATTGTTGTGGTGTGGTACCCCTCTATCCCCTACCCATGAAGAAGGTACGTGTTTTTAGAAGTAATGCTACTGAAGATGTAAGGATTGGGTACTTTCGCATTCTAGGAATTTCTAGAATGTTCTGCAACATTAGAGAATTTTCTAGAACATTCCCCAACTTTTTAGAATGCTCCACCATGATCCGTATATTCGGGAACAGTCTGGAGTATTCGGGAAGATTTCAGAATGTTCGGAAACACTCCGGATAATCCCACATCATTGACAATCATTTCAGAATACTCTCAAGTATTTAAGCAATCACTATTAAATTAGCCCTACGTATGTATGTTTTATGTAGAAGGGTTTCTACACCGCATACCACTGTATGGTGCACGGCAAAGAGCAACTTGCAATGAAGTTCGACACCATTAGACTGATGTGGATTTTTTTATATACAGGGGAAGGTAGAGTTGGACTGTGAGAAGTGGGGAAGGAGATGGAGAGGGAGGAGCAGATGAACAGAGAGACGGGAGACGTCCAGACTGAAAGGGGGGGGATGGGGAAGAAGAGGACTTCAATCAGGAGGTAGATAGGGAAGGGCAGAAGGGAGAAGGAAAAGATGGACAGAGAGGGAAGGAAAGGGGATATTCACAAACAGAGGACTGGAACATATAAATACTCGGTCAACGACGGGTACTAAGGACAGTTAATATCTGAAACCGTCGGCTCACTTTTCGCGTTTAGATAGTAATAAACCAGAGGACCCTTGCGAATACTTCGCACCGTTAGTGGAATGACAAAAAGTTGGGAAAAATGGAAGCAAAGTTGAAGGTTAGCGAATAGTTTTCTTCAGAATTCTAAAGTGCAAGTGTTTGAAAGCGCAAATGAAAGAGTTTGATCCGTTGAGTGCTGTTAGGTCAAAAGAACTGCTTACCTTAACTAGAATCGAAGATATCGTACAACAAACCGATTAAAATATTCAATGCAAGGACAGAAGCATACCGCGTATGACTAAACATAAACGATGGAGAGACTTAAGTTAATTATGATACTTGATGATAAATCTGCGAATGAATACCTTTCGTTTACAGCAAAAATGAAGGAAATCGGTTTGATAGAACGGCCTGACCGACTGACTTTAATTTACAGCAAGGACATCCCCGTAAGAAATATAGTAAGGAAATCGCGCTTGAGTATAGAAAAAGGAAGGCGAGAGCTATGTAAATTCTGATACTTGATGACAACTCTGTGGATGAATACCTTTAGTTTAAAACAAATATGAAGGAAATCGAGCCGCGGTGGAGTAGCCGAGCTGTCTAAAGCACCTCGCTGTGGAGCTTGCGGTTGCTCGCCGTGGACTGATGACCACGCAGTACGGCCCGATAAAATTTACAGACATCTGAACATTTGAAGGAAATCGGCCGGGTTCTTCGGTCTGCCCGACTGACTTCAGTTTTCGTAGATTCTTTTAATACATAAGATGATAAGGATAGTGAATATCTGTTGTAGTAAATAAGATATTTTACAGAGTCTTTACTTCTGGAAAAGAATGCTGAGCGATTTGGGACATGGTACGCAGAAGTCATGTTCTGTTTTGTAGTTAAATAAGGGTATTATTAGGCCAGAGTACTTTTCAGTACCAAATAAGTAGCGGTAAACTGATATGACAATGGTATTCCCAGTTTAATTTCACAGACGTTAAGCCAATCTGTAGTAAAGCTGACTAGTAGGCAAGGAGGAGCGCGATTTGGAGCTGCTGTGTACTCGATTGCGGCTCTGTCTCGTGTTCACTGTCTGGCAATACCTTGCTGCCAGTGAGCTCAATACAAAAATGAAGTAACAACTCAAGTGGTTCTTTTCATAGAATTCCGTGGCGGTGTTTGTCGGGTTTGCCATACTGGCGAGAGGTATTCGGGATTTTTAATACTCTTAGAGCTTGAGACTTTTAAGCGGTTTTTTCCTTGAACCACGAACTAAAACATTTCAGAGCATCATATAGTACCGGTAATGAGTAACATAATTTATTCTGTATTGTAGAGCGATCTGGCAGATTGCCCCCACCTGACATGGCGGCTCTGAAGTACAGTGCCGGCCGCGGTGGCCGAGGGGACAGGCGCTTCAGTCACGGTCTCGACGGCCACTACGGTCGGGCTCGAATCCCCCCTCGGGCATGGGTATTTGTGCCGTCCTAGTTCGTAAGTAGTTCGTAAGTAGTTCATAAGTAGTTTGTAAGTTTAGGGACTGATGACCCCGTAGTTAAGTCCCATAAGCTTTACAAACATTTGAACATTTTTTTGAAGTACAGCGTCACTGGTCGGATTGGTGCAGTAGTCCTTCGGCTTACTAGCTTAATGTTTGCAGCTCTTCTCTCTGAAGATCAAATGTTCAAATGTTTGTACAGTCTATGGGACTTAACTACGGGGTCATCAGTCCCTAAACTAACAAACTACTTATGAACTACTTACAAACTAGGACGGCACAAATATCCATGCCCGAGGGGGGATTCGAACCCCCGACCGTAGTGGCCGTGCAGACCGTGACTGGAGCGCCTTAGTCCCCTCGGCCACCGCGGCCGGCTCTCTCTGAAGATGTCTGGCATTATGTTTAATTGGGCGGTGTTCGGCAGCGCTGGACGGAAATAGTACGAAAATGATGTCGGTAGATGCAGGACAAGCTGCGAGCGGACGTGAGTGGTGCTATTACTGGCTTGCGTGGGCCAGCCGCAGTGTGGTGCCGTGCGCCAGGCAGATCGCCAGCGAAATGCATTGTTGCCGCATGTGCACCGCGCGGCTTACGTAGCCACAGCATTAAACAGTGAATTTCGGCAATTACCAGTGCAGTCGCTGTTTGCTTCCACTTGAGGGCCGTGCTATTGAAGCAGATTGTGGAACTAGTTAGTTTCAACAGTCGCAAGGCCGCTCTTGACCCGGAATACACGAGCGCACGTGGCCTGGGAGATAGAAATCCGGCTTCAGCAGGAGTATTGAGATACCCCATGATATACTGTCGCGTTCAAATGGTAGCAGGCTTGAATTCTAAGGCATGGATGTCAACTGAACACAACACTTATACTGAAAGTAGTTTTATTGCGAACTGAAACATACACACGGCACTGACTGCCTCTCGGGCAGAGTGCTCTGCTTTTTATATACAGACAGAATGTACCAGAAATTAGAAGCATAGTTAACATAAGAAACATCTAGAAATTACAAGTGAACACAAGAAACGTGTAGAACATTCTGGAAATGATAAATACAAATAAATAAATTTTTGCCGGTGGTCGGGATTGAACCGGCGGCCTTCAGCAACGCAATCGGTGACGCTATCCATTGCGCCACGTCGGCAGTCGGATTAATTATAGTCATGCGGTAATATTAATGCTCGGTAAGTACGTATCTTACTTCAGTTATTCACGTTAGTATAACCCGTGTGATAGGGCCCTGTCATAATTAATACACGTACCGGTACTTCAAATGTTGGCCACGATTTAGGATGCGATTTACCTCGGGACTGTAGAATAGTTTTGCACAGAAAGCTGCACGTATGTTGGTAGTATTAGGAGGAATGGTGTCATCAACCTTTCACCCTTTCACTCCGGCGCCGTGATTGTTGCGCCGTGCGCTGTGGACGAGCGCCAGTCGCGTCCGGCCGTGCCCGCTGTACGGCGCATTTTCCGCACTCCCCACGGCGCTACTCTGTCCTACTTTCCCACTCTCAGTGTTATCGCAATTATTGGACTTTATACTATATATTTATTAGGGAAAATTCATTTGGAATAGAAACAATTTTCTTCCTTCTTTCAGATAATTCGCGTAATTTTTTCGTAATTTCTAAAAGATCCAAGATTTTGATTCAGCTCTGGTGGGTTGTGGTCGTTATTATTATAAACGCATATTTCGCTTGTTAAATAATATTTATTTACAATTGCTTTACGTTACATTTCAGTAGCATTACATTACGATGTATGACGCGAGGCGGAACTGCTACAGCAGTCTACCGGCTGGGAGGCACAAGCAGCACTCGACTACTGCACACGTTCACCGTAGCGAAAGGTTAACGATAACATCAGCCACTGACTATCGCCGAAATAAATATGAAATTGCTTGTGTTCTTCAGCAAAGTAGTTATTTAAATGTTTAAAGTAAACTGCATTTGTGGAAAGTAAGTTTGCCAGATTATTTAGTCGAGATTGTTTGGCTACATTTCGTTATTCAAATTTAAATGTGTGAATAAATGTTTACCCACTTAGCGGTTTGCCGAAAATCAGAGAAGTGGTTCAAACATTTTTTTTTTTTTTTTTTTTTTTTTTTTTTTTTTTTTTTTTTTGGTATGGTGTTTGTGCTTTTCGAACATGTACGAATATTGACATTAACGGCCGTAATTTTACGAATTCGAAATGTTTAAACATTTAGACAGTTTCAGTTTGAATAAATCTAACGGCAAAGTTAAAAATTCGTGTTGGACTGGCTTTCGATCCCAGATTTCCCGCTTCGAGCCAGCAGTCGCCTTAACGAACTCGGGTCTCCGGGCACGCTTGCCTACAAACCCAAATTCTCCACTTGTAGCACGCTACAACGGTATTGCTCGCGGCACATTAATTCCTCTTGCAATTTACAATTTCAATACTGACGCATTAATACGCTCGATCCCTTGTGGAAATCCAGTATCGACTGCGAGCAGGAGGAACTAGACTGCCAAGGGGGCAGTACCATCGCAGAATTTGGGTTGGAAGGGAAGCGTGCCTGGATAGCGCGGCTGGGAACACGTGTGCGCAGTGCGCTGCTTAGCAGCGTATCGGCTGTTGTCCGAGACGACAGCTCTACATGCTGTGTATTCATCAATTGGTGAGTAAAGACGTCGAAAATTTGCAGACCCATCACAGCGCAGTGAGTATTCGATCGAAAAGCCCTTCGCCCGACAGCATTTGAAACACACGAGTGGTTATTTGTTGAGTTAAAGAATCCTGAACATATCGTAGACACTCACCAGTTATACTTTATTCAGTGTATTTTGTTTTGGAACATTTTTCTGGGGAAACATGTGACAAATTTATTGAAAAGTTTGGTGGAAGTCGGAAATGTAAGTATTGGAACAAGAGCATAAGGGATGTACAAATTGTGCGTTCCGATTGTTGTATCATAACGGTAGGTGTCTTTAATGTGCCCCGTGAGAGTCACAATGAAATGATCAGTCGATTACTGCCACGTTTTGGCAATATTTTCAGCGTACTAACGAAAAAAGTCGCACTGTCGTGTTTTCCGCCCTACTTTCGTTTTGCCTGTAGTTTTATGATGTTTTGCATACATTTTGGACTAAAATATTAAAAATATAAATAAAAAAATATGGACGATACGATTACGACTCTACTATTGTGATAATATCTATGCACCCAACAAGTAATTGTCTTTCTCACCGTATTTTAACGAACAGCCAAAAAAAATTGATATTTGTGTTTAGTTTTGACAAACATACCCTTTTTCGAACTTTTACCTCTTTAAACTATTATTTTAATATCTCTCCCTCATTTTCATTATCTTTTTCCGATAAAATATTATCACTTTTCTTGATTTGGTAATTTGTTCTGAGTTTATTTTCTTTGCCTGTACTGGTTACGAATGACTATAGCCTGGAAGGAACGCAGCGTACATTAGGCGTTGGGGTTTTCGCACACTCTTGTTAAATGAACACAATTATATTGTGGAAGATTTCGAATTGTTCAATTGTAACAGCGCTTTCCCTGATAAGTGCATTTGTTCTGTTTTGTGAATGTACCATGAAATACATACCAACGAATTGCAAACACAGACTTCTTTTTCACTTGTACATAAACTGGGGAGATACTGTTATAATGACTGTAGTAAATGACGTAATGATAGTACTAACTTTCTATATAGATTAGGTACTGGAATTATGTGGAATTCAGTGTTACAACACTTATTCCGGTTGTTGTTTTAGCTGCAAAAGAAAACGTACTCATGATTTGAAACAGAATGTTTGCTCTTTGTTTTAGCACAGAACTAAGTAACATGAACAGAGTCATGCCTCAGTTATAGAAAAGGTAATGCAATCTACGTTATAAGCGTCCTTAGGAACCATTCCAAAGACAAACATTTTGGTAGACGCATTGATTGTAATTAATTACTTTCAACATATTCCATTATTAGCGAAAAATTGCTTAGAAAAAGAAAAGAAGCAAGATAATTTGTTGCGATGTATACACTTCCCTTCCGTTTCATTAATGAACGACAGATTCCACAGAAATCTAGGACTTCATCTAATATATAAAGCAGAGTGTCCGTATGTTTGTACGTGTTGCTTACAAATCTACAGTTTTGTTCCAATCTTCATGAAATTTTGTACACGTAAGCTTCAATCCATGAGGACGGTCGCCGTAAGTGTAAGAATCACATACGATATATATTTCACGAGATATGACGTCATAAGCAATGAGATCCGTGAAAAACTGCTGCATTTAACGACAATTCTACTCATTTTCTCCTAAACCATTGGACCGATTTCAACCAAATTTGGTACACACATTCCTTACCGTGAGTTAACAATTGCTGCATCATTAAGAATCACATACGGCACATGGTTCAAAAGATATTACGTCATAACCAATAGAAATCGCAAAAAAATGCGGCGATACTTTCGAAATACACTGTATGAGAATGACAGTGCTTAGCGACTTGCAACAAACTTTAAACATAATTTCAAACCTTTATTGAACTTTTCCTCGCTGACAACCACATTAAAATACAGAAAGGAAAAAAGTTTCTCGCTTACTACTTTTCCGATGTTCATGGAGCAAAAGTACGGCATTCGCAATGACGTTGCAGTTTATAATTACTACACTACAAATTGTAGCTGCAGTAAATTTTACAGACAGTATAAACACACATAGTTGATTGTACCTTATAAATTGTATCACAGTACGACACATGGTTCATGAGATATGAGCACATAAACAGTAACGTTCATGCACCAAGTTTTAATCTACTACTTCTTTACTACTAACTGTATTCCCAAGAGATTTTACAGACATACAGCCCTTATACAAACGAATATATGCATGAAAATGGCAGGAATAAATACATAAATACCCGTGCAATCCGGGTTTTCAGCTAGTTTATATGTGAAACTACCAGTATAAGCACGTTGTTTAGAATATTCATTATTACACTACCCTCCCAGTTTATAGTAGATCACATAGTTTACGCAAAAATCTCTATCTCTATAATAAATCAGACCCTCGTAACTGTGCTGGGCATGAGCTAACGATGGGAGAACGGGACTCGTCCGCCGGCGTGTGGGGTCTTTGTCGGCCAGATCCTGTACAGGGGTTGCAGTCTGCGGGCAGGGGAAGCGCACATTCCCTGCTCAGGCGGCAGCGTCTGCTCGGGGGCGTCTCTGGTGCCTCAGCGCGCGAGAAGTCGACGCAGGCAGCGGGTATTTGACTCCGGCGCTGGGTGTGGGCAGACACAGAGGTATTGTACGTATTCTACTGTCTACACCACTCTGGGGAGAGGGGAATTTAGGGTGAATATTTATTACGCCAAACTTCAAAAAAATGTTGAAATGTTTGTTAAGCTTAAGGGACTTAACTGCGGGGTCATCAGTCCCTAAACTTACAAACGACTTATGAACTACCTTATACTAAAGACGACACAAACATCCATGCCCGAGGGGGGATTCGAACCCCCGACCGTAGTGGCCGTGCAGACCGTGACTGACGCGCCGCAGTCCCCTCGGCCACCGCGGCCGGCTATGACTCACAAATAATGAAAATATGTTCGAATGTTTGTAATCCTAAACAACGATACTGCTAAGGTCTCGGTCCGTAGTCTTAGAAACTACTTAAAATAACGCATTCTAAGGACAACACGGACACCCATTCTCGAGTGGGGACAAGAACCCCTGGCGGGAGCGGCAGCTTACTCCAAGACGTTGCGCCCCAGATCACACGGCCATTCCAGCGCGGCGCACATGGTTTGATTGTCATTTTGATAAATGTAGAGTTACATACTCCCGATACTCTTTTTTTTGTCGTAAATTTTTAAACTTTTCTCTGTTTAATGTGATTGAATCATTGTAATATTTCTTGTAATTATAGGAACTTGAGAATGGTACCATAGTGAACCGAAACTAGTAGTTCAAATGTTCAAATGTCTGTAATCTATAGGACCAAACTGCGTGGTCATCAGTCCGTAGCTTACAAACTACTTAAACCTAGGTAAACTAACCTAAGGACAAACACACACACCCATGCCCCAGGGAGGACTCGAACCTCCACGGCGAGCAACCGCGCCCTGCGCAGCGAGACGCTTTAGACCGCTCGGCTACTCCACCGCGGCCGAAACTAGTAGTGCATTGGTAATTAGATGGAAGTACATTAATTGGACAAGTGAAGACGATTTACCTGTTGATGCCAGGAGCACAAAACATTTGCACTGGTTGCAGGACATTCATTTATTTCGGATCGTTGTCAACGTTAGGCTGCCCCCAGACACGAAATATTACAGCACACATTGTTGCGGGTAACGTTTCCAACACTGCGACGCTGCCTTCCGCTCACTGCTCCTCGCCTCCCGGCAGCCATGGTACCCGCCTCCTGCCGCTGCTAACAGCCAGCGCACGTATCGTCAACTTACCGGCGTTGCTGTTTCATTATCAAACAATGCACTGAACAACAATATAACAGCCAGTAAATATGTCGCGCTAAGTTTGATATTGCCTCAAAACCTAAAATTAGATTTCCTGTGTCGCACTGTACTGAATCAATTTCTTCTTCGTGCTTTCTAAAGTTACTACGCGAAACGTGATGAGTTTTTAAGAAAGCTTTCCCGATCAACAAAACAACACTTGATTGTGTTTCTGGAAGAATTTCTACTTTGTGTCTGATGTGCGGAAAAATGCCATCGAAATTTCTAAATTGCTCCAATAACAGGAAAAATCTAAACGTGTAACTTCAAACAAAACTGTTTACAATGCCTGGCAGTACTATTTCTTAGAATGCGCCAGCCTGAACGCAGCCCTATAAATTCGCGATTTTTTTTACACATAGTTAAATCCTTTAACATTATTTACGTATGAATAAAACGTGCACAATATCTCATTTATCTCCCAAGCAATCACAAAACAATTAAATACTTTTATTTAGTTGCATCGTAAATCACTGACAGAAAGGAGCAAGAAGCAATTAAAAGGAGGATAACACTAAAAGTCAACTTACGTTATGTTAATTATAGGGATTTTGCCATTTCAATTCACAGTTACATGCTGAAGATTCTCTCCCTCCCTGCCCTCCCTCCATCCCCCTCTCTCACTGTCTCTCTCTCTATCCCCCCTCTCCCTCTCATATTTCATATTTATTGTCAGGCTGTCTGGGGGAGGGCACGTGCCCCTCCCACCCGCCCCCCCCCCCCCCCTTAAATCCGCCCTTGCACTCTATCGTTCACACACAAGCTCTGCCCCCCACAATAGACGGGTAATTTAAGGGTATCATAGCGTCTAAGAGATATTAACAACTACGCTTGCGTTACAGCTCTACAAAAACATTAATTTGCATTTGAGACGTCAACTTCATTGTATTTTAACTCATCTTGTTGAATCTCAACATCGCACAGGGGAAAAACCCGCTTCCTTTGGAGTCATTAGAGCCCACACCGAAACAAATGCAGACAGAGAAATTTAGGAACGCAAATCATCATACATGATGCCCCTAACCAACACAACTATAAAACCATTTTATAGCTTCTGATAACCACTAAACTCTCATTCTGACAATTCATAGTGTGACTCTCTCTGTTGTTGTTGTGGTCTTCAGTCCGGAGACTAGTTTGATGCCGGCCGCGGTGGCCGAGGGGACTGAGGCGCTTCAGTCACGGTCTGCGCGGCCACTACGCTCGGGGGTTCGAATCCCCCCTCGGGCATGGATATTTGTGCCGTCCTTAGTTGTAGCTAGTTTATAAGTAGTTTGTAAGTTTAGGGACTGACGACCCCGTAGTTAAGTCCCATAGACTCTACAAACATTTGAACATTTTTTTTGAACTGGTTTGATGCAGTTCTCCACCCTACTCTATCCTGAGCAAGCCTGTTCATCTCTTCATAAGAACGGCAACCTACAGCCATTTGAATTTGCTTACTATATTCATCTCTTGGTCTTCCTCTGCGATTTTTACCCCACACACTTCCCTCCATTGCTAAATTCATAATTCGTTGATGTCTAAGAATGTGTCCTATCAACCGATCCCTTCTTTTAGTCAAGGTATGCCAGAAATTCCTTTTCTCCATAATTCTGTTCAGTACCTCTACATTAGTTACGTGATCCACCCACCTAATCTTCAGCAGCTTTCAAAAGCCTCCATCCTCTTCTTGCCCGCAATGTTTGTCGTCCATGTTTCACTTCCATACAAGGCAACACTCCACACAAATGCCTCCAGAAAGGCTTTCCTTACGCTTAAATTAATATTCGATGTTAACAAATTTCTCTTTTTGAAGAAGGCTTTTCTACCCATTGCCATTCTGCATTTTATATCCTCTGTACTGCGACCATCATATGTTATTTTACTGCCCAAGTAACAAAAACTCATTTGCCACCTTTATTAATTCGTTGCCTAATTTAATTCTTTCAGCATCGCCTGATTTTTTAGGACTGCATTCCATTACCCTTGTTTTGCTATTGTTAATGTTCATCTTATATGCTCCTTTCAACACACTGTCCATTACGTTCAACTGCTCCTCCCGGTCCTTTGCTGTCTCTGAAACAATTACGTCATCAGTAAAACGCAAGGTTTTTATTTCTTCACCCTAAGCTTTAATTCCCTCCACAAATTTCTCCTTGCTTTCCTTTATAGCTTGCTCAATGTACAAATTGAATAGCAGCGGGGAAAGGGTACAACCCTGTCTTACACCCTTCCCAACCTCCGCATCCCTTTCATGCCCTTCAACTCTGATAACTGCTGTCTGGTTTTTGTACAAGTCGTAAATAACATTCCGCTCCCAATATTTTACTCCTACTGATTCCAGAATTTGAAAGAGTGTATTCCAATCAACATTGTCAAAAGCTTTTTCCAAATTTACAAAAGCTAGTGTGGTGTCGCACAAGTCCAAAGTGCGCGCCACCTACTTTCGCCGCGTGCCGCCATGCACGCACGGCGCGGCGTTCTTACGACGACAGCCACGAGCGCCCTCTGCTGCAACTCCGCTCGTGGCCACCACTGAACGACATCGTTCACTTGGGACTGAGATAGGAACCAGTGAGCACTTCGGAATCAGATAGGCACCAGTGAAGACTTGGCTATTGGACAGGCACTAGGCAGACCTCTAGCTCAACTATGTATCAGCATTCTGCAGTACTGAGCTATGTAAAAGTTTAGTATTGTATAAATTCTGTGCAATATATATCTCGTTCTAATTTACTCTAGTGTTTCTATTTTCTGCTGTCCCACTGGCTGCTCACCTCCGTACCTGCACAAGCGTGCTACCTTTATTCCTGTGTCGGTCTTCCTACTCGGCCACCGACACCTACGACGGAAACAAGACACAAAAGCGGCGACGAGGCTGGGACACAAAAGCTAGAAATGTAGATTGGTCTTTCCTTAATCTGTCTTCTAAGATAAGCCGTAAAGTGAGGATTGCCTCCCGTATTCCTACATTTCTCCTGAATCCAAACTGATCTTCCCCGAGGTCGGCTTCTACCAGCTTTTCCCTCCTTCTGTAAATAATTCCTGTTAAAATTTTGCAACCATGACTTATTAAACTGATGGTTCTGTAATTTTCACACCTGTCTACACCAGCTTTCCTTGGAATGGGGATTGCCGGCCGCGGTGGCCGAGGGGACTAAGGCGCTCCAGTCACGGTCTGCACGGGCACTACGGTCGGGGGTTCGAATCCCCCCTCGGGCATGGATATTTGTGCCGTCCTAGTTCGTAAGTAGTTTGTAAGTTTAGGGACTGATGACCCCGTAGTTAAGTCCCATAGACTATAGAAACATTTTGGAATGGGGATTATTATATTTGTCTTAAAATCTGAGGATATTTCCCCTGTCTCATACATCTTACGCACCAGGTGAGGAGATAGTTTTGTCATGGCTGGCTCTCCCAGAGACTCCAGTTGTGTTGAGAGAATGTCGTCCACTCCAGGGGCCTTGTTTCAACCTAGGTCTTTCAGTGCTCTGTCAGATTCTTCTCTCAGTATTGTATCTCCTATTTCATCTTCATCTACATCCTGTTCTGTTCCTACAATATTGTCTCTAAGACCATTTGCTTTGTTGAGCCCCTCTATGTACTCTTTCCACGTTTCACCTTTCCCTTATTTGGTGATAACTGGTTTTCCTTTTGAGTTCTTTATAATCATACGGCTGCTTTTATTTTCTCCAGATGTTGTATTTTTATTTTCTTGTAGGCGGTATCAATTTTTCCCCTATTTATACATTCATCTACAGACTTGCATTTGCCTTCTAGCCACTCCTGCTTAGCTATTTTACACTTCCTGTCAATCTCATTTCTTAGTATCCTGTACTCCATTTTGCCTGTTTCATTTACTGCTTTTTTATATTTTCTCCTTTCATCTCCTGTGCTATCCAAGGATAATTTGTAGGTCTTGCCTTTCTACCTCCAAGGATGTTTTGTAGGTCTTGCCTTTCTACCTATTTTGTCCTCTGTTTCCTTCACTATTTCATCTCTCAGTGCTGCCCATTCCTCTACTGTTTTATCCCCCCCCCCCCTGTTTCTGTCAATTGTTGCCTAAAGCTCCCTCTAAAATTCTGAAGAACTACCGGTTCCTTCATTTTATTCAGGTTCCATCTCCTTATCTTCCTACCTTTTTGCAGATTTTTCAGTTTCAGCCTACAGTTGATGATCAACAAGTTATGGTCCGAGTCTATATCTGCCCCAGGGTAGGTCTAAAAGTTTAAAACCTGGTTCCGAAATTTCTGTTTTACCGTTATAAGATCTATCTGATCCCTTCCAGTGTCTCCTGGTCTCTTCCACGTGTACAAACTTCTTTTGTGATTCTTAAACCAAGTGTTTGCTATGATTAAATAATGTTCCGTGCAAAATTCTACCAGGCGATCTACTCTGTCATTCCTTTTGCCCAGTCTATATTCACCTACTATTTTTCCTTCACTTCCTTTTCTTACTACCGAATTCCAGTCTCCATCACAATTAAGTTTTCCTCTCCCTTAATTGTCACTATCTCCATTTAATATAGTTTGATCAGTTGCTATCAGTCCCCGTGAACATACATACAATCCCATAGTAGGAACATTTACAACCTTTAACGACAACCGCTCACATCTTCTTATGATCCTCAAAGCATAACTCAATACTATCCATAAAGACATGAAACACTCAATACGTCCAACTATCATTTTACGGTTTTTCAGGAACGTGAACTCTAGCTCATAATCATCATCGAAAAAGGACAGTGACCTTTAGAGAGAATATTAATGGCTTTTCCAGAAATCCGATAACGTAAACGGTGCAAACTTCGTTGTTTGTTGTTCAAATGTTTGTATAGCTTAAGGGACTTAACTACGGGGTCATCAGTCCCTAAACTTACAAACTACTTATGAACTAGCTAATCCTAAGGACGGCACAAATATCCATGCCCGAGGGGGGATTCGAACACCCGACCGTAGTGGCCGAGCAGACCGTGACTGGAGCGCCTCAGTCCCCTCGGCCACCGTGGCCGGCTGCAAACTTCATAAACAGATAATGTTTCTGAGTCACATTCTATCTTCCCACCCTGAGTCTTGCCTCGTTCATTAAGGACTCATCCACGGAGAACACTCCTTTTACTCTAACTACTCAATTAATGTAAAATGTACAACTTTCGATGACTATGTACATCACAAACCCAATTTAAGTATTCGATATTCCCTCTCAGTAAGGTGATTCTCTCTATCCATTTACTGAAGTCCACATGGGCAATTAAGTAAGACACGAAGCGAACGGTCTTACTGATGAATCACAACATCGTGCGTCCAAACCAATACTAATCGTTAAACCCGGTAAACGCACGCGACAATATCATTACATTGTAAAATTATCCGCCGGCCGCGGTGGCCGAGGCGACTGAGGCGCTCCAGTCACGGTCTGCACGGCCACTGCGGTCGGGGGTTCGAATCCCCCCTCGGGCATGTATATGTGCCGTCCTTAGTCTTAGCAAGTTCGTAAGTAGTTTTTAAGCTTAGGGACTGATGAGCCCGTAGTTAAGTCCCATAAGTTCTACAAACATTTGAACATTTTGTAAAATTATCGAAACTCAGAGTACTGTTTACGAGGAGAAATCTTTCTCTATACGAACTCTAACTTGTTTTCCTTATATCAAATGATTCAGTGCCGCTTGTGCTATGTATTCTAAACCATCTCGACCTAATTTAACACCCGAAATACTACAGAAATAATTCGACTCTTGCAGTAAGTACCATTAAGTGGTGAGCTTTCCTCATCGAAAGAAGATATTCAACTGAAGATTTGGAAATTCTTAGTCTCTAGTGGTCAAAAAATTCCCATTGTACATACTTGTTTAAACTAGCTTCTGTCCATGTAGCATTCTGTCTATGTAGGATTCAAATTCATACTCCCCAGAAACCTCTTGTGACGACCGTATTCGATGCATCATAAACTTCAGATAACAGTAACCTTTAGAGAATATTAATATCGAATCGAAAATTTCCATAACTTTGGCAATGTCAAGTCCAATGCCACCTGACTATACATCTAAGCTGATTCAATTAGAGATCCAACTGAACAAAACAACATGTACCATACTAAACAGGCATTGCCTCGATTCATTAGAGTAATACCAGCAATTTTTTCTAGATTTCTGACGTTCCTCATTTAGTCTGCAACATTCCCTGTAAGCGGCCAGAACAACAACCAAGCCCACCCCACTGACAGAGCAACCCTTGCACTCATCATCAACCTACAATAACCGGATTTACCCATTTCCAACTTCTCTACATACAAGGTACATAAGCAAGTCACTGCACACTAAAAAGCTCCACAGTATGAATGCAATTCCATCTGTTTTAAAAATAACCAATAAAATGGAAATTTGATGCTATTTATTTACTTTTTACTATTTCCCACACCTCATAGCTCTCGATAACGGTCAATTCCTTTCTAACAAGGCTTGGAGAGATTCTATCACTCCATTTCATAATGTTTCGAACTCTCAGCACCCATTAGCCGTATTCATTGGATTCATTCCAAACACTCAACTAGTATCTACCTGTCTAAAGATCCAGTAACTTAATGCCATGAGAGATCCACCAGTGCATATTTTGAATCTCTTTCTGTCATACATTAGAGAAGTATACCTCTTGTGTTTAAGAATCACAGGTGTACAAACAGTCACTGCCATGTGCTTCTGACTATTCACAACATCGCGTGATTTCGCCAGTCGTTACTCTCTATGTTCCCTTGTAACATTACCAATATAAAAAGTATTTTAAAAATTTCAACAACCTCCACTATTTTGCTCCATAACTCAACTGGAACAAAGACATAAGCGTTACAAATTCAATTGTTCAAATGTTTGTCAAGCTTATGGGACTTAACTACGGGGTCATCAGTCCCTAAACTTACGAACTACTTATGAACTAGGACGGCACAAATATCAATGCCCGATGGGGGATTCGAACCCCCGACCGTAATGGCCGTGCTGACCGCGACTGGAGCGCCTCAGTCCCCTCGGCCGGCCATAAGCGTTACATCCGTATGTGCTAACTTCATGCTATTTGGAGTACAACCACACTATCACATGGAGCTCTGGATTGTGGACAACTGTTACTGTTGGAAGTTACTGATAAAGCACACCAGACGAATAGAAGGAAAGTAGCGTAGAATTATGATGGTTCACTCATATAGCATAAGATCATATACGGAAATCCAAGTCTGCAAACTTTCACTGTTTGCAGTTAGTAATAAAGCACACCCCTAATGTAACAGGATACATTTAATACAACACATTGCGAATAAATGAGAAATATTTCATATCATAATTACTGTTCAGGTGTCAGACTTATAAAACCTCCACGGACATGGGACAGTCTCTACTAAAGTTCGTGCGGCCAAATAAGTAAGCTACAAACCGGTGGAAGTTGCAAAGCACAACCATCGAGAATATCTCATTATGCACCAAACTGTAACCTCAAAACGTAGAAAACGAACTAGACGATTTATGACTTAGGACATTCACCGACCTAGCGTACCAAAAGGATCACAAATTTGCAGTGTCACATTTAATTATACAGTTAAACAAGGAATACATAACAGCTCTAGAAACAAGCATACAATTTCTGACATCGAAATTGCAGATCAGGACGTGCTTGTCACACTTTTAACTTGTCCTAATGAATCACAGAGTAACTCTTTCTAATACCTTGTGACGCATCCTATTTCAATCCCTCTTACATTTACTTTCGAAGACTAAATGCAAGGAACAAAAGACTGTCACACGAAGTCATTGCCCTCTCTGTCTATCAGCTTTATGGTTTTACCTGTCATGTCTCACAGTAACCTTCAAATCCTCACTACCTGCTTTAGGACCTTTCAAATGCCAGACGAGCTCGCAATCCAGTGTTAGACAAAATGAACTGCCAAACTATGCAGTAAATACACACAGCCCAACTACTTATTTTCAGTTTACCTTGTAAGAATTTAAGATGTTATTAAGCAAGGAAATTTCCTTTTGAACGTTTTTTCTTATAGCCTGGGTAACATCGGTATATCCCTTATAGCAATATATCTGGGAATACCTTATGGCCGGCCGCGGTGGCCGAGGAGACTGAGGCGCTCCAGTCACGGTCTGCACGGCCACTACGGTCGGGGGTTCGAATCCCCCCTCGGGCATGGATATTTGTGACGTCCTTAGTATTAAGTAGTTTCTAGGTAGTTTGTAAGTTTAGGGACTGATGGCCCCGTAGTCGAGTCCCATAAGCTACACAAACATTTGAAAATTTGAACAATACCGTATGTGGTGTGTCTAAAACGTTTGGTGAGTGGTGTCACATCTGAACAGAAACATAGCGCGTAGGTGATTGCAAATGAATGGGTCTTCACAGACTTGAGATAAATGTAAATAAAGCATGCATTACATGTGTATGTTATCGTAAACAGACAGCGACCAATTGAACGTATCCATTGTGACAGGTTCAAATGTTTGTTCAAATGTTTGTATAGCTTATGGGACTAAAACTTACAAACTACTTATGAACTAGCTAATACTAAGGACGGCACAAATATCCATGCCCGAGTGGGGATTCGAACCCCCGACCGTTGTGGCCGTGCAGACCGTGACTGGAGTGCCTCAGTCCCCTCGACCACCGCGGCCGGCCATTATGAGAGGAAGTGTCGCATTGCAATGGAGCAAGGGCATCATCCGCAAGGATTTGGTTCATGCGTGTCAAACCATTAATTCAGCATTTCACCAGTCCGTTTTGAAACGACTGTTACAGTGTATTCAGCGGGTTCAGCCAGAATTGCACAGCTCTGGGAAATGGATGTTGCCTCTGCAAACTGCGTGATCCATACGCACCACTTCATGGCTCAGATCAGGGCAACTGTTCTTGAACACCCTCTGTATTTTCCTGATCACACTCCTCCGGATCTCTTCCTGTTTCCGTACTGAAGGTGGCCATGAAAGGTGAACGTTTGGCGGACATGATTGCTATCAAAGGCCGTGTGACCGCATTATGTGATCAGTTTCACAGGAGGTCTTTGCTGACAGTGTCCAGAACCTGTATGATCGTTGTCAAAAGTGCGTTGTAGTGGGTGGTGACTATTTTGTAGAGCAATAAAGAACATTTGTTTGTATCTTTTCTTTTGTTCAGTGTCTGATACCATTGGTTGAACTTTTTAGACACACCACAAATGTCTGTTACTTGCTGTGTTTGCTGTCAGATAATTATTTCTCACATACATGTACAATGAACTTTCTCACTTCCTAAAGGAAGGTGTATCCTTATTGTAATATTGGCTGCTTGGATTATTAGCAGCCGGCCGCGGTGGCCGAGGGGATTGAGGTGCTACAGTCACGGTCTGCATGGCCACTACGGTCGGGGCTTCGAATCCCCCCTCGGGCATGGATATTTGTGCCGTCCTTAGTTGTAAGTAGTTCATAAGTAGTTTGTAAGTTTAGGGACTGATGACCCCGTAGTTAAGTCCCATAGACTCTACAAACATTTCAACATTTGATTATTAGCAGTTACAGCACCATAAACGTTAGGGTCGCACTATTGTTACAGTCTTGTGAAAATTTGTTCATTTACTCCTACTTACAATAATTTCAGCTGTTATTTTGCCTGTTACGTTTGTAAACAGCAACGCGATGCTGAAATTAGAAGTGATTCGCATTTATTTTATCATAACATTGCAATATTCGATGTAAGCATCTCATTATTTTATACGAAGACAGTTGGTTATTTGATATAATCTTCTGTCATTAATCGTAGAAATATCTATCAGTAGGCATTAGCTATGTGTAAAATACTTACTGTGATGCCTTCTTTGTGCCTAGATAGCGTGTATATAGTTTAGTTACAGCCCTGTTAAAGTTAACCATTTAATGCGTGGCCTTCTATTTGAAGCTACAAAAACTACCACGATTAATGTATAGTGCGTACATACTGAGAAAAATACTGAAAAAAATTCTTTAAAATTATTATGTACTTTTAGCAACAAAAAGTTCATAGTTGCTCAGCTATATCGTTCTTCCATGATGTAGCCGATGCAGTAAATGTCACTATAATGCCTCTAATTTTTCAGAATGTAACTCGTAGTGCAACAATAGTATGTGATTGACTATTTTTACATGGCAGAGTAGGAATTCTACAGTAAACAAACGCATATATTAGGAGTAACTTAATGCAGCTAAGTGTCGAACTGATTCAATAGCACTCTGCAATTTCTAATTACTGTGAAGAGCTACTTGATAGGTAACACTATGTATAGAAGAAGCTGCAAATGAATTTGTGGTAAAATGTTGAACAGCTTGAGAGAAAATCGAAAAAATAAGGTATGTAGCTGATCAGCTACACTATGCATTAAAGGGTTAAGCAACATCCACATCACAATGTTTGTTAACTGACTACAACGATATCTTCTCTTTTAAGGACTGTTAGTTTTATAATAACTTAGGATACGTTGCCTATATTGGTTTTAGGTAATAAGATTGAGGTAACATTGTGATCATCAATATAAACAATTCTCGTCATGTGAAGGTTGGGGCATCACACCTGTTTACTATGATTTCGATTCTCATTAGCTCTGTCATGCCTGGAGGTAGCTAGGTGGTGCTTATGTTACCATCATTTTATTATATTTGGTGTAAATATTATGATTATTAGTATGTATTTCATCCTGTAAAAAGTATGAGCCATATTACCATAAAAACTACAGATTTTACCTCTTCTTACAAAATGTTCTGATGTTATTAAGTCTGCTAGGCCTGGATATAGCTAGCGGATGCTTTCTCTATGTATGTTGGCACTAATTTTACGATTACTTAGTGATAACTGATGTAATATCATAATTTGTAGAATTTCTGTGCCGGCCGCGGTGGCCGAGGGGACTGAGGCGCTCCAGACACGGTCTGCACGGCCACTACGGTCGGGGGTTCGAATCCCCCCTCGGGCATGGATATTTGTGCCGTCCTAGTTCGTAAGTAGTTCATAAGTAGTTTGTAAGTTTAGGGACTGATGACCCCGTAGTTAAGTCCCATAAGCTTAACAAACATTTGAACATTTTTTTTTTTATTTGATTTTTTCTTTCGAACGTCCGAAAGAACAGACACCACACCAATACAATAAGTATTTAAACGCGACGACTGCGTAAGCTTTAGTTATTTCACCGCAGATGCGGTCATACGTCCGACCTCGCACGGAAATTCCGTAATGGCGAGTGTAAGAGGGCATGGACTATAGGGGCGCGACAAACATAGCGTGCGACTTGTGGGAATTTGAGACGGACGGGAGGCGAGCAGGGTGTCCAAGTGGTTTCCGGGCGCCTTGGCTCAGCGCGCCCGGTCAGAGGGCTCCACGCCCCCTGTAATAAAAAAGATGAGCCAACAACTCAACGAACAACCTCGAACAAAAACGATCAGCGTCCGCAACGAAGAGAACTACCCCTAGAAAAAAAAAAAAGAAAAAGAAACTTGTTAATTTAGTGTATTACTGAGTCTTAAACAACACGGGAAAAATATAATTTAAGTGCAATATTGTCATACAAAGAGCAAACTTTGGTTTTCGATTGTATGTCGATTTGATTAATATACATAAAAACAAGTCAGGTCATGAATGTGGTAAATAATTCAGTAAACCTTGCTCTGTACAAACTGTAACGGGATGCTTGTGGGGTGGGAAAGGGG
Organism: Locusta migratoria; assembly: GCA_026315105.1. Classification (NCBI taxonomy): domain Eukaryota; kingdom Metazoa; phylum Arthropoda; class Insecta; order Orthoptera; family Acrididae; genus Locusta; species Locusta migratoria. The sequence goes on along the minus strand of CM048755.1, from coordinate 561,581,270 downwards.
ACTCGTGGCGGGAAAGGAGCTGGAACTGTTATTAATAATATTTGTTAGGCATGACGAGGACGGCCGTAAGGCGCGGGGGACGTCTCTCAACTCGGGGTTTAAGCATGAGTGAAACAGCGTTTACTTAAGACACCATTTATTGACAACCACTGTACAGGTTTTTAACCTGGCTTCCGCGTTCTTCGGAGACGTTGACTGTGTGAGCGTTGGCGCTGACATGGCGGGTCGGAGTGTGGGTGTCAGCAGGCGTCCCTTAGGGCGGCCCGCTGCTGCCTGCCAACGATTGTCTTCCACGCCGCGGCTGGCCAGAAGTGCGTTGCCCTACTTACCGCGTCGATAGTGCCGTGTTCGCACCCCGGAGGCCCGTAGCGCTTGCAGACTGCCTCCCGTCTCTCTCACGCGGTGTCGCGCTGTATGTGCTCTAGTCTGGACTCGAACGGGCGCCCTCTGCTTCGGTGTCTTCAGCTACTCTCCCCGCGGAGGTCACCAGTGCCGTCTCCCGCAGGTAGGTAGCGGGCTGCTACCCCTTGCTGCTGGAGCCACCAGTTGCGGGGACCTCTTGGCTGAAAGGTAGGCAGCGGCCATTAGTCGTGGCCGCGGGCCGGCCACCTCTTAGGTGCGTGCCCTGGTGCTACCCCCTCAGTGCCCGCCGACCCCGGCGTTGCCGGTCCCCAACAGTCTTCACTGCTCGTCAACGAACTCCAATTATAATGCTCGCCGGCAAACTCCGCCAATCCTCGCTTCTTGGTTGGTATTTATTCCGCTGGCTGCCCCCTTCTGCTGCTTGTTTTCTTCGACGATGACCTCTGTAACTCACTAACGTTTATCATCTCGTCACGTACAGCATACGCCGGCCGTGTATTGCTGTTTACCGTTTCGACGGGCGCGCGTGCTCAAGTCCACTGCTTCCTTCTGTGTCTGATGCAACATACAACACTCGCATTTGGTCACGTGCTTCTGCCTCTGTCAGAAACTGCTCACCACTTTGTCAGTTCATCTGAATTTCATTCGCGATTATTACCCACTCTACACTTTCCCTCCCCCGGTGAAAATTCGCCCACGATTAAAAAAAAAAAAAAAAAAAAAAAAAAAAAAAAAAAAAAAAAAAAAAAAAAAAAAAAAAAAATTCTTAAAGCTTATGGGACTTAACTGCGGGGTCATCAGTCCATAAACGTACAAAACACTTATTAATTATCTTACACTAAAGACAACACAAACATCCATGCCCGAGGCAGGATTCGACCCTCCGACGCGGAAGGCCGCGCGATCCGCAACATGGCGCTCCAGACTACTCGGCTACTCCCGCGCGGCCCCGAATTTTAAGAATATATACATAACAATAGATATGGCCCCTACTAACAATTGTCGCAATCGCCTTACTTGCCGACAATCATTTACAAAAGAAAGAAAATATTTACTCGTAACATAATGCTGTATGTATTAAACTTGAAGTAACCAGTCCATCGGAATCTGGTGTACTTGCAACTTGATAGCCTCAGCCGTTTTCTGTTTAGAACAATAAAGAAAACATTGGGAAAACACAACCAAGAAGATTCCTGACAATCCTACACTCAATACCAAAATTTTACCCAGTTCCTGTCTCAGCTGCATGACGCGTTGTACTAAGGCATTAGAATCAATCCTGATCTGTTGAGCACTAATGAAGAGATCTAGCGATTCAAGAAATGAAGTGTCAAGGAACTGATTAAGGTAGGATGGGTTTTTTGCTGGCAACATCTGCATGAGTGTGTCCAGCTAGTAAATGAGAGGATATAATATATTAATCTCAGTGTGACCAGTTATGGTTGCCGGTAAGCGAAAGTGCGCTCCCGTGATTCAAACAGGAAGACCCATTAATTATTAAACCACTTCCGTGAAGTTTTAGATGATGAACCGAAGAAACTATTCCATTCCTAAAACACTATGCAGATATATCGATTGGTTGCTCCAGTGCATACAACCAGTGAGTTTCCACTTGTTCAAAGAAATACTATCGTCACGTACCCTCAAGAGACACAAAAACATAAAACTACAATCTTAACTATTCGATGATTCTTTAACAACTTCCCTTTACTCAGTGGCGGCTCGTGCTCAGTTTCGATAGTGCGGCCCAGACAAATAGTTTGTACCCAGTATAATGGAATCAGTCTGCAGTGTTCATTATACAATCATTTATATAACATCATTTAAAAACATTCGAAAGATATTAAATATGCTAATTAGGCAGTAATTAATATAATGGTTGGTTGCTTTGATGTTGAAAAGGACTAAACGACAATGGTTATCAGTCCCTAATATAATACACGAAACACTGTAGCCAATAAAAATTTATACAAATGTGCAATAAATATTTTTATCTTATTACTATTACTATGTTTGTTTTGGGAGGGGGGTTATGAGTGTGTAATATTGTAGCTGGGCTAGTCCACCAGCTCCGCTGGTTTTCTGTGTACTTTTGTAGGTATCTGAGTTTCTGCTGTGGTGACACAATTCGTTGAAGAACTTGGGGGGCTTGGAGGTGTCTGAATTCGAAACGACGTTCACCAGCTCTTCTCATGCTGAAGTTCGAACTTATTGTAGTTGTGCTTCTCTGTACTGACTGTGATGTCAAAATCAAAATGAAATGCGGGAGGACGTATGTGACTTCTTCCCCATTGGGAATGCACCAGACAGACAGCAGGAACCCTCCTGGCTTTTGTCTTACGACCAAGGTAAAAACTCGGGGGAAAACTTTGGCTAGGAGCAATTTCATTTCTATTTTACCTAACCAGCACGCTAACTAATGAGGTCTGTGTTGTGACAGGTTATTTATACAGTAAATGTGCACGTCTGTTCTTATGACTGGCAAACTTGTCAATTACTCTGGTGGTGAAGTTTGTAATATCACTGATTTCCTCCTTGTGAATGAAACAAAAGCCTGTGAGTTCAGCCCTTCCTGACTCATACTGTTCCTGAGAAAGGTTTTGATTCTTTTTATGGTGCTGAAACTGCGCTCTGCTTCTGCTGTTGAAATTGGTGTAGTTAGCGTAATTTGTCAGGATTTGTGCACTTCACTGAACGATTCATCAAAGGAATGTTCCACAAAGAAAGTAAACAGCTCACAAACCGATGTAATGCCTCCAAATGTATCATTGCGATAAATCACTGACAGTTCATTTTTCAATTTAATACGCAAGTAAACGGACTGTAGTGTAATGAACAAGTATTGACCAAAGTGGCTGGGAAATATTCTCTAAAAGAAGAAAACTTTTTTGAATCAATGATTTCGAAGCTCCTCAATACATGAAAGGTGCTTGGTCATAACGTCCAAATGTTCAAATGTTTGTAAAGTCTATGGGACTTAACTACGGGGTCATCAGTCCCTAAACTTACAAACTACTTATGAACTAACTAAGACTAAGGACGACACAAATATCCATGCCCGAGGGCGGATTCGAACCCCCGACCGTAGTGGCCGTGCAGACCGTGACTGGAGAGCCTCAGTCTCCTCGGCCACCGCGGCCGGCTGTCATAACGTCACACATGTCTCTGGCTTCTGCTGTCAGATTAAGTTCACTGGTACATTTAGAACGTTTTCTTGGAAGAACAATACACTAATCATCAGAAACTCGGAAACCTTTAATGTTCTCCCGAATTTCAGATACAGCACACTCAAATTATGTGATGCATTGGATATGCACTCTTCATCTAAAATAGGTTATAGAAAATATCAACGTATTTCATGATATCATAGAAAAAAATTAGGAGGAACAAAAAGTGCCGGCTGCGGTGACCGAGGGGACTGAGGCGCTCCAGTCATGGTCTGCACGGCCACTACGGTCGGGGGTTCGAATCCCCCCTCGGGTATGGATATTTGTGCCGTCCTTAGGAATAGCACGTTCATAAGTAGTTTGTAAGTTTAGGGACTGATGACCCCGTAGTTAAGTCCCATAAGCTATACAAACATTTGAACATTTTTTTTAAACAAAAAGCGTGAAATGTGAAATAAATTTCTTAAGACAAATGCTTCTGTTATTGTAACATCATCCAGGGGCATCCTTTTCCTCAATCTTTTCAAAACACTCTAATAAGTGCTATTTGTTTTCTTTGACTACTTACATTGCGTGACTGGAAGATCCATCTAGTTGAAGAGACTGAAGGAGCCGGCCGCGGTGGCCGAGGGGACTGAGTCGCTTCAGTCACGGTATGCACGGCCATCACGGTCGGGGGTTCGAATCCCCCCCAGGGGCATGGATATTTGTGCCGTCCTAGTTCGTAAGTAGTTCATAAGTAGTTTGTAAGTTTAGGGACTGATGACCCCGTAGTTAAGTCCCATACGATTTACAAACATTTGAACGTTTGAGACTGAAGGAATTCTCTCGTTACAGACTGTCTGCAACAAATCACTTCGCTTGGGAGATGAATTTAAAAAAAGTGGGAAAGTGCTCTGCATCAGTGTCTGCGCACCACTGTGACTACCGCTCACTACTGGGGCGCCATCGTATGCCTGAGCAATGAGTTCTTCTTGGCCGTTGGAAGGTTAGACACTTCTTTTTAAAATCTCTCTAAGTCCATATGGTGTCCTATCATTAAGGTTTTCAAAGGAAAAAAATCTTCCAACAGGTTTCTTCCGCTTAATATACCGCAGTATAATGTCAAATTGACTTATGCACGTAATATCTGTTGTTTCGTCAGCCTGCACAGAAACGAAAGTGGCATCGTTAATCTCTTTAATCAGTAGTTCGATGTAAACTTGATACATACAGTCCAGAAGCTCATTTTGTATTATGTGTGACGTATATTTACACACGGAATTACTAGAGCTGCTGAAGTGATCATCTAATACACTGTCAAGATTTCACAAAAGAGATAACAAGTCTAAGAATCTGCCACAGTCTCCTGACTCTTGTTTATCATTGTGTGCTCTTGGTGCTAACTTATGTGTTCCACAAAACATTATGCACTCTACTATTCTGTTTAATATGTGTTAGTTCTTCGTAACTAATTCATTATGAAACGTTAACTTTTCCCGGCGTAATGAACGTTTAAACAACTTACGGGTATGCTGCCGGGTGACGTCGTCGACAGCATACCCGTAAGTTGTTTGAACTAATTCATTATGAGCAGCAATGTTAAATGTGCCAAATTTTTATATTTGCAAGCATTTTCTAAATGAAGTCCACTTTTCTCGTGTTTCATAATTCGTTCACTTAAGTGCTTTAGAACCTCGGAGCCGACTTTTGTCCACAATCCTTCACCACCAAACAACACACAGTAGAAACAAAACAATTTGTCTTTCTCTTCAATCACAGTTAGCCAAGACTTTTTGCTGAATCATGAATACTAGAAAGTTCTCTAATTATTTCTGTCGAGTTGTTACATCAAGAAATCTTTTGGTTGATGTGCATCTAAGTGCTTGGTTTCCAGCTTCTCTTCCATACTTAATAAGTGAAAGGGCGTTTTAATCAAAGAGTCTATTTTATTCATTTTATAGTCAGTTTACGAACACTCAAGTTGCAACGACACAGTTCTAGAATACATTTTGACGCAGCTTCGACGGCCACAAACTCTGCAAACCGGCATCAGGTGCGCGATAAGCAGCAATATTGCAAAGGGCGCGGAGGGGAAAGGAAAACAGCTCAGTGACGTCACTGCGACTGCAGCGTGGCCGGCGAGAAAGACAGTCCTGGGCACTCAGCCAGGTGACGTGGCAAGAGTAGTGCTGCGCCGATTTGACTGGTTAGCCGCTAGAGGCAGTGGGCCGTGCCCCAGCAGCTAACCAGTCAAATCGGCGATCGCGTCGCCGCAGCACTACTCTTGCCACGGCTGAGAGTCTTTTTCGGACTCCAGAAGCAGTTTGGGCCACCCACCGCTGGTCCCGGCTGTCGGCATGGCTGCGTAATGAAGAGAGGGGGGTCCACCCAACACCACCTAGGAGACAAGGCCTTACAACAGGCCGTGCCTACGTCACACTTAGAGGCCCCAGCCGCCACCTCACTGGCTGGCCGCTGGGGCACGCCTACCGCCGCACAGCGGCCGGCCAGTCAGATGGCGGCCGGGGCCTCTAAGTGTGACGTAGGCACGGCCTGTTGTAAGGCCTTGTCTTCTAGGTGGTGTTGGTCCACCGGGCAAATGCTAGTGGCGAGAGGCCAGCGAAATCATTTGCTCGCGTCATTGTAAATTGAGTTAGGATGTCGAAGGGATCATGTCACACTCCACCTATTTGATATAAAACTGCAAAAGTATATCACAAGTTTTCTTGTGGGGCCGGACCCCTGTGGCACTTAGGAACGATCCGCCCCTGCCTTTACTACTGCTATACTATTTACACCCGCAGCCGCAAGTTATACGGGGCCTGATGCACACCCTGTTTTTCCCCAGATCCCTCTTTCCGCTTCTGCTGACCCTTGCCCTTTCCATCCACAGATATTACCGGTGGCGGTAGTATCTCAACCCCCCCTCCCACTTAAAGAGTCTCACCCTACTACCATGAACAGTCGTTGTTCGGGTGTGCAACTCAGTTAGTTGCGTGGGTCAGGAGAATGATGTAAGAGCCGCGGCGGAATAACCGCGCGTGCTGGAACGCCGTGTTGCGGCGCGCGCGGCCGTCCGCCGTCGTGGGTTCGAATCCCCCATCGGGCATGGATGTTTGTGTTGTCCTTAGTATAAGATAGTTTGTATGTTTAAGGACTGATGACCCCGCAATTAAGTCCCTTAAGCTCTACAAACATTTAGTGATGTAAGACGATTTACCTTGAAAAATTGTTCTGTCTTCATTTGTTTCGGTGTAGGCTCACACGACTTCCGAAAGGCATGTTTCTCCTCTGTGTGATGTTGAGATTCAGAAAGATGGTTTAGAATAGACTTGGGTTGGGATCTGATATGCAAAATGACTAGTTCTGTACGTCTGTAATGCATGTGTAGTTGTTATTAGATCTGGGACTCTATGTAACCCGAAAATGGCAGACGAATTGTGGGCTGGGCTTGTGTGTGAGCAATTGTGTTTAATGATTATTGTTATCGTTTATTGAGAGTAGAGATTGATGTGAATCGTCAAAACAATCAACTGACTGTTTAACCTGTGATGTAAAAAGTGTGATGATATAAATACAAACGAAACAGAGACGCATTTACTCCAAGAAATTTGGACTTAGCGAAATTCTCGTGTTTCAGGATGTGTGGTATATAAGAGGAGATGTTATGGGCTAAAATATTCAAGCACAAGGCTATTGCAATGCATGTCGCAGTTGAGAGTTTGTTTAAATAGAACGGCACATTGACAATTGTGTGATTGGTAAAATATATTAATTTCAAAGTGTTTGAAATTAAGTTGTGGGTTTGAATTGTAAAGTGTAAGGCTACTCTAATAAGTGTTAAGTTGTACTTACTTTCGAAGAGTACTGTATAGGGTTATTCCAAGATGTGTCACGTTGAGGTTGTTAAAACAGAGGGATATGTTTACGAATGTGTGATTGCCAGAGGCTAATAATTTCCATGTGTGGAGTTAAATAATTAGTTGTGAAGAGCTCTATGAGCGTGTTTTGGTCAGTAGTTACTATGGGATTGCTGCCGTATTGAATGAGTGATTAGGAAAAATGTTTACGTGTAATGTTACTGTACTTAGATGTACTAGCTTTCTTTATTGTACGTTAGGGTGTATATGACTTTTTCTTAAATAGGAGAGAGATATTCTTAAATTAATTACAATAATAATAAAGCTTTAACAGAAACATGTCTCATTGCATCCATGGTTTTGTGAATTATTATTAACTGGATAATTTGTGGCGTTAAAGATGCCACACAAGAATCGTTTACATTGTGCAGATTCCTAACATAGTTGATAAAAGCGTATCTATATAGTGAGGAAAGTAGTCCATAGGTGTGACGATATCAGTCATTGCTGGTGCTCGACAGTTGGCGCACAGTAGAGTGGCCGAGCGTTCTAAGGCGCCTCGCTGCGGAGCGGGTGGTTGCTCATCTTCGGAGGTTCGAGTCCTCTCGCGGTCATGGGTGTGTGTGTTTGTTCTTAGGTTAGTTTAGTTTAAGTAGTTTGTATGCCTAGGAACTGATAAGTAGAATAGTTTAGTCCCATAGATTTAAAAACATTTGAATATTTTCGATAGCTGATCACTCCTGGAATCTGCAGCTACCTTATGCAGAGTTGGGCATGCGGTGCTTGAGAAATACTGTGACTACCGCCGACTCACTTTCCAGTTCGCAGCTCATTGGCCTGTATCAAATTTAAGTAAACACTCTGTATGTCCACAGATTTGCTAGTTTACTTACATGGACGTGTCGTGTCTCTATTAAAAGAATGTGTTGATGTGTGTGGGATTACTTGGATCAAGTTAAGTCCAACAGTGTTTGACAAAAATATTTATAGCAATGTTTTTGGATAAGAATGCTTAATAATAAATGGCAGGATAAAATGTTTACCAAAGGGTTGTAAGATTTATTGAATGTACGTTAAGATTGCTTATGTAGCTTACTAAGAGATGTATGTCTTGGTATCAGGAGAGGTGTGAATGGAGTGACACATGAGATGTAGTTACCAATACCTTTTCCTAATGTAATGTTGGGCCTGTGTGGTTGAAGAAGTGGTTGGATACACCTTACAACTCTCTCCGGTGGAGCAAACTTGAACTGCTCGTAGTCGTAGGATTCCCACCAGAAGGCTCGCAGGTGCCCTGAATGAGTGTGAAATCGTAATTAACATTATAAGTAAAAGCACATATATACCTGTGGCATCACATGTGAGTTTCACGATGCCCCATTTGTGTGCACATGCAGTTTTGCATACCGTATGATCTGTAATTAAAATTCAATCTATTACATTACCTAAACCCTCTATTTACTGTTCCAGCCACTAATGGAATCTGCAGTAATTAAGATAATTCATCCTGATCCTGCACTGAAGTATGTAGATGCACTAAACCACTTTGATTAGAAAGGATACAGTAAAATCCAACCAGTACATTGGAGACAACGGCTGTACAAGCTGGGGGCGATCATGACGCTGAAACAGTTCCACGAAATACAAATTTGTGCCACCATGTTCAGTACCTATCATTTCCAGATCACCATCTACATCATGTTTCATGTCTGCGACAAGATTATTCCCATCTTCTCTGATAATCACTACCTGATCGTCTTTCGAAAACTTCATGCGTAACTAACCTTTGTTAATAGCCACCTGATCCAATCCTGCACTAGTGTTCACAATGCTGGTGACCCAGTACTCACCATCACTTTCGGCAACTCCTGGCCTACACGCCTGCCATGAAAGACTCGTAACAGCAGAACATTCTTCTTTATATTAGCCTTTGCTAACGTTTTAAGTTTCCTAACAGGTAAGGTCCGCTGCATTTTACCTACACCTAAAGCTGCAAGAGGGTCTTCTCCACTTAAAATGAACACTTGAACGTCATCCAAGAAACGACTTCACAACTTGAACATCAACACTCTAGTGCTGACATTCCATCAATAGACCTCAGCAACCCATTGTAGTCGGTGTACCAATATACTAAATGGAAACAGAATGAATTTACTAGTATATTTGTACTTAACAGAAACTCGTCACATGCCACGTGGTATGTTTTTATTGTAATTCTTGTATACTACCACCAACTAAAATATTACTATTCATCCTGGAATACCCCGAGTAACTCTATGAAACATAAACGTTTTAAAATTTTTGAAAATCCGTCTCCAGATCGCATTTATTATTTAGAACATGACCGGTTTCGGGACAGCTGCCCATCTTCAGATAAAATTTCATGAATAATAAATGCGATCTGGAGACGAATTTTCAAGAATTTTATTCATATGACGATCGCGGAAACTCCCTCGAGATTCGTAAGTTTAGCTTTGATAAAAGTTTTAATTGCATCTTTTATAAATTTTAATTTGATTCAAGGTAGCTACGGACTAATATATATGAAATACAGCCGTTTCGAATACAACTGAATTCACGTATTATTAAGACCAGTTTTTTTCACTTTTTACGTTGCAAATTACCAGTTATCTACCTAATTGGTTACTTAAGTTTAATTAGCTCGCTTACACGTGCACGAGATATCTGCTTGCACGAGTGTGTCATTTGAACATTTTGTGACAAGTTATCTCCTCTATTGTTCTCGAACAACCATACTAATTTTTTCAGATGTAGGGTATAATTTTCAACGCAAAGTCATTAAAATTCCATCGGTATGCCGATAATATTCGAGGTATTTAGCAGGTGATTATTTTAAGCTTTTACCTTGTATACTTACGTCAATTGTTGTAACTGATCACTGAGTGAGCCAGTATATCGGCTTTTGTGTGTGGTGTGTGTCTCTGTGTGTGTAATTATATATATATATATATATATATATATATATATATATATATATATATATAGAGAGAGAGAGAGAGAGAGAGAGAGAGAGAGAGAGAGAGAGAGACAGAAAGAAAAATGTTGCATATGCTTTCCACATTTATTCCGATATAGATTATAATTCGAAATATATTCTAGGTTGCCAGCCACAGATACGAACATGTAGCAAAACTAACAGCATAGGGGTTTTGTAAAATTTATAATGAATGTTTATATATCTACAACCGGCACACCATTCCTGTTAAATTGTACTAACCATAACAATAAATTCTACAAGTGTCTACATATTTCAGGGCAACATTTGACACCAAATACCAGTCGGTGATTTGCCTCCCCATGGCTGACTGCCAAATGGTTTTCGGGCAATGTAACCTGCGTTCATGAAATACTTGTTGGCTGTCAATAGTTCTTGCGTCAACAAGGATTTAATGCATTCCAAATGATAGAAATCCATTCAGCTCATGTATGGCGACCGCGAAGGCTGAGGGAGGAGTCAGTCAATAGTTAAACACCTCTGGTACTCAACGTCAAAATTTCGAAAATTACCGCTAAAAGGAGGCAGAGCACCAACAGTCTGGCACATTTCAACGTCATCGCCAATGAAGCTGTGGAAATTAAGGGAATGTAGAATACTTAACCTAGATGTGTCGGGTTGTTCTGGCACACAAAGGGTGGCGTATGTGAATTATCCTATGATTAGTTTGGATACCTTAAGCCACCTCTAGAACCTCAACGCTATTTTAAAACAGATGAATGTGGCGTATATTAAAACTTTAATCGTTTCCAAGAATTTTATTCAAATGTTCAAATGTTTGTAGAGCTTATGGGACTTAACTACGGGGTCATCAGTCCCTAAACTTACAAACTAGTTATGAACTAGCTTATACTAAGACGGCACACACATCTGTGCTCGAGGGGGGATTCAAACCCCCGACCGCAGCGGCCGTGCAGACCGTGACCGGCACGCCGCAGACCGCTCGACCACTGAGACTGGCTCAAGAATCTTGTACATAGCTTTGCGTACGTCTATGCTTATTATTCGTTCTGTCGTCAGACATAACATAGACGATCTTTTCTGTTTCCTTTTTTTAAACCACCCACTATTGATCCCTACCCATACACACCAGGATGTCTGACAACAAAAATTCGGAGGATGTGTACCACAGTGTTATTACACTAAACCATGTGCTGTAATGATGTACACTTTTACGTTAAATGCTCGATCTCCAGTATCACATGTCAATTACTTTCCACCAGTTAATTTAAGCAACCGTGATTGGTGTATCGCTTTGATGAAATTTAAAGCCTGTAACAGCGTTTATAATGTTACTGAATCAAACAATAAGCTGCATCTACCGAATGGTGTGAGCATGAAAATCAAATTCAAAATCAAATGTCTGTTAAGCTTAAGGGACCTAACTGCGGGGTCATCGGTTATTAAACTTACAAACTACTTGTGAACTAACTTATACTAAAGACAGCACAGACATCCATGCCAGAGGGGGATTCGAACCCCCGACGGGGAACGGCCTGGCACATCGTAGCATAGCGCCTCAATGCGCTCGGCCGCTCCGCCGCGGCGCATGAAAATCCTCCTGGTGCTTATGACATCGATGATGTACTTTCGGGATATATAAGCCCATAAAAGGCACTGAGTTATTTTCAGAGATTAACAAATTTAAAACTGAGAATACAACTGAACATTCCATTGACTTTAGCCAAGAGGAGTCGATTGGCTCATTACTTGGATTCTCAAAAACGTTATACCTGGAAAGAGCCCAGATAAGGTTTAAGAGTCAAAGTATGCAATTAACATTCAATCTGTTAGCACTATTCGTTCGAATACAATATAGTCACAAATACACATCTCAGTAACAGCTTGAAACCTACAATTTTTGATTTTTTCTCCAAATTAGGCCCAACATGTAAAATATTTGTGGCACTCACTTCTCCAGTATGCCTCCCAGTATTGTGCAGACACTGAATTATTTAGAGAGTCGTATTGTGGACAAGAATGGCAAACTTATCAATTTCCATGATGATGGTGAAAACCAGTTGGACCTGGCATTGCACCATAGAATTAACATCACCATTTCAATTCTACGAGAGTATAATCAAACAGGAATACTTTTCCCACAAGCCGTTTGCATCGACAACATTTCACAATACTGATGAGATACGTATCGTAATTCAGAGCCAAGACTATTTGACACTTCTGAGCAAGAAATTTTTGCACTTGGTATTGTGACTGAAGGGAAATGAATTTACGTTCATGTTTCAAGAGATCAGTTTTGAGCTGAATGGCGTTGAAGTTGACAAAGGTAAGAAACATTGGAATAACTACACGTCTTGAAACATACGTTTAAGCATCGCCTGTGGACGCAAATTAGTTACAGAATGCTGGTTGGTTCACAGATGGAATTATAAGCAGCACAATTAGCGTGTGTATCCCATTAAAATGATTATGGTGTCCTTTGAAGAAAGCGAGGGGATTTTAACGAACGTAAAACAAGAATTGCTCATGATACTAGGGGAAAGGCGGGTAAGATGGACACATTAACGTATAATTACATTTTTTCTGGCCCAAAGGTCGAAATTAGATCTTCATTTCTGGAAAAACAATTGCTTCATGTAATTACTTTGTAATAAAGCACTTAAACGTTCCCTAAGGCTGAAGATTTTTAAGCTGGACCAGTTTTTGTTAGTGATAGTACCATTCTTCGATTTGCCCTACAGGTAGGGTAAGATGACGAAGTGAACATTTTATTCAGAAAATAAAGTGTTTTATCTGCTTATCAAAAGAGACACAAACATAACATTTCTCCTATGCATCCCTGTAATTTAAGCCCGTATACTGAGCAGAGCCTACTTCATCAACATGTTCCCTAGCGTCGGCGTTAACAGACTTACCATTTCTTACACGCTGCATTGCCTCTTTCAATGATTCCTTGCTCCATTTCTGTCACCCTGTATTCTATATGAACTGCATAATTCGTCATCTTAACCGCAGACGACATTTTGGAAAAAAAAATGTTTGTTAAGCTTATGGGACTTAACTACGGGGTCATCAGTCCCTAAACTTACAAACTACTTATGAACTACTTACGAACTAGGACGGGACAAATATCCATGCCCGAGGGGGGATTCGAACCCCCGACCGTAGTGGCCGTGCTGACCGTGACTGGAGCGCCTCAGTCACCTCGGCCACCGCGGCCGGCGACATTTTGGATACAGACTTTTACATGCACGCAATCTTACACAGTAAAGTCATTAAACCGTTATCAAACCATCACTAAAGCCACAAGATTTAACAGGAATCAACTCATATTCATTAATACAAAAGTATTACTTGCATGAAACATATTTAAACCGCAGGAAAATTGTTACAAAAACAGCATCCACTTCCGAGCCTCTCTTGTCAACAAAACAAAATGACTAAGCGGTTCTTTTTCAACAGACGTGCCTGCAGAGAGCGCTAAGGAAGCAATACCATAATGCACGTTGCACAATCTGTGGAGTATAGGCGAAATTCACAATTCGTCATCTTAGACTCCTCGTCAACTTACCCGCCCTTTCCCTAAGTGCAAGTGACGTTAACTTACTTAGTCAATTTGGAGACGAAGATAACCAGCTAGTATTGGAGAAATTAGTTTGGAAAGTACCTCATGTGACAATAACAGATGAAAAACGATTAAAACTGTTACGTGTGTTACACGCTTCATTACAGCTACCATTAAGTTTTTGTTGATGGGAACTCTATGACTTTCTTCATATACCATCTTCATCACGACACTGTTGGGCTATAAAGACAGCAGTTCCGCTTGAGACGCCTAGATTCGTTACACTGGCTTTTCAGGCGAACATGACGAGGAATGGTCAACATCCACCTCCCCCTCCCCCCTTTGGCATTTATATCCCACCTCTCTGTCCGTCTCCTTCCTTTCCCTTTCTCTGTACATTTGTCTGTCCCTCTCTATCTTTCCAACTCGCCCTCTCCCCTACCTGTCTTCGTCACCTTCTTTCTCTTCTATATCTTTCCATTACTAAGATAAATGTATCATCCCTATGCCAGTAGGGGGTTGATAGTTTACCCGGCTTCCTGTCACGGATTGCGAGGCTGCTCGAGTTGGAGGTTCAAGCCCTCCCTCGGGCATTGGTGTGTGTGTTGTCCTTAAGCTACGTTAGTTTAAACAGTGTGTAAGTCTATGGACTTATAACCTTCGTAGTTAATTCCCTTAGAAATCACACACATTTAAAGATTTTTTTTGTTTACCTGCACTATATTCCTAATAGATAATAGGTAATGTGTATATATAGCTTGATTTAAATCGATCCACGGCATTTTTACACATATTACGCTTGTATCTATGGCAAAATTCGACCTGTAATTTTGTTTTACAGAATCTAAGTTGATATGACGTCATGTCTATTGTACTATATGTCTCACTTAAATATTATTTACGTTTCATAGAGTGGAATATTAGGAAACTGCCTGCGAAATGTGTTGCGAATGGAGTGGGTAGTAAAGACTTAATAAATTACTACGTTATGCGTATTGGAGAGGATTTTCATGCATTTCATTGATTATGATGTCATATCTCGTACATTATCTGTCGTACTACGATATAATTTCGAAGAAACATGCAGTAGTATATGTGCATAATGTTTGCAAAATACGCCGTGAATAGATTTAGTAGTAGAGACGTAATAAATCATAACGTCGTGAGTAATGAGGAAGTTTTCAATTAACGTAATTGTCTATTACTTAATACCTCAAAAACTACGCGTTCTAGTATTATTCAATTTCGAGAGTAAGTTCAGTGGTATGTGTGTATACTTAATAAATCAGAACTTCATGCCAATTGCCGTAGTTGTACTTCATGAGAGCCGAAAAAGTAATAAGCGATAAACTTTCTTCCTTTCGCCTTTTTTTGCTGGGATTGTCAGCAAGAAAAAGTTTCTTAAAGGTTTGAGAATATGTTTAAAGTTTATTTCAGATCACTGAGTGCTCTCATTCTCTAATAGTGGACGAGTACAATCATGTTACCACGCACCGAAATCCGGGACAATTTAATTGTTTATGGCGTCATATCTCCTGAACTATATATCGTAAGTGGTTTTTACTACACAGAAATGGTACGTGATCTTAAAGAATATTTGTACCAACTATTGTTCATATCGGTCCATTAGTTTAGGAGCAGATGTGGAATATTGTCGCACAATGCGGCGTGTTTCACGAATTCCATTGTTTATGACGCCATATTTCCTGACGTATGTGGTTCATATCCTACAGTGAGTGTTGCCTGATAGTAAGGAATATGTGTACCAAGTTTAGCTGAAGCCGGTCCAGTAGCTTAGGAGTATATGTGGAACATTCGTATACACATGCATCGACTTCTTATAATCTTTCCGCAAGATCCTAAAGTTACCCACTGCCGGCGTGGGGCAATGGATAGCGTCACCGATTTCGGTGCATAAGGGTGCCGATTCAATCCCGTCCACCGGCAAAAATTTCTTTCTTTATAATTATACTTTCCAGAATGTTCTACATGTTTGTTATGTTAACTATTTTTTTTAATTTCTGGTATATTCTGTCTGTGTATAAATAGCACAGCACTCTACCCGAGCGGCAGTCAGTGCTGCGTGTATGTTTCAGTTCACAATAAACGTGCTTTCAGTATAAGTGCTGTGTTCAGTTGAGAACCCTGCCTTCGAAGTCAAGCCTGCTTCCATTCCAACGCGACAATATTTGTAGACATACAGAATGTTTGAGAGAAATTACTATCTCCAGGACAACTAAAACCATAATAACTTAGCGATTTTCAAATAAAATTTGACATTAAGGAATTAGAGGAGAAATAACCGCATTTGCAACTGAGATACCCATTTCGTGTACTTAGAACCATAACTGATATTTTTTTTTTTTTCACAGATTCAGAAGTGACGATGGTGACACATTTCTGCGGTCTCATCTGAATATAGCCCCTAAAAACGCAATTTATTTAAGTTGGCGAACACAGAATGTAGTTATTTCAGCTTGTGGCACATACATAATGGGACAAGTAGTTGCTGGTGTTAGAGCAGCAAAGTTTTTTTCTGTCTTAGCAGATGAAACGTAAGACATTTCAAAAATATCAGTTCTCCATTGTCTTGCGCTTCATAAAGGATAATGTTCTATGTGAACGATTTCTCGCATTTGTTGAAGTCACTGACCGAACAGGCAAAGGTTTTGCAGAAACTTTGCTGTGACATTGACATATCTTATCTGCGTGGACAGGGATACGACAGCTGCAATGAGAGGACAATTTAATGGGGTTCAAGCAGAAGTGAAGAAGAGATGTCCACTAGCATTGTACCTTCCTTGTTATAACCACGTATTCAACATTGCGGTGGATCACGGCTGTGAAATTCCTCACATACGGACTGCACTTGGCACAATGAAAATAATATGCAATTTTCTCTCAAGCAGATCTAATCGAATTTCCTGTCTCACAAATAATGTTTCTGAAATGCCCGAAGTTACCAAGAAGCGTGTCAAGCCATACTGTGCTACCAGATTTATCGTAAAACACTTGGGCATAAACCATTTAAAGACCTGCTTACGCCAATTGTTGCCACACTCGATAATTTAAGTACAAAACACTCGACTAGTTCATCACATGCAAATGAGCTACTAACAGCTACCTGCAAGAGTGAATTCATTGCTGCCGTGTGTGTCGTCGAATCATTTGCTTCACTTCTACTTCCAATCTCTGCTGAGTTGCAGCCTCCACAAACTGACGTTATTGAAGCAACTAAACAGGTAAACACATATATTTGTGGCCTTTTTCTTGTATTTAAATCACATACAAGTGCCCCTCATTTCACATATCATCATTCTACTTCTCTGTAGCTTACAATGGAAAATGTAATATTAACATGAAACAAACTGATTTATATTAATACTCATGTAAATAAGTTTTATGTATTTTTTTCAAAATGCATTTCCAACACGTTTTACTTTTCTGATTTGATTAATTATATAGTCACACTAGGTAAAATAAGATTTCCGATTTGCCAAAAATTATTTTGTGTGCGCCCCTGTGCATACCCATCACAATTAAGGCTATGTTATAAAAGTAAAGACGTTATAAGAACAGTACATTTCAAATAATGCCTCCTCGGGGGAATTACTAATGCCACTCTTCGCTTTTGTAGAAAAAATAGAAAATTTATACATAGCAAGGATCTCTGACTGTCCGTCAAAATATAAAAAAATTTACTAAAAATGAACAATTGTAATTTAGTTTGACAAACTTGTAAAATTTTTTCATGGGCTTCATAATGTTAAAATAATTTAATTATATTCATTTACCACTTGGTAATGAGCTCTAAAGAACAGTAAACTAATGGTGTGTTACCACATAGGCAGAAGTGGCTACTGATATAGTAAGATAACAACTAGACACTAGTAATTCACTGTAGGCACATGTAACGATTACTTATATTCTAGTCGGTACTGCTGCCAGTTAAGTATTGAAAAGTTTTTCTAATCGTTTCCAATAACTTTCCATTTCTTCATATTAATGATAATATATGTTGGAATCATGACCATGTCTCCCCTATGTAGGTACATGGCGCACATCTTAAGTGTACCACTGGAAATAGAACGTGCACTAACCAGCGCTGGCTATTTTGTGCTATGGCGGAGAGAAATATAAGTCTCGCAGGAAAACATGCTCCCTCCCAAGGTAACAAGGTGGGGTTGGCTTAGTAGACGTTAAAAAGAAATGCGCTGCTCTGTTCCTCGACAGGCAGCTGAAAACCCAGAAAAGAAACGAGGACAGCATCACCAGCACTCTTCGTCAGAGATAACAGGCCGCAGTCCGAAGAGGCACATACCGGTCAAGCTGCGACACATAAGGCAGCTCACAATAGATATAAGCTACGTGATCGCCTCAATACAGAACCCGAGTCAAATAACGACGCTAAAAATATATGGAGAGCTACGGGGGATAACCGCCAAGGCAAAAATGGAGAGAAAGCTTCTAGACTTCGACTGGCCACGAGTCTGGAAGAATATCTCAGAAGACGCCATACCTTCCCACGACAAAGACTCGTGGTACAAAGTAGTGCACCGGAGTGTACCCACAAAAGAGAGGCTGGCGCTGATCAAGCAAAGAAAGTCGGACAAATGCGGTGGCTGTGACGAAAAAGACACATTGGAGCATCGATTCTCGTGCGGGCAGAGCGGCATAATATGGAAAAAGTGTAAAAAAAAATGTTGGCACTGATCAATAGGACAGACCCGCGAGCCATCTAGTACACGGCCCTGACGCTTGAACCTTTCCGATGACAAAATCAATATCCACTATGTGGCTAATAGCAATGATAGCCCATCAGGTCATCACAGAAAAACAAAAGGACCAACTAAAATACTTACCAGTCCTGTGGGAAGAAAATGAAAGAGCCAAACAGCGATAAAAGTACCGAGAAACATTCCAGAATTAGCTGGACATCTGGCTGAAGGCAGCCTTTGAGCAAGCGACGCCGACGCCGCCCACGCAGCCGTGCCGGCCGCCGACGCCGCCCACGCACAACAAGACGCCGCGAATGCCCAATGCCCTCCCAGTCCCCACTACAGCCCAACAGGGGACGCCTGCCCAATCAAAGTGTGTCCTTTGTGTTCTCCTAAAGTGTCAAAGTGTGAAGCAAGCGACTGCACTGCGTGTGCCTACAAAACGTTAGAATAAAAAGTGTGACAAAAGATATAAAACTAAGAGCTCTTCATTAAGAGCAAACAAATTTTATTCTCTTATGTAATAGTATTTCTTATTATGTTTTAATGTTTCGTTTTTAACTGATCACAAGTTATTAAATTGTGCTCTGCTACCTCTCCTCCTTGCTCTCTCTTTCTCTCTCATTCTTTCTGTCTATCTATTTATCTATCTATCGGTAATTCACTCTACATTTCACTTTCCAGTGTTATTAAGGAATAGCCGGCCGCGGTGGCCGAGGGGACTGAGGCGTTCCAGTCACGGCCTGCACGGCCACTACGGTCGGGGGTTCGAATCCCCCCTCGGGCATGGATATTTGTGCCGTCCTTAGTCTTAGTTAGTTCATAAGTAGTTTGTAAGTTTAGGGACTGATGACCCCGTAGTTAAGTCCCATTAGCTATACAAACATTTGAACATTTTATTAAGGAATAGATGAATCTATGTCTATATAAAAAAAAGGTTCATATCCCGACTAAGACATAATTATTTTGTGTACACCCAGTATGTCTTTTCTCATACATAATGTTAAACAGCGTACTCCCAGTGATTGATTATACAGAGAAAGTAAATTTAAAAAAGGGACTGGTTTTATTTCCCGTGTATTTGCGGTATGTATATTGTTTAGTACTAACTTTTGCACTGTATATTGTGTATCAATTTGATTACCCATGTTCTTCATAGCCCAGGCACTTACATTATATTTGCTTTTATAATTTTTGTCTACGTATTTCTTGCTATTATTACGTTTCTTTCTTTAAGTTGCTCACGTTTTGTATTATAATCTATCTTATGTTTATGAGTGCCTAATGATTTTGAATTCGTTTCCAATTTTTTTTTTTTTTTTTTTTTTTTTTTTTTTTTTTTTTTTTTTTTTTTTTTTTTTTTTTTTTTTTTTGTGATCCTCATTCTTTTAAAATGTTTGTATAATCTATGGGACTTAACTACGGGGTCATCAGTCCCTATCTTACAAACTACTTATGAACTAACTAAGACTAAGGACGGCACAAATATCCATGCCCGAAGGGGGATTCGAACCCCCGACCGTAGTAGCCGTGCAGACCGTGACTGGAGCGCCTCAGTCTCCTCGGCCACCGCGGCCGGCGATCCTCATTCTATCCACTGCATATTTAAGTGAAAATCAACCTGGTAGATGTATGGCACAGTAAAGTTTCAAACGTCACCTTAACAGATGACGAATTAGCCCATGACACAAAATTTCGTTATTTTGTTATTTCGGCATAAATCTCTAGAAAGTTGCAAAATTACATATAACGAATGTCACTATAAAATCACCATAATTACAGCATTAAACAAATAATGAAACTAAAAGAGAAAAATAACAAAAAAACTAAATAATGCACTAGTGTCACATGAAGAAAAGTGTATTCTGTCTCTCTCTCTCTTCCTTTCAGGGACCATCGTGCTACAAAGAGACTGAAGTTTAAGAAAAGCAAATATATAATGTATAAAATGTGACTCGGAAGTCAAAGATACACTACTTTAAAATCGATGTAACTGTTGTCGTTGAATATAAAAGTTTAATAAACGTTGAAAAAAATGTAGGTGATTACTAACAAAATATTTTCGCATTCGGATGAGAAAGATGGTGAAAAACGCCACTCTTTTAATGATTTCCATCCCAACTCGTTCATCATTTCCGTGACAAAACTTGCTGACGTTAACAATACTCATAAATAGGACGCAAAAGTTTACTGTAGGCAGTTTTTTTTATTAGAACTGTTGCATCTTCTAAGAGTTTCGCCAAAGAAACGTAGAATTTGGTACACCTTTCCTACGATATTTTCTGTGTGTTCTTTCCAATTTAAGTTTTTCGTATTGTAATTTTTTAGGTATTTAGTTGATATAAGGGCTTTGGATTAAGCTGATTTATCGTGTAAAAGAAGTTTAGTAAATTTCTTTTAGTGCTCCTATGGTTGAATTCACACTTTTCATTATTTAGCGTCAATTGTCAATTTCTTCATCATACAGATATTTTTTCTAAATCGTTTTGCAGCTGCTTTTGATCTTATGGTGACTTCCTAACCAATAAATGACAGCATCATCCTCGAACAATCTGAGAGAGCTGCTTACATTGTCTCCTAAATCGTTAAAAAGGTAAGAAAAACCAGATATGATTTCTGTTTCACTCTATGACTTTCAGTCAGTTACTATGTACTGTGTCCTTTCTGACAGGAAATCGCGAATACAATTGCACAACTGTGGTGGTATTCCACAAGCACGCAATTTCATTAGCAGACGCTTGTGAACTACAGTGCCAAAAGCCTTCCGGAAATCTAAAAATATGGAATCGATCAAAGATCCCTTGTCGATAGCTCTCATTAGTTCATATGAGTTTCACAAGAACGGTACTTTCTGAATCCGTGTTGCTATGGGTCAATAGGTCGTTTCCTTCGAGGTAGTTCATAAGGGCGTGTACGCACGGAAGCCCATGGAGTGTGTCCCAATAAAATCACGACACCGTTTAGCCCGCAGACACTGTACGGAGGAACATGAGGGCCGCGCTGGAGTGGTCGTGCTCTCTAAGGCGTCTTGCTGCGCCTTGCGCGTTTGCCGCCCGTAGGAGGATCGACTCCTCCCTCGGATAGGAATGTGTGTGTGTGTGTGTGTGTGTGTGTGTGTGTGTGTGTGTGTGTGTGTGTGTGTGTGTGTGTGTGTATGTGTGTGTGTGTGTGTGTTTTCCACAGCATAAGTTAGTTTATGTAGTTTGTAAGTTTAGCGGCTGATGACCGCTGCAGTTTGTTCTCATAGCTTTAAAAACATTTCAACGGGTTATGAACATCAGGATTGGAGTCGTACCGAATGGCGTAGGTTTCTGTTCACCGATGAGTCAATATTTTGTGCTCAGCTGGACAATCGTCATTCCATTATCCTGAGAAAAAGCGGAACTTGAAACGATTGTGACTATGTGCAGGATGGTGGACGAATGGTGTCGGGAGGAGCAGGTATAGGTGAACGTACGGATCTTTATATCGTTCAAAATGGCACTTTGACTCCTCAGAGGTATCCTTCGACCTTCTGTTGTGCTCTATGTTGGTGCCAAAGGAGATGGGTTCCCTCTGGTGGATGATAATGCTGGTCCCCAATGACCTGCACTGGTGGGCAGCATGCTTGAAGCTCATGGGGTGGCCAGCTTGTTCGCCGGGCTTAAACCAGAATGATAAATTCCGGAATGCACCTGGCAGACGCATTGCAGCCAGACAAGCAGCTGCCACAGTGGTTGCAGAGCAGGATATTGCACTCATGGAAGAACGGCCTAATATCCCTCAAGAGCTGATTGATAATCTCATTTTGTCCATATCACGCAGGTGTGCAACCGTACTGGGCGTTGGAGATTATCACAAACCATATTACAAAAATGTAAGGTGTTGGCGTGAGTAGGAAAAACAATCCCATAATGTTCGAATACAGCATTAGCAGTGAGCTTCTTGATGCAGTGACGTCGTCCAAAATATCTATTCGTAATACTACAGAGTGCTATGAAATGGAACGAACATGTAAGGACAGTTGTGAGTAAGGCGGACAGCCGACTTCGGTTTATTGGGGGAATTTTGGGAGATGTACTTCATCTGTAAAGGAGACAGCATATAAAACCCTTGTACGACCACGCGACCACGTCTTCAGTACTACTCAAGTGTCTGGGACCCACAGCAGATCAGTCTAAAGAAGACATAGAAGCAGTTCAGAGACGAGCAACTAGGTTCGTTATTGGTAGGTTCGACCAATGTGCGAGTGCCACGGAAATGCTCCGGGAACTAAAATGGGGATCGCTGGAGGAATGACGACGTTCTTTTCGAGAAATTCTGTTGAGGAAATTTAGAGGGCCGGAATTTGAAGCTGAGTGTAGAACGATCAACCGGCCACCTACTTACATTTAGCGTAATGATCGCAAAGATAAGATAAATTAGGGCTCGTACGCAGGCATATAGGCATTTCTTTTCCGTCGGTCTATTTGGGAGTGGAACAGGAAATGAAATGCCTAGTAGTGGTACAGTGTACCCTCCGCCACGCACTTTATGGTGGATTGCGGAGTATATACGTAGAAGTAGATGAAGAGGGCAACGATAGCGCCTTTGTGCTTCGATCTAAGTAATCGCGATGTAAACCTCAAGGAAAGAGTTCAGACAGAAAAATATCGTACTGTATCACACACAAATTACAATTGTGTCCAATATATGAATAAAATACGTTTCCATATGTGTATGTTATCTGACCTGATCTCCTAATTGTTTTGAACCGTGGATATGTGTACCGTCTGTTCGTTCAAACATTCGGAGAGTCGCTGAAATGAGTAAGACTGACTGGTGCATGACGTCACTATTATGTGAATAAGTTGAAAAAATGCGTCTGACATGATATATGCTAGTGTATATCGTGCTCTACTGTGTCCTGGTGGTGTAGTGGACAACGCAACTGCCCAGAAAGCAGCTCATTTTTCAACTTTCCCCATTGATGTAATTCAATATCCACTGGTAGATATTGTCGTAAATTGTTTTGCGTCGTGATTCACAATGTCTACAGAATCATAACTGATGTCAGAAAGAACAGACATACACTCCTGAAAAACGAAAAAGGACACCATGAATTCGCCGACGGTACAATGAAACCATCATTTAACCCGTCTTGAAACCGGTCATGCGCCAAAAAGGCGATATGCTTTTCTAACAGGACAGTGTACGTCCACATTTATCCCGTACAACCCAACGTGCCGTTCAAGGAACATGTCAACTACCCTGGCCAGCACTATCCCACATCTGTCCCACACTGAGCATGTTTGGGACTGGATGAAACGTCATGTTGGGCGGTCTGCATGAGAGAACATTGCTCATGCTCTGGTGGCTGTACTCAAGTGTCTATTGCTCTGTCTTTGTGATCGTGTGTTGTATACATCCTCAAGAATGTGTCAATAAAGTTTCAAAAAAATGTTCAAATGTTTGTATAGCTTATGGGACCTAACTACGGGGTCATCCGTCCCTAAACTTACAAACTACTTACGAACTAGCTAAGACTAAGGACGGCACAAATATCAATGCTGGTGGCGGGATTCGAACCCCCGACCGTAGTGGCCGTGCAGACTGTGACTGGCGTGCCGCAGAGCGATCGGCCACCGCGGCCGGCAATAAAATTTCTCTCTGCCGGATCGTGAACTCTTGGTGTTCTTTTTCAATTTCCAGGAGTGTATATATGTAAAACTTGGAATAGGAACTGCCCACTAATTCACATCCTAAATAAAATACGGCATATTAACTACAGTTCTCCGACTGCAGATTGTTAAAGGAATACACAAGACCAGAACCGGCACATTCAAATTTGAGTATTATGACACAACGCCTGAATGAACAATGTCAGCGGTTCTTCTGGAAGTGTTTCTCCTTAATCATTGAATACTTTTGGTTTTTATTCCTGATAAAGGGAATGTTCATTGAGTAATTTCCGTAAAATCTTCTAAAGTTATCCTGTTCAAGACATGGAACGAGACGCCAAAAATCAAATTTACAACAGGATACCCACAGGGTGAAGCCGCCTCTTGCCGCGTTGGAGTAGCCGAGCAGACGTTGGCCTTGGGCCGTGCTAGCGTGCGCACCTGCGCCGCGCGCCGCTTAACGCTCCGCTCCGGGGTTTGTTTACTTCCTCGTCGCGGTATTTGTGTGTATTGAGTCCCGCATTAACGTACCTCATGGCGCACCTTACCGCCGTGCGACGATCAAAGTAACGTTTCAGGCTGAACATCCACGACCAAGAGCTTTTGAAGTCGAACAGTTCATACGAGAAGATCTTCGTTTGAACCCACAAGACGTGATCGGAATACACTTTTCAATCACGGGAAGCATCGTCTATATCAAGATGACGACGGAAGCGCTATGCACTGAAGTCGTACAACGACATAACACCGGACTGAAGTTCAAGCACTCTGATGGACACATCGGTGCCGTAACGGTCGATCATGTAGGATTCGGATTACGAACTCTGCGGGTGTTTGAGCTCTCGTTTGAAGTACCTCAAGAAACGGTCATTGCAGCCTTCCAACCGTATGGTAACGTCGTGGGTCACCTTGCAGAAAAGTGGCAAACATTTACAACCTACCAAGTATTAAATGGTGTGCGTCAGATACAGATTGAGCTGAAGAAACACGTTCCGTCGTATCTGATGATTGGTGGTGTGCGGGCCATCGTTATGTACGATGGCCAGCCACGAACATGTTCAGGATGTGGCCAGGAAGGCCATGTCCGGTCCGAATGTATGCGCCGACGTTTTGTACAGACACCACTAGGTGAGGCGGCCTCAGCAACGACGGTCACGTCCCTACCCGTCACCTACGCTGCAGTTGCACAGAACCAAGTAATACCACTCCAGGCTACTCCTGAACCTACTTTGCCTGTACCCAACGCAGAAGAAAATACCGCCGACACAAGCACAGCGCCGCCTCCAGCGCCCTTACCAGAGCAACAATAGAGAGAACTCCGAATGACTCTTCTGGTACCATGGACATCGATCTAAGTGTGGTGCCGACGTCTGCTTTCGTCCAGACGGGTGCGGCGATAGAAGAGGAGCAACCACACTCTGATTCAGAACAACACATCCGAAAACAGCGGGCACCTCGGAGGCGTAAGAAACGCCGTAGAACACCCTCCGCTGACGGCCTCCATCGGACGACCTTTTCAGATAACGAACGAATGTCTGACAGTGACCTACCATTTTCCGACTAGCGGCAGAATGATACTGCCACCCTTGACAGTCCTCAAATCAGGACATACCCTCCTTGCAGTCGGCACTTACGAACGATCTTCCCCTCACAGCACCGCTTGGAGCATGCGCTTCGTCCGTTACGGAATAACAACGCCAGCACACGTCATCGACATCCACATCATGGGCCGACGATGTTGGCGAAGGAGCGGATCAGACAGCTAACGTGGCCGAGCGAGTGCATCCCATGGAGGCACCAGTTTCGGTACCCAACTAAGAATTGCGGCAACTGTGGGAGACACGGCAAGTCAGCGACTTTCAGGAGCCGCTGCAACGCCTTCTGAAAACCTTGCAAGTATCCATCCGCAGCAATATCGTATCGCCACGATGAATATGGCCACCATTCGCTCCCACACAAACTGGCGATGTTTCGAGACACCATCTACTCAAGTGATGTTGATATTGCGCTCCTACAGGAGGTGTTTGTCGCTGATTTTCTCATCCCTACCGGTTACACTGGCTATGTTTCACACGCCTCCGACACCGGCAGCGGCGTCGCCATCTTCCTACGCGATGGCATTCCAGCAGAGGACGTCGTTTACCTCCACACTGCTCGGGGAATGGCTCTTACTGTATTTGGCGTGCGTATCATTAACACCTATGCATCATCCGGCTTCAGCCACCGTCGAGACCGCAATACATTCTTCGCCGAGGATATGAAGCCGCTATTTACGGGACCACAGGATGACTTGGTATTTGGCGGGGATTTCAACTCGACACAAGGGCCCACCGACCAACTGCCACAACATTCACCCTGTGCGGCTCTCTGTGGTCATCGACAGACTACAACTCGTTGACACCTGGACAAAGCTCTACGGAACTCGCCCGGGCTTTACGTTTTACACAGCCCATTCCTCGAGCCGCCTGGATCGCATATACCTCACCTGCTCTCTCGCAGGTGGAACCCGTCACGCGGAAGTCTGGCCCTTAGCCTTTTCAGATCATGAGGCATATATCTGCGACGTTAGTCTCGTCCGACAACGTGTGTGGCATAGTCGTGGCCTGTGGAAACTAAACGTGTCTCACTTGACCGCTCCAGACTGTCGACATATTATTGAAAGTGCGTGGGCACAGTGTTTACGCCGTCTTAACGCCTATAACTCCACTATATCTTGGTGGCTCTCCTGTGCAAAGCCAACACTGCGCAAGTCTCTGATGAATTACGGCCGAGACATCAAGACATGGCGAAACAACACTTTGAATTTTTATTATTCCATTCTTCGAGAATGTGTGACGATGCCTTTCTCACCAGCAAGGCAGACGATGGTTCACCGTACAAAGGCCCAAATCTCTTTGATAATGCGCCGCCACCTGGAAGGGACTGTAATCCGATCTCGTACAAATAATCGAATAGGTGAAGAAAATCCGTCGATGTACCATCTCATCCAGGAAAGACAAAAACGACGCCGGGCTCTGATACACGTCCTGATTAACGCGGAAGGTCACCGGCACGATACCCAACACGCCATCGGTCAGGCGTTTCATGCCCATTTTACAAGACTGTATGAAGCTGTTCCGCATTCGCCAGAACTGATTTCAGAAGTCGCACAACTTATTCCAAGTACTCTCCCAGTGGAGGTGGCACGTGAACTACAGGAAGGCGTGACCACGGATGAAGTACTAGAAGCAATTAAAATGGGGCATAACAATAGGTCTCCTGGGCCCGACGGTATTTCCGTTGAATTTTATAAAAGTTTTGACTATTTGTTAGCACCTACATGGACGACGATCGCTCAAGAACTAATGTCCCCGGCAACTGATGTCCCTAAAACCTTCCTTGAAGGCATAATTATTCCTGTACACAAACCGAACGGGTCATCCAGAATACAAGATTATCGACCTATAACTCTGCGTAACAGCGATATGAAAATATTTACATGACATCGTCCTTTACCTACGCACTGAGAACGACGTACGGGCAGCCCTGACGTGGGTGGCCACCTACGGCGAGGCATCAGGCATCTTGCTCAATGTCTCAAAATCCAAGGTCTTGCTCATCGGCGAGGGCCTACCAGAGAGAAGCATCGCTCCTCTAAGTGTAGCCACCACCGTCAGATGCCTTGGCGTAGATTTTTCAGCCGATCTCCGCCGCTTAGCAGCGATCAACGGTAGACGATTGCTTCAGAGAATCAGGGGAAGTCTGGCAGATCACCGGCTGCGATCCCTCGACATAGTTCAACGTACACAATATGTGAACATCTATCATGCCTCTCGCATACCCCATGTTGCTCAAGTGCTACCGATCCCAACTCTCCTGGCACGGCGTATACTGGCTGCGTTAGGCTCCTACGTCAGCTCCGGACTGATATTCAAAGTGCAATACGACGCCTTTGCACTCCCGCTGGAACGTGGTGGGGTGGGACTAACACATGTGCCGACCAGAGTCACGGCGCTCTACGTCAGCTCTCAGTTAAAAATCTGGCGACGTTGCCCACAGAGTCTCACCGGTATCCTAATCAATGCCTTTGTCCCGGACTCTTTGGTAGCCCCAGTGACGATTGCAGCCATTCCAGTTGCCTTCCATCATATCCGACGATTCTTCTTGGACCTTAGTTATGTATACAAATCTTTACCACCTGCTCGTTTGTCTCAGACTAAAACAGTATATGATCTGCTTCAACAGTGTCGACCATCCAACCCGATCGAAATTAAGCATCCACAGTATGTGTGGAGGCATATATGGAAAGCTATTTACGAACGTTTTCTCGAATCAGACGTCCAGTCAGCTTGTTATCTCACTGTGAACGGAAAACAAGTAAACCGACATCGCCTGCATCGGATCCATCTCGCCGATTCGCCCCTCTGCATTCACTGCGGAGTGGACGACACAGACGGCCACAGGTTCCACTGTGGTCAGGCGAACGATGTCTGGACGCTCGCGCGGCGAATTTTGGCGTTCCTTACTCGCCAAACACCCGCCCAGATCGACATCAACATGCTCTTATTTCCGGAGGAGACTTTCTACCCCACCACCAAAACACACTCGGTAAATTGGATTCGTGGCTACACGATCCGATACCTCTTTGATCCTGGCGAGAAATCAGTACTTGGATACTGGAACTTTATTAATGAACGACACTGCGTCCTAACCCGTAACCCAAAGTACCAGCAATATTTTTCCAACTTTTTACGGAGTGCCTTTCACGACCCACCTCGCAGCTCGAACGTCCAAGCGATGAGAAGATAAATCTTAACACAACCAACCTGAACTGAACAGGACCCACAACGGAACATAATAATCAACGAGAAGACACGTTTGGACGATTCTAAGTATGCCGGCGGCAACACTACGGCGCACCTCTTATTATATATTAAATAAATATATACACATAAAGAATTAAAAAAAAATACAAAAGAGAAGAAGTTTTCCCAGTTTTTTTTCTTCCAATTCTCATGAGTTTTATTTCATTTTCTTTATTATTTTCCTGCTTTCGGTAGCCTATTAGCTTTCCTTGACCTTTATTAGAATTAGGTTAGTTGGACTGGGACTACGATAAGGTAGGAGCCAACGCCTGAAGTGGACAAGTTAATTTTTTGTTCTGAGGGTAAAAGTGCCGGTGGCAAGTTACCCCCCCCCCCCCCCCCAAAAAAAAGCAGTCTAAAGCACCTCGCTGCGGAGCGCGCGGTTGCTCGCCGTGGAGGTTCGAGTCCTCCCTGGGGCATGGGTGTGTGTTGTGTTTGTCCGTAAATTAGTTTACCTAGGTTTAAGTAGTTTGTAAGCTACGGACTGATGACCACGCTGTTTGGCCTGATAGATTTACAGACATTTTTGAAGCCGCCTCATGAGCTACAGAAACATAGAATAATGTCAATTTTGAGCAGTACGGGAATTTATTCCTCGCTCCATATAGGGCCAAAGGAGATTGCGGAAAGATATATACTACCCAGAAATATTCATTAAAAAAATGGTAGTCTCAGTTGCTATTCTAAGAGATAACTCGATGGTACTCAAATTCAAATGTTTGTAAAGCTTATGGGACTTAACTACGGGGTCATCAGTCCCTAAACTTACAAACTACTTATGAACTAGGACGGCACAAATATCCATGCGCGAGGGGGGATTCGAACCCCGAACGTAGTGGCCGTGCAGTCCGTGACTAAAGCGCCTCAGTCCCCTCGGCCACCGCGGCCGGCTCGATGGTACTTATAAAACACCATCTTCTGAGATATTCTACGCATCCTTAAAGGCAAATTTCCTATTTATAATAGAGAAACCGGAGAAAATATGGAACATTTTCTTTCCGACCTTGAGTCTATTATTCTACAACACGCGAACAGAAACGTTTAGATTCATAACAGTAAAGGAAACGGGCTCAGAAATAGTCATGCAGCGACTGGGAGACAACGCCACAACGGTCACGAGTCGCTAGCCAATTTGCTCGACAAAGGTAGGATGCAGCCACCGTCTCCGTCGCCTCAGACGACAGTCGGTATGCAGTACAATAGTCGACGCCCCAGGGGTTCCGAAGGAAGTTGGAGAACAATCTGCCCTACCTTTCACGGACCCCGGGACACGCGAAATAATAGGGGAAGTCAGTGGCTGGCTGGAACAGAACAACAGAATCAATTAGATGCACCAGGTACTCGGAACGTGTTTATCTTTAGACACAAAACATTTGCTGTTACCCAAGGAGACCGAACAGTCTATGGTACTGAGGTAGCGGATGCTGCACCTCAAACATTATTCGCTGCGTCAACTGAGTTCCCTGATGATCAAAGTGAGTGCACATTCCACACACCTGTAAGGATTCTGAGATATAATGGTGGTATAGAAATGGTGACGACTTGGCCTAGAGCAAATATCTATGAGTATTTGTATGCAAGCATCTAAGCGACTATAGGAGGAATTAACATTGATGTTTAATCAGACGCAAAACGAATTATTATAGGTCTCATTTGACGAGATAAACTGCCTACATAAACTTCCAACTTTTCCATTCGAAACTATAAACTACCTGTCACACTAGGGAAAAAATCAAAACAGTTGAATTTTTGACCCATAACAACCGATGTATGCACATCTTTAGTGGTGGATGCTCTCGATGAAGATTGCTTTAAAGGGTTAGAGTACTTATAAGAACAGGAAACAAAACATTATTTACACTGCTGGCCATCAAATATGCAGCATCAAGAAGAATATGAGATATCTCAGTAAAGTTTTTCTGAGAAATAACAAGTTGTACAAACATCACAAGATGAAATAATCGCACTTACGTGTTTTACAGCCCACTTTAGATTTGTAGTTTTATAAGATTTTGCAAACATTTCGGATCAAAATAATAATCTACATAATAAAAATGTATGGTGATACGATTACGACTCTACTATTGTGGTAATATCTGTGCACCTAACACATAATATTCTTTCTGACAGTATTTTAACAAACAGGCAAAATTATGTGATATTTGAGTTTAGCTTTGACAAAATACTCCTTTTTTAACTTTTACCTCTTTGAACTATCATTTTAATCTCTCTCCCATATTTTCATTATATTTAGCCGTTGAAATATTATCACCTGTCTTGCCTTGGTAGTTTAAAGTTTATTTTCTTTGCCTGTACTGGTTACGAATGAACGAACGTAGCGTACATTTGGCGTTCGGACGAGTGACTATAGCCTGGATGGAACACAGCGTACATTTGGCGTTAGCAAATCTGTCACGTGACATCCCTCGTCCTGGAATCTCTTCTGCGTACGCCACCTTGCTTTCTCTACTTGATGACTTTCTTATTATAACCCAAGCGTTGTCATTTAAAAGCAATGCCGTACTGAAAATTATGAAAAACACGTCGTTCTTAGGACAATGAATTACAATCTAATGTTGGTTAGTTAGTTAACAGCTGCCATCGATGGTACGAGAATTAGATTGCCGCGGTGGAGTATCCGAGCGGTCTAAGGCGCCTCGCTGCGGTTCGCGCGGTTGGTCGCCGTCGGAGGTTCGAGTCCTCCCTGGGGCATGGGTGTGTGTGTTGTTCTTAAGTTAGTTTACCTTAGTTTAAGTGGTTTGTAAGCTAAGGACTGATGACTACGCAGTTTGGTCCGATATATTTACAAACATCTGAACATTTTTTAATTACAGATTATTCTCACAACTGTTCGCCATAGCGTAATAGGCGAGGAATTAGTTTGTGATGTAAGAACATGTTAGACGGTGGTTCGGAACTTGCTACGGCGCGGCGGCTCAGCGCGCTCGGCCAAAGGGTTGCCGGCATAGTAGCTCAACGCCCTCTGTAACGAGAAAACTGAGTTATCCGAAACTATCAAAATTGGACAAAACAAATCAACGTCCACAAAGTACCCGTTCAAACTGAAGAACCAATCAAAAGAGAGACGGTTCAACTAACACCATCTCAAGAGAAGGCCTGTGCGTTCCCGTGCCACGTCACGCAGAGTAGGTCGCTGGCCGCTGTGAGGCGGTGGGCTGTGCCCCATCTGCCACCCAGCGAGCTACGCGATCGCGACCTACTTGCGTGACGTGACGTGGCACGGGAACGCACAGGTCTTCTCTTTAGACGGTGTTGGTTCAACGTCATCTGTAATTTAAAAAAAAACTGAGTAAAATTCTCAACCAACAACCCAGAACGAATATGAACAAACGACCGCAAAGCATCGATCTCACTCAATATATATGTAACTGTGGTGTCGCACAAGTCCAAAGTGCGCGCCACCTACTTTCGCCGCGCGCCGCCATGCACGCACGGCGCGGCGTTCTTACGACGACAGCCACGAGCGCCCTCTGCGGCATCTCCGCTCGTGGCCACCAGTGAACGACATCGTTCACTTGGGACTGAGATAGGAACCAGTTAAGACCTTCGGAATCTGATAGGCACCAGTGAAGACTTTGCTATCGTACAGGCACTAGGCAGGCCTCTAACAACTATGTATCAGCATTCTGCCGTACTGATCTCTGTAAAAGTTAAGTATTGTATAAATTCTGTTCAATATATATCTCGTTCTAATTTAATCTAGTGTTTCTAGTTTCTGGCTGCTCCCCTCCGTACCTGCACCAGCGTGCTATCTTTATTCCTGTGTCGGACTCATTCCACTCGGCCACCGACACCTACGACGGAAACGGGACACAAAAGCGGCGACGAGGCTGGGAAACAAAAGTGGCGACGAGGAGTGATAGACGAACCTTGGACCAGCCCGCTTGCAGCAGCCAGACAGCAGCAGTCGGAGCACGCAGAAATTGCTCCCGCCCACCCACCCTTATTATAAGAATTTTGGGGGAAAATATTTTGTTACGTGTTTTGTGGACTTTTTTTGTTGCAGCGCGTCCTCTTTCATATTGCATTTGTGTTTTGTTATAATTTACTTGTATGCGCGGCGCCTAATCGGTCAGCATGGCCACTACCCCGAACCCAAACTTAATGGAAATTATTCAGTTACAGACGGCGCAAATAACACAACTCCTGCAGGCTGTGGCCCAGCTCACAGCGCAAGCAGCTAACCAACAACAACAGCCGCCGCTTCAGCAGCCCACACCTGCCGCCGCAACGCTTCCTACGTTTCGCCAGTACAACGAACGTGAGGAAGAATGGAGCGACTACTTCGCACAGTTTCAAGAACTCGTCGCGGCTCATCAAATTACAGGTCAGAAAGTGAAGCATCTGCTATTATCTGTGGTGGGCACCAACACCTTCGTGTTACTGAAAAAACTTTTCCCCGACGTATCTCCTCGTGATGTAGACTTTGAACAAATAGTAGAGGCACTAAATGTTCATTATGAGAGAAACGTTCTCGTAGCTGCGGCACGGTACCGATTTTTCAGACTTAAAAAATTACCGCAGCAGTCACACCAAGAGTGGATTACGGAACTGAAGGGCTTAACCCGCAAATGTAAATTTACTTGCTCTTGTGGACTTTTGTATACTGACGTGATGTTGAGGGATGCGATTACGCAGAATATTCAGGACCCCAGAATTAGAGCAGCAATTCTGAAACAGTCTGACCCCTCATTAGACAGTGTACTGCAGCTTATAGATGCGCATGATACTTTTGACTTAGCAGATGTAGAAATGCAAAGCCACAGTGTTAATTCAGTGCGCCGCAACGGTCGCTTTCCTAGCCGTAGTTCTCATTGTAGCACTAGTGATTCTTACAATAGTACAGGCCGTGCTGAACAGACAGTGAACAGTAGCCAGTGTAAAAGTGCGACACAAAGGTCGCCCCGTCGTGTTAGAAACAGTGATTTGAATAACGGGCGCCAACGCTCATTTCAGAAAAATGTACGTAAATCTTGCCCCCAGTGTGTGTCTCGCCACAAGCGTGCTCATTGCCCTAGTCGCAACCCAACCTGTTATCAATGTGGCATATCAGGACATGTACAGTCTGTGTGTATGCAAATTAAAAACTCAAAGAACGGTACCGTTAGAAACAGTGCTTCTGTACAATCTGTAAATGTTATACGGGCTGTGGACTTGGACAGTGCTTTCCTTGGATCTCAATTACAAGAAAATAGTTCTGCACCTATGGCAAAACTATATAGTGCACCACGTAGCAAGCGCCGACGAGCGCGTAAAACAGTGCAACGGAAAAGGGTTCGGGACAAGCAAAATGACTATGAACAGTGCATTCCTGTAGTGAAAATAGTGCCTTCTGCAACTGCTCCTTGTAATAGTGCCCAGTACTGTGTAGCTAGTGACAGTAGACATCAAGTAGCTACTCAAAAGTGTCGTGCAGTAGTTAGTACATCTGGAGTAGCTTCGCATGCTTGCGCGGACGCCGATCTGGCGGTAGTGCCATCTAGTGACAGTGTTGTTAATCCGCTGCGTGCCGAGTCTGCGCCGCTTACTTCACTACGCGGCCCGCGCAAGCGCAGTAAACAAACCGTAGCAGACGTTGCCCACATTCACGCACCTGTCGAGCGCCACAAGCCAAAACTGTTTGTGACTCTCTTCATAGAAAATAAGACGGTGCAATTTCAGCTTGATACTGGTTCCGCTGTCACATTAATAAATAAAGATACTTATGAACTTCTGGGTTCGCCAAAATTGTCGCCGTCACAGCAAGTGTTAACAGCTTATACAAGTCAAAATATTCCCGTGCTAGGAACGTGTAGCCTGCCCGCCTCTTTTCAAGGTGTAACAAAAACAGTCGCTTTTGTAGTTCTTCAGGCCAAATCGACACAGAACATTTTTGGACTAGATGCTTTTGACTTGTTTGGTTTATCAATTCAAAGAGATGTGCTTCAAATTTCGTCAATAGTGCCTCAGGATAAAATCAATGCATTGTGTGACAAATATAGTGACTTGTTTTCGCCGGAACTAGGTTGTGCAAAAGACTTCGTGGCACATGTAACTTTAAAAGAATCTGCAGTTCCAAAATTTCGTAAAGCTAGACCAGTGCCTATCGCAATGCGTGATACAGTTGCCGCAGAACTTAAACGTTGGCAAGATAGTGGGGTGATTTCTCCTGTTTCTGCGAGTCAGTGGGCCTCGCCTTTAGTAATTATACCCAAGCCGTCAGGAAAACTTCGTCTCTGTGCGGACTTTAAATCAACAGTGAACGGTCAAACAATTGTAGACACTTATCCCCTGCCCAGACCTGACGTACTGATGGACAAGCTAGGACAGTCTCGCTTCTTTTCTAAGATTGATTTAGCAAAGGCATACTTACAAATTCCCCTTGATGACGAGTCAAAAAAATTTTTCGTCATTAATACTCACATGGGCCTTTTTCAATTTCAACGCCTACCCTTTGGCAGTTCTTCCGCCCCAGCTATTTTTCAGCGCTTTTTGGAACAGCTGACAGTTTCTGTACCTTGTTGCTCGAACTATTTAGATGACATTGTGGTATCCGGACGTACAGTCGAAGAACATTTAGCAAACCTGGAGTGCCTTTACAAAGTTTTGACTGCAGCAGGTCTACGTTGTAATAAAGCAAAGTGTTCGTTTTTTGAAACTGAAATAGAGTACCTAGGCCATGTGATTAATGCCCAAGGAATTCATTCCTTACAGTCACATCTTAGAGCAATCAAAGACTTGCCTCCTCCTAAGAATGTGCATGAATTGCAAGCAGTAACGGGAAAGCTTAACTATTATTTCCGGTTTATTCCCAATGCCTCTCAGATTGCAGCTCCACTGCATCACTTACGTAGGAAGAATGTTCCTTTTGTATGGTCCAAAGATTGCCAGGTTGCCTTTGACAAATTAAAGTCTGCACTAATCAGTGATGCATGTTTGATTCCCTTTGACCCACAGAAGCCTGTAGTGCTAGCAGTTGATGCCTCGTCGTACGGTCTGGGTGCAGTTTTGTCACATCGCATTGGATGTCACGATCGTCCTATTGCCTTTGCTTCCAAGCTACTGACGCCGAAGCAACAGAATTACAGTCAGATAGAAAAGGAGGCCTTAGCAATAATTTACGGCGTCACAAAGTTTAATCATTATCTCTATGGCAGAAAATTCTATTTGTTGACAGACCACAAGCCTCTCACGTCGTTGTTCTCACCCACAAAGCCAATTCCACCACGAACGGCACAAAAGCTTCAGAGATGGTCCTTAATACTGTCTAATTATCAGTATGAGATTTTGTACCGACCTACCACTAAACACGCCAACGCGGACACACTTTCCCGACTTCCGGTTGGCCAGGATGTGTCATTTGATTCTTCAGAAATGAGATGTTGTCAAATAGACTCCAAAGATGCTTCCGCTGTCGCAGATTTCCCTTTGAACTCTCGTCGGGTTGCACAGGAAACAGCTGCGGATGCAGACCTAAGTGTGGTAGCACGTTTTGTTCGCTCAGGGTGGCCTGCCAGAGCCAAAGACATTGATCGGCCTCTGGTTCGACGTTATTTTGCACAACGTCATGCATTGTCTTTAAGTCAGGGTGTTCTGTTGTTACATACGGACAACGACCAAACAAGAGTGATTGTTCCTCGTTCCCTGCAACGTGAAGTGTTACGCCTCCTGCATCAAGGACATTGGGGTATTGTTAGGACAAAGCAATTGGCCAGACGTCATTGTACCTGGGTTGGTATGGACGCTCAGATAGAGAGCATGACATCACAGTGTACAGTTTGTGCGGAGCATCAGGCGGCTCCTCCACAGAGTTTTTCAGACTGGCCACGCCCCAAGGGACCATGGCAACGTTTACATATTGACTTTGCCGAACCTTTCTGGAATACGCGCTGGTTAATTGTTGTAGACGCTTTCAGCAAGTTTCCTTTTGTGATTGCCATGAACTCAACGACAGCTTCTAGTACGATCAGTGCCTTAACATCAGTGTTTTGCATCGAAGGTTTGCCTGAAACTATAGTCAGTGACAATGGACCTCAGTTTGTTAGTGCGGAATTTCAACAGTTTTGTCGTGTGAATGGCATTCAGCATATCACCACCGCACCTTTTCACCCTCAGTCCAATGGTGAAGCAGAACGTTTCGTTCGAACATTCAAGTCTCACATGGAGAAGATGAAAGGTCAGCACTCCAGGCAGCAAGCTCTTCAAATTTTCCTGTCTACGTATCGGTGCATGCCACGTGACGGACCGTCTCCTGCCGAGCTGCTACACGGCCGCCGTCACTGCACTCTCCTTCACCTGCTGCAGCCTCCCACGCACCGAGTCGGTTCGTATGGCGCTACGCGTTTTCAGGTTTCTACGCCGGTGCTGTACAGGTTGTTTGCTGGTATGAAGAAGACATGGTTGCCAGGCACCATTCAGCGAGTGCTCGGTCGCAATATGTATGTTGTACGTTCTTCCACAGGGTCGGAGCTGCGGCGCCACGCAAACCAATTGCGCTTGCACAGGCCGCGCGATCCTGTCTCCGGTTTCTTGATTCCAGACCCAGTTCACCGCCAGGGAGCACAGCCACATCGCTCGCCGCCGGGCCCAGCTCCCCGTGCTACGAGCTCCCGATGGATGTCGACGCGCCTCCTACGCAGTCGGCCCCTCCGCCTCCGTCGCCGCCGCAGATGACAGCGTCACCGAGAGGGACTCCGGGACCGTGCGGGCCCCCCCAGCTTGGGCCACGCACCTCAGAAGATGACCTGCTCCCTCTGGGCGGGGGTGTGCGCCCTTCCTCAGGTTTCGCCGGGTTTCCTGGAGGATCGCAAGGCGGATGCCGGGGCGCGGACGGCGTTTCGATCCCAGCCTCAGCTACGACGCCAGTCCCACCAGTAACGCCCCCGCCCAGGCCCTCCTCCCAGTGCCGTCGCCATGGCCCTCAGCCCTACGTCACGACGGCGCGGCCGTTTGGAGGGGAGGGGTGTGGTGTCGCACAAGTCCAAAGTGCGCGCCACCTACTTTCGCCGCGCGCCGCCATGCACGCACGGCGCGGCGTTCTTACGACGACAGCCACGAGCGCCCTCTGCGGCATCTCCGCTCGTGGCCACCAGTGAACGACATCGTTCACTTGGGACTGAGATAGGAACCAGTTAAGACCTTCGGAATCTGATAGGCACCAGTGAAGACTTTGCTATCGTACAGGCACTAGGCAGGCCTCTAACAACTATGTATCAGCATTCTGCCGTACTGATCTCTGTAAAAGTTAAGTATTGTATAAATTCTGTTCAATATATATCTCGTTCTAATTTAATCTAGTGTTTCTAGTTTCTGGCTGCTCCCCTCCGTACCTGCACCAGCGTGCTATCTTTATTCCTGTGTCGGACTCATTCCACTCGGCCACCGACACCTACGACGGAAACGGGACACAAAAGCGGCGACGAGGCTGGGACACAAAAGTAACCACCAGTGTAAATTTTTTGGACCACTTTATTTTTCCTCTTCCTTCCTAAAAGGTTTTCGCACACGTTGTTAACTGTACACAACTATATTCTGCAAGATTCCAAGTTGTTCAACGGTAACAGCGCTTTCTCTGAAAAGTACATTTGTTCTGTTTCGAAAACATGCCATTAAATACATAGCAAAGAATTATAAAAATAGACTTCTTTATCACATGTACATAAACTGGGGAGATGCTGTCACAATGACTTTTGTAAATGACGTTTTGATAGTACTAACTTTCTATATATATAAAGTACTAGAGCTATGTGGAATTCAGTATTACCACACTTATCCCGTTTGTGATTTTAGCTGTAAAAGAAAACGTAATTACCGTCTGAAATAGAATATTTGCCCTTAATTTCAGCGCAGAACAGAGTACCAGGAACGAAGCCATATCCGAACTACAGGAAAGGTAATACTATCTAAATTAAAAGCGTCCTTAGCAACCATGTCAAATTCAAACATTTTAGTAGATGCATTGATTCTAATTAATGACTTTTAATATATTGCATAAATAGTGAATAAACACTTAGAAAAATAATAAACAAGGTAATTTGTTGCAATGTATACCCTTCCCTTCCGTTTCATTACGGAACTACACGTGCCACAGAAATCTAGGACTTCCTTTACATACGAAACTAACTGTATCAGCACGTTGTTTAGAATGTTCATGATCACAGTATCATCCCAGTTTATGTGCATATGCTTCAGAAGACTATTGTTCAATCCGTTGTTATTTATTTCACGGCATAGAAGAAACACACAATTTAGAGGGAGCATTCTTACATATGCACAACTCTAAACATTGAAGAGCATAGCTCAATTGAATTAATAAGAGTGCCCGAAACCCTTTTAGAAAAAAAAGGAGAAAAAGAATTTTTGTTTAGTGGCGGGTTCCGAACCACTGAGCATGTGTATTACATATGTACAAATGTTTGTAAATCTATCGGACCAAACTGCGTGGTCATCAGTCCGTAGTTTACAAACTACTTAAACTAAGGTAAACTAACCTAAGGACAAAAAAATGTTTGTAGAACTTATGGGACTTAACTATGTGGTCATCAGTCCCTAAGCTTACAAACTACTTACGAACTAGCTAAGACTAAGGACGGCACAAATATCCATGCCCGAGAGGGGATTCGAACTTAAGGACAACACACACACCCATATCCGAGGGAGAACTCGAACCTCCGAAGGCGAGCAACTGCACGCTCCTCACCGAGACGCCTTAGACAGCTCGGCTACTCCATCTAGGCATGTATTACACCTCAACGCGCTGCCCACTACACTACGACTAACTCATAGAATATGCTTCCTTTAATCGTGCGCTATTGATGGCAGTTGTTAACTGATGCTAATACGACATTTTTAGACACGAGATTATCATTTATCGTACGAAGAACGACGTGTTTTTGTTAATTCTTCAGTGCGCCATTGCTTTGAAATGACAACGTGTAAGTTACAACAAGAAAATCACCAAATACGCAACGCAAGATGGCGTATGCCAGAGAGAGTTCTGGGCGTCGAATGTCACGTGACATCTCCGAATGTCTGGTTTTCGTAAATTCAATGGAGGACTTTGGGTGGCAATCCGTGTACATGAAGGTAAATGCCTCTTAAAAGTAAATGCAGAAACTGAAAGTTCGACACAAACCTTATTTACATAAGCCTTCATGCAATAGAAAAAGGCAAGTTATTTTGCCATACGCGTTTCACATTTATTAGCAAGGCATCTTTAGTGGCCTGGAATATATATGTGTTTATGTTTTAAAATATTTCGTTTTATATGTTTTTGGTATTTTATGATATAAAAAGTTCTGGAGCATTATTTAATTACAGCTGAGGATATTTTAATGTTATTCTCACAGTACGAGAACGAATATTACCTACAGAGTGAGGGACTATTTATGGGCCCCTATTATAAGGAACATTAGCTAACATTTTCATCAGTCACTTACAAAACCAGATATTTGAATGAAATAGAGGCAGACAGAATATTCAGAGTTATATATCGGCTCAGATATGTAATGATATTATATGTCTGATAGATGACAAAAATGAAAATGCAAATGAACGTCACTCTGAAATAAACAAAGGCCACAAAAACATAAAGTGCAAAGTCGGAAAACAAATAACAACAACATTACTTTCCGCCGGCCGCGGTGGCCGAGGGGGTTGAGGCGCTCCAGTCACGGTCTGCACACCGAGCGAGGTGGCGCAGTGGTAACACACTGGACTCGCATTCGGGAGGATGGTGGTTCAAATCCACCTCCGGCCATCCAGATTTAAGTTTTCCGTGATTTTCCTAAATCACTCCAGGCATATGCCGGGATGGTTCCTTTCAAAGGGCACGGCAGATTTCCTTCCTCATCCTAACCCAAAAACTCCGAGCGTAAGCTCCGTCTCTAATGACCAAGCTGTCGACGGGACGTTAAACCCTAAGCATCCATCCATCCACGGTCTGCACGGCCACTACGGTCGTGGGTTCGAATCCCCCCTCGGGCATGGATATTTGTGCCGTCCTTAGTCTTAGCTAGTTCATAAGTAGTTTGTAATCTTAGGGACTGATGACCCCGTAGTTAAGTCCCATAAGTTCTACAAACATTTGAAAATTTTGAACATTATTTTCCTTGCTCTAACAGTAGAAAAAGAAAAGGGCAAACATTCGTTTAAGATTTCATACCCAAAATCAGAATGTTGCTGCATTTAGACTCATGTTATATGATCTAAACAGAATCCCTCTCATCAAGAAAAACCATCAAAGAGAAACGAACAAAATTATACAAATAGCGAGGAACAGTGGTTACGACACGCTAGAAGTACTGACTCAGTCAGAAAATTAAAAGACGAATACTAAACAAACACAACATTTCAAACACGCAGACCCATATACTCTACGTCATAATTGAAAATAACAATTACGGATAACCAGACCTGAGATAAACACAAACCCACATCTCACCTCTCTCTCTCTCTCTCTCTCTCTCTCTCTGTGTGTGTGTGTGCCTCCATCACTCTCTGTCTCTCTCCGTCTCTATTTCCCCAGCCCCCTCTCTCTCACTCTCTTAGTCTCTGTCCCTCACTCTCTTCGCACGCGCTCTCTCTCTCACTCTCTTTGTCTCTGTCCTTCACTCTCTCTCGCTCACTCTTTTTTTTCTTTCTTTCTCTCCCACACAAACACGAGCAGGAGATATAAAGAAATAGTAATGATAATAATAACGATAATAACTGGTGCAATATTTTCCCCCATTACATCGGAAACACACACACCGACATAAAGCAAAGATAGGATAAGCACACATTGAACAGTTGGCAACACCACGCAAAAGAAAAACACAATAAAAAGAAAATGATATGGCTTAGTGGCTTAGTGCTGAACTGAAAAATACCGTGGATTAAAAGAAGACCAAAGACAACACCCCAAATTACCAAACACCAGAAAATGCAGACCATCATCCACCAGAAATGTAAGTAATAATATCAGAAGATACTTCTCTATACATTATCTACACCATATATACCGCGCCAGAACTGCTTATAACGTGAAACACTAAAAATGTAAAGAAACGAAATATTGTAAAACATAATCATGCCACTGAAGAGGCCTTGCAAATAAAGGTGAATCACGTATGGGAAAATAACTTGTCTTTTTCAGTTTTATAGACGGCTTATACAAATAAATATCTGCATTACCAAGAAAAACCAACTGTGAGAAGAAAGGACAGAAAATAAGTAACAATGTTATTACAGCCATGTCAAACAGTCTCTGTCCATGAGTGCAACAAGCTCACGAACACACATCTAAGACTCCGCAAAACGATACCGCATATGAAATCCAACAAAACTTGCAATATTAACAACTTAATTCCGAATTACAGTACTTTAGAGGTTAAAATAGTTCTTCAGCGGCACAAAGGTCAACATTTTATGCAGAAAGATGTTACATCTACAGCTACATGTACATGGGATACTCTGCAAATCATATTTAAGTGCCTGGCAGAGGGTTCATCGAACCACCATTATACTATTATCTCCCATTCCATTCTCGAATAGCGCGCGGGAAGAAAGAATACCTGAATCTCTCCGTTCGAGCTCTGTTTTCTCGTATTTTATTCTGATGATCATTTCTACCTATGTAAGTGGGAGTCAACAATAAATTTTCGCATTCGGAGGAGAATGTTGGCGATT
Source organism: Locusta migratoria (assembly GCA_026315105.1). Taxonomy (NCBI): domain Eukaryota; kingdom Metazoa; phylum Arthropoda; class Insecta; order Orthoptera; family Acrididae; genus Locusta; species Locusta migratoria. Next base: position 561,538,487 of record CM048755.1, on the reverse strand, counting down.
GGAGTTTCGTAAGTAGCCCACGCCGCAGCGATAAGCGTTGTAATGATTCCCATCCCAGATCCTGTATCATTTCCGTAACGCTGTCTCCCCTGTATCGTGACAATACGAAACGAGCTGCCATTCTTTGGACTCTTTTGATGTCCTCCGTCAAATCCACCTTATAAGGATCCCACACTGGGCAGCAATACTCCAAAAATGGACGGACGAGCGTAGTGTATGCAGTTTCTTTTGTAGTTCTATTGCATATTTTAAGGGTTCTGCCAATAAAACGCAGTCTCTGGTTCGCCTTTCCCACGACATTATCTACGTGTTCTTTCCAATTTAAGTCTGATGTAATAGTAATCCCTAGGTATTTTGTGGAGTTTACGGCCTTCACGTGCGATTGATTTATCTTGTAAACAAAGTTTGACGGATTTCTTTTCGTACTCATGTGGACGTTTTCACACTTATCATTATTTATAGTCAATTGCCAATTTTTACACCATAGTGATATGTTATTCAGATCGTTCTGCAGTTGGTTTTGATCTTCAGATGATTTTACAAGACGGTAAATGACGGCGTCATCTGCAAACAACCTAAGAGAGCTACTTAGATTTTCCCCTAAATCATTTATGTAAATAAGGGACAGCAGAGGACCAATAACACTACCCTGTGGAACGCACGATATCACCTCTGTTTTAGTCGATGCCTTACCATCGATTCCTACGAACTGTGTCCTCTCTGACAGGAAATCCGCTATCCAATCGCAAATTTGGGGCGATATACCATAACCACGCAATTTGATTATAAGCCGTTTGTGAGGTACGGTGTCAAAAGCCTTCTGGAAATCAAGAAATACGGAATTGATTTGCGAACCCTTGTTGATATCACCCATCATTTCGTGTGTATAAAGAAGTAGTTGTGTTTCGCATGAACGATTTTTCTAAATCCGTGTTGACCTTGGGTCAATAGCTCGTGCTTTTCGAGATAATTCATAATATTTGAATACAGGATATGTTCCAAAACCCTGCTGCAAATTGACATCAATGAAATAGGCCTGTAGTTTAGTGGGTTACTCCTACTGCCTTTCTTGAATATAAGTGTGACCTGTGCAACTTTCCAATCTTTTAATACAGATCCTTCTATGAGAGAGGGGTTGTCTATGGCTGTTAAGTAAGGCGCGATCGTTTCAGCATAATCAGATAGAAATGTAATGGGTACATAATCCGGACAAGAAAACTTGTTCTTATTAAGTGATTTTAGTTGCTTCACTACTCCGGTGATATTGCCGCGAGTGACCACGTACACTGACTGCCGGCGTGGCGCACGGGATAGCGTCACGGACTGCGGTGGCGAAGGTAGCCGGTTCAGTCCCGCCCACCAACAAAAATTTATTTCTTTGTAATTAACAATTCCAGAATGTACTACATCTTTCGTATGTTCACTTGTAAATTCTACTTGTTTCTTATGTTAACTGTTCTTCTAATTTCTGGTCAATTCTGTTTGTGTATAAATAGCAGAGCACTCTGCCCGCGAGGCAGTCAGTGCTGCGTGTATGTTTCGTTCGTGGCTGACTGCCCGCCTGGTTACATCGGTGCGCGGGCCGGGCGGTTGTTTACGTCAAGTGTTACGCGGTCGGCGGCTCTCTTCGCATCGTTTGCTAGTTATGGTTTCGTTCCGTGAATGAACATGGAGTCTGAAGACTGGGAAAATAACGTACAATGTCAGTTTGATCCGTCTGCTCCCAGGCCGTCCGCGGTGGAAGTTCACAATTGGCTGCAGGACGAACTCCAGTTACCGGAAGCTGTTGTTCTCGGTTTACAGATAGACGTTTTCGTTCATTCTCTGTTTATTATGTTTTGTTCCCCGGACTTGTGTGATGCCCTGGTCAATGTGAACGTCACGAACGCCGGTTACGGACTTAGGTCGGTGCGCGTCTTTAACCTCCCGTTTGAGGTTCGCAATGACACTATTGCACGGTGTCTCGCGCCCTACGGTGAGGTGCTTTCGATAGAGAAGGAACACTGGTCATCCGCGTACATCTATCGGGTCGAGAATGGGATCCGCAGCGTCCGGATGGTTGTCAAGAGACACGTCCCGTCCTTCGTGTTCGTCAACGGTCACCGGGCGTTCGTTTCGTACAGCGGGCAGCCGCAGACCTGCTCGCTCTGCGGCGGCACGGGACACTTCCGGCAGCACTGCCCACGACGCCGGCGCCCCGCGCAGCTGCCGGCGGCCGGAGTCGACGGCGACGCTTCGTACGCTGCGGTGGCGCTGGGCGGCCCACGCCTGCCCGCCCGCAGGGCCGCGGACGACGGCACGGGATCCGAACCCGTCTCCACAGGACGTGTCGTTGCTACCTCCAGCGGACACCGCGGTACCTGCTCCTCACGGGACGGAAGATCGGGATGCGTCCTCGCCCACCGACGCGGCGTCCATCGATACGCCGGCCTATGCCTCTGCTGCTGCGATGCGGACGCGCTCGCTGTCGCCGCTGAAGTTGAACACCAGATAGAAGATGTTGTTGTGGAACACGTAATGGCGCCGGGATCCGAACCCGCTACCTCCTTAGCTGAAGTTTAACACCGGCGAGAAGATGTTGCTGTGGAACATAAAAAGGCGCCGGGATCCGAACCCGCTACCTCTTCTGTTGAAGTGACGCCCTTTGTTCGTCCGTCCGTCACCATACGGAGTGGCCCCGTCGTCTCTCAAGAACCGCTGCCCCAGCGTGACAGCTCACGTGGTTCTTCGCGTGATTCCTCGTACGACAGTTCACGCGGTCATTCGTACGGTGACTCGCGGGAATCGCGGGACTCTTCGTCTGACGGGCGCAGTAGGTATGCCCAGTTCCGCCAGCACCGTGGTCTGTCGGGTAGATCGAAGTACTCGGAGAATCGGGGTCCCAGGGACGTCGTCCGTCCACAAGCTGACGATGACCAGTGGCTGAAGGAGGAAAGAGCTCGACAGCTGCGAGAGGTGCTCCAGACATCGGCAGAGTCCTTCCAGATGGACGTCGACGCCTTCCGTGATGCGACCGCCGCTGTGAAGAGGAAGGCGGAAGATGACCACTCGCAGCGCGCGTGCCAGCAGCCTGGGAGTGGCTAGGAGAAGCCGTTTGTGTGGGCGGACGAGGTGGAGCCCAGCGACGGGACTTGAGTGTCTGTTTCGACCGGCCGCTCTGGTGGGGAGACGTGTCACTTCTGACTCGTCTGTCCTGACCAGTGGCTATGCTTACCGGACTTGCTATTGGATAATGGCTATGAACCTTTGATTCCGTGTGTTTCATTTCCTTTCTGTCAGTCTTGTGTTTCCTTTAGCTTTTTCTCATAGTTCGAAAATAGGGAACTGTTATTTCGTGTTTGTGCGTCCCACTCTTTTGTCTTAGGCTTTACCTCTATTCTTTGGCTACTTTTATTTATCTTTTCGTTTCATTTGTACATGTAATTTGGTGTGAACTCCCATTTATACCCTGTTGTATAGGTCGGAATGGCGGTCGTCTCCTATATGCACGGAATGAACGTTGTCTTCGTGTCCTTTTATATCACCTTCTTTTCTATTTTCTGTTTCCTTTCTTTGAGTTTTTGCCTTCGGGAAGTGACGATTTTGTTGAGTTTCCATTTTCTTAGTCTCATTTTTGGGAGTTCAGGAACGTCGTTTCGTTGGTATTATATTGTTGTTTCTACCTTTCTTTGCTGCTTTTGCGTGCTCGCCAGCCCTCTCGTCCACGTTTGTTTGTGTTTTGTTCTTTCTTTTATAAATAGCTCCATGTTTTTGGTGGACTCGCGGCTTGAAGTCTTGCCGCTATGGTTTTCTCTTTCGTTTGATCTTTTTTTCTCCTCACATTATGGCTGGTTACATTAATATTTTCTTTATTTCTACTTGTTCAAAAAAAAAAAAAAAAAAAAAAAAAAAAAAAAAAAAAAAAAAAAGTAATAAACGTGTTTTGAGAAAAAAAAGAAAAAAAAAATCCCGCCCACCGGCAAAAATTTATTTCTTTGTAATTAACAATTCCATAATGTACTACATCTTTCTTATGTTCACTTGTAAATTCTACTTGTTTCTTATGTTAACTGTTCTTCTCATTTCTGGTCAATTCTGTCTGTGTATAAATAGCAGAGCACTCTGCCCGAGAGGCAGTCAGTGCTGCGTGTATGTTGAGTTCATAATAAACGTGCTTTGAGTATAAGTGCTGTGTTCAGTTGCCTTCGAAGTCAAGCCTGCTTCCATTGCAACGCGACATTGTTTGGTGGAGGCGCCGGGTATCCTGTGCAACAGCTGCATCACCGTGGCTCCGATTAGGCAACGTAAAAACCGTCGCTTACACGGACTGGAACCGGAATACAAGGGATATACCGAGTACGTCCTTCCAAAAGTCCGTATCATAAGAAGAACCATGGAAACGAAACCAGCGGTAAGCAAGCTACACATCAGACACCCGTCGGTGTTCACTGGAGATGCTGGACAGGACCCCAACAAATGGCTAAAAGGTTTCGACCGAGTCGCCAAGTACAACAGGTGGGATCATACGATGTGCTTGGCCAACGTTTACTTCTACCTGGACGGAACAGCCCAGCAATGGTTCGAGAACAACGAAGACAAGTTGGATGACTGGGAGACGTTCCAGGAGGAACTGAAGAAGATGTTTGGAGACCGCCAGGGACAAATTTGTTCGGCGGAAGAACAACTGAAGAACCGGGCCCAACGACATGGTGAGCCGGCACAGTCTTACATACGTAATGTTTTGGCCCTGTGTAACATAGTCAATCCGAACATGACTGAGGCGGACAAAATCACGCACCTGATGAAGGGTATTGCAGATGACATGTACCAAGGTCTTCTGATAAAAGACGTTGCTACGACAGAAGAGTTCATTAAGTGGTGCCAGCGTATTGAAGAGATGCAACAAAGGATGTGTTGGCTGACTAACTTGAAGGATCCATCAGGTCGACTATCAAGATGGGCACTAAGACTCCAAGAGTACGATGTCACAGTGGTATTCAAGAACGGGCGCAAACACAAGGATGCTGAATGCCTTTCGATGAATCCATTAGTGGAACACAAAAGCATGAATGAAATTTCAGCCCTCTCTGAATTAGATGACGTTACAGCTGAACACAGGGAAGATCCAGCACTATTAAAAAAACATAGAGGACTTGGAGGAAGGAGATTCGACCAATGTCGACTTAAAACTTATAAACGGGACATTGTATAATAGCAACTATGACCCACTGGGCCCCAAATGGCTACTGGTTGTTCAGGCTCATCTCCAGCCAGATATTCTCAAGTATTTCCACGATGCTCCAATATGCGGTTAACTGGGAATCGTGAAGACCCTAGACAGAATCAGACGCAGGTATTACTGGAAAGGTCTCTACCGATCTGTCAAGCACTATGTGAGTCACTGTAAAGAGTGCCAGTGACGGAAGCATGTGCCGCAATTACCTCCAGGGCATCTCGTACCGATTCCGCCGGCAGCAGCTCCATTCCACCGAGTTGGATCGATCTTTTAGAGAGATTCCCGAAGTCGACAACCGGTAACCGTGGATAATAGTCTGCACTGACTACCTCACACGCTACGCTAAACCTGTGCCGACTGCAGAAGCTCCAGAGATCGCGAAATTCCTTGTATAAGACATTATTCTGAAGCACGGAGCACCACGTGTGATGATATTTGATCGTGGAAAAGTATTCCAGTCAAAACTGGTATCAGACGTAATATCACGGAGCGACATTGTCCACAGAATGACAACTGCATACCATCCTCAGACAAATGGTCTTACGGAACGTTTTAACAAGACGTTAGTCGATATGCTGTCGATGTACGTCGATGTTGAGCAGAAGGATTGAGATACAATTCTGCCAGTCGTGACATTTGCTTACAATACCGCAAGACAAGATACCACAGGCTTCACGCCGTTTTTCCTGCTCCATGGCCGTGAAGCTGAGACGACAATGGATACGCTGTTCCCGTTCCAACCTGACGACAGTCAGGATGACTATTTAAACAGCTCATGACCAGGGTCGAAGAAGCAAGACAGTTGGCTCGCATACGGGCACTGGACGCTCAGGGCAAGGACCATAAGCGGTATAACGACAAGCACCGACCTGTTGTGTACAGCCCAGGAGATCTTGTATGGATTTTTACCCCTGTACGGAAGGTTGTACGGTCAGAAAAGTTATTGAAGCGATACTTTGGTCCGTATCGTGTCATACGCCGCCTGTCAGACGTCACATACGAAGTTGAGGATTATGAGCTGTCGTCGAAACGACAAAAGCGAAGAGACATTGTTCACGTCCTGCGCATAAAGCCTTACTACGATCGTAAAGAGCAGGTAGACGACTGATGAAGTCACGACAGGAACGTCTATCGTCGATAATCGTGGAGAAAGGAAGGATTCCCTTGAACTGCCATACAGAGGACCTATGACAAGGTCAAGATCCAGGGCATTGCAGCTAACTCCACAGGGAACGTAACAGCGGGTCGCTGTTTTTCCAGGACAGGGAGCAATGCCGCGAGAGACCACGTACACCGATTGCCGGCGTGGCGCAGGGGTTAGTGTCACGGACTGCGGTGCTGAAGGTAGCCGGTACAATCCCTCCCCCCCCCCCCCAGGCAAATATTTATATCTTTTTAATTAACAATTCCAGAATGTTCTACATCTTTCTTATGTTACTTGTAAATTCTACTTGTTTCTTATGTTAACTGTTCTTTTAATTTCTGGTAACTTCTGTCTATGTATAAATAGCAGAGCACTCTGCCCGAGAGGCAGTCAGTGCTGCGTGTATGTTTAGTTCGTAACAAACGTGCTTTGATTATAAGTGCTGTGTTCAGTTGCCTTCGAAGTCAAGCCTGCTTCCATTGCAACGTGACAATATCTACTTCCACGTTACTCATTACGGCCTCTGTTCGTAATTCGAAATCTGGAATATTGGTTTCGTCTTCTTTGGTGAATGAGTTTCTAAAACCTATGTTTTGTAACTCTGCTTTAGTAGCGCTGTCCTCGGCAGGATCGCCATTACTATCACATAGTGAGGGTACTGTCTGTGTTTTGCCCCTAGTATATTTAACATATGACCAAAATCTCTTTAGGTTTTCAGTCAAATTTCGAGAAAGAGCTTGTATATGAAACCAAAAGGTTATACATGAAAGTTATACACAGTACTTCATGACACACACTTGCACTTAACATAGGAAATGCCAACGTTCTCATGACACGAATAGAAAAAATTGAAACAAAACATATACAGCAATGAAACACTTAAAAAATAAACATGAATAGAAAATAATAATCTCTAAGAACACACAAACACACATATTTGGAACGTGAATTCAGAAAAACACGAACACACATTTCTTCCATGGTTAGTAAGTCTCACTGATACAGAATTTCAACCCAAAGAAAACTGCTATTGGAAAAAGGTTTTAAACATTTCACAAATAGAAGATTCGACGTGAAGCACATAGAAAATCTCATTGTAGAAATTGATTATAGTCTCACACATAGAGAACAACAAAATAACGGTGAATCATAGAGCTCACTAGAGAATTAGTAAAGAAGGAAATAAAAAATAATAATAAATAAAACACAGCATGACCGAAACAAGAACAATCAGTTACATCAGGCATCCTGAAATCACTGAAACAAAACTTAACATCAAACAACATTATAGTAACTAAGGCAGATAAAAGAAATGTAACAGTAGTGATAGACAAAGAACAATACACCGCAAAAACTAAAGAATATTTTAATAGCCAACAACATAATAACATTGAAATCAGACCCAGCCATGGGATTTCAGGCAAATGTAAAGAAAATATTAAAAAGCGCCCAAAATCTACTTGCTGAAATACAGAAATATCACATAACTCAGAATAATTCACAAGCATTGTCACTCTGCAAACAACCAAAGATGCTTAAACAGCAGTTCCCTTAAAGACTAGCTCTAAGTTTCAGAAATGCTCAAACATATCACGCAGCCAAATACTTCCAAAAAATAATTGCCAATTACTACAAAATAGAAAAAGACAAGACAGTGAAAACCACATGTCACCTAATAGAACAGATACAGAACACAGAGTATCACTCGTGTCATTTGACATAGAAAACATGTACGCATCTAACCCCATCAAATAAACAATAGAAATCATACAACAAAATATGACTGCCCACAGCAACCTTACTATAGAAATAATAGCAGAAATATCAAGTCTTCTCAAACAAATAGCCGAACAAAATTACTCCCAATTCGAGACGGAATATTACCTACAGGGTGTGGGACTACCTATGGGTTCTCCAAAATCAGGAATCTTAGCAACATTTTCATTAGTCACTTAGAAACGAAGATATTTCAAAAGGCAGAGACAGATAGAAGATTTAGAGTTATGTATCCGCACATATATATAGATGACATTATATAGATGAGCCAAATAAAAATACACATGTACGTCACTCTGACATGAACAAAGTCCACAAAAACATAAAGTGCACAGTCGAAAAATAAATGACAACAAAATAATTTTCCTTGTTCTAACAATAGAAAAAAAATTTTTTTAGTTCAACATTTATTGAACACTAACAGCGACAGACACAATTATACATACTAACTCCAGTCATCCCCAAAACCAGAAAGTTGTTGCATTTAGACACATATTCCACAGGCTCAAGAAACAGCAAAATACACAACATCCAAGCACACAAATACAAACAACAAACTCACACAATAACAACACCACACGAAAACAAAGCAAATGGCACATCATGAAATACATAAATCAACAATAAGTGAGTCAAATATACTAAAGAAACAGGGATTCTATATATAATATGAAATTGCCAGTCTCTAGAAACAAATATACAACGAAAATTCAAGAAAGACTGATTCCATCTGGAATTTAGAAATTTAAATGACAAAGCTGTGATGCAGAGTACTTGGGAATGACAGAGTTTTCAGAACACGATACAAAGATCACATCAGATGTTAAAAATATGAAACAAACCACACCACATTTACTGAACATTTGAAACAACAGTACCATTACCCAACCATTATAGACGAAGACATGGAAATGATCAGGACCAACAACTGCAACAAACACCTCATACAAACACAAGTGAACTTCCATATCCGCCGGCCGAGGGGACTGAGGCGCTCCAGTCACGGTCTGCACGGCCACTACGGTCGGGGGTTCGAATCCCCCTCGGGCATGGATATTTGTGCCGTCCTTAGGATAAGCTAGTTGATAAGTAGTTTGTAAGTTTAGGGACTGATGACCCCGTAGTTAAGTCCCATAAGCTATACAAACATTTTTGAACTTCCATATCCAAAAAGCTAAAGCCGAGAACAAACAATTAATAAATGAGCAGACAACATCAATGAAAACTAAATGCTAAACCTAATTAAAGAAATGAGACAGGATTAAAAATACACACCCACACACACTCAGACACATTTCCAGCATTTCATTACAAAAATTGAAATTAAAAATTACTCATAAGCAGACCTGAGATAAAAACACAAAGCAACATCTCACTCTCTATCTCTCTTTCTCTTTCTCTTTCTCTTTCTCTTTCTCTCTCTCTCTCTCTCTTTCTCTCTTCTCTCTCTCTCTCTCTCTCTCTCTCTCTCTCTCTCTCTCTCTCTCTCTCTGTCTCTCTCATTCTGTCTTTCATCCTCTCTCCCTCGTCCTCTCTCTCTCTCTCTCTCTCTCTCTTACACACGTACGAGCAGGAGTTATAAAAAGAAGTAAATAAAATCAATCAGTAGTCATAATAATAATAATATCTGGTGCAGTATTTTCCACAATTACATCGGAAACACACACACACACACTTATATATAGCAGAGATAGGACAAACACACACTGAACAGATGGCAACAACCACACAAATCAAAAACACAACACTAACAAAATGGCATGTGCCAAGTGGTGATGTGATGAAATGAAAAATCAACTCGAATAATAGAAGACAAAAACACAACAACGTAAGTCACCAAACATCAGTACATGCAGACCAGAATATACTAAAATTGTAACTAATAACATCAAAATATTATTATCTATGCTTAGATAAAGCGCTAGAACTGTCTGTATCCTTAAATACCAGAAACGTAAAAAAAAATCGTAAAACATAATCGTATATATATTTCAGGGCATTGAAGATGCCTTGCAAATAAAGATGAAACGCGTATGGCAAAATAACTTGCCTTTAACAGTTGCATAGACGGATTATATATTTATCTGCATTACAGTATAAAAAGCAACTGTGTGAAGAAAGAATAGAAAAGAACTAACAATGTTTCAACATGAAACATTTCGTCGTCCCTTAAAGCTCAAACCATCCCGAATAAATCAAGAACAACAAGTGTATCAACGTGACACTCATGCCGTACAAACTAAAACTATCAATGAATTTAGTGAAAGGTTTCTGAATTCACCGATATTAACCACAGAATGAAAAACAACGGATGCAATTTCTTTTTAAATATGTTCAGGTATTCCATAAAAGGTCCTGGGTAGTAAAACTATATCAGTATCTCATGAAGGTAAAGATGCAAAAAATGATTTCCAAACACATATACTCAACACTATGGTCACAATATGATACTGTAAAACAAGAAATCTTTCTCGTGTTTTAACCGAAAATCATTAAGACTTTTGTAGCCTTTGCTCGCTGTTGCAAAGCCTGATGCTAGAGAAAGGCTTGTTCTCTACGCTTGTCTAGTTACTTGAATTGTGGTACCAGTTAGGAATTTGCAAGAACATCTGCAAAATATTTTTCTGTACAAAATACCTATTCATTACCGAATTCTGGGCAGTAATGCGACAAACTCATGATATAAATGTACGGTCTGTATATTCTTGTGTCACAGTTATCAATCCTGTACGCTACATTTCAGTTTGAGTGTAAGTGTTGGTGCTTTCATAACCACCCTGGAGACAGCGAATGATCCGAATCGGCTTGATCACATTACTGTTTACATGGAAAATATCCTGACTGCCATCCCAACCTGAGACGAACTTGCAGTCTTATTACAAAGAACTTTAAACCAATTCCTAATTCAGGTGTTACAGTCAACTAAAATACTCTAATGAAAAATGGGGGGAATAGGTTACTGCTGTTAACAAGGTTTTGAGACAATCTACATCTACAACCATACTCCGCAAGCCACCTGACGGTGTGTGGCGGAGGGAACCTTGAGTACCACTATCGAGTTTCCCTCCTATTCCAATCACGTATTGTTCGCGGAAAGAAGGATTGTCAGTATGCCTCTGTGTGGGCTCTAATTTCTCTGATTTTATCCTCACGGTCTCTTCGCGAGATATACGTAGGAGGGAGCAATATACTGCTAGACTCCTCGGTAAAGGTATGTTCTCGAAACTTCGATAAAAGCCCGTACCGAGCGACAGAGCGTCTCCCCTGCAGAGTCTTCCACTGGAGTTTAGCGATCATCTCCGTAACGCTTTCAGGATTACCAAATGATCCTGTAACGAAGCGCGCTGCTCTCCGTTGGATCTTCTCTACCTCCTCTATCAATCCCACCTGGTACGGATCCCACACCGGCGAGCAGTATTCAAACTGTGGGCGAACATGTGTACTGTAACCTACTTCCTTTGTTTTCGGACTGCATTTCCTTAGTATTTTTCCAATGAATCTAAGTCTGACATCTGCTTTCCCGACGATTGATTTTATATGGTCGTTCCATTTAAATTCCTCCTAATGACTACTCCCAGATACTATATGTAATTAACTGCTTCCAGTTGCTGCCCTGCTAAAGTGTAGCTAACTGATAAAGGATCTTTCTTTCTGTGTATTCGCAGCACATTACACTTGTCTACATTGAGATTTAATTGCCATTCGCTGCACAATGCGTCAATTCTATGCAGATCCTCCTGCATCTCAATACAATTTTCCATTGTTACAATCTCTCTATATACTACAGAATCATCCGCAAAAAGCCTCAGTGAACTTCCGATGTTATCCGCAAAGTCATTTATATATATCGTGATCAGCAACGCACCCACGACACTCCCCTGTGGCACACCTGACATAACTCCTACTTCGGAAGACTTCTCTCCATTGAGAATGACCTGCTGCTTTCTGTTATCTAGGAATTCCTCAATCCAATCACACAATTGGTCTGATAGACCATATGCTCTTACTTTGTTCATTAAACGTTTGTGGGGAACTGTATCAAACGCCTTGCGGAAGTCGAGAAACACAACATCTACGTGAGAACCCGTGTCTATGGCCCTCTGAGTCTCGTGGACGAATAGCGCGAGCTGGGTTTCACACGAACGCCTTTTTCGAAACCCATGCTGATTCCTACAGAGCAGATTCCTAGTCTCGAGAAATGTCATTATATTCGAACATAATACATGTTCTAAAACTCTACAAAAAAAATCTTCAAATGTTTGTATAGCTTATGTGACTTAACTACGGGGTCATCAGTCCCTAAACTTACAAACTACTTATGAACTAGCTTAAACTAAGGACGACACAAATATCCATGCCCGAGGGGGGATTCGAACCCCCGACCGCAGTGGCCGTGCAGACCGTGACTGGAGCGCCTCAGTCCCCTCGGCCACCGCGGCCGGCTAAAATTCTACAACTGACCGACGTTAGAGATATAGGCCTATAGTTCTGCACATCTGTTCGAGGACCCTTCTTGAAAACGGGGATGACCTGAGCCATTTTCCAATCAAGGATACTCGTGTGGATTCAGACATGACCCAAGATTTCTGCACTGCGTCTGATTAATCAGTATATGGACTGCGAGCATGTATATTACAAATTTCAAAATAACAATGCTTACAGGTCATTACGGTGAACGGTTTAGCTAGTAACGAACCCAGTGTGAGAAAGTCTATTCAGTAGCAGAATAAGTATATTTGGCTATTACCTTGTCGCTTACGGATTCCGTTATTATGTCTTTCAGTTTTCTATTATTATATAAATTACTACACGGCCGCCTATCAATGTGAACTATGTTGCTTCAAGACTACGACTTCGAACTGATTCACATTAAGAACGTGAGTGCCAACACTTTTCTTCGTCTTCTTTATCTGTTTATCTGTGTGTGAGGACTTACCTGAAAAACATGCGATTTGGGAATCCCAGTAATGAAAGACAAAATATAGGCAACACATTTTACATATGTATCGGAACACGTAGGAACTTCAAGACTACGACCCTAGATGGAAAACGTTGAAGATTTGTGTCGTCGAGGAGAAAAGCTCACTATCCAGTATCATCTCAAGATCCATGAAAATGTTTTGAATGACTGCGTTGTGTGCCTGTGTGATTGCGTGAGTGTTCTATTTTCTGAAGAAGGCCACGGCCGATAGCTGAAAGTGTTGTATGTGTGTGTCTTTCGTATGTACCTGTCGCAGCTCGTCGCCACGTCTTTGCGGTGAGTTGTAAACTGTCCTTACTATATTATTAATTCCAACCTGGAGTTTACATTATTATAAGACTCACAGTTTGTGATTCTGTCTCGGAGGGGGACTGAGTGCATGTGAATCTAGCCATAAATGATTTTTTGTCGCTCAATAATACAAACATAGTTGCTATTCACAATAAAGCCTTGAGTAGAGGTGCTCGAATGAGTGGGGCGTGAGTTGGCGGCAGGTGGAAGGGAACTGTGTAATATAATGACCAGTTTTGTTAGGTATGTCGGAGCAGAGGAACGGACGAGGGGAAAGGGGGAGGGAGCGGCGTGATGATAAATATGGAATGTGGTGTACCAGGATGGAAGTGGATGGCGTGGGCAGCGGCAGATGAAATTAGAAGGCAGAAAGTTCTGCTGAACTAAAAGAGAGTTTTATTCCTCGTAATAGCTACATGTTGGAGGATAGGGGCCGAGAGGGTTAGAGTGATGCCGGTTCAGATGAGCGTGGCGCAATATAGAGTGAAGTTAGGAAAAAAGGTGGGGAAGCAACGGAGCGGTCAGGCGAACATGTTAACAGGTTGAGAGCCAGAAATCTAGCGCGACCACTGCGTGGTACACCGGCTCGGTCCAGCGGTTACAGGGCCCCACGTAATCGATAGCCGGTCTTGTTAAGGGTGGCGTATCCGCATCAGCATTGCCGAAAAATCGCGTACCGTCGAGCTGGAAGGCACGTGTCGGGGAATGTGGGAAGAGAGACTTCCACCCTCATGCGGCGGCACGGTCGGGAAGCGTTTGGGAGGAAAAACTTTATATCTTGCCAAGATGAACAGGAATCACTCCAAACAGTGGGTTATATGACTTTGTTAGGCTGGAACTCGTGTACTTGAGTTTTATAATGTGCCGGGGGAGGGGAAGGTTCAAATGTTCAAATGTTTGTATAGTCTATGGGACTTAACTACAGGGTCATCAGTCCCTAAACTTACAAACTACTTATGAACTACTTACGAACTAGGACGGCACAAATATCCATGCCCGAGGGGGGATTCGAACCCCCGACCGTAGTGGTCGTGCAGACCGTGACTGGAGCGCCTTAGTACCCTCGGCCACCGCGGCCGGCGGAGGGGAAGGGATGCTCTGATTGGACGTAGTGTAATTGCCTAATCTGATACTGAGAAGGATGGCGGGAACCTAATTATCGGTGGCAATAATAAGAATTATTGAAAATTGAAAGTGGCCGAGCATAATTCATAACCTTATGTTTCCAGTTCCTGACTTTTGTCATTTAGAGGTATCTCGAGAGCAATGCCTTTGTAGAAGATGAAGATTTTTTTCTTTTTTATTTGAAGGTGGGACTTTGCGATCGCCTTCTGACAGCTCAAAATTTAAATGAAAATAACGGCTTAACCGTTCATCTGACACGAAAACTGAATAACCGAATTAGTATCGTTTCAGAGATATCTTCAAAAATAATGGCGATTTTCGATGTCTGTCTCTGTCTGTCTGTCCGTAACATAATCCCACTTTTTAAGTCGAACCGTTCAACCATTCGGTACCAAATTTTCAGACATAATTGTTGGCCGCCCAGACCAGAACCTCCCTTTTAAAATATTTCGAACAAAAAACACACATTAGTAAACACTAAAAAAATCAGTTTGTAATGTTACTGTAATTTCAAACAAACTGTTCATCTGCCACAAAAATTAAATAATCGAAATTGTACAGGAGAAAATTCTCTACAACTTTGCACTCTTACGTTTTTTTCATAACTCGCAGCCTTACAGAGATATTTGCAAAAATAACAACGATTTTACTCCGTCATTTGATTTTATGTAAACAAGGAATTCGGAGATGTCACGTGACATTCCTCGCCCAGAACTCTCTGTGGCATCTGTGGCATACGCCATCTTGCTTCCTATATTTTATTATTATAAGTTACGCGTTGTCATTTCAAAGCAATGACGCACTGTAGTATTAACAAAAACAAATCGTTCTTAGTACGATAAATTATAATCTAGGGTCTAAAATACCATATTAGCAGCTAATAACTGCCATCAATAGCACGAAAATTGAGGAACAGTTTCGTAATTGTTCGCCGAAATGTAGCGAGCAGCAAGCAAGTTTGTGATGCACATAATCGGTAATTCGATACCCGCCTTTATCTTTCTTTCTTTTTCCGCCTTGCCTCCTAAAAGGATTTGGGTACCCTTATTAATTAAATAGCGCACGTTCTGCAATGTTTAGAGTTGTTCGCATGTAAGAGAGCTCTATCTAAAGTGTGCATTTTTTCTATTTAGTAAAAATGCCGTGAAATACATAACAACGAATTGAAAAAAAAAAGAAAAGTTCAAATGTTTGTAAATCTATCGGACTCAACTGCGTTGCTTAAAAACTACTTAAACTAAGGTAAACTATCCTAAGGACAACACAAATACCCGTGTCCAATGGGGAACTCGAACTTCCGACGGCGAACGGCCGCGCGCATCGCAGCACGGCGCTCGAGTACGCACGGCAAATCCGCCGCGGCAACGAATTGAACAGTGGTGGGAGGCTACTGTAATAAAGAATATTCTGAACAATGTGCTGATACTGGCAGTTTCCTACATAAATGCATTCGGAAGGATGGTGGTTGAAATCCACCTCCGGCCATCCAGATTTAGGTTTTCCGTGATTTCCCTAAACCACTCCAGGCAAAAGCCGGGATAGTTCCTTTGAAAGGGCACGGACGATTTCCTTCCACATCCTTACCCAAATACTCCGAGCGTAAGCTCCGTCTCTAATGACCACGCTGTCGACGGGACGTTGAACTCCACGCTTCCTTCCTTCCTACATAAATGAAGTTCTAGATTTCTGTGGCAACTGTCGTTTCTTAATGAAACGGAAAGGAAGTGTATACATAGCAACAAATGACCTTGCTTCTTTTCTTCTTTGTTTTTCAAAGCAATTATTCACTAAGTATGGAATATATTGAAAGTCATTGATTGGAATCAATGCGTCTACTAAAATGTTTGTCTTTGGTGTGGTTGTTATGGACGCTTATAACGTTGATTGTATTACCTTTTCTGTATTTCAGATATCACTTTTTCCATGTTACATTGTTCTGCACTAAAATAAAGAGCAAGTATTTTGTTTCAAACTACGATAAAATATTCTTTTACAGCTAAAGCAACAAACAGAATAAGTGTGGTAACACTAAATGCCACAAACTCTAGTACTTAATCCATATACAAAGTTACTGCTACGATTACGACATGTACATGTGAAAAAGAAGTCTGTGTTTGCAAAATATAACAAACACACTTTTTAAGAAAAGTGCTGTTACCTTTGAACAACTCGGAATCTTACAGAATATAGTTGTGTTCAATTAACAAGTGTGCGAAAACCTTTTGGGAATAAAGGTGAAAACATTCAAGTGGTAGTTTGTTTTACTAACTGATATTTTTCTGTTCTTCAGGTAGAGCGATGCTTTGCAGTCGTCTGGGTTGTACGTTGAGACTTTTGCTCAGATTTTAATTACAGATGTCGTTGTGTCCTCTTTCTTTTTCTTTCCGTTAATTGGTTCTGCGGTTTGATCGGTCCTTTCTAAACGTCGGTTTTTATTTTATTTTAATCGTTTCGTCGTTGACTCAATGTTTTCGTTACAGAGGGCGTCGAGCCCTCTGACCGAGCACACTGAGCTACCACGCCGGCAACCCTCTGACTGCGCCCGGCAAGTTTCGGACCACCGTCTAACATGTTCATGTATCACAAACTAATTCACCGCCCATTACGCTACGACGAACAGATGCGAGAGTAATCAGTAATTCTCGTAGCATCTATGGCAGGTGTTATCTGCTAACATGACATTTTTAAACATTTGATTATAATGTATTGTCCTACTACCCACTTGTTTTTGACAATTTTAGTGCGCCATTGCTTTGAGATGACAACACTTGAGTTATAATAAGAAAATCATCACATACCCAAAGCAAGATGAAATATGCAAAACAGAGTTTCAGCCAAGGTTTCGGGCGATGGATATCACGTGACATTTTCGAACGACAAATGTACGCTACATTCCTTACAGGCTAGTCATTCGTAACCAGTTACCAGTAACCTAGGATAAAATACCAAAGGAAGACAGGTGATAATATTTTAACAGAAAAAGATAATGAAAACGTGGGATAAATCTCAAAATAAGAGTTTAAAGAGGTAAACCTTCAAAAAAAGAGTGTTTGTCAAAGCTAAACTCAAATATCAAATAATTTTCGCTGTTTATTAACATACAGCCACAAATAACATTATGTGTCGAGTGCATAGATATTATCACAATAGTTGAGACGTAAACGTATCGTACATATTTTTTACTATTTATATTTATTATTATAACTACAGGCAAATCTAAAGTGGGTCGTATAACACGACAGTGCGATTTTTTCATTAATTTTGGCATCATGGTATACGAGTCAGCTTCACGTTTTGCAGTTACGCTAGTAACACTTCGATGGTCCTCTGCTGAGTGTGCATGTAATTTGTAGATGTATTTGCTTCAGGTTTGACAGAAAATGGTTTTCCCTTCTCCGTTTATTTCACAAGCTGGCAGAGAATTGTATAATCTTCAGTTGCACGACTGTGTGTCATGTACCGTATCTTCGTTAGTAGTTTTAAATTAAAACAATTTCTAGCAGCAGAGTTGTTATCTTTTTATTATTATAGCAACGTGTTTAGGTACTGCACTGGCACCATCCTAAGATGTTGTAACACATGAAGGACGCAAATGGTAAGTACGTCCAGCCAGCAGGAACTTGTGGCGCAAGAGTAACCATCAACAACAGGACGCAGCCGTTTGAATTTGTCGTTTTAAAAGAATATAGTCATAATGTCATCCTCGGATGGGGCTTCCTTCAGGCATCCCAAGCTATCATTGACTGTGTAAGATCTGCGCTGCAAATAGAGGAAGTCGTTCCGACGAGTACAAGTAATACAGCGTTTTCTGAGAAAAGAAATTTGCATACCACCGGCTATCATAACCTTTACCGGTGGTCGAGTAGTGATTTGGATCACTAACAGTCACGAGCAGTCACAACTTATCCCCAAAGGAATGTGTCTTGGGACAGCGGCATCAATCCAGGACGGTGAGCTCAACGTCATCAACGAAGTCCCATGCTCTGCTGTTACTATAGACAACACGCTGGAGGAAACAACCATGGAACTGCCAATAAGGCCCGGACTGAACAATGAACAACGGCTGCTGGTGTTAGCTATACTACGCCAATTTTCGGGTGCATTCACACCCCAGCAGGAGAAAAGTCAGACGAAACGGCCCATGACAAGGCACCGTATCAATACTGGGGATCATCCACCCATTACCCAGCGTTCGTATAGAGTGTCGCCAGCTGAAAGACAAATAATTCGAGAAGAAGTGGAGAAGATGTTACACGATGACATTATTCAACCTTCGGAGAGTCCTTGGTCGTCTCAGGTGGTCCTCGTAAAGGAGAAGGATGGCTCGTGGCGATTCTGTGTCGACTATCGGCGGCTGAACAAAATCACAAAGAAAGATGTCTACCCACTGCCGCATATTCACGACACATTAGACAGCTTGAAAGGAGCTACATACTTCTAAACTATGGACATGCAGACAGGTTACTGCCAAATCGAGGTTGACGAAGCCTGGCAGGGAAAAGACGGCATTTATTACACCTGACGGCCTCTATGAATTCAAAGTAATGCCATTTGAATTATGTAATGCTCCGGCCACATTCGAACGCATGATGGATAACGTGTTTCGACACCTTAAGTGAACGACGTGTCTTTGCTATTTAGATGACATTGTAGGGTTTCTCGAAAACATTTGAAGAACATCTGAGTCGCCTATCAACTGTGTTGAAGTGTGTTCAGACTGCAGGACTCCGCCTCAATCCAAAGAAGTGCCTCTTCGTCACCAAAGAGATAAAAATCCTGAGACACCTAGTCAACGGATATGGTGTACGCCCTGATCCAGATAAAGTAAAGGCAGTCACAGAATTTCCAACTCCTCACCACGTTCGTGATGTGAGAAGTTTTCTGAGGCTGTGCTCATACTACCGACGTTTCATGAAAGTATTTCGTCTATTGCAAGAACTTCTGCAAGGAGACGCTAAGTTTTCCTGAGATGAGACAAAAGAAAGAGCTTTCTGGGCACTTAAGGTGGCTCTAACTTCCGCACTAATTCTAGCATTATACGACGAGAATGCGGAAACCGAACATCACACTAACGATAGCGGGTATGGGATTGGTGCACTGCTTGTGCAAATTGAGAAAGGTGCTAAAAAGGTGATAGCCTATGCATCAAGAGTACTCTCAAAGTCCGAGAAAACTACTCTGCGACTGAGAAAGAATGTCTCGCAGTTATCTGGGCTATCAACAAGTTCCGGCCATATTTATTCGGCAAACCATTCCCCTTCGTGACAGACCACCATTCTTTGTGTTGGCTGACTATCTTGAAGGATCCATCAGGTCGACTAGCAAGATGGGCACTAAGACTCCAAGAATACGACGTCATCGTGGTATTCACGACAAGGCGCCATCGCAAGGATACCGACTGCCTTTCCAGAAATCCACTAGAGGAACACAACAGCATGAACGAAATTTCAGCCCTCACTGCATTAGGTGACGTAACAACTGATTAGAGGGATATCCAGCACTATTAAAAACCATAGAGGACTTGGAAGAAGGAGAATCGACCAATGTCGAGTTTAAACTTATAAACGGGACATTGTATAAGAGCACTGGGCCCCAAATGGCTACTGGTTGTTCAAGCTCATTTCCAGCCAGCTATAATCAAGTATTTCCACGATGCTCCAATATCCGGTCATCTGGGATTCGTGAAGACCCTAGACTGAATAAGATCGACCGATCTGTCAAGCACTATGTGAGTCACTGTAAAGAGTGCCAGTGACTGAAATATGTGTCGCAATTACCTCCCGTGGTCGCCGAGGGCACTGAGGCGCTCCAGTCACGGTTTGCACATCCACTGCGGTCGGGTGTTCGAATCCCCCCTCGGGCATGGATATTTGTGCCGTCCTTAGTATTAACTAGATCATAAGTAGTTTGTAAGTTTAGAGACTGATGACCCGTAGTTAAGTCCCTTAAGCTATACTAACATTAGATAAGAACAATTACCTCCAGGTCATATCCTACAAATTCCACCTGCAGCAGATCCATTCCACCGAAATGGAATTGACCTTTTAGGGAGGATTCCGAAGTCGACAAACGGCAACCGATGGATAATAGTCTGCACTGACTACCTAACACCCTACGCTGTCACCAAACCTGTGCCGACTGCAGGAGCTCCAGAGATCGCAAAATTCCTTGTAGAGACATTATTTGGAAGCATGGAGCGCCACGCGTGATATCTGATCCGGAGAAGTATGCCAGTCAAAACTAGTGTCAGAGGTATAACGACAAGCACCGACTTGTGTACAGCCCAGGAGATATGGTATGTAGTTTTACCCCTGTACAGAAAGTTGGGCTATCAGAAAAGTAATTGAAGCGATACTTTGGTCCGCATCGTGTCATACGTCGCCTGTCAGACGAAGAGACACTGTTCACGGTCCCCGCATGAAACCTTACTATGATCCTGAGAAGCAGATATACGAAAATGGCTTCGTGTTGAAGCACTCGAAGGACGGTAATGATTCTGATGAGGCCACGACAGGAACGTCTGTCGTCGGTAATCGTGCAGAAGGGAAGGATTCTCTAGAACTGCCATACAGAGAACCCATGACAAGTTCAAGATCCATGACATTACAGCTGGCTCCACAGGGAACCTAACAGTGGGTCGCTGTCTTTTCAGGAGAGGGAGAAATGCTGCAAAACCACAAGTTATCCGACTGCCGGCGTGGCACAATGGATAGCGCCCAGGGTTGTGGTGAAGGTCGCCGGTTCAATCCTGTCCACCGGCAATATTTTTAATTTATTTTTTGTATTTATCATTTCCATAATGTTCTACATGTTTCTTATGTTTACTTGTAATTTCTATATGTTTCTTATGTAAACTATTTTTCTAATTTCTGTTACATTCTGTGTGTGTATAAATAGCAGAGCACTCTGCCAGAGAGGCAGTCAGTGTTGCGTGTGTTCAAATGTTCAAATGTCCGTAAATCTATCGGACCAAACTGCTTGATCATCAGTCCGTAGCTTACAAACTACTTACACTAAGGTAAACTAACCTAAGGACAACATACACCCATGTCCCAGGGTGGACTCAAACCTCCGACGGCGAGCAACCGCACGCTCCGCAGCGAGGCGCCTTAGACCGCTCGGCTACTCCACCGCGGCAGTGCTGCGTGTACGTTTCAGTTCGCAATAAACCTGATTTCAGTATAAGTGCTGTGTTCAGTTGACAACCCTGCCTTTGAAGTCAAGCCTGCTTCCATTTCAACGTGACAATATTGTACGACAACTGAGCCATCAAGTATTGATAACATTAATGAAAGGACACAACAAATTACGGATAAAGGGAATAACAGCTATCACATTCGAACGTATTATGTGTTACAACAGGTATATAATGGAGGCCTTAGAATGGTGCCAGTGGACACCGAAACCACTTTGTATAATAATAAAAAGATAAAAACAGAGATGCTGGAAATTTTTTCAATTGGATGCCATATGCAGCTGTTGTCCCTGCCCGTAAAATATGGAGAGAATTTCCTCAGTAGTTGGAGGTTTTCTGGTGGATATGAAGATAAGAATTCCTGCAGCTAGAGGCAGTGGTTGATTTCTCGCAGTTTCTGTGCAGCTCCTCTACAGTAGCAGACCGCTTCTTTCAAATGTTTGCAGGCTTTGTGCCTCCGGCACCCATGCGTCGTTGACCGAATCAATGTTCGCGGCGAACTCATTCGCCTCGCCATACGGAACCGAATTTCCGTCCAACACGTACACTCTCTCTTTACTGCGGCATATCTGAGCTGAGTGGAACCGACTGTCAAACACCAGCGTCGCCTGTTATTTTAAAAGTGAGTTTCCCCGTGTTTATGATGATTTTGAGTTGGGGTTTGAATATTTCTGTCGAGTGGCCCTTCTACAGAGTTTCGGTTGTATAAAAGAGCGTGCCAACAGCTAGAAGGTAACAACTTTGTTTGTGTGGCCATATCCCAAACAAGTAAAGGAATATATTTTTTTCGGAAATGAAACAGCCATTTTCTTTCTGCAATTCTTTTGTTTCCTCCATACGTGTTTCGCCCTTTATTTTAGGGCATCATTAGCGGATTTCACATCTGGAAATTACAGTTTTTCTTACTGATGTAGCCTCAATAGGTTACAAACAGTTCACTTTGCTTTATTCGAGATAATATTAATTACTCACGTTTTATAGTCTCGCGATATTCATAATGTTCTTCTTCCCACGTGGTTATTGGTTGAAATCACACGACTTCGCCACAGATTGTATATTTACTTATTGATTTTATCACTCACTGTTTCAGTGTTTACTAAAGGATGGCATAAATATCCATGCCCGACGGGGGATTCGAACCCCCGACCGTAGTGGCCGTGCTGAACATGACTGGCGCGCCGCAGACAGCTCGGCCACCGCGGCCGGCTGTGTGTGTGTAACCTGAGATAGTAGTAGGAATTGTAGTATTCTGATGATTAGGGAATTGATTTTGATGTTTTGTGGCAAGGTACTAAATGGAAATAGAAAGGAGTCGGCGTCTTCCTATTTCATGTATTAATGTGAGCAGTCATTTGTTATTATATGGACTTGATTCAACAGGATTTTCTTTTCTGCTTTGGTTTTATGGATGTGGCAATTTTCTTGTAGTGTTAGAAGGCGCTTTCTGTTGTTTATTCTAGAAAGGTAATCTATAGGGTCACCAAGAATCTATTACATACTTAGTACTCTGTCCTACGGGCGACGTC
Organism: Locusta migratoria; assembly: GCA_026315105.1. Lineage (NCBI taxonomy): Eukaryota > Metazoa > Arthropoda > Insecta > Orthoptera > Acrididae > Locusta > Locusta migratoria. Next base: position 561,515,234 of record CM048755.1, on the reverse strand, counting down.
GTACGCCGGCCGCGGTGGCCGAGGGGACTAAGGCGCTCCAGTCACGGTCTGCGCAGCCGCTACGGTCGGGGTTCGAATATTCCCTCGGGCATGGATATTTGTGCCGTCCTAGTTCGTAAGTAGTTCATAAGTAGTTTGTAAGTTTAGGGACTGAACACCCCGTAGTTAAGTCCCATAGACTATACAAACATTTGATTTGCGACGTCGTACTTCAAACCAAACCCAGAATTTCTCTGAAGGTAATTTTAGAATCAAAATCGATTTGACTGAATGCCAAATACATTTCATTTTAACAAGTGAATTACATGTTAATGCTTATTAGTACGAACACGTGTTCTAGACCTCAGTGCTTTGCACTTCATGGATTAATAATAAAAATGTTTCTACCCTGTGCCACTTAGTTTAATACCCATTCCACGTCGTGTTGTCACACCTCTGCGTGCTCACGGAGGCCATGCAGAATATTGTGCAAATGTACCAGTTTCTTTGGGTCTTAACTGTATAAAAATTGGTTAACTGTGCACGTTTTGATTAAATCTGTAGTAAATCTTACAAGGAAAGTACTAGGGCTCGAACAAACACATATACACCAAATATGAGAGATAATGTAAAGATCCCTCATTGCACTAGTGATACTCCCGCATCTGCAAAACTCAGCAGTCGTCCGTTAGAGGCCTCTGCGTGTGCCATGCCGCATTGCACTTTGAACTGTCGGCTCGCCAGTAGGGACGGTGCAGTGTGCCTCCAAAGTTGTGTTTTGTGATGTTATTTGTGTGGTGAAGCGTCAGATGGGGCGGCGTTTGCTAATCAATCCTGCTAAAGCATTGCGACTAGTTGAGATGAAGTTACGAAGAACCCTTCTTCTTGAAGATGGTATTAGTGTAGAAGATGCATGCTTTCTCGTATCTGTTATGGTACAGAAATATGAGCATAAGTTAGATAATGTTGTAACACTAACACATAATGATAATAATACGGATGATAATGACGAACAACTCATTGCAAGCGGTAGTGCTACGGTAAGTGCGGGAAGAGGCGATGGAAGCATTGGCAGTGAATACCAACAGTCTTCCGAGAAGGTTAAAGTTGCAACTATCATCACGGCTTTTGATGACAATACACTAGAGAACACGTATGATGATTATTACATAAGTTATAGTTAAGATATCTGCATTATGTATGGCGTCTGCAAGTACATCTACAGTGCTATGTAGAGCATCATTGCAGAGTTTTGCAGAAAAACGACACCCACCAGCACATTTAGGTGTACATAAAGATCATGTAAGCAAACGTTCAAACAGATATGTTTGTTCGAGCCCATGTACTTTCCTTGTTAGTCTCTATTGAGGAGCTGCCCTACTTCTACGTAAATTGATGAAATTGAGTTTCTCTTTCTTTTGTCTTTTATGAATGCCTTGTATTACTTCAAATGTGTTCACCCTCGATTTGCCGCTTCATCCGTAATAATAATGGTAGGTCTTCACTTAGAACTGTATCGACAGTCTTCCTTTGTATTTTTTAACCCTATCTCAGTTTCGTTAATACAGTCAATTATTCGAGGGTTGGTACTAAATAGTGGAAACGCTGCTGTGGAGACACTATGCAATGGAATCTACTATTGTCGCTGACGGCACACATTGTTGACATACCTACCTTAGCTCCGAGCAAACAGACTCGCTTGTCCCACGTCACTGGCGTGCGCACAATCGAGGGAAACATAGTCACTTGGGAGCGAGCGGTCCAACGTAACGGCGTCACCATCGAAGTCTTGCACGGTGGCCCGACCCGCGGCCTGCAGCCACACTAGCCTGCAACAGCCTTGGACGAAGCGAGCCCGTCACGTAGCCGCACCGGCTGAGGATTGCGGCACGGCGCGACTTGAGCTGCGACCGCATTCAGCGAGCCCGTGACGTAACCACACGTACACCCATAGCCAACGAGAAAGACAGGCTGCGGCGCGCACGTCACGTCACGTGATCAAGAGAGGCCTGAGTCAATGCGATCGCTAGCTGATTGGCTGGCGGATGAGGCACAGCCCGCTGTGTCATAGCGGACAGCGAGTGAGCTAGCGATCGCGTTGACTCAGGCCTCTCTTGATCACGTGACGTGACGTGCGCGCCGCAGCCTGTCTTTCTGGTTGGCCTCGACGTCCTCTGTCTGTCTCATGCGGTTGAATACTGGAGGCGGAAGCGTGCAAACTCGCTAGGCTGGGTGAACGCCAAGGCGCGTTACACGGCCGAGCTGCATTATCTATCGAACGATTGTGAAGAAACTGTTTGGTAATGGAACTTGATTCTTGCACAGTCTATAGCTGTATTCTTCAACTCAACAGTGATCGGTCTATTTTGTTACTGAGATATTTACGGATTGAGTGTACTACTGCAAGAAATCATAATATTTTGCTTTGCAAAATAGAGGTCTGTATGAATTTGCGTTTGGTGCATGTTAGGTCATATGTTGCTGTGGATGAAATGTGGCTAAGATATCGAGTTATTCTCTGAAGTTGGAAGGATGTCGAGATAACGGGTTGTATGTAAAGCACTTGCTCCCTATCCCGCGTGTCAGCGAAGAAATCGGAACGAAATTTTTATAAAAAACCCTTATTCCTCATAAATTGTGGAGTTATTGAAGCAAGATTTATCAAACGATAGCATGCAATGGGGGGATTATTTTGTCATGTGATTAATTTAGTAAATTTGCATCTGAAGCGCGTTATTTGAGCAACTACAGGTTTTACTGAATACGGTAATGAACATCTTAAGATTCATAGATATCTGGTAAAACTAAATTTGCTACGTTCTTTTTTTTAACAATGTAATTGATGAACATACTTGTTTAATTTTATACCGAGTACGGTCATTTTCATATACTAGTAACGTGTCTCGCCCTCAGTATTATTAAATATAGTTTCAGTATTCTGTCAAAAATTCAAATGCATTAAAACGTTTGTGAGATGAATATTTGCTGTTTTGAAAATAGAAGCGGATTTTAGCATTGGAACAAAAATTTCTACATATTCACAAAATCTCGTCACTGAAAAGCTATAGAGGAACAATGGGAAAATGTAGTGGTGTGAAAAAAATAGCTTCTTGATTTAAAATTACGGTGGAATTCGATACCATAACATGTTTTTAAATGAATGATATAGAACAAACTGATGTGATGATTTTATTTGTATATTTTCAAATGTCTGAGAAATAGAAAAACCATTTATAATACATATGATACCATATTTTAGTTCCTGTCCCAACACAGAGTGAAGTGCTGTGTTTTTTTAGCACAAACATCTTTTTAGCTTGTCAAAAAAATGGAGATTAGACCATGTTGGCTAGCTGACAGGATTCTATTAAGTTCATAGTTTTTGTATTTCTAAGATTGTGATACAGAAATAGATTTCATGCCTGTTTTAAATCACAATTTTCACTATCAAAAATATAGTAGGGTATCGGATTCCACGGATGTTTAAATATAACTACACATATATATCCCCTACCATGCTTTTCTTCTTCAAACACATCTTGTCCCTGACAACATAAGTTCCCTTGTTCCGAACTTAAAATCCGCTATCTTTGCCAAAACATAACAGAGCTAACGAATATTATTCTCACTTACATTTTAATGCAGATCAAATAGCAACTGAATATTGAGTGTTGGGATTTGTAAGGGGACTAAGGGCGATCAGTCCTCCAGAATATTTCAACTATTTTATAATACTGAGAGAAGATAATTTGCTCTTCATGAAAATACCCATTCTATAATTAAATGCGTAACTTCGTTACTTACATAGTAGAAAAACAGCAATTTTCGTTTCAACAGCTACCGATGGCCCTTAAAAAGACACTACTTTATTCAATAAATTTGTAGTTTGTTAAATATCGCAATTCACATGAAAGTTTCGTAAATTAATTACGTGACAAAATAATCTCCTCTTTGGGTGCTATCGTTTGGTAAAATCGTGCTTCGATACCTCCAATCATTTATGAGATATAAGAGATTTTACTTTCCGCTTCATTATCTGACGCACGAGATTGAGAACAAGTGCTTCACATACAACCCATTATCTCGAGAGTGGTGATAATGACATTCTTCCAACTTAAAAGATTAATTCAATATTTTAGCTTCATTTCATCTGAGGCAACATACGACCTAACTTGTACCAAACGAAAATTCATAGCGACCTCTATTTTTCAGTGCAAAATTTTCGTATTTTTTGTAGACCAAAAGTATGGGAGAGTAGTACAAAGTGAAACACGGTACACAGTGAAACATTCCATCTGAATTGTTTTTAGTAATTTTTTCTACTTGTTGGGATCCCAGTATGTTTATTATCATAAAATACATCTTTGACTGTAATGGTGGACAGTTTGGTTGATTATTCTCGTTTCTATACGTTACTATTGGTTTTCGGTGGTCAGACGTTACAGTTAACGTCTCTTTGTAAGTTTAATATTTCCGATATAACATAAAGCTGAAAGAAATATTATGTTCTGTGATAAGATACACATCTTTAGCTATATACTGACCAGTTGTAGATTTGGTAGATACGTAGGTTAAGAGTTGTGACTAACCTTTTAGTTTATGGTGACTTTGGTACACAGTGAAACACTTGTATGTGATACACAGTGAAACAGGACCTTTGGCCTCAGATGGATGTATGACTACTTCTAACAATTTGGAGGGTACTAAGGAAGATTTCTAGGAAGCCATTGCAGTAACAACAGCAAAACATACATCTCGCCAAGAGAGTTTCGTGGCTTGCCCCAAGCACCTTCCAGATAAAGAAGTGGACGTTCCAAAGGTTGAAGCATAATATTAACATGAACACCAGAGCAAACAGCTTTGTGAAAAAGCACGGAGCTGGAAGAAAAGGAGAAATTCCAAAACAATGTATGTTTTGTAGCTAACGTCTTGAAGTCAGTAGTTTGTGGTACTGAGTATGAAGTCTCATACCTTCGGAAAAAAAACAAAAACAAAACAAAAAACGTTACTGGTTTTCTATTCCCAGTTGCAGAAGACGAAGTCTGTGTTTCGCGTAAGGTCATTGCAATGATTTTGCCACCTGTGTTGCCTACGGCTACGAAGAGACTCTCCAACGAGCAGTATATTCGTTTTCCAATCAATTTTTGTGGACTTAATATCCACTGAAAAAAATTTATTATCTGTTAATGTTTGTACTTGTATTTAACAAACATCCTCAGACGTAATAAATACAAAAAATGACAGCTGTTTCACAGTGTACTATACACGATACACAGTGAAACATTTGTGGAGATTGTTTAAAATTGTTATTTCACTTACAAATTAGTAGCAAAATTATTATTCTTTGTTCCATAATATTGACAAAGTATTGTTCTTTCAAGTAAATAAAGAAAATTTGTTTTATGAGTAGTATTTTATACGAAACAATCAAAAGGGTAATTTTTGTTTGACTGTGTACTACTCTCCCCTACTGAATCCGTTTATATCACAAGAATTATAACCACAAACAAAATAGTAGCTAGATCTTCATGAAGCTCAAGATTGCAGCTATAAGATGTGAGAAATCATTTCTTTCTTTTTTTTAAAACAAATAGTTTCTTCACAATGGTTCGATAAATATCGCAGCACGGTCGTGTTGCGCGCATTGGCGTTCACTCAGCGAAGCCAGTCTCCACTGACGTGCGCGCCATCCGGGAAACTTTCGGCGAACCATACTCTGTGTGAAGGGGCCCTTACCGTGGCCTGTGAAGTGGGCTGAGGCACTGCTGCGGGCTGCGTTGTAGACTTGCGCATAATAGTTCGCGATCGGGAGCGCTCACCTTAGTTCGCGGCTCTTTTAGTTCGTTCTTTTAGTTCGTCCGCTCCCAGTGACGGCTGAGCGGCATGGTCTGAGCATGCAGGTGGAGGGAGAAGTTCCCCCACCTAGCTGTTTCATACGCTTGCTGCTTGAGCCGCTAACGATATCACGCAAACCAAAAGAAACAGTTTGTGGATAATTTTTCGCGTTTAAGTTTAGAGTTATCTCTATATCTTGGCATTATGGAATTTATTAGTCAGATATTGCAGAGTGCAGAATACTTCAATGCAGAAATTATGTAGCACTGAACAATGTAATCTAGCAGGCAGAGCCTAACCTCGAAATTCCTCTCATCAGCAGAAGGCAAACACGTGATTTTTAATTCTGTTCGCGACCTATCGCGCATATTTTAGTTCGCGACCTATCGCGTATATTTTAGTTCGCGACCGGTAGCTCTCCTTTTAGTTCGCAGCTCGGCCGCGAAGTAGGTCGCTCTTTTTAGTTCGTCCGCTCGTTTTGTCTTTTGCTATCGCTACTATAACGACAGCTGGATTGCATCTCAGCTCGAAATGACGGCAACTGGCAGAAGGGAATCAAGCGATTCTGCGCGCTCTCGCGTCGTCTCGCTGTTACCCGTCAGTCTTCGGAAAAGGAGCGGAGCAAACTAAGAGGCGAGGGATTTGCGAACTAGTTCGCGTAGTTCGCCTGTGGGAGCGCTCTTCCGAACTAGTTCGTTCGCGAACTACACAAGACTTACTGCGTTGATCCACCGACATGGGCTGGCAGTGCAGACGCCCGAGTGCGGCGGGCCGAGCCACGCAAGCCCGCCAGCTCCCAGTGCTGCCACGGGCCGCTCTGTACTACTCTGGTCACTATCTTTTAGAAACAGGAAGAACGGAGTTGAGTCAATACTTAAAGTGGCAGAGGTCGTACAGAACGAGAGTTTCATCAAGGTCTTCAAGAGGCGTGCGGGGAATCGGTATCGTACAGAACAGTGGCACATTGGGTAAAAGCCTTCAACAAAGGTATGCAAACTGTGACAGACATCCATCGAGCAAGTCGTCGTAGCATCTCTGAAGAAGAAGTGCATACGTTTGCCTCGTTAGTGGACAGTTATCGACGCCATACGAAAGAAGTGGCAACACTTTCTGCACAACCCACCCATCATTTTGCACAATAAAGCGTGGGTGCATACAGGCGCTAGTTGTGGCTGCTCTGTTCGGTCGATGGGACTAGGAAATACTGTACCATCCAACATTCTCCCAGCACTTAAGTGCTTGTGAGTTTGATTTGATTCCGAAGATGAAAGAAGTACTTCGTGGCATACGCTTCAGAACTGTTCCAGAGATTCGACAGGTAGTAGACCGCTCCATTCGCACCATCAACAGAACAGGCTCTGCTAACGATATACTACGCCTTCCACATAGCTGGCAACGGGTTCTACACAACGCTGGTGACTACATTGAAGGGCAGTAACAGCTGCAAACATGTAACGCTTTTGTATCGGTTGTGAATAAACAGTTGTCACTATTTAAGTTCCAACCCTAGAATTTTGAAGTCAGCTCAAAAACACTACAGATTTTCGTTTGGTCGTCAGTGTGGATTGCATCGTAATATATGGAGTACTGCTTGTGTGAGATGGATAAAAAGCAGGAGTGAAATGTGCGAGAAAGCCATGATATGTCGTTCTGTAAACAGCTGGTGGTAATGAATAGAGAGAGAGAGAGAGAGAGAGAGAGTGACAGTATATTGAACCTTTATCTCACAAGTCTGAAGCTGCACTTATATGTTCCGTTTAAAGAATGTTCAAATGTTTGTATACCTTATGGGACTTAACTACGGGGTCATCAGTCCCTAAACTTACAAACTACTTATGAACTAACTAACACTGAGGACGGCACAAATATCCATGCCAGAGGGGGGATTCGAACCCCCCACCGTAGTGGCCGTGCAGGCCGTGACTGGTGCGCCTCAGTCCCCTCGGCCACCGCGGCCGGCCTGTTCCGTTTACTTTAATTATTTTTGTAGCATTTTTGAAAAAGAGAAATTTGCTAACATCGAATATTAATTTAAGTGTAAGGAAGTCTTTTCTGAAGGCATTTGTGTGGAGTGTTGCCTTGTACGGGAGTGAAACATGGACGATAAGCAGTGCGGACAGGAAGAGGATAGAGGCTTTTGAAATGTGGTGCTACAGAAGAATGCTGAAGATTAGGTGGGTAGATCGCATAACTAATGAAGAGGTACTTAACAGAATTGGCGAGAAAAGGAATTTTTGGCACACCCTGACTAAAAGAAGGGATCGCTTGGTAGGACACATTCTTACACACCGAGTAATCGTAAATTTAGCATTTGAGGGAAGTGTGTGGGGTAAAAATCGCAGAGGGAGACCAAGAGACGCGTATAGTAAGCAGATTCAAGTGGATGTGGGTTGCCGTTCTTATGAGGAGATGAAAAGGCTTGCTCAGAATAGAGTAGGGTGGAGAGCTGCATCAAACCAGTCTCCGGACTGAAGACCATAACAACAACATTGGGTGTTTATTAGCAGGATTAAAATTTACTTGTATTCGGTATTTTTTTCGAATATTTAGACGTTCGTCATTCCCTATTTTTTATTTAAGAGCCGTGAAATGCTTGTATAAAACGAATGTCCTTGCACTGAAAAAGAAACCGTGAGAGCTAATATATCACGATTCACCAATACATTCCCCATCTGAATAGTACATAAAAATATTATTTACTTTTGTATTCAAGTATGAGTAAAGAAGAATAATGCTTATTTATTGTTTAAGGCCACTTTTCATCACCCTGGACAATATGTGAATTTTTGTGGACTCTTCCGTCGGTTCTTGATGGAACATAGACAAATAACTGTGATACACTATATATTTGTTCCACAATAATATTTATTTTGTTGTAAACTAGTTTTTCGGCTTCTTAGGCTACCTTCAGACAACTTAATACTGCAGATTATCCACATCACACAAGCTACTATGCCCGGCCGCAGTGGGCGAGCGGTCTATGGCGCGCCAGTCACGTTCTGGACGGCCACTACGGTCGGGGGTTCGAATCCCCCCTCGGACATGGATGTTTGTGCCCTATTTAGTCTTAGCTAGTCCATAAGTAGTTTGTAAGTTTAGGGGCTGATGACCCCGTAGTTAAGTCCCATAAGCTGTACAAACATTCGAAGCTACTATGTTTGGAGTACAAAGATTTCACAAAGATATGTGTTTAGTCATAAACCTTGTAACCTTTAAGTATTTTATAAGAAACAGAGACGCTCAACCATTTGAACCAAAACAGTAACTTAGAAATAACTATAAATTAAATTTCAATAAATAAGTTGTAACACACATATGGCCCTATTTGCGCGGGGGACAATTACATAAGTTTGGAATATGTGAATATGAATGAAAGGAGCATATTAAAGTATATAACCTATATTAAAATTCACTGGGTTTCACAAGAATGGTGAGAGTAGCACAAGGAAGGAAACACATAGGAATGTTTGTGAGAAACATTACACATTTGCAACAAGCATGATAACAGGTTTGTACCTAATAGCTATTGCTTTAAGAAATGTGAATACTGAAATTGGGTTTGATTATTGAGAATTAGGTTTGGCTTCTGAGCTTGGTGTTTGTTGATAGAGAGAATTTCAAGCAATGTTAGCTTTCTACCTTTATTCGGTCTGTGGAGAACATCAAATTTAATGTCAAAAGCATGACATTCATTGAAGGCATGTTCTGCAAAGGTGGAATCTCCGTTTTTTAGTCTCAAACTCCTCTCATGTTCTACAAAGGTGGAATCTCTCTGTTTTAGTCTCCAGCTCCTGTCATGTTCAGCCAGTGTAGTTATAGGCCTACCTGACTGACCTACCTATCCTTTGCCACAAAGATTGCAAGAGATCCTATATATGCTACTCATTTCCAAAGTTGGAATCTTGTCTTTGCTATTGAAGAGCGAGTTGGTAATAGCATTATTATAAACGGCTGGAATGTATTTCTGAACTTAATTTTTCTGGCAAACCTTTCTGACGTTACACCAACATATGACATTGGTAGTCATTTTTTTGTCTGTGTAATTAGGTATCTCCTCAGGAGGATACAAACGTGGTATTATCTTATGTCTCTTTTTCTTAGAAAATAAGCTGTAAATCAGGGTATGGCCATAACCAATGTTGAATGCAATTCCTTTAATTATTTCCAGTTCATTATCAAATCTGTCTTGGTCTGAGGTATAGGTAATAGGTACAGGACCATGCTGTAGAAGGCTGCATGTTTATGTGTTGCTGGATGCTGGGAATTGGCAGGTTCAAATGTTCAAATGTTTGTTAATCTTATGGGACTTAACTACGGGGTCATCAGTCCCTAAACTTACAAACTACTTATGAACTACTTACGAACTAGGACGGCACAAATATCCATGCCCGAGGGGGGATTCGAACCCCCGACCGTAGTGGCCGTGCTGACCGTGACTGGAGCGCCTCAGTCACCTCGGCCACCGCGGCCGGCAATTGGCAGGTATTGCTGTCTCTGTGGAAGTCGATATTCCTCTATATTTAAATACAAGCTTTTTCTGACTGATGTCTATGGTCAGATCCAAGCAGTTGATCGACTCTCGTCCTACCTCATCTGTGAATTTAATTTTAGTGTCTTGTGAATTTAAGTTTTGGGAGAATTTGTCTAATTGTCTGTACCTGTCCACAAGCACAGTACATCATCCACATATGTAGTCCAATAGTGTATTTTAGAGCTTAGGTACTCTTTATCTAAAAATGTTTGTTCGAAATTATCCATAAACCTTTCTGCTAGTAAATGACTCAGAGGGGATCCCATTGCTGACTCATCTGACAATAATTTTGTTTCAAGCAAGTTTCTGTTGCAACTCTTATATCATCAATCTCAACCGGCTTTATCCTACTTTTGTACAACCACTCTGTTAAATCTTCCATAGCTTTTCCATCGGGAATGTTGGAAAACAGGCTGTTCACACCGAAAGAAACCAGCTTGGCACTAGGTGGAATGTCTAAGTATTTTAATTTTCCTACTAATGCAAGAGCATTAGGTATGCCAAATTTTTGTGTAAATTAGGTTTTCTCTTTGCTGATTAATCCAACTCTTTCGCTGTCTTACGACAAGGGACTGAAAGTGCAGATACTACAGGTGTAATATTTCTCACCCCCATTCCAATGTTTTTCCTTCCTTGTACGACTCTCACCATTCTTGTGAAAAACAGGGAATTTTAATATAGGTTACATAGTTCGATATGCTACTTTGTTTCATATTCACATATTCCAAAGAGATGTAATTGTCTCCCACCCTATTTCATTGTTTAGATCTTCCTCATTCACCTATTCCCTCTCTTACTTTTGTTCGCATATATATGTTAATTTTATGTATAATTGTACTTACCGGTACACTCACTGGGCCATATGTTTGTTTCAGCTTATTTATTGAACTTTAATGTATAGTTATTTCTTAGTTACTATTTCGGTTCCAATAGTTGAGCGTCTCTGTTTCTTATAAATTACTTAAAGGTTACATAGTTTATGATTGGACACATATATTTGTAAAATCTTTGTGCTCCAAACACAGGAGCAGGTGTGATGTGGGTAATCTGCAGTATTAAGTTGTCTGAAGATGACCAACAAGCCGTAAACTAGTTTACGACAAAATAAAAATGATTGTTGAACAAGGATATAGTGTATCGCAGTTATTGAAAATACCTGAATTATTATATTCAACGGAAGTGGAAAAGCTCGAATGTCGCTCAGTGCGGGATGTGTCCAGCAAGCAGGATTCGCCATATGCCGGCCACTGTACGGCTGGCGCGACACAGCAGCGATTGTTTCAACAAAGGAGCTCCGAAATAGTAGGCAGTCGCGGGTGGGTCGGTGTAGCTACTTCTGGAAAAGCTTTGCCGCCACCTGACCGTCAAAAACAAAGTTCAAATGCTTGTAAATACTGTGGTTATCAGAACATAGGCTTACAAACAACTTAAACTAAATTAAATTAACCTAACGACAACACACACACACAGTGCCTGACGGAGGATTCGAACCACCGACGAGGAAGAACTTCACGCTCCGCAGGAAGGCGGCATAGAGTGTTCGGCCACTCCACCGCGGCACACCTGATCGTTCAGGATTCCGTAGAAGTGTCTCTTTAGAAATGTCAGTCAATAAAAGTGTCACAAACTCATGGGCTTACTGGGTGAAATTACTTCGGCTGTCATTGGCCAGACTATCGTGTTTAGAACTGAATTTCTCGCAGACTTATTTTGAAGGTGGGACATTGATAAAATTACCCCACGACTATTGGTGAGTCTTTGTATAGAAGTGAAATGGTCAGTGCAAGATAGTCGGTGGGGAGGGAGATGTTTATTATAAATTTTATTGCTTGCAAAGGCGGCTACCTGGGCGTTTTTGGTACACCTTGTCCACTGCATCAGTGATTCATTTCTTTTATGGTGAGAAGCCACGCCGCCGATAGACTATAGCCGTGATAGCTATTGGAGTTGCATTCAGTTTTGAATATCTCAGTCGCTTCTTGGATATTATCTGCATAAATGTTCTTCTCCTTCTCTAACACACATAATTTGTTAAAATCAATTACTCTACGTAGTTCTCCTGGTGTTCAGATTTCACACATTTATAAATGCGGTCCTTTCCGTTTCGCATGATTGTATACGCCCTGCCAGAGCCACACGCATTTTGAAACTCCCACATTGTGGAGTCCGTGTTCAATTGTTTGTATATCTAAGGTACTTAACTTCTGTGGGTGTTAGTTCCTCGGCTTACAAAATACTTAAACTAACCTAAGGACAACACACACACACACACACACACACACACACACACACACACACACATGCCCCAGGGAGGACTCAAACCTCCGACGGCGAGCAACCGCGCGCTCTGCAGAAAGGCGACTTAGAACAATCGGCAACCCCACCGCGACAGGAGTCCGTGTAACGTCATAAAATTTCTTTCAATGTATTTTCACTGAAAACGGGTTCTGTGAACAACTTTTTTCATAGAATTCAGAACAAATGTTCCAATGTTTGCAAATCTATGGGACTTAATGTGGTGTCGCACAAGTCTAAAGTGCGCGCCACCTACTTTCGCCGCGCGCCGCCATGCACGCACGGCGCGGCGTTCTTACGACGTCAGCCACGAGCGCCCTCTGCTGCAACTCCGCTCGTGGCCACCACTGAACAACATCGTTCACTTGGGACTGATATAGGATTCACCTAACACTTCGGAATCAGATAGGCACCAGTAAAGACTTGGCTATCGGATAGGCACTAGGCAGGCCTCTCTAGCTCAACTATGTATCAGCATTCTGCAGTACTGAGCTATGTAAAAGTTAAGTATTACTCAGTCTCTAAGAAATATATATCTCGTTCTAATTTTCTCTAGTGTTTCTAGTTTCTGCTGTCCCACTGGCTGGTCACCTCCTATCTGCACAAGTGTGCATCCCTTTTTCCTGTGTCGGTCTTTCTTCTCGGCCACCGACACCTACGACGGAAAAGAGACACAAAAGCGGCGACGAGGCTGGGACACAAAACTTAACTACTTTGCTTATTCAACCATAGGCTTAAAAACTACTTAAACTAGGTTAAACTAACCCAAGGACAACACACACACCCATGCCCCAGAGAAGACTCGAACCTCCGCAGCGAGGCGCATTAGATCGCTCGGCCACTCCACCGCCGCATAGAATTCAGACTAAGCACTCAGTGACCACAATAGTGAATGTTAATCTAACAGAAATAGTTGATAGTTCCACTTATATTGTACTAGCATAATTAATATTAGGTCAAAAAGTCCTATATATGGACAGTCGTTGCCGTTGGTCGGCATTTTCTTCTGACTACTAGTGTTAGCCAGAGGAACCATATACAATATACCCAACTCTTCCGCATAAGCTCTGGAACACTCCCTTTTGAAGCGGACATAATACTAATGTTTGCCAGCGTTCATCAAGTCCAGAAGACCCGGCATAATGGTCGAGACTTTCATTGTGAAACATAAATATGACTTTGCCTAAAAACACAGAAGATTTTAACGCCAATTAAAACTGCCACGCAAGTCCGGATACTCACGTAATCTTAGTTATGTGTGTGTTTGTGTCAGTGACTGCGTAATAAAACATTAAATTCTATAGGTATTTTATCTTCTTCTGATAACTCCCGGATCGATAAGACGTTTAGAGAGCATAAAGGTGTTACCACTTAAACCATTCACTGTAGTCCAACAATGCCAAGATAGCGATACTGTTTTTATCTCTGTAAAATGACCTTTGTTTCTCAGACGATGGCCGAGATAGAAAGATATACTACTGTAATTTCACATATCATATTCAGTTTTTGTAAACAAACTTACGAAGTGTACGCAGTTCACTATTAACCATGAGTAAAATGTCTACAATGATGTGTGATTACCAGGTGCCCATCGAGTGTACGAAAGACCAGATTGATCATACTAACCCCATTCCTTTTTATTTAGATTCTTTCAGCAAAGGGCCCTGGACGTTAGATTACCTTTGGGGTAACGGTTTTCCTGTAATTCGCCGCGGCAGATTAGCCGTGCGTATTGGGGCACCGTGCTGCGGTGCGCGCGGCCGTTCTCCGTCGAGGGTTCGAATCCTCCCTCGGGCATGGGTGTTTGTGTTCTCCTTAGGTTAGTTTACCTTAGTTTAAGTAATTTACAAGCTACGGATTAATAACCACGCAGTTGAGTCCGATAGATTAATAAACATTTGAACACTTTCCTGTAATTCATGTTCAAATGTTTGTACAACTGAGGGACCGAATTGCTTAGGACATCAAGGACAAGATACATACCCATACTCGAGGGAGAACTGGAACCTCCCTTAGGAGTGGCCGCACAATCTGTAACATGACACCCGACATAGTGGGCCGCGGTGGAGTAGCCGAGCGGTCTAAGGCGCCTCGCTGCGGAGAGCGCGGTTGCTCGCCGTCGGAGGTTCGAGTCCTCCATAGGGCATGGGTGTGTGTGTGTGTGTGTGTGTTGTCCTTAGGTTAGTTTACCTTAGTTTAAGTAGTTTGTACGCTACGGACTGAGGACCACGCAGTTTGGTCCGATAGATTTACAAGCATTTGAATTTTTCCACATCGTGGGGCCAATCCCGCGGAGATATACTTCGTGAATGAAGCAGTGGCGCATGGGGTCTTGCAGACCGCAACTGCCACTAGGAGGATTAATATAATCAATATTATATAGTATTCCTCGAGTACTGAGTAGAAATGGACAGGGGCACTACGGATTAGCTTACAATTTGAGTCTTGCGGGAGGCGTGATAGCTTAGCCCGCGCAGTCAAGGTGATCGTTCTGTTCGAACAGTGTCTACATCTACATCTACAAAAATGCTCGCCGCGGCAGAGTGGCCGAGCGCATTAAGGCGCTATGTTGCGATGAGCAAGCCAATTTCCCGTTCGAATCCCTCCTGGGGCATGGATATTTGTGTTGTCTTAATCTAAGGTCGTTCATAAGTAGTTTGTAAGTTTAGGGACTGATGACCCCGCGGTTAAGTCCCGTAATCTTTACAAACATTTGAACATTTGAAGAAAAATGCTCTGCTAATCACATTTAAGTGCATGACGGAGGTTTCATCGAACCGCTTTTGTGATATTACTCTACCGTTCTATTTTATAATAGAACGCGAGAAAAAGGAAAATCTGAATCTTTCGTTTTCGGGATGATTCCTCTTATTTTATTGCAATGATCATGTCTCCTGGTCAACGTTACTGCCTACTGAACAGGAGGGCTCCGTTTCGCATCCCGGCTCGGCACAAATATCCAATGCGTACTAGTAGCTACTGTTAATTTCTTTGTATCCTTAAATTCAATAACGTTAGCCGAAAGCCAATGTCTGTCCGAAAAAAAAATCCTGTATCTCATTCCATGTTGGGACTGCAGCGTAATAACGCTCGGCACTTTCACCAATGGGTGGGAGTACCTGGTCACGTTAACAAACTAGATTTCGCAACGGGCGTATCGTTAACGTGTCGTTTCCGGGTAATACATACATTCCTAAAACCAAACTGAAATATAAACTGAAACAAGCTAACAGCTAAGGTGTAGCTTAATTCGGTAACTGATGTGACATTTATCACTAAAGATAATTCGTTTATTGCATTTCTAGTAGATAAAAATGTTTGAATATTTTAATAAAAAGTCTTATGCTATTTAATGAGGCAAATTGTGCTATAAGGAATGCATGGAGCCAATCACAACAGCGAACAAGAATCCACTTCAGTAACTTGATATCATGTTAACTACCCATAAAATTATAATTTCAACAACTTAAAAATGTTGTTCAGATAAATAATCATGATCGCGAAATTTCCAATGGTGTGTCAAGGGAACGACGGTTGATGTCAGCTGCAGGCAAATACACTGCTGGGAAAAAATGTAACATTCTCAAGCATTGCGTTCAGTGTCACCTGGGAACATATGCACGATGAGTAAGTGATTCATTTGTGGCGGTCATCGGCGATCAAATGACACTCACAAGGCCTGTCTTTGAATCCTTTGTTTTGTCACTACAGCAACAGTACCGAGTTTAGAGAAGAACTGTGCCGAATTTGGAGAAGAACATTCGTTCTAGGGTATAACCGTACTCTGGTGACGAGCACATATCCCTCTTAAACAGCTTTAGTTCTTTGAATGATGTAGCATTATGGGCTTCCATTAACCTGAATGTATTTATCAACGGTTTGTAGCTGCACACATTGCCATAATGTGTAGGTGATGTGCCGCTAGCTTCATCAGTGGTCTGTTGAACAATGCCATATTTGTAACAAGGTTGTACACATCTGTGTAGTACAGATGCATGTCTAAATCGACACAGTGTGCAAGCAGCGGTGTCCAATTGAACGTTATCCAAACTCCAATCCCCGGTCGCATGTTGCTTGTACTGAGTCATCTTGGAGCATTGTGAACCGTCTATTAGAAGCGCATTGAAGTCTGGTTAGGCTGCACTACCGCGCATTAATTTAAATACGTCCAATAACTGACATCTAGACCTCCGCAGATAAGGTCTAATTCCGTTGGTACAGTTGAGGAAGCAAAGGACTACTACAACAGCTGTACACATGTAATCATTTTTGTCATCGACACACAATAGTACCCAAGGCACAATGTTGTGTATATCAACGTTATGTACCTCTCTGATATGTTTGATTTTTCCTATTTTCCGACGCATGCCGCATTTGGTGCACCTGTGTTGATCCCTGTAGTGATGTGATATCTGCAGCGAATGGCAAGCATTGTTCTGATATTTCGAAAAACTTACGGGTATGCTGCCAGGTACCAAAATCGACGACGCTGATTAAAAGAGCGTTGCGCTATCGACCACATGTGCAACGGGCTAGTGATGATAACACTGAGTCAGCACCCACCTCAGTGGCCTTTCTGCAATACGTTGGCAGCACTTCCAATAAGATTGGTCGCGTTTTGCGTAAAAATAATGTAAAATTTGTGTTTCGTCCACCTTATAAAATTAAGGCACTGTTGGGACCCGTTAAGGATGATCTCGGTTTGCGTAAGGCGGGTGTCTACCGTATCCCATGTAGCTGTGGCAAAACATATGTTGGTCAAACTATTAGGACTGTTGAGGACCGTTGTATTGAGCATAAACGTCACACAAGTTTACAACAGCCAAACAAATCTGCTGTGGCCGAACACTGTCTTGACATAGGTCACACTATGGAATACAACAAAACGGAAATTCTGGCTTGCACTTCCAACTACTGGGACTGTGTTGTCAAGGAAGCCATAGAAGTAAAACTAGGTGACAACCTTATGAATAGGGATGGGGGCTTCTGCTTAAATTCCGCTTGGGATCCTGCTCTCTCACTTGTCAAAAAACAGAGGGACAAAACTAATCCGACCTTATCTGTCGAGAACTGATGTTTATTATCGATATTCTGACCGGTTTCATCTTTGGTCGTGTCGGAGCTGTGTGCTTGCTTGCTCGGTGTGTGTTGTCATTCCTATCTATTCATTGAAAACCGAGGTTTTAAAGATCGTTGCACATTGCTTCCTTACTGCAGTTTCGCCTTGAAAATGGCAGGGTGGTCTCCTGCCGAAATATAAAAAGGCCGTCGTCGATTTTGGTACCTGGCAGCATACCCGTAAGTTTTTCTAAGTTGTTATTCGCCAGGAGAAATTAAGGAATCACATTGTTATGATACATCACATGTGGTTCCTGCATGCCAGTTCATTTGCGGCAGTTCAAATGTGCACATCTGTATTATATCTCCACGAGTAGAATGAAGCACTTAGTCAAGCAGGTCTATCTATTCACCAAATTTCGAAACTGTAACGTTTCTATAGGGGGAGTGCAATACACTCTTCACCGCCAGAAGACAAAAGGTAGCAATGAGGATATACCACGACAAGGATCATAATAACCAGTAAGAGAATTAGATTCAAAACAGCGCCCATAATTCGGATGGAACTGATAAAATTAACACGACAACAATATATGTTGCAACAGTAAAAAGGAAACTGACTGAAGGCGACTTGAAAGGATGTGTCAATGCAACAAAACCCCTTCTAAGACCATAAATAACCAGAAGAGTCTCTAATAGGCTAGAAAACATCTTAACTGGAAATCGTAAGAGTGGGCGAAGGTGTTAATCACCGATGGATCGAGGTTAGAAATATTTCAAACCAGAAGTAGCAGATTTGTTCGCCAATTTGAAGGGCAAAGATTAGCCAATCAGTGTGTTCTATCTACAGTTAAACACAGTGGAGTTCTATTATGGTTTGGGTTTGTTTTGTCGGAGATAGAGATCGTGACATTGTGAGAAAAGGATGTATGGATCAGAAGCAGTACCATCGCATACTTTGCTATCATGCAATATAAAGTGGATTGCGCTTAATAGGGAAAGGGTTCGCCTTACAGCGGTCAACGTACTGTATGAACTACATTGCATCAAAGGTAAAACAGAAAGTACTGAAAGATATGATATAACCGTCAAAACCCCAAACTATAATCCCATTGAAATGGTCTGAGACGAAGTGGAAAGACGTATCAGGGAAGTTAATATATCCAGCAAGTAAATTCTGTAGATTATTGTGAAGGATGTGTGGAATCATATTGTAATATGTCAGCCAGCGACGCTTTTGTTCAGCGATTTTGCCGATGGAAGCATTCGCTCTCGCCACGCCAGCGTCCTGCGGCCTGGGGGACGAGATGCAACCAGCAGGAGGCACCCCCAACTTTCACCTTCACCACCGGACACCTGGCTGCATTCTCTCGCTCCAGGGGGGCAGCTTGGCGAATTGCCGTCATTTTCTCATAAGAATGTACACGGCGAAACCAGCCTAACTTAAGGAGCATGCAGATAAATGGCGACAGTGGAGGCAGGGAAGAGACGCCCGTACAACAAAATGGACAGAAAAGCGTCTGTGTCTGCAGATAATAGAGGAGTCGTTTAAAAGAAAAAAAAACCGACGAAATTGCAGCAGATGAACCGGGACCCATGCAGACGGGAAGATGACAACCAAACCCCTGCAGTGCTGCAGTGCACATGTGCGTCATTGGGAGAGCCTGACTTGCAATATAAATAAAGTGGTTCCACAAAAGTAATGTTTCTGGCCAAAGAGCACGACCCTGATAAATGGCATACCAGACTGGCCTAGCACAGACAGCTGCCGCAAAGTACTAAAAAAAAAAAAAAAAAAAAAAAAAAAAAAAAAAAGCAGAAGTTAAAAACAACGCGCTTGAAACGTGGGACAAACGCAAATTCGCAAGTCTCATCTGAGCCCACAGAAAATTTCCACCAGGGACTGAGAGGCGTGGTCGTGGAAACAGCGAACAGTTATTGGATGACATTACAAAACCAACCCACCAATCACAGAGCCAAAGAGACACAAAATTCGAGGAGAAGCTGCAGCTGGCGAGGAATGGACTGGGTGAGAAACCGCCAAAGAGGACTTGATTCGTCGCCGAAGAAGCGAGAACTGGGAAGGCGTACCGCAACGCCACCGAAAGGCATACAGAATGAACTAACGGAGCTGCTTCGATAACTCGACCCCTCGGTGCGCTCTCTGACCGAACCGAACTCTGGGGCGCCGAAAAGATACAGAATAGGGGCCCTGATGCTGGCAGCACCCGCCATGGCAGACGCTGGACTTTGACGCCTCCGCACGGCGGTCGCGCTGCGCCGCACACCTGCATAGCCGGGGAGCGCAGCGCAAAACAGGGCAGGCGTGTTCCATGCTGTCGCTACCGACGTCGCGCAGATACACCGCATCGCGCCGAACCGTCCCTGACGCCCACGTCGAGTCAATGTTGGTGAGACAGGAAAATGTCTGTAAATCTATCGGACCAAACTGCGTGGTCATCAGTCCGTAGCTTACAAACTACTTAAACCTAGGTAAACTAACCTAAAGACAACACACACACCCATAGACTCGAACCTCCACGGCGAGCAACCGCGCGCTCCGCAGCGAGACGCTTTAGACCGCCCGGCTACTCCACCGCGACCTCCGTTCATATCTGAGTCGTGTCCATGTCCAGTCAAATCGGCCCTGAGATATTGTTTTGCAAGTCTAGTCTAGTATATAAAGCAGTGTGTCCGTATGTTTGTACGTGTTGCATACAAATCTACAGTTTTGTTCCAATTTTTATGAAATTTTGTACACGTAATCTGCAATCCATGAGAACGGTCGACGTAAGTGCAAGAATCACATACGATATATAGTTCACGAGATATGACGTCATAAACAATAAGATGCGCGAAAAACTTCAAACCTTTATTATACTTTTTCTCGCTGGCAACCATAGTAAAATCATGAAAAGAAAAAAGTTTCTCGCTTACTACTTTTCCGCTGTTTATGGAGTAAACCTACGGCTCTCGGTACGACGTTACATTTATAATTTGAACACTACAAATTGTAGCGACAGGAAATTTTACAGACAGTATACACATATATAGTTGAATGTAGCTTCTAAATTGTATCACATTCCGACACGTAGTACATGAAATATGAGCACATAAACAGTAACGTTCAAGGAAAACCGCCTCATCACGCATCGAGTTTCAGTATATTACTTCTTAACTACTAATTATAATCCCAAGAGATTTTACAGACACACAGCCGTTATACAAATGAGAATATACTTGATAAATGGCAGGAATAAACAAACAAATACCCGGGAAACGCCGGGTTTTCAGCTAGTTATAAATGAAACTGAATTTCGTGTGGCAATCCTCTGTGCAGTTTGTTGTGTTCTCAAATCAATCCCATGAATTCAATTTCCATAGAGACCTAGTTCCCTAATTTTTCATTTTATTTTGTTTTATTTTATTAGACTGTAGGCGTTATTAAGGGAGAAGTTTGATTTACCATAATATAGATTTACGATACCTACAAAAATTGTTTGGACACTGCCTCGAGTTTGTAAGGCAGTCGTTAAATCAAAAGAAAGGTGAGAAATAACGTTTGATTTGTGTTGTAAATCTGAAATACCAGAGTGCATTGAAATTAATGAGTGGTAGTGTACCACAGACACCGCGACAGCGCCGATGAAGCTGGCGTCAAGAGTTAACTGAAGCGTGAAATGGCATTGTGTTGCCTTCAATGATGAGAGTAAATTAATACTGTGTGCAAAAAATGGACCCAAACGTGTATGACGCAGATCTGGTTGCTGCCTATTCCAAAATGCATTTTCCCACCACACATCAGAGACTCCGAGATATGGGGGCCGTGAGCTACAACTCACTATTCAAATGTTTGTAAACCTAAGGGACCAAACTGCTGAGATCATCGGTTCCTAGACTTACAAACTATTTAAACTAACTTTTGCGAATGGCAGCACACGCACACACACACACACACACACACACACACACACACACACACACACACACACACACACACACACACACGCCGGTCGCGGTGGCCGAGGGGACTGAGGCGCTTCAGTCACGGTCTGCACGGCTACTACGGTTGGGGGTTCGAATCCCCCCCTTGGGCATGGATATTTGTGCCGTCCTAGTTCGTAAGTAGTTCATAAGTAGTTTGTAAGTTTAGGGACTGATGACCCCGTAGTTAAGTCCCATAGACTATACAAACATTTTTTGAACACACACACACACGGGAGGACTTGAACCTCCAATGGTAACAGCCGCGCAGTCCGTTATATGGCACATCAGACTTCGCGGTCTCCTTGCGCTGTTGTCCAGAACAACGTTGACTGCCTGACCCTGGAATCCACGCCGTTGTTTGTGCTTCCATCCTACGCCACCATATTAGTACCGCCACCTAATGGCTAGACATGAAACAAAAACTGTTAACAATGCAATTAATGCAGCACGCAGTCTGAACATCATACCAATACTGTAAGGAGTTTTGCGTTTACACTGGCTCAGTTAGAGAAAGTTTAGTAATGACAATGTCGTGTTGCAGACAGTGATGCCACCAAAGACAAATATACCACTATTGATACTGAGAGTCGCGGCAGCGGGAAAACAAACGGTGAACAATACCACTTTCTCGTCACTCGTCAGAGGCTACGCATTACGAACGCTATGACGCGTGTAAAGCGTGACTGGCTGAAGCACAGTTGAATAGCCGCCACATGCGTCCTGCAGGATGGCGTGCATCATGCTAGCAGAGTGCTTGGCGTCATCCAGAGTACATCGCCTCGTCCATTGTGCATCGCTTTGCCTGAAGCGCGGCCCCATCTGGATGCAGCGTTCTGCAGCGCCTCCACGATTGTTTTGAGACTTAGAAACAACTAGCTGAAAACCCGGTGTTGCCCGGGTATTTATTTATTTATTTATTCCTGCCTGGAGTTAGTACTTCTCTTACCCTTCTCTCTCTGTACATCTCCTTTTTTTCTAAAAATATGTTATCTTTATCGGAGAACATGTAAGAAATAACGCTGTCTTGGATAATGTACAAAATTATAAGAGCATTATTAAAACAAAGAAAGATAGAAGTCAAAACACAAATGACATAAAATTCGCACGATCTCATATTTATTCAATTATATGTGGTACAATTGTATAATTTTTCAGGTATGTATTCATTTGTATAAGTGCTGCATGTCAATAAAATTTCTTGGGAATACAATTGGTGTTAAAGAAGTAATAGATTACTACTTGGTGCGTGATAGGGCGGTTTTCTATTAACGTTACTGTTTTATGTGCTCATACCTCATGAGCTACAAGTCGCACTGTGCTACAATTTCGGAGGCACATTAAATGATATGTGTGTACATTGCGTATAAAATTTCCTGCGGCTACAATTTGTAAAATAGAAATTATAAATTGTAACGTCATACCGAATGCCGTAATTTTACTCCATAAACAGCGTAAAATTAGTAAGCGAGAAACTTTTTTTCCTTTCATCTTTTTACTATGGTTGGCAACGAGAAAAAGTTTAATAAAGGTTTGAAATTATGTTTGAAGTTTGTTGCAAGTCACTAAGTACTCTCATTCTCATATAGTGTATTTGTAAAGTCTCATCGCATTATGGCAGTTTCTTGCAACTCCTATCGTTTATGGAGTTACATCTCTTGAACCATGAGTCGTATGTAGTTCGTACTCCTACACAAAACGTTATCTCACGTAAGGAATATGTGTACCAAATTTGGTTGAAATCGGTCCAGTGGTTTAGGAGAAAATGAGCAGCATTGTCGCTTATGGCAGCAGTTTTCCGCGCATCTCATTGTTTATTACGTCATATCTCGTGAACTGTATATCGTATGTGATTCTTACACTTACGGAGACCGTTCTCATGGATTGAAGCTTACGTGTACAAAATTTCATAAAGATTGGAACAAAACTGTAGATTTGTATGCAACACGTACAAATATACGGACACTCTGCTTTATATATTAGATCGCGGTATTTCAAGGGAACTTTGAAGTATTCAGTCACATGTACGGGTTTTATCAGTCTGGAATGATTGTACATATACAACGCCCAAAGGTGAGTATTCATTTGTTTGTAATAAATTTCATATGTTGTGGCCAGGGCCGTCTTACTGATACTAGCCGCTGGGGTGCGAAAAATCAACTGGCGCCCCATCCCCCTTTACCACAAAATAATAATAATTGTATGTTCCATTTCTTTTATTTAATACTTACATAAAAATACGGAAACATTTTTGGACACTGAATTCATTTTTTCTGGCTTCTAAGTTGTCAAACGTTTTATGATATCATCTATTTTGAAATCTAATTTTGATTGGATACTTATGATGGTCAAATTTGGCAGTCTATCATGGGGCATCGTTGATCGTAAATAGCTTTTCATTATATTCAGTTTGGCAAATGACCTTTTGCCTTCTAATACTGTCACGAGAAGTGTTAACTATATGCGTAAAGATGTTGAGATATTTGAGAACACAGACATTAAATTATTGGAATAATTAGAATTTAACACATCAAATGGAATTGTGTTTTTCTCTAAAATAATAATAATAATAATGGAAGCAATTTGAACTAATTAAACAGCTGTTCCCAATCAATATCTGATCTGTTTTCATGTGTTAACTTCTGTTCAAGGTTGAGACATTTTTTTTTCTTGCTGCTTGCCCAATTCCCTGCAGCTTTCGATTTTTGTAAAAAGGAAAAACTGTTGTGTTCTGTCAGCAAATGGAATCTTTCATTTAATTGTATGAAAGCCGCGTCGCCGGCCGTGGTGGCCGAGGGGACTGCGGCACTCCAGTCACGGTATGCACGGCCACTACAGTCGGGGGTTCGAATCCCCCCTCGGGCATGGATATTTGTACCGTCCTTAGTATTAGTTAGTTCGTAAGTAGTTTGTAAGTTTAGGGACTGATGACCCCGTAGTTAAGTCCCATAAGCAATACAAACATTTGAACAGCCGCGTCAAGTAACAAACCTAAAAAATTACTTAAAACTTTGTCTTTGGGTTTAATACGTGCTTATCTGCAATTATGTAATCAACATGTCGATTTAGAGGACGTGGGCGAGTAGTCTCTTTGAATTCAGATTCACGTTCTAAATCTTCAGCAAATAATCAGCTACCATTTGTTCAAATGCACTATCTGTGTGGTAGACTCCTAAATCTTTTTTGACCAGATCTATCATTTTGACCTCCTCTGAAAGAATAACGTCAGACCTTTGCAGAATTTTGCTTACAGTGTTAATTTTTGATAAAATATTGAACCATATTATATCTGAACATACGAACCTGTAAGACTATAATTTTGACATTAATGAACTCGTCATGTTTCTTGCGTCAGTGTCAACTTTTTACATATAAAACACAGAATAATGCATCGTAAATTTTGTCTATATTAAAGCGAGTACTATTAAAGCATCAACTCTACTTTCCCATCGCGTATTTGATGTCCAAATGTTTGTTAAGCTTAAGGCACTTAACTGCGGGGTCATCAGTCCCTAAACTTACTAACTACTTATAAACTACCTTATACTGAAGACGACACAAACATCCACGCCCGAGGGAGGATTAGAACCCCCGACCGTAACGGCCGTGCAGAATGTGACTGGCGCGCCGCAGACCGCTCGGCCACTGCGGCCGACCGAGTATTTGAAAGAGGCTTTAGTGTCAAAGTAGGTATCTGGTTCATAATGGCATCCTAACGGGAAGCTGCTGCCTGAAGTCGAAGCTGTCCGAAAGCTTAATGAGACGTATGTGTAAACAATATCGTTGCCTACATTTTTACAGTTATAATGATTGTTTGGTCAATAATTTTCAAAGTGGCAGATTTCACATGGTACAAGGCGCTCGCCAGGCAATAAAAACACCCATGTCCGAGGGAGGACTCGAACCTCCGGTGGTAGTGGGCACGCCCTCCACGTCTACATGGCGCCTTAGACCACGCGTCCATCCCCGCGGGGCGCCCCTTGGGTACCGACTACGTAGTGCCCCGCACCCCTCGCGCCCTCTTGTAAAGACGGCCCTGGGTATGGGATCTTTCTGTTACTGTGTGCCTACGTCGGTTTACCAACAATACCACACCAAAAAATAAATAAATAAATAAATAAATAAATTTCAAATGTTTGTAAATCTATCGGACCAAACTGCGTGGTCATCAGTCCGTAGCTTACAAACTATTTAAACTAAGGTAAACTTACCTAAGGACAACATACACACCCATACCCCAGGGAGGACTCGACGGCGAGCAACCGCGCGCTCCGCAGCGAGGCGCCTTAGACCACAATACCGCCACAACAGACAACGCTGTATATACTTACGTTTCTAGTGACCAACCACCCGTTCCCGTTCAACTGTCCGGAAATCGTCATTTCTTCTTTGCTTAGAAACAAGGGATCAATTTAGTAGGAGACTTCAGCAATTGCTTGTTGAAAACTCCCAGGTCTGAACTGCAGTTCGTCTGTCTAGCATTTACAGAGAACAAATCCTTCTATGCAACCTAATAATTTACCCACCTCATTAAAACGCACTCTCCATAACTGAGGGTTATATCAGCAAATGTAGAAAACTAGTTTTAAATTGTGAGACCTTAACTTTTCCCGGCGTAATGAATGTTCAAACAACTTACGTCACACAAACTAGTGACGATGCATATATCCGCTCTATGTTTACAATATTTTAAAAATCTAGACAGGCGGACTCGAGCTGAACTCATTTTGATGTTTCACAGATTGACTACGACCTACAACTGTGTTCGATCGCTAACCAAGATGCTACTAGCTAGGGAACAGAAAACACCCGCTCGGCCGCTTAATCAAAAATCAAATGTTCAAATGCCTGTTAAGCTTAAGGGACTTAACTGCGGGGTCATCAGTCCTAAACTTACAAACTACTTATGAACTACCTTATACTAAAGACGACACAAACATCCATGTCCAAGTGGGGATTCGAACCCCCGACGGGGAGCGGTCTCGCGCATCGTAGCATATCGCCTCAATGCGCTTGGCCACTCCGCCGCTGCGACACTTAATCCCCTTCCCTGTCCCACCGCACGAGTCGGCAGCAATTAAATTTAATGTTACTCGCATGTACTTTGTTTCAGTTTAGTTTCCATTTGCAGAAATTTTAACATGTTTACGTGTAGTGTGTAATGGTTGTGCACTATGCTGCCGGAAAGGAGAAATGTCGTTTCGTGGATAGCTGGCCATCCATTACGTACGACGGAAATGTCGACTTTTATATTGTCGAATTGGGAGAAAAACGTTTCGTGGAAAAAAAATAATTTTCAAATAGACCAACATGTCAAGACAAGTATTCGTATTCTACTTTTGAAAGCGACAAGTAGCAGCAGTAGGGATTCAAGCTCTGAAGGTAGCCCAAAAAATTGTTATAAGATGGAGCTAAGTGAAGCATTTATTTCAAGTAATATACCTCTTCATAAACTTACAAACCTGCCCTCAAAGGTTTCCTGCGGAAATATTGCTTACACAAAATATACCAGATGAATCAACATTGCGTAAAAGTTACATACCTGCAATTTACTTACATATTATGGAAGAAATATGCAGTGAACTCAAGGACAACATTTTCTCGATTTCAGTTGTTGAAACTACTGACACTTGTGGCCATTCTATTACAAATGTAATTGTTGGTGCGTTAAAACAAGGGCCGTCTTCTTATTATTACTAGGGGCCTGCAAAGAACTTGAAAATACAAATCATTCTACGATCGCGATATTTGTGAATGAGCGTATCAAAAAAAAATATTTCCAGAATCCTCGCAGATGAAAGGGTTTGCGTTTCTGTCAGATGCAGCTCCCTATATTATCAAAGCCGGAACCATCCAAGTATTTTATTCCAATTTGATTCATGTGATCTGATGTGCTCACGGGTTCCATCGCATTGCTGAATATGTACGATCCACATTTGGGAATGTAAATAAACTGATTTCATCAACGAAGAAAGTGTTTCTGAAGGCACCTGCTTGCGTCAGGATTACAAAGAAACATTGCGAAATGTACGCTTACCTCCCGAACGAGTAGTAACTCGTTGGAGTACGTGAGTCGAAGCTGTGTTGTTCTACAATGAACATTTCGAGGCCATCAGAGGCGTAGTAAACGACTTCCATAGTGCGGATGCTTTGACAGTTTACCAGTGCAAGGAATCAATTAATGTCTTCAGTATTTAAAAATACATTGCTGTACTTATCACTCATTTTTCTCATATACCTGCGAGTATTAAAAAGCTTGAAACTCAATGTTTGTCTCTGAATGAATCTATTCAGTGAATGATTAAAATTAGTGCATTGAACTTCTATTGCCGGCCGCGGTGGCCGAGCATTCTGCGGCGCGCCAGTCACAGTCTGCACGGTCACTACGATCGGGAGTTCGAATCCCCCATCCAGCAAGGATATTTGTGCCGTCCTTATTATTAACTAGCTCCTAAGTAGATTGTAAGTTTAGGGACTGATGACCCCGTGGCTAAGTCCCATAAGCTCTACAAACATTTGAACATTTTGAACTCCTATTACCGGAGGTATTCCCGAGAAAACTTAAAGAAAAGTTTGAAAATATTTTGAAATATAATCAATGCTTTGAACCATTGTCCCCGATTGATAGTTTTATTAATTTGACGGGTCAACTTTTGCCAGAAACAGCAAGTATCAACATTGAACCCAAATTCAAATACTGCCCAATTACCTCAGTTGATGGAGAACGGTCTTTCTCAGCTTATAATATTTTAATTTTTATCTTTTATTTATTTATTTATTTATTTTGAGTAATCGAAGACAGAATCTTACTACTGATCGTTTATGTTTACAATAGTAGGAAAATATGAAACATTTGGAAATTATACTGAGGCGCTCCAGTCACGGTCTACAGGGCCACTACGGTCGGGGGTTCGAATCCCCCATCGGGAATGAATATTTGTGCCGTCCTAGTTCGTAAGTAGTTCATAAGTAGTTTTTGTAAGTTTAGGGACTGATGACCCCGTAGTTAAGTCCCATACACTATACAAACATTTGAACATTTTTTTGAAATTATACTTTTCTCCGATCATATTAATTAAAAGCTAATATTTTTCAAAGAATTCTTCATTGGATGTTGTTTTCAAATAAAATATTTCGTAAATATTGTGCTTGCTCGTCAGCGTGCGATACATCTCGAAGTTGTTCCTTGGTATATCGATTGTTTCGCAGCAATTAACTGCCATCGCATTCGCTTGTTACCGCCAATGGCAAGGAAGGAACAATATTTGAAACGTGATATGCGTGTTCTTTATGTAATTTGTCCCGATTTCTCGCGTGGCCACCGCTCCTCTTCGCAAACGATATGCAAGTCTCACCTTAGAGATATATAACAAGCAGTTGAAACATCCTGGCCGATTAAAATTGAGGGTCGGAACCGGGACTCGAAACTGGGACCTGTGCCTTTCGCCGACAAGCACTCTACCACTGGGCTCTCCCGACACGACTCACGGCCCCTCCTCATAACTTTACTTTGGAAGTTGCATATCAGAGCTCACTCCGCTGCAGAATGAAAGTTTCATTCTGGAAACATCCCTTAGGCAGTGGCTAAGCCATGTCTCCACCATATCCTTTCTTCCATGAGCGCTAATGTTACAAGGTTCGCAGAAGAACTTCTGTGAAGTTTAGAAAGTAGGAGGCGAGGTACTGGCAGAAGTTGTGAGGATGGACCGTGAGTCGTGTCGGGATAGCTCAGTGGTATCCCGGACGAGCCCTTGCATTTCCCAGTTTGCCGGCGGACGGCGAGGAGGAAGGATGTGCCGTGCTGTTCGCTGCGCCGTCGATGTTCCCCCCATGGTGAGTCGCTGCGCGAGCTTTAGCATTTAGCTGCGTGCATTGTCTGCTTTGATAATGAAATTGATTTCGTGATTGAACAACGAAGTAGAAAAAAAATTACGTTTGACCGCAACTTTGCCGGAGTGAAATCTTTTGAAACAGAGGACTGGTTAGAGGCAATAGTGAGGATACGACATGAAGACGTAGTTGCCATTCATCTATCGATAGTCAGCACAGTAGTCTTTGTGAAACTGGTTAGTGCCGAACTTTATAAGAAGGTTTTCAGTCGTGTAATGGGATGCTTATGTTCAACCACTGTGTCTGGATATCTTGGTGATGTTTATGTGAGCCATGCAGGTATTAGCATTAGAACTGTTAGGATTTTCGAACTACCCTTCGAAATCACTAGCGACAAAATCAATAGCACCATATGGTTGCGTTTTGAGTAAAGTGGCAGAAATTTAGCTACTGCCCATACGTTCCCTGTATTAAATAAGGTGCGGCAGTTAAAAGTGGAGTTGCGATGGCACATTCCGTACTACATTAACGTATGCGGATACCGTGCTATCGTCGTGTATGACGACCAGCCGAAAACGTACGGCGCTTGTGGCGCCACCGGACATGTTCGGTCGGAATGCGTGCAGAGGCGAGTGGCGCAGCTTCCGGCCGGTGAGCTTGTCGCGCCGCCTGTCGTGACAACACTGCCCGTGACGTACGTAGCCGTGGCACGCGGCCTGCCTGCTGCCGCCGCGGATTCCGAATCCGAAACTATCTGTGACGTACAGCCGACAGAGACACTCATGGGCGCTATCGAAACCGCAGAACTGATGGCGCCTACACCTGTAGAGACTGTGACACCGGTTTTAGCTACTGAGCAACAGGCTGCTCAACCCATGCTAGCAGAAGCACCATCCGTCGCTGCCGTGGCAGAGGCAACGATGGACGCCGGTTCGATATTGACACAGAAGCTCACATCATCCGACACCGTGACGGCACCGGTTTTAGATACACACAAACAGCTGTCGGACATTCATCCAACCTTTTCGGCGACAGACGATGCCCCTCAGCTGAGTGTCCCTATAGGCGTTGAAAACAGTCCTCCAGGAGGGTTATCTCCAAAGAAAACCAGAAAGAGGAGGATTGCGCGCCAAGGTGCAAAGGAAAATGCATCTGTTCTACGTGAAAAGACCAAGCAAATAAGTGACGCACTTCGTCAGAAAACACCCGACAGTCATGGCATGGACGTCACACATGTGTCTGCCAATGCGCCTTCTGAATTGCGAAATAGCTCAGTTTTTGCAAACTTGGCTCCTAAGGAGACTACAAAACACCAACACCAACCCCAAAAGAATGACCCCATGAACAATACCCACCCTCCCAAACACTCGGTAACTGTTCCTAACAAGCCTTCATCAAGTGCCTGGTCAGATTTAATGGAAATGACGAAACAATGGATACTTCACAAAAAGAGACGAGCATCGATATTACCACTAAGAATGACGTTCGCCATGACGACAAAGTCTTCCCCACAGACACTTCCACACAAGCTCACCCGCCCGTCCCTTTCCCAAATCAGGAATATTTTAACCGATTTCTGGAAATGTTTTTTTAGAAGCTTTTATCCATTTGCATGATTTCATAAAAATTTCCTGTACGATATTTTACTCTTTACGCTAACGAACACGGCCAATATACAAACCTACAAATTTACCACGCTTAACATTACTAGAATAGAAAGTGCAGTTAAAATACGATCCTTGATTGATTTCTTATACAGTATCAGCGTTGACATTGCCTTCCTGCAAGAGGTTCTCACTAGACTAGATGTGCCTGGCTATGTTACTATCGACAATACTAAGAAAGAGGACTCCGTAGGAACCAGCCATTTTACTGCGTGAGGGCATATGTTTTACACATGTGCACCGGCTAGCTAGTGGTCGAGGAATTTCTCTTCTTGTGAATCTTGTGCAGACTGTTAACGTCTATGCTCCCTCAGGTAGTAGCCGTAGAAAAGAACGCTTG
This sequence comes from Locusta migratoria, assembly GCA_026315105.1. Classification (NCBI taxonomy): domain Eukaryota; kingdom Metazoa; phylum Arthropoda; class Insecta; order Orthoptera; family Acrididae; genus Locusta; species Locusta migratoria. Next base: position 561,483,718 of record CM048755.1, on the reverse strand, counting down.
ACTTTTTTCGAAACGACGTACCACTGCTTCTAAACTCTGTTCCTGAGCAACTTATTTTCGGTTGGGACTTCAATTGTGTCCTGAACGACAAGGACCAGACTCCAAACAAGAACAGGTGTATTGAGCTGCAACACCTAATTGAAGGTATGCGTCTCCATGACACATGGGAGATCATCAATGGGGAGCGTATAGCGTACACCTTTGTAACGCATCAGTCTGCCAGCCGGATTGACAGAATTTAGGTGTCTGACGCACTTCGTAGTCACACTATGAATAGTGACATAGCTCCGGTCAACATATCAGACCATGCTTCACATCAGTGCTACATTAACCTACAGCGCCAACAAATCTACCGAGAGAAAGGGTACTGGAAGCTGAATGCTAGACTTTTACAAGATGCACAACTTGAAGAGGCGGTGACAATGGTATGGTAACAGCTTCAACGAAACCGAATTCGTTACTCCAATACCCTACAATGGCGGATCCAATAAGCGAAGCCCAAACTGCGGCGGGTAATCATGAACTATGGCCGGCAAAAGAGTTTCTGGCAGAAAGAAACGATAGAATATTATTACATATGTCTGATAGAATTATACAACCATGCTGAAACCTAACAACTGACATCTGTATACGGATCAAACTCTACAAAGCAAAAATAACCGATATACAATGACGTCGGATGGAAGGAAGGTCCCACCCCAACAACGTGGCCTCCGAAGAACGAGCTTCCTTATACCACATCTTGCGGTTAACAAAACGACGCAAAGCTCTGATGATTGAAGCAGTGGTTGATGATGGTGGAAACGTTATCACAAAACACCATGATATTCTTGCTCATGTCTAAGAGTACTACGAACCTTCACAAGAAGCAACCGTGGATGAAGCCTCCCTTGACACTTACCTGATTGAGCTGTCTTCTGTCGCAGGAGGACAACTCTAACCTGGAAGGGGCATAAAGAGGTGACGATAGAGCGGTCCATTTGTCAAGGGTCTTCACTTTCTTTGACACTATACTCCATGGCGGTTGAACCCTTACTGAACATCTTGGTACGAAACGGCACCGGGGTTCACATAGGCTCTCAAATGCGCCATGTATTGTGTATGCCGACGATATATGCATAGCTGCGTCTTCGTTAGGACAACTTACCGCTGTCCCAAATGATTTAGCAGCATTCACTTCCGTTTTAGGAGCAAAATTGAATAAAATTAAAACGATTGCCCTACAGATTGGTCGTGGAATTGGAGACATATCCAACGTTGATTGGTACACGCAATAACCGCGTCACGAAACACTCGGTGTGTCATTCGAGAGTCTTCCGGACAGGTTTCTTACGAAAAACTTGTCCGACAAGCTAAATAAACTACGTGCCACGTTAGTACTTCATTCAGATCATGACTTGAACCTGGTACAGAAAGTCAGAACCATACAGATTTCAATCAAAAGCCGGATGAACTACCTAGCGCAAATACTTCCAATAACCGCCCAACTAGCGACAAGCATACAACAAGCGCTCTGCTGGTTCCTTCTCAGAGGGCACATATTTAAGTTCAGTATGAATCTTTAACCTTACCCACTTCCAAAGACGGCCTACAACTTGTCAATGTCCCAAACAAATGCGCAACGCTGCTGGTCAACTGCATGAGAAAGGAAGTCCATAACCGGAATACGAGCATAATCAAAGACCTCACCACGCGGTGGAAACAATAAAGCCTTGATGCTCCGATCAATATCAGCAGCATTCCACTTGTTTACCGACACGTGAAACAATATTACATGGAAATGAATTACATTCGGCACTGCGTCGACAACATTAGAAACTTGACTAACTAGCAACTGTATGAAATACGGCCATCCACCAATCACAGAAATCGCATATAAGCTAAACACCCATTAAGACAATGAAATGTCAGTTGGAGGAATTTGCACAATGATATACTACCGTCGCACGTAACAGGTGACTGGTATTTTGTCATAAATGACAAAATAGCTACGAATGAAACGTTACACAAGATAGGCCTCAATCAAACACCATCTTGCAATGAATGTGGACGGGTCGACACACTGATTAATAGGTTCATTGTGTACACGCGGAAGAAATCTCAAAATTTCTTCGACAAAGATTGTCCGTGCTAGACCCTACGGCACCAAACTGTGTCGACCGTGAAGAGATTCTACGACCACAGCAACTGCGATACCCCGGATCAGAAAACAACGCAGTGACGTGGCTCATTGGCCACAAGGCATCCTTCATGATACGCATCAGAGGAGCACCATCAAATGACTTCTATTTATACATTGAGAAAGAACACATGAAGATATTCCCCCATACAAATTACAAACTTACATTTGGAAATATGTTAAAAATTATTATCAATGGTTAAATGATGGAAATATTATAAATTACTCGATTGACGGAATAATCGATCCTTATTTTAGACACTAAACAACACATATCGAATTATCGGATCCATTCACCGGACATACATGGTGGCAAAAGAACTGAAGACTTATTTCAGAAATCATCATCTTGTTTCTTGCCAAGAGTATTAATTTAGTTTTTTCTTTAATTTCTTATTTTAGCCCCTAGTCAATACAAGTGCCGAACAGTTTACTTCACCACGGAATGGTACTTTGCTGCAACAAATGGTCCCTACCAAATACATAGAAGAGAAACTAAGTTCTTGACTTTTATTTCACCACATGAAGAGGTGCTCCTTTTACAGCCAGGGAGGCTTTTATGTTGCGATGTGCATTGTTTGTATTTTACCAAGGATCAAGAAGATTGACGAACGTATCGACGTGGGATGCAGAAAGAAGACTAGTGCAATGTTTGTCTTAAAACCATTTTGAAGAAATTATCTTTTGTCCTTTTCTTATTTCTAAAGGCGTAAACAACATGTAGAGAAGATTCTTCTGGTTATCAGTTACTGCTGAAGAGAGCAGCGTTCCTGCAGAATTGAATAACAGAAACATAAAAAAAAAGAAATGGTAGAGTGCTTGCCCGTGAAAGGCAAAGGTCCCAGGTTCGAGTCCCAGTTCCGGCACACAATTTTAATCTGTCTGGAAGTTTCATATTAACAAGCAGTTGTTTATTATTTTATCTTGCATATTTCGCTACTTTCATGAATATTTTAAGCATTTTTCTCGCATATTTTGAGCATTTGAAGTTGAATATAATCTGGCCACTACTTATCACTATTACACCAAGTGTTATTACTGTTTAAATAACTTAATTTTGTCAAATAGAGAAGTCGCGAGTAGGCAGGGTAGAGATTTTTTAAAACTTTTATGTTTGTGAGTGCCTTAATGGAGTAAGCGCCCAGTCATCTACCCATCGACTTGTAAAATCTTTGGGAATATTTCCTGTGAGACCGCCATTTACGATTTTAATTTGCAGTATAGAATGAGAAAGTACGGGCACTTATTGGTGGGCATCAATATGAAGTGTGTCTACGCATCTATCAGGACATGGTCTCTAATTGTAACACTTCCAATGAATTGTACAAATGCCTGTGGGCGAGGAATAGCGCCTTCTTCCTGAGTAGATAAACCAAAGAACGTGTTATTGATATCTTATTATCTGCACACTATTACATCACACATGCTGTTTACACTGAAAAAAGTCACGACATAACTTCTTTTGCCCGCAAGAACTTCAGCAATTCGACATGGCATCAACTCGCTACAATTCCGCATTCCCCAGGTGGAATATTGAGCCGAACTGCATCGATAGCCGGGCATAATTATGAAAGTGTGGCCGCTGCACTATTTTGTTCACGAATTGACCTCTCGATAATCCCCGATAAATATAATGAATATGAGGCGAGACACTAAATTAAATGTTTTGTTACGGCCGGCATTCGAACCCGGGACTTATGATTACCAAAGCAGTTGCTCCATTATCTCTTTAATTTATTTATTTAGGACTCTGAAGATGGAAATGCAGGAATGGAAGCATGCTGGTGATGACAAAGTGGTCAGGAGTCGACTTCCGAGGTGTGACCACGAAGCATACCCACTTCCGTCACCGAACCGCTCTCCCACTTGGTTCAGGTTCATTCTATCCATTCAGCACCCATGGCATTATGTATTGCGCAAATGCCCGGAAAATGCTAAACACATCTTCATCCACAACAGAAACTTCAATTCAGCCTCGATTTTTCCGTATGCAATTCGTATAAAGTGCAGAGTCTCTCCAAAAGAGGAATAGCATCCGAGAATTGAACGTAGTGTGGGCAATCATGCCTATAGCTTACTGTTCAGAATCGGAGTTAGTGTTGTGGAGAAAGGTGTACTTACGTTATTCCGTGCAGTCACGTTAACAATGCCGTGAAAGCTGAATGGATAAAGAAACTGCCTAGCCGGTGCGGTACCTCAGCGCTTTCGATCAGAGGGTTGTATGTCCTCTATAATAAGGAAAAACACCAAGACAAATAATCATGGATCTAAAGAGAATGATGTCGATCCCACGTCCGCAGAGAAGCGAACAGAAAGAAAGAAATACAATTAAAGACGATACACGAGTTCGAATCCCGGCCGTGGTACAAATTTTAATTCAGTGGCTTACTTAATATTCATTAACTTTCATATATTAAGGCTAGATGATCTCGGATGTACGTATTTATTTGGACTTCATATACCGCAAATGTGTGATGGGTAACATGTCGAGGTATTTGGGTCAGCCCACCATTCACTGGAACTATCCAGAATGTTCTACAAATGAATCACGAACAACTGTGGCCCGCTAAATGGCACTTTTACGTCCATAATAATTCCATAGTTTCTTAGGATTTTGACTCCACTATTGGTTGCAAGTGTGTGCAATTACCTAAATATACCATTCCCGGTCAATGATTGATTCACTTCTACCAAAGGACTCAATTCACTCCGTGTAAAAACATCCCACACCATTATGGAGTCACTAATAACTTGCACAATGCCTTGTTGCTAACTTGGGACCATGATTTCGTGGGTTTTCCACCACACACTAGTCATACTGTCAGTTATTGTTGTCAACTGATATCGGAACTCATCTGGTATAGCCACGACCTTCCAGTCTTCTAAGGTCCAACCGATATCGTCGTTATAGCAGGAGAGGCGCTGCAGTTGAAGCCGTGCTCTCAGAAAAGGCCACTGAGTCGATCGTCTGCACCCATAATTCATTACCGCTAAGCAACGAAGCATTGTCCAAACGGATAGGTTCTTCCAATAGTCCACATTCATTTCTGCGGCCACTTCACGCAATGCTCTTGTCTGTTAGCAATAATAATTTTAAGCAAACGCTGCTACATAGGTCATTAAGAGCAGCTCGTCGGTCACTGCGTTGGTAGTGGTCGGAAGTGCTGTTGTTGTGGTCTTCAGTCCACAGACTAGTTTGATGCAGCTCTTCACGCTACCCTGTCCTGTGTAACCCACTTCATCTGACAATAACAACGGCAACCTATAGACTTTTCAACCTGCTTACTGTATTCGTCACTCGATATCACTCTACGATGTTTACCCCACAAACTTCCTTCTACTGTTGACAATTCCTTCGTTTCTCAGAACGTGTCCCACCAATATAATCGTTCTCTTAGTCAGGATATGTCAGAAACTCCTTTTCTCCCAAATTCTATTGAGCACCTCCTCATTAGTTACGTAATTTACCCACCTAATCTGCATCATTCGTCTGTAGCACCACATTTCAAAAGCGTCTATTCTTATCGTCAACGTTTCACCTCCATACAATGCTACACTCCAGACCAATGCTTCCTAACCTTTAAACTAATTTTGGATGTCAACAAATTTCGCTCCTTCAGAAACGCTTTTCTTCCCATAGCCAATATACATATTATATCTCCTTTACTTCGGTCATCACAAGTTATTTTGCTACCAAAATAACAGAACTCATCTACAGCTTTTATTTTTTCATTGCCTAAGCTGATTCCTTCAGCATCGCCTGGTTTTTTGACACTACATTAAGCCGCGGTGGATTAGCCGAGCGGCTAGCCGGGCACCGTGGCTCAGCGCGCCCGGTCAGGGGGCTACACGCTCCCTGTAATAAAAAAGCTGAGTCAAATGATCAACGAACGACCAAGCACGAACAATAAAAACGACCGCAGATCATAGATCTATCTGAAAAAAGAAAGAAAAAGAGCGGTCTAAGGCGCCTCGCTGCGGAGCGCGTGTTGCTCGCCGTCGGAGATTCGAGTCCTCCCTCGGGCAAGGGTGTGTGTGTGTTTATCCTTAGGTTAGTTTACCTTAGTTTAAGTAGTTTGTAAGCTACGGACTGATGACCACGCAGTTTGGTCCGATAGATTTACAAACACTTGTAGATTTTAAACACTACATTCCGTTACGCTTGTTTTACTCTTGTTAATGTTTTCTTATGCCATCCTTTCAAGACACTGTCCATTCTGTTCAATTGCTGTTTCAGGCCCATTGCTCTCCCTGACAGAATTGTTATGTCATCGACCAACCGCAAAGTTTGTATTCTTCTCTGTGAACTTTAATTCCTTCACCAAATTTCTCCTTGCATTCCTCCAAAGCTTGTTCAATGTACAGATTAAACAACATTGGGGAAAGGCTACAAACCTATGTTACTCCCTTCCCAATTACTGAGTCCCTTTTATGCACTTCGACTCTAATAAATTCTGTCTGGTTTTTGTACAAGTTGAATATAACTCTTCGCTCCCTATATTTTACCCCTACTACCTTCAGAATTTGAAAGAGTGTATTGTCGTCAATTTTGTGTCCCGACTTCGTCGCCGCTTTTGTGTCCCAGCCTCGTCGTAGGTGTCGGTGGCCGAGTGGAATGAGACCGACACGCTGGTGCAGGTACGGAGGGGAGCAGCCAGAAACTATAAACACTCGAGTAAATTAGAAAGAGATATATTGCAAAGAATGTAACAATACTTAACTTTTACATAGTACTGCAGAATGTTGATACATAGTTGTTAGAGGCCTGCCTAGTGCCTGTACAATAGCAAAGTCTTCACTGGTGCCTATCTGATTACGAAGGTCCTAACTCGTTGCTATCTCAGTCCGAAGTGCCCGGTGTCTTCCGTGGTGACCACGAGCGGGGTTGCCGCAGACGGCGCTCGTGGCTGTCGTCGTGAGAACGCCGCGCCGTGCGTGCATGGCGGCGCGCGGCGAAAGCAGGTGGCGCGCACTTTGTACTTGTGCGACACCACACCCCTCCCCCCCAAACCGCCGCGCCGTCGTGGCGTAGGGCTGAGGGCCACGGCGACGGCACTGGGAGGAGGGCCTGGGCGGGGGCGTTACTGGTGGGACGGGCGTCGTAGCTGAGGCCGGGATCGAGACGCCGTCCGCGCCCCGGCATCTGCCTTGAGATCCTCCAGGGAACCCGCCGAAACCTGGGGAAGGGCGCCCGCCCCCGCCCAGAGGGAGCAGGTCATCTTCTTCTGAGGTGCGTGGCCCAGGCGGCGGCGGCACGCACGGTCCCGGAGTCCCTCTCGGTGACGCTGTCATCTGCGGCGGCGACAGCGGCGGCGTCGCGTCGATCTCCATTGGGACGATCTCGTAGTCCGGGGACGCTTGACCCGTTGACGAACGATGTGGTTGTGCTCCCTGGCGGTGAACTGGGTCTGGAATCAAGAAACCGAAGACAGGATCGCGCGGTCTGTGCAGGCGCAATTGGTTTGCGTGGCGCCGCAGCTCCGACCCTGTGGAAGAACGTACAACAAACATATTGCGCCCGAGCACGCGCTGAATGATGCCCGGCATCCATTTCTTCTTGTTTCCAGCAAACACCCTGTACAGCACCGGCGTAGAAACCTGAAAACGCGTAGCGCCATACGAACCGACTCGGTGCGTGGGAGGCTGCAGCAGGTGAAGGAGAGTGCGGTGACGGCGGCCGTGTAGCAGCTCGGCAGGAGACGGGCCGTCACGTGGTATGCACCGATACGTAGACAGGAAAATTTGAAGAGCTTGCTGCCTGGAGTGCTGACCTTTCATCTTCTCCATGTGAGACTTGAATGTTCGAACGAAACGTTCTGCTTCACCATTGGACTGAGGGTGAAAAGGTGCGGTGGTGATATGCTGAATACCATTCACACGACAAAACTGTTGAAATTCCGCACTAACAAACTGAGGTCCATTGTCACTGACGATAGTTTCAGGCAAGCCTTCGATGCAAAACACTGATGTTAAGGCACTGATTGTACTAGAAGCTGTCGTTGAGTTCATGGCAATCACAAAAGGAAACTTGCTGAAAGCGTCTACAACGATTAACCAGCGCGTATTCCAGAAAGGTCCGGCAAAGTCAATGTGTAAACGTTGCCATGGTCCCTTGGGGCGTGGCCAATCTGAGAAACGTTGCGGAGGAGCCGCCTGATGCTCCGCACAAACTGTACACTGTGATGTCATGCTCTCTATCTGAGCGTCCATACCAACCCAGGTACAATGACGTCTGCCCAGTTGCTTTGTCCTAACAATGCCCCAATGTCCTTGATGCAGGAGGCGTAACACTTCACGTTGCAGGGAACGAGGAACAATCACTCTTGCTTGGTCGTTGTCGGTATGCAACAACAGTACACCCTGACTTAAAGATAATGCATGACGTTGTGCAAAATAACGTCGAACCAGAGGCCGATCAATGTCTTTGGCTCTGGCAGGCAACCCTGAGCGAACAAAACGTGCTACCACACTTAGGTCTGCATCCGCAGCTGTTTCCTGTGCAACCCGACGAGAGTTCAAAGGAAAGTCTGCGACAGCGGAAGCATCTCTGGAGTCTATCTGACAACATGCCATTTCCGAAGAATCAAACGACACATCCTGGCCAACCGGAAGTCGGGAAAGTGTGTCCGCGTTGGCGTGTTTAGTGGTAGGTCGGTACAAAATCTCATACTGATAATTAGGCAATATCAAGGACCATCTCTGAAGCTTTTGTGCCGTACGTGGCGGAATTGGCTTTGTGGGTGAGAACAACGACGTGAGAGGCTTGTGGTCTGTCAACAAATAGAATTTTCTGCCATAGAGATAATGATGAAACTTTGTGACGCCGTAAATGATTGCTAAGGCCTCCTTTTCTATCTGACTGTAATTCTGTTGCGTTGGCGTCAGTAGCTTGGATGCAAAGGCAATAGGACGATCGTAAGAACCAATACGATGCGACAGAACGGCACCCACACCGTACGATGAGGCGTCAACTGCTAACACTACAGGCTTCTGTGGGTCAAAGGGAATCAAACATGCATCACTGAGTAGTGCAGACTTTAGTTTGTCAAAGGCAACCTGACAATCTTTAGACCATACAAAAGGTACATTCTTCCTACGTAAGTGATGCAGAGGAGCTGCCATCTGAGAGGCATTGGGAAGAAATCTGAAATAATAGTTCAGCTTTCCCATTACTGCTTGCAATTCGTGCACATTCTTAGGAGGAGGCAAGTCTTTGATTGCTCGAAGATGTGACTGTAACGGATGGATTCCTTGGGCATTAATCACATGGCCTAGGTACTCTATTTCAGTTTGAAAAAACGAACACTTTGCTTTATTGCAACGTAGACCTGCTGCAGTCAAAACTTTGAAAAGGCACTCCAGGTTTGCTAAATGTTCTTCAACTGTACGTCCGGATACCACAATATCATCTAAATAGTTCGAACAACACGGTACAGAAACTGTCAGCTGTTCCAAAAAGCGCTGAAAAATAGCGGGAGCGGAAGAACTTCCAAAGGGTAGGCGTTGAAATTGAAAAAGGCCCATGTGAGTATTAATGACGAAAAACTTTTTCGACTCGTCATCAAGTGGAATCTGTAAGTATGCCTCTGCTAAATCAATCTTAGAAAAGAAGCGAGACTGTCCTAATTTGTCCATCAGTTCCTCAGGTCTGGGCAGGGGGTAAGTGTCTACAATTGTTTGACTGTTGACAGTTGATTTGAAGTCCGCACAGAGACGAAGTTTTCCTGACGGCTTGGGTATAATTACTATAGGCGAGGCCCACTGACTCGCAGAAACAGGAGAAATCACCCCACTATCTTGCCAACGTTTAAGTTCTTCGGCAACTGTATCACGCAAGGCGATAGGCACTGGTCTAGCTTTACGAAATTTTGGAACTGCAGATTCTTTTAAAGTTACATGTGCCACGAAATCTTTTGCACAACCTAGTTCCGGCGAAAACAAGTCACTATATTTGTCACACAATGCATTGATTTTATCCTGAGGCACTATTGACGAAATCTGAAGTACATCTCTTTGAATTGATAACCCAAACAAGTCAAAAGCATCTAGTCCAAAAATGTTCTGTGTCGATTTGGCCTGAAGAACTACAAAAGCAACTGTTTTTGTTACACCTTGAAAAGAGGCGGGCAGGCTACATGTTCCTAGCACGGGAATATTTTCACCTGTATACGCTGTTAACACTTGCTGTGACGGCGACAATTTTGGCGAACCCAGAAGTTCATAAGTATCTTTATTTATTAATGTAACAGCGGAACCAGTATCAAGCTGAAATTGTACAGTCTCATTTTCTATAGAGAGAGTAACAAACAGCTTGTGCTTCTGGCGCACGACCGGTGCGCGAATGTGGGCAACGTCTAATACATATTGTTTTCTGCGCTTGCGCGGGTTGCGTGCGGTAGGAAGCGGCGCATACTCGGCACACAGCGGATTAACCACACTGTCACTAGATGACACTACCGCCGGATCGGCGTCCGCGCAATGCGAGGCTACTGCACTAATATTACTTTGAGTAGCTACCTGATGTCTACTGTCACTAGCTACACAGTACTGGGCACTATTACAAGGAGCAGTTGCAGAAGGCACTATTTTCACTACAGGAATGCACTGTTCATAGTCATTTTGCTTGTCCCGAACCCTTTTCCGTTGCACTGTTTTACGCGCTCGTCGGCGCTTGCTACGTGGTGCACTATATAGTTTTGCCATAGGCGAAGAACTACTTTCTTGAAATTGAGATCCAAGGAAAGCACCGCTCAATTCCACAGCCCGTATAACATTTACAGAATGAACTGTTCTCGCACTTTGCGAAGCACCGTTTCTAACGTTACTGTTCTTTGAGCTTTTAATTTGCATACACACAGACTGCACATGTCCCGATTTGCCACATTGATAACAGGTTGCGTTGCGACTAGGGCAATGAGCACGCTTGTGGCGAGACACACACTGTGGGCAAGACTTACGAACATTTTTCTGAAATGAGCGTTGGCGCCCGTTATGCAAATTACTGTGTCTAACACTACGGGGCGACCTTTGCGTCGCACTTTTACTCTGGCTACTGTTCACTGTCTGTTCAGCACGGCCTGTACTATTATAAGAATCACTAGTGCTACACTGAGAACTACGGCTAGGAAAGCGTCCGTTACGGCGCACTGAATTTACACTGTGGCTTTGCATTTCTACATCTGCTAAGTCAAAAGTATCATGCGCTTCTGTAAGCTGCAGTACACTGGCTAATGAGGGGTCAGACTGTTTCAGAATTGCTGCTCTAATTCTGGGGTCCTGAATGTTCTGCGTAATCGCATCTCTCAACATCACGTCACTATACGAAAGTCCACAAGAGCAAGTAAATTTACATTGGCGGGTTAAGCCCTTCAATTCCGTAATCCACTCTTGGTGTGACTGCTGCGGTAATTTTTTAAGTCTGAAAAATCGGTATCGTGCAGCGGCTACAAGAACTTTTCTCTCATAATGAGCATTTAGTGCCTCTACTATTTGTTCAAAGTCTACATCACGAGGAGATGCTTGCGGGAATAGTTTCTGCAGTAATACGAAGGTTTTGGGGCCCACCACAGATAATAGCAGATGCTTCACTTTCTGACCTGTAATTTGATGAGCCGCGACGAGTTCTTGAAACTGTGCGAAGTAGTCGCTCCATTCTTCCTCACGTGCGTTGTACTGGCGGAACGTCGGAAGCGGTGCGGCGGCAGGTGTGGGCTGCTGGAGCGGCGGCTGTTGTTGTTGGTTAGCTGCCTGCGCTGTGAGCTGGGACACCGCCTGGAGGAGTTGCGTTATTTGCGCCGTCTGTAACTGAATAATTTCCATTAAGTTTGGGTTCGGGGTAGTGGCCATGCTGACCGATTAGGCGCCGCGTATACAAGTAACTTATAACAAAACACAAATGCAATATGAAAGAGGACACTCTGCAACAAAAAAAAGTCCACAAAACACGTAACAAAATATCTTCCCCCAAAATTCTTATAATAAGGGTGGGTGGGCGGGAGCAATTTTTTGCGTGCTCCGACTGCTGCTGTCTGGCTGCTGCAAGCGGGCTGGTCCAAGGTTCTATCACTCCTCGTCGCCACTTTTGTGTCCCGACTTCGTCGCCGCTTTTGTGTCCCGACTTCGTCGCCGCTTTTGTGTCCCAGCCTCGTCGTAGGTGTCGGTGGCCGAGTGGAATGAGACCGACACGCTGGTGCAGGTACGGAGGGGAGCAGCCAGAAACTATAAACACTCGAGTAAATTAGAAAGAGATATATTGCACAGAATGTAACAATACTTAACTTTTACATAGTACTGCAGAATGTTGATACATAGTTGTTAGAGGCCTGCCTAGTGCCTGTACAATAGCAAAGTCTTCACTGGTGCCTATCTGATTACGAAGGTCCTAACTCGTTGCTATCTCAGTCCGAAGTGCCCGGTGTCTTCCGTGGTGGCCACGAGCGGGGTTGCCGCAGAGGGCGCTCGTGGCTGTCGTCGTGAGAACGCCGCGCCGTGCGTGCATGGCGGCGCGCGGCGAAAGCAGGTGGCGCGCACTTTGTACTTGTGCGACACCACAGTCAACATTGTAAAATGCTTTCTCCTGATCTACAAATAAAAGGTAAAGTCTGAAATTTGGTAATCTCGGCACACTCTTGACACTGCGTATCTCTGAATATTGAATTCCCTAACGATTTTTAAACGGAATGTCCCATGTCCGTAGCCCCAACAACCATTTCCCGTTCAGTAAATTAATTTCAGACGTGCGACCACAACCACTTTAGAAACCTTTTCACGTGTATCACTGTAGAACAAGTGACACGTCTACCAAGTAGCTTCCTTTCGCACATTTTGTGCGAGATACTATCGCCATCTGTACCTGTGAATATCAGGTACTCATTAATTTTGTCTCCTCAGTGTTGCTTGTTACACCACCATAAGCGTCAATTACCAGTGACTGCAGACATGTGCGTTTTATGCGGAGCTGCTCAATCAATGTAGTCCATTCTTTCGTACTCCGAATGTACACTAAAAATGTTCAAATGTTTGTAGAGTCTATGGGACTTAACTACGGGGTCATCAGTCCCTAAACTTACAAACTACTTATGAACTACTTACAACTAAGGACGTCACAAATATCCATGCCCGAGGGGGGATTCGAACCCCCGACCGTAGTGGCCGTGCGGACCGTGACTGTAGCGCCTCAATCCCCTTGGCCACCGCGGCCGGCCGAATGTACACTCCATGTGTTAGGCGGACTGCAGATAGCACTTGACAGTTCATGAGTGACTGCTTCCGCTGATTTGATGCGACTGTTTGCATCCACCCTCTGCAACTCTTGTCGCTCGCTGTCCTTTGTCACATGAGGTCTGCGTGGTGTTAGTTCAGCTTTGACTGCACCGTCATGCTTCTGTACCGCAGTGATATTACCCCGCCATCATCAACATGACTATTATGCAGATGTAGAAGAATGGAAACGTTGCTGATGGATTAGTTGCTAATTAGACGCCAATGTTCAAAGCAATTTAGCTTCTCTGACCGATACATTCTGCTGTTAACTCCCATCTGCTGACAACACAATACTCTCCGCCTCCTCCATGTTGGGTGGTTTACTTTTCCTTAGATCTGTTGCTCACTTCCGCATTGTATAGCGGTTTCGGCATTTTTAAGATCAAGTAGTTTATTGAATAGTTCGTATACAGAATTGTCTTAAAAATCTGACACTGTTAATTGAAAATTATGTTGTGTGGAAGTTATGACGTTACCCAGCCATTCATTGATAATAGACGTGAAATCTAAAGTGTTTACTGTGGCAAACACACTCCGTTATCAAGAGATAAGCACGAAGTGATAAGAGGCATTTGGAGCCTTTAAATAAGAGTTGTTATTTCTATGAGTATTTTCTCCACTTTCAATAAACATTTGAAGGGTCAGAGGTAGGTTATCTACCAATTTTCCGCCAGTTATCTCTAGCTTACTTCCGTCTCAGTCAGCTGCCAGTAGAATAACGTTACACTGGTTTGGTACTATATTAATTATTCTTGGAAACGTATTCGATATGTTGAAAATTTGCAAAGTATTATAAATAAATTTCAGCCTCGCTTGAACTTCGCGACCGCTATTCTAAATATTGAGCCAGAAGATGCGCGTTGCAATGTCATTATTTGTTTAGTACTGTTTTTTTCTAGCGGGAACATGAGTTGCCTAATCATTTTCGTTACGTCAGAGATCGTTCAGTTAGTTAATATCCTTTGTTCTTGCGCTGACATGACTATAGTCTCTTGACAAAGATAGCGTGATATAGCCGAACAAAATAGATCTCCTTGTCGCCACAGCACCGCTTCATTATATCTGAACAGTAACTCGCGAATCTACTGTTCCACATGAAACTTTATTTTGAACCTTGATCTTCAGTTTGACCTTGGGTTCCCACATACAAGCAAACAGATAATGCCAGTACTTTACGCTGTTCTCTTTCGCCTCGTTACGAATCGGTTTATCTGTGATTAGAAACTATATCTCTTTAATTGGCTGTTTCATCTCGGATACGCACTCATGTCGCTCTACCACTTCATCTACGTGCATGTAAGTCAGTTTCTCAGCTAGTAAAATACCGCCACTGCTCCCAAAGCTAAATCTGTTAATTAATGCAGGATTATGAAGCTGGTCTCTTCCCTGAAATATCAACCCTGACTCATGAAAACGTCAGTCTGATTATTATTATGAAGTTCCGGAGATGGCAAAAACCACTTGAAGGCAACGAAAATAAAGGAAGGGGGCATTTGTTATGTATAAACATTTTATTGCTATACGTTAATATGAGGCTTTGAGATGACAATGGACGCACTCCAAGCGAAGAAACTAGGTACCACCGACAGTAGGCCAGACTGATAGCGCTTACGTTGCGGTACATGAAGTAAACTAAGAATGAATTAGAAATATTTCAACATTCCTGCTGTTTTAGGGCGTTGAATTAAATTCAACGGTGAATTTAAAATGTTGTGTCGGACCGTCACTCGTACCCGGATTTCCTGGTTCAAGCCAACGTTCACCTGAACCCTTTCTTCGGGTGGATTGGTTTCGTTGCAGACGTGAGATCGTTTTCGTTTCATGTTGATCGAAGAGTCTTGTACCTATTGTTTCATACATAGGAAGACCAGTTTTTTCACCGAGCACGTTGAGCCACCACGCCGGCTGAAAATTTGTAGTTAATCGTCTAATCCGTTTCTCTGCACACCCTCCACGCAGATGCCAAAATTTGAAAGGGGGCGTGTATATGTGCTCAAAGAAGCCGCTTGGAGAAATTCGTGGATCACTCGAAATGTGAAAAGGAGCGATGCCGTCATTCGACGAAGTTGGTAGTATTATTAAATTGTGATAGGACAGCGCCAAGAAGTATGCGGTGAATCCAAGGAAACATCTGAATATAAAGGCCGAGGAATAGTCAGTGAGCCATGGATTATCCATTACCATCCACCCGACCTGTAACTGATGCTTCATTGACCACAAGAACCATTAAAAGTCGGCTAACAGATACAGGCCTGAGCAAACGGTATAGCTTGTGCAGACGTTCATCGACCTTTGTAGTCCAACAAGCACGCTTGTAGACGTGTGGGGCACATTCGCCCTGGAAACTAATTGACTGGAGTAGAACTGTCTTTAGATATGACTCTCGCTCCTGAAGTGAGTCCAGAAGCCAGCGAAGACGTGCCTGGAGGCGCCGAAGACAGCGATGTGATACAAACCTGATGTGGTCCCGCAATGCAGCCTGACAACCAGGAGTGATGGTCTAGGGTGCTATTTAAATTCATGACTCTGTTGGTTGTTTCCTCGGCATCACTACACCACAGTAGCACGTCGACGATATTCTGCAACTCGTTTCTTTGTCAACAATCTTGAGATTTTCAACAAGATACTAGCGGCGGACCACATATGGCGAGAGTTTGTATTGCTCTTTTTTTTTTGTTGTACTTTCCAAACTTTACTTGGGCCAGCGAGATTATGTTCATGTTTATTAAGTTTGGGACCTAACTGCAGTGGTCATCAGTCCCTATACTTACAAACTACTTCCATTACATCCTAAGAGCAACTCACATACACCCGAGGGAGGACTCGAATCATCGACGGCGAACGGCTACGCGCACTTAGAGCGCACGGCTATTCTGGAGCGGCTCAGCGAGGTCAGAGGACCTATTCCCAACTGATATCGTATGGAGCATTATGGGCAAGTCTCTGTAACCAATACGGAAGTTTGAGTATATACAGCAGGGCTGGGCAGTGGGCACGTGATCTACCCTCGAGGCTGCCCGCTGGCATAGGGGGTTCGTCCATAGTGGGCCACTTCACGCTTCCTGCTTTGCGGCAGCAGGGAAGCGGCTGGAAAACCCAGTGGGAAAGCCCATTGCGGTGGCCATAGCGAACCGCGCGGCTGCCTCAGCTCGCTCACATCGCTTTCACTCGCGCGTGCAACAAAGAATTAATGTCTCTTGTGCCGCTCTCCGCTCGCGGGTACCGAGGTTCCAACGCTGTGCGCTGCGCGTCGTATTTAATGGGAGCTGATGAAGACGTGTTAATCTAAAAAAGGTGTTGAAGGGAAGGACGTCAATTCACTGTAGCTGAATTTTATTGATTTTTTGTAGACTCGCACAACCCGTTTTGCAATGTCTTTAATCGCATCTTATTGTTCATGTTGGTGCAAGAATACCAGTACTTTAATATAGCAAACAACTACGAATTAAAGATAATTTACCTTCAGATTAGTTATTTAGCTAAGAATATGAAATTGTTACATTTTTGCTAAAGGTTGCACGTGAAATTGGCTTCTTTGTGTGTCAATAATAGGAGGCTATTTTATTCATAATTACTTTGTAGTCATTCCATGTCAAATTACCTTACCAAAAATGTTTTTGATCACGAACGGTATGTGATTAGGAACCTTGACAGTGAAATAGTTGTAACTGCAGTCCTTCTATTACCTCAAAATATATACACTGTAAGTGACAGACGGTACACTATCAGTTACCGTGTAATTTGAAGTAAGAACAGTCTTGGTTACAAAGTGGTGTTATTAATTAGCAATGACGCGTTCCGCCCTCACTGCAGAGCATCATCAGATTATCAGCATGAGAAACTTTACACAAGAATTACTACAACACATGGGCGCCGCCAGGATTATTTCCACTAGGTATGATTTCTGCAAGAGGGGGAGAAATGGACATATAAATATAGAAGACGTATTTTTGTTTCAAAGGTTTGGCGAGAATGTGATTTATAATATTTTGGATCTCTAGTGACAAGCTAGTTGTTGCTCGTAATATTTAAAAGGCTTAGACAACGTTTGACAGTGTTTATGTAAAAAAAAAAATTAATTACAATTATCTAGTAGCCTTAAAGCTGCAGACAAACCCAAATAACCTGAAAGCTGTCGTGAGAGAGCAAAGCATTATATTTTCTTCTCGAGTATATAACATTTTAACTATTTCAGATTCTTGTATGGCTCCCAGGAGGAGAATTAGAAGGTAGAGATACTTCATCATGCATTTAGCAATGGATGTAAACTTCATCCTGTGTTAACACTATCAGGGTGCTAAGGTTGGACTTGGCAGGTTTCAAGTTCAACACAACGTTTACCGATTACTGTCGGCGCTTATCCATTTAGGGCCGTCCATCCTGATCGTGGTTTTCCGTGGTTTCCCCAGTTCACTCTAGCAAATTCTGAGATGGTCCCTACAGAAGGTAACGGACGCTTCCTTCTTCTCTCCTTGTCTAGATTAAGTACGCGTATCTGGCCATTTGAACTGTGGCGTCAAGGTGCCGCACAAACTGTATTAATTTGTAAGATAGGTATGTCAACCAAAACACGCCGCCGTATTCTCCTCGTGAAATGCGGCTGAACACAATTACACTATGATATAATGTGGACTCTTTCATTTTATAATTATCTATAGTAAGCTACTTGTGTAAAATCAGGCGGGTAAAGTACCACTATTTGAATATAAATCCTTGGAACACGCCTCTATCGGTGTTTTGGGAGCCAGACATTATTGGCCGTTTCATACATAAACTGAGCAATGAACACTTTTGGACAACAGGCTTCTTTTAAACAGGAATTTGCACTAAATATTACGCTGGAATAACTAACATTTTATCGTCTTTTTTTTTCTCCTCTAAGTCAGGCGGGTGCAATTGCATCAACTTGCACCCGTATCCAGCGCCCATGTTGCAACATCTAAAGTAGTGAAACAGGGGCTGTTGTAGTAATTCTTCTGTAACGTTTGTCATGCACATAGTCTGATGATGCCCTGCTGTAAGGGCGAAACGCGTCATTGGTAATTAATAAAACCACTTTGCAACCAAGACTGTTTTTATATGAAATTAATATTTCACTGGTTGCTGTATGAGCCGCTCCGTGGACTGGAAAACTTTTTA
Organism: Locusta migratoria; assembly: GCA_026315105.1. NCBI lineage: Eukaryota > Metazoa > Arthropoda > Insecta > Orthoptera > Acrididae > Locusta > Locusta migratoria. The sequence goes on along the minus strand of CM048755.1, from coordinate 561,465,138 downwards.
TAGTTAGATTGTATGTATATTGAGATTGTAGGACAGCAGTTGCAACATTTTCCCTGTCATGATCTATCAGCTACTACCCCATGCCGGCAACTAGTGAGTCCAGTTTTGACATTTTATACCATTTGCGATCAAAACTTTTTTTTCGTTATCACTATCCGTGGATGGTGCAAAGTTATAACAGGTGTTTCATCATAGTGCCATTGATTTACTTGTATTAAACTCAACTACAAAGAACATGCACTTAAGCTGCACATACTGTAACACCCCAGCGGTATTCCTACAGTACACTCACACTTACATAACACGACGTCAGTCGCGCGTTATGCACTGCGAAACACCACTGTTATGTTAATACACCTGTGCCAGGATTTTAGTTTCAACCGTGTTGTGTGTCTACCGGACAACGAATCGTTTTTCAACTTCGTAAAGTTTTTTTTCGTTTCGAGAGGGAATGTCTATCAAATAATGCTGTCAGGTTCAGTATAAACTGAAAGTTAAATGAATTGTAATGTTTAAGATAAACGGTCGCCACCCTGGTTTAGGGAAATAAATATATTGTACAAAAATGTAATTTCAGATCAAGTGAATTTAGGCCTACATTAGTTATCATAGCTGTCCAAAAACTTCAAGGCAAAAATAAAGGAAACATTTATGGCTGTAGAACTTGTACTATTACTAATGTATACGACACTGAGGTGCATTCAGTAATTTGTTTAAATTTGGAACAATTACCAAGATAGGTCTATATTTATACTACTGGTTAATAAAGCAAACAAGGTAATGGGCTGCACTGTTCAACACTTCTGACTACAGAATGTTCAAATCTGCCAACTAGCACCAATAGAAAATCTGATACTTTGAATATTTTGTAACGTTACGATTGTTTTAAGCATTGGGTATAATAATAATATTGAGAATTACTGCACTTTCATTACTTTACCTTACCTTGCAGTTTCTTTACTAAACAGAGAATGGTAGTTTTCAATGGTTTGGTTGTTCTAAAAAATATTATACAACCAGTTTTTATTTTGTATTTCATAGACAATAAATGAAACTATTGATCCTTGAAATAACTTGCAAATAACAACATTTATTCTAAGGATTCTCGGAACTTGCATCACCAGGAAAGGACCCTACTTGCTAGTATGACTCGGGAAAATCACGGTTTGGTACAATGTTTTTTAATGGATCACTCTATTGTGCAATATTAAACAAACTACTGTTTCATGCATGAATACAAAACTAAAGATACATTACTTGCAGTACTGTAGGTGGCTGATTAGGTGATTTAGTGGCCACAATATGCTTCCAGTAACATTTCTGTAGTTGATGTGGCTTTGATATGGCTGTGAGCTTATTTCCTCTTCGTGGCGAAGTTAGTATTGCACAACGAGCCAACATGACAAAACCACATTACTTCGGAGACTATGTACTTGCATCCGAGGTTATTAGTAACTTGCAGCAAATTAATTTAGCCTTCAATTCCACAGATTCTTCTTAGTCTCCAACACGTTTGCCACAAAAGCCAATATATCCACATAACTTGGTAGTTTGCTACTTCTGTATTTCATACTCGACTGCTCACGGTTACCACTAAACTACGACTCCGCTAAAATTGCTGTTACCACCTTTCCAGAAGCGTCTCCCGCCAACCAACCACCTTTTACCTTGCACTGGCCACCTTTCCGTTCCTAGGTACTGCACTCCAACTTTTAACTAGAATTACTAAATTTGCCGTAACATGAACCAGCACACATTATTTCTTATTTTATATAAAACAATTTATATAATAACTACTGCAGTATCTTTAAACAGAAAATTAAGATTGTCACAGAAAAATAATTAAGTTTTAAAGTTTCTATCAGAAAACTTACTTCTACTAAGTCAAGGATTATAAATACAGACATCAGTCATTTCAATACAATTGACAATCGATATATATCAAATCATTAAAATAAATAATTTAGTAACACTTCCATAAAACAATATTAAACAATGGATTATCAGGGAAAGGTTCTATGCTATAGTGTTACACATGCCCCAAGACTCAATTGTTTGTACTGGCAAGTCAAATAAATGGAACTTCTATAGCACCATAGGTCAGGAAAGGTATGCACATACAGTATGGGTACACTTTCATTACAATTAAACAAAAAAAAAAAGCACCACAAATTTCTACCCTCTAGTACCTTATCCACCAAGATAACCAAAGTACATATACATGAATAACTGTTACATATTCATACATAAATACACTACACATTTCTGTTTTTCTTTACAATTATGCAAAACGGCTTCACATAAATTTCTCAGGACAGTCTCTCTCAAAATTCTTTCACTACTCTATGAAGAACGCAACAAATACGTGACAAACTTTAGCTGCAGAATTTAAATGCAGTTCCAAACACTCAACACAACACAGATTAAATTTACATAGACAACACATTACACTGTCCCTTCATGGTTAAAGCAGTCCTTTTCACTCATTATCCGTTACCGCACTTTACTCTGCAATCTGCCCATTTATATATGGTGAGACAGTCCTTTCTGCATTTTCACAGTATGCCAATTTCACATTTGGGCTGCAAGACATCGTTCAGTGCAGTCCATTTTCAACCTTCTTTTCTTCATGTTCATTACAAAGGAATATACACATAGTTGTATATTTTACCATATACATAAGATATCTGAAACTTAGAGATCTGTATCAATCCTTGATATTAACATACATACCACAATAAAGACATAAAATACAATTATTATATTAATCTTAACTACATACTACTCTCTGACTGTGGTCATTTATCCTCCATTAAGCTTTTTTTACATAAGGCTTTAAATCAACAATGTTCCTTACACCTATAGGTTTCTTTGACTCGGGATACACAAGGACGTATGCATTAGCATGAGCTATTCCTTGGACTTCAAATGGTCCTTAATAAAGAAATTTAAATTTGAAAATTTCATGGTTTAACTCACTAGATTTTTAGTTAGCTTTTGCTAATTCATAATCTCCTATGGCAAATTTAGTCACAGTCAAGTTTTTATCGTGTCTTTTACGTCTACTTTCAGCCTTCAATTTCATCCTTTCTTTAACCTGAACCTTTTTATCATCGAGACTTTTTTCTGTACCAGATGGCAATTTCAACTTTTTCTCGACTATACTTTGAGACTTGGCATTTAACAATATTTCTTCAAGAGTAAAGCCTGTAGATCCATGATACAGTGAAGTTATTACATATTCAAACTCGGATGTAAATTTACACCAAGCTCTGTGATTATGATGACAGTAAGTCCTAAAAAGCCTTCCCAATTCGCGCATATAACGTTCTACAGGGTTGCTAGATGGATGGTATGCAGATGTATATTTAACCTGTACATTGTGGTACTCCATACCATCCTTCCAAATTTTTTAAATTAAATTGTGGTCCATTATCTGACAACACTGCTTTAGGTTTACATACAGTTTTAAAATACTCCTCCATTTTATTAAACACAGTTTTGGCAGTTGCTTTCTTGATTGGGTACAATTGAACAAATTTTGTAGACACTTCTAACACTACAAAAATGTGTGCACAACTACCAGAACTTTTTAGCAGGGGACCATATAAGACTACTGAAAGTAAGTCAAGAGTGTCTTCTGGAATGATATTTCCCATAAAGCCTTTGTCTGTTTTATTAGCCACTTCGACTCTTTGGCAAACATCACATGATTTTAGACGTTCACTTACCTTCTTGGTTACACTACTGTTTATGGCTACTACATCATTCAGTTTTTCTATACACGTTTAGCACCAAAGCTAAATGAAAACAATCAAAAATTTCAATTTCAAAGTGGAATGGCCAACGTACACGCCAGTTTTCTGAACCTAAGTTTTTACGTTTGTAGAAAATACCTTCAAAGGTTTTGTAATATTTAAATATTTGGGGAAATTTTTCATTGCCAAAATTCACTTTTACTGACTTCCACACCTCGTCCTCATTTTGATAATGACGTATACCTTTAGAAATAATTTCAATTTTCTTCCTACCCTTTATTTCCTTCATTAACCTAAGCATAAGTGCGCCATCTTCATTGCTTTCCTTGGGTACACAATCTGAACCCTCGGGTACGCGAGATAAAGCGTCCGCTATTACATTGTCTGTCCCCTTTACATAACAAATCTCATAATTGTATTGCTGTAAGTGTAGTCCCCAGCGATTTAATCTAAGAGTGAAAATTTTGCAATCTCATAGAAACGTTAAGGTTTTGTGATCTGTATGTATCATAACTTTGGTTTCTCATAAATAATAATTAAATTTCTTTAAACCCCAGATTATGGCTAAAGCCTCTTTATCCGAGATGGTGCAATTTCTTTCAATTTTTGTTAAAATCCTGCTTGCAAATGCTTATAGTTCTGTGGAGTTTTCTTTCACCGTCATCTACTTTCTGAAACAAATCTACTGCTATTCCATAATCACTACTGTGAGCACTTAAATGGAATGGTTCACTTAATATTGGATGGTACAAAATGATGTTCTTTAACATTTCCTCTTTCAATTTTTAGAAATCTTTCTGACAGTCTTCTGTCCAAACAAAAGCACTATTTTTTTTAAAGTAAATTGTTCAGATGAATGCTATTGAAGCATGCTGTCCCTTTACAACCTTACGATGAAATCCGCAAAGACCAAGGAATGCTTTTAACTGATTTCTGGATTTGGGTGGAGGACAATTTCTGATTGCTTCCATCTTGTCTGGATCTTTTCTAATTCCTGTGGTCGGAATAATGTGTCCTAAATACTTTATCTCCTTATTTACGAAATCGCACTTTTTCAATTTTAAAGTCATACACCAGTTTTGCAATGCAACGAAAACTTTGTCCAAAAGTTCACAGTGTTCTTCCCAGGTTTCAGTTACAATCAGTTGATCGTCTACATAAATTGTCAACTTTTGTGTTAATTCACGACCTAACACTGAATCTAAAGCTCTAATGAAAACTGAAACTGTTTTTAGGTCGACAGGGACTACCTTGTACTGATAACATTTACCCGCACAGAGAAAGGCAGTAAACTTCCGTGAATCTTTACTTAAGAGGAATTTGCCAATAACCAGCGGTTAAATCAAGGCTTGTTAGGTATTTTACATTATGCAATCTTTGCAAAATTTCCTCCAGGTTTTCGGGCCTATCTATTTCTTTCTTAACAATTTTGTTCAGAGTACCGGCGTCTATCACTATTCTTACTCCGCCATCTCTTTTGTTAACAATGATCAATGGATTATTATACTGGCTATTGCTTCTTCCTATCATATCCCATTCAATCATCTTATCGATTTCCTCCTGTACTGCTTGTTTCTTTGATATAGGTACCGAATACGGTTTCACAAAGAAAGGATCATGGGATAGAAATTTTATCTGATATTCAAAATTTTTAACTCTCCCTGGTTTGTCTGAGAACACATTTTTGTTCCTCTCTAAAGCACCTAATAGCTCAGATTTTTGGTCAGATGACGGATCACTTAACTTTTCTACAATTGTCTGAAAATCTTTTTCTATGGTCCCTCACACAATAGTTCTTTTATGTGATAGATTTCACAAATAAGAATTAGCCCATCATTACGAGGTTCAGTATCTATTAGCATTGATTCATAAACTGTACCAAATTTGGTATCATTTTCTTCGAAAATCATTTCTACAGTTTTATTCTTATTATTTATCCTCATGGTTACACAAGCTAAATCAAGTATAAGTCCTTCTTTGTCTAGCCAGTGAATGCCTATAATCATTTCTTAATTTAATTCAGGAACCACTAAAAATCGTGTTCAAATTCTTGCCCATTAATTTTGAATTCTGATAATATTTGGTATTTAATAGGTTTGCTTATCTTCCCAGTTGCCCCTAAAACTTTTACTCCCAGTTGCCCCTAAAACTTTTACACCACTGACAGACATTATCACTAGTCTTAGCCGATTAGAAATATAGTTGAAAAATGATTGGGATATTACGCTAATTTTTGCCCCAGTATCTATTAATACTTGCAATTTTACTCCATAAATATCTACAGGAATAATAGTCTGATTGTTGTACTTATCATCAGGTTTGTCTTGTTCTTCCCACAATAAATCTTGATCATCCATAAGGTCGTGCCAAGATATATTATTAACTACCTTAATGTCACTATCGGGATGTCTTTTCATTTCCGGGATCTTAAAGTCTTTGTTAGGTAAATCCCCTGATCTTCCGAAATTATTGACATCGTGTGGTTTCTTCAGTTTCGGAGACTTGAAACATTTAACAACCTGAGCCTCCTGATTATGTATTTCCTCGTCAGGTGGTTCTTTAGGTTTCTGAATTTCAACCTCTTTCACTATTCATAATTGTTCCTGAATTTGTACAACTTCTTCAGGACATTTTTTCCCTTCGATTTCGTTTTCTGTCCATGGATCTGACGAGCTAACTTCAACTTTCTTTACATTTACTAATTCATCTTCATCATTAAAAGTGAATTCAAATATTTCGTCTACCTTAGTCTCAATGACAGATTTAGACTCTATTTTGTTTGGTGAGACATTCCGTAGCTACATTGTCTCCTACTTTTTCATCTTCACTACTTTCCTCAGAAGAGCTACTTTGGTACTCGAAATCTTAATATCACTACTGTGCTAGAGCAGGAATTGTCTCCGCATACATGTGCTCAATTCCTCGGCCGTTCTATCGTCTGGACAAGCATGTACCATTTCATCTTGCACCTGCGAACCTACTGCATCTTTGCTAATTGACCCAGTAATTAAATGTGAACTAATTGTTTCATCGCGCCTGATGACGTCAATCTTTCCTTCTTACTTATCGTAATCCTCATGTTCCACAACAAGACGTAAACGTTCACTTGAACAAACATTAGCGTCTTTACTGTGGTCAACACTGTCTCGGATAGGTGTTTCATCAATCAGATCATTGTTGGTGGCCACGCTGCGAATTTTATTTTCCTCCACACTTGACTTATATGCGGCTGAATTATTGTTATTGGCAGCTCGTGCACTTTCCACGGCGCCTCTATATTTTCTATCACTCTCCGTTTCTACATTAGCTGCTCGCGAACTTTGCGCGGTGATATTTTTCTCCTCTCTCTTCCTACTGTCAGGACGCAAACTGCAAAGCGTACCTCATCCTCCACTCTTTACTACTAATAGGCTCAATCGCAAAGTCTCTCTTATAATTCTGCCATTCGCACGCAGCCAAACCGGAATACAAGTCTGGAACTTGCTCCCTCCATTCAATGAATTCTGACGACTTACTGTCGCCTAACTTATTCTCTTCTGCCCCAGTGTAACTATCTTTAGATAACTGATTTCTTTCTTTTACTTCCGTTATGACGTTATCTACCCCTTCATTCACGCGAACTGTCGTATTTTTCTCGACCGCTTCCTTTCTTCTACAGCTCGAGGTCAATCGCCCCGCTAGCGGCCGATCGATATTCTTTCCGTCAGCTGTTACCTGTAAGCCGGCGTCAGCTGTTACGCTACTAACTGCCTTAGCCCTTGGCAGCACACTTGCTCACATTCTCAACGTTCGCGCCTACTGTAAAAACGTTTATTTTTCTGTTTGAGTCTAAAATTATTCTAAAAAAAAAAACAATTGTTTGTATAGTCTATGGGACTTAGCTACGGGGTCATCAATCCATAAATTTACAAACTACTTATGAACTACTTACGAACTAGGACGGCACAAATATCCGTGCCCGAGGAGGGATTCGAACCCCCGACCGTAGTGGCCGTGCAGACCCTCGGCCACCGCGGCCGGCAAAAAATTATTCTCCGCGCTCGTCCGACCCACAACACACGCGGTGTTTAGTTTTCCGCCTGGTTGTCATCTACAAAATTTCGAGGCACAAATCCTCGGCTACGTCCTCTGCCTCTGCCTCTACCTCTGCCTCTTTGAACAACATTAACATGGACTCTATTATCACCATTTCCCTGTCCATGTTCCGAGTGATTATTACGATGACCTTTAATGTTGTTGGCGGTGGTCTCCACCACTTCGCCAATTGATCTTCGTCTTGTACTTTTTCCAAAAATGCGGAGAAACATCGGTGGCTACTCCCGACATATGTTTTAGAATCCTGAGGAAGCTTTTTCCACAGGTCCCATATTATTTCTAAATCTGAACTACGGTTTCTTGAATGCGGAAATTTGCGATACCAGTTTTCGCAAAATTCTTTGCGTGTGTTCCTTCCTTGACCTTCATACAATCTGGCCATGACAAAACCACCCCACACACTGTCTTGTTTCTGTTCTGACCAATACTCTTCCGTAAATTTGGCTTTAAATTGGTCAAATGTCATATTATTAGTAACAAGGTTAAGCCCCCATCATTTGGCATCCCCTGCCAAAGCACCAATTACAACGTTAATTTTTTTCCAGATCGGTAAAATTTTCTGAAAAAATTCTTTCGCAATTTTTGATGAAATGTACTGGGTGCCATCCATTGTGTTTTCGATAGGGATCGAACTTTTCCTTTCCTTCCAATAGTTTAGTGGTAGTTACTTTGTCAACAACATAACTAGGTTGACTTTGTATTTTTCTTTCAAGGTCAATTATTTTCCCTTGAAGGCTGTCACATTGTGTTTTAATTAATGTTTCCATATTATCCAGTTGAGACTGAAGTTGTCCAGACAGGAGTTTAAACAAGCCATTTACACTTAAGGGCTTTTCACTTTCTTGTTCTAATGACTGTTGATGAACCGAGTAAATTTCACTTTCTTTTGCCGAGCGGTCTAAGGCCCTCACTGCGGAGCGCGCGGTTGGTCGCCGTCGGAGGTTCGAGTCCTCCCTGAGGCATGGGTGTGTGTGTGGTCCTTAGGTTAGTTTACATTAGTTTAAGTAGTTTGTATGCTACAGACTGATGACCACACAGTTTGGTCCGATAGATTTACAAACATTTGAACATTTTCACTTAGGGGAGAGTGGGGCACATTGAACCACAAAAATTATTTTTCTGTATTACTCATTAAATAATTTTATTACAGAGTTGTGATTTTCATTTTTTACAGTTTAATCATTCAAGTATCAAATGACGTTATATGATTGCTCTATGAGTAATTTGTTTCAAGCTACATGTCTTTGAAGAAAAATTGGTAAATTGTTAATAGTGCCCCTCATATGGGGTACAATGTACCACGTTAAATAGTTTGTTAGAAGAACATTTGTAACATACGAAGTAAATTTTTAATGCATTTTTAATCTTTTAAATTAATATATATATATATATATATATATATATATATATATATATATATATATATATATATTCCACTTATACATCATTACACCTGTAGGCACAGAGTCGTATGTCTTTATTTGAAATTACCGAACATTAACGGACAGGAAGCTAAATCCAAATTTGAAGTATGTCTTCCGTCTCTTTGTCTCACCATCATTAATGGCTTCTGGAAGCACGTAAAGTACGTCGCTAGCTGAAACAAATGTTTTATCCTTTACCTTTCCTCAAAAATGATACCTGATAGTCTCCAGAGTCATCCTTTGGTTTCAAAATTTTCATCACATAATAAACTGGCATTTTGTTTTTAGTTCAAATTTGGTCAGAACGAAATCATCTGTTTCGGACAATTTATCCAATTTTTCGAAGTTGTTTCCAGATTCAATAGATACCTCTAAGTTAGCATTGCTCTCTTCATAATGAACCTCACTATCTTCTTCATCAGCTTCCTGCTCATGAACATTCCGATTTGCCTTTTTATTGGGATTTTTTGTGGCTTGTAACAAATTTTCTCTGGTGTATGAGTTTGGGCACAATAAACCATGGCCCATCGTGTCCCGTGAGAACTTGTTTGAATGTGCCCCAGAAGTACATATTTCAAACAAAAAGCTCAAGTGAAGTTATATGTGAACATTGTTAATATTTGAAGATATACATAATTAAACACAATTTTCGGGTTGTTATAATCACATAGTTTCTGTGAATTTCGTGCAATCCTGTGTCACTAAATTTTAATCTATCTAATTCTCCGAAAATTACTTCAGTGTAGTTAACATAACACCAGCAGAAAACGAACGGCGGGAGCTAGATCTTGTAGAAAACAAATGGAAATCGGTAGAATAGTACTGCTAACAAATGCACGGAGAAAAAAATAATTTGCCACCTTTTACTGAAATTATGCCACATGATTCATTGTGCCCCGTGGTTCAATGTGCCCCACTCTCCCCTACTTTTTCCTGATTTTGTTTTAGTCTTGTGTTATCAAACATATCTACTGATTTTTGCATACCCACTATCATGAACAAAGCTATCGAATTTAACTCAGTTTTTATTTTTAATCCCTCCTGATTAAAATATCGATGTGACGATTTATGTTTGTGTGACAACTTTGGTAATCACACGCACGACTGACTGCCTCAGCTACTTGCTAAAGCTCTGTATAGGGAAAGTATGGCCATCCTTTTCCTCGCCGCTTGCCGCCGTCTGCGGCTCGTGATTGGCTGAAATCCAGTCACGTGGTTCTTTCCGCCATCTTGGTCCTATACGTTGCTTGTCTGCCTTGGGAAGTCTTGTGAGTATTCGTATGTTTGGGTTTGAATAATGCCACAGTGTTGTACTTTTGGGTGATCTAAAGAAGCGAAGATAGGCAAACATTATAGTATTTTCATTAAATATCAGAAATGCAGGAAGGTGAACAGTATGACTGATGAAAGACGTCAGAGAAAACTAGGAGTCCAGAAGCGAACTTCGGTTCTTGCACTGTGATGATTTTAATTCATAATTTAAATTAACAGATTAAAGATTCACTACGAATGGATCACGTTGCAGATACCTATATATTTTTAACTTGAATAAATTTGTGAAGAAAATTCCTGCATAATGTCGTGAGGTTAAATTATTCACTCGTCGTTGGTTTTATCTGCAGGTAGTTGCCGAAAACACACAAATTTTTGACATATTAGTGAGTGAACTAGATTCTCGTTTAGATATGAAATTAATATACACTTCCTGAAGCAAGCTTTCTCGTTCTTTTTCATGTGTATCATTACAGGAAACAAAGAATTGAAAGATGACAAGTATTCGACATTCATATGTAATTGGCGTTGTAAAGGGACATTTAATTTCTGTTTTTGGTAAAAGTCATGTAGTGGGTATCCCCTTGCATATTTCGTAGTTCATTTAAGATAAAAGTACATAATACGGAAGAAAATACTCGTTAAAGACTTATCCACGATCTCAATTGTTTTCTTAATTTACGCTATGCTCCGATGACGACATGCTCGCGGTCTATTGGAATATTTGGCTACAGTACAGGTCAATCTGAATTTATATGTGAACCCTTTAGATCTGGAGCCACAAACTAAACAGTTTTCTTAAAATCTGACGATAAGTATTTCGTAGAGCAGCCAGGTCCGCATGGACAGAACTACGCGGAGTTCCCGCATCTGTCCGTCGGATATAACACCCTGTATCTCGAGAATGAAAACAGTTATCGTCATGTTCTCAACCTTAAATAAAATCTCGATATCTTACCAACATTTCGTCCGCAGCATTGTATGTGCTAAAATCAACCGTACGCAAAGTCTACGCAATGCTACTTTTCCTCTGCAAACTCTTCAAAATTTTGCTCAGTAGTTAATTTAATTTGATGTAGCACGGAAAATATAAGTAATAGTGAATAGAAAATCAGACCATTATCGAGAGAATATATCACACTATAACACGTGAAAAAATTAAATTTTTTTATGGAATAGTTTTCTCAAAATCGGCTGATAAGTATAGTTAAGCGCTGGGGACATTGCAGCGGTCGGTGTGTAAGCAGCAGCGGAATAGGCCCAGCATGGCTGCCGCTGGCAGGCTGGCCATACTTTCCCTATACAGAGCTTTAGCTACTTGCGCCCTTACAGCTCCATCTGTTATCAGCGCGCACGCACTATTTGAATTGACTATTTTGTGTCTCTCTCAAACCTGTACTGAATCAACTGACTTTCTTTTCTGTGTCTCACTATTTTTATCTGCCAATATTGAACAATTTATTATTACAGCCAACTTAACTATGAAACAACACCAATTAAAAGACACCTTCCAATCGAAACGATCGCAAATCCGCGCCGCTAGACTAACCCTTCTTACAAATGCACGATTCACGTATTAATAACGCGAGACTAAAAGTTTGTCCTGTCGCGCATGGCCACTGTGTAACACCCCAATGGTATTCCTACAGTACACTCACACTTACAAAACACGAAGTTATGCGCGTTATGCACTGCGAAACACCACTGTTATGTTAATAAACCTGTACTAGGATTTTAGTTTTAACTGTGTTGAGTGTCTAACGGACAAGGAATCGTTTTTCAACTTCGTCTCTAAAGGTTTTTCGTTTCGAGCGGGAATGTCTATCAGATAATGCTGTCAGGTTCGGTATAAACTGCAAGTTAAATGACCTGTAATGTTTAAGAAAAACAGTCGCCACCCTGGTTTAGGGAAATAAATATATTGTAATAAAAATGGAATTTCAGATCAAGTGAATTTAGGCCTACGTTAGTTATCATAGCTGTCCCAAATCTTCAAGGCAAAAATAAAGGAAATATTTGTGGCAGTAGAACTTGAACAATTACTAATGTATACGACACTGTGGTACAGTCAGTAATTTGTTTAAATTTGGAACCATTACCAAGATAGGCCTATATGAATATTACTGGTTAATAAAACAAACAAGCTAATGGGCTGCATTGTTCAACACTTCTGACTACAGTATGTTCAAATCTATCATTAAAAAAACTGGCCAACTAGCACCAATAGAAAATCTGATACTTTAAATATTTTGTAACCTTAAGTAATAGATACAAAAATAATATTGAAAATTACTGCACTTTCATGACCTTACCTTGCAATTTCTTTACTAAACAGAGAATTGTACTTTTCAATGGTTTGGTAGTTCTAAAAAATATTTTACAACCAGTTTTTATAGACAATAAATGAAACTATTGATCCTTGAAATTTCATGAAATACCCGATGCTAGCTACACTGTTGATAATGCAAATAGATTTGTTTGCTGACTAAAACTTTAGAAAATGCAACTTTCAACAAAATATTAAACTTTCAGTTAGTTTTGTCTATCTGAACACTATTCAAACAATTGGTACTTGGTTACTGTACTGATAACATTTAACACTAGTACTGTTCTGCTTAACACACACATACACACACACACTCTGCATGAAGAGTTCTTGCAAATAACGATATTTATTCAAAGTATCCTCGGAACTTGTATTACCAGGAAAGGACCCTACTTGGTAGAATGACTCGGGAAAATCACGGTTTGGTACAATGTTTTTTGATGGATCGGTCTATTGTGCAATATTAAACAAACTGCTGTTTCATGCATGAATATAAAACTAAAGATACATTACTTGCAGTACTGTAGGTGGCTGATTAGGTGATTTAGTGGCCACAACATGCCTCCAGAAACATTTCAGTAGTTGGTGTGGCTGTGAGCTCATTTCCTCTTCGTGGCGAAGTTAGTATTGCACAACGAGCCAACATGATAAAACCACATTACTTCGGAGACTATGTACTTGCATCCGAGGATATTGGTAACTTGCATCAAATTAATTTAGCCTCCAATTCCACAGCTTCGTCTTAGTCTCCAACACGTTTGCCACAAAAGCCAGTATTTCCGCTTAACTTGGTAGTTGGCTACTTCTGTACTTCATACTCGATTGCTCACGGCTACTACTCAACTACGACTCCGTCAAAATTGATTGTTACCACCGTGCCAGAAGCGTCTCCCGCCAACCAACCACCTTTTACCTTGCACTGGCCACCTTTCCATTCCTAGGTACTGCACTCCATCTTTTAACTACAATTACTAAATTTGCCCTAACATGATTCAGCACACATTATTTTATATTTTATACACACAATTTATAAAATAACTGCAGTATGTTCAAACAGAAAATAAACATTGTCACAGAAAAATAATTAAGTTTGACAGTTTCTAGCAGTACACTTACTTTTACTAAGTCATGGATTATAAATAAAGATATCAGTCATTACAATGCAGTTGACAATAGATATATATCAAATCATTAAAATAAATAATTTAGTAATAATTGTATAAATAATAATAAACAATCTATTATCAGGGAAAGGATTATGCTATAGTATTACAATACGAACTGAACATTCCAACTTAGCAGTGGTGGTGTAAACATCTTTAGTGTCCCCTACTGTTGTTCTTTCTCTAGAAAGTATAATTAAATATTGATTCACAGGAAAAATGCTGCATCGCCTAGGAAAACATGTGGACACTTGTTATTGGATCCAGTCGAAAATTCTTCCGGTAATTTTAGTCTTCCCATTACTATTGCATCCCTACAGTCACCATTATCAACTTGCAATTTCCGTCAGTGACAGCTAGCAATCAAATATTTGTAACTATAACAGATAGAATCATATTTACTGTCCTTTTTTATCCGAACTAGTTTTCCATCAATATTTTAAAACGAGTTTGAGAACTGCCATCTTTTCCAGATAAACTTTGCTATTTATTAAAGTCATTTTCAGTTGGCTTCGGCATGTGCTTTATTACCAAGGTTGACTGACAGCTACAGACTAGAGGCTGAGTAGTTGTGCAAATGGCGCAGAAGGAGAGGGCGCGTGGCTAGCGCCCTCAAAAATTACGACACCTTGTATCGCTTCTTTTCAGCTTTTAAAACCAATTTCACAAGGCCGTGTCCTACGTGAGCGACAAAAGCCAACGACAACGCTTGACACCCAGAGACGCGGCATAGCAGCTGCAAGCGACGACATGGCCATGTGTCGCACGAGAGCTTTTCGCTAGAAAATGGCCACTAGAACCTATCAGCTGCTTCTAAAATTTGGCACCTGTAAAACGTAGAATAATGATAGCTCCAGAGTGAGGCAATAAAGTTTTATTTACTTAGGAAATTTGGTGTAGAAAGAGTGCTCTGTATTATATTTACAAAGCGAGGAATGTTTAGGGACTATTTCATTCGTAATATGAAATACGAAAATAGACTATGTAGATCACCAGCCAAAAACAACGATGAGCTCAGATACTTTCGCCTATGTCCTCAGTGAATTTTTCCGAGTACAAACCATCAACAACTAAATAAGTACGAAATAATTCTTATTGGAAGAGGACAGTAAATTATTTTATTCAAGACACGTTTGCTATTAGTCGGTGTAGCGTAAGGGTAGCGACCTGCGCTACATTGTAATTTTTGCGGTAGCTGATTCACTTCCCGTTCCATTTTACATTTTAATTCCTGTAACTACAACCCTTTCACCTGTTATTTGTGCAAAGTTTTTTGTATTACCTTTACAAAACACCATCAATTAAGTTTTAAAGTTTTTACTAATATAGTTCATCTTCATTGCAGACATCCGTATCCACTGTACACCTACGAACAAATTAAATTCCTACTGAAATATTAAATCATGACATTTTACCCAGAAATGTAATTTACACGCATCTCGTTTGACATCCTAGAGCAGGAATGGCTAACATTTCCGTTCGGCGGACGCGCCTGCGACCCGCAGGCGGAGTACTCTGTAGTTCACCGCCCCGGCCGCGACGGTGTGTCGCTAGTGTCAGCAACGGAGCGAGAGAGATAGCTGCGGAAAGAGTGAGACCGCACATCACTGCTCTGCGCTGGACGAACACCACCTAGTAGACTTGCGCATAATAGTTCGCTGTCGGGAGCGCTCACTTTAGTTCGTGGCTCTGCCGCGAATTAGTTCGCTCTTTTAGTTCGTTCGCTCCCAGTGACGACTGAGGGGCGTGGTCTGATTAGTCAGATATTGCAGAGTGCAGAACACATCAAAACAGAAGTTTTGTAGCACTGAACTATGTAATCTAGCAGGCAGACGCTCACCTCGAAATGACTCATCAGCAGAAGGCAAACACGTGATTTTTAATTCTGCTACGCGCCCTCTCACTATTGCCCGTCGGTCTTCGGAAAAGAATCCAACGAACTATGAAGCGAGATACGTTTGGCATAAGCGTCCGCTGCTTCTAGTTCGTCCGCTGCTCCTAGTTCGTCCGCATTTTTTTGCTTTTGCTACCGCTACTAAAAGAGCTCTTTTTTATGACAGCTTTTTTATATAATGAATCAGTGTTGCCAAATCGTGTGCTATTACCCGTATTTTTGGGCAATTTGACATCAAATACTTAGGCAAATAAACCAGTTATTTACACGAATGGGTGCTACAATGGTATTCAACTACTTTGCATACAGAATACTCGCAGTTATTTATTTTTAAAATAGATTTCTTGTGGCAGTGAACTATGAAACTACAGCTGAGCTGCATCTCAGCTCGAAATGAAGGTAACTGGCAGAAGGGAATCACGCGATTCTGCGCGCTTTCGCGTCATCTCGCTGTTCCCCGTCAGTCTTCGGAAAAGGAGCGGACGAACTAAAAGGCGAGGCTTCAGAAGACATCGCCGCGGTGGAGTAGCCGAGCGTTCTAAGGCGCCTCGCTGCGTAGCGCGCGGTTGCTCGCCGTCGGAGGTTCGAGCCCTCCCTGGGGCATGGGTGTGTGTGTGTTGTCCTTAGATTAGTTTACCTAGGTTTAAGTAGTTTGTAAGCTACGGACTGATGACCACGCAGTTTGGTCCGACAGATTTACATACATTTGAACATTTCAGAAAATATCCAAAACACGAATTGAAGAACAACTTAGTAATTTTGTGGCCAAAATTTGATTCTGTTAGTATTGTACATGCACACTCGTCATATATACAGTATGCTTCTTCTGAAATACATATGTTTCTTAAACGAACTAGTATCATAAATATGCTATTTTAAATATAATTTTATGTAAGGTCTGGGTCTCATTCTTACAAGTAATAATATTTGTTAAAACACGAATAAAAAATTAATAAAGATATATTGGTTTTAGGTGCATTTTCCTCCAGTTCCTCTGGAAAGATGCCAGCGCACTTGGGGCGCGAGCCGTTTTGATGGGTGCACTACTTCTTTTGCAACACAGTGAGGCTACTAAGTGGAGATGGCAATGTCGCAGAGCACTTTTATAATCGGGATTTTAGCAATAATATGCGTTTGCTACCTATTTTAATTCGCCATGCAATAACTTTATCGCCGCGGCGGATTAGCCGTGCGCATTGGGGCGCTCTGCTGCAGTGTCGGGGGTTCAAATACCCCTCGGGCATGGGTGTGTGTTGTCCTTAGGATAGTTTACCTTAGTTTAAGTAGTTTGTAAGCTACGGACTAATAACCCAGCAGCTGAGTCCGATAGACTTACAAACATTTTAATAACTTTATTCTTTAGTGAAATAAGTACATTACGCAGTATTCATGTGAATAGCAGAAATATATATCTTTCTTGAAAAACAGAACCATTTGCATTAAGCTGTTCAACATATTTAGAAACCTTTATTGAATTCCTTAAAGAGAAAGGATAATTTTCGACACCTCAAGCTCAAAACTACAGAGATATTACGTAACGTAAAATATATCACAACGAAAAAATTTTAAGTGTAGAATTAAATGATCATTTTGCAGATAGCTAAAACATCCCAAAAAGGACCGCAAATTCTCTTTAAACGTTTATATCAATGGTGTGAACTGTGCTGTGAAAATGTCACTGCGGGGCAGTGTTTGGCTATGCCTGTCCTAGTGTAATCTCTCTCTCTCTCTCTCTCTCTCTGGAGTAAATTTGTTGTTACTGCAAATGCACAAAGCACACAAATGCGAATAATTGTTCAAATCACGTTCATCATGGTGTAAATCAAACTATCTATAAAAGCCAAAAGAAAATTTACGAGCTAGTTATCCAAAGCCAAATTCTTCATTACATTTGCAACTTAAATTTTATTTTCTGTTATTTCACAAACAGTTGCAGTTTCATAAACTCCACGTATTATTAGCTCGCAGAATTCTTGGGACATCCTTTATAACCTCTACAAGCAGACGATTCTCAACGAAACTCGACACTAGGTAGCGCGTGCGACACCGATAGCCGGCCGCGGTGGCCGAGCGCTCTGCGGCGCGCGAGTCTCAGTCCGCACGGCCACTACGGTCGGGGGTTCGAATCCCCCCTCGGGCATGGATATTTGTGCATTCCTTAGGATTAGGTAGTTCATAAGTAGTTTGTAAGTTTAGGGACTGATGACCCCGTAGTTAAGTCCCATAAGCTCTACAAACATTTGAACATTTCGACACCGATAAGATTCAAGCAGGTTTGAATTTCAGACGTCGCTCGTTGTCGCGTCTGTCGCACGGCGCACCAGATGTCTCTCTCGTAGAACAGACCTGCAACCATACATGGGTTGAGATTTGTCACTTGAAGCTGTCGCTCACTTTTGTCGCTCACGTAGGACACGGCATCAGGTTGTCGGTCACGATGCGCGCGCAGTTCCTAGTTACTTCCTCTCGAACACGACTAAAGTCGGTGTGTAATACACGATCAACAGTTCACGTCTGAGATCGTCATCGCGCTAAATTGGATTGTAATTTAGAAAGAGCAGGCATTGTATGTAGGGGAAAGCGACTGTTGAAAATAAATTTGATTTTATAAACAGCCACTTGTCGTGACAATTATTTATTCAATTAACCGGTTTCACTCTGTACACAAGAGCATCGTCAGAATACTATATATATATATATATATATATATATATATATATATATATATATATATATATATATATATATATATTTGTGTCCCAACTTCGTCGCCGCTTTTGTATCCCAGCCTCGTCGTAGGTGTCGGTGGCCGAGTGGAATGAGACCGACACAGGAACAAAAATAGCACGCTGGTGCAGGTACGGAGGGGAGCAGCCAGAAACTATAAACACTAGAGTAAATTAGAAAGAGATATATATTGCACAGAATGTAACAATACTTAACTTTTACATAGTACTGCAGAATGTTGATACATAGTTGTTAGAGGCCTGCCTAGTGCCTGTACGATAGCATAGTCTTCACTGGTGCCTATCTGATTACGAAGGTCCTAACTGGTTGCTAACTCAGTCCGAAGTGAGCGATGTCGTTCAGTGGTGGCCAAGAGCGGAGTTGTCAGAGAGGGCGGCGCGCGGCGAAAGTAGGTGGCGCGCACTTTGTACTTGTGCGACACCACACCCCTCCCCCCCCCAAACCGCCGCGCCGTCGTGGCGTAGGGCTGAGGGCTACGGCGACGGCACTGGGAGGAGGGCCTGGGCGGGGGCGTTACTGGTGGGACGGGCGTCGTAGCTGAGGCTGGGATCGAGACGCCGCCCGCGCCCCGGCATCCGCCTTGCGATCCTCCAGGAAACCCGCCGAAACCTGGGGAAGGGCGCACACCCCCGCCCAGAGGGAGCAGGTCATCTTCTTCTGAGGTGCGTGGCCCAAGCTGGGGGGGCCCGCACGGTCCCGGAGTCCCTCTCGGTGACGCTGTCATGTGCGGGTGCGACAGCGGCGGCGACGACTGCGTCGGAGGTGCGTCGACGTCCATAGGGATCTCGTAGTCCGGGGACGAACGATGTGGCTGTGCTCCCTGGCGGTGACTGGGTCTGGAATCAAGAAACCGGAGACAGGATCGCGCGGCCTGTGCAAGCGCAATTGGTTTGCGTGGCGCCGCAGCTCCGACCCTGTGGAAGAACGTACAACGTACATATTGCGACCGAGCACGCGCTGAATGGTGCCCGGCATCCATCGTTTCTTCATACCAGCAAACACTCTGTACAGCACCAGCGTAGAAACCTGAAAACGCGTAGCGCCATACGAACCGACTCGGTGCGCGGGAGGCTGCAGCAGGTGAAGGAGAGTGCGGTGACGCCGGCCGTGTAGCAGCTCGGCAGGAGACGGGCCGTCACGTGGCATGCACCGATACGTAGACAGGAAAATTTGAAGAGCTTGCTGCCTGGAGTGCTGACCTTTCATCTTTTCCATGTGAGACTTGAATGTTCGAACGAAACGTTCTGCTTCACCATTGGACTGAGGGTGAAAAGGTGCGGTGGTGATATGCTGAATACCATTCACACGACAAAACTGTTGAAATTCCGCACTAACAAACTGAGGTCCATTGTCACTGACGATAGTTTCAGGCACACCTTCGATGCAAAACACTGATGTTAGGGCACTGATTGTACTAGACGCCGTCGTTGAGTTCATGGCAATCACAAAAGGAAACTTGCTGAAAGCGTCTACAACGATTAACCAGCGCGTATTCCAGAAAGGTCCGGCAAAGTCAATGTGTAAACGTTGCCATGGTCCCTTGGGTCGTGGCCAGTCTGAGAAACGTTGCGGAGGAGCCGCCTGATGCTCCGCACAAACAGTACACTGTGACGTCATGCTCTCTATCTGAGCGTCCATACCAACCCAGGTACAATGACGTCTGGCCAATTGCTTTGTCCTAACAATACCCCAATGTCCTTGATGCAGGAGGCGTAACACTTCTCGTTGCAAGGAACGAGGAACAATCACTCTTGTTTGGTCGTTGTCCGTATGTAACAACAGAACACCCTGACTTAAAGATAATGCATGACGTTGTGCAAAATAACGTCGAACCAGAGGCCGATCAATGTCTTTGGCTCTGGCAGGCCACCCTGAGTGAACAAAACGTGCTACCACACTTAAGTCTGCATCCGCAGCTGTTTCCTGTGCAACCCGATGAGAGTTCAAAGGGAAATCTGCGACAGCGGAAGCATCTCTGGAGTCTATCTGACAACACGCCATTTCTGAAGAATCAAACGACACATCCTGGTCAACCGGAAGTCGGGAAAGTGTGTCCGCGTTGGCGTGTTTAGTGATAGGTCGGTAAAAAAATCTCATACTGATAATTTGACAATATCAAGGACCATCTCTGAAGCTTTTGTGCCGTTCGTGGCGGAATCGGCTTTGTGGGTGAGAACAACGACGTGAGAGGCTTGTGGTCAGTCAACAAATAGAATTTTCTGCCATAGAGATAATGATTAAACTTTGTGACGCCGTAAATGATTGCTAAGGCCTCCTTTTCTATCTGACTGTAATTCTGTTGCGTCGGCGTCAGTAGCTTGGATGCAAAGGCAATAGCACGATCGTGACATCCAATACGATGCGACAAAACTGCCCCCACACCGTACTACGAGGCATCAACTGCTAGCACTACAGGCTTCTGTGGGTCAAAGGGAATCAAACATGCATCACTGAGTAGTGCAGACTTTAATTTGTCAAAGGCGACTTGGCAATCTTTAGACCATACAAAAGGAACCTTCTTCCTACGTAAGTGATGCAGTGGAGCTGCAATCTGAGAGGCATTGGGAATAAATCTGAAATAATAGTTAAGTTTTCCCATTACTGCTTGCAATTCGTGCAAATTCTTAGGAGGAGGCAAGTCTTTGATTGCTCTAAGATGTGACTGTAAGGGATGAATTCCTTGGGCATTAATCACATGGCCTAGGTACTCTATTTCAGTTTGAAAAAACGAACACTTTGCTTTATTACAACGTAGACCTGCTGCAGTCAACACTATGAAAAGGCACTCCAGGTTTGATAAATGTTCTTCAACTGTACGTCCGGATACCACAATATCATCTAAGTAATTCGAGCAACATGGTACAGAAACTGTCAGCTGTTCCAAAAAACGCTGAAAAATAGCAGGGGCGGAAGAACTGCCAAAGGGTAGGCATTGAAATTGAAAAAGGCCCATGTGAGTATTAATGACGAAAAACTTTTTTGACTCGTCATCAAGCGGAATCTGTAAGTATGCCTCTGCTAAATCAATCTTAGAAAAGAAGCGAGACTGTCCTAATTTGTCCATTAGTTCGTCAGGTCTGGGCAGGGGATAAGCGTCTACAATTGTTTGACTGTTCACTGTTGATTTGAAGTCCGCACAGAGACGAAGTTTTCCTGACGGCTTGGGTATAATTACTAAAGGCGAAGCCCACTGACTCGCAGAAACAGGAGAAATCACCCCACTATCTTGCCAACGTTTAAGTTCTTCGGCAACTGTATCACGCATTGCGATAGGCACTGGTCTAGCTTTACGAAATTTTGGAACTGCAGATTCTTTTAAAGTTACATGTGCCACGAAGTCTTTTTCACAACCTAGTTCCGGCGAAAACAAGTCACTATATTTTTCACACAATGCATTGATTTTGTCCTGAGGCACTACTGACGAAATTTGAAGCACATCTCTTTGAATTGATAAACCAAACAAGTCAAAAGCATCTAGTCCAAAAATGTTCTGTGTAGATTTGGCCTGAAGAACTACAAAAGCAACTGTTTTTGTTACACCTTGAAAAGAGGCAGGCAGGCTACACGTTCCTGGCACGGGAATATTTTGTCCTGTATACGCTGTTAGCACTTGTTGACACGGCGACAATTTTGGAGAACCCAGTAGTTCATAAGTGTCTTTATTTATTAATGTAACAGCGGAACCAGTGTCGAGCTCAAATTGCACAGTCTTATTGTCTATGTAAAGAGTCACAAACAGTTTGTGCTTCTGGCGCACGACAGGTGCGCGAATGTGTGCAACGTCTGATAGAACTTGTTTACTACACTTGCGCATGCGCGGGCTGAGTACTACAGGAGGCGGCGCAGAATCGGCACATAGATTAATAACACTGTCACTAGCTGGCACTACCGCCGGATCGGCGTCCGCGCAAGCATGCGAAGCTACTCCAGATTTAGTAACTACTGCACTACACTCTTGAGTAGCTACTTGATGTCTACTGTCACTAGCTACACAGTACTGGGCACTTTTACAATAAGAAGTTGCAGAAGGCACTAGGTTCACTACAGGATTGCACTGTACATAGTCATTTTGCTTGTCCCGAACCCTTTTCCATTGCACAGAATTACGCGCTCGACGATGCTTGCTACGTGGCTCACTATATAGTTTTGCAGTGGGCGCAGAAGAACTTTCTTGCACTTGAGACTCAAGCGAAACACTGTTCAAGTCAACAGCGTGTATGACATTTACTGCATGCACTGTTCTCGCACTTTGCGAGGCACCGTTCCTAACGTTACCGTTCTTTGAATTTTTGTTTTACATACACACTGTCTGCACATGTCCTGATTTGCCACATTGATAGCAAATAGCGTTCCGACTTGGGCACTGAGCACGTTTGTGGCGAGATACACACTGGGGGCAAGATTTACGAACATTTTTCTGAAATGAGCGTTGGCGCCCGTTATTCAAATTACTGTTTCTAACACGACGGGGCGACCTTTGTGTCGCACTTTTACACTGGCTACTGTTCACTGTCTGTTCAGCACGGCCGGTGGAAAAATAAGAATCACTAGTGCTATACTGAGAACTACGGCTAGGAAAGCGTCCGTTGCGGCGCACTGAATTAACACTGTGGCTTTGCATTTCTACATCTGCTAAGTCAAAGGAATCATGCGCTTCAATAAGCTGCAGTACACTGTCTAATGAAGGGTCAGATTGTTTCAGAATTGCTGCCCTAATTCTGGGGTCCTGAATGTTCTGCGTAATCGCATCCCTCAACATCACGTCACTATACGAAAGTCCACAAGAACAAGTAAATTTATATTGGCGGGTTAAGCCCTTCAATTCCGTAATCCATTGCGTATGGGTCTGTTCCGGTGATTTTTTCAGTCTGAAAAATCGGTACCGCGCAGTGGCTACGAGAACTTTTCTCTCGTAATGAGCATTCAGTGCATCTACAATTTGTTCAAAGTCTACATCACGAGGAGATGCGAGAGGGAAAAGTTTTTGCAATAGTACGAAGGTCTGGGGGCCCACAATCGATAAGAAAAGGTTCTTCACTCTCTGACCTGTAATTTGATGAGCCGCGACGAGTTCTTGAAACTGTGCGAAATAGTCGCTCCATTCTTCCTCACGTTCGTTGTACTGGCGAAACCTAGGAAGCGTTGCGGCGTCAGGTGTGGTCTGCTGAAGTAGCGGCTGTTGTTGTTGATTAGCTGCTTGCGCTGTCAGCTGGGCCACTGCTTGCAGGAGTTGTGTGATTTGCGCCGTCTGTAACTGAATAATTTCCATTAAGTTTGGGGTCGGGGTAGTGGCCATGCTGACCGATTAGGCGCCGCGCATACAAGTATATTATAACGAAACACAAATGCAATATGAAAGAGGACGCTCTGCAACAAAAAAGTCCACAAAACACGTAATTGAATATATTCCCCCAAAAATCTTATAATAAGGGTGGGCGGGCGGGAGCAATTTCTGTATGCTCCGACTGCTGCTGTCTGCCTGCTGCAAGCGGGCTGGTCCATGGTTCTTCTATCACTCCTCGTCGCTACTTTTGTGTCCCAACTTCGTCGCCGCTTTTGTATCCCAGCCTCGTCGTAGGTGTCGGTGGCCGAGTGGAATGAGACCGACACAGGAACAAAAATAGCACGCTGGTGCAGGTACGGAGGGGAGCAGCCAGAAACTATAAACACTAGAGTAAATTAGAAAGAGATATATATTGCAAAGAATGTAACAATACTTAACTTTTACATAGTACTGCAGAATGTTGATACATAGTTGTTAGAGGCCTGCCTAGTGCCTGTACGATAGCAAAGTCTTCACTGGTGCCTATCTGATTACGAAGGTCCTAACTGGTTGCTAACTCAGTCCGAAGTGAGCGATGTCGTTCAGTGGTGGCCAAGAGCGGAGTTGTCAGAGAGGGCGGCGCGCGGCGAAAGTAGGTGACGCGCACTTTGTACTTGTGCGACACCACACATATATATATTCAACAGACATTATTACAGTAATATTACATCATTTACGAATTACCTTTCTAATTTGATTTGGAGATTTACATTTGATAATAATTTCTTACAGTATTGTGACGATTCTCTTGTGTACAAGTGAACAAGTGAAACAGGTTAATTGAATAAATAATTGTAGCGACTTGTGGAAGTTTATAAAATCAAATTTATTTGCACTGTAATTGTTTTAGTGCCACACTGCAATGAATACTAATGACAAAAACGGCTTAAGAAGTCTATTATTAGACTGTTAAACAGTTGTTCTGTTTTTATATGCTTATCAGTGAGTGAAATTTACCTTTGATACTTCAATATCTTGTACAGTGAGAAACCTCTCACTGAGCACACGACTTCAGTGAAAGTCACGAAGCTCCAACTGAATTCTAGCAAATGCACTTCAAACGCAGACTACAAAAGTGCTACAACTGTTTGGTATGCTTAATTGCAAAGATTCTGCAGCTGAAATGGTACTGAATAATAAAAAAAATATTTGAAACTAACGGGAATTTCTTATTATGGTATTTAATACTAAAATAATATCTTTATGATAAAACATGGCAAACTGAATTAGCAACTGACGAATATAACTACGAATATTAACAATATTGTGATAAATCAGTTGCAAATAGATGTAATTCGCTAAACGCAGTCTCAAACGTTTCTAACAAAACGTGAAAAACTACAAGAAATTCATTAGACGTTTCGGACAATGTCTCTTTATCAATATTTCACGTATAATTATAATGCTGTACTTGTGTATTCGTAAAGTCGCTAATGATCTTCCTGAAAGTTGCTCTATGCACATCAGAAATTTTCTTTTATAAGCCCAAAACCATGTCAAAAACATCGGCAATTAGTTGATGAGTAAACCAGCAAAGTGGTATTGAAGACATTCAAGTACGTTGTATGCTCATTACAAATGTAGACTCTAATGTCAACAGGGGTGAGCATTTTCGTATTGAAAATCTGAACTCCTCCTCAGCCACATTATATCTTAATGTTTTGTTCTACCACGAGCTCCTGTCAGATTTCGGCATGGAAAAAACTAATATCACGAACTAGAAAAGTTGGTCTCGCCTCACGGCTTGCTTGCCTCGTCGGCGTAGTGGTGGAGGGGGAACCGTCCGCGGGTAAGCACTGCGTTCACATGTGGGCACCCGCGCTGAGAAACACATTTGCCCGCCTCTGATATACACTACCGGACAGATTATGAAACTACATCCGTCAGGATGACATCCAAGAACCCTGTGAATTAATGCGAAACCAAATAACTGCTTGCATAAGACCCTGACCAGAACAAAAATGAGATTGACTTGCTTAAATTTTAGAGCTCTGTGTCCTGAATACATCAACCAATTTTTTCTTGAATTTTAATAATTTGCTCGTTTGTACTGTACATGTGCATCACACCTACTGTTTTTCGTGCCTACGAGTAATGCGTAATAATTCATCGCTGTCAGCGACAACGTTTAGTGGCAAACGGATACAATTTGTACATACAGAGGGTTTATTGTGTTAGTGATATATTCGTCACGGTATCCTCGGGCGCACCGACCACACAGCAACAGTAATTACCGGCTCGCGGGACGCAGCATTCAAACATTTGCTGCTTGCACTCAGCTCTCTCGGCTGCCAACGTCAGCTCTTAGTCCAAGCATTAGGGAGAACTGGTTGCAGAAATTATTACCTGAAAACAAAAAATATGAGCGTGTAGGAAATTAAATTTCAATTAGATTTTCTATTTTATGAAACTCATGCCTAGACGGCTAAATTTGCAGAATACGTTCGCAAAGTTCCAAAAACGGTTTTTATTAAATAAATAAAAAACGATAACTCCGATGGGAAACTGTTAAATTAGAAAGATTACCTATCGATTGCTTTTTTGTACGTATCGATTGTTTTGGTACGTTTCTAGATACATCGAAGAACAACTTAAAATTCTTTAAAAACTGGTTTCTGTATAACTCGACAATAGTCCCGTTTCCAAACTTATTATTTACCTCAAGTATGGCACGAAATAAGTAAAAAAAGACCTTTTTCGAAAACATTAAAATATTCAATGTTTCTTTTAGATATATCGATTTTTTTTTTTGGAGAAAAAAGAGCTCCTAGAAAATTGGCTAGAGTTGGTCAGGGGATCGAAATGGAGTAATGGTTATTCGTCTGATTTCTTCGTGAAGAGTTGTAATATCATACTATTAAATAACTTTTTTAGATTTTGTTAATTACAAGTATCAAAGAATAACTTTGAAAAACTTGCCCTCTTTTTGGGCCCGTTTTCTTCAACTGAATATTTCTATTTTTATTTTATGAAAGG
Organism: Locusta migratoria; assembly: GCA_026315105.1. Lineage (NCBI taxonomy): Eukaryota > Metazoa > Arthropoda > Insecta > Orthoptera > Acrididae > Locusta > Locusta migratoria. Next base: position 561,438,159 of record CM048755.1, on the reverse strand, counting down.
AACTGTTAAATAAACAGGTAGCTGACATTTTGTCACAGATTTTAAGAAAAATAATGTTGCTGTACGACCTTCTGGAGCCGATATAAACATTTTTCTTTAACCCGCGAGGAGTCGCGCTGTGAACATTTTGCTCAAAGTAATTTTAAAACAATCGGCATTTTACCAATTTTAAATAGTAAATGGGTGTGTTTTCTTATAAACGCAACTTATATACTTACTTAGACATATAAAGTACATTACAAACTGTTCTTTGACCGTCAGAAAAATGCTATACATGCGATCGATCGCGTAACTTTTAAAGGCGCGAGTTCTCGCGGTTTAAAAAAATCTGTTGGACGTAATTTACCTTTTACAGCGATATGCTTAATGGAGCTTAATATTGAATACTTTTACTTGTAAGTAAAAATGCATGTATATGTTGACTAGTTTTCCACGGTTACTAATATTTTTTTGTTATCAGGTAATAATTTCTGCAAATTTAGCATTACGCCGTCACAGAATGCCTAGACTATCTCCGCGAGGTAGTTCCCGCCCAGGGCCAAAGACAACGCCGACCCGACAGACTGCGCCCGCACCGGATCCGACGCACGCTATTAGAACCATTTCATGAATCCACCATCAGGGTATCAATCCAATTAACGGAAGTGTCCCTCCGTGAAGCCCTGATTGATACCTTCGCTGCGACCATGCCATGCAGTTTCTGCACTGAGCAGAATGATCGATGCAGTTCTCCGAAGACGTAACCGCTGTCGCCGTCGTTAGCGCTGCCCAACCAGCCAGTCTCCGTGATCCAAGTATATCAGCCATGTTCGACGCGGCGCTTCTTGGAAATATATATATCCAGCACGGATTCCAAGGCATTCTTAATTGATCGTGTTTCTGTTTTTGACTTAAAGGTTTCAAGCTTTGCTACGCGAACTGGCTACAATAATTTGAAGGATTAACGTTTCAATATCGCCCTGCACAGGACTCAGAAATATTTGTATACTGCCACAGACATGTCAGGACGAATTTATCAGTCGTGGATAACGAACTCGTTTCCTGTTTAATTAATTTATTTATTTCAGCTGTATACTTGTGAAGGCAGGGGAACCAGATCTGGCATTGACTATATAATAATAGATAAGGAATTCAGGAAGACAGTTAAGGACACACGTGTTTCAGAGCTTTCTTTGATGATACTGATCATTATTTAACCTGCAGTGAAACTGGTTTTGGGAGCCAAAAAGTACAGGAATTCAGATCCATATGTAGAAGGATAAGAACGGAGAAGCTTCAGGACAAGGAAATCAGGCACAAATACATAACAATGATCTCAGAAAGGTACTAGTTAGAGGAATGTAGTCACTTACAGGCATTGGAAGAGGAATGGACAAGGTACAGGGACTCAATACTAGAAATGGCTAGAGAATGTCTTGGTACAGTAGTGTGTAAAGGCAGGAAGAAGCAGACACCTTGATGGTATGAAACAGTCAAGGCAGCCGGTAAAAAGAAAAAGAAAGTGTTTCCAAAATGGCTCCATACCAGAAATCAGGTAGACACAGAAAGTTATGTTGGAGAAAGAAACAAAGAAAAACAGCAGAGTCCAAGCAGAAATAATTGGAAGCCTTTGGAAATAAGTTAGAAACCATGGGTCAAGCGGCAGGAAAACCATTTTGGAGTGTAATTATCAGTTTTAGAATGGAAGGGAAGAAGGAATTAACAGGTGTTTTGGACAGGTCAGGAAAGCTGCTAGTGAATCCTGTGGATGCCTTAGTCAGATGGAAGGAGTATTTTTAAGAGTTGGTCATTGTATGTGAATCGTTCAAGGATGTGAATGATACATCTTGAAATATGAATAGCTCTTCAATGTCCGTGTTTGCTTACAAATAAATTTGCTTTTTAGGTATGACCTGCCTTGCGCAAACACAATTTTTTTTAGTTTCTGCATAAACACTGAGTGAAGTGAAAGTGCCAAAGTGCTTCTTCACAACGTGAAAACACCGCAAATGCGTCAAAATGACAAACTGTCAAAAATACAGAGATGTTTTGTGACATAAAGAACCACAAATACAACTACATGTGGTATTAAGACAGTATAAAATAAATGTCCAACTGATGCTGCTGCAACGCCAGAGAAACATGTCTGGGAGAAACTAAAAACAATTTTGTTTGCTCAAGACAGATCATACCTAAAAAGGAAATTTATTTGATGTGTAGGATTTTGGGGAAGAATGTGATAGGAATGATGTTAATATCAGGTCTCAAATGGTTACACAGGCTAACTCAAATGGCGTGGGAGTCCGGATTGGTGACTAGACGAAAGCAGTAATCGCGCCAATTTTCAAGCACGCAAACAGAAAAGATTGTAACAACTACAGGGGTATCTCTATAATTAGCGTTGTCGGCAAAATCTTGTCATGTATTGTTTACAGGAAAGTGCGCGTATTAGTGAAAGAAAAGTATGGGGTTAGACCTCTTAGAGGCTGTGCGACCTTCCTATCGGTACTCACCAATTTTAATTGGACAATACATAACTCAGGGCAGTAAAAGGTTTATGGCTCGTTGTCTCTGTTAATATGGGTGGATTATGTATGTCAGCTTCTATGCCCTAAACAGCAACCCAAACTGTTTAAATAAGACCTATAATTAATCTGTAGTTTAGCCAGTCTATCAATCTGCACATAGCGACGCGAAAAATACATTTAAATAAACATAAATTAAAGCTCTGAATAACCAACAAAATGGATTCCAAGATAATGTTTAGAAGAGATTTTATCACGAATTAATTTTTAATAAATGGAGTTTATTACTCTTTTTGGACATGGAAATGCGGAGGTTCTCCTACTTTATACAACGCTAAATAACCGAATATTTCCCCAACTATTGTTGATGAGAAACACAATAAGTATCACATGCACTCGAGAGTAATAGTTCCAAATTATCACTCGTAAATTAATGAAGTCCATCCAACATTGCAGTTCCAAATTAATCTACGATTAATTACAGTATTTGTTATAAAACACAGTTTGTCATTCCAAGAGTACATGATAGCTGAATTATCACAGTTCCACAGCCGTACTACCGTACATAGTTTTCCACTTTTCAACCAGAGACTTAGTTCTGCAGTCACAGTCCCATAAATTTTCTAAGTCCACACATGCCTACTTATTCACATCACAAGTTCGTAACGCGGCTTCAGACCGCCCAGCGTCACAGCTTACCAGGCGTTCGAAAGAGCGCTCTAACTGCTTCTAAAATTGTATCCTTGAGCGCATCCTATTGCCTCATCTTTAAAATACAATTTCCCTACCAAAATATAATACATTTCAATATCACAGAATTAAATGCTTTAACCACCTTCCTACAAATGTTGTTTACGTTTAACAAACAAATACATATTTAACAATATTAAAATCGGTTCAGACAAAAGCTTTTACCTCAGGTAGCTATTAAGTGTGGCGTCTGACTGTTAAAATGTACTGCCGCCGTCGAAATATAATTACAAAATTCATATTTAATTGATCATGGCTTTTCATGAAAATATATTCAGTTCTAGTCCACAAATAAATATAATTGTATATGTATAAATTATCCACTACATATCTACTATTTTTAGTCGGCCATGAGATATTTAAGAGGCAGTCTACTACATAAAATGAACGTTACTAAGAATAATATTAAATACGCATATATAAGTGTAATGCACTTTGCTGGGTTCATGTTTTGTGTTTCTGTGGTGGAATCTATGTTCTGACACAAGAATATTACTACCTCAACGAAAAGCAGAACAAAATTTAGTGAAAGAATACGGAAATAACGTGGTGCGTCTTTTAAGAGAGGTGGTGTGGTGCAATGCTGCCCATTTGCTTCCTAAACTGTTACTGATATACACTATCTATCAGTAATTGTAAATATAAGTCTCGTAATATTATTATTATTATTGAAATTTATCGGCATTTTATCTGTAAGAGATATTGAAAATTCCGCGGTGGAGTAGCCGAGCGCCGGCCGCGGTGGCCGAGGTGACTGAGGCGCTTCAGTCACGGTCAGCACGGCCACTACGGTCGGGGGTTCGAATCCCCCCTCGGGCATGGATATTTGTGCCGTCCTAGTTCGTAAGTAGTTCATAAGTAGTTTGTAAGTTTAGGGACTGATGACCCCGTAGTTAAGTCCCATAAGCTTAACAAACATTTGAACATTTGAATTTGAGTAGCCGAGCGGTCTAAGGCGCCTCGCTGCGGAGCGCGCGGTTGCTCGCCGTCGGAGGTTCCAGTCCTCCCTGGGGCATGGGTGTGTGTGTGTTGTCCTTAGTTTAGTTTACCTAAGTTTAAGTAGTTTGTAAGGTACCACGCATTTTTGTCCGATAGATTTATAAACATTTAAAGACTTTTGGGAAATTGAAATTGTAAATACGACGTTTGATTCTCCCAAGTCTCCTGAATCCGTTCATATAATTATATTTGCCGTATGATCATTCCCTGATTTTATATGGATTTTTAAAATAATGTGTGTGGCTATATTGTATTTCATTTGCAATCTGGGATAGCCGCCCTCGCTCATCCAAGACCGTCGTTTCTTGTTTCCGAGCAGATTATGGATTCCCTTACGACCTGTATTCCATTCACTAGGTCCAAACTGTTAGACGGCCGGCTGGGGAAACGAACAACTTGTCAAAACTTGCGTCTCACATGGAAACAATCAGCTTCCCCCTTTATCTGTAATGTCACAGCTGTCAGGTCCAAATCTGTAGCTTACGGCAGACAGTGGAGAAGTCCTATGAGTGGAACAGGGCATTGTATCTCTGTTTTATAGATGTAGAAAAAAAGAACTTATGATCGTGTTCTTAGTTGGAAGCTACTATCAGTTCTACAAGATTATGCAATAGGAGGAAACTTCCACAGACAGTTAGAGGTATTTACGTAGCCTGTCAAGCAGCACGTAGGTTAGAGTTGATGGTAAACTGAGTTCATGCTGCAGGGTTGTTTCAGGGGTAAGACAATGCTGTAACCTGTCACCACTGTTGTTCATTCTATTTCTGCATTATATGTTGAAAACAATAGACTAGACAGGGAAGATTAAAATACGTGAAAACAAAATAAGCAGTCTCGCATATGCAGATAATTTAGTTGTAATGGCAGATTCGATAAAAAGTTTTCAATCTAACATTTAAGAGCTATGTCGGAGGTATAGTGAAGGAAGGAAACTTACGGTTTAACGTACCGTCGACAATGTGGTCATTAGAGACGGAGCTTACGCTCGGCTTTTGGGGAAGGATGGGGAAGGAAATCGGCCTTGCCCTTTCAAAGGAACCATCCCGGCATTTGCCTGGAGTGATTTAGGGAAATCACCGGAAAACCTAAAGCTGGATGGCCGGAGGTGGATTTGAACGACCGTCCTTCCGAATGCGAGTCCAGTGTGTTACAACTGCGCCACCTCGCTCGGTGGATGTATAAGGCAGTGCTTTCCAAACTTTCCCTCATGGCGACACCCTTTTATAGCTTAATGTTTTGCGCGACACCCTTTCACTAATATAAATACATATAGTATGAATTATTATTTAAGTTATATTGTTAGGTTCTTGCTTCACCACGACCGCGAAAGTTCCGACATATTCGGAAAAAAGTGGATAAATATTTGTGACAAGTAAGAATATGAATGTCATTTCTGGTCCCAGAATCTGTTACATACAGGAAACTGAGAGAAAAAAATTAACGCAACGAACCAACGATCACTGCATTTAAAATAATACTCTCCGATAATCACCCGGCCATACCCCATGCTAAACATCGCTACTGGATAGCTTTAGTCAGTGGACAAAAGTCACTGCTTTTACAATCTATGACAGCTTTTACAGCCACTGTGCCATTGTTTGATATTTAATCGTAGGAAACGTTAACGAGAGTGACGTGCCTTTGATAAATCCATTAAAAAACGCTCAGGTGCAGCTTTTTGAGAAGGAAAGATATTTACTCGCGGCTGACAATCCGGATAATCGCGAATCCCTATAACTGAGGTCCGGATAATCGAGTGATCGATCATTCCTTTAATTCGTGACATGTGGTGCACTGAATGAAGAGAAGGATGATTAGCTGCAGGTGAGTCTTCAGGGTAGTATGAAGAAGGATATTTTGTGTTATTTTATGACAAGTTTTTTTGTTTACAGTATACATTTGTTAGTCTCGCGACACCCTTGATACTACTACGCAACACCCCAGGGTGTCGCGACACCCAGTTTGGAAAGCTCTGGTTTATGGTGTGAATCTTGGCATCTACAAAACGAAAGTAATGTCAGTGGGAAAGAGAGTTAAACAGATTGAGTGCCAAATAAGAGCAAGAAAGTTAGAACGGGTGGACAGTTTCAAGTAGTTAGGTTGTATTTTCTCGCAGGATGGACATAGTGAAAGAACTTTAATCAAGGTGTAGGAAGGCTAATACAGTGAGTGCTAAGCTAAGATCTACTTTCATCCGCAAGAAGGAAGTCAGTTCCAAGACTAAGTTAGCAGTGCACCGCACTATCTTCACACCAACTTCGTTGTAAGGGAGTGAAAGCTGTGTGGATGCAGGTTACCTTATTAATAAGGCTGAGGTTACAAAGCAGCAAGTATGATTGCAGGTAGTAATAGATGGGAAAAATGGCAGGAGGGTGTCCGTAATGAGGAAGTCAAAGAAAAGTAGGTAATGAACACCACATATGAAGCAGTTAGAGCGAACAGTCTGAGATGGTGGAGTCATGTTACACGCATGGGAGAAGCATGGTTATTTGAGAGGCTCATAGATTCGGCAGTAGAGGGTAATAGAAGTCGTGGTAGGCCAAGGAGAAAATCCTTAGATTCAGTCACGAATGATTTTTAGGTAAAAGGCTTATCATCAGACGACGCATCACTGTTAGGATTGAATCGGCGATCATGGAGGAATTTTATTTGGGGGACTATTGATTTGATTTGATTTTTTTCAGGGAAGCAGTCTTGGTCCAACCCGCCACTGCCCGCACCGAAACTAAGTTTATTGTGCGGTATCGCTCCCTGTATATCTAGTAAAGCCAACTAATGCCCTTGAACAGTGCAAGGAGTCCCTTTACCAGTTCTTTATTAGACACAATTTCTTCGGGTCTGGTTGTCCCAAATAATCTGTGCTTTTTACTCTCCAATGCAATGCATTAGAAGATTAGATGTGATGCAGTTTCATCACCGTCATCACAGATCCTACATTTAGGGCCCTCTTCTGTTATTGCCATTGTATGTAGGTGTTTTTTGAAATTCCCATGGCCTGTCAGCAATCCAACCATGAGTCTAATCTCTCTCCTGTTCAGACCCAGGATTGCAAAGCGTCTTTTAAAACATGGCTTTGGCATCATTACCTTGCCATGTTTTTGTTGATGGACTTTGGTCCAATATTCTACGTGCTGTCTTCTGAGCCAGTTATGTAGCTCCAATTTGATAATTGCCTTGGTGATTGTCAGGACAGGTTCCGGTCTAATAAATGGAGTCTCTGTCCCCATCCTGGCTAATCTGTCGGCATGTTCGTTGCCACTGATCCCCGAGTGGCCAGGGACCCACAATAGGGTTACTCTATTGCTTTCCCCTAGCTCCACCAGAGCCCTGTGACATTCTGCAACAATTTTAGACCTTGTTGCAGGAGCTGCCAGTGATCTCAGGGCTGCCTGGCTGTCTGAATAGATATAGATGCTACGATCTTTGTAGCACCTACGCAAATTCTCCTCCACACACGCCCTGATGGCAATGATTTCGGCCTGGAATACTGAGGCCAGTTTCCCTAGAGAGATGACACCCTCCAGTCTTGGCTGCACCCCATGTACCCCAGCCCCTGGGTCTGATTTTGACCCGTCAGTGAACCAGACAATATCCCCTGTATGGTGTCGAACTATTTTCTCCCACTGCTCCCTGCTTCCAATTGTTATATTAAAAGGCTTGTTGAGGCAGTATGGGGTTATAATATAGTCGGCTGGCACTTCCCCAACCTTTCCTATATTTACCACTATTTTAGTGTGTGATTCTGGATATCCCAAAGAGTTCCAGTTGTCGCCAGTTTTGAGTCTGTGCCGGCCGCGGTGGCCGAGGTGACTGAGGCGCTCCAGTCACGGTCAGCACCGCCACTACGGTCGGGGGTTCGAATCCCCCCTCGGGCATGGATATTTGTGCCGTCCTAGTTCGTAAGTAGTTCATAAGTAGTTTGTAAGTTTAGGGACTGATGACCCCGTAGTTATGTCCCATAAGCTTAACAAACATTTGAACATTTTTGAGTCTGTATGCACCAGCTGCTGCCTCCATCTAGACCCAAAGGTGTAATGGGGGCATATCCAGCATGGTATCCATCCCAGCAGTTGGTGTGCTGCTAATTCCGCCTGTTATGGCTAAGTAGACTAATCTCTGCACCTTACCTAACTCCTTAGCAGCAACCTGCTGTTCTACCTTCTTCCACCACACGACCTCCCCATAGGTGATTCTGGGTCTAATCACCGTGGTGTATATCCAGTGCATACCCTTGGGGTTCAGGCCCCAATTTTTGCCAGAAGCTCTCCTCGTACTTACTAAAGTACCTTTTGCTTGGAGCAAATATTCCTAATGTGAGGGGTCCATGTCAGTTTCTCATCTAGGGTAACCCCTAGATATTTCACTGTCCCCTTCACAAGTAGCGCTTCATTGAAAAGCTTTAGATTCCAACTTGAGTGCTGGATGTGCTTCTTTGTGAATGGTACAACAACAGTCTTCTTAGGACTAACCCCCAGATCCTGTTTCCTGCACCAGTCTTGCACAATGTCCAATGCACCTTGTGCCATATTCTTCACTGTGTCAGCAAATTTGCCAAGTATTACTATGACAAGATCATCTGCGTATCCTTGGAAAAAGTACTGCCTAGATTTTAATTCTCCAATGAGATCATTCACCACTAGATTCCACAATAAAGGGGAAAGAACTCCTCCTTGCGGGCAACCCCTAGTGGTGTTGATTACCATTTTTTCATTCATCATGGTAGCCTCTACCTTTCTTCCACTGAGCATGGCCCTAGTCCACCTACATATAGTGGTCCCTAGGTCATGCACTTCTGCTGCCCTAACCATGGAATCGAAGGTCGTGTTGCTAAAGCCCCCTCGATGTCCAGGAAGATAAAGAGGGCTATTTCCTGAAAGTGTAGTGCTTTCTCCACCTTCCCAACGAGTTGGTGGAGAGCTGTCTCACATGATTTACCTGGTTGATACGCATGTTGGTTTGAATGTAGAGGAGCCCTATTAACCTCCTTTCTCCAACATGCACATTAACTAGCTTTTCCAATGTCTTAAGAATGAAGGAGGACAGGCTGATTGGTCTCATATCCTTGGCCTTGGTATGATCAATTCTCTCTGGTTTTGGAATGAAGACAACCTTCACTGCCCTCCAGGCATTGGGAATGATTCCTGCTGCTAGGCTAACCCTGAATAACCTACATAGGAATCTAACGAGATTTTCTTCCGCTTGTTGCAGGAGAGCTAGAAAGATTACATCAGGGCCAGGTGACTTGAACGGTTGAAATGTTCCCACCGTCCATCGGACCTTACTGAAATCGACACACTCCTTGGCCAAATCCCAGTCCTCTTTGCGAATACCTGAGAACCGTTGTCTCTCAGGAATCGCATTCTGGTCTGAGTTATCCCCCAGAGTATATTGAGGAAAGTGAGTCTTGAGGAGTAGTTCCAGTATTTCATGTGCTGTCTTTGTATACTCCCCATCCTCCTTCCTCAATGTTCCTCCTGCATTAGTTGGTACCCTAGTGAGGATTTTATGAAGTCTCGCTTGAGCAGCTGTGCCCTCCACTTCCTCGCAGAATACCTTCCAGGATGCATCCTTTGCCCGTATGATGGCTAGGTTTTAATTGACAAGGGCCTCACGATACTTTGCCCATTGTCCTTTGCGCCTCGCAAGGTTAAACAGTCTTCGTACCTGTTTCCTTTGCATTTCCAGGTTATTATTCCACCAAGGCACACTCCTATTTGTGCACTTCTTGGTGATTGAGCAGTTGTCCTGATATGAGGTCACTATAGCAGAGGTTACGGCCTCTGCTACTTCCTCAAACTCTGCTGGATTCCTTATCGAAGTTTTAATTTCCGATAGGCTGAAGTCAAGGTCTCTCCTATATGTCTCCCAGTCCGTTTTCCTGGGATTCCTATAGGCCATGGTCTGTCTTGTTCCCATTTCAAACTTGAATTTAATATACATGTGATCTGATGAAGATGGCTCCAGGACCACATGCCACTGTTTGACGTAACTTCTCATCATCATGGAACCAAAAGTTATGTCAATTACTTCTTCCCTTCTACTATTCCTAAATGTAGGTTCATCACCCCTATTCAGGATCTCCCAGTTGTTAGATAGGAGAAATTCAAGAAGGTGCTCACCTCTACTGTTGGTGTCGCTGCCCCACGATACATTGTGGTCATTGCCATCACATCCCACCAACAGTTCGTCACCTTGCCGATGGCAGGCTTCCGTCAGTCTCCTCACTTCCAAAGAAGGAGGAGAGCTGTCTTCATAAGGAAGGTATGCTGAGGCCAAAAGAATTTCCCTCGTGATACCTTCCTCACGTTGCTGCATCCTGATGGTCACTAGGTCCCTGGAACAAAAATCCATCATTGGTATGAAAGGGATTCCATTTATAACATAAATGCATGTTCTGGAGTTTTTTAGATTTCTAGCATAAATCAGCTTAACTCCAGTACCATCTGCAGCACTACCAGTCCCCATCTTGCTGCCATTATTGCCTTTAAGGTCTTTGATTACCCTGACGACGACCTGCGAGAACCCTAAAAACAGATTCAGGCCTTGCTCTCGCATTGCCTTCAGGGACTTCTCCGACCTCCACCACCAGGGTTCGTCGTTCTGGAACGACCTTTTGGTTAATTACCCTCCAATCCTCTGTCAAGACTTTTGGGTTCTGGACCCTTATTTTCTCGAACAGAGTCTTTGGAGGGATATCCTTAAGGATCTTTGGTACCCATATTGATACCTTTGCGGTCTTTAGGAGTTCGGTTGCTGTCTTGACCAGCAGCTTCGCATCCTCCCACGGGGATATCATGGGCTCCTTGTCCTTAAGCCATTCTGCTGAGTGCTCCCCCTTTCGGACAAAAATGAGGGCACCACGATCTAGATAGACCCTCCTGAATTTGGGTCCTGGACCAGCGTCCCCCCCCCCAATCTCTTCAAAGAGGGCCATCTGCACGAGCTCCTCCTGCTGCGAGGTGATGCTCACCAGTGGGTATCCTTTTTGGACAACCGCCATTCTAAAGACCGAGACTGCAGTACTATAGGTCTGTTTCCCTATTTCCTGCCTCAGCCTTTCAGGATCACTCCTGTCCAGAGAGGAGGGGATCTTAGATTCCTCCCTAACCTTTTTGCCACCTGTCTTTGACGTCGAGGGGTCTGTGTATCCCCTTCGACCTGAGGCAGTTTCTTTTTGGGGTCTTGGGCTCAAGCCCTTTTGATTCCCTTCACTTATTCTTAGGAAGCCATTCTTTTCCTTCCTTTTGCTTCTGTTCCTTGAGAAGTTTCCTCCTCTGAGCCCCAGACAAGGCTTTAATCATAATCTAGTCCAACTTCTCTGTTACAGTTCCCACTTCTTGCTCAGGTCTAGACCCTGATTCAGAAGTAGGAGTGCACTCCATTGGTCCTGATCCCGATGTCTGAGTATCGGAGGTCTCAGATTGCCCCTCAGATTCTTTTAAAATACTTTCTTTCTCTGTCTTCATCTTAGTCCCACGAGATTTGGGGATTTATATGGTCCACACCACGATACCCCGCGTGGTGCATGGCTACTTACTCAGGTAGGTCGCCTGGTATCCCTAAGGCTCTGTTCGAGACACATCCACCCATGTGCCACGCACCCCTCGGCACGGATCTCATCACACCTTGGGTTGGGAAAGGAATTGGGAAAGGACTGGGAGAGGATAAGGAAGACGGGGCGTTGTGGGACACGCTTGGTCTGATCCATCAGCTGAGGCCTTTGGTATAGTCCTCAGCTTCACACCACGGATACGCAATCCTCTCCACCCGCATGGACAGTGCTTCGTCAAGGTGGTGTCCCCCGGAGAGGTGGGGGACTATGCTCCAGTATGAACGCTGAAAGGCATAATCAGTCTTTAATAATGACGACGGCGATTTTGTAAGAATAATTTCGGTTAGATATTCTCTCGAGAAATTGGTTCTGTTCATGTGGTTTCAATGCAGTGTACCAATAAACGTGTTGTTTGACTGTCATCCCTGTTGTCAATCTTGATATCATGGTGAAATTTCGTCGGCGATCAGATGGTGGTGTGAGATTGCCGCCCAATAGAAATATTGGTAATTAATAGTATTTGATAATTAAACAGTATGAAGTTCACTGCAATCATTGACCATGCCAATGCACTAAATGTTGCACAATTTTAATCTTTTTAATTATGGTAGCAATGTATGTACGAAGTTGGGTGACAAGATTTTTAGTTAGGCCATAGGTAGAAATTCTCCACGTTGAGATTTGCTGTGTACTTGTAGCTGTCGGGAGGCCAGCGGGCAGGCCGACGTTGGTGGCTTGTTGCAGCTTAGATTTTCCAGGCTCGTTTCCGGTGAGGGGGGAGAGGGACAATGGCGAGTGCCAGGCGCAGTGCAGTGCACAGCGTGAAATAAAATATTCTAATACTACTTGCATTTGAAGTAATATGATGCAGTTAGGAACATTTAAGGCCCTCATTACAAAATAGCCTGTTGACAAATAAACAATACATTAGCTGATATAGTCACATCTGGCGTAATATGTTTAATTGACAATGAAAAGTAATAAATTACCAATGAATACAAGACAGTTACACAACTAGCATGGCAATGTTTGTTTATAAAAATAATATATTAACTATTTCTCATTTTATTTTCAATTAATCTTCTGTATTTTATCTTGAAGTATTCAGTTAAATCACTTATCTGTGATATAAGGAATTGCACGATTATAATAAATAGTACAAAGGATGTTTATACCAATATAAAAAACCTAAGCAGACATTTGTTTAGTGTGTAGTGTAATTATTTTGATTTTAAGTGAAGTTTTAGAAATGTATTGGCTGAGCGCTGTACGTTGGCAAGTCGGTTAGAACAGCTCACATGTGGAAGTTGATGACGTAGGCAAAAAAAACCGGCAGTTGGGCTTATGGCGCGCGCGCGCGTGGCCCAAGTGAGGGTCGGGAGTGAGTGGTGTTAGCTGGCAGGGCGCGGCGTTGCTCTGCACGGTTGGCATGTGGATCTCCAGGTGGAGACTATAGATTTTTGTGTGACAATTGCCAGGTGTGGTTGCTCGTCGTAGACTGCACTACTGTATGTTGCGAATATTTAGCCGGTGGAACAAGGTGTGCATCGCACTGAATTGAAGTGAATGTGTTTTGTTAATGTAACACGTGTCGTCGCATAGGCATGAACATAAACGGTGTTTGAGACAGGCACATGGTGCGAAAACAATTTGCGACAAATATTCATTTTTGCCTGGGGGCTCACGAGCTATAAATGTGTCGACGTACAGACGTATCAGCCACAGGGTTTTAATATGGTGTAATAAACAACATAAAGTGAACTTTCACGTGTTTTCAAAAATAGTAGTTTGTACACCCTTTTCTCACATGAACTTACTTTTGTTAATCATATGCAGGGAAGGAAAGCTGCGAACGTGTGATATCATCCCCTAGAAAACGAGTCAAACAGTAGCAATCACAGTTCCAGTGATTTTGCATGTTTAGGAATTTGGTTCGCAGTTGGTGGTTGTGAGTTTTAAAAATTAATCTTTCCCTATTTAAACTCTCACTTCGTTCTTCACCCTCGCAGTGGTTAAGATATATATTCTGCGCACTTCCGTTTTTATTCTCTATGTAGCAACAGTATTTAGTTTAAAAGTAAACAGTGTTTACAAAATTCATTCTAAGGTACAACCGTGCCCTACAGTGTAGTACATACTTTTGTGTAATTGCTTCCGATATTGGATAGGTGTATAATTGTGCACCTATCCAATATCGTAAGCAATTACACAAAAGTATGTACTACACTGTAGGGCACGGTTGTACCTTAGAATGAATTTTCCATGAACCACAGACATTGCCGAGGTGGGGTGGCTTGCGTGCCTCAACGATACAGATAGCCGTACCGTAGGTGCAAGCACAGCGGAGGGTTATCTGTGGAGAGGCCAGACAAACGTGTGGTTCCTGAAGAGGGGCAGCAGCCTTTTCAGTAGTTACAGGGGCAACAGTCTGGATGATTGACTGAGCTGGCCTTGTAACATCAGCTAATGTGGCTTTGCCACACAGCTACTGCGAACGGCTGAAAGCAAGGGGAAACTACAGCCGTTACCTTTCCCGAGGACATGCAGCTCTACTGCATGAACATATGATGATGGCATCCTCTCGGGTAAAATATTCCGGAGGTAAAATAGTCCCCCATTCGGATCTCCAGGCTGGGACTACTCAGGAGGATGTGATCATCAGGAAAGACAATACTGGCACTCTACGTGTCGGAGCGTGGAATGTTAGATCCCTTAATAGAGTAGGAAAATTAGAAAATTTAAAAAGGGAAATGGATAGGTTGAAGTTAGATATAGTGGGGATTAGTGAAGTTCGGTGGCAGGATGAACAGGATTTCTGGTCAGGTGAGTACAGGATTATAAATACAAAATCAATTGGGGGTATCACAGGAGTAGGATTGATAATGAATAAGAAAATAGGAATGCGGGTAAACTACTATGACCAGCACAGTGATCGCATTATCATTGTCAAGATAGATACGAAGCCAACACCGACAACAGTAGTACAGGTTTATATGCCAACTAGCTCTGCCGATGATGAGGTAATCGAAGAAATATATGAGGAGCTAAAGGAAATTATTCAGACAATTAAGGGAGAGGAAAATTTAATTGTTATGGGAGACTGGAATTCGGTATTAGGACAAGGAAGGGAAGGGAAGATAGTAGGTGAATATGGACTGGGAAAAAGGAATGAACGAGGAAGCCGCCTGGTAGAATTTTGCACAGAACATAATTTAGTTATAACAAACACCTGGTTCAAGAATCGCAAAAGAAGGTTGTATACGTGGAAGAGACCAGGATACACCGGAAGATACCAGATAGATTTTATAATGGTAAGACATAGATTTCGGAATCAGGTTCTACAGTGTAAGAGATACCCAGGGGCAGATATAGACTCTGACCATAACTTGTTGGTTATGAACTGTAGGCTGAAACTAAAGAAACTACAAAAAGGTAGAAAAATAAGGAGATGGGACCTGGATAAATTGAAGGAACCTGAGGTTCTTAAAAATTTCAGAGGGAGCTTTAGGCAACAATTGACAGAAACGGGGGAACATAAAACAGTAGAGGAGGAATGGGTAAAATTGAGAGATGAAATAGTGAGGGTAGCAGAGGACAAAATAGATAGGAAGGAAAGACCTACAAAAAATCCTTGGATATCACAGGAGATACTAAATTTAATCGATGAAAGGAGAAAATATAAAAATGCAGTAAATGAAATAGGCAAAATGGAGTACAGACGACTAAGAAATGAGATTGTCAGGAAGTGCAAAATGGCTAAGCAGGAGTGGCTAGAAGGCAAATGCAAGGATGTAGAAGAATGTATAAACAGGGGAAAAATAGATACAGCCTACAGGAAAATGAAAGAAACATTTGGAGATAAGAAAAACAGCTCTATGAATATCAAGGACACTGATGGAAAACCAGTTCTCAGCAAAGAAGGGAAAGCTGAAAGGTGGAAAGAATATATAGAGGGGCTCTACAAAGGAAATGAACTTAGAGACAATATTGTAGGAAGGGAAGAGGATGTAGATGAAGATGAAATAGGAGATACTGTACTGAGAGAAGAATTTTACAGAGCCCTGAAAGACCTAAGTCGAAACAAGGCCCCTGGAGTGGATGATATTCCCTCAGAGCTACTGAAGTCTCTGGGAGAACCAGCCATGACAAAATTGTTTCACCTGGTGTGTAAGATGTATGAGACAGGTGAAGTACCCTCAGACTTTAAGAAAAATGTTATAATCCCCATCCCTAAGAAAGCAGGTGCAGACAGGTGTGAAAACTACAGAATCATCAGTTTAATAAGTCATGGCTGCAAAATATTAACGCGAATTATATACAGAAGGATGGAAAAGCTGGTAGAAGCCGACCTCGGGGAAGATCAGTTTGGGTTCAGGAGAAATGTAGGAACACGGGAGGCAATACTCACTTTACGGCTTATCCTAGAAGATAGATCAAGGAAAGGCAAACCTACATTTCTAGCTTTTGTAGATTTGGAGAAGGCTTTTGACAATGTTGATTGGAATAAACTCTTTCAAGTTCTGAAGCAAGCAGGAGTAAAATATAGGGAGCGTAAGGTTATTTACAACTTGTACAAAAACCAGACAGCGGTTGTAAGAGTTGCAGGGCATGAAAGGGATGCAGTGGTTGGAAAGGGAGTAAGACAGGGTTGTAGTCTTTCTCCATTGTTACTCAATTTGTACATTGAGCAAGCTATAAAGGAAAGCAAGGAGAAATTTGGAGAAGGAATTAAAGTTCAGGGAGAAGAATTAAAAACATTGCATTTTGCCGACGACATAGTAATTCTGTCAGATACAGCAAAGGACCTGGAAGAGCAATTGAACGGAATGGACAGTGTGCTGAAAGGTGCATATAAGATGAACATTAACAAGAGTAAAACTAGGGTAATGGAGTGCAGTGTAAGAAAATCAGGTGATGCTGAAGGAATTAGATTGGGAAACGAAGCAATAAAGAAGGTAGATGAGTTCTGTTACTTGGGCAGTAAAATAACAAATGATGGTCGCAGTACAGAGGATACAAAGTGCAGAATGGCAATGGGTAGAAAAGCGTTCTTGAAAAAGAGGAATTTGTTAACATCAAATATTGATTTAAGCCTAAGGAAGTCCTTTCTGAAGGCATTTGTATGGAGTGTTGCCTTGTATGGGAGTGAGACATGGACGATAAGCAGTGCGGACAGGAAGAGGATTGAGGCTTTTGAAATATGGTGCTACAGAAGAATGCTGAAGATTAGGTGGGTGGATCGCGTAACTAATGAGGAAGTACTGAACAGAACTGGGGAGAAAAGGAATTTCTGGCATACCTTGACTAAAAGAAGGGATAGATTGGTAGGACACATTCTTAGACATCAAGGAATTGTGAATTTAGCGTTGGAGGGAAGTGTGTGGGGAAAAAATCGCAGGGGAAGACCAAGAGATGGATACAGTAAGCAGATTCAGACAGATGTAGGTTGTCGTTCTTATGTGGAGATGAAGAGGCTTGCTCAGGATAGGGTATTGTGGAGAGCTGCATCAAACCAGTCTCCGGACTGAAGACCACAACAACAACAACAACGTATAATTGTGAGTCTGCTGGCAGCTGAATGCTGTCTCCAACTATTGCTTCACATACGGTGTACATAATGTCTTGATGGTGAGTCGCCGCATTCGACATTGTCTGCGGGACATTTTCATATCTGTAGACCAAGTTATGGGCATACATGTAATGTAGACACACGTCCAGGTAGACAGTATGTGTGACCTGCAGTGGCTGACAGAACACCGAAAGTGACAGTCTAGGTTCAATTTGCATCTGATGCTTCATCAGAAAATCATCTGTTTGCAGTATAACTAAGAACACAAGTACGTGTGTCCAGTGTGCCACTAACACCCTGACACCACCAATCATGGCTACTCTTGTCATGAAACTGTTCGAATGTTTGTAAATCAATGGGACTTCTTTGGTTATTTGTCCCTAGGCTTACATACTATTTAAACCAATTTAAACTAAGCTAAGGACAACAGAAACACCCATGCCCCACGAAAGACTCGAACCTCCAAGGTCGAGCAACCGCGCGCTCCGCAGCAAGGTGCCTAAGAGCGCTCGGCCACTTTACCGCGGCTGTGAGTGTTTCTGTATGGATAGGGCTGATAAACGTTCACGTGATGGTGTAGACCTGGTTAGCTCTTAATTTCCAGAGCTTATTCGGCCACAACACAAAAGTCGTGTCCAGCTTTCATACTGGACAGTCGAACAATTACAACTCGTGGTCGCGTCTGGTGTGTCCTTAAGGTGAAGTAACAGGTGCAGCTGCGTTGCACAGGCTGTTCTTCTCGTGCTGCTGCTCTTTCTTCGACAGGAGTGTGATGTACTCTTTCAGATGGACAGTGAACGTCCACATGCTGCTGCTGCTGACAGTCTTCTCTGCACATTGCAACGACCTCTGCAAACAGGTCCACCACGAAAACCTTTGGCACCGTGCGTACACAAATTTATGACGCTCCTTCTCTTCCGAAACCTCTATTCCAAGAATAGGCTTGTAGCAGACACATTAAATTTTCGCCGCGATTGAGTGGCCGAGCGTTCTAAGGCACCTTGCTGCGGAGCACACAGTTTCTCGCCGTCGGAGGTTCGACTCCTTCCTCGTACATGGGTATTTGTGTTGTCCTTAGCGTAAGTATATGTACGTTTAAGTGGTTTGTAAGCCTAGGGACTGATGACCAACGTAGTTCAGTCCCATAAATGTACAAACATTTGATTTTAAATTTACTTAATTAATGATGTTTAAATAAGCAAAGAAGCACTTCCCACAATCATACAATTCAGTGACATTAGTGTGTTTGTGATTTTTAATTTTTTCAACTGATTTCTGAAACAGGTTCTCAATATGTATAACTTATAATATGTAACCGAAAAACCATTAGTCTGCCGGATCCGAGCATATTTTAATTCTTGTATGTTGCGTATGTGAATTAAAGTTGCATTAAGGCAGAAATATACTTACCAAAACTCAACTTTTCTTGCCTTAACATTTTTGTAATCTTCCGTTATTTCCCTAGTATCCAAATTAATCTATGATTTCATGTCCTGCAGAAACAGCCAAACCGGTAAGTCTCATCCGATGCATTGATCACTTTAACTATTCTTTGTAATTTTTAATTTTGAAACGGAACTTTCGCCAGACACAACTAGAACTAGCAGAGTAAGAAGCATTCTGCACACGATTAGTGTTGTTATAGTTGATGCTAAATCGTTTGGAAAAGGTACTGCAGTATTATACACGGATCAGAAAACACAATATGCTCTTTCAGTGCGTTAATACCGTCAATGTCAGCTTCCGTTCTCGAATCGGCTTTAGATTACCTATGTAAAACTTTACAATGTTTTCTCAGTTCTTCTTCAGAGTAGCCAAATAATGTACTAATGATAGACCCAGAAACATCGTCGAAAGTTTCCGTTATATTAAGTGGCTTGTTTAGAAATCGTAAAGAACCCAAATGTATAAAAGATTTTGATATCTATCGAAACTTCATCATGATACTGATACTGAAATTTTGCCGGTTTTCTCCTTGGCTGAAATATACTTTCAGGGGGGGGGGGGGAGGGAGAATTTGCTTTAATTTAAGTTTTTCCCACTTCTGCAACTTCATGTAAAATCAGTAGAAAGTTTTCATCCATGTTCTGTGAACTTATTGCTGAAACTCCTCATCAAATTTATGCGTACCTGAGTATTAACTATTGGACTTGGCATCATTATCCTTAAAGGATCAATGTCGCTCGAAACGTCGAACTAGATTAGAACAAGGCAAAGAAATTTCCAATTCTGAATATTTAAAACAAGCAAATGAGCACTGTGAGTTGTGATACAATCCAAAATAGATATATATATACAGGGCATTCAGTATTTATTCTATGTAACACTGTAACAGTTTCAGTGCGTTGCTTCAGCTGGACTATCACGAAGCACATATATACTTTAATTTTAGCTCTGATAAATGTTTGCATATTAGCGAGCACCTTACTATAGATGATAAAAAGAAAACGTAACTTGAATTTGATCCTTTCTTGAAAAAAATTCCCTGTATCATTTACTACTGCGTTTAACCTGTGAGTTGAGCATGGAACAAAAATGCACGCTTATTGATGTAGACGCATTTTGGAACCATTATCATATCTTTGTCCAAGCAAATTTTTGAAGTAGATATTTAAAGGTGAAGATCAATTCAAAACAAAATTAAATAAACCCTCGTCAGTTGAACTAATAATCTAACAGGAACTACTCAAGTGTTCACTTACCTTTAGTGTTTCATTTATCTAATTTAAATAAATATATCTAAGTATTACTATTATTCATTCTGGCTGGATTTCATTTCATGTGCAATCTAATATGATGGGGCAAATTTGGATTACCTAACTTTGTTCAAAATCTGATTATTTATCGTTGTGCAAAGTAAATATTTCTTTTCGTATATGATCTCCTGATTTGTGGGCCACGTCCATCCGATTCTAAACAGATTTCATTCTATTCCACGAATATGTTCCCACATACATGCATTAAAAGCAAACGTCTTTCTATTTCACCTAGAAAATTTCAATAATTTGTAAATATTTTCTTATAAACCCCCCAAAAAAACTGTATATTGACATGACAAAGACTTGTTGACAGACATCACGTTAATCCTTCTTTGCCTGCCGCGTTGGCCGAGGGGACTGAGGCGCTCCAGTCACGGTCTGCACGGCCACTACGGTCGGGGGTTCGAATCCCCCCTCGGGCATGGATATTTGTGCCGTCCTAGTTCGTAAGTAGTTCATAAGTAGTTCTTAAGTTTAGGGACTGATGATCCGGTAGTTAAGTCCCATAAGCTTAACAAACATTTCAACATTTTTTTGAAACCTCCTTTCTGATCCAAATAGTCTCCATCGCATCCGATTTATAGCAGTCCGTTTTAAGCGTATTATTCAATACCGCCCATGATTTCACATTTTCAGCGTGGAAATAAAATGTTCAAAAAGTTCAAATGTTTGTAAAGATTATAGCACTTAACAGCGAACAGATCTAGGTGACCATGAGCAAAGGCGGCGTGCGGATTTTCCCTTGCCCAGACGTGCTGATTGTGCCTGTTGAATATACCATTCTCATGTCAAGGATGCTCCATCCGCTAAAAGTACACAGTCCGCACAGTTAGGAAATTCAGGTTGAATTACACACTTCTGCAAAAACCACTGGCAGAATTCTGTTCGACGTGGAAAATCGTCTGGCTTAAGAGCTTGAACCTTCGAAGAGGATGGGGGTGCAAATAATCTCCAAGCCACACACTCCAAACTGAAGTATGGCTTAAACCCATTTCTCGTGAAACACACAGCGAGTTTGTAGAGGGCGTACTTTCTAGCAGTGTTAACGCTTGCTCTTAAACCCTGACGTATGCACGATACGTCAACGTCCCTACTATCTTGGCGGTTCGCAGCGCAATTGAACGACACCTAGGTACTCTAAGGGATGCAGACATGGGTTGTTACGTGAAATATGCTTGTTATGACCCATTCTACCAACTCTCTCATTTCATTTTCTACATTCATTCTGGGGTGTCCTACTCAACTCTTTCATCCTAGATAGCTCTGAAACTACACATAGGCTACTATATAGGCGCGCTGCTACTGCATTCTTTATGTGATTTTTCATGCTATTGATTGCTTAAGAAATAATATGGCGTATCCATATAAAATAAAACTTAAATTTGCGTTGAAAATAATACTTCTTTACGTTTTATACTGTCTCATAGTACCTACTTTCATAAGTCCCTACCGCACGTTCATGACCGTGAAAGTCGTTTTTCAATAAATCTTGTAGTTCCAGAGATACCTGGGGTGAAATAGTTGAGTGGGACACCCTGTATATACAGGTGAACCACCTAACAATTGCACTGCAAATAATGCGGAAACGGAAAGTGCGATTGATGTGCGGTTTTCACATAATAGCTTGGTAGTCAGGGGCTCGTATTTTTAGCCAACAAACATATTGTAATATTACTTAGAAAGTGTATTTTTATGCAAACATACATTTTTAAATGGAAAAATTTTTGTTTCTATCATGCACTCGATTGCTTTACACCATCTGTGACACAAAAAATTTTGAATGACTTTTTTATAACGTTTAGTTTGGCAGCAACAATCTTTCAAAGTTTCGTGGGCAGAGGCTGCGATAACGTAGCTGACTGGCCGAGTGGCTAGCCCATGGGGCACGGCCCACTGTCTCATGACCATCAGCCAGTCAGCTTCGATGTCGTAGCCTCCGCCTCCAAAACTTTGAATACTAGTACATGCAAACTAAACGTGATAAAAATGTCATTCAAAATTCTTTGTATGCAGCTGGTGTCAAAAATTCCAGTGCAAGATAGAAACAACCATTGTTCCATCTGAAAAATTGTATGTTTGCATAAAAAATACACTTTCTAGGTATTTTTAATATATATAGTGTTTTACTAAGTGTGTTTGCGTCTGTAACTTACAAAATAATAGGTGATGGGAAATTTTAATGCGGTAGGTCAACACAAGAAGTGTTACACTTTCTGCGGAGCTATGAACACAGTTTATTGTATCATTTTCCAAAGAGTTACAGCACAAGGATATAATTTTTTAAATGGAACAATAGTTTCTTGTATCGCGCATTGGATTCGTTGAAACCGGCTGCGTCCAAATCAATTTAAACTACATTCCTATCACTGTTAGTTTTGGAGCTACAACACTTCAAAGCCGTCCGCGGTGGCCGAGGGGACTGAGGCGCTCCAGTCACGGTCTGCACGGCCACTACGGTCGGGGGTTCGAATCCCCCCTCGGGCATGTATATTTGTGCCGTCCTAGTTCGTAAGTAGTTCATAAGTAGTTTGTAAGTTTAGGGACTGATGACCCCGTAGTTAAGTCCCATAAACTATACAAACATTTAACATTTTTTTAACTCCAGCAAATATAAACAACGTGTTGACAACGTACATTTTACTTGCGATTTAAACCGTAGAGCTGTTGACAACTGGAAACATGCTGCCGAGGAGCGTATATTCATTTGAACATTTGAACGCTTCAAAGTTTCAGAAGCAGATACCACAAACGCTGCGCATAATGCAATGCGCCTTCTAAATGTGGTGCGGCCGAGTTGTAACGTCGCTGGTGTCACGGAGCGAGAAGCTTCCTCGATGCGCTGTTAGACTGCCGACTGTCGCCGCACAAGGACGTATACCCGACAGTTTGAGCCACACAAACAACCGGGGCTCAATGTACCACAGTTACTGACATCGGATGACATTGACATACACGAACAACGAGTACGTTGACATGTTGCTGATGCTCGGCGGGTGCCGACACGATGCCACTGATGCAGCCACGGCGTATGTCGTAAGATATCCTAGGCGAAGAGCCCCGGCAGCCATTACGTTCTTACGTGCCGAACAACGACTTCGGGAAACAGGCAGCTTGGTAATGCGCCGCAGTAACAGACGAAGACCTGCAAGAAGTGAGGAGACGGAGGTGGTTGTTTTAGCTGCACTACACCACGATCCTCATGTCAGCATACGAGCCGTTGCTGCAGTCGCTAGTGTCAGTCTCACATCTGTGTGGCTTATAGTACAAGGCCACAGGTTTCACCCGTACAGCCTGTCACTGACCCAGGAGCTGCGTGGGAACGATTTCCGTACAAGAGTGACATTCTGTGAGTGGGCCATGCGTAATTTCACGCTGGAGTGTTCACTAAGTGTTATGTTCTCTAATGAATCCACATTCACAAATTATGGTGCAGTGAATCGCCATAACATGCATTGGGCCGCAGATAATCCTCGGTGGGTACGACCTGTCGACCGTCAACGTAGGTGGTCTATTCACGTGTGGTGTGGAATGCTTGGGGATGAAATCATCGGTCCACACTACTTCCCAGTTACACTGACAGGTGAATTATATCGCGCTTTTATAGCCGACAGTTTGGATGGTCTCCTTGAACATGTGTATCTACACACAAGAGTCCATATGTGGATGCAGCACGATGGTCACCCAGCCCATTCTGCTCGTGGTGTTGTGGAAGAACTAAACAACAGGTTTGCAGGAAGATGGTTGGGGCGCAATGGTCCTCATTCATGGCCCGCAAGGTCGCCCGATTTAACACCAGTAGATGTATGTATTGTATGCAAACATACAATATGTATATACAGGGTGTTTCACTAAGTGTGTTTGCCTCCGTAATTTATAAAATAATAGGTGACGGGAAATATTAATGCGATAGGTCAGCAAAAGAAATGTTACACTTTGTGCGGAGCTATAAACATAGATTATTGTATCATTTTCCAAAGAGTTACAGCACAAAGATATAATTTTTTAAATGAGACAATAGATTTTTCTATCGTGCATTGGATTTGTTGAAACCAGCTGCGTCCAAATCAATTCAAACTACATTCCTATCACTGTTAGTTTGGGAGCTACAACCCTTCAAAGTTTCAGGGGCTGATGCCACACGCTGTACATAATACATGGCTGTGTGGTGGGTGATGGATGTTATGGCGGTGGGAAGTTGATTTACATGAGATGTTCAAATGTGTGTCCATGTTCCTCAATGCATAATGCAATGCGCCGTCGATAGTATCTGCGGACGAGATGTAACATCGTCGGTGTGACGGAGCGACATGCGTCCTCGATGCGCCGTTTTAGATCATCTGGGGATGTGGGCTCAGTGACATAAACACGATCCTTAAGCTATCCCCACAAAAAGTAATCTTCTGGTGTTAAATCGGGCGACCTTTCGGGCCATGAATGAGGACCATGGCGCCCCAACCATCTTCCTGCAAACCTGTTTTGGACGCAACTAGTTTCAACGAATCCAATGCACGATAGAAGAAACTATTGTTCCATTTTTAAAAAATATATCTTTGTGCTGTAACTCTTTGGGAAATGATACAATAAACTATGTTCATAGCTCCGCAGAAAGTATAACATTTCTTGTGTTGGTCTACCGCATTAAAATTTCCGGTCACCTCTTATTTTATAAGCTACAGAGGCAAACACACTTAGATTTTACTATTTCTAATATGTGTTACAAAACATCGAGAGAGTGAATGTTGCCAAAATTGCGGACAGTTTCTTTCTGTGTGTATGGTTAATGTGTATGAATGATGAAGGGTCTGAATTGCTGTGACAGTCCATAGAGAGGGTTACCTCAGAATTGTCGTGTGCCTTATAAACGGACATGAACTCATCAAGTGTATGAATATTGGATTGGGTATGTTTGTATTATTTAAGTCTGAAGTTTATACAGAGGCTAGAAATGCCAAAGAACAAGCAACAAACAACTTCCACCAAATAAAAGTTATAGTGTGAATGAGACCCTTTGTGTGAATGGAGGCAAAAACGAAATATTTCAAGTGTATTAGATAGAAGTAACTGACTGGCAAGCATTAGATTGTAAGAACTAAAAAAAAAAATGAATAGTTTCCTTGACTGCACTATCTCCAACAATAATGGCATACATTATTTCGCTATATACATAAAACCACTTGCAACAGATACTATAATCTATGGCACATCTCGTAACTCATGGAAATATAAAACAGCGTTCCTTTGTTCTATGATCCATAGATTATTAAAATTCCCTTTAGTTGATGATTAAAGTGTAAAACAAATTGGTGTTTTGAAACAAATGGCTAAAGCTAACGACTACAATCGATGTTTTATCCAATGTTTTACCCAATAAGCAAAAATAGAAATCACAATCGTCAATAGTACTGACATGAGAATGAATTAAACTGGCGTACATGGATAACTCGTCTGACAAAATTAATAGTTTATTGAAATATACAGATGTAACTTCAGCATTCACTACAAGAAATCTCCTTCAGAAGAAACTTGAACATATTGTTGGTAATAATTATGCCAAATTTGTGAACTTTGGTGCCTACAACGTTCAATGCACTGACTGTAATAAACAATACATCGATCCATCAGATCGCAGTTTCTTAAGTCGCTTTAGAAAGCATACAACTGGTGGTTCAGCTAGTAAATCTGTGACTGGCTGACAGTTAGTATAAAGCAAACATTCCTAATGGATTATACTAGCGGAACCTAAAAATCTTACACAGTGCACTGAAGGGCTTTTTTTAATGCCATTAAAGAGGTTGAAATATTTTCTCATCAGAAAAAAGCCGTTGACACTACTAAATGAACAATTGGACTTTCGAGAGAAACATTTTTACGATCTTTTTTACTACTTTCTGTAGTTCATATCTGCTATTCTGCTTCCTTTCGTTTTACTCTGTTTTATTAATTTTTTATGATTGACTTGTCTATTGTGATAATTTAAAATACTGGATTATATTACGAAGCACATTTATTTTAAAACTTTGACAAATTATTGCTTCTATTGACAACCAATAAGATTTTTTAAACATTTTTCTTACCCGCTTACTTACTGTATAGTAGAATTTTAGGCATCCTACCCTTGTACGTGAAAACACCAACCATTGTAACATTCGTTTCCTATCTCCATGGTTACCGACGGCGTTCTCTGCTATTACTTCTCTAGCGCATCGTCTGCTTCGCCACTGACTCGACGTATCGATTGTCTCCAGGCCGCCGTATCCAAGGCAACCATTGGCGTTGCTACTTTTTATCTTTGATTCGGACTCTGTCCTCGATTTTAATTATACTTTTTCCAACTGCCAATTGATGGCAGGTACCTCTTACACAACCATTTTCTTTCTACTCTGAAATACTTGTAATTTCTCTTTACGAAATAAATTAATGTTAATAACAGTTAAGTTTTATAGATTAAAAGAGCTATTTCATATTCACAAGGGTTATTCATTATGTTTTATTTTCTTCTAAACAAGTTACTACAAAGGACACGCTCTTTGGTTCCCGATGTGCACGTGTTACAGAAGGTAGGCAGGGCTTACACTTTATAACAGGCAGCTTTCTCTCGTTGTTCAGCAGTTGTCATACGCTCATTGTCTCAGCACCAATTTTAGGTACAGTGTTTTATATAAGAATTAATCTTTCACTCTGCAGCGGAGTATGAGGTGATATGAAACTTACTGGCAGATTAAAATTGTGTGCCGGAACCGGAACCTGGGATATTTGCCTTTGGCAAGCGCTCTACCGTCTGAGCTATTCCGGTACGCTTAAGGGTCCGTCCTCACAACTTTATCTCTTCCAGTACCCCGCCTCCTACTTTCAAACTTGACAGTTCTCCTGCGAACATTGCAGAACTAGCACTTCTGGAAGGAAGGATACGGTGGAGACATGGCATAGTCACAGCGTAAGGGGTGTTTCTAGATACGAAACTTTCTGGCAGATTAAATTGTGTACCAAAACCTGGATTCGAACCTGTGACCTTTGCCTTTCGCGGGCAAGCGCCCAACCGTCTGTGAACTATCTCGGTACGCTTCACGGTCAATCCTCACAACGTTACTTCTACCAGTGATTCGCCTCCTATTCCTGGTAGAAGTAAAGTTGCGAGGAGGTAGCGTGAAGCGTATCGAGATAGCTCAGACTGTAGAGTGCTTGCCCGCTTAAGGCAAAGGTCCAACGTTCGAATCCCGGTTCAGGCACACAATTTTAATCTGCTTGTCGTATAAATTATTATGATTTTCTTTTGTCAAATGTAATAGTTAGTATTTCTGTTGAACCTGTTTCCCTCTGTGGTACATTTTGTTTTATTTCCTAGATAAATCGGTCTGTTAGTGATGTTATTTAAAATAGAAAGTGGTGTACTTTAATAAAGAAGTGCATGTTTCTGCGAACTTGACACTTTTTTTTTCATATTAAAATATTTTATTAGTTCGCTGTGTTTTCAAAGGAAAACTGTTCCACACTCATTAACTCAATAATGACTTCACATCGTCCTCATTTCACATTTTGTCTTTGAAATATATTTTTGGCCGTGATATCTCGGCTATTTTTTGATGTTCCATTTCGGATGGCAAGGATGCATGTAGGTTTAGAGGTGTGTTCGGACATCCTAAATGGTTAAGGCGACTGCAACATCGAGAATGCATGCACCGTTCATGCGGGGCGCCGTAGGGGACAGCGCATGCGTTGCCCGATCCCATAAGATCCTTCCGCGATGTGATGGCAAACACGGCTGGTGACGCCTAGCAATATACACTGAAGAGCCAAACAGACTTGTGTAGGCATTCGTATGAAAACAGAGATATGTAAACAGTCAGAGGATATTGCTGCGTTCTGAAACGCATATACAAAGCAACAGGTGTCTGTCGAAGGCATTAGATCGGTTACCGCTGGTACAGAGGAAGGTTATCACGATTTCAGTGAGTCCGAACGTGGCCTAACGGTCGGCGCACGAGAGATGGGACACAGTATCTCCAGGTAGTGATGAGATGAGGATTTTCCTGTGCGACTATTTCGGGAGTGCATCATGAATATCGGGAATCCGGTAAAACATCACGTTTCCGACATCGCTTCGGCCGGAAAAAGATCTTGCAAATACGGGACCAACGACGACTGATAATAATCGGTCATCGTGACAGAAGTGGAACCCTTCTGCAAATTGCTGCAGATCTCTGTAGTGATCCATCAGCA
This sequence comes from Locusta migratoria, assembly GCA_026315105.1. NCBI lineage: Eukaryota > Metazoa > Arthropoda > Insecta > Orthoptera > Acrididae > Locusta > Locusta migratoria. The sequence goes on along the minus strand of CM048755.1, from coordinate 561,409,809 downwards.
AGTGTCGGCGTACTAATCATTGAAAGAATTCTCATAGAAATGGGATTTCTGAGATCGTTATTTTTCTTCCGTGATCGTTTACACCAATTATATCCTCCCTTTCCAGTAATCATAAATATTGCTTTGTTGTTTACTTTAATAATACCGTCCATAGTACATATTATTGACATGTTTGGACAAGACAACAGAGGAAACTTCCTGTCAGAATTAAATTGTGTGCCCGAACCGGGACTCGAACTTGGCACTATTGCCTTTCGCGGGCAAGCGCTGTACCACTGAGCTATCCCGACGCGACTCACGGTCCGTCCTCACAACTTCAATTCTGCCAGTACCTGCAAGTCAAAAGATGATTAAAATCCTGTACTGCCCCGCATTCACAACTGTTATCATCAATGTATCCCCATATCAATAGGTCTGATTTGCTTCTGGTTACTCCTGTGCGCAGTCAGTTTAATGTCAGTGGAAGTTCAGATCCTGCTGATCCCTCCCCACGGAGGTCCATCAAGGAGTGTAGTATCGTTTCTTTCCATGCCTTATGCTGGGCTTGGTTACGAGCTCTTCAGTTGTGTCAATGAAAATCTTGTGGGACTTCAACCGGACCCTTTGTTTTCGGTGCAAATGCATCGGGTGTCGAGGATCGTTCTTTAGTGTTGATATTTCTACCTCGGCGGAGACCTTCCTGCGAACAACGGGTGGTGCTATGCCTATGATGGGATAAATTTTGGCTGTGGGAGTTGGCTGAAGGCATCCTGTGGCGATACCTACTGTTTCAATGAAAACGATGTCAACTTGTTTAGCGTGCGCCGAGTTCCCCCACACTGGCGCCGCACACTCCGCTGCTGAGGTACTGAGCGCTAGTCCGGTGGTGCGCAAAACATGTGGCTGAACTCCCAACGACGAACCTGTCAGTTTCCGCAGTATGTTGTTCCTGGCACAGACCTTTTTCTTCGTGTTGTGGCAGTGCTGCTTGAAAGTAGGGGCTCGGTCCACTGTCACTTCAAGTTACTTCGGACCATTTGTGTGCTCCAGCTCATCCCCTTGCCATGTGACGTGGAGTTTCTGTTTAGCTTGTTTGTTCCTAAGATGGAAAGCGGACACTTGCGACTTACTGGGGTTCGGTTTTAAGTTGTTATCTTCATAGTACGTCGCTAATTCTGCTAAGGCCCCGGTTGGATTCTCCTCCACTTGTTCAAAGGCCTTATTCTGTGTGGCCACTGCTACATCATCAGCATAGATGAACATTGTTATCTATTGGTTGATAGGAAGATCGTTTGTCTCGATGTTAAAAAGTATTAGAGCCAGAACACTGCCCAGTGCAAGTCCATTTTTTGTGTCCTCCATCGGCTGTTTTTGGTTTGCAAGCTTAGATAGAAACGTCTGTTCTGTAACATGCATTGCACGAACATAAATAGGATGTAGTCCTTTGTGACATTATATACTTTCTGGGTTAGCAGCTTGTGGCTGATTGAGTCATATGCGCCGCTGAGATCCAGGAGCGCAATCCCAGTTACTTCTCCTCTCTGGTACCCGTCTTTGGTATATCGTGTGAGATTAAGAACGATTAAGCATAATTTTTCTGGTCGAAATCCTGTTTGTTCCTTAATGAGGGCTTTGTCCTCATAATGTTACATGCGCTTGAGGATCATTCGTTCCAAGACTTTAAATAAGTGGCACAGCAGGGAGACCGGCTGGAAGTTTTTTGCTTCACCGAGGTATTTTCCAGGTTTTAATAGTCTAACAACCCTAGCTTTCCTCCACAGTTTAGGAATCTGCATCGTTGTAATGCAGTTATTCATTAGCTGGAGTATCCACGACTGTGCTCCCGGCCCAAAGTGCTTAATTTGCTCGGATCTCAGTTCGTCGAGACCAGCGGCCTTATTCTTTTGTATTATATATTGTGTTGTATGGTACCTCCGGGTTTGCTGAATTTCGCCTATGATAGCGGCTCCTGCTTCTGCCTCGTTTCAGAACGCTGATTTTGGTGAGCTCCGCTGTTGCATTGCGTGTGTGTCAGCAAGTGATTGTTGTTTGTAAATCCTCCCCCCCCCCCAGTACCGTTATGTTCTCTGTAATTTATGTTAAATTCAATTCAGTATAATTTTGTCTTGCCTATAAATCGCAGTTTTCGAGCACCTTCCCCCTTTTGATTTAATATTGTTTTTCACCATGCTTAGAACAAGCTCAGACGCAATTTCTTTATGTTTAAGTACCGTTGCGCCATAAATGTTTTTCTTTAACCACCTTTATGAAATAACTTTAATTGTGGTGGCTTGTTTATTAATGCCTGTGTGTAATTTCGTGTGAGCTGCTATGTATATTGGCCACTGTATCGCTAACTTCCTGTTGTCAGAGTAATTTGAACCAAGTCAGTTCTCAATTTGGGCCAGGGAACACGGTTTTGCACCAGGGAGTAGCCGACAGTTCACACGGACCTTTTGCTAATTTTACTGCTAAAATTAAGCTTCTTTATAACCGTAAACTCTTATCTGGGTATCTCCTACCAGAATTGAGCTTTTATTTCGTACAGTGGTCTACTTTTACTGTGTTGACGGACGCAGGTGAAACATAGAGCTTTTGTCTCTTGCTGTCAGGAAGGGTATACGAGTGGACCTTCACCTCCAGGGGACATTGCAGGAGCCTCCCCAAAGATTCCGTTCACCACTCGAACATCAAGCAATCGGGTGTCCCCTGGAAACGACGTAGTCGGCTAATCCTGCAATCAGTAGTGCACCAAAACCAAAGATGGAAAAGTTTTCAGAAGAGCCCCAAGAAAGGCCCTTATCAAGACCATCCCTTATGATAACTTCCTGGAATACTGAAGGCTTATCTGTAAATAAGGAAATTTTATTATCTGACATGTGAAAGTGCAACACTGTGATGCTTTAGCAATGCAAGAGACACATAGAGCACTAAATAGCCATAGACCAAAAATACGTGGCGTGACATTACTTCCTGAGAGACCACACGAAAAGTACGGAAGACCATCCAGTGCGAGGTTCAACTTCACGGAGCCTGAAAATTCCACAAGGGGAACATTAATTTTGTACTGGGAGATTTTAACTGACACAGTATTGCTTGGGACTATGATCAGGCGAATGAGGATGGCGAAAAGCTGGAGATCTGAGAAGACCACGCTAAGCTGAAACTGATACACGTATCAAAGTTGCCTGCACCATTTAAGAGCGGAAGATGGAGGCAGGGATATAATCCAGATAACATTTTTGTTTCTGAAATGGAAGCCCAACAATATGTAAAGCATATCGAGGACCCGGATTGCAAGATCGCGACACACGCCAATAACTTGTTGCATCACGGCGGCAATAAAACCAGAAATAACGCGCTTTAAGAGACGTTTCAACTACAAGGAATCTACTTGGAACTCTTCACGGAGGACTAGAGAAGGAGATCTTGGAGATAAAACCTGAGGCACAAGCATACAAAAAGTTTATAGATCTTGACCAGAACATCTCACGACGACACATACCTTCCGGGTGACGTACACAATATATCTTCGGGCTCAATGACAATAGCAAGGAAGCTCTTAGAAAGTATGAAGAACTGTACAATATGGATCATTTCTCAGAAGAAACAATCCAGGCAGGCGAGGTACTGATGTGTGGTATTTCTAAAGCAAGAAATGAAAAGTGGTGCAACTCCTACAAGAAGGAAGCTTGGAGTTTAACGTCCCGCTCCTACAAGTGACTGATATTAAGTTCAGCAGTAGAAAGGCATGGAAACTGATCAAACATCTAAGCAACGACCCAACAGAATCACCACCAAATTATAGTAAAGCTAAACCTGATCAAATAGCTCACCAACTGCTTATGAATGGAAAAACCAAAAAGAATATCAGGAATTGCAAAATCAAAAGATATTTTAATGCAGAAAACTGTTTCCTTGCTCGCTCGTTCTTAATTTATGAACTGCAAGATGCTGCATTGATAAGGGCCTTTCTTGGGGCTCTTCTGAAAACTTTTCCATCTTTGGTTTTGGTGCACTACTGATTGCAGGATTAGCCGACTACGTCGTTTCCAGGGGACACCCGATTGCTTGATGTTCGAGTGGTGAACAGAATCTTTGGGGAGGCTCCTGCAATGTCCCCTGGAGGTGAAGGTCCACTCGTATACTCTTCCTGACAGCAAGAGACAAAGCTCTATGTTTCACCTGGGTCCGTCAACACAGTAAAAGTAGACCACTGTACGAAATAAAAGCTCAATTCTGGTAGGAGATACCCAGATAAGAGTTTACGGTTATAAAGAAGCTTAATTTTAGCAGTAAAATTAGCAAAAGGTCCGTGTGAACTGTCGGCTACTCCCTGGTGCAAAACCGTGTTCCCTGGCCCAAATTGAGAACTGACTTGGTTCAAATTACTCTGACAACAGGAAGTTAGCGATACAGTGGCCAATATACATAGCAGCTCACACGAAATTACACACAGGCATTAATAAACAAGCCACCACAATTAAAGTTATTTCATAAAGGTGGTTAAAGAAAAACATTTATGGCGCAACGGTACTTAAACATAAAGAAATTGCGTCTGAGCTTGTTCTCAGCATGGTGAAAAACAATATTAAATCAAAAGGGGGAAGGTGCTCGAAAACTGCGATTTATAGGCAAGACAAAATTATACTGAATTGAATTTAACACAAATTACAGAGAACATAACGGTACTGGGGGGGGGGGGGAGGATTTACAAACAACAATCACTTGCTGACACACACGCAATGCAACAGCGGAGCTCACCAAAATCAGCGTGCTGAAACGAGGCAGAAGCAGAAGCCGCTATCATAGGCGAAATTCAGCAAACCCGGAGGTACCATACAACACAATATACTATACAACTGTGAAGATGGCTCTCGTCTGTCGTGCCTGATTTAAGATCGTGCGTGAGTATAGCAAAGTTACGTTGCATTTAGATTAGACCATGAGCAAACACGCTAACGGCGACACACGGCTACGTTACATGATCGCACTCCACTGAAGGTGAAGTGGTTAAAAATCGGAGTCATTACATAAAATCACGGCGGACTCTGAAGTTGGAATCTGAGAGTAAACTATCTAGGTACTGGTTTTAAGAGAAGTGGCGTGAATTCAAGTGACTAGCTGCAAACCCCAGAAGTCGGAGTTCGGACCCACGTGGTTCTAAAAAAAAAACAGAAAAGTGAAATAACTACAAAGACGGAAAAGTGAGAATAAAAACTACGACATACAACCCTTAGAAATACATAGAATAAGCAAGCTATTGAAGAAGGTCGTACAAGGCTCAGAAAGTACTACTGACAAATCCTGAGAGCATACTACAAGTTCAGAGAAGAAACAGCAAAATTAAATTAGGCGGGGAGAGAAGATCGCGAAATTTTAGTGGAAATCAGGACACATGCATAGTTACTTGCCTGATGGGACTGGAACAAACAATAGTGGAAGCTGAAGGCTTTGATCTCTGAACCAACCACGTGGAACACATATCACTCACGGAAGGAAAATGACAAGAAAAATTTTACATGCACTGTACAAAAATGAACATATCGTCTGTTAGAAATCAGGCCCCACAAAACTATAAAGAATTTACACAGAGTTCGTACACCGCCACATAATCACAAAAAGGGTTGAATACACCAGACCGTTATCAAACTGCTATTAGTAACACATACACTGCGTTTATCTGTTGGAAGTCACTGGATTGAAAAACTAGAGCACATTTCCGCCCACGATTGGAAGGAATATTCCAAAATATTAATCTACGATCAAGAGTGTAAGTTAAACATGCTAGACAATGAATCGCTACCATCTCTGCAGGCATAAGAGCAGAACCAATCTTACCTCACCACGATTCTAACACAAAATGAAGATCGAATAGCCACAAGGCGGGAAGCTACCGTAAACTGGGAAACCCAAGAAAACAGCGGTGGTGGGGAGAAAAGATCTCGCGACTTGCCCTGGGGAAGGCTCGTCGACTACCTTGTAACCAAAGGGTGTAGAAACCTCTTTGGTCGCATCAGCAGCAGCCATTGGTAACGACTAACTATCGACTCTAAGCCAGAGAGAACCATACAAAGCGAGTTATCACTACCCACATTCAGACAGCCATTAGATTCTCGCACATCCACTTATAAGTAAAACAAGTACACATTCTCACAGGAACAATAATAAATTATTAAAATAACATAATCCAAGCAATATTAACTAACATTTAAGAAACTAATATTTTAAAGCATGAAATGAAAATGCTATTCCGCATGCCTTGAAAAGAGTGGGGTTCTAATTTAACAAAATGCTAATCTAGCGACATCAAATAAATTACAATTTTATTTAAAAAATATACAGAAGTCGGCAGACTGTCGTCTTTCAACAGACATTGGACTTTTCATAACTGGAAACATGTTACCTGGTCTGAAGAGTCTCATTTTCAATTATACTGAGTGGGTGGACGTGTACGGGTATGGAGACAACTTCATGTTCAAGCTGATGGATGCTCTATTATGGTGTGGGGCATGTGCAATTTTAGTGATATTGGACCCCTGAAATTACTAGATACGACTCTGTCAGGTGACACGTATGTGTGCACCCTGGCTGATCACCTGCTTCTATTCATGTCCATTGCGCATTCCGACGGACTTAGGCAATTCCAGCAGGAAACACGTTCAGAAGTACTACAGAGTGGCTCCGTGAACATCCCTATGAGTTTAAACACCTCCGCTGTCCACCAATTTCCTCAATCATTAACATTATTGAGCGTATCTGGGATGCCTTACAACGTGCTGATAATAAGAGATCTGAACCCCCTTGTACTCTTACGGATTTATGGTAGTCCCTGCTAGATGCATGGTGTCAGTGCCTTCCATCACCACTTCGAATTCATGACACAACGTCTTGCGGCAGTGATGTTTGCTTGCGGGGTACCTACACGATATTAGGCAGTTGTACCAGCTTCTTTCGCTCTTCAATGTACCTGACAACTGTGGCCGCGTTAAGCACGGCTGGTACTCCAGAGTAGACTCCATTTCCTACGCTACACAGCTCTTACAATCGCCCGCTCCGCCACTCTCGGCAGAATGGTGCTGTTCTACGAATTCGTCGCTACCAGCACGTCACGTCACGGATCAACACGCCTGACCTTAGCTCTACAAGGACTGGACTTGATAGGAATCAACTACCCGATTATTTAATATTGTGGATCCAGTAACGGACTTGTCACCAGAAGTCCTGCCGCTACTCTCGGCACCCACAACGTTATCTACAGACGTGTCTTTCTCATTTGTTTTGTGAAGAAATGAACTGTTCTTGTTAGCCCACTTCTTACACTAACTTTTGACTCTTGCCTTTCGGATACAACAGTGACTGCTCATATAAAGCTTCATATCTAGGTTCGAATCCCTGTCCGTCAAAAATATTCAACAATCTGGACTGAATATATTTCAAGTCTTGGAAGTACAAAAGTCAGAAATTTCTGTTTCATTAATATATGTCATATCGATCAACGGTGACTGTTTTATCGGGCATGTCTGAAAGAAGAGATACTACACACATGTTTCTTTCTCCCATTTCCCACCTATTTCGTAACGCCTTTGTATTTCGGCTGACTATCAGACAAAAACACAGTTTCACGCACCAAATCTAAGAGTCTCTGCATTTCATTCATGATCATCATCTTCTGTAGCTCACGGACCTGACGCAAATCTTTCAGTTGGATATTTTGTTGGTGTGTAAATGACGTATCCGAATTCAAAACCCTTTTAATGATATCGTCACTGGGAAAGGTATATATAAGAGAAAGCATAAAATTTTCAAAGAAGGGAGTTAAGTCAAATAAGGTTTCTGTTAAGCTTAAACGGATGATAATTTTCGATCTCGAGCGTGACTAGCCTTCTAACGTGCTACGATACGTATTTATTGCGCCCAGACAAGGGTTACTATCTAAAAGAATACTGGGTATTTCTAAGAGCATGTTACGTGTTACAAAGACAATTTAGTACTACTAGTTAATAGATAAAATAAAAATAAAAAGTGCACTTGCCATATTTATGCTACTTACTCCATCTCAGGACGTTAATTGACTACTTGAAAGATAATGAAGTACTGACACTGAGAAACCAGTTATATAACAACTGAATAAAATGCTTGTAAAAATAAACAATTAAGGGTCACCATGCGATTTGTGTGCCGTGTCAACAACTCAGAACAATTTCGTGGAGAATGAAATATGATCAATCGAACTTCTAAGAGCGAGATGGTAAGGGGATCCCACTTGTCAGGGAACTGACAAGACTCCCGGCTCTCCTTCTTTCTACAAAGGAACGTAGGGGAAGTAATTTGGGAAGTTCCTACTGTTGTCAAAGTGATTCGACTCCGCAGTCGTTAAGTATTTTAAGTTCATTGATTTGAAATACACTGGTTTATGATGAGATTATTTGAATCAATAATAACTGCAGCCTGAAGATGTGCACTATAGAAGTGGATATTGGGGATTTTGCTCAATGCTACGCACTGGAGAGCGAGCGCGTCTTTGAGTATGGACGCTTGGAGCAGCCAGGCTGTGCAAGATGGAGGACCCATGGAGAGGAGGGGCACTTACCGCTCTGCTGTTGTCGTTGACGTAGCGCAAGCTGGTTCTGCTTCTCTTATTTTCCCATCATCTGATGGAATAATAAATAAACCGATTTAAGTTTGCTACACATGATCGCTCCTGTACGGTAGAGTCTTCTTTCAATAAAAAATAGAAACAATTAAAAGTTCTGTGAGAACGCCATTTCAGTTTACTGTCGCATAGTAATTTGGCCAACAAAATTTCAGTTACAACCATCTTCAAACTTCTGATGGCATCCAATAATGCAAAATAGCCAGCAGGCAAAAAAGGAAGAAAGGGAACGAAACAAATATTATGATGGCGATTTGACCAGTACGAAATAAAACTACATTGTCACTGAAGTGCTGCAAATCGACGATACAGACATTTAGCGTAGCGTCGTGTATTGTGATAACACCCAGACAACTACACCACTATCGATACGGCCACGGTAACAATGAACACTGTCAGTTGTAACTACCTGCTTATAGACTTCTGCCTGAGGCTGTTCAATACGAACACTAGCACATCTGTGCAACCTGACTGGCCGAATATTGCTTATCCTTCCAGCAGGCAGTATTAATTCTGTGTTCATCAATATGTGTCTACACTGAGAATTTCAAATCAAATGTTTGTAAAGTCTATGGAACTTAACTACGAGGTCATCAGTCCCTAAACTTACAAACTACTTATGAACTACTTACGAACTAGGACGGCACAAATATCCATGCCCGAGGGAGGATTTGAACCCCCGACCGTAGTGGCCGTGAAGACCGTGACTGGAGCGCCTTAGTCTCCTCGGCCACCGCGGCCGGCCACTGAGAATTGGAAACTATCACACACAGATAAGGAACTTTGAGTATTTTTGTTTTCTTAGTTTCGAAACGTCCAAACGTCATCGGACATGTCCATAAAGAAAATATACCATATCAATAATTGTAAATTTGCCCCCAATAAGAAACTGAAAGTTTCAATGCGGACGCATTAATACGCTCGATCCCTTGCGGGAATGCAGTATACGCTGCAAGCAAGAGGAAGTAATGTACAGAGGGCACTACAATCGTAGTATGCTACAAGTGCCGCGGCGGGGCGGCCGAGCGCATTGAGGTGCTATGCTGCGATACGCGAGGCCGTTCCCTGTCGGGGGTTCAAATCCTCCCTCGGGCATGGGTGTTTCTGCTGTCTGTAGTATAAGGTAGTTCATAAGTAGTTTGTAAGTTTAGGGACTGATGACCCCGCAATGAAGTCCCATAGCATTCACAAACATTTGTGCTACAAGTTGAGAATTCAGGTTGGAAGGGAAGCATGGCTGTATACAGTCTGTGTTACGCAGCGTAGTGGCAAGGACGGGCGTGTTTACGCCATGCGGCAGAGCTACTCGTGCGTAGTTTGTTTACGTGTTTCTTATTATAGAATGGCTCACTGAAGGTGCAAGTCGACTATAAAGATCAGCTTTTCGAAAGAATATGTCCGGCTTAAAGCTTATGAAATAGAAATATTTGTTCGAGAAAAGGTTAAAATTAATCCACAAGGTCTTATATGCATACAACTTTTTATATTGTCTACTGGAAAATGATCAATGAAGCAGTATGTGAAAGAATTATTCGAGCTAATAAGCATGGACCCAAATTCAAGCATGCAGACGGCCATGTCGGCGATATGGTTATTGATCATGTGGGACTCCGACTACGTTCAATACGTGTTTTCAACTCCCACTTGAAGTGCCATCTGACCTAGTGATTGAGGCGCTACAACCTTCTGGTACGGTGCTGAATAACTTGCAGAAAAGTGGCCGAGTTTCACGATATACCCAGTTCTCAATGGGGTTCGACAAATCTGGATCGAACTTACACGTCCCGTCCCACTTATTCATAGTATGCAGGGGTTTAGTCATATACGACGGCCAGCCGAAGACATGCTCAGGATGTGGAAAGGAAGGTCACGTTCGTTCGTAAATCATGCAATTGAGGATCGCACAAGTACCAAATGGGGAAGCTGTGCTTACGCCCACGGCGACGTCACTCCCACTAGCGTACGTCAACGTGCTGCGGAGAGACGCTACGCCGACTGTCGACCAACCCATTTCTCAAGAACAAACACAGGTATCGTCAGCATCGGTGACCGCCGACACAGCTATACTGTCGACCACACTGCTCACAATTGATCAATTTACGTGTTAACGGCTGAACAGAAGGACCCCGAAGCACGGATGGACGTTGACATGGTAGCGCTCACACCCGCCGTCTCCCTGAACGCCGGGAGTCGCTGCCGCACTCTGTTACTGAGGTACACACGCGCAAGCTCAAAAATGTTCAAATGTTTGTAAATCTATCGGACCAAACTGCGTGGTTATCAGTCCGTAGCTTACAAACTACTTAAACCTAGGTAAACTAATCTAAGGACAACACACATACCCATGCCCCAGGGAGGACTCGAACCTCCACGGGGAGCAACCGCGCGCTCCGCAGCGAAACGCTTTAGACCGCTCGGCTACTCCACCGCGGCACACACGCTCAAGCAACGATCGCCAAAGCGTCGCAAGAAACGTCGTGTGTCGCCGTCGGAAACCTGTTCAACGGGACAGTCCGAAGACCTAAGTGAGAATAATGAGCTTCAAAGCGCATGTGTGGAGTTCCTTCTCAACACACAACAGAATTTTGCGGGCCACCTAATACGAGAGAAACATCCGAAAGCATTCATTGGAGACCAAAAGTGGGTACTCTTCCCAAGCTTGGTGCAGAATCAGAACCGCTGAACAGCCAATCTGGAAAATCTCAGCAAAAAAATGAAACTTTCTCATGTCATCTGGTCCGATGAATCAGTGAATGACGCCACGGACATGGCAGCTGCCGCGACCCCACCCGAACACTAGTCACTCAGGAGATGCGGAAGGCTAGGAAGGTCACGAAAATACCCAGCAGACGATGTCAAATGCAAACATCATAAACGTCTTACACCGTGCAGTACATCAGCAGGCATATCGCGTAGCATCCATCAACATCAATACGATTAGAGCGCACGTCAAATTATAGTTACTAGGGGACATGTTGAGAGCATCGGATGTTCACATAGTCCTCCTACAGGGAGACTGTGTCGAAAGTTTTCCCGCACTGTATGGATACGACCCATATATTACACAAACGGATGACGACAGCAGCGGGACGGACGGCAGTACTTTCACGTGAAGGTATCGCCGCTGAAGACGTTGTGTGTATGCCGTCAGCAAGGGGGCTTGCGCTGACCGTACCTGGGATCCGCATTATTAACTTATATGCTCCGTCTGGCAGAGATCGGCTGCGGGACCGTACCAGATTTTATGCAGAGGAGATTGCTCCTCTCTTCTTAGGATGATATGATCATTTTTTACTTGGAGGTGACTCCAACTGCGTGCTTGCCCCGAAAAATCAGTACACACATTACACCTCGTGTCAAAAGTTGTGACTGCTGGTATGAGAGATGTACTTGATCGACCCTTGGGAACGCATCCACGGCAACCGGATCAGATACATATATGTTACAAGTAATTCATCAGGTCGTATTCATCGACTTTACGTTACACATGGTCTCACAAATTCTGTATTTGATGCAGAGATGTGGTCCCATAGACTTCTGAGACCACACGGCATACATATGCATGACCGCACTCCAGTGCCATAAAGTGTGGGAGCAGTCGAGGCGCCTGGAGAATGAACACCTCCGGGATCCAGAGTGCAGACGTTTAATAGAAGATACCTGTAACACCTGCTAGCGACGCCAACCGACATTCCCCATGACACTTCAGTGGTGGTTGGAGTGGTCAAAGCCTGCTATACGCCTAGCATTGCTGGCATACGGAAGAGAACTGTCCTAGTGGAGCCGGAAAACCATGGAGTTCTATTTTACGACGCCACGGGAGGTCTCAACACAGGCACCTTCAACACATCGGCACGCTGCAGTCAAAGTGGTACAGGCACAGATATCATCCATAATACGCCGCAACCTAGAAGGCACTCTACTACGAGCTACAGTTTTTGACTTAGACCAGAGAGAACCACCATCGATGCACGACGTCATCAAAGAGAAACAACGAAGTCGGAGAGATTTAATACCTGACGGATGGTAACAATTTAACATCGCAAAAAGATATTGCCACCGCTTTTATGGAACATTACCGACACCTCTACGACAAAACAGAACGCAATGACTTAGCTTTTGATGAAGTTCCACAAACACTGTTGGATGTCCTTGATGCGACGGCGGAGGGATTGCTAATGGCAGAAGTTACGGAGCTCTCAGTAAGGGCACAACAAATAAATCACCGTGGCCGGATAGTCTCCTGTTAGAATTTTATCGGACATTCAAAACTCTCATAGTACCACCGGGGGACTGATATGTACCGAGAATTGATGTCTCCGAATATCCGTCTACCTTCGTGGAGGACATGATAATTCCTGTCCCCAAACCGTCTGGTGGGAAAGGAACACAAGGCTACCGGCCGCTGACGCTTCTTAACTCCGATATCAAGACCTACACAAGAATATTTGCAGCACACACCAAACGCATTCTCCACCAAATGATCTCTCTCGACTAAACGTTTCTCGACGAAGACGGCAATTTCCAAACAGCGCATACTGACTGCCGAGATGTGAATGCATTGGCAACAACCTGTCGCCTCCATGGCATTTTGGTGTCCGCGAAATTTGATCGCGCTTTTGACTGAGTGAGCCATGCATGTATGACAGAAGTGATGACGAACATGGAATTTCCACAGGACTTTCTTACTGTAGCACTGCGACTATTCGACCGTGCTTCCTCCACAGTGTCGTGAACGGGCGTGCGGTAGGACCAATCAAAATTTCCAGAGCGGTGCGCCAAGGGTGCCCACTGTCATCGATACTCTATGACAGTGTTTTCCAAAGTGTAAGTCGCGACACACAGGGGGGTCGCAAACACTTGCTTTGGGGTGTCGCCGTCACAGGAGGAAGTATTTGCACCATAAACGACCTTGAGGTTCACTAAACAAAAACGTATGCCCAACTCAAATATATCTAATGTTAAAATTACGGACTTCCTTGAATAAATTACACATTGTTTTATAATATGGTGTGTTAATGAGGAGTATGCGCAAAGTCTGGAAATTGTTTTCGGGAACTAAACGAGAAGTAAAAGAATTTGATTCAATAAGTAATTCTGAAAAATTCGAAAAAGAGATCTTCTTCTTTAAAAAAATGTCTATACAATGGGGTCTATCTTAATGAGCATTATACGTTTCTGAGTCTTGCTTGAAATTTGAAACAGTCGTTATGCAAAATATATTTTTCTATAGGAAATCATCCCGATAAGTTCATAAAAAACTTCGTCCAATAACTTAAAAGAAGGCTGTAGCAAAATAAAGAAGATCAAATTTGTATCCTTTGAGATAACAGTTCTGCTATGGTTCGTGAGGATGGAGCGGGGGGGGGGGGGGGGGAGGGGTCGCCAAAATATTTTCACTTGGAAAGGGGTCGCATATTCTAAAAACACTACTCTATATCATAGCTATCGAGCCGTTACTTTGTGGCCTTCGGAACAATCTGACAGGAATGACGATCAAGGAACAAACCTTCATCTGACCTTACCTTCTTGGCACGGTCGAGAGACTTGATACGAACGGTAGTAAACTGGATTGATCGGTATGGTTCGGCTACAGGAAATAGCGTTAATATTGTGAAGTCCAGGGCGATGAACATTGGACGAGGGCTGCCTGATAACAGCGTGGCACCGTTAAGGTTAATGGACACAATGAAATGTTTGGGAATTACATCAACGACGTCCGCCGCACGGCAGCGCTGAACTATGGACGCCTCCTGCAAACTATCAGAACGAGTGCTCGAGATAACGTGCTAAGAGCCTTAGACATTATGGGTTATCTTTGTTATCATTTATCTAGCATCGCGCATTCTACACTTGGCGCAAGTGCTCCAGATGCCGGTGGTTATGGCGCGAAGCCTACTAGCGACCTTGGGATATTTCGTGAGCGGTAATCTACTTTTCAGTGAGATACGAAACTCTCACCTTCCCAATTAGACGAGGGGGCACGGCCTTGCCCGCGTCCGGGAACGTGCTGTGGCTCTCTATGTCTGCACGATCGTCAATATGTGGCGTCGACACCAGACAAGTCTGCCCGGCATTTTAATAGAGAAATTAGCACTACCCTCTCAACTAGCGCCAGATTCGTTCGCTCGCATCTCACGTACTCTTGCCCATATTCGTACCCTTTTTCATCGAATATAGGTACGTACAAGCGGACCAATCGACAAATTTTGAAATGTTTGTTAAGCTTAAGGGACTTAACTGCGGGGTCATGAGTCCTTAAACTTACAAACTACTTATGAACTAACTTATACTATTATACTAAAGACAGCACAAACATCCATTCACGAGGGAGGATTGGAACCTCCAACGCGGGAGGCCGCGCGATCCGTAACGTGGCGCTCCAGACTGCTCGGTTACTCCCGCGCGGCACCTATCGATATATACTGCTTATTGCTTCAAGGACGACTAGGCAACATGCTAGAGACAGATTGTGTTATTCCTGGCCTATGGCCACTTCATATTTCTGGCCGCTGGCCGTTTCTTTCCTAACATCGTACGTGTCTTAAACGCGGAAGAAAGACAGAAGTGCGGCATATGTTGAAATGTGGGGTGGGGAGCAGTAGCATATGGCACAGTAGGTGCTGGTTCCCGTGGGAAAGCCCGCCTATGTTACTGGTGCTTTCCTCGCATTGGCTGCTGCATTTCACGTCAAGTGATTTCTTTTGAAATTAGTTTTGTTTATTATATACTAAATATTAATTATTCAGAGCTGAGAATTTGTAATAAATATCTCTCAAGGACAGGCTAGGTTTTGACAGTTTAAAAAGTTTAAGGTGCCTTCTCATATTGTAACAAGAGAAGAACGATTTTGCAAAAGGCGCGCGACGGCCCTGTTTTGGCGCGAAATAGAGCGTCAGGTGCCCTCTCGCAACTCGCCGCAATTTCAGTCTCGAGCTGACCACTATACGCGCCGGACTGCGCTGCTCATGAGTAATGATTTGTGTAATTGTAATAACAGTCGAGGTCTCAACATGAACAACGGGCAGCATAGGCCGTGTCGTATTAACAATATTATTATTTATTTAATAAATGGCATCCCTGACAATTAAAAATCTCGCGAGTCGCTTCTTATGCTTTCATCCAACAGAACTTATTTTAGCCTCACGTTTAGAAGAACCAACGACATGTGTGCTGTCCTCTGCGCTGTGGACCAACTATAGAAGACAACAGGTTAGTCAGAACTCTATGCTTTCCATAAAGACTTGGACAGCAACTACGGCACCTCGTGCGTACTGTAGGGCGGTACAAACGCACACTGCTACGCAACAGCATCCGCAAGGATGTGGAGGTTTTAGGGGACTTGTGGGAGGAAGCAGTACTAACTTCTCCGTCCGCAAATAAAACCCTAGGAAGCTTGTACATCCCGCGCGTTTCATTTCATTATCGTTATTACAATCATTTCAACTATGTTTGTATAACTTTTTTAGTTTGTAGAAGAGATTTAACTTTGATTTATGTGTTTAGAGAAGTATAAATTTTAATTTTATTAATATTGAGAAGACCTAAAAGGCCCTGAAGCTGGGCCGAGAAGGCAGATAATGGTTAGAAAAAGACGGGGCTGAAGGGAAGGAAGGATGCCCAAATAAATAAATGGTTAAGACGACCGCTGGCCCGAAGCGGGAAATCTGGATTTGAATCCCGACCCAGCACAAATTTTCAACTTTTCAACTGAATATATTTTAGTGCCCTGAAACGGTCGAAATTTTTAAATATTTCGAATTCGTGAAGTTCCAGCTGCTAATGTCAACAATTACTGTCTTTTCGTTTAGACATGTCCGTAAAGAGGAGACACCGTATAAATAACTTTATCGATCTGGTTGTACTCCTATAACGCACGAAGGTGAGTATTCATTAATTTGTAAAGTTGTGGCATTTTTTTTTCTTTTTGTTAAGGTACACCTACGTCACCTTACAAATAATACTCCCACAATAGGTAGGAAGGCTGAGGTTTCTCCAACAGAAAAAAAGCCACAGAAAATTATAAGAGCTCTTTTCGCAACATTGTATGAAAAGGCTAAGAGTTCAATGTTTCTATGATTTTCAGTCATGTGCTATAGGAAGCAGATGTTTGTCCACTGCAATTAGTCGTCGCCGAGGAATAATCAGTATCTATTAAAATGTCTCAATGTTGGTGATTGAAATCACCCGAGGTTCCGATACGAAGTGCTGCGCTGATCGCTAGTATTTTAGTGTTTGACACTGTAAACTGAACTTGTACGAATTTTGTTTGTTTCAGAACGCGGTATTGACACCACTGAATAAGACTTAAGTAGTTGTGAAAACAGAGATATCAGTGTCACTAGCAGTTCAAAAACTTTTTTGTAATTTCAGCTATATTTCACGTGAAGCAAAGTATGGTCTAAATCGTAGCGATCAGTAATCTGCACGCTATCACACTTTTTCAGTACAATCTATCGCACGTGCTAGACAAACTGCGTCTTTTCATGAATTATGAAACGTAAAATGTTCGTTGAGAAACTACGATTTCCCAATAACTCCTGTGAAGAAACAGTTTTTTACCTCTTCCTTTCTCCAAATTTTATTGAGAACCATATTTGATACTAATAATAATAATAATAATAATAATATCTAACGAAAGTAAAACTCCGAACATTTTTCTAAGGGTAAATAAAACTATCTGTGAAAAATTGGTTCATAAAACTCTGCAGTGTAGTATTATATGCCTCAAAGTGTTTTTAAAGCATACAAGTCAGGGATATAGATTTATCCCTTTTCCCAGAGTGGAAGGTCGGGCATTCCAAACATGGAAACTCCAACTAACGCGAGGATATTCGAACACGGACACACACGACGCTCGATCTGTTTACGTATATCCCCCAACCATGATCGGAAATAAACAAGATCAATCGGAAAGTGACACTACGGGAGTGGTCAGATGAAAATATGTGTATTGCTGAGAGCGTGGCAGGGTAGTTCCTCCAACAGCCGTTCCGAACGTAGGCTCGAGTCCTCTCTCAGGCATATGGGTGTGTTTCCTTAGTGGAACTTACTTTATGTGGTTTGTAAGTATAGGGGTTGATGACCATAGCAGATTGATCCAGTAGGTTCACAAATATTTAATTAATGTTAGTTCCTGCACCTGTGACGTCCACCGTGTCCCAGGTGGCTTATTGGAGTGAGGATCTGCCGAGTAAGCAGAAGATTCGATTCCATCCCCAGCCTGAACCATTTCCCTGTTGAATTTAATTCAGTGAACATCTAAAGTGTATTTAACATCTTTGATAACAAATCGAATGCAATTACTCTGCTTTCGTATGTCATCATTTTCTGGAGTAATTCATCATTGAGTAAAAAAGTATTAATTGCACAAAAGTGTGTGATCAGAATAATTGCCGGAGCCCACCCAAGATCATCCTGCAGACACTTATTTAAAGAGCTAGTGATCTTCACAGTAGCTTCTCAGTATATATATTCACTTATGAAATTTGTTATTACCAGTCCCACCGAATTCAAAAGCAATAGCAGTGTACATAACTACAACACTAGGAGAAAGTATGATCTTCACTATTCAAGGTTAAATCTAGCTTTGGCACAGAAAAGGGTGAATTATGCTGCCACAAAAGTCTTCGGTCACTTACCAAACAGCGTCAAAAGCCTGACAGCCAACAAGCATTTAAAAATAAATTAAAAGAATTCCTGCATGGCAACTCCTTCTACACTATAGATGAATTTTAGATATAAATTAGTAAATTTGAAAAAAAATTAAAAAAATAATACTTAAAATATTGTGTCATGTATACAAAGTAATAATTTGTAAAGACACCTTTCATTAACCTGACACATTCCACATCATTACGAAGTGTCGCATACATTATCTATGGAACAAGTAATAATCTAATTTAATATAATCCAATCTAATACAACGTGCTAAGCGACTACACTTACATCTACAGGACAGTCACGAAACTACGTTGAAATTTTCTTTTCAAGCGAGCATGTTCTCCCGATGCAGACTTCCAATATGCACACATTTAAGTCAGCCTGAACAAAAATGTCAAAATGTTTGTAAATCTATCGGACTCAGCTGCGTGGTTATTAATCAGCAGCTTAAATGCTACTTAAACTTGATTTGCTGTTTATAAAATGACGTGAGGGCTCCTATAACTCAATCATAAGAAAGTTCAGAAGGCTCCGCCGTGGGAAACAGATTTTTGACTAGACGGAACGATGGGGGGGGGGGGGGCTACATATGTTAGAAAAATGTAGTTTGACAGTACCTCGTATCCTGTGAACTGTTGCGTAGACTTGAAACTGTGGCAGCCATTCTGTCCATTCCTCTTGTGCTTTGTCATACTGGCGAAATGGCGGAATTACTGAAGGTGGTAACTTCTGCAGTGGTACTTGCGTATTTTGTTGCACGGATGCGGTCAGAAGTTACTGTACAGTAGACAGCAAGAAGGCGACTGATTGACTCTGAAACTAAAACATCTGCATCAATTGCAGGGAGCTGCGGCGCAGTGGCAGGGGTACTTGTGTTAGTCGGGGTTGACATTTTGCAAAAACAACAAGGAGAAACAATGCAAAAATATAGAAATTGACGCTTATCCCTGCAAGAGAAATGACAAGATTATATATACTGCAATCTCCGAGGCCTGTAAGAAATTGACAATCAAAATAATGTCACAGCGTAGCGTCAGAGATTTCGGCGTCCACTGAAATTTAACATCTCGTCGCCATGTGTTTTGTTCTCATCGGCCTATATTTCGGCAAAGGATCTGCTCAGGACGCGTGGGATGCGTGGACAGCTAAAACAGCTATACAGATTAGTAATACAAGTTTTATTTACTACTCAACTTTGGTTATGTCTGTTCTCGCGGAGGCGTCTTCTTGCGCTGAATCATAGTAACTGCCTAGTTCGGAGTCGAGCTCGGAGTGCCCTTCCAGACGCATGTCGGCCTAGATAAAGCTGCTTGTAGAGGGCGCGCTTCTCAGTTGCTCCCTCAAAGAGACGCGGTGCCAGCGTGTGATTGGCTGCCGGTCATCCGCTGCCTTCTTCGCGATCTTTTTCGTGCGTCTGGCGTGTGTCGCTGACTTTGCGCCACAACAAATAATACCTCACTCTTTAATTTGAGGCAAATTACTGACATGCAAGAGTACGAAGTAATCGAATCTTGTCAAAATAAATAAATAAAAATGTTCAAATGTTTGTAAAGCTTATGGGACTTAACTACGGGGACATCAGTCCCTAAACTTAGAAACTACTTATGAACTGGCTAACACTAAGGAAGGCACAAATATCCATGCCCGAGGAGGGATTCGAACCCCCGACAGTAGTGGCCGTGCAGACCGTGACTGACGCGCCTAAGTCCACCCCCCCCCCCGCCGCCTTTTTTTTTCCCTTCAGGTAAATCTATGATCTGCGGTCGTTTTTATTGATCGTACTTGGTCGTTCGTTGATGATTTGGCTCAGCTTTTTTGTTACAGAGGACGTTCAGCCCTCTGACCGGTCGCGCTGAGCCACGGCGCCCGGCTCCCCCTAGGCCACCGCGACCGGCCGAATCTTATCCATCAGCTCTCAACCAAACATTCCAAGGAAGCTGGTGAACTGTTAAATATCTTAGAGAGGAAATTGAAAATCCTTCATCATCTAAAAGTACGGACCCTTAATTATATTAACTTTGCCTTAGGCGATGACTTATTCCTGCTATCTTAGATTCGTTGCTGTCCGTAAACGTATATATTGATTTGTAAAACCAAACTTTCAAACTCAGGGCGGTATCTACTAATTAACTGACTACAACATGAGGGATGCGTATTTGCTAAAATTGTTTATTGCCCATTGCATGATTATGTTTGACGGGAACCACTAAATTGTTTACACTCCGTCAGATATCATTAGCTCCAGCCTCCAATATTGCTAACAATATAGCTATATGAATATTTAATCATTCGGATAATGTTCCTAAACAGATTGCTATTAACGTTCATTGTTCTCTCCAAAAAAGAAACCAAGACAATGAGCGATAAAAAATATCTGAGTTCCGACTACTGTTCAATATCAATGTCTACATATGTCACAAAATGTTTCAGAGTCCAAAATGTACAAATGTTTGTTAAGCTTATGGGACTTAACTACGGGGTCATCAATCCCTAAACTTACGAACTACTTATGAACTACTTACGAACTAGGACGGCACAAATATCCATGTCCGAGGGTGGATTCGAACCCCCGACCGTAGTGGCCGTGCAGACCGTGACTGGAGCGCCTCAGTCCCCTCGGCCACCGCCGCCGGCTTCAGAGTCCAGCGCGCCGAATTCTGTGACTATGTTGAACACCAATCGCCTCACTGGATTTCACTACAAATGTTTGTAAATCTATCGGACCAAACTCCGTGGTCATCAGTCTAAGGTAAACTAAACTAAGGACAAACACGCACACCCATGGCCCATGGAGGACTCGAACCTCCGCGGCGAGCAACCGCGCGCTCCGCAGCGAGGCGCTTTAGACCGCTCGGCTACTCCACCGCGGCGATTTCACTACACTCGCGATACTCGTCTGTAGTCAAGATTCAACTGCGTCGACAGGTTTTCGGCCGCTCCCGGTAACAACTTATATACAATCTGTGACGTTATTCCTGTCATATGTCACTTAATGATCTTCAGTGATTCTCGCAAAAGTGTACAAAACTTTTTAAATAATGATTGAAATGTTGATATGACGGAATCGTTAGATGCACACTAAGAATCTAATGCAAATACATACTTTAATTTCTAACACTAATAATACCCCAAAAACCTTAAGTTTTTACAAATGATTATTTTCAACATGATCGATCAATAATATGAATATTTAAGCAATTATTTAGGTAAATTGTTTTTCAGGTATATTTTCTACTCCTCTCTCCATTGCACTGTTACGAATTTCTGTGCTCATAAATTTAAACAAATTATGGTCGATGAACAAAATAGTACGCCTCGGATGCACAGTGGTAGAGTGCCAGACTATAAATCCAAACGTCGCGGGTTCGATCCCCGTCACGTCCTAGGATTTTTATCTCACTTTCCACTTCTTTCACCTCTGGCAGTCTTGCTCATACCGTGGTTCGGAACCCACATTAAACTGTAGGTCTCCCTATAGCTGGCTGGGTAAGTCAGTTCGAAGGTCGGAGGAAGGCAACGGCATACCACCCCCACCACCATGCCTAGTAAACCACTGTGGTGTTCAAACCAATCTTCAGATTGTTGACTGCTTTACATTTTTTACGAACAAAATAATTTAGTTTACATAAAGGCAAACAATTAAAATAAACAAAAATAATATATTCTAACAGGTCATAATGTGTGTTTACGACACCTGCAACTTATAACTGCCTCGCTGTTTGTATACTTGTCTTGTATCAATTGTTATTAACAAATCATTGTTGTTTAATTTCCTTAAAAGGGCTTTATTATGCGCAATATAAAAGTTGCAGATAATATGGTTATACCAAACTTTGCGTCTCGGTGAGGCCTTTCATTTGAGCCCTCGTTCGTTACTGTAGTTCAATTAGTTTAGCTTCTGGCTTTTTCCAAGTGAATAAATATTAGTTTTCTAAATAACTGTTAATTTTATGTCAATATAAATGATGTCAACATATCATCTGAATCGCGCTGTTCTCTTTCACTTGCTTCTCCTTGATAGTCTGTAACTCTAATAGTGTCAGCGTACTATCTAAAAGTAAAGACAATGCCGTTTTTCTGTGGGAAAAATGGCAGTTGAACGTGACGTCATGTCCGTCAGCGTGTTCTTCATGCACTCTCCACCCGCCGATGGGGAAGCTGGGCGAGTCTTACCTCCTCGCAGCGGCTGATTGCCTGTTCAGTCGTCGCTAATTTCGGCGCTCTCCGCTGTCAAACTAGCGCCAATTGGGTTGGGTGTTGTTTGATGGACGTTGTTGTAACGTCACAACCAGCAACGCACTACTATGCACCATGTAATAAAATAGTATTGTTATTTGTTGACTACAATCATTTTTATAGTTAAGTATGTGTTTGTTTCTGTGTTTTAACAATATTATTATTTAATTTTAGGTATCCAGTTTCAACGAGAAAGCATTATTAGCTAGCTACCGAGCGCATACCTAGTCCCTAAGGCAGGAAAGTCGCATGGAGACGTCGAAATATTATTTTGTCAACAGCGCTGGCTATCGCTGGAATTGTGTTAGGTAAGCAGGAGGCTAATAACGTAAAAAGCATACCACTGTCTGTTAATACAACTGAAAGCAGAATAAACGACATGGCCATCAAAGATTCAAAAACATTTCGTCGAAAAAGTAAAGAAGAGCCAATATTTTGTACTTCTATGAGTCTGCCGATGTTTCAGTGCGCAATATTTGGTATTTGTGTGGTTTGAACCAAATGAAAGTATCATGGAAGACCTTTTAAATTGCAAAGCGCTTCCTGCGTACACTACTGGTGAGTGTGTTTACGGCGGCCGCGGTGGCCGAGCGCTCTGGAGCGCGTCAGTCACAGTCTGTACGGCCACTACGGTCGGGGGTTGAAATCCCCCCTCGGGCATGGATATTTGTGCCGTCCTTAGTATTAGTTCATAAGTAGTTTGTAAGTTTAAGGACTGATGACCCCGTTGATAAGTCCCATAAACTCTACAAACATTTGAATTTGAGTGTGTGTACGACATGTTTTAGAAAGTACTCACTACTATAAAATTCAGTGGACAAAATGTATCGCCATAAGTAGTAATTGTCTCTACAAACATTTGAATTTGAGTGTGTGTACGACATGTTTTTAGAAAGTACTCACTACTATAAAATTCAGTGGACAAAATGTATCGCCATAAGTAGTAATTGTACTCAAACTATGACTGTCAATAAAAGTGGACTCGTTGCAAAATTAAAAACAATAATGCGAAATGTTTCATGAAAACAATGCTTTCTTCGTCGACAAGCTCTGACAGTCACGGTTGTACTAGCAGATTTATAAGATGTGCTTTAAGAGGTGATCAAAGTTGGTAACTCCATTAAAGGTAATGCACTGCAAACTCGACTGTTAAGAATCATTTGGGAAGACACCGGGTCTCTCCATCAGAGAGGTCAGGTGACTTTCCAAAGGAAGGGTATTGACACGAGTTCTAGAAGTAAAATTTAAGTTGTTAATGTTCTTACAAGATTCGAAATCTAAAATGCCAATTATTTTTGCGAGTATGTTTTGGCTATTAAAATTAGCATTTAATCGATGATCTTTTTAACCTTATAAATGTTTTGAACAAGAGCCAGCCGGCCGCAGTGGCCGAGGGGACTGATGCGCTTCAGTCACGGTCTGCACGGCCACTACGGTCGGGAGTTCGAATCCGCCCTCGGGCATGAATATTTGTGCCGTCCTAGTTCGTAAGTAGTTCATAAGTAGTTTGTAAGTTTAGGGACTGATGTCCCCGTAGTTAAGTCCCATAGACTATACAAACATTTTTTTAAACAAGATCCAAGGAGGGAGAGAGAAAACGTCATAACTCCCAAAGATAAAATCAATGGATTTCTCGCAAAACTTCGTGTGTTGTCAATATCTTTCAGGAGATAAAGTTAGAGCCTGACATTGCTTGCATAATACAGAGCTTACATAATTGAGAACGCAACTTCCTTTATTGTTCGAGCACGCACCCTCCCTTCCCCCACCCAACCTCACACTCCTCCTTCCAGTTTGGTGGTCCTGATGCAGTCGTGTCGCCATCGATCAATTACACTCACGGCCAAAAAGGGAGCTATAATTGAGTCACCAATCAATGATCTCTTGCCCCCACCCCCCACCCGGGCAAATGAGGCAAATTTGCCCAACTGAGATTCCATTCGTAAGATATAAACAATCAAATCATATTCTAACTGAAGTTTACTTCTCTACTTTGCTTTATGTTCAGTAAAATGCTAATTCAAATAGATAGGAAATGGCGAATGGCATTCATAATTTATTTTATCTTCATACAGATGACATCAGTCTCCTGCAAATTTAATTCAATTTCAAACTTGCTGTCGGCAGGTATATCTAGAAGTGTTTGTTTCATCCTCATGCACAGATCAGCCTGTTCCACTGACATATCCAAGAAAGGGTATAGTAACTATCTGTGGCTGTTGTCAGTTTTTGTGCGCTGTTCTGTAAAATAACTTATGAGCTCCAGTAGGGTGATAAGGGGGTTCCGAACGCCAATTCCTTTACAGTCCGAGCATGCCCCCACCCGCTATACTCCCTCCCCCCATTTCTGTGGTCCTGATACAGCAGTGTCACCATTGATCAATCACTGTTATGACCACAAAGGGGGCTATAATTAAGTTATCAATTAATGATCTCTTTGCCCCGCCCCCACACTCACCCCGACAACTGTGGGACTTGACAGTTAAAGGGGGCGTAACTATCGATCAATCACATTGCCAAATGTTCAAATGTTTGTATAGATTATGGGACTTAACTACGGGGTCATCAGTCCCTAAACTTATAAACTGGCTAAGACTAAGGACGGCACAAATATCCATGCCCCAGGGGGGATTCGAACCCCCGACCATAGAGGCCGTGCAGACCGTGACTTGCGCGCCGCAGTCCCTTCGGTCACCGCGGCCGGCAATCACATTGCCCATTCCGAGCACAACCTCACCCTCTATGGACGTTCCGGACTATAATTAATCATTCGGAGGTCCTCAAAGTGATATATAATGGACCACGTGGTCCTTCCGAAAAGGGCAACGGCCGGGCCGAACCCTTCAAATGAAGCTGACACTTGACCAAACCATCGATTAAATCGCCACAGCCGGCCGCGGTGGCCGAGGGGACTAAGGCGCTCCAGTCACGGTCTGCACGGCCACTACGGTCGGGGGTTCGAATCCCCCCTCGGGCATGGATATTTGTGCCGTCCTAGTTCGTAAGTAGTTCATAAGTAGTTTGTAAGTTTAGGGACTGATGACCCCGTAGTTAAGTCCCATAGACTATACAAACATTTGAACATTTTTGAAATCGCCACATAGTGTGGTGCAGATTCCACGCACGTGCACGCTCGTCAGTAGAGGGTGGTGGGCGTAACCATCTAACGATCAAATTGCTAAATCAGCTGTGTGTGTCCTAACACTGCAGAATGCAACCTATCCCTCTATGGACATTCGTATAATAATTAATCATTCAGAGGCCCTCAAACGGACAGACAATTACAAGGCATGATTTATTAATGCAGTACAAAAGTATGGACCGAGTTATTCAGAACACCTATCGATCAAATGACGGTACGCGCTCGGCTGCGTCTCTCACACTGCGGCCGGGGCAGATGGACTCGCGACGTTCAGGGGGCGTGTCTCTCCTCTGCCGCACCGTCGTTCTGTGTAGAGATCATACACGTGCGTCGATCGATTACAGTCACATACAAAGAAACCGATAATTACCCGAGGACATTAAAGACGACCACGTAAGAATTATTAGCTCCTGTCAAACTATCGTGCAGTCGTAAGGCCGCGGATACAGGGGGACGCGCTGCCGGTTGTTTCGAGGGTGGCGTGGCTGCCTGCAGCACATATTGTCCAAGCATTGGGGAGAAGTGGCTGCAAAAATTACTACCTGAAAACAAAAAATATGAGTGTGTAGAAGATTAAATTTCAAATAGAGTTTCTATTTTATGAAACTCGAGCCTAGATGGCGAAATTTGCCGAAAAATTTCACTAAGTTCCAAAAAACGGTTTTTATTAAATAAATAAAAACCGATAACTCCGATGGGAAAATGTTAAATTAGAAAGTTGTAGCCCTTAAGATAACCTACCGATTGCTTTTTTTGTATATATCGATTTATTTGATAAGTTTCGGGTTATATCGAAAAATCACTTAAAATTCATTAAAAACTAGATTTCTTATAAGTCGACAACGTACACGTTTACAAACTTACTATTTACCACAAGTATGGTACGAAATAAGTAAAAAAATACCTTTACCGAAAACATTAAAAGTATCCATTATTATTTGAGATACATCGATTTCTTTGAAAAAAGAAGCTCCTACAAAATTGGCTAGAACTGGCCATAGTATCGACCTAGAGTAACGGTTCTCCATCTGTTTTCTTCGTGAAGAGTTGTAATATCACTATATTAAATAATTTTTTAGATTTTGTTAATTTTAAGTATCAAAGAATGACTTCAAAAACTTGCACTTTTTTTTGTTCCCGTTTTCTTCAACTGACTACTTCTGTTTCTATGTTATGAAAGGAACTGTTAAAGAACTATGTTGGTGACATTTTTACACAGATTTTAAAACCAATAATGTTGCTCTATGACCTTCTGGAGCAGACATAAAAAATTTCTTTAAGAAAATCTAACGGACGTAATATACATTTTACAGCGATGTGCATCATGGAGCTTAATATTGAATACTTTCACTAGAAAGTAAAAATACTTGGATACGTTGCAGTGTTTTCTAGTGTTACTAATCTGTTGGTAAAGTGAAGCCTGCAAGCGAGCAATGCCTTGTGCCAGAGCGGGAGAGCGGGCGAGCGGCCGTTTGGAAAGGGAGTGAGGGGGGGGGTCTTCTCTCTGAGAAAACTCAAAACGGCCCGCACTTGCAAATGTCAAAATTGGCACACTCATACGACCGTAATCAGTTTTCAAAGTTGTCATTTTTACCAACTTGCCTAAAAAGTCGGCTCCGCGTAGCAACCCTTCGAAGGGCCTCCTACCTGCACGTCACGAAAGCTCTTAAAAATATCAAGTTTATATTACTTCATTCCGCGAACCTGATTTCAAACACATTCAAATTCAGTACTCACAACACTTATATTTGCAGCCAACAAATGTGCAAATGTTTGTATAGCTTCTGGGACTTAACTACGGGATCATCAGTCCCTAAACTTACAACTAAACTTAGCTAACACTAAGGACGGCATAAATATCCATGCCCGAGGGGGCATTCGAACCCCCGACAGTAATGGCCGTGCAGACTGACTGGAGCGCCTCAGTCCCCTCGGCCACCGCTGCAGCCAACACACAAACTATTCTATAATATGTGTAACTGTAATAAATTTATTCCACGCGATGCCCATAAGAGTACTGCAACCCTTCACACACCTCGGTGTGTCATGACGCGCTATAAAGAGCATCCCTCACTTTCAGAGAATTGCGATCATTGTCATCCTTCTTAAACCCGGGATTGCTTTTAGTAAAAATGTTTCCTATACCAACGAATTATACGAGAAAACAGCTAACACTTCGCCAAAACATTAATCTCTAAACATGCGGGGATGTTACTAACCTCGTTCAGCGTCAGGTGTCTCCAACGGCAGCGCGCTATCACAGCAAGTAGCCTTAGTGCGCTTGGTTGCTCCGCTGCAGTAGACTTTTTGCTTTAGGTTTTAAGCTGTTATGCAAAAAACATAGGTATTCTTTAGTCAAGGTATGAAAACACAATCATTGCGTTTAGGAAACCGCTACAAACGATATTACGAGTTATGTCCTCAAAGTAAGTTTAATTTGATTATATAAAACTCACGTGTACAGATACAGAAAATTTTTTTATTGTTTAAAAATCTACAACTGTTAAACTACTTTACTATATAGCTTCCGAAATTTTGTAGGAGCTCCTCATACCGCGGCACAAGTTTTTGTATGCCTTGTCCATAGAAGGTTGCCGCCTGTGTATTGAACCATGCGGTAATATGTTCTTTCAGCTCATCATCATCGTTGAAGTGTAGACCACCAAGGACAGATTTCAGGTGTGAGAAGAGATGAAAGTCGCTAGGAGCGAGGCCCGGGCTGTACAGAGGATGATCAAACACGTCGCACTGAAATTCCCGCAACAGTCGTATGGTCACATTCGCCGTGTGAGGTCGGGCATTATCGTGGGAAAAAACAACACTTTTGACAGTAATCCTCTTCTTACACCTAAAATCTGTCCTTGGTAGTCAACACTTCAACGGTGATGACGAGCTGAAAGGACAAGTTACCAAATGCTTAAATACACAGGCGGTGACCTTCTACGAAGAAGGCATACAAAAACTTGTCCCATGCTATGACAAGTGCCTACAAAATTTCGGAAGCTATGTAGAAAAGTAGTTTAACAGTTGTAAGCTTTTATACGATAATTATTTTTTCTGTATCTGTACACGTTTGTTTTATATAACCAAACGGAACTTACTTGTGGACATACGTCGAATTACCCACTTTCCTCGGCTAATGGGTGTATTTGTTCGTCCCTACAAAACGCGACATATACATCGGAGATATCAAACTGCAAACAAAATCCTTGAAATGCTAAAAAAACAAATGTTACGTCTTTAATGTTCTATAGACGCAAGTCGAGAATACACCCGCTCAGTTTGCCGTGCGGTCTAACCATCACCACCGAAAGAGAAGGATGCGGCGCTCTCGAGGCCTACGAGAAAGACAGGCCGCGGCGTGCACGCCATATCACGTGATCAAGTGAGGCCTGTGCCGGTGCGATCGCTAGCGGATTGGCTAGCCGCTGTGAGACAGTGGGCCGTGCCCCAGCGGTCGGCCAATCTGCTAGCGATCGCGCCGACACAGGCCTCACTTGATCACGTGATATGACGTGGCATGTCCTTGTAGACCTCGGGCGCTCCCTTGTGACGTCACGCAGCGTAGGTCACGATCGCGTAGCTCACTGGCTGTCCACTAGGCTCCAGCCCACCAGGCTCTAGCGTCCAGCCACTCAGCGATGAGCAGCGACCTACTCGGCGTAACTTCGCACGACAGAGCCGCTGCCTTTATTATGGTGTTGGTCTAACGCACAGGGAGGCGAACCGGCCCTGGTGCGATCGCACCCAGCGGATTAACGAAGAGGGTCGGAGCGCCGTCCAGCCCGGATATGGTTTGTAGGCGGTTTTCTACATCCGCCTAGGTGAATACCAGGCTGGTTCCCAAGTCCCACCTCAGTTAGACGATTCACAAACATTTCGTAACACTTTACACTTTCACACCTATAACACTATACGCAGACATTTGGGAAGGAATGGAATCCTGTAAATATTAACATACGCCAAATCCAAATTTAACAAGGCCCACCCTGCATGTGTGGGAACATGGCCAAAGAGAAAAAAGAAGGAGCAAAAGAAAGCCGCAACTCGAGAATACAACATACCCTCAATTCTATCCATTTAGCTGGATGGAACATCGATTTACAATACAACATTTACATCAAAACACAACCCAAGCGAAAGCAATGTCTTAGGCGATCTCAGTCGACATCCAAATTGAACATCCGTTCCTGATGCGACACCACATACCGTCGATAGTTCACAGCTCGAAATTTAAATGAAAATAACGGCTTATTTGTCCATCTGACACGAAAATTGTTTTGTATAGCTGATGGGACTTACCTACGGGGTCATCAGTCCGTAAACTTACAAACTACTTACGAACTAGCTAACACTAAGCACGGCACAAATATTCTTGCCCGAGGGGGGATTCGAACCCCGACACGAAAATTGAATAACTTAATTTGTAGAGGTGAAAATTATCTACAATTCTGGACTCTTATGTTTTTTGCACATGTAGTGTCGTTCCAGAGATATTAGTAAAAATAACGGCGATTTGACGATGTCTGTCTGTCCGCAACGTGTTACCACTTTCTAAGTGAAACCGTTCAATCGATCGGCATCAAATTTTACAGACAAAATTGTTCGCCACCAGAAACCAGAACCTCCCATTTCAATTATTTCGGACACAAACTACGTTAGTAACATTAAAAACAGGCTCTTTGTAATGAGCTTTTGACAGCCGGAAATGTAATTGCCAATCAACCGTTGATCTGACACGAAATCCCAACTCACTGCAACTTTGATCTCTTATGTTTCTTTTTTCATAACTTCCATTGTTACAGAGAAATTTCAAAAAATAACGGCGATTTGACACCGTCACTTGATATTACGTAAAACAGGCGTTCGGAGATATCGCATCACATTACTCGCCCAGAACTCTCTCTGGCATACGCCATCTTGCTTTCTGTATTTTATTATTATAACTTATGCATTGTCTTTTCAAACCAATGGCACAGTCAAGGATTAAGAAAGATACGTCATTCTTAGTACGATAATTACAATCTAGTGTCTAATTTGTCATATTAGCAGTTAAGAATTAATATCAATAGTACGAGAATTAAGGAACACTTTCTTAATTGTTCGCCTTAGTGGCTACACAAAATACATCTCGCAAATCAGCCGACCTGTGGTACATATGGCTTTGTGGATACTTCAATTCACCGCCTCACCTGTGGGCCTGCGAAATAAGTCACCGACCTCCTGTGCAGAAGATTGGCCATCATAGATCGTACCACTGCAGCGCACATTGACAAGACCGAACTTCTGTGGCCGCAGAAGTTACGCTACCCCAGAAGCAAGAACAATGCAGCGACCTGGATGCTAGGCCATACCATTGGCTATCTAATTCAAAATCGTGTCGCCAATTATACCGACTATTGTACCTATATTGAAATTGAAAATTTTAAAATTAAATCTGACTTGCACTACATAAGAAATATGGAAACATGTTGGACATTATGATATCCCGAATCTGACGGCCTGTATAAGCAATGACGGTTTGAAGGTTTCAGTAAGCTCCGAATGGACGGACACACATAAGAATGAAATCTTTAGTTAAAGCATTTTATATATTTTCTTCGTGTTTTTCTTTTGTTTCCTCGTAAAAGGGTATGGAAGGCAGATGCTTATATTTACCTTTCGTTCACTTTGGTTTCACATTATATTTCGAACAGAATACTGTTCAGGGTATTAGGAGGCCCATTCCAAAAAAAAAAAAAAAAAAAAAAAAAACAGCCTATCTGATCTACAAAAAAAAAAAAAAAAAAAAAAAAAAAAAAAAAAAAAAAAAGCGTCACACTGCGGAGCGCGCGGTTGCTCGCCGTGGAGGTTCGAGTCCTCCCTGGGGCATGGGTGTGAAAAAAAAGTGTAGTGGGTATCGCACTAGGTTGTGATGCACATGGTCGGTAGTTCAAAACCCGCCGTTGTGTAACTGTCTTGTATTTATTGGTAATTTATTACTTTTCATTGTCAATTAAACATATTACGTCAGATGTGACTATATCAGCTAATGTATTGTTTATTTGTCAACAGGCTATTTTGTAATGAGGGCCTTAAAGGTTCCTAACTGCATCGTATTACTTCAAATGCCAGTAGTATTAGAATATTTGTGCATTGCACTGTGCCTGGCACTCGCCATTGTCCCTCTCTCCCCTCACCGGAAACGAACTGGAAAATCCTAAGCTGGAACAAGCCACCAACGTCGGCCTGCTCGCTGGCCTCCCGTCAGCTACAAGCACACAGCAAATCTCAACGTGGAGAATTTCTACCTATGGCCTAACTATAAATGTTGTCACCCAACTGTGTACATACATTGCTACCATAATTAATAAGATTAAAATTGTATAACATTTAGTGCATTGGCATGGTCAATGTTTGCAGTGAACTTCATACTGTTTAATTATCAAAAGCTATTAATTACCAGTATTTCTATTGGGCGGTAATCTTACAATACCCCCACTTGCGGCATCAAAACCATGTGCAGGATGGCGCAAGTAGCACCAAAATTAATACATTCAAATGAGCAAAATTTAAAATTACAAAAGTATTGAATCGGATTGACTCAAACACTATGCCAATTATTACCTCAACTAATGCAAAAAAAATAAATAGATAAATAAAAATAAACAGGGCACTTAGAAAATTTCCCAATATTTGTACCATTAAGACCACTTATAGTGTGTGCATATTTTTAAGAAAAGAATCCTCATAACTAATTACATCCATGAAATTTAAGTGTGCCTGTTGTTTATATACAGAATTGGCACCAAATTTATAATATTATTAAACTTTAGTCTTTAGAGAACCTTGTCCTACATGGAAAAACTAGAATTCTCACTATAAAAACTTTTGACGGTGTACACTCCACTTGTTTAAAGGAAATCTCTCACCACTTTGACACTGAGAACCCCAGAGTCATCGTTGCAGCAACTCTGGTCTATGGTGTACGGTCCTATGTCTCCGTCATTTCAACCAACATGCTGTTGCAGCTTAGATTCTTGTTCACACACGTCATATGCACCCTACATGGAACAGGAAGAGCAGAAGGCACTCATGAGTCAACATAGACAAAAGTTTGTCTGGACACCAGGATTCGGTTGGATTTGTATCCCACCCCCCTGCCATCCAGACTTGGTGCAATTGAAACTAAGCATTGAGACATGTACAGTAACATGTAAATCAACAAAATTAAGAACTGAAAGTGGCTGGTGTTAGTCATTATCAGATTAACCCAAACCACCCTGCCTGCACTCTCATCAGCCATAGCTTCAGATGAAACAGACAAGAGAATATGTGGCCTACTTGGAGTATTACTCCATCAAAAAAAAAAAAAAAAAAAAAAAAAAAAAAAAAAAAAAAAAAAAAAAAAAAAAACCTACCTTTGTCAAAAATATATCTTAAAGCTCAAATAATACTACCAAAAGAATGTTATCATAGAGAATTTTCTGTTCCATCATAATGACACCTACAAACATAAATACAAATCCTACCCCCTCGCACCAAAAAAAATTATTTTTTTGCTGGTGTGAGATTTAATTGGCCCATACTATCCTAAGTTAATCCTAGCATGTCTATACTTCACAGTAACTACAACTCCTGCAGCCTGTGAACATCAATTGAATACAATATATATACGTCCTCTAGTCCTGATTTCAGATTAGTATGCATCAACAAAAATAAAAACAATTTAATTATCATTCATAGAATTACCTAACTAAATAGTTTCACTACTCATACATAAATTATGATGACACAATAAACACAATATCCCTCTCAGCTGCTGTTTTTAGGAATGAGTCCTGGCAACAATTGCACCTTTCACCAACACATATACATAAACAACAAAAATAAAGCAAGGCAAAAATAGAGAATAAACCAAGTCGAAATAATTATCAAATTGTCAAGTTACTCCACAAAAACTCTTAAATCTAGACATACATAAGTCACAAAAATACATACAGATCCTAAACCTAATATTCACATGAGGCTGCAAACTGGCTTAATCCAGTTGCTTATATAGCCTCAACTCAGTAATATTTCTTAACCCCAACGGTTTTCCAGACTTGGGTTATTCCAACCGGTAAGCATTTGGGCACGGACATGATGCTACCCGGAATGGCCCATGATATAACTCAAAAAGATTCTTTATTTCTCCATCAATGTCACTAGACTTTTCTTTAGTTTTCACTAGTACTAGGTCATTGACTTTGTACTTAGTTGGCTTGTACCTACTGTCATGTCTCTTTTTCCTCTGAGCTGCTGCCTTAGCCATCTGCTCGGTCGCCAGCTTTATCCGTTCCTGTGGTGTCACCTGATCCCCTGGTGGGAAATCTACAATCTCACCTATTAGATTCGGTGCCTTTTTGCCCATCATTATCTCATATTGTGTATATCCTGTTGCTTTACTTTTAACACTGTTCATGACATCCTCAAAGGAAACAATGTACTCTGCCCATGATTTGTGGTTATTACTGCAGTATGTTCGGCATAGCCGTCCCAACTCGCGCATGTATCGCTCGGCAGGATTGCTCGCCGGATGGTAAACTGAAATTTTTATATGTTTCACACCTGACTGTTACATAAAATGTTCCCATGCCTTAGATGTAAACTGGGAACCATTGTCTGACAGCAATGCCTTAGGTTTTCCATGTTTTTTGAAATAATCTAGCTCTAGCTTAGGGATTATTGTTTTGCTGGTAGCCTTCTTGATACTGTATAGCCTTACATATTTTGAAAACACATCAACTGTAAGTATGACATATTTTTGTCCACCCCTACTTGCTGGTAATGGTCCAAAAAGGTCAATTGCCAACAACTCATCCACACCCTTAGGTAAAATGCTTTGCATTTCACCTTGGCTAGCCTCAGTGCTATGCTTCACACGCTGGCATTTATCACAGGCACCTAACTGTTTCCTAACACTCCTATCCATATTGTTAAAAATAACATAATACTGTAATATTTCCATACACTTTTGTGGTCCATAATGACCATGTGACAAATGTATATATTCTATCAATGACTGGACATGTTCCTCTGGCCAACATACCCGCCATTCTTCTTTGTCAACATTCTTTCTCCTAAACAATACCCCCTTATAGATCTTGTAATATGTATCTAATTTTTCGTGCCCTTTTGTACTCATGTTTGTTTTGACCAGTTTGAGAATCGGATCAGTGTTCTGTATCCGTCTCATGTCCTTACATATGTCCCTAATATGTTTTTCCCCATCAACACCTTTCATGTATATCATGTGGAATTCAGTGCCTTCACCCTCAAGTTCTATAGATTCATCCCCTTTAATAGGCAAACAGGACAGGCTGTCAGCAACTACGTTTTCAGTGCCCTTTATGTATTCTATCTTATACTGGAATTGTTGGAGTATTAGTGCCCAACGTGCCAGCCTTTGATTTAGTAACTTACAATCCTGCAAATAGCTTAATGCCTTATGGTCAGTCATAACAATTGTCTCATGACCTTGCACGTAAATTCTGAATTTTAGAAAACCCCAAACTATAGCCAAAAGTTCCTTCTCCGAAATACCATATCTCCGCTCATGTTTTGATAGGACCCTGCTTGCAAATGATATGCTTCTGTGTTCAATCTCACCATCCACTTCTTTTATTTGAAAGAGAGCAACTCCTATTCCATAGTCTGAGCTGTCTGTGGCTAAGTAAAATGGAAGAGACATGTCTGGGTAATGTAAGAGTTTGCTATTGCACAGACTGGTTTTGATTCTTTCAAAATCCCTATCAAATTCATCAGACCACACCCAGGACACATTTTTCTTCAATAACCGTGACAAATTTGGAGAATTCAGGCTTTGATTACTTATGTATTTTCTGTAGAAACTAGCCATGCCGAGAAACGATTTTAACTGCTTCCGGTTCTTAGGTTTTGCACATTCTGCTATTGCCTTAATCTTATCCCCATTAGGCATAAATCCTTCTGAAGATAACACATGACCTAAAAAGTTTATTTCTGCTTTCACGAATTCACACTTTTTAAGCTTGAGTGTCATACCCCCTGCAAGTAAAGCTGTAAAAACATCCTGCAATAAACGGTAATGCTCCTTCCAAGTAGCTGTAGCAACCAATATGTCATCCACATAAATTGTAAGCCTTCTCATCAGTTCATCTCCCAACACATAACTCAAAGCTCTAATGAAAACAGCAACAGAAATACACAAACGAAAAGGAACAACCTTATATTGATAGGCCCTGCCTTCAAATAAGAAAGCCGTGTATTTCCTGCTCTCAACAGCCAGCGGCACCTGCCAAAATCCGGCAGTCAGATCCATGCTGGTCATAAGTTTCACATTATGGAACCATGGAATCAGTTCATCCATGTTCTCTGGATGATCTGTTTCAGGAACTATAATTTTGTTTAATTTTCTGGCGTCTAACACTAACCGCACAGATTTATCCTTCTTTTTTACCACTACCATGGGAATGCTGTACTCGCTTCTACATCTTTCAATTATGCCCCAGTCCAGCATCCGTTGTAATTCAGTTCTGACTGATTCCCTTTCAGATATGGCTATAAAATAAGGCTTAGCTTTAACTGGTTCATGTGGTTTTACCCTAATTTCATATTCAAAATCTAAGATTTTTCCTGGCTTTTCAGAAAACACATTCTTATACCTAGACAATAAATAATACAATTCCCCTTTTTGACTTTCACTTATCCCCTTTGTCTCATCTACCTTCTTCCGTATTTCTTCCTCAACTTCAGCTTCATTCGCAACACATTGTGCTATCTGTATGCATGCCATCAGATTCTTTTTATCAACAGAGTTCTTAAATTTAATCTTCTTCATATGACCCCCTACATTCAATTTTATAGCCTTGTCCTTATAGTCTAGTTGTGCCCCATATTTGCACAAAAAATCATTTCCCAACACTAAATTTAAGCAAAGTCCCTTTATGACAAGTAAACCTTGACTAAATAATTCATCCTCAATCATCAAGTCTAACACTACTTCCTTATTCACTGGTTTGCTATAACTGCCAGTAGCATTCTTTATCCGTACCCCAGTAACTGGAAACTCTACTGTCCCTGTACTCTTGATTTGATTGTAGAAATCCTCTGCAATCAATGCAGTTTCACTAACCTCTTCTACCTTAACATTTATAATGGGCTGTACATTTTCAATAACATCTTCCTCAAGTTCATTTTCTGCCAACAAATCCTCCTCAATTTCTTGCATACAGTTCTTAACCATAGTATTTATTTCCCCTACATAACAATATGGTTGTATGTCCTCATCATTTTCAAATATTTCACTGAATGCTTTCCCAAATTCTGGGTTTATTGCACTCAACTCCCCAAGTTTCCTTGCATACCCATATTTCTCTTCTATCCATGTCACTGGCTCCACTGATTTTAAATGTCCAAGGAAATGGACCCAATCATCTGGACCATATTCACTTACTTCTTTATCAATCCACCCTGCTCCTACACCATCACAATCCATTTCCTTACAATTTTCATTGTTGTATACTACAAAAGTTTGTACACTCTCCTTATTATTATCTATCCCCTCCTGTAATACACCAAATCCTTCATCTACTTCATTTTGGTCTACAGCACACATGCCTAGTCCCCTTAATTCATTGTATTCATTCTCCCCACTCACTAAGTCTTTTACCAGGCTATAGTAAGTATGATCCCTATTACATTGCTTCCCAAGTCGGTCCAAATACTCATATTTGTGTAATAGCCAATCATCTGGTGTCCACTTCCTAATCCACTTTATCTTCTCAATAATACCTCTGTCCTGTCCCAACACATCATCAGTTACAGGAGGGTGTACATCAGCATTGACAATTTCACCTACTTCAGAAACATTCACACTTCTCTCATTATTCATACTAGACCCAGTGCCATTTAATGTTTTTACTGGATCACATTTATTTTTTTTTAATTCAGAACTCCATTCATTCTCATTCACACACTCAACACAATCTATGCTGGCTCCAGTGCCATCAATATTTACATTCTCACTTTCACATTCAGTCAACACTTGTGCCTCTCACCTATCCAAAACTAAGGTTAACCCAACACTGTTTTTATCTTCTTTAATGTTATTATGAAATAAATTTCGCATATCATATTCCCCTTTACTGTCCTCATTCCTATCTTTTCTCCTCCTGTTTGCCTTTCTTTTGTCATGTTGCCTAAACCAATCCCCAAAAATTTCCTCACTACCTATAACAGCATCCATTTGACACATACTTTCCTCTCTTTTCTCCCTTTCCTTGTTTACTCTATTTATGTTTTCTTCCCTCTTTTCTTTATCCTTGCCCTTGTGAACTCCTACTTCCTCCTTCCTATCATTATCTCCCTTTTCTCCCCATCTCTATTCCTACTGTAATTATGGTCATTTGATCCCCTGCTATCCCATCTTCTGGTCCTGTTATTAGAATAGCTCCTTGTCCCAAAACGGACCTCATTTGGAACAAATCTTAGTTTCCCTGATTTTGTCTCAGATTTTCTCTCCTACTGTTATCCCCATTCCTATTTCCACCTTCCTGCCTTTGATTTCTCCTATCATTTTCCCATGTTTCCCTCTGGTTTCTATTATCCCAGTTGTCTCCTCTGTTATTGTTACCTCTCCAATTTTCATTTAAATTCCTCTCTCTGTTGTGGTTTCCCTGGCTATGACCCACATTTCTACTGCCTCTGTTTTCATTGTGGTTCACATGCTGTGTTCCCCTGAGCTGTCGTTCCATAACTAAACCCTGGTCTATCTTTTCTACAAATTCAATGAAATTCTCAGCTGAATCTGTGGGATGGTGAATTAACTGCCAATGCAAATCTGCAGGTAACCTCCTATACAAAGTGGAGATTACTGCTAAAAGACTCAAAGGTGTATCTAAATGCACTAGTTTCTCAAGTTCCTCCTGACAAAATTTCTTCATGCTCTGTCTCCCTTTCACATAGTTTGGCCCATTCAAGAAATCATTCTGTATCTTAGCTTGCTTGGCCTCCCCCCAATACTTATTTAAAAACAATTTTTCAAACGCCTCAAAAGTAACAAATTTATCAGCACACTGATTTCCCCAAGTTTGAGCAGAACAGTCAAGCATTCTCTTTGCTAACTTCACTTTACACTGGTCTGACATACCAGGCACAAATTGGTCCTTGCATGCAGCCAAAAAATCTACTGGATGGTAATTACCCACTCCTGAAAACTTTTTGCCATTAGGTGTCTGCACCATGGACCAATTAGTGTTTCCTGATGCAGTACCCAATTCTAGATTATTTATTCTAGTGTTCACCTTCTCAATCTCAGTATTGTTTACTGTCACTACTTGTTCTATCTTTTTCCTAAAGTTACATTCTGTATTCTCTAATTTTCCTGACAACAAAGTTTTTGTTTCCTCAATACCTGCCACCATCCTCTTGTCAACCTCAGCCAACGCCTGCATAGTGCCCTCAATCCTATGATCACATATTTGTTTCACAGCATCTAACTTGTCTCCTACCTCAGTCTCAATAGCACCAATTCTGGCATGTATCTCCTTTTCCCTATTATTAAACCGTTCTGTTAGACTTCCTATCTTTTTGTCAATGTCTGTGATTATTTCTGCCTTTAATGCACACATTGAATTTTGTAGTGCCCCAATGTCTGCCTTAAAGTCTGCTTTCAATTCTGATTTTACAGTTCCTATTTCTGATTTTACAGTTCCTATTTCTGATTTTACAGTTCCTATTTCTGATTTTAAATTTGAGTTTGAATTTTCGATTTTTGATTCTAAATTCGAGAGTGAGTTTTCTATTTTTGATCCTATTTTTGATTCTAAATTTGAGCTAAAACTCGCTAACATGGCTGCGATCATCTCAGGTGTCAACAACATTCCCCCAGTATTTACCCTCTTTGGACTTTCTGGTATGCTACTCTCTGAATCTACGTAGCTTGGCGACTTTTTAAAAACGTGCTCCATTATTGGTGCCACAAGAAAGCTTGATCAACACACAAGAATTTATAGCGCCAGCTGTTTTACTTATCTTTTAAGCCAGAAGTTGCTGCAACGAGCTGCGACGTCCCCAACGCTCGCTGCCGTCTGTTGTAGAAGCTGTGGCTGGAAAATGTCCTCACTGCATCCCTTATCCTTTATAGAATCGAAGCTGCTGGGCCCCGACGGTCCGTTGGCGACTTGCGAAGTCCCCACGATCACTGCCGTCCGTTGCAGAAGATGAAATTTGAGTGCGTGGATCCCGCGCGCCGCCGCTCACTGCTGCCGGGCCGATGCGCCGTCGATCGCCTGTTATGGATGCCCGCGCCCGAACTCTGCCAGTCACCAACCGTCGTTAACCGCGCGACGCGTTTACGTATCGTCCGATTATGCTAACTGTTTTGTCCACTATCACTGTCCTAAGCACACCCTACCTCTCTGTCCGAGCAAGACCAGTGTGAATTTATCCCGCTCTCTGCTGCCAGCCGCCACACACACTTGAAATTGTCCGTCGCGTCCTCGCACTTGTTTGCAACTGTTCGTAACTGTTCACTGTCCTATACACACCCTAATCTCTCCGTCCGAGCAAGTCCAACGTGAACTTATCCCGTACGAGCCCCCAAATGCGAGCGTGAAGGTCGGGGTGAGAGTTTAAAATAGGGAAAGATTAATTTTTAAAACTCACAACCACCAACTGCGAACCAAATTCCTAAACATGCAAAAACACTGGAACTGTGATTGCGACTGTTTGACTCGTTTTCTAGGGGATGATATCACACGTTCGCAGCTTTCCTTCCCTGCATATGATTAACAAAACAAATTCATAATAAAATCAAGTTCATGAGAGAAAAGGGTGTACTAACTACTATTTTTGAAAACACGCGAAAGTTCACTTTATGTTGTTTATTTCACAATATTTGAACCCTGTGGCTGATACGTCTGTACGTCGACACATTCACCAAATAAAGTTATAGCTCGTGAGCCCCCAGACAAAATGAATATTTGTCGCGAATTGTTTTCACACCACGTGGCTGTCTCAAACACCGTTCATGTTCA
This sequence comes from Locusta migratoria, assembly GCA_026315105.1. NCBI lineage: Eukaryota > Metazoa > Arthropoda > Insecta > Orthoptera > Acrididae > Locusta > Locusta migratoria. The sequence goes on along the minus strand of CM048755.1, from coordinate 561,369,095 downwards.
TGCCTATGCGACGACACGTGTTACATTAACAAATCACAGTCACTTTAATTCAATGCGATGCACACCTTGTTCCACCGGCTAAATATTCACAAACACACAGTAGCACTCGATTTAACTTGGTACAGTCTACGACGAGCAACCACACGTGGCGATTGCCACAAACAAATCTAAAGTCACCACCTCGAGATCCACATGCCGACTGATGGAGAGCGACGCCGCCGGCCAGCTCCCTACGTGCTCTCCCGTCTCGTCACTTCCTGCCCTCGCGCTCGCGCGCGCGCCAAAAGTGTGGTGTCGCACAAGTACAAAGTGCGCGCCACCTACTTTCGCCGCGCGCCGCCATGCACGCACGGCGCGGCGTTCTTACGACGACAGCCACGAGCACCCTGTGCTGCAACTCCGCTCGTGGCCACCGCTGAACGACATCGTTCACTTGGGACTGAGATAGCAACCAGTTAGGACCTTCGGAATCAGATAGCCACCAGTGAAGACTTGGCTATCGTACAGGCACTAGGCAGGCCTCTAACAACTATGTATCAGCATTCTGCAGTACTATGTAAAAGTTAAGTATTGTATAAATTCTGTGCAATATATATCTCATTCTAATTTGCTCAAGTGTTTCTAGTTCCTGGATGCTCCCCTCCGTACCTGCACCAGCGTGCTATCTTTATTCCTGTGTCGGTCTCATTCCACTCGGCCACCGACACCTACGACGGAAACGAGACACAAAAGCGGCGACGAGGCTGGGACACAAAAAAAAGCTCAACTGCCGGGGTTTTTTCCCCTACGTCATCAACTTCCCCATGTGAGCTGTTCTATCCGATTTGCCAACGTACAGCGCTCAGCCAATACATTTCTAAGACTTTCCTTAAAATCAAAATAATTACACAACACATTAAACAAATTTCTTCTTAGGTTTTTATATTGGTATAAACATCCTTTGTACTGTTTATCACAATCGTGCAATTTCTTATATCACAGATAAGTGATTTAACTGAATACTTCAAGATAAAGTACAAAAGATTGATTGAAAATAAAATGAAAAATAGTTAATATATTATTTTTATAAACAAACATTGCCATGCTAGTTGTGTAACGGTCTTGTATTTATTGGTAATTTATTACTTTTCATTGTCAATTAAACATATTACGTCAGATGTGACTATATCAGCTAATGTATTGTTTATTTGTCAACAGGCTATTTTGTAATGAGGGCCTTAAAGGTTCCTAACTGCATCGTATTACTTCAAATGCCAGTAGTATTAGAATATTTGTGCATTGCACTCTGCCTGGCACTCGCCGTTGTCCCTCTCTCCCCTCACCGGAAACGAACTGGAAAATCCTAAGCTGGAACAAACCACCAACGTCGGCCTGCTCGCTGGCCTCCCGTCAGCTACAAGCACACAGCAAATCTCAACGTGGAGAATTTCTACCTATGGCCTAACTATAAATGTTGTCACCCAACTGTGTACATAAATTGCTACCATAATTAATAAGATTAATATTGTATAACATTTAGTGCATTGGCATGGTCAATGTTTGCAGTGAACTTCATACTGTTTAATTATCAAAAGCTATTAATTACCAGTATTTCTATTGGGCGGTAATCTTACAATGGTCAGTCGTTCGAAACCGTCCACTACCCAAAAAAACTTTTCTCCTTTCTTCATAAGGGGGTTTGGGGCACTCTTATGAATTAAATTGACCTATGTTCTTCAATGTTTAGAGTTGTGCATATGTAAGAATGCTGCCTCTAAAATGCGTGTTTGTTCTATTTCGTGAACATGCCGTGAAATACGTAACAACGAATTGAACAATGGTCTTCTGAAGCATATGCACGTAAACTGGGGGGATACTGTAATAATAAACTCTCTGAACTACGTGCTGTTACAGGTAGTTTCGTATATAAAGGAACTCCGACATTTATGTGGCAAGTGTATTTCCTTAATGAAACGGAAAGGAAGTGTATACGATGCAAAAAACTACCTTGTTTAATATTTTTCTAAGCGTTTATTCACTATTTATGGAATATATTGAAAGACATTAATTAGAAGCAGTGCATCTACTAAAATTTTTGTATTTGACATGGTTGCTGTTTTGACCTCGATACCTTTCGTTGTTTCTTGTCCTGGTCTGGTTGTCAAACAAGGTATTGATTTAGGAATCGATGTCAACTGTAACAAATATTGAGATTAATAATACAAGTTTTATTGACTGCAAATTATAACTTAAGAACATTAGTCTGTTTCTTCTCTCTTCTTGCTTCTCTCGGCGTCGTCCATATGATACTAGCTACGCTTTGATCTAGTTACTGCTAAGTTCGTAGACGCGTTCTGACTTAGTACTATCCTATGCCTCACTTCGTAGCTGACTCATAACTGTCTAGTAACTGCCTGAGTTCTCACTAGTAACTGTCCTTGTTCTGAATAGTAACTGTCGGTCCGTCCAGACGTATGTCGGCCTAGATATAGCCACTTATAGAGGGCGTGCATCTTTGGTTACTCCCTTTGGATGCGCGACGCCTGCTTGCGATCGGCTTTCGGTCGTTCGCTGCCTTCTCCACGATCGTTCTCTTACGTCTGGCGTGTGGCGCTGACTTTACGGCACAACATTTGCTATGGACGCTATTAACGTAGATGGTATTATCTTTCCTGTAGTTCAAATGTTCAAATGATCAAAATATCCACGGGTGTACTGCCGGTCTATAGTGTCCAACGGGCACAATATTTCGGCGATCATACATGTCGCCATCATCAGGTGAACTGACGGACTGAGCTCCTGGAAACGCGCCGGCACGGAGATCCGCACGCTACGGCTGCTCGAAGGGAACTGGGTTCTAGCCCGGTAGCGGGCCATTTAAATACCGTGGATATTTTGATCATCAAATACGCCGGGAGAAACTGAAGAATCACATCAAATGTTCAAATGTTTGCAAAGCTTATGGGACTTAACTACGGGGTCATCAGTCCCTAAACTTACAAACTACGTATGAACTAACAAATACTAAGGACGGCACAAATATCCATGCCCAAGGGGGGATTCGAACCCCGACCGTAGTGGCCGTGCACATCGTGACTGAAGCGCCTCAGTCCCCTCGGCCACCGCGGCCGGCCCTGTAGTTCAGATGTGACTTTGTTCATATTACTCTGTTCTGTGCTAAAATAAAGAGGAAATATTCTATTTCAAACCGTGATTACGTTTTCTTTTACAGCTAAATTCACAAACGGATTAAGTGTGGTGGTACTGAACTTCACATAACTCTAGTACTCAATATATACACAAAGTTAGTTCCGCGGCGGAGAGGCCGAGCGCAATGAGGCGCTATGCAACGCTGCGTGAGGCCGTTCCCCGTCGGGGGTTCGAATACCCCCTCGGGCATGGATGTTTGTGCTGTCTTTAGTTTAAGGTAGTTTATTAGTAGTCTGTAAGTTTAGGAACTGATGGCCCCACAGTTAAGTCGCATAAGCTTAACAAAGAAACAAACTTAGTACGATCAACACGTCGTTTACAACAGTCATTGTAACAGCATCTTCCCAGTTTATGTACATGTGATAAAGAAGTCTACGTTTACAATTCGTTGCTACGTTTTTGTAGTCATGTTCTCGATACAGAACAAATGCTCTTTTCAGAGAATGCGCTGTTACCTTTGAACAAATCGGAATCCTGCAGAATATAGTTGTATTCATTTAACAAGTGTGTGCCAAAACCTTTTAGGAAACAAGAGGAAAAATAAAGTGGGCCAATAACATTGACAGTGGTGATATATATATATATATATATATATATATATATATATATATATATATATATATATATCTTCGGCGATATCGATGCTTTGCGGTCGTTTGTTGATATTCGTTCTGGGTTGTTCGATGAGAATTTTACTCAGTTTTTTTTATTACAGATAGCTTTGAACCAACACCGTCTGAAGAGAAGGTCTGTACACTGTCGCGATCGCGTACCTCACTGGGTGGCTGTGGGACACAGCCCACTGCCTCACAGCGGCCAGCCAGTGAGCTTTGCGATCGCGATCTACTCTGCGTGACCTGGTACGGGAGCGCACAGGCCTTCTTTTGAGATGGTGTTAGTTGAACCTTCTTTCGTTTTCTCTCTTTTCGTTGGTTCTTCGGTTTGAACGGGTTGTGGACGTTGGTTTGTTTTGTCCTATTTTGATCGTTTTGGATAACTCAGTTTTCTCGTTACAGAGGGCGTCGAGCTACGATGCTGGCAACCCTCTGACCGAGCGCACTGAGCCACCGCGCCCTAGCAAGTTCCGTACCACCGTCTAACATGTTCGTACATCACAAACTAATTCCTGGCGTATTACGCTACGGCGAACAACTGCGAGAGTTATCCCTGATTCTCGTACCATCGATGGCAGGTGTTAACTAACCAACATTAGATTGTATTCATTGTCCTAAGAACGACGTGTTTTTGATAATTTTCAGAGTGTCATTGCTTTGAAATGACAACGCTAGAGTTATAATAAGAAAATCATCAAGTAGAGACAGCAAGATGGCGTACTCAAAAGAAATTTTGGGGTGAGGTATGTCACGTGACTGATGTACGAACGCCAAATGTACGCTGTGTTCCATCCAGGCTATAGTCACTCGTCCGAACGCCAAATGTACACTACGTTACTTCCAGGATAATGTCATTCGTAACCAGTACAGGCAAAGACAATAAACTTTGAGAACACTACCAAGGCAAGACAGGAGATAATATTTAACGGAAAAATATAATGTAAATGTGAGAGAGATATTTAAATTATAGTTCAAAGAGGTAAAAGTTCAAAAAAGAGTATGTTTGTCAAAGCTAAACTCAAATATCATATAATTTTGGCTGTTTGTTAAAATACGGTCAGAAAGAATATTACGTGTTGGGTGCATAGATATTACCACAATAGTAGAGTCGTAATCATATCACAATAATTTTTGTATTATTTAGATTATTATTTTGGTCCGAAATGTTTGCAAAAATGTATACAACTACAAATCTAAAGTGGGCCGTAAAACACGTCAGTGCGATTTTTTTCTATTCGTCTTGGCTCCGAAAAGCCTTTCGGTTACCCTTATTAATTAAATAGCGTTTTGAGTTGCGCATATGTAAGAGTGCTTCATCTAAAATATGCGTCTGTTCAATTTTGTGAACACGCTGTGTAATACGCAACAACGAATTTCTTAAGAAATTATTCTCTACTTATGGAATATGTTGAAAGTCATTAATTAGAATCAATACGTCTACTAAAATGTTTGTCTTCGGTATGGTTGCTATGGACGCTTATGACGTAGATTGTATTACCTTTTCTGTATAGTATATATGTCTTTGTTCATGTTACTTTGTCCTGGGATAAAATAAATAGCAAATATTTTGTTTCAAACCGTGACTCCTTCTTCTTTTGCACTTAAAAGAACAAACTAAAAAAGTGTGGTAGCACTGAATTCCACATAACTCTAGTACTTAATCTGTATAAAAGTTACTACTACCATTACGTCAATTACAATAGTTATAATGACAGTCTTTACCCAGTTTATTTATATGTGAAAAAGAAGACTGTTTGCAATTCGTTGTTACGTATTTCATGGTATGTTCACAAAATAGAACAAACGCACTTTTCAGGGAAGGCACTGTTACCTTTGACCAACACGAAATCTTATAGAATATAGTTGTGTTGAGCTAACAAGAGTGTTCGAAAACATTCTAGGAATCAAGATGAAAACTGAAATACAAAGGAATAAATGCCAGTGGCGGTTTTTTTTTCTGTTCTTCAGGTAGATCGATGCTTTTCGGTCGTTCGTTCACGTTCAGTCTGTGTTGTTTGTTGTGGAATTTGCTCAGTTTTTTATTACAGATGGCGGTAATACCTCTTTCTTTTTCTCTTTTTTCATTGGTTCTTCGGCTTGATTGGTCCTTTGTGGACATTGGTTTTTGTTATTTTGACGTTTAGTCGTTGACTCAGATTACTTGTTACAAGGGCGTCGAGCCCTCTAACCCAGCGTGCTAAGCCACCGTACCCAGCAAGTTTCGAACCACCGTCTAACAAGTTCGTGCATCACAAACCAATTCTCTGCCAATTACGATACGCCGAACAGCTGCGAGAGTAATCCGTAATTCTCGTACCATCGATGGCAGGTGTTACGTGCTAACATGGCATTTTTAGACATTTGATTGTAATACATTTGTCCTAAGAACGACGTGTTTTTGAAAATTTTCAGAGCGCCATTGCTTTGAAATGGCAACGCTTGAGTTATAATAAGAAAATCATCAAATACACAAAGCAATACGGCGAATGCCCAAGAGAGTTTCGGGCAAGGTTTGGGGCGAGTGATGTCACGTGACTGAATTCCGAACGCCGAATGTACGCTACGTAACTTCCAGGCTATAGTCATTCGTAACCAGTACTGGCAAAGAAAATAAACTTAGAACAAATTACCAAAGCAAGACAGGTGATACTATTTAACCCGAAAAGGTAATGAAAATGTGGAAGAGTTATTAAAAGAATAGTTTAAAGAGGTATAAGTTCAAAAATAGTTTGTTTGTCAAAGCTAAACTCAAATATTTTTGAAATAATTAATGCTGCAGCAGTCACTATTTATTAATAGTAATAAATCAACAGTAGCTACCCATATAAAGAACACAGGACATCCATTCCAGAATATCAAGAGTAATCTTCATATACTGCATAAAATGGACAAGGGACATATAATGGACCTCTATGAAGAACTAGAAATCTTCATCCATGAGAAAATACATGGCGACCTTCTGCTAAATGATAAACTGGAAAGCAACAATACTAATTTCTTCAAACATTTCTCCAGTATTGCATGAATTTTTCATTAAAATATAAAATTAATAAAAGTAAAATTAATAATGTAACACTGATTGATTACTTCTTTAAAATGTAGCAAATTCTGTTTCAACACATGCAGCTACATGTGCACTTTTTATGGCATGTTCACTATAAATACTGATGTAATTAGTTTATCTTAGCTTTTAAGGATCTTTGTATAGTAACCTTCAAATACAAAATGTCCACATGTGCTGTAAGTGTATATGTAACTATGTTCTTGTGTTGTGTGTGCCAGAAAACAAGATTATCAAAACTGTAAGTAAATACAACACTACAATATTCCAAAAACTATAATGATGAAACATAATAATAAAAATAGCTATATCTTCCTGAACAGGTGAAAATGTCCAAACATAACCTCACTGGCATCCACAACACAAAACATAATAAGTCAATAATGTACCAGTAGCTGTAAAAATGCACCCGATGATGGCAGCGTGCTAACGAAACGCGTCGTGCCAATAAAAAGGTTAATAAATAGTGACTGCTGCAGCATTAATTATTCAAAAAAAGCTTATAATACAGTCACGGACCTCAGAAAAATCCAAATAACATGGATAAATTTATGTTAAACTCAAATATCTAAAATTTTTGGTTGTTTGTTAAAATACTTTCATTAAGAATATTATAAGTTGCGTGCCAAGATATTATCACAATAGTAGAGTCGTAACCGTATCGTCCATAATTGTGTGTTATTTATATATTTATTATTTTTGTCAGAAATGTTTGAAAAAATCATAAAACTACTGGTAAACTTAAAGTGGGCCGTAAAACTCGACGGTGCGATTTTTTTATGCTTCTTACACTGCAGCGGTCACACGAAACGACCATCCGCTCCTTTGTCTCAAACAAATTTGCAAAAACACGCTGACTGCAAAATCAAATGTTCAAATGTCTGTAAATCTATCGGACCAAACTTTGTGGTCATCAGTACGTAGCTTACAAACTACTTAAACCTAGGTAAACTAACCTACGGACAAACACACACACCCATGCCCCAGGGAGGACTCGAACCTCCACGGCGAGCAACCGCGCGCTCCGCAGCGAGGTGCTTTAGACCGCTCGGCTACTCCACCGTACACTATCCTGCTTGTAGATCTCGATAACGCATAGAGTGAATCATGATTTCTTTATTGCCCAGTATATCAAACAAGCTCAGCCTCGATTATTTTAGAGTAATTACGCCCATTTTTACCGAAGTTCCGACCTAACTAGCCTACGACATTCGCCGCAACAACAACCAAGTGACAGGGTTAACATTACCGTCTCCTTTAACCCCCAACAAATGGAACTATTCATTACACAAGTTAATGCGTGCGTCTCTTCTACTAGCTCCCGATAACAATCATCCCCCCTCTGAAATGTATTAGAGTAACCCCATCGCGTCAGAGTCCATCGCAAATAAGTCCATGACAGTATCGGATTGGCACAGAAAATCCTGTCGAGCTTAAACATGCGTACAATATGTCCACACCCAGCCCAGTGCTAGTAACTAGTACATATTAAGACGTCAAACTATCGGAGATTTATCGAAACCACTGCTTCTCGCTCGAAGAACAATACTTTACCGCCACAAACATCTACTGTATGCTACTGAGATGTGCCAAATGATCAAATGTTTGTAAAGCTTATGGGACTTAACTGCGGGGTTATCAGTCCCTAAACTTACAAACTTCTTATGAACTACCTTATACTAAAGACAGCACAAACATCCATGCCCGAGGGGGGATACGAACCCCCGACGGGGAAAGGCCTCGCGCATCGCAGCATAGCGTCTCAATGCGCCCGGCCGCGGCTGATATGTGCCCATTTGTATCGTAAGTACCACTAACAGGCGAGTTACATACACTATAATTGGTATCTACAAATGTGTGACACCTCTGCTTTACATCATATCATATAATTATCCAGTTCCGAACTATAATTTTGCAGTATTGGACTCTGACTTAGCCATCTCAAGAGCAATATACCAGAAGGACTGAGTATTCCAATGGTCTACTCGACAAAACACCCTCCCAAAAACATCGCATTTTTTCCTTCTTCTACCAGTCATCTGAGCGCTTATCAGTACACGAATCATACGAAGCATGTGTCTCGTTCGCTTCAGTCTAGCTACATTTGAAACCCATTAGATCTAGTCACCACTACTACGTATTTCTTACCTGTAAGAACAGAAAAGCTATGCACTACTGTGAGAAACAAAAACAACATCGCCACGTCCACGTCTGAAACACACACACACACACACACACACACACACACACACAGCTACTGATTGTTTGCAACAAGCCCTATCCACTGTAAGTCATCAACTATTGGAGATTTATTTAACCCAGTGCTTCTCGGCCGAAAAACAATAACTTACCACCGCACTCATTTCCTGTACGCTGCCGAGATAATCCCCTCGTTCGTATCGTAAATACCACTGACAGATGAGTCGCACACTCCGTATACTTCGCATCTGCAACAGTGTGACACATCTGTTTACACCACATCCTACCAACATCCAGTTTGAACTCCGTATTTCACAGTGGATGACCCTGGCTTTGCTATCTCAAGAGCAAGATGCCAACAAGATTGATCAGTACACATTCTACTCGACACTACATCAGTCCGACCAAGCTTGCAACACCATTATCAATCCATTTATCTCGTATTTTTTCCGTCTTCTCGATAAAACGTCAACAAATACACGAGAACTATTTTACAGCAATATTAGGACATCAAAAAAGACATTCAACGCTTCGACAGAGGGACAAATGCGTTAGGAGAGGATAAATGACACGGAGAATCAGTGGTAAAAAATTTATTTAATTTCAGCTATTGCAAATTAAAAGTAATTTTACGTTTTCATAAGCAAACACAAGAATGTAAATCACTATCATTGCACATAAGATGTTTGTGATTGTGTTCATGATTATTATGTGTATCGAGAGTAAACAATTTATTCTTCTTATTCAACCTAGGCAGCTTCTTCATCATTCAGCATCGAGATGCAGATGACTATAACTTCCAATCAGCCGATATAAGCAACAACAACACCTGCCAAGAAATCCATGTCATTTGGAAATTTAATGACAGCTACATGTTTACAGGCGGAACATTCAGTGGACTTGTTCGACGTCCTGGAGCAGAACAATGTTATGTTCATAGTCTCATCGATATGTGCTGCAGTTAATACATGTTTACACACACGACATAACACTCAACATTTTTGTTTGGTGTGGTTTTATTAACACCACCCTGATTTTCAACTTATATTTCAAATCCACATGGAGATCATCAATTTCTTTTTCCAATCAGTGGTTTGACAACTATAGAGGTGTTTTGTTCTCGAATTTAAGGACATATCTATTTCTCTCCGGAAAACCGCCCCTTCTATAGCTCTAATAACAACCTCTGATCCTTTAGGTTATTTCTTCCAGGCGCAGGCATTTAGGGAACTTGGTTTTACATCTTATCTCATCCATGACAGGCTTACTAAATGCCTCCTGGGAGCAATTCTGTAGCGACAACATCAGAGCACGATTACAATTCAGTTCCATCTTGCTCAATGCATTCAGCGAGTTTATTACCATCACAGATTTGTTTACTAAAATAAAGTCGGGGAATTGCTATAACGAGCAAAGACACCGCCAAAGAGCTTGAGATACGTCGATTTAATAGACTTACAGTCCTCAACTGATACCACAACAACCTGCTGCGACCGGCCATCACGAGAGTCAGTACTATAACACACACCCATTGCTATCCTAGCTATGGCTGAGCAAGGATTCCATTGACGATGCTCAATATGGAACATCAGATAGTTCAATGTGAAGTAATGCCTCTTGGCTTGTATAGAATGTTTAAGCTCTTCTTCTTACTCAAGCATATATGATCTAATTTTAGATGCAAATGCTCAAGGTCTTAGCCAGTACACAATCCAAAAGTGATAAATGATCTGATGGACAGAGTAAGTTGTAATTTGCGGCTGTTTGCTGATGATGCTGTGGTGTATGGGAGGGTGTCGTCTGCAACTGACTGTAATAGCATACAGGTTGACTTAGACAAAATTTCTAGTTGGTGCGAAGAATGGCAGCTAGCTCTCAATGTAGAAAAATGTAAGGTGATGCGCATGAGTAGAGAAAACAATCCTATAATGTTCGAATACAGCATTAGTAGTGAGCTTCTTGATGCTGTCGCGTCGTTCAAATATCTAGGCGTAACATTGCAAAGCTATATGAAATGGAACGAACATGTAAGGACAGTTGTGAGTAAGGCAGACAGCCGACTTCGGTTTATTGGGAGAATTTTGGGAAGATGTACTTCACCTGTAAAGGAGACCGCGTATAAAACGCTTGTACTATCACGTCTTGAGTATTGCTCAAGTGTTTGGGACCCGCAGCAGATCAGTTTGAAGGAAGACATAGAGACGGTTCAGAGGCGAGCAGCTAGATTTGTTACCGGTAGGTTCGACCAATGCGCGAGTGTCACGGAAACACTCCGGCAACTCAATTGGGGATCGCTGGAAGAAAGACGACGTTCTTTTCGTGAATTTCTGTTAAGTACATTTAGAGGGCCGGAATTTGAAGCTGAGTGTAGTACGATCTTCCTGCCGCCTAATTACATTTCGCGTAAAGATCACAAAGACAAGATAAGAGAAATTAGGGCTCGTACGGGGGCATATAGGCATTCTTTTTTTCCTCGTTCTATTTGGGAGTGGAATAGGAAAGGAAATGCCTAGTAGTGGTACGGTGTACCCTCCGCCACGCACCTTACGGTGAATTGCGGAGTATGTATGTAGATGTAGAAAAGTTACAATCACCACCAACCGTGTCATTGTACCAGCTATGTTAAGACACACATGCAAAGGATATACATACTTAGTCTCAACTTCCGTCGCGGCCGTTCGAGACACCTGGCGTTGAAAGAGATTAGTAATATCTTCGCATGTTAAGAGTTTAATGTTTTGGCAAAGTGTTAGCTGTTTTCTCGAAAAATTCGTTGGTATAGAAAACAGTTTTCTGAAAAGCAATCCCAGGTTTAAGAAGGATGACAATGATCGCAATTGTCTGTAAGTGAGGGATGCTGTTTATAGCATAGCATGACACACCCCAATGTGTGAAGGGTTGCAATATTCAAAGGAGCACCGAGTGGGAATTTATTCCAGTTAGTCTCATTACAGGATACAGTGTGTGTTGACTGCAAATAGAAGTGTTGTGAGTACAGAGTTTCAATGTGTTTGTAATTTTAAGAGCTTTCGTGGCGTGCGAGAGAACCTTCGAAGGGCGTTCTCTGTTTGTAGTTACCGCAATACAATAGGCCAAGGGCGATGCAGCGCGGCCCCTGTGACGAACACCACCACCACCACCGAAAGAGAAGGCCGCGGCGCGCTTGTACCTACTCATGCAGAGCAGCTCGCTATCGCTTAGGTGAATGGCTAGCCGCTTGGGCCTAGTGGGAGGTGCCCCACCGGCCAACCACTCAGCTACGCGACATCGACCTGCTCTGCGTGACGTGACACAAGCGCGCTGCCGCTTCCTGTTTCGATGGTGTTCCTGTGACCCAGCAAGGCGCCGAGGCAGTGTGGCTGCGTGGGCGCTTATCTATGTGTGGCAGGCAGCCACGCCACCCTCGCAACAGGCAGCAGCGCGTGGCCCTGCACCCACGCAGTGCCGGATTAAACCCTGTGTAGGCCCCTAGGCAATCCAAATCTTGGGGCCCCACTCCAAACTCATCCCTTAATAAGTTAATAATTTTCCATCAAACAACAACAATGTATTGGTAATAATAACAATAATCTAATATATAAAGCAGTGTCCGTAAGTTTGTACGTGTTGCACACAAATCTACAGTTTTGTTCCAAACTTTATGAAATTTTGTACACGTAAGCTTCAATCCATGAGGACGGTCGCCGTAAGTGTAAGAATCACATACGATATATAGTTCACGAGATATGACGTCATAAACAATGAGATGCGCGGAAAACTGCTGCATTTTGCGACAATGCTCCTCATTTTCTCCTAAGCCATTGGACCGATTTCAACCAAATTTGGTACACACATTCCTTACCGTGAGGTAACAATTGCTGCAGGGTTAAGAATCACATCGGCAAAGGGTTCAAAAGATATTAAATCATAACCAATTCAAATGTTCAAATGTTTGTAGAAGTTATGGGACATAACTACGGGGTCATCAGTCCCTAAGCTTACAAACTACTTATGAACTAGCTACGACTAAGGACGACACAAATATACATGCCCGAGGGGGGATTCGAACCGCCGACCGTAGTGGCCGTGCAGACCGTGACTGGAGCGCCTCAGTCCCCTCGGTCACCGCGGCCGGCTCATAACCAACAGAAATCGCAAAAATGCCATCTAATGCGGCGAGACTTTCTAAATACGCTGTATGAGAATGACAGTACTTAGCGACTTGCAACAACCTTTAAACATAATTTCAAACCTTTATTAAACTTTTTTTTCGCTGGCAATCGTAGTAAAATGATGAAAGGAAAAACGTTTCTCGCTTATTACTTTTCCGCTGTTTATGGAGTAAAACTACGGCTCTCGGTATGACGTTACAATTTATAATTTGAACACTACAAATTGTAGAGACAGGAAATTTTACAGACAGTATACACATATATAGTTGAATGTAGCTTCTAAATTGTATCACATTCTGACACGTAGTTCATGAGATATGAGCACGTAAACAGTAACGTTCCGCTGTTCATGGACGAAAACTACGGCATTCGGTTTGACTTTATAATTTATACACTACAAATTGTGGCAGCAGGAAATTTTAAAGACAGTACACACGCATATAATTTTTGAGTGTACCTGCTAAATTGTATCACAGTACGACTAGTAGTTCATGAGATATGAGCGCATAAACTGTAACGTTCATTGAAAACCGCCCCATCACACACCAAGTTTTAATCTATTACTTCTTTACTACTGACTCTATTCCCAAGAGAGTTTACAGACTTACAGCCCTTATATGTATACCTTATTAATGTATACCTGAAATATGGCAGGAATAAATAAATAAATACCCGGGCAACGCCGGGTTTTCAGCTAGTAATAATAATAATAAAATTGAGGTAAGCCATAATAATAATAAAATTGCGGTATTCGCCAACCGAAGCATTAGTTTTAAGTAATTAACACGTTGGCGTAAGATAGCGTAGGGTGACCAGACGTCCCGTTTTTTACGGGATCGTCCCTTATTTAGCTCAACTGTCCCGTTGTCACGAAAAAGTAAATACAGGACGTAATTGTCCCGATTTTTACTAACCGTCCCGTTTATTTTGAAATAACGTGTTTTTAAAGAATGTACGGTGTAACCAAAAGGAGAAGAAATGGGGTCATATTCAAACAATACGGAAAATAGGCTTTAACTAAAAGTGGAAAAAGTCTCGATTTTCGAATTTCTTTGATTGGTATTACATAATGTTTTCACATGAGATTTGCATCTTTTCCAATTACTAATTTCATTGCTAGAAGTTGACGTGCTGAAAGAGTTTGATTTCAAGGACATTTAATGTTCTTTTCACTAGGCGTTAATCGATTATATCGCGAAATGGAATTACCCGTTTCATACACTGAAACCATGTTCAGCTCAAATATCTTCTTCGTTGGAAATCTGTCTAGTAAAGTCTTAAAACTTTACCGGAGTTGGGCAAAAATAATTTGAAAGAAATATGTGAAAACCAGTTTTTTTTTTCGGGAATTGAACCACGTCAAAAATGTATGTGAACAAAAAATTAATTGAGGATTGCGAAGCGCTGTAGTAAAAAATGGTCTCCCATTTTCAACTTTTTTCCACTTGAACATTTCGGGTGAAAAACTTTGTAGCTCATTACCTAGTTTATGCTAGCTCTACCTCGCACTAATGATGTTCCACCACAAATACTTTATGGGAGGCGAAAACAAAATATTTAGTGTGAAAATGAAATAATTATAACACTAACTCATTTTCAAAATACTTCATGAGTTCATTATTATAAATATCTATGAGAAAATCCCGAGCAAGCCTTTTCATCTCCTCATAAGAATGACAACCCACATCCACTTGAATCTGCTTACTATACGCGTCTCTTGGTCTCCGTCTGCGATTTTTACCCCACACACTTCCCTCCAATGCTAAATTTACGATTCCTCGATGTCTAAGAATGTGTCCTATCAAGCGATCCCTTCTTTTAGTCAGGGTATGCCAAAAATTCCTTTTCTCACCAATTCTGTTCAGTACCTCTTCATTAGTTATGCGATCTACCCACCTAATCTTCAGAATTTCAAAAGCCTCTATTCTCTTCCTGTACGCACTGCTTATCGTCCATGTTTCATTCCCGCACAAGGCAACACTCCACAGAAATGCCTTCAGAAAAGACTTCCTTACCCTTAAATTAATATTCGATGTTAGCAAATTTCTCTTTTTCAAAAATGCTTTTCTTCCCATTGCCATTCTGCATTTTATATCCTCTGTAATGCGACCATCGCATGTTATTTTACTACCCCTGTAACAAAACTCGTCTACCACCTTCATTGTTTCGTTACCTAATCTAATCCCTTCAGCATCGCCTGATTTTCTGAGACCGCATTCCATTATTTTTGTTTTGCTCCTGTTAATGTTCATTTTATACGCTCTCTTCAACACACTGCCCATTCCATTCAACTGCTCTTAAACGTCCTTTGCTGTCTCTAACAGAATTACAATGTCATCAGACAAACACAACGTTTTTATTTCTTCCCCCTGAACTTTAATCCCTATTCCAAATTTTTCCTTGCTTTCCTTCACCGCCTGGTCGATGTACAAATTGAATAACATCGGAGAAAGGCTACAACCCTGTCTTACTCCCTTCCCAACTAATGCTTCCCTTTCATGCCCTTCGAGTCTAATAACTGCGGTCTGGATTTTGTACAAGTTGTAAATAACTCTCCTTTCCCTGTATTTTACCCCTGCTGACTTCAGAATTTGAAAGAGTGTATTCCAATCAACATTGTCAAACGCTTTCTCCAAATATACAAAAGCTAAAAATGTAGGTTTGCTTTTCCTGAACTCCTAAATGACAAAAACTTTGTAATCTAAGGAGCGAAACGTTTGTGGTAATCGGTCCCTAGACTTATAAACTACATAAAATATCTTACACTAAGAACAACACACACACACACACACACACACATGAGTGAGGGCTTGAAACTCAGTCGCCAACGGCCGCGCGATCCTTAACGTGGCGCAATCTTAGGTAACCATAGTGTCCCGTATTTTGGTTTTTGAAATCTGGTCACTCTCTCATAGCCGCTTACGAACAACAATAAACTTTGATGTGGACATTTTCTGCTGAAGACTAAGAAGGGCCCCAAGTGATCTTCTTGTGCTCCTCAAACTCTTCAGAACTATTAGGATCCATTTCCCATCATATATACTTTCTTTCACTTGCCTGCACAGAAACAAGGAAAAGGCAACTAATTTTTATTTAAAACGCACAAGTCTTTCAATAAAAAGATCCCATAGTTATATCAATGCACACGGGGCCCCTAAAATGCGCGGGGCCCCTAGGCAGCTGCCTACTCTGCCTTATGTGTACTGCACTCGCGGCCTTCCGACTGCACGACAGCTTGAGGGGAGCTAATAATTCTTATGTGGTCGTCTTTAATGTCCTCCATGGTTCGGTCAATTATCGGTTTCTTAGTCGATAGTCGATCGACGCACGTGTATGATCTCTATACAGACGACGGTGCGGCAGAGGAGAAAGACGCCCCCTGAACGACTCGAGTCCATCTGCCCCAGCCGCCGAGAGTTCCGCCCTTTGATCGGTAGGTCGTCAGTTTACAAATATCTGGTGTTAACAATTGCTCTGAGCATCTTGTGACGGTACAAGAACGTGCAACACCTATTTGGAGTGCAAAGCGCGCTCTTTTGACGGCGGAGTGCGTCGAAAGTTGCGCGGAGTGAACAGGCAATCAGCCCTCTGCGAGGAGGTAAGCCTCGCCCAGTCTCCCAGCGGCGAGTGGAGAGCACATGGAGAGCACGCTGGCGGACATGACGTCATGTACAACTGCCCTTTTTCCCGCCGAAAAACGGCATGGTCTTTATTTTTAGATATCACGCTGACACTATTAGAGTTTCAGGTTAGCATGGAGAAGCAAATGAAAGAGGAGAACAGCGCGATTCATATGATGTGTTGACATCATTTATATTAATTTTATATCAGAAGTTATTCGGAGCCGCGGTGGAGTAGCCGAGCGGTCTAAAGCACCTCGCTGCGGAGCGCGCGGTTGCTCGCCGTGGAGGTTCGAGTTCTCCCTGGGGCATGGGTGTGTGTGTTTGTCCGTAGGTTAGTTTACCTAGGTTTAAGTAGTTTGTAAGCTATGGACTGATGACCACGCAGTTTGGTCCGATAGATTTACAGACATTTGAACAGACAGTTAGTCGGAAAACTAATATTTATTCACTTGGAAAAAAACAAAGGCTAAACTAATTGACGTACAGTAACGAGTGAGAGCTCAAACGAAAGGCCTCATCAAGACGCAAAGTTTGGTATAACCATATCATCTGCAACTTATATATTGAGCATAATAATGAACTTTTAAGGAAAAACAGTACTGACTTGTTACAGTGGCGTAACTATGGGGGGATGAGGGGGATAGAACCGCCCCCCCCCCAGAACCCGAAAAAAATAAATAAATAAAAAATAAAAATAAATCGTATAACAGCAATCTGGTAAAGGTAAAGTATGAAAACTTGTGATGTTTTACCATAATCTTTCATTGGATGGGAGTGAATTAGTTTCTTCAACAGGAGTTGTAGATGATAGTCTGTCTGGAAACTGACTAAAATTTTGCTCGTCAAGCAGATCTATCCTCCCCCAAAGCCAAGTCCTAGTTACGCCACTGACTTGTTAATAAAAATTCATACAAGACAAATACACAAATAGCGATGCAGTGATAAGTTGCAGGTGTCATAAACACACATTATGACCAGTTAGAATATATATTATTTTTGTTTATTTTAATAGGTTGTCTTTGTGTAAACTAAATTATTTTGTTTATCGACAGTAATTTGCTTAAATTTATGAGCACAGTAATTCTGAACAGTGCAATGGAAAGAGTACTGCAATATCTACATGAAAAACACTTTACCTGATTGCTTAAATATTCATTGTGCGACGGCCGAAAAACGTATTTATCGGTCATACTGCAAATACTCATTTATTTAAACTTAAGATTTTGCGCGTATTATGAGTGTTAGAAATTAAAGTTAAGTATGCATTTAAATTAGAATTATAGCGCGCATCAAACGATGGTGTCACACCAACACTTCAATAATTATTTTAAAAGTTGTCTACACTACAGGAGATTCACTAAAAGTCGTTAGGTGACGTATTACTTGGATGACGTCAGAGATCATATATAAGTGGGTGCCTGGAGCGGTCGGTGACCCGTGGACGGCAGTTGCATCTTGACGGCAGACGTGTGTGGGAGTGCAGTGAAAGCGAGTGATACAATAGGTGTTCAACAAAATATTTTCGGACGTGTGTGGACTTTGATTTTGAACAGTAGCAATACTGGGGGCTAGAGCTAATCATATCTGACAGTCTAACGAATTTAATGGTTCTCACCAGACAAAATCATGCAATGGTCAATAAATATTTTAGTAAAAACGCAACCCACATGTTGTAGTCAGTTATTTAGTAGATGCCGCCCTAGTTGAAAATTCCCTGATTTTGAAACTGAAAATTAGTTTTACAAACAAATGTATACGTGTACGGACAGCAACGAGCTGAAAGGCAGCAGGAATATGTCATCCCTAATACAAAGTTAGTTCAATTGAGGGTCCGTACCGTTCCAATATTTTATCATTTTTTTTTCACCCAGTTTCAAACGAAGACAAAATTACTTTTAACTGAACTTTTTACTTTGTAATCAAATTAAATTCACAAGGACTTAAGTCTGGGGAGTATGGTGGATGGTGCAGTACTTCCCAGTCCCATAGACCTAACAGAGCAGCCAACGCTTGCGCTGTATGAGCTCGCGCATTGTTGTGCAAGATGATGGGTGAATTGCGCAGAAAGTCTTGCCACTTCTTTCGCATGGCTTAAGTCCTTGTTACTTTGTTTTGATTTCGAAGATGAAGGAACCACTTCGTGGCATTCGCTTCAGAACTGTTCCAGAGATTTGACAGGCAGTGGACCGCTCCATTCGCACCATCAACAGAACAGGCTCTGCTTCTACATCTACATCTACATGGGATACTCTGCAAATCACATTTGAGTGCCTGGCAGAGGGTTCATCGAACCACCGTTATACTATTTTATCTCCCATTCCGTTCTCGAATAGCGCGCGGGAAGAATGAACACCTGAATCTCTCCGTTCGGGCTCTGATTTCTCGTATTTTATTCTGATGATCATTTCTACCTATATAAGTGAGAGTCAACATTATATATTTCGCATTCGGTTAAAAATGTTGGCGATTGTAGTTTCGTAAGCAGCCCACGCCGCAGCGATAAGCGTCGTTGATGTAATGATTCCCATCCCAGATCCTGTATCATTTCCGTAACGCTGTCTCCCCTATATCGTGACAATACGAAACGAGCTGCCCTTCTTTGGACTCTTTCGATGTCCTCCGTCAAACCCACCTGATAAGGATCCCACACTGGGCTGCAATACTCCAAAAATGGACGGACAAGCGCAGTGTATGCAGTTTCTTTAGTAGTTCTGTTGCATCTTTTAAGGGTTCTGACAATAAAACGCAGTTTCTGGTTCGCCTTTCCCACGATATTATCTACGTGTTCTTTCCAGTTTAAGTCTGAAGTAATAGTAATTCCTAGGTATTTTGTGGAGTTTACGGCCTTCACATTTGATTGATTTATGTTGTAAACAAAGTTTAACGTATTTCTTTTCGTACTCATGTGGACGACTTCACATTTCTCATTATTTAGAGTCAATTGCCAATTTTTACACCATACTGATATCTTATTCAGATCGTTCTGCAGTTGGTTTTGATCTTCAGATGATTTTACTAGACGGTAAATGACGGCGTCATCTGCAAACAACCTAAGAGAGCTACTTAGATTTTCCCCTAAATCGTTTATGTAAGTAAGGAATATGAGAGGACCAATAACACTACCCTGTGGAACGCCCGATATCACCTCTGTTTTAGTCGATGCCTTACCATCGATTACTACGAACTGTGTCCTCTCTGACAAGAAATCCCCTATCCAGTCGCAAATTTGGGGCGATATACCATAACCACGCAATTTGATTAAAAGCCGTTTGTGAGGTACGGTGTCAAAAGCTTTCTGGAAATCAAGAAATACGGAATCGATTTGCGAACCTTTGTGGATAGCACCCATCACTTCGTGTGAATAAAGAGGTAGTTGTGTTTCGCATGAACGATATTTTCTAAATCCGTGTTGACCTTGGGTCAATAGATCGTTCTGTTCGAGATAATTCATAATATTTGAATACAGGATATGTTCCAAAACCCTGCTGCAAATTGACGTCAATGAAATAGGCCTGTAGTTTAGTGGGTTACTCCTACTGCCTTTCTTGAATATAGATGTGACCTGTGCAACTTTCCAATCTTTTGGTACAGATCCTTCTGTGAGAGAGCGGTTGTATATGACTGTTAAGTAAGGAGCTATCGCTTCAGCATAATCAGATAGAAGTCTAATGGGTATACAATCCGGACCAGAAGACTTGTTCTTGTTAAGTGATTTTAGTTGCTGCACTACTCCGATGATATCTACTTCTATGTTACTCATTACGGCATCTGTTCGTAATTCGAAATCTGGAATATTGGTTTCGTCTTCTTTGGTGAATGAGTTTCTAAAAGCTAAGTTTAGTAACTCTGCTTTAGTAGCGCTGTCATCGGCAGGATCGCCATTACTATCACGTAGTGAAGGTATTGTTTGTGATTTGCCACGAGTATATTTAACATATGACCAAAATCTCTTTGGGTTTTCAGTCAAATTACGAGAAAGAGTTTCGTTGTGATAAATATTGTAGGCATCTCGCATTGAAATCCTCGCTAAATTTCGAGCTTCTGAGTACGATCGCAAATCCTGGGGATTTCGTGTTCGTTTAAATTTAGAATGCCTTTTCCTTTGCTTTTGCAACAGTGTCCTGACCTGTTTTGTGTACCAAGGGGGATCGCCTCCTTCGTTTATTAATTTATTAGGTATAAAACTTTCAATTGCTGTCGATACCACTTCTTTGAATTTGAGCCACATCTGGTCTACACCTACGTTTAGTGTTAGAAACGAGTGGAAGCTGTCTTTCAAGAAGCAATGTATTTTGTTTCTATCTGCTTTCCTGAACAAATATACTTTGCTTTTATTTTTGGTAACTTTGGGACTTTCGATATTCAATTTCGCTACGACAGCTCTGTGTTCACTAATACCTGTATCCGTTTTGATGCTCGTTATGAGCTCAGGATTATTTGTTGCTAAGAGATCAAGTGTGTTTTCACATCCATTTACAATTCTAGTTGGCTCATGAACTAATTGTTCGAAGTAATTCTCAGAAAATGCGTTGAGTACAATTTCGGACGATGTTTTATGCCTACCTGCTTATTTGAAACTATAATTTCGCCAACAGATCGAGGGTAAATTAAGTTCACCACCTACTATTATCGTGTGAGTCGGGTACGTTTTTGTAATTAGACTCAGGTTTTCTTTGAACCTTTCTGCTATTGTATCGTCAGAGTCGGGAGGCTGGTAAAAGGAACCGATTATTAACTTCTTACGATTTTTGGGTACAACCTCTATCCTTAATAGCTCGCACGAACTATCAACTTCAACTTCGCTACATGAAATACTACTTTTGACGGCGACAAACACGCCCCCACCTATTTTGTTTAATCTATCCTTTCTGAACACCGATAGATCTTTTGAAAATACTTCTTCTGAACTTATTTCCGGCTTGAGCCAACTTTCGCTGCCTATAATGATGTGTGTTTCGGTGCTTTCTATTAACGCTTGCAGTTCTGGAACTTTCCCGACACAGCTACGACAATTTAAAACTGTTATACCGATAGTTTCCGGATCTACATTTCTCCTGTGATCCACCTGAACCCTTTGAGATTGCCCATTTTCTATTTCCCCGAAGCTCTTTATCCTAAAAAACCGCCCAGTCCACGCCACACAGCCCCCGCTACCCGTGTAGCCGCTTCCTGCGTATAGTGGACTCCTGACCTATTCAGCGGAACCCGGAAACCCACCACCCGATGGCGCAAGTCAAGGAATCTGCAGCCTACACGGTCGCAGAACCGTCTGAGCCTCTGATTCAGACCCTCCACTCGGCTCTGTACCAGAGGTCCACAGTCGGTCCTGTCAACTATGCTGCAGATGGTGAGCTCTGCTTTCATCTTGCAAGCAAGACTGGCAGTCTTTACCACTTCAGTTAGCCGCTCGAAACCTGAGAGGATCTCTTCAGATCCGAAACGACACACATCATTGGTACCGACGTGAGCCACCACCTGCAGTTGGCTGCACCCCGTACCCTTCATGGCATCCGGGAGGACCCGTTCCACATCTGGAATGACTCCACCCGGTATGCACACGGAGTGCACGTTGGCCTTCTTCCCCTCCTTGGCAGCCATCTCTCTAAGGGGCTCCATCACCCGCCTAACGTTGGAGCTCCCAAGTACAAGTAAACGCACCCTCTGTGAAAGCCCGAATCTTGCAGGCTGGGTGGTGACAGGGTGAGAGACACCATCCGACTCAGGAACGTCGTCCTGAGCAGAAAGCGCCTCAAACCTGTTCGCAAGACCAACCGGGGAGGCCTCACGATCGGTCCCCCGGAATGTCTTGCGCCTCCTGCCACGCACTGGAGCAACCTCCCACGCAACCACGGGTGGGATGTCTGCCTCACTGCTAGCAGTTTCAGGGCATGCCGCTGCCGCAGGCCGATCGGTGGAGACGACGGGAGTCCGTTCGGTGCCCACCGCCGGCCAACAACAACGACGCCCATCGATCGCAGCTTCCAACTGTGCAACCGAGGTTAACACAGCTTGAAGCTGGGAGCGAAGTGTCACCAGCTCAGACTGCATCCGCACACAGCAGTCACAGTCCCTATTCATGATTACAGTGCCAACAAAAACAAAACAGTCGCGATGCGTTCAAAGGAAAACTACACTGTTCGTTAAAAAGCGGATGTGAATTCAATACGCACGACAGCTCAGTATAACTTTACAAATTGAGACGAGAAAGTGCAGCCGAAAATCAAAATACTATATGTCGCTTCTAATCAGAAAATAAAGACAGACGACTGTCGCGACGCGGTTCACACGGCGGAATAATACACTAGTCAGATATTTAACGCGAATATGAATCAAATAAAATCGCGAGCACACAATAAATTTAATGAACTCAAGGGAAAACGCACTGAAAAGTAAAAATATGTAGCTTCTAGAGAGAAGCCGGTTACACTTACAACTGATAATTTACTGCTACACCACTGGAGAGGTGTGCTCTGGACGACGTCCGCTGGGCGACTAAAGGTATAATAAGCGTTCCACGTCGCTGGCAACGGGTTCTAAACAACGTTGGTGACTACTTTGAAGGACAGTAACAGGTGCAAACCTGTAACGCTTTTGTATCGGTTCTGAAAAACTAGTTGTCACTATTTAAGTTCCAACCCTCGTATATAATATTCTTTGCATATTTTCTTAATAAATAAGTCTTTTTTCTAGGTTACAGGAATAGTAGCCAAAACATTTGCACGTCGTGGCAGAATAAATCTTCAGCTTCGAAGCAATTCTTAATTTCTTTCCGTATGACTTTATACGTGCCACATAAATGCATTCAGGAACATTATTTTTGTGTTAAAAGAAGACAAGTGTAGGAGAGACAGCAAAGACGAGACTGTGCGTAAATGGCGGTGCGCATTACTGTGGAGCGCACGGCTGTACCCCGTGTCCATCGAAGCAAGG
This sequence comes from Locusta migratoria, assembly GCA_026315105.1. Taxonomy (NCBI): domain Eukaryota; kingdom Metazoa; phylum Arthropoda; class Insecta; order Orthoptera; family Acrididae; genus Locusta; species Locusta migratoria. Next base: position 561,345,328 of record CM048755.1, on the reverse strand, counting down.
CTCAGCGATCCTCCAGGAGGTCTCGACCCACAGGTTGAGAAACCCCGCACTGTCAGGTTGTAGATGCGTTCCGGCACATCGCCACCAAGCAGGTCTTTCTGTTAATACTATTAACATTCCACTGTTGGAGACTATAGAGCCAATAGTAGCACATAGTGCGGAAGTTAGGAAAACCGTCCTGACATGCAGAAACATACTATCCGGTTGGTAGTGCTCCTCTGTCAACAGGTCACTGGAAAGGTGATTCCACATAATATAATTGAGACTGCTATTCTGCATAACCATGCAGAGTTGGCCACGTGCTCTGGGCGCTATGCAAAGGATTTCATTACTACTCCTGCCGGAAGTTCTAATCCTCCCACAGGCATAGTACTGTGTGTTGTCCTGTAAGTTACTTTAATAAAGTAGTGTTCATGTTTAGGAATCAATGACCCTAACAGTTTGCTACTTTAGTAACACGAACTTTGAATTTTCATTCTGCATCTGATTCGGCTGTATTTTTTTTTTTTTTTTTTTTTTTTTTTTTTTTTTTTTTTTTTTTTTTTATGGGACTTGACTACGGGGTCATCAGTCCCTAAACTTACAAACTACTTATCAACTACCTTATACTAAAGACGGCACAAATATCCATGCCCGAGGAGGGATTCGAACCCCCGACCGTAGTAGCCATGCAGACCGTGACTGGAGCGCCTCAGTCCCCTCGGCCACCGCGGCCGGCTCGGCTGTAATCATAAGCTTGTGGTTTCAGAGTTGTTTTAAAGCAGACCTCTCTTCCAGCTGAAATCTCAGACAAAGATACCTTTTGAATGACGACTGTTGTGTTATCTAGGGAGTCTTTCGTTTTGATGTTTTTCTGGAGACCTAATATCAAAGTAAAATAGTTGCCGCTTATTTACTAGCTGCGTTATTAAATGTTATCTGATATCTGAGAACTACGTTTGATTTGTTTGTGGTTGTTCTACGAAGATCTGACTGGGATGATTTGCTATACAGCGGTGATGTGTTCTAGACTGTCGTCAAATACATGTCCTTCATGTTCATGTAATACAATTTGGTATTTGTTACATATTTCTACCGAACGTGTTGTATTACCCCGTAATGGAGGTGTTGTAGAGAATACATATTTTCATTAACAATCTGGATTATATACGTTATCAGGATTGTAGAAGTCTGCAGATGCTTATATGTTGCTGAAGTCTACATAAAACAGAATACCTTTATGAAGCAATGTGGTGTGTTTAGACTCGTAGGGAGGGGAATGATATACTGTACAGAGGTTCACACAGGAGAATATACAGAGTGAATAACCTAAACATTGGACATAAAATGTCGTGGAAATGGAAATTCTTATTGATGTATCGTTTTCACAAGATAGATTGGTAGTCAGGAGCCATAGACAATCAATAGTTTTTAATAAAACATAGAAAGTGAACACATACACTTTTGGCCCACTTTAGGTTACGGTAGTAATACTGAAAGGGGGCATTTGCTATCGCCTTTTGGAAGCTCGAAATTTAAATGAAAATAACGGATTAACCGTTAATCTGACTCGAAAACTGAATAACTGAAATGTCTCTACGACTTTCCTCTCTTACTTTTTTTTCGTAACTCATACCGTTACAGAGCTATTTGCAAAAATACAACATCGCCACATGAGGTTAAGTAAACCAGAGGGTTCGGAAATGTCACATGACATTCCTCGCCCAGAACTCTCTCTGGCATACGTCATCTTGCTTTCTGTATTTTATGATTTTCTTATTATAACCTACGCGTTGTAATTTCAGTGCAATGGTGCACTGAAGAATTAACAAAAAAATGTTCAAATAGCTTATGGGACTTAACTACGGGGTCATCAGTCCCTAAACGTACGAACTAGCTAATACTAAGGACGGCACAAATATCCATGCCCGAGGGGGGATTCGAACCCCCGACCGTAGTGGCCGTGCAGACCGTGACTGGAGCGCCTCAGTCCCCTCGGCCACCGCGGCCGGCAAAGAATTAACAAAAACATGTTGTTCATAGTACGATAAATTATAATCAAGCGTCTATAATGTCACATTAGCGCGGCGGTGGAGTTGCCGAGCGGTCTAAGGCACCTCGCTGCGGAGCGCGCGGTTGCTCGCCGTCAGAGGTTCGAGTCCTCCCTGGGGTAATGGGTGTGTGTGTTGTCCTTAGGTTAGTTTACCTTCGTTTAAGTAGTTTATAAGCTACGGACTGATGACCAGGCAGTTTGGTCCGATAGATTTACAAACATTTAAACATTTTTTGTCATATTAGCAGTTAACAACTTCCATCAATAGTACGAGAATCAAGGAAGTTTCGCAACTGTTCCCCGTGGTATTGTGGGCATCGCATTAGGTTGTGAAGAACATGGTCGGTAGCTCGAAACCCGCCACTATCATGTAAAAAGGGTTAAATAGAGCTATGTATTACAATGTTTAGAGTTGTGAATATGTAAGACTGCTCCCTCTAAAATGTGCGTTTGTTCTATTTCGTGAACATGGAGTGAAATACGCAACAACGAAATGAACACTGCTCTTCTGAAGCCTTTGTACAACAGCGGGGAGGATAATGTGATAATGAATATTCTAAACAGGGTGCTATACTGATAGTTTCATATATAAATGTAGTCCTAGATTTCTGTGGCAACTGTCGTTCCTTAATGAAATGGACAGGAAGTGTATACATTGCAACAATTTACCTGACTTTCGCCCTAAGCCTTTATTCACTATTAATGGAATATGTTGGAAGTCATTAATTAGAATGAACGCGTCTACTAAAATGTATATCTTTGGCATGGTTGCTATGAATGCTTTTCACGTAGATTGTATTACCTTTCCTCTAGTTCAGATATGACGTTGTTCAAGTTACTTTGTTCTGCGCTAAAATAAAGAGCGAAAATTCTGTTTCAAACCGTAACTACGTTGTCTTCTACAGATAAAATAAGAAACGGAATAAGTGTGGCAATACCGCATTCCAAAAAGCTCTAGTACTTAATCTATGTACAAAGTTACTATTTTTATTACGTCACTGTAAAATTATCTCCCCATTATGTGACAAAGAAGTCTATGTTTGCAATTCGTTGGTATGTATTTCATGATATGTTCACAAAATGGAACAAATGCACTTTTCAGAGAAAGCGCTGATACCTTTGAACAACGCAGAATCTTGCAGGATATAGTTGAGTTCAATTAACGAGAGTGTGCGAAAACCTCTTAGGAAATTCAAATGTTTGTTAAGCTTATGGGACTTAACTACGGGGTCATCAGTCCCTAAACTTACAAACTACTTATGAACTACTTACGAACTAGGACGGCACAAATATCCATGCCCGAGGGGGGATTCGAACCCCCGACCGTAGTGGCCGTGCTGACCGTGACTGGAGCGCCTCAGTCACCTCGGCCACCGCGGCCGGCACCTCTTAGGAAACAAGATGAAAAATAATTATGAGTGGCAGGTTTTAATTTATTTATTTTTTGTTCTTCAGGTAGATCGATGCTTTGCGTTCATTTGTTCCTGTTCGTTCTCAGTTGTTCGTTGGGAAATTTGCTCAGTTATTTTATTACAGGTGGCGTCTAACCCGATGTCTTTTCCTCTCTTTTCATTGGTTCTTCGGTTTGATCGGTCCTTTGTGGACGTTGGTGTATTTTGTTTAATTTTGATCGTTTCGTCGTTGACTCAGTTTTTTCGTTAGAGAGGGCGTCGAGCTACCACGCTGGCAACCCTCTGACCGAGCGCGCAGAGCCATCGCGCCCTTGTGTATGTTTCGAACCACTGGCTAACATATTCGTGAATCACCAACTAATTCGTCTCCCATTACACTACAGAAAACAGCTGCGAGAGTAATTCGTAATTCTCATACCATCGAAGGTAGGTGTTAACTCATAATATGGCAGTTTTAGACATGAGATAATAATTCATTGTCCTAAGAACGACATGTTTTTGATAATTTTCAGTGCGCCGTTGCTTTGAAATGACAACTCTTGAGTTATACTAAGAAAATCATCAAATGCAGAAAGCAAGATGGCGTATGCGGGCGAGGGATGTCACGTGACTGATTTCCGAACGCCAATTGTACGCTGTGTTCCATCCTGGCTATAGTCACTCGAAAAAATGTTCAAATGTTTGTAAAGATTATGGGACTTAACTACTTATGAACTACTTACGTACTAGGACGGCACAAATATCCATGCCCGAGGGGGGATTCGAACCCCCGACCGTAGCGGCCGTGCAGGCCGTGACTGAAGCGCCTCAGTCCCCTCGGCCACCGCGGCCGGCTATATTCACTCGTCCGACCGCCAAATGTACGCTATTTTCCTTCCAGTGTGTAGTCATTCGTACCAGTACATGCAAAGAAAATAAACTTTGAACAAAATACCAAGGCAAGACAGGTGATAATATTTTAACGGAGAAATGTAATGAAAATAAGGGAGAGATATTAAAGTAATAGTTTAAACTGGTAAAAGTAAAAAAAAAAAAAAAAAAGAGAATGTTTGCCAAAGATAAAACAAATATCAAATAATTTTGGCTGTTTGATAAAACAGGAGTATTATGTGTTGGTTGCATAGATATTATCACAATAGTAGAGTCGTATTCGTATCGCCCATAATTTTTCATTATTTACATTTTTATTACTTTTGACCGAAATTTTGCAAAAAATTATAAAACTACAGGCAACTGTAAAGTGGGCCGTAAAAGAACCTACGTTTCTTTTGTTGATGCGAATAGGCATGTTTCTATGTGTTTGCATAAGATATAGACATTCTGTATATTAGTGAAACCTGTTTATTATTAACAATACGAGTCCTAGACTACCAATACATCCTGTGAAAACCGCACATCAGAAGCACATCTCTTTTCCGCAATATTTTAAGTAAATAATCCTATACAACCTCATCTTCCACCTTCTTCTTAAGTTTTTAAATAACGTTTAGTTCCTGTAATTAGTACTTAATGACTTAGTACTTATTCAACTGTCAACCTGGTTTATTTGTGATTTTAGTCTTTAGAACGACCGCTGTGGTCATCTCCTCTGGTAACATACTACATCTCGTGTATGTACTAACGGCAAAAATTTATGACAGAGAAATACTACTCTGCACACATCACGACTGTTTTCAGTGATTAAGGCTAATAGGATAAGTTGATAATAGTGAGACTGAGACAAGGGGAATTCTTCACAGACAAATGTTTCTAGGGATTTCAAGGTGTCCGTTAGAATCGAATTCGCTTCTCAGAATCCAGCTTTCAAACTTAATCTCGACTGCAACAGTCCGCAGACAGGAACGGATGCAAACAATCTAATATATGAGGCACTCTGTCTCTTGGTCCTTAGGGACGTAGAGGTCTAAGGGCATCATAACATGGACTATAATATGAGAGATAACGAAATGTATGATGACAGCAGAAAATTGTGTTATACAACTTCAGCAGTGGTATTAAATTGATGTAGGTGTGCCGGGACTTAATTTGAGGAGAGACTTTTGCGCTCTTGTTAATATACACATGATTCTAGAGGGAAACCGTATAAAACGTTTTTAATAATTTACCGCAAAAAAACTCAGAAGACTTACAAACGCTACTCCGGAGATTATACGTATTCTACGAAATGTAAAGAGAAACCCCATGAGGGCAACTGTCTTTAGGAGAAAGATATTCATTTTGAAATGTCCGGTAATTCATCTCCAAGTGCGGAAATATTCCGTTGCCAGTTCTGCGTACATACGAAGAGGTGACCCATTTTTTTTTGCAACACAGAAAATCTATATTGGGAGCATCCGACATTTGTTGTTCTCTCAGGTTATTGGGTGAAATGAGCAACTGTGCTATACATTTAGGGGGTCTAACTGACAAAAACCTTAATTTATATTGCAGAATTATGTCTGGGGAGAGTAATAAAAAGTTGTCTCAGTATGGAAAAATTCACGTCGCGTTGGCATACAGTCGTCTCTTTCATTCTTAAAGTTGGATGGAGAAAGAATATCCACACTGGAATGCCTGGCCACGCGTCTCCAAATGCGAGAATATTACGTTTCCGGCCCTGATTACATTTGAAGAGGTGACTGATAATGTTACAGAGCGATAAATCCTTAATGATCCTTCAAGATAATGGGTATGGTGAATATCTGCATGCGATATTTGAGATTTGTAACGGACAGAATCCGAAATTTAACTTTCTAGATTCCAAACTGGAAGGGTTTCATAAAAATTAGTCTCGATAACGAGATAGCGAATTCGGATGGATGTACATGTACGAAGCAAATTACGTCTACTTGAGCTATAACAAAATTGTCTTTGCAAAAGTGGGATGCGATAGGGAGAAACGTAGACGTGTTGCTAGATCAGAGTGCAGACAAGCAAACAAGTACTGGTTGAAAAATAAGATGTATAGGTGCATAATTGCGCTGAGAATATGGGTGGGTCGCTGATGCGTGTCGATGTGGAGAGAGAGCGACCATTACGTATGCGTATTATATTTCCTATAGTAGAATGTTCGCTGTTTCGAGCAATGTATCCGGAGCGCCAAAGGAGATTATCAAGCAAGTCCCAGAATGATGACGTCTCTAGAAAATCTTACAAGAAACGAAAATGGTTAAAAATAAGAGATACAAGAGTATACTGGTAATGGAATCCTAAGGTATGCAGTGTGATTAAAATCTCTGGTTAGCGCTAATTACTACAGGTGTGGCAAGGAAAGTATAAAAATTTCAGCAGCATACTGGAGTCCTTTGTTATGTCATCAATAGCGGCTTTCAGAACAAAAAGCTTGTACTTTTAGTCTGTAGTTTTGGCTACGTTTGGGCTGGATAGGTATTTCTTTCGTTGCAAATCTCATCGATGAAGAAGCTAGTGCCTGTAAGTTTGTTTCCATTTGGAAAGGACATGTTATCTAAGACAGTAAGACTACACATTTCCGTGAGGGTTAGATGGGAGGCGGAGGGTTGTAGGCTAGGACAATTTACTGCGAAAATTTGGTCAGTATGGACATATTCCAGATGTCAAATTTTAGCAGTAGGATGATTATCGGCGGTGAATAGCTCCTGCTGACAAGTGCTCTCAATGCAAACTTTAATGCAATAGTTTAAACCCACAGATACACTCCGTTTCAGTCACACACACAGAGAAAGTGTACTTTAAAAATTTTAAATTAATAAAGTTGGGCACTTGGTACCTTGTTGGGGGGGGGGGGACATTAACAACTTTCACAATTCAAATGGAACACGCCCATTTCATTTAGTGGACGTGTTTCAATATCATCCGGCGAGCACTGGCAGGCAGGAAGACAAATGCTGGGGTGGGTCCTCAGGCCGTACAATGGGAGTCGTAAGCCACGGGTTCCTGGAGCACCGAAGCGTACGCTCCACAGAGCACTCGTTTCCGGAAGGCCAGTCATCGTGAGAGGAAGATAACGCAGAATTCCGTCAACACCAGTCATTTCTGAAGACTCGGCGCCCAGACACAATTCCCCATGCAGGACCGGTGGTGAGCCCCCAGGCCGAACGAGGGATTTCTTCGTATGTTTGCAACATCTGCCGGCGAATAAATTAAAGTAGTGCAAACCCCTCGCTAGGTAAGGAAGGCCGCGGTGTAGTAGCCGAGCGGTGCCGGGCACAAAAAATAATAATAATAAAAAATAAAATAAATATAAAAATTTGCCGGGCGCCGTAGCTCAGCGCGCCCGGTCAGAGGGCTGAATGCCCTCTGTAATAAAAAAAGCTGAGCCAAGAACACGTCGAACAAAAAAACTAACAAACATTATCAACGTCCGCAAGGAACGGACTACACATAGAGCACAAAAAAAAAAAAAAAAAAAAAAAAAAAAAAAAAAAAAAAAAAAAGAGAGAATGCGGTCTAAAGCGTCTCGCTGCGGAGCGCGCGGTTGCTCGCCGTGGAGGTTCGAGTCCTCCCTGGGGCATGGGTATGTGTGTTTGTCCTTAGGTTAGTTTACCTAGGTTTAAGTAGTTTGTAAGCTACGGACTGATGACCACGCAATTTGGTCCGATAAGATTTACAAACTTTTTTTTTGGTAAGGAAGCCCCATACCTCGCTTTCACAGCATTTCCCTTGGGAAAGCGAGCTGCGGGAAGCAGTGCCCCGCCATAAAGTTCAATATTTTCCACGCGCACCAGAAATAACGTTAGCAATTGACTGACACGACTCTTTTCTGTATATCACTACGCAGGTGGAATCGTGCAATTTGCCTTTTAACTCGCCGCTGCAAATAGTCTGGAGCCTCCATTGGCTCAGAGTGGTGAGGAGCGTCACTTGAGGTTAGTCTTCCAACAGACTACGCTCTGGAGGAGAGTTCCTTCGATAGCAGGCTCTCGTTGAGAGAGGAAACTTGCATTCCGTATTAGACTTCAGTCTGGAGTCAGTCTTAGTGCTTAACAACACAGTTTGTGAGAGCAGGTTTAACTTAGCTGTACCGGCAGCTAAGTATTCAACCATATTCTCGTCCCGAACTCATATTGGTAGAAGCGGACAACTATCATTGTGTCAGTCAGCCAATATTCTGATATTTGTTTTCCTCGCCCTAAACTTACGAGATGTGTCAACTGAATTATCATGCAAGGCGGCAGGAAGCTGCGGTGGTTCGGCACCAATGAACCGAGGTCTGTGGAAGCTCGATGAATTGCAGCCATCAACCTCACACCGTTACGTCGACGACGCATCTCCGCTTTGACAGCCTTAGGCTACGGCCACACGAGCGTTTTTTTCACGCGCGTTTCTGCTTGACTTGACGCCGACATTATGGACCGCTGCCTGTAGAATGGGGCTGGCCACACGACGCGTTTCCGCACGCCGCGGGCTCCATCCGAGCTGCGTGTTTTCCACGCTGGGCGCTGGCCATACGAGCGGGAGGCACGCTGCGGTTTTACGACCCTCCTGGGGGTTGCCGCCTTCTAGGAACAAGGGCAGTACAGGGTGACTAAAGATTTGTTCCCTATATACTAGAGCGGAGTGCGTTTTTGCATTATCTATATTAGAATTATTTATATATGTGTAGTATAACACAGCGTTATTTATATTAGTGTAATAGGTCTGATGAAAAATTATCAGTGTCTGGGCAAAGTGTCATCACTGATTTGACCAGGTATACTGTACGCCTATTGGAGAAACTTGTGGGACAGCCTGTATGCAGGTGTTCTCGTGACGTAGCTGGGGTTAATGGGATGGGACTCGGCAGCTCGCTATTTCGACAGACTTTACCACCTTCGATCTTTCAGTTAATACAGGATGAATCCAATATTTCTTTTCACGTCGTCGTTTGCGACGCCTGTGTTGCAAGAACCGCATTCTTAGTTAATGCCATTGCACTCCCACAGTAACTGATAGCAAACTGCGCACATGAAGTGTTGCCGCAGCTGGCACGGACGCGTTGCTAATGGGATTTCGCTGGGCTTCACGGCACGTGTGGCCACCACTTCCTGAGCTCCGCGTGTTGCCCGGCAGAAACGCGCGTTAAAAACACGCTCGTGTGGCCGTAGGCTTATGAGTGGAAAAATATTCCCGGCCCGGCATTAATCTGTGTTAATAAACATGTCTTAAGTTTCCTGCCTTGTAGTGAATGAGAAAGCTTGCTTGTGAAAACCCTGCACATCTCATACAGTAGGGATGTGTTTTGCACCCTTTACCTCCCCAGCCTTGCTAAGTGTGGATGCATAAATAATAATAATTTCTTTTGTCAATAGTTATCTTTCTATTCATTGAATTACGTGTCAAAATTGAAAATAAAGTAGAGTCAGTCACTGAATCTATCATTTGTCAGTATCCCACTACCCTACCAACTAAGAATTTCTTTTATTACAACAGCAGATTACTAATCAGGAGCCATCGTCCTAAATATTAGCTTAAAGTGTAGTGGCGTAAAGTCAGCGCCACAAGCCAGACGTAAGAGAACGATCGAGGAGAAGGCAGCGATCGACCGAAAGCCAATAGCAAGCAAGCGCCACGCATACTGGAGGGAGCAACCGAAGATGCGCGCCCTCTACAAGCGGCAATGTCTAGGCCGACATACGTCTGGACGGACCGACAGTTATTAGTGAGAACCCTGGCAGTTATTATTAAAAACTCACGCAGTTACTAGGCATCTACGAAGTCATAAATAGGTCAGTACTAAGTCAGAATGTGGCTACGAACTTAGAAGGAACTAGGTCACAGCGCAACTAGCATCATACGGACGATGCCGCGAGAAGCAAGAAGAGAGAAGAAACAGACATATGTTCTAAGGTTGGGTACTATAATTTTAGTCAATAAAACTTGTATTACTTATCAGAATACGACGAGGTGACAAGATTAAGTTTGGTCGTTAGAACACACAATCTTTCATTATTAGTCCAGGCTATTGTAGGAAATGTTAATAAACTACATCACATTGAATAAGTCATCTGCCCTATACTCTAAGAGAACTGTTGCAACACCATTCCTTGAGAACTGTGAGGTAAATTATGTATTCGTACGAATGTTACTTTAGCACAAAAAATAAATATCAGGAATAGTTTATTGTGGACAATTTGAAATAAACAATAAGTACAAACAAGTGTACAGATATGATTACAGTTATCTCAGGGCTTGGACATGACGTTCCTACTGATTTTATGTTTAACAATCCCACATTTTCTTCGACAGTTTCGTCAACGATTCAAGCTTGTTTGTGAACTTTCTTTCTAGTAATACTCTTTTCGCATACGATATTGGTCGGCAGTCTTTCAAAGCAACAGGGATGTTCACCATTCGGGTTCAGCAGCAATGTCGACATTCGTGTCTGCTTCCACATTACCCACTGCAGAATTTTCACGTTAATACTGATTGACAACTGGTGATACTGACGATTCTTCGGATTGTGTCCTTCCTTTCAATAACGACATGAGCCGTAACATCAGGTGATCTTTAATTTACGTAATATATTTTTTACAAAATGTACTCAATTAGATTTTCTAAGAACTTAATTTCATGTTATGGGGCAATAACGGAAATCGCTACTCATGCCAATTAAATAATATTAATAATAGAAGGGAAGTCAGAGATTTTTTGTACTGAAGCGGTCTTCTAGAGAACACCTGATGGCGAACTTTAATTTCATACATCACACGTTATTAAGGTTACATGTAAAGGGTGGATGGTCGGTTCCATATAAGGATATTTGTTAATCTCTTGGTTAAAACCCCTGCAACCTGGTCTCTATCTCTGTGTCCAGCCCTTCTTCTCCCGCCACTGCGCCCATGGCACCCTTACAATTTCTGATTTCAAAATTAAATATCTCTAAAACAAAGATCGATAGAGGAATGCAGTAAACGGTATGTTTATTGTGAAAGCTGTAAGAAGTTTATACAGCAGTTTGAAATAATAGTTACAAAAGCTGCTAACAGATGGCGCTGTAATCGCCGTACGTAATGCCTAGTATAAATAGTGCTCCGAATCCCAGAGCGATCAGTTCCACTATTGAAACGTGAAAGGAGGTTAGCATACCGCAGTAAGGGATTAAAACCATGTACTCCATTGAACAACGTGTTTTTCTGGTGCTAGAGTACCACAGGTTAGAAGAGAGTCCTACGGCAACAAGGCGAAGTTTTCAAGCACAATTTAATGTTCCAAAAGGATTCGATGCGAAAACCATTCGTACGCTCTTCGCAAAATTTCAACGAACTGGCAGCGTAACTGATGATCTAGTGGGGCATGTTGGCCGCAAGCCAACCGCAGTTACGCCTGAAAATATCGCCACAGTTTCTGGAATCATTCAGCGAAATCCAATGTCATCCGTCCGTAGAATTGCATCTGAGACTGGTTTGAAGCGTTCCAGCACGCAGAAAATACTGTGAAAGAGCCTACACATGTTTCCATTCAAAATTCAAACGCACCAGGCCATACCCGTACGAGCTGTGCAACAAAGGGTTGCCTTTGCTAATCAGATGCTCACAATGATTGATAGTGAAGCATTTGATGTTGGCTGCATCTGGTTTACAGATGAAGCACACTTCCACCTGAATGGATACGTGAATAAGCAGAACTGGCGATTTTGGGGTTCCGAAAAGTTACTGTGTGGGCTGCAGTATGGAGCAGAGGCATTATTGGCTCTTTTTTCATTCGAGAAACGGTCACTGGTGCACGTTACGTTGCAATTTTGGAACAATTTGTCGCCACACAGCAAGTGTTAGAGGATCGACCAGGTACTGAATGGTTTATGCAACCCGGCCGCGGTGGCCGAGTGGACTGATGCGCGTAAGTCACGGTCTGCACGGCCACTACGGTCCCCCCTCGGGCATGGATATTTGTGCCGTCCTAGTTCGTAAGTAGTTCATAAGTAGTTTGTAAGTTTAGGGACTGATGACCCCGTAGTTAAGTCCCATAAGCCTTACAAACATTTGAACATTTTTTATTCTTTCATGGTCAAGTCTACAAGCCGCGCGGCAGTAGCCGAGCGGTCTGGAGCGCCACGTTATGGGTCGTGCGGCCTCCCGCGTCGGAGGTTCGAATCCACCCTCGGGCATGGATGTGTGTGTGTCCTTAGGTTAGTTTAACTTTGCTTAAGTAGTTTGTAAGTCTAGGGACTGATGACCAACGTAGTTTGGTCCCATAGAATTAAAAACATTTGAACATTTTTTAAGTCTACAAAATTACTTTTTAGATTGGAATGAAACTGTAGGTGTTTGTCGAAATCTGTATGTGACGTATCCTCCTCCACGCACAATACAAAGTTTTATTTAAGACATTGGTGAAAGTGAAGTCTGCAAAATTTCATCAAGATCGGAAAAGGTATAGATTTGTGTGCAATAGAAACACAGGGACACATTGAGGAACGCACTCCTAGGTTCTCTGAAATTATCCAATTTTCAGGTAAATGTTATTTGACATCAACATTGTCCTGAAAATTACGAATACATGAAAATAAAAAGATATGTACGTTGCTTAGAGTGGCCATTTTGAACAGCAGCTGAATTGTATTTCACTGTAATGTTTTTAAAGTAAACACCTTTTGCTACTGCGAATGAAGGTTTATTTTTATATTTATAAGTCACCCATACGCGTTTCGCCTTTGTCTCAAGGCATCATCAGTGGGTGTCCTGAAATATTTACATGTTTTTGTTTATATATAAAGGTTAGGTTTCTTACATATGTATAAAACATTTCATTTCTGATTTAAAACATTTCGTTGTTTGCTATAAAATGGTGTACTTACAGCACTTGCTACTCCACGTCAGTCTCTTTCTGGCAACCAGGTCGAAAGGTTATAGGCCTACTGTTCTGAACTGCAATGTGTTTCAGTTGATAAGTAGTTTGTAAGTTTAGGGACTGATGACCCCGTAGTTAAGTCCCATAAGCTTAACAAACATTTGAACATTTTTAGAGATGGAGGGAATGCTCTGATTGTTTTGGTAATCAGTGAGTCCTACATTGCACAGGATGCTATCCCATTGTTACAGCCATTTCTTCGACCGGAAGGTGATGTTTTTTTACGGAAGGGCAACACACGCACCCATCGGGCTGCTGCGATACAACGAGCACTTCGTGGTGTATATAAATTAACGTCAAAGACATGATGAAATGTAAACATACTCGATATGGTGAACCTGAAGAAACATCGGTGAATTGCAACAAAATACCTAAGACGCTTTGAACGGTATATTCCATAACGCATTCGGCACCTTTATAATCATTATCGTGCGTGAATACACGACTGTGTCAATACTAGGAGGAGGTTTCATTGTGTAATAATGCTCACTTTAATGTGACATTTCTGATTTATTTGCAACTTCATGTTCAAATAAAGTGACCTTGACTTTTAAGACTCCGATTTCTTTCCGACAGTTCCAGCCATCGTTAATCCCGAACGTGCGTTCAGATATGGATAAATAAACGGTATGTACAGTCGCCTGCTTGACTATTCTGAAATTATCTGCCGTCGTAACCACAATCACATAAGTGAACAACGAGGGTTTGTAATGCCAGAGTTTAATTTGTCGTGATTGTGATACATTGGTTTGGCCTGAGCTCTTAGCTTCTATATCCTCTGTACAGGCAGTCTCTGTGGGATCGTCAAAGCGAGGGATCAGCTACGTAACGACGACATTCACCAGTCAAGGCTCTTGTTGCGTAACTGCAGCTCTTACAACGGAGTCGTGTTGTAAGCCTATTAGAAGCTTTGTGGCACTACAGATGTTCGTGACAATGTGTGGTAGCTGTCTATTGGCTTTTAACTATAGTATTTTGAGCGCGTCTTGTTCTCGAGTGCACGCGGCAATAGAACAGTGCATGAGCAGTTACCAGAACGTAAACACATGTAGCGTGAGCGGTGAAAGCACGTACCACTGCAAACATCATGATTCAAACAGGATGTGTGCCTCTGTATGGACTACCCTTTCTTGCAGCAATCACTCATATGTGACTCGAATGTGCACTGAGAGTTTGTGGAGTGAAGAAACAGTTCCTGTCACAGATTCTTTCCAGAGGAAACTGTTTCGGGTTTATCATACACGTCAGGTACATAGATAATTTATTCTTCTACTGGGGGAAGGGGCCAGTGGTACAGTTGTCTTCTGGAGGGGGTTCTGTTATCTTTCGAAGAAGGGGCTGGGCCACTTCTCAGCTTCATTCAGATCGGTAGCCAAAATAACTGCATCTGAAATGTTGTCTAGCCCCTTCAGTACTAAAAATGTAAACATGGCTTGCAATGGGAGCTATAAAACATTACTCCATGGGTAAGGCTCTGGGGGGACTGTCCCCTCCTCTAGTGTCTCCTTCGTTACCAGTGCCCCTGATACACGTTCGCGCATTATTACCATCAGAAGCGTTCTTTGCAATTAAAGAAACTCGAATTTTAAGGTAATACAGACACCCCTTGATGACGTGACTTTGCTATTGATTTACGATTTGTTGTCAGTTATCATTAAAAAAAAGTCAGCTCGTGAAGTGGCACAGTACTTACTTCAGAAAGTTACTGTTTCCAGCGAAGGTTTAACGCAATAGAATTGTGTTAAAACGGAAATTTTAGGTGAAAGATTTTATACTTTACTACAGAAAGTTATTGTAATTAACTTCCTTTCTTTAAGTCACAATTACATTCCCACCCCTACACGATTCAGTATTAGAGCTCGAGACCTCAACTCCAGCGAGCTCAAACTCGTCATCACCACCAAACTATTGCGAACTGGAAGAGCACTAACCATCTGTGACACGCGACTGTAATCACTGGTCGTATGAGGGAATAAAAAATTAAAGAGACCTATTATTCACCTCATTGCATTCATAAGTAGTTTGTAAGTTTAGGGACTGATAACCCCGTAGTTAAGTCCCATAAGCTATACAAACATTTGAACATTTTTTCATGGGTTCTTAGACTTACAGACTATTTAAAGTAACTACCACAAACCTACGCTAAGGAAAACACACACACTCATGCCCGAGGGAAGACTGTAACCTCTGACGGGGAGCGTCCACCCAATCCGTAGCACAGTGCCTTAGACCACACAAGCACTCCCGCGCAGCTACACGTAATGAGAAGCGGATTGTACGCATGGCATTCGTTGATCGCTCTGTCATATCACGTACCAGATCATAACAAATTCGATCTGTTGGGCAACAAGTAGTGTCCGAGATTACCCTACCTAAATTCGTAAACTCTGAAATGCTGGTGTTGACCTGGCGAGGTACTTCACTTTTTAGTTACCACACAGTTACAAGATGATACGTTTCATCCACCAAACCCGAGGTCGATTAAAAATGTGTGTCTTAGTGCATGTAAGGTGTTCTGTCAACACGACATATAAATTGGGACAATGGAGAAGAAACGCTTGTTTGGAAAGGCAAGCCTGTACCACAAGCAGGTGGAAAGAGTATATAGAGGGGCTCTACAAAGAAAATGAACTAAGAGACAATATTGTAGGAAGGGAAGAGGATGTAGATGAAGATGAAATAGGAGATACTGTACTGAGAGAAGAATTTGACAGAGCCCTGAAAGACCTAAGTCGAAACAAGGCCCCTGGAGTAGATGTTATTCCCTGAGAGCTACTGAAGTCTCTGGGAGAACCAGCCATGACAAAATTGTTTCACCTGGTGTGTAAGATGTATGAGACAGGTGAAGTACCCTCAGACTTTAAGAAAAATGTTATAATCCCCATACCTAAGAAAGCAGGTGCAGACAGGTGTGAAAACTACAGAACGATCAGTTTAATAAGTCATGGTTGCAAAATATTAACCCGAATTATATACAGAAGGATGGAAAAGCTGGTAGAAGCCGCCCTCGGGGAAGATCAGTTTGGGTTCAGGAGAAATGTAGGAACACGGGAGGCAATACTCACTTTACGGCTTATCCTAGAAGATAGATTAAGAAAAGGCAAACCTACATTTTTAGCTTTTGTAGATTTGGAGAAGGCTTTTGACAATGTTGATTGGAATAAACTCTTTCAAGTTCTGAAGCAAGCAGGAGTAAAATATAGGGAACGTAAGGTTATTTACAACTTGTACAAAAAACAGAAAGCGGTTGTCAGAGTTGAAGGGCATGAAAGGGTTGCAGTGGTTGGAAAGGGAGTAAGACAGGGTTGTAGTCTTTCTCCATTGTTGTTCAATTTGTACATTGAGCAAGCTATAAAGGAAAGCAAGGAGAAATTTGGAGAAGGAATTAAAGTTCAGGGGGAAGACTTAAAAACATTGCGTTTTGCCGACGACATAGTAATTCTGTCAGATACAGCAGAGGACCTGGAAGAGCTATTGAACGGAATGGACAGTGTGCTGAAAGGTGCATATAAAATGAACATTAACAAGAGCAAAACTAGGGTAATGGAGTGCAGTGTAGGAAAATCAGGTGATGCTGAAGGAATTAGATTGGGAAACGAAGCAATAAAGGAGGTAGATGAGTTTTGTTACTTGGGCAGTAAAATAACAAATGATGGTCGCAGTACAGAGGATATAAAATGCAGAATGGCAATGGGTAGAAAGGCATTCTTGAAAAAGAGAAATTTGTTAACATCGAATATTGATTTAAACCTAAGGAAGTTCTTTCTGAAGGCATTTGTATGGAGTGTTGCCTTGTATGGGAGTGAGACATGGACGATAAGAAGTGCGGACAGGAAGAGGATTGAGGCTTTTGAAATATGGTGCTACAGAAGAATGCTGAAGATTAGGTGGGTGGATTGCGTAACTAATGAGGAGGTACTGAACAGAATTGGGGAGAAAAGGAATTTCTGGCATACCTTGACTAAAAGAAGGGATAGATTGGTAGGACAAATTCTTAGATATCAAGGAATTGTGAATTTAGCGTTGGAGGGAAGTGTATGGGGAAAAAATCGCAGGGGAAGACCAAGAGATGGATACAGTAAGCAGATTCAGACAGATGTAGGTTGTCGCTCTTATGTGGAGATGAAGAGGCTTGCTCAGGATAGGGTATTGTGGAGAGCTGCATCAAACCAGTCTCCGGACTGAAGACCACAACAACAACAACAAGTGGGAGTCAACAATATATTTTCGCATTCGGAGGAAAATGTTGGCGATTGTAGTTTAGTAAGCAGCCCACGCCGCAGCGATAAGCGTCGTTGATGTAATGATTCCCATCCCAGATCCTGTATCATTTCCGTAACGCTGTCTCCCGTGTATCGCGACAATACGAAACGAGATGCCCTTCTTTGGACTCTTTCGATGTCCTCCGTCAAACCCACCTGATAAGGATCCCACACTGGGCAGCAAAACTCCATAAAAGGACGGACAAGCCTAGTGTACGCAGTTCCTTTTGTAGTTCTGTTGCATCTTTTAAGGGTTCTGCCAATAAGACGCAGTCTCTGGTTCGCCTTTCCCACGACACTATCTACGTGTTCTTTCCAATTTAAGTCAGAAGTAATTGTAATTCCTAGGTATTTTGTGGAGTTTACGGCCTTTACATTTGATTGATTTATCATGTAAACAAAGTTTAACGGATTTCTTTTTGTACTCATGTGGACGACTTCACACTTTTCATTATTTAGAGTCAATTGCCAATTCTTACACCATACAGATATCTTATTCAAATCGTTTTGCAGTTGGTTTTGATCTTCAGATGATTTTACTAGACGGTAAATGACGGCGTCATCTGCAAACAACCTAAGAGAGCTACTTAGATTTTCCCCTAAATCTTTTATGTAAATAAGGAACAGCAGAGGACCAATAACACTACCCTGTGGAACGCCCGATATCGCCTCCGTTTTAGTCGATGCCTTACCATCGATTACTACGAACTGTGTCCTCTCTGAGAGGAAATCCCCTATCCAGTCGCAAATTTGGGGCGATATACCGTAACCACGCAATTTGATTAAAAGCCGTTTGTGACGTACGGTGTCAAAAGCCTTCTGGAAATCAAGGAATACGGAATCAATCTGCGAACCCTTGTCGATATCACACATCTCTTCGTGTGAATAAAGAGCTAGTTGTGTTTCGCATGAACGATATTTTCTAAATCCATGTTGACCTTGGGCCAATAGATCATTGAATACAGGATTTGTTCCAAAACACTGCTGCAAATTGAAGTCAATGAAATAGGCCTGTAGTTTAATGGGTTACTCCTACTGCCTTTCTTGAATATCGGTGTGACCTGTGCAACTTTCCAATCTTTTGGTACAGATCCTTCTTTGAGAGAGCGGTTGTACATGGCTGTTAAGTAAGGAGCTATCGCTTCAGCATAATCAGATAAAAATCTAATGGGTATACAATCCGGACCAGAAGATTTGTTCTTGTTAAGTGATTTTAGTTGCTTCACTATTCCTATGATATCTACTTCTACGTTACCCATTACGGCATCTGTTCGTAATTCGAAATCTGGAATATTGGTTTCGTCTTCTTTGGTGAATGAGTTTCTAAAAGCTATGTTTAGTAACTCTGCAGCCCCTATGCCATTTCCATATTCAGCACGTCACAAGTTGGTCCCTAATATGTGGACCACATGCGTAGGATTAATTATTTTCATGATAACACTGCACTATTACACAGTAACTCGCTTGCGAACACTCCAAGAGACAAAAATGTATACCAGCTATAACACTCACTCTTCTGTAGCACTGGTTAGTGCAGCTACACTGTTCACCATCTAGTGGCGCTAGCAGACAAGTGCGTCGTTTTGCATGGAAATGATGCACACCACTGTTTTGATTGTACTTGTTTGTTGTTCTAAGAATGGTTTCGTGCGGTTCCGAGCTTTCGGGGTCAAACGTGCCCCTTGTCAATGTGATCGCGAAGTGCGGGAACAATTTTGTCATTTTGTCGCTGTCACCAAGTGTGATCATGACTTATTTCTCTGAACTACAGAAACGGCAAAGGCGGATGTCTGCAACCGATGACAAATTTCACTGAGTAAAGTATCGCGGCTACGGTATGCAATCGTTTGTTGACCACCGCCCGCTTCTTCACACCGAGTAGCTGCATGTGTACGATAGAAGTACTTTTAGAACTTCCATCCGGAAAGCTGGTGTAGTCAGCAAGCTGAAATTTGGAAAGAGTTACGTAAAACATCCCCAAAACTTGATTTGCCATACGCTGAGTCGCGAACGCCATTTCTTGTTGTGTATGTTCCAATTCTGTAAAATTTTTCATATCATCTGCCTTCAATTGTAATAATTGTGTCTTTGTTTAAATTGAACCAAAATTTCATTTCCGACAGCACTCATTTAATAACAGTTTAGTGTTAGATATTTTAGAAAGGTGGATTTATAAACTACATAGGAAGAAAATCTCAGATGAAGTCTATCATGGGACCAATTGTCTCGGATTATAAGTCTCTTCTTAAATGGGTCAGAGGCATTAGCGTTTACAGGACACGAACTTAATAAAGTAGTACACAAATTTACACCACGCCCCTTTTAATGTAAGGAAACAAACTGCTAAGGTCATCAGTATCTAGACTTACACGCTACTTACAGTAACTTAAGCTAAGGACAACACACACACACACACACACACACACACACACACACACACACACACACATACACACACATGCCCAAGGGAGGACTCGAAGCTCCAATGGCAGCGTCCGCGAAAGCCCTGACATGGCGACTCAGACCCCGCGCGCTTTCCCGTGCGGAGAGCGCACACTTGCAGCAGCAAGGACCGTCCTGAAGGAGTAAATTATTGTGTTGACCACTGAGGCAACGCCACATGCCTTACCAGTGAGATTGGTGTAATGAAAGATAGACATGGACAAGCGAATAATACGATTTATTTATTTTACCGACGAATCCCGATTCCGTTTGCCCCACCATGATGGTTTCTTAGGAGTGTCGAGACACGAGATGAGAGTCTGTATAAGTGTTGTTTTATACATCGCTACACTAGTGGTCCAGTTAGGTTATGGTTTGGGTTCGAACTATACTCCACTTCTGCAGTCCCGTAGTACGCAATGCCTGTACAACATTAAGCTTACGAGGAGTGTTCAAATGATAAGGTACGAAACGTCTTAACAGCCAAACGGGTTGTAATTTCAATATGCCGCTTTAGGATACCGTAGTGCTAGACACACGAAGCATGCGCCGCCATCCCCCCCCCCCCCCCCCTAAAAAATTCAATGCTGTGCCCACAGCAGGCAAGTTGACACTCACCGTCTTTTTCGATGTCCGAGGTTCAATACTAATCGAATTCTTCGAGCACGGAGAAACCATTAACAGTAACGTCTACTGTGAGACACCTGTAGCCTACGCAAGTCCATCGAGAGCAAATTACCTTGGCTGCTCTCGGAGGGAGTGATTGGGCTCCACGATAACGCGCGTCCATACGTCTCCAGGGCATCCAAAGGGAACTGGCCAAGTATAAGTGGGAAAAGCTTGAGCATCCGCCTTACAGCCCGGAAATGTCGCCCTGTGACTAGTATCTGTTTGGTCCGGTAAAGGAACATCTGAAAGGGAAGCGCTTCAACTCGGAAGGACATAGTATGGGACTGGCCCTTGTCACAGCCACAGAAATTGTGCGAACAAAGAATTCTTCCGCTCGTTAAACAGTAAGATAATTGTTCTAATGCCTCTGGTGATTACTGTTGAATAAAGACTTCAATTATACCCACAGTGTCGTTTCGTAACGTTCGTGTGTACATCACTAATCTACATTTACATCTACATGGGATACTCTGCAAATCACATTTAAATGCCTGGCAGAGGGTTCATCGAACCACCTTTGTACTATTCATCTACCATTCCATTCTCGAATAGCGCGCGGGAAGAAATAACATCTCAATTTCTCCATTCGAGCTCTGATTTCTCGTATTTTATTCTGATGATAATTTCTACCTATATACGTGACAGTCAACAATATATTTTCTCATTCGGAGGAGAATGTTGGCGATTGGAGTTTCGTAAGTAGGCCACGCCGCAGCGATAAGCGCCGTTATTGTAATGATTCCCATCCCAGATCCTGTATCATTTCCGTAACGCTGTTTCCCCTGTATCGTGACAATACAAAACGAGCAGCGCTTCTTTGGACTCTTTCGATGTCCTTTGTCAAACCCACGTGATAAGGATCCCACACTGGCCAACAATACTCAAAAAAAGGACGGACAAGCGTAGTGTATGCAGTTTCTTTAGTAGTTCTGTTGCATCTTTTAAGGGTTCTGCCAATGAAACGCAGTCTTTGGTTCGCCTTTCCCACGACATTATCTACGTTTTCTTTCCAGTTTAAGTTTGAAGCAATAGTAATTGATAGATATTTTGTGGAGTTTACGGCTTTCACTTTTGATTGATTTATCTTGTAAAAAAGTTTAACGGATTTCTTTTCTTACTCATGTGGACGACTTCACATTATTTAGAGTTAATAATTGCCAATTTTTACACAGCAGTTGACTTTGATCTTCAGATGATTTTTCTTGACGGTAAACAACGGCGTCATCTGCAAAAAACCTAAAAAAGCTACTTAGATTTTCTCCCAAATCATATTTATGTAAATAAGGAGCAGCAGAGGACCAATAACACTCCTTGTGGAACGCCCGATATCACCTTTGTTTTAGTCGATGCTTTACCATCGATTACTACTAACTGTGTCCTCTCTGACAGGAAATTCCCTATCCAGTCACAAATTTGGGGCGATATACCATATCCATAACCACCTGATCACTGACGAAACAGTAACTGTAGTAATCGATCCAATTTGTTTTGGTGTTGTTGAATGACAGTTCGAAGTTTTGCTTTTATATGATCTCTCAGAAGAATACCATTAATAGAAGCAGGATCCCCTCACTTGATAAGCACTTGATTTTGACGTAAGTGGTGTTTTACATCAGGAATTTCAGCCAATAATCTTATATATTTTTCTGTGAGGAATGCTTAAATATAATCCCTGCATTAAAAAAAATTCTTGTAGGTGTTGCAGTCGAGGTTTAGCTTATAGAGCATTGTGTAACACTAGAAGCACTCTTGCACGAAGGAATTTATGTTTTCCTCTCCATGGAGCCAATGCACTCTGATGGATTCGATGACTGGACGACAAATAAAGACATCAACCAATTTAGAACATACCTGAGTGCTTTAAATGAATATTTAAAAGAGGTTTAGCGTTGCATTGGTGGTGATTCGTGTCACGGCTGAGAGAGTTTGATTTAACCGCAAATCTGTCCTTTGTTTTGTTTCATCTGTGGCGCGGTTTTATTTCGACTTCCGCGAGAGGGTGTGCGTTCGGGTAGCGAACGTTGAAGTAACGACGAGTAGTTGGGTTCTGACAGCAGAGGTGACAGACTGACAGGAAGGAACGGCGGCATTGACTTGTAGCCCGCGATGAGCAGGACGCTTCATTTTGATACCTTGCCATGGGCTTAAGAGTGTCGCTTCCGCATCTTCTCATGCACATACCGTTTCCTGGGGACTGCCGATCTTGACCGTAAAGTGTGTTTTCCTGATCCAACTTGCTGATATTATGGGAGAAACCTAGTATACGCTGCGTCAGTACTTTTCACTGCCTTCTCAGCCTGTAAAATGTTTTAATTTGTTATTACTGTTAACCAGGTTCCTAAGAACATCGTTTTGCTTAGCTACACAGTTAGGTATCTGAGTAGCGAAATCAGTCTGCTGCGGTGCTGAAGCAATAAGACTTGTATTGATAGAAATGGTGCGCATTAAGCATCGTATTTGACTAAAAAAATGTTCAAATAATTGTAAATCTATCGGACCAAACTGCGTGGTCATCAGTCCGTAGCTTACAAACTACTTAAACCTAGGTAAACTAACCTAAGGACAACACACACACCCATGCCTCAGGGAGGACTCGAACCTCCACGGCGAGCAACCGCGCGCTCCGCAGCGAGACGCTTTAGACCGCTCGGCTACTCCAATGTGACTAAAAATTTTATTGGAGAGTTGTAATGCGCCAGAACGCTCGGCCACTGCGGCCGGCAGAAAATATCTTAGGGAAGGTGAAGCAAAAGCTACCTTACATTATCAGGACACGTAAAAGATGCAACACTTGTACTAAGGACATTGCCTACACTACACTTTTTAGTTCTTTTTTGGAGTATACCTACGCATTGTGGGATCTCCACCAAGTTCGACTGAAGAAGGCTACATAAAAAGTCCGCAGAAGAGTAGCTCGTTTCGTATCATCCCGATACAGGGGATGGAGTGTCACGGAAATAATGGACGAATTGGGGTAGAAATCATTTAAAGAAAAGCGTAATTCGTTGCGGAGAAATCTATTTGAGAAATTTCTGTCAACAACTTTCTCCTCCGAATGCGAACACATTTTATTAGCACCCACTTACATAGGGAGGCATGGTCATTATAATAAAATGAGAGAAATCGGATCGAAAACTGAAAGCCGTATGTGTTCCTTTCTCTCGAGCTACTAGAGAATGGAACGGAACAGAAATGTTATGAAAGCGGTTCGATAAACCCACTGCTAAGCCGTTAAATGTGATTTGCAGAGTAAACATTTAGATGTATTGTGTTGATGCTAAACTGGACAGAGAAGCACAGACCGAAAGGAGTTTTCTATCATAGTCATTTTTTATAGATTTAGAAAACCAACATGAAAAGTTATCGAGTTGCAATCACAAAGACTATGTAAATACTGAACATGCAAGGTTATACGTTTAACATCTTCGTCCACTGGGTTGCAAATGCAACATGGAAAATTGGTGCCGGCCGCGGGGACTGAGTCGCGCCAGTCACCGTTTGCACGGCTACTATGGTCGGTGGTTCGAATCCCCCCTCGGGCATGGATATTTGTGCCTTCCTTAGTATAGGGTAGTTGATAAGTAGTTTGTAAGTTTAGGGACTGATGACCCCGTAGTTAAGTCCCATAAGCTGTACAAACATATGTACATTTCTTTGTTTTGAAAATTGGTTGTTCAATCGGCCTACAAAAATATTTCTGAAATGTAATGCAATCAAGACTTAGAAAATACCGATCATCGAAGAAAAAATCCTGTTGCTGCAGATCCAGAAAGGGCAGAAAAAAGACGACGTGAACATAAAGAACGCCACAATTAAGGAAAGTGCAATGAAGAATAGGTCTCCTAAATCACCAATTTTTTATGTGTCAAAAATCCGAACTGGAAATGTCAACTATCTCATCAATTCTTTCTTAAACTTGGTGTAATAAACAAAAATTAACGACAAAATTAATGGCTTCAACATAGTTCTGAAGAACATAACCCTTTACTAGAACAAAATATTAGAGCTAGTAAGAAATTTAAAAAACAGGACATAACTTTCAAAATAACTAAGATGAAAGAGTAAACAAGGAGGTCACAGCTGAATGTTTTACCTGAGGCCAAAACAATGTTTGCTCAAAAAAAAAAAAAAAAAAAAAAAAAAAAAAAAATATATATATATATATATAAAGCGGAGCTCACATCATATTGAAAATTCCTTTATGTTATCTTCAGATGCGATTGCTGATCCTTTGCCATGTCATTCGTCACACTAAACATGGCCAAAAAATGTCCAAATGTTTGTAAATCTATCGGACTTATCTGCGTGATCATTAGTCCGTAGCTTACAAACTACTTAAACTAAGGAAAACTAACCTAAGGACAACACAAACATCCATGCTCGACGGGGGACTCGAACCCCCGAAGGCGATGGGCCGCGCGCATCGCAGCATGGCGCTCCAGTATGCATGGCTAATCCGCCGCGGCCATGGACAAATAAGGTTATTACTCAACACAAATTTCTCATTTCAGTTAAGGCTAAGTCATCGGAATCGTCAGAAAACAGCCAACACATCCAATTTTTGATGTTATAATAATAAGTATTTTATTACGGAAAGTGGCGAGAAGACTTAAACGAGTTGAGGTTTGTTGTGCGATAACAGACCGATGAATTTGGAAGTGTGAAAGCAACATAGAGCGTCCTCAAGTAAGACGTATTTTTATAGCCTGTGAACAATAAAAGGAAAATATTTTTTTGTTTAGATATACCACATTTCTTGACATTATTACGTCTTTTTATTGACGACCGAATCGTCCTGTTTGGCTATATCATACTTGTGGAATATCTTTTCCAGCACCAGGCGAGTTATCTTTCGATTACATTTGACATGCACAACAGAACTGTGGAATAACTGCCCAGCTATTTTTCAAGTTCTGGTGCCCAATAAGAGAGGTAGGTTCTCTATAAAGCTTACGAAGGAACTTTAATATAATTGATTGTGCTGGAACTGGAATGCGCTACTATTCATGAAAAGTTCTGAGAACGACTGTGGCACAGTTCAGAAGCGAACTCATAAAATTTACCCAGCTTAGAGGTCTGCAAGAAAATACCGATTATTATTAAAACTAAGGATCCAAACGCGTCCACTCCATCTTCCGTCGTTTTCTGGGAGGTACGCTGGCTGAGTGACTGTACGCGTAATTGTTTTATTTAAACCTTGTTTCCAATAGTATATCTCTTTTTGTAAAATATCGTGATATTTTACTACTTTGAGTACACATGCTGATCCAATAGTCCGTTCAAATTTCAGCATGTTCTAGGTCAAGAAAAATGTTAAAGTACTAACTGACACCATTGCAATAAATGACACGAGATTTTATTCAAACCAATAATGAGTGCAGAAACAGGACGACAGACACCTTAGACAGCAACACGGTAGTGACGGAATAGCCGTGCGAACTAAGGCACCTTGCTGCTGTGCACAAGGCCGTTCGCCGTCGGAGGTTAGAGTCCTCCCTCGGGCATGGATGTATGTGTGTATGTGTGTGTGTGTGAGAGAGAGAGAGAGAGAGAGAGAGAGAGGTGCGCCAGCAATCGCGACATGTTATCTTCATTAGAAGGAGCTATGTTAGTGGAGATTTATTATTAGGAAGGTGAATCCGCCGCTGCAAGTTTACGACCCTGTCGCCATAAGATGGGTATTCTAGCGCATAACTGTGTAATGACAAGTGTCGCTGTGAAGAAAATGATTACGGAGTTCGAGGCCACGGATTGTTTAGACAATTGTCCCCCTACTGCATGAGCATAGACAAGTACTACTGCTTCTCGGACAGCTCAGGAAGAAATGGAGACTTTAGTGGTCTCAGTCTCCCCCCCCCCCCCCCAAATGGGCTCACGGTTCTTTCGTGAGTACGTGCGTGGCGAGAATGGGACCCCGAGCTAATGCAGTCCATCTTCCTTCTTACCTCCCTGGACTGCAATTCCTTTCCCTTCCTCTCATTTCCTATCCTCACACTTTTTCCTTCCACCGGAGGGACTGATGACCTTAGCAGTTTGATCTACTTGTCCCAAACAAACAACCACTTCTCCTCATGATAACGTGGGGCTTGTGAAGTCGCGTGTCGCACCGAAATTCCATGCATTAATGTTTCGAGAGCATTAAAGCGAAACGCACACTGATATTCATAAGAAGTCCGTAACAGAACTATTAGCCACAGGATTTGTAACGTGAAAAGCGTAGAGTATCCATAGAAAGCGCTATCTCTTGGAAATTTTGTACACCATTTTCACTACAATATAAAGCTATGACATTACAAGTATGTTTATCAATTTTTAACCACGTACCTTCATTATTCCTCTTAGTATTTACTTTTGAAATGTTGAACCTCTGTTGATGATGATCGTGTGGCATTTACGACCGTTAGACCCCAACTGGGGTCGTGTTCAGCCTGCCTGGTGCAAGTCTCTTTATCTGACGCCACTTCGGCGACTTGCATGTCAATGATGATGAGGACGACACAACACCCAGTCCCCGTGTGGAGAAAATCTCCTACCCGACCGGGAATCGAACCCGGGCCCCCTGCGTGGTAACCAACCACGCTGTCCACTGGACTACGGAGGCGGACTGAACCTCTGTTGAGTTACCGTGTAGACGTATCCGTGCGTTTAGCAGCATTGATCTATTTGCAATCTAGTTACGTTCACATGTGTGCTGAAATCATTTCATATACTCGTTGTAAACCTGTCTCGTGAACAAATCATAGACATAAACGTACTGTAGCTAGGTAAACCTAAACTTGTTTCTAATTTACAACATACATGAATATGTGGACGCTCTCAAATGCGTTACACATGTTATAGACCATACTTCCATTCCCCGCTGTTACAAGGGCAATAATAAGGTCATATATTAAACCTACAGTACATATATGGTAGTGTTCTAGTTACTAGCCTTCCTTAAAAACGCATGTTTTAAGATATTACATCTCGTTCCAGAAAGGGGAGAATCTTATGACTGACGTTAGACTAATGACACAAAAAGTTCCGCCATGAAAACCTTAAACCGTAATAGTTTCCGACAGATGACAATTCTTCAGAAATCTACCTATCAACTTGTGTGTATTACCTGTCAGGGAGGCAAACCAAACGTGTTTAATATTAAAGAAGAAAACACTGTAAGCCACATGCCTAATTAGCTGCTATTGTTCAGAATTGCTAAAGCTGTACGTAAATCACTACCACAGCACCTGACGTGATGATTTACACATACATCAAAGTGTCTAATAACTGTAGCAGCACAGTGCGAAAGAAGTTTCGAATTATTACTATATTCCATGGTTTCAATGACTGTGAAGCGCGATTGAACCCATGTTTCAGCAGAAATTATTCCTGCCACAACATTACCCAAAACGGAGAGTTGTATGCAACGTTATTGTGGAAAATACTTAATATCTGACAATGATAGCCTCTCTATTAGCATGAAACCACTTGAACTTCGTATTACCGATCTACTGGTGGATCATTGACGAAACTCTCAAGTGGCTAATTAGTGACCGACCACTCGAAAACTAATTTACCTGCTATTACCGCCATATAGCTTACTGCCTGCTGTTATACAACTGGACTCATTTATCAACTGATTTTCTGGCTCCAAGAAGATAGACCTTTATAGATACAGCTCGCATCAGAAAACACTCATTCAAATTCCCGGTACTGCCTTGCTATAAACTCAGTTAAAGTAACCTACATGAAGTAATAAAAGAACTTATAGAAATAACCAGTTTCTGTGATGATTAGGAGGTTCACCTCCATCAACAACTACATCTACAAGAGGTACTTTACAAATCATACGTAACTATCCAGCAGAGGTTTCATCCAACCACCACCACACTATTTATCTACTATTCCAGTTAATATGGAATAGTTTTCCAACAGTCTTAGTCGTACATTAAAAGTGCTAAACAGCAGTATCCTAGTGCAGTAGACTAAATGTCATGGGAATTATCGAATGCTCACGCAATAATGATATTTCTTCTTTTTTTTTATATGCCGTCGGCAGAATAGCCATGGGCACTAAGGCACCTTGCTGTGGTGCGTGCAGCCGTTCGCCGTCGGGGGTTCGAGTTCTCCCTCGGGCGTGGGTGTTTATGTTGTCCTTAGCATAAGGAACTTTAAGTTAGTTTATGTAGTTTGTAAGCCTAGGGACTGATGACCAACGTAGTTAAGTCCCTTAGATCCACAAACATATAATATTATGTTACTTATTATTTACTTGTTATTAATTTTTTGCCTGAAATATTTTTTAAAAAAGTGGGCTGTAAAATAGACCGCTGCGATTTTGATCTGTAAAATTTTTTGATCGAATTTTTCTTTCACCTTTCGCAACTATTTTATTTGTAGTTACTTTACTTGTTAGTCGATTATGCAAAATATTTTATATTGGCATCTTCATCTTTACATAATAATTAAATTTATATGTTTAATTTAAAAGAAGACCCCTGTCATATTACTACAATACACTTATCATTTAGTGAAGCAAATTACTCTTATCTTCTTTATTCTTGCATTTCAGTATACATTCATCTTACTTGTGCCAAATATTTTTGTAAATATTTCATTTATTTATATGAGGGTATTTTGCTACGATATATTCATCCTTACATAAAATAGTAACCTCAAACCAAACTTCGAAATTCCATTGCCGGCCGCGGTGGCCGTGGAGACTGAGGCGCTTCAGTCACGGTCTGCACGGCCACTACGGTCGGGGGTTCGAATCCCCCCTCGGGCATGGATATTCGTGCCGTCTTTAGTATAAGGTAGTTCATAAGTAGTTTGTAAGTTTAGGGACTGATGACCCCGTAGTTAAGTCCCATAAGCTTAACAAACATTGAACATTTTGAAATTCCATTAAGTATCTTACAGAAAAGGATAAGCATAAGGAACTTTAAGTAGTTTGTAAGCCTAGGGACTGATGACCAACGTAGTTAAGTCCCTTAGATCCACAAACATTTGAACATTTTCATATATATATGAAACGTTATAATATAATATACATTCATCTTACTTGTGCCAAATATTTTTGTAAATTTTTTCATTTATTTATATGAGGGTATTTTGCTACGATGTATTCATCCTTATATAAAATAGCAACCTCAAACCAAACTTCGAAATTCCATTAAGTATCTTACAGAAAAGGAATATGACGGTGGAGCTATGTGAATAATTGTATCTTTAGATGTATGTACCAAATTCCAGAGTCAAAATATCGAAAACCTGTCAAATAAAAGATACCAGATATTAAATTCTGAATGTCATTTACTTGAATATTCGTCTGATCCGACGTACAACAGACGAGATCTGGCTTATTGCCGCTGAGGGTCCTTCACTGCTTTCGTGAAATCTACTCTATGCTTTGTGGATGATGGGTACTCCTCAGAAATAACCTGATCATTGCGCGAAGATCATCGTTTAACGTCATTGCAAATAATATGCATGATACTACGATTTCACTCTCGAATACGGATGAAAATTGTAAACTACACATAGAAAATATTGTAGGGAATGCGTACCAAAGACTGCGTTTCGTTGGCAGAACACTTAGAAGATGCAAAAGTTTTACTAAAGTACTGTTCCGCACTGTGGGATTCCCACCGATTGGGATTGACAGACGATTTAGAGTAGGTACAGAGAAGGGAAGCTCGTTTTGTATTATCGCGATTTAGGGGAGAGAGTGTCACGGAAATAAAGCACGAGTTGGGGTGGAAACTATTAAATGAAATGCGTTACTCGTTGCGACGGGTTATATTTGCGAAATTTCTTTCATCAACTTTCTCTTCCGAATGCGAACATATTTTGTCAGCAACCACCTACATATGAAGGCATGATCATCACAATAAAATAACAGAAACCAGATCGAAAACGGAAAGATTTAGGTGTTCCTTTTTTTCGAGAGCTAACTGTAGAGAAACATCATAAAAACGGTTCGATGAAACCCCTGCCATGCACTTCAATGTGACTTGCAGAGTATTTATGTAGATGTAGATGGATTTGTTTTTGTGTGCAATCTGAGCATCGTTGCATGTCACTGTAACTAATATGCACTATATCATACATTATATATGATTGGACATTTATAGAGTCAAAGTCGTGTCGTATTTTCCCCACTCTGTGAACTTCGTGTTGACAGCTGCATGCTACAAAGTAATAATATGATCTACAACCGATTGATGCTGCTGTGTCTGTAATACTGCAACCAACTCAGGAGAACTGCTGTACCATCAGTCGAATTGTCCCAAAACGCAGAAATCACACCATAAAGATCTTCTGTCAGAACTTGTAGAGTCCTGACAATGTATGAGGGCATTAAGGCGGTTACCGATACGTTTTTCCGCGTCTGTGCACTTGATTTCACACACAAATTTACATGTATATATAAAAATCCCATGTTACGATGTTTATCTGTGATGAGCTCCGAAACTACACATCTAATCTTAATGAAATTGTGCGCACTTTGTATGTGTGTGATTTGGTTCAGTTTAAAAGATAGGACACATTTTATCTTGATTATTGTTTTCAATACATTTTATTTGAAAATTAAAAGTTATTATTTAGGTTGGGTAAGTTTCCAATAGAAAGTGCTGTGTTGTATTTCAAGTCTGGGTTTGTGGTAAAACTCTCGACAGCAAAGTGAAAGGTTACGGAATCGAAACCGGCCCTTAATACGAATTTTTACGCACCTTTGTAACCCTTAACTGCCCTGGAGAATTTAGGTATCTCTCATACCCTGGTGGGATCATAATTGACACCAAAGTTTTTGGGGGGGTAAATTACTGTAAATAACTGATTTTCAAGGTACAATACTTATTTTCTAGTTCATACAAGAATAATGATCAGATTGTAAGCTAAATTAATTAATTTTAACATGAAAGTAAGTGCAAAGCACTATTTTTTTAAAATGATTTTTGGTTTATATTAGAATGGTGTTATTTTCCAACTTTCCCACTTTCGAAAGCATAGGTATTGCATCTGAAAACAAAAAAGATGATTTTTCGGACCATATTTGTTGAAATTCGTGTGTTGAATGTTGATTTATAATTTTTTCCAGTTTTTCACGTTTTTTAAAAATATTTTCGGTTACCTTTTTATGACTTGGCAGCTTTCGTAAAGGACGTCTTGCTTGCAGTGGGCCTTGCAGACTCCATTGTAGCACTTGGAGCGTAAATCTTTTGGTCTCGATTTCTTGGACGCAGGTGACACTTCTCCTCTTCGGTTGCTCATGTCTAGGGTTGTGCAGTGATCCAGGCTCAGCTTCGACATTGCAGATTCGCCTGCTGGTCGATTTCAACTCCTTGGTTGTATAAATCATGAGCATTCGCCTTCTTAGTTGGGTCTCTATTAAACCTCTTCCCAAAGTAACTCAAAAATGTTCAAATGTTTTTTAAGCTTATGGGACTTAACTACGGGGTCATCAGTCCCTAAACTTACAAACTACTTATGAACTACCTACGAACTAGGACGGCACAAATATCCATGCCCGAGGGGGGATTCGAACCCCCGACCGTAGTGGCCGTGCTGACCGTGACTGGAGCGCCTCAGTCACCTCGGCCACCGCGGCCGGCCCCAAAGTAACTAAGAACTGATGCCGCATCATTGTCATCTCAGGGTTAGCAGCATGAAGAGTGATGTTGGCATACACCCCAGCAATGTCATTACAATGTACCAAACTGTCATAGGCCGCTTCTGAGTGCGACTACTGACGGCTAACTGGGCTCATTTTGGGTCCAAGGAGTCTATTCGCCCTTTAGTGATGTTACAGAAGTCAATCACTTCTGGTAGTTTGTCCTCGCGGTCTTCTAGAATTGCTCCTTCGTGATGCATCGAAGGTATATGTACTATGCCCTGCCTGCTGTATTTTGGTACGTAAGAGACTATAGTCTTGTCATTGGTGTAAGCAAACTTTTTTGAATACACCGGTCTGTGCTTGTTAGGCAAGTAGCTTTGTGGTACCGCCAGATTGTTTTTCTTCATTGTCGCCACATAAGTT
Source organism: Locusta migratoria (assembly GCA_026315105.1). Lineage (NCBI taxonomy): Eukaryota > Metazoa > Arthropoda > Insecta > Orthoptera > Acrididae > Locusta > Locusta migratoria. The sequence goes on along the minus strand of CM048755.1, from coordinate 561,312,703 downwards.
AGAGCTCCTTTTTTGAGTTCGCCTACTAATTGAACAAAGTAGAGCCAGTTGTCAGCAGTGATGTTTCTATTTTTGTTTAAAATACGCTGGACCAGCTTCTTAACTTCCAAAGTGGGCTTCAACAGTTTTTTTTTCTTGTTTTTTTTTTATTTTTTTATTACGATATTGTCTTGCACAGTAAATCCTTCCATTTACAAATCCTTCCATTTTATCTTGCATCAGCTAATATAGAAATCTTAATGTCATACTTTGCAGTCTTGCTTTTCATATAAACTCTGTAACTGAATTTTCCTCTAAAAGGAACTAGAATTTCATAAAATGTCTTATACTGGCCACATGAGTAGTTTGTTTTTGAGTTTTCAACAAACTTATTGAAAATGCTTGAAATTGCTGCCAGTGGATTTTTTTTCTTGTCTTTCCGCTCTTGTAGCGATATTGTCAAAACGCAAGGCCATTAGCAAAAGCAAAAATCTGTTTTTAGCCATAGGAGCTCTGAAAATATCTCGCCCAGCTCCATCAGTAGCAAATAGAACAGAAATATCTTTATGATTAGATCTGAAGACGCCAGTTAAGCAGAGTAATTCCATAAAATCCTCCATTTCTACTTTGTCAATGTGATGTAGATGGTGATAGTTTAAAGTTTTACCATCACAGCTACCTGCTAAATCAGTTTTTTTTATTTGTATGTTCAATGATTTCATCTAACATATTATCATCAATCAGTAAACGCTGTGAATCTAATGGTGTCTTTGGTTGCTTTATACATGCATTTCCTATAACAACAGGAACTTTAGCAACTATATTATGAACACGAGTTCTTGAAGTATGTGGAGGATCCAAGCACCATTTGAAAGGCAGAATCTTTTTTCTTTATCATATGTTTATTCCTACGTCCTAATACACACCTTTGAGCTACATTAACCACAGGACGGACTTCATGTTCTAAAGGCTGATCATCATCTCCATTATCGATTGTGTGTCGTCTCCAGAACAATGATGTGCATCTGATTCGCCTTCTGTTTCATATGGGATAAAATTAGGATCATGATCTGAATTGTCATAAGATAAGTCTGACCCACTGTCGTATCGCTTTCTTTCAATCCACCCTCATTGTTGTGGTATAAAGTCAGCGCCACACGCCAGACGCACGAGAACGATCGCGAACAAGGCATCGGACGACCGGCAGCCAATCACACGCCGGCGCCGCGCCTCCTGGAGGGACCAACCGAGAAGTGTGCCCTCTACAAGCGGCTCAATCCAGGCCGACATGCGTCTGGACGTGCCGATCTGAACTCGGCTTCGAAATAGGCAGTCGCTGGGACTCGTAAATAAAACTTGTGTTACTAATCTGTAAAACTGTTATAGATGTCCATGCATCCTGATAGAATCTTTCCTGAAAGACAGGCCGGGAAGAACTAAAGAGTGGCTGACCAGGACGACAAAACACTCCTCATTATCGTGAAAACTTTTATTCAAAATATTCGCTATTTCTTTAGGTGTCAAATAATCTGGTCTTCTAGCCATGTTATATTGCTCTATGAAACATATGCACGACTAACCTACAGAAAAAGTGTCATAAGGAACAATTATCACTCAAAATCTAAAGTACTGGAACACAGTGAAAGGCCTACACTCCTATCCCGATGGGGTCAAATGGAACCCGATGGGCCACTGAACAGTGAATGACACACGTAACAGCGCAGCAGAACTGTACACTAGCGCTGCGTAGCGGGAACTGAGACTACATGAACGGGTAGCTCCCTACTATGCTACCTAGCGGAGAAATACTAAAATGAAAACCCGTGGGGTCAAATGACCCCGCCAGTGCAGTTAAGGGTTATCTAGGCTCCACCTCTCAACGATGTAAGGCGTAGCCATAAACGACCCGTGGTTCGGACTATAAATTAAACTGTAGGTCAGCTTTTCCCAGCTGGATAAATGGGGTCGGTTACGGACATAAAAGTTGCCGAAGTGGGGACCAGTTGATAGAAACGTGTATGATACCTACTATGGGAAGGTATACATTTCATATTCAAATGTACTGCGAATTTGAGACCAGTGTCAAGCTAGTCAGGCATGTGTCGTTTATCTTTGGTTGCAGGCTTATGTTTCGATGGCAGTACTATCGATATTGGGGACGGTGATAGTATTGTTGCCGGGAAGTAGGGTTGTGATTATTGAGAGTGGAGACTTTGCTCGCCGCACTGGTGAGATTGCAGAAGCGTGGGGACCGTGGTTGTGTGCAGTTGTCGTTCCGGCGGGATAGCCGAGGAGATGAGATTTTGGGACCCCTTTCTGTGTTAGGAAAAGTATTTATTGTAATAGTTTAGTTTTGAAATTGCGTTTTTTATGAAATAGGAATTTCATGGGTAGTGTTCTTGAAATATGGTATTGTTGTAACATTGTTTGTGTAAATCGAGTTAAATTTATTAACAGTAAAGAAATGTTCATCTTGGTTTAAAAATAATGTTGTAGGCAGATTAAATATCTGAGTTATATTTTTCTCTGAATGATTTTAAAATCCAAAACATGACATTGTTAGTAATTTTCATGAAGTTACATCAGTTAGAAAATAAACCAGAATTTTCATTTTTAATAATTAGCTCGAGTTTCTTAAACAGATTACCAGTTTATCCCTCCATACATTTTTATTAAAAGTGCCATAGATGTTTTCTGTAGTTAGTTTTCCAGTAGTTATTATAGCAGGAAGCAGTTTGGTGTTGCGCAAATTTATGCTTATGCAGTATGGCTAAAATAAAATTAAAATAAAATAATAATAAAAAAAAAATCGAGGTTAGTAAGTGAAAGTAATCGAAAAGTGAAAGTGAGAAAGAATCAGTTTTTGTCAAACTTACAGTTCAGAATGGTTTACAGATTTCACGGTAGGACAATTCATACAGTGTTCAGGTTAACAAGTGTTTGCACTGAGTCAGATTGCATTGATAAATATTGTGTTCGGTACATTCCGTTAAAGATTGTTAGTTCAGTCAGATACAAGTTTGTAGGGCCATAATTAGTAACACAGGGATTTTTAGTATCAGTAATTTTCAGACAGTTAACTTTGTTACGACATTTTCCTACAGAAGCAATTAGCAGTTTGTGTCTCATTATAATAAACATTACGCAGTCGGATAGGTTTTGCAATACCTTTACAATCACAGAGAATACAGTTAAAAAATACGCAAGTCAGATTAACATAAGGTTGTGCAAAGTCATTCAGGTAGAGCAAGTTCAAACACATTCTGTTACATTTTAGTCAAGTAGCGTCAGTCAGCTACATTTCTTAGATCAAATGATAAAACACATAACTTTCGCAGCAGACGTAAATTTTGTAAGAGAGGAGGACAAGCAAGAAACGTTTACATGTCGACTCTGTCAGGATGAGAATTTAGAGCTTCTATGACGTAATAATCAAAGTATAGTGATTGTTAGGTAGCCACAGACACTGGAAATAGTTTTATGTGTGTTTTATAACTTGTGTATTTGTTTTTCTGGAAATTTTGAATGTGTATTCTGTGTGATTTTTTTTAAAAAAAATTATTTATTTTTATTTTCAAACATTGTGTCTTGGATAAGGCGTTGTTCATTGTTGATCTTGTAACAGCGTTGAAAAGTGTATTGTAAGTGTTTTGTACTGAAAGTGACAACGAGTGTTTTTCTCGCGATATTTTCGTTTGTAGAAAAGCAATTTTGTGTTACGTCAGTTTTATAACATTTGATTGGATTTTTGCAGTATGTCTGTGAACACTAGTTAGTCATCAAAAATGTTCAAATGTTTGTTAAGCTTATGGGACTTAACTACGGGGTCATCAGTCCCTAAACTTACAAACTACTTATCAACTACCTTGTACTAAAGACGGCACAAATATCCATGCCCGAGGGGGGATTCGAGCCCCCGACCGTAGTGGCCGTGCAGACCGTGACTGGAGCGCCTCAGTCTCCTCGGCCACCGCGTCCGGCACTAGTTAGTCTTGTAAGAAACAGCAGGAGAGGGGTGAACAGACAGAGAATGAACTTGTTCTAGAATACAGTACTGATCAGTTGTCTAGTCTAAATAATCTTGCAATGCAGTTATCTAATGTAAACGAAAGTGACAACAATGTCACAGACGCGCGACCACAGAGTGAATCGGCGTCTGTAGACAACAATTTGCAGATACAAGATGAAAAAGAGTTAGGCTCAGAAAATGACACACACAACAGTGACATATTACACCTGGGTCAGAATGATGGAAACTCATAAACAGGGGTGACACTAATTTTGTGGTAAATAATGTGATGCACACAGCGCCTGTTACACCGTGTGCAGACGGTTCCACAAAAGCAGGCAGTGGGGATCTTCACACATTATTAGCAGTTATTAAACAAATGAACCAGAACATGAATCAGTATATGTAGGTACTTAAACAAGGCCATGAGAGATTATAAAGAAATTTCTTCCGAGAATTCATGGCGTGGAAAATAAATCAGAATCGTTAGAACAGGAACATAACAGACCCGCTGAAGAACGGCGACAGGACAAAGAGGAAATAATGGCAAAAATAAATAGAACTGTTCCGCGTGCGATTGTGTCACAGCTCACCACACAGAATGCGACGCTAGGCGAAGCCATTCTAGACCTTAATGGCCATGTGGCCGCTATGTCTTTAAAAACAGCACAGCATCACGAGAACATAAAGCCTCTCGCGGAAGGAATGGACGAGGTAACAAATCAAGTGTCAGAAATAGCGTTAAGAGCAGGTCAGAGGTCAGAAGATACTGTGCCAGTACCGTTTACTGAAACGCAAGAATTCCATAATTTGGAGAAATTCAGAGAAGAGCAAATACATGTTAATCGGCGGAATCGACTGCAACTCGGTGAAATAGAAAACACGTTGCGGTGTCTGGAGGATATGACGCAAGCCAATAATGACACTCAAAATAAATTCCGAGTGAACACGCAGGTAGACAAAATGTTCAAATGTTTGTATAGTCTATGGGACTTAACTACGGGGTTACCAGCCCCTAAACTTACAAACTACTTATGAACTACTTACAAACTAGGACGGTACAAATATCCATGCCCGAGGGGGGATTCGAACCCCCGACCGTAGTGGCCGCGCAGACCGTGACTGGAGCGCCTGAGTCCCTTCGGCCACCGCGGCCGGCGCAGGTAGACAGAACTGAGGCTCCATTAACAATGGGCTAATTATTTTTCCGGCGTGTCCCTGAGGTGGGCAGCGTGGCACCAAATGCGCCACTCGGAAATGCAGTAGAGCCCGGTAAGGGAGACTTTGACTACAAAAACTTCCTCAAAGTGAAAAGGTTCAAAGTGTTCCGCAATATTAGTACGGAAATCCACCCGCTCTCTTGGCTGACGCAATTTGAACATGTTTTGCCTCTTGAGTGGTCCGATCATTATAAGATTCAATTCGTTTGCGATTATCTTAAGCTAGAGCCGGCAACGAGAATGCGATCGATTGCTATAAATTGTTCGACTTATCCACAATTCCGTAATGCGTTTCTGAATGCCTATTGGTCGGACAGTATTCAGAATAGAGTAAAACACAGTATCATTATGTTGCAAAGTTATGAACATTCCGAAATATCGAGTACATCTGAGTATTTTGAACAGATGATTCGAAAAAAATCAGTATCTCACAAACCCATACAGTCCATCAGAACTGATTCGAATTTGTATTACAAAATTACCCAAACATTTGAGACACATTATTATTGCCAGTAAATGCAAGGATGATTTGGAAGACTTTACTAGTTTGCTGCAGGAATTAGAGCTTGACTCCGGTAACCAATTAACCATAACCAATAAGAAACACTGGGGCCATGAGTACGACAACTTTGAAGAAAATTCAGATTTTTCCAACAAAGATAGTTACAAGGCAAATTTTAATAGTAAAAGACAGAACAATGGGACTTTTAAATATGAAAATCAGTATTCATCCTACAATAGTCCACATTGGGATTTAAACAATGCCAATTGTAACAGCAACACTGTTCAGTATACCAACAATGGAAACCAGTACAGAGGTAATAGTAGGCCACAACCATACCAGTGGCATAACAACAATGGCTCTCGTAACAGAGAGGGATTTAACAACAATTACACTCAACAACACATGAGGGATCGTAAAAATTACGGAAATGAAAATACCTTTTTCCGCAACAGGCAACAGTATTACAACAATCAAAATGGATACAGGAGGAATACACACACTGATAATTCCAGGCCTCAAAACTCGTGGCAAAATAATACAAGAAATCGCCGATACAGTGACTCACAATTTGAGCGCAGAAATGACAGGGATCAAACACATTCACACAGACAGGATGGTGTAGAAATCATTGAGATACAATTCCCAGATCCTCGTCACAATCCACCACAAGATCTGAAAGGGCAGAAGTGACTAGCATAAACTGTAATGAATGAGCTACAAAAGAACAAAGAAGACAATACTGACAAGGTGATACATTTTGTACAGATATATAACAGCATCATCGGACGACTTAGAGAGTATTAGAGAGACATATGACACTTTGAAAAAGGAGCTTAAGGACATGCAGCAAAATTATGATGTAGTCAAGATAGAAAAGGAAACATTTATTACGCAGAATCAACAGTTAAAACATAGAATATCACAAATAGAAAATGAGATCACAGTTATTCAGGAAGACATACAAGACATTAAAAATGACACTCACGAGGAAATTTTAAATTTCGTGAGGTTTGAAGACATCAGAGACTTTCTGTTAAAAGAAAAGGAAGACAAGCAGGACGTAGAGGTAAATCCTGTGGCAACAATAATGGTAGGAGACACAGCTATGTCAGCTGTACTCGATTCTGGGAGTCCAGGTTCGGAAATCCACGCAGAGGCTCTACAGAAAATCAAACATCACAGAATATCCAATTTTACCGTTGCAAAAAGTAAGAATAAACGTTGCTATTACAGGAAAAAGTGTGGACGTTAAGCAACAAATATATTTAGAATTTGACTGCCAAGGCAACACTTTTTATATGGATTTCCTTATTGTACCACTATTGTCAACAGAAATTATCCTTGGAGTAAATTTTCTGAAAAAGAAAACAATGCCATTCTTAATTTTAACAAAACAAAAGTATGCTTAGAAAAAGAAGGTAAGTCTGTTTCGCTGAGGTTTGATGATTGGGTCTTCAAACAGGAAGAAGAATTCAACTGCTTTTATCTTTTACCAGATCATTTAACACAATATTCAGCACAGTTCTCACAGGATAAAATAAACGTAGATGACAGAGATGAGAAGATAGATATACAAGCTGTAATTAGACAGAAGGTGAATGAGGCATAGAATTGTAATGAAACTGATAGGGCAGATTTATTTGACATTTTACAGGTGCATTCCAGAGTGTTTACGAAATATACTGGAACCTTTAAAGGCTTTCAGTATAAGTTTGATGTGAAAGACCACAACAAATTCTGTGGAAGACCATATGTCATTCCAGCATGACATAGGGAACAGGTAAAGAAAGAGATAGAGACTATGTTAAAAGAAGGTGTCATTGAAAAAGCGAGAAACACATAAAATAGTCCATTACACATTCTAGAGAAACCGAATGGAGGTATTAGATTGGTTCTAGACTCGAGACAGACCTGAAACTGACAGACCACAAACCTTAGAAGAATTGCTTTAAATTTTCGTAATGCCAATGTACTTTCTTCTATCGATCTGAGATCAAGTTTCTGGCAGATCGAATTACATCCTCAGTGTAGGTAGTATACTGTATTTTTAGCTTTTGAAGTCTGTTACCAATTCAGAAAACTTCCCTTTAGTCTTAATATATCATCTGCAGCTTTCATTCGTGGTTTAAACTACCTTTCACCTGAGCATTTAAAGAGTCACATCACCTCCTATGTAGATGACATACCAATCGCAGAAGGAACATGGTCACAACATAACCTGATAGTAAATGAGTTACTACAGGTCTTTGATGAAGTAGGGATAACAGTCAATTTAGAGAAGTCCGAGTTTGGAAAGACAAAAGTCCAATTTTTGGGACATATAATTTCATCAGAAGGGATTGCACCAGATCCAAAGAAATTTGACGCAATTAAAGCCATCCCCCAACCCTACCGCAAAGAAAGAAGTTTGTAGCTAATTAGGCTTGATAAATTATTACCGTAGATTTTTTTAAATTGGACACACTTTCAACACCCAGGTTATGTACCTTGACAGGTAAGAATACTAAATGGCAGTGGGATGAACAGGCTCAAATGGAATTTGATAGTCTGAAGAAGGCGTTTATCAATGCTCCTATATTGGCACACCCTGAATTAACACGTCATTTTTGTCTGTCAGTTGATTCTTCAAAGGTTGGCTTAGGTGCACCAGGAATTTGAAGAAGATGGAGTAGTTGTACAAAGGAGTATTGCTTTCGCAAGTCGTGTTCTCATGAAATCTGAAAATAACTACTCTATTACAGAGTTAGAGGCCCTAGCCATCGTATGGGCATTCCAAACATTTAGGTTTTTCCTCTATGGCAAACAAACAAAGGTGTTTACAGACCACCGTGCACTAGAATTTCTAATGTCCACCAAACTAACCCATGAACGATTACGTCGTTGGGCACTGTTATTGCAAGAGTATAATTTCACAGTTGTCTACATTCCGGGTGCTCAATATATTGTGGCAGATACACTCTCACGTGCTCCTAGAGGATTAACTCAAAGCCAGCAAGACAAGAGTAAGGATACAAATTTCAGCTTATTATATATTCAGAAAGTAGGCTTCGAAAATTTTGTTACAGCTTCACTTAAAGATATTGCAGCAGAGCAGGACAGGGATCTAACTTGGAAGGATATTAAAGAGAAATGGAAGGATCAAAACAACACAGCCATCAGACATTTCTATTGGCCAGGAGAAAGATACTATTTAAAAGATCTTCGTATGACAACTCTCTGTGGGTAGTTTGTACTCCAGATGAGTTGGTCAATAAACTTATCTGGTACATACACCTTAGTTATGGTCACTATGGGCCAAGAAAATGTTTCAATCAGTTAAAAGTCACCTGCTATTTCAATAACATGCATAAGAGAATTCGTACTGTACTTGCCAAATGTAAACTCTGTCAGATGGCGAAACCACCCACAATTACAGACAAGGCACTCCTGTTTCCAATTATTCCAGTTGAATTAAAACAGCTAGCGGCAGTAGATTTACTGGGTCTACTTGTTCGATCCAAAGCAGGATATGCGTATGTATTTGTAGCAGTGGAGCTTATCTCCATTGACACCACTACGTAAGGCTACATCAAAGACAAATTGGGATGCATTTGTGAAACACTTTCTGAGGGATGTGCGTCATATTGACAAAGTAATTTCAGATAATGGACCACAATTCCGTTCAAAAGTGTGGTTAAGAACACTGCACATTCACAAGATTAAACCAGTTTTTATATCTCTGTATTCTCCATGATGTAACCCTTTTGAGAGACTGATGAAAGAGATCAGTATGCTATGTAGATTATATTGCGAAGCTAAACATCAGACATGGGATCAATATATTAGCATTTTTCAAATCATGTTAAATGAGTTACCACACGATTCTACATCGTTGGCATCTCTTTTAGTTCTGAAGAACCAAAATTCCCCTAATTGATTAAGGATTGTGTTCCAATTCCCACAGGTCGTAGATTAAGACATGCAGAAATAGTGAATATGGCATTAAAGAATATTCAGCTTGCAGCAGAGAAAAGGAAGGAGGCACAACGTGCTACTGTCAATCTTAACAAACTATACGTCCACCAAAAGGTTTTTATTCGATCTTATAAATTATCTAGGAAAGGTAAGAATTAAAGTCATAAGTTTTTTCTGTTATATAAAGGATCTTTTCGAGTTCGCAAAGTAGTTCATGGTTAATTCAGTCGAGGTTGAAACATTACGCACACGTAAAACCAAAGGTCTCCATCATATATCTCATATTAAAACGTTTATTGAATAAAGAGATAAGGTGACGACATGAGAGAGAATAGTGCGTATAACTGATGCAACAATTATGTCAATGCATTCCTCTCGCTACATTATCTATAACAATAGTTTAATTTTAGAAATAAATACACAGAGTAATTCTGATGTGAAGGAGATATTTTCTGCAGTATAGTCAAGTGCTGCAGTAAGTAACAATAACATCGATGTTAAGACATTCATGTTCCTACGGAAAAATATCGATGTTAGAAAAACATCGCTCCTGAAAAACGATACATCGATGTTTTTCCGATGTTTCCATACGTTTAAGAAATATTAGGAAAAACACACTGAAATGAAGCTGTGTAGCCAGAAAGTATCTGCCTTATTTATGTTCTTTCACTAGGCTACGAATACACAGCGAAATGGCAGATTAGAATGAAAAAGAAGTTCGGAATAAGGTTTCGCTACCTATTGCGCTGATTGTACTTGGCATTTGCATTCATTTGTTCATTACATGCGAAATAACTTGTGTTTTGTTGACGTATTGCATTTTTCTTAGCTGTGGAGAAAATTAAACATTATGCATCTTTCAGTTATTACTTGATAACGTATTTTTAAAATGAATATTCATCAATGTCGTTTATCAAATCATGTACCTTGCTGAAATGAAAATCTATGTTATACTTGGCTTGTTCGCTTTTGTCTCGGATTTTTCGTAGACTTTTGTTTGATGTTTTAACTGACGTTTTGACAGTACGATATCAGTCTGACTGGGTAACACTGTCAAAGATTCGACTGCACTGATGTTGGAGGGTGAAATTTCAGCAATGCCAGCAGCCCATGGTGGACAAACAGATTAATCATCAGATTGTTTCATATTTCACTTACCTACTATTTCAAAAGTATGAAACAGCGACGAGCGACGACAGCAGGAGCACCACACTTGAGCTGACGCTGGCTGAGCAACTAATAAAGTAATAATGAAGTTGCCAATCAATTGTTAAACGATGTCGATAGTTTTGGACTTCTGTCGTCGATGCATCGGCGATACATTGCTGTTAAAAACATCGATATTAACATCGATGTTTCTGGACGAAACAATGTTTTCAAAACGTCGATGTATCGTTTGCATCCCTAAGCTTAATACATTTATGGCCCTGGGGCGGTCCTTCCGGGAGCTTACAGGAAACTCATTAGCGCACAACAAGAAGCATGTCCCGTCGTAAAAGACACTTGCCGATGAGTCAACACGGCACCGAAAGTTTTCTAGAAATTAATAAAATATCTGTCGTTGTCACCTAGAATTATTGAATAATAAATCTCACACTGACACGATTTTATACTTTTATGAGTTATGAATTAAATAATGTATGCAATTGTGTTACATAATCTGTTTCGACATACACATATGAATAAAGGTTTATGGACAGACGAGTTTGTAGCAACGAAGTTACGCACTAGTCCGAAAACATACGTATTTCGGTGCTAATTATATGTCATTATCGACAGTTCCGATGAAGTGAGAAGCGAGAACTGGGGCAGGCGACCACAGGCACATCATTAGCAAGCGCACCGAGCGTCGGGAATCTAATTATTTATCCATTAGTGGACTGAGGCGTCCTCTAACAGAAATTCGAATGTCTTGAATACAAACAAATCTAGAACTGACGACATGTTGTCTTACTGTAAAAAGAATGCAGTCGCTAATTATACTGGTAATGTTATTTCCATTTCAGATTTATTTAGTTTTAGTACAATTTTGTAATAGGTAATTTTATGATTGTTTTAAGATTTTAAAGAAATGTATGTGCTGTGCCACGGTGGAGAAGAATATATAAGTATTATGATTTAGGTTTTAATGAACATTTTTGTGCTTGTATATTAATCTTGTTTTTTATTTTTTAAACAGAATAAGAAGAAAAAGTGATGTGTCTTTTATAGCCCATTTTGTCAGAATAGAATGTAATAAACAGCAAGGAAGATCAAAAATGTAAGAGAGACCGAATTTAGGTAAAAGGAAATGAGGTTGATACCCCCAGTTTAAATTATGACACAATGATTGTCAGGACGTAAGATTATAATTTTGGCCCACTTTAGGTTACGGTAGTAACACTAAAAGTGGGCCTTTGCGATCGTCTTTTGACAGCTCGAAATTTAAATAAAAATAACGGCTTAACCATACATCTGACACGAAAATTAAATAACCGAATTTGTGGAGGAGAAAATTCTCTACAACTTTGCTCTCTTATGTTTTTTTTTTCATATCTCGTATCGTTTCAGAGATATTTGCAAAAATAACGGTGATTTTGGGATCTATGTCTGTCTGTCTGTCTGTCCGTAATGTGTTCCCTGTTTTTAAAACGAACCGTTCAACCGATCAGCACCAAAATTTGCACACATTATTGTAGGCCACCAGAGACCAGAACCTCCCATTTTCAAACTTTTCGGACAAAAAATACGGTAGTAGTACCAAAAAAAGCCGTTTGTAATATAATTGTAATTGCAAACGAACAGTTCATCTGACACGAAAATTGAATAACCTAATTGGTAGAGAACCTAATTGGTAGTATAGGGGAAAATTCTCTACAACTTAGCTCTATTATGTTTTTTTTTTCATATCTAGCACCGTTGCAGAGATATTTGCAAAAATAACGGCGATTTGACGATGTCTGTCTGGCTGTAACGTGTTCCCACTTTTTAGGTCGAACCGTTCAACCGATCGGCACCAAATTTTACAGACATAATAGTTGGCTACCAGAGACCAGAACCCGGCTTTTTGAAATATTTCGGACAAGAAATACGTTAATAATACCAAAAAAAGCCTTTTGTAAGGTAATTTTAATTGCAAATAAACCGTTCATATGACGCGAAAATTGAATAAACGAATTCTCTACAACTTTGCTCCCTTATGTTTTTTTCATATCTCGTATCATTTGAGAGATATTTGCAAAAATAACGGAGTTTTGACACCCTCCATTAAATTAACGAAAACCAGCCGTTCGCAGATGTCACGTGACATTCCTCGTCCAGAACTGTCTCTGGCATACGCCATTTTGCGCTGCGTATTTGGTGATTTATTGTAATACGTTGTCATTTCAAAGCAATGGCGCACTGAAGAATTAACAAAAAGACGTCGTTCTTCGTACAATAAATGATAAACTAGTGTTTACAAATGCCATATTAGCATCAGTTAACAACGGTCATCAATAGTATGAGATTAAACAACGCAATTGGTAACTGTCAGCTGTAGCGTAGTGGGCAATGTGTTGGACTGTGACGCTGAAGGTTAGTGGTTCGGAACTCACCAGTACCTAGATTTTTTTTCCTACGAGGGTTTCAGACACTCTTATTAATTAATCTTTTATTATTTAGATTATTATTTTGGTTCAAAATGTTTGCAATAACTTATAAAACTACAAATCTAAAGTAAAACACGTCAGTGTGATTATTTTTTCTTAAATATGCAAATAGAGAAGGTACGTATCAGATTTCAGTATGATTTTTATGTGGTTTATGGGAAATGTAAAGATGATAATAATACTGATATTTTGCAGTGAAGATGTTTTTCAGGTTTTGTATAAATTTTAGGTACCTGCAGGTAAAAGGAAAAACAATTGAGATGAGATAATAGATAAGAAAAGGAAGATAATGGAAGAGGCTTAAGCAAGAAAAAGAGGCGTGATATGGGCTAGCTATGGAACAAAATTGTTGAAGAATAAAGAAAGATAAAATAATTGACTTGCATGATATGAAGACAGTACGTACAGGAGAAGGAAGGGTAACAGGTTTTAGTTTTTTGGTTTTACTGATCACGTGCTTGAGCAAACGTCATGACTTGACAGATGACCTTGTGCACAGTTCCCCATTTTCCTTGTGCATCCTATTGTGTAATACAGATTCCTTGTACGTATGTATGTGCTGTAGTTAGTTACTTATGTATTGAGGCGTATCTTTCATGAAGGGTAGTCTTTAAGAATATGGGCCCCACAATAGAGATAAGGTCCCTACACTAGAAATAAGTCCCCTACACTAGACATAAGTCTCCCATATTACAGATAAGTTCCCACACTATAGTATAAGTTCCCCAAACTACAACTATTTTATGAAAAAGTATACACGAATATTTCTCTTTGTATCATGTTGTAACATTTGTAAAAATTTTGGTTGTTTTAACGAATCTTATGTTTTGTATAATTACTAATACATCTTTATGGAACATTTTTCATTGGTGCATTGTCGCACACATACTATTTGTAACTTTATTGTACAATCTATATCTGTATGATCTTTTCCATTGCAAATTTCAGGATGGATATTTTGTAAATTTATGACTAGTATGCTAATTTCTCTGTTTTATATATATTTCGTATACTCCGGGAGAAAGCCAGGGAGTAAAGCACAAAGAGGATCACACCTGAGAAACCATACCACAGTATGGAGGCGACTTGAAGGATGACCTACTTCTAGCCATTACCAGCTCAAGTCCCTTTGGTGCTGCTTTTTCTGCTAGAGCCAAAGAGTATCTATTACCCTGTAGCAGTCCCTCACTCTTGAGCAAAATTATGGAAATGTCAAATGGTACTCAGCTGACACTGGCTGACTGTATCAACATTATCACCATTTATCTGCAAACGACATGGTACTCAGCTGAGCACATTCCACTAGCTGAGCGTACCAACCAGCAGTGGTCAGCAAAGAACTTTCCGTGCTACATCTGATGACGATGATCAACACTGGGTCGTATCATGAAAAAAGGTCTTCCAATGAATGACATTTGACGTATTAGCCATGGGTTGTCAGCGCTGAACATTCACCAATGGATTCGTTGCCCATTCCCATGACTACTAAATGCATTACTACACTCAACAGAAACGTGTGAATTAGGATTGGACATCGTACATTGGTGCCATCAAAAGAAAAAAAAATTCAGTGGTTTCTCTAAACAGTAGTATGTGTATCCCAGTGACAAACTAAAACCGCCGTGTGAAAACTATATGTCCTCCCACTTTTCAGGAAATTTATAATAATAAAACAAAATGACATTTAGAAAAATTTAACATCTGTAAATAATTTTTTTTTACTTTTTATGTAACAGATATAATATTAGGGCTGATTTTGTTAAAATGTTTCTTATTATTCAAACTTTTTACTATTTTGCAAAACATTGATTCAAATCTAGCTACACAAAGTTTATTTCTATACATTTGTTGCATTTGATAATTTTTTGATGTACTTCTTCATTTTGTCCATGTTGTCTGTAGGACGTTTGCTATTGCACTTATTTTGCTTTGTTTCTCATGATTTGTGACGAATTTGGAAGTATGTTCTTTGCCATTGCCAAACAAATCAAATTCTTGATAGGGAGAAAGGGGATGATGTAAGATACCTGCTATGGAAAGGTATGCATTTCATATTCAAATGTACTGCGAATTTGAGACCAGTGTCAAGCTAGTCAGGCATGGGTCGCTTATCTTTGGTTGCAGGCTTATTTTTTGATGGCAGTACTATCGTTATTGGAGACGGTGATAGTATTGTTGCCGGGAAGCAGAGTTGTGATTTTTGAGAGTGCAGATGAGATTGCAGATGCGTGGGGACCGTGGTTGTCTGCAGTTGTCGATCCCACGGGATAGCCGAGAAGATGAGACTTTGAGACCTGAATGCTGAGCCAAGCTGTTTGTTTATGATATGGAGACGATAGGAATAGATGACGTTGGAGAGACGATCTTTTGAAGTTTTTATAAGGTAAAGTTCTTCATGAAATACTTGGCATGTTTCTATGGCACAACTTCGCATTGATAGGCTGAACGGATGGTAACAGTAACGGTCGGGAAAGATCTTACTGTTAGCTTGTGGTCTCACGATTAATGCTAGGGACCCCTTTCTGTGTTAGGAAAAGTATTTATTGTAATAGTTTAGTTTTGAGATTGCGTTTTTTATGAAATAGGAATTTCATGGGTAGTGTTCTTGAAATATGGTATTGTTGTAACATTGTTTGTGTAAATCGAGTTAAATTTATTAACAGTAAAGAAATGTTGATCTTTGTTTAAAAATAATTTTGTAGGCAGATTAAATATCTGAGTTATATTTTTCTCTGAAAGAATTTAAAATCCAAAACATGACATTATTAGTAATTTTCATGAAATTACATCAGTTAGAAAATAAACCAGATATTTCATTTTTAATAATTAGTTCGACTTTCTTAAACAGATTACGAGTTTATCCCTCCTCACATTTTTATTAAAAGTGCCATAGATGCTTTCTGTAGTTAGTTTTCCAGTAGTTAGTACAGTAGGAAGCAGTTTGGTGTTGCGCAAATTTATGCAGTATGGCTAAAATAAAAAAAATAAAAACAATCGAGGTTAGTAAGTGAAAATAATCGAAAAGTGAAAGTGAGAAAGAATCAGTTTTTGTCAAGCTTACACTTCAGTATGATTTATAGATTTCAGGGCGAGGACAATTCATACAATGTGCAGGTTAACAAGTGTTTGCACTGAGTCAGATTGCATTGATAAATATTGTGTTCGTTACATTCCGTTAAAGATTGTTAGTTCAGTCAGAAACAAGTTTGTAGGGCCAGAATTATTAACACAGTCATTTTTAGTGTCAGTAATTTTCAGACATTTAACTTTGTTATGACATTTTCATACAAAAACAATTAGCAGTTTGTGTCTCATTATAATAAACATAACGCAGTCACATAGGTTTTGCAATACCTTTACATTAACATAGAATACAGTTTAAAAAAATACGCAGTCAGATTAACACAACGTTGTGCAAAGGCATTCAGGTAGAACAAGTTCAAACACATTCAGTTACCTTTTATTCAAGTAGCGTCAGTCAGTCACATTTCTTAGATCATATGGTAAAACACATAACTTTCGCAGCAGACGTAAATTTTGTAAGAGAGAAGGACAAGCAAGAAACTTTCAAACGCACCAGGTCATCGAACCAACCGAATTATTATTGCAGCCGATTTCAAACGTTACCTTGAGTCTACAATTTATTTCACTTTACATTTGTTTTCCAAATTTACGTAAGTCATAAACGTGCTTTTTAAATGTTTCGTTTATATCATTTTATTCTAGTCGCAAAGAGGCCTGCTTAGCAATCTGCTCGAGCGAGCTGGCTCGCGCTCACGCCACGGCAGTGAGCTGTCGGCCGGCTCTTGGTGGCTAATGGTGACGGGCGAGTCGTGAGGGGCAGCGAGGGGAGGCGGGAATCAAACACACACCCAGTTCACATTGGCTCCCAAAACCGGATTTCGTAAACCGATTTCCCAATTCCGCTTTTAGTTGGTCCAAAATCGATTCTGGAAATCCGCTTCTCTAAAGCGGTTTGGTAGTTCCACAATCGATTTTCGTGTCCATGTAAACGCAACCGTTTTTGAAGCGTTGTTGGTTTGTCAGATTGCGTTTTCTTGTTAAGAATTTTCTGCACATATGGAAAAAGGGATATTTTCTAATGTGAAATAAATGTATAAATATTAGAGTGAACATAAATCTGTGCATTTAAATAAAGAAAAATAGCGATTGTGCGGACTAAATCAGGAACTGAAGCAGCTGTTTTTCAGCCGCCATATTAAGTGGGCTAGGAAATCCGATTCAGGCTATGCCATGTAAACACGACAGCGAAAAACGGTTTACGAAAATCGGTTTTCGTCTTCCGGAAGATATGTTGCATGTAAATGTAGTGACAGTGACTTCGCGACGGAGAACGGTCGGGCAGTCTAATGGTAGGGCCACTGATATGTTCTACGGAGATGTTACACTTTTCGGTGGTTGAATAATCTATTCTGTGGCAAATTAATTGTATGGAACTAATGTATGAAAGAGAAAATACCATTCATTTCTTATGAATGAAAGAGATTTCTTACGGATGAAAAAGAAATTACTATATATTCATTAGTTTTTGTTTTAGTTTTTGTACTGTGTATCACAAATGAAACAGCTGTAAACAGATAATACACTTAATTGAAATGTTAATTACACTGCCCGACGCTCTACTTCAAAATAAGGTAAGAAATGTTATTAACAATATCAGAATATTCTAAAATGCAACTTAAAAAAATCTAATATAAATTGCCATGATGGGAGTTCGAAGCTGGATCGACGGATTTACAGTAGAAGCTCTAGACTGGTCAACCGGCGACGGCGCTGGGAATGTTGTTATATTTACGAGTACCCAAGCTACAGCAGGATATCCCAAAAAACGTTTATTACTCATATGTCATTAACTTTTGGCTCCATATATAATAGTAAAAATGTTCATCTTTACACGATCTTTCGATGTATAGCATTGGAAAGGAGATTTTACATCATCAACATTGACCTTGATTTTTCAAAAACTACTGAGTGTCTGGCAAAGACACAAAACACGTGTCCTTTATCTATATCTATAAATGTGAATGTCTGTTCGGTGTACGTTTATCACGTTTGAACCACAAAACGTAAAAAGCTAAAACTTTGTACAGCTACTAACGTCTACGCGGGGAAGGCTTTAGGCACGGTTTTATGGCGATCGGATAGCTATTTATCTGTATATATTAATGTGAATGTCTGTTCGGTGTTCGCTTATCACGTCCGAACAACAAGACGCAGAGACTTACATATTTGTACAGTTACTAATTTATACCTGAGGAAGGCTGTAGGCGCCGTTTTATAGCGATATGATAGATATTTAGTAATTTGAAGAATAAAACGCGAAATGCTGAACAATAATTACTCTTTAAAAATAATTTTACTCTTTGAAAATGGTTTTATTGGTTGCATTGTTTCTTGTGGGTTGATAATGATAAAAGGGTGGAGTATATTGGGACGGAAAGTTATTGGTGTATATAAAATTCTACGTGTGTGTGTGTGTGTGTGTGTGTGTTAAGATTTTGCTCTGCGGCGAAAACTACAGAACGCAAACGAATGGTCTGTGTGTAACTGTCCTCCGAAATCTCGCGGTGTACACAATAGCGGTTCCATGGCGATAGCTATACGGGGGTAGAAGATATGGTGGTTGAAAGTCGTAAAATTATAAAAAAATTTGGACTGAAGGCTAGCGATGACGTTTGCGACTCTATAACAAGGAGGTTACATACAACGAAACGTGATGCTACAGACCATATCTTTGGACTATGCGTGGTACAATGTCTTCAGCTCTTTCTCTGTAAGGATAAGCATACGAATAAGGAAATATAAGAATAAATAAAGCAGTAAAAAGAAATTTCTTTTATACATTCTACATTCTTTTATACATTTGACGTTTTGCGCATTACATCAAGTGATCGATCTGTGATATGATTACAATCTTTATTGTTGAATTTCGTGATTTGATCTACACTATTTACTTCACATAATTTTATTTTTTTCATTTGAATGTTGATTAAAATGTTTGTTTTTAAAGAAGATATTGTATTTCATTCCATTCTTCAAAACCAGACTCATAGTCCACTACTGAAAAATAGCTTATCTATAATAATTAACCAACACGCGAGCGGAGCCGTGGGTTTAAGCAAGTATTCAATACAGAACGTTTATGCAAAATTCAATTGTAATTGATGACCTACATGTCAGACCTTCTCCTTGTTAGTGGTATGTTCTTTAATCTTTGGACCCGCACTTTCCGCTCTTCACCTACCAAGGGCCCATAATCTTTCGCATGCAAGGTATTGTAATGCCATTTTAATTTTTTTTTCGTTGTCTTAAGAATTTTGAAGCATGCTAAGCATTTTCAGAGTCACATATGAGAAACATATACGTTTCTTGCACTGACATGTTGTACATTGACGTTGATGTGTCTGCTTTTCTCTTTGACGTAATCATACTAAATTTCTTCGACGTGAAAAGAGGTGCTCTATAAGTTATGTACTACGTGGTGAGCATACGCGCTCGCATCTAAAGCTAAGCCCGTGACCGGCGAGAAAGACAGGCCTCAGCCAACAGCACCTAGAGACAAGGCCTTACAACAGGCCGTGCTATGTCACACTGACCAGGCCGTGACCGCCAGCTGAATGGCTGGCCGCTATGAGGCAGGGGGCGTGCCCCAGCCATTCAGCTGGCGGCCGCGGCCTGGTCAGTGTGACATAGCACGGCCTGTTGTAAGGCCTTGTCTCTAGGTGCTGTTGCCTCAGCGCACACATCGTGCCACGTCAGCAAGGTAGTTCCGACCCGGCGCGATCGCTAGCCGGGGCCTGTATTTCCCATTGGCCGCGAGCTAAGCCGGAATGACGTGCTTAGTCGTCTGCAGACAGCGCTTCTTTACATGTCCCCCGCGCTGCAGTACGTCACGACGCCTGATTGTCCCATTCAGCCGCGAGCGCTCATGGCCCAGGCGGCGTGCGCTCGTGCTCATCAAGCCGCCTTCTGGGCAGGCCTGCTCTATAGCTTTGTGAATAAAACGCCGCTAATAAAAATTAAGAAGGATGTCAGTTTCTTTGTTTGTTTATAATTCAAACAAACCTACATTTCATTCTGATTGTGATGAAATCTTGCAAAAATATTTGTATAGCTGATGGGACTTAACTACGAGGTCGTCAGTCCCTAAACTTACAAACAACTTATGAACTATCTGATACTAAGGACGGCACAAATAACCATGTCCGAGGGGGGATTCGAAGCCCCTACCGCAGTGGCCGTGCAGAACGTGACTGGCTCGCCGCACACCGCTCGGCCACCGCGGCCGGCCGAAATTTTGCACACTTAAGTTTGGAAACAAGAGGACGGTCACTGTCTGCATAAAATTCCATACAGGGCATGGAGGAGGGTGATTTAGTTACAGATTTGGACGTAAGTCTACTCTTTTATTCCCATCTTGCACACTTTTTCATTCAAAAGAAAAAGAATACCACAGTGTACGTAATATTTCGTACGGTGCAGGGCGAAGGGTGTCTCAGATATCGATACCGTTTGACCAATCACCGTGAAAATTATTACATGCATGTATGTTTTCGTGAAAATGGTTACTAGATTCTTCTTGATACAATCGCGTCATTCAAATTTCTATAAGGCGGACAGCCGACTTCGGTTTGTTTGGAGAATTTTGGGAAAATGTACTTTATCCGTAAAGGAGACCGCGTATAATACGTTTGTACCACCACCTACTGAGTATTGTTCAATTGTTTGGGACACGTAGCGTATCAGTTTAAAGGAAGACATGGAAGCAGTTGAGAGACGAGCAGCTAGGTTCGTTACTGGTAGGTTCGAGCAATGCGCGAGTGTCACAGAAATGCTCCGCGAACCAAATAGGAATCGCTGGAGGAAAGACGACTTTCATTTCGAGATATTCTGTTCAGTATATTTAGAGGGTCGGAATTAGAAGCTGTCTGCAGAACGATCTTGCTGCCGCCTACTTACATCTCGCGTAAACATCACAAAGACAAGACGAAAGAAATTAGGGCTCTTACAGAGGCATATGGACATTCTTTTTTCCCTAGTTCTATGTCGGATTGGAACAGGAAAGAGAGAGCCTAGCGGGGGTACAGTGTACCCTCCGCCACACACCTTATGGTGGATTGCGATGTATGACCCCGTATACATGGGCTCCCAAAACCGGATTTCTGCGGAGCGCGCGGTTGCTCGCCGTGGAGATTCGAGTCCTCCCTGGGGCATGGGTGTGTGTCTTCGTCCTTAGGTTAGTTTACCTAGGTTTAAGTAGTTTGTAAACTACGGACTGATGACCACGCAGTTTGGTCCGATAGATCTACAAACATTTTATTTGAAACCGGATTTCGTAAACCGATTTCTCAATTCCGTTTTTGGTTGGTCATGTAAACAATCCAAAATCGAGTCTGCAAATCCATTTATGTAAAGCGGATTTTCCAGTTCCACAATCGATTTTCCTGTCCATGTAAACGCAACCCTTTTTGAACCGTTCTTTGCTTGTCAGATTGTGTCTTCTTGTTATGAATTTTCGGCACATATGGACACAATGACATTTTATATCTTGAATCAAAAGTATAAATATTAGAGTGGACATGAATCTGTGTATTTATGTGAAGATAAATAGCAATTGTGCTGACTAAATCAGGTACTGAATCAGCTGTTCTCCAGCCGCCATAAGAGGGCTAGGAAATCTGCTTCAGGCTATAGCATGTAAACACGACAGCGAAAAACGGGCACGAATTACAGTTTTCGTCTTCCGGAAGATGTGTTGCATATAAACGTAGTGTGTGTAGATGTAGAAGAGAACATACGAAGGTGCCTTGCAATCAACTTCGACAGTTTTCGTCGAGTACCATGCATGTTGACAGATGTTCAGCGACATAGGGAGGAGGAGATGGATTGAGAGAGACTGAGGAGGAGATGGACAGAGAGGAGGGGAGGGAGGACCAAGAGAAGGAGAAAATATGTGGCGAGCGAGGGGGCAGGGGGAGACTGGCAGAAAGCGGGAGAAGGAAATAATGGACAGGTGACAAGAGCAGGAGAACAGAGGGTGCGGGTGAAATAGATGGACCAATGGAAGATTGTAATACGAGGCGCGTCTAGAAAGTAAGTTCCGTTTGGTAAAAAATTAAATTGTGCACAGATACAGAAGAAATTTTTGTTGCACAAAATTCTACAACTCTTAAAATACTTTTCCACATAACTGTCGAAATTTTGCAGGCATTTGTCATAGCGTGGCACCACGTTTTGTATACCTTCTTCATAGAAATCTGCCGCCTGTATCTGCAACCAGTTGGAAACAGTTTCTTTCAGCTCGTCGTCATTGGTGAAGTAATGATCGCCAAGGAAAGACTTGAGATGTAAGAACAGATGGAAGTCGTTAGGAGCGAGGTCAGGGCTGTACGGAGGATGGTCAAACACGTCCCAGCCAAATTCCTGTAGAGGTTTTTCGTCACATTTGCACCAGTGATCGTGAAATTTGGGGGAAGTCCATAGCGAGAGCACTAATTGTAAACCTGCGGTTTTTCTGGATCTTGTCATCAATCGCGTGAACCAGTTCTTCTGTAACCAAAGGTGGACGCCCCACTTCGTTCTTCATCGTGCACATCACTACGCCCGCCATTGAACTGTCGGACCCATCTTCTCACCATCGAATCAATCATCGCATTTTGTCCGTAAACATCGCAAATTTGCCGATAAATTTCACTTGGTTTCACTTTCCGAATCACCGACCTGATTTCACAGGCGGCGGGATTTTCAAGCAACGCCGGCATTTCAAACAAGCACAACAAAGCGTACATAACTGACAGCGATCTCCAAATGGCGTACGTTCTTCTCCTTGATACACATCGTCTACAGCGCATGTGCGGATCTGCAATCACAGCGCTGCAGCGGAGATAAATTTAAACGGTACTTACTTTCTGGACGCGCCTCGTAAATACATAGCGGAGGAAATGTTATTGTGAATTACATATAGAATCGTTTATCACAGAATAAGCACAGGAGGAGATGCACAGAGGCAGAGTGATGTATAGTGTTGGAGCAGGGGAAGATGGTGATGGAGGAACAACGGGAAAGGGAGGAGGTAGATAGACGGGGAGGAGGATATAGAAATAGAGGCGGGGTGAAGAAAGCGATGGAGTGAGAAAGTATGAAATGTACAGAATGAGGAAGAGTAGATGTAGAGAGGGGGAAGAGGCAATGAACAAAGAGGGAGGGGGGATGGACTGACGGAAGAGAGATATGAATAAATACCCTGCCAATGCCGGTTAATAGCGCTGGTCTCGACATCCAGTGCTGAAAACAACGAGGAGATCAGGTGAGACATCATACATAATATACGAGAGTCTATCTCTACCCGCAGCAGCGCTACGATTACAGTTCTGAGCATGCGCGCAAGTTACTCTGACTCAAGAAGACATGTACGCCATTTTCAGATCACTGCTGCCGACGTGTGCTTTGTAGTGCTTCTTTATAAAGTCAGCCGTAAATGAAAATGCCACCGCGTGTGAAATCAGATCTGTGATTCGTTTTCTAAACGCAAAGAAAGTTAAACCAAAGGAAATTCATTGAAAAATCTGAGAGGTTTATGGACAAAATGCTATGAGTGATTCAATGTTCAGAAGATTTGTCAGACTGTTCAATGAAGGACGTGATGAAGTGCTTGATGAAGAACGAAGTGGACGCCTGTCTGTGGTTGCTGGTGATTTGGTTCACACAATTGAAGATAAGATTAATCACTACCGTAAGTTTACACTTAGTGCCCTTGCTATGGACGTTCCACAAATCTCAAGTTCACTAATTCACGAAATTGTTACTATAAAACTGAAATTTCGAAAACTTTGTTCACGTTGGATACCACAAATTCTTACTGAACAACACAAATAAAAAAAATAAAAATAAAAAAAATAATTAAAAAATTGGAAAAAAGCAATTGGGCAATGCAATCCAGTTTTTGAGACGCTACGATGAAGAAGGAGATGGTTTTCTTTCTCGGATATCGTACTACACCCCTGAAAAAACCTGGAAGCACACTTCATCCTCAACGAAAGTTAAGCATAAGCAAATCTTGACACCTCGAAAGTCATGTGTATCTTTTTTGGGACAGAAAAGACATTTTGCTGATTGATTTCTTACCACGAGGCCAAACAATCAGTGCACTTGGTTACTGCGAGACCATTAAGAAATTGGGCCGCGCATTACAGAACAAGCGCCGAGGATTGCTCTCAAGTCGCACGGAGCGCCCGAGTGCATTGAGGCGCTATGCTTTGATGCGCGATGTCGCTCCCCGTCGGGGGTTTGAATCCCCCCTCGGGCATTGATGTTTGTGTCGTCTTTAGTATAAGCTAGTTCATAAGTAGTTTGTAGATTTATGGACTGATGAGCCCGTAGTTAAGTCCCATAAGCTCTACAAACATTTGAACATTTTGATTACTGTCAAAATGTATGTTGTTCAAAATGTTCAAATGTTTGTTAAGCTTATGGGACTTAACTACGGGGTCATCAGTCCCTAAACTTACAAACTACTTATGAACTACTTACGAACTAAGACGGCACAAATATCCATGCCCGAGGGGGGATTCGAACCCCCGACTGTAGTGACCGTGCTGACCGTGACTGGAGCGCCTCAGTCACCTCGGCCACCGAGGCCGGCAATGTGTGTTGTTTCCACGATAATGCCCTACCTCACATGGCGAATGTGACTAAACAGCTCTTATGGAATTTCACTGGGACGTGTTTGATCATCCTCTGCACAGCTCGGACCTCGTTACTAGCGACTATCACCTTTCCTTAGACCTAAAATCTGTCATAGGTCTCCTACACTTCAACGATGATGACGAACTGAAAGAACATGTTACCACATGGTTGAACACAGAGGCGACAACCTTCTATGAAGAAAGCATACCAAAACGTGTGCCACGCTATGACAAGTGCCTACAAAAATTTGGAAGCTATGCCGAAAAGTAGTTCAACTGATGTAGATTTTTGTAAAATAAATATTTTTCCCGTAAAACAGGTTTGTTTTATAAAACCAAATGGAACTTACTTTGTGGACATACCTCGTACATATCGTAACGTATTTTTCAGATATTGGTAACAATTGCAATTTGTGTGAGATGCTGTACAAATCTTTGCTGTCTCAACTCTTCACTTAAGGTTTACATAGCGTTTATTCAGCACTCTCAAGTCTTTTATTAATATAAACAAACTGATGTGCTACTCATGAGAAACGGATACCCTTTTCAGAATTCGACGTACTTCACTGCCCATGCTGTGAGTTTTCTGATATGGGTCCTTCTAGAAAACCGTTCGGCGTGCCTTCTCTCACAACATAGTAAGTGTTGTCAGTGTTTTATTATTATATTTTTATAATAAATATTATTTATAAAATATATTATTACAAAATATTATATTTTCACTGTTGCATGTTCTGAGAAGACATATTATGTTGCTCCCATTATATGGAACCTATGAACAGTCCCTCGGTCTATACGTCATCTATAACATAGCTGGAGCTAGATTTATACTGGACCTATAAGATAACATAGAGAACGTTTGAACTTAAAAATTGGTATAAAGACATATAAGCTGTAACAGTTAACATCACAATACATATGAATAAATGCCTGCCCGTCGCAATACGTACCGTTATCGTCGACTGACAAAGCTTTAAGAGATCCAGCAATGCCGGCCGCGGTGGCTGAGGGGACTAAGGCGCTCCAGGCACGGTCTGCATGGCCACTACGGTCGGGGGTTCGAATCCCCCCTCAGGCATGGATATTTGTGCCGTCCTTAGTGTTAGCTAGTTCATAAGTAGTTTGTAAGTTTAGGTCTGAGAGTTTATTTATACTATGACGTCAGTCGCCTCTCAGTGTCGCATAATTAACCTATCACATTCTGATCAATAAAACAGTGATTTTCTCTTTAATGATATGTGTACTATAAAACCTTGTGTTCCTGGAACATAGCTTGTGTCTCTGTTAGAATGTTACTTTAAGAATATGATTTGACCTTATGGGTTGAAAACTCCGCAGATCTTAGAGTCTTGTCCATTACTCTACAATGTGTGTAAGCAGGCTAGATTATCCACGTTGGGTGCTTTGAGGTGAGCGGCTAACATTACTTTCATCTTTCAGAGGTCTAATCTTCCGCCCAAAATAGTTGGAAGATATCTTATCACTTTCCACTACAACATAAGACTATCTTATACTGGCTAAAAAGCATCTTTCTATGCATTCGAGATCCACGTTTTAGAATATTTGACATAAAGATCATGTGATCGGATCTTATATAGTATCTGCAGAACGCTAGACAATGTGATCGTCATTATAAGTTTTGAATAAATTATTTAGTGTATTTAGTGTAGTTCTGACTGTTTTAAAATGCAAATACTAACACAAATGACGACAAATAGAGCCACACTACAAACCATGACGCTGCTTCCAAATTTGGTTCTCGTGAGTTATTTTTGACATGTGTGTTTCTGTATGTGTGTCAATTAATGACATCACAGTATGGTATAACTCAGATATGAAGTAAGTTGTGCTTCGTTCTCAGTAACATGTGATAAAGTCAGTATGTTTACGGTGCAAATCTTATGCAAATCGTTGATAACATTATATTCAGTTACTTCAGTTTCTTTAACGTGATGTCAGTAACCAATAAAAAAGTAACATAAAAATAATAACTGGTCATTACAACATACCTTATATCATCTTTATAAGGCTGCTGAAGGTGACAATACCTGACTGCTTATCAAATGAGACTTCCTCCTGTGGGCGTTCGTTTGTGGGCATCTAGTTAGCGTGTCCAGGAAACGATTGAAGGAATTTAAAATGTTTGTAAACTGCTATGATCATCAATCTTACAGACTTACAAACTTCTTAAACCAGCCATGGCTAAGCACGTCGCCTTACCCCGCCCGCGGGCACGGAGTCTTGGGCTCGACCATGCCCTGCGTACTGTGCGCTGCAGCCGGCCGCGGTGGCCGAGGGGACTGCGACGCGCCAGTCACGGGCCGCACGGCCACTACGGTCGGGGGCTCGAATCCTCCCTCGGGCATGGATATTTGTGCCGTCCTAGGTGCAAGTTAGTTCGTAAGTAGTTTGTAAGTTTAGGGACTGATGACCCCGTAGTTAAGTCGCATAAGGTATACAAACATTTGAATTTTGTGCGCTGCAGCGTGTGGGGCACAGTTCACACCATTGATATATATATGTTTAAAAAGAATTTGCATTTTCCTTTTTTATGTGTTAGCTATATAAAAAATGATCATATAATTCTACACTGAAATATTTTTTTGCAATGTTAAATTTACGTTACGTAACTATCTTTGTTAGTTTGAGCTTGAAGTGTCGAAAATTGTCCTTTCACTTTAAGGAATTGAATACAGGTTTCTAAATATGTTAAACAGCTTAATACAAATGGTTTTGTTTTTAAGAAAGATATATATTTCTGCTTATCACATGAATTGTGCATAATGTGCTTATTTCCTTAAAGAATAAAGATATTGCTTTGGCGAATGAAAAAAGGTAGCATATATCAGTGCTAAAATCCCGATTATTAAATGTATACATTTGTATAGCGTGTGGAAACTGTGTAGTACAACATGTATAAAGTATTTTTTTAGCAGCACAATAAATATGTGCATGCTACAAGTTATGCTGTATAATACGTGTGAAGTGCTTAGCAGCACAATTAATGTGTGCATGCTACCAAATGTGATAATGAATTTATGGATAACACAAATTGTAAGTAGCAACATTTAGGCCTATCAGTAAGTCAATATTATTTTGTCAGTTATGCTCGCCACATAGTTCACTTGTTTTGTTTTCTTGTAATAATAACAGATGAACGAATCCCACTACACATTATCTGTAATATAAAAAACCGTTCACCATCTGATGATAATATGGTAGGCATATCGAAACTGGTAATGGGAGAAATGTAATAAAACATTTTGCATAAAAATCGACTGGTTGCTGTCATTCAAGATACCTTAAAAACAAAAAAGGAAAAGTACTTTCCTGTAAATTTAAGTGTTTTCTCTTTCAATCTATACAAATTTCATTTACTTTGTATCTTAGTATGAACATTTCCCAGGAAAGGCAGCCAAAATTCGTGTATGTTCGCAAATGTATTCAAGAGATATCAGGCCGCTCTTTCCATAGAGGGACATCATTTTGAACACCTACTGTAAATAAAGGTAAGCTTAGGTTACTCATATGGCAATGTTTGTTAGACCTTAACTCAGTTTATGCGCCCGCGGCACAATAGAGTCCGAGAATCGAGCGCTGCCATGGCCGTCGGATGTGGTGGCGGCGGGCGGGAGCCGTACCGCGCGATCCGCGGACGCCTTTCGTGAGACGACCCGTATTAAGAGTTGTCACATTATAAACATGTTCCAGTAGTAAATGTAATGTCTTAAATTTCTAAGGCAGTTCATGTCTTTCTTTCTTCTTTTTCTGCTGTCATCTGTCTTCTTGCTCTTTTTCTGAACGACTTCATTCATACTCTTTTAATAAAAAATATCTTCTTTTTGTACGTTTTCCATATCTTCGTCTTTGTGCCCATTCTAGTCGTGCCTCTGACTTGTCTTTACTTGACAGGGTTCATTTCCTGCCATCGCAATGTTATTGTCAATCTCGTCACTTCCGCTACCTGTAGGACATTCCTTGGACGTTTGTGCTGCTTTTGAAGCGTCTTTCTGCTTGACGCGTTTTTTGAAGGTTTTGAGTTTTTCCTTCAAAATGGGAGCCATGCTCTCAGAGGCTTTGTGAGCCAACCTGAGTTTTTTTATTTCTTCTGCGCTTTGGGAATCCCCCGATGGATGACGCAATGACGCAGGTGACTTCTCTTGAGAATCATTGGAGAATGTATCTGGTGCCACTTGTTCCTTCTTCTTATCTGGAAGCCTTTTCGGTTTTCAATTTTGCACCTCTATATTTAGGTCTTTCTGTGTGGTATTAGGAGGTTTAGGTTCCTCGCCTGTGCTGTCCTGTTTACTTCGATTCCCTTTCCCATTTCCTCTTCTTGCTTCTTTTGTGTCGGATATCGTATTCGGTAGGGTCTCCATGTGACTGCCAGTCGCTTCCTCGAAATCCATTCTAGATGTTTCGGAAGTCTGTGGGCCTTCATATTGAATAACGAAAGAGCGCCACCCGCTTTCGGATTCTGTGTAGACAGGTGGTGTCATCTGCACATCCAGTGGAGCTTCTCCCTCACAGGACCTTTTTTTTTTCCGCGGCTGGGGTGCTCGCGTCGCTAGAACGTGCTTCCTCTACGTGGCCCGGCCGCAGTGACCGAGATGTCTGCGGCGCGCCAGTCACGTTCCTCACGGCCGCTACGGTCGGGGGTTCGAATCCCCCCTCGGGCATGAATATTTGTGCCGTCCTTAGTATTAGCTAGTTCATAAGTAATTTGTAAGTTTAGGGACTGATGACCCCGTAGTTAAGTCCCATAAGCTCTAGAAACATTTGATCCTCTACCTGGCTTGGCTCTGCGTTGTTTCCTGGTTCGGCCGGTACGGCGACAACTTCCTATTGCCCTGCGGGCTGCACGGGTACGTGGCGGCAGCGTACGTCAGCTTGAGGCTGACCGCCAGGCCCGGGACCGCGGGCTCTGCAGCCGGCAGCTGCGGGACGCGTCGCTTGCTGCACTCGCTCCTAATGTGCTCCGTGGAAGTACACAGGGAGCATGTTCTGGGCCGTCCTCGTAGCTTACTACAACGCGGTAACCGCAGGTATTTATGTATGACGGTATGTACTTATAAAGTTCGGTCTTAACTTGATGGACGCCGTTTAACATCGAGAAAATGTAGGCCTCTGACCAGTTTTCGGCAATAATGGAAATTATTCTACCGTAGGGTCTAAGAATTTTGTTGATTTCATCATCTGTCATTTCAAAGGGCAGTTTGAAAATACGGACCGTCCGAATACCTAATCCAGCGTGACAGACAGGAACGTCACTTACAGTACCATCTGAATAAATAACTTAACAAGACGGCCAAATTTGTCTACTATTGAACAACGTAATTCTGGAATCTTCAGCTTCACGAACACAGCATTCGTAACAAAGAACAAATAAACACCAATTACGTCACTCTCATTAATCTTGATCTTTTCGATAAGCCATTGTTTCACTTCATAAGCTTTGGGTCTAACATGACATCTGTCGAAAGTAAATTTTTTCGTGTCCTCCCTCAACATGTTCATCGTGCTCATTCTATCTTATTCGTATTATACATAGCCACAATTAGCAAACCAGAGCGCTTGCGACTAACCTTAGAGACCTCCAGAACGCAAACTTTGCCGCCGCACCACGGCTGCGACTCGAATTCCGCTCGTCTACTCCACAGCGGCGACAAGTTTAGTCCATAACTTCGTGAGGTCTGTGTCTCACTCGAAACCTACCATGAGGTCTTATCGACAGAAATTGAAATTCATCCGACCACCCCTGATTTATAGTCGTCTAGAACAGTGCTTATCAACCTGTGGGTCGCGACCCCAGGGGGGCCGCAAAGATTTGGGCGGGGAGTCGCCGTCACAGGAGGAAGTACTTACACCTTAAAACAACCAGGCCAATGCATGTCGGAATACTACGGGTTCCGTGATACGGAAACACAGGCCTAAGTTAAATGTATGTTACAAGTATTTCATTCACTGTTTAACGTTATTTTTGAATTGACGTAGATTGTATTATAGGGTACATCATATTAAGAACTAGCTGTAAACCCGGCTTTGCCCGGGTATTTACTTATTTATACCTGCCATTTTTGAGGTATATATTCATTTTTATAAGGGCTGTATGTGTGTAAAATCTCTTGGGAATACAATTAGTAGTAAAGAAGTAATACATTAAAACTTAGTGCCGGCCGCGGTGGCCGAGGGGACTGAGGCGCTCCAGTCACAGTCTGCACGGCCACTACGGTCGGGGGTTCGAATCCCCCGTCGGGCATAGATATTTGTGCCGTCCCAGTTCGTAAGTAGTTCATAAGTAGTTTGTAAGTTTAGGGACTGATGACCTCGTAGTTAAGTCCCATAGACTATACAAACATTTGAACATTTTGAAAACTTGGTGCGTGATGGGGCGGATTTCCATGAACGTTACTGTTTATGTGCTCATATCTCATGAACTACGTATCGTACTGTGAAACAATTAAGAGGGTATATTCAAAAATTTCTGTGTATACTGTCTGTAAAATTTCCTGCGGCTACAATTTGTAGTGTACAAATTACAAATTGTAACGTCATACCGAATGCCACAGTTTTACTCCATAAACAGCGGAAAAGTAGTAAGCGAGAAACTTTTTTCCTTTTCTCATTTTGCTATGGTTGTCAGCGAGAAAAAGTTTAATAAAGGTCTGAAATTATGTTTAAAGTTTGTTATATGTTGCTAAGTCCTGTCATTCTCATACAATGTATTTTGAAAGTCTCGCCGCATTATATGGCATTTTTTGCGATTTCTATTGATTATGGCGTAATATCTTTTGAACCATGTGCCGTATGTGATTCTTAATCATGTAGCAATTGTTACCCTACGGTAAGGAATGTGTGTACCAAATTTGGTTGAAATCGGTCCAATGGTTTAGGAGGAAATGAGCAACATTGTCGCAAAATGCAGCAGTTTTTCGCGCATCTCATTGTTTACGACGTTATCTCTCGTGAACTATATATCGTATGTTACACTTACGGCGACCGTCCTCATGGATTGAAGTTTACGTGTACAAAATTTCATAAGGATTTTAACAAAACTGTTGATTTGTATGTAACATGTACAAATATACGGACACGCTGCTTTATATATTAGAAGATGAATAAGCTCAAAGCTTGAAAAATTTTCAGGAACCAATCGATAGGTAAATGAACAAAATGCGATAATTAAATAAAATCGAAATATTGAAACATGTCGACCGTTTTGGGGGTTGAAATGAATTCAACGACAAAGTTGAGCCGGCCGCGGTGGCCGAGGAGACTGAGGCGCTCCAGTCACGGTCTGCACGGCCACTACGGTCGGGGGTTCGAATCCCCCCTCGGGCATGGATATTTGTGCCGTCCTAGTTCGTAAGTAGTTCATAAGTAGTTTGTAAGTTTAGGGACTGATGACCCCGTAGTTAAGTCCCATAAGCTTAACAAACATTTGAACATTTTTGACAAAGTTGATAATCTGCGCTGGATCCGGATTCGAACACGGATTTCTCGCTTCGGGCTAGCGGTCGCCTTAACCAATTAGGCTATTTAGGCACGCTTCCCTGCCAACCCAAATTCTCAACTTTTAGCCCTCTGCCCATTGACTGTTCTTGCTCGCAGCCTATACTGGATTACCGCAAGGGATCGAGCCTTTGAATGCGTCCGCATTGAAATTGTCATTACCTGTTGAGGGCAATAATTATTGACATGCCGAAAAGAACAGACGCCATATCAGTAATTGCAATAATTAAATCTAAGAAATTCGAAAAAGAATCTTCCTCATGAAGTGTCTATACAGTGGGTCCTATTTATGAGCATAATTCGCTTCTGACTCATGCCGAAAATTCGTAACAATCGTTGTGTAAAAATTATATTTCTTTCGGTAACTAAAAATTTAAACTAAAAATATAATGCCTTCTATTCCGAAAAATACACAAAAAAGTCAAAAGGCTAAAAAATTGTATTAAAAAAATGAAAATAAAATTCTTTGCCTTCGACATTTCAAAATATTTTCGTTAGGGTGCGTAATAACGACGTGAATAGGCTTCGCCAGAATATTTATTCTTCGAAGGGGACCGCCGGAATATTTTTACTTCCAAGAGGATCGCACATTCGAAAAGTTAGTAAAACAGTGCTCTAGAGTACAACCAATATGGTCACGAGCCCAGTGGAGTCATTGCAGGTGACGTCGTGCTGCTATCAAAAGCACTCGACCCGCTCATCTGCTGTCACAGCTCATTAACGACATTGCGCTGCACTGTCCTAACGTACAGATTGGTACATCGACCTCCTGGATACTGTGTTTAAAGAGTCATTTGAATGTCAACTAGAGACTGGGACAGAATTGTGACTCATAAATGCGAATTGTATAGTTGCTTCAGGACTGGGAACATTACGTCGCGTGATCTCAGGGAGGTGGAGGAAGAAAACTTGCAAGCATTTAGTCCTAACCAGCTGTTGTCGCCTGTTCCAACTAACAAGGAAAGTACTTGGGCTCGAACAAACACATATACATCAAAATCGTACGAGAGATAACGTAAAGATCCCTTATTGCCCTAGTGACATTCCCGCATCTGCAAAACTCTGCGGTCGTCCGTTAGAGGCCTCTGTGTGTGCCTTGCCACATTGCACTTTGACCTGTCGGTTCGCCAGTAGGGACGGTGCAGTGTGCCTCCGAAGATGCGTTTTGTGACATTTGTGTGGTGAAGCGTCAGCTGGAGCGACGATTGATAATCAATCCTGCTAAATTATTGCGATTGGTTGAGATGAAGTTACGAAGAGCCATTCTTCGTGAAGATGGTATTAGTGTAGAAGATGAATCATTCGCATGCTTTCTCATATATGTTATGGTACAGAAGTATAAGCATAAGTTAGATATTGTTGTTACAAACTCATAATGATGAGAATAGGAATGATAATGACGAAGAACTCATTGCTAGCGGTAGTTCTACGGTAAGTGCGGGAAGAGGCGATGGAAGCAGTGGTAGTGAATACCAACAGCCTTCCGAGAAGAAGGTTACAGTTGCAACTATCATCACGGCTTTTGATGACAATACGCTAGAGAACATGTACGACGATTATTACATAAGTTATAGTTCAGATATCTGCATTAAGTATGGCGTCTACAATTACATCTACAGTGCTATCTAGAGCATGATTGCAAAGTTTTGCATAAAAACGACACCCACCAGCACATTGAGGTGTACGTAGAGATACTGTAACCAAACGTTCATACAGATATATTTGTTCAAGCCCAAGTACTTTCCTTGTAAGTGTAGAGGTTCGAGTAAAACTTTCTTTTACGATGGAAAGATTTACGAGTATTTTAATTCACCAGAAGGTTCTGTTCAACATAAATATGCAGTTATTCTGAAAGAACTAAACGAGATGTTTCACAAATAAGAGGTTTGGTGCTAGGCGTTTCCAATTCTGCTGGAAAGTCAGTGCTGGGCGAGCGCAGTGTGGTGCGAACGATCGGCAGAGATGGGATCCGATTTATCGGCTCCCGAGGGGACCACACAGGGCCCGGGCGGGCGTAGGCAGTCACCGCAGCCGACGGCGACAGCCGCGCACGATACTCGCAGCTGACAAACCCTCGCGGACAGCCGCGCGGGAATAGCCGAGCGGTTCTAGGCGCCTTGCCAGGGTCTGCGCTGCTGCTTCCGCCGGAGGTTCGAGTCCTCCGTCTGACGTGTTTGCGTGGGTTTTCCTCACGTTAGTTTCCGTTAGTTTAAATAGTTTGTAAGCGTAGGGACCGATGATCACTGTAGTTTGGTCCCATAGATTTATAAACATTTGATCTGATTTGACTCGCGGACCAACCCCTATACATTTCTCATATTTAATCGAGATTGGAAAGACGTAGGACTCTCGTTTCATCGTTAAAAATAATATCGGTACCACAGCTACATTTCGTGTGCAGTGTGTAATCTATATCTATAAATGTGAATGTCTGTTCGGTGTACGTTTATCACGTCTGAACCACAAGACATAAAGAGCTAAAAATTTGTACAGTTACTAATGTCTACCCGAGGAAGGCTTTAAGTACAGTTTTATGGCGATCGGATATATGTTCGGTGTACGCTTATCAGTTCCGAACGGCAAAACGCAGAGACTTAAATATTTGTACAGTTACTAATTTATACCTGAGGAATGTATTAGGTACGGTTTTATATCGATCTGATAGATATTTAGTAACTTGAAGAATATAACGCGAATGCGGAACAATAATTACTCTTTGAAAATGGTTTTATTGGTTGCATAGTTGCTTGAGGGTTGATAATGATAAAAGGGTGGAGTATATTGGGATGGAAAGTTATCGGTGTATATAAAATTGTACGTGTGTGTGTGTTAATATTTCGCTCTGCAGCGAAAACTACAGAACGCAAACGAATGGTCTGTGTGTAATTGTTGTCCGAAGTCTCCCGTTGTACACCATAGCAGTTCCATGCCGATAGCTATAAGGGGGTGGAAAATATGGTGGTTGAAAGTCGTCAAATTATAAATATTCGAACTGAAGGCCAGCGATAACGTTGGCGACTCTGTAGCAAGGAGGTTACATACAGCGAAACGAGATGCCACAGAGCATATCTTTGGTCTATGCGTGCTACAATGTCTTCGGCTCTTTCTTTGTAAGGATAAGCTTACTAACAAGGAAATATAATAATAAGTAAATAAATCAGTAAAAAAGAAATTCCTTTTAATACAGACATACAGCACAAATGAATACATACCTGTAAAATTATATAATTGTACAACATATAACTCAATAAATATGAGATCGTACACATTTTATATGTCATTTGTGTTTTGATTACTAACTTTCTTTGTTTGGATACTTATAATTTTGTACATTATGAGAGACAGCCTAATTTCTCATTTATTCCCCGATAAATATAGCATGTTTCTGGAAAAAAAGATATGGACAGAGAGAGAAAGGATAAATAAAAGACTAAATAAATAAATACCCGGTCAAAGCCGGGTTTTCAGCTAGTAATGTATAAAAAATATCGTAGAAAGCTAACGGTTTTATTTTTCACTTCAAACTTTGCAATATATGATCGGTGCTGTACGTTACTATGAACTGTAACAACCCGCCGTTGCCCGGGTATTTATTTATTTATTCCTGCCATTTTTCAGGTATATATTCATTTGTATAAGTGCTGTATGTCTGTAAAATCTCTTGGGAATACAATTGGTAGTAAAGAAGTAATAGATTAAAACTTGATGCATGATGGGGCTGTTTTTCATGAACGTTACCGTTTATGTGCTCATATCTCATGAACTACGTGTCATGCTGTGATACAATTTAGAAGGTCCACTAAACTATATGCGTGTATACTGTCTGTAAAATTTCCAGTCGCTACAATTTGTAGTGTTCAAATTACAAATTCAACGTCATACCGAGAGCCATAGTTTTACTCCATAAACAGCGGAAAAGTAGTAAGCAAGAAACTTGTTACTTTCATCATTTCACTATGGTTGCCAGCGAGAAAAAGTTTAATAAAGGTTTGAAATTATGTTTAAAGTTTGTTGCAAATCGCTAAGTACTGTCATTCTCATACAGTGTATTTCGGAAATGTCGCTGCATAATACGGCATTTTTTAGATTTCTATTTTTTGGTATGACGTAATATCGTTTGAACCATGTGCCGTATGTGATTCTTAACCATGCAGCAATTGTCACCTCACGGTAAGGAATGTGTGTACCAAATTTGATTGAAATCGGTCCATTGGTTTAGGAGAAAATGTGGTGCGTTGTCGCAAAATGCAGCACTTTTTCGCGCATCCATTTGTTTATGACGTTATATCTCGTGAACTATATGTCGTATGTGATTCTTACACTTACGGCAACCGTCCTCATGAATTGAAGCTTAAGTGTACAAAATTTCATAAAGATTAGAAGAAAACTGTAGATTTGTATGCAACACATACAAACATACGGACACTCTGCTTTATATATTAGACTTCTTCTATCGAAAAGTTTACGCAATAATTTAAAGAGAAAGGCTGGATTAGTAGAGAACATGCGTGAATCTCAGCTCTGCTCCTACATACACATATACATATACCGCAATCCACAGTGTGTAGCGGAGGGTACCACGTACCACTACTAGTCATTTTCTTTTCTGTTCCATTTACAAACAGAACAATGAAATCGATTGCCCGTTTTGTTTCGTACAAGCCATGTTGTCTGTGTGGTCTTTGCGCGAAATCTAAGTCGCTGGTAGTAGAATCGTTCTGCAATCTGTTTCAAATTCCGTTCCTCTGAATTTCCTCAAAAGTGTATCTTGAAAATAATATCGTCCTCCCTTCAGTTGTACCCATTTGAGTTGCCTAAACCACACTATAACAGTCAAGCATTGATCTAACTTACCAGTAACAAACCTAGAAGTTCGTATCGGATTGTTACTACGTTTTCTATTAAACCGATCTAGTGGAGATCCTAAACAGTTAAGCAATACTCATGACGTGGTTGCACAAGCGATTTATACGCGATGTTCTTTACAGGTGAACCAGATCTTCCCAAAATTCTCCCAATAAACCTCAGTCGACCATTCACTTCCCAGACGACTGACATAAAATGCCCAATCCATATCAAATTACTGTGCAACGTTACCCTTCGAAATTTAATCGTTATAACTGGTTCCTACAGGACTGTTTCTCCTACTCATTCGCATTTTCTATATTTAGATCTACCTATCATTACTCACACCATCTACAATTTTTTTCACAGTCATCGCATATCCTACTACAGTCATTTAGTGACGACACCTTACCATGCACCATGGTAAACATCTGCGTGAAAACAGCTGCAGATAGCTACTCATTCTGTCCGTAAGACCATTTTTGTAGACAGAATATAATAACGATCCCATCACTCTTCCCCGGGTCACTCTTGACGATACCCTAGTCACTGATGAACATTTGCCGTTGAGGCTACCGTTCTGAGTTCAGTTAATTAACAAGTCTTCATGCCGCTCACACATCTGCGACTCTATTTCATACGCTCGTTCCTTCGTTAGCAGTCTACAGTCTAGCAGGATGTTAACTCCTTTTAGAAATCAGGAACTATTCAGTCTGCCGGTCGTCCTTCATTCATGGATCCCAAGATACAATGTCATTAAAGGGCAAGCTGAGTTTCACATGAGCGATGCATTCAAAGGTCGTACTGGTGGAGTACATATTCTTTTTCGCGTCAAGGAAATTTACTATGTTGAAAACGAAAATATTTTTAAGAATTCCACAGCAGACTAATGTTATCCATAACTGTCTGTATTTATGTGGGTCTGTTCTTTTATCTTCCTTATAAAGGAGAGTCCCTGCGCTGTTTTCCAGTCGCTTGGGACCTTTCACAGGCTCAGTGCCATTTGGACCACGCGACTTTTGTGTTTTTAACTCTCTCAGCTGCTTATCTACACCGTGGATGCAAGTTACTATGTCCTACATTTGGGAGTTCGTACAGTGATCGTATGAGGGTATATTTTTATGGTCCGCCTGCGTAAATATTTGTTAAATGTTAAGTTTAAAAGTTTAGCTTTCCTTTTTTTATCTTCTATCAGCACCAAAAATGATCAACGACTTACTCGATAGACGCCTTTGGCTCGCTTACCGATTTTATATAAAATCAGAATTTTCCGGTGCTGGGCATGACCTTTCACTATGTTATAATGATGGCAGTTATTACACGCTTCGCGCATCGATCTTCATTGGTTTTTACTTTTTATTTTTTACTGAGAAAATAATTGCAGATAAGGATATAGCTTTACTTCCTCTGTACAATGCAACTTTTTAGGCGTATTGGATGACTTTAAATTCATTCCCCGAAATTGTGACACAAAAGCCGAGGGGAACTGTGTGCCACGGACAACAGGACAGAGATCTACGCAGCTAATTCCGTGCCCTGAGACTCGGTTGTATCGGTATGAGGTGCATCGTTGGAAAGCGTGCTTCGCGGAAGCTCAGCCGCATCTTCCCTGCTCTGCCTCTCTTGCAGCAAGTGTCAGACCTAAGGAACACTTAAAGTCTTCAAATGTATTTATTAACAAAGGCGACAACTAGCGACTAGACCATGTTTTAAAAAATGAGCTCTCAATAGCAAGCCATTATATTATTACTGTTTTTCTTTCGACAATACAAGACTTCTCGGCTACTTGGATTTATCCAGGATCTATTCTGGTAACATTAGCAATAAGTTGGGAATTATGAAGGACAGTCAAAATAATTTTGGCCGTATAGTACATATATACAGGCCTATATTTTGTTATTATAGAAAGTGAACACAAGGCAATGGACAATTGCCACCGATAACAGCAGATTAGCTAATCGATATTCGTCTTCCTGTTTGAACGGTTATGGAAAAGACATCGTCTAAAGAATAATTTATGAAATAAGTTAACAGACTCAAAGTTGATGAACAGATTTATCTCAGAGCAACCAGTGATAAATAATATCGTATTAGCTATCATACCTCCGCGATTGTTTCGAGAACAGGGTGTAATTGGGTACTTAAAATAGGACATAAAAATGAATAGTGACAGTAAGTAACTGATCACGTCTACAAGGTCAAATGTGTCAAATGGTTTACTATAAAAATAGAAAATAGAGAGTAACGTAAGTTGAATGAATACCCACATTCGACTATTATAAAAAAATCAAACGTTTTTCTCTATAAATAGTAATTTAAACGAGTACAAACATCGAAAAGTTGTAGCGGATAGTCAGTACACATATTTTGATCATAAACCCATGCCCGTAAATGTCATCCAACGGCGCTATGGGCACTTCTTCCTCTCCCATAATATGAAACATATCTCTTCTATTGGTCATGTGCTCATAGCTCTGAAAATGTTAGACTTTCTTCTTGTTTTGGTGATAGTATTTCTATCAAAAGTAGAGAAAGCAAAGAGCTTACATTAGAAGGTACTGGTGTCACGAATCAAAGACGGCCGGCCGCTGTGGCCGAGGGGACTGAGGCGCTTCAGTCACGGTCTGCACGGCCACTACGGTCGGGGGTTCGAATCCCCACTCAGGCATGGCTATTTGTGCCGTCCTTAGTAAGTTCATAAGTAGTTTGTAAGTTTAGGGACTGATGACCCTGTAGTTAAGTCCAGTAGACTATACAAACATTTATTATTATTTATTTAATCAAGGACGAATCAGCGCTCATAGCGCCGTTGGATGACATTGCCGGACAGGTGTGACAAATCAGAATATTACGTACTCACTCATGTTTAGAAGCTAAGACTCCATCACACTTACTTCGCTCACCCTCCGTTGTCGATCCTACGATATGACAGGTACCTCAGTTCTTTTGGTGACTACGTTGAAAAATAGCTCAAACATTCCTGTACTGGTTGTCAATAAAGTTTTCATGTGGAAAGGCTTTTGCTTGGCTGGAAATCAGTCAACACGTGTTTCTGCCATGGAGGTGAGAATAGGTGCTATAAGTTTAAAGAAAGATGTTATTCATTGCGTCGTGATCTGTTTGGGAAGTTTCAATGACCGACTTTTACTTCTGAATGTGAAAATATTTTGCTAGTACCCACCTACTTAGGGAGACATGACTATCCCAATAAAATAAGAGAAATCAGATCGAAAACCGAACGATTTAGGTGTTCTTTCTTCCAGCGCGCTATTAGAGAATGGAACGGTAGAGAAAAGATATGAAAGTGGTTAATGAACCCTCTGCCAGGCACTTAAATGTGATTTGCAGAGTATATATGTAGATGTAGAAATATGGAATCGATGGGTTCAGGAGGGCAATACGGAACGCCGTGCTGGATCCCAACGGCCTCGTACCACTAGCAATCGAGATGACAGGCATCTTATCCGCATGGCTGTAACGGATCGTGCAGCCACGTCTGGATCTCTGAGTCAACAGATGGGGACGTTTGCAAGACAAAAACCAGCTGCTCGAACAGTTCGACGAAGTTTGAAGCAGCATGGACTATCAGTTCGGAGACCATGGCTGCGATTACCCTTGACGCTGCATCACAGACATGAGCGCCTGCGATGGTGTACGCAACGACGAACCTGGGAGCACGAATGGCAGAACGTATTTTTTTCGGATGAATGCAGGTCCTGTTTACACCATCATGATGGTGGCATCCTCTTTTGGGGACATCGCGGTGAAGACACATTAGAATCGTGTATTCGTCATCGCCATACTGGCGTATCACCCAGCGTGATGGTATGGGGTGCCATTGATTACACGTCTCGGTCACCTCTTGTTCGCATTGACGGCACTTTTAACAGTGGCCGTTACATTTCAGATGTGTTACGACCCGTGGCTCCACCCTTCATTCGATCCATGCGAAACCCTACATTTCAGCACGATAATGCACGATCGCATGTTGCAGGTCCTGTACGGGTTTTTCTGGATACGGAAAATGTTCGACTGCTGCCTGGGACAGCACATTATCCAGATCTCTTACCAACTGAAAACCTCTGGTCAATGGTGGCCGACCAACTGGCTCGTCACAATACGCCAGTCACTACACTTGATGAACTGTGGTATCGTGTTGTAGCTGCATAGGCATCTGTACCTGTACACGACATCCAAGCTCTGATTAACTCAATGCCCAGGCGTATCAAGGCCATTATTAAAGCCAGAGGTGGTTGTTCTGGGTACTGATTTGTCAGGATCTATGCACCCAAATTTCGTGAAAATGTAATCACATATCAGTTCTAGTATAATATATTTTTCCAATGAATACCCGTTTATCATCTGCATTTCTTCTTGGTGTAGCAATTCTATTGGCTAGTAGTGTAATATGTTTTTCTTTGGCATTGTTGCTATGGACGCTTGTAACAAAGATTGTATTACAATTTCCGTAGTTCACATATAACTTTGTTCATGTTACTTTGCTTTGCGCTAAAATAAAGAACACATATTTTGTTTCACACCGAGACTACATTTTCTTTTACAGCTAAAATAACAAACGGAATAAGTCTGGTAATACCGAATTCCACAAAGCTCTAGTACTTAATCTAGATACAAAGTTACTATTACCATTATGTTATTCACAACAGTCACTGTAGCCGCGCGGGAGTAGTAGTCTGGAGCGCCACACTGCGGATTGCGCGGCCTCCCTCGGGCATGGATGTTTGTGTTGTCTTTAGTATTAGTTAGTTCATAAGTAGTTTGTAAGTTTAGGGACTGATGACCCCGCAGTTCAGTCCCATTAGCTTTACAAACATTTGAACAGTCATTGTAAAACTATCTTCCCTGTTTGTGTACTTGTGACAAAGACTTCTATGTTTGCCGCGGTGGAGTAGCCGAGCGGTCTAAGGCGCCTCGCTGCGGAGCGCGCGGTTGCTCGCCGTCGGAGGTTCGAGTCCTTCCTGTGCCATGGGTGTTGTCAAAATGTTCAAATGTTTGTAGAGCTTATGGGACTTAGCTACGGGGTCATCAGTCCCTAAACTTACAGACTACTTATGAACTAGCTAATACTAAGGACGGCACTAAGGAGGGCACTGAAATAAATCAAACGGCAAAGTGGAAAATTTGTTCTGGACCGGAATTCGTACTCGGATTTCCCGCTTCCGGCCATGTTTCAAACTTAACGGCGCATTAATATTCGCTCACTAAAGGCCGCTTTTAGTATCAGAAGATGGCAAGACTGGAACCTCTACTGGTGGTGTATTAAAAACGTGATTTTGAAATCTAAGAAAGTAAAATTATTAGACGTCAATAAGCATTTCTTACATTCTTTTATCTTTAATTTTCCCATTTGCTGTCATTCTTCAGTGTAAACCAAGCATGGATACGATGAGACACCTAAGAAACATTCCAATGTGGGAACTAAAACGTTGAGCATTCTGTAAGTTTGAAGCGATTGCTTAACACATAGACTATTTCTTTTATTGATAACGGCCAAAAACACCTTTAGACTGCCGACTAAATACTCATGGCAGTAGACTCTTGTATAAAGGATTTCCTCGAATCGATATGTGACTATGTGGTATCTAAAAATTACGAAAAATTCTGGAAAGGTTTGACGCACGTGGCACGCAACCACGTGCCAGCAGCGATCGAATTCGCTGAAATAGCTCGTTTGTGCTATGCTCGCCTATGCTCAAATGTTATACGACGCCTAGTATGATGTCTGATAACGTTACAGTCGTGTGGCCTACTAAATATCTGACGTTCGTCACAACAGAAGCACTGCATCGCTAACAAAAGAGCTATCTCCATTTCACATTCGCAGCCTGTATTTTCCTGTTTCCCAATTGCATAAAAGTGAAATATTATATTCAAACTTCATCAGGACTGTTCTTCCTACATCTGACTCCGAACTGTGCTAGCCACCGACACGTGTGTGGCAGAGGACATACGATATAGCACCATTTTCTCTGAAGGCGCCAAAAATATTTACGTGGAAGTGACACTATTTGTCGATTTTTTATACCTCGTTTTGTTACGCTACATCGGAGATATTTTTTTCACGCAACTTCCCTTCACTTTTGTAAACTTTACAAAAGAAATAGTACTGTTCTGTCATCTGTTCCTCACTCTGCACTGTGCTTTTGTATATTGATATGTTTGGTTTCTAGGTCATGATTTTGTCAACGTTATGACTGCACTGTTTTTCTTATGTGACACCCTTCTACCTCTGTGCATGCGCGCGTGCTTGTGTGTGTCTGTGTGTGTGTGTGTGTGTGTGTGTGCGTCAGTGCGAGAGAGAGAAAAGAAAGAAAGAAAGAGAAAGAGAGAGCGAGAGATGGGGTGAGCGAGATCAAGAGAGATGAAGAGAGAGAAAGAGAGCAGAGAGAAAGATAGAGAGACATAATTAAAGAGGAATATGGAGAAAGAGTAAGACAGAGAGAGGGGGGACTAAGAAGAAGAGAGAGGGAAAGACGAGGAAAAAAGAAAGATAAAGGGAGTGAAACGGTTGTAGTCAGAGAGGGAAGTAACATTGAGGGGGACATAGTGAAACGTGTGTGTGTCTGTGTATGTATGTATGTGTGTGTGTGTGTGTGTGTGCTAGAGAAGATTGTAAGATATTCAGCCGATGTGTGGTCGAAATGCTGATTGTGTGTTAGTGGTGGAGAATAACTGAGGCTGGTGCTCAGAGTTTGGGGGAGAGGGACGGGGCACTTATTATAGGAAAAACACTGCACTGGGTGGAGGAAGAAATGAATGTGTGTGTGTGGGGGGGGGGGGGGGGGTGCGCAGTAGTGGTTAGATGAGATACGCCATGATGTAATCATATTTCTATGCTTAGTATTATACTAAGTCGTTCTTTAATTTCGAAAGTCTATGTTTTGTGGTCAGATCGTTTATGAGCTTTATCTTCTCTGCTATTATTTATAAGTGTGCCAGTTTCCTTGTGAAGTGGGAACTTGTTTCTTGTTCTTATTTTTCCTAGTGATTTCTCTATACGTTCTCTGATGGTCATTTCATGCTTTTGTAGTA
Source organism: Locusta migratoria (assembly GCA_026315105.1). Classification (NCBI taxonomy): domain Eukaryota; kingdom Metazoa; phylum Arthropoda; class Insecta; order Orthoptera; family Acrididae; genus Locusta; species Locusta migratoria. The sequence goes on along the minus strand of CM048755.1, from coordinate 561,268,292 downwards.
AAAGTGTTGGTCCGAAGTTGAACAATTTGATGTGTAATTTCAATATCTTATGAAGTCTTTGATTCTCCTGTCAGATGTCATTCTGATTCAAGCTGTATATTTTGCACTAAGTGCCTTTTAATTGGTAAATATCTACATTCTGATGGAGATAAAATTTTCTGTTACTTTTGGCAAACACTTTGGAAATTAAATATATGTTTGATGATCTATTTCGATATTATATATTAACAAAAATCACGTATTCTCTATGTGTATTTATGGTTGCATATTACTGTATTTAACCTTTTGTTTCTCAGTTTGTTTTGTTCTGGGGGTACTGACCGGCCGCCGTGTCATCCTCCGCCCGAGGGCGTCACCGGATGCGGTATGGAGGGGGACGTGGTCAGCGCCCCGCCCTCCCGGCCGTTATGGCAGTCTTCGTGACCGGAACCGCTACTTCTCAATCAAGTAGCTCCTCATTGGCTTCACAAGGGCTGAGTGCAACCTGCTTGCCAACAGTGCTTTTTTTTCCAGTTGGCCTCACTTTTTTTTTTTTTTTGCGCTCGACAGACTTTCGGGGCTCCCTTCTCCCCTAAACCCCGTCCTTACACTCTCCAAGTTACGCCTTCATCGGCGAGCTTCTAGTGCTATCGTATGGTGCCGTTGACTGCCGGTCGGGAGGTGGAGAAAAAATAGTAGTAACTGAATAAACAATGAAACACTAGAAAGTAAAAAGGAAGATAATAACAAAGAAAAACAAATTTTTCCCCTTCTGGGAATGGCAGTCCTAGGTGGCCATTTTCGTTTCTTTACCGAACACGATTAATCGTAAAAAAAAAAAAGAAAAGGAGATAATTTTCTTTGCCGCTGTCACAAACATAACGGAAATTTTACCTGCAAGACGTGAACTTTTCAACTAATTACAGTATAACACTCCACATAATGAACAATTAAATTAAAATTTATGTTCACTGTAGCGAACAACTAAACGAGTAACCCAAAAGTGTCTTCTTCAACAAACAGAACATGGGAGGAGCAAAGAAATTTCTCTCTTGCAGAACAATGACGCGGCCGACCGCGGTGGCCGAGGGGACTGAGGCACTCCAGTCATGGTCTGCACGGCCACTACGGTCGGGGGTTCGAATGCCCCCTCGGGCATGGATATTTGTGTCATCCTTAGGATTAGCTAGTTCATTAGTAGTTTGTAAGTTTAGGGACTGATGACCCCGTAGTTAAGTCCCATAAGCTGTACAAACATTTGAACATTTTGTGTTGTCCTCGGGTTAGTTGAAGTATTTTTTAAGCCTAAGGGTTGATAACCTGAGCAGTTAAGTCCCACAGATTCACAAACATTTAAACATTTTAAAAATTTAAAAAATTTTGAACATTGACGCGGCATGTAATTTCTTAAAAGTTAGAAAATTAGAATCATATCTGCTATTCCACAGCTTCCTAGTGAGTGCCGATGACATGTGGCAAACGAGTCACACAAAACAGTTTATAAAAAGCATTCTCCATGTAGAGTAGACATGATTACATCCGATAGTTCCGAACTATTCCTAGAATCACAAACTAAAAGCAAACAAATGTCACAGTTAAAAAACAACGTAATTTCAAAATGCGAAGTATTGGCACAGTCCTGTTTTATCCTTATCCTCCCCTGGTCACTCCGTCACAAACTCCACGAAGCGTTGATAAGTTTATGAAAAACAGTTGTGAGAGGTATTTTTATGAAGTTTTGAAAAGTCTCTTGATAATGTATGTGTCCTCTAATATACTGATGTTGTTCCCACAAAATCATGAGGGATTGAGTCGCAACGATAAGTTCCAGATGAAATATGGCATACGTCACATGCGCGACGATCCAGGTAGTGGTCGCCCGTTTACTTGCGGGGAACGGGTTGAAGTCCGGAACCAGTATTGTAGTGTCATCAAAACAATCAGCGGTATTGCGATTGACGATGCGCAACATCTCACGAGCAATATCCCACGTCAGTTTGAAGCGGGGACACGTGACACGGTGTTCTACAGTGTCAACTCCACCACAGGTATCGCACAGGTCAGACGGAGGATGGTTGATCGTGTGCAGCCGAGCGTTAGTCGTGACACTCCTATTGACGACCTTGTACCAGGTAGCCTTGACATGCGGGCAGAGATATCGGGCCGAGATGTTCTGCCACACGATGGTCCACAATCGTCGTGGGTTCCGAACTTCAAACTTGTTTGGCGACGGGTTTCCTCTAACTGCTTCATAAAATTTCTTTGCTGTCCTATTGCGTGGCTCGCAGTATTCTTGTGGAATATAACTCTTCTACATGAAAAATTGGCGCACTGACATTAACCGGAAAGGAATTGCCATCGGGTTAAGTGGAGCGACCTGTGCTTCCAGTTGATGTATACAAAAGAACTCAGCCGTTGGCCCGCGGGGGTGTTTCTCACAGACGGCGAGTGTACGGTGTACTAACAGCGCGGCGCACTTAGCCGGCAGGTCGATCAGTCCAAGTCCTCCCTCTGCCGGTGGCAACGTACAGGTCACGTGGGAGACTTGAAAATCTCTCCTCTCCAAAGCAACCAGTATACTGCCTGGAAGATTGCTCTGCTTATTTCCTTAAGTAGGTGAAAAACTTGCGCCAAAAACCACGCCTTGGATAACAGGAAACCATTAATGGAAGCACTTTTTGTCCCAATACGAGATACCTACGGGAATGCAACTTTTCTATTGCCCTAATAGAGTTAAGTAGAAGACACCAGTTGTAAGACGTCGTCCTTTGTAGGTTGGCTTGAAAGGAAATACCTAAGACTGTATGCTTGTGACTGATCGTAAACCAATGTCTACGTATCTGCGCAGAGGACGGCCGTATCGGAAGCAGCACAGTCTTGCGTCGGTTGACGTTGGAGCCTGAAGCACGGCGATACAGCTGCAGCACTGAGTACGCCACGTCGACGTCGTCCCACCTGCTGACGAACAGTGCGAGGTCGTCCGCGTACGCGCGGCACACAACCCGCGAGCCTCCCACCGTTATCCCCTGGCACATGGAGAACAGTTTTCGGAGGAGGGGGTCCAACGCGATGGCAAACAAACCCATAGAAAGGGGGCAGCCTTGTTTCACGGAACTCTGTAGCTTCACCGGTTCTGACAGACAACCATTGATCATTATTCGTGAGGTGGAAGTTGTCAGCAGGTGCATAATGGCGGTAATAAATTGTGTGCCAAAACCAAGTTTGAATATCACCTTCCGCAGATATTGATCACCTTATCAAATGCCTTAGCAAAGTCGACGGATAACACTGCTAAAGGCGTTTGTGTTGTCGCAGCAAATGCAAGGGTGTCCCTATATGTGAGTAACGAATCGAAAATTGTTCTGCCCGGAACGGCACGACACTGATATTCGGTGATCACCTTGGTCAGGGCGGTACATAGTCGTGCAGCAAAACAACGAGCAACCAACTTATAGTCTCCGTTTAAAAGAGTGACCGGCCGCAGGTGAGCTGCGTCACATTTGCGAACATCCTTCGGTAACAAAACAATGGTGCCTTCTAGAAAGGCTGCAGGAACCAGAACGCCGTTAACGATTTCATTGACAATGTCCGTAATTGTGTCACCCAAAAAATTCCAGAAACGCAAATAGAATTCAGGAGGCAGACCGTCAGCCCCAGAAACCTTGCCTTTCGCGCTGGTTTTAAGTGCATGGAGAACCTCATCTACCGTGAAACTTTCGTATAGAGCCGGCCTATCAATCCGCGCGAGAGGATGTGGGAGGCATGTAGAAAAGCGTGAATCGCAGCATCGTCTACATCTGCACGTTGAAATAGGGCGGCAAAGTAACGATGTGCCTCTATCAACATCGTAGCATTAGTAGTGAGACGCTCTCCATTACTTGATTGCAAAAAAGGCAACTGACATTGCTTCCGGCGTTTCATTTCCCGCGTTATGTGATAAACAGATGGTGCCTCACCAGGGATATTGCCAACAGGTTGACTACGGATGATTGTACGTTCCGACTGAGCTCGCTGTAGCGACAAAAGTTCCGCCTTGATGCGCTTAAGCCGTGGCAAAAAGTCACTTGCATTACGAAGACCTTCACGGACAGCATCTTTCGAGCACTGAAGGTAAAACTCAACAGTCTTTCGACGTCAAAACGCCTTCTCTGCACTGTAAGTTTGCAACGTACTACGTAGTGTGGGTTTAGCACTATTCGTCCACCAATTTATTACAGTACGACAGTTTATGCGCTTTTCTAAACAATGAGTCCAGTTTGCTCGATTTACATCTGAAGAACAGCATCTTGTAAATTCTCGACATTGAACCGCCAAAGTCCGGGTCGTTTTAATTTCACCAAATGTGGCAACGTAACACGGCAAGTATAGGCACTGTGATCAGAAAACGTTAAGGGTTGTGCGAAGACACTAAGTATGTTAAGCGCACAGTTTCTCGTCTCATAAATACGGTCCAGTCGGCTCTGTCCCGTCACATAAAAGTGCGTAAACTCCGTGTAAGTATAGGGGAGTTGGCGCCACGAGTCCACAAAAGTAAGATCGTCAATTAAAGCCTGCAATGTGCGGGTGAGGTTGCTGGTCCGCGTCATCAATTACACAATGAAAGTCGCCGCCCAGTACCGTGGTGCCATTGTGTCCAGTGAGCAAGGGCAAACGTCGGCAGCAAATAACTGATCACGTGCGTGCCGGTTATATGTATCTGACGGGGCATAGACATTGACAAATAACACGTCCTCTACAGTACACGCAATGCCTCGACCATCCGGTAGTTTAAGAACATTTCTAAAATCCCATACTTGGTTCATTAAAACTGCAGTGCCACAAAGTGTTTCTGGATCAATGTTTAAAATTGAATTAAAACCTGGCACAAACTCAACTTCAGCGGTCTTCACTTCTTGTAAAAAGGCAACATCTGCCTTAATAACTGTTAAAAAATCTATTAGGGACTTAAATTTATGTGCACTCTCGATGTTGTTAATATTGATGGCGTTGACCTTGCAAACATTCCCGCGCACAATAGAACACACACAAAGATTCAGAGAGGACGACGAAAAACTAGAGTTCTTGGGCGGGGTCCGCCCCCAAGCTCCGCTGCTGATCCTGCCCCCAGTCACAGACAAATATATGTTACTCTGTGCCCCAGTCCATCGGCGCGATGTTTACAACCGGCAGGCCGGCGGCCGCCGCGCTAGCCGAGCCCGAGTCCCGCAAGACGTCACTGTGCGAGGTAGAGCTCCTAAAAGTACAGGCTGGCGCATCCGCCATTTTAATTCCCTGCGAATGCTAAACACAACATGTAGCTTATGCGAACAGTGTTGTTTTGTTCAAGTTTAGTGAAATATTTTAGATGTGTCCAGCATAGAGCCTTAGATCGTGTTTCTTTGAGCTTGCATTCCGCTCTTATTTATATCAATATGTGGATTAGACACAAAAATCTCGCGTTTTCTTTGCTTATTGCTGCTTTTCTTTGCTGTCCGAATAATGTAAAAAAGCACAAGAGACATATATTTCTGTGATAGAAATCGCGTACTACGTTTAATTCTGCCGAAACTGGTCACCTAGATAAACGTTTTAAGCGATCTTGAGTAGTTTTGCAATAATCAGGCCTACTATCAATATGCGACATTTGTTGCCATCTTGCAATAAGTGTTTGTTTTCTGCTGTGACAAATACAGTACATCGGGTATTTGTACTCACATTGCTGAATGTGTTTCTATTACGTTATAGGGAAAGTTTCAGAATGTATTACAAACACTAAAGCCGAAAATAATATTAGTGTACCGGATCTAAAGTTTACGTTTGTTGAGGCACACGGTCCTGATGTTGGTAACAGCGGCTCAATGCTATCGAAAAACCTAATCGTATAGAATGATGGGAATAATCGTTTGTGGCATTGAAATAAATCAATAATTCTGTTCCTTCTCTAGGGTTGACAGGTTTTTGTATGTAACAGTTCCCTTGTCTTGTCAGTAATTTAATAATCCTTGTAAATCAAACATTTCATTGGCAACATTAGCACACTAAGTCGCCGTAGCTGTAAGTAAAATTTACCCGGTATTCTGTTCAAATGTTTGTATAGCTTCAAACCCCCGACCGTAGTGGCCGTGCAGACCGTGACTAGATCGCCTCAGTCCCCTCGGCCACCGCGGCCGGCCCAGTATTCTGTGTCATTTATGTTATAGTCTCTTATACATAAGCCTCAATATTGGTATTTACTAATAAGAAATTGAATTGAGGGTGAATTTTATGATTAACATGTTTCAAATTGCATACTGCAAGTTATGACGCTAAAACTTCGAAATACCACAACGGTAGTTGCCTGTACTAGCACAGTACACTGCCACAGCCGTAACTATACTTTTTGCCCAATATATTTAAATTTTCCGTTTTAGTGTTTGTAATACTTTCTCGCAATAACGTAATAGAAGTATCTTCAACAGCTTGTGCAAAGTCAGTAAAAAATGTTTTTATGTGGTGTATTTCTGAATATACTATATAAAACACACATATTGTCCTCTAAAACTGTATGTTCTGGAATGTTTTACCGTGTTAAGAAATTTTGCGGCAGCTAACTCCCTACAGGCAGCTTCTCAGTTAAGATGTAGTACTTTGAAAAGAGATAAACGAAAACTTACGTTCGAATATCACAGACGATTTTACTACTAAATTTTGCTTCAAGTCATAATAATAAATAATATTTACTTTCATCTCTCGGAAAACTAAACATTCTGTAGCCACATCTAGAATGATCTGAGTAGTTTATGGCAACAGAACCAACCATAATGTCGTGCTAAAGTGCCGTGACGCAAATCCTATAGCATCGCAGTATGTTTAACTTACGAGCTACGGGAATGAAAAGGGCGGATGCGTCAGCTCGTACTTATAAGAGACTTAGTGCGAGGCCCGCCAACGCGACCTAGAGACAAGGCCTTACAACAGGCCGTGGCTACGTCACACTTAGAGGCCGCGGCCGCCACCTCACTGGCAGTTGGCTGGGGCACGCCCACCGCCGCGCAGCGGCAGGCCAGTCAGATGGCGGCCGCGGCCTCTAAGTGTGACGTAGCCACGGCCTGTTGTAAGGCCTTGTCTTCTACGTGGTGTTGGGCCCGCCGCGTGCGCTGAGACACCGCGGCCGCCTCGTCCTCGCTCTTCCTCTTGCCCGAGGTCTGCACTTCGACACTCGGAGAGCGCTGATTTTTGCGCGCATCCTTGCGTCCCTTCGTACGGGGTTCGCCGATGGGTTCTGCGAAAATTGCGGAGTCAGAAGTCGACTGTTCGCCGTCATTGCTACTGTCGTCCGTAAGCGACGTTTCCTTCGAGGTCTTGTTGCGGCGCCTCCTCTTCTTTTTCGCGACCGTCACTTCCGATTCCCCATCACCTGACTGAGAAGCAGACGGAAACTCGTGTTGCGAAACAACCTCCATCGATTCCTGAACAGGGGCGGGTTCTTCACTCACATATTCAACAAGTGGGACAGGATTCAAACCCGGTGCCTCCACCTCCACTGGCCAATCTCCCGACATCTCCGGACGCGGTGAAGCGAGCCCTTGCACAACATCACTGAATAACGGTTCGCACTGTGCTCCAGCTGTAAGGTAACCCTTAAAGTAAGGCTTACATTATAACGAGGAATGAGCTTCATTTTGAAAAATATTATTCGTTCGACCTGTTTATAGTGAATATGTAGTAATTAACTTCTTATGTGAATTAATTAATTACCATGATGCACAATGTATGTAGGTAACTTAACTGTGAACATTTTCTGTCATTTATTTATTGTCTGTATTGTAATTATTTATGTACATATTATTTTATTTTATTTGTACTTTGTATGTTTCCTATATGACTGCGATTACTTATTAAGTTTAATTTGTCAATGTAAAATATTTCTCTGTGAACAGTTACCGATATGGCTCCTCAGGTCAGAGAATTTATCGTATAGCAGCGCTCGCCTGTGGGAGAGCAGGCAAGCAGCAGTATCTGCCGCCCCGTGACGTAGATCAGACGTTCGTACGCGATCCGCGGAGTGCTCAAACAATATAAATAATAAAGTTAAGCCGGCAGCGGTGGCCGAGGTGGCTGAGGCGCTCGAGTCACGGTCAGCACGGCCATTACGGTCGGGGGTTCGAATCCCCCCTCGGGCATGGATATTTGTGCCGTCCTAGTTCGTAAGTAGTTCATAAGTAGTTTGTAAGTTTAGGGACTGATGACCCCGTAGTTAAGTCCCATGAGCTTAACAAACATTTGAACATTTTGAATAAAGTTAAACAAATTGAAAGTTGTTATTTGTTATAAGTGCAACGATATGAAAGTTTATGTGAAAGCAGTGAACATAAGTGAAGTAAGAATTGATCTTAATGAAACATTTATTCGTTCGTTCTGCTGAGGCAGAAATTCGTCACGTGTTCGGTAACCGTCCCAGACGTCCGAAACGCGGTAGCGTCATCGCGGGCGCTAACGGTCGTGCTTAATTACGCGATTAGCGAAGCATGCTAGCAAGCTGCCAAAGGAGGAGCCACCATCAAAATGATTTCTGTATGAATTTATGTACCATTTATATGACTACAGAGTACCACGTCGCTGGACTGATAAATAAAATAAGTTAAATGATATTTGTTGTAATTTACTGTGAATGCATGTTTAAGTTTTATACAAGATCATTAGACAGTACTTTTGCTATCTTATTTGAACAACTAATTAACCACTCATGATTAGTATGACAATCCTCAATAATACATGAATATATTTCTACACAATTTTACAATCATGTGAGTGTCATTAATTGTTAGAGACTGTGATAATCATTCAGTTGAGACAATTTTGTTAAAACTGATGGTAGAAGATAACAGACAGTTGAATTAATGAATAATTTTTCTATTTCGTTTTGCACTGAGTTCAACAATAATAGCCACTGCCACATCTACCCTATAAAGAACCAAATTCGTACTAATGTCGTATGCCTAGCATTAATTAAGACTGATTTACTTAAATTTCCTATTTGCTTGAGTGAATTAATTTTATCAGATACTGACTTTAGTGGTTGGACTGCACCCACTTCCCAATCACTTGATGTTAAAAATCCTACTATTCATAATTTTCTAAATTATCATTACCATTAGCGTACTAATTGAGTCGTACGCATTGCACAGACGGAGTAAATTAATTTCTGCTATCTGTGTGTGCACAGTCTCTGTAGGAGATTTTGTAAGGAAAGGAAAGGTGAGTGATCTTTTCAAAAGTTTTTCAGATAGGGCCATATTATTTGTTAATTACACTAATTGTCTTGCTTAATATTTTCAAAATTTAACTACACCACTTGCATTAATCACGAGTTTAACGTAACCAACCACGAAATTAAGGTTAGGTTTGTTATGTTGCTCAAACATTACAACAACAGCCACCATAGTTAATAACACGTAAATCAAAACTTATTTTTTTACCTCCACTCACACTTTCCTTTAATAAAAATAAACACCTTTCTCCTATTATATAATTATAATATTTTTTCTTTCCTTACTCAGCAACGACCGTGGGTTCCCGAAGCAAATGCACAGGGCGCCGACCTTTGTTTGGACAGTTACCACGAAGGTGTCCTACCGTATTACAAATCCCACAAGTTTGCGGTTGTCCAGGGTATGAAACAAACGCCCCGACTACCACCGCTAATCAAGTAGTACGGGATATGTTTCCGTAAGTTGACCTTCACAGTATGAACACCGCTGTCCACTTGATAGTAATACGGATCCGACCACTTTTCATTGATAATACCATTTGCAACAACATCACCGTACGGACGTAAAGCAATTTCAATCACTGAATTAGGACATTCGAAAGGCACATTGAACACCCGAACGTCACGAACGCCCTGCCGAGCATGTTGCACACGGATGTCACTAATAGAGCCGTCCACGTGTTTAAATTTCCGAACTCCGTCATTTTCGGATACGACCTTTTCACAGACGTGATCATCCGACAATTTCAAAAACACTGAATACAAGCAGAAGTAATTTTGTAGTCCTAGCACTACTTCCCGTGGCAAACGAAGCGTATCCCGAACCCATTAATGTATTTCAAAACTGGTTGGCTGTAACGACTTCCGATCAAAAGTGCATTGCACCGTACGATTTCGAAGTGGATTGAATGATGCCATTTCACTCACCGAATTAATGAAATTGTATAAAGCGCAGCCAAGCGAAGCGAAGACCGCTCCCACGAAGCCAAGGAGGCCGGTGCCGAGACGTAAACACGCCGCCGAGCCGGAGAGCGCGAGCACGCTTGTTTCCTGACGGACAACCAGCCAAGTGCTAGCCAAGCACGACTGTGCCTAACTTCGGTGATCACACGGGAACCGCTGCATCCACTGCGGCACGGCCGTTGGATTCTAATTATTGTCAGTATTACTTTTTTTTGGCTGATCTACGTGTTTAGTGGTCTGGCATGTATCTAGATAGACACGCCTTTGATCACGAACTCTCTAAACTGCATGAAGACATGCTTACGATAACAGTCACGTAAGAACAGTAGCCTGTGTCATTTCCTAGAAAACTTCCCGTCCTATCGTAAGTGAAAATTTATTAGGTAGAAACACAGTAAAATGGTATGACTGTCAGTGTAATGATGTGTAACTAGATGTCACTGATTTATTCAATTTTCAAATTGCAGCGGAATAACTCCGTGCTTCAATTATTTATAAGAGCGTAAAACGCAAGTATCCTACATGCCTCAGATTTCTTATATACGTCCTCAAACTGCAAATGAGGTAGATCGAGAAGTGATCAAATATGCATTATCGTTATTTAATCATCAAATATCACTCTGTCATTTGCAACCAATTTTCTGCAAAGGAATAAACCTAAGTTGCAGTTTGAAAAGCAGGTTATGACATTGTCATACCTATCTGAACATTTTCAAAAGTATCATAGAGTGCACATAACGTAATTGCACTGACAATAACTTTTAAGTAATGTGACGCAGGGGAAGAAAGCCGTAATTACGAACTATGTGAAGTGGAGCTGGCAGCCGTAGCTTTTCTCATTCATACCTGAAATTAAGCGTAGATTTTAGCAATAAAACGTCTGACCGTGTTGTCTTCTGAGGAAAATAATTAAAATATAGGTTTGTGATCTTACGCCGGCCACGGTGGCCGAGGGGACTGCGGCGCGCCAGTCACGGTCTGCGCGGCCACTACGGTCGGGGGTTTGAATCCCCCCTCGGGCATGGATATTTGTGCTGTCCTTAGTGTTAGTTAGTTCATAAGTAATTTGTAAGGTTAGGGACTGATGACCCCGTAGTTGGGTCCCATAAGATATACAAACATTTGAACATTTTTGATTTGTGACCTTCCTATTGGCACTCACCAATAAGAATTGGGCAGTACATAACTCAGGGTAGTAAAATGTTTATGGCTCGTTGTCTCCGTTCATAGGGGTGAGTTATGTATGCCAGCTTCTATGCCCTAAACAGCCACCCAAAATGTGATTCTTGAAGTTTTCCCGGCAAACATAATATCAATAATAACATAAGATCAATAATTAATCTGCAGGTTATCCAGTCAATCAATCTGCAGATGATAACGCGAAAAATATATTTAAACAAATGTAAATTAAAGTTCTGAATAAGCAACGATATGGATTCTAAGATAATGTTCAGAAGAGATTCACTCACAAAGTAATTTTTTATAAATGGAGTTTATTATTCTGTTTGACATGGAAATGCGGAGGTGGTCCTACTTTATACATCGGTAAATAACTGAATATTTCCCCAAATATTGTTCATGAGAGGCACACTAAGTATCACACGCACTCGAGAGTAAAAGATCCAAATGATTACTCGTAAATTAATGAAGTCCATCGAACACTACAGTTTCAAATTAATCCGCGATTAATTACAGTATTTGTTATAAAACACAGTTTGTCATCATCCGAGTACACGATTGCTGAATTATCACAGTTTCACAGCCCTACTACCGTCCATAGTTTACCACTTTTCAACCAGAGATTAAGCTCTGCAGTACAAGGCGCCTCAGTGCGCACGACTATTCTGCCGCGGCAAAACTAGTATAAACATTTTTTTTTTTAATTTTTTTTTTGCGTGGCGACCGATGACAATTGACAATGATCTGCTACGGCTTTATATGATCTCATACTTTATAAGACGCATACAACTGATATCTTGTCCACATTCTACAATTAATGGAATACGGTAGATTTCGTGTTTGCAACTAGAAGATAAGAATAAATGGATTTTAACTGCGACTTTAGTGATGATGGACTGAAATTGTTTTGTCCTTCCCGGCATATCTTTCAGGAAAGGATCTGCTCAGGACGCGTGGAATGCGTGGACAGAAAACAGCTGTACAGATTAGTAATACAAGTTTTATTTACTGAAATACACACAATAGTCAACTTCTAGGAGAGAGTAGGTCTGTTCTCGCGGCGGCGCTCAGTCCTAGCGATTGCGTATTTCGGAGCAGAGTTCAGAGGTGCCCTTCCAGACGCATGTCGGCCTAGATAAAGCTGCTTGTAGAGGGCGCGCTTCTCGGTTACTCCCTCCGGGAGGCACGGCGCCGGCCTGTGACTGGCTGCCGGTCGTCTGCAGCCGTCTTCACGATCGTTTTCGTGCGTCTGGCGTTGGTGCTGACTCTACACCAGAACAGCAATAAAATTTTCTGACATTATACTTATTGGCTTTTTAGTTGGAAATGATGAAAGGAAGAAGCCCAAAATTATATTGAAATTTACTGGTACATGTACGCCTAAGTCATATATAGTCATTTTCTTACTTTCGTTTTTGTAGGTTTCGAAAACTTTCGTACTAGAAGGTAAAAATAATTTTATGTAGCTTGTGCCACATAAGAGCAATATCACTCACGCCCAAGTAAGAACGAACTAAGTAAAAAAGAATACATAAAAGTAATATTAAAACGTGTAGTTACTTCCTTATATGGGATGTTTCAAGTGGTGACATACGTGAGGTTTAACGGTTTTATGTTAGACACGCTGTACTGTATTTCAACCCATCTCCACTTTCAAAGAACTCTACACAAAATTTTATTATTTATTTATGTTGTTCAGAAGCTGTCTGAGGGGAACTGTGTTTCTACGAACATTTTGTTGAGTCATCTGTCAACTTTTTATTGTATCAATGGTACTTAGATTTTTTTATTTTAAGTGACAGAAAAATGCGCTGATTTAAATTAGCCTCAGGCACTACATGTCCGGTCAGTAAAGGATGAGAAGCGTGTGCCACTTTGTTGTGTTTTGTGTTTTGCTTCTTGGTTGGCTTTTCCCGAGCAACAGAGAATCCACACCACGTGTCATCTGAAGATCTAAGGAAATACGGTGGAGACCGAAACTTGTTCGCTGCCGACTTCTCAGAGCCAGCTAACTGTTCATTGATTTCGTTATTTTATTTCTGTTGTTTTATTGTAGTTACTTGTCGGCAATAAACAGTTTGTAATCGACTCATACCAAGAATTTCAACTGACATTTAGGAGTTTTTCCTTGTGAGAACAGCTAAAAATACATCTCTGAATTTTGTATTCAGTTTACAGAATTAATAGTAATGCAAGAAAAAATAAACAGAACATATTTTCAAAAGCGTTATTTTAAAAAAAGCTATCGTGGAGAGAAACTTGTATTTGAAACAGACTGGGCCGGCCGCATTGGCCGAGGAGACTAAGGCGCTCCAGTCACGGTCTGCACGGCCACTACTGTCGGGGGTTCGAATCCCCCCTCGGGCATGGATATTTGTGCCGTCCTAGTTCGTAAGTAGTTCATAAGTAGTTTGTAAGTTTAGGGACTGATGACCCCGTAGTTAAGTCCCATAGACTATACAAACATTTGAACATTTGAAACAGACTGGTGTTATACTTGTGCTGCAGAGACAATACCATAGCCCAATCGGCTTGCGCCGCGAGTATTAAACATTCCGAATGTCTTCGGCTCGGTGTGAGCTGGCTGCAGCGGAGTCGTCTCAGCCCGGCTGGCAGTGTAAACAGTGCAATTGAAAACAATGTGTTTAATGTCTCGGCTCGGCTCGGCCCGGCCGGCAGTGAGAACACGGCCTTTCCGTCGTCTGCCCTACTTTTTATCCTAGAGCGACCAGTACGGAACGACGACTCCAGTTCCTTATCGCATCACGCTGGCTCAAGACTGTTCATTTTGCAACTTTACTTGGTAAAATTACTTGTTGACCTTGCAAGTTAGCAGTCCTGCTCTCTCGCTACTTTCCCACTTTGCTGAGAAGTTATAAATAGTTCACAAGAGTGGTGAACATGTATACTGGAACAGGAATTTGAAGTGGGTATAATTTTGTCTTGTTTATTATAGAAACTTTAATGTCAACTGTATGGTACGAGATGCAGCATTCACACGACTGTGACAGTACCCAGATGTAGTTAGTAATTATCAAGGGGAGCATGTGTAAAGTATTGTGAGCCAGCCAGCAGAACACTTGGACAGCCGAAGCAAATGAGCTAAGAGCCACGGTGAATCGGTGCCTATTCGCATTCCTGGAAGGGACTGCTGACGGGTGGGACTGCTGACGGGTTTGTCATCACGAGCCACTGTGTCTGGAGCAGTGGTAATGAACTGAATTCATTCTGCACCAGAGGATGCTCCACGTTCTCCAGAGAAAGGACGGTTGTGGACTGAGTAGTGGTTTGGAACGGAGGAAAGAGATGTGAGCTGCTAAGACATGTGTTTGTGAGCCTCGCTACTAGCTGACGCCAGGCTTTCCTGTGAAATTGGCGTCTGTTCGTTTCGAAAAGTCTCTAAACGTCAGGGGTGTTCACTGGCTAGAAGTCAGATCACGTGGAAGCGATTTGGTGCCATATGTGAGTGTGAGTGGGTCATATCCATAGAGGCTATGATGGGTCATTTCAGCCACATCAAAGAACATGCATGACTGGCGTTGCTTTTGCAACGACAAAACGCATTTTCTGGGTGCTAACTTCACGTGCGCACTCCATGTGGATGACGCGGACAACGTAAAAAGCGGTAGAAGCTGACAGCCGGCCGCGGTGGCCTAGGAGACTGTGGCGCTCCTGTCACGGTCTGCATGGCCACTACGGTCGGGGGTTCGAATCCCCCCTCGGGCATGGATATTTTTGCCGTCCTAGTTCGTAAGTAGTTCATAAGTAGTTTGTAAGTTTAGGGACTGATGACCCCGTAGTTAAGTCCCATAGACTATACAAACATTTGAACATTTTTAGAAGCTGACAAGACTGATGATCCAGAATGAAACTTTCACTCTGCAGCGGAGTGTTCACTGATACGAAACTTCCTGGCAGATTAAAATTGTGTGCCAGAACCGGGACTCGTACATGGTACCTTTGTCTTCGCGGGCAAGCGCACTACCGACTGTGCTATCCCGACACGACTCACGATGCCGCCTCACAACCCCACTTCCGCCAGTACCTCGCCTCCTACTTTCCAAACTTCACAGAAGAAAGCTTCCTGGAAGAAAGCATATGGTGGCTTGCCCGCGAAAGGCAAAGGTCCCAGGTTCGAGTCCCGCTTCCGGCACACAATTTTAATCTGCTAGAAAGTTTCGAGACTGAAAATAGTTAGATCGGCAGGGTCAAAATCGCGTGCCTCAATTCCGGCTGAGTTTCACTATCGAATCCAGACATGAAATAGGCTACGTAATTTCTTTCCATCCCATCCCTTGTAATCTTTCCTGTACTTCAGATCTACTTTAGGCATCAATCACCTTTTCAATTAATATTATCAACTTTTTGCTGCCTTTAGTAAATAAATAATATTCTTAAACTCTAGGGACTGTCGTGATTCAGGTAGAAGCCTTTTGCTGATCTTATTTTCGGATATTCATGTGGGGATAACTGCATAAATTTCAGTTATAATATTTATTTGGAGAACCTGTACATCGATGCAGGTTAGCCATTAATAGATGATTTGCACATTGACTACGGTTGATGCTCATTGTGTGCAGTTCTTGTGTCGTTGCTTACAGACAGGAATTTGAAAATTAGCGTCCCTCCAATTTACAAGCAAAGTACTTTCATTTATGGCGACCCATACACAAGGTTTTTTTACTCTCTTTTGGACTACTGTGACTATGTCAGAATAGTTATCTCAAGCTGTCGGAGTTTTTTCATAGTTGTAGCTTCGATAACTTGATCAGAAATTCATGTAGAATAATTTCAGTGTCCACTAACCAGATTGGTAACTAGTTTTGGGGAAAACTTTAGTATAGTGACAGTGTTACGGAGACACTACCTGCGGTGCTTCGTGCTTGCGCATTTACTAATACATGTATTTCCTTCAGCATTCGTTAGCTTGGGTCTGTGGTTTCTGGACCACTACTGATTAATCTGGCCGCACTTCACGTCAACATTCGCCTATTAGTATATTACTGTTTTGATGAGTGAATAACTGTTCTCAAATAGCCACGGTGGAGTGGCCGAGCGGTCTAAAGCGCCTCGCTGCGGAGCGCGCGGTTACTCGCCGTTATAATTACTAACTACATCTGGGTACTGTCACAGTCGTGTGAACGCTGAAACTCGTACCATACAGTTGACATTAAAGTTTCTATAATATACAAGACGAAATTATACTCGCTTCAAATTCCTGTTCATCTGCGTTGAAGACAGTATTGTTTAGCTTTTGGATGGGATTTGTTTGAGTTTTATGTGTGATTTATGTTGTGTTTTACATACGAATAGGTTAATGTATATGTACGTTATTGCGTTCCTTTTATTGTGTTCGAGTTATGAAACGTGTTATTTGAGAACGAAATGTCGATATGTTTGTAAATCTATAGGACCGAACTACGTGGTCATCAGTCCGTAGCTTACAAACTACTTAAACCTAGGTAAACTAAACTAAGGACAACACACATACACACACACACACACACACACACACACACACACACACACACACACACACCCATGCCCCAGGGAGCACTCGAACCTCCACGGCGAGTAACCGCGCGCTCCGCAGCGAGGCGCTTTAGACCTTTTTTTATTTTTATTTTTTCCGGTCCTCCTTACCTCCCCTTCAGCCCGTCCTTCCGCTCACCAAAAGCGCCTTCATCGGCGTCGGCTTCTTCCGCCATTTATGAAAACAATATTGTAGTTCATATTTGTGTTGTTGAGAGTACTTCTGCTTGAAATTAACTGTTTAAACTTCTTCCGGGAACCAAACAAATGAAAGATAAAACACAAGAGCGCTTCTTGAAGTCAATGTATGCCAACAAAAGACCACTTCTTGGTTAGGGATGCTGACATTCCATCCCGTTAAAAAAGGTGGAGAAGAAGAGAGTAAATAAGTAAAAACACAGAAAGTGAAACTTAGGAATATGTCATCATCATGTGTCATGTTCGTCAATTCCGTTCCAGGGTGTCATGCATCTGCTGAGTAACATCCAAATTTCTTTCTGAGTTCTTGGATATCGTTCAATCTGTATGTTTCATAATTTCCACCATTTACCCATTTATTACAACATTCAATATATTGGCAAAAGTGTGCCTGTAGGTCCTATATTGACATATTGCCATGTGTTCCCTTTGAATGTAAGCGATATAATTGCTGAAGTGCGCCCGTCTGTTGCGCACCACGAAGGATGCGGTGTGGGCAATGATCCACGTCGCCGTGTTGTTTTTCAACCGGGGATACCTCAATTTCTGTGGCCGGAGTATCTCCGTGAGGTCGACGCAGTTCAGCGCAATACGATCGAGGATCACCAAACGTTGCCGGAGAAAGTTTGAAATATCGGCTGTCTGCCCACACGTGAATCTATTAATAAGGGTATCCACTCTTCCGCATTCGTTACAGTTGGGTGTTGCGTGAAGGACTATCTTGTGCAATTTTTCATTTGTCGCCATCTTATCATTGACGATGATATACCAGTCTGCGATGACGCGGGACGGCACTACATCGTTGTGCAGATTCCTCCATACTGTGTTCCATTTCGTCTGTGGGTGTTTCTCTTCGATACGGTTCCTGTGGTTCGTGGCCGTGAGAAGTTGATACAGTTTCTTGTTGTCCAATTTCCCGGTACTGGTAAACCAGTGTCGAATGTAACTCATTTCCGTATAATATCTCCGCAGATGTCGGTAAACAATGGGAGTGGTTTCTATATTGATAGGTGGATCAAGACTGAGTGGTTTCCATCTCATGAGAAGCTGTCTGATTAAGCTGTCAGTCCTGTTGCGCACTTCCTTCCTGATGCGGTTTGCAAGCAAAGTTGCACATTTAGATTTGACATTAATAAGTTGTAGGCCGCCTTTGGATTTCGGTAAACTTAAGGTAGCATAATCGACCTTAAAAATATGGCCTCTCAATAGAAACCAACAGAGACTTTGCTGTATACTTCTTGCTAGCTGGTCGGGTAGTGGGAGTGTTTGGGCAAGATAATTCATTCTACTGGTAATGGCAAGTTGTATGATCTTGGTCTTCTGCAGTAGGTCAAAATCGCGATCGGAGTGTTGGTTCAAAGAAGCGCGCATTTTGTTGAGCATATATGACCAGTTCTTCGTGATAAATTTGCCTGGTATAGTCCCAAAGGTGACGCCAAGTGTCCTGTGGGATGATTCCTTCTTGCACCATCCGACGGTGGATATGTCGCCAATACCGCGTCCAATTTGTAAGGCAGTAGTTTTGGATTTCTTTAGTTTGGCTCCCGATATAGATGTGAATTCCTGTAACATATTACCGGTCGCAGTGAGGTGTTCTGAGGAAGCGACAGCTATGCATATGTCGTCAGCTTACGAAATACATGGGACTGTAGAGGAGCCGATGCGAATTCCGATGCCTTTATGCACTAAGTTGTTCAGTAACGGCTCCACTGCCATCGCGTAAAGCAGCATAGAGAGTGGGCATCCTTGACGGACAGACCGGCCTATTGCCACCTCTCGAGAGAAATGTCCATTGATAAGGATCCGGGATGACGCGTGTGTAATGATGTCCCTGGTGAGATTTACAAAACGACATCCAAACCCCAACTTTTTCATGTTTCTGAAGAGAAAGACGTGATTCACTCGGTCATAAGCTTTCGAAAAGTCTAAAAATATCAGCGCACCCTCCCCGCCATCGCCAGCGAATGTGCAGATGATGTCTCTAAAATCACATGCAGCAGAGATTGAACTTCGACCTTGTACAGCACTGAATTGATAACTGCCGAGTACCTTGTGCATGATCGGTTGCATTCGTTGTTTAATGGCTCTCGTTATTATTTTAAAATCAGCGTTCAACAGTGTTATAGGTCTCATATTGTCCACCTTCTTGCTGTTACCTTTTTTTGGTAACGGTAGGATTATACCGTCTTTGAAGATCTTGGGTATCTCGTCGAGTTGTATGATTGCGTTGGCTATTTCGAGAAATGTCGATCCAAGAAGGTGCCAGTATCGCTGGTAGAACTTGGCGCTGAGGCCGTCTGGTCTCGGCGATTTCCCTTTCTTCGCGCTGTTGACCGCTGGCTTTAGTTCTTCTTCAGTGAATGGTGATTCCAAATTGTCGTCGTCCTCCTGGGACAAACGGGCGTTCATTGTGGCCAGGTAGTTGTCACAGACCTGTTCATTCAGCGGTTGTTTCCTATACAGTTGGCTGTAGTAATCGTAGACGTGAGAGACGATGTCCCGTTGCCGTGCGATGACGTTCTCAGTTTCATCAACCACAGCGTCAATCAGCTGACCTCTGCACCGCTTCGCCATTCTCAGGATGTGATAGAGAGACGCTCGTTCTTCTGAGACAACGTCTTTTGGGTGTGACCGCACGATGAAGCCTTCCATTCGACGGTGCTGAATGGCTGTGATTTTTGCCTTGTAGCGTTTGATCCTTACATAGGTGTCAGTAGATAGAATGTCGGCACTGTTGTACAGGTCCTTCAGACAGTGATTATAAAATTCAATTGTCCTTTTCTGCCAAAAGCTTTTCTCTCGGGCATATCTCATGATGGTAGATCGCAATTTGGGTTTGGCAAATTGGATCCACCACTGCAATACATTCGAACAGCGGCTGCGGTGGCGCTGTAGTTGGTGCCACACTAGTGTTATCTCCTCTTCCAAAGGTGCGTCATGCAGAAGACTGACATTCAGCTTCCAATAGCCTCGGCCTCGATAAATCATTTGACGCTGAAGGTGAATATAACACTGATGGGAATCATGGTCGGAGATGTTGACAGGCGCTATATCGCAGTTGATAGTATGGCGCCGAAGTGTGTCAGACACATATATTCGATCTATCCGGGTGGCCGAGTGATTGGTGACGAAGGTGTAAGCTACTCGCTGACCATGGATGATTTCCCAAGTGTCATGAAGACGCAAACCTTCAATTAGGTGTTAGAGTTCCATACATATGTTTGTGTTGGGGGTCTGATCTTTGTCGTGAAGAACACAATTGAAGTCCCCGCCGAGAATGAGATGCTCTGGATTTGAAGTGAGAAGCATAAGTACTTCATTTTTGAAGAAGTCTGAACGTTCTTTCCTACGGCTGCTGCCTGAGGGGGCGTATATGTTAATGACCTGCACGCCTTGCACGCTCATGGAAATACCTCGACCACTAGTCAAACGCTGCACTTGCGTAAAGGGTATGCCATCTCGCAGTAGGACAGCAGTTCCAGCAGAGTCCTCCCTGCTGATATTGTCAACGGTGACAAAGCGAGGCACGTCCAGAGCAGTTACAACTTCATGGAGCATAGCGGTGCCATGCAAGAAGTCGGCCAGAGAGCGAATTTTAACAGCGCTTTCCATTCTGGTGATGTTAAGGGTGGTGATATTGTATGTTTGGATGCCGTCCATAAAAATGAATTATAAGATAAAACTAATAATTCAAACAAAGTCATCTTAAAACATTTTGTTTCTCCTGCAAAGGAAAAACAAACAATCCTCGTACTCAGCCACTTTCCCAAGCTGATTAAAAATATTCATCATTGTCGAAAGGACGCGCAGGACGTCCTGTTTGTCCACCGGTATCTGTTGAGCTATCGTTCCTCTCACGGTACTCACTTTCTTGTGAGACAGCATTTATAAGCGTCATATTTGTGGGTAGTCTGTCCATAGGTTCTTCTCCAACGTTGGAAATCTTTTCCATGTCGTCTGCCCAGTCACCTAAAAAGGACTTGGTTGCAGATTCAGTGATGGGGTGGGGAGCTTCCGTCGTATCCACTTTCCCAGAGTGGGGGTCTGCAGACTGCGGCAGTGTCAGATCTGTGGTAACTGAGTCACCGTGCCGTGGCAATGTGAATTTAATTGATGTTGCTTCCCGTTCCGCGCTAGTGCATTCAGCCTCGTGGTGTTTGAGTTCGGCCCCGATTTTCTTTGCTTTCTCGCGTAGTGCAGCTGCAGTGACTGCTGCACATTGTCGCGCAATCCTACGTTTTTTTTACTTTTTTTGGGTGATGACGCCTGCGACGGGCTTTCTTCGGAGTCTTCCGAAATATTCATCTGTGCAACATTTTCAGTCGCCGGTGGAACGATCGTTTCTGATACCGAAGCCCACTTCTGAGAATGTGCTGCGGTTACCGGGTTATCTGCTGACTTTGACGGGGCCTGTTGTGTTGTTTCAGCAGCATCCACAAGTTTCTGTACAGTATTATAGACTGGTGGCGTCTCTATTGATGTTGCAGTCGCCTGTTCTGCAGCAGGTACGAGTTACGGATTTTCAACAACGGGATGCGGGACATGGTCAGCAACGACATTCGTGTCCATTAGTGTCGCTGCCCCCTCAACGTCATCAGGTCCGGTTACGTCAGGTGCCGCGCTTGATGCCGAGAGGCCGCGCTAGATGCCGCCGCAGAGTACGTCACGGGCAATGTTGTCAACTCGGGCGGGCGGGCCGCCTCGCCGGCGGGCAGCTGCGCCACGCGCCTCTGGATGCACTGCGCTCGCACGTGTCCGGCTGAGCCGCAAAGACCACAGGTTTTCGGTTGGTCGTCATACATCACGATGGCACGAAACCCGCATACCGTGATATAGGAAGGAATGTGCCTCCGCAGTTCTACTTTTAGCTGCCGTACTCCATTTAAAACCTCTCTGCAACATGACTTATCACGCGACCATACTTTGATATCACGCGAACGACTTGTTCAGCAGTAATTTCAAAAGGGAGTTCAAAGATTCTGATTGTGCGCACGCCAAAACCTGCATGATCCACAGAAACTTCGCCAACATTCCCATCTTTATGTTTGAGAATTTGAGCTTTCCATGAAAGGTGCGAACTACTTCCTCACAAAGTTCGAGGCTAGCCAGTTTGACAAATACAACAGGCTTCACTATCGAAAGATGGATCCCAATAACTTCCTCTAATCGCAACTTAACGTCCGTTTCTAACCAATCTTCGATTTCGAACGATTTCGGTCTAACAAACCTCGCGTCGAACGTAAATTTCAGAGTGTCTTTCCTGGTAGGTTCTTGCATCATATTGTCATGATTATATCCGCTCAAATGAATAAATCAGCTACATGCTACAGCAAGCGCAGCGACTCACCACGCAGGAAAACAGCCGGCGCAGCGCGCAGTACGGCGCAACCTTCTCCCTCGCCGTCCGCCGTCTGACGATTGCTCGGCCACTCAAAATGTTTAAATGTTTGTTAAGCTTATGGGACTTAACTACGGGGTCATCAGTCCCTAAACTTACAATCTACTTATCAACTACCTTATACTAAGGACGGCACAAATATCCATGCCCGAGGGGGGATTCGAACCCCCGACCGTAGTGGCCGTGCAGACCATGACTGGAGCGCCTCAGTCCCCTCGGCCACCGCGGCCGGCCACACTAACGGAATTCAAACAATGTGAAGAGGCCGTAATAGAAAACATACTAGTGTTCAGTGAAGAAATCGCGGACATTAAGAACGTTTTCAGAATGAAACTTTCACTCTGCAGCGGAGTGTGCGCTGATATGAAACTTACTGGCAGATTAAAATTGTGTGCCGGAACCGGGACTCGAACCTGGGATCTTTGCCTTTCGAAAGGCAAAGGCAAAGGACCCAGGTTCGAGTCCCGGTTCCGGCACACAATTTTAATCTGCCAGTAAGTTTCATATCAGCGCAGAGTGAAAGTTTCATTCTGGAAACATCCCTTAGGCTGTGGCTAAGCCATGTCTCCACCATATCTTTTCTTCCAGGAGTGCTAGTCTTGCATGGTTCGCAGGAGAGCTTCTGTGAAGTTTGGAAAGTAGGAGGCGAGGTACTGACGGAAGTAAAGTTGTGAGGCGGCATCGTGAGTCGTGTCGGGATAGCACAGTCGGTAGTGCGCTTGCCCGCGAAAGGCAAAGGTCCCAGGTTCGAGTCCCGGTTCCGGCACACAATTATAATCTGCCAGGAAGTTTCATTAAGAACGTTGCTGGGGAAGCGAAATGACGCATTAATTGCGAAGCAACAATTGAAATTAACAAGGAACGCACTGCTGAAAACAAAGAAGAGTGTTAACGACGCTTCGGGAAAGATAAAGAACATCGTTACCGAAACTAAGCGGAAGATAGCGAAGAACATGCGACGTATCGAAAACACAGAGCAAGAACAGCAAAGTGTTCCAGAACTGATGTGAAAACCCGCAAAACGTAAAGTGTAAAATAACGGAACAACTGAAGATATTTCAACTCCGGTAAGCCGTACATAGAGTGCAGAACAGAGATGCACAAATTCAGTGCGGGAACAAGAAGGACGTAGCAGCAAGTCAGAAGATCTCACGTGTAACATTGAAAATATTAAATCAACAAACCCGTTGCTAGAAGGACGATTCAGGTTTCCTTCAGATGAAACAAGACAAAATCTTTGTTTGTATAGCTTATGGGACTTAACTGCGGGGTCATCAGTCCCTAAGCTTACAAACTACTTATGAACTAGCTTATACTAACAACGGCACAAACATCCATGCCCGAGGGGGGATTCGAATCGCTGACGGGGAACGGCCTCGCGCATCGTAGAATAGTGCCTCAATGCGCTCGGCCGCTCCGCCGCGGCGGAACAAGACATCCTTGCAGTTCAGGAGTAACCACGCAAGTAACAGTCGAAAGACACGTTGTGGTGCTTACAGTGTAATAACTACACAACCAAATCCAATTTCTGAAGAGGCAACGTACAGAGTCACAGAAAGACGCGAATCGGAGCACAACGCACCACCCTTTGCACAGAAAATTTGTGTTAGTGAAGAACCAAATTCGAGTCATTGCAATTGCATCTTGGATAACGTAATGTGACAACTGCAAACGGAAATCTTTGTTTCTTCACCGAGTTCGAACTATCAGAAGCCACAGAAAATGCGTTTTGACTTCTTCTCGATCCAAAACTTTCATTACTACCATGATACAGGTAATACGTTGCACTAAAAAGTCTGGATACCACAGTTTGATAGGTCCTTACCATTATCATCATGGCCAGTTGTCTACGAACATCTAGATGGTTCTGTCATATACGTGATATTGCAGATAATTGCAGTTAGTGTATTCTGAATGAAATATGCCAATATTAATGTGACGTACGACATAGTATACACTAAATCAGTATCAGATCCAGACCATCACATATGCATAAGTAATTAATTTGCACTGCATTGCGTAACTCGTGAAGGCAGAGTCTTCCAAGGAATGTTAGGAGCTTTTCCACTATAGCATCTGATCACTCAGTTATCAGAAATTTTTATCTAGTATAATATTTACAAATATGAAAAATGTCTTACCAAAATAAAGCTTCGTCACTATGTTAGCAACCAACTAATTAAGTAAGAAAAGTTATTTATGTTACCTAAGGTAATAACACACACATCAGAAAGTCTTGAATGACCACGATTCTAGAGGTTTATCATCCTTCACATAAAAATAGAAGAGAGGTATACAAAAACATTTCCGTTCCCTTTATTGTTCGTGAAAACAGAAACTGACAAGGTTTATGGCAGTAATCTACACGTTTTGACGTTGAATTTCTGATTGTATCATACACCAGTATCCGTAATAGCCAATAACGCGTCTTCTTACAATGATGCATGCCTGTATTCGTCGTGGCATACTGTCAACTAAATCATCAAAGAATGTTGGCGCAGACTGTCGAACTTCTCAACGCCAATTTGGGAAGTATCTATCAAATTATTGGAGGATCGTGGCGTCCAAAAACACCCCTTTCTATCCCAGGCATTTTCGATAGGGTTCATGTCTGGAAAACGTGCTGCCCATTTTAATCTTTCGATGTTCTTACGATGAAGGAAGGCATTCACAAGATGTGCGCTTTTAGCGCAAATTTTGTCGCCCGTTAAGACGAATCCATCACAAAAATGCTGCTGATATGGTTGCAATATACGTCGGAGTATGTAATCCCTATATCGTATAGCCATTTGATAGCCTCCTATGGCTATCAGTAACCTATCATGGTCCCACATTATGCTACCGCAAAACATCAGTAAGCAACACTTGGCCGCGGCGAATTAGCGGTGCGCACTGGGGCGCCGTGCTGCGGTGCACGTGGCCGTTCGCAGTCGGGGGTTCGAGTCCCTCCTCGGACATAGGTATCTGTGTTGTCTTTAGGTTAGTTTACCTCAGTTTAAGTAGTTTGTAAGCTACGGACTAATAACCAAGGCCGGCCGCGGTGGCCGAGGGGACTGAGGCGCTCCAGTCACGGTCTGCACGGCCACTACGGGCGAGGGTTCGAATCCCCCCTCGGGCATGGATATTTGTGCCGTCCTTAGTATTAGCTAGTTCATAAGTAGTTTGTAAGTTTAGGGACTGATGACCCCGTAGTTAAGTCCCATAGACTCTACAAACATTTGAACATTTGAACAATAACCAAGCAGCTGAATGCGATAGATTTACGAACATTTGAACATTTTATAGCAACACTTTACTGCACTTGCTGAACGGCGTGTCTAGGACGTACCGGCTCACCAAAAGGCCTCCGCAGACGTCTCCGACGATTGACTGTTGAAGTCAGATGCGAACCTCGTCCATGAAAAGCACTTGATGCGAATTTTCACGAATCCATTCAGCATATATGTCTCAATATAAATTTTGACCAATTTTTACAGCTCCTTCATGACACACTGCACTTTTCTTTCTAGAAGGTATGTTAAACACAAATGTCCTTGAGGCAGACTTGTTTTGGTGTACTATGTGAAAGCATGAATGTTAGTGTGTGTCCCAAGACGACTGTTACATTTACCTTTGTGTACATACATTTTGAAAGGAGAAAACAACATTAGTGTGTTGTTAGTTGAGTACGAGCGATGAAGGTACCGCTGTTGAGCGCCCTAGACCTATCACGGCCTACACCAATACCGAAATAGAGCTTAAGTCACTCGCGATAGTGCTTACGCTGTGTTTCAACTAGCGACCGTCGCTCACGTCAAACTGTCCCGATAACAATACCCATTATGTGTTAAAAGGCGCATAGCTTTAACACCGTCTATTAAAACGTCACGTGGAATCTTTCTTACATTTGCGCACAGAGGAAAACCTTATTTGTTTGAAGTTTGATCACCAGTAACTAGCGTTGAAAAGGGGGACTTTCAATATATAGTTCTTAGACACCTACTGTGGGATTTGAAGACTGGAACATAATGTCTGAGTCATCACATAAATAGGAATATTGCCTCTCACTCGATGCTATGATACTTTCCTTTACCCTAATTCGAACAATATACACATCACTAAATTGTCTGCATATATCTGTCGCCGGCCGCGGTGGCCGTGGGGACTGAGGCGCTCCAGTCACGGTCTGCACGGCCACTACGGTCGGGGGTTCGAATCCCCCCTCGGGCATGGATCTTTGTGCCGTCCTTAGTCTTAACTAGTTCATAAGTAGTTTGTAAGCTTAGGGACTGATGACCCCGTAGTTAAGTCCCATAAGTTCTACAAACATTTGAACATTTTGAGATATCTGTCAACGATAGTAAAATATGCTCATTCTGATTTAAATTTACTCTGGTACTCCTTCATTGAACTTGTGGTACGTTTAAAGTAACTCTAGACAAAACAGTTATTTTGAAAAAGAATCCTAGCAATATATATATATATATATATATATATATATATATATATATATATATATATGATCGCCACAACAGATTTAACCCAGAAGTATCTCAAGGGGCAAAACAAACTCTTACTGCATAAGCCAGCAAGCACCGTTATTTCTAATCAGCGGTAACTTCTTGAATATATTTATACATGAAATTTAATATGTAAATCTATTTCTATACATTATTACTACTGTGGATACATCTTATACCTGTCAATATATCTGTACTGCTACTATTGGTATTTTGAATATACGCTCCTCGGCAGCATGTTTCCAGTTCTCAACAGCGCTACGGTTTAAATCGCAAGTGAAATGTACGTTGTCAACACGTTGTTTATGTTAGCTGGAGATTTTGTTTCATTATACGACAGTACACTGTGGAACGCATACATAGTGAAGTATGTTAATGAAATACACATATTGTGTACTTACTGAGTTTTTTGGCTGTGGGTGTTTTACAAAGTACTTAGTTCTACTATCTTCCAGTACTAATTATTAATTTGAAATTTCCAAATACATTCGTGTAAAGTAAGCGGGACTTCATTACTGCAATATGCACTATTGGGCAACGGAAAATCCACGATAGCTGCGACAAGTGGAACATCAGCGACATTGGCGGGTTCATGTCTGGTGCGGAATTAATGGGAGGAAGAATAATTGGCCCCAATCCTATTGGATTGGTCGTTGAAGCACCATACCATCGCACGCATGTTCACCGGACCGTACGTCACCGGATTTCTTTCTGTGGGAAAAATTGAAGGATATTTGTAATCGTGATTCACCGACAACGCCTGAAAACACGAGTCAGCGCATTGTCAATGCATTTGAGAACATTACCGAAGGTTCGATCAATGCGCGAGTGTTACTGAAATGCTTCGGGAACTCAAATGGGAGTCCCTTGAGGAAAGGCAGAGTTCTTCTCGAGAAACACTGTTGAAGACATTTAGAGGGCCGGAATATGAAGATGACTGCAGAACGATTCTACTGCTGACAACTTACATTTCGCGTAAATACCACAAAGATGAGACCAGAGAGATTAGGGCTCGTACAGATGCGTCGAAGCATTCGTTTTTCCCTCGTTCTTTGTGGAAGTGGTATATACAAGCAAGTAAGTAGTAGTTGTACTGGGTACCCTCCGCCACGCACCTTTGGGTGGATTGCGGAGTATATATGCTGATGTAGTTGGCGCAGAGCAAACGCTTCTGTTTGCTTTTCACGCGTTCCGGCGTAACTACCTGGATCAATATCGCAGACCAACGCAGGAATTCGACATTGAAATTCATATTCAGAAACGAATTTGCTTGCGGAAAGCACTCGAAACAACGATTCTTACGAACGGAAGTCCAAACTCCGACCGTTGGCATTATCGGCATGCGCCTGCCTATTGGGAACAATGACGTTTGTGTTAAGAACATTAGCGAATAAATACGCGGGGCGGCACTCACCCCCGCACACTCCCCACTCCAATCTACACGGTATTGCGCATGCGCAACTCATGCGCTGTGGCTCACAGAGATGTCCAGAGGTGCCTCACACAGAGAGCATCACAGACTGCCCATGAGAGCTACAGCACCAAAAATCCCTTCGCGGCTTTTGCCGAGATCAATGTGCATTTCTTTCATTTATCAAGGTCACACTGTATTTATTTTAATTAAAATTCTCACAAACACCAGAACCTTTAGCCCAAATATATACACTCTCATGTTCATCTACCTTACGCCTACCATGAGTCCTTACATTGAAACGCATCTTACAGTAATAATAAGACTTTCCAATATCTTCATTATTAACTTCACCAACATTAAATGTCGTATAAGTTATAATAATACGGCCGCTGAAACTTTCTTGCCGGCCGCGGTGGCCGAGGGGCTGAGGCGCTTCAGTCACGGTCTGCACGGCCACTACGGTCGGGGGTTCGAATCCCCCCTCGGGCATGGATATTTGTGCCGTCCTTAGTTGTAGGTAGTTCATAAGTAGTTTGTAAGTTTAGGGACTGATGATCCCGTAGTTAAGTCCCTTACGCTTACCAACATTTGAACATTTTTGAAACTTTCTAGACCACCAATTCCAAAGTATCAACACGAACGATTGCTACAGTTAGCCTTGCACAACCAGCTTGAGCAGTCTCCATTCAAAGTAGTACTAACAAAACAGAATCCAGTATTGCCTGAAATCCAGGACCTTTAATCTTCTCTTTATTACTCTGTGTGACCTCACCAGACGTAAACTTAAAATTATCAACAGGCCTAAAAACAGTAGAGCGAGTGCGCCTAAGCCTCCTAAATCTTACCATCCTGAGAACCGTCCAATGCTGCATTCGTTCGTTTTGTAATTGGTGGCCTTGAAGGTTTCAACGGTCGTGATATTATTGCTTATATGACATTTAATGTCGCTGAAGTTTATAATAAAGTTATTGAAAAGTCTTATTATACACGCTCAGTTAGCCGTGTGGTCTAACGTATTGCTTTTTGAGACGGGGACGCATACCGGTCCCGATTCGAATCCGCCCGGCGGATTAACGAAGGGGGTCAGAGTGCCGGCCAGCCTGGATGTGCTTTTTAGGCGGTCTTTCACATCCCCCTAGGTGAATACCGGGCTGGTCCCGGAGTCTCACCTCAGTTACACGATTCGCAAGTATTTCTCCCTGGGGGCAAGGGGTTGCTACAGGAAGGGTATCCGGCCACGCAGTCAATATTAACATGCCAAATTCAAATAAACAAAGTCGACTCTGCATGTGCGGGAACAGGGCTGAAGAGAAAGAAGATAGGAAAGTCTTTTTATAAGTGTAGGATGTGATTCATTTTAAGGACCCGTAGTTGGCGTAAGGTAGATGAACATGAGATTGTATATACTTCGGCTAAACGTTCTGGTGTTTGTGAGAATTTTATGATTAATGGAGATTGTACATTGTATAATCATAAAGTGTGACCTTGATAAATAAAAATGACTAGCTGAAAACCCGGCGTTACCCGGGTATTTATTTATTTATTCCTGCCATTTTTCAGGTATATATTAATATGTATAAGAGCTGTATGTCTGTAAAATCTCTTGGGAATTCAAATAGTAGTAAAGAAGTAATAGATTAAAACTTGGTGCGTGATGGGGCGGTTTTCCATGAACGTTACTGTTCATGAGCTCATATCTCATAAACTACGTGGCGTACTGTGATACAACTTAAAAGATAAACACAACTATATGCGTGTATACTGTCTGTAAAATTTCCTGCGGCTACAATTTGTAGTGTACAAATGATAAATTGTAACGTCATACCGAATGCCGTAGTATTACTCCATAAATAGCGGAAAAGTAGTAAGCGAGAAACTTTTTTCCTTTCATCATTTTGCTATGGTTGTCAGCGGGAAAAAGTTTAATAAAGGTTTGAAATTATGTTTAAAGTTTGTTGAAAGTCGCTAAATACTCTCAGTCTCATATAGCATATTTATAAAGTCTCGCCGTGTTATGTGGCAGTTTCTTGCAATTCCTATTGTTTATGACTTCCTATCTTCTGAACCATGTGTCATACGTGATTCATACCTCTGCAGCATTTGTTACCTCACGGTAAGGAATGTGTGTACCAAATTTGGTTGAAATCGATTCAGTGGCTTAGGAGAAAATGAGCAATATTGTCGCAGAATGCAGAAGTTTTTCGCACATCTCATTGTTTAAGACGTCATATCTATATATCGTATGTGATTCTTACACTTACGGCGACCGTCCTCATGGATTGAAGCTTACGTGTACAAAATTGCATAAGGATTGGAACAAAACTGTAGATTTGTATGCAACACGTACAAACATACGGACATACTGATTTATATATTAGATACACATTGATCTTAACAAAAGCCGAGGAGTGATTCTTGTTGTTGTAGCTCTCAGGGACACTCTGGTACGCTCTCTGTGTCAAGCATCTCTGGCTATCTCTTGGAGGCGCGGCACAAAAATTGCGCATGTAGCTTTGAGAGGTTATTAATACTGGATATACAACTGTAGTGCTTTTAATCTGCGAAAATCGCGACACTCTGTTTTTGTTAGGTTGGCAACTACGTACGTATAGGCCGTGTTGTTCTTTTGTGCTCTGTGTCCTTTAAAATTAGCTGATGAATGATTAATTACTTTAATAAATTCATAATGGTAAGGTTTGAGAACTCTAATGAAACGAAGTAGAGTTCAGATCCACAGATGAACTATATTTTTATTCATAACTACATATTATTTCTATCACATTTACGTTAATGAATAAATTACACTGCTGTAGACGCTATTTCTTGTGTTCATTTCTACGTTTGCCTCTTGTTTATAAAGGTTTACGTTTGAGCTCACTGACTGTAAATTACTGCACGGAAAATAATACTTATATCAGACACCACGAATTGGTCGTTGTAAACCTCTATTTTTATACCTCTATTCATCTTTCTATAGTAAAGCAATTTATTCGTTAAACGCAATATGGTAGAATCGCTACTTCTGAATAAAAATATGACTCACTTATACATTTTATATAACTCATGCCGTTTGCTGCTGCTTCGTTCCGTAAGTACGGTTTATTCGATGTGTCAACTATTTTGTGAATAGTGTTAGAATTTCCAGAAGTAGCTGCTGTTGTTTTTGGTTACTTTCTTCGAAAGCAAACTACAAATGTCAGGATGTTAAATTCGGTGTAAGAAAATACTACTAACAAATAGTTAAAGAGCGACAGATATACGTTCACTAATATGGAGCCAAGCGTCACGCTTTCGTAATACACAGTATTACCTCTGAGCTGACTGGGAGTATGCGGGAAGGAGCGCCGCGCAGCGCTCTAGTATAACTAGGCGCGGCGGCGCGGCGCTAAGATTACTGCTACCGGAAGTGGTCAGCGCGGCAAGTAAGACAGCAGCTGAAACGGAAACCTCGCTTCTACCTCGCTGATGGCAACGTGGATATTGTGCTAGTGGATCACGCTGGCTATGAACTTCATATATTCATGATCTTAGAACTTCCCTTGGCACTTCCAGCAGGCAGAAGTTGAGACGGTGATCCGCCCTAAGGGCACGGTAGAATGGACGCAGTTACAAACGTATCCCGCCAGAATGGAGGGCAGTACGTCTGTTTCGATATTAAAAAATCGCACTGACGTGTTTTACGGCCCTCTTTAGATTTGCAGCTTTATAAGTTTTTGCAAATATTTTGGACCAAAATAATAATCTAAATAATAAAAAAAATTAATAACAGTGTCTGAAACCCTTGTAGGAAAAACAAATTTAGGTACTGGCGGGTTCCGAACTTTTTGTTCCCCTACACCCCGTCTTTACTCTCACCATGAACGCCTTCTTCGGCGTGCTTTCTACCGCTATTTTCAGGAGGTGCTGTGTTCTTCTGATGCATTGTGGCAAATATAACTGAGAAACGGAGAACCTAACCAATGACCTTCAGCGTCACAGTCAAACGCATTGGCCACTACACAACAGCTAACAGTTAGGAATTGCGTTCTTTAATCTCATACTATTGATGGCCGATGTTAACTGATGCCAATGTGGCATTTGTAGACGCTAGATTATAATTTATCGTAATAAGAACGACGTCTTCTTGTTAATTCTTCAGTGCGTCATTGCTTTGAAATGACAACGTGTAAGTTACAATAAGAAAATCATCAAATACGCAACGCAAGATGGCGTAAGACAGAGACATTCTGGGCGAGAAATGTCACGTGACATCTGCAGACGGCTGGTTTTCGTTAATTTAATGGAGGGTGTCAAAACTCCGTTATTTTTGCAAATATCTCTCAAACGATACGAGATATGAAAAAAACATAAGGGAACAAAGTTGTAGAGAATTTTCTCCTCTACAAATTCGTTTATTCAATTTTCGCGTCAGATGAACAGTTTATTTGCAATTATAGAAACGGCTTTTTTTGGTATTACTAACGTACTTCTTGTCAGAAATATTTCAAAAAAGCGAGGTTCTGGTCTCTGGAAGCCAACAATTATGTCTTTAAAATTTGGTGCCGATCGGTTGAACGGTTCAACCTAAAAAGTGGGAACACGTTACAGTCAGATAGACATCATCAAATCGTCGTTATTTTTGCAAATAACTCTGCAACGATGCAAGATATGAAAACAACATAATAGAGTGAAGTTGTATAGAATTTTCCCCTCTACCAATTACGTTCTCTACCAATTAGGTTATTCAATTTTCGTGTCAGATGAACGGTTATATAGTTATATTACAAACGGCTTTTTTTGGTATTACTGCCGTATTTTTTATCCGAAAAATTTGAAAAAGGGAGGTACTGGTCTCTGGCGCCCTACAATTATGTGTGCAAAATTTGGAGCTGATCGGTTGAACGGTTCGTCTTAAAAACAGGGAACACGTTAGGGATAGACAGACAGACAGACAGACATACATCCCAAAATCGCCGTTACTTTTGCAAATATCTCTCAAACGATACGAGATATGAAAAATACATAAAAGAGCAAAGTGGGCCAAAACGTTTCCTCATATGTATCTATCGGTGTCTGCCATGCTATCGTTAGCTATCATGGAGCACCGATAACCTGTTTAGGACGAGAGAGAGACAGACATTCCCGATCAGATCGTAACCAGTGTCGGGTCACGCAACTGCCGAAGAAAATACAGTGACTTCATCACAGCTGACGCTGCGTACAATTCATGGCTTAATAAGCCGTCATGACTTCTACCACCCATGAAGTCATCCACACTTTCGGTCGACCGAAAGCATCAGCTCCCAATGCGGTATAATGACGAAACGCCAGTCCTGCTTATTTGCGAATCTATTCCGACGGCGCCTCCTCTGTTGATGGAGGAAGAACTGCATGGCAATTAGCATAGCGGCCTACTCACTCATTGTGTTAACTGCGCCGTTTTTGTTGTGGCGTCCTTAGTCGTCGCCTCGTCGGGCACGGAAACACACAGCCGGATTGGACTGCGGAATGAGAAAAGGACAAGCGATAGGAAGACGCTCTTACCTTGGTGACAGATTCAAAAATGTTCAAATGTTTGTATAGCTTATGGGACTTAACTGCGGGGTCATCAGTCCCTAAACTTACAAACTATTTATGAACTAACTAATACTAAGGACGGCACAAATATCCATGCCCGAGGGGGGATTCGAACCTCCGGGCGTAGTGGCCGTACAGACCGTGACTGTCTCAGTCCCCTCGGCCACCGTGGCCGGCGGTGACAGATTGGAAGTAAAAGCATATACAGGTTGTTATAAAAAGGTACGGCCAAACTTTCAGGAAACATTTCTCACACATAAAGAAAGAAAATGTGATAGGTGGACATGTGTCCGGAAACGCTTAATTTCCATGTTACAGCTCATTTTAGTATTTACGGATATGGCTTCATTCCAACGTGATCAAATTGTAAAATTTCACAATCAACATTTGTGGACTGACGAGAAGCCGCACGCAATTGTGCAATCACGTCATCAACACAGATTTTTTGTGAACGTTTGGGCAGGAATTGTTGGTGATGTCTTGATTGGGCCTCTTGTTCTTCCACCTACGCTCAATGGAGCATGTTATCATGATTTCATACGGGATACTGTACCTGTGCTGCTAGAACATGTGCCTTTACGAGTACGACACAACATGTGGTTCATGCACGATGGAGCTCCTGCACTTTTAAGTCGACGTGTTCGTACGCTCTCAACAACAGATTCGGTGACCGATGGATTGGTAGTCGCGGACCAATTCCATGGCCTCCACGCTCTCCTGACCTCAACCCTCTTGACTTTCATTTATGGGGGCATTTGAAAGCTCTGGTCTACGCAACCCCGTTACCAAATGTAGAGACTCTTCGTGCTGGTTTTGTGGACGGCTGTGATACAATACGCCATTCTCCAGGGCTGCATCAGCGCATCAGGGATTCTATGCGACGGAGGGTGGATGCATGTATCCTCAGTAACGGAGGACATTTTGAACATTTCCTATAACAAAGTGTTTGACGTCACGCTGGTACGTCCTGTTGCTGTGTGTTTCCATTCCATGTTTAATGTGATTTGAAGAGAAGTAATAAAATGAGCTATAACATGGAAATTAAGCGTTTCCGGACACATGTCCACATAACATATTTTCTGTCATTGTGTGTGAGGAATGTTTCCTGAAAGTTTGGCCGTACCTTTTTGTAACACCCTGTATACTCCCGCAGTTGATTTTGATAGACGAGATTGGTTCTGTGTCCCAACTGAAGGGAATTAGGAGCCCATCTTGCGCTCTAGATAAAGAATAGAAGAAAACATTGCACCGCGTTTCTCGTCGTGGTGAGAGGACGATCAAGACGAGGAAGTCCATGAAGATGGTGTCGACACATTAGGAAAGGGGTGTAACTGAAACTACTGTGGTTTCTGGCGATAAAGAATGCGAAAGGCGCTTGATAGATAGACATTTAAGAACTTATGCACCTTCTTTCTACCTGTAGGCACATCGTATGTCAACGATTAACCTCAATACCATTCAACAAAAAATGTTCAAATGTTTGTTAAGCTTATGGGACTTAACTACGGGGCCATCAGTCCCTAAACTTACAAACTACTTATGAACTACGTACGAACTAGGACGGCACAAATATCCATGCCCGAGGGGGGATTCGAACCCCCGACCGTAGTGGCCGTGCAGACCGTGACTGTAGCGCGTCAGTCCCCTCGGCCACCGCGGCCGGCTACCATTCAACCACTGGTGAAGATTCAGCTGACTTCGCGCCCGCATGCACCTTTTCATCACTAAAATGTTCAAATGTCTGTAAATCTATCGGACCAAACTGCGTGGTCATCAGTAAGTAGCTTACAAACTACTTAAACCTAGGTAAACTAACCTACGGACAAACACACACACCCATGCCCCAGGGAGGACTCGAACCTCCACGGCGAACAACCACGCGCTCCGCAGCAAGACGCTTTAGACCGCTCGGCTATTCCACCGCGGCTTTCCATCACGAAGCATGAAAACCGTCTACTGAGGTCTGCATGTTAAGTGTAGGTGACTGTAAAACTTCCAAATGTTTGTTAAGCTTAAGGGACTTAACTGCGGGGTCATGAGCCCCTAAACTTACAAACTAATTATGAACGACCGTATTCTAAAGACGACACAAATCATCCATGCCCGAGGGGGGGATTCGAACCCCCGACGGGGAGCGGCCTCGCGCCTTGCAGCATAACGCCTCAATGCGCTTGGCCACTCTGGCGCGGCTAGGTGACTAATGGACCCGCGAGGGTGTAGTATCGTGTTGGGGATGATGGGTGAATCCCGCTGCCGACACAGCCTGCACAGTTCCAAAAGCACCACGGGGCCGCCGAGCTTAACGCCCCATCCGACGGACGGATCACTTTCAACAGTGCCCCATGCCCTCACTCCATGAGACACTATGGAGAAGTTTGGAATTTGTACGCAGAACATTGGCGCAAGGACTGGTGGTTCACACATGTTTGTATATATATCGGACTCAACTGCATGGCTATTAGTCCGTAGCTTACAACTATTTAAACTAAAGTAAACTAGCCTAAGGATAACACAAACCCCCATGCCAGAGGGGGGGACTCGAACCCCGGACGGCGAACGGCCGCATCACGGCTAATCACAGTGCGCACGGCTAATCAATCAAGGACTTAGCACCACCACCTCTCCTGTCTCCTCTGCCATAAGGCAAAGGGAAAATTGTCAGTATCACGTGACGTACACGGGCGGTTATCCTTCCAAGTACTGGTCACGCCGGCAGGGCTGCAACCAGTATATCCAACTCGGCACCGCCGTTGACGTTATTGTGTGGATATGTGACATATAAGGCATAAGGCGATCATAGTGGTAGCAGGAAAACAACGTTAACACGTGTTGGTATGTGAATATTGAAACATTACATACCTCCCTCAGCTAGGGGGTTAGCGATCACGGTACTGTCAACACGCATATTGTTAATGTTAATCATCTATCGGGAACAAGTTTTACTCCAACTTCTAAAAGACTGACAAACCACTAGGATTAGATAAAATTGTTGTAGTAATTACTGATTACACCTTACGTTTCCTTTGTAATTAATATCCTTTCAACTTTGGTGAGACACTTTGCAAATACACCATGCAAGACATGGGGGAGGGGGGGGAGGATGCTAAACAAATCTCCCGGGCCAGACGAACTGTCACTCGAATTCTATCGAGTTTGCCGCACCCTTATGGTACCTCATTAGATCGATATTTGCCAAGAGATGATGTCCCCGGGTTTCGTGACATGTTGAATTCCGCTGAAGGAATGCACATCCCAAAATACAATCCATCAAGAGGGCAGGAGCTCGAAGACTATCACCGAATTACGTGACTAATGTTGCACCATAAAAATTTTGCCAGAATACTGGAATCGCGCATCAAGAACGTCTGGCCAATTATCTTACCCATATACTAAACAACACGGGGAGGAGAATCCAGCATGAAAACAGCAACAAACGTACATAGGAATGTTACATCGTGTTGCCTTCGAAGGGCCTTGATCGCCAATTTACGTGACGCCCAGGTGATACACATACTTCAGGTGCTCCAGCACTGAATGTATACGGTTTTCGGATATTACCTACAGCAACACTCACGTGTAAAGTCCGCAAGGACACCCTCACTTCCCTTCCTTCGGGTGATACTGGAAGAGGACGAGAAAAAATGTTCAAATGTTTGTTAAGCTTATGGGACTTAACTGTGTGGGTCATCCATCCATGAACTTACAAACTGCTTATAAACTAACTTACACTAAAGGGAGGATTCGAACCCCTGACGGAGCATAGCGCCTCAATGCGCCCGGTCAATCCGCCGCGGCGGAAGAGGACGTAAAAATTTTATAGTGCATGCTGCAGCCCTACTTCTGTCCACAGTGATGGAAATGAGGAGTCAACAACGTAGCCCACTTAACGGCGTTCTGTTGAGGGAAGTGAAGCCCATATCGATCCTGCTACCTGTTGCGATTGCGCAATACGCTCCCTCTCCCTCAAAGAGCGACTGTATATTCGAAAGTGTATATGACTGCAACACCAGAGATGTCCTGCATCTTCGTGCCGTGTTGCATCGCAAATACTGGAGGAAAATTTTCCTGGATGTTAGATGGGACAAAATTCTGTTGCAAAATAGCCTGCGAGGTCCCCCGATCTGACCTTTCTTGACTTCTTTCTTTGGGGTTCACTCAAAGATGCATTCTATGACAATGCTCCAACTAAGCCAGACGATATGCAATTGTAAATGATCCTTTCATTCCATGGTCAACATTTTAACCTATGAACTGACATTAGACGATAAAGTTAGTGAATTATGTCGCAAAATTATTGCACTGTATGACAAACATGCTCCTAAACGCTCTGTCAAGGTAAAGAGAGCTCTAGCGCCGTGGCTTTCCACTGAATCACGGCATTTAATGAATAAACGCGATGCTGCATTTAGAGTCTTCAAGCATAAACCAATTCCTGAGGTGTACGAAGCTTACAGGAAACTTCGAAACAGAGCCAAGCAACTTGTGAGGAATCCCAAGATCAGACATGCACGCTCTGTCGTATGCGGCATATCGAATCCTGCTGCACTGTGGAAAAAGCTGCGCAGTTTCGGCATAGGGAAGCGAAAACCTGACGCTGTTTTTCAAGCCTCTGCGGACGAATTTAACGATTTAGTCTCAACAGCTGTAAACTGTCAAGTAGCTACGAATTACCAGCCCGAGGCTATCACTCGCTCAACAGACAAGTTCATCCTAAAACAAGTCTCTACAGACACAGTACGCAAGGCAATTATCAGAACCTCTGAGGCAGTAGGAAATGACGAAGTGAGCATAGGCATGATTAAAAACGTTGTTGATACTATTGTTCAAGTTCTCACAGACTTATTCAACCTCTCTCTCGTCAGTAGTACATATCCCACAGAGTGAAAGCAAAGTTTAATTCAACCCATACCCAAGACTGATAACCCGATGTCGCCAGGTGACTACAAGCCGATGAACATATTACCTGCAATGTCTAAAGCCTTAGAATATATTATTCACGAACAGCTGCCGGATTACTTCAAAACTTATAATATCCATGATAAATATCAATCAGGCTTCCAATAGCACCACAGTATAGCAACTGCGTTAATCAAAGTAACCGATGATATTAAACATTCTATGGACCGACGTGAAACTACTATCGTAAAATTGCTTGACTCTAGTAAGACTTTTGACACGGTTGTGCCGGCCGCGGTCGCCGAGGGGACTGAGGCGCTCCAGTCACGGTCTGCACGGCCACTACGGTCGGGGGTTCGAATCCCCCCCTCGGGCATGGATATTTGTGCCGTCCTTAGTATAAGGTAGTTCGTAAGTAGTTTGTAAGTTTAGGGACTGATGACCCAATAGTTAAGTCCCATAAGCTTAACAAACATTTGAACATTTGATACGGTTGACTTTAATATAGTACTAATTAAAATGAAACAGTAGAATTTCTCAAACAGCACAATACAATGGCTCGACACCACAAAAACAGAAATCAACAAGTCATTTGTGGGCCGGAGAAGTCATCATGGAAAAACGTGTGCTCTGAGTTCCCCAAGGCTCAGTCCGTGGTCCATTACTCTTTTCACTGTATATCAATGATATTTCTTCAGTGACTCACTCCTGCAACTACCATCTACATGCCGACCACATACAACTGTACTTAAGTGCCAGCTTTAAGAACATCGATGATGTAGTAGCTGGTATTAATGCAGACCTTTGTTCTGTTTCACGATGGGTACGAAACCTAGGTCTGAAGTTAAAGGCCAGTAAATCCCAGGTCATCTTCATATCTCACCCAATGCTAATCAGTCTGTATTTTCGTCAGACAGTCCCTGACAAACACCTCAATGGTACCCATTTACCGTATTTAAAAAAAAAATAATAATAAAAAAACAGTAAAAGACCTTGGGATAATCTTGGATGAACACCTAAACTGGGTAGAACAAACAGTTGTGGCGTGCAGGAAATCTCTCTCATCCCTATATTCAATCCAAAAATTTAGAAAAATATTTCCAACCCAAGTTAAAAATTAATCCTAACACTTGAATTGCCAAATCTTTACTAATGTGATGCAGTTCAACATGGCACAAATAGTGAAAATTCGAGACACCTCGAGCTAGTGATGAATGCTTGCATTAGGTACGTGTGCAGTATACGGTTGTACGATCATATCAGTCCTTCATATACCCAGCTAGGGTGGATGCGCCCACATAGGTGGTGCGATTTTCAAACGCTGTGCTTACTTCATCGATTTCTCAGCCACCAGTGCTCCCAATACTTATCTTCCCACATTAAACAGCTAACCACAATACAAGGATCGGACACGTATAGCATCTTGGCTGTACCTTCTCCATTTCAGCCATACGACTATGGAACACACTGCCATGTGATCTACGTCTTACACTAAACTACATGACATTCAAGAGGAAGCTCAAAATTCACATATTAACGACGGCATAGCCTCCATTTTTACCCTGCTCTCAGTTCTTTCTCTGCATCATAGCTTTGAAACTTACCATTCTATTTCTCTTCCTCTAATCAATCTACCTCTTCTATATATCTCTCTCTCCACATTCTAACGTCTTATGTCTCTGCTTGATGTGAATAACTCACACTCTAAGAACATGATGAGGCAATTCCTAAATTGTAATAGTGCTGACATTCACAATGTGAAACATACTTACTGTACTTTGCAAAATCATTATTATTATTATTATTATTATTGACACTATTATTATTGGTGTTTTATTATTATTATTTAATCTCATAAATTATCTAAATATTATTGTTACAATTATATTCTATTAATAATCTGTATTTTTTTTTACTTTAATACTTGTATTATACATTGTCTGTCTATATTGTACTAAAGAAATTGTTCACCTTCAGTAAGCCTGGATGGGTGTAAGAGAGGGCCTGAAGGCTATAATCTTGCTAGGTAAAATAGATGCATAAATAAATAAATAAACATTTTGAACACATGTTGAAATAAACTATAAAATTGTGTTTCTGTAAGATAAGCCTAATGTTATGTGGTGAGGGTATTTGCCAAAGCACTGTTAGTAAAATGTTTATTACAGTTGCGAATTTACAAAATTGCATGAGTGCAATATCCAGCTCTGAAAACGTTGTGGGGGTGCGGGTCTGGCAGCAATGCGTCTGCCAACTGCATCCCAGACTTGCTCAGTCCGGTTTAAGTCCGGTGAACAAGCTGGCCATTCCATTCGTACAAATCCCTCAGCTTCAAGCATGTTGTGCACCAGTGCTGCTAAGTGGGGACGAGCGTTTTAGTCCACCAGAACGAACCCATCTCCTATGGTAGCAACGCACGGCACAACAAAATGTCCGAGAATATCGTCCCTATACTTCTGTGCAGTCAATGCGTCATTCTGAACGACATAGAGGTTCGTACGTCCGCCAATACGTTCTCCTGTCCACACCATTCGCCGACCACCATGATATGGTAACTTTTCCTGCACATAACCAGGATTGTTCCGATGTTCAAAAATGTTCAAATGTTTGTTAAGCTTATGGGACTCAACTACGGGGTCATCAGTCCCCAAACTTACAAACTAATTATGAACTAACTAATACTAAGAACGGCACAAATATCCATGCCCGAGGGGGGATTCGAACCCCCAACCGTAGTGGCCGTGCAGACCGTGACTGAAGCGCCTCAGTCCCCTCGGCCACCGCGGCCGGCGAGCGACCAGTACGCAACGACGATTCCAGTTCCTTATCGCATCACGCTGGCTCAAGACTGTTCATTTTGCAACTTTACTTGGTAAAATTACTTGTTGACCTTGCAAGTTAGCAGTCCTGCCACCGCGGCCGGTATAGCTGCAGCGACCTCCCTTTGTGTCTGTACCGCTTCCAACCTACCTATGGCTCTCCATGCCATAGCTTCGGGTAAGTGACGTTGTTGTTGCATTGTAACACCTGCTCACTACGATATTTCAACTCAACTGCTTTTGTAATTCGTTTGATGGAGTAAACACAAGTCAACACCCAGCCTCTTCGCAGCAACTTTCTATTATCTCGGTTGCTGCAATATTGTTGTCTCCACTCCATTGTACCGACAGAAAGACGGGAACCATTTCAATTCATTCTGTCGATAACAATACTTCAAAACCTAGATATCTCAACTGATCCCCTCTTTTTTATGACCAGTTTATACATACAGGGTGTTTCACTAAGTGTGTTTGCCTCTGTAACTTATAAAATAATGGGTGACGGGAAATTTTAATGCGGTAGGTCAACACAATAAATTTACACTTTTTGCGGAGCTATGAACATAGTTTATTGTACCATTTTCCCAAGAGTTACAGCACAAAGATATAATTTTTTTAATGGAACAATATTTTTTTCTATCGTGCATTGGAATCGTTGAAACCAGCTGCATCCAAATCAATTTAAACTACATTCCTATCACTGTTTGTTTGGGAGCTACAACCCTTCAAACTTTCAGGGGCAGATACCACACGCTGTACATAATACATGGCTGTGTGGTGGGTGATGGATGTTATGGCGGTGGGAAGTTGAGATGTCCAAATGTGTGTCCATGTTCCTCGATGCATAATGCAATGCGCCGTCGAAAGGATCTGCGGACGAGATGTAACATCGCCGGTGTGACGGAGCGACATGCGTCCTCGATGCGCCGTCTTAGATCATCTGGGGATGTGGGCTCAGTGACATAAACACGATCCTTTAGATATCCCCACATAAAGAAATCTACTGGTGTTAAATCGGGCGACCTTGCGGGCCATGAATGAGGGCCATGGCGCCCCAACCATCTTCCTGCCAACCTGTTGTTTAGTTCTTCCACAACAGCACGCGCAGAATGGGCTGGGTGACCATCGTGCTGCATCCACATATGTGCATGTTATGGCGATTCACTACACCATAATTTGTGAACGTGGACTTATTAGAGAACATAACACTTTGTAAAGACTCCAGCGTGAAATTACGCATGGTCCACTCACAGAATGTCACTCTTGCACGGAAATCGTTCCCATGCAGCTCCTGGGTCAGTGACAGGCGGTACAGGTTAAACCTGTGGCCGTGTACTATACGCCACACAGATCTGAGACTGACACCAGCGACTGCAGCAACGGCTCGTAAGCTGACATGAGGATCGTGGTGTAGTGCAGCTAAAACAAACACCTCCATCTCCTCACTTCTTGCGGTTCTTCGTCTGTTACTGCGGCGCATTACCAAGCTGCCTGTTTCCTGAAGTCGTTGTTCGGCACGTAAGAATGTAATAGCTGTCGGGGCTCTTCGCCTAGGATATCTCACAGCATACGCCGTGGCTGCTTCAGTGGCATCGTGTCGGCACTCGCCGAGCATCAGCAACATGTCAACGTACTCGTTGTTCGTGTATGCC
Source organism: Locusta migratoria (assembly GCA_026315105.1). Lineage (NCBI taxonomy): Eukaryota > Metazoa > Arthropoda > Insecta > Orthoptera > Acrididae > Locusta > Locusta migratoria. Next base: position 561,224,978 of record CM048755.1, on the reverse strand, counting down.
ATCTTCATCCGATGTCAGTAACTGTGGTGTATTGAGCCCCGGTTGTTTGTGTGGCTCCAACTGTCGGGTATACGGCCGTGTGCGGCGACAGTCGGCAGTCTAACAGCGCATCGAGGAAGCGTCTCGCTCCGTGACACCGGCGACGTTACAACTCGGCCGCACCACATTTAGAAGGCGCTTTGCATTATGCGCAGCGTTTGTGGTATCTGCCCCTGAAACTTTGAAGGGTTGTAGCTCCCAAACTAACAGTGATAGGAATGTAGTTTAAATTGATTTGGACGCAGCTGGTTTCAACGAATCCAATACACGATTAAAAAAACTATTGTTCCATTAAAAAATTATATATTTGTGCTGTAACTCTTTGAAAAATGATACAATCAACTATGTTCATAGCTCTGCAGAAAGTGTAGCATTTCTTGTGTTGACCTACCGCATTAAACTTTCCCGTCACCTATTATTTTATGAGTTACAGAGGCAAACACACTTAGTGAAACACCCTGTATATACCAAGTGATCCATGCACGCCGTCCTCTTAATTTTTGTTTCCTACCTACAGTAGTGCAAACAGGATTGCCTCGTCACTGTTATCCATCTGCGTGCGTTTTCTTTCTGGTATCGCTCTGGTAAAGTGGCATGGTCGTCTGTTTGTTGGTACAGTTGGAGCTTGTAGTGAGACTGATTCTTCAGCGAGGACGTTACGGATATGATTCCGAACTATGGGGAGACGCAAAGCAGTGCAAGTCACGCCCGAAGGCTGTATTCGGATGTCTACTTTCTGCGCATGTACAGATGTGCGTTACGATTTGAGAGAGCTACCCATGTACGATGTGTCGTGTAACATCACTGAATATTTCTAGCACACCCCACTCACGCTTAGCATAGCATACATGAAAATAATGCTTAAGAACAATGTAACGTAATCATAAATGTTATCGAGATATTTAAAAGAGGTTTGAAAGTTATTTTTATCCATAATAATAATAATAAGAAGAATATGATCAATGTTATTAATTTAATGTAATTAATTAAATCTCACCCATTTCTCACCTATTTATCATCGTAATTAAGACAAAAAAACTGCAGGAGACATAGGAATATCGAAGTCTTCGAACGAAGGATTCTGGAGGAACAAAAATTTATTCCCTTTAAGGTGCACCTACACAGGCAGTTATATGGAAGCGATTTCCAAAATCGGACTTCGGTTTGCAGATGTCTCCTAAATGAAGTAGACATGCAGTCTGCACGGCCACTGCGGTCGGGGATTTGAATCCTCCCTCGGGCATGGGTGTTTGTGTTGTCCTTAGAGTAAGTTAGTTTAAGTTAATCAAGTAATTAGTGTGATAACCACGAAGTTTGGTCACATAAGACCTCACACGCATTTGGACATTTTTGAACGTACATCCGGATTTTTTCAGGTAGATAATAAGGGGAGCTGAATGCTATTTAACTAAAGACTCCACTGTCAACAGGCATAATCTGCATTACTGGACTCTTGGAAATTCTCACTGGTTATGACCACAGCCCAAGTGAGGGCCCAAGGCTATTGCCGTATGGTGCGTCGTTCTAGTAGAGCGCGTAATTTGACCACATTTTTTGAATCCCAGACAAACTGGCGGCTGAATCTTAGGCATCTCCTAGAAGACATTCCATTTCAGTTAGCTGTGATGCACTGTCTTCAGAACGATGATGCACTTACCATCCTATTATTGCAGAAATGTTAACAATGTGTACCCCTAACGGTGGATACGACGTGGTAGTTTCATTCGATGGCCAGCGACATAGCCTGCTTTAACGTTTTTGGTGTTTTTCTAATGGTGATATATCAAAGACGGAGTTTAGGAAACGGAACCGGAAAACCCAGATATGTTATAAGAAGGAATACGTTCAAATGCTCAAATGTTTGTATAGTTTATGGGACTTATCTACGGGGTCATCAGTCCCTAAACTTACAAACTACTTAGGAACTACTTAGGAACTAGGACGGCACAAATATCCATGCCCGAGGGGGGATTCGAACCCCCGACCGTAGTGGCCGTGCAGACCGCGACTGCAGCGCCTCAGCCCCCTCGGCCACCGCGGCCGGCTGCGAATACGTCCTATTAACACTTGAGTATCTGCAAAAATGAAAAGAGAGATCCGTGCTCATTTCAGGAGGCGGTTGGATAACTGCCTCCAGTGAGGAGGACATGCATTTGAACATTCGTATTGTGAATAAATACGCAATAAGGTTCTACGTACTGGAAAGAGAAATACCCTAATACTTCAGGACGAGTATAATAATTCCAAATCAAAACAAAGCAAGAGCAGACCGGTCTGAAAATTACCGAACTACCAGTTGAATAGGTCATTATTGCAAAACACTAACTGGAATTATTTACAGACGAATGGAAAAATTTGTAGAAACCGATCTTCCGAAATATCAGTTTGTATTTAGGAGAAATGTAGGAACACGCGAGGCAATAATCACATGCTTACTAGTGACGCTCGCGTGTTGTGTTGTCAGTGCGGCCATCACAGCGAAATAGGCCGCTCTGACAACACAACACGCGAGCGTCACTAGCAAGCAACTGCCGCCGCGCGGCCCACGGCCAGCAGGAGAGAAACTAAGCCCTCGCCGATGAACGCCAATCATGTCTCGCTATGCAAGAAGCAATAGACAACGGCTAACCCCCACTCCCTCCACCTCAGCATCCTATCATAATAAAGTTTCCATTCTTCCGCCAAAACTTCACCAATAACGTCGCTTATTTTTTATTTTTTTTTAATTATGACACAATGTCTAATTGGAAGTAAATATAAAGTGTAGTAACAACCAGCACACATCAGTATACCCAGATGAAGGCCACTGTAACGTTGGCCGAAACGTCGGTTATTTAAGTAATAGCCTTCTTACATCATGACGCGGTACAACACCCAGGAAACTTTTATGTCAAGTAAAGATTTGTACAAACCTACAGATGTGTATGCGATAGAAACACACGGAAATGATGAAAAACGCTCTTTCAGTTTAATCAAATCGTACAATCTTCCGGTAAATTTATGATAAATGTTAACTTTACTTATAACTAAGAAGACAGCAAGAACAACGAAAAGATCACCCAAATCGGTCGAGCAGTTCTGAAGTTATGGCGGACTGAGGGAAATAAGGAATCAGTTTTACATATAAAGATGATGACTGATATATATAAGCGTTTCCAGTTTAAAGTTTTTATGAACTAATATTTTCACACTAAGCCAAATGACAATTGTTTGCCTTTGAGTTAAAATGTTCAAATATTTGTAACGAGATGGACAAAACTGACGTGGTCATTGGTCACTAGGATTACTTAAGGGGCCTTGCTGAGGAGCAAGCGGTTGCCCCCGTCGGAGCTTCGAGTCCTCTCTCGGGCATGGGTGTAAGTGTGTTTACCTTGGGTTAGTTTAAGTTGTTTGTAAGCCCAGGGACTGATAACCACAGTAGTTAAGTCCCATAAATTTACAAACATTTGAACTTTTGAACTAGACTTATAAACTAGCTAACTTATGCTAAGAAAGAAACTTACTTATGTCCGAGGGAGGACTCGAACCTCCAACGGAGACCGGCCGCGCAATCCGTAGTGAGGGGCCTTAGACCACACGGTCATTCCCGCGCTGCTGTCTATGAGTATTAGTGAAAGTGGTTTTTGTTTTAGTGGCTATTTTTTAGAAATTCGTCAGGAATTTTTATTAGTAAGAAACCGTTTGTAGCGGACAATCTTAAAAATCTTACACCAACAGCATCTGAGAAAGACCCCGTGATGGAAGTGTCATGTGATTCTTCTTTCAACACTTTCTTTAATGACTCAAGCTTAATCCGATTTTATTTCAGGAAAACAGATGATATCGAATACTTGGAAATATAGCGTTTAAATAATGAGTGATATTAACAACTACTTACTTATGCTACCGCCTATTTTATAGTTTTAAAAGTAAATATAACAATAAGCGCCATAGAAAACCATTTTCGACTAAAACCAACAATCTTTAATCTAGACATGGAAAATATTATTAATATTAATAGTTAATAATTTAACAAATCTCACTTATCTTAACATTAAATTCTTAAAAAGCGCCCTTTTATTGAACAAGATAATGGTATTTAAGAGCTGTAGTGTGTGGCAGCAAAATAACCTACAGTCTACCTTAGATCAATATTTACATTCAATGGTGTACACGAATAAGCTCCGTGCCTATTTGATCCGTGCTCACTTATGTCACTATGATACTTTTCTCTTAGTTCATTTCCTTCCACCCCATTCCCCCACCACTGAATTGTTTTCCATATCTATTTGACATTATTGATGTTCATTGCTGCCGAAACCCACAGTCTTAATCTACTTTCATTGCTACATCGTTATTTTCATTACAATAATTATCACTGTTCACCCCAAGTCCTGTACTTTAGAATTTTGAGAATTGCAGCTGTAATTGTAGAGTTTCTATTCAGCGAACAGTATTTGTGATAATTTAATCTTGCCAAGTTAGATGAAGCGAAAAGACAGTAAATTTATTTTATTCCTATAAATTTTTTGAAATATGTGTAACGAGCCTGTTACCAAACTACACTAGTGTCCAAGAGTTAAACATAATCACTAATCGAGAAAATATCTCCTTATCAGAATGTAAGAAGGATCGTTGTAGAAACTGAAGCTTAATCACACACCAATTGTAATACAACTAGTCCACAAACAGTGTTAGAAAGGTTCTGATAGCTACGGTACACTCCACACGACACACTGACCAAACTTGGTATTGTCATCTAAAACGGTGGAAGTTGTTAATAGGATGAGTGGTTACCCCTAACGACAACACATGTTCCGCAACGACGTGACATTCTCTCCAACAGATGATCCAAGAGCTCTCTTGGGAATGGATACCATTCCTCCGAAAGGGCAATGCACAGATCGTGGAGGGTCCTTGACGGAGGCTGCCGTGAAGCAGTTTGCTTCCATTATTGTGGTCATTCGACATGATGCATCCCTACACGATGACGCAACCACTACCGTACTGGACCCTTTCCACGATATGATCGTATCGACTACCAGGTTCTCTCCAGATTAATGTGCGACGGGAATCATTCTGTAAACTTAAGCGGAATTCATTTGTGAATAGCACATTCCTCCATTAATTCATGGTCCATTTTCGATGTTTCCGACTCCACAGTAAACGGGCCCGTCTCTCTATCTTTTTTTTTTTTTTTTTTTTTTTTTTTTTTTTAATGTTTGTAGAACTTATGGGACTTAACTACTGGGTCATCAGTCCTTAAGCTTACAAACTACTTATGAACTAGCTAAGACTGAGGACGGCACAAATATCCATGTCCGAGGGGGGATTCGAACCCCCGACCGTAGTGGCCGTGCAGACCATGACTGGAGCGCCTCAGTCTCCATGGCCACCGCGGCCGGCGGCCCGTCTCTGTGCTGGAGTCAAAAAATCAAATGTCTGTAAATGTATCGGACCAAACTGCGTGGTCATCAGTCCGTAGCTTACAAACTAATTAAACCTAGGTAAACTAACCTAAGGACAACACACACATCCATGCCCCAGGGAGGACTCGAACCTCCGATGGCGAGCAACCGCGCGCTCAGCAGCGAGGCGCCTTAAACCGCTCGGCTACTCAGCGGAACGCACACTACTGGACAACTAGCAATGTTGCCTGTCATTCTGAGCCTGCGGTACACAGTTTGGCGAGAAACTGTAACCCCTGAGGTAGCTGCAACGTATGCAGACAATTGTGCAGGTGCATTTCGATTTCGTCGGGCAATTAAGGTCAGATTTTGGTCTTGCTGTCGGGTGGTTACTCTTGGACGACCTGGTACTGGTCTATGACGAACTATCTCGCAATAGTCTCAAATGCCTGGAAATGACACACAAGACAGTCGCATTTTCATACCTGATCAATAGAGCAGTCCAATTACCTCTTTCTGAAGACAAAATCAGACAAGAAATTGATATTATAAAACAAATAGTTATTGAAAATGGCTACAGTAGTTCCATAATACACACACTGTAAACCCAATTATGAAAAAACACATCAAGAAACACTAACGGAAAGGATCTTCTATACAATCCCATTCCTAGGCAACATTTCATACCAGATTGCTAATGTCTTCAAAGGGAAAGATATAAATATCTCCTTCACAACCGATAATAAAATTGGACAAATGCTCCCTCATAACAGTAGCACAAGAAACCCATTACATTACGCTGGTGTGTACAAAATTGAATGTTTGGATTGTGACTGTTTCTACATAGGCCAGCCTGGTAGATCATTCGAGATCCGTTTCAAGGAACATATGGCAGCACTAAAAGACAAAACAAAAAATATCATAAATCAGCAATAGCTAAACATCTGTATGAAACAAAACATCGTAGCAGCATTAAATATCTCAGCATTCTAGACATCCAATCGAAAGGCAGAAAACTGGACTTCTTGAGACACTAGACCAAAGCAAACATCCCGGATCCATCTCAAATGACAGAAATGGCAATATATACAACAGTATAATCTCTGTGTTCGACAGCAGTCTACATTTGTAAACACACACACACACATATCACTCCAAACATACGTAACCCTTGTCAGCCCAAAAAATTGTGCATGAGGTTAAGACAATGCAAGGGACCTGTGTACACGGGTGGTAATATATTTTAATTGTTTACGTTTACCTTTATTTTAACAATTGTACGATGTTACATTCTCATGTTTTGTTTTGTATTTTCTCTTGTAGACAGTGCAGAAGGTCAACCTAACCTACATGTACACATCTTAAAGTAATTCCACCTGATGATGGGGACTTAAACCCTTGAAACGCGTTTTGGGTACAATAAAAACAATGTCACTGGTAACAGTAATACCTTGTGTTTCAATCAGTTTCAAACAACAGTCACGGTAAAGCCTAAATCAAAATGCTTTCATTTTTAAAATAATAATAAAATAAGATGAATACATCCTTCAGATAATGCTAATCATAAAAGAATGTCATTATAATCTTTCGGCAACAGTGGTATAACGACAAAGCTTCGGATATTTACAGCGCATCAGAATCCCTCTAATTTCCCAGCCAGCATTACAGTTTCAATGTTTACAACAGATTTTGCTCTGAGAGTTAACAAGAATCTAAAGCGCCAACTAGTTCACGTACACCGCTACAGGATGTCGAGAGATACAACCATTTTTCCATTTATTTGTTCTTGCATAAGCTAACAGTAGCAAGCTCTGTGAATTTTTTTCAAGTTGGCGTTTCCTTTGAAAACGGTGTTGCGGAAGCAATGCTGCAATTCTTCCTCCGGATTCAGTTTTCCGTTCCATTTCGCAAGAACTTTACATTCCATTCCATTTGCTCTGAGTAAACACTTTCACAGTCGAATTATGCAGTTATCTGCGCAGTTCAAAATAAAACTACAGTCCACAGTTCTCCTTTCCTGTTTCCTCTTCTGATGGAATACTGCGCTTATCGTTGGGTGGTATGTACATATTTTTCCCTACCACTTTTTATCTGAACTTGATAATCTATTTAATTTAATTTACTTACGAGTAAGGAAGCAATGACAACAACAGGTATATATTAATGTCGAACGGTTGTTACAGTTTTTGTCAGTGTTCAGTGTCAGCTGTAATACCTGCCGCGAGTCTTCCGACAGAACTCGTAGTGCAATGGTTAACATCGCCGATCGCTGTGTTTGCGATCCCCAGTACAAATCCCGCCCTGGACAGAAAAAAAATATTTGTTTGTATTTCCTATTTCTAGAATGTTTCTTATGTTTGATGTACTCGTAAGTTCCAGAAAATTCTTTCTATTTCTAAATAGTGCATCACTCCAAGCAGGAGGCAGTCTGTACTGAGTGTATAATTGTGTTAGTAATAAACTTCTCTTAAGTGTAAAGTGTTGTGCTCTATTAACGACCAGCCTTCGAATTTCTGACCATCTGCAGTTTCCAACGTGTCAATATTTTCAAAATGTTCAAATGTTTGTAAATCTATCGGACCAAACTGCGTGGTCATCAGCCCGTAGCTTACAAACTACTTAAACCTAGGTAAACTAGTCTACGGACAAACACACACACCCATGCCCCAGGGACGACTCGAACCTCCACGGCGAGCAACCACGCGCTCCGCAGCGACGTGCTTTAGACCGCTCGGCTACTCCACCGCGGCAACAATATTTTAATACTGCGTTTACCCAAAGTATACAGTTTTCAGTAGTAAAAGAAACAACGGAAAATGTTGAAACAGTAGCCGCGCGAAAATAGCAGTGCGCTCTAAGACGCCTTGCTGTAGAGGACTGACAGTTCCCGTCGGAGGTTTGAGTCTTCCCTCGGGAATGTGTTGTCCATAGCGTAAGTGAGTTTAGGTAGTTTGTAAGTCGAGGGACTGATGACGTAAGTAGCTTGGTCCATTGGTTTACAAACATTTGAACATATTCTTCCTTTTATTTGTTATTTTAATTATTGTAAACAGTGCACATGGAGTGCCTAAATGATTTCATTTACAGAACAATAACTCAAGCAGTACTGAGGTAAACGGTGTTGATCCTTGCTGAAACATCCATATTACCACCTGGTGTACCGTCTACGGGCGGCAATGCAGGGTATGACTCTGCAATTTTTTGGCAATACAGACGGCGAATGCTCTCTTGGGATATGTTATCCCATGCTTGGTCGACCTTTTCAAGTAGTTCTGTAGCTCAGTGCGCTCGGTCAGAAGGGTCGAAGCAGTGTGTTATGAAATAGCTGCGACAAGTACTTAAAGAGCAAGCTAGAACAAACACGAACGAACGACCGCAAGGAACTAATCTACCCGCCCTACCGGACACGTCCCCAGGACCCGGTTAGGGGAAGGCTCTGCAGATAAGCAGGGTAGGTGGGAAATAAAATACCACCAGCCGACCAAAAGGGAAATCAAAATCCAAATGAAGCTGTCCACAGATTGGGCGGCTTTGTGTCAGCGTCTTTTCCTCAGGTCAGGGTGGTTGAGAAGAACCTCCAGGGCTAACAATCGTGGTTGTCAACCAGTAACACTATCAATTGGTATCACCACATACGTAATATTATCAGTCATGGGAGAGTGTGATGTGGAACAAATTACCCTAGGCCAACAATCCACTATACCAATGTGCGCAAACAGACAATCGTATTCTGGGGAGTCTGCCTCATTACACTCAGACGAGTCGGAACGTCTTGGAATCTCAAGCAAGACGAAGTATAAAAACTAAGTTACGCAGTGATTTCAACTTCAATTCTCTTCTAAATACAGGAAAATTAAAATATCTTACAGATGCCATCAAAAACTACATCTCACAACGGCCCTACAAGAAACCAGATTCATGGATGAAAACAACTTTGATTTTTGAGGTTTCAAAATATAGAAAGGGAAGATAGAAAAAAAAGTTATGAAAAATACACTGCACATTTGTACTAACTTCATAACAGACAAAAATAGTTTGGACTGCATTATCAACTTTGAATCAGAATGTGAAAGACACTCCAAACTTACTTTCAAATCTTATAACAAAGTGTACACCATCGTGAATGCATAAATGAATACAATAGAAACGACAAACAAAAGGTGTACTCTTTTTGGACCACCTAGAAGACGATATGCAGAAAATTCCAGAAAAATGCAATGTCCTCGTTATAGGGGACATACGTGCCTACGCAGGAAAGAAGAAGAAATACAGAAATATTGTTGGAAACTACCCAGCAAATAACAGAACTAACTAAAATGTCATAGGACAATTGAAAAGGGCTGTTTCCTGTATTTCATTTGATTTATTGTATTTAAACGCAGGTGTCAACGGCCAGGACAACCATAATGTTAAAGAATGACGCCTACCAAGATATATTCACCCCTTTAACAATATTTACACTTTTCTTCGGTGTACCGTCATACTTCCACTCATGTTTATTTATTTTTTACTTAATTCAAAGTGTGAATTATGTTCATACTCGCCTCCATTTGATACTATGTGATACTCATGTCACCCACATGCTCCCCTGCTTGCACGATGTGAATAATGTGTGAAGTATATTTGGACTTTCGCTTCACCATCGCGCTGTCTGCAAGCGAGCACATCGTCTGAAAGAAAACTCCACCGAAGTAGTTCCTATCTGAAGTACTTAAGCACGCACTGCCAACTGCTCAGTATTAGGTGTAGGGTGATGTGGATTGGCTCTGACTGCCTCTCCCTCTACCATTGTGAGCCTGGTGTCAGGTTGGTTACCTACGCTAAACGCTATCACAAGACGCTATGAACGTCCCCCCCCCCCCCACCAACAGTCCATCTGGCTAAGTAAAAATGTTTGTAAATGTTATGGAACTTAACGTCAGTGGTTATCAGTCCCTAAGCTTACAAACTACTTAAACTAACTTAAACCTAAAGACAACACAGATAAACATGCACGAGGGAGGACTCGAACCCCCGCAGCATGGCGCTTTAAGCCGCGGCGAGCTAAGTAAGCCTGGAGGTCCGGACGCGTGCGAAGAGCAGTCTACTGCTAATCTTTGAGTGAGTACTGGCGTCCTCTCAGGAAGCTATTCCCGCCTTTGTGGTAGGCCTTTGTCTGCACGAACTTTGTAATACGTAAGGTTCACTTGCGTTTCAGTATATTCATTAAGGCCGGCCGCGGTGGCCGAGGGGACTGAGGCGCTTCAGTCACGGTCTGCACGGCCACTACGGTCGGACTGATGACGCCGTAGTTACGTCCCATAAGCTTTACAAACAATTTTTTTATTAATTAAGTTTCTGTTGTAATGTGTAGCATTGTTTTCCAATTAACTTCCGAGTTATTTGGGTAGATTCCAGTAGGATGTAAAAGCTTTGCAGCTATGTTTACTACATAACTGATAAGATATCTGTAAAGACCCCCTGAAAATATAGTCCTTTTTTAGATAAAGTTTTGACCAAGGATAAATACCAAAGCGATTTGATTTCAACGGGATTGACTTAATCAGGAGAAGGAAACTTTTTGTAGTGCAACTAAAAATATTAAGGGAGCTTTTAAACACATCTGAATGCAACATAACAAACACGCATTTATTTTACCGACAAAATCTGTGTCTTTGTATTCTCCTTTACAGAAAGCAGATATCGACGCGTAAAACTTAACACTGTAAAACATAGATTGTATTCAAAACTAACGAGAAATAGGTGTAGTAAACCCTCTAAACATATGGATAATCAGTATGGAGTCTCTTAAGTCGCGGGCCGCGGTGGAAAGGCCGAGCGCTCTAAGGGTCCTTGCTGCAGAGCGCGAGGTTGCTCGCAGTCGGAGGTTCGAGTCCTCCCACGGGCATAGGTGTGTGTGTTGTCGTTAGGTTAGTTTAACTAGTTTTTATGCCTAGGACCTGATAAACGCAATAGTTAAGTCCCATAGATTTACAAATATTTGAACTTTTCCTTTCTGAAGTCGCGGAAGCAATAACTTACTATACATTGGCTATGCAATATTTGAAAAAAATTGGAAAGCAAAGGATCGGTAATACTCTGTCACTATTTCAAATAGATGAAAAATAAAACGTCTTTCTTAAATGTACTTTTTAAATGACAATCTGTACCTCTTGGTCGTTACAAAAAACAAGCAGAATAAAATTTTATTTAAGCATCTTTTGCCCATCTTTATTCTTACTAAATGTTCTCAGAGGACAGGGTCGTACTTTGACAGTAGATGCACCAGTTCTAAAAAGTTGCCTTTATTGGCACTGGTGTCATTTTTAAGCCACATTTTGTTTTGTCAGGAAACCTATTACATGAAAAGCACTTTCTTCCTATTTGACGACTTTAGGATTGAGTTCCAACCAAGTATTACGCCCGTCTCTGGAGTAAAAATCTGATGATTGGGTTCTCAGATGGCAACAAGAACAAAAACAATATTATGCCTTGGAAGGAAATAACGCGGCCTATTGCGTTATAGTTTTTCACCATTTGACAATGTGTCCGAAAACAATTCTCGCGTTCGCCACCTTGTTGTCATCACTTTCGGAGTGATAGTGTCCAGTTGTGGCTCTGATTCAACCGTGCGTGGGACTGTTGGTTCATCAGCGAAAGTTGCCTTAATGAGATGAAAGAACACGCGACCTCGCCGTACGTAACAAATAGGAAAAAAATTGTTGTGACTGCAAGACTTTGTTGGCAATTCTGAAAATTTTATTTTTCTGTCAAGGCATTTTAGAGAACTAAATATCCTTCAAAGATAGCCATTTCCAGGCTTTTGTGGTTGGCTTAGTGTATTCGATGTGAGCAACCTCATCTTGTATTTGGAAATTACTAGAAAGGATCATATAAACTGCTTTTTACAAACAGTAATATATATTTTATTAATGAGTGTCTTTTTACAAGATACTTGACTCAACATTGGTGTCGAATTTGAAGATTTATTCAAGGTTGAGCTCAAATCACTCGGGGAAACATGAACAGCCCACATTTTCATATTAATATTGATATTTTTATTAACATCTACCGATTTATAATGATTACTTCATGAAAAACATATCCAAGTTCAGTGAAAGGTGTGGCTTAAAAATAATCGCACTGACGTGTTTTACGGACCACTTTAGATTTACTTGTATTTTTATTATATTTGCAAACATTTCTAATCGATGGAGCACTGAAAATTATCAAAAACACGTCATTCTTAGGACAATGAATTATACTCTAATGTCTAAAAGAACCATGTTAGCAGTTAACACCTGCCACCGATGGTACGAGAAATACGGATTACTGTCGCAGCTGTTCACCATAGTGTAATGGACGACGAATTAGTTTGTGATGTACGAACATGTTTGACGGTGGTTCGAAACTTGCTAGGGCGCGGTGGCTCAGCGCGCTCGGTCAGAGGTTTGTCAGCATGGTAGCTCGACACCCTCTGTAACGAAAAGACAGTGAACGACGAAGTGCAGAACAAAGTAATATGAACGAAGTCATATCTGAATTACAGAAAAGGTAATACAATTTATGTTAAAAGCGTCCACAGCTACCATGGCAAAGACAAACATTTTAGTAGACGCATTGATTCTAATTAATGATTTTCAAAATATTTCATCAATAGTGAATAATTGCTTAGAAAAAAAAAAACAGGTAATTTGTTGGAATGTATACATTTCCCTTCCATTTAATTGAGGAAAGATAATGGTCTACTAAAGCATATGCACGCAGTTTGGGAGGAGCATGTTTGTCAAAGCTAAACTCAGATATGAAATAAATTTGTGAAAATACGGTCTGAAAGAATATTACGTGTTGGGTGCATAGATGTTATCGCAATAGTAGAGTTGTAATCGTATTGCCCATAATTTATTATTATTTAAATTTTTATTATTTTTGTTCGCAATGTTAGCAAGAAATCATAAAATTACAAGCAAATCTGAAGTGGGCCGTAAAATAGGTCAGTACGATTTTTTTCAATAAACTGACGAGCGTCAGACATGCATTGCTCCATCCTAGTTTGTCGATATTTCTTCAGCCCATCCCAAAAATTTTCAAATGTTTGTAAATATATGGGACTTAATTACTCTGGTCATCATTCACTAGGCTTACAATCTACTTTACCTTATGTGAAGCCGGCCGCGGTGGCCGAGAGGACTGTGGCGCTCCAGTCGCGGTCTGCACGGCCACTACGGTCGGGGGTTCGAATCCTCCCTCGGGCATGGATATTTGTGCCGTCCTTAGTATAAGGCAGATCATAAGTAGTTTGTAAGTTTAGGAACTGATGACCCCGTAGTTAAATTCCATAAGCTACACAAACATTTTGAACCTTATGCGAAGGACAAAAAACACACCCATGCCCGAGGGAGGACTCGAATCCCCAACGGCGAGCAGCGGCGCTCCGCAGCGGCAAGAGCCAATCCCAAAAAGTACTGAAATGCAATGGTCAGGGGCAATACTCAAATGGCGTTGTACATAATCGCATAATTTGCTTATGACATTGAAACCTGATAGGAATACATACCCTAAATACAATAATATGATCAATTCAAGCTGAGAATTACGTTGAAAATTGAATCACTATAACTTAGTGTGTGTGCCTCTCTGACTGATTTTTAAAGCTTTCACGGCATTCAACAACCTGATTAAATTGGAATAGTACGGCCTTCACTTCATCAATTCTGATTTCTCACCTTGTGTCCGATAATGGTTTAATAGTAAGCTTTACTTTGGCTGAAATTAATTTTCATCGCTTTCCGGATATTTAAAATAGCAAATAAACTTTCTGAATAAAATTTAAAAGAAGTTTCAAAAGTTCAAATGTTTGTTAAGCTTATGGGACTTAACTACGGGGTCATCAGTCACTAAACTTACAAACTACTTATCAACTACCTTATACTAAGGACGGCACAAATATCCATGCCCGAGGGGGATTCGAACCCCCGACCGTAGTGGCCGTGCAGACCGTGACTGGAGCGCCTCAGTCCTCTCGGCCACCGCGGCCGGCTAAAAGAAGTTTAGCTGCCTCCTCAAACAGCAGGTACCAAACATGACACCTACATGGTGTAGGATATGCCATGGGATTTGTATACACTAGTGGCCATTAAAATTACTACACCAAGAAGAAATGTAGACGACAAATGGGTATTCATTGGAAAAATATATTATACTAGAACTGACATGGGATTACATTTTCACGCAGTTTGGGTGCATAGATCCTGAGAAATCATTACCCAGAACAACCACCTCTCTCCATAATAACGGCCTTGATACGCATGGGCATTGATTCAAACAGAGCTTGGATGGCGTGTACAAGTACAGATGCCCATGCAGCTTCAACGCGAAACCGGAGTTCATCAAGAGTAGTGACTGGCGTATTGTGATGAGCCAGTTGCTCGGCCAGTTGGTGCTGGCCCAGGCAGCAGTCTAACATTTTCCTTATCCAGAAAGGCCCGTACAGGACCTGCAACATGCGGTCGTGCATTATCCTGCTGAAATGTAGGGTTTCGCAGGGATCGAATGAAGGGTAGAACCACGGGTTGTCACACATCTCAAATGTAACGGTCACTGTTCAAAGTGCCATCGATGCGAACAAGAGGTGACCGAGACGTGTAACCGATGGCTGCCCATACCATCACGCCTGGTGATACGCCAGTATGGCGATGACAAAAAAATCGCTTCCAATGTGCGTTCACAGCGATGTCGCCAAACACGGATGCCACCATCATGATGCTGTAAACAGAACCTGGAGTCATCCGAAGAAATGACGTTTTGCCACTAGTGCACCCAGGTTCGTCGTTCGTCGTACACCATCGCAGGTCTGTGATACAGCTTCAAGGGAAACCGCAGTCATGGTCTCCGAGCTGATAGTCCATGCTGCTACAAACGTCGTCGAACTGTTCGTACAGATGGTTGTTGTTTTGCAAACGTTCCCCATTTTTTTTTGACACAGGGTTCGAGACGTGGCTGCACGTTCCGTTACAGCCATGCGGATAAGATGCCTGTCATCTCGACTGCTAGTGATACGAGGCCGTTGGGATCCAGTACGGCGTTCCGTATTGCCCTCCTGAACCCGCCAATTCCATATTCTGCTAAAAGTCATTGGATCGACACCAACGCGAGCAGCAATGTCGCGATACGATAAACCAGGCAATGCCGCTCAACTACTGTTTGTGTATGAGAAATCGGTTGGAAACTTTCCTCATGTCAGCACGTTGTAGGTGTCGCCACCGGTGCCATCCTTGTGTGAATGCTCTGAATAACTAATCATTTGCATATCACAGCATCTTTTTCCTGTCGGTTAAATTTCGCGTCCGTAGCATGTCATCTTCGTGGTGTAGCAATTTTAATGGCCAGGAGTGTATATTACGTGAATTTAACTCGACTATTTGCCATATTTGCTATATTGGTGCAACCCTACTTACGACAATTTTGAATATACAATATACATTTTTTCTGGCTCTTCCAGTATTTCATTACTAAGAATCCGATAAAGTGTTGTTCTTTTGTACAACTTAAGCTATTACAAAATCTTAAGATAAAGTACATTTGTTCAATTGGACTACTGTCTGACGAGCATCAAGGGAAATCGAATAACATTTTGTCTCTTTTACCCTATGTATTATTTCACCGTTAACTGTTTTCGAAATCATTTTGATCAATTCATTCTGAATATCGTGGTTTAGAGAATGATGATTAAGTCGTTGTCATTAATGCGTTTCATATGTTCCCAAATTTAGGATCATATTTAGATAGCAATTTAAACAAATCTATGAGGTTACCAGAATTCCTACAATCGTAGCTCATACTGAAAGATTCTCTGTGACCTCTAAATGCCAGATTACGAGAGGGTAAGAAATTTATGATATCATTCTCTGAAACAGTGTGTGCAAATGTATTTGGGATTCACGAATTAGCCTTTCGTTCTCTTGGTCTACTGTTTTTCTATGCTTTATTCCTTTCTATACGCCAGCCAATGGAATATAAATCCAGTATGCTCTTTGGTATTCTCATGTCTTTTTAAATGCCACTTAAGTGTTTTCAGTCATAACTCCCTTCTTGTGCCATCCGAGTTTGTGAATTACCAAATAGTTTGCATGGAAAAATGAAAACTTTCTTTTGAGATTGTGACGACGTTGAGTTTCAACGATATATAGTTTCCTTGAGGACATTAGAGTAGTGTCTATGATCACTGCGTTCCGGATAATCTTTTCACTGATATTAAATTCCTGTGAAGGCCCGTTTTGATCAATTTTATGACGCTGAAACTCCTTTATGGGAAACGTGCACTTTCCCGCATCTGAACTGACAAATTCTTTTTTACTACATGTTCAATATCCAGGATAAATGGTTCAGAATACAACTGTTGTTTATTAATTTGGGTTTGAGATTCTGATTGGCTAGATTTTGATTCTGTTTCCAACTTTTGTGGGTCGATACTCTGTGTGTCTGGATTAATTTTCAAATTATGCGGAGTATCGGACGTGACCCTCTTTTCGAAGTCGAAGCCATCGAATCACATGATTCATTAATATCAGATGGATTTTTGTAGAAACACACCTGCACATAAAACCTGATACAATACAGCTTTTATTATTCTTTTTGCGGAACCTGAATCTTTTTTTCTCCCTAGATCTCTATCTCTCTTGCAGACTGGCTTGATATGCTCAAGGTACAATATTGTGTATGTAACCTGCAAACAAACAAAGCAATTTTTCTTCTTTTCATAAGTACCTATATTCCGTCAACGTAACTGTTATATGAGAATGGCCGGCCGCGGTGGCCAAGGGGACTGAGGCGCTCCAGTCACGGTCTGCACGGCCACTACGGTCGGGGGTTCGAATCCCCCCCTCGGGCATGGATATTTGTGCCATCCTTAGTGTTAGCTAGTTCTTAATAGTTTGTAAGCTTAGGGACTGATGACCCCGTAGCTAAGTCACATAAGTTCTACAAACATTTGAACATTTTTTTATATGAGAATGGGGTGAAGAGGAAATAAGATTGCTGTTGAATTGTCAAATCGGTAAGGGGCGAGGGGTGTGTTAATCATAATCCTATATTGCTACCAACTGAGACTCCACGCATATGTCAACACCTATCAGAAGTGGGTTATAGGGAGGTCTATGTTCAAATGTGATACACGTAGCAATGACTAATGTTCCCGAATGTGTTCTGTACCGTAGCAACAGATAAAAATGTTCAAATGTCTGTAAATCTATCTGACCAAACTGCGTGGTCATCAGTCCGTAGCTTACAAACTACTTAAACCTAAGTAAACTAACCTACGGACAAACACACACACCCATGCCCCAGGGAGGACGCGAACCCCAACAAAATATAGGGATTACTACGGCCGACCTCATGCCATCTGTAAAATAAAAAAGTGGGTGTTTTGTGTCATATTTTGTGATGTTGTGAAGTGTGGCGCACCCCAAAGGTGTACCTTTTGCAGATCTGTCACTCATCTTTCTCTATACAGTACATACGTTATAAATAAAATAAACATGTAAAGTAAAAAAAAAAAAAAAAAAAAAAAAAAAAAAAAAACTCCAGCACGACAAATTAGACATCGAACAAATGCGTTATGAAAACAATGAGTTATAAAATTAAGTGTCCATACAAACCCTTTACCCTTTTCACTCTTGCACCTGGGAGGTATATATTCTGTCAAAACAAAAACAAAAAATAATAAAAAAACGCTTCGAAAGTAATTATATTTAACGCATTTGTGATTTCTGTCTGATAAGTAAAATCGCATCATCTTGTTTTAAGGAAAATATTAATTTAATTAATATCGTCAGCTTTTCGTGCAAGTCGGCCAGCATGGTAGCGCACTAATGTATAAATTGGAGTGAAGCGTCAATTGACTTCCACGAGAATACATAAAATTTCTGGCGCAAGAGGGGCGCCATTCCAGAGATAAACAAGATGAAGTATATTCTTGGGTCAAGAATGATCCCACGATAGTATCTGAGGGTTCATACACACTACATAAAGCGAATGTTGTGTGGGTTAGTATTACCAGATGCCTTTCAGCCACTGGGATTTATCGCCTTATGACGAGTAAAATCTTTGCTAGCAGTCAATGATTTCATTAATGATGGTTGAATATTAGTCATGAGTTAAAGGTAACTATATGAAATATTGAAAACGTGAGGATCCTAGGAGCGCGAGGCCGTGGGCGTTCGCCCATGTCGCCCACGCCTTGCGCCGCCTCTGTTCTTCAGTGCGCCTCTGGTAAGAAAATACAGGAAGCAAGATGGCGTATGCCAGAGAGAGAGAGTTCTGGGCGAGGAATGACATGTGACATTTCCTAACGCCTGGCTTACGTAAAACCGAGAGACGGTGTCAAATCGCAGTTATTTTTGAAAATAGCTCTGGAACGGTGGGAGTTACGAAAGAAAAAAACATAAGAAAGGAACGTTTTAGAGACTTTTCTCCTCTACAAATTCTGTTATTCAGTTTTTCGCGTCAGACGAACTGTTTGTTTGCAATTACAGTTTCATTAAAAACGGCATTTTTAGTGTTACTAACGTATATTTGTCCGAAATATTTGAAAAGGGAAGGTTCTGGTGCTCTGATAGCCAACAATTGTGCCTGTAAAATTTGACGCCGGTCGCTTGAACGGTTCGAACCAAAAAAATGGGAACACGTTACGGACAGACAGACAGACATCGTTAAATCGCCGTTATTTTTGCAAATATCTCTGAAACGATGCAATATATGAAAAAAAGCTTGGGAGAGGAAAGTTATAGATAATTTTCTCCTATACAAACGCGTATACTCAATTTTCGTGTCAGATGTCCGGTTAAGCCGTTATTTCCATTCAAATTTCGAACTGTCAAAAGGCGATCGCAAAGACCCACATTTAGTGTTAATACCGTAACCTAAAGTGGGCTAAAACTGAGCAAAATTCTCAACGAACAACCCAGAACGGACATGAATAAACGACCGCAAAGCATAAAAATCCGCCACTGGCATTTTAATTTCATCTGGTTTCCTAAGAGGTTTTCGTACATGCTTGTTAACTGATCACAACAAATATATTCCGCAATATTCTGAGTTGTTCAAAGGTAACAACGCTTTCTCTGAAAAGTGCATTGATCTGGAGCGCCACGTTACGGACCTCCCGCGTCGGAGGTTCGAATCCTCCCTCGGGCATGGATGTGCGTGTTGTCCTTAGATTCCTTTAACTTAGTTTAAGTAGTTTCTAAGACTAGGGACTGATGGCCAACGTAGTTTGGTCCCATAGGATTACAAACATTTGAACATTTTTAAAATGTGCATTTGTTCCATTTTGTGAATATATAATAAAATACATACCACCGAATTGTAAACGTAGACTTTTTTAATCACTTGTACACAAACTGGGGAGATACTTGTACAATGACTGTTGTTAATGACGTAATGATAATAATAACTTTGTATATAGATTAAGTACTAGAGCTTTGTGGAATTCGGTACTACCACATTTATTCCGTTTGTTATTTTAGCTGTAAAAGAAAACGTAGTCACGGTCTGAAACAGAATATTTGCTATTTATTTAAGTGCAGAAAAAAATAACTTGAATAAAGTCATATCTGAACTACAGAAAAGGTAATACAATCTACGTTAAAAGTGTCCATAGCAACCATGCCAAAGGTAAACATTTCAGTACACGCATTGATTCTAATTAATGACTTTCAATATATTCCATAAATAGTGAATAATTGCTTAGAAAAAAATAAACAGGGAAATTTGTTGCAATGTGTACACTTCCGTTTCATTAATGAACGACAGTGGCAACAAAAATCTAGGATTCCATTTATACATGAAACTACCAGTATCAGCATGTTGTTTAGAATATTCATTATCACAGTATGCTCCCCATTGTCGTGCAAATGCGTAAGGAGACCAGTGTTCAATTCATTGTTACGTATTTCACTGCATGTTCACGAAATAGAACAAACACACATTTTAGACGGAGCACTCTTACATCCGCACAACTCTAAACATTGCAGAAGATAGCTCCATTTCATTAATAAGAATGCCGGAAACCCTTTTATTAGCCAAGGCGAAAAACAAATGGGGTTTGAACAACTGACCACATGCATCATAACGTAACACACTACCCACTACACAACAACGGAAAACAACGAGGTTGTACCTTACGTCTCCTAGAATTGCAAACAGGTAAAATGTCCTTTTTAGACACTAGATTATAATTTATCGTACTATGAACGGCGTGTTTTTGTTAATTCTTCAGTGCGCCACTGCTTTGAAACGACAACGTGTAAGTTATCATGAGAAAATCATAAAATACAGGAAGCAAGATGGCGTATGCCAGAGAGAGTTCTGGGCGAGGATTGTCGCGTGATATTTCCTAACGCCTAATTTACGTAAAATCGAGTGACGGTGTCAAATCGCCGTTATTTTTGCAAATATCTCTGTAACGGTGTCAGTTAAGAAAAAAAAAAGGATAAGAAAGTTGTAGAGAATTTTCTCTTCAAATTCTGTTAATCAATTATCTTGTCAGATGAACGGTTTCTTTTCCATTACAATTACGTTAGATACGGCTATTTTCATTGTTACTGACGTGTTAGTTGTCGTAAATATTTGAAAAAATGAGGTTCTGGTCTCTAAAAGCCAACAATTATGTCTGTAAAATTGGATGTCGATCGGTTGATCGGTTCGACTTAAATAGTGGGAACACGTTACGGACAGACAGAAAGACAGACGGACAGGCTGCCAGACATCATCAAATCGCCGTTATTTTTGCAAATATCAGTGAAACAGTACGGTATATGAAAAAAAGAACATACCGGAGCAAAGTTGTAGAGAATTGTCTCCTCTACAAATTAGGTTACTCAATTTTCGTGTCAGATGAACGGTTAAGCCGTTAATTTGATTCAAATTTCGTGCTGTCAAAAAGCGATCGCAAAGGCCCACATTCAGTGTTACTACCGTAACCTAAAGTGGGCCAACACCAACAATATGTTACTTTGATTATCATAGGAGGAAGTTTTGGAGTAATAAGACACACTAATTTTGAACTGTAACAAACTAGCCAGAACAGAGCTTCTGGTAGACGGTATATTAACCAATAAACAGGACCGCTCTGAAGACAGTGCTGTTAGTTATTGATAAACCATATTAATAATTGTGTCATTAGTTTCTGTTGCTTTTCAGAACAGGCCAAAATTTTTCCTTCTTACATGGAGACAAAATAAGCCTGACAGCTCAGACAGCCCTGGTTTACAATCTATTTGTTTAGGCGAAATGCTACATCTCTGCGCTCTAAGGCGCCACGCTGTAGAGCGCACGGCTGCTCTCCGTCGGATGTTCGCGTTCTCTTTCGGGCATAGGTGTTTATGTTATCCTTAGGATAAATTAGTTTAAGTAGTTCGTAAGTCTAGTGACCGATGGCCACTTTTGTTTGTTCCCATAGCTTTACAAACATTTGTAACATTGCTACATCTCTGTTTTTGAGACCATTGTCCAATTTCTTCGACATTTTTCATGAGCGATTTTTAGTATCGAGGACAATAGTTACCTGATGTGACCGAGGCTCTGGACCCTGTTGCCAGAACGCCACCAGACGGGACACGGCCTGTAATGATGAGCCGCAGCGAATGGGCGACGTCGGCATGGTGCTCGCTTTTACGCACTGCCACTGCCGTTCCCAGAAGGCGAGCAGTGCCAGGATGTCTCAGAGTACATACTGGCGGCTGCTGTCTGTTCTTGTTGTTTTGGTCTTCAGTCCGCAGACTGGTTTGATGCAGCTCTCCACGCTACCCTGCCTTGTGCAAGTCTCTTCATCTGAGATTACGTTCAACAACCTACGTCATTTTGAATCTGCACACTGTATTCGTCCCTCGGTCTCTCTCTACGATTTTTACCCCACACACTTCCAGCTAATGCTAATTTGGCAAGTCCTTGATGTCTCAGAATGTGTCCTACCAACCTATCCTTTCTCTTAGTCAGTATATGCCAGAAACTCCTTTTCTCCTCAATTCGGTTAAGCACCTCCTCATTAGTCACGTGATATTCCCATCTAATCTTCATCATTCGTCTGTAGCACCACATTTCAAAAGTCTCTATAATCTTTTTGTCTGAACTCCTTATCGTCCACGTTTCACTCCCATACAATGCTACACTCCAGACAAATGCTTTCAGAAAGGTCTTCCTAACATTTAAATTAATATTGGATGTTAACAAGTTTCACTTCTTTAGAAACTCTTTTCTCCACATAGCCATTCTGCATTTTATATCTTCTTTACTTTGGCCATCAGAAGTTATCATACTATCCAAATAACAAAATTCATCTACTACTTTTATTGTCTCATTATCTAATCTAATACCTTCAGCATCGCCTGATTTTCTGATATTACATTCCATTACCTTCGTTTTACTCTGTTAATGTTCATCTTATATCTTCCTTTCAAGACACTGTCCATTCCATTCAATTGCTCTTACAGATCCTTTGCAGTCTCTGACAAAATTACTATGTCATCGGCAAACCGCAAACTTTTTATTTCTTCTCCCTGAACTTTAATTCCCTCTCCAAATTTCTCCTTCCACTCCGTCACTGCTTGCTCAATGTACAGATTGAATAACATTAGGGAAAGGCTACAACCCTGTCTTACTCCCTTCACAACCTCTGCGTCCCTTTCTTGCCCTTCGACTATAATAACCGTTGTCTGGTTTTTGTATAGGTTGACTGCTGGGTCCTCAGTTTGGAGGCAGAGGCTTCAGGAGGGGGTGGCTTCTCTGTAGTGTTGCGATGCAGCTACAACATGTGGATGTGTGGCGTCCCTCGCCCCTGAATGCCTGCTGCATCTAGCCTCCCTGTCGCCTCCAAACGTGTGCCGACAGGGTCCATGGCTCCATGGCACCCCCAACGCTACGCCACTGATTATACGTACATCAATGTATGTTCCCGCGAGTGCGCAGGTCCTAGCACTCATCCGCCGCGGTCTCAGTGAATGAGCGCACACGCCTGCCATTCGTCAGTAAGCTGCTGTCGTCTATCGGGACGCAAAGTGTTACAAAGCAGCCGAATTTTGTTGGCCAACTTTTGGCCGGGGATCATGCAAACTCACCATGGAATAGCCTTAAACTTTAAAGTTTGATCCTATAACGTCTAGAGAATTTGCCCACATAATGAGAAAAAACATTAATATGGTATTCCAGATTTCTTAGAAGGTAGGCTGAGGAAAGGCAAAACTACGTATTTAGCATTTGTGGATCTGGAAAAAGCTTTTGACAATGTTGACTGGAATACTCTCTTTCAAATTCTGAAGGTAGCAGGGGTAAAATATAGGGAGCGAAGAACTATATTCAACTTGAACAAACAACAGACAGCGATTATTACAGTCGAAGAGCATGAAAGGGTCGCAGTTGTTGGGAAGGGAATAAGACTGGTCTGTTTCCTTTCCCCAATGTTGTTCAATCTGTACGTTGATCAAGCTGTGAAGGAATGCAAGGAGAAATTTGGAGAGGGACTTAAAAGTTCAGGGAAAAGAAATAAAAACTTTGTGGTTTGCCGATGACGTAGTAATTCTGTGAGGGACAGCAAAGTACATGGAAGAGCAATTAAATGGAATGAACAGTGTCTTGAAGGGAAAGTATAAGATGAAGAGTAACAAGAGTAAAGCAAGGGTAATAGAATGTAGTGTCAGAAAATCAGGTGATGTTGAAGGAATTACATTATGAAATGAGACAATAATAGTAGTATATGAGTTTTACTTTTTGGGAAGCAAGATAACTTCTGTTTGTAAATCTATCGTATCAAACTGTGTTGTCATCAGTCCGTAGCTTACAAACTACTTAAACTAAGGTAAACTAACCTAATGACAACACACACACACCCATGCCTCAGGGAGGACTCGAACCTCCGATGGCGAGCAACCGCGAGCTTCGCAGCGAGGCGCCTTAGATCGCTCGGCTACTGCACCGTGGCGATAACTTTTGATGGCCGAAGTAAAGAAGATATAAAATGCAGAATGGATATGGGAAGAAAAGCATTTCTAAAGAAGCGAAATTTGTTGACATCCAACATTAGTTTAAATATTAGGAAGTCTTTTCTTAAAGCATTTGTCTGGAGTGTAGCATTCTATGGCAGTGAGACGTGGACGATAAGGAGTTCACAAAAACAGATGATAGAAGCTTTGGAGATGTGGTGCTACAGACGAATGATAATGATTAGATGGGTATATCACGTAACTAATGAGGAGGTACTTAACAGAAATGGGAAGAAAAGGAGTTTCTGGCATAGGCTGACTGATAGAAGGGATAGGTGGGTGGGACACATTCGGAGACATCAAGGAATCGTCTACTTAGCATTAGAAGGAAGTGTGTGGGATAAAAATCGTAGAGAAAGACCGAGAGATGAATACAGTAAGCAGATTCAAAGCCGCGGTGGAGTAGCCGAGCGGTCTAAAGCGTCTCGCCGCGGAGCGCGCGCTTGCTCGCCGTGGAAGTTCGAGCCCTCCCTGGGGCATGGCTGTGTGTGTTGTCCTTAGGTTAGTTTACCTAGGTTTAATTAGTTTGTAAGCTACGGACTGATGACCACGCAGTTTGGTCCGATAGATTTACAAACATTTGAACATTTGAGCAGATTCAAAAGGATATAGGTTGTCGTTCGTACTCTCAGATAAAGAGGCTTGCACAGGGCAGGGTAGCGTGGAGAGCTGCATCAAACCAGTCCGCGGACTAAAGACCACAACAACTTTCCAAATACAAGCGCTAACACTTAACAGCTAAAGCTGGTTTCATTTATTCTGAACCCTGAAATTTTACACTCGTCGCAAAAAAAAAAAAAAAAAAAAAAAAAAAAAAAAAAAAAAAAATACTCGGCAATGTTCACAAAGTTTTTTTTTTTTTTTTTTTTTTTTTTTTTTTTTTTTTTTTATGCAAGGTACGTATTCTTCTTCATCTAGTGCCGATCATCAGCAACATGTCAATTTACAGACACGAGCCCAGTATACAGCAACCTCTCGATTCGCGATTCCCACACTCACACGTCATACAACATGGTGGTACTTCGAGTTTGCAAACGTCAATTATGAAAATGTTACTGCACAACGCCAAGTGGACCAGCAGAACGGCGTTACCATCTCATTATAGGGTATACTGTGTTCTATTCCATTACGATACAGAGCATATTAAAAAAGTCGTAGTTGGATATCAGCTATCAAACGCCCAACTACCTTATGGTAACATACACGACACCGTTCTTTGTGTGTGTCTCATTGAATGTGGGACAACTATGCTCTCACACCTGTAGCAAGCAATACCCCAGTACGCTAACGGTTTGTTTACATGTTCCCTACACTGCTCACTGTAAAAGATTGACGTTGTCCGCATCAACTGTGTGACAAGTTTACTTGTATATATAGAACACGTCTAAGACAGCACGGCTAGAAAGATGAGACCTATTGATTTAAATCCACCCTCCTCTCCCCACCGAGTTGACATTTGAATTTTAAAACAATAATTACACTTTTTGTTTGCCGCAAACGACGATCTCTAATCTTTATCATCATCATTAGAGACTGATTATGCCTTTCAGCGTTCAGTGTGGAGCGTAGTACCTCTAATAAAATTCTTCCATGATCCCCTATTCAATCTAACATTGATGCCTCGTCTGATGTTATGCCTTTTACTTCAAAATCATTCTGCACCGAATCTAAGTACTTTCTTCTTGGTCTACCTCGACTCCTCTTACCCTCCGCTGCCGAGCTCATGAGTCTCTTAGGTAACCTTGCTTCTCCCATGCGTGTAACATGACCCCACCATCTCAGTCTGTTCGCTTTAACTGCTTCATCTATGGTGTTCATTCCCAGCTTTCTTTGATTTCCTCGTTATGGACACCCTCCTGCCATTGTTCCCATCTATTAGTACCTGCAATCATTCTTGCTACTTTCATATCTGTAATCTCTATCTTATGAATAAGGTAACCTATATCCACCCAACTTTCACTGCCATACAACAAAGTTGGTGGAAAGATAGAGCGGTGCACTGCTGACTTAGTCTTGGTACTTACTTCCTTCTTGCAGAAGAGAGTAGATCTTAGCTGAGCACTCACTGCATTAGCTTTGCTGCACCTCGATTCCAGTTCTTTCCCTATGTTGCCTATGTTGCCATCCTGTGAAAATACATCCCAGGTACTTGAAACTGTCTACCTGTTCTAACTTTGTTCCTCCTATTTGGCACTCAATCTGTTTGAATCTCTTTCCCACAGACATTACTTTCGTTTTGGAGATGCTGATCTTCATATCATAATCCTTGCACCTCTGATCGAGATCTGAAATATTAGTTTGCAACCTTTCAATCGAATCGGCCATTACAACTAAGTCATCCGCATATGCGAGACTGCTTATTTTGTTTTCACCTACTTTAATCCCGCCCTGCTAGTCTACTGTTTTCAACATATGATCCATGAATAGTATGAACAACAGTGGTGACAGGTTACAGCCTTGTCTTACCCCTGAAACTACCCTGAACCATGAGCTTAATTTGCCATCTACTCCAACTGCTGCCTGACAGTCTACATAAAGCCCTTTAATTGCCTGCAGAAGTTTGCATCCTATACCATAATCGTGAAGAACTGACAGTAGCTTCCTCCAAGGAACACGGTCATAAGCCTTTTCCAGATCTATGAAACATAGATACAATTCCCTGTTCGACTCATAGCACTTTTCCATTACCTGCGGCAAGCTAAAGATCTGGTCCTGACAGCCTCTAAGAGGCCTCAACCCACACTGATTTTCATCTAACTTGTCCTCAATTAATACTCGCACTCTCCTTTCAGCAATACCTGAGAATATTTTGCCTACAACGCTAATTAAAGAGATACCTCGATAGTTGTCGCAATCTTTTCTGTTTCCATGTTTGAAAATTGTCGTGATTACCGCTTTCGTCCAGTCTGACGGAACCTGTCCCAATTCCCACGCCTTTTCAATTATCCTGTGTAACCATTTTAGACCTGATATTCCACTGTATTTGACGAGTTCCGGCTTAACTTCATCCACCCCAGCCGCTTTATTGCACTGTAATCTACTGACCATTTTCTCCACTTCCTCAAATGAGATCCTGTTTCCCTCGTCGTTCCTATCCCATTCTACCTGAAAATCTGATACATCATTGAACATTTCACCTAAATTGAGCAATTCTTCAAAATATTCCCTCCATCAGCCCAAGGCATCCACAGGATTGACTAGCAGATTTCCTGACCTGTCCAAAACACTTGTTAATTCCTTCTTCCCTCCCTTTCGAAGATTGCTAATTACGCTCCAAAATGGTTTTCCCGCGGCTTGGCCCAGAGATTCTAGCTTGTTTCCAAAGTCTTCCCATGATTTCTGCTTGGATTCTACAATTATCCGTTTGGCTTTGTTTCTTTCTTCAACATAACTTTCTCTGTCTGACTGATTTCTAGTATGGAGCCATTTTTGATATGCCTTTTTCTTTTTACAGGCTGCCTTGACTGTGTCTGATCTTTAAATAAAGATTAGAAAAAAATTAAAAACAGTGCAGATTGCAAAATTGTTGTTCTTATTTCATGACTGGTTTCAGTCTGTATAGACCTTCTTCACATGGATACCACTATAATGGCAGGCGGTGGCGGTGGACACAACAGGCCGCCCAATTGTGAAACTCTTTACGTTTCACGTTTGTGCAGCTTGTTGTGTCCACCACCATCGCCTGCCATCATGATGGTATTCATGTGAAGATGGTTTATACAGACTGAACGCAGTCATGAAATAAAAACAACAATTTTGCGACCTGGATCGATTTAAATTTTAACTATCATATCAAGATCACAGTTTTTCTCCTTTATGCTTTATTAACTTATCTACTCTATAAAATGGGATTCTGGCTGGGTGGGACTATAACTATATTTTCCTACGACGAAGCTTCCTCACATGTTTAAACTAAATTTTCGCTCCTACAAGTCGACACTACACATGCTCTTTAACCTTTCTTTTTTCAGCCTCACCACAACACAGTATGTCCTACATACTACGTTGATCTTTTTGAACTGGTGTAATTCAATTTCTAATTATCATTGTTTAGCATTCAGACGCTTTTATCGCCCTCATATTCCGACTGTTGTACATATAACCATCAACTGCCTCCCAACACAATGCATAAATTACCAATAAAATGTTCAAATGTTTGTATAGCTTATGGGACTTAACTACGGGGTCATCAGTCCCTAAACTTACAAACTACTTATGAACTAACTAATACTAAGGACGGCCCGAGGGGGGGATTCGAACCCCCAACCGTAGTGGCCGTGCAGACCGTGGCTGGAGCGCCTCAGTCCCCTTGGCCACCGCGGCCGGCTATAAATTACCGATATAGCTAATGTTCTAACATGTTTCCAATCGCGAAACTAACTAATGCTTAGTATTGTTTCATTCCTCTTCCTTCGTTTGTAAGACTTTTCCTCGGCTTTTCACACGCCAGTTAAATAAATTCTTCGATGTTCTTTGTATTAAATATGTAATCAAATCAGATTGATATTCGATCGCTCTTTAGAAGCTATAATCCACCGCCCAAAACAGTTAACATGGTACTTTAGAAAATATCTAGCTAGCGACTTGTAAAGACTGCAAAATGTATCCCCCCATTCGTACGGTAGTTAATTTTCCAGTGTTTCTTGACTTCATCCGACACACACAAATAATTTACCTACCTCTACACAACATAAATTACCAACACATTTCAGTTGCTTTTAAGGTTCCATTCTCGAAACTAACTCCATTCTAAGCCAGCGACCTCTCCTCTGAGCCAATCCATTAGGTTCCCACTACCTCCAGTCCATGTAACTTATTGTCCTATCTTTTCTTTTCACTACCCTGTAAGACGTTTCCTCACCAGTAGATGAACTCTAGCGGATTTTTCACAATCGCGAAAACACAAAAATAACTCCCATAATCTTCTATGTCCTACATATTGAACAAATAAGCATATCAAGTGGAGATCCGATCGCACCCGCAGACACATACACGAAAATGCACACCGCGCGATGTGAACATTCAGGCCGATACGGAGCCACTGACGCAAAGCCTATGCCCAGAGGGGCAAGTCACCAAATACGCTGAACACATCATCGCCTTGTACGTGGCGCCTAGCGGGCAACCGTTGGCAAGCAATAGCTACCACACTAACGGATAGTATACTTATTGACTTTGTCGCCAGTTATCGTAAAAGCAGTACAGTGCACCAATAGTGGAACGAAACATCCAGAACAGTTTACTAAGAATCACATTTCCATATCAGATAGTTTAGTAGGAACTCTTATTCGTCTACTCTAGCTCAGAGTTTTTCAACCTTTTCGAATATGTGACACCCTTCCATGTAAAAATATTCTGCCGTCCTCCTTCCAAACAAAAATATCCTGGGTACACACCCTCCCCATCCTCACGAAACGTAACAAAACTATTTTATCTCAAATAAAACAAAGTTAATCGTCTTTATTTTGCTACTTTGGTTTATGAATCCCCATCCGACCCGAGATTTCTGTGCATTATATACAAGACAACCGAGTCCCAAGCCTCAAACTGAATTGTCACACCCAAAGCATCTCTCGGAATTGATGCCTACATGCCACATCTTTCGCAATAAAAAGTTACAATCAACATTCATGTCCTTTGGAGTTTGTTATGACATCCCATCGAGATAGCTTTGACATTACGTCCTTTGAAAGCATAAGTGCAGATTAAAGTTCCAACCCCCAACAGTTTTTTACCGATTTCGTGCACCGTAATCATTGTTACGTTGATGATGTTGTTTTTAATATGATCATTCACTTACTTTAATGTTAGCAGAACCTTTGAAAGCATGTTTCCTAGCTTTCCAGAAGAGCGGATATATATATATATATTTTTTTATATTTTAGAATGAAAAACCCAGTTGAATGCGAATTCTCATGGTACAAACAGTAAAGATTTCCTAAAGTAAATTAAGTTAGACAACGTAAATGCGGTCATTTCGCCCAATCACCCAGCGAAACAAAACATGCGGAATACTCCCATTACATATTTAGTGTATCGTATTATTATCAGTCTTCTAATCATATGTATGAAGGTCGGCCAACGGAACATTATCGCATTCGGAGGCGTGTTACAAAGCTCTCGAGAGTAGAAATTTACCGCTCTTTGTAACATTTAATGTGATAAATTACGTTCTACACACATTCGTAATGTTTTCCTCTCTCCCCTTGCTAGCCTACTTCGATTTATTACTTCCGTTTAAGTTGTAGAGAACAAACGTCACATGACATTATTCAGTCCGCATTATCTGTCGTATTGTAGTCTGTGTACTGCATTCCTTAGACTTTTACGCCCCCAGGGACATAGATCCTGACCATCCTGTTTATTAGTATATGTGCAGGCATTCCAAGTACTTCGCTGACGCGCCCGAGTTTCAGTTTGAAAGCTGAATTCAGCTGGGTTTCAAATGTTCAAATGTTTGTATAGCTTATGGGACTTAACTACGGGGTCATCAGTCCCTAAACTTACAAACTACTTATGAACTAGCTAACACTACGGACGACACAAATATCCATGCCCGAGGGGGGATTCGAAACCCCGACGTTGGGGCCGTGCAGACCGTGACTGACGCGCCTCAGTCCTCTCGGCCACCGCGGCCGGCTCAGCTAGGTTTAGAGGTTCATTTGCAATACTTCCAACTGTAAAATATTGCCACTGACGCCCGGTATCTGCCCATTAGAAGCATATTTCTCTGACTTAACACAATCTAAAGAGCTCAAGACTTGCACACTGCAGTATTTATCTGTATTAAATGCCTGCAGTTAACACATAAAGATACCTTTGGAGATAACTACAACAGTCGTTTTTACAACTTACATGATGGAAATACAGTTAACGGTAAACTATATACAGCCAGATGAATAAGTGAAAATTCACGATTTAGTTATTACAGAAACGAAATATGCTTTTAGATAATCGATAAGAAGATGAAAGTTTTTCCAAAGTGAAACCAATCCATACACCTCTGTAACGCACAACCTCGCTTTAAACAAAATTATACGACTCTCCCATTAATTTAACTGTTTCTTCCACCCCCTTCCTCACATGGCATCCACGGTGGGGAATAGCCGAAGTCAAGTACTATTATGAAATAAGCCTGTAAGTTGTTAGTAAGAACTGTGAGGCAGTGACTCGCATAATTATTCCTACAGACATGGTGTATTATATTTCCCTTTGTATTAGGGATTTCAGTAATGGCAAAACACTGATATAAATTAAATACAAGTTTCTGTAGGGAATGTAAAAACCAAACGTCCATTTTATTTCTAAATAACAGTGAACATACAAACGAAATAATTACTAAACAAAATCAAAAACAAAACCAACACTCCACAAAATTATTCGGACACTCATTTTTCTACTGGTAATCCCAAAAGTTCAGTATCTAGTAGGCATTCCTTTCATCTTAATTACTTTGATTCATCTTTTTGAGTTGCTGCTCTTCTTTCTTCCGTGTAGCTATAAATAAATGGTGAGGATTTTTCGATGTATGCAAGACACTTAATTTTAATTTTTCTTAATTATTACTTCTGAGCATCGACTTGGCACGCTCTCCACTAAATACCGGGTATACTCCGGTGATATTTTCTGCCACTCTTGTTGATGTCTATTTTTCAGTTGTTCTTTCGATGTGATTGTTGTTTTCCTTACTTCTGTATTCCCAAAGATTCTCAATCACATTCAAGTCTAGTGATTGAGACGGATGATGAAGCACCTTTGGACAGTTAAACACATCCTCCGATTCCACGCCGTATGTTTCGTGTCGTTATCTTGATAAAACTTAAAATGTTTACAAATCTCCATTTCTTTCGGCACTCTTGTTGATATTGTCCGTTAGTATTCTGAGGTACTGAAATTGGTCCATTGTAACCTCAACAAAAAGCGATTCACCAACTCCATTTGCCGACATGCACCCACATCCTTACATGTCCCCCGCCATACTTCACAGCTGCTTTTAGATTTTGCTCTTGAAGCTCAGTATTAGGACGCCGAAACCGTTATCAAATGTTCAAATGTTTGTAAATCTATCGGACCAAACTACGTGATCATCAGTCCGTAACTTACAAACTACTTAAACCTAGGTAAACTAACCTAAGGACAACACACACACTCATGCCCCAGGGAGGACTCGAACCTCCACGGCGAGCAACCGCACGCTCCGCAGCGAGACGCTTTAGACCGCTCGGCTACTCCACCGCGGAAACCGTTATCCTTCCACATGACTGAAATATGTTGAATTTACTCTCATCAGCAAATATAACGTCATTCCTCCATAAATTGTCTTCTCTAACCTGGTCTTTGGCAAACAGCACTGTCTTCAAAAATGTTCAAATGTTTGTATAGCTTATGGGACTTAACTACGGAGTCATCAGTCCCAAAACTTACAAACTACTTATGAACTACTTACGAACTAGGACGGCACAAATATCCATTCCCGAGGGGGGATTCGAACCCCGACCGTAGTGGCCGTGCAGACCGTGACTGATGCGCCTCAGTCCCCTCGGCCACCGCGGCCGGCAGCACTGTCTTCTTTTGATTTACTTCACTTATGAAGGGATTCCGTCTTACAATGTCGCTGTAGAATTTACCTCTTCTGAGAACGTTCCGTATTGTTTCTGGATGCACTTCCTTTCTGAGGTCTTTGGCAATCTCAGTAGTGAGTTTTGGAGCATTTAACTTGGGTTCCTTTTTTATTTTTCTGGTTCTGTAACTCTCTTCTCTCACAGAAAACGTTAGTAGATATCTGGTATGCGGCAGACTGTCCATCTTATCCTCCTCTTGGAATCTTCTGATTATATCCGACACAATCTCTCTTCATTTCTAACATATCAGCTATTTTTCGACAACTTTTGCATTTGGCACGATGAAAAATCACTAGCTGCCGCTTTTGGAATGTGCTCTCTCTTCCTCTTCTGCCCATCGTTACTTCAGGTATACACAGCGCATTGACTAGCTGAATGTTTACGTTCACAACGTCCGTAGCTCCCCTACACAGGCCTCTGCACGACAACTGTTCGTGTCCATATAATTGTGTTGACGCACGCTTACGGCGTTCTTTGGTTCCAGGGTCATTGGTACTATTCATCTTTCTAAATGTAAACATTTACCGGTGTTGAATCTGTTAGACTGTGATACTAAAAACTAGTTTGTGTGTACCACATTTGCTGTGAATCATGTACCAGGGTGTCGCAAAGGCTAGTTATTAATACGTGTCCGAATAATTATGTGAGTCCCTTCTTCGGTACATGGCATCCTCGGTGGGGAATATTGAAAGTTAAGTACTTTGATGAAGTAAGCCTATAAGTTGTTAGCGAGAACTGTGAATTGTGAGATATCTCGAAATTTATTGAGTACCTAACGTGACCAAAACACGAATAATTGAAAAATGACTTACGTTCAAGCTATTTTTGAACTGTTTGAACTGTCGTGGAACACTAAACCGAACTGCGAAAACTGATGCCGCAGACTAAAATTTATGGTATGTCGAAATAGTAAAGAGAAGGAGCATCTTTTGTGTGGTCCTTTCCTTCCATCAACCAACCAACCAAGGAGCATCTGCAGTTACAGAGGAAATTTACGTCAAATTCATGGTCCAAGATATCATGTATTAAATCACTTCAAGCAATAGCAGAATACGAGACGTGGCAGCGCAGAAAAAGCAGCGATACGAGCAAGCGATGCAGAGCGGTGAACGTGCTCATGCGTGCAAGGCCAGGAAACAGCTGTAAAAATTAGCACTACGAGGCGCAGCTTAGTCTTCGGCTTGAAGGCGTCACAACGATGGACTTGCAGCCAGAGAAGCATTTACCAGATACAACGACCACATGCATACACAAGAAGAGATAATAGTGAAAGTGTGATGCTGGATTTCTAAGACCTAGCAATTCTAAAGTAACAACTAACCTGTCGAGTGTAGTGCTTAGAATATTGAGAAATATTAGTACTAACAAGGGAACCTCTCCATCCCACCCCCCTCAGATTTAGTTATAAGTTGGCGCAGTGTGGAACTATTAAAAAAAAAAAAAAAATAAAGAACTTATCAGTCCATACGAAAGATGAGCAACGTGAAGCAAGTTGTAGCATAAGAGTACTGTGGTCACGTGCCTAGGGTGAGGATCTGCGGAGCGAAATGTTATTGGTTCAAGCCTACTCACAGCCGATTTTTTTTTTTTTTTTTTCATTTTTAGAAAATTATTATCTGTCTGTCCGTCCGATGCGAGGTAACTGCACCGTAGTATGGGGACGCTACGCCTAGACAAACATCTAAACACATCACGTCAGTCGACTACAGTACACTCTTTGACAAAAAACCTGGCCGCCGGCCGGCCGCCGCTGAGCCTAAGTCCGAGCCGATCGCGACATGGGACAATAAAAGTGGCCGCGCTGATTCGCTCTAAGTCCAACTATCTGCACAATCTGGCAACACTGCAGACTGCGGGAGTTCATACAGTACTTCTTGTATGCAGTTAGAAGACAACTGGGTCAGCAACATCCGTGGTCTTGCGGTAAAGTGCGCGAGTTGCATGTTCAGTATTAGCGATCGAAACCGACTGTTGACAACAATTTTAAATTCATGTCACTAAGACATCTAATACCATTTCCATAATTTGAAGTCGACCTTTCTGAAAGACTTATTGTATAAAGCTTTTCTTATGATTCCGTTAAAGAGTTTCTTCTGGCAATCTGCAGCGAATAAAGTAAAATGAAACAAAATAAAATGAAATTCCATCCCCAAAAGCAATTTCTACAACCAGGATTAGAACTGCGCCTCATAACAGGCTTGCATAGTAAGACACAAGCAGAACCACACAGCCAACCACACACTGCCGCATAGTGCCCTCAGTCTCTCACATATTCAATGCTGAGCCTCTAACGCATCGCGAAAGATAACCTGAAAGTCATCTACGCAAATAACTACATTCCTTGAGTGCAAAAGTTAAATTTCTGTCGCTCATTTCACGTGGGCATTACACATCATGAGTAATGAAAGTAGAAGAGAAATGTCAAGTGAACTTAGTGAGACAATTCAGTACCACTTGCGGAAGTAACTGCACTGTCACAGTGTTGCCAAATATCAGCAACGATGTTGCCAGTTCTTAGCTGTACTAGGAAGACCTGTGTAGCTATAAGCGACGCGAAATCCCGTACGTCTTATGCGGACTTCTAGAGGGGAGTCGCGCATTTTGGTTAATATGCGGCGCTCTCTCCTGATAGATTCCGTCGTCACATTTAGGATGCAAATATTTAATTCATCCAATGAGGCCGAAACTAGCGTTTAAATTTTTTGAGGCTTTACTGCATTATGATATATTTTCAGCAAATGACTAGAGAAGTTAAAAATACGGATATTGTGCTTGCAACATACGGCAGGTCAAAGACTGAGATACGTAAACATTCATCACGATTACAGTTTCATCCCCCCCCCCCCCCCTGCAATGAGTTTTGGTATTTCGTTGCTGAATACCGTTTAGGACTTTTTCAGAGGAGGAAAACAGACCTGAAGCCGCACACATCACTATTACAACGATACCTCAGTAATCAACTATGCTTGCTGTAGATCAGAAAACGAGAATGGCGCCACCGAGCTAAAATGAGATTACTCGTTCAGTTATCTGACATTTGTTTGCAGTTAACACACACAGTGCCGACATAAAACACTAAACTGTTTGCAATTTAAGCAGGGGTAGACCTTTCTGCGGTCGAAAATTTAATTCAGGATAACAGAGTCATTTAAATGCAATGACTAATCTCATATCCTCATGAATATTGGAAAATACCTCGAATTCTGGAACTAAGGGAACGATCAGAGTTGCCTAGCATCGTAACCAATACTGCTAAGCTATAGGAAGAATTTCTTGGCCATTCCACAGTATCCTCATTCCTACAAACAGCTTGCTTCAACTGGCTTTTATCCATGCTGCGCTGCCAAAGCCCATTCTAAGTAAGGCTTCAGTCCGAAAGCAGACAACATCTTTGAAAATGCTGATGAATAGATGACTTACCTTCATCAACTTCCGGGGTGAGTTTCTTTTAACGATACGGATAAAGTGTGAAATGACTACTTTCTCCAAAGTTCCTACGCATTTCTGTCCCAAATTGGACGTATATACGACCAGACGGCTTTTGCTAAAGAATATAGTGACTTCTATCACATCCGCATACCCTTTCCCAATAAGAAACTGTTTTCTTCGTATAGTGATGCCCCTGTTTAGGTGAATTGTAATGTTAGTGTTTAATGTTGCTTCGGAAGTACTTTTTGTCTTAAATATTTTTATCTTTGCAGGTGATTCAAAGTAATTGTAATAATTCGTTTCCCTTCAATTTAATCCATTCATTCGATCTATTATTTGTAAAGTAATTGCAACCGCCACAAGTGAAATTGTCCTATACACCAAACCGTTTGGTTATTTCAGGTCTATCGTCCATGGGCAGAACGCTTTCATCTGAAATATCTCCACGAAAGGCAGAGAAGCGGACGGTTCCGACCACATTACATTTTCCGTTGTCTCTAGATGGATAATACTTTGTCTCTGCCGGTCCCAGATTTCACGTCGAAAGAAAACATGTGCTCCACGTAATTCATTTTGCAGTAGGCGGTCGTATTTCCACCGTTGGTATATTTACTTGTACGAATCTTGATCGTAACCGTAAACATTTTGCTCTTGCTGTTCATCTCCTTAATATTGTTAAACACATATTTTCCCTATAATACTCCTCGTGAAGTGGTTGAACTTAATTTTTATAATAGCTGTAAAATTACAGCCTTGCGCATTCTACGGCATCTGTTCAAAATCAATGAATAAGAGATACATCAATACTTTTATTTACTATCTTTTAAGAAGCAACAGTGCAATTGCTTTCCCTAATATTGTTTCAAATCATGGCACAATTCATCGATCAATTTTAATCGTTGTAACACGTGCTTATTAGGTTGCTTTATTGTCTATTGTGTTTTTGTTACAAATTTTACAATTGATTTTATACTAACGATAGGCCAGAAACGTAATTAACGTAACTCAGAACCGCGTGATAATGCAATATTTACTCGCATTCGTTTTTGCTACGGAGCGAGTTAGTGCAGTGGTAACACACTCGACTCATATTGGGCTGCACGGCGCATAGAACTGGCCTTTGGCCATTTGGATTTGAGTTTTCCATGATTTTCCTAAATCAGTCTAGGCAAATGCCGGAATGGTCCCTGCGGCAGGGCACGGCCGATTTCCTTACACATCCTTATCATGACAATCCGAACTTCTGCTTCGCTCTAATGACCCCCTTGTCGAGGGGACGTTAAATCGTAACATTCCTTCTTTCTTTCATGTCTCGTGTGCAATAGAGCTTACTTTGTTCATGTTTCCGTGTGTTGGTACAAATTTTGCAGCTCATTTCAAACCAAGTTCCCTCTGAACAAGAGACCTTGAACTTTCAACTTAACTTAGAACTAGATGACACTGCTTCATTAACGCCATTTCTTAATTGGTGTGTGGTGGAGGGCACCTTTTATACAACTGCTGTTTCCGCCTGTTTCTCTTACAGTCGTGAATGGTTCGCCGTTAAAACTATTTCTGGTAAGACTTAGTGTGATTTCATATTGCCCTATCTTTTACCTTCGCAATCTTTTCGTGACTAATACATAAAAGGGGTTAGGTGAAATAGAAATAAAACAAATGTATGAAATGTCTCTGTTGTATTCTCATAAAAATGTTTGAAATTGAATGAATAATTTTACACATACAAAATTTGAAAAGCGTAAAATAATCATTCAAATGGAAAATGCATATAAACGTGGTTTTAAAATAGACTAAGACGTATAAAGTACCTTTTGTCCACTCGATAATTGCTACCGCGTTAAGGATAGTTCCAATAAATTTTCGAATTTTTAAGAGCTATGTCAGACATCATAGTAACACTGGAACATAAAGTGTTCTTGCATCATGAGTAATGCTAACAGTAGCGTTTAGTGGCCACCAACTTGAAGGGTAATTTATTTCATTAACATTCTGAAATCGATAAGAGGTATGACGCGGTGGGGGCAGCCACGGTCGTTTTGGTAAATGCGGCACAACGAGCGAGCGAAGGCGCGCGCGTCTGGAAACGGAGAGGGCGGAGCGCGCCTGCTGGAGGGAAAGGATAGTTGTTCTGAATAGACGAAGCCATCACACAGAGTCTAACAGATGTTCGGTAGACCTCCCCGAACTTACGCGTTTTGACTGTAACATAAGAAATAAATGAAATTCATGAACTGCATTGAACATTGCAATGGTTAGTAAATTAATGTCGTCCGCTATCTGCGACGACACCGATCGAATGATAATCTATCGACGTGAGATACCTGGCACCTAAAAGTCGCCACTAAGTTTGTACTTTGAAACATATCACCGCGCTGTAATGAACACACTGCAATTAAAACTATGTCTGCATCGCATCCGGCCATGAGACTAAATCAACGAGGCAGGCAACAAAGACAGGTCCGGAATCCATTGAGCACCTCATCAAGGAACGTGCTCAAAAAATTCAAATGGAACGCTATTTAACGTAGCAAGATGTACTGTCAATAACAGGTCGCTTGTAATTTCCATATTGACCTGCGGACATTTTATTTTATCAGGAAGCAAACTCGAAGGAAACTGGACAAAATATGAGTTTTTAGGAAGACTTTTCTGCGACAAATTGTGAGACTTATTGTTAGTTAATGGAGTACAGTAAACATAACTATAAGTCCTGCATATGAATCAACCATAAACCGAGAAACAAAACTGGTAATACGCTCAATGAGGTATTCATTGATTTTATTTATTTATTCGTATTTTTTTAATAGCTGGCCACGTGACATATGTGCAATTTGGAGAGCACAGTATCTCGAGCCTGAGTGGAATTACGGATCCGGATCCTAACATGCAGGACGCCAGCTACAAAAACTCGTTCATCAGGCCAACAATGTAATCAAGATTTTCCAACGTCGTAGTAGGGCCTATTGTTTCGGAACTTCGGCATCATGTAGATGTGAGTCTGATATGTAATTCTGCAGTCAGTTGACTTTTTATTGTCACCTAAATTAAATATTTTGAAAAATTAACATCATAATATGCTCATTGTCGTAGTTAACTGAATTTGTGTTCAAGAAGGTCGTTTCATACATTAACTACTCCTACTTCACGTTACGAGCAATCTGCCTCAGCTGTGAGTAAATCAATGAGGTAGGGTTTATAGCAGTAATGTCTAGCTGTATAATAGTCACTTTCTGAAAACCTAGCCAATTTAGAAATCGGGTGCGTTTTGTTGCAAAAGCTGGATCTCATCATTTCGTTTCGTTACGTCTTAAATTTATCCGCTTACTGTCAAACAAAATCACCCTGCCAACTGTCTCCTGGAAACTCCACAGCAAATACTGTAGCCACCTACTTCAAGAATATCAAGTGACATCACAAACAAAACGAAAGAACATTTTCTTAAATGAATTTAACAATTGTTCTAAAATGATGGTAATATGTTAAATATAGATAGAACAACTTATCTGGAAATCACTTCAATCATCCCATAAAGTAAAAAATAAATTCTGAAGCTGCGTCAGCTGTTATTTATTTATTTATTTTTATTAATAACGTTGCTTTACAGGTCCAAGACCGTTTTCACGTTTTTAAAGACTCATCTTCAGGTGTTCATTTTTTTTCATATGAAAAGTCATTATAGAGACATAAGGTTCTAATTGCTTTCATCTGTCATGCGAATAAAATTTCATTAATTAGGCCCCGATATATGGAACCAGTCCAACAGAAATCATCACTGTCATTCAGAATAAAAACCAAGGACATTAAAATGTGGGACACACAGTCGCTTAATTTTGATTACTGTATTTTCAATAAAACCAGTAGATCGCCGACGAAGTGAAGGAGTACAAACCAAAGAAGACTGCCCAAAGAATCGAAGAAACCGATAGATGATGGATTTGTATTTCGCTCATCTTTGCCTCAAGTATTACGGCAAAGTAAGAAAACTTACGAATTTGCACAACCAAACAGATTCTCTGTTTTGTTACAGCTTCATGAGGACTAAATTCGTTTAGGTAATATTCCTTGAATGTGAGACGCGTTTGACAAGACTCAACGTAGATACAGTCCATCTTCGGACAACAGTGCCTAGTATCATTGGAGAAAATGATGGTACGCATTACTTTTTCGTTTTGTTACAAAAAGCTCTCACTGAAAGTTGATGAGGGTAAGTTATC
Source organism: Locusta migratoria (assembly GCA_026315105.1). Classification (NCBI taxonomy): domain Eukaryota; kingdom Metazoa; phylum Arthropoda; class Insecta; order Orthoptera; family Acrididae; genus Locusta; species Locusta migratoria. The sequence goes on along the minus strand of CM048755.1, from coordinate 561,184,275 downwards.
AATTCATCAGCATTTCTTCTCAATGCATGGCTAAAAGCCAGTTGATGCCAGATGCAAGTAGGATTGAGAATATTGTGGGCTGTCGCTTTCAAGATGTGAAGTGTTTGATACCGTACTGTTTAGTGACAGATGATGCAACGTTCATTTCCAGTAACTCATAAAAAATAGCTTTTGTAGATATCTAAAAAGAAATTGTTTTAGTCTTTTTTGGGGGGAGGCGGGGGTGAAACTGAAATGGTGATGGAAGTTTATATATCTCAGTCTTTGACCTGCCGTATGTTGCAAGCACAATATCCGTATTTTTAACTTCTCTAGTCATTTGCTGAAAATATATCATAATGCAGTAAAGCCTCAAAAAATTTAAACGCTAGTTTCGGCCTCATTGGACGAATTAAATATTTGCATCCTAAATGTGACGACGGAATCTATCAGGAGAGAGCGCCGCATATTAACCAAAATGCGCGACTCCCCTCTAGAAGTCCGCATAAGACGTACGCGATTTCGCGTCGCTTATCGCTACACAGGTCTTCCTAGTACAGCTAAGAACTGGCAACATCGTTGCTGATATTTGGCAACACTGTGACAGTGCAGTTACTTCCGCAAGTGGTACTGAATTGTCTCACTAAGTTCACTTGACATTTCTCTTCTACTTTCATTACTCATGATGTGTAATGCCCATGTGAAATGAGCGACAGAAATTTAACTTTTGCACTCAAGGAATGTAGTTATTTGCGTAGATGACTTTCAGGTTATCTTTCGCGATGCGTTAGAGGCTCAGCATTGAATATGTGAGAGACTGAGGGCACTATGCGGCAGTGTGTGGTTGGCTGTATGGTTCTGCTTGTGTTTTACTATGCAAGCCTGGTATGAGGCGCAGTTCTAATCCTGGTTGTAGAAATTGCGTTTGGGGATGGAATTTCATTTTATTTTGTTTCATTTTACTTTATTCGCTGCAGATTGCCAGAAGAAACTCTTTAACGAAATCATAAGAAAAGCTTTATGCAATAAGTCTTTCAGAAAGGTCGACTTCAAATTATGGAAATGGTATTAGATGTCTTCTTTGCTTCACCATACAAACGCCTTCGAAGAAATTCGAATTCACCTCCATTGATGCGAAATATCTCCAGTAGAAATGAGACATGAAGACACGAACCTTGCAGTGTGCCTGTGTTGCTTTAGAACGTGCCCTGAAACGTATTCACATAATTTAGCTCATACATTTACTGTAAGAAATGAAACAACGACACTAAAACATTTTAGTGAGTTACATATTGTGTCTTGATGAAAACATATGAACTGATGACAATAACAAATTACATGAAAGGCTTTTCTGAAATGAAAAAGATCGAGATTTAAACCACAAATAAGTGTTAACCATCGTAGAGTGCCATTGGATTGGACAATGACAATTTTTTGCGTCTCTAATGTATTATATGCTCATCATTCAAAATAGGTGGACTGCTTCGTTATATCCTGTGTGAAATACGAATCGCAACCTTTTTTGTGGATCACCACTTAGCAACACTACAGCATTTTACAAATCCAGGGCGATGAGCGGCAGCAGGCGCTGTGGGCAGAGGGCGAGGCAGCGCTGTGTAGCGCCGCCACCGCTGCTGCCGGCGAGTGGGCCGCGGAGAGCTCTGCCAAGTGCTGCGTCTAGAGGCAGCAATATTATTGGGCCGGAATGTTATTACCAGTGTACCAAAAAGTGAAATACGTTACACATATGCTCCCCTTACACACGTGGCATCAGCATGCACGAGTGACATGAATTTAAAATTGTTGTCAACAGTCGGTTTCGATCGCTATATACTGAACATGCAAGTCGCGCACTTTACCGCAAGACCACGGATGTTGCTGACCCAGTTGTCTTCTAACTGCATACAAGAAGTACTGTATGAACTCCCGCAGTCTGCAGTGTTGCCAGATTGTGCAGATAGCTGGACTTAGAGCGAATCAGCGCGGCCACTTTTATTGTCCCATGTCGCGATCGGCTCGGACTTAGGCTCAGCGGCGGCCGGCCGGCGGCCAGGTTTTTCGTCAAAGAGTGTACATGCGGAGATAGGATTACTGTAATATGACTCATATCGTCACCAGTATCGTATATAATTCATCAGAGGTGTTTTCCTGTGGAGGAATCGGTTGACCTATCACCTTGCGATCAAACATTTTGAGTTCCCATTGGAGAGACACTTCCTTTCGTGTGCTAATCGCACGGCTTCGCGGTGCGGTCGCAAAACACAGACACTAAATTGATTACAGCGAACAGAGACGTCCTTAAACGGATGGACAGATCATAATTTTGCGAAAATAAATAATTAAAATTTCCGTTCGAGGGAAGGATTGAACGAATGAAATCGCGCTCCTCAGCTCCACAGGACCACAGCGCTCCTATGCCCAATATGTCCTCGACGTTGCTTATCTTTCTCATGGACCGTTCAGTTTTTATATTTTGCTTATTTTTTCATAGTTTCACACCACTTCTTCCTGTTTTCTCGACTGATTTGTGTTCAATTTTTCAAGGCCTATCCACTGCGCCAACTTATAACTAAATCAGGACGGGGGGGGGGGGATGGGGAGGTTCCCTTGTAAGTATTGTTTCACTTTTAATTGTTGGGAACATGGTAAATACAAAAGGTAATATGAGGAATGTAGTTTGTAAGGAATTATATGTGAAGCTAATGATCAAATTACTTTCAGACGAATTTAAAAAACGAAGCATGGTAGAACTTAAGAAAATGTAATGCAATTGTCAATGAAACTATTCGTACAAATCACACACAGCAAAATATTTGCAGTGATTTTGTAACTGAAGGGTAAGCTAATGTTAAAGCCACAACTGTCGTAGAATTAACTAAGAAAAATGAAACTAAAGCAAGTGAAACAGACAATAAAGTTTTAGATCATTATCTTCGGTGGACAGTTGATAAACCGTAAAAGGTCAATTAACTTCGAAATTCAATTGACCATAATAACGGTCACCAGTAGAGTGTTAGTGAACAAAGATGTAGATAAATTTGTACTTATATTTCCCACGTAGAATCCGCTTGTAATGTCAATACAGGTAAAATTAATCTTCTAATGTGTAACGCCGAGACCGCAAAACATTTAATTAATGACGACCGGTTTAAGCGAGCTATGCCACCATTATTTGGTCATATCAGATATTACAAGTCGGTCGTCTTAATTCAAATTTGCAGATTAAATAATACGTTCAACATAGCACTTGGTCTAAATATAAAATTACGCGATTTAAAACATCAGAGCTTGTTTGAATCTAACAAACTGTGATGTTTTAACTTATGTATTTCCATATTTAGACTGAGTGCTATGTTGCACGTATTATTTAATCCCCAATTTTAAGTAAAATGACCAGCTTGTAATATTTGATATGACCAGATGATGGTGGCATAGCCAACTGAAACCGATCGCCATTAAATGAATAAGTATTTTGCGATCTTGGCGTCTCACTTAAGAAGATTAATAATCTATCATATCGCCTCCACAACCTGAAATGTCAGGTAATGTCATCAAGGAACAGTGAGAGAAACCGAGGAAACGATAGAAAAGCTCATAGAAAAGCACAAGTAAATAGCAATTTTTGTAAAGAAACGGGCAAAATTGAGTAAAAAAAAAAAAAAAAAAAAAAAAAAAAAAAACACGGAGAAAATGAAAGAAATTATTCCAATTAGTGATCCTCATCATGGTACTTTTATTCAACAGTTTCAAGTTAGTACATTCAAACACACATTCAAACAAAGTTAATCAAACAAAGGCACTAAAGGAACATGTACACTACTAAACATTGGCTTGACAGCCAGCATCTGGAAGGTGCCTTTAGTAAGGATTTTCATGAGTATTCGGCATTCGTCTTTGGTGTTCGAAGTTACCAGTTCAGATTCGATACAGAAGGAATAGAAAGGAATAAACAAAATTGTGTAAATGATTAAACATTATGTACAAAAGAGAAACCATAGGGGGGAATAGCATTATTTTCTTTACTAGGTAACTGGCGATTCCCATGTACCCGAGTTAACTGACAGCTTACTTTCTTTCTTTTCAGTCTGTAAGCTTTACTGTCTTCATCACTCTGTATGGTTCACTATCTTCTTTAAATTTCTTATTATGTAAAGTAGGTGTAGAAAGCGGAAGGGAAAGAGTAGAAAGAAATGAGACGTCAATACCAAATGCGACGACAAAAATCTCAGTTAACGACAGATACAAGTAATCCAGCACTGTGAATATCTACAAAATACGAGTGAAATTGAAAACAAGAACACCATAACACAAACAATTTTTTCTTCTTTCTTTATTGTTATTTTTAAACCTAATTACATTAGGCAGGCTGGCAGCAGTTCTATACGCTGCTCTTCAGCCCGATGGCTGTAATAATGGAAATGGAGTAATATAATACAATGAATGGATTTAAATTGGAGAATCAAAACTTAGACATGGTTGTAACACTTCCCTCAATAACTGGTTGATTAATCCTGTGACAGATTAACGTTGAAATGACCCCTGTGTTGCCTACAATGAAAGTTGGACAAGGCTACCTTTACCGTAAAAATATCGTGCAAACGAAAACCAACTAATGAGGGAAAGATGCCACAACGAACGACCTCACCAGATAGCCCGTTTCTCCTATTCTACTGATTACTAATTGAATTTCGGAACAATCACACTCACACACGTAAGTATTGCGAATTATTAGAAGTAACAAACAATGAAACAGTACAAATTTTGAAATTTTAACACGGTCGCCAGCCCTATGTGGCACCCATTGTGATTTGTAATTAATCACGACAATTATGAATGGGTAATCACATACCTTAATGTTGCACAGCAGAAGGTTGGCGAACACTTTTGCAATTGAATTACTTTTACGAAAATTGGTGCTTTGGTTTTATCAGGTTATAGTAAGAAAGAAAATAAACTACCTAATAATTTTGAAATGAACTGGTGTAACTTGGAAACAGCGTTGGATCGGAGGCCAATGTTGCACTCAATTACTAATGTCCCTTCACTAACACTCAGCTGCATGATACTTACAGTGGGCAGCAAAACACTTGATTGACAGAATAATTAATGTTAAGATTACCAAGAAAGGAAATACTCAGAATAACTTGCAACTTGATCAGAACACCTGGATAACGCGGAAATACGAACCAACATAGCAAACCAATTTTACACATAAAATTTACGCCAATGAAATATAAATAGTAATGAACCAATTAATTCAGAATTAATATCTTCTTTTGTTTAGTTACTTATTTGTGCCGGCTTTGTTTTGTTTTACAAGAAAGCAGTTCTCTTATTCCAAAAATTTAATATGTTAAAATTAGCTTTAAGTTTAACCTTCAGTTATTTAAAATTGTTCTTTATAGCTTGGCACTGAATTTAATATTCTTTTCACTTTCAACGACACTCGGGAAACTTCTGGAAAGGATATGTCCCTACTTGGTAACAATGCCGTAGGACAATGATGTGGTAGTGTTATTTAAATTTTAGGTTATTATTATTAGGAAAAATAGTTTCTCAATCACAAAACTGGGTAACGCCTTACAAAATGTCTAAACTCTGTGTGGTCGGAAATTATTGAAGCGGTCTTACATTGCGTCCTCGCTGTTGAAGAGCAGGATACGCCGACTCCGACAATGCTGTAAGTCACAATACAGGCACAGAGCCAATCCAGTGAGCAATTTGAGGGAAGAGTCTTGACATATACAGATGAACTGCCGTGTGCTCACACTCGTATTGGAAACATGTGCGCTAATTATGTAACTCCGCCAACAAGGCCTGGTAACTGCAAAGAGCGTGGCGCTGCACGCTCCCGCGCACTTGCTAGCGTCCGAACTGTTCTAACGACAGAGCTCCACTCCCTTCTGACTCCACAGCTACTACTTCTTCTGACTGCACAGCTACTACTCCTGCTGCTGCTCTGTTGCTCCAAAGATCACATACCACACACACCAAAGATGTTTCCTACTTTCCCTATCGGCGATTACCCAGATACATAGATAATAAATTCACATAAACAAATTAAACAATACTAAAATATACATCAGTTATGATAATAAACTTTAAAGAAACGTATAAACATTTAAAATTTAATACATATTTGAATAACATAGCTGTATCCTAAAGTCACATGGTGAAAGGTCGGAGAAGCATAAATGTCGTAACAGATGTTAAAACAGACATGTAGTAAGATATGCCACGGTGGCTAAAAAACACACTGATGCACCAAACACTGGACACAACGAGACGGACGAAGATACTGGTGAAAAGAATACAGGCGATACTTGTTCTTCTCGCGCTGAATGCAACATTAAAAAGACACTTGAAGACGCACTGTACACACAACACTTGATGAAGCACCAGTTAAAAGTATAGCACTGTGGAACCCGCACGGGAAATGTGAGGGGTATGGGAGGCGTGGGAGAAGGTGGGTAGGGGGACAGGGAAGGAGGTGGAGGAGGAATTCTGGGGGCGGGAGGGATAGGAAGGGAAAGCCAAGCAGTGGGAAGGAAGAGGAGGGGAGGGGGATAGGTGGCATTGCCTCTATGGGGAGGATTCTACATCTGCATCTACATGGGATACTCTGAAGATCACATTTAAGTGCATGGCAGAGGGTTCATCGAACCACCGTTATACTATTTTATCTCCCATTCCATTCTCGAATAGCGCGCGGGAAGAATGAACAGCTGAATCTCTCCGTTCGTGCTCTGATTTCTCGTATTTTATTCTGATGATCATTTCTACCTATGTAAGTGGGAGTCAACAATATATTTTCGAATTCGGAGGAGAATGTTGGCGATTGTAGTTTCGTAAGCAGCCCACGCCGCAGCGATAAGCGTCGTTGTTTTAATGATTCACATCCCAGATGCTGTACCACTTCCGTAACGCTGTCTCCCGTGTGTTGTGACAATACGAAACGAGCTGCCCTTCTTTGGACTCTTTCGATGTCCTCCGTCAAACCCACATGATAAGGATCCCACACTGGGCAGCAATATTCCATAAAAGGACGGACAAGCGTTGTGTACGCAGTTTCTTTAGTACTTCTGTTGCATCTTTTAAGGGTTCTGCCAATAAAACGCAGTCTCTGGTTCGCCTTTCCGACGACACTATCTACGTTTTCTTTCCAATTTAAGTCTGAAGTAATTGTAATTCCTAGGTATTTTGTGGAGTTTACGGCCTTTACATTTGATTGATTTATCATGTAAACAAAGTTTAACGGATTTCTTTTCGTACTCATGTGGACGACTTCACACTTCTCATTATTTAGAGTCATTTGCCAATTCTTACACCATACAGATACCTTATTCAAATCGTTTTGCAGTTGGTTTTGATCTTCAGATGATTTTACTAGACGGTAAATGACGGCGTCATCTGCAAACAACCTAAGAGAGCTACTTAGATTTTCCCCTTAATCGTTTATGTAAATAACGGACAACAGAGGACCAATAACACTACCCTGTGGAACGCCCGATATCACATCTGTTTTAGTCTATGCCATACCATGGATTACTACAAACTGTGTCCTCTCTGAGAGGAAATCCCCTATCCAGTCGAAAATTTGGGGCGATATACCGTAACAACGCAATTTGATTAAAAGCCGTTTGTGAGGTACGGAGTCAAAAGCCTTCTTGAAATCAAGGAATACGGAATCAATTTGCGAACCCTTGTCGATAGCACACATCACTTCGTGTGAATAAAGAGCTAGTTGGTTTCGCATGAACGGTACTTCCTAAATCCATGTCGACCTTGGACCAATAGATCATTCTGTTCGAGATAATTCATAATATTTGAATACAGGATATGTTCAAAAATCCTACTGCAAATTGAAGTCAATGAAATAGGCCTGTAGTTTAATGGGTTACTCCTACTGCCTTTCTTGAATATCGGTGTGACCTGTGCAACTTTCCAATCTGGTATAGAAAGGATAGACGTTGGACGGAGGCGTCATCCAGGAGGGGAAGGTGGCTGTACAGGCCACTGACGCAGCAGACGAAGAGAGAAGCAAGCATACTGAAGAGGACCACACAGTCACCCTCCCGGTTTACATCCGGTGCAAGGGCGCTCAACGGCTCGACCTATACGAACGGATCGGGAACTGCTGTGCACTGGAGGTTACCGTTGAATCTCTAGATTTCGACGGTACCATCAGGCTCACAGCGGCAAACACCATCGACTGCGAGGCGCTACAAGACGTCGTGGGCAACCACATCGTTACTGAGCCGCCTCACAGGAAGACCACGCCGCCGAAGCGACGAGAGAAGCTCACCGAGGCACTCTTGCGAGGACTGCCATGGATTCTGGACGAAGCCGCTGTTAAGGAAGGGCTGCGACGTGCAGGGTACGGCGACGCAGTCGTCCGATTTCACAATCGGACGAACAAGAAGAGGCCGCCCCTGTTTGTCGTGGCTATTCCAACGACGGCCGGCCGTCAAGATATCTTCGAGCTGCAGAAGCTCTTAGGCTTTCCTGTGAAAGCAGAAGCTCTCCCGCCGGACCTGGACTGTAAGCCACAGTGCTACAGATGCCAGGGTGAAGGCCATGTAGCGAAGTATTGCCGCAACACCGCAAGGTGCGTCAAGTGTTCGGGGGCACACGACAGTCGCACCTGCGATGTACGGCGAGAGTACGCGCCACTTTGTGCTCGTTGTGGCGGACCCCACGTCGCCAATTGGAGGGGCTGCCCGGCTATCGCAAGCCGCGGCCAACCTGACGGCGCAGCGGCGGACGCAACCACAGAGAAGCGCCGGCGACGAAGACGAGGGGGAAGGCACAAGAAGACCCGACCGGAGGCAATAGCGCCCCAGCATCGGAAGCGGAAGGGAAACCACACGACCGGTGTAGCCCAGCCAAGGCCGGCGCAAGGCACGTGCGAAACGTGCGGTCGCACGGGGCGGCACTTTCCAAGGGGCGGCAAATCTGACGACCCCTTTTTTCCTTTATTTTATTCTTCTTTCTTCGTTTCGGCTATCTAAGGACCACGCACCAATTTCAATGTTTCCTCCTTTGTTCTTCTTTCTCTTTCCTCCAGTATTCTTTCATCTTTTCACTATGCATCCTTTTTCTCTCCTCAGACCACTTTACTCCTGTCTTCTTCTCCCTCCTGCCTTGGAATCCTTCCATTTTTAACACTTTCTTATTAAAAGTTTCTCTTTCTGTTGCATCTTTTTCACCTATATTGTTTCTTTCCAAATATTTCCTAAATTCTTGAATCCATGCTATTGTTGACTTCTTGTCCCTGAGATATTTAAAAATCTGTTTGGTTAACCTGTTGCTGTTCATTCAGTATAAATGTCCAAAAAATAGCAGTCGCCTCATCCGTAGTGTTTCGGTTATGTTTTCTATGTTGCGATAAACTTCTGCATTACTTCTTAATTTCCATACCTCTGTATTTCTTAGCGGACCAAGTATTTATCGAATGATGTTTCTTTCTAGGACTTCAAATTTATGTAATTTGTAATTTAGTACTAAACATTCACTTGTATAAAGACATTCTGGCTTTACTACTTTGTTGTAGTGCTGTATTTTCAGGTTTTTAGACAGAGACCTTTTGTTGTAGGCCTAAATGTTCCTGGTTATACCATATGCTCTCTCCATTTTATGTACTATTTCTTCTACAGCAAATTTTTCTAAGCCATTTTCCTGAATCATTTCTCCCAAATATTTAAATTTATTTACCCTCTTTATCGCCCCAATATCTGTTAGTAGGATTTCTGGAGCTTTTTTTATGTTTGTCATAAATTTTGTTTTTTTTCTTTCTACAGAAATTCTTAAACCTGATTTGTTGGCTATTTCTTCTAAGAGATTGCTTTGTATTGCTGCATTTGTTAGGTTTTAAGAAAGAATGGCAAAATCATCCGCAAATGCTAGACAGTGAATTTCAATACCTTTGTGTTTAGTTCCCAGTCTGATTGGTGATAGCTTATGATCTTTTAGTTTTTGTTTCCATTCTCTTACTATTTTCTCTAGGACGCAGTTGAAGAGGAGTGGAGACAGGCCGTCACCTTGCCTTACACCTGTTTTGCTGTTGAATGCCTTGGAAATTTCACCCTGAAGCTTTACTTTTGATTTGGTGTCTGTGAGTGTTTCGCGAATAAGGTTTGCTAATTTAGATTTAATTCCAAATTCTCTGATCACTTTATCTAGTGTCTGCCTATCAACCGAATCAAACGCCTTTTTAAAATCTATAAATGTTACAATAATGTCTCTGGAGTTTGTAAGTCTATGACGGATTATGGACTTTAGGTTGAAAATCTGTTCTGAGCAAGATCTGCCTTTTCTAAATCCACTCTGATATTCTCCCAATTGGCTATCAAGTGTTGCTTCCACCTTGTTTAGTATAATTGATGAAAATATTTTATACCCCACTGGTAACAAAATTATTTACATCTTGTTTATTGCCTTTCTTGCGTAAAGGTTGGATAAGAGGCACTTTCCAAACTTCTGGAATCTTTTCAGTTTCCCATATTTCTTCAAACATGAACTGAAAGTTAGATATAACTTTTGGTGAAGACCATTTAATAAGTTCAGCTGTAATACAGTCCTCTCCATTGGCTTTGTTGTTTTTCAAGGCATTTATTGCTTTTTTAATTTCTTCAGCTATAGGTGGTGGATCTGTTTCTGTGTTTTCATGGAGATATGGAAATTCTAGCTTACAGTTAGGTTCTTCACAGTTCAAAAGTTGCTCAAACTACTTTCTTAGTATTTCACAATTATGGGTATTGCTTAGGCCTACTTTGCCATTTTCGTCTCTGAAGCATATACTTGGAGCTTGGTAACCCTTTAGATGATTTTTAATCATCTAATAGAAATTTCGGGAGTTATTTTTAACAAAATTGTTTTGCATGTCAAGAAGTTGTGACTTCTCAAAAGATCGTTTAGTACTCTTTATTATTCTTGATGTTTCTTTCCTTTGAATTTTGAATTCATCCAAGTGCTCAGTCTTCCCAGAACATTTCCATTTCTTCCACTGTTTTGTTCTTTCTGCAACTGCTTCATCACAGGTTTCATTCCACCAGGCTTTCTTCAAAATTTTTGTTGCTCCAAATACATTCTTCGCTGCACTGTTGATTTCTTTGGATAATTCTTCTCATTTTCCTGATTTAGAAATTTTAATTTTTTGAAAATGTTTGATTTTATTATTATTATTACATATATATTTTAGGGCAAACTCAACATTCATGCATAAGAGGGGATTCGAAACCAAACCTCGGAGGGAGCGGCTTCGAAAACTGTGGCATGGCGCCTCGACTACCTGCCGGCCGCCCCTCTTGAACCAGGAGACGGAGGAGGCCTCATTTCTTCCTCGCCGCTGTGGCAGCAAAAAATTTTCAAATCATTGGCTGACTGGGGGGGAGGGGCGACCGCCCTGGGCCTCCGATCTTGGGGGGCCTCCGAATACCTCGAAAGCATTTTTTTTTTTTTTTTTTTTTTCTTTTGAGTGAGCGCGCTTGGCATCTGATTCTGCTGGGACCTCCAAATCTCGAAAGCTATTGTTTTAGACTGTCCCGTGCCTCTTGTTGTAGGAGGGGGCCTCCAATTCTATCTTATTGTTGTAATATATGTTCTTCCAGGTTCAAATGTCTGTAGAGCTTAAGGGACTTAACTGCGGTGTCATCAGCCCCCAAACTTACAAACTACTTATGAACTACCTTATACTAAAGACAACACAAACATCCATGCCCGAGGGGGGATTCGAACTCCCGACGGGGAACGACCTCGCGCATCGTAGCATAGCGCCTCAATGCGCTCGGCCGTACATTGATACCGGTGAAAGTCGTTTTCCAATAGCTGTTATTGTTCCAGAGATATTTTGGGTGGACAAGATAGCTAGGACACTCTGTACATATATGCGGTGGTATGGCCGTGCCATCTGCGGCGCCTTGTTGCGGAGCGCGCGGTTGATCCCCATCGGAAGTTCGAGTCCTCCCACGATCATGGGCTGTCTGTGTGTTGTCCTGCTGAGGTCATCGGTGGTTAAAAGCTACTGAAACTTTGACTTACGCTAAGGACAACACACACACACACACACACACACACACATACATACATACACACATTCGAGGACTCGAATATCCGGCAGGAGCAGTGGCGCAATCCGTGAGATGGTACCTCAGACCGCGCGGCCAACTCAGCGTGGCGCAGAAAGATTGAGCTGATTTGTTGCCCATAGAGCCGAGCACACTGCTTACCATTGTTGTCGTCAATTAGCAATCAATCTACATTTACATAAACACTTTCCTGTTTCATGGCTTGTTTTGAGAATTATTGTCAATAGAGCGCCTTATTAGCTCTTATTTCTCGACTTTTGTCTATGAAGAGTGTAAATGACCGAAAACAAATGATGCAGGACTTTCATCCACTGGGTAAATGTCAATATGTGAAATTTGAGTTAAAGGTGGTCTATATAATGTTCCTGTTTTGTTCCAGCATATGTCTCATTTGAAGGCATCAAGAATATGTTTATTAGCTTTTGTATCGTTTGATTTCTATTCTGCGTAACTAATACAGTGAAGCCATAACATCGCAAATTGCGATTTATTTCATTCATTTGAACGCTGTAATTCGTCAAAAATATGTATAAAGGATGAACAGAATTTGTATGCAGGTGAGTACAGTGTTATAAATACAAAATCAGTTGGCGGTAATGCAGGAGTAGATATGATAACGAATAAAACAATAGGAATGCGGGTAAGTTAGTATGAGCAGCATAGTGGACGGATTATCGTAGCAAAGATAGACACGAAGTCAACACCGACCACAGTATTACAAGTTTATATGCCAACTAGCTCTGCCGATGATGAGGAGATCGAAGAAATGCATGAGGAGATAAAAGAAATTATTCGACCGTTAAAGGAGAAGAAAACTTAATTGTGATGGGGGACTGGAACTTGGTAGTAGTAAAAGGAAGAGAAGTAAATGTAGTAGGTGAATATGGACTGGAGAAAAGGAATGAAAGAGGAGATCGCCTGGTAGAATTTTGTGTAGAGCACAATTTAATAATCACTAACTCTTGGTTTAATCATCGTGAAAGGAGTTTACACACGTGGAAGAGACCAGGAGACACTGGGAGATACCAGATTGACTTTATAATGGTAAGAAGAAGGTTTAGAAACCAGGTTTTAAACTGTAAGACATATCCAGAGGCAGATATACGCTCTTACCATAACTTCTTGGTTATGAACTGTAGATTAATACTTAAGATACTAAAAAAGGTAGAAAATTAATGTGATGAAATCTGGACATATTGAACAAATCAGAGGTGGTTGAGAGTTTTAGAGGGAGCATTAGGCAAGGATTGTCTGAAACGGGGGTAAGTAATAGAGTGGAAGCAGAATGCGTAGCTCTGAGAGATAGAGTAGTGAAGTCTACAGAGGATTATATAGGCAGAACGACAAGGCTTAATAGAAATCCTTGGATAACACAGGAGATACTGAACTTAAATGACGAAAGGAGAAAATAAAAAATGCATCAAGTGAAGCAGGCAAAAGGGAGAACAGACGTCTGAAAAATGAGGTGACAGGGAGTGCAGAGTGGCCAGGCAGGGGTGGCTTGAGGAGAAATGCAAGACCGTAGAGGAATGTATAACTAGGGGATAGATAGATATTGCCCACAGGAAAATAAAACAGACATTAGGAGACAAGAAAAGCAACAAAATTTTCAAATGTCTGTAAATCTATCGGACATAACTGCTGGGTTATTAGTTCGTAGCATAGAGAGTACTTAAACTAAGCTAACCTAAGGACAACACAAACACCCATGCCCCAGGGGGGACTCGAATCCCCGAAAAGGCAACAATATGAAGATCAAGAACTCAGATGGAAAACCATTACTAACCAAACAAAGGAAAACTGAAAGGTGAAAGAAATATACAGAAGCCTGTACAAAGGAAATAATCTTCAAGGCAGTATTCGGGAAATGGAAGACGAAGTAGAGGAAGATGAGGTAGAAGATACGATACTGCGAGAATAATTTGACAAAGCACTAAATTATTTGAGTAGAAACAAGGCGCCTGGAGTAGATGATGTTCCGCCTTAACTGCTATTATCGTTAGGAGAGTAGAAATTGTTCCACTTGGTATGCAAGATGTATGAGACAGTGCAAATACCCTCAGACTTCAAGAAGAATATAGTGATTCCAATTCCGAAGAAAGCAAGTGCAGACAAATGTGAAAACTGGAGAACTATAATTTTAACAAGTCATGCTTGTAAAATACTAACACGAATTATTTACAAATGAACGGAAAAACTGTTGGAATCCGATCTTGGGGAAGATCAGTTTGGATTTAGGAGAAATGTGGGAACTCTGCGAGGCAATACTCAGATCACGACTTATCTTATAAGATAGGTTAAGGAAAGGGAAACTACGTTTTTAGCATCTGTGGATCTGAAAAAAGCTTTTGACAATGTTGACTGGAATACACTCTTTCAAATTCTGAAGGTAGCAGGGTAAAATATAGGGAGCAAAGAGTTATATTCAACTTGTACAAAAACCAGTGAGCAATTATTAGAGTCGAAGGGCATGAAAGGGTCACAGTCGTTTGGAATGGAGTAAGAGAGGGTTGTAGCCTTTCAGCAATGTTGTTCAGTCTGTACGTTGCGCAAGCTGTAAAGGAATGCAAGGAGAAATTTGGAGAGGGAATTAAGGTCCAGGGAGAGGGAATAGAAACCCTGCAGTTTGCTGATAACATAGTAATTCTGTCAGAGAGAGCAAAGGACATGGAAGAGCAATTAAATGGAGTGGACAGCGTCTTGAAAGCAATATATACACTGAACATTACAAAGAGTATAACGAGGGTAATGGAATGTAGTGTCAGAAAATCAGGCGATACTGAAGGAATTAATTTAGGTAATGAGACGATAACAGTAGCAAATTAGTTTTTTATTTGGTTAGCAAGAAAACTTCTTATTGCAGAAGTAAAGAATATATACAATGCAGAATGGATATGGGAAGAAAAGAGTTTTTGAAAAAGCGAAATTTGTTGACATCCAATATTAGTTTAGAAGTTAGGAAGTCCTTTCTGAAATCATTTGTCTGGAGAGTTGTACGGTATGGTAGTGAAACGTGGTTGATAAGAAGTTCAGACAAAAAAAAATAGAAGCTTTCGAAATGTGGTGCTATAGACGAATGATAAAGATTATAGGGGTAGAACACGTAACTAATGAGGAGGTTCTCAACAGAGTTGGGAGAAAAGTAGTTTGTGGCATATTCTACCTAAGAGAACGGGTAGGTTGATGGGACACATTCTGAGACATAAAGGAATCGTCAACTTAGCATAAGGAGGAAGTGTGTGGGATAAAAATCGTAGAGGGAGACGGAGAGACGAATACAGTAAGCAGATTCAAAAGGATGTAGGATGCCGTTCGTATTTTCAGGACAGGGTAATATGGAGAGTTGCATCAAACCAGTCTGCGGACTGAAGACCACAACAACAACAACCTCTTTAAACTAGTATAGTAATAGCTCTCCCACATTTCATTACCTTTCTCCGTTAAAATAGTATCACCTGTCTTGCTGTGATAATTTGTGCTAAGTTTATTTTCTTTGCCTGTACTGGTTACGAATGACTGTAGCCTGGAAGAAAAGTAGTGTACATCTGGCGTTCGGAAATCAGTCACGTGATATCCCTGCCCGAAACCTTACCCGAAACTCTCTTTTGCGTACGCCATATTGCTTTGTGTATTTGATGATTTTCTTATTATATCAAGCTTTGTGATTTCAAAGCAAAGGCTCACTCAAATTTGTCAAAAACACATCGTTCTAAGGATAATGAATTATAATCAAATGTGTAAAAATGCCGTGTTAGCAGATAAAATCGATGGTAGGAGAATTACGGATTACTCTGGTAGCTATTCGGGGCAGCGTAATGGGCGGCGAATTAGTTTGTGACGCACGAACATGTTGGACGGTGGTTCGATACTTGCCGGGCGCGGTGGCTCACCGAACAAGTAATGAATAGAGAGAAAAAGAAAGACGCCTCAACGCCATTTGTAATAAAAATCTGAGCAAAATTCTCAACGAACATGAACAAACGACCGAAAAGCATCTATCTACCTGAAGAACATAAAAACAACAATAAAAATTCGTCACTGGTATTTTCTTTTTCATCTTCATTCCTAAAAAGTTTTTACACACTCTTGTTAATTGAAAAGAATTATATTTTGCATAATTACGAGCTGTTCAAAGGTAACAGCGCTTTCTGTGTAAAGTGCATGTGTTCTATTTTGTGAACATACCATGAAAAACATACTCACGAATTGCAAACACACAGTTCTTTTTCACACTTACATAAACTGGGGAGATATTGTTATAATGACTGTTGTAAATGACGTAATTATAGTAGTAACTTTGTATATAGATGAAGTATTAGAGTTACGTGGAATTCAGTGCTCCACTCTTATTACGTTTGTTATTTTAGCTGCAAAAGAAAACGTAGTCACGCTTCGAAACAGAATGTTTTGCTCTTTATTTTAGTGTAGAACAAAGTAACATGAACAAAGTTATATCTGAAATACAGAAAAGGCAATACAATCTACATTATAAGCGTCCTTAGTAACCATGCCAAAGACAAACATTTTAGTAGATGCATTAATTCTAATTAATGACTTTCAACATACTCCATAAGTAGTGAATAATTGCTTAAAAAAAAGGAAACAAGGTAATTTTTTTTCGAAGTATACACTTCCCTTCCATTTCATTAAGTAAGTCTGGGACTTCATTTATACATGAAACTACGAGTATCAGCACGTTGTTTCGAATAACTGTATGTGCATATGCTTCAGAAGACTACTGGGTAATAAGTTGTTACGTTTCACGGCATGTTCATGAAATAGAACAAAAGCACATTTTAGAGAGAACACTCTTACATACGCATAATTCCAAACATTGCAGAACATAGCTCTATTTAATTAATAAGGGTGCCTGAAACCCTCTTAGAAGCCAAGGCGAAAAGAAAAATGTAATGCGGCATTTCCAACTACCGACCATGTGCATCACAACTCAACGCGTTGCACACTACACTACGATGGACAATTACGAACGTATTCCTTAATTCTCGTACTATTGATGACAATTGTTAACTGCTATTATGGAATTTTAAACACTAGATTATAATTTATCGTATTGAGAACGAAGAAAATCATAAAATACAGTAAGCAAGATGGCGTATGCTAGAGAGAGTTCTGGGCGAGGTATGTCACGTGACATCTCCGAACGCCTGGTTTACGTAAAATCAAGTGACGATGACATATAGGCGTTATTTCTGCAAATATCTCTGCAACGTTGCGAGTTATGAAAAAAAAAACCCTAAGAGAGCATGGTTGTAGAGAATTTTCGTTTAGAAATTCGGTTATTCAATTTTCGTGTCAGATGAACAGTTGGCAAAAGGCCAATTTTAACACCTTTTATTTAGTGTTACTAAATGTTCATCTTTGAACAAAGTTACGTATGTACTGTCATTAAACCTAACATGAGATTTGACCTCTCAGATTTTTTAACTCTGTCAAATAAATACTTGCCGTAATTCCACGAATAATATCCACAGGTGAGGATACTCTATATAGATGGAACAAAAGAAGGTAGGGAATAAGGTAAATTTCAGGACGATTTTGTGCAGGTAACATATGAATTTCACTAAAAATATACTTCCAGAGTAGCTATGATTAAAATAATTTCATAATTTGATAAAAATACGCTGTTAGAACATTTGCATTACAAATGAATTTATGAACAGCACTGTACCGATGACTTATGTGTTTTAGTATAAATTAGTTTCGGCAGAATTTTGTTTTCAAAATAATAAACGGCAAATCGCCGATGACAATTGTTTTGCGCATTTGAATAAATTTTTGTTTTGATTTAGTTTAAAAGGACGAAAAAGAGTTGCTTTTATTCTTTTGATTTTGAATATTGTATATGTTACAAAATAATAATGAACGGCTGCAGCAGAACGTTTTTCAAACTGGTATTCTTGAATAATTAAATGACTGGTAACATTTTAAGGGCAAACCTTTTGAGGTATATTATTTCGTATTCAAAAGCCAATGAGATATTTCAAGATTAATAGATTCTTCTAATTAATAAGAAATCTAATATATAAAAACTAATGTTCACTTGTTTGTCTTTTTGTTCGTATTTTATGCACGGCTATACCGTACTTCCGATTGCAATAAAACTTTGTCAACTCATTGCTTGCACTCGCGCGATGGTTATATGCATACTAAAATTAACTTCGTATGGTGCGTGGCGGAGGGTACCTTACAATGGGTTAATAAGTTAGTTTGTCTTCACACTGAAACAGCTCTAATGAATTGAATGACATTTGGAATGCAGGTAGCTTATACCCAGAAATAAACCATGAGCTACCTTTAGGAAGCCACCGTACGGTGCATGGCGGAGGGTAACATACAGTGGGTTAACATGTTTGTTACTCTTCACGCTGAAACGGCTGGACGGAATTGTATAAAATGTGGAATGAAAATAGTTAATTAATATATGGGATACCTTTCGTAAGCCTCCGTAGGTGCGTGGCAGAGGGTACGTTTCAACAAAGTTCCAAATTGTTTAACTGGTCACCATGAAAGTCAAAACATATGTTTGCATGACGGATATATTTATAATATGCAAGCCAGTTAATTTAGCATGGTGGAGTACCTTGTGATTTTGTCACCGTTTGACCAGTCATCATGAAACTTGGCGCATATATGTATGTTTACATATATAGGTGGGAGAGGACTAGGTGGAGGAAGAGACGAGCAGAGAAAGGGGAGAGGAGGAGAATGGGAGACGACGAGACTGAGAGAGGGGAGATGGTGACAGACAGGTGAAAGGAGACGAACAGAGGGAGGGGGAGGAGGAAATGGACAGAGAAAGGGACAGGAGGAGACGCGGAAGGAGCAGGTGAACAGAGAGAAGGCAAATGAGAAGATGAACTTATGGAAGATTGGAAACCTCATACCCTAAAGCACTTGAAAAATCAAAACAAAATTAAATGAATCTCATTTATACTTCTGCTTCATGTGTTGTTAAATTTCAATAAATGTCTTTATTATCGATTATAAAATGAATATTTACTTCTATCATTCGTAAGTAAAGAAGCTAAAATTTTCAAATTTCAAACGGCATTTGCACAATTATTTCTTCTGCGGCGGCAACGCGCCGGGTACCAGCTAGTTAGAGGTAAGAATGGGCATGGCAATCGGTAAGTTTTTTTGAAGAAACAAATATAACGTTAATGTAGATTTTCAAGGATTGGAATCATAACTTTTATGAGTAATAGCATGCACTATGTGATCAAAAGTATCCGAACACCCACAAAAACTTACTTTTTCATATTAGACGCATTGCGCTGCCACCTACTGTCAGATACTCCATATCAACGGACTCAGCAGTCATTAGCCATCCGGAGAACACGCTGACTCCGTACGTGGTCAGGTGATTGGGTGTCACTTGTGTCAGAAGTCTGTACGAGAGTGTTCCACATTCCCAGACATCCCTCGGTCCACTGTTCCTGACGTGATAGTCAAATGGAAACGTCAAGGGGCGCGTACAGCACGAAAGCGTCCACGCCTACTTCGTCTGTTGACGGTCAGAGACCACCGACAGTTGAAGAGGCTCGCACAGTGTAATAGGCAAGCATATATCCGTACCATCACACAGGAATTCGAAACTGCACCTGGATACACTCCAAGTACTATGACAGTTAGGCGGGAGATGAGAAAACTTTCATTTCATGGGTGATCGGCTGCCCATAAGCCACACATCTCGGAGGTCAATGTCAAACGACGCCTCGCTTGGTGTAAGGATCGTAAGCATTGCACGATTTTCCAGTGAAAAAACATTATGTGGATTAACGAATCACCGTACACTATGTGGCGGTCCAATGAAAGGCTGTGGGCATGGCGAATGCCCGGTTAACGTCATCCGCCAGCGTGTGTAGCGCCAACAGTAAAATTCAAAGGCGGTGGTGTTATGGCGTGGTCGTGTTTTTCATGGAGGGGGCTTGTTACCCTTTTTGTTTTGCGTGACACTATCACAGCACAGGCCTCTTGGTTCCCACTGAAATTCGTGGATGGCGACTGCATCTTTTAACACGACCGAGCACCTGTTCATAAGGTACGAGCTGTGGCGGAAAGGTTACACGCCGGCCGCGGTGGCCGAGCGTTCTGCGGCGCGCCAGTCACAGTCTGCACGGCCACTACGGTCGGGGGTTTGAGTCCCCCGTCGGGCATGGATATTTGTGCCGTCCTTAGTATTAGCTAGTTGATAAGTAGTTTGTAAGTTTAGGGACTGATGAGCCCGTAGTTAAGTCCCATAAGCTCTACAAACATTTGAAAATTTTGATTTGAGAGGTTACATGACAATAACATCCCTGTAATAGGATGACCTACACAGACTCCTGACGTGAATATTATCTTTGGGATGTTTTGGAACGCCATCTTCGTAAGAGGCGTGACAGAGCTACATCTATACCTCTCCTCAGTGAAACACACTGTGAAGAATGGGCTGCCATTCTCCAAGAAACCTTACAACCCCTGATTGAACATATGTTTGAAAGAGTGGAAGCTGTCATCAAGGCTAAGGGTGTGCCAACACCATATTGAATTATAGCATTTACCGATGGAGGGCGCCACAAACTTGTAAGTCAAATTTAGCCAGGTGGATGTCCGGGTACTTTTGTACACATAGTGACAAAATTTCTTATTCCCAAAATTTGGTGTTGTCTTCGAGAACATCCCAAAATTTGGTGTTGTCTTCGAGAACATCCCAAAATTTGGAAATCTCATAAGGGAGGGACTGTCTGATATGTCTGGTTTGTGACCAACATATTCACTCTCCTCAGTGGAAATCGGACCGGAACTGAATCCAAGAGACGCAGGGTGGTGTGAACTGTTAATAAAAGATGGTACAGTCGTTACTATCCCTGTGGAAAAGTCAGCCCAAAGCTTTTAATGCTCAATTGTGACTAGCCAGTAGATTTGTAGGTTGCATGCCAAAACTAATTCCTTCGTTAGTCAAACAATTAGGGGATCAGTTGAGATAGCTAGGTTTGAAACATTGTCATCGGCAGAATGAACTAAAATGAATCGACGTCTTTCTGTCGGGTCTACGGAGTGGAGACAACAACTATACGGCAATCGAGACAGTGTTAATAACTGAAAGTTGCTGTAGATGTAAATGTAGGTGTTGACTTGTGTTTACTCTACGAAGGTTTGAAGCGAGACAGACACAGAGGTAGAGGCTACAGCTATTGGGAATGTTCCAAAGTGTAATTTCAGGATCTGGACGCGATTTCAGACAACGGGAACTGTTAAAAGAAGGCAAGGCCAAGGTTGACCACGGGCAACTCCAGCAAGATAGGACCGTTATTTCCGGTTAACAGCCTGTTTAGACAGGGGGCTAAGTGCAGCTCAGCTGCGACGCACCTTCAAGATAGCAACAGGACGCGCAATATCAACACGAACAGTCCGAAATCACCTTCGGGAATGCGGCCTTTACTCATGGAGGCCTGAGGTATATGTCTCATTAAAAGCACAATACCGTTTAGCCCGAAGAAACTAGGCGAAGGAACATTAGGATTAGAGTCGTAAGGAATGGCGCCGGGTACTGTTCACAGATGACTCAAGATGTGGATAGAGCGTGAAACTCGGAATAATCCTGCTTATGTGCAGTGAACATCATCATATCGTGGTGGTGTACGAATGGTGAAGCCAGGAGTCAGTATAGGCGAATGTACGGACATCTATGTGCTTCAGAATAGTACTTTGACTGATCAGGGGTGTAGAGACCAGATCCTTCGACCTTTTGTTGTGCCCTAGGCTAATACCATAAGAGATGGGTTCATTCTCGTCGACGATAAATATTCAAATGTCTGTTAAGCTTATGGGACTTAACTACGATAACACTCGTTCCCACAGAGCTGCACTTGTGGGCAACATGCTTGAAGCCGAGGGAATTGAACGAATGGAGTGGTCAGCTTGCTCACCGATTGAGCAACTCTGGGATGAGCTTGCAGCCACCCAAGCAACTTCCACAACGGTTTCAGAGCTGGATATTGCACTGATGGAAGAATGGCCAAATATCCCTCAAGAGATGATCGCTAACCTCATACTGTCCATGCCACGCAGGTGAGCAACTGTACTGGCCGTACGAGGTAATCACGCACCGTAATAGAGGACAACAAGAATGACGTTTTAATTATTAAGGTAGTCCCATGGTACCTCGCTCTAAGTAAACACCACGCAAACTTTTGAGTTGAGACTGCAAAATGTCGTACTGAATCACACGTAAATGACAATTGTAACCATATATAAAATACATTATCACATGTATATTGTGTAAGATATCTCACCTGAGTTATTTAAGAAGACATCACTCAATAGAAAGTTGTAATTCTGTTTCTTTAAATAATTTAATAACATGTAAATTATTAAACAAAAGTAGTACGAAAAGTTAGACGAAACACCGGCCATGTTTTGCCGCGAGTTTGTGGGAGACCGCGGTGGAGTGGACGAGCACTCTAAAGCGGTTGCTCACCGTCTGAGGTTCGAGTCCTTCCTGTGGCCTGTGAGTGTGTGTTGTCCTCAGGTTAGTTTAAGTAGTTTGTAAGTCTATTGGACTGATGTCCATAGCAGTTTGGTCCAATAGGTTTACCAACATTTGAACATTTTTAGTTAGAGGATCTGCAAAACGAGGTGGATCGCGATGTCTGCTACCTCTGCGTTCGGAAGTCATCAGGGGCAGACCCGCTGACCGATGTGGTCGGGCATATGCTAGGAATTAATCACATTATTATTTAACAATGTAAAGAAACATAAATTCCCAATGTTAATTTGATACTGTTAAAACGAAAATTGTGCATTTTTTCGCTTTCTGTTGGAATAAATAAAGTGGCATCGCTTTATAGAGATAGTTAGTGCATCATTTGTTTTACCTAACTAGTCGTCGATAATGAACCTAATATCCTCAAGGTCTAGAACCAACCAGCTATGTGTTGTCGTCTGCTCTGGGGACGCAACATGAGAAGCCGAAAGGTTCCTGAACATTATATTTCGAGGCTGTGCATTGCACTCAGGCCTGTGAAAGCAACTAGACACCTCGCACCCTCTGCAGTTTCGTTACGAACGCATTCAGTTACTCGTCATGTATGGTAAAAATGTTCAAATATTTGTGAAGTTATGGGACCTAACTGCAGTGGTCATCGGTCCCTAAACTTACAAGCTACTTAACCCAACTTATCCTAAGGACAACACACACAGCCATGCTCGAGGGAGGACTCGAACCCCCGACGTGGAACTGCCGCGCGCGGCGTATCAGGGCGTCTCAGTACGCACTGCTATTCCGCCGTGGCCACCTAAGGTAACAAACAGGAGGTAGTGTTGTTTGTAAAACTATCGGACTCAGCTGCTGGGGCGGCCGCGGTGGCCGAGGGGACTGAGGCGCTCCAGTCACGGTCTGCACGGCCACTACGGTCGGGGATTCGAATCCCCCCTCGGGCATGGATATTTGTGCCGTCCTTAGTAAAAGGTAGTAAATAAGTACTAAAATTGTGTGCCGGAACCTGGACTAGAACCTGGGACCTTTGCCTTTCGCGGGCAAGCGCACTACCGACTGTGCTATCCCGACACGACTCACGATGCCGCCTCACAACTTTACTTCCGCCAGGAGCTCGCCTCCTACTTTCCAAACTAGCACAGTCGGTAGTGCGCTTGCCCGCGAAAGGCAAAGGTCCCAGGTTCGAGTCCCGGTTCCGGCATACAATTTTAATCTGCCAGGAAGTTTCATATCAGCGCACACTCCGCTGCAGAGTGAAGTTTCATTCTGGAAACATCCCTTAGGCTGTGGCTAAGCCATGTCTCCACCATATCCTTTCTTCCAGGAGTGCTAGTCTTGCGTGTTTGCAGGAGAGCTTCTGTGAAGTTTGGAAAGTAGGAGGCGAGGTACTGGCGGAAGTAAAGTTGTGAGGCGGCATCGTGAGTCGTGTCGGGATAGCACAGTCGGTAGTGCGCTTGCCCGCGAAAGGCAAAGGTCCCAGGTTCGAGTCCTGGTTCCGGCACACAATTTTAATCTGCCAGGAAGTTTCATATCAGCGCACACTCCGCTGCAGAGTGATGTTTCATTCAGTAAATAAGTAGTTGGTAAGTTTAGGGATTGATGACCCCGTAGTTAAGTCCCATAAGCTTAACAACCATTTGAACATCAGCTGCTGGGTTATTAGTCCTTAGCTTACATACTACTTAAACTAAGGTAATCTAACCTAAAGACAACACAAACACCCATGCCCGGTGGGGGACTCGAACCTCCGACGGCGAACGGCGCCGCCGCTGAGTGGCCAAGTGCATTGTAGCGCTATGCTGCGATGCGGGAGGCCGTTCCCCGTCGGGGGTTCGATACCCCCTCGGGCATCGATGTGTCTTAAGTATAAGGTAGTTCATAAGTAGTTTGTAAGTTTGGGGACTGATGACCCCGTAGTTAAGTCCCTTAAGCTTCACAAACATTTGAACATTTGGCGAACGGCCGCGCGCATTTCAGCGCGACACCCCAATACGGACGACTGATCCGTCGCGGCAGGAGGCAGTACAAAGAAGAAAAGTTAAGGATGAGACTTTCAACCCGCGACTGTTGCAATGATATAACTGTTTTTCCTTTCCTCCTGCAGCGCAGTCCTTAAAATTTCGTGTAAGTGTTTACTTAATAATATTCTACATCTACATAGAAACTCTGCAAATCACATTTTGAAAGACGACCGTCTGTCGTCTTCCATATTTTTTGTATATTTCTGTAAAGTTATAATTTATTTAATGTCGCTAGATTTAATATTGTTAAAACTTGAACTCCACTCTTTTCAAGGCGTGAGGAATAGCATTTTTATTTCCATGTGTTAAATATTAGTTAATATTGCTAAGTTTTTCTTATGTTGTTATGTTAATAATTTATTATTATATTAATTAAGCTGGCATAATTACGGCTTCTCCGCTACGCCACTGTCCCTGTGAGAATGTGCAGTTGCTTTACTTTTAAGTGTGTGCGAAAATCTATGGCTGTTTGAATGTGGGGAGTGATAGCTCGCTTTGCATCGTTCTCTTTGTCTCAGAGTCGATAGCTGGTGATACTACCAAACAGGTTTCCACACCCTTTGGTTGCGAGCTAGTTAGCGATCCTTTCCCTCCAGCGCGAGTATCGCTGTCCGTCCCCACCACCGCTGTTTTCATTGATTTTCCGACTTCTGGTGGCTTCCCGCGTCCGGTAGCAGTTTCCCGCCTGATGACCGCTGGATCTTCATTCTATACTGGGCGTCTTGCGAGGCACGACAGACCAGAGCCAGCTTCAAAGGGTTTTGTATATTGTGTTTTGTGCTACCTCCGACTTGCTGAATTTCGCCTACCATAGCGGCGCCTGCTTCCTCCTCGTCTTAGCATGCTGTTTTTGGTGAGTTTCCCTGTGGCATTCAAAAATGTTCAAATGTTTGTTAAGCTTATGGGACTTAACTACGGGGTCATCAGTCCCTAAACTTACAAACTACTTATGAACTACTTACGAACTAGGACGGCACAAATATCCATGCCCGAGGGGGGATTCGAACCCCCGACCGCAGTGGCCGTGCTGACCGTGACTGGAGCGCCTCAGTCACCTCGGCCACCGCGGCCGGCCCTGTGGCATTGCGTGGGTGTAAAAGAATGAGTGTTGTTTGTGAATCCTTCCCCCCAGTAGCGTTAAATCATGTATAATTTAGGCTGGGCACCGTCCGCACTAATCAATGTAAGAGATGTATTTTTATTGTGTTAACGAAATTGGTTCCCCATTTTGCTTGTTTTCTATCTGAATAAATAAGTTTATGTTCAGCATAATCCGTAAGTTGCCTATAAATTGTAGTTTTAGAGCACCTTCCCTCTTTTATTTAATATTGTTTTTCACAAGTGCTGAGAACATGCTCAGATGCAATGTTTCTTACAACTAAATTCCGTTGCGCCACAAATGTTTTCTTAGCCACCTTTCTAAGATAACTTTAATTGTGGTGGCTTGCTTATTAATGTCTGTGTGTAATAACGTGTGAACTGGTATCTATATTGACCACTGCATTATTAACTTCCTGTTATTGAAGTAATTTGAAACGAGTCAGTTCTCAGTTTCGGCCAGGGAACAAGGCTTTATAGCAGGGAGTAACCAGTAGTTCACACGGACCTTATTTACTAATTTTAGTGATAAGGCAAGGCTCTTGTTTCGTACAGTGGTCGACTTTTAATTTAAGTGCCTGGCAGAGGGTTCATTAACCACTTTCATAACTTTTCTCTACCTTTCCATTCTCTAATAACGCGCGGGAAGAAAGAACACCTAAATCTTTCCGTTTTCGATTTGATTTCTCTTATTTTATTGGGAGGTCATGTCTTCCTAAGCAGGTGGGTGCTAGCAAAATGTTTTCATATTCAGAAGTAAAAGTCGGAGATTGAAACTTCGCAAACAGATCACGCCGCAATGCATAACGTCTTTCTTTTAATGATTTCCACCCCAATTCGTGCAACATTTCCGTGACGCATTTTCCCCGGTAACGTGATACAACAAAACGAGCTGCCCTTCTCTGAACTTTCTCAATATCTTCCGCCAGTCCCACCTGGTGAGGGCCCCACAATGGGCAACAGTACTACAGGGGAGGACGCACAAGTGTGATGTCGGCAGTCTCTTTGGTGGAGCTGGTGCATCTTCGAAGCGTTCTGCCAATGAAACGTGATCTTTGGTTCACCTTCCCCACAATATTTTCTGTGTGTTCTCTGCAGTCTAATTTGTTCGTAATTGTAACTACTAGGCATTTGGTAAAATTTACGACCTTAAGGTTTGACTGCTATATCGCGTAACTGAAGTTCAGTGGATTTATTTTAGTGGTCATGTGTATTACTTCACACTTTTCTAATTTAGTGTCAATTGCTAATTTTCGCACCATGTAGAAATTTTGTCTAAATCGCTTCGCAGTTGATTTTGATCCTCTGTTGACTTCACTAACCGATAAACGACAGCATCATCCGCGAACATTCTAAGGTAGCTTTTCAGATTGTCTCCTAAATCGTTCATAAACACAAGGAAGAGTAGGGGAGCTATAACGCATCCCTGCGGAACGCCAGATATCACTTCTGTTTTACTCGATGACTTACCGTCAGTTACTACGAACTGAGTCCTTTCTGAGAAGAAATCGTGGATTCAATAACACAATTGGGGAGATATTCCATATTATGTACAGTACTCGGAATTCTGACGAATAACAAGAAATTTTTTATCCTTTACTGGCCAATATCAAACCCTTAGACGAGCTGGAATCAAATTTTTCCGCCGAATATTTTTATTAATATCATCTGACATGTGTTTGAAAGCGACTCTGCGTCTTTCGGCCCTTCATAATGCCTCTCAATAAGCGCAGGACATGCATGGAGGGTGAGCGTCGAGCTCCATTGTCGCATCTCTTCGCACGTGCTATAAACCTCCGAATTTACGATTTGAAATGGTCGTCTTGTATTGCAGTTTGAATTTACGCTTTTAGATCGCAGTGTTGCTGCAGGGAGTCTCTCTAGGCTACGTTGTGAATAAAAGTCATGACGTCAGGAGCCGTCTACGAACTTCCTCATATTGCCAGTGCAGCTGAAACTTGGGATTTTTCCTGAGGATATTTGTCACCATTGAGTTGATCTACCCACCTTCGAACTGATGATTACTAACGCTGTTAAATTCTCTTAAGATTCTCTTTTCATGATGAGAAAGTAATCTGAGTTATCACTATAGCCTACACATTCATCTGTAGAGAATGGATGCTGTGTGGATAGTTAACCCAATTCTTATTTTTTCTCAGTCCAGCTACGACCGCATTTACTGAACATGACGTTTCAAAATTTACGGGATTGTAGAGGGTACTTAGTGGATTAAGGTTGGAGAAGGAAACCACGTACATAAATGGCACCCAGCGACGCTACGAGCACTTGGTCATAAGAACATTCTTATACTTCAAGATGTTTACTTTAAATATTTTTACAGTTAGTAGTATTTACCAAAACCAGAAATAAAGTATGAGCACTTGACCAGTAGAAATGATGTATCGCAGTATCTAAGTTGAAGACGTGGATTATTTATAAAAACTTTATCTACTGTTTGCCCCCTCTAATCCGGCAATTTTTAAGACGCCATTCCCAAACGCAGTATGTATGACAGCGAGATCGTAAATTTAATTTTTTTTATACTGGGAAGGTCATTTCACACTTAAATTTCAACTGGTGTTTTATATCGTGTTGTCAGCTATCTGCAGTCACTACCGTCAGAACAATGGCAGGGAATTACGTGCTACAGTTTCATGTCAGCTGCGTGGGACCACCCCTGTCTCGCTATCTAACTTAAAGGTGGTTGGTGGTTCAGATATCGCTGTGCTATCGATCTGTATGGTTTCAGTGTTTTTATTTTTATCTCTGCAAATTGCAGTAAAAGAGTTTAGTAACCGAATGAGAAAAAATATCGCCGCAGCGGAGCGGCCGAGCGCATACAGGCGCTATGCTTCGATGCGCGAGGCCGTTCCCCGTCGGGGGTTCGAATCCTCCCTCGGGAATGGATGTTTGTGATGTATTTAGTATAAGTTCCGTGCAATTCCGAGCATTGAAGGTCGAAGGTGTGCCTTATGAGATATAATGTCTAGTTGTGTAGTGTGTCAGCAACGCGTATTGGAGGGGGGATACTGCAATTGAATCTAATACCACCGCAAACAATAATTCAACATGAATGGTTCAGTAGAGTCTCACCACGATGTCTCCCGACAGTAATATGACCATTGGTTGTGCACGTAGAGTTTCACTAGACCAAAATTGTTTTTATAGGCGAATCCTGATCCACTTGCATTACCAGGATGGTCCGATTAGAGTTTGAGACTCCGTGAGGGCAAACTTTTGAACTTCTGCCTTATGCATCGCCATACTGGTCCTGGTCCTGTATCGAGTATTATGATTTCGGATAATATTGGATTCTACTTTTGCATCCCATTCCTTCTCCCACTGTACGCATTGCCTGTACAATAACAAGAAGTGTTACATCTCTGAGGTGTTGGAGCCTGTCGCCTCTCATAGCTTTCGAGCTTGCCGAGGGCTATATTCCAACAGCATAATGGGGGTACAACCGTGATATTCAGTTTTTAACCCTTTTTGTCGCTCATCGGATGGCATTGGTACCTTGAACGCCCTATTCGCAAAACCTCTGGCCTATGGGAATCGTCTGGACGATGATTGGATAACTACTGGTCCTGAATACGCCACCCTCTGCTTCAACAGATAAACTTTGTCTAAGGCGCCTCGCTGCGAAGCGCGCGTTTGCTCGCCGTCGGAGGTTCGAGCCCTCTCGGGGCATATGTGTGTGTGTGTGTGTGTGTGTGTGTGTGTTGTCCTTAGGTTAGTTTACCTAGGTTCAAGTAGTTTGTAAGCTACGGACTGATGACCACGCAGTTTGGTTCGATAGATTTACAGACATTTCAACATTTTAGGTAAACTTTGTCAATAAGTGTAAGTAGGTTAGTCTGCTATACCCCAACAACGCACCCAGTGACTCGGTGATTCACTGTCGAGGTTTGTAGAAGCGGTTATGACGAGTAAAGGCGGAAACACGTAACACATCATCTTCCTCACTTTAAATGGAGCTGTATGCACTTTAATAATATATTACGTTATTAGATATGTGTAACTTATTTCGTAATATTATTCAATATAGATAAATATTCTTTTCGTATCTCCAGTCCCTCTTTGTGTTAAATTTTAGATAACCAGTAGTGTACAGGATTTTCATACCACCCGTTCACCCCTTACAAATCCTTGGGAGTTTTATCAAATGTAAAATACAATACGTCCTAGTAGTAAGTATACTACGTCGGATCGAATGGTGGCATTTCCAACTTCCAATTCTCACCGGAAAAGGTCTATTCAGATCAGAATCAGTATTTTTTTAATCCAATGGTATCCTTTTTGTTGCTGATTTAGATTCTGTGCCGAAAGTGGAGAATGTTTTGTTAAAAAAATTCTAATTCGTAATTCTCCTCCTACAATTCACTTTAGAAATGTAGGTGTTTCCTGAAAAGTCACACGAAACGATGAAGCACAGTACTACCAGAGACATGAACGAGGTTGTTTCTAGTGTGTTCAATAAATGGCCTTCGAATTGAAATGATTCAGTCCAGCTTACAAGTCCAATTATGAATTTATGTGTCCGTACACTACGCAGAATCGATTGCCTTGCTTTTCAGGCTACTATTGGATACACTGTATGCACTTTAATAAAATATTACATTATTAGATATGTTTAACTTATTTCGTTTATTACCTAACCATATGAAGTAATCTATGCATACCACGTGATATCAGTTGAAAAAGTATACTATTCCATTAAAAAAATTGACTTCTGGCCTGAATGGCCCACTTCTAGTTGTAATCGGAAGTTGTAAATGGCACCAATCGATCTGACGTCGTACACTTAATACTAGGATGTTCCCTCGGTTTCAGA
Organism: Locusta migratoria; assembly: GCA_026315105.1. Lineage (NCBI taxonomy): Eukaryota > Metazoa > Arthropoda > Insecta > Orthoptera > Acrididae > Locusta > Locusta migratoria. The sequence continues at coordinate 561,153,756 of CM048755.1, read as the reverse complement.
AGGTTTGTGCGGGTGGCCTAGAACACGCTGGGATACGAATGCGAAAACAGGAATTAAGCACAAGTTTCCAAAGAAAATGACTATAATGACGCCAGACCTCACGGCTATATCGAAAGCGTCAAAGTACTGCTTTATGGTTCCGGAGGAACACACTGTCGTCTTCTAAGACTCTACATCTGTGCTAACTCTGCTTAAATATCTTCTTCGGGAACATAAAAACCACCCATTTGTCTACGAAATAATAGTATCAGGAGCTGTGACTGGCGTATTGTGACAAACCAGTTCCTCGGTCACCATTGACCAGACGTTTTCAATTTGTGAAAGATCTCGAGAATGTGCTGGCCAGGGCAGCAGTCGAACATTTTCCGTATCCAGAAAGGCCCGTACAGAACCTGCAACATGCGGTCGTGCAGAACCTAGAAAGATATGCCTATATGTACTACATTAAACCGCACATCATCTTCTCGGAGGCGATATCATTGACAGTCTTGCTAAGGAATACGTGAACTCAGGTTACATATGTTCCACCAAAGGATATATACCAGTATACAGGAAGGGGATTTGGACTGAATCGAGCAAACAATGGCCGCCCTCCCAAGAAACTAAATACGCACAAATAATATCGGTGCCTACAACCAGGCCTTGGTGCCATGGACTTAGACGTTCACGGAAATTTGCAGTCACCATAACGGGACTTAGTTCAAAAACTGTCGATTTACTCAGGTCGCATATAGATTTTACCATCACCTCTGTGTGCCTCTGGTGAAGTGGTAGAGACAAATCAAATATTTCTGGATGCATCAACAGGTATGGCCTCATATAAAGGTTGCTAAGGTATTTTGTAAGAGAGAACTACAAGTTACTAACATCTGTACCGACATCAGTACAACCCACAGATGTTACACTGTACAAAAATCTTTACTACATCCTAACGGAGGTGAAGAATGGGATAGGAACTGGCTCATGTAAAACATAAAATATTGTTTAATCAGTGTCATACCTCAAGTTACTTTTGCCTTTATTTTCTATCATTAGAGTTTGTTCACATGTTTGTAATTCTATCGGTCTCAACTCCTGGGTTATTACTCCGTAGCTTAAAAACTAAAGAAACTAACATTTTAAAAGAGTTGACCGCCATTTGACTGAAAGTTTCAGTCAAATGGCGGTCAGCTCTTTTAAAAGAAATTATATGACTGAGGCTCCTGACGCATACAAAATCGCAATTAAACTAACTTAAACTAACCTAAGGACAACACAAACACCCATGCCCGAGGGGGGACTTGAATCCCCGACGGCGAACGGCCGTCCGCACAGTAGCACAGCGCCCCAGTGCGCATGGCTAATCCGTCGCGGCTTACATTTAGTGTGTGCTTTTAAAAGTTTGCATTTGTATCTATGCCAGCTGTATGTTATTATGGTCTGCTTACGTGGATAAGTGTATAGGGACTACTTAAAAGTAAATAAAAATATCTTTATTTAAATATTTTCGATGAAGAATTGTTGCCTTTTCCTCAACATCTTCAAGTTGTGTTTTTGTGTATCGTGGTCACTGCACTGCACTTGTTGTTTAACAAACACTAATGCACGCAGTTCCACTTCGAAATCATGCCCACGTTGGTTTCGCAGTTAGTGGAGGGCTGTAAAAGGGAATGGTAAAGGTAATAAGAACTACACTTCTGACCATTAAAATAGCTACACTTCGAAGATGACGTGCTACAGACGCGAAATTTAACAAACAAGAAGAACATGCTGTGATATGCAAATGATTAGCTTTTCAGAAAATTTATACAAGGCTGGCGCCGGTGGTGACACCTACAACGTGCTGACATGAGGAAAGTTTCCAACCGATTTCTCATACACAAACTGCAGTCGACCGGCGTTGCATGGTGAAACGTTGTTGTGATGCCTCGAATAAGGAGAAGAAATGCGTACATCACTTTTCCGACGTTGATAAAGGTCGTATCGTAGCCTGTCGTGAATGCGGTTTATCGTATCGCGACATTGCTGCTCGCGTTGATCGCGATTCCCTGACTCTTAGCAGAATATGGACTCGGTGGGTTCAGGAGGCAATACGGAACGCCGTGCTGGATCCCAACGGCCTCGTATCACTAGCAGACGAGTTGACAGGCTGTAACGGATCGTGCAGCCACGTCTCGATCCCTGAGTCAGCTCGGAGACCATGGCTGCAGTTACCTTTGACGCTACATCACAAACAGGAGCGCCTGCGATGGTGTACGCAACGACGAGCATGCGTACACGAATGGCAAAACGTCATTTTTTCGCATGAATCCAGTTTCCGTTTACAGCATCATGATTGCCCCATCCGTGTTTGGCGACATCGCGGTGAACGCACATTGTAAGGGTGTATTCGTCATCGCCATACTGGCGTATTACCCAGCGTGATGTTATGGATGGCATTGGTTACACGTCACGGTCACCTCTTGTTCTCATCGACGGCATTTTGAACAGTGGCCGTTACATTTCAAATGTCTTACGACCCATGGCTCCACCCTTCATTCGATCCCTGCGAAACCCTACATTTCAGCAGGATAATGCAGGACCGCATGTCGCAGGTTCTGTACGGGCCTTTCTGGATACGGAAAATGTTCGACTGCTGCCCTGGCGAGCACATTCTCCAGTCCCTAAACTTACAAACTACTTATGAACTAGCTACAACTAAGGGCGGCACAAATATCCATGCCCGAGGGGGGATTCGAACCCCCGACCGTAGTGGTCGTGCAGACCGTGACTGAAGCGCCTCAGTTCCCTCGGCCACCGCGGCCGGCTTGTCACAATACGCCAGTCACTGCTCCTGATGAACTGTGGTATCCTGTTGAAGCTGCATGGGCATCTTTACCTGTACACGCCATCCAAGCTCTGTTTAACTCGATGCGCAGGCGTATCAAGACCGTTATTACAGCCAGAGGTGGTTGTACTGGGTACTGATTTCTGAGGATCTATGCACCCAAATTGCGCGAAACTGTAATCACATGTCAGTTCTAGTATATTTGTCCAATGAAAACCCGTTTATCATCTGCATTTCTTCTTGGTGTAGCAATTTTAATGGCCAGTAGTGTATTTTATTTTCCTCTTATATGAGTTGATTGACTGAGGTACTTGTAAAGGTTATGCACAATCAGTATAGTCGCCCCCGGTTTTTTTTAATTTTTTTTTTTTATTTTTTTTTTTTTTATTTTTTTTTTTTTAATTAATTCAAATGTCTGTAAACCTATTGCACCAAACTGCTACGGTTGCCAGTCCCTGTTGCTCTGAGGACAACACAGACACCCATGCTCGAGAGAGGACTCGAACCCCCGGAGGGAGCGGCTGCCCAGTCCGTAGCACGATGCGGAGCCTTGGACCACGTGGCACATCAGGAAGGAGAGAAGCATCCATAAGCCCTTGCGCCTCTGGCAATGGGACATTCTACAATATTCACCGTATTCACTCGATGTGAGACCCTATTGCTTATGATCCCGTTGCGAAAGTGAAGGAAAATTTGACAAAATGTCATAAATAAGGGGTAGATTATACTGAAGGTGTGAAACTGTCAGTACCTCTGTCATTTCAACGGAAAATGATAGTTCCCACAACTCTTGTATAATTGTATAATAAGACATTAAAGATAAAGATGAAGCAATGAATTAAAATTTGTGATGCGGCCGGGAATCGAACTCGGACCTCCATGCTTACTAGGCAGACATCTTACCACGTTTTTTTTTTCAGTCCTTGCGATGGCCATTATACCGTTCTGCGGCTAGTTTCATTAGCTGTACCATTGTATCTGGATTCGTAAAAAGAGAAATTAATGTCTTTTTCTTCATACGTAAATGGGACTTCTTCTTACTAAGAATTAACATCTTCTTGAAGACTCCTCCTTCTAGAGTTTCCATGAAAGGAAGGAAAATTTTCTGTATAAACTAATTTGAAAGCTACGTCTTCGACGTTACTTAATCTTCTTCTTCGTAGACACAATGTAATTAAACTGGATATCTCTCTCTCTCTCTCTCTCTCTCGCTCTCTCTCATATATATATATATATATATATATATATATATATATATATATATATATATATATATATATAATCATTTGACTTCTCGTGGTCCATGAAGTATCAGTCAGCAACGTCTCTGTATCACCCTCAATTCGAATAGTACAGGAGTTTAACCCATTTTCATGTGAAAATAGAAATAAAAAATAAAAACTTCAATGGGTGATACCCGAGCTATATTTCTATATTAAGATCCTGAGTAGAAAATTCGCGTATTTTGCTCTATATTTGTCCATTCTTTTAAATTTTTGATGTTCTGTCAGAAGATGCACCCAGTAGTCTTCTTTACACTTGTTTTTCTCTGAAAAAATAAATTACACTGTTTGGCCTTTAAGCGAATTGACTACTCGTCTCTTCGTGATTGGGTAGGGAACTTCGTCTGGATAGGTAAGTCGAGCTGGTGTAATTGTTCTCGTAGATGTTCGCAGTATAACTGCTTGTTTTGTTGTACAGAGGAGCCAAATGTCTTTCACTGCGTTGCATGTGAAACGAAGTTCTTCTGTGTCGAGTAATTCACAGTTAATGCAGTTCGGAGTCTCTGCCAGTTGAATGGCATGTTATTTTGAATTGGTAGGAATTTTCCCGTTAACCGCCATATACCAAACTGACCGCACTTTGGACGGTAAGTGACGGTCTTTAATATTTTCCCAGATTTTTTCCCAGGCATATTCGTTGTGGTTGGCTTCTATTTTATTTCTCCTCTTTCTTTTCATAGTGCTGTTATAAACTTCTTTAACTATGTATCGGTCCTTTTCAGGAATACTTGTTTGAACGTAGCTAAATTCTACAAGAAAATGTTTGAAATAACAGAATGGGCTCGGAAAATGATGCACATCTATTGGCGGGTCCATACTAGCCGGTGTTGTTTCGTTTAAAATGTGTGAGCTCTTAGTGTATCGGGGGATCTTTGCCACTGTTTATGAAACTTGCTGACGAACAGAGATTGTGATTTGTTGTAAACGTCTGTTAACTTAAGGCTTCCTTTTTCCAAATGTAGCGTCAAAATATCATATTGGACTTTAAAGATTTGCCCCCTGGTGACAAAGTAGCCGAGTGCTGATTGCATCTGATTAGCTATGACCTTAGGTATTGGTAGTACCTGGGCTACATTGTTTACTTTATTTGTTATATACGTGTTGGCTAAATGCACTTTTTGTATAGCGTTTAGATTTCGTAAAGTATATTGTTTTATAGCGGCTCTTATTTTAGCCAACAAATTTCTATAGTTAAGGGTTTTGTGTCCCGACTTCGTCGCCGCTTTTGTGTCCCAGCCTTGTCGTAGGTGTCGGTGGCCGAGTGGAATGTGACCGACACAGGAATAAAGAGAGCACGCTGGTGCAGGTACGGAGGGGAGCAGCCAGAAACTATAAACACTAGAGTAAATTAGAAAGATATATATTGCACAGAATGTAACAATACTTAACTTTTACATAGTACTGCAGAATGTTGATACATCGTTGTTAGAGGCCTGCCTAGTGCCTGTACGATAGCAAAGTCCTCACTGGTGCCTATCTGATTACGAAGGTCCTAACTGGTTGCTAACTCAGTCCGAAGTGACCGATGTTTTTCCGTGGTGGCCACGAGCGGGGTCCCAGCAGAGGGCGCTCGTGGCTGTCGTCGGAAGAACGCCACGCCGTGCATGCATGGCGGCGCGCGGCGAAAGTAGGTGGCGCGCACTTTGTACTTGTGCGACACCACACCCCTGCCCCCCAAACCGCCGCGCCGTCGTGGCGTAGGGCTGAGGGCCACGGCGACGGCACTGGGAGGAGGGCCTGGGCGGGGGCGTTACTGGTGGGACGGGCGTCGTAGCTGAGGCTGGGATCGAGACGCCGTCCGCGCCCCGGCATCCGCCTTGCGATCCTCCAGGGAACCCACCGAAACCTGGGGAAGGGCGCACCCTGCCGCCCAGATTGAGCAGGTCATCTTCTTCTGAGGTGCGTGGCCCAAGCTGGGGGGGCCCGCACGGTCCCGGAGTCCCTCTCGGTGATGCTGTCAGCTGCGGCGGCGACGGAGACGGAGAGGCGGACTGCGTAGGAGGCGCGTCCACCTCCATAGGGATCTCGTAGTCCGGGGACGAACGATGTGGTTGTGCTCCCTGGCGGTGAACTGGGTCTGGAATCAAGAAACCGGAGACAGGATCGCGCGGCCTATGCAGACGCAATTGGTTTGCGTGGCGCCGCAGCTCCGACCCTGTGGAAGAACGTACAACATACATATTGCGACCGAGCACGCGCTGAATGATGCCCGGCATCCATAGTTTCTTCTTCATACCAGCAAACACCCTGTACAGCACCGGCGTAGTAACCTGAAAACGCGTAGCGCCATACGAACCGACTCGGTGCGTGGGAGGCTGCAGCAGGTGAAGGAGAGTGCGGTGACGGCGGCCGTGTAGCAGCTCGGCAGGAGACGGGCCGTCACGTGGCATGCATCGATACGTAGACAGGAAAATTTGAAGAGCTTGCTGCCTGGAGTGCTGACCTTTCATCTTCTCCATGTGAGACTTGAATGTTCGAACGAAACGTTCTGCTTCACCATTGGACTGAGGGTGAAAAGGTGCAGTGGTAATATGCTGAATGCCATTCACACGACAAAACTGTTGAAATTCCGCACTAACAAACTGAGGTCCATTGTCACTGACGATAGTTTCAGGCAAGCCTTCGATGCAAAACACTGATGTTAAGGCACTGATTGTACTAGAAGCTGTCGTTGAGTTCATGGCAATCACAAAAGGAAACTTGCTGAAAGCGTCTACAACGATTAACCATCGCGTATTCCAGAAAGGTCCGGCAAAGTCAATATGTAAACGTTGCCATGGTCCCTTGGGGCGTGGCCAGTCTGAGAATCGCTGTGGAGGAGCCGCCTGATGCTCCGCACAAACTGTACACTGTGATGTCATGCTCTCTATCTGAGCGTCCGTACCAACCCAGGTACAATGACGTCTGGCCAGTTGCTTTGTCCTAACAATGCCCCAATGTCCTTGATGCAGGAGGCGTAACACTTCTCGTTGCAGGGAACGAGGAACAATCACTCTTGCTTGGTCGTTGTTGGTATGCAACAACAGTACACCCTTACTTAAAGATAATGCATGACGTCGTGCAAAATAACGTCGAACCAGAGGCCGATCAATGTCTTTGGCTCTGGCAGGCCAATCAAAGCGAACAAAACGTGCTACCACACTTAAGTCTGCATCCGCAGCTGTTTCCTGTGCAACCCGACGAGAGTTCAAAGGAAAGTCTGCGACAGCGGAAGCATCTCTGGAGTCTATCTGACAACATGCCATTTCTGAAGAATCAAATGATACATCCTGGCCAACCGGAAGTCGGGAAAGTGTGTCCGCGTTGGCGTGTTTACTGGTAGGTCGGTACAAAATCTCATACTGATAATTTGACAATATCAAGGGCCATCTCTGAAGCTTTTGTGCCATATGTGGCGGAATTGGCTTTGTGGGTGAGAACAACGACGTTAGAGGCTTGTGGTCTGTCAACAAATAGAATTTCCTGCCTTAGAGATAAGGATGAAACTTTGTGACGCCGTAAATGATTGCTAAGGCCTCCTTTTCTATCTGACTGTAATTCCGTTGCGTTGGCGTCAGAAGCTTGGACGCAAAGGCTATAGGTACTCTATTTCAGTTTGAAAAAACGAACAATTTGCTTTATTACAACGTAGACCTGCTGAAGTCAACACTTTGAAAAGGCACTCCAGGTTTGCTAAATGTTCTTCAACTGTACGTCCGGATACCACAATATCATCTAAATAATTCGAGCAACATGGTACAGAAACAGTCAGCTGTTCCAAGAAACGCTGAAAAATAGCGGGGGCGGAAGAACTGCCAAAGGGTAGGCGTTGAAATTGAAAAAGGCCCATGTGAGTATTAATGACGAAACATTTTTTTGACTCGTCATCAAGCGGAATTTGTAAGTATGCCTCTGCTAAATCAATCTTAGAAAAGAAGCGAGACTGTCCTAATTTGTCCATTAGTTCGTCAGGTCTGGGCAGGGGATAAGTGTCTACAATTGTTTGACTGTTCACTGTTGATTTAAAGTCCGCACAGAGACGAAGTTTTCCTGACGGCTTGGGTATAATTACTATAGGCGAGGCCCACTGACTCGCAGAAACAGGAGAAATCACCCCAATATCTTGCCAACGTTTAAGTTCATCGGCAACTGTATCACGCATTGCGATAGGCACTGGTCTAGCTTTACGAAATTTTGGAACTGCAGATTCTTTTAAAGTTACATGTGCCACGAAGTCTTTTGCACAACCTAGTTCCGGCGAAAACAAGTCACTGTATTTGTCACACAATGCATTGATTTTATCCTGAGGCACTATTGACGAAATTTGAAGCACATCTCTTTGAATTGATAAACCAAACAAGTCTAAAGCATCTAGTCCAAAAATGTTCTGTGTCGATTTGGCCTGAAGAACTACAAAAGCAACTGTTTTTGTTACACCTTGAAAAGAGGCGGGCAGGCTACATGTTCCTAGCACGGGAATATTTTCACCTGTATAAGCTGTTAACACTTGCTGTGACGGCGACAATTTTGGCGAACCCAGAAGTTCATAAGTATCTTTATTAATTAATGTAACAGCGGAACCAGTATCAAGCTGAAATTGCACCGTCTTATTTTCTATGAAGAGAGTCACAAACACTTTTTGCTTGCGGCGCTCGACAGGTGCGCGAATGTGGGCAACGTCTGCTACGGTTTGTGTGCTGCGTATGCGCGGGCCGCGTAGTGAAGTAAGCGGCGCAGACTCGGCACGCAGCGGATTAACAACACTGTCACTAGGTGACACTACCGCCGGATCGGCGTCCGCGCAATGCGAGGCTACTGCACTAAAATTACTTTCAGTATCTACAACAAGTCTACTGTCACTAGCTACACAGTACTGGGCACTATTACAAGGAGAAGTTGTAGAAGGCACTCGGTTCACTACAGGATTGCACTGTACATAGTCATTTTGCTTGTCCCGAACCCTTTTCCGTTGCACAGAATTACGCGCTCGTCGGCGCTTGCTACGTGGTGCACTATATAGTTTTGCCATAGGCACAGAACTACTTTCTTGCAATTGAGATCCAAGGAAAGCACTGTTCAATTCCACAGCCCGTATAACATTTACAGAATGAACTGCTCTCGCACTTTGCGAAGCACTGTTTCTAACGTTACTGTTCGAGTTTTTAATTTGCATACACACAGACTGCACATGTCCCGATTTGCCACATTGATAACAGGTCGCGTTGCGACTAGGGCAATGAGCACGCTTGTGGCGAGACACACACTGGGGGCAAGATTTACGTACATTTTTCTGAAATAAGCGTTGGCGCACGTTATTCAAATCACTGTTTCTAACACGACGGGGCGACCTTTGTGTCGCACTTTTACACTGGCTACTGTTCACTGTCTGTTCAGCACGGCCTGTACTATTGTAAGAATCACTAGTGCTACACTGAGAACTACGGCTAGGAAAGCGACCGTTGCGGCGCACTGAATTAACACTGTGGCTTTGCATTTCTACGTCTGCTAAGTCAAAAGTATCATGCGCATCTATAAGCTGCAGTACACTGTCTAATGAGGGGTCAGACTGTTTCAGAATTGCTGCTCTAATTCTGGGGTCCTGAATATTCTGCGTAATCGCATCCCTCAACATCACGTCACTATACGAAAGTCCACAAGAGCAAGTAAATTTACATTGGCGGGTTAAGCCCTTCAATTCCGTAATCCACTCTTGGTGTGACTGCTGCGGTAATTTTTTCAGTCTGAAAAATCGGTACCGTGCCGCAGCTACGAGAACTTTTCTCTCATAATGAGCATATAGTGCCTCTACTATTTGTTCAAAGTCTACATCACGAGGAGATACGTCGGGGAAAAGTTTTTTCAGTAACACGAAGGTGTTGGTGCCCACCACAGATAATAGCAGATGCTTCACTTTCTGACCTGTAATTTGATGAGCCGCGACGAGTTCTTGAAACTGTGCGAAGTAGTCGCTCCATTCTTCCTCACGTTCGTTGTACTGGCGAAATGTAGGAAGCGGTGCAGCGGCAGGTGTGGGCTGCTGATGTGACGGCTGTTGTTGTTGGTGAGCAGCCTGTGCCGTCAACTGCGACACGGCCTGCAGTAGTCGAGTGATTTGCGCCGTCTGTAACTGAATAATTTCCATTAAGTTTGGGTTCGGGGTAGTGGCCATGCTGACCGATTAGGCGCCGCGCATACAAGTAAATTATAACAAAACACAAATGCAATACGAAAGAGGACGCTCTGCAACAAAAAAGTCCACAAAACACGTAACAAAATATCTTCCCCCAAAATTGTTATAATAAGGGTGGGTGGGCGGGAGCAATTTTTGCGTGCTCCGACTGCTGCTGTCTGGCTGCTGTAAGCGGGCTGGTCCAAGGTTCTATCACTCCTCGTCGCCACTTTTGTGTCCCGACTTCGTCGCCGCTTTTGTGTCCCAGCCTTGTCGTAGGTGTCGGTGGCCGAGTGGAATGTGACCGACACAGGAATAAAGAGAGCACGCTGGTGCAGGTACGGAGGGGAGCAGCCAGAAACTATAAACACTAGAGTAAATTAGAAAGATATATATTGCACAGAATGTAACAATACTTAACTTTTACATAGTACTGCAGAATGTTGATACATCGTTGTTAGAGGCCTGCCTAGTGCCTGTACGATAGCAAAGTCTTCACTGGTGCCTATCTGATTACGAAGGTCCTAACTGGTTGCTAACTCAGTCCGAAGTGACCGATGTCTTTCCGTGGTGGCCACGAGCGGGGTCCCAGCAGAGGGCGCTCGTGGCTGTCGTCGGAAGAACGCCGCGCCGTGCATGCATGGCGGCGCGCGGCGAAAGTAGGTGGCGCGCACTTTGTACTTGTGCGACACCACAAAGGGCAGCCCTGCGGCGGACTTTACGGGTGTATTCTGTTCCGAGAGTTTTAATAGTTTCCACTTGTTTTAAATGTACGTCAGCCCGTAGGTCTAAACTAGGGGAGGACAGGCAGCGCCGATGTGACGTCAGCCCAGACCGTTCTGGCTGCTCACAAGGAAGGACAGTTGACCGCGTGACATCACGCGTACTGCTGCCACAGAGAAATAGAATATAGCGTATGCAATGCAGAAATTTAGGGAATCCAGGGAACAGATCTGGTGTGAAGAATACAGTGAGGTCTACAATATCCTAATTTTAAAACGTACTGTTTAACTTAAACAGTAGACAAATATTACAAACAATTGTATATCGTCTCTATACCACGAGAACATTATAATGTAGATATAATTAAATGTAAGGATAACCCAGTCATAAATAAAGAGAATGGAACACAATACAAGCTTGAAAGAGGACCGTCTGTCGTTTTACATATATTTTATGTATAGTTCTTTAAAGTTATAATTTATTTAATGTCGTTAGATTATCATTTTGTTAAATCTTAAAACCCACTCTTTTCAAGGCTTGAGGAATAGCACCTTTATTTCATGTGTTAAAATATTAGGTAATATGCTGGGTTTTTCTTATTTTGTTATGTTAATAATTTATTATTATATTAATTAATGTGGCATAATTACGGCTTCTCCGCTACGTCACTGTCCCTGTGAGAATGTGCAGTTGTTTTACTTTTAAGTGGGTGCGAGAATCTATGGCTGTCTGAATGTGGGGAGTGATAGCTCGCTTTGCATCGTTCTCTCTGGCTCAGAGTCGATAGCTGCTGAAGCTACCAAAGAGGTTTCTACACCCTTTGGTTACTGTCCCTCCAGCACGAGTCTGGCTGTCCGTCCCCACCACCGCTCTTTTCTTGGATTTCTTCCCACGGCTTCCCGCTCCCCGGTGGCCGCTCGGCTGATCATTCTTGGCTGGTCGTCTGGTGAGGTAAGGTTGGTTTTTCTCTTGTTTCTGGAGATGGTAGCGTTTCATTGACTAGCACGTTTAACTTAGATTCGTGGACTTAGAATCATAGTTTTGAATATTTTCTCCGATCGTGTGCGGAAATGTGTTCTCGTTTTTTTTGTTTTTTTTGTTTTTTTTTTTTTTTTTTCTTCAATTCAGTGATTTCCAATAGATAAACGCAGTGTGGGTGATTCTAGTTGCAGTTTGATAAGGCCTGATATGTTAAAACCTTTTGTGATCATGTGGCGGTGTATTAACGCTGTGTAAATACTTTCTAGCATTGTGGGGACCTATTTCTAATATTAATTTTATACTGTGCATGTAAAAACCTTCTCATCGTTTCCTTCCGTGATTGATGTGTGTTCCACGTGGTTGGTGCATAGAACAAAGCCATCAGCTTCCACTATTGTTTGTTCCGTGCCCATCAGGCAAGTAATTATGCTGGTATCCTTCTGATTTCCACTAATATTTTGCGATCTTCTCTCCCCACCTATTTTAAATTTGCTGTGTCTTCTCCGGCTGATAGTACGTCCTCTGTCTTTGTCAGTAATTCTCTCTGAGCATTGTACAATCTCCTTCAATAGCTTCCTTACGTAATTCTAAACATTTCTATGGATTGCATGCTGTAATTCTTAATTTTATTTTTCCGACTTTGTAATTATTTCACTTTTACGAGTTTTGGAGACTGGACTTCATGCGCCTCTGTAATCGCTCTTTATCGCGTATAGCTGCATTTCTTTTGCCTCTTCGTGTAATTCTGAACATTTTTATGGGTTGCATACCGTAATTCGTATTTTATTTATCCGACTGTGTAATTATTTTGAGACTGGAATTTATCTGTCTCTTCTAATCGCTCTCTATCGCGTGTAGTTGTATTTCATTCGCTTCCTTATATAATTCTAAGCATTTGTATGGGTTGCATGCTGTATTTAATTTTCTTTATTTTTCGGAATCTGAATTTATTCAATTTTATCGGTCTTCGGAACCACATGGGTCCAAGTTCCGACTTCCGGGGTTTGCAGCTAGTCGCTTGAGTTCACGCCACCTCTCATATAAAATCAGTACCTAGATCGATTGCTGACAGACTGCAACATAAGAATCCACCGTGAATTTGTATAATGATTCCGACTTCCAACCACTTCACCTTCAGTGGAGTGCGTTCATGTAACGTAGCCGTGTGTCGCCGTTAGCGTGTTTGCTCGAGTTTTATGTTCAGATGTAATTTAACTTGCTATACACACGCACCATCTCAAAACAGGCACGACAGACCAGAGCCAGCTTCAAAGTGTTTGTATATTGTGTTTTTTGCTATCTCCGACTTGCTGAATTTCGCCTACGATAGCGGCGCCTGCTTCCGCCTCGTCTCAACACGCTGTTTTTGGTGAGTATCGTTGTGGCACTGCGTGTGTATGAGAGAATGAGTGTTGCTTGTGAATCCTTCCCCCCAGTAGCGTTAAATCATGTATAATTTAGGCTGGGCACTGTCCGCATTAATCCATGTAAGAGGTGCATTTTATTGTATTAACAAAATTGGTTCTGTGGTGTCGCACAAGTATGAAGTGCGCGACACGTACTTACGCCGCGCGCCGCCATGCATGCATGACGCGGCGTTCTTACGACGTCAGCCACGAGCGCCCTCTGCTGCAACTCCGCTCGTGGCCATCACTGGACTGCATCGTTCACTTGGGACTGAGATAGGAACCAGTTAACACACCTGAATAATCAAGTTTAAGTTCAGTATTATCCGTAAGTTGCCTATATACTGCAGTTTTAGAGCACCTTCCCTCTTTTACTTAATATTGTTCTACGCAAGTGCTGAGAACTAGTTCAGATGCAATTTTTTTCTTATATCTAAACTCCGTTGCGCCATAAATGTTTTCTTAGCCACCTTTCTAAGATAACTTCAATTGTGGTGGCTTGCTTATTCATGTCTGTGTATAATAACGTGTGAACTGCTATGTATATTGACCACTGTAGTATTAACTTCCTATCATTGAAGTAATTTGATGCGAGTCAGTTCTCAGTTTGGGCCAGGGAAAAAGGCTTTGTAGCAGGGAGTAACCAGTAGTTCACACGGATCTCATTTACTAATTTTAGTGATAAGACAAGGCTCTTATTACGTACAGTGGTCGTCTTTTAAGCTGTACAGTACAATTAAGTAGAAAACTTCCGACATTTTCCATTTCGTTTTTCAATGTTAGGATGCTATGTTTGAGACATTTTTAATCAAGACTGCATGTAATGTTGTGATCTGACAAGGTGTTTTGTTATAGGGACTTTGTTAATTTTATAATAGAAAAGAATTGTTCACACACATACTTCGAACCGAACATACACAATATCCGTGAAGCAAGGGCATACAACCTCGGAAATCAATCTGTTTTGAGGAACATTCTTATAAAAATTTGCCAAGTCTTCACTGTGTTTATATTTGCCCTTCAATAAATCGTCACACTGAAATTTTAACATTTCCACTTGAAACCTGGTAGGAACATTGTTAAAGTCCACTGCAAACGGTGTTGCAAAGATCTGATACATAGTAGTATTTCCACATTTCAAAACCTTGACTCAAACTGGTACGAAGAGCTTCCAGAATTTGCACATACTCTTCAGAGGGTAAGATCAGGAAAATACACCTGCGGTAACTTCGGAAAATGCTAGTGTTTCCAGTTTGTAGTTGATTTATCCACAGATTCAGTCATTTTGAAGGCTTTAATTCTGTAGTACATATCTGTTATGAGGAGGCCTTTTCCTTGGAGTGAGGTATTTAAATCGTTTAAGTGGCCAGTTAAATCAGCAACGAATGCTAAGTCACAAAGCCAGGTTTCTTCTCGCAACTGAGGAACAAGCTGATTTTGAGAGTCATGAATAATGATATTTCATTTCTTAACTCAAAGAATCGATCTAGGACTTTACCCATGAATAACCAGCGCACATTACAAAAATGTACCACATTGTCCCAAAAAAACTTTTAAATTTGTCTATATCTCAGGACTCGTGATCGGATCGAATTTGTGACTTGTACCATCGTATCCATAACATTTCTAATTTTCATATGTTTTGCGCATAAATTATCTTGATAAAGTATGCAGTGGACGACATTGAGTTCTTGTGCTGCACCGGAAACCTGTTTCGTAAGTTCTTTCGTGATCCCACAATAACACCTAACATAGAAGGAGCCCCATCTGTTGCAATAGAAACAAGGTTATTCCAACTCAGGCCAACGTTTTCAAAAGTTTTTTCTACGCCTTTTAATATGTCAAATCCAGTGGTGGTGGCCTTGAGGGTGATCAAATCTAAAAATTCAGCTTGTCATCGACGCTCCGAATGAAAATAGCTAACTGTGCAGTATCCGATATGTCAGTACTCTCATCAACAGCTAAAGAACAATGTATAAACTTACGTGCCGTAACACCCAGTTCTTCTTGCACATCTGCGACCATGTCTTGAATCCGTCGCATAACAGTTTCCGAAGACAAACTCACTGAGGCGCTTCAGTCACGGTCTCCACGGCCACTACGGTCGGGGGTTCGAATTCCCCCTCGGGCATGGATATTTGTGCCGTCCTAGTTCGTAAGTAGTTCATAAGTAGTTTGTAAGTTTAGGGACTGATGACCCCGTAGTTAAGTCCCATAAGCTGTACAAACATTTGAACATTTGAACAAACTCACTTTTCCAAAGTCTTCTACCAAATGTGGGCACATTTCTTCAGCGACCATCACAATTACTTCTTTCGCAAAGTCAGCCTCATTAAATGGTCTTTCTTGGCTATATGTAGAGCTATTCTGTAACTCAGAGGGACAGACGCTTCGCTCCTCCACATCAGCACGTTCCTTTAATTCTGATATTAAGGCTTCTCAACTCCTTCATATTTTCCATACTCATTTGCGTAACACAGGGAATAATGACGCTGTAAATTATTTTTTTTTATATACTTCGTACTTCTCTGTTATACACCAAACACTTTGCATCGTTATGCTTGTACGCGCCGTATTATTTTCAATAGCGCTATTGCTGACTGAGCGTACTCACGGCCGCGTTTGTCAACACGGCTCTCGCCTGACCTCACACGGATTGACAGGCTTGCCCTTCCTGCTCACACGTCACACCGCCTCAAGTTGGCTTCCTCTGGTCAAAACTCTGACCGATCTGCATTAATCCTACTTTTTCGGTTTAATATGGCTCTTGAAGCAGCCTCATAGGTCGATATAAATTAAAGCGCCTTTCGTAGTTCCTCATCGTCCGTGTTCACGAAGCTGACGTCGTCCGCATAAGCTTGGCATATAATCTTGGAGTCCTGCGAGGTCCTTGCGTCAGCCAGCACAACAGAGGTTCGAGCGTTATTGCGAACAAGCTCACGGACATGGGGCAACCCTGGCGAACTGAACTGTCCATTGACACAGACTCAGGAGGTGGAACTTCTCAGTAGATTTTTGATTGCTTTAATAATTTTTTGCGGAAAGTTCATTGCTTCCATGGTGCGGAAAAGATACAAATAATTGATCGTATCGAAGGCCTTTTCAAAGTCAAGTGATGCTATAGCACTTTGAATATTGCAAGCTTCTGCTGTCGCTATGATGTCTCTGTATTCACATAATGTCTGATATATCGCCCTGTTTTTTCCTACGCTAGTTTGGTAAGGTCCAGTAATAGTTGAGAACCAACTTTAATCTTTGCAGCATGATGCGCGTGCGTTGCTCGCCGTGAAGGTTCCAGTCCTCCCTAGGGCATGGGTGTGTGTGTTTGTCCGTAGGTTAGTTTACCTAGGTTTAAGTAGTTTGTAAGCTACGGACTGATGACCACGCAGTTTGGTCCGATAGATTTACAGACATTTGAACATTTTTGAACATGATGCGCGAAAAAATTTTGTAATTACTGTCAAGTAACGTTATTGGACGCAGGTTGACAGTCTTCCCTCCTGGTGTTTTAGGAACTAACACAACTATTCCGTCGCAGAATTCCTGTAATACATCACTTCTGGTATTCAGTAGTTCATTACATACGAGAGTCAATGTGGTAATTGGCTGTTGTCCAAAAGTTTGGTAAAACTCAGCTGGTAATCCGTCAGGCTCGGGGACTTGTTATTTGGGCTTCTCCGTACGGCTTCTGCTACTTCCTCTTCTGTGATGTTTGCAGACAGGTCTTCTGCTTCGTCTGCGTTTAATTTCACCGACATCCTTGCAATGATGGCTTGTTGCGTCGCTTCATCTACCTGTTTTGCAGCTTATAGCGTTGTAAAATGGTTAAAAATTTCATTTTGTATGTCAAGTTGTCTCGTCAGGGTTCTCCCGTCGTCAGTTTTTATTTCTGTCAAGATTTTCCTATTAGTTCTTTTCTCTTCTTGTATGATATGGTACATCGACGTTGTTTCCTCTTGCACGGTACTTTGCAAGCACGTTCTGATTTTTCAGCCTTCTAGTTGTTTCCGCTTTAAACTTAAAAGTGTGGCCTGTATCCTTTTGATTTGTACATGATTTTCTATTACCGCTGCATCTTCCTTGTATAGTTCTCTGACACAATGAAAATAAAACTCAAATTTTCAAATGTTTGTAAATCTATCGAATCAAACTGCGTGGTCATCAGTCCGTAGCTTACAAACTACTTAAACTAAAGTAAACTAACCTAAGGACAAAACACACACCCATGCCCCAGGAAGGACTCGAACCTCCGCAGCGAGGCGCCTTCAGCCGCTCGGCTACTCCACCGCGAAAATAAAACTCAGTTGTGGTCTTCATCCACGTACTTTTCTCGCGGGAGTAATGTTTCATTGTTTTAACTAATGCGGGTTTCGCGTATTTAATCCACTACCTAATGGCTGAATCGTACATATTGAACTTTCATTCACATTCTGTCCAAGTATGTCGGAAGACTACGTAGCATCATGGATATTTCAGATGCGCTGTATTTAGTTTCCACGGCCCTCTAGCACTGCAAATGCAGGCTGTGTGGTCTGAAGTGATGTTCGGCCATATTTATGATGGCAGAATGTGATTTCGTAAGTTAGATGTTGCACAAATTCTATCGATGCGGCTTTCGGAATGGCTAGTAACGTGAGTAAAACCGGGCCTATCACCATGTGTAAGCTCCCACGTGTCAAGTAGATTTAGTTGTTCGATGATATTCACGAGCTCAATGGATTTATTGAAATTAGGTATTTGATCTTTGGGGTTAATGACACAATTGAAATCGCCTGCGAATATTTGTTGTTCCGGACGCTTTATGAAAAGAGGCACTATTTCTTCTTTAAAAAACTCTGCTCTCTGTCGTTTCTTTCCCGTACCGGAAGGGGCGTAGATATTAATCACTCTTGTGTTATAAATTGTACATGCTATGCCTCTGCTGTTTCTCGATGTTTCTGACTGGCATTCCCTCTTTCGTCATAATTGAAGTCCCGAGTTCATTACAATGACCGGAATTAATTATGACATTGTTACCTGTGATTCGGGTAGCGGCGGAGCAGCCAAGCGAATTGAGGCGCTATGCTAAGATGCGCGAGGCCGTTCCCCGCGGGGTTTCGAAGCCTCCCTTGGGCATGGATGTTTGTGCCGTCTGTAGTATAAGCTAGTTCATAAGTAGTTTGTAAGTTTAGGGACTGATGATCCCGCAGTTAAGTCCCATAAGCTTTACAAACATTTGAACCTGTGATTCGGTCTAGTCGAATGTCTGTGACTTCCTGTATCAGCTGCTTGCAGGAAATCTTGCAAATTTCTTAATTTAAAGGTGCAGCTTATCTTATTAATATTTACAGTTGCAATGCGGTATGCTTGCAAAAGTCTGACATTCGCAGGCGCCCGTGTTGTCAAACCCCTCTTGATGTTTCTCGCTAAACATGACCTAAAAGAAGTCTGTGTCGCCTTCTAGTGCGCCCGCGCTGGATAACGATTTTTGTTGTTGGTCGGACTTGTCATTCCGCAACTTTGACAATCCCCCTGCTCTGTATTCTTCCACCTCTTCCATCTCTTCGTCTCGCGGTTTGTCATCGATGTCATCAGACCACTCACGTGGGGCCTTGTTTCCCCGTGTCTCCACCAGTTCTTCTGATTGCACTGGGTTGGAGTCCTGGTCCGTTGCATTAGTCTTTGTGTGTTCATCTAAAGTTATTTTCCTTCGGCCTGCTTCGGATTCCCGTGTTCGGCTGTTTTGTGACGATGTGAGGGTGTCTGAAATTGATTTTGATACCTCTCAGCCTGAGTGAGAACTTTGGGTATGTAGTCGGCTTTCTCACGCAATATTCGCGCCTGCTCCTCCGCTCCTTCACGCGCTATACGTCGTTTTAGCGTTTTTTCGAAGGGGATTTGCTAGACTAGTCTTCGTCCGATTCCCGTTGTCTTTGTTATTTTTAGACTCAAGTACTTGGTTACCTACTTCAGCACCCTGTGCATTAGTATGATATGGGTCCTGTACGGCAGACGTATCCATTATTTCGACCTGTTCGTGAGGATCGTTGTACGCCTCCAGTGAAGTATCTAGGTTTTGTTCTGGGGCAGTGTTACCTCGCGCGACGGCTAAGTAGCTAATGGACAACGTAGACATGGGGCCAGGCCTCTCGTTCACCGGTCGATAATTGCGTCACGCGCCGTTGTACACAATGTACGCGAAGGTGTTCTGTTGAACCGCGCCTGGAGCAAGTTCGCGGATGCCCATCATATATCACGATTGCCCTACAAGCACAGACCGTGATGTAAGACGTAATATGTTTTAACATGTCAATCTTCACTTGTGTTACGCCATTTAAAATGTAAAGATCTGACCATTTTTCAAAATGTTCAAATGTTTATAGAGTCTATGGGACTTAACTACGGGGTCATCAGTCCCTAAACTTACAAACTACTTATGAACTAGCTAATCCTAAAGACGGCACAAATATCCATGCCCGAGGGGGGGATTCGAACCCCCGACCGTAGTGGCCGTGCAGACCGTGACTGGAGCGCCTCAGTCCCCTCGGCCACCGCGGCCGGCTGACCATTTTTCCGCAAAGTTGCTAATCACATTGCCATATTCATTGAGCTTGTCGTTCGTCATCAGATATTTCGATTGGAAATTCAAATATTCGCACCGCTTTTAATCCCATTCCGGCTCGTGCTATTGTAACGTTCCCGTATTTCCATCAGAATGTTTAAATTTTAAAGTTCCTCCACATTATTCGATTACTTTTTCAGCACTTATTATCTTTCAGAATACTGTACTGCTTACAATCGATAAGTGAATTCCTAACAATTCATCTATAGTAATCTTCATTACATCTCGAATAAACATCTCTACTTGAAATGACGTTGGTCTTGTATAATTCTTACATAATAAGGCTCAGCATAAGTGTGTCTTCTCGTCGTCGTTGATCCATTATAATAGTCTAAAGTTCATCTTCAAAGGTAAATAAGAACGCAGAAAGCGCGCATTCACCAGCCGCCAACAGCGATGACGTAAACAAGACGTCCGCACAGCACGGCTGCCCGACGAACACTGCCACTAGACCATCACTAGTGATTAATGTTCCTGGGAATAGTCTAAGTACGACTACCCTCCACGTCACAAACTTTAATTTAGCTTCTGTGTTCAATAGAATAATGCCACTAGTGCCAAGACTCTCCATGCAGCAGAACAGCACCTCGGCAATGGACATTTTGAAATAATTACTGCCTTTAACCTTGGGCTAAGGTGATATAAATATCAATGTAAACAGAAATTCACAAACCCTGAGACGGTTTTTCGTCTCGAACATGTCAAAGACATTAAAGGCAGATGTCTTACCACTAGTAAGCGTGGAGTTCCATGTTCGAGTCAGCCGCGATGGCCGAGCGGTCTGCGGCGTGCCAGTCACGGTCTGCACGGCCGCTGCGGTTGGGGGTTCCAATCCCTCCTCGGGAATGGATGTTTGTACCGTCTTTATTATAAGCTAGTTCATTAGTAGATTGTAAGTTTAGGGACTGGTGACCCCGCAATTAAATCCCTTAAGCTCTACAAACAGTTGAACTTTTTTTTCCATGTTCGATTCCCGGCCGCATCACAAATGGTATAGAAGTAACCTCCTCTGACCAACACGTTCAGCTATGGACATCACGACAAGCACGTGATAAAGGTTCGCCTCGCATTTCCAACTCATAAATCGTTCTGAGCTCATATCATTGTCAAGTGGAATTATAGCAAGTGAGACTACTAACTGTCACGATGCAGTTAATTGCGGAAAGCTGCAATGGTACAAACTGTAGGGAAAACAGTCACAGTTGTTCAAATGTTTGTATAGCTTAACTACGGGGTCATCAGTCCCTAAACACACAAATTACTTATGAACTACCTTATATTAAAGACGACACAAACATCCATGCCCGAGGGAGGATTCGAGCCCCCGAGGGTGAACGGCCTCATGCACCGGAGCAGAGCGCCGCAATACGCTTGGCCACTCCACCGCGGCTCAAGGATGTTCATTTACATCGACGTGACAAGGTGCGGACATTAGCACACGTGATTAGCGCTGTCAAGATCAACATTGACATTGTAACACCTATTAACACCAAGCAGCTATTCTTCAGAGTAAGTTGTGTTGCGAAAACTGATGAGGACCTCCAGAAATGTTTCAACCATGAACAACTCATCCCTTATCTTTGTTTGATGAGTATTAGATGATAAAAACAGAAAAATCCGTATTGTATTGTAAGGAAAGAAAATTTTTGTTGGTAATATATTTTGGGGATATTGGGTGAAAGGCGTTTATTTTATTGAAAAAAAGTGTGGGTGGAGGTATAAAAAAATAAATATTGTTTTACGTGTTATTAACTGTGGTGGCTGTTGTTGTGATGTTTGAGCAAGATAACAAACCTGACCTTAATTTCGTGGTTGGTTACGTTAAACTCGTGATTAATGCAAGTGGTGTAGTTAAATTTTGAAAATATTTACCAAGACAATTAGTGTAATTAACAAATACTATGGCCCTATCTGACAAACTTTTCAAAAGATCACTCACCTTTCCTTTCCTCACAAAATCTCCTACAGAGACTGTGCACACACAGATAGCAGAAATTAACTTACTCCGTCTGTGCAATGCGTACGACTCAATTTGTACGCTAATGGTAATGATAATTTAGAAAATTAGGAATAGTAGGATTTTTAACATCAAGTGATTGGCAAATGGGTGCAGTCCAACCACTATAGTCAGCATCTAATAAAAATTAATTCACTCAAGCAAATAGGAAATTTAAGTAAATCAGTCTTAATTGATGCTATGCATACGGCAATTGTACGAGTTTGGTTCTTTATAGGATAGATGTGGCGGTGGCCATTATTGTTGAACTCAGTGCAAACGAAATAGAAAAATTATTCATTAAGTCAACTGTCTGTTATCTTCTACCATCAATTTTAGTAAAACTGTTTCAACTGAAATTATTATTAAATAATTATTAAATAACAAAAACGAAATTATTATTATTACAGTCTCTAATAATTAATGACACTCACTTGATTGTAAAATTGTGTAGTAATACTATTCATGCATTATTGAGGATTGTCGTACTGTGTGATTAATTAGTTGTTCAAATAAGATAGCAAAAGTACTGTCTAATGTTCCTGTGTTTAAACAAAATTTAAAGATGCATTCACAGTAAATTACAACGAATAGCATTTAACTTATCTTATTTATCAGTCCAGCGACGTGGTATTCTGCAGTCATATAAATGGTACATAAATTCATACATAAATCCTTTTTGATAGTGGCTCCTACTATGGCAGCTTGCTAGCAGCTCGGCGTGATGCTTCGCGAATCTCGTAATTAATCGCGACCGTTAGCGTCCGCGATGACGCTACCGCGTTTCGGACGTCTGGGACGGTTACCGAACACGTAACGAATTTCAGCCTCAGCAGAACTAACGAATAAATGTTTCATTAAGATCAACTCTTGCTTCACTTATGTTCACTGGTTTCACATCAACTTTCATATCGTTGCACTTATAACAAATTATAACTTTCACTTTGTTCAACTTTTTTACTTATATTATTTGAGCACTCCGCGAACAGCGTACGAACGTCTGATCTACGTCACGGGGCGGCAGATACTGCTGCGTGCCTGCTCTCTCCCAGGCGAGCGCTGCTATACAATAAAGTCTCTGATCTAAGGAGCCACGTCGATTACTATTCAGATCGATATTTAATCTCGTTTACAGAGAAGTATTTTACATTGACAAATTAAACATAACAAGTAATCACAGTCATCTAGAAAACATACAAAGTACAAATAAAATAAACAATTACAATACAGATAATAAATAAATGACAGAAAATGTTCACAGTTAAGCTACCTAAATACATTGTGCATCACAATAATTAATTAAGTCACATAAGAAGTTAATTACTACATATTCACTATAAACAGGTTCAAACGAATAATATGTTCAAAATGAAGCTCATTCCTCGTTATAATGTAAGGCTTACCTTAAGTGTTACCTTACAGTATGATACATGAAATGACAGTGCTCCTCCGTTGCACAGTGGTAGAGTGCCAGACTAGGAATCCAAAGGTAGCGGATCGCTCCACGCCAGGTCTTAGGATTTTTATCTGTCACTTTTCACTTCTTTCACCTCAGGCAGTATTGCACGCCGGGCGCCGTGGCTCAGCGCGCCCGGTCAGAGGGCTGAACGCTCTCTGTAATAAAAAAGCTGAGCCAAATAACACGTAGAACCAAACGAACAAACGCGATTAGCGTCCGCAAGGACAAGAACTACCCATAGAGCAAAAAAAAAAAAAAAAAAAAAAAAAAAAAAAAAAAAAAAAAAAAAAAAAAAAGGGTAGCACCGTGGTTCGGAACCCGCGTTAAACTGTAGGTCCCCCTGTAACTGGCTGGGTAAGTCAGTTCGAAGGTCGGAGGAAGGCAACGGCATACCACCTCCAAACAGGACCATGCCTAGTAAAGCACTGTGGTGTTCAAACCAATCTTCGGATTGTTGACTGGTTTACCTTTTATTAGATAACAGTATATCAAGTGACAAGCATCTCTCACCTCCTGAAGATTGTGTCTACGTTGTGGATAGCGGATATTTATTGCCAAGAGTTGTTTGGTCACACAGTTTGACTTACAAAGAATTATATGGACTGTGCGTAAATTATGTGAGGAAACATTTTGGTAATAATTGCTTTGTCGTTTTTGATGGTTATTCCATGCCCAGCACAAAAACCGAAAAGCACAGACGACTTCAGAATAAATGTCAGTCACTTGACATCCACTTTACAGAAAATATTATATGCACTGTGTACTTAGAAAAATTTCTGAACATTTCTGGAAATAAGAAATGATTTATTGCGGGTTTAAGAAATCATCTGAAATTTGACGCGGCAATCACAGGCTGATGCTTATGAACTGAATGTTGGCACAGCAAAAAGATGGCAAAGGATAAGGCAACTATGGTGGTTGGTACAGATGTCGATTTACCCGTCCTTCTAATTGCACTTGCTCCTAGTAACTTACCCATTTACTTTCAAAAGTCGTATGTGGGTAAAGACCCTTCAAGGACTTATCATATTCCATCCCTTGAAGAAGCACTTGCAGATTTATGTCAAGGTATGTTATTTTTGCATGCTGTATCCGGATGCGAAACGACATCGTTCTTGTTTGGCCAAGGAAAGAAAAAAACATTCAGTCTCCTCCAAACACAGCCTAATATACGGAAAATTACTTCTATATTCAATAATGACAACGCAAATACTCAAGAACTAACTGAAGTAGGAGAGCAGTTTCTGTTAGCATTGTATGGTGCACCTAAAGGGACGACGTCATTAAACAGTCTTATAAATCAGCGTTTCCTAAAAGCTGTGGCAACACGTTCAATAACTTCTCAGATAGATCTTGCTCGGCTTCCTCGAACATCTGCGGCAGCAAGAGAGCATTCAAAACGTGTTTATCTTTAGGTGCAGCAGTGGAGGAGCAAAGAGTTGCTACCCACTTCTTGGAGATGGGTCTCTAAAATGGTTCTCTTCAGCCAGTTTTAACTCAAGAACCTCCTGCCTCCAACCTCATCTTCAAATTAATATCTTGCAAGTGTGAATCTGGATGTGAACGAAAATTGTCGTTGCAGTGCTGGTTTACAATGTTCTGTTTTACGTGGATATTGCAATGGCAGTGGGTGTAGCAACTCAAATATTTTTGATTTTGATGAGAATGATGATGAACCTTCTGTGCAGGAGAGTGATGAGAAATATGATTCAGATATTTAAGACGTGATTCATATTTTAACATCAAATTTATGTAGACATTCAACTACTTATATCGTAACAATTGTATTCATGTATGGCACTTAGTATTGGCGTTCAGTGTGCAATGTGTTCATTGTTTGCACATATGCGTTAATTATTGCTGGTCAGAGTGCACAAATGACAAAATAATATTGTTAGTAACGGTTCCTTTTTGACAAAATAATTTACGTCTCATCTTTAACCAAGCAGTAAAGCTGGTAAATACAAACCATATATGTATACATGAATGAATCTATATCATCCACGTAAATTTTTAATACAAATCAGCGCTTTGTATATTTGGAGATATATTATTTATTTTTGAAAAATAATTGCTGAGATATATGAAATGTTTATAGAAACAGTCATTTCACTATCTTTTGAAAATATTCACATGTACTTGCAAGTCTTGAACAAGGTTTTAAGTATTATCTCCTTAAAATTGTAACATGCGGTCTGATTAGTAAATAATCACACCTTTCAGTAAATATTTTTTTTAAAAATGTTCAAATCTTTGTAGAGCTTATGGGACTTAACTACGGGGTCATCAGTCCCTAAACTTACAAACTACTTATGAACTAGCTAATACTAAGGACGGCAACACCGCGGCTGGCTGAGAAGCACGCATATAGTTCTTAATGCTTCCAAGAAGTGAGAAGGATCGTACAGCAGAACAGTTCGTTGCTGGTGTGCTCAAAAAAATTTGAAGAGCAATCCTGATGTTTGGATAAATATCAAAGAGATATTTCTCTCTCAACATTTTGTTTTTAAGTTAGCCATAGAAGGACCGTTCTCATTACCAGAACTCAAAAGGAAGTTTCTGAGATGAACACATTCTGTTCCAAAAGTGTCCTCTATATCCGCTGCAACTCTTTTGCAAATCAAATGCTTGTAATTTTGTGGGAGTAAACTACTCTAGTCATCAGTCCCTAGGGTTACAAATTACTTTAACTAACTTATGTTCAAGGACAACAAATACATCCATACCCGACGGAGGACTCGAACTTCCGACGGCGAGCAGCAGCGCGCTCCGCAGCTAGGCGTCTTAGAACGCTCGGGCAGTCCGTCGCGGTGCACTTTTGCTGCATTATACACTTCATCTGGGGGCAATTTTCGTCAGAAAACTCTTTATAGATACCTAGACGCTTATTGAGCTCTGTGGACAGTCTGTCGAATATAATTAAATAATTGGCTTTCAATATGTCACCATCAGCTTTGCAACTGACAGTTTCATTTTTGGTCTCAGAATCGGAGCCATCAAAGAACTTATTTCATTACCTCACATGTTTTTCTTTAGTTTCATGGCATCTTACGAGTTGTTGTGTCGTAATTAGTTTTCTATCACCTAGCCTTTTCTACACTTCAAAAGACTTAGTCATATCGTCTATGAAAGATATAAGTAAGTTAAAGTTTCACTACTACAGATTTGTCGACTTCTTCTGACTGCAGTGTGCTCACTGCATTGAAACGTTTCAAAACACTCCCCCACACGGTAGCCATAATTGAAATGTCTTCAGAATCAAGCTTTTTCAGTAGAGGTTTTGCCTCAAATTTAATTATTGCTTTTACACTTTTCTCTTCAGAAATGTATTTAAGAGCTTTATTCACTGCATCTCAATTAGCATTTATGCTTTTCCAGGCATCTTCTCGAGCTAACACTCTTGTAATGCAAGGAGACTTTAAACTCAAGTTTCTATCTTCAAGGATTAACTGTAGAATTTTCCAGCGATCTGGAGATGCAAAATAAATAAATAAATAAATAAAAATAAAATAAAAAAATAAAATAAAATAAAAAATAATGAAAAAATTTAATAATAATAATAATAATAATAATAATAATAAACATAAAAATAAAAAAAATATTGCAAATTGTCTGTAACAGGTCAAAAAATGTTGTAGCCATTTTGCAGCATGTGGCTGCACTTGATACTATCAGATTCAGAAAATGAGTGCAGCAATTGCAGCATTACCGTAACTTTGGCCGCGACAATTACTTATATCTAATCTATGTGAGTTGAACTTAAATACCGTACTGAATCTGCCAATTCTTCCCCAGTATGCCCAGCATCTTTCATAAACTCTACAACCGCTCTTGTGAGACCTCCATCTTTATTCACATATTGTATAATGAAATTTAACTGATCACAGTGTGAAATATCAGGGGTATAACCCATAATAATGGGGAAATATTTTGCATCAACTATCTTCTTTATGATTTCTTATGTGACAGTCTTCCCCATAATGTTTATAATTTCTTCATTTAGACCTTCATTTAGCCTTTGACCGCTCGGTTACTCCACCACGGCGAGACGCTTCCTACCGTCCGTATTGATGGTTACGTTAGAATATCACAACACACAAACAATAATAAATGACCAAGCTCATAATACACTACATCGAAGTTCCTGTTTCTACATCTGCTGCAAAGTCCGTGCTTGCGGCTTTACTCGACCACGAATCCCGGAGTGTGTACAACTCCTCGGTGGGCGAACGAGCAAGCACGGCAGCCGCGGTGACGCGAAATCGATAAACGCGCAAACTGACCGTCACCTCGCGCTTGCAGAGAATTCGCACAGAATCCGAAAGAGGAGTGGCAGCGGCGGCGTATGCGGCGGTGCGCAGCGCGCGCTGTGGTCCGCCCCCGCAGTCCGCGACCGTCGATACACAAATTTCAAACGTGTTCGCTCGCCGCTAGCGCTGCCGGTGTCCTTTCTGTCCGTGCGCTGCCGCTCGGACCGCACCGTAGCGACAGGCGCGTACATAAATCTTTCCTCTGGGGAGGGAAGGAGGGGTGTTCAGAGCCAGAGCTATATTGAGATGCCCTCACACAGATGACACGTGCAAAGCTGTGAAACCGCCGCCAACCCCCCCCCTCCCCAATTAAACAAACTTCAATTTTGTGAGTAGTTGATAAAACAATGAAGCGTTATTGAAAAACATTGTAGACATGAAGAGCAGTCTTTTCTGTTGTACCTTGAAAATGACGGGCGTTCACCTCCCGAAATACTGGCTGTTGACGACGTTGCCCAACTATATTCCCGTAAAGTATTTGAACATAACATACACAATAAGGCCAATTTTCAGAACAAAAGTAATCGCTGTAGTGACTGGTAAATTAGAAATACCTTCCGCACTACCACATCTGGCTCAAGTCATAAGTTGTTAGCAATCGTAAAAAATCGACAGCCTTCAGACAAATAACAATATAGGGGAGACCAGGGGAATGGCTCCACCTTAAGGAAAAGCAGTTTCTTTTTACCGTTATTATAATTTTTTCAGCCATGTATTTTGTTAAGTTTTCTTCTTCTTTTACGTATGAGCCACTATGGACTACGATTATTTCAACTGTTTCTTCTTTTTTTCCCTCCATATTTCTCTCATCATTTTCCGATGTTTCACTCTTCTTTCTACAGTCCACTTGGCTCCAACTTTTTCTTCAGTTTTTCCTGGAAACATTTGGCATCCTTTAATTTCTTTCTGAGTGGTAGTCTTTTCTCAATATCTTGTTGGCTAATTTGGCGCTCGTCCATGTCCCTTCCAACTTCCCTTTTTAATTTACTGAAGTAATAGAACAGTATTTTTGTCAGTCTGTTGGGATCCATCCTTTGTATGTGGGCGTAGAAAGCTGTTCTTCTTTTCCTAATTACATCAGTGATTTTTTCAATATGTCTATAGATTTCACTATTATGACGCATTCTGTATTGTGTCTGCTCTTCAACTGGCCCCAAGATTTTCATTAATATTACAAACTTAAATATGCAGTATTTTTGTTCCACAATATTTTCTATTTTTTATTCGTTTGTTATTAGCAGCTTTTGGCTTCTTAGGCCATCGTCAGATAACTTCGTACTAAACAGATAGTTTACACGTAACATTGAGGTTACGCATTTCTTTCAGTAATTTGCAGTGATTCCATTTTGCCTTTTTGTTCAGAGTCAAACGTTCTGCTGCATAGACTGCTTCTGGGGGAATTACTGTAGAGTAATGAGCCAGTTTAGTATTGATGGATATCGACTTCTTATTATATACGTCCTTAGTGAGGTAGTATGCTGTTTTCATCTTACTAACTCTTGCTTTAATAGCTTCTTTCTCTGAAATATCTTGTTCAAATTACTTCTCCTAGATACCTGAACTTATTTCTTCTCTCAATTTTTCCATATTTAGTTACCATTATGTCTGGAGCTGTGTTAATGTTTGTCATACATTTGGTTTTCTGAAAGGAGATTTTTTTTAAGCCTGATTTTTCAGCTTCTTCTTTGAGCAATTCAATTTGTCTCATGGCTGTTCCTACTGAATCCGAAAAAAATAGCTTAGTCATCTGGAAATGCTATACAGTCTGTTTGTAGGTGGTCCCTTTTGTAACCTAATCTAACTACCTCATTGATTTGGCTCTCTCTTAATGACACTCTCCATTCCCTTATAAGTTTTTCCAGGACGCATTTAAAGAGCAGTAGGGAGAGACCATCTGCCTGCCTCACTCCAGTTTTAATCTCAAAACTTGTAGATATTTCACCTCTGAATTTCACTTTAGAGTTAGTGTTTGTTAGAGCTTGTTTAATTAGAGCTGTGGTTTTACTGTCTAAGCCCAAGTCATTCAGTATTTCAAACAGTGACTTCCTATAAACCGAGTCATTGGCTTTCCTGAAGATAACAAACAAGATTACAAAGTTTTTCGATCTTCTTTACAGATACATTATTACTGTCTTTAAGTTGAGAATCTGTTCCGCACATGATCTACTCTTCCTAAAACCAAATTGATATTCTCAAATTTGTGAGTCGAGTTGTTGGTCTGCCCTAGCTAGTAATGCTTTTGATAAGATTTTGTACGTAACTGGTAGAAGAGTTTTATTGTTAAAAATATATTGTGGAAGTATACGCAGTGGCGCCAGTACCCTGGGTTCCGGGGTTATGACGCCATACATTTGAAAATGAAGGATAAATGAACACGATGAATGAGTAGCAGTAATTAAGTATTACAACTGTTCTAATGTATACTGTATTAGACATTTAGAAGGCTTCAAGTACTTGTAAAATTGGAATGAAAATAGATTTTATAATTAAGACTTCATTAAGACACCGCAAAAGTCAGAAATACAGTTTTTGGCACTTCAAAACTACTACATTCTCCACATTCTGCAAGTGCCCATTTCACAAAAAGTATGCATCTGTATTACGCTTCATTTTGCCCAAATTCCCCACTATGGCCCATTGCCCCAGTTGCAAAATATGACTAACAACGTCAATTTAAAGCCTAAGGTTTTGCGAAACAATTAGGTTAGAGACTACATAGAAGCTAAATACCTACAGATTACGTTAATACGAGTATTAAAAGCACTGTCAGCCTATAACGGTACTTATTTCAATAAAATACAAACCCGAAAATTAGATCCAAAACGTCGAAACTAACAATTCCTTTCACACGATTAATATCTGTCAAAAGAGGGGGAATTTAATCTCTCGGCGTGCGTGCAGATGATCAGCATCTGTGGTATAAATTATACACGGAAGTAATAAGGCTGTAATGTCGTACATTTGTTCTCGTTTAATCATAGTCGTTAAAAATATATTTGTCTGTGTTACGTTCAAGTTTGCTGCCCCACTGTAGTAATAAAGTTAACAGATCACTGCAGTAGTAAACATAAGACATGGTGGCCTTCGGTACATGCTAGGCAAGCCTCGCGCGGTACTTTAAACAGTCTGTGGAGCGTGTTTCTAGCTGGAATTCAACAACACTTATTCATTGTTACTGAAGGTTAGGTGGTGGTTACCTGAGCAATTATTTATTTTTTAATTGGCAAGATTTACAGTCGTGAAAGTTGGTGAAAGTTGTGCGCGATGCTTGCCTAGGCCTCACGAAGGCCACCAATAAGACACTTGAGAGAAAGTGTCCCGACAACAAATAAGAAGTCAAAGCTCAACTAAGTATCGATTACAACTTACAGACACCCTGGTACCTCTCTTTCTTGGCAAAGTTTTCAGTCTAACTCTCATATTCATTACCCAATTTATGTCAATTTTTAATTTTAGCACAAGTGACAAAAAAAAAGAACCCCCCCCCCCCCCCCCCTGCGTACCTGTACCTGCCGGGATGTCCTATGTGAGTGCGACAACTTTTCGCTACAATATGGCTGCCAGAACCGATGAGCTGTTTCTAAAATTTGGCACCCGTAAACCGTAGAATAATGATAGGTATAGCCGGCCGCGGTGGCTGAGGAGACTGAGGCGCTCCAGTCACGGTCTGCACGGCCCCTACGGTCGGGGGTTCGAATCCCCCCTCGAGCATGGATATTTGTGCCGTCCTAGTTCGTAAGTAGTTCATAAGTAGTTTATAAGTTTAGGGACTGATGACCCCGCAGTTAAGTCCCATAGACATTACAAACATTTGAACATTTAGTGATAGCTATAGAGTAAAGCAATAAAGTTTTATTTACTTTAGGAGATAAGGCGTAAGATGAGTGCTGTGCATTACATTTACAAAGCGAGGAATGTTCGTGGACTATTACATTCGTAACTTCAAATACGAAAATAGACTATGACGATCACCAGCCAAATTCTTCGAAAATACAACGAGTACAGATACTTTCGACTTTGTCCTCAGTGAGGTTTTGTGACTACAGACCATCAACAACTGAATAAGTGCGAAATGCGTCTTATTGGAAGACGACAGTAAATTATTTAATTGTGTACTCATTTTTAAACAGGCGGCGTAGCGTCAGGGTAGCTTCCTGGGCTCCGAAGTCGTAATTTTTGCTGTCGCTGGTTCGCTTCCCGATGCATCTTATATTTTGATTCCTGCAACTACAATCCTTTCACCTGTTATTTGTGCAAAGGTTTATGTATTATCTTTACAGAGCACAAGAAATTATTTTTTAAAGTTTTTACCAATATGGTTCATCTTCATTGCAAACACACGTATCGCATTGTAGACCTTTCAAACACATTAAATTCTTACTGAAACCATATGACATTTATTCAGAAACGTAATCTTCACGCATCCTAGAGTTATCTCTCTCTCTGGAGTAAGTTTGTTGTTACTGCAAATGCACGAAGTACACAAAAGCGAGTAATTGTTCAAATCACGTGCATCGTGGTGTAAATCAAAGTATCACTCAGAATAAAAATACAAAAGACTGCACACTCTGTATCGCATGCGGCAACTCTCCCGGACTTACTCTATATCTTTATCGGCTCAGTCTCGTCTGCTAAATTTATTTTACGGCATTTTTTTCAAATGTTCAAATGTTTGTTAAGCTTATGGGACTTAACTACGGGGTCATCAGTCCCTAAACTTACAAACTACTTACTAACTAGGACGTCACAAATATCCATGCCCGAGGGGGGATTCGAACCCCCGACCGTAGTGGCCGTGCTGACCGTGACTGGAGCGCCTCAGTCACCTCGGCCACCGCGGCCGGCGGCACTTTTTTTTTTTTTTTTTTTTTTTTTTTTTTTTTTTTTTTTTTTTTTTTTTTTTTTTTTTGAAGTGGAGATGGGTTCTCAGTCAATGGGACAGATATATATTTGATTATTAGAAGTACTTACGGGTTTGCCAGCATAATGCTGTGTGACACAGTAGATAGTGTACGTACCAATTAGTCAAAATTTTCAACCCTCAACCTTTTTTTCTCCAACATTTGCCGCCCCAAAGATTTTGCAACCCTGGAACCGGGTCCAGGTGCCCCATTCTTAATACTATATATTAAAAGAATCTACGAAAACTAAAGTCAGTCGGCCAGACCAAACTACCAGGCAGATTTCTTTCATTGCGCTGGCCGCGGTGGCCGAGGGGACTGAGGCGCTCCAGTCACGGTCTGCACGGCCACTACGGTCGGGGGTTCGAATCCCCCCTCGGGCATGGATAATTGTGCCGTCCTTAGGATTAGCTAGTTCATAAGTAGTTTGTAAGTTTAGGGACTGATGACCCCCTAGTTAAGTCCCATAAGCTATACAAACATTTTCTTTTATTGCCGGCCGCAGTGGCCGAGCGGTCTTCGGCGTGCCAGTCACGGTCTGCACGGCCGCTGCGGTCGGGGGTTCGAATCGTCCCCCCCCCCTTAGGCATGGATATTTGTGCCGTCTTTCGTGTAAGCTCGTTCCTAAGTAGTTTGTAAGTTTAGTGACTGACGATCCCGTAGTTAAGTTCTCTAAGCTCTACAAACATTTGAATATTTTTTCCTTCATTTTTTTAAACGAAAGGTATTCACCCACAAATTTGTCATAAAATATCAGAATTTACATAACTGTCGCCTTCCTTTTTCTATACTCAAACGCGATTTCCATTGTATATTTCTTATGGGGATGTCCTTGTTGTAAACTAAAGTCAGTCGGTCAGGCCATTCTATCCGACCGATTTCCTTCATTTTTGCTTTAAAGGAAGGGTATTCATTCGCAGATTTGTCATCAAGTATCAGAATTAACTTAGGTCTCCACATCCTGTATTTTTATTCAAACGCGGTATCCGTCTGTCCTTGCATTGAATATTTTAATGGGTTTGTTTTATGATACCTTCAGTTCTATTTAATGTACGCAGTTCTTTTTGACCTAACAACACTCTCGGGTGATGCTCTTTCATTTGAGCTTTTAAACACTTGTATTGATTGATTCTGAAGAAAGCTATGCATGAACATTCAAATTTACTTCCATTTTTTCCCAACTGTTTTGTCATTGCACTAACGGTGCGAAGTATTCGCACGGGTCCTCAAGTATGATATAATTTATTGCAGTGTAGGTTGAGACGGTTGTCCGACAGCATGTATTGTTTGTAACTCTTAGAAGCACACACGCACTACAGGAAACGAAAGCTCAATTATTACTTCTATAATTTAGATACTGCACACAGTAGTTACTTTTTGCAGTGTATAAGACCTCTTTATTTTCGAGGAATGAACAAGCGATTTCTCTGTTTCAGCTCATGTACATCCGGGAAGATAACAAGGATAATATAACAATGAAATTAGTAAATTAAGGCTCATTTTAATTATACCTCTAAAATCACCCCTTTCCCCTTCTGGGGGTTCAGGTGTTAGAGTAGGCCTGACTTATATCTGCCTGTCGTAAGAGGCGACTAGCCGCGCGGAATGTCCATGCGTTCTGGAGCGTCATGTTGTAGTGCGCGCGGTTGCTCCAGCCGGAGGTTCGAGTCCTACATCGGGCATGTGTGTGTGTGTATGTGTGTGTGTGTGTGTGTGTGTGTGTGTTTGTTTGTATGTCGTCCGTAGCATAACTAAGTTTAAGTCGTACGTAAGTCTAAGGACCGATGACCAGAGTGGTTTTTTTCCGTTAGGTCAGTGTTTTTCAACCTGTGGGTCTCGACCCCAAGGTGGGTCGCGATGGCTTGCTCGGGGGGTCGCCGTCACAGGAGAAAGCAGTCGCGCCATAAAACAATCAGACCAGATCAGTGTATGTCTGAATTACAGGTTGTTCATTACTACAGTTTGTTAACGATAAATAAAATAAAAAATTTGAAAACTGTTCACAGGAACCAATCGATCCGTAACCGAGCCAGACGCAATATTAAATCTAAGAATTTGGATCTACGTCTATATAAAGTGTTTATAGAGTCGAATCTATCTTAATGAGCATAATTCGCTTGTAATTCTTGCCTGAAATCCGAAAGACTCGTTGTGCAAAATTTATATTTCTGTCGCTATTCATGTAAAAATAGGAATAATGCCATTCATTCCGAAAAATACACACACACACACACACAAAAAATGCTAACAGTTTTCAAGGAAGTTGTATCAATAGAAAGAAAATTAAATTTACTGGTTCTAAGATGCCAAACATAGTTTTGTCAGGCTATCTTATAATGATGGTGGTGAGAGGGGGTCTCCAGAATATTTACTCCTGAAATGGGGTCGCCGGATTATTTATACTTGCAAGGGGGTCGCAGTTTCGAAAATATTGAAAAACACTGCGTTAGCTCAATAAACATTTTTGAGGCGACTAAACGGAGATCACAACCTTATTAACATTAGACAAAAATGTTCAAATGTTTGTAGAACGTATGGGACTTAACTAAGGGGTCATCAGTTCCAAAGCTTACAAACTACTTATGAACTAGCTAATACTGAGGACGGCACCAATATCCATGCCCGAGGGGGGGGATTCGAACTCCCGACCGTAGTGACATTAAACTTCCGGTCCCCTTTCCGGGTTCGCCAACATGTTTTCAAAAATATTGAAAAACACTGCGTTAGCTCAATAAACATTTTTGAGGCGACTAAACGGAGATCACAACCTTATTAACATTAGACAAAAATGTTCAAATGTTTGTAGAACTTATGGGACTTAACTAAGGGGTCATCAGTCCCAAAGCTTACAAACTACTTATGAACTAGCTAATACTGAGGACGGCACCAATATCCATGCCCGAGGGGGGGATTCGAACTCCCGACCGTAGTGACATTAAACTTCCGGTCCCCTTTCCGGGTTCGCCAACATGTTTTCAAAATTTTCCCTAATTGGGGTCTTTTTTTCGAAGGTCACCTTACGCAGTGCGTCATATATGCATAGTTTACTTAGACCTTTGCACACCTTATTCTATCGGAACGGTAATTGCACCCAAAATCCAGTTATTGGGCGAAGACGCCTTCATCGTGCATATCACTATGCCCGCCATTGAACTGTCGGACCCATCTTCTCACCATCGAATCACTCATCGCATTTGGTCCGTAAACATCGCAAATTTGCCGATAAATTTCACTTGGTTTCACTTTCCTCGCATGAAGAAACC
This sequence comes from Locusta migratoria, assembly GCA_026315105.1. NCBI lineage: Eukaryota > Metazoa > Arthropoda > Insecta > Orthoptera > Acrididae > Locusta > Locusta migratoria. The sequence continues at coordinate 561,117,879 of CM048755.1, read as the reverse complement.
GAATCACCGACTTGATTTCACAGGCGGCGGGATTTTCAATCAACGCCGACATTTCAAACAAGCACAACAAAGCATACGTAATTGAAAGCGATCTCCAAATGGCGCACGTTTTTCTCCTTGATACACATCGTCTACAGCGCATGTGCGGAACTGCAGTCGCAGCGCTGCAGCGGAGATAAATTGAAACGGAACTTACTTCCTGGACGCGCCTCGTATAATGTCATCTAATGCACCAACTATAATAAAGTAATTAACTTGTAATCAATATGCAGCATAGTACCCATTCCTTTTAGGTGGGAGGGGGAGGGGCCGTCGTTGCCTTTGAGCATAGCCGCCTGAAATCATAGGAATACGTTCTCGTTTACGTGCGGCATCACGGTTCCTGCAATGGTTATCCCGCCAGATGTTCTTTGCTGTGGCTGGGTGGTGGGGAGAGCCTCTGGTCAGAGTGGGTAACATTGGGGTGAATGACAAATAACGCTGAAGGTCGAACAGCTCCAGCGGTCACTAAGCGTGGGTAATGTCAATTAAATACAGAGGAATATGACTCCAAATCGTTCCCTCCCCTGGCTACATCATTGGCGGAATGTAGAGCTAAACATCAGGAAGAGCCAAGCTCTCCGAAATACCTTGTCTGATCGATAGCTGGATGGCAACAATACCTATGTTGTTGTTTACTTTTTTTTAATTATTTATTTTTTTGTAGCCTACTTAGGGGACAAGTTTGTGGAAGTCGCAGGAACGTCCGAAAAGACAAATGCGTCTATCCTGATAGAAGCAGCGTCTTCTGTCCAGTCGAATGCACTATTCGCCTGTGACAAGCTGGATGACGCTTGGTAATTATACTGCATGTTGATCTTCTCTTACAATCCGATGACTAGCTACTCGCCAACCTACTGTGAGAAAACGTTCACTTCGTTTTGCGTGTCTAAAGGGGGTCTAACGACGATATTGTTGCCACCATGCCACCAATGTCGTCTTCCTCGATGAGGTGCTAATTCGGGCTCATGCCTTCCCATTGCACTTCCCGTTGCAACCCCTGCCCTTCTTATCTGTGTCATCTGTAGACAGCACCATTCCCATTGCTCGCTATACTGTACCAATCTTCACAAAGAAAAGAAAATAACGGAATATAAGACCATGGAAAGACTGATCTACCCAGAGTCAAATATAAGTAGCGTAAACGTGTACCCCTGATAACATCCTCTGCTGCAACTACATCGCCATCACTGATTTTGTGAACGACGGGTTAGAAAATTTCATCTTCTACTGTGACCCCTCAGGCACGCCAGATTCAACATTACCCTGTGATGGTCAGAGGACGCCTTTCTTCTGTTAACCCCCCAAGAAGAACATTGGGAACATTAGCCCTCTCCCCCTGCCCTAGTACTCAATGACGCCAGTCCCAATCTCTTACCTGGATCAGCCTTCTCTGGCCCTCTCTTGAGGACGGCGACCCTTGGGCTCTCCCTTCCATGGATCCCACAAGTTGGAAAGTAGATATGAGCCATATGCTGCAGGAATCAGAATATGCTGGTCGAAGTGGATGCTAGCCTTCGGTGGTCCTTGAAGTAATATCAAACCAGCTCTCTCTGCCTCCGAAACGAAAGGAAAAAGCTGGAGCACAACACAGAGAAGAAACAGATGAAAAAAGGCGATTGCAACTTCCGATTCTGTGGATTCGACGGCGATCCTAGCGTCCTCTGAGGACCTTCAATACATTGAAGTCTCAGAAACGATGGTAATTGGTGTCACTGTCACTCAACTAGTGGCAACAAATGATCCTGAGGTATAAACTGAGCCCTTCAATCCATTTATGGCTTCTCAGGACACCGAAAGTATAATCCGCCAGTGGAATTGCGGCGGATTTTTCTAGCACCTAGCTGAGTTACATCTATTAAGCATTTTAGCTGCTTTCTGCGTTGACCTTCAGGAAACCTTTTTTCCAGCAATGTTGAGCACAGCCCTTTTGGGGCTATCGGTCATACCGCTGAACCCATATTGACTATGACAGGGATTCATGTGAAGTCTGTGTTTATATCCTCGACTTTGTTTATGGTAAACTTATGCCTCTTCAAACAAGTCTGGAGGCTGAGGAGGTATGCGTGGGGAAACAAGATGAGGTGGGAAAACTCTGTCAGGGACTGACAAATGAAAGATGTGGTATTGAAATGAGAATGGTTATATATATATATATATATATATATATATATATATATATATATATATATATGTGTGTGTGTGTGTGTGTGAAAGTTTGAGGAGACTGGTAGGGTCTGACAAAATGATGGGATTTAAATGAGACAGAATCATGGGAAACTTTATATCAAAGGATAGGCGTGGCTGACTCTCCTGATCACAGTCGTGCTATGAATCTTAAAAATTAATCATCAAAAATTCCACAAGTAAAACCCATCCAATATTAATGATAAGGGTATCTATGACTAATCTAAATAAAGGTGGGCACAGATTTTATAATTACATTTTTATTACCTGATGTAATTGTTCCATATCAAATACTAACTAAACATACACAATTATCACAACTTTGACCAACTATAGATAACAATGAAACAACAAGGTTATTTTCTCCTACTGTAAATGACTGGCTAGTTGTTGAGCAACGTCATCTGAACAAGAAACCAAACCACAATTACGCAATCGTGACCAATATTCCGGTACCTGATCTAAAATAAAGTAATCGTATTTCCAATAATCAGCTGACACAACGAACATCATAGCCCACTGTGAAACTCAAAGTTCATATTTCATAATAGAGCTTTGTGATCTCCGATATTCTCTCCCTGCAAATAAATGTAGTTTTATTTTTCCAATATCAGTGTGCATTCTGTTAGACTGAACTTTCGCACTGTTGTGCTGTCCTCGTCTCCATAATCGAACATCTGCCCGCCGCAGTCAATGCGGTCAGCCAAACAGTATAACAAATACAAAAACAGACACGGTCGCGTCATACGACTGTCCTTTTCAGCGAAAAAACTGTCTACACGCTCCACGGCGTGGACATAGACCCGATATTTCCGGCGTTCCCGCACACTGGCGTCGCCAGAAATCAATGTATCCAATCCCTGACGGGACGAAATTCAAACTCGGCAAGCACACACCTACGCGTGGCGGCAATACAAAATCTCTCCTTGTCCAGGGGCAGTAAAGTCCGTATTCTGGACAATAACCGTGAAACAAAATAGGACATTTCCCGTCTATATATTAAGATGCCATCCAAACCAATATCAAAGGAAATTTTATCAAAGATCTCTTTCAATACAGCATTCTACTACATTGTTATTCTAAGCACCTGGATTCTCAAAAGATTACAGCATTAGACTCTCTATTCCAAGGAAAAGAAACAGGTGTACTGGTAATTTGGAAATCACTTGTTGAATTGACGGAATTAGAAAAAATTCGGCAATGGAGTAAGAGTAGAACTGTACAATGTACTCCTCGACCAATTGCCCAACCTTCGCAGCCTAACTCCAGTACCGTACCTTTTGGTTACCCCAAACCCGTAGTGTTCACATTACACAGATAGAACACCTAAAAATATTGCACAAACATACAAAACACATTTTCAGAACACAAGAGACATTAACAAATTATTATTACAATGCAAATAAAAAAATTGCAGAATAAATTACAGCCTAGTAATCTTAAAAATTTTCAACAAAACATGGTGCGTCTCTAATGTCCTGATATTCTAGCAAGAACATCGCTTTACTTACGAGTGTTTCTGCGGATGGCGGACGCACGGTTTCCACAGGTTGGGGCCGTCTGTTTCTATTACTCCTGCCACTATTGTTCCCTTGTGCGGTATTCGGAGGCATAATTTCTATTATTTCTACTCATCCTTGTCGTGGTGGACTGCCAGTTCATGTTATAGTTTTGATGATTGACAAACGATTTCCCAAACCACTGTTGATTCCGTGGTGAACAGTAAGACCTTGGCTCTCTTCTATTTCCTTCTCTGTTGTCGCTATTGTCGTTCTGTGGTCCATGGCTCTGATTTAGCGGTGGACCCCACTTCTTCTCTTCTTGTTTGTTTGACCACCTTCGACTTTCGTTTCGTTTGTCGCGTCAGTTTGATTGGGGCGTGTAAATTTGTCTGGCCTGTTGGTTGTGTTCTTGCTGTGATCTATAGCTTCCACCGTCACGTCTTCCATCGACATTATTGGTTCGCGGAGGGTGGCCTCGGACTTGACTGTCTTTCCTTCTCCATACTTGCCTTTCGGCAACAAATTCTGCTTTCCGAAGTGCAACCATTTACCTTCCTAGGTTGCTGTTACATTTTCCAATAAGTGATCGTTGATATTCTTTAGGGAGATTTTTGGAGCACAGCCTCATAATTTCCTTCTCGTCATATGACCGATTTAGAAATGTATTCCTCTTTATGATGGATTCCTGAAACTTTACCGACCTTTTCAAATCCTGAAGCTTTGAGATTTCCCCCATCATGATGTTCAACCAGTACGTGGCCAAGAATGTCGTACGAAATTGTTCGTAGATCGCCAGTTTTCGGCTAATGATGTCATGTGTTGTGTAACGCTACCTTGCACGTGTCCACAAATGAACTCCATTCGAAATCAAGCAGGCGACACTGCTGTTAACACATCAAATATGGAAATGAAAGACTTAGGGTGGAGCGCATTAATCGATTTTTATACACTTAAAAATTCTGTACTGACAAAGTTTTCTAAACTAAATGTTCCTCAATAACTTTCGCCTGCTCCGATTCTGTCAGCTTAGTCAACACGCACTCTCGTAGATCCCTCGGTGCTGTTGGTACTTTTTACAGTCTCTTTCGAGTCATGAAGATAGGATTCCGTTCTCCTAAGCTTGCTGCAGTTTCTTCCAGTTTCACATCCCATGTACTGCTGTGACGGCTCTGGACCACTTGGAGGAATGTGTGACGAGCTTAGTCAGCGGCGGAATTTCTTCTTTCCGATTCTACAATTGTTTCCGTACAGACTGGGTTTTGCTGTATAAAATTTTGACTTCTCGGAGAGCAAGAGGTTTACCATGGACGTTCTCCAATCTATTGCAATTGCTGCTGCGTGGTACGTACGTCACGTGCCAGCTCTTTCTGCTGATGCGTAATATGCGTCTGCTCTTTTACTTCGCTAATTTTAGTCTGCTTCTCTTAGATTTCTACTAACTCTTTCCACATCTCCGAGAGTATCTCCTGCATCTATTGCACTATTTCTTTTCCTTGTTCATGCAATGTTTCTACTACTTCCGTTCGTGACTTCTTTGCATCATGCTGTGCTATCAAAGCAACTTTCGTTGCCCCAATAGCTTCGAGCCTTGCAACTAGCCCGTCTTTATTTTCTTTTGGCCAGCCGCGGTGGCCGAGGGAACTGCGGCGCGCCAGTCACGGTTTGCACGGCCACTACGGTCGGGGGTTCGAATCTCCCATCGGGCATGCATATTTGTGCCGTCCTTAGTGTTAGCTAGTTCGTAAGTAGTTTGTAACTTTAGGAACTGATGACCCCGTAGTTAAGTCCCATAAGCTTAACAAACATTAGGTTAGGTTAGGTTAGGGTTAGCAACTCCGTGTTTTTCAAAAGAAATCTGTATGAAGAATATTTTAATTACGGTTCATATACCTAGGCTACTTACCCGACGATTAATACGCTACACTATATGAACAGCTGTCATTACATTAAAACACACCACATACATCCGTCCTCTGCCTAGCTTTTTGATGGTCCTGAAGGACCAGGTAATTTTGAAACTTGGTAAATGCGAAAGTTAAGTATAATGAATGTTTATAGACCAATACACGCTGATACACAACGACCTATGTAATTACATATCTCTTTCTGTATGAATGATATTCCTACTGTTTTATGACTGCGGTTGCTGCAACTGTACGCCGAATATACACTGGGCATGTGTTGTCACTAATAATAGTGCTTACACGTTAGTTTAGATTACAAACAGAAGCGTCTGCTCACTCTGCTGCTTCAAACTGCCGTTCTCAAATATGGCACCCGATGTTGCTTACTGCTGCCACCCAGAGCGCTGTAGCTTGCCTATAGCCTCTCTGTGTTGTTTATATACCTCTTTTGAGTACACTGTAATTGACCGCCCCAGCCGCGACCGTGTGTCGCTAGTGACGGTAACGGAACGAGAGAGAGAGCCGCGGAAACAGAGAGACCGCGCATCACTGCTCTGCGCTGGAATGTCGGGCGCTCAGATGCAACGTAAACGAAGTAACAGAGGAAGCGCAGCTCTGTAATGTGCTGGAAGAACGGTAAAACAAAAGATGTTCAAATGTTTGTAAATCTATCGGACCAAACTGTGTGGTTATCAGACCGTAGCTTGCAGACTACTTAAACTATGGTAAACTGACATAAGGACAACACACACACCCATGCCCCAGGAAGGACTCCAACCTTCGACGGCGAGCAACCGTGCGTTCCGCAGCGAGGCGCCTTAGACCGCACGGCTACTCCACCGCGGCTCGGTAAAACAAGCAAACCATTTACCGTTTAGGTAACAATTAGTGTTTGTATGGCAGAATCACTACGCGAAGCTTTAGAAAATACCTAAAACACGAATCGAAGAAAAACTTAGTAATTTTGTGACCCAAATTTGATTCTATTAGTATTGTACACTTGACAGCAAAAAAAGTGGATCACCCCTGAATTCCAAAGTGCAGGCCGCACCTGACGCTATGCAACCACCCTAGCATAGCTGTGTCGCAGGTCGTCAAATCATTGCACAGTACAGTTATTACGTACCCACTATGTACTAAGTAAGGTACTAAGTAAGTCTCCTATTTCTCCTTATGGCATTCAGGCAAGGTGCAAACCAATACTTACGTACAACAAATATTAGAATACACGTCATTAGAGATGACTCAGTAACACTTGTAAATTAAATTCGTTGCAATAAGTGAAAAGTCAGATACGTTATCACACTTGTTTAATGACATGATATGTTTGTGTTCGTGATCTGAATCTCAACGCACTGTTGAGTAAACAACAGTTTTTGCGATTACAGGTCACGCACTTTTTCGTGGCCCCTCTCTGATCGGCGGAAGTCGGCTGAGTTCGTGTGTCTACAGAATGTTTATGCTCTCTACCAACCTTAACTCGTAACAGCATAGTACACCGTAGGCCTCGACAATGTATTGTTGATTTGTGCTTGGTATTGATTATTCTTTACACTTTGATATTTGCTAAAATACGTCCACATATCCCGACGACTTCTTTTAGAAAAAAGAAGGCTGTCCTTGAAAGTGGTATGAAGACTGTTAATTCTGATTGTTATTCAGTTACGACAGTAAAATGAAGAATTAAGCGTTGCTACACCTGATTAATAAGTCCCATTAAAATATTAATATTTCGTAGATATACGTTCCAGTTTTCTATTACTCAAACATTAAAGTGATAATTTCGTGTTACATCTGTGACGCGTTAACCCCTTACATGTTGTTTCTTTTAAAACCTATAATCTATACGCCGTAAGTTGGCGGCACTGGTAGGAAGAGGCGGATCTTGTAACAGCCAATACTCTACGAGCTGAATGCAAGCTTCAGCTACCAACATTCCCCGCTCAGAGGCCACGTTTAAGTGCGTGATCTCTAGGCATAAATAGACGTAAAACACTGACTTTTTCATTAGTATCGGTTTCCAAGACCGATTTCTGAACCCAGAAATAAATAATAATCTTAGCACTGCACCAGGAATTGCATGAAGCTCATATTGTTACTGAGAGGTAACCGCTGAAGATAAGTAATATAGTACATACATCATAAAGTTGTGGAATAGAATGCAGTATATTGATTTGTCAACTAAGCGCAATCAGAAGTCAGATATTAAATATGTTCACAAATAGCGTTACACTAGTACCTGAAACTACGATACAATTAATTTTTTCCCGGCAGTAACTCGAACCCGGCACTATTTGCTATTGTATAATAGGAAGGAATAATGCTGATATTGTTTCTTCCGGGGACTCCAATCCCGCACATGCCGTCATTCCTGACCTGACTGTCGTTCACTAGTAGTTAGGATCATACCGTTCGTAGAGACATGGAGGGGTTTGGTATTTTGCGAAAACTTTGATTAACTTAGTAGTGCATGGACATGTTCAATGTTGATTTGAAACAACGCTGAGTCCTGCGTTCTTTACTTGTCGTTACTGTAGGTGCAGATGGTCTATTTGTGGTCGTTAAAAACTGTTACCCCGCGGGGATTGGGTCCATTCCTTAGCCATTTCAAGTTAACCTCATCCCGGCCTCCAGCGATTTACACATATGTTAGCATAATGTTTTGTCATAATGGAGTACTCATTAGACGGTACGAGCAGTCAAAGAGCTCAAAGGTGTCTGGCTAGGTAAGACATTCTTGGCCGCACGGGGAAAAAAAATGTTTGTACAGCTAATGGGACTTAACTACGGGGTCATCAGTCCCTAAACTTACAAACTACTTATGAACTACTTACGAACTAGGACGGCACAAATATCCATGCCCGAGGGGGGATTCGAACCCCCGACCGTAGTGGCCGTGCAGATCGTGACTGAAGCGCCTCGGTCTCCTCGGACACGGCGACCGGCGCCGCACGGGAAGGCCACGTAGTCTGAGGCGCCTTATCACGGATTTTGCATGAAATTATATTACGTTTTAGTATGCTACATTACGATTTGGTATGGCATTTTGCTATAAGCTTATTCAACTGTGGGCTCATTTTAATCAAGAATGTTGGTTAGTTGTTGCCACGATAACTTGAATATTACGCATTTTTAAAGTTATGAGGAGCGTGGATTATGCATTAGAAAAAGGATTCTGAAATTGGGAAAATAAGTTCCTTTTGACATCTATTATTCGCCACGTTCGGGAACATAAACAGATTACGATGAAGGAGGTTTCTGTGATTTACTAGTATGGTCAATGACAAAGTACCCGAAAACTGGCAAGTGTGTCGAGCAATTATTCTTCACGGTGTGGTTGACTTCAGTAGTCATATTGAGGTTAAAAAACACAATTGTGGATTCTGATACAATGTCGCATCGAAAATGAGATGCTAAGCATAATATCCAACTGGGAATGATGGGGCAGAACTTCAGTCACTGCCATTTCAAAGTTCGGATACTGGGATTTATCGGAATAGATGGCCATTTCAATGGAGACATCAGTGCTTGCACGGTAAGGTTCAGTTGTCCATTACATCCACGTGCTTTTCAAGAGCCAACGGCAGAGAAATAACGAAACTAATTTAAAAAAAACCTGCCAAGCACAAATTTATGTAGAGAAGCACGTAGATGCAGATAAATATATCAAGGGAGGGGTAGTAGGAGAAAGGGCTGGATCTAAGAATGAATAGGAGTGCAGAACTGGAAAATAAAAGAGAGAAATCCTTACAAAGTACTCCTTACTTAGATATATATCACGGTTTGTTTTAGGGCCGAGATAAAAGCAACGAATGTTTTACAGAACGAAGGATGGATTATCGGAGATATAAAAGAACACTGCTTCATAGAGAGGACCGATGGACAGTAAAGAAAGCAGACATTAAAAGAGACAGTATTGTTTTAACGGAAACGGAAACCACAAAATTTTTTACAGCGTTTTGAGGGAATAATCGAAAAGGGCAACTGAGGTTATAATGTAAGGGAGGTGACAGAGAGAAAGAGAGAGTGGAGGAGAAATTAACAACGAAAAATGCGCCAAATCTTTTGCATATTTTGTGAAGGACGGATGGTCTATTAATGGATGGAGGGAAGGAGAGAGACGTATTTGAAATAACATAAATTACTTTAACAGCGTCCACCAGAAGAAAAAAAATGTTGGTAAATCTATCGGACCAAACTTCGTGGTCATCAGTCCGTAGCTTACAAACTACTTAAACTAAGGTAAAATAACCTTCGGACAACACACACACACACACCCATGCCCCAGAGAGGACTCGAACCTCTGACGGCGAGCAACCGCAGCGTCCATCTAAATTGATTACTCTGTATGCATGGAGGCTGGGTGTAAATGAAATAAAAATAGGATACTGAGTGAATGAGAAGCACAGAATTAAAATTTGTGCCACGGGCGGGAATCGAACCCAGACATCTTTTACTTTAATTCAATACTTTTCCTTCCACTCAATGTCTTTCACATATTGAAACGAACAACTGTCTCTCGGTATATAAATTTATAACAAAACAGGATAATAAAGGAACGGTATATTAAAAAAAATCAAATTTAAAGGCAGCTCAAAGGAAAAAGAAACTCATATTTTGTTTCACTTGCCAAGAGATCTTCCATAGTCTCTCACTTAGCAGATTTAAAAAAATTTAAAGGAAGTATAATTTATTCAGAGTCCCTCATTATATGTTTCTTCCATAATTATCTCAACATATCATCTGTGCGTCATCGGACCAGGTTCTCTTCAGTAAAAGCGTCGACTCTATCTCGAGTTGGTTGCTCGCAGTGAGATGTCCTGATTTGTATTTCTGCTTACCGCTTTTACTATGAAGCCTGTAAGTAAACATTCTGTATTTACGCCAGAGCCCTGCTTTGCGCAGTGCTGGGGGCTGTTGGCCACTGCCGCGACTGCCAGCTGGCTGGTTTCCGCCAAGCCTCACCTGGGCATGAGCTGTTGTTGATTGGCCAACCTGTACCTCGCAAGCCATGGCTAACACAGGCCCTGGTCGCAAAACCAGGCTCAACCCTTGAAGTATCAAAGGTTTCTGCAAACGTACCCAAATTTGTAGTATAAACTACCGTACATAGAGATATTTTGGTATAAACTGAGTAGCCACTTTATCTTTAGACATTTCATTCAAATATTTAACGTAGTTAGTGAATAGAAACATAAACGTAGTTGCCATATAATGTTTCACCTAGATAGCAATCAACTACACAGTAAACTATTCCCTCTTTACAGCGCTATGCATTAGATCTAGACGTAATGAAATATGTATTCATCTTAGAAATGTAAGCATGTTGTAAAATTAAACAGTTCTGGTGGCAACAACACATATGTATACATGTAGGATATCATTCACGTTTTGTGCACTTATAAAGTATTCTGAATGTGTCTGAAACAATAAGTGCTACACAACGTAAATTACTTTCTGCTGGGGCCCTTCATTTACACGATTGTTATGTTATTCACAGTGAAGTTTTTCGTAATGGGTTCATATAATCGCTTCAGTTTCTCGACTTATCCACACTTATACGAAGATCGAGAAAAACAAGTGCCAAAAAGGATATGTGCGTTCTAATTACCATTATGTTATTCTTAAAATTCAAATCAAAAGTTCGAAATTTGTGTAAAATCTTATGGGACTTAAAGGCTATGGTCAACAGTCCCTAAGCTTACACACTACATAACTAATCTCTTCTAAGAACAACACACACACTCCCATGCCCGATGGATGACTCGACCCTCCTACGCGAGTAGCAGCCTGATCCATGACATTGGACTTTATATCGCGCGGATACTCTGCGCGGCCTCCTTACAATTGTAACATCAAACTTTGTACGGTAATGAGTACAAAAGCTCTTTGCACTCGTAGGTGAAGGTTGGTGATTGAAATCTCATAGATGAAGCATGCTACACTGAAAACGAGATTGGTGGAGATCTGTTCAACTTCCACAATGTGTGTTCTCAGTGGCCACAAGCAGCTTGTGTCGGATTATTTCTTTTAATCTACATTCTTTTGTGATTCCAGGAAGTAGTACAACTTTCACCAGACATGAACCACCATGTTGTCATTTCACTACCATAGCCGTACCTGGAAGATCATTTGTCTACAGGCAATGTCTTTCTCGACTGTTCCAACACCTTAGGAGAACATCTTGTGCATGTACGATGCAATGGCTTAATTACTTCTCCCTCGACGTAATGTCGAGCATAGAAGCATTTATAGTGAGGGAAACGAATGGATGGTTGTCTAGATACATAAAGAAAATAAAAGTAATCCACTGAGTTACAGATCCATTGTATTGATATCGACATGTAGCAGGACTTTTGAACAAACACTTTTTCTAGCACTATGAAATATCTAGAAATATATCACGTATTAACACCAAGGATTTCTAAATCTTTACTCTTGTGACACTTTGGCGATACTATATTTGCATGAACTACCTGAGTACTCTCAAACTAATTCCATATTTATAGAGTGCCAAAATGATTTTTGATATCTTCAGTCGTAATCAACTTCGAACAATATCACTTTCCTAAGGAGTATAGTCACAGTTGTGCGATTGGGATCGTGATGTCCTGTCTCCAAGGTAATAGTCTGCAGTAACTGACAGGGTGTCAACTAGTGAAAAGGACGTGACAAGTGTAATTCTTCCAGCAAAGTGAAGTAGACTTCTCCTGTTTCGAAAATATATTCGAAATATTTAAACAGCAATCAGAACAGTGCTCTTATATTTGACGCAGTTAATGCTGCCGACTACTAAATTCAGAAAAGCAAAGTCAGTTGCGAAATGATTTTGAATTTGTGTCTTCACGGCGCAAATGGTGACAATCGACCTTAAACATCAATATGCATGTGGCTATGAACATGGATACTAAAAGCGTTTCATCAGGATTCTACATGCCGATAAGCAAAGAAAATTTGAAGTTTATACATATAACGAAATTCCTGGGGGTGCAATTAAAAACAATGTTAACTGTGAATAACAAATTTTTTGGCGAATGTGGAATAAACGGTCTGTTATTGACACATACTATCAGGAGATTTAAACTTCTCCTAAGGAGACTTCCAATCCTACAATTGTTCCACCTCTTCTGCAGTATTGCTGAGCAGTATCCCATTATTACCTGACGGGATAGAGGGAGGACGTCGAAAAAATTGAAAGAATATATCAAACTCGCACATACGCTATTTGGAACTTCTATTTATTATTATTATTATTATTTTCGAGCTTCGTATAAGCGTGGAAGAGTCGAGAGCCTGAAGTGATTCTATGAACCCATTACGAAACACTTCACTGTGAATAACAGAATAATCGTGTAAATGAAGGGCCCCAGCAGAAGGTAATTTCCGTTATGTAGCACTTATTGTTTCAGTCACATTAAGAATACTTTATAAGTTCACAAAACGTGAATGATATACTACATGTATACATTTGTGTTGTTGCCACCAGAACTGTTTAATTTTACAACATGCTTACATTTCTAAGATGAATACATATTTAATTACGTCTAGATCTTATGCAGAGCGCTGAAAAGAGAGAATTGTTTCCTGTGTCATATGATTGCTATCTAGGTGAAACATTATATGGCAGCTATGTTTATCATGATTCTATTCTTTAACTTAGTTAAATATTTGAATGAAATGCCAAAGATAATGAGACTACTCATTTAATTGCAAAATAGCTCTATCTGGAGTTGTTTATACTAAACATTTGGGTAGGTTTGCAGAAACTTTTGATACTTCGAGTGTTGAGCCCGGCTTTGAGAGCGGGGCGTGTATTAGCCGTGGCTTGCGAGCTACGGGCAGGCCGGTCAACCACAGCTTGGCGCAAACCAGCCAGGCCGGCCGCGGTGGCCGAGGAGACTGAGGCGCTCCAGTCACGGTCTGCACGGCCACTACGGTCGGGGGTTCGAATCCCCCCTCGGGCATGGATCTTTGTGCCGTCCTTAGTATAAAGTACTTGATAAGTAGTTTGTAAGTTTAGAGACTGATGACCCCGTAGTTAAGTCCCATAGGCTTAACAAACATTTGAAACCAGCCAGCTGGCGATCGCGGTGGCGACCAACAGCCCCCAGCACGGCGCAAAGCGGGGCTCTGACGTAATTACAGAATGTTTACTTCCTGGCATCATAGTAAGAGCGGAAATCAGAAATTAAATCAGGCCGTCTCGCTGCGAGTAATCAACTAGATATAAAGTCGTCTCTTTTACTGAAGAGAAGCTGGTCCGATGGTGTTATAGATTATATGCTGAGATGCATTATGGAAGAAACAATGAGGGATTCTAAATAAATTATTAGTTTTATTTTTTTATTTTTTTCATCTCGTCTGTATTTTCATATTGCCTAAGTGAGAGACTATGGAAGATCTCTTGGCAACTGAAATAAAATATGAGTTTCTTTTTCCTTTGAGCTACCTTTAAACTGAAGTTTTTTGTAAAAATATACAGTTCCTTTATTATCCTATTGGCCCACTTGAGGTTACGATAGTAACACTAAAATTGGCCTTCGCGATCGTTATTTGAAAGCTCCAATTTTAAGTGATAATAACGGCTTAACTATTCATCTGACACGATCTACAACTTTTCTCTCATATGGTTTTTTTTTTTTTTTTTTTCATACCCCGTATCGTTTCAGAGATATTTGAAAAAAATAACGGCGATTTTGAGATGTCTGTCTGCCCGTCTGTCTGTCTGTCCGTAACGTGATCCCACTTTCTAAGACGAACCGTTCACCCGATTAGCACCAAATTTTACAGACATAATTGTAGGCCGCCAGAGTCCAGAACCTCCCTTTTTGAAATTTTTCGGACAAAAAATACGGCAGTAATACAAAAAAAAGCTGTGTGTAATATAATTGTAACTGCAAACGAACCGTTCATCTGACACGAAAATTGAATAACCGAATTTATAGAGGAGTAAATTCTCTACAACTTTCCTCTGTTATGTTTTCTTCATACATCGTATCGTTTGAGAGATATTTGCAAAAATAACTGCGATTTGAAACCGTCCATTTATTTTACGAAAACCAGCCGTTCGCAGATGTCACGTGACATTCCACGCCCAGAACTCTCTCTGGCATACTCCATCTCGTGTTGCGTATTTGATGATTTTCTTATTATAAGTTACGCGTTGTTATTTCAAAGCAACGGCGCACTAAAGAATTAACAAAAACACGTCGTTCTTCGTACGATAAATGATAATCTAGTGTCTGAAAATGCCATATTAGCAGCAGTTAAAAACTGCCATTAATAGTAGGAAAATAAAGAATCTATTTCGTAATTGTTCACTGTAGTGTACTGGGCAGCGTCTTGGATTATGATGCACATGGTCGGTGGTTCGAGACCCGCCACTACCAAATATTTTTTCTCCTTTTTTCCTAAAAGGGTTACGTATTGGGTGCTGAGATATTATCACAATAGTAGAGTCGTAATCGTATCACTATAATTTTTTATTATTTACATTATTATTTTTGTCCGAAATGTTTTAAAACATTGCTAAAACTACGAATTTAAAGTGGGCCGTAAAACACGTCAGTGAGATTTCTTTTTCTTATAAATTTATATACCTAGAGACAGTTTTTCGTGTCAATATGTGAAAGGCATTGAGTGAAAGGAAAAGTATTGAATTAAAAGAAGTATGGAAGTCTGGGTTCGATTCCCGCCCGCCGCGGCGGCGTGGCCGAGCGCATTGAGGCGCTATGCTACGATGTGCGATGCCATTCACCGTCGTGGGTTCGAATTCACCCAGGGACATGGATGTTTGTGCCGTCTTTAGTATAAGCTAGTTTATGAGTAGTTAGTAAGTTTAGGGACTGATGACTCCGCAGTTAAGTCCCTTAAGCTTAACAAACATTTGAACATTTTAGACAAGTGACATGTCACAGTTTGTTTTAGGGCCGAGAGAAAAGGAAAGGATGTTTTACAGAACGAAGGCTGGATTATCGGAGATATAAAAGAACACTGCTTCATGGACAGTAAAGAAAGCAGACATTAAAAGAGACAGTATGGCTTTAACGGAAACTACTAATTTTTTTACGTCTTGGAGGAATAGACCAGAAGGACGACTGAGGTTATAATGTAAGGCAGGTAATAGAAAGAGAGAGGGTAAATGGAGGAGAAATTAACAAAGAATAAATGCAAGACCGAATCGTTTGCATTTGCATATTTTCTGAAGGTCAGAGAGTGTATTAATGGATGGAGGGGAAGAAAGAGGTTTATTTGAAATAACAAGATATGCTTTGAGAGCGCTAATGCAAACCGATTACTCTGTATGTATAGAGACAGGGTATAAATGAAGTAAACTCAGATTAATAAACGGACTGCATATTAAAAAAGAACACTCCAATTAAAAAGGCAACTAAAAAGAATAACTACCTCTTATTTCATTTCTTTTGCCAAGTGATCTTCCACTGGCTCTCACTTAGGAAGAAAAGAAAAGGAAGACGTAACAAATCTTTATAGGGACTTTAATATTTTATCCAGAATCCCTCATTATTTTTTACTTCTATCATGCGTCTTGGCATAGACTCTATAAGTCGTCGGACGTAACACCCTGAAGAAGCAACTTCCTCTCATGCCTCCAGAACGCAGTCCCAAAGAGCGTCCGACGTAGTTGGCTGGTTTTATGGCCAGTTCTCTGTTAACGCCATGGCGACCTCAGCCCACATATTTTCCATGGGGTTCATGTCAGCCGCCCGCGGCGGCCAGTCCATGGCATTGACGCCAATCGTGGAGAGCCGCTGCTGGACGGATGCAGACTTGTGAACAGGAGAATGGTCTTCTTGCAGCATTAAGTCCTCTTCTCCATACAGCATTCTCATTGACGGAAGCATCACGTTTTCCAGTATGTGGGCGTACTGTACACTGTCGAGGATGCCTTCTATCCTATGAAGGATTCCTGCTCCTCGGGCAGATATCCAGCCCAAGCAGGAAATGGATATGCGGCCACTTCTTCTCGTCATTGTTACATATTTTCGTCGATGGCGAGTCCCGCGAGGACTGTAATCGACCCTTGGACCGTTGTTACTGGTGGACAACACTTTATCGTCAGTGAAAATAATGTTTTGGCATGAGGCCCTAAGATGGAGCTCTGCAAATGCCAGCCGGTATGTAATAATAGCCTCGTTGAGTTCTTGTTCCACAGCGCGTGTAGTCCAGCGTCCATCAGCCTTCGGCGAATCGTGTCATTGGAGCCGGGGAATTTGGTTACCCGCAGCAACAGCTTCGAGTTTCAGAACGGATTTTGTCTGGTCATAGACACTAGCTCGCGATCCTCCTGCTGAGAGCGTACTCTCTTCCTGCCTGACCCAGTAGCTCTCTCGGTTGTGCCTCTGGCAAGGTAGTTCCTCCACCATCTCGCTGCAGTGGTATATGACACGCCAGACCTTCTGCCAGCCTCTCTGATGGAGCATCCTCCATCTTCAATAAGAGTGACGACTCTCTCTCGAATTGACCTGTCCCAGTGAGCCAATGCCACAGACTGCCTGCCGCCTACTTCCGCTTGTCGCTCTGATATAGCAGGAGAGGAAGTAAACAGTTTACGTCAACATGAGCGTCAGAGTCAGAGACGCGCGCGGCCTGCTGGTCCCTCACGGCACCGCCATCGGCGTGGCCTCGCATCGGCGCCACGCTGTTTCTCGCCGGCCAGCCCGTTATCCATCCAGCCCTGCTACCCTGTAGTTCGCGAGCCACGGCGAATACAGCTCTAGGCCGCAAAGCCACATTCACCTCTTAAAGAATCAAAATTCTTATCTAACCTATCCAAATATGTAGTTTCAACTAACACAACGAGATCTATTACTCTATAACCTGAACTGTCACATAA
Organism: Locusta migratoria; assembly: GCA_026315105.1. Lineage (NCBI taxonomy): Eukaryota > Metazoa > Arthropoda > Insecta > Orthoptera > Acrididae > Locusta > Locusta migratoria. Next base: position 561,100,390 of record CM048755.1, on the reverse strand, counting down.
TCCTTTGACGTTTCATTCAAATAGTTAATGAAGTTATAGAATATAATCACATATTTTGAAGCATTTTTGTTTCACTTTTTGAGGGGGGGGGGGGGCAACAGCATTCTTATTTAAATGCATATATAGAGAACAGTCTAGAGTTCAATAATTTATTTTATTCGACTAGTTTCGGTATTCTTTTAGACAAGTGACAAGTAAATATTTATTGTTAAACCAAAAAAAAAAAGATTTAAAAAAATTCAAATGTTTGTGAAGCTTAAGGGACTTAACTGCGCGATCATCAGTCCCTAAACTTACAAACTACTTATGAACTACATTATACTAAAGACGACACAAACATCCATGCCCGAGGGGGGATTCGAACCCCAGACGGGGAACGGCCTAACGCATCGCAGCAATGCGCTTGGGCCACTCCCCGGGGCATTAAAATAATAAAAAAAGAAAATAAATAAATTAAAAAAATGTGTCAAGGAATGAGATTCGAGATTTTATCACTAATATGCATTTGCTACCTTTTTTCATTCGAAAAAGTAATAATTTTATTCTTTAATGAAATAAGCACATTACGCAGTATTCATGTAATTAGCAGAAATACATATCTTTCTGTTCACCGTCAAGTAAATCTTATTGGCCGGCATAACTCTACTCCTGACTGGCTGCTCTGCCGTTCATAACCTAGCGAGGGCGAGCGCTCCTCGCTGGCGCATAAACTGCAGTTTTACCCTGGCTGACTATAGCGGCTTTCTTCCTCTTCCTGCGCGCCGCTCTGCCCCACCTCCGCCCGCGGGCGCGCCAAGGGTGCCCGCGAGGCGGTGTTTGGCATCCCCGAAGTACATACAGTGACACAGAAATCACGAATGAAAATAAATTCTAAAAACATTTAATTATAAATCTATGACTAAGTGCTACATGAATTTTAAAAGCCGAAAATTAATTCAAGAAGATCTGCCCCATCACATAAAATCCACGGTAACGAGATTCGTGGCAGGGTCCACCAAATGAAAGTTGTTGGCGGGGGAGATAAGGTGTGAAAATTTTGACAGGATCTGACAAATGAAAGATGTGGTATTGAAATGGGAAACTTTATATGGAAAATGGAAAAATTAGAAGACTCTAGCAAGGTCTGACCAAAATGATGGTATGCAAATTAGATGGAATCATGGGAAACTTTATATGAAAGAATAGGCGTTGCTGACCCTACTAATAACAATTGTGTTATAAATCTCAATTTAATTATGAAAAGCCGACCGCTGTGGCCGAGCCGGCTGAGGCGCGTCAGTCACGGTCTGCACAGCCAGTACGGTCGGGGGTTCGAATCCCCCCCCCCCGGGCATGGATGTTTGTGCCGTCCTTAGTATTAGCAAGTTCATAAGTAGTTTGTAAGTTTAGGGACTTATGACCCCGTAGTTAAATCCCATAAGCTCTACAAACATTTGAAAATTTGAATTATGAAAAATGTCACTAGTGAAACCCATACAAAAAATAATAATATGGGGATATATGGCTAAATTGAATGACAGTGAGCATAGATTCTACAGTTAGATTTTCATTACTTGATGCAATTCTTTCTCATAAAAAATGAACGAAACATATACAATTATCATTAAGTTGACCAATTGTGGATAATAATGAAACAATAAGGTTTTGTTCTCCTGCTGTAAATTTTTTGGCAAGTTGTTTGAGCAACGTCACCTGATCACGAAAACAACGCACAATTATTAAAAAGGAAAGACATAATTCTCAGCAATATTCCGGTTCCTGATCTCATATAAAGTAATCGCGTTCCGAATAAGCAGTTGACACAACGAACCCTGTGGGGCACTAGCAATTGCAGGCGATACGTTACCATACACAGTTGTAGGAGCGCCACTTTGCGGATCGCGCGGCCTCCCCTATCGGAGGTTCGAATCCTCCCTCGGGCATCGATCTTTGTGTTTTCTTTAGTATACGTTCGTTCATAAGTAGTGTAAGTTTAGGGACTGATGACCACGCAGTTAAGTCCCATAAGCTTCACTAACGTTTGAACATTTTGATGTCTGCGGCGGTCTGCAATTGTATGCGCTGCATCGTATTTATTAAACGGTACTCAACTGAAATCAGCCGCAGTGATACCGATGGATCCCGGCTTCAACAAATTCACAAGTCTGGCCAAGCGTTGCCCCTTCAGCCAACGTATACCACAATACGTGACTGCTAAATGCACAGATGGCACAAGAACTGTAAATATCGTTATTAGAGCTTCGTAGCAACTAATTCCAGACAGGCTAACCTTGTACTCTGCACGCTAACATTTTCTAAAAAAAGTACAAATTCTGGAGCAGGTGCGAAAGTTGTGAGAAATTCTAAGAGCCGGCCGCGGTGGCCGAGGGGATGAGGCGCTCCAGTCACGTTCTGCACGGCCACTATGGTCGGGGGTTCGAATCCCCCCACGGGCATGGATATTTGTGCCGTCCTTAATATTAGTTAGTTCATATGTAGTTTGTAAGTTTAGGGACTGATGACCCCGAAGTTAAGTCCCATAAGCTATTTGAACATTTGATATTCTAAGAATAGAGACACGAAACAAGAAGTTGTGGGCAACAGAGAGACGACTGTCCCCGTTTGCTGCTCCCACGCAACTGCCCTTCACTCTCCATACTTACTATCTCTCCTACTAGCCAAAGCCCAGGGCCTCGCTTTAGCAAAATAAAAGCTCCTATTTATCTTCAAAAGTAGAAAGCTACGATTGCAATATACAGGATGTTACAACAAGGTACGGCCAAACTTTCAGGAAGCATTCCTCACACACAAAGAAGGAAAATGTTATGTGGACATGTGATGTGTCCGGAAACGCTTAATTTCCATGTTAGAGGACATTTTATTACTTCTCTTCAAATCACATTAATCATGGAATGGAAACACACAGCAACAGAACGTACCAGCGTGACTTCAAAAACTTTGTTACAGGAAATGTTCAAAATGTCCTCCGTTAGCGAGGATACATGAATCCGCCCTCCGTCGCATGGAATCCCTGATGCGCTGATGTAGCCCTGGAGAATGGCGTATTGTATCACAGCCGTCCATAATACGAGCACGAAGAGTCTCTACAGTTGGTACCGGGATTGCGTAACAAGAGCTTTCAAATGCCCCCATAAATGAAAGTCAAGAGGGTTGATGTCAGGAGAGCGAGGAGAAGAACCAACTCAAGGCTTGAATAAATTAATAAATTCTCGGGTAACGCCGGGTTTTCAGCTACTCCGTGCTAATCCATACATCAAATGGGCATCTGCCAACTTCGCATTTGTAAACATTGCACCGGCCGCGGTGGTCGAGGGGACTGAGGCGCTCCAGTCACGGTCTGCATGGCCACTGCGGTCGGGGGTTCGAATCCCCCCTCGTGCATGGATATTTGTGCCGTCCTTAGTATTAGCTAGTTTGTAAGTAGTTTGTAAGTTTAGGGACTGATGACCCCGTAGTTAAGTCCCATAAACTATACAAACATTTGAACAATTATTTTATTTTTATTTATTTATTTGTTTTTTTTATTTTATTTTACTTTATTTTTTAAATAAAAAAAATTTTTTTTTTAGTTTTTTTGTAAACGTTGCACTGACTGCAAAACCACGTTCGTGATGAACACTAACCAATTGATGCTACGTACTGATGTGCTTCATGCTAGTAATGTAGAGCAGGGGTGGGCACGAGAGCTGCTCGCGCGGCTGCCCGCGAGCAGCGAGAGCCGCGAGGGCAGCGATGAGCGGCCTTGAGAGCCAGCAGTGCGGGTAGCAGGGCTGTGCGGCGTGGCTGGTGCACAGTGCACAGGTAAGGGGGCAACTGTGCAGCTGTGAGGGCGCTGAGTAAGGGCAAGCTGAAATACTTACTGCACGTACAAAACACATGAGATCGTTTCAAACTGATGCGGCTTCCGTGAAAAGAGCACCAGTACAATCATATCTGACTCAGCATGTTTGAGTGGGAAGTAAGTGTTAATAGTGCTTGCCCGAAATTGTATATCCTGTACCATGCAACAATTGATCATGTAAGGATGAAACTCAGTTTCGAACCACTGTAAAACCTACTTTCGTAGCCACAAATAGAACGTAGACGTAAATAATTAAGAAAAGACTCTTTTATTCTAAATTTTACGTTATATTTTCACAGAATTGTGTAGATTTTTTTTAAACAAAATGTAACAAAACTGAACTTTCTGCAAGTAAAAACCTGCTTCATTACAATGACGAGAAACTGGGTGGTCGGTCAGAAGGTAGCAATTATTAAGGTTCATTACATCCTTAGGAAAGGATTAAAACCGACACCATTCTGAAGGGGAAAAAAATTCCACAACTCAAGACCTGAGAACAATGGAAAAAGTTCCCTGCCTATGTCAGTGATACCACAACGAAGTTGTCGTGGTACGATAAAGAACTTCTCAAAAATAACCAAATAAGTACGTGGGAAAATTTGTAAGCTAAAGGAAAATAAAATATCCCTGCTGCGGGAAGCAAAAACCTAGGAACTATTAAGATAAGTATAATTTATCAAGTGTAAAACAAAAACCTTCTCCCTGGAGGAAGTAAAAGGGATAACTAAACTTAACACCTATGATATATAGAAAACATAAAGGGGAAGAAACTCTGTGATCACAAAGCCTATCAGTTTCCTGTCAAGATAAACAACAAGGTGACATACACATAAAAGAATTGTCACTTCAAAGGAGAGGTACTACGAACAAAAAAGAAATAAGCATTAATTTACATCATTCTGGATTTATTTGAAATGATTTTGAACCAACATCTCGAAGTTATCGAGAACGAGTGGTTCCGCGTGGTTTAGTGGTGTACGCGGTTAGTCGAGTGTGAGTGGGGGGCACTGCTGGCTGGCGGAGTGGGGGGGAGCCGCGAGCAGGCCGTGTGAGCCGTTGAGAGCGCTCGCGCTCGCGAAACGGCATTTGCCCAGCCCTGCTGTAGAGCAATGTGTCGCATGTCAACACAAGCACTGAAGTCAACATTACCTTCCTTCAATTGGGCCAGCTGGCGGTGAATCGAGGAAGTACAGTACATACTAACGAAACAATTGGGTATTTTGACAATTGTCTGCACGAATTATTTCAATTTACATTTAAAGAGAAATGAGCTCTAACACTGAAATAAAGCGTTTCCGGACACATGTCCACATAACATATTTTTTTTCTTTGTGTGTGAGGAATGTTTCCTGAAAGTTTGGCCCTACCTTTTTGTAACACCCTGTAATTATTTATTTTATGATGACCGGTTTCAATGGGCTATGCCACCATCATCGGATCGTATAAAATTATACAATATGATCATCTTGCGTAAATTAAAAAGTAAAGGTTAAATCGTACGTGAAACATAGCACTTAGTCGAAATATAAAATACGTAAGTTAAATCATCAACGCCTTTAATAGAGGACGATTAGAGTCATCAGGCTCTATACGATGTCACCATTTGAAGCAAACAGGAGCCATGCTATGGATATGCACTCGTCCATCCTACAGCCAAGTGAGGCAGTTTAAAAGCGTTCAAATTGTGGCTTTCTGAATGGCGGGATTGTCCTTTCGGAGAACTGCGATACAAGACGGATGTGGTGCGACGATACTAGTTGGAATGGTCACGTAAACATTGTCATACACCTAACGAGGACCTTGAAGACCATGCGTCACGGACGTCCGCTAAATTGACGTATTGTAAGGGCAGAAGTGTTCGACTGTACCGCTACCACAGCACATACAAGAGGTTTTGTGAGCCTAGAAGCGTCAACGCCGCGGCCGAGCGGCCGAGCGCATTGAGGCGCTATGCTGCGATGAGCGAGGCCATTCCACGTCGGGGGTTTGAATGCCCCCTCGGGCATGGATGTTTGTGCTGTGTTTAGTTTGTAAGTTTAGGGACTGATGACGTCGCAATTAAGACCCATGAGCTTTACAAACTTTTGAACATTTTAAGTGTCAACACGGTGTTTTGAAAACCCGTTACTAGCAGTGAGACTGTATGTACGCACATGTCTACCCGTACCCCACTCTAGCCAACCCATTGACTTGCAGAGTTCCAATGTTGCTCTTCAGTGTGGGATGCGTACTTGATGGGAATGATAGAGGGTAAAAAGAAGAGCCAAGGGAAAGCAGCACGCATCGTCTTACGTTAATTTACTAAGCACCAAAGCGTTACAAAGAAGACTGGAAAACTACAAGGGCAGACGCTGCAAGACTCTGGATGCTACTGTTGAAGTTACGAAAGTGCACGGTTCTGGAATACACTGCTTCCGCCTACGTTATCTCATGAAAAGACCGTGAGGGCTAAGTTATAGATATTAGAGCCAACATGGAGACTTACCAGCACACGTTTTCCCCCAATTCATACACCACTAGCACAAAGAAATGACTGAATGACAGTGGCAAGTGCACTGCACCACACATGTGGTGGCTTTCGGAGTATAGAAGTAGATGTATAAGTAGTCATCTACCTAACTTAATTTAAATCTTCCAGACGCAATAGAAACGAAAACTTTATAGTGACTTTTTTTACAGGGTTTTCCATCGCGCTTATTGCGAGCTTACTTGCAGTAGACAGTAACACGCTCATCCACCTGCACTCATCTGTGGTGTTCCCTGGCGCTAAGCTGAGCACTGACAGAAACATCATTTTCCTGCCACCGCCTGAGATGGACTAGAAAATGCGACCTGGAGCCAGGTTCAAGTCTCACAAGAAGAGGATGGCTACTCGTCATCACCAAATTCGTCAAATTTATGGTAAATGTAGGTCGTGGTGAGACACGAAAGTGCCCCAAGTGGGAAGTCCAGATGGCCAAGCGTTTAGGAAATAAAAGGATGTTTGTCACGGATCTATCACGATATGCACCTTATCAACTGTCCCTGCGATAGCATGTTTAGGAAGCGGTGTTTGGCTCAGCGGTAAAAAAAAAAATCGGATTCATATTGAGAAGGTGCCGGCCGCGGTGGCCGAGGAGACTGAGGCGCTTCAGTCACGGTCTGCACAGCCACTACGGTCGGGGGTTCGAATCCCCCCTCGGGCATGGATATTTGTGCCGTCCTTAGTTGTAGGTAGTTCATAAGTAGTTTGTAAGTTTAGGGACTGATGACCCCGTAGTTAAGTCCCTTAAGCTTAACAAACATTAAAAAAAAAAAAATATATTGAGAAGGTCGCAGTTTCAGCTCCACCCGCCGGTTATTTTTTTCCTACTCCTTGGCAATGCGTAAACCTACATATTGTACCCATAGGGACGTGAGGACAAGATTAGATTAATTACAGCACGCACGGAGACATTTAAAAAATCAATCTTCCCGCGCTCAATAAGTGAATGGAATGGGAAAAAAACCCTAATAACTGGTACAGTGGGCCGTACCCTCTGCCATGCACTTCACAGTGGTTTGAAGAGTACTGATGAAGATGTAGATTAACCGCAACATCATATAGGTTATTTTATTAATGTATATGTAGGGCCCAGTGGTCTTGAGGTAAAGTGCTCGACTGGAAACCGAAGGGTCGCGGGTTCAAAACCAGATCGGACCTCGGATTTTTTCAGTCTGCACTTTAACCCATCCTTCACCTCTCAACGATGTGAGGAGTCGCCAGAAACGACACGTGGTTCGGATTCCACATTAAGCTGTAGGACCCCTTCCCCGGTTGGATAACTGGGGTAGGTTAGGGACACGCAAGTCCAATTGAAAGACTTGCACCAGGCCAATGAGCCACACGAAATTAATTAATTAAATTAATGTATGTAAGATAAAAAAGGATGGGCATTGGATGAAATTCGGGACTTCCATTCTTTTGCAATTGATCAGTTACGTGTACCGGGGAGATATTCACTGAAGAAAGAGGAGAAGCAATAATTTTGACCGCATTTGAAAATAATAAAGGAAGGGAAGGAAAAAGGATAGGAAAGAAAGGATTGACAGTGGCCGCATTTGGGCAATGATATTAATCAATGGCAACAAGTGAAAATGTGAGCCGGACCGGGAATCGAACGACGAGTCTCCCGCTTCGGGCCAACGGTCGCCTTAAACACAACGACGCCAGCCGCCGTGTGCCCGCCCCCGCAGTTAACATTGAGTACACATATATTTTTTTATGTTTTTTTTGTTATATTTGAATGTAATGTAGTTTCTTGCAATTAATGAAACAAAAGAAAAGCAGAATAAACGTGGAAAACCACCAAAAAGAACCACTATGGGTGACGTCACGGCACGTGGCCGCCGCCAATGCAGCTCCACGGCCAAAAATACTTTTTTTTCACAAAATGAAATCAATTCTACATAAGTCCTCTTTTTAGCGATGCATTTGTTAACATTGCGCATGATATACAGAATGGTGCTGCGATTCCCACAGATTTTTCAGAGGGTACTATCACACTTTTACCGAAGTCGACCGACATACCGAGTGACCATGATGTTCGACCAATTACCTTATTGAACGCGGACTTTAAGATTTTTACCCGCTGTGTGGCATCAAGGATAAGGTCGGTTTTACCCACCGTCCTTTCACAACATCAAACCTGCGCTGTCAGAGACAGGAACATTTTTGACGCCATTCTAGCATACCGTGACTGTATCGGTTATGTCAGGAGTGCACGAGTGCGAACAGCTGCGGTACTCTTAATAAATTTTAGTAATGCCTTCGACCGTGTTAGTCATATATACCTAAGAAAAGTAATGGTTAGCATGGGATTTGGGATACCATTCACGTCCATGGTTCAGAATCTTTTGGGGAGCGCCACTTCTAGAGTACGGGGTAACGATCAATTTACTGAGCCCTTTCCACGGTGTCGCTCAGTGCGTCAGGGGTGCCCCATGTCAATGGCGCTGTTTGCCATTGCTTTGGATCCCCTCCTCCGCACCATTGCAGAAGCATGCCAAGGAATCTCGATTGGTGAATGTCGCCTCAGATGCAAAGCATACGCCGACGACCTCGGTGTTTTCGTCGACGGTCCTGAGGATGTGGACACCCTGTACGGTGTGCTACAGCGGTACGAGCGCGCAACTGGGGCCGTGGTAAACCGTCGCAAGACCGTTCTACTCCCGCTGACACCTCAAGCGCACTCCCTAACCGGAAATTGGTTCTGCGTTAAGGAGTAGCAGAAGGTCTTCGGTATCTTGCTGTCGCCGAATCCACAGCGGATGGAGGCTCTCAACTGGCGCCCCACCCTCTGCAAGATCCGCGCCGTCGCCAGGATCTACGCGGCTCGCCGCCTCGCCCTGCGTGACAAGGTCTCCCTACTCGGTAGCCACGTCCTGGCCCGTGATTGGTTTCTGGCCCAGGTGCTGCCCGTGCCCAAACAGCTGGCACGCTTCGTACAGCAGGCGGTTTCAAATGTTTATATAGCTTATGGGAGCCGGCCGCGGTGGCCGAGGGGACTGAGGCGCTTCAGTCACGGTCTGCACGGCCACTACGGTCGGGGGTTCTAATCCCCCCTCGGGCATGGATATTTGTGCCGTCCTAGTTCGTAAGTAGTTCATAAGTAGTTTGTAAGTTTAGGGACTGATGACCCCGTAGTTAAGTCCCTTAAGCTTAACAAACATTTGAACATTTGAGCTTATGGGACTTAACTACGGGGTCATCAGTCCCTAAACTTACAAACTACGTATGAACTAGCTAATCCTAAGGACGGCACAAATATCCATGCCCGAGGGGGGATTCGAACCCCCGACCGTAGTGGCCGAGCAGACCGTGACTGGAGCGCCTCAGTCCCCTCGTCCACCGCGGCCGGCAGACAAGTTTTTCCGTGGCTCATAGTACCTAATTCCAATTTGTAGATACCAGAGCTTACAGTGAAAGAGATTTTTTCACACTATCGAATTTTAATCAATTCTCATAGAGTTACTAGATGACATTTCATACGTGAAAGTTAATCTTTATGACCCCGCCATATCCCCCTGAAGTTTTTCGGTTTTATTGCTATTCGCCCTGTATAAAATAATGAAAATTATGAAATTGTGACTACTAAGGCTGTGGCCTGAGTGCCGCGGTGGAGTAGCTGAGCGGTCTAAAGCGTCTCGCTGCGGAGCGCGCGGTTGCTCGCCGTGAAGGTTCGAGTCCTCCCTGGGGCATGGGTGTGTGTGTTGTACTTAGGTTAGTTTACCTAGGTTTAAGTAGTTTGTAAGTTACGGACTGATGACCACGCAGTTTAGTCCGATAGATTTACAAACATTTGAACAATTTTGGCCCTAGTGCAGCGTGGCGTAAAGCGTAGCGTGAAGCGGAGCGTACAGCGGGCAACTCAAACCTATTTGACGCTATCGTGGTGTCCTGGCGCCTGGCGTTCTGCGCGGCGCTTGCAGCGGGCGGCAGCAGCGGAGAACGGAGCGTGCGCGGCCACTGCAAACTTGTTTGTGTTTTTCGATCGTGCAGCGATCGTGCAGCGTGCGGTGAGTCATGTCCTTTGAGGAAATTGTCTCTGCGGTGCAAGAAAGGCCAGAAATTTGGCAATCCAGTCACAGTCAGTATAAAAATAGGTCACTAGGAAGGAAGACATGGAGTGAAATAGCAACGAAGCTCAATACTGACAGTAAGTAAATATTTTCATTGTATTACTCCGTTTCTACACAATTAATTCACAAACATCGGCAAGTAAACATTTTCATTGTGCTTCTCTGTTATCCCAAAAGTAGTTCACAAACATGTCTCGTACATTTCTTGCCACTAGTTATGAACTGTTGTTTCGTCTTCTTAGATCAGTATGTACAGTTTCTGTGATACTCTATCGTACTGTAATGAAATTCAAATGTTTGTAAATCTATCGGTCCAAACTGTGTGGTCATCAGTCCGTAGCTTACAAACTACTTAAAGCTAGGTAAACTAACCTAAGGACAACACACACACACACACACACACCCATGCCCCAGGGAGGACTCGAACCTCCACGGCGAGCAACCGCGCGCTCCGCAGCGAGACGCTTTAGGCTGCTCGGCTATTCCACCGCGGCTTGTATTGTAATGTGGGTCATTGTTTCCATCATAGTCCCTAATAATTTTATCTAAAAGACATGCTGTTTTGATTATGAGACACGTATGTTGTACATTTGTCTCCAACGGTTTTAATAATATGCGCCATTTTGCAGATAAGATTCGAAATGCGCATTCAGCGCATTTTCGAGCATGAGAAAGGTGTTCATTGTAACACCTTCGTTTATTACTCAGAGTTCTTTCCGCAAATGGACGCATGAAGTTTGGCTTCAGTGGGTATGCTTGATCAGCAATAAAAACGTATGGCAAAGAACTTTTTGTTTGAGCGATTAAGTCTCGTGATGGTATATTCAGATTTCCACTTCCCCTCAACTTATTCAGCACAGAATGGTGGAAAGTTCCGCCATCACTTTGTCTCCCCCTCGCACCAACTTCTGTCGCTATAAATTTTATGTAAGCATCGGCAACAGCTTGTAAAACCACAGAGAAAGAATTCTTATAATATGCCGATCCAGACCGGTCTCGACAAATGATTTTACAAGGTTCACCGTCAAGTGCCCCAATGCAGTGCGGAAATTTCCATAATCTATTATAGTCATTTGCTATTTTTTCATTTCACCTTGAGACGGAATTGCCATGTATGTGTCAACAAGTTCTGACCATATTGCTGCACATGTCATACACTATTGTTGCTATTATTGTTTTTTCCGTGCGTAAGCTAAAGGCCAGAGCTATGAATACTATTCCTGTAGAAAGATATCTGTAACAAGAGAAAAGATCGAAATGTGTATTTCAGTTTCTACTTTTTTCTTTCAGATGACTGAAAAAACCGATGGAAGTATCTAAAAGATCAATTCAGAAAATAAATGAAGAAACAAACAAGCTGTAGGTTGGGATCAGAAGCCCCTTCAATCATTACATCGTCTTGGCAATACTTCCCATTAATGATGTTTTTGCCCGATGAACTAACTCCAGCAAAGTCAACAGGCAATTTAAATACTGAAATCGACACAGAAGATCCTGAAATTTCAAGCTGAAACATCACAGCAACTTCACAACAAGAAGACAATGATGGGCAGTAATTCATTAGGAAAAGAAAGCGAAACGCAAATGCTTTGCGAGAAGACATGCGCGCATTAGAAAAGCAGAAACTATTGCTGATGCAGAAACTAAATGAATCTGAAACAAGTGAGAAGTTAAGGCAGGATGAACATTATTTGTTTCTGATGAGTATCCTGCCTGCGATAAAGAAGTTGTCTGACCTACAGAAATTCCGTTTTTGGGGCAAGATCAGTGATTGGTTGCTTGAAGCCATGACTGAAAATGAGACTGGTTTTCCGTATCTCCCAGGACAATATCAAAATCAACTAAATACTTCTTGGTAATTAATACTTCACACGTAAACTCACATTAGGCTACCTTTATCGGCCACCTTTAAAGTACGAGGGATTAAATGCAGTTTTTCACGTAATGTAATGCTAGCTTCGTTTACGTTCAAATAATGTAATACTAACTTTGTTTACAATAAAACTGAAACAAAATAAAATATTGTTGAATTCACTTAGACTTACCTCAAAGTAACTATAAGTTTCTTCCTCTGGCTATATAGTAGAATGGAAATTGGTGCATGGTACTCTAAAGCGTGCATCGATTATTTTAAAAATATAATCAAATGTAGTCACATACATTCTTGTGTATTCATAGAATTTATCAGTATCTGATTGTAAACTTCCATAGTGTATTGTAGCCGGCCGCGGTGGCCGAGGGGACTGAAGCGCTCCAGTCACGGTCTGCACGGCCACTACAGTCGGGGGTTCGAATCCCCCCTCGGGCATGGATATTTGTGCCGTCCTTAGTGTTAGCTAGTTCATAAGTAGTTTGTAAGTTTAGGGACTGATGACCCGTAGCTAAGTCCCATAAGCTCTACAAACATTTGAACATTTTTGTAAACTTCCATAGTGTATTTGTACTCTCCAAACAATTCTCTTTGTTTCACTAGAAAACTCGGACCTTTCTTTACACTGAATAAATCGACTTATAAAAAAGTATTTTCTTCCAATAAAAAAGCAGTCAACACTCCATTGTTTGACCTCTGCCGAACGCGAAACGCTGTCTTGTCAGCTGGCCGTGGCCTGCCGCGTCAGCTGGGTTCTGCCCGCTCCGCGCCACGCCGCACTCAGGCCGTGTGTTGCACGCTGTACGCCCCGCTTTACGCTCCTCTTTACGCCCTTCTGCACTCAGGCCACGGCCTAAGATACGAAAAACTGTTCTATTTTTTTTTTGTTTAAATTTGACAGCAGCCTGAAATCAGCTAGGGACTTTTACGAAGTCTGAGAGGTATATAGACTGGTGTGGTCATGTTGGTGTGGTGTCATGTCCGAAAAAACAAATGGTTTTTCTTTTATATATTATGGGACTTAACTACAGGGTCATCAGACCCTAAACTTACAAACTACTTATAAACTAACTAACACTAAGGACGGCACAAATATCCATGCCCGAGGGGGGATTCGAACCCCCGACCGTAGTGGCCGTGCAGACCGTGACTGGAGCGCCTCAGTCCCATCGGCCACTGCGGCCGGCCCCAAAAAACAGATACCACAGCAATTTATATACACTGAATAGGTAAAGGATCTGGTATTGGTTCAAATGTTTGTAAATCTATCGGACCAAACTACGTGGTCATCAGTCCGTAGCTTACAAACTACTTAACCTAAGGTAAACTAACCTACGGACAACACACTCACCCGTGCCCCAGGTAGGACTCGAACCTCCACGGCGAGCAACCGCGCGCTCCACAGCGAGACGCTTTTGACCGCTCGGCTACTCCACCGCGGCACTGGTATTGGCGTGTGTATGCAAACACAGAGATATTTAAAAACTCAGACGACGGTCGGAGACGCCTATATAAGCCAACAGGTGTCGGGAGCAGGCGTTAGATAGGTTGCTGCTGCTACAGGGGCAGGTTACTACGTTTTAAGTGAGTGGTGGTGTTGTCGGCCCACGAGAGATAGGACACAACATATTCTAAGCAGCGATGAGGTGGGGATTTTGCCGTACGGGCGCACGGCCATTTCACAAATGCACCGTTAATATCGGAAATCCATAAAAGCTTCAAATCTCCAACACTGCTGCTGCCGGATAAAGCTCCTGAAGAACGTTACCAACGACGACTGAGGAGAATCTTTCAACGAGGCAGAAGCGCGCACCTTCCGCAAATTGCTCGTATTTCAATGCTGGGCCTTCAAAGAACGCCAGCATGGGAATTGTACAGGATGAACAGCCAGTCTAAAATAGTTTAGGGAAATAATTCAAAAATTTTATTTCAAAACTTCGTCTAAGTTTTAAAAGTGTTCAAATTGCTCAAATGTTTGTTAAGCTTAAGGGACTTAACTGCGGGGTCATCAGTCTCTAAACTTACAAACTACTTACGAGTTATGAACGACCTTATACTAAAGACGACACAAACATCCATGCCCGAGCAGGGATTCGAACCCCCGACCTTAGCGGCCGTGCAGACTATGACTGGCGCGCCGCAGACCGATCGGCCACTGCGGCCGGCTTAAAAGTGTTCTCCCAGTTTAACATCGGCCGTGACAACGTGACCAAGCCTGTCCACTTTGAAGGACAGAGCCGGCCAGAACCGGTAGTGACCGCTGACTCTAAAATGACGCCACCCTTCTGGCGTCCGTGCTATAACTACTGACGTTTCCATACTACGGTGGAGCCAATAGCAGACACCCACGACAGAAGACTTGTGATGCTGCTGAAGTACTCTGACGTGCGAGAATGAGTTCGTTCGCTGTCTCTTCCGTTTTAGTTCTCCTACAGAACACATGGAGTAGACGAGCGGTCTAAGGCGCCTCGCTGCGGAGCGCGTGGTTGGTCGCCGTCGGAGGTTCGAGTCCTCCCTGGGGCATGGGTGTGTGTGTGTGTGTGTGTGTGTGTGTGTGTGTTGTCCTTAGGTTAGTTTACCTTAGTTTAAGTAGTTTGTAAGCTACGGACTGATGACCAAGCAGTTTGGACCGATAGATTTACGAACATTTGAACAGAACGCATGCACTCTGGAAGGCCAGCCTCTGTGTGGGGCGAACGGCTTCGTGGCGTCCGCTCCCGCCTAGCTGCTGTTAGGTGTCAGCCATTAACTGTGTGAACCGTAACAGTTCCATTTCCATTTTCTAATCCACTAACTTAGATTGGCACTCATTCATTGCACCCGACCTCAGGGCGAGTTCTGCTACGTATCCTGTAATTTTAGAATATAGGCAATATTAACTTGAATCCTAACTTTTATTCATCAGTCTACCCTTCCTAGGGCGGCCACTAGCCTTTACCTCTTCGCCTTCCATCCTGACAACGCCTGGCCTCCAACCCATCTTATTTGTACAGCAGTGAGATGGGCTCTACAGTTTTCGTATCATCCGAGAGATAAAAATTAAGCCATCGATATGGGCTTTCGGACCTTTAACGAATTAGGCTAACCGGGAACATGACCGAAGAGAACAAACACCATAGCAATAATTGTAAATATGCCTCCAACAGGCAATTGGCAATTTCAATGCGGACACATTAACAGGCGCGATCCCTTGCGGGAATCCAGTATAGGAGGCGAGCAAGAGGAACAATGGGCATGGGGCACTAACGTCGTAGTATGCTATAAGTTGAGAATTTGGGTTGGAAGGGAAGCATACCTAGATGGCCTGATTGGTTAAGGAGACTGCTGGCCGAAAGCGGAAAATCCAGGTTGGAATCCCAGTCCAACAGAAATTTTCAACTTCGCCGTTAAATTTATTTCACTTCCCTGAAAAGGTCGAAATCTATCAATGTGAATGTTTGTTCGGTGTACGTTTATCACGTCTGAACCACAAGACATAAAGAGCTCAAAATTTGTACAGTTACTAATGTCTACCCGGGGAAGGCTTTAGGCACGGTTTTATGGCGATCGGATAGCTATTTATCTATATATATTAATGTGAATGTCTGTTCGGTATACGATTATCACGTCCGAACGACAAAACGCAGACACTTAAATATTTGTACAGTTACTAATTTATACCTGAGGAAGGTTTTAGGCACGGTTTTATAGCGATCTGATAGATATTTAGTAATTTGAAGAATAAAACGCGAAATGCGGAACAATAATTACTCTTTGAAAATTATATTTACTCTTTGAAAATGGTTTTATTGGTTGCATTGTTGCTTGAGGGTTGATAATGATAAAAGAGTGGAGTATATTGGAATGGAAAGTTATCTGTGTATATAAAATTTTATGTGTGTGTTTGTTAATATTTCGTTCTGCAGCGAAAACTACAGAACGCAAACGAATGGTCTGTGTATAATTGTTGTACGAAGTCTCAGGTTCTACACCATAGCAGTTCCATGCCGATAGCTATAAGGGGGGTGGAAGGTATGGTGGTTGAAAGTCGTCAAATTATTAAAAAATTCGGACTGAAGGCCAGCAATGACGTTTGCGACTCTATAGCAAGGAGGTTACATACAGCGAAACGTGATGCCATAGACCATATCTTTGGTGTAAGCGTGCTACAATGTCTTCAGCTCTTTCTCTGTAAGGATAAACATACGAATAAGGAAATATAAGAATGAATAAATAAAGCAGTAAAAAAGAAATTTCTTTTAATACATGTCTTTAAAAAATCCATTTGACGTTTCGCGCATTTCATCAAGTGATCGGTCTGTGAAATTATTACAATCATATTGTTGAATTTCGTGATTGGATTCTTCGAAACGAGTGCGTTTTTACTTGTGATTTGATCTACACTACTTACTTTCCTGATAATGTCGATTAAAAATGTTTGTTTCTAAAGAAGGTATTGTATTTCACTGCATCCTTCAAAACCCGCCTCATAGCACACTACTGAAAGATAGCTTATCTATCATAATCACCACGCGAGCGGAGCCGCGGGTTTAAGCTAGTATTTCTATATATTGAATTCGTAAAAAGAAAAAGCTTGTGTAAGAAGCACCTGTAAACTATTTGCAGTTCATAAAGATTAAATCTGAACTGAAGACAGACTCCGAATCAGAGATAAAATTTAGCGACGCCAATGGTTGCCGTGGATACGACGGTGTGCGGCATCAGTGCCGAAGCAGACGATGCGCCAGAAGTATAATGGCCAGGGAACGCCATCGGTTGCCATGGAGACAGAAAACGTTTGTATGTGCAAATACCACTGCTATCGTTTGTTGTGCCGATAGCTGCAGACGGCGTCCCCTGCCGTTACATGTGCAGCGAATCGTCTGCTTCGCCACTGACGCGACGTATCGATCGAATCCACTCCGCCGTATCCACGGCAACCATTGGCGTCGCTACATTTTATCTCTGATTCAGACTCTGTTTTCGATTACGATTTTGTCGTTATCAACTGCCAATAGATGGCTGCTACTTCTTACACAGTCATTTTCGTTATCTCTTACGCATTTGTAATTTCTCTTTACAAATTAAATTCTTGACAATAACAACTAAGTTTTATAGATAAGAAATTCCATTTTTTATCCACAGTGGGTTATTTATATTTTTGTAGTATCTTTTACATAAGAAACTAAGACTTCTCCCTTATACCTCCCAACGTTCTCTCTCTGTTTAGAAGTCGCCACAAGCTCATCTTCTCAGCGCCAACGTGCAGTATACTGTCTTATTTAATCTTGTAAATCATTTGTGTAAAATGTATCATTCTTTTGTACCTGTTTCCCTCCCAGGTAAATTTTATTTTACTTTAGAGATAAGTCGGTCTGATTATGATCTAATATAAGATCTAAAGTGGTTACCTTTATTTTAAAAAAATGCACTGGCGTGTTTTACGGCCCACTTTAGATTTGCCTGTGGTTTTATGATTTTTTGCAAACATTTCGGACACAAATAATAAAAATATAAATAATATAAATTGATGGACAATACGATTACGAATTTAGTATTGCGATTATATCCATGCACCCATCACGTCATATTCTTTTTGACCGTATTTTAACAAACAGCCAAAATTATTTGATATTTGAGTTTTAGCTTTTATAAATATACTCTTTTTTGAACTTTTACTACTTTATACTATTATTTTAATATCTCTCCCACATTTTCATTATCACTTAATTTACTCATCTTAGGGAACGATCTTATTGTACGAGTATAAATAGGATAGATGCCAACATAACTTTTATTTTATTTATTCAAGACGCGCGGTTTCGACACTCTATGGTGTCATCATATGGTCCCATTCACACTAAACTGCTTATTATAGTGTTCCACATAAAATCTGGTAGGTGTACTGTATGATAGGTATTTAGAATATCATGTCCTGGTAGATACTCAGATATAAAATAGAAAGTTGATCAAAATTAAAACAGTAAAATATACATAAAATAATAACCACCACAGTGCACATGTCTGGTTCGTTTTAGGAGGTGCTCAACATTTCACGTACAGAATTCAGTCACGTGGCATCCCTTACCCGAACCGTTTCCCGAAACTCTCTTTTGTATAAGCCGTCTTGCTTTCTGTATTTGATGATTTTCTTATTATAACTCAAGCGTCGTCATTTCAAAGCAATGGCGCACTAAAAATTATCAAATCAAATGTTCAAACTTGGATTTCTATATTACGAAAATGTTCAAATGTTTGTAAAGCTTATGGGACTTAACTGTGGGGTCATTAGTGCCTAAACGTACAGACTACTTATGAACTAACTTATACTAAAGACAGCACAAACATCCATGCCAGAGGGAGGATTCCAACTTCTGACGCGGGAGAAAATTATCAAAAACACGTTCTTGTTAAGATAATGAATTACAATATAATGTCTAACACTGCCATGTTTGCCGATAACACCAGCCATCGATGATACACGAATTACGGATTACTCTCGCAGCTGTTCGGCGTAGTGTAATGGGCGGCGAATTAGTCTGTGATGCACGAACATGTTAGACGGTGGTTTGAAACTTGCCGGGCGCGATGGCTCAGAGCGCTCGGTCAGAGGGTTGCCGGCGTGGTAGCTCAGCGTGCCCGGTCAGAGAGCTCGACGCCCTCTTAACGAAGAAACTGAGTGAACGACGAAACGATCAAAATTAAACAAAATAAACCAATGTCCACAAAGGACCGATCAAACCGAAGAACCAATGAAAAGAAAGAAAAAGAGAGAGGGCTCAACGCCATCTGTAATAAAAATAATTTAAAAAAATAATAAAAAAAAACTGAACAAAATTCTCATCGAATAACCAAGAACGAACGTGAACAAACGACCACAAACCATCGATCTACCAGAAGAAAAAATGTAAATAAATTAAATAAAAACCCACCGCTGGATTTTTTCATCTTGTTTCCTAAAAGGTTTTCGCACACTCTTGTTAACTGGCACAACTATATTCTGCAAGAGTCTGAGTTGTTCAAAGGTAGAAAACGTAGTCACGGTTCGAAAGACAATACTTGCTCTTTATTTTAGTGCATAACAAAGGAACACAAACGGAGTCATATTTGAACTACAGGAAAGGTAATACAATTTACGTTAAAAGCGTCCATAGCAACCATGCCAAAGATAAACATTTTAGTAGACGCATTGACTCTAATTAATGACTTTCAACATATTCCATTAATAGTGAATAATTGCTTAGGAAAAAAAAAGAAACCAGGTTATTTTTTGGAATGTATACACGTCCCTTCCGGTTCATGAAGGAACGACAGCTGTCACAGATATCTAGGACTCCATTTATATATGAAACTACCAGTATCTGCACGTTATTTAGTATATTCATTATCACAGAATTCTCCACGTTGTTGTGCAAATGCTTCAGAAGAGCAGTGTTCAGTTCGTTGCTACGTTTTTCACTGCATGTTCATAAAATAGAATAAATGCACATTTTAGAGGGAGCACTCTTACATCTGCACAACCCTAAACATTGTAGAAAATAGCTCTACTTAATTAATAAGAGTACCGGAAACCCTTTTTAGGAGCCAAGGCGAAAAAAAATTGTAGTGGCGGGTTTCGAACAACCCACCACACGCATCACAACGTAGCGCACTACTCACTACATTACGGCGAACAGCTTCGACTTTGTCCCTTAATTTTCGTACTGTTTCTGGCTGTGGCTAAAAGATAAAATGACATTTTTAGACACTAGATTGTAATTTAGCGTACTATGAACGACGTGCTTTTGTTAATTCTTCAGTGCGCTACTCCTTTGAGATGACAACGCGTAAGTTATGATAAAGAGCGCGCAGTTGCTCGCCGTCGGAGATTTGAGTCCTCCCTGGGGCATGGGTGTGTGTGTTTGTCCTTAGGTTAGTTTACCTTAGTTTAAGTAGTTTGTAAGCTACGGACTGATGACCACGCAGTTTGGTCCAATAGATTTACAAACATTTGAACAATTTTTGATAAGAAAATCATAAAATATAGGAACCAAGATGGCGAATGGCAGAGAGAGTTCTGGGCGAGGAATGCCACGTGACATGTCCTAACGCCTGGCTTACGTAAAATCAAGTGATGGTGTCATATCGCCGTTATTTTTGCAAATATATCTGTAACGATGTGGGTTAAGAAAAAAGAAAGTTGTAGAGAATTTCCTCCTCTACAAATTCGTTTATTCAAATTTGGTGTCAGATATACGGTTAAGCCGTTATTTTCATTTAAATTTCCAGCTGTCGAAAGGCGATCGCAATGGCCCACTTTTAGTGTTACTACCGTAACCTAAAGTGGTCCAAAAATAAAGTGTATAATTGCTGCTCACTTGACTGATTTTTTCTTCTTAAAAACTATAATACTGCTAATATTGTTATTTGTGTTGAAAGATTTTGTTACTTGTTGCCAACCATACTATTTTGTCGCAGTTTTGCGGCTCAAGTTATTCCTTTCCTCCCCCTCATCTTCCTTCCTTCCTCATCCTTCTTCTCAAAAATTCTAATGTTTGTAAATCTATGGGTCTTAACTACTGCGGTTACCAGTCCCTAGGTTTACAAACTACTTAAACTAACTTAAAGTAACCTAAGAACAACACGTACACCCATGTCAGAGAGAGGACTCGAACCCTTGACGGCGAGAAGCAATGTGTTCTGCAGCAAGGGGCCTTAGAGCGCTCGGCCATTCCAACGCGGGCTTTCTTCTCCTTCATAAAAATTTGAAGTAGCTACGAAAGACATTAAGTGATATTGTAGCTTCTAGAAATTCAGACAAATATTTAAACTCAGCAGTGTCCAGTCGATGAAGTGCAATATAGATCAGTAAATAATACTATTTTATTTTTATTTCTCCAATGTAACAAACTATCTTCAAGAATGTACTAAATAAATCACCAGTCAATAATGACCTCGTTGTCAAATGTTTGTAGAGCTTATGGGACTTAACTACGGGGTCATAAATCCCTAAAACTTAGGAACTACTTATGAACTAGCTTATACTAAAGACGGCACAAACATCCATGCCCGAGGGGGGATTCGAACCCCCGACCGCAGCGGCCGTGCAGACCGTGACTGGCACGCCGCAGACCGCTCGGCCTCTTCGGCCGGCACCACGTTGTCCACAGGACGCTAAACTCTCGTCTTCCTTCTTACTTCTAACTCTGTCACAAGCTTAAAGTTACTGTAGTGTCAAGCTGATGATCACATTGTATATGATGTAGAACTTCATGTTTGGCATTTGGTTTGTATTTAGCCTACCATGGAAGGACAAAATCAAACATTCCT
Source organism: Locusta migratoria (assembly GCA_026315105.1). NCBI lineage: Eukaryota > Metazoa > Arthropoda > Insecta > Orthoptera > Acrididae > Locusta > Locusta migratoria. The sequence goes on along the minus strand of CM048755.1, from coordinate 561,078,791 downwards.
AAATTTCAATCCCGTGTCCTAACATTCAGAACTTCTCAGTTTATACAATAACAACTAATACAATGATAAACTATTAGCGTATGGATGATAGTTTCACGGTAAAGCGCTGGACTCCATTAGAGGTTACAGGTTCGATACTTAAAGTGACTCATGATATTCTTTTTCTTCAGTTTCCATTTTAATATCGCAATCAGCTTTGTGTGGCATATAAACAAACACGTAAAACTTATATGTTATGGCTTTTTATATTAATTTGCTTCGCAGAATAATGTGTTATTTACCACCTTCGTTCTCTCAGATTATTATTCACCTGGAAATTACAGTATTCCAAATGTCCAAATGTTTGTTAAGCTTAAGGGACTTAACTACGGAGTCATCAGTCGCTAAACTTACAAACTACTTATGAACTACCTACAACTAAGGACGGCACAAATATCCATGCCCGAGGGGGGATTCGAACCCCCGACCATAGTAAATTACAGTAGTAGATTGATTGTTACAGCAGAATAAATGAAGAGTATCTTTTATTGGAAATGACGTAATAAGTAAATAACAACGTTTTTTATGTTTAAAAACAGTTTATCCAAATTGAATTGTGAACGTAACAAAAAAATCAGACTAGCTTAAGAATACTACATCTGTCAGTAAGGTGAGTACAAACGACGTTCACGAGCCATTATTGCAGCCTGAGCTGCTTACAGTTTCTCAACACTGGTGTATCTCGTTGTCATATGTGCCACCCATCAAGTCGATAACAATTGAGCTCGAATAGTCCATACCTACCCGTTGCAGTAAGGCATGGGAAAGTGACACTGTGGAATATGACAATGATCCCAAGGTGTGCTCATATAGCGCGCTGCAGCAGTCAATAATTCTTTTCACATAAATCTTTTCGTTTGACGGCGTTGCACTGGTGGGCTTGGTCCTACACTGGGATGTTAAAAAAAGTATGGATAAGGTGCCGCTAAGCCTACATGCGTATTACCTTCTTCCTTCGGCTGAGGATAGGCTTAATCTGGGGGCGCGGCAGTTCTCCGTCGCCGTGCCTTTTTATTCTCGAAGCCATTCGTGATATTTTCGTCGTAGATAAAGCTAGACATCTGATATTTTGTGTCAAATAGAACCTACTATAAAAAATTTTATTCCGAATTATACTCTTTTATATCAAATAGTTTTCAGAACATTACATGTCGAAAATCGTTACTTTTGTCAATTACTCACCAACCATCGAGGTTGTAACGTACTTCTAGCACACACAGAAACTTCATGTCGTTTTTCATCACAGAAGAAGTATCGCTGATATCCAACACTGAATACATCCATTTACACCTGTTCTATACTATTACCACACACAAAAGGCAGGCCGGACGCGGTGGCCGAGCGGTATGCGGCGCGCCAGTCACAGTCTGCACGACCGCTGCGGTCGGGGGTTAGAATCCCCCCTCGGGCATGGATGTTTGTGTCGTCTTTAGTATAAGGTAGTTCATACATAGTTTGTAAGTTTAGGGACTGATGACCCCTCTGCGGAAGATTAATGATCTTTTGGATCCGACCAGTTATAAAAAGTTGAAAAAGGATCCTACAGCGAAAGTGCTGACAGTTTCCCACCATAATAGTCGAGGCGGTCTTCAATTTGTCCATTGTTTGCAGTCGGCCGCTTCTACATCTACATACATACTCCACAATCCACCGTAAGGTGCGTGGCGGAGGGTACACTGTACCACTACTAGGCACTTCCTTTCCTATTGCACTCCCAAATAGAACGAGGAAAAAAAGAGTGCCTATATGCCTCCGTACGAGCCCTAATTTCTCTTAGCTTGTCTTTGTGATCACTACGCGAAACGTAAGTAGGCGGCGGCAAGATCGTACTACACTCAGCTTCAAATTCCGGGCCTCTAAATTTCCTCAATAGAAATTCACGAAAAGAACGTCGTTTTTTTCCAGCGATCCCCAAATGAGTTGTCGGAGCATTTCTGTGACACTCGCGCATTGGTCGAACCTACCGGCAACAAATCTAGCTGCTCGCATCTGAACCGCGTCTATGTCTTCCTTGAAACTGATCTACTGCGGGTCCCAAATACTTGAGTAATACTCAAGACGTGATCGTAGGAGCGTTTTATACGCGGTCTCCTTTACAGATGAAGTACATCTTCCCAAAATTCTCCCAATAAACCGAAGTCGGATATCCGCCTTACTCACAACTGTCCTTATATGTTCGTTCCATTTCATATCACTCTGCAATGTTACGCCTAGATATTTGAACGACGCGACAGCATCAAGAAGCTCACAACTAATGCTGTATTCGAACATTATGGGATTGTTTTTAATACTCATGCGCATCACCTTACATTTTTCTACTTTGAGAGCTAGCTGCCATTCTTCGCACCAACTAGAAATTTTGTCTTAGGCATCCTGTATGCAATTACAGTCAGTTAAAGACGACACTCTCCCATACACCACAGCATCATCAGCAAACAGCCGCAAATTACAACTTACTCTGTCCATAAGATCATTTATATAGATAGAAAATAATAAGTTTCCTATCATACTCACATGAGGCACGCCTGACGATACACTCGTTTCTGATGAACACTCGCCGTTGAGAGCAACGTACTGCCTTCTATTACTTAGGAAGTCTTCCAGCCAGTCACAAATCTGTGAAGCTCGTACCTTCGTTAGCAGTCTGCAGTGTGGCACCGCGTCGAACGCCTTTTTGAAGTCGAGAGAAACACAATCCGCCTTTTGCCCTTCATCCATGGCTCACAAGATGTCATGTGAGAAAATGGCATGCTGAGTTTCACGTGAACGATGTTTCCTAAACCCGTGCTGATTCATAGAAAGAAGCTTTTCCGTTTCGTGGAAATTTACTATATTCGAACTGAGAATATGCTCCAAAATTCTACATGAAACTGATGTCAACGATATTGGCCTGTAATTGTGTGGATCAGTTCTCTTCCCTTTCTTATAAATGGGAGTCACCTGCGCTTTTTTCCAATCACTAGGAACTTTGCGCTGAATTAAAGATTCGCAATAAATGCAAGTTAACCCCGCAGAATACCCTTCGTAAAACCGAACTGGTATTCCATCCGGATCAGCATACTTTTTCGTATTTAGCTGTCTCAGCTGCTTCTCTACACCGGATATACCTATTGCTATGTCCTCCATTTCGGAATTAGTACGTTGATCAAATGATGGTACATTTGAGCGGTTCTCGTGCATGAAAGATTTCTTAAAGGTTAAATTTAGAACTTCAGCTTTCCGTTTGCTTTGTTCTATTACTGCCACGGAATGATCAACGAGTGACTGGATAGTGGGCTTTGAACCGCTTATCGATTTTACACAGGACCAGAATTTTTTCGGGTTCTCGGAAAGATCTTTTGGTAAGATATAGCTGTGGTAATTATTGTATGCTTCGCGCATCGATCTTTTTATAGACGCGCGAATCTCTACTAACTTTTGCCCGTCATCATTTGCGTGTTCTTTTTTGAATCGAGAGTGCAACAGTCTTTGCTTTCTCAGCAGCTTTCTAACATTATTATTATACCACGGTGGATCTTTTCCATCCTTAATCGACTTTACTGTCATATATTTCTCTAAAACTTTATTTACAATGCACTTAAAATGAAAAAAAATGGAGGTTGTGACAAAGGTAATCGATGTGTATGGCGTATTTTTGGGGTTAAATTTGCTGAATAAGCATCGTGCTACAATCAACATTAGTCAGAAAACGGTGGAGCGTGGTGGTGTAATTTTCTCATTAGGTGACACTGCTGTGAGGGCTGCACCGTGCGGTGGCCGAGGGGACTGCGGCGCGCCAGTCACGGTCTGCACGGCCACTACGGTCGGGGGTTCGAATTCCCCCTCGGGCATGGATATTTGTGCCGTCCTTAGTATAAGGTAGTTCTTAAGTAGTTTGTAAGTTTAGGGACTGATGACCCCGTAGTTAAGTCCCATAAGCTATACAAACATTTAAACATTTGGATGCACAGTTGCAAGGTTTTCCGATGCGGAAGGAAAAACCAATCAAACTGCAATCGATGTTCTTAAAGGTAGATTTACACGATAGAATATTGTTAGGTACAGGGAAGTTGCTCTGAGTAGACGTCGATACCTCTTTGCCTGCTGATACACCATGTTTAGTGGAATCATTGGAATCAATTGAGGAATTATACATGGCACACTCTTTCGTGCGGAGAAGTATAGTACATTTAAGAGAAACTGAGGCTGTGAAGAATGTACCGATTATCATTGATAATTTTAGGGCAGAAGACAAGGAGATAAGAAAGCGTATGTAGTTAGCTACGGTAAGTACTTTGAAGAAAAAGGTTTTGGTTGGTCTGATGATGGTAATAACGATGAGCCAGCCGCCTACAAAACTGCATTGCATCAAAAGATTTCGCATTTAGAAGGAAGTGATGAGAATGAGATGAATGAGTATGTATTTAACTCGCAGGGACCATTTACGACAACAGGAATTACGCAGCATAGAATTCCCGCAGGCAAAAATCCACCAGTTTATAGGAAATCTTATAGGATCACACGCCATTTACAATCTTTGTTGGTTCAGTTTGTCGAGTACCAATGGAACGACGGAATCATAGAATATTCTGACTCAACGTACAGTGCTATTGTGGTCATTGTACCTGCAGATAGTACAAAACGTTACAGATTGCTACACTAAGAATAAATGCAGATGATAAACGGGTATTCATTGGACAATTATATTATACTAGAACTGACATGTGATTACATAGACTCGCAATTTGGGTGCATAGATCCTGAGAAATCAGTACCCAGAACAACCACCTCGGACCTTAATAACGACCTTGATACGCCTGGGCATTGAGTCAAACGGAGATTGGATGGCGTTTACAGGTACAGATGCCCATGCAGCTTCAACACGATACCACAGTTCATCAAGTGTAGTGACGTAGTGACTGGCGTATTGTGACGAGGCAGTTGCTTGGCTACCATTGACCAGACGTTTTCAATTGGTGAGAGATCTGGAGAATGTACTGACCAGGGCAGCAGTCGAACCTTTTTCTTATGCAGAAAGGCCAGTACAGGACTTACAACATGCGGTCGTGCATTACCCTGCTGAAATGTAGGGTTTCGCGGGGATCGAATGAAGGGTAGAGCCACAGGTCGTAACACATCTGAAATGTAACGGCCAATGTTCAAAGTGCCGTCGATGTGAACAAGAGGTGACCGAGACGTGTAATCAATGGCACCCCATACCATCACCCCGGGTGATACGCCAGTATGGCGATGACGAATACACGCATCCAATGTGCGTTCACCGCGATGTCGCCAAATACGGATGCGACCATCATGATGCCGTAAATAGAACCTGGATTCATCCGAAAACATGACGTTTTGTCAGTCTTGCACCCAGGTTCGTCGTTGCGTACACCATTGCACGCGCTCCTGTCTGTGATGCAGCGTCAAGGGTAACCACAGCCATGGTCTCCGATCTGATAGTCCATGCTGCTGCAAACGTCGTCGAACTGTTCGTGCAGATGGTTTTTGTCTTGCAAACGTCCCCATCTGTTAACTCAGGGATGGAGACGTGGCTGCACGATCCGTTACAGCCATGCGGATAAGTGCCTGTCGTCCTGACTGCTATTGATGAGGCCGATGGGATCCAGCACGGCGTTCCGTATTGCCCTCCTGAACCCACCGATTCCATATTCTTCTAACAGTCATTGGATCGCGACCAACGCGAGCAGCAGTGTCGCGATACGAAAAACTGCAATCGCGATAGGCTACAATCCGACCTTTATCAAAGTCGGAAACGTGTTGGTACGCATTTCTTCTCCTGACACGAGACATCAAAACAACGTTTCACCAGACAACGCCGGTTAACTGCTGTTTCTGTTTGAGAAATAGGTTGGAAACTTTCCTCATGTCAGCACGTTGTAGGTGTCGTCACCGGCACCAACCTTGTGTGAATGCTCTGAAAATATAATCATTTGCATATCACAGCATGTTCTTCCTGTCGGAAAATTTCACGTCTGTAGCATGTTATCTTCGTGGTGAAGCAATTTTAATGGCCAGGAGTGTACTATATAACACAAGAGCTATCATGAATGTCACGCAGGAGTTGAACAGTTACATTCTGGCAATAACCGCTGCAGTAAATGTTGATTTGAAATTAGTTAAAGCACGGCTTGATATGGTGGATTCGAGGCTAGCCCTGGGAAGGTCGCTAAGAATTAAGAATGCTGACGTACCAGGTAATTGGTGCAAGATCATCCATGGAAGAGTTGCAGGGGGTTATTCATCATGCGGTACAGGGTCACCTGTCTACGGCATTGCTATCACCAGCTGTATTCGTGTCTGTTGTGTTCAAGGTTAAGAAGCAGACGCCGCAAACATCACAATTGATATTTCGATGAGGCTCACTTGGCACATTATCATCACTTAGGCACGGTATTAGTAGCTACGGATAACGCTAAGTTGCAGATACATCCTTCCTTATCGGTAACAGATAAGTTCAAATGTTCAAATGTTTGTAGAGCTTATGGGACTCAACTACGGGGTCATCAGTCTCTAAACTTACAAACTACTTATCACCTAGCTAATACTAAGGACGGCATAAATATCCATGCCCGAGGGGGGATTCGAACCCCCGACCGTAGTGGCCGTGCAGACCGTGACTGGAGCGCCTCAGTCCCCTCGGCCACCGCGGCCGGCAACAGATAAGTCAAGCGTATATGAGGAGTACACTGTGAACTCATTTAAGGTGAAATGAGACAAATTACATAGGTTTATACAATTTAAAACGGAGCAGGTGTTTCTGGTTTATCCAGCAACGAATTCTACAGCCATGATGACTATGACCGACTTACATAATTGCATTTTTGAACACATTCATATGCCCAATCCAAGTAGTCAATTTAAATAGTAGGAGCTGTGAAGCTCAATTGTTTTTTCGACAGACAAATACTTCTGTGTGAAAACGAGAAATACTACCTTCTACAGCTCATTTCTTTCAAGAAGTGGAAACTCGCTCTTTGTATGCAATGGAGCAACCGATCGATAATGTTGCACAGTGGTTTAGGTATGGAATAACTTCTTCGTTTCGGCATCTATAAATTCACGGGTGTGGTTTACTAATTTACGGGACTTCATGTTTGATCATGGAAGCAAACTTTTGCTTATCGGCAACCATGACTGGTCACACTGAGATTAATATATCATATCCTCTCGTTGACTGGCCAGACACACCCATGCAGATGTTGCCAGCAAAAAACGTATGCTACCTTAATCAGTCCATTGACACTTGAATCCTTGAATCACTACATTACTTTATTAGTGTCCAACAGAGCTGCATTGATGCTAACGCCATAGTACAACACAGCTTACACAGGAACGGAAAACAAACATTGTGATATTGTGATACTGAGTGCGGGTCTGTCAGGAAACTTCTTGGTAGAGTTTTTCCTTTGTGCAGTTTTTCTTTATTTTTATAAACAGAAAAGGGTTTGAGGACATCAAGTTAACAGTACACCACATTTCCGATGGACTGGTTACACCAAGTTCAGTATATTCAGCATTCTTTGATGAGTAAATATTTTCTTTCTTTGTGTCTCTCTTTAACTACTGAAATTGATAGTTGACTAGTAAGTCGACTGAGACGATTGTTAGTAGAAGGCCACATGTAGTGTTATGTATATGTTCTTAAAATTCGGGGCGAATTTTCACTGGGAGAGGAATAGTGTAGAGTGGGTAATAATATCCGACTGGAAATCAGACACACTGGCAAAGTAGTGAGCAGTTTCGGACGGAGGCAGGAGTACGTGACCAAGTGCGAGTGTTGCATCACAAAAAGAAAACATTGGAGCCGGCAGGAAGCAGTAGACTTGGGCACGCGTGGTCGTCAAAATGGTAAACAGGAATATACAGCCTGCGTATGCTGTACGTAACGATATGCTACGTGCAAATGAGTTACAGAGGTTGTCGACCCAAAAGATGATCAGCAGAAGGGGGTGCCGGCAGAATAATGTAGGAGGCAGAGAACCTAGCTTCTAATATATAAAGCAGACTGTCCGTATGTTTGAACGTGTTGCATACAAATCTACAGTTTTGTTCCAATCTTTATGACATTTTGTACACGTAAGCTTCAATCCATGAGGACGGTCGCCGTAAGTGTAAGAATCATGTTCGATATATAGTTCACGAGATATGACGTCATAAACAATGAGATGCGCGAAAAACTGCTGCATTTAGCAACACTGCTGCTTATTTTCCTTCAAACCACTGGATCGATTTCCACCAAATTTGGTACACACATTCCTTACCGTGAGTTAACAATTGCTGCAGGGTTAAGAATCACATACGACACATAGTTCAGAAGTTATGACGTCATAAATAATAGGAATCGCAAAAACTGTCACATAATGCGGCAAGACTTTATAAATACACTACATAAGAATGAGAGCACTTAGCGACTTGCAACAAACTTTAAACATAATTTCAAACCTTTATTAAAAATTTTCTTGCTGACAACCATAGCAAAATGATGAAAGGAAAAAATTTTCTTACTTACTACTTTTCCGCTGTTTATGGAGTAAAACTAAGGCTTTCGGTACGACGTTACAATTTATAATTTGTACACTACAAATTGTAGCAGCAGGAAATTTTACAGGCAGTATACATGCATGTAGTTGAATGTACGATCTAAATTGTATCACACTACTACATGTAGTTCATGAGATATGAGAACATAAAGAGTAACGTTCATAGAAAACCGCCCCATCAAGCACCAACTTTTAATCTATTGCTCTTTACTACTGATTCTGTTCCCAAGAGATTTTACAGGCACACAACCCTTATACAAATGAACATATACCTGAAAAATGACAGGAATAAATAAATAAATACCCGGGCAGCTCCGGGTTTTCAGCTAATAATTAATAAAAGTAATAAACGAGGGAAAGCCGCGGTGGAGTAGCCGAGCGGTCTAAAGCGTCTCGCTGCGGAGCGCGCGGTTGCTCGCCGTGGAGGTTCGAGTCCTCCCTGGGGCATGGGTGTGTGTGTTTTTGAAAAAAATGTTCAAATGTTTGTAGAGTCTATGGGACTTAACTACGGGGTCATCAGTCTCTAAACTTACAAACTACTTATGAACTACTTACAACTAAGGACGGCACAAATATCCATGCCCGAGGGGGGATTCGAACCCCCGACCGTAGTGGCCGTGCGGACCGTGACTGGAGCGCCTCAATCCCCTCCGCCACCGCGGCCGGCTGTGTGTTTTTCCTTAGGTTAGTTTACATAGGTTTAAGTAGTTTGTAAGCTACGGACCGATGACCACGCAGTTTGGTCCGATAGATTTAGAAACATTTCAACATTTGAAAAGTGGGAAAAGTTGGCCTGTAGCTAATGAACTTTAATGGTTGGACTTAGTAGCGAACAGAAGCGGCACTGTGTTGAAAGCGGACGTATTGATGTGAAGTGAAGCAGGATAAGCAAGCTTACAAAGTCAGCGATCAAAGTAGTCCAGTGCTGTGGACATCTGGTAACGCAAGTGGAACAATGTAGATGCCCGTACTATGCAACATGTAAGCAACTGCGTTACTAAAGGGAACAGGTGGCTGGGGGCATACGTGATCGGACACAGGAAAGCGGCCACATTTACCAATAAGCGGGCATGTCACACTTGTGAAAAACACAGGGCATTAACCGACAGGGTCAACTCCGCAGAATAAATACGGAGGACTATGTCAGGCTTGACATTCAGTATGATAGGTATGAGTAGTGCGATGAGTACTGTCGGTACGTCCATTCCAATTGGTATCGACAGCAGTAACAGAAGATTCAACCGTTGCAGTGGCAGTAGCAGCAGCGGAAGAAGGTGGAGGTGGTTTCCGCGGTAGCAGCAGACGCAGGGTGCTGGCAGCGAGAATCCAGCATCGCCAGTGGCACAGCAGGACATTAGCGGCGTTTACACGGGCGCGCCTGGCGGCCGGCAGGAACGCCGGGAGAGCCGTGGCGCGTCGCGTGGAGCGGCGGCCGGCAGCCCGGCAGGGGGTGGCGCGCCGATCGCTGCGCATGAGCGGCCAGCCTGGCGTTTCGGGCGCGACCCAAAGTTCTGCGCGGCGCGGCGGCAGGGCAGCGAGGCGCAGCTGCAGGGAAACCGTATCCGTGCGGTCGCTGCCGCTGGGATGTACGTGGCTCTTGTAATGAACCGAAAGAAATCAATGCTCCGTGTTTGGGTGAAAGAATACAGGCGCCGCTTTAGTCATTTGTCTTTAATTACTGAACTGCGTGATAATTTCCCAGATGGTTTTAAAAAACTATTTACGGATGGATTTTGCCTCGTTTAACATTTTGCTGGATTTGATTAAGAACAAAATTACCAAGACAGATAAAGTGATGAAAAAAGCATTTCAGCAGAACAACGCCTAACACGGACACTGGCGTTATCTCCTTCTCGAAATGTCGTAGAAAATGCTTTCGGCATTATTTTTTCGCGGTTTCGAGGGTTAAAGACAGCCATTAGTATGAAACCAGAAAAAAATATGTTATGCTGTTTTGGCTATCTGTGTTTTGCATAATTTTATGAGCAGAAACAGTCATGGCCATCTATCACCATCAACTGTGGATACAGATACCTTCTTACTGCACAAAGCAGATTGGCGACAAACAATGGAACTAAGATTGGCGACAAACAATGGAACTACATAGTTTGCAAAATATATTATGTAGAAATCCAAACAAAATTGATAAAGTGAATCTCACAACGTATATTTTTGCCTTCCTTTGTTAAATCTGTGATTACGTCTTTGAAAAATAAAACAATTTAAATCTAACCTGTTCATCTCCTTCGGTCTTGCTGCTTCTCAATTACAAAAACCTCTTCTGCGGCTATACTGTCATCGAGATGCTCTTCATTTACAGCACACTTATCGGCGTGACCCACATGTCTTTCATATTCTCCATCCATATTCGATATGCTTGACGACGTAAGCTCCTGATCCATTATGAATGTTAGGTCATAATACCATAGATTGGGCGCATAAACTTCATCACTCCACCTACCAGATCGATTGCTGTCCAAAACATTTTTTCATTTCTTTTCGGAACGAACCACGTAAACTTTGATTTTTTTTCTTTTTTTGCAGCAAATTCCCTATCAGCATTATGAAAAATTGGTTTGCATAAAGTTGCCAGTCTATCGTATGCCTCGTTTTTTAGGTTTTTATTTGTGTAGTCCTTACTGCGAATTCGCCACAAACAAGGCTGTTGCCGGTATAATTCAATAAATTCACACAGGAATTCCTTCGTCCAACAGCGTGAGTCTGCCATGGTTCTGGACTGTAGGCGCGGCCGTGTAGAGCTGTACTGCAAGCGCGGCCGTGTAAACGTGAGGACGTTCCGCGTGCCGGTTCTGCGCGAGGGACGGAGTGGGCAAATTCCCCCGGGGCCGGCTCAGCCCGGGTCGGTACCTGCGTGGCGCGGCGCGGTACAAATCGGGCCGGCAGAACTGTCCGTGTAAAGGCCGCTATTTTGGCTCAGCGCATGGCGCGGTAGGCTGCAGCGAGACGGGTGGCGCCTACTTAGATAGCAAGGTACTTACCTGGAGGAGCCATGAGGACAAAGAGGTGCGGCGACATCTGAGATGGCACAGTCACTACGGTCGGGGGTTCGAATCCCCCCTCGGGCATAGATATTTGTGCCGTCTTTAGTATAAGGTAGTTGTTAAGTAGTTTGTAAGTTTAGGGACTGATGACCCCGTAGTTAAGTCCCATAAGCTTAACAAACATTTGAAACATCTGGGATGCCCCTTGTGAACAGCTGGAGGACAGCACAACAGTAGCAGTTGTAGTAGGACAAGAGAGTCGTACTACATTTTCCTATGTCAGCCCTGTTTTGAAGTTATAAATAAAATTGAAAGAAAATTAACCTTTTATTTAGAATGCATACATATTTGATGTTTATGTAAATATTATTATTTTTTATAATATGATTCTTAAAATGTTTTGTTTCTGTATGTTTCATGTACGGTCGAGGCGCCGCAATCAACAAGAGCAGCGTCGTCGCCGCCGCAGCCAACATTACAGCAGACGGTCACTACGAAAATTTAACCGACAGCTACGGGGCTACGAATGCTACTGCGCCTTCTTTATTGCCGCGCTTCAATCGTTTCAAAGAAGAAAAGAAAAGAATATTAAATTATTTTTAGTCTTGTTTGAGATTCAGTCCAAGCTAGTTGTCCATGTTCACGTTTCTTGCTAAACTGACGCTGTATTAACACGAAGAAGAATAAATATTTGTTAATGTTGAAAGATATCTTGCATTTATGAAGATTTATTTATGATCAAGAATATTTTATAGCAAGAGCAATTTGATTCTTGTGAAGAATCTCGACTTAGTTCAGAAAAAAAATTAATTCTGATTGAATCACTACTGATTAGCTTCGAATGTGACATTATATGTGTATTTAGTGTGATTGTGGAAAACCAGTGTTGAGAAGGCAGTGGATTATTGATATTTTTCAGTACGAGTTAAGGACAGCAAATACAAGTGCCTGTGTTTAACTTTCATGAAATTTTAGTAACGGCTACAGACTATTTTCTATGCCCCGCTCGTGCAAGCAACTTATTTATTTTTGATGAACTATTTAAAGGAATTATTCCTACAAATTTTAATGTATGTTGTGGTACGGGACACTTCGGACGAAGTCTAGAGAATTTACAGGGTTAGCTTATGACAGTTGGTGTTGCTAGGGAATTGTAAATAACTAATCGACAACGTCCTAGCAACTGATAAAACTTTCTAATGTCAAAATACTCGCATGATAAGAGAATAAAGACAAACATGAATAACAATATTAAACATCGCAGTTATCCTGTCGTCGTTACACCACACAGTCCGCCATCATGCCGCAAGGGAGACGTTTGTCGGCGGCACCATAGAGGTTAACACGAAGGAAGCAAGTCGGTGGATCGAGCAACGTCAGTCCAGCGTGTTTGCAGCGTGACGGGCAGCGCGTAAAGGCAGTGTCAGCATCCAACAGCCCGCGGCGTTAGCGAGGCGGCGCCGCTGCACACACCGCTAGTCATTGATCATTGTAAGTATGGTCTATGCCAGTAAATGTATTTTTGTGTAAACCGCTGTTTTATTGTCACTCCTTCTCCCAAACTGAGTACTGAGCTCACAGCCCACAAAGAATAGAACTGTTTCAATATCCTGACGATAAACAAACATAACAACTGAAAACAAAAACAATAAGCTACATTTGGAGTCAGAAAAGAGCTCATCTCTCAGGGAAACGAAAATTCCTGTGCTTTTATGGGTATTAAAGGTAAAGAATTCGCGATGGACAAGCATTAATATTGGGATATAAGTCGATGGTTTAAGTAGATTTCTTTGAAATCTCAGTTTTATTTTTTGGTGTGTTAAAAACTACGAATATGGAGAAGAAAAAACAGTGCAAAGCAGGTTCCAATACTACAAGATGCTACGACAGATTCAGAGTATGGTCAGTCAAGTAGCACAGTTGAAAACTGACAACAATAGGTTAATGGAATAATTAGGTAATGCTCGGGAAGAAGGTACGATTCTGCACTCCCTCGATTTTTCCGCAGACAACCTGGTAACACCCTATTCTGGCATACCAGGGAAGATGTCGCGGCCTTTTTGATGATTTGTTGGCAGAGTCAAAATTACGATTGTGGTTGGATGAACAGCTCTTGCAAATGAGTCCAGTCACTCGTTGACCATTACGGGGCAGTAATAGAAGAAAGCAAACGGAAAGCTGAAGTTCTAAATTTAACCTTTAAGAAATCTTTCACGCAGGAGCACCGTACAAATGTACCATCATTTGATCAACGTACTAATTCCGAAATGGCGGACATAGCAGTAGGTATATCCGGTGTAGAGAAGCAGCTGAGAGAGCTAAATACGAAACAGTCTGCTGGTCCGGATGGAATACCAGTTCGGTTTTACAAACACTATTCTGCGGCATTGGCCCCCTACTTATCTTGTATTTATCGCGAATCTTTCATTCAGCGCAAAGTTCCTAGTGATTGGAAAAAAGCGCAGGTGACTCCCGTTTATAAGAAAGGAAAGAGTACTGACCCACACAATTACAGGCCAATATCGTTGACATCAGTTTCATGTAGAATTTTGGAGCATATTCTCAGTTCAAATATAGTAAATTTCCTTGAAACGGAAAATCTTCTTTCCATGAATCAGCACGGGTTTAGGAAACATCGTTCATGTGAAACTCAGCTTGCCCTTTTCTCACATGACATCTTGCGAGTCATGGATGAAGGGCAACAGGCGGATTGTGTTTTTCTCGACTTCAAAAAGGCGTCCGACGCGGTGCCACACTGCAGACTGCTAACGAAGATACGAGCTTATGGAATAGGTTCACAGATTTGTGACTGGCTGCAAGACTTCCTAAGTAATAGAACGCAGTACGTTGTTCTCGACGGCGAGTGTTCATCAGAGACGAGTGTATCGTCAGGCGTGCCCCGGGGAGTGTGATAGGACCGCTATTATTTTCTATCTATATAAATAATCTGATGGACAGAGTAAGTTGTAATTTGCGGCTGTTTGCTGATGATGCTGTGGTGTATGGGAGGGTGTCGTCTGTAACTGACTGTAATAGCATACAGGATGACTTTCTAGTTGGTGCGAAGAATGACAGCTAGCTCTCAATGTAGAAAAATGTAAGGTGATGCGCATTAGTAGAAAAAACAATCCTATGATGTTCGAATACAGCATTAGTAGTGAGCTTCTTGATGCTGTCGCGTCGTTCAGATATCTAGGCGTAACATTGCAGAGCGATATAAAATGGAACGAACATGTAAGGACAGTTGTGAGTAAGGCGGACAGCCGACTTCGGTTTATTGGGAGAATTTTGGGAAGATGTACTTCATCTGCATAGGAGACCGCGTATAAAACGCTTGTACGACCACGCCTTGATTATTCCTCAAGTGTTTGGGACCCGCAGCAGATCAGTTTAAAGGAAGACATAGAAGCAGTTCAGAGGCGACCAGCTAGGTTTGTTACTGGTAGGTTTGACCAATGCGCGATTGTCACGGAAATGCTCCGGCAAATCAATTGGGATCGCTGGAAGAAAGACGACGTTCTTTTCGTGAATTTCTGTTAAGTAAATTTAGAGGGCCGGAATTTGAAGCTGAGTGTAGTATGATCTTGCTGCCGCCTACTTACATTTCGCGTAAAGATCACAAAGACAAGATAAGAGAAATTAGTGCTCGTACGGAGGCATATAGGCATTCTTTTTTTCCTCGTTCCATTTGAGAGTGGAATAGGAAAGGAAATTCCTAGTAGTGGTACAGTGTACCCTCCGCCACGCACCTTACGGTGAACTGCGGAGTATGTATGTAGATGTAGATGTAGAAATGACGAAGTTGCGTGTAGTAGGGGAGAATTGCAGAACGCTTTTACATGTCAAGAATTAATGAAGGGACTGATGAAACGGTTCCAGAGGTAAAACAGTTGTAGTTTTTACAGAGAAAAATGAAGCACTATTAGTCAGCGGTAGAACGATTCAATTGACGGTTTTGTAGATAGGATTAGGAAAATTAACGCCAACACATAACTAATAATGACATCGTAAATGGCGGAAAGTAGGGCGTTGAATACGTTTTTACGGGGACTGCCTGCTGAACTGTCAAGACAGGTAAGGGCAGACTTCCCTAAATCTTTGGACGAAGCTGTCTCCAAAGCGACGGTTTCGAAGAGATCGATATTGTAACAAGAGCAAGGGAACGGCGTATTTTTTCCGGCAGGATTACAGTGTTTTAAGTGTGACCAACAGGGACACATTACAAAGAACTGCAAGCTGTCGCAATGTAGACTATGTCACAGAGTAGAGCACTCGCGTAGAGACTGCAGGGCAGGAAGGGATATTGGTAGGAGGAGACCGTTAAAGTGCTATGGGGGTCCAAGAGCCGCCATCTCGAGCTGCCATTAAAATCTCACGCAGCTAAGGCACAAGAAAAGTCGGATTGTTGTATATTGGGGACTGTGGAAGATCGGACGTTGAAATTTGTGATAGATAAAGGGGACGACTTTTCAGTTATAAGTAGAGTGATGGATTATCAGCCTCTGACGTTTAAGGTAAATGGAATAGGAGGTGGTGGCGTACGATTGTTAGGATGTATCACATTAGTGTTCTCGATTTATGGCGCACGGGGTCAAGAGATAGTAGAAGTAGTGGCCGGCCGCGGTGGCCGAGGGGATTGAGGCGCTCCAGTCACGGTCCGCACGGCCACTACGGTCGGGGGTTCGAATTCCCCCTCGGGCATGGATATTTGTGCCGTCCTTAGTTGTAAGTAGTTCATAAGTAGTTTGTAAGTTTAGGGACTGATGACCCCGTAGTTAAGTCCCATAGACTCTACAAACATTTGAACATTTTTTTTAGAAGTAGTGTCGAAAATAAGCGACGGGTATGACGCAATTCTGGGACAAGACTTCCTGTATAAATATCACAATTTAATCGACCTCTGTCAGCAGTAGTATAGTGATAGGTATATCAACGCAGTGAGAATCGCCCGTCGACGTTAGTGTCATGAGGGTCAGGTACCCACTCCTCCTTTGGCCACTTGCCCGACCGCTAATCAAAGGTCGCCACCACCCGTCCTTCCCCAAAGGACAGAACAAACAATAGCGTACTTCATGATGATTGTCATCGAACATATAATTGCGCTTAGTAAGACAATGACACTCTTAGGGACAAACAACAAGTAACGTTCTCGTAAACAACATGATCACCTCCGACGGGGGCACACTCGTCCGAGGTTCGCACCCACCTACACCGCGCCCCGCTCCCACAACTTGTCACTTGTGCGAAGGCCGCCCCCACCGCCCCCGATTAATTTTATTAAATTTGCATATCAATTTAATGGTAACAACCTATGTTTTAACAGTTACAAGGGCAACCGCCTACTTAAGTGTGCACTTGCGTGAGTACAGCCCCCACCCTCGCCCACGTCACCACCCCTACCTCCATTCCACCGAGAGTACTAAAGATTGCCACCCCGGCGCAACCCATTTCGGGACTCGAACCCACGCCCCTAGAAAAAAAAATTGCAAAGGTTATTAGTTAACGACGTACAGGTTGTCTTACACCAACATTGGAAAAAAGGAGCCAGTTATTCTGTACTTCGGACAGTACAATTACCTGGAATAACATCGAATATGTACCTGAGAGTTTCGTAAACAAATAACTAACGACCCCCCCTAACACCTCGACAGCCACCACCTCCCCCAATAATTTTTATACCTCATTTGGATATTAATCACGACATCCTATGTATTGATTAGAATATTACGTCGTAACATAAAGTAATACATCGAACCTTAAGTACAACTCGCAATTTTGCAGGTAAATATTGACACAGCATTAAGAAGTTCGGTGTAATGCTATGGGTAGGTGTTGTATATTAATCGACAATTATTTTAAAATAATTGTAACCAAACATTTAGAACTATAAAAAAAATCCGTCTTTTGCAAATCGATCGCTCTCTCAGGTGCCTGGGGAAAATAAATGTATCTTTTCACATAGACGATGCTTGCAACAGCCAACGGAAAAAAAATAGCGCACGTTAGAATGTAATTGTAACGACCGCCACTAACTTGTGTGTATAACACTGTAGAGGTGTAACACCTTAAACCTCCGTTCAATATAAACCATGTAAACTGTACGAACGATCCTCGATTCAAAAAATAAAAACGCTTAAAAGTAACGTATTTCCATCTCCAATGCGATCGCAAACACACAGTGTTCTCTTGGCTGGCTACTTGAAACATTTCTATAAAAATATGGTAAATGTTTAATCAAACTATCATAACGATTTATTATTTTAAGCATTCTCTCTCCATGCTATTCGTTTAGACTACGTACACAACAGCCAACAGATGTGTTTAATAATAGTGCACGGTAGATAATAAACGGGTTGTAACGGTAACGAACACAACAAACTCGTATGTGAAACACTCTTTTGGTAACACAACAACAACAGAAGACAGATTGTTTATAAAAATATCGAATTTACTAACGGAAATAGCGAAAATCGGCAAGTACATCTTATGATTCAAGAACAAAGCCTGCATAGAAACCATATATTTCGAACACTGCTGATTTCACACACGGCATTTTACCATACATGGCGACAGCCACTAGGTCACTCACACGCCATTATACTTGGAAGGAATGCGTGTAAATTTAGATGTTCAAATGTTCAAATGTTTGTTAAGCTTATGGGACTTAACTACGGGGTCATCAGTCCCTAAACTTACAAACTACTTATCATCTACCTTATACTAAAGACGGCACAAATATCCATGCCCGAGGGGGGATTCGAACCCCCGACCGTAGTGGCCGTGCAGACCGTGACTGGAGCGCCTCAGTCTCCTCGGCCACCGTGGCCGGCAAATTTAGATTTGCAAGCGATGTTATCAGACGTCCTGGCTGGATTCAGAAAGACAGGCTAACGACAACCTGCTCTCACATACCAATCATATCAGTCGCACTTTGTGGCCGCTCTTAAAATTATCAACTTCCGAAAATTAATACTCTCTCTCCATAGCGACCATACCCTGTTACAATGCACACCGGTTTATTAGAATTGTTCCAAGTCTTTCCAACGTTTCCATAGATGGATGTGTCGCTGTCCACCATCCAGTATTTCGAGAGGTAAGTTTCTCAAGTCCATGACTTTCTGAAATCCACTTAATATCCAGGTCTGCACCTTCCGAGAATTCAGGTAGTTTAATTTTATCTCTTATTTCCTCTATAACGCAAATGCTAAAGCAGTACAGTTCTTCTTGGGTATACCCATCTAAACATAGCAAAGGGAATTTCTCTATCGACAATACCTAGTTACAATATTAAACACTGCAAACCATTTTTATAACATTTATTGACACAGGTCAAATACCAATAATCGAGAACCCCATACCACGTTTAAACAGCTTCAGATTCCGGCCCTCTAAATTTCCTCAACAGAAATTCACCAAAAAAACGTCGTCTTTCCTCCACCGATCCCCAATTGAGTTGCTGGAGCATTTTCGTGGCACTCGTGCATTGGTCGTAGGAACTGAGAATGTCCTCAGAACCTAAGCGACAAACGTCATTGGTGCCGACGTGAGCCACGACTTGCAGACGACCGCACCCTGCACCCTCGATAGCTGCCGTCAAGGCCGCCTCCACATCTCGGATGAGGCCCCCCGGCAGACACACAGAGTGCACGTTGGACTTCTTTCCGGATCTCGACGCTATCTGCCTAAGGGGCTCCATCACGCACCTAACATTGGAGCTCCCGATAACTAATAATCCCCTCCCCCGTACACCTGCTCGGACCCTGCTGTAGGAGTGGCCACACGTCCACCCACAGGATGAACGGGCGTGGACGAAAGGCCAGCCTCCACCACAGACAAATATGTTACTCTGTGCCTCCACATTGGCCTTCCGTCTCGAGCGACGCGAACGCCGTTCAACCCGACACTCCCCTTGTGGAGAGAGCGGCTCGACCACGTCCGGTACATCTGAAGGTGCCTCGGTAGCAGGGACAGAGGGCGAAGCATGAGACACCTGAGGTGTCCCACTCGACGCACCAGACTCCCCACCACCGCTGCACCCTGAGACAGCAGCCTGAAGACGGCTGACCGTAGCCAACAGCACGCTCAGCTGTCCGCGAACTGCGGCCCACTCCTCCTACGTCCGCACTCAGCAGCCACTCATCCTATCCATCCTATCGATATAATTAACTGAAGAAAGTAGAAAACTAAATAATCAACTAGCCTAGTACTTTAATAAAGGCGGCTGGCAGCTGACTGAACTGTGGTTAGTGATAACTACACTGCCGAAACAACGAAACTGAGTACGGCAGTTTTCAAATAAACAAGAAAACCTATGGAATACACTGTTATCAAACGCGCGGTAATATAAGCTTTCTTAAAGCCGAACACGAAATAAGGAAGTGACAATAAACACTTAAATCACGAGCTTTTAGCAGACGAAAACTATACATACGGTATTTATCAAAATACGCGAGAATAAAGTCTTAAAACAGTAGCACAAACGAAATTTGCCAAGTAGGTGGGAAGAAACCTCTTAAAAACAGAAGCACTAACGAACATTAACAAATTAACTGGCAACAAAATTTCACGCAGTTAAATAATGATACTTAGCGCTCTGGGCGATGAGGCTGCGACAACAGCTGGCTACCTTGGAGAGTTACAATAAACAATAAAAAATGCACGAAATAATTTAAGATTAGCAGTTTACCGATTTCTGACCGTCTACACTAAATCTTTTTTTTTTTTTTTTTTTTCTCGAGAAAACTAACCCAACAACATCCTTCATCGACATGACACTCGCAATTACAGCAACCACGGAACGAACAGGACATAACGGTAATACTTTACCTGCCAAATACACCACAATTACAACAGATATTAAGTTTTGTAGAGCAAGAGCGACCAGCCCTTTACCCAAAATATAGACAAAAATTTATTACCCCAATCACAAATCAAGCTCCTTTCCTGTGATTTCCTTTTTCAATCTACAAAACCGAACTCGGATTTATTTTCTTAAATCGATAATTACATGTAGCTGTCTACCACAAACGAGGACGCCTAGAATGCTAAACCGCTACACCTGATTCTTAAAAGATCATGTTGTGTCTACACTTTTTTTGTTACAGTACAATTGTGTACGTGCAACATAACAATCACAAAAACTTATATCACAACCCAAACCCCGCATACATTAGTCATCATATGTCTACAAATTTTTTTTCCGGATTATCATGCAAATGCAGTGTACCAATAAACTAACCCTTCAGACCGCAAACGTATTATTAGACAGAGGAGTTTGCTAGAGCTACAGACACATCAGTCAATTTTCGGTGTTCTTATTAACCCAGCAAACAATTTTCACAATACAACACAACTGCCCTCTAAGGAATTTGTTATCTGAGGCAACATGGGGATTGACACACAGTACAGGGCAACACTTTGTAAATATTCGCTATCCTCATTTAAACAGTATGCCAAACTAGTACGTAAGTGTATCTTGTAGCTCTGGTAATGCCAAACGAAAAGGTAAAAGTATCCCGCAAACGCCTAATGCTGCGTCGCGTTTCCTCCCCTTAGAGATACGTAATGTATGAATGCATAGTTTCGCGGCAAGTTTGCTGATAAAATTCGCCCGAAAGCTCGTGGATATCAAACCACTTGACGCGGCTGGAAGCCCGAGAGAATTTTATCAGCATATCTCACCGCGAAATTATGCATTCATACATTACGCACCACTACGGGGAGGAAATGTGGCGCAACTTTAGACGCCTTCGAAAGCTGCATGTAAAGAAGGCTAATTTGTTAATCTCTTTAGCCTTCCTACAGTAACCACTTGACAATGGCCGAGGAGATTTCGGCCGAAAGCTCGTGGATTTCAAACCACTTGCTGCGGCTAGAAGCCCAAGAGTATTTTATCAGCATAACTCGCCGCGAAACTATGCATTTATATATTACATACCTCTATGGGGAGGAAACGTGGCGCAGCATTAAATGCATTGGAAAGCTGCGTGTCAAGAAGGTTAATTTGTTAAGCTTTATAGCCTTCCTACAGTCAGCACTTGAAAATGGCCGAGGTGATTTCGGTCGAACTCTCGTGGATATCAAACCACTTGACGCGGCTGGAAGCCCAAGAGATCTTTATCAATCAAGTTTCTGTTCCCTATACAGCTACTTCCAGGCGAAAGTAATGGGTGGATACTAGGTACATGTATATGCCCAGTTTGTTAAAAATCCCGGCGAAATCGTGTGGGATACCCAAATCCAGGAGATAAAAGTCAACTACACTAAGCTGTTGTAGTATAGATGGGAGCTCCTCTATTACAACATTTAGTTTAACATCGCCCACATTTTAAGGTACAGGCAAATGATTTACATATTTCCTCAACATGTTCTTCAGTATTTCCTTGTCGAGTTTCTCCAGTTTTCTGTGTGCTCTCACAACGCTGCCGCCAGGTAGGAGAAATGGTAACTTCGTCTTGTCTCCATGGCTTGCAATGACAAACTTGTCGAATTTACTATCCATCTATAAGTTAAAAGAGCCGCAATAATTTTCCATCGCACACATCTTCGCTAGATAAATGACACCAGTCGTAAATTCAACACCTCTAACACACAATCAAACAGGCAATACTTCGTAACGTATTCAGTGCAAAGGTTGTACTACCACAAGAACATAATCCTAAATCGACTTCTTTAGGAGTTCTATCGCAACACAACATCATCCACAACTGGAAACACACTGCATCGCATATTTACTTATCGCATATTTACATATTTACTTAAATTCTATCCCAGCTAGCCTGCGACACTCTATGTAACAACAACCATCTCCAGCCCAACGAGAGAACTACAACAAAAGTATCTAATCATCCCAGCTCTTTTCTAGTAAAGCTCTAAACTAACTAGCAAGCGACAATCTCGGTAACTCTGCGTCATTGGTAGATCCCTCCCGAAAATCTAACCGATATATCTTACATCTTTCTGCATTACATACTCCACTAGACGGTATTTCTGAAACCTTTTCTATGAGTCACTAGACGACATCACTCGTACGTTTAATAATCACAGAAAGTCATTTTATCCCCCCTTCTCACACATCAATACTCCCGATAAACATCTGTAACACACCCAATTACATTGTAAAAATGTCTGAGGCACATAGAACAGCTAACAAGGAATGGTCCAGATCAACACCAAACTCTTTCGTTATATATGTCTAATCGTTACAACCAACAACGAAAAAAAATAGTCTCTATTATTTCGAACTAATACAACGCCCAAAGCTGGCCGTAGTAGCCCAGCGGCCTGCGGCGCGCCAGTCACAGTCTGGAAAGGCACTACGTTCGGGGGTTCGAATCCCCCCCCTCGGGCATAATTATTTGTGTCGTCTTTAGTATATGGTAGTTCATAAGTAGTTCGTAAGTTTAGGGACTGATGACCCCGCAGTTAAGTCCCTTAAGCTTAACAAACATTTGAACATTTGAATAACACCCGAAAATTTTATCGAACGCCAAGAGAAGTCGTTTAGAGACTAAAAATACGATTAAACACGCCTCCCAATGAAGGTAACTACCCAGCTTTAAATCACGTAATCATATGGTTTATTGAAATCGATGCTTTTCGACTGAAGAACAATAATTTACCACCGCAAACGTCTCAGCTGCGCTACAGAGAGGCCTCCATCCTTAAACACCACTAAAAGATGAGAAATGCACAACAGCCGTAGTACATAACCATACTACTATGTATCAATATGCAGTCTACAAATGTAGAACACCTCTAGGTTGCAACAAACCGTACGACTAAGCAGATCGAAATCTATATTTTGCACAAGCCAAGATACATCGTACGCACCAGATTACGAATATACAAGACCTAATTTTACGAAGATAGGGTATTACATTGCTTCTATCAACAACCATAAGAATAAGAAAACGTACGACTTGTCATAGCTATACCATCGGTCTTAATGCTCCATCGACACACAATAAAGGTCATCTCTAACTAACCTCTACTGATCATAAAGACACATGCGCGCACAATCGCATTACCGACCAATACTGCAACACTTCTATGGATCATTTCCTGCCGGCGGCGGTGGCCGAGTGGACTGAGGCGCTCCAGTCACGGTCTCCACAGCCACTACGGTCGGGGTTCGAATCCCCCCTCGGGCATGGATATTTGTGCCGTCCTTAGTATTAACAGGTTCGTAAGTAGTTTGTAAGTTTAGGGGTTGATGACCCCGTAGTTAAGTCCCATAAGCGATACAAACATTTGAACATTTTTTTTATCATTTCCTCGCAGTTGACACAAACGAGATATTTACCATATGAGTTGACTACAACAGTTGTTATAACTTACATGATGAAAATATAGTTAGCAATAACCTATTTTATACACACAAACAGTCGAATGAGCGCTAAATTGTGATGTAAAGTCAAACTCCAGTTCATACACTAACTTATCGCATAACATCGGTTTAACCAAACGCTTGCTTAGCTGTAGACTAGAACGGTACAGAAGTACAAAGATTCTCTACCAATCCAAGCACTACTCTTCTGACACAGACCCTGCCTTCCGGTATTTTCTCCTAGATCCATAGACCTGTAAAACCGAAACGTTCTACACGAAAAGCTATAATTCTTAACAACAAATAGGTGTTGCAGATGAAAACTATTACATATTTTAGGTAATCACAACGACATTGGAGTGCTCCTCAACACACTTGATCCCCCTACAGATCTTAGGACCTACAGCAAACACATCATAAGTTTGGTCTATATACACTGCAGAAGGGTAAAAGCCTGTTTCCACAGAGGGAAGAAATCTAGAGTGCATCTAACTCGATTCCCACATCACGAAAGAGATACTGTGCTACAACAGCTTACAACACATTAGATCCCACTCTAGCACTTTTTAAGACAAAGACGGCAGGGTGCATCATCGTACTATTCAATCTAAATAACTAACAGTCATATGTAAGGAGCTTACTCTGCCGTCTGGTCAGTCTGTCTCTATACCACAAGTCCCCAAAGATGTGTTATACCTCACGTCAGTATCGGGGTTATTTAGTCCTTCACCTAGCAATATCAGGCAAAACCATAATTTGGAAATCATCCTGGAGTCTTACTAGGAGAGAATCCGCTGGTTGTGGTGTGAATTTTTGTGATCAGTGGCTTGATTTACCCTAGGGATTGTAAGGATTAGATATATATAAGAAAAGAGCTTGTTGTTGATCTGGACCATTCTTTGTGAGCTGTTCTATGTGAGTCAGTCATTTATACGATGTAATTGGGCGTGTTACAGATGTTTATAGGGAGTATTGATTTTTATAAGGGGAGATACGATGACTGTGCTCGAACGATTGTTAAACATACGAGGTATGTATTCTAGTGACTGATAGAAAACGTTTCAGAAATACCGTCTGTTGGAGTATGCAATGCAGAAAGATGCATGATCAACCAGTTAGATCTTAGAGAGGGATCCACCAACGACGCAGAGTTACCGAAATTGTCGCTTGCTAGTTAGTTTACAACTTTACTAGAAAAGAGCTGGGATTTTAGATACTTTTGTTGCAGTTCTATCGTTGTGTTGGAGATGGTTGTTGTTACATAGAGTGTCGCAGGCTAGCAGGGATAGAATTTAAGTAAATATGTAAATATGCGATAAGTAAATATGCGATGCAGTGTGTTTCCAGTTGTGGATGATGTTGTGTTGCGATAGAACTCTAAATAAATCGATATATGATTACGTTCTTGTGGTAGTAAAACCTTAGCGCAGTGTACGTTACGAAGTATTGCCTGTTTGATCGTGTGTTAGTGGTGTTTAATTTACGACTGGTGTCATTTATTTAGCGTAGATGTTTGCGATGAAAAATTATTGCGGATCTTTTAACTTATAGACACATAGTAAATTCGACAAGTTCGTCTTTGCAAGCTATGGAGACAAGGTGAAGTTACCATTTCTCCTACCTGGCGGCAGCGTTGTGAGAGCACTCGAAATGCTGGAGAAACTCGGCAAGGAAACACTGAAGAACCTGTTGAGGAAATATGCAAATCATTTGCCTGTACCTTTTAAAGTGGGGCTAGCCGATGTTAAACTAAATGTTGTAATAGAGGAGCTCCCATCTATACTACAATAGCTTAGTGTAGTTGACTCTTATCTCTTGGATTTGGGCATCCCACTCGATTTCGCCAGGATTTTAACAAACTAGGCATGTGCGAGTACCTAGTATCCATCCGTTACTTTCCCGTGGAAGGAGACTGAATATGGAACAAAAACGTGATTGTTAAAGATCTCTCTCTCTCTCTCTCTCTCTCTCTCTGCCTCGTACTGTGTGTGGATCCCATCCATGTGGCCTCGGATAACAAATTCCTTAGAGAGCAGTTGTGTTGTATTGTGCAAATTGTTTGATGAGTATATATATATATATATATATATATATATATATATCCCATCCATGTGGCCTCGGATAACAAATTCCTTAGAGAGCAGTTGTGTTGTATTGTGCAAATTGTTTGCTGAGTTAATAAGAACACCGAAAATTGACTGGTGTGTCTGTAGCTCTAGCAACCTTCTCTGTGTAATAGTACGTTTGCGATCTTCTGAGTTAGTTTATTGGTACATTGCGTTTGCATGGTAATCCGAAAAAAGTGTAGAAATATGATGATAAATGTATGCGGGCTTTGAATTGTGATCTATGTGTATGTGATCATTGTGTTGCACTTACATAATTGTACTGTAAAAAAAAGTGTAGTCACAACATGACCTATTAACAGTCAGGTGTTGTGATGTGTAGGGTTAACATTCTAGGCATCTTCGTTTGTGATAGCTAATTGTAATTATCGATTTAACAAAACAAATCCTAGTTCGGTTTAGTGGATTGAAAAAGGAAATCACAGGAAAGGAGCTTGATTTGTGTTTGGGGTAATAAATTTTTGTCTATATTTTGGGTAAAGCGCTGGTCGCTCTTGCTCTACAGAACTTAAAATCCGTTGTAATTGTGGCGCATTTGGCAGGCAAAGTATTGCCGTTATGTCTTCTTCCTTCCTTGGTTGTTGTATTTGCCAGTGTCATTTCGATGAAGGATGTTGTTGGGTTAGTGCTTTCGAGTAAAATATTTTTGTGTAGACGGTCAGAAATCGGTAAACTGCTGATCTTAAATTATTTAGTGCATTTTTATTGTTTATTGTAACTCTCCAAGGAAATACAGCTCTATCAGAGAGTTTAGTTTTGTTTTAAAGAACAACTTTGAACGTCTTATGGTCTGCTCGATTATCGGTATTTGACCTGTGTCAGATAAATGTAAACAATCGTTTGCAATGTTTAATATAGTAACAGATTAATGTCGATAGAGAGAATTACTTTGCTATGTTTAGATGGTATACGCAAGAAGACTTGTACTGCTTCAGCATTCCTGTTATAGAAGAAATAGGAGGTAAAATTAAACTACCCGAATTCTCGGAAGGTGCAGAACTTGATATTAAGTGGATTACAGGAAGACATGGACATGGAAAACGTATTTGTCGAAATACTGCATGGTGGACACCGACACATCGATCTAAGGATTCTTTGTAAACACTTGGCACAATTCAGAAAAAAATGTGTGCATTGTAACAGGGCATAGTCGCTAAAGGAAGAGAGTATTAAATTTTGGAACTTGATAATTTTAAGATCGGTCACAAAGTGCAACAGATATGATTTGTACGTGAGAGCAGGTTGTCGTTAGCCTGTCTTTTTGTCTGAGTCCAGCCAGGACGTCTGATAACACAGCTTGCAGATCTAAATTTATACGCATTCCTTCCAGGTACAGGTATAATGACATTTGAGTGATCGAGTGACTTTCGTCTTCTTCGGTAAAATGCCATGTGTGTAAGCTGCAGTCTTCGAAATCTATAGTTTCTATGCAGGCTTTGTGTTTGAATCATAAGGTGTCCTTCCCGATTTTCGCTATTTCTGTCAGTAAATTCGAATTTTTTTAATAAACAATATGTCTTTGCTGTTGTTCTTGATGTCGTTGTTGTGTTACCGAAAGAAGGTTTGACATACATGCTTATTGTGCTCATTACCATTACATCCCTTTTATTATCTAACGTGCGCTATTATTAAACACATCTGTCAGCTATTGTGTACGTAGTCTATACGAATAGTGTGAAGAGAGAATGTTTAAACAATAAACCGTTATGATAATTTGTTTAAACATTTAGCTTATGTTTATAGAAATGTTTTACATAGCTTGCCAAGAGAACACTGTATGTCTGTGATCGCACTGGAGATCAAACGACGTTACTGTTAGGCATTGTTATGTTTTAACATGACGATCGTTCGTACTGTTTCCATGGTGTCTATCAAGAGAATGTTTAAGGGAGATACGTTACACGTCTAGAGTGTTTGACACACAGATTTGTGGCGGGCTTTACCGTTACATTGTAACTTGCGCTATTTTTTTTTTTTTTTTCGTTGGTTGTACAAGAATCGTCTATGTGAAGAAATACATTTATTTTGCCCTGGTACATTAGGGAGCGATCGATTTCCGAAGGACGGTAAATTTTTTTGGATAGTCCTAAATCTTTGGTTAAAATTAATCTTAAATAATTGTCGATAAATGAACAACTCCTACCCGTAGCATTACACCGAATTTCTTAATGCTTTGTCCATAACTACCCGGAAAATTTTGAGTTGTACTCAGGGTATGATGTATTACGTTATGTTGCGACGTAATTTTCAAATTAAAACATAGGATGCTGCGATTAATATGTAAAGTAAGTATAAAAAGTATTTGGGGGGCGGTAGTGGATGTCCAGATGGCAGGCTGGGATGGTGGTTTACGAAACTCTCAAGTACATGTTCGATGTTATTCCAGGTAATTGTACTGTCCAAAGTACGGAATAATTGGCTCCTTTTTTCCAATGTTGGTGTAATACAAGGTGTACGTCGATAAGTAATAATTTTTGTAAAAAAAAAAAAAAAATTCTGGGGGCGCGGGTTAGCATCCCGGACCGGGTCACATGGGGTGGCAATTTTTAGGACTGCCGGTGGGATGGAGGTGGAGATGGTGATGGGGGTGAGAGTAGGGGGGTAAGGAGAGCTTCACGCCAAGAATCCGGAAGTGACGTCATCCAAGATGGCTGCCGGAAGTGACGTCATCATAATTTGGCGAGAAATTCAAAATGGTGGATTTCCCCACCCCTAAAGAGAGCTTCATGCCAAGAATCCAGAAGTAATGTCATCCAAGATGGCTGCCGGAAGTGACGTCATCATAATTTGGCGAGAAATTCAAAATTGCGGATTTTCGCACCCCTAAGGAGAGCTTCATTCCAAGAATCTGGAAGTGACATCATCCAAGATGGCTGCCGGAAGTGACGTCATCATAATTTGGTGGGAAATTCAAAATAGCGTAATTAGAGTAATTGTGTAATTAGAGTAACTGTGTGTAGTTAGAGTAATTGCAATTATGTGTACATGGAGCAATTAGGGTAACTGTTTATTTATTTATTTATTTATTGTTTGTTGTTATTGCATGTGCTCACTGCTCCACATCTGGCGTAGAACTGAGCTCACGCCAAGGAATCACGTGACTATCACCCCCACCCCACCCTTACCACGTGACTACCACCGACCAATGAGAGACAAGCACGTGACCACTCCCTTCCCCACCCTACCACTTGACCACCCCAACCGATATTCTGCAGTCATTCAGACCAGAGTGAGCAGCAGCAGCAGCAGCATAGGAAGGATGCAGTTACGATAATTACATTTGACTCCCGTAGTTGAGAGGTTCCTGGTACAACCACAAATTGGCGGAAAGACCAATTTCTGGTTGCCCTAGAAGACTTTCGCCCCTCCGATCCAGTGGTGCAACCTCAGACTGCACCTGTTTCTATATATATAAAAGCAAATCAGAGCATTCTGTTCGGTAACATGATAAAAAACAGCCTTAATTAGAGCTCATATCGCATCCAAAATTAGATGTGTATATAGATGGGTCATATACAATATCAACTTTAATGCCATACGTATGTACTCCCATTACTCTAGTAATTATATCGAATTTTCAATCCATGGCCACTGAAACCGTTTGCTAGGCTGTCTCACTGAAAGCAGCAGTTCCAACCGCTGACAGATGGCTCTCCTCCCCTTCTCCCACCCAGCGCCTACACAATGAAGGAGCATCCGCCTCTGGAGCTGACCGCTGGACCACTCCTATTGTGTGCCTCAGTTCGCCGGCCGTAGCCCCTGCGACGGCGGAGACGCGACACACACGCCGCCCGGCCACAGCAGGCACAGGATGTCGCGCCACCGGTGTCCGGACACTTGCCACGCCGGACACTTGCCACGCCGGACTTTTGCCACACTTCTACCTGCTCCGAAGGGTCGGGTGCCGCTGTCTCCTCCTCCTCCGCCCCTAACATCCGGCTCAGGAATTTCCGTGCACGGTGTCCAGGCCTTCACACTGCACACTGTTCACTAGTACACACATTACATTACGAGTTTCGTAAGTTGTGCTTCTTCTTTCTGTTCTATTGCACATCATAGCAATTATAGCCCTTCCCTTCGAAAACTAGGTTGCTTGCTCTGCGACTCTGTGGATAGCAAACCTAAAAAATCTAGAACAGTGTACGTTACAAAGATTGCACTCTATATTACTTCAGTTTCTCATATGAAACATTTTGAAATTGTATGTCGACTTTAAGTGACCTGTAAAAGACAGATGCTCTCACCTTGTTTAGTCAACGTATTTGCGGTCACTGATTTGAACATTATCCCACTACACTTTTTTAACAAACTAGCTGAAAACCCAGCGTTGCGCGGATATTTATTTATTTATTCATTCCTGCCTTGAGTTATTACTTCTCCTATCCTCTCTCTGTCCATCTCCCTTTTTCTAACATGATGTTATATTTTTTATGGTTCCTTGTTCGATCCCTCTGTCAATTACTCAATTCTCATATCCAAGATGTCAAATTTAAGTAGAAGCCATTGTCTTAAACGATGAATGTTCATAAAGTGAAATTAATTTAAGTCCGTACTCCAGAACGATGTAAATTCAATGTTAGATTGTGTTTGGCGTAAACTTCTGGAAACACTTCTATCGTTGAGATGAGAAATGGTAATAACTCCGCCATGCATTGGTTCCATGATGTAGTACTAAACTGTTTATCTCTCACAGTTAGTGTATGCTGAAGTATTAGTATGTTACAGTGTAGCCTGGGGACAATGTAGTTATTCTGTATGCAATGCTCCCTATTATCGAAAACTCGACGAATGCTGAAAGCCTGGTAATTCAGTCAACAGAGCGGTTCATGTCTGTTTAAATAAGACGTCATGGTGGTATTAATGTGCGATAAAGTAAGTCTGAGTAATCGTTGAAGGAATGGCGTCAGGTGATCGTCTCTTCCATTAAATATAGTATTTCCAGTGAATTGTCTTGACTGTGTTAGCAGCATCGGCCACTGTTTCAGCTAATAAATTTCCCCACGTCCTTCAGTGATTATTTCGTAAAGCACGAAGTTGAAATCTACCTTGTGTAGTAGAACTATATATCACAAGTCGGATTATAACTAGATGCCATTGTATCTGCAAAAGAAGACGTCCTTCTCTATCTTAATGTAGTCCGCACCAAAAGTAAGTAATTTCACATTTTAATCACAATATTGTACCGAACAATTATGAAAGCAGAGGCGTTTCTGATGAGTTTGTCGCCCGCGTGTGTATATTATTTCTAGTGGCAGGCAGAGAGCAGAAATATCTCTGGAGTGAGCTTCCAGATGCGCAGAACAGATTTTGTATTCTCAACATTAAGGTGCAAATGTCACATGATATTGGGAAAAATCTACTAATCGCTGACTTTATCTTGGTCCCTTTTTGTTCGATTAATGGACCTTTTAGCGACGCTTCCTCAACTTTGTTGTTGCTTCTATGACACATTTATTTACATATTATTTCATGTTATGTGGTTGCTCTGCAAAAAGGAGGTGGGTCTTCTTCGCAAACAATGCGGTACAAACTAATCGTAATAGCAAATAAATGTGGGGGAAAAGTGGATTTGTCTCAATATCACGTGGTAATTCCAGCTTAATGTTGAGAACATGCACAGAATTCAATGCTCACTCCATAGATATTTCTACTATATATACAATTTAGTGTTTATACCCATCAAAAGATGCACTTTTATTTCCATGACATTGCAAAACATATGGGATACAGCTAGGAAGAACAAAATTTTTGTGTTCTACCTGGAATAAATTTTACTTGGAGAGGCAGCGGTTTATTATGTTAACGTTGGCAACGAAATATTCGCTTTAGGGGGATCAATAATTTACTGATTGGAATAAAATTACTTATTTCATTAGCTACACAAAGAATTATTGCCCTCATTGTACGTGACTGATTTTTCAAAAAAGGATTCAACATCAATACACTACACCGCTGCCGTAAGGAAAATCGTATCCCTTGTTTCAGTGTATTACACCTTAGTTATGCGCATATAAAAAGTAGCATCACCAGTTATTAGTTATTTGGTGTACTATGTAACAGCGCCTCTATCGGATGTTTGCTACACTACGCAGCAATTCAAGCGTAACATACACCAGAAACTACAAATTACATCTTTCCTTCCCCTGATCCGATTTTGATGAAATGAAGCTTATATGTTGCCCCAAGGTACTCTCAGTTGACCTACGAAACCCCATGAAAGTTCGTATAGTACTCATGGAGATTTGCTGTACTACACCATACTTACAAGCATAATATACATAAAAACTTCAAATTACAATTTCCCTTCCCATCCTTACCCAAACAATATGAGCGTAAGCTCCGCCTCTAATGACCACATTGTCGACGGGCCGTTAAACGCTAATATTCCTTCCTTCTTTCCTGACTAAAATCAATATTTCTTGTGACTTGTCCAGGATATAATATGAATATTTTCTGTGGAGAGCCCATGCCTTAGCAAGCGATAGAAAGCTGTCCGTGTGAGAAACTTAGAGATTTCAAATACACTCCACAGTATTGAGTAGATTGCCCTGTAATATATTAATCATTATAGAAAATGCAAGTCCCACTGCAAACCGCAGGCTCTTAGTTAAAAAGCCAGATCTGTCGGAAATAAGGGGTATTCGTCGGATGTACTGTTTCATTCTCTTCCTTTCCTTGTAGCTCTATAGATGTCAATTGCTTCTTCCTACAGCGCTTTGCGCTTCACAATTAAAAGTTGCTTCAAAGTTTTCAAATTCAAATGTTTGTAGAACTTATGGGACTTAACTACGGGGTCATCAGTCCCTAAGCTTACAAACTACTTATGAACTAGCTAAGACTAAGGACGGCACAAATATCCATGCCCGAGGGGGGATTCGAACCCCCGACCGTAGTGGCCGTGTTGACTGTGACTGGAGCGCCTCAGTCCCCTCGGCCACCGCGGCCGGCTCAAAGTTTTCAACAGCACTCTCAGCTTTCAGGAATTTCCTTAGGCTCACTGGAATACAGAAGTTTCTTGGCAGTAAATAA
Source organism: Locusta migratoria (assembly GCA_026315105.1). Taxonomy (NCBI): domain Eukaryota; kingdom Metazoa; phylum Arthropoda; class Insecta; order Orthoptera; family Acrididae; genus Locusta; species Locusta migratoria. The sequence goes on along the minus strand of CM048755.1, from coordinate 561,045,724 downwards.
GAAATGTAATAAAACGTAATGCCTGATGTGAAAAGTTTTGATCCATCGCAGTATATATTGACGATGTCTGTGTAGAGACAGGAATTGGTGATCATGATATCGTCATAGTGTCGATGGTGACCAAAGTTCATAAACCAATCAAGACGGCTAGGAGCGTGTTTTTGTTGGGAAGAGCCGATAAGCAGTTGTTAGGATTGCACTTAGAAAATGAATGGGCATCGTTTAGTTCCGGTATTATGGATGTTGAGGAATTGTGGACTAAATTTAAGTGCATTGTACATAAAGGGTTAGAGAAATATGTACCTGTAAAGTCGATTAAGGACGGAAAAGATCCACCTTGGTATAATAATAATGTGAGAAAGCTACTGAGAAAGCAAAGTCTTGCAGTCTCGGTTCAAAAACGAACACGCAAATGATGACAGGCAAAAGTTAGTACAGATTCGTGCGTCTATAAAAAGATCGATGCGCGAAGCATGCAATAATTACCACACCCATACCTTAGCAAAAGATCTTTCCGAGAACCCGAAAAAATTCTGGTCCTATGTGAAATCGATAAGCGGGTCAAAGCCCACTATCCAGTCACTCGATCATTCCGGGGCAGTAATAGAAGAAAGCAAACGGAAAGCTGAAGTTCTAAATTTAACCTTTAAGAAATCTTTCACGCAAAAGGACCGCACAAATGTACCATCATTTGATCAACGTACTAATTCTGAAATGGAGGATATAGTAATAGGTATTTCCGGTGTAGGGAAGCAGCTGAGAGAGCTAAATACGAAAACGTCTGCTGGTCCAGATGGAATACCAGTTCGGTTTTACAAAGACTATTCTGCGGCATTGGCCCCTTACTTAGCTTGCATTTGTCGCGAATATTTAATTCAGCGCAAAGTTCCAAGTGACTGGAAAAAAGCGCAGGTGACTCCCGTTTATAAGAAAGGAAATAGTACTGACCCCGATAATTAATGGCCAATATCGTTAACATCAATTTCCTGTAGAATTTTGGAGCGTATTCTCAGTTCGAATATAGTAAATTTCCTTGAAACGGAAAAGCTTCTTTCCGTGAATCAGCACGGGTTTAGGAAACATCGTTCATGTGAAACTCAGCTTGTCCTTTTCTCACATGACATCTTGCGAGGTATGGATGAAGGGCAACCGGCGGATTGTGTTTTTCTCGACTTCAAAAAGGCGTTTGACCCGGTGCTACACTGCAGACTGCTAACAAGATACGAGGTTATGGAATAGGTACACAGATTTGTGACTGGCTGGAAGAGTTCCTAAGTAATAGTACGCAGTACGTTGTTCTCGACGGCGCGTGTTCATTAGAGACGAGTGTATCGTCCGGCGTGTCCCAGGGGAGTGTGATAGGACCGCTATTATTTTCTATCTATAGAAATGTTTTGATGTACAGAGTAACTTGTAATTTGCGGCTGTTTGCTGATGATGCTGTGGTGTATGGGAGGGTGTCATCTTTAACTGACTATAATAGCATACAGAATGACTTAGACAAAACTTCTAGTTGGTGCAAAGAATGGCAGCTAGCTCTCACAGTAAAATAAATAAATAAAAATAAAATAAAAAAAATAAAAAAATTTAAGGTGATGCTCATGAGTAGGAAAAACAAACCCATAATGTTCGAATACAGCATTAGTAGTGAGCTTCTTGATGGAGTCGCGTCGTTCAAATATCTAGGCCTAACAATTCAGAGCGATATGAAATGGAACGAACATTTAAGGGCAGTTATGAGTAAGGCGGACAGACGACTTCGGTTTATTGGGAGCACTTTGGGACGATGTACTTCATCTGTAAAGGAGACCGCGTATAAAACGCTTGTACGATCACGTCTTGAGTATTACTCAAGTGTTTGGGACCCGCAGCAGATTAGTTTAAAGGAAGACATAGAAACAGTTCAGAGGCGAGCAGCTAGGTTTGTTACTGGTAGGTTCGACCAATGCGCGAGTGCCATAGAAATGATCTGGGAACTCAGTTTGGGATCGCTGGAGGAAAGACGACATTCTTTTCGTGAATTTCTGTTGAGGAAATTTAGAGGGCCGGAATTAGAAGCTGAGTGTAATACGATCTTGCTGCCATCTACTTACATTTCACGTAGTGATCACAAAGACAAGATAAATTAGGGGTCGTACGGAGGCATATCGGCATTCTTTTTTTCCTTGTTCTATTTGGGAGTAGAATAGGAAAGGAATTGCCTAGTAGTGGTACAGTGTACCCTCCGCCTCGCATTTTACAATGGATTGCGGAGTATTTATGTAGATGTAGATCACACATTTACTGATTTATATTTTGTACAATTGTATAATTTTTCAGGTATATATTCATTTGTATAAGTGCTGTATGTCTGAAAAAATCTGTTGCGAATGTAAATAATAGTAAAGAAGTAATAGATTGCGTGCGTGATGGTGTGGTTTGCCATGAACGTTACTGTTTATGTGCTCATAGATCATGAACTACGTGTCGTACTGTGAAAAAATTTAGAAGCTTCATTAAACTATATGCGTGTATACTGTCTTCAAAATTTCCAGCGGCTACAATTTTTAGTGTAGAAATTATAAATTGTGACGTCATACCGAATGCCGTAATTTTAGTCCACGAACAGTGGAAAAGTAGTAAGCGAGAAACTTTTTTCCTTTCATTATTTTGCTATGGTTGTCAGCGAGAATAAGCTCAATAAAGGTTTGAAATTATGTTTAAATTTGGTTTCAAGTTGCTAAGTACTGTCATTCTCATACAGTGTGTGAATAAAGTCTCGTCGCATTATGTGGCAGTTTCTTGCAACTATATTGTTTATGACGTATCTCCTGAACCTTGAGTCGTATGTTGTTCTTACCCAGACAGCATTGTTACCTCATGGTAAGGAATATGTGCACCAAATTTGGTTGATATCGGCCCAGTGTTTTAGGAGAAGATGTGCAAGACTGTCGTTAGATGTAGCAGTTTTTCGCGCATCTCATTATTTATGAAGTCATATCTCGTGAACTATGTGTTGAAACATGATCCTAACACTTAGGCGCGGCGACCGTCCTCATGGATCGAAGCTTACGTGTACAAAATTTCATAATCATTGAAAGAAAACTGTAGAATTGTATACAATACGTACACATAAACAAATATACGGAGTCTCTGCTTTAAATATAAAGAGATATCGGATTTTAGAGAGTAAATTAATGTAGACTGTGTCGTTAGTTATATCAATATTATTTCGCAATAGCGAATTTTTCTTAGCGTCACTGTATAAGGTATCGATGTTATACCAAATTGTGACATGTGACATATGTCACAATTTGGTATAACATCCATAGCTTATACAGTGACGCTAATAAAAATTCGCTATTGCGAAATAATATTGATAAAAATATCAACACTGTAATTCGCCACCATACAGTTATGTGTCGTTAGTCTTTACTTTCTTTCTTTTCTTTTTTCATTACCATTGCTTTTACGTCGTTCCTTTCTTGTTCATGCTCATAGCGATGGGCTGTTTCTCTCGCAATCGTAGCCTTGCTGCCGATCGCGCAGTTACTGCACGCAGTTTCGAGTCGTCCCTCGGACGTGTGTGTGTGTGTGTGTGTGTGTGTGTGTGTGTATATGTGTGTGTGTGTGTGTGTGTGTGTGTGCGTGCGTGTGTGTTTTGTCCTTAGGTTACTTTAAGTTATTTCCAGTAATTTTGAAGCCTAGGGACTGATAACCGCAGTCGTTAACTCCCATAGACTTTATAACATTTCAACATTTTCAATTTTCAGTAATGGAGTAATGGATCTATTTTTATGCTTGGGAGAACTAATTACATACTGAAACAGATGACGATATTGCTTTTGTTTCCCAAAAGTTGTAAATAAATATTTCGATCTCGGGATATTTAAAAGAAGCTCTATATTTCTCCAAGATGTCGAAGAAGTAAGTTGTATAGAACGTGGCTTGAAAGCGGGCAGTAGGAGGTGGACGGGCGGGCGTCCCTTGCCTGGGGGGAGGGGGGGGGCTTGCCTGAGGGACGGCTAATCCAGCTACCTGTCGAAGGGTCAGGTGTGGCAAAAGTCCGGCGTGGCAAAAGTCCGGCGTGGCAAGTGTCCGGGATCCGCGCCACCGCCGTCCGCGGTCGGCCGCCAGCCTTGAAAATATCACGACGGTATCCAAGCGTATGCACTCAGTGTCAGACGCGGCGTGCGCGCTCGCACGGGACATATACACACGCCGCACAACAGCCAGGGCTGCCTGCACGCGCCCGGGAATAAGAACGCTGCTCCCCACGCCGTAAGGAAGAAGTATTTAAACGCGCCCGGAGAGTGCGACGTGGACACATCGATCCGACCGCACCGATTATTATTTTATTTTGCATTACAATTTTTTTTTCTACGGACGTTATAGCTCCTTGTACTGCCTCCACACCAACGTCCGCGCGGTTCTAATTTGCGGTGGAACAGTCCGTGCGCAAGGAAACAATTTACTGTGTCTCTCCTGGCGAGAAAAGCAGAACTCAGACGGATAATAGTGGCCGTCCTCTCCATTCAACCCCTTGCTGATAACTGTTCGGCTTCAGCCTTTCAAATCAATACGCTCGGCCGCGTCGCTAGCCGACAGGTGGCTGTGAATCACACACGTGCTCTGGCCGAGCGTTACCCGTAAAGGATAAGCAAATAGTCCCACTCCACACCCGCGAAGAAGAAGCGTTCGTCACTGCACTCTGCGGAGAAACCTTAAAAAAAATCAAACGTATATCGCTTCTCAAAAACAGCGCCTATCTTCAACCATTGTTATTATTACGAACCCCCCCCCCCTCTCTCTCTTTCCTATCCCACAAAAAATGACTTAAAATAAATCAATGCGTAATAACAACAACACACAAATAAAACAATCCATATGGTAGCAATCCTTTGGTTGAAACTTACAACCAAAACGCGTCCACAATGAAATTTATGCGCATTGCATTTATTTAATGGAGCTGAGCCATACCGAAAGTTCCGAAATTTAACACTCTAGCTATCTTGCCCTGTTACGTTTCCTTCTTAGATCGAGGTATAGATGCGCCTTCCGGGAATTCAGGTAGCTTAATTTTACCTCTTATTTCCTTGCTACACATCTTCTTGTGAATACCCATCTAAGGAATCTCTACGTCCTGTTACGATGCAAACTACATTTATCTGATGCAGGTCAGAAGACATTTAAACCTATTGTGCAGCGTAGAATCGAAATAAAAGAAAACTACGTGAAATAATTTACCGATTTCCGACCGTCTACACTAAAACTTTTCGAAAGTATTGGCCTAACAACACTCTTATTCGACAATACAGCAACCACAGAACCGAGGTAGTACTTTACCTGCCCAATGCAACATCGATTTTCAGAACAAGTTCGACACGTCCTTTACCCACAAAGTTCCTACTCCAAGTTCCTTTCTTGTGCATTCCACTAATCCAAACTGATTTATTATTTTAATTACAAGTAGATGTCTACCGCAAACGAAGATGCTAACCTACACAGCGCAACACATGATCCTATATAGGACATGGAGTGTCTTGTCTTGTTACAGTACAACTGAGTACATGCAAATTCGATATAATTACTAGAGTAATGGGAGTACATACATATGGCATTAAAGTTGATATTGTATATGACGCTTCATATACACATCTAATTTTGGATGCGATATGAGCTCTAATTAAGGCTGTTTTTTATCATGTTACCGAACAGAATGCTCTGATTTGCTTTTATATATATAGAAACAGGTGCAGTCTGAGGTTGCACCACTGGATCGGAGGGGCGAAAGTCTTCTAGGGCAACCAGAAATTGGTCTTTCCGCCAATTTGTGGTTGTACCAGGAACCTCTCAACTACGGGAGTCAAATGTAATTATCGTAACTGCATCCTTCCTATGCTGCTGCTGCTGCTGCTCACTCTGGTCTGAATGACTGCAGAATATCGGTTGGGGTGGTCAAGTGGTAGGGTGGGGAAGGGAGTGGTCACGTGCTTGTCTCTCATTGGTCGGTGGTAGTCACGTGGTAAGGGTGGGGTGGGGGTGATAGTCACGTGATTCCTTGGCGTGAGCTCAGTTCTACGCCAGATGTGGAGAAGTGAGCACATGCAATAACAACAAACAATAAATAAATAAATAAATAAACAGTTACCCTAATTGCTCCATGTACACATAATTGCAATTACTCTAACTACACACAGTTACTCTAATTACACAATTACTCTAATTACGCTATTTTGAATTTCCCACCAAATTATGATGACGTCACTTCCGGCAGCCATCTTGGATGATGTCACTTCCAGATTCTTGGAATGAAGCTCTCCTTAGGGGTGCGAAAATCCGCAATTTTGAATTTCTCGCCAAATTATGATGACGTCACTTCCGGCAGCCATCTTGGATGACATTACTTCTGGATTCTTGGCATGAAGCTCTCTTTAGGGGTGGGGAAATCCGCCATTTTGAATTTCTCGCCAAATTATGATGACGTAAGTAGCTTGTAAGTTTATGGACTGATGACCCCGTAGTTAAGTCCCATAGACTATACAAACATTTGAACTCTAATAAAACCCCATGTAATTTCAAGCATGTGTGTCAATTTTTACCTCTCTATCTACATTATTCCGTGATTTATTAAGTTTTCAAATTTATACTGACTTTTTGATCACCTGGTGTATTAGTGTGGAGGAGAACCTTCAGGTACGGAAGGTGTTCTGAATACATGTGGATACCTCTTTGTCAGCATATACGTTGTGTTTAATAGAACCGCTAGAGGCGAGTGAGGAATTGGATATGGCACCCTGTTTTGTGGATGGGATAAAAATAGTACCGGTTCTTGTGGACAATTTTGGAATCGAAGACAGAGAGCTGAGAAAGGGAGTATTATTAGCAACAATGTGAGCATTCGAGGAGAAGATTTTTACTCTTCTGAGAAAGAAAATATGTGATATCCAACAGCCTACAAAACTGTGATGTGCCAGAAACTTGCACACTTAGAGGGAAGTGATCGAGATAAAATTCAGACCAGGTTAGATGAGCTTATGGAACTACATTCCTGGCCATTGAAATTGCTACACCACGAAGATGACGTGCTACACACGCGAAAGTGAACCGTCAGGAAGAAGATGCTGGGATATGTAAATTATTAGCTTTACAGAGCATTCACACAAGATTGGCGCCGGTGGTAACACCTACAACGTGCTGACATGAGGAAAGTTTCCAACCAATTTCTCATACACTAACAGCAGCTGACCGGCGTTGCCTGGTGAAACGTTGTGACGCCTCGTATAAGTAGGAGAAATGCGTACCATCACGTTTACGACTTTGGTAAAGGTCGGATTGTAGCCTATCACGATGACGGTTTATCGTATCGCGACATTGCTGCTTGCGTTGGTCGCGATCCAATGACTATTAGTTGAAATGTTTGTAGACCTTATGGGACTTAACTACTGGGTCATCAGTCCCTAAGCTTACAAACTAATTATGAACTAGCTAAGACTAAGGACGACACAAATATACATGCCCGAGGGGGGATTCGAACCCCCGACCGTAGTGGCCGTGCAGACCGTGACTGGAGCGCCTCAGTCCCCTCGGCCACCGCGGCCGGCGACTGTTAGTAAAATATGGAATCGGTAGGCTTAGGAGGGCAATACGGAACGCCATGTTGGATCCCAATGGCCTCGTACCACTAGCAGTCGAGATGACAGGCATCGTATCTGCATGGCTGTAACGGATCATGCAGCCTCGTCCCGATCCCTGAGCCAGGAGATGGGGACATTTGCAAGACAACAACCATCTGCACGAACGGTTCGACGACGTTTGCAGCAGCGTGGACCATCAGCTCGAAGACCATGGCTTCGGTTACCCTTGACGCTGCATCACAGATAGGAGCGACTGCGATGGCGTACTAATGGCAAAACGTCATTTTCTCGGATGACTCCAGGTTCTGTTTACAGCATCATGATGGTCGCATCAATGTTTGGCCGACGTCGTGGTGAATGCACATTGAAGTGTGTATTCGTCATCGCCATACTGGTGTATCACCCGGCATAATGGTATGGGGTGCCACTGGTTACACGTCTCGGTCACCTTAAAATTAGACGACTGTACGTAATAACAGCATAATTCTCTTGGTAGGAGGTATCCAAATAAGAGTTTACAGTTATAAAGAAGCTTAATTTTGGCAGTAAAATTAGCAAAAGATCCTTGTGAGCTACCGGCTACTACCTGCTCAAAAACCTTGTTCCCTGGCCCAAATTGAGAACTGACTTGGTTCAAATTACTCTATTAACAGGAAGTTAACGATACAGTGGCCAATATACGTAGCAGTTCACAAGGATTTACACACAGGCATTAATAAACAAGCCACCACAATTATAGTTATTTGTGCCGTCCTTAGTTGTAAGTAGTTCATAAGTAGTTTGTAAGTTTAGGGACTGATGACCCCGTAGTTAAGTCTCACAGACTCTACAAACATTTGAACATTTGAAAAACAATACAAAATAAAAGGGGAAAGGTGCTCGAAAACTACAATTTATAGGCAAATAAAAATTATACTGATCTTGTTTATTCTGGTCGAACGCAAGCAAAATGGGGAACCAATTTCGTTAATACAATAAAAAGCATGTATATTTTCTAATACTGACGGTGCCCAGCATCGAATTTCATAAATTTACAAACAACACTCACTCGCTCACACACACGCAATGCAACAGCGAAACTCACCAAAATCAGCGAGCTGAAACGAGGCAGAAACAGGCGCCGCTATCGTAGGCGAAATTCAGCAAACCTGGAGGTACAACACAACACAATATACAATAAAACTACGAAGATGGCTCTGGTCTGTCGTGCCTGATTTGAGTATAGAAAAGTTAAGTTGCATTTAGATTAGACCGAGGGCACATACGCTAACGGCGACATACGGATACGTTACATGATCACACTCCACTGAAGGTGAAGTGGTTAAAAATCGGATTCATCACAAAATCACGACGGACTCATAAGTTGCAATGTGAGAGAAAGCTGTCTAGGCACTGGTTTCTCTGATAAGTGGCGTGAATTCAGGTGACTAGCTGCAAACCCCCGAAGTCGGAGTTCGGACCCACGTGGTTCCGAAAACCGAAAAATATGTATAAATTCAATTTCCGAAAAAATAAAGAAAATTAACTATGGCATGCAACTACTAGAAGTATGTAGAATTTCATAAGGCAGCTACTGAAATGCAGCAACATGCGATTGGGAGCGTTCAGAGAAACGGAAGAGGCCCTGTCTCACAACCCGGAAAAGTGAAATAATTACAAAGTCGGAAAAATAAAAATATAAACTACAGCGTGCAACCCATAGAAATGTTTAGAATTTCATAAGCAAGTTATTGAAGGAGGTTGTACAAGGCTTCAAGAGAATTACTGACAAATACTGAGTGCGTACTACAAGTTTGGAGAAGAAACAGGGAAATTAAAAATAGGTGGGGAGAGAAGGTCGCGAAATGTTGGTGAAAATCAGAAGGATACATGGATAGTTACTTGCCTGATGTGCATGGAACAAACAATAGTGGAAGCTGAAGGCTTTGTTCTAAGAACCAACATGTGGAACACATATCACTCATGGAAGGAAAACAACATGAAAAATTTTACATGCACTGTCTAAAAATGAACATATCGTTTGTTAGAAATTGGGCCCCACAAAACTACAAGGAATTTATACAGAGTTCGTACACCACCTCATAATTACAAAAGGTTTGAATAAAATATTACAAAAAATGAAGATAATTTTAAGAGTCTCTAAGTTAAACATGCTAGACAACGAATCACTACCATCTCCGCAAACACAAGAGAAGAACGAACCTTACCTCACCACGATCACAGAACCTAATGAATATCGAGCGCACTAGGAGACAGGAAAGCTACCGGTAACTGGGCAAAACCCATGATAACTTGTAACCAAAGGGTGTAGAAACCTCTTTGGTCGCTTCAGCAGCAGGGGTTGGTAACGACTAACTATTGACTCTGAGCCAGAGAGAACCATGCAAAGCGAGCTATTACCATCCACACTCATACAGCCATTAGATCCTCTCACATCAACTTAAAAGTAAGACAAGTACACATTCTCACAGGGACAGTGGTGTAGCGAAGAAGCCGTACTTATTGCCACATTCATAACCACAATAATAAATTATTAAAATAACAAAATTCTAGCAATACTAACTAATATTTCAGAAACTAATATTTTAAAACATGAAATAAAATGCTATTCCTCATGCCTTGAAAAGAGGGGTTCTAATTTTAACAAAATGCTAATGTAGCATCATCAAATAAATTACAATCATAATGTTGTCTTTCAACGTCTTGTTCCCATCGATGGCACTTTGAACAGTAGCTGTTACAATTCAGATGGCTCTCCCTTCGTTCAATCCCTGCAATTTCGATCCCTACATTTCAGCAGGATAACGCATGACCGCATGTTGCAGGTCCTGTACGGGCCTTTCTGGATACGGAAAAAGTTTGACTGCTGCCCTGGCCAGCACATTCTCCAGATCTCTCACCAATTGAAAACATTTGGTCAATGGTGGCAGAGCAAGTTACTTGCCACAATACGCCAGTCACTACTCTTGATGAACTGTGGTATCGTGTTGAAGCTGTCTGGGCATCTGTACCTGTACACATATGTACCTGATTTCTTAGGATCTATGCACCAAAATTGCGTGACAATGTAATCACATGTTAGTTCTAGTATGATATATTTGTCCAATGAATACCCGTTTATCATTTGCATTTCTTCTTGGTGTAGCAATTTTAATGGCCACTAGTGTATTTGATACACTGGGGCCAATGCGAACAACAAGAATTACACAGCATAGAATTCTGACGGGCAACAACCCTCTGGTCTATAAGAAGCTCTACAGGGTGGCATTCCATTTGCACTCATTACTGGATGAGTTCGCTGAGCAGTAGTTGCGGGATGGAGTTAGGGAGTATTCCGATTCACCGTACAGTCCAAATATAATGATAGTACCAAAGAAATCGAGTGATGGGATGATACAGTATAGGTTTTGCTATGATTATAGGCATTTAAATAGCCAGACAGTTTCGGATGTTTACCCACTGCCGAATATCACGCATATAATCGATAGTTTATTAGGTACTTTTTGACAATCGATTTAAGGAGTGGATATCACAAGTTGGAGCTGGCAGAGAAGGATAGGAACTAGACAGCATTTTCCACTTCTGGTGGGCACTGGCAATTCAGAAGAATGCCATTCAGTTTGAAAAACGCTCCTGTTACGTTTCACAGGTTAATGGATGGGGTGTTACAAGGATGAAAGACACGGGAATGTTGTGTATATTTAGATGACATAATTGTTGTTTCAAAGGATATTGATGAACATACAAGTCAGTTGAGAAGAGTATTCCGGAGGCTTAGGGACGCCAAGTTAACCCTAAGTTTTCGAAAATGCAATTTTGATTTAAAATAGGTTACCTACTTGGATCACGTGATTTGTTAGCAAGGGGTTTAGTCAGATCCACATCTTTTGGTGGCAGTAAAAGACTTTCCAGTACCACAACGCATTAAGGTGGTGCATTCTTTCATCAGTCTTTCAAGTTATTATTGAGGATACATAAAAAAATTTGATGAGATAGCCGCCGCGGTGGAGTAGCCGAGCGGTCTAAAGCTCCTCGCTGCGGAGCGCGCGGTTGCTCACCGTGGAGGTTCGAGTCCTCCCTGGGGCATGGGTGTGTGTGTTTGTCCGTAGGTTAGTTTACCTAGGTTTAAGTAGTTTGTAAGATACGGACTGATGACCACGCAGTTTGGTCCGATAGATTTACAGACATTTGAACATTTTTTTTAATGAGATAGCACAACCCCTGACACAGCTACTAAAATAGGGGGAAAAGATCACTGGTAGGCTGAATGTGACACAGCCTTCCAGGAATTGAAGCAAATCTTGTGACAAGTCCAGTCTTAGCGTTCCTGGCTACAGTAAAAACATCATTTTGTCATGTGCTGCACGTGGGCATTTGGTGGGTGTGGTGTTATCTCAGAATGTGGATGTGGCAGAACATCTGCTGCGGTTGTGTGACCGAGTGCATTGACGCGCTATTCTCTGATGCACGAGGCTGTTCCCCGTCGAAGATTCGAATTCTCCACTGGGCATGGATGTTTGTGTTATCTTTAGTATAAGTTAGTTTATAAGTAGTTTCTAAGTTTATGGACTGATGACCACGCAATTAAGTCCCACAAGCTTAACAAACAATTTAGCAGAACACCCAATAGGTTATACCTCCCGGCAATTAACAACAAAGGGACTCAATTATTCAACAACTGAGAAAGAGTTGCTTAGTGTCAGATACGCGATTAAATATTTTAGGTGATATTTGTACCGAAGGAAATTCAAGGTTGTGATGGATCATACTGCGGTAAAATGGGTCCTTGGATTACGAGATTTATCTAGCCAGTTAATCCACTGGTCATTGTGTTTATCAGAAATGGGCTTTGAAGTAGTCCAGAAGCTGGGAAAGATGCATACAAATGCATTATGTCTTAAGGAGGAAAATGACATTTGTGGAAGCAATTTTAAGAAGTGCGGAAAAGTAGCAGACGGCACAAGCAAGAGATCCTCAGTGGCCGCGTGGGAGTAGCCGAGCGATCTGCAGCGCCACGTTATTGATCGCGTGTTCTCCCGCGTCGGAGGATTGAATCCCCCCTCAGGCATGGATGTGTGTGTTGTCCTTAGGTTAGTTTAACTTAGTTTAAGTAGTTTGTAAGACTAGGGACTGATGACCAACGTAATTTGGTCCCATAGGATTACAAACATTTGAACTTTTTTTATCGTCAATTTAGGAAGTTTGCTCCACATAGTCAGTTTTGTTTAGAGGACGAAGTTTTGTGCCGTAAGACCAGGCTTGGGCCCAGAATAGTGGTACCCCTGCACCTCAGGTAGGAGGTGATGCAGGAAGCACATGATCATGTCCTGTCTGGACACGGTGGCCAAAGGACTATGGAAGGATGGGTGGTAGAGAGATTTTTGTGGTGTACCAGATAGAAGGATGTGGTCCAGTACATACGAAATCTTGTAGAGTGCGCACAGCGGGCATACTTGAGCCGTCAAAAGAAACCTTTGCACGGTCTACTGGAAGCGTCAGCTCTTTCTCAAATCTGTGGATTGGATGTATACATCACAAGACACCAGCTGGTAACAAGTACGTCCTGACCATATTAGACCATTTTCACGTTATTTACCAATAGTGCGTCTCCCTAACCAGCAAGCCAGTACGATTGCACAAGCACTAGTAAATAACTGGATACTCAAATTTGGAGTACTGGAGGCCATTATCACGGATCAGGGTTCAAATTTCATGGCAGATGTTCTGCGACTGCTCTGTCAGCTGCTGAAGATAAAGAAATTTTGCACAACACCTTTGCATCCACAGGCAAACTGTCGGACACAGAGGGTTCACCGAACAATCAGTAAAATGGTCAGCTACTACATCAATGAGCAGCACAATAATTGGGAGATGTACTTGCCAATGATCGTATCCTGCTATAATACGAAAACGCACTAGGCAATGTTTGTTGTCCTATGAGGTAGTAAGCTGCCATTACCGTTCGACGTACTGAAGTATAAGGGTGGAAAGGTCGACGATAAAGTAAAAGATTTTTCAAATACGATAAAAATTGTGTCGATGAAGTTACAGAAAGCGAATACCAAGGCGTCGGAGCGGCAGAAGATTGGGGAATATGGGGGCGAATTACCCAGATTATAAAGTCAGACAATGGATACTGTTATCCACACTGTACGTGGCGAAATGGAAAACAGAGGAATTAGTATCCAATTATCATGGGCCTTATCAGATTCTGGGGGTGACATCGTCAATGAATGTGAGATTATAATTGCGAACACGGACAACAGTTGTGCATATAAATAGGTTAAGACCTTTTAAGAGATGCAGCGACACGTAGGATGCCTCCTGTGGCCAGCCAGAGGACAGCACAGCAACAGCGAGTGGTAAGGGGTGTTGGTTCGACTCCCAGGCCATGCTCGTCGCCCCAGTCCGACATCACGACAACGTAGGACAGTCTCTGCAGGGGAGACGCTTGTCGGTGACAGTGCGGAGGTTCATGCGGGCAACGCGGGGAAGCAAGCCGGTGGAGCGATCCACGGTAGTGGAGCGCATTTGCAGTGCGACGGCCAGTGCGTTACTAAGGAAGCGAGAGGAGCAGCATCAACATCTACCAGTCCGCGGCACACCACTAGTTTTCGTATCATCGTAAGCATGGTCCGTGCCAATAAATGTATTCTTGTATAAACCGCTGTTTCATTGTCACCCCATCTCCCACATTGAGTACTGAGCTAACAGCCCACATAGAATAGGGTTGTTTCGATATCCCGATGATAAACAAACATAACAACTGAACACGAAAGCAACCTGCTACAATACTGCCCAAGAGCAAGGAATGGCAGAGTTCGTCAGTGAACAGCAGAGGCAGTGAGTTCGCCAGCAAACAGCAGAGGGAGTGTTTGTTGGCGAACAGTGCAGACTGTCGGGGTCCGGCAACGTTGGGGATAGTGGACACTGAGAGGATAACGGTGGGGTTCGACGCCAGGTACGTCGGAAGAGAGCTGGCCGGCTCGCAGCCACGCCCAACGACCGCCACCTATCTGCCAAGCACGAGGGGCTCCTCTGAGTCCAAAAACTGGCGGCGCCAGCACAAAAGGGTGGTAGCTCGAAGCAGACTGCATTGGTGCCCTCTGTGGGAAGAGCAACTGAAGACGCCCAAGCAGAGCGCGCCCTATCGAGTCCCGGCCAGCACGCCATCGAGCACAACACCGCGAGGGGAAGACGGGAAGCATTCAATACGCTTTGCGGACCTCCGGGGGCGCGAACACGGCACCACAAGCGCAGAAAGCGGAGCAACACACTCCTGGCCGGCGACGGCCTGAAAGCACACTGACAGGCAGACGGCGGGAGCAGCCGCAGAGGACGCCTGCTGACGCTCGCACTGCGTCCCACCGCGTCAGCACCAACGCTCACACTGACACGGCCGCTGTAGGCCGCGGAAGCCAGGCTAAAATATGTACAGTGGCTATCAAAAAACGTTGTCTTAAATAAACGCTGTGTCATTCTTGCTTCCACCCCGAGTCGAGACACGTTCCCCGACGAGGCGTTATGCATAGCAGTTTCAACTGGCACCGGGAGACCTGATTGGTAGTTGGTAGGAGCCAATGAGATGCTGAATATATCTTAACCGGAGATTCGGGCGCTACGCGCCCTCACGTACTTAAATAATAATAAAAAAAAATAATAAAAAAATTCTTTACCTATACTTAACCTAACTTTCACTTTAAAAAAGTGATCTGTAGCGTAGCCTTAAGAAGGTTAGGTATAGGTTAAACAAGAAGTATTTTTCAGTACGTGAGGGCGCGGTTAAGAAATATGCAGCATCTCATTTGCTCCTACCAACAACTAATCAGGTCTCCCGGTGCCAGTTGAAACTGCTATGTCTAACAAATATTATTAATAGCAGTTCTAGTCCCTTCACACCACTCCACGATTCCACTTAGGTGAACGTGCAAATGATAGCGCAGTAATAAAAATATACACCGTAGAACAATTTTGTATCAGTAATAGCTACAAATGCAGATACGAGCAGTCAACACGACAGAATTTGTTCATATGTTTGTGAAGCTTATGGGTCATTACTGCGTGGTCATCAGTCCCTAAATTTACAAACTACTTATGAACAACCTTATACTAAAGACGGCACAAACATGTATGCCCGAGGGGGGATTCGAACCACCGACAGGGAACGGCCTCGTGCATCGCAGCATACCGCCTCAATGCGCTCGGCCGCTCGGCCGTGGCACATAATTTGTAAACCGTCGGCAAAAGCGAGTTCCTAGCAAAGGCTTTCGTTTGCTTGTTAGTAGAAATGAAATCATAATAAACTTCTGTGCAAATGAATATTCACTGGTGTCCTTAAATATTGTCAAGCATTTTTAACAACCGTCTATTGTTACCTCCAAAAAACGTGCGTGGGATAACACTTACGGAAATATAGGTGCATGACAAATATGTCTCTGAAAGATCAAAATGAAAGATGCAGATTACACTTACGTTAATGTTTATCTTATGTATTACTAAAATGAAATGGCATGTAACTTAAAATTTTGTTTACAATATTTACGAAATGTTCAAATGTTTGTAGAGCTTATGGGACTTAACTACGGGGTCATCAGTCCCTAAACGTACAAACTACTTATGAACTAGCTAATACCAAGGACGGCACAAATATCCATGCCCGAGGGGGGATTCGAACCCCCGGCCACTACGGTCGGGGGTTCGAATCCCACCTCGGGCATGGATATTTGTGCCGTCCTAGTTCGTAAGTAGTTCATAACTAGTTTGTAAGTTTAGGGACTGATGACCCCGTAGTTAACTCCCATAAGATTTAGAAACAGTTGAACAGTTGTTAGCTCACATAGTTTAGATGAATCGTGAGTGAATGTGCGTTAATACAATCTGCGACATACCGTATTGCTTTCCTCTTGTAATATGTTGTATAGTAAGTAATAAGAGTGCAATGAAGGTCGCATTACCATGCTGTGAGGTTTATTAGCTGTCTCTAAAACACCATTGTTCTAAATTGTCTCACAAAACATCTGTTAAATACAAATTCCTACTGATCATGAGGTGTTATGTGTTTGCACTGTTACGTACCTGAAAAATATAAGGGAAGAAGGAAGAAAGAAGAGAGAGAAAGCAATGTTCAATCCAGCGCACATCTCTTTCCCTATTCTAGCAGCAATAACGACATCTATTACGCTATGACAACAGCGGAACCCTTCAACACATAGACAGTAGTCCTACCAATTCATTATGACCCAGTTTTTGTAATCTTTTAATTAATGTCATGTTCAAATGTTCAAATGTTTGTTAAGCTTATGGGACTTAACTACGGGGTCATCAGTCCCTAAACTTACAAACTACTTATGAACTACTTATGAACTAGGACGGCACAAATATCCATACCCGATGGGGGATTCGAACCCCCGACCGTAGTGGCCGTGCTGACCGTGACTGGAGCGCCTCAGTCACCTCGGCCACCGCGGCCGGCAATTAATGTGATGATAGAATTCCACAGTTAATTGTTTATTTTGCAAAATACAGCATATAGATCTTATATTAAACATCAGATGCCGTGGCCGAATAGCCGTGCGCACTGAGGCGCCTTGCTGCGGTACGCGCGGCCGTTCGCCGTCGGAGGTTCGAGTCCTACCTTCGGCATGGATGTGGGTGTTGTTCTTAGGATAATTTCGTTTAAGTAGTTTGTAAGGTTATGGACCGATGACCACTGCAGTTAGGTCCCATAACTTTACAAACATTTGAACATTTGAAGCATCAGGTAGATTTGGGTTACCTAGGGTTTACCTCAGACACAGAAATATAAACGATATCGCTCAGTGCGCAACACTAATTAAAATTCGAAGCTGCCATGTGTAGGCTTGAATTCTATACGATAGAGCTATGTAATATGTTCTTTAGTTAACAGAAAACGAACTGTTGTGATACAGAATCTTCGTATAGAGAAATAATTTTAAATTAGTATATTTCTGCAATATACGTAGTCGCTAGGTTGACCCAGGAATGGCTGCTGAGTACCTCGTGACGTTCAACTGACCAATAGTGAGACGCTATTATCAGCAATCCACACAATAAAAGTTGTCGCTACTTTCTATACGGACAGCTTTACTCGTATTCTTACAGATATTTTGATACCCTGCAGGATGCATAGTGTTAATTCCATACAGCACTACTTCAGATATAATTCGAGTCCATGCCGCGTCGTGTTGAGGCAATTCTACTTGATCTTGGGAGCCTACACGATTTTAGGCAGGGGTACCAGTTTCATTGTATAAGGTACGTGAACTAAAATAAGGCCCACCTAACGTTTAGGAATTTCGTATGCTGTATGTGTAAGTGGCAATATTCCGAGATAGTATGTGCAACATCCTACAACTATATTCAGTTCAAAAATAAATTAAAATGGAAAGATTATGTAATTAATATGATCACTTTAATAGAAAATGTTTAGCCCTTGCAAGTGGGCCTTGTTACGAGACACTGTTCCTAATATGGTCCGTAGCCACATCTAGTTCATATTAACATTCTGAGGCACGTAAATAGCAGGAAAACTATTGGAATACACTGCAAAAGTTGTAATGTAATTTTATCTTCAACATGAGTGAAATGAGATTATATTTACATTCTATTTTTTTTTTTTTTTTTTTTTTTTTTTTTTTTTTTTTTTTTTTTTTCACAGACGCTTCATACAGTACTGTTGGTACTTACTTATGGTTATTAACTCTTAAGATTATAAAATTTAATCAGCAACCAACATTGTTCTGACAGCAGTAAGTTTCCTTATCGTATGTTAATACGAGCATAAGTCTAATCAATACATTTTCTGTGATGGGCCTTATTGGGAACACACCCGTTTAAAACGCGTCTGTGTTTATTGTTTAAAAATATAGGTTTCTTTGGGAAGAGTATGCCATAATACAGCACAATTTTCTGTACACATATACATATTTACCAGTACAAATGCTTCATGACCGAAGCGATTGCATTAGATGAAACTTACCGTGAAAATAAGAAGCAGCCCTCCTTCGTTGAACGCCGTAGCACAGCTGAAAGTAAATTGGCCAGCACGAAAGCGGCTGCGGAAATAATTGTTGCTTTGTCACTAGTTGTCACAAGCTATCATTACCGACATTTAGCGTTGTCTTCAAAATTTCTACGCTAGAAAATGAGAGTGGGCCTTATTAGGAACCGGGCCTTATTTGGTACATGTACCTTACACATTGCCGAGAAAATTAGTACAACTGGAAAGACGACTTTGATTCTGATCTAGTGACAGAAGATTCCAGCTTGGGAATAGTAGATAGTGTTTTCAACGTCATCCGCCAACAAATGTTTGTAGAACTTATGGATCTTAACTACGGGGTCATCAGTCCCTAAGCTTACAAACTACTTATGAACTAGCTAACACTAAGGACGGCACTAATATCCATGCACCGTAGTGGCCGTGCAGACCGTGACTGGAGCGCCGTAGTCCCCTCGGCCACCGCGGCCAGCATCCGCCAACAAAGATCAAAGTGACTTAGTTGGCAGAGCGCCGTCTCTGTGAACTTCGAAGATGGAATTACGGTCCGTGATCTTCATCGATGAAAGCAGGTTCTGCCTGCAGGTAAGTGATGGACGTTTGCACATATGACGTAGACTTGGCGATCGCCGTCTGGTAGAGTCTGGGAAGCGATACGGTACAACCCTCGTTCACCTTTAGTGTATTTAAAGGGAACGCTGGCCAGCCCTCGGTATGTCCAGAATGTTGTAAGACCCGATCTTCTTCCGTTGCCGGCCGCGGTGGCCGAGGAGACTTAGGCGCTCCAGTCACGGTCTGCACGGCCACTACGGTCGGGGGTTCGAATCCCCCCTCGGTCATGGATATTTGTGCCGTCCTAGTTCGTAAGTAGTTCATAAGTAGTTTGTAAGTTTAGGGACTGATGACCCCGTAGTTAAGTCCCATAAGCTATACAAACATTTTTTTTTCTTCCGTTTTTCCAACAGGAAGGTGATTTAGTTGCCCTAACAGGATAATGCTCGCGCACATATTGTGCGCGGAGCTCAACGTTGTCTGCAAGAAGTCAGCAACTTACGTGGTCAGCACGATCTCCAGACTTGTCTCCAATTGGGGTAGGCCTACGCGAGGGATATGATGGAAAGACAAATGAGACGTGTTGCTCGTCAACCCACAACTCTTGCAGAAGTAAGTGAACAGGTTTTTCTGGAGTGTAACTGTGCAACCCAAGACAGTATTCGCCATCTGTATGTTCGACTCTCTGTCGAAATCAGCTCCCGCAATGCCGCCAGTGGAGGCTATACCACATACTAATATGGGTATTCCAGCATGGATCGACATCTGATAACTCAGTAACTTATCAGCAGTTGATCAGTAAATGTAATAATTTCATGTACTCCATGTGAATTTTGTCAACAATCATTCTCTAGTGAATTGGAATACTTCTTGGAGGGTGTACAAATGTTTATTTACGGCAGTTTATACCTTCCATTGCTGCCACTCGCCGCGGTGGAGTAGCCGAGCGGTCTAAAGCGTCTCGCTGCGGAGCGCGCGGTTGCTCGCCGTGGAGGTTCGAGTCCTCCCTGGGGCATGGGTGTGTGTGTTGTCCTTAGGTTAGTTTAGCTAGGTTTAAGTAGTTTGTAAGCTACGGACTGATGACCACGTAGTTTGGTCCGATAGAGTTGTTTGTATTTTTTTTTTCTGCTACTCTTGCCTACCGACTGTGAAAATGAATAAGTTCGCGGACGTGGCACATTCATGATAGTGGACCGCGTACATTTAACCACATAAAATTCAAGAGCACCAAGGTGGTCAACATGGATGAAATAAAAGTCAGAAATGATTTGGTGAGGCGAGTGTCAACAGTCGTAATATATTTCATAAAATGCATTTTTTTAAACCATCAGCTGTTTATTAAAAACCTTATACATCTACCAGTTTCGGTCATAGACCATCTTCATGGATGAAAAGGTGTTAAAACAGAATGGTAAAATGCATCAAATAAAATACATCCAACTGAGATAAACAGAAGTCATATAACACTTTTAGTTATACTGACTCCTGTTTATCTCAGTTCTTTTATTTGATGCATTTTACCATTCTGTTTTAACACCTTTTTATCCGTGAAGATGGTCTATGACCGAAACTGGTAGATGTATAAGGTTTTTAATAAACAGCTGATGGTTTTTAAAAAAATGCATTTTATGAAAAGTCAGAAATCTGATACGGTATGATACTAGTTGAGACGAAGTTGCTGGCTTTGTACTGTGGCTTTGTACTGTTTCTGTGACACGTGCTGTAGCGGTGGACCCAGAAAAACTCGGCGAATTGTCACTTGCACGATGTGCACCGCGACACGAAGAACCGCAGTCCCTTTGTCTACTAAATAAGCTGCAGCCACAGGACGGGCATCTCCGTTATTTCCCGCGTCCAGCACAGAGAAATGTCTTTGCCGTTACGGAATCCTCAGCAGGAGGTAATGTATTGTTCTCGTGCCGTAGCGACTAGTGAACACATCAAGCGCCCGTAAAGCCATTGCATCCCACGATTTTTTCCTTTTGACGCGCCATTTAATCCCAGACACGTGCACACCTGACGACAGAGCAGTTCGGTCCAGCGGGAATTTCTGTTCTACCGGACAGATGGCGCTACGTGAGAATTTCAGAATGCGACAATAATTTCCGTTTCTCGTGCTGAAAACCAAGAAATCTAGCAATGTGTGATTCTTTGTTCTTACTTGGTTCACTCTTGCATCCCTCCCGAGCATTATTTTTACTGAAAACTATCTGTATTAAAAAAAAAAAAAAAAAAAAAAAAAAAAATAACAGTTTCCATAAAAGCACAAAAGTAGTGCATATTTTTTATCTTTATCTTCCATGAATTAAATTTTGCCTGAAAAAGAATCATTGCTTTGCTTTCCAGTACTTGGAATTAAATTATTTTTTTTCAGATGCATAAAATATTTCGATGTGACCCTCAAGGAGAGATACAATTAGTCCCCAAATAAGAACAATTTGTTCAAATGGGTGCAGTGTAAGACGAAAAGTCAATGTATTTTAATTGATTTTATTCCACGAAAATACATAAATTACACAAAGCTTACTTAACGATTATATGCATAAACTATGGTTGTTCATTGGTGAAGAATGATAATAAAAAAAACTTTATTTTTCTATCCAGACATAAATGAATATTACATTTTACACAATAACATCTGATTTTGCCTTTGTAACCAGGTTTCTTGCAGTTATAAAATGACTTTTCACTGACCACTTGCCCTGAAGTGAAGCAATTTAAGGCTCTTATTTCTAGGATGACTCAATTCTGATAGGTTTTTCTTGTACTCGATTCATGCATTTACACATGCAATATCAATTGCATGAGCAAAAATGTTAAGCGTCCACTTTCGCGATCTGATGAATGTGCGATAAACTGCTAGCAGAAATTATTGATATGGTATTTGTTCTCTTCGGACATGTCCAAAAGACCAGACACCATTTGTTGACATTAACGGCTATAATTTTAGGAATTCGAAATATTTAAGTATTTCGACCGTTTCAGGGCATTGAAATATATTCATTGGCCAAGTTGAAAATTTGTACTACAACGGGATTCAAAGGCGGATTTCCCGCTTCGGGTAAACGGTCGCCTTTAACCAATTCAGATATCCAGGCACACTTCCCTTCCAACCCAAATCCTCAACTTGTAGCACACTACGATTCCGGTGTCCTCTGCCCATTACTTCCTCTTGCTCGCAGCCTGTACTGTATTCCCGCAAGGTATGGAGCGTATAAATACGTCTGCAATAAAATTGTCATTAGCCTTTTGGGGCGAATTTACAATTGTTGATATGGTATCTGTTCTTTTCGAGCATGTCCGGGTTCGGATATAGCGGTTATGAATTTAGTTAAGGCCCTACACAGTGAGTTTCTTTTATCAAGACAAAAAGGAATTTACATTGTTAACTGCCTTTAGGCAATGAAGTAAATCAATGGAGAACGTTGAAAATTTGTGTCCAGCCGATATTCGAACACGAATCTCTGCTTAATAGGTAGTTGACGTGTGTACTACGCCATCCGGACACAGTGGGAAACACACCCACGCCGACTAAAGTAGGAAGCATCCCGCCAGACGAAAGTTTTCAATTCATCCACACAGTAATACGTAAAGCGACAGTAAACAAAACCGAGATCATTTCTAACCAAGTACATTCTTTTACTGTGTTTGTAAATCTATCGGACCAAACTGCGTGGCCATCAGTCGGTAGCTTACAATCTACTTAAACCTAGGTAAACTAACGTAAGAACAACACACACACCCATGTCCCAAGGAGGACTCGAACCTCCACGGCGAGCAACCGCGCGCTCCGCAGCGAGACGCTTTAGACCGCTCGGCTACTCCATCGCGGCAAGTACATTCTTAAAAATAGAGGTGCACAGATAGCATTAACGCTTAGTCGGATATTTTTGAATGCACTCTATGATATCTGAAGCTTTGTATATTGACATTTAATCTGATCTGCATTCATGTCTTGTTTATTTCCCATTCCTAATGCAGGACTCTTGGGCACGATAATTACAAGGTTAAATTACAAGATTTACAAATTAAAGAATTACAAGGTTAAATAAACAGTATTTCTAGTAGGCTTATAGTGAAGGATAAAGGAAGTAAGTGATCTCATTATTATATAAAACTATAGTTAGACATGGAGGAGAAAAACGACAGTGACGTATTTTTCCGTAATTTTTATGTCAAGAGACTATTTATAACCTGTAGTACTTTATGTCATAATGTTTGTTAACTACAAACGCATTATCTTTATATTTAACAATACCTATGTGTCTTAAAGTGTCACTACGTAATAATATGAATACTGTTCACAGCTTCTATGTCACTGAGTCATCTATTTTATTCTTGAACTATTTTTTCTAGTTTGAAGTTAGAAGTGGTAATAGACACAAATAATTTATACGTAGCGATGTAGACCATATCTATAATGGTATGAGTTGTATAGCAAAGAGAGTATCGCCCCAGGGTACCCACAATGCATTGCGCGATGTACTGTTACCCATCACCCCTCCACCCTTAGATAATAGCACTCGCTGCTGATCAAAGAAAGTAGCCATGGATCACTGACATCGAACATGTACTTCCACTTAACAGAACAATGACGCATGTAAGTGTACTTCGGACAATGCAATTACCGGGTACTATGACTAATAACATCAAACACGATACTGCACTTAACACAAGACTTTGAATCTCTTAAACAAAAACATGACCTTCCAGGAAGCCGACCCAGTTCCTCCCCCATCGCCGCAGCCGCCAGGTCCCCATGCCTCCGCCAACAGCCCCCAACTAATTTTTTAAATCCTAATTTGCATATCAGTCTAATTGTCACAATCGATATCCACATTAACACTTTTCCAAAAAGAATATTTCTTTTTCTCTCAGAAATCGCATGTGAGCAGCAGCAGATGTCATGCTGTTCGTAAGTAATGTTTCATAACAACAACATTCGTTTGTAAACAATTACCAGTAAAGTCAAGGGAACTGTGTGTGCATTAAATTCAAGTGAGTTTTGTGATAGATCGATATGGAGGACGGGAGACGAATTCGTGATGAGGGGGTCGTGTGGGGACATTGAATCAGGAGTCCTGTGTTAGAAACCTGGCCACTGTAACAGGTACGTGCGTAAGTACTTACAATGTCATCAACCACGCTCGTAGTATAGACGACGTATTCGACGGATGACAGATGTGTTTATAATATTTCTTGGGCACCGCAAAAACACAATCCGTGTGCGTGAGATCATAGACAGTCTGTAGCGGTAGCGATCCCCACCAGTCAAATGGCGAACTTGTGTCCATCTTAACAAACACTCTCTCGATGTCCTGGTGTGCAAATCTACATCATACAACAATTACAACTTAACACATACTGTTTATAAAAATAATATTCAAATATACAGGTAGGAATACCAAAACTGGGCGGGTGAAGTCATTACCTTAACCAAATTCTCTCTATGCATGCGATAGACACCAAGGAACAACGAACAACCTGGAGGAGAACATTATTTTAAAAATAAAAACGCCTAACAGCAGCTCAATGTCCATGCACCCGCATCGAGACACCTCGCGACAGTGCAACTAAACACCTGTACAAGACTGTTAGTATCCTTCAATTGTAACATGAACATCAAGTTCAACTGTACCCACCCCACTTCCATACATTAATATTCACAAGAAGCACACGACCGCCCAGTATACGAGACGAAAAAGTAATTTACCTTTTCTAATGGTTGGTACGAACCTTCCTTTAAGAAACATACACACACAAACCATTCGTGTGAACTAATTCACTTTGAGTCTTCGAACTATGACAGACTTAAAATATTATATCCGGCACCGCACAAACTTATTTGTCTTGGAGCAGAGAGTATCTCACAGCAAAGTGTAGAGTTTTATTTACGAAGGTAAAAAGTTTGTGCTAATCAAACATACAGACGACGATATTCTAAACCTAGATTCTCATTGTAGTAAGGGTCTGACAATAATCACACACGGAATAATCCCACGCAAACGAACTCAACTTCGTGTTGTGCCCAGTCGCGATATTATTAGACACTGCAAACAGTGCCTTTCGCTACTAACACATCTTCTCGCACCGTATTTTCTATCGAGTCTCTGACCTATACCGTACACTGTGAGTACATCGTTGTCGAATTATCGGGAAAAATTCTTTTCTTAATATTCTAAGTCTTTACAACATTTAAATAACGCACGACAAACATTTAAATGCCGATAAGCGAGCACTCCACAAGACGGTAACACTGTTCTTTCTCATGTTTAAACAAATTGAAACCCTATTTTACAACGATGTTTCCTTAGAGATTCATAATAAACAATAATGCAATTAAATTATTTAAGTCTGCCAGTTACCGATTTCCGACCATCTGCACTAAAACTTTTATCCTAACAACATCTTTCTTCGAAATAAACACCTCGCCCATACAGCAACCAAGGAACCGCAAGCTTCTAAGTCACTACGCCAATACTTCCCCTTAACCGAGAGGACATAACGGCCAATACTTTACATGCCCCGATCGCTTTGATGCACCACGCTTACAATAGATTTTCACTTATGTACAGATAAACCGACCCGCCCTTTTTAACATCAAATATTACACGTTTTTCACTGTAAGGTTTTAAAAATAAACGCCTTTTGCTACTGCGATTGAAGGGTTTTATTTTTATATTTTTAAATCACCCATACGCGTTTCGCCTTTCTCTCAAGGCATCATCAGTGGGTGTCCTGAATATTTACATCTTTTTGTTTGTACATATAGGTTAGGTCTCTTACATATCTACAAAACATTTCATTTCAGATTTAAAACAGTTCGTTTTTTGGTATAAAATGATGTACTTACAGCACTTGTTACTCCACTTCAGTCTTATTCTGGCAACCAGGTCGAAATGTTACACTGTTTTTCGAAACACATTGCAGTTCTCTGGTTCTGCTGTCACCTGCTGCCATACTGTGTCTACTGCTGTTTGTTTTGTAGTGTTGCCAACCTTAGCTTATTTGAAATTCAACTGTTTCATTGAAAATGTGTTGAAGGTATCTTTGTGTGTGTGTGTGCGCATGAGTGTGTGTGGGTGTGTATGTTGGTGGGTGGGTGGGGTGTTTTTTTTTTTTTTTTTTTTTTTTTCTCCTCTCTGTTTGAGTGTGTGTGTGTGTGTGTGTGTGTGTGGTGGGGGGGGGGGGGTTGTGACTATGTGTTGGGATTTGTGTATACCATATGGTCAATCAGTGAGAACAGTGATTGATTGGTCAGGTTTATTTGGTCATTTAGTAGCATCTTTTTCTCAGCTTTTGTTTTATATATGTGATAATTTTCTTGTAATGTTAGGAGATGTTTTTCATTATTTATTCTAATTACCTTCATGTCATTTTCTATTGTGGTGGGTTTGTGGTTATATGCTATTAGATGTTCTGCAAAAGTGGAGTGGTTTGTTCCGTATTTCCATGCCCTGATGTGTTTATGCCCGTAAACCGACAACGTTGTTGTTGTTGTGGTCTTCAGTCCAGAGACTGGTTTGATGCAGCTCTCCACCCTACTCTATCCTGAGCAAGCCTTTTCATCTCCTCATAAGAACGACAACCCACATCCACTTGAATCTGCTTACTATACGCGTCTCTTGGTCTCCCTCTGCGATTTTTACCCCACACACTTCCCTCCAACGCTAACTTCACAATTCCTTGATGTCTAAGAATGTGTCCTACCAATCTATCCCTTCTTTTAGTCAATGTATGCCAGAAATTTCTTTTCTCCCCAATTCGGTTCAGTACCTCCTCATTAGTTACGCGATCCACCCACCTAATCTTCAGCATTCTTCTGTAGCACCACATTTCAAAAGCCTCTATCCTCTTTCTGTCCACACTGCTTATCGTCCATGTTTCACTCCCATACAAGGCAACACTCCATACAAATGCCTTCAGAAAGGATTTCCTTAGGCTTAAATCAATATTCGATGTTAACAAATTTCTCTTTTTCAAAAACGCCTTTCTACCCATTGCCATTCTGCATTTTATATCATCTGTACTGCGACCATCATTTGTTATTTTACTGCCCAAGTAACAAAACTCATCTACCTCCTTTATTGCTTCGTTACCTAATATAATTCCTTCAGCATCACCTGATTTTCTTACACTGCACTCCATTACCCTAGTTTTGCTCTTGTTAATCTTCATCTTATATGCACCTTTCAGCACACTGTCCATTCCGTTCAATTGCTCTTCCAGGTCCTTTGCTGTATCTGACAGAATTACTATGTCGTCGGCAAAACGCAATGTTTTTAATTCTTCACCCTGAACTTTAATTCCTTCTCCAAATTTCTCCTTGCTTTCCTTTATAGCTTGCTCAATGTACAAATTGAACAACACTGGGGAAAGGCTACAACCCTGTCTTACTCCCTTTCCAACCACTGCAACCCTTTCATGCCCTTCAACTCTGACAACCGCTGTCTGATTTTTGTACAAGTTGCAAATAACCTTACGCTCCCTATATTTTACTCCTGCTTGCTTCAGAACTTGAAAGAGTTTATTCCAATCAACATTGTCAAAAGCCTTCTCCAAATCTACAAAAGCTAGAAATGTTGATTTGCCTTTTCTTAATCTATCTTCTAGGATAAGCCGTAAAGTGAGTATTGCCTCCCGTGTTCCTACATTTCTCCTGAACCCAAACTGATCTTCCCCGAGGTCTGCTTCTACCAGTTTTTCCATCCTTCTGTATATAATTCGTGTTAATATTTTGCAACCATGACTTATTAAACTGATGGTTCTGTAGTTTTCACACCTGTCTGCACCCGCTTTCTTTGGAATGGGGATTATAACATTTTTCTTGAAGTCTGAGGGTACTTCGCCTGTCTCATACATCTTACACACAATGTGAAACAATTTTGTTATGGCTGGTTCTCCCAGAGACTTCAGTAACTCTGACGGGATATCATCTACTCCA
Source organism: Locusta migratoria (assembly GCA_026315105.1). Classification (NCBI taxonomy): domain Eukaryota; kingdom Metazoa; phylum Arthropoda; class Insecta; order Orthoptera; family Acrididae; genus Locusta; species Locusta migratoria. Next base: position 561,017,592 of record CM048755.1, on the reverse strand, counting down.
GGGGCCTTGTTTCGACTTAGATCTTTCAGTGCTCTGTCAAATTCATCTCTCAGTATAGTATCTCCTATTTCATCATCATCTACATCCTCTTCCCTTCCTACAATAGTGTCTCGAAGTTCATTTCCTTTGTAGAGCCCCTCTATATACTCTTTCCACCTTTCAGCTTTCCCTTCTTTGCTGAGAACTGGTTTTCCATCAGTGTCCTTGATATTCATAGAGCTGTTTTTCTTATCGCCAAATGTTTCTTTTATTTTCCGGTAGGCTGTATCTATTTTTCCCCTATTTATACATTCTTCTACATCCTTGCATTTGCCTTCTAGCCATTCCTGCTTAGCCATTTTGCACTTCCTGTCAATCTCATTTCTTAGTCGTCTGTACTCTATTTTGCCTGTTTCATTTATTGCATTTTTATATTTTCTCCTTTGATCGATTAAATTTAGTATCTCCTGTGATATCCAAGGATTCTTTGTAGGTCTTGCCTTCCTACCTATTTTGTCCTCTGCTGCCTTCACTATTTCATCTCTCAATTTTACCCATTCCTCCTCAACTGTTTTATTTTCCCTTGTTTCTGTCAATTGTTGCCTGAAGCTCCCTCTGAAATTCTTAAGAACTTCAGGTTCCTTCAATTTATCTAGGTCCCATCTCCTTATTATCCTACCTTTCTGTAGTTTCTTCAGTTTCAGCCTACAGTTCATAACCAACAAGTTATGGTCAGAGTCTATGTCTGCCCCTGGGTATGTCCTACACTTCAAAACCTGGTTCCGAAATCTATGTCTTACCATTATAAAATCTATCTGGTATCTCCCGGTGTCTCCTGGTCTCTTCCACGTATACAACCTTCTTTTGTGATTCTTAAACCAGGTGTTTGTTATAACTAAATTATGTTCCGTGCAAAATTCTACCAGGCGGCTTCCTCTTTCATTCCTTTTGCCCAGACCATATTCACCCACTATCTTCCCTTCCCTTCCTTGTCCTACTACCGAATTCCAGTCTCCCATAACAATTAAGTTTTCCTCTCCCTTAATTGTCTGAATAATTTCCTTTAGCTCCTCATATATTTCTTCGATCTCCTCATCATCGGCAGAGCTAGTTGGCATATAAACCTGTACTACTGTTGTCGGTGTTGGCTTCGTATCTATCTTGACAATGATAATGCGATCGCTGTGCTGGTCATAGTAGTTTACCCGCATTCCTATTTTCTTATTCATTATCAATCCTACTCCTGTGATACCCCCAACTGATTTTGTATTTATAATCCTGTACTCGCCTGACCAGAAATCCTGTTCATCCTGCCACCGAACTTCACTAATCCCCACTATATCTAACTTCAACCTATCCATTTCACTTTTTAAATTTTCTAATTTTCCTACTCGATTAAGGGATCTAACATTCCACGCTCCGACCCGTAGAATGCCAGTATTGTCTTTCCTGATGATCACATCCTCCTGAGTAGTCCCCGCCCGGAGATCCGAATGGGGGACTATTTTACCTCCGGAATATTTTACCCGAGAGGATGCCATCATCATATGTTCACACAGTAGAGCTGCATGTCCTCGGGAAAGGTAACGGCTGTAGTTTCCCCTTGCTTTCAGCCGTTCGCAGTAGCTGTGTGGCAAAGCCACATTAGCTGATGTTACAAGGCCAGCTCAGTCAATCATCCAGACTGTTGCCCCTGTAACTACTGAAAAGGCTGCTGCCCCTCTTCAGGAACCACACGTTTGTCTGGCCTCTCCACAGATACCCCTCCGCTGTGGTTGCACCTACGGTACGGCTATCTGTATCGTTGAGGCACGCAAGCCACCCCACCTCGGCAATGTCTGTGGTTCATGGGAGTGGAAACCGACAACAACTGATACAATTATACACCAGACCTCCAATCACCCACATGCACAAAAACAATCAGCAATCAGATACATGCTCCACAGACTCAACACAGTACCACTCAACAAAGAAAATTACCAAAAGGAACTAGACATCATCACACAAATAGCAACAAACAATGGATACGATGGTAATATAGTAGAAAAATTAAACAAAAAAATTAAAAAACAGATACGGGCAAAAAACACCAAATGTACAGACCCCCAGACAACAACACAGCAAAGCAGCACACAAACACACACAACACAAACTGCAGTACAAGGAACACATGGAAGCAAAAAAGAAAATTCAAGATGGTACACAATGACATACAAACACAAACTAACACACAAAATAATAAATATTTTCAAAAGACAAGGCATAAAAATAGCTCTCAAAACAGATAACCCAGTCCAAAAATATATCCCAAAAATCAAAACAGACACAGATATCTACCAAAGAGCTGGAATATACCAACTACAATGCAACTCATGTGATGGAAGGTATATAGGACAAACCAGCAGAACATTCGATACCCGATACAAGGAACACATCAGGGCATGGAAATACGGAACAAACCACTCCACTTTTGCAGAACATCTAATAGCATATAACCACAAACCCACCACAATAGAAAATGACATGAAGGTAATTAGAATAAATAATGAAAAACATCTCCTAACATTACAAGAAAATTATCACATATATAAAACAAAAGCTGAGAAAAAGATGCTACTAAATGACCAAATAAACCTGACCAATCAATCACTGTTCTCACTGATTGACCATATGGTATACACAAATCCCAACACATAGTCACAACCCCCCCCCCCCCCACCACACACACACACACACACACTCAAACAGAGAGGAGAAAAAAAAATTAAAAAAAAATAAATAAATAAAAAAACACCCCACCCACCCACCAACATACACACCCACACACACTCATGCGCACACACACACACAAAGATACCTTCAACACATTTTCAATGAAACAGTTGAATTTCAAATAAGCTAAGGTTGGCAACACTACAAAACAAACAGCAGTAGACACAGTATGGCAGCAGGTGACAGCAGAACCAGAGAACTGCAATGTGTTTCGAAAAACAGTGTAACATTTCGACCTGGTTGCCAGAATAAGACTGAAGTGGAGTAACAAGTGCTGTAAGTACATCATTTTATACCAAAAAACGAACTGTTTTAAATCTGAAATGAAATGTTTTGTAGATATGTAAGAGACCTAACCTATATGTGCAAACAAAAAGATGTAAATATTTCAGGACACCCACTGATGATGCCTTGAGAGAAAGGCGAAACGCGTATGGGTGATTTAAAAATATAAAAATAAAACCCTTCAATCGCAGTAGCAAAAGGCGTTTATTTTTAAAACCTTACAGTGAAATACAATTCAGCTGCTGCTCAAAATGGCCACTGCAAACAACGTATTACACGTTTTGCCTACCGCAAACAAAGATGTCTACTCTATAAACTAGGATCCTAACCTACACACCACTATAGTCGATCGTTAAAAAAATTTTATCGTCATCACCGCAAATACCAAGAAACCTCACATATTTCGAAGTCATATGTCAAAGTATAGACGATGGTAGATGATCCAACCTATTAATAATAGCAGACAGTGCTGAAACACAATGAGATTTGGTAGACCGTTTAGAGTACGAAACTTCGTCAAGTTGACCGTCTGCACTATCATCCTAACACCTCTCGGAATAGTATCACACAGACAAAAACGTTTAATCCAACAACTTAACGATGTACGTATTTCACCTTAGGCCTCACAAACGACGGTACACAGTGCAAGAAGAGCGTCATCTCATCGACATATACAAAGGCATCAAACATATTGTGTCCACACTTTTTGCGTACAGCTGCATATGTGCAAAATAATTACCGCAAACGGCTATTATGCATCCCAACGAGAGACTTTCGACTAGTCATCACAATGCAGGAAAACGCGTCAGGCACTGACAGATACGCACTCATCGAACATAATATTTCTACACGTTTTTCTGTTTACCATGCAAGCACAATGTACCAAGCAAAACGCCCTTAAGTACACCATATAGACCGCAGACGTTCTATCAGATCCCCGAGAGAATAATTGAACTAACCAACCCTTCCTCTAAACAATTATGCAAAACAATGATAGCCGCGATCACACGACGCAAGATCATCGTAAACTCGAAATAGATAAATCTTAGACCAACGAGTATCAATACACGAAATATCCTTAAGTATTCTAACCCAAAACGAGCTAATACAACACCGAAACAGTACTGAAATCTTTTCCGTAAAGATTACTTACAGACTAGGTACATAACAATTCTACACCAAACAGGAAGTACTTGGACGAAATAACAGATAACGTACACCATGCACATTTTCATAACGGATCAAATTTTGGAATCTCTATCGAACCAACAAGAGTATTGCGTTGCACGTTAAACAGCTACCTGAATGTAAAACAACAACAAAAATCCAGTCCCTCTATCATTCGTTACGCCTGATAAACGAACGTAATACCACCGCAACATTGCAATATGAATGACATATACACATAAAATTATTTACTAGCCAAGATCACTGTGCACACCAAATCTATTCGAAACTTTAGCAAGATGAATACGGGTGCAAATGTTCAATCCCACTTGGTGGGGTCCCACAGTGCGCAGCAATGCTCCAAAATAGGTTGTAAAATTATAGTGAACGCAGTTTCTTTAGTAGAAAAGTTGCATCTTCTAAGTTCTCTACCAATGGTACGTAGCCTCAGTTTTGAATTCCCTACAATATTTTCTGTGTGTTATTTCCAATTTCAGTTTTTCGTAATTGTAGTTCCTAGGTATTTAATCGATTTTACACATTTGCACATTTGATCGGAGGAGGAAGAAATTTAAAGTTCTTAAACTGACTCTCTTTACTCAATACAAAGTAAAAATCGTGATAGAATGACCATTAACCAAACAATTTTCATCACCCTTGCAAATAAAACCAGCCACTTTTGTTAATATTGGTTCTTAATTTCAGGTTTGCTTTAGATATGAGCTTCGGTGATAGCTTTGATATACGCCACAATATACGCCACTGTCCGTCACACACTGCGGCTACAACGACAGCGTTCCTGGATTATTTACGATGGGGGGTGTTCTGGCCGGACTTGTCTTCCTTAGATTTTTATCTCTTTGCTCACCATTTTCATACGGATCAGCAGAAGATTTGGCAAAAGCTCTCCTTCAATGACAGAGGTTTTGGAATGTTGGTATCACACCACGAGCAATGTCTAACAAGGAACACTAGTTGACGCATGCGAATAATTCGCACTTTATCCTGATCAGTCACAGATAGGTAATATAGTAATGGACACGAGGCAGATGCAAGTACATATGTATAAAAGATAATAAACGTTGAATAGTAGTCACAAATATTAGCCTCATTGCAAGAAAATTTATATAATCAAATTCAATATGGTTAATTGTGAAACATATAAAAAATCAGATATTGACATTTTCATGTTTATTTAATTTTTTGAAAATTTGTTTATTTTATAAAATTCTGTTCATTCGCACAATACACGACGGTTGCTTCAACAAAGTGAACAATCCCAACGTGTGAAACAGAAATCTCGTGATAACCTACGCTTGCGTAAAGAATCTAACCAACTGCAAGAGCTGTCGTTCACGTTAGTTAAACAGATTGTCAATAGATGGCATCATCTACATTGGTTTTATTTCGACAGCGCAAACTAAGTTGATACTCGGCAATTTACGATCGTTCGCCTGGTATCAACTTTGTACGAACAGTACATTCTTTTTTTTGTGAAAACAATAACTTTGTGTATTTTTCGTCATTAGTGGAGAACGTAACCTTGAAAATAATTCCTCAATCATTAATTTTGGATAAGTAATACGGGAGATATGACGTACTCACAAAAAAACACCGATGAGGAATAATATATATATGATTCGTGAAATGTCTCTCTGGCCTCGACTCTATATTTGGTGCATAGCTATAACCGATCAACTAGTTAGTAACAATGCACATTTAAGCTGCCTATGCTGACTGGTATGGAACAGACCGTCAGTTCGAAGTAAACCTGTGAACGCGGCAGCATAGTGCCTTAGTAATTCCGGAGAAGTGTATTCTGACTTTATTGTATTTGTGTGTGAGTGAACTAAAAGTGGACTTTTGTATTTGTGGTTGTATTGTTCACAATAAGATTTGACACAAAGCTGTCATGAACTCATTCGTAATCAACTCAGTGCACCCAATTAAACAACATAACGAATCATGTGTGAAAGAACTACATTTCCAGTTTATGTCATGCTTTTTATTATCTTGATTCTGTTATGTGGAATATGGATGATTGAAGTTGCTCAAAGCCCAACTGCAGAGCTTCGTAATTTGTCCCGAGCTCATATTGTCGGATTTATTTGTGTTTAACAGACATCTATACCATGAACCACAAACATGCTTCATAAAGTGCGGTCCTATCGTATCTACTGAACACCGACTTGTAGAGCCGCGCCAGAATGAGAGTTCAGAAAGCACAGCAAGACGAGCCAATTACAGGACACGCGGCCACGCCTACGACCTCCACGGAGATCAGGACCTGCATGATGTAGATTTAACCAGCCGCACATGGTGGTCGGCCTCAGTACCTACCAGCAGCAGCCAGAAGAAGTTCTATTCACCTTGTAATTGTTACCCAAATCAAGTCAGAAGGAAGTTAGTATTTGCTTTGTTTTCTAAATAAATTGTTCTATAATTCAGAACGGTTGTTCTAGTAATGCTCCCACACCCGCAACATTATTTGTAAGCCGGCTTCTGTTACATCCTCCAATAGTCGACACAAGACGTGGCGACAGGCCGACTCGAGAATTACAATGAGTTACAGTGGACCAATGCAGCGCTGCACTAGCTAAAGTTTCCTTCATTTTTCAGATTTTTGATTTGGTATTACACGTTTGTGTCTTTTTGCTTGCCTTTTCAGATAGTTTACTCTGACTAGCCCTCTTCCCGCACAAAATGCGCGACTACCTCAAGTTATTGCTGGCATTTATCTAATTCAGTTTATTCAGTTTCAGGTGGAGCAGATGAACCAGCAGCTCATGCCATACAACAGTTAATCACCCCTCAAATGGTGGCTTAGTCCACTGTGCCGTCTCCGCCAGCAAGTACCACATCACCTACAATCCTACCTAAGTTTCGCCCATTCAACCACCAAGAAAAAGACTTCCACGAATGGGTTGCTATGTTCGAAGTTCATTTAATCACATATCAAGTTCAAGGTATTGTAAAATTGCATTATTTTCTCTCAGTAGTCGGAATTCCCATTTATAGGCTCACGCAGAAATTGTTTCCGATTTCGCGTCTGGAGCTGCTTCAGTTTGTTGAACTAATAGGTGCCCTTACTAAATACTATCTATATCTACATATATACTCCGCAATCCACTGTAAGGTGCGTGGCGGAGGCTACACTGTACCTGGTCAAGCGCATGGAGGCGCTATGCTCCGATGCGCGAGCCCGCTCCCCGTCGGGGGTTCGAATCCTCCCTCGGGCATGGATATCTCTACTGTCTTTAGTTTAAGTCAGTTCATAAGTAGTTTGTAAGTTCAGGCACTGATGATCCCGCAGTTAAGTCCCATAAGCTTAACAAACATTTGGACTACTAGGCATTTCCTATTCCACTTTCAGATAGAATGAGGAAAAATGAATGTCTGTATGCTTCCGTACGAGCCCTAATTTCTCTTATCTTGTCTTTGTGATCGTTACGCGAAATGTAAGTAGGCGGCAGGAAGATCGTTCTACACTCTGCTTCAAATTACGGCCCTCTAAATTTCCTCAACAGAAATACACGAAAGGAACGTCGTATTTCCTCCAGCGATCCCCAATTGAGTTGCCGGAGCATTTCCGTGACAATCGCACATTGGTAGAACCTCCAAACTGATCTGCTGCGGATTGTTTTTCCTACTCATGCGTATTTACTATGAGGATCAAGTGTTAGTAGCGCCTGTTTTATATAAATATTTTTGTTTGCATAAGAAAGCCGAACAGTCATATCGACAGTATGACACGTAACTTCAGGGCTTAACCGGACAATTCCATTTTTAACGTATTTGTGAAAAATATTATGAAAATGCAATTATCCGTAATGCAATGCTCCGGACAGTTGTATTCTAGAGTAGATTGTCAAACATTCACATCTTGCTTTGGAACAAGTGTTACGTATTATTGAACATCAGGATTCGTCCGAAAGTACCACGGAAAACTTTGAGGCAGCCCCTGTTTGCAGTGTTGCAGGCAGTGGTAAACAAGGCTAGTGGCCGGATGCCACGCGGTACCACGGAGTTCAAATGGACCATATTTGTAACTTTTATGGGACCAAACTACTTTGGTCATAAGTCCCTAGGCTAACAAACTACTTTAACTAAGTTAAACTAACCTAAGGACAACACACACATCCATGCCCGTGGAGGGATTGAAACCCCCGACGCGGCAGGCCGCGCGATCTTTAACGTGGCGCTCTAGACCGCTCGGCTACTCCGGCACGGCTGTACCACAGAGTAACAACTGTGCCGGCACACATCATTCGTAAGGTGGGTTAGTTGTAGAATTCTGGAACGTATTCTGTTCGAGTATAATGACTTTTCTGGAAACTAGAAATCTGCTCTCTAGGAATCAGTATGGTTTTCGAAAAATGCAATCGTGTGAAACCCAGGTCGCTCTATTCGACCACGAGGCTCAAAATACGATAGAAGTTTCGATTACATACCTTGTCTGATGAGTCAAGCAGTATATTGCTCCCTCCTACGTATATCTCGCGAAGAGATCATGAGAATAAAGTCAGGGAGATTAGAGCCCATACACAGGCATACCGACAATCATTCTTTCCGCGAATAGTACGTGACTGGAATAGGAGGGAGAACCGATAGTGGTTCTCAAGGTACCCTCCGTCACACACCGCCAGGGTATGGATATAAATGTAGATGTAAGCCGCGGTAGAGTGTCCGAGCGTTCCAAGGCGTCTAGCTATGAAGCGTGCCGCTGCTCGCCGTCGGAGGTTCGAGTACTCCTTATGTCATTAACATAAGTTAGTTTAAGTAGTTTGTAAGCCTAGGGACTAATGACCAGAGTAGTTAAGTTCCAAAGAGTTACAAACTTTTGATTTCGTGTCAAGGGTAAACAAGACTCCCCGTATGGGAAATCTTGCCCCCGTTGCTTTTCCAAGCATAAGACACAGAATTGGCCATCGCGAAATACAACTTGTTTTTCTGGCAGCAAGGCGCCTTAGAGCTCACGGCCACTCCCACGCGGCCATGAAGGTCACTGTGCTACCTACGTTTTTTGGGCCGCGTCCGCCATTTTTAATAATTATTCACAACAGTTTACTGCAACTGTGCCTTTGTGTTAAAATTACTTGGACTATATTGTGGTATCAGAACGTATAGTAAAGGAACACATCAGAATTCTTCACACACTGCTTTCGACTGCAGATTTGAAGTGTCGCCAGGTCAAGTAATTTTTCAACCCGAAATTAAATACTTGGGCCACGTTACTAATAAGTAGGACATTCACCCATTTGAGCGCATTTGCTGAAAATTTTACTTTCTCGCCTTCCTGTCGGCCCTGAATCATAATGTGATACCCCCAAGACGTCGAGTTGTCACATTGATGTGCAGGACTGTGAAATGTTACAGCCTTTTTCCTGGACTATCGGAAGACTGCACCGTAGCTGGCGCTGACTTGAACCTGTTGTTGCATTATACCCGAAGTGATTGGCCTCATTCTCTGGAAAACATTCAAAAAAATGTTCAAATGTTTGTAAAGTCTATGGGACTTAACTACGGGGGGACTGAGGCGCTTCAGTCACGGACTGCACGGCCACTACGGTCGGGGGTTCGAATCCCCCCTCGGGCATGGATATTTGTGCCGTCCTTAGTCTTAGCTAGTTCATAAGTAGTTTGTAAGTTTAGGGACTGATGACCCGTACTTAAGTCCCATAGACTATACAAACATCTGAACATTTTTTGAACTTAACTACGGGGTTATCAGTCCCTAAACTTACAAACTACTTATGAACTAACTAAGACTAAGGACGGCACAAATATCCATGCCCGAGGGGGGATTCGAACCCCGACCGCAGTGGCCGTGCAGACTGTGACTGGAGCGCCTCAGTCTCCTCGGCCACCGCGGCCGGCTGGAAAACATTCCGAATTCTTTTGTGCGCCGCTATTTTTCTTGATAGCATTGCCTCTCTGTTCAGCACGGTGTGATATCAGCGCAAAATGACAGTGGCCAGTCGTGTGTGGTTATTCTAGAAGTGTTGAAAAAAGATGTGTGTCAGTTCCCATGGTAATGAGTGCATGTTGATTTCGCTGGACCATTTTGGAACATTCGTTACCTGACTGTGGTAGAGTCATTCAGCAACTACTCATTTTTGGTGCCCATATCTTCATTAGTGGCACCTTTCAGGCTTTGCAATTCATTTCTTGCCTAGAAGGCTCGTCTGAAATGTTGGTTTCTAACAATGGACAACAGTTTACTCCTAAGGAGTTTCAACAGTTTTGTGCAACAAATGGCATCACTCATCTGATTAGATCGCCGTTTCATTGGCAATCCAACGAAGTAGATGAACGTTCTGTACGAACATTTAAGCAACAGACATCAATTCTGCGTGACTCCCACACACGGGAACAAGCTCTGCTGCTGCTCCTGTCAACGTACTGTTTTCAATCCCATGACAGTCCGTCCCCTGCAAAGCTTCTACTCGGCCGACTCCATCGATCACTGATCCAGTTTGAAATGAATATACCCCATAGGATTCAGCTCGCTTTGTATTATGAAAATGACGATACCACATGTAACTGATGCTTTGCTTGCGTATAAACATGAAGATATTCACAGATTATTACAATATCATGTGAAACTATTTCACCATATCAATAATAATGTTTTCTACAACATTTTTGTTAAACTATTTCTGTTCGTAAAAAAACTTTATAACAATATTATGTAACATTATACTTTTGTCAATGGATTTCATAACTAAGATTTCCCGATGTCTTTTGTAACCTATTTAAAAAATCTTTGTCGTGATCTGCTCACCCCATACTTATGTTATTACTATAAATCGTCAAATATAAAGTTGTAAATAGAAACCAGCACTGCTGTAGTCGTAATTTACTTATGCACTAAATTTCTGATTTGGTTTGTTACGAAAATAGTTAAGATTTATTTGTAATAATTTTATATCTTTCCTGTTTGTGGTAGATTCATTTATGTTTAACAAATAATTGATTCAAGATGATATTTTGTAACATATTTGTGTTAGATTGTTCTGGAAAACACCGCGATCTAAAAATACATGCAAATTGAGTCTATACCGAGTCTATACTTAGAGTATAGTTAGTCTCAGTCCGTCAGTGTCAGTTTAAACTAGTGTGTAATAAATCCGTTTATTTAATGTGATGTTATTCATTTGTAATTCCGTAGACATTCAATAAACCGCCAAATTACAAGTATGTGATTTTTTTAAATTTATGACATTTTATGAAATTTATGACATTTTTGCAGCAAACTTTGGCAGACGAGCAATCAACATGGACGATAAATAAAAAGTGATGTATATACCATTCTAACAAATTACAAGTTGCTGCATCCGCTGCACCGAAAAGCACCTATTAACTACACGCAAGTATCGCTACACGCCTAATGATTTTGTTCTTTTCAGAGGTTTTGGAAACTCCAGTCACGGGGACCGCGGTACTGTTTCTTATTTAACGTCCATCCGGGTTGCTGCTCCGTCACCAGAATGAAGGCACGCTTGCCGATTGCGAGATTCTTCCGCAGACTTTTAGTTCCCAAAACCATATTTCCCGGCGAGCTGTCTGGGTTTCATGCCGCCGTTTCCGTGGGAGCTCATGACGGTTGTCGGAACGAGGCTGGGGACTTCGGCGTCGGTCAGAGTAGCGGCTAACAGCTCCTCAAGACGCCCAGATTCCTGCCTCCCTTTCCGTTGTCGTAAGAATGCTTGTTCGAATGTTTTGTTTGTAAATCTATGGTCATCAGTAGGGATGAGCTATGAGCGCGCTCGAGAAACGCGCGACGCTAAGGCAAATTCTCGAGTACTCTCGAGAAGCTGTTGACAGTGCTGCACTCTCTGCAAGCTGAGCGAAACTATACTGCAAGGAAGCATTGCGACAGAGCAGTCTTAATCGTTGTCTTCTATACGTGCATGGAATAAACTGAATTAGTAGTAGTAGTAGCAGCGGCAGTAGCGGCAGTAGTAGAACGTTTCGCAGAAAACTAAAACAGAGGTGATATCGGGCGTTCCACAGGGTAGTGTTATTGGTCCTCTGCTGTTCCTTATTTACATAAACGATTGAGGGGAAAATCTAAGTAGCTCTCTTATGTTATTTGCAGATGACGCCGTCATTTACCGTCTAGTAAAATCATCTTAAGATCAAACCTAACTGCAGAACAATCTGAATAAGATATCAGCATGGTGTAAAATTGGCAATTGACTCTAAATAATGAGAAGTGTGAAATCGTCCACATGAGTACGAAAAGAAATCCGTTAAAATTTGTTTACAACATAAATCAATCAAAAGTGAAGGCCGTAAACTCTACAAAATACCTAGGAATTACTTCAGACTTAAATTGGAAAGAACACGTAGATAAAGTCGTGGGAAAGGCGAACCAGAGACTGCGTTTTATTGGCAGAGCCTTTAAAAGATGCGACAGGAATACAAAAGAAACTACATACACTACGCTTGACCTTCCATTTTTGGAGTATTGCTGCCCAGTGTGGGATCCTTATCAGGTGGGTTTGACGGAGGACATCGAAAGAGTCCAAAGAAGGGCAGCTCGTTTCGTATTGTCACGATACAGGGGAGACAGCGTTACGGAAATGATACAGGATCTGGGATGGGAATCATTACAACAACGGCGCTTATCGCTGCGGCGTGGGCTACTTACGAAACTCCAATCGCCAAGATTCTCCTCCGAATGCGAAAATATATTGTTGACTCCCACTTACATAGGTAGAAATGATCATCAGAATAAAATACGAGAAATCAGAGCTCGAACGGAGGGTTTCTTCCCGCGCGCTATTCGAGAATGGAATGGGAGATAAATGGTGTAATGGTGGTTCGATAAACCCCCCGCCAGGCACTTAAATGTGATTTGCAGAGTATTCCATGTAGATGTAGATGTAGAAGACAAAAATCATTAGACTATTATCAATTAAAATGCGTATCTCACACGAAACAAAAACGCTATTATTACAAAAGAAAGTAGTTGCAGAATGTTTCTCAGACCTCCAGTAGGGGAGATTGAAATCATCGACGAAGAAAAAAGCCTTTTCTTTTTCTATGTACATGTCTATCAATAATGAGAGTTAACCCCTTGGCTGAAGAGAAGCTTGCACACTGCTGCCAGCTTGCCTGGCGGAATTGAAAACAAAATAATCTCAGAAAAAAGAAATAATAGGACTTTTATTGAAAAGCACGTATCTCACACGGAACAAAAACTTTATTCTCATAAAACAAAAGTAGTAGGAGAATGATGAAGACAAAAATAATAGGACTATTATTGAAACATGTATCTTACACGAAACAAGAACTTAATTGTAACCAAAAACAAATATGCATTCCGCATGTATTTATACTTACAGAAGAAAAGAAAATGCTACAACATCTTACTTAAAAAAAAACCTTACATACATTTACGAATTGAAAAAATAAAATAAAATCCTCATAGGTTACAGTATTAACCTGCTTTACGTAGGTACGTAAGCTTCCGTCCTTATTTCAGCTTGAAGGTTTGGTACTTTCTCAACACAGCCACCACAATTTATAACTAAAATACTCACTGTTACTTGTTATGCCCTCATTCTGTTTAAAAGTTTGGATAGTGTTAATTTTTATGCAAGATGCATGCTGTTGGAGCCAAATTAAAAATTACAGTTTTCCGATATTGACGGACTGTTTTAGGCACTATCCAACCTTTTCATCGAATTTCCTTTTACTCTAGTTTGAATGGACAACATACATAATAGCTGGTTTTTTTCACTTGTATTAATATGAGAATGCACTTCTGTATTCGTGAACGTATCTGTTGGATTACAAGACATATTGTGTAATTTTAAGTGTCTTATAATGTCTGTTATATTTTTTGCTACACTACGGAACTTTTGCAACAGACATCTCAAGCCTCCGTAAAGTACTGCCTGTAAGTTTGTCGTGTATCCAGTGCCCACATTTAAATAATAATCACAGCGAGCTTCGGGCGAGCCGGCCGCGCTGGCCGAGGTGACTGAGGCGCTCCAGTCACGGTCAGCACGGCTACTACGGTCGGGGGTTCGAATCCCCCCTCGGGCAAGGATATTTGTGCCGTCCTTAGTCTTAGCTAGTTCATAAGTAGTTTGTAAGCTTAGGGACTGTTGACCCCGTAGTTAAGTCCCATAAGTTGTACAAACATTTGAACATTTTTTTTTGGAACGGAGAATATAAACAAAACACAAATTGAGTACAAAAAGAGGCAAGACACATAAGCTTAACAAACATTTGAATTTGAGCATGGCGTGGCGTGCTGCCCCAGTCAAGCCGCTACCACACTGTAGCGGAGAAGCGAGGCAACTGTCCCCGAATTGAAGCAGCTGACCGCCGCCATTTGCAGGGAAGAGTGTATGAGACGCAACAAGAGGAAAATAGCCCAAAAAATAAACGCATGCCTGTATAAAAACATTACTGATTATTACAGTATGTTTAAAAAGTATTCTTAAATAAATTAAGTTCCCTAATTTCCGTATTTCCGAAATACGTCTGCATAAAGACACGGAATTCAAGAATTAAGTATCTTTTCTGAGAAGGAGGGGCGATTTTTCATCTAGATATTTACATAAGATGATTGAATGAAACTTGTGACGTAGACTATTATCAATTAAAATGCGTATCTCACACGAAACAAAAACGTTATTTAGTAATTTATATGCAAATAAAATATAAATACTTGACATGCAACATATTACTTTTCTCAGTTTTAGAAAATCACTTGTAAGAGGAAACCTAAAAAAAAAAACGTTCATAATTTGTTATTTCCCCATACTTTGTGGATACAAGTAATGACTGATCTGTGAAATGTAACATGGTTTCCGTCTTCGTCTTTGCTTCCATTCTTACTGTTACAATTAAAAGCAGAACAGGAACGAACCATGTTTCCCTGTAAATGGCGGCTTCTGTCACGTTCAATGTGGGGACGCGAGACTAGCGAGCGGTCTAGTTTTTATGGCCCCAGTCAACCAGAAGGCAGCGGCAGGCACCGTAGCGCCGCTTCTCGTGGGCTTCTCGAGAACAGCTTGAGCATCGGCAGCTCGAGAAATTCTCGGTACGCTCGAGTTGCTGCGCCTCACAGTCCCATCCCTAGTTATCAGTCTCTAGGCCTACAAACTACTTAAATTAATCTAAGGACAAACACATACACCCACGTCCGGGAAAGGACTCGAACTTCCGACGGCGATCAACCGTGCGCTCCGCAGCAAGGCACCTTAGAATGATCGGCCACTCAACCGCGACTTAGGAATGCTCCCTACAAGACAAATGCACTGCCCTTTGAGGGGTAGGGAGGATGTGCGGTCATGTCGAATCCACTACACTCCTAACAGCGCAGCAACGCCAGAATGAGAGTTCAGGAGGCACAGCAACATGCTCCAATTACCACAGGACGCGACACCCGACTCGGAAAGGAATGACCTCTGTGATACGGATTTAACCAGCCGCACTTGCTGGTCAGGGAAACCGTCGGCCTCAGTAGCTACGAGCAGCAGCCAGAAAAAGTAGCTACGTTTAGCTCTGTTAACCTCTTAACTGTTATCCCACATCAAACCAGAGGCAAGTTTGCTTTGTTCAGTAAAGAAATTGTTCTATTAATCAATATTGCTGATCTAATATTGCTCCTGTGTCCGAATTATTATTTGTGTGCCAGCTGCTGTTAAATCCCCCAGTAGTTGACGTAGCACATAATAGGTAATACAGCGAAATGGAATAAGTAAATAAATAATAATGATTACACTACACACGTACCTGTGTTTACTGATGTACGCCTTACTACACCACCATCTATAAGGCTGACCAACATTTATAATTACGTTTATGAGCAGCTAAAATGATTACATCTTAATTCTTCAATGTAATTAATATTATTTCAGTATCAGTGAAACACTCTGCGATTGTACTTTGTAAGTAGGGACGGCGACTATGTAGCCTGCATTCTCACTGCAGTTAATTACAGCATGCTTTATGTGTAATTGTGAACAGGACAAAACTGCTTGTTTGTAAATTCATCTGGAGATGGCGTGTTTTTGTTGATTTATCAATAAAGTACAGTTCTACATCCACATCCATACTCCGCAAGCCACCCGACGTTGTGTGGCGGAGGGTACCTTGAGTACCACTGTGGGTTCTCCCTCCTATTCCAGCCACGTATTGTTCGCGGAAAGAAAGGTTGTCGGTATGCCTCTGTGTGGCCCTAATCTCTCTGATTTTATCCCCATGATCTCTTCACGAGATAGGAGGGAGTAATATACTGCTAGACTCCTTGGTAACGATATTTTCTCGAAACTTAGACAAAAGCCCATACTGAGCTACAGAGCGTCTCTCTTGCAGAGTCTTCCGCTGCAGTGTATCGATCATCTCCGTAACGTTTTCACGATTACTAAATGATCCTGTAAAGAAGTGCGCTGCTCTCCGTTGGATCTTCTCTATCTCCTCTATCAATCCCACCTGCTACGGATCCCGTACCGGTGAGCAGTATTCAAGCAGTGGAACAAGAGTACTGTAATCTACTTCCTTTGTTTTGGAGCTGCATTTCCTTAGGATTCTTCCAATGAATCTCAGTCTGGCATCTGCTTTACCGACGATTGATTTTATATGGTCGTTCCATTTTAAATCACTCCTAATGCCAACTGCCAGATAATTTACGGAAGTAACTGCTTCCACTTGCTGATCTGCTATAGTGTAGCTAAATGGTAAAGCATCTTTATTTTTATGTATTCATATCACATTACACTTGTCTACATTGAGATTCAATAGCCATTCCCTGCATCATGCGTCAATTCTATGCAGATCCTCCTGCATTTCAATACAATTTTCCATTGTTACAACCTCTCTATATACTACAGAATCATCCGCAAAATCCTCAGTGAACTTCCGATGTTATCCGCAAGGTCATTTATATATATCGTGAACAGCAACGGACCCACGACACTCCCCTGTGGCACACCTGACATAACTCCTACTTCGAAAGACTTATCTCCATTGGGCAGGACCGGCGCAAGCCCAACTGCCGCCCCGTGCGAGCTGCTAAATTGCCGCCGCCCCCCCCCCCCACACGTGTTTTTTTTTTTTGTTTTTTTTTTTGTTTTTTTTTTTTTTTTTTTTCTACGTTTGTGGAATTTAATTTTATGTGAACAAATGTGTAGGAAATGTCAGTAATCAATCGCAATTTTTGTGTTTTTTTTCAGATCTACCTAGGTTTCGGCCACTGATCATAAAAAAGAAATATTCCTAGTCTGCAATCTTAAAGGAGAAAAACGTGCATGCACAGTACTAATTTTACGTTCTATGAAAAGCACTTTCCTATTACATCCCAAGTTGCAAGAAATTCGGACGCACCAATTATTCTGTTTTTACGAAAAGCAATGAAAGTGATTCTGACCAATCTTGACTCCCTCGGCCGACTGCCGAAACGAATTCTGTAGTTTTCGTTGTAGAGAACGCAACAATAACAAATGCCTGGAAAGGCGAAGTGGTGACGCGGCGGTGCCAGGAACTAGGTCACGTGACGAGGCACAGCGAGGCTACGGTTAACCTAGCGCCCAAGAAGAAGAAACAAGATGATATGGATAAATATACCACCTGAAAAATGCTCCTGCCGGAGCACAGAAAAGGCGAATATGTTCTCTGACACATAAGTGTGGAACTAGCTCCAATTGCTACTATCTGCATCTGTCTTAGTTTGTTGTTGCCACTGTTCCTGACTTCCGACATCTCGTTTCGTTTCCCAATGCTGTTTTCATGCATATGCCTTTCTCCTGAACTAACACTTTCTCTGTTCCATCATATATGGCTCTCTCTCTGCCTCTTGCACTGTCTCTGTCCTGTCCTCTGTCGGCCGAAAAACGCGCGAATATGTTCGCATGCCAAAATTTTTGGTGAGGAAGTTGGAATGAGGATTGAGGCAGCTAGTTCCACACTTTTGTGTAAGAGAACATATTTGCCTTTTCTGTGCTCCGGCAGGAGCATTTTTCAGCTGGTTTCCGTCTTTTTCTTGTTACATCGGAGTGTACTGCTTATATAACATGAAATCAATGGTAAGTAAAATTTGGATAGTATTTTATATTAGAACGTATAGTAAAAATTTCGACGATTTGCCATGAATAGAAGTGCCGATTTGCCAATGCACGTAGTTGGATCTTTTGATACCAAAAATTATTATTTTTGTAGCGTATCGCGATAACGAATACACATATCCAAAAACGGGAAACGGATTTTCCAGATAAACACCTAAACAACATACACAAAACATTTCAGTCATTTCCTATTCATCAAGATACGTTACCTCACAATCGGAAATAGCGTTTTCGAACCTATTACTGTTGCGTGCCATCATTCACGTACCGATATCGCAAGAACCACATAAGATATCATTCTGCTCTAAACATTAAATAAAATTTCGATATCTTATCTACATTTCATACGCAGCTATGTGTAACCTAAAATCAACCATACGAGAAGTCTACGCAATGTGTTTTTACCTCTGCAAACTCTATAAAATATGTTGCAATAGTTCACTAAACCGGTTGCTGCATATTAACTGTAAAGTAAACGAAAACAAAAATCACCCCTTCATCGACCGAAGATTTCAATCTTTAAGATGTACAAAAATCAAATTTTTTCGCCGAGTATCGTTTTTTAAATCGCATGTCCGAGCGCCCTTTCAGCACAATAAGCACTTTTTCTAGCAAAATATCGCGGTTTTTCGACCGTATCTTGCTAACGGACTAAGATTTACGAAAACTGAAAAATGTCATTTATAGATAAATGTCGACAGAATTTATTGTAAATATTTGACAATTTTCTATGGTTAGTTATTTAGATATTTGCGATTCACGTTACTAAAACTATGATAAGTGCAAAACTATGATAAGTTTCAACCTCTGGATCTCGGTAACGGTTAACGATATCGAAAAAATTTAAAAACGGCCTCGAGAATATCATCATAAGAACACAAGGCAAAAATTTGGAAGATTTGCAATGAATAGAAGATATCGAAGTGACCATCCCCACAATTCGTTTTTTTTTTTACCCAAAAATCACGTTTTTTTTTTAGATTTTCTCAGGAACCGCCCATGAATGAATGGTGATTTTGTAAGCCGTTTAAAGCCCTCAATAGCCTACACGTCATGTACAAAAGCCAACTGATTTGCTCAATTTGGATGGGCTCCAGGAAGTGTGTAACTTTGAAAATTTTGACGATGTTCTGTATGACAGCTATAATATACCCGTTCTTCTAATATGTACACAAATGGTCACTAGGCCAAGATGTATCCAGAACACATTACCCCTCCACTCTGAGATGAATAGAACCTGAGATATGAGCCCCTGAAGAATCACAAATCCGCACGCTCCGATTACGAACACATTAATACCGCGCACGGCAGCAATTGCTATGGCATTACAAACAATAGAAAGAAGTACGAACTTTGCGAAAACTGCACAAATTTCGTCAAACAAAAATGAGCTTCAAAGCTAACAAGGTAACACTTAGAAGCAATGTTTTGTCTATGGATTTTCGTTTTAGAAAATGTCAAAATTAACGTTTTGTTTTGGGCGGACGAGAGGGCATTGTTGCTGAATGACCATACTTTTTGCAGGTTTTCATCACAATCAAAGCGACCAGTAGTTTACCTAGTTTAAACATGGATTGACACGCATTATACAGTAAATAAATTTTGGCAAAGTGAGAGTGTGCGAGTAGTATCGTCAAACAAAAGAGCCGGTCAGAGTATGTTGTTCATACAGGCGGAGAAAGGTGTTTCATGGCTCAAAAACCAAAACGTAGGACTATGACTCAGAAACGGATAGCAAAAATTTTCAAAAATGCGTCGAAACCTAACTTATGCCAGACTTACTACCAATGTCTTTATCCCTTGTAATTAATCGCAGCGTATTTACCCATTCAGAATATTTCTAGCGATTGTAGGTGTTCGACATGTTTGACTGTAGTAATGTTCAACCATTTTTTCTATAATGCAGGAAGAATAAAACACTCGGAAACTGCCATTGAAGAGCTTAGCAAAATTGCTTCAGGCTTAACATGTGACCGCAGACTCGAACATTGCATTCCAATTTCCAAATTAGATTTCGTTTTCTGCTAAATTAGTTGTGAGTAAGCGCACGGCGCGTAACAGGCTGTCAGCGCTCCACTCATAAGAATACCGGCGTGTACGCCAGACTGCTCCCCCCCCCCCCTTATGTTCCTCCGGCATAAACACGACGGTGCTGCTACAGTGGTGGGGAAGAAATTAATCATCCTCCCACGCATCGTTCAACAGGAGCTGCCGGCAGGTAGTCGAGGCGCCATGCCACAGTTCCCGAAGCCGCTCTCTCCGAGGTTTCGTTTCGAATCCCCTCTTGGGCATGAACGTTGAGTTTGTCCAAAAAGGGAAAAAAAAGGGGGAGCGGCAGATTTGCCGCCCTTCGGAAAGTGCCGCCCCGTGCGGCCGCACGTTTCGCACGTGCCTTGCGCCGTTCTCAATGGCATTGAGAATGACCTGCTGCTTTCTGTTATCCAGGAATTACTCAATCCAATCACACAATTGGTCTGATAGACCATATGCTCTTACTTTGTTCATTAAACGTTTGTGCGGAACTGTATCAAACGCCTTGCGGAAGTCGAGAAACACAGCATCTACCTGAGAACCCGTGTCTATGGACCTCTGAGTCTCGTGGACAAATAGTGCGAGCTGGGTATCACACGAACGCCTTTTTCGAAACCCATGCTGATTCCTAGTCTCGAGAAATGTCATTATATTCGAACATAATACATGTTCCAAAATTCTACAACTGACCGACGTTGGAGATATAGGCCTATAGTTCTGCACATCTGTTCGAGGACTCTTCTTGAAAACGGGATGACCTGCGCCATTTTCCAATCTTTCGGAACGCTATGCTCTTCTAGAGACCTACGATACACCACTGCGAGAAGGGGGGCCAGTTCCTTCGCGTACTCTGTGTAAAAACGAACTGGTATCCCATCAGGTCCTGTGGCCTTCCCTCTTTTGAGCGATTTTAATTGTCTTTATATCCCCCTGTCATTTATTTCGATATCTGATATTTTCTCATTTGTGCACAACCTAGAGAAGGAACTACAGTGCAGTCTTCCTCTGTGAAACAGCTTTGGAAAAAGACATTTAGTATTTCAGGCTTTAGAGTGTCATAAGACCTAAATTTCTTAGGATTTTCAGCTATGTCAGTACATAGAACTTTACTTTGGAATTCGCTGAACGCCTCTCGCATAGCCCTCCTCAAGCTACATCTCTCTTGGTGTAATTTTTGTTTGTCTACCAGTCTTTGGCTATCTTCATGTTTGCAATGAAGTTCCCTTTTCTTCTGTAGCTGTTTTCTACCTTGGTTGTTGTACCACGGTGGCTCCTTTCCATCTCTTACGATCTTGCTTGGCACATACTCATCTAATACATATTGTACGATGGCTTTGAGCTTTGTGCACTGTTCCTCAAAACTATTTGTACTTGAGATAAGACTTCTGTGATGAGCCATCAAGTACTCTGAAATCTGCTTTTAGTCACTTTTGATAAAAAAAGAAAAATCTTCCTACACTTATTAATATTTCTATTTACGACTGAAATTATCGATGCTGTAACCGCTTTATGATCGCTGATTCACTGTTCTGCGTTAACTGTTTCGTATGGTTCGGGTCTGTTTGTCACCAGAAGGTCTAATATGTTGTCGCCACCAGTGGGTTCTCTGTTTACCTGCTCAAGGTAATTTTCAGGTAATGCACTTAAAACAATTTCACTGGATTGTCCCTGCCACCCGTTACAAACGCTTGAGTCTTCCAGTTTATATCCGGTAAATTAAAATCTCCTCCCAAAACTATAACATGATTGGGAAATCTACTCGAAATATTTTCCAAATTATCCTTCAGGTGTTCTGCCATAACAGCTACTGAGCCAGGAGGCCTATAGAAACACTCAATTATCATTTTCGAGCCTGCTTTCACCGCGACCTTCACCCAGATTATTTCACATTTCGGGTCTCCGTCAATTCCCTTCGATACTATTGCACTTTTTATCGCTATAAACACGCCTCCCCCTTCACTGTCCAGCCTCTCTCTGCAGTATACATTCCAATCTGCGTTTAGAATTTCATTACTGATTACATCCGGTTTCAGCCAACTTCCCGTCCCTAGTACTATGTGGGCATTGTGACCGTTTATTAATGAGAGCAGTTCTGGGACCTTTCTAAAGACGTTCCTGCAGTTAACTAATACTACACTGATCTTATTCCCTGTTGTGTTCTGCCTACTGCTACCTTCTCGCGACTCAGGAGGCGTCTTGTCGGGCCTAGGGAGGGAATTCTGTAACCTAAAAAAACCCCATGTGCACTCCACACGTACTCCGCTATCCTTGTAGCCGCTTCCTGCGTGTAGTGCACGCCTGACTTATTCAGAGAGATCCTACATTTCTCCACCCGATAGCGGAGGCCGAGAAATTTGCACCCCAGATCTCCGCAGAATCGTCTGAGCCTCTGGTATAAACCTTCCATTTGGCTCCAAACCAGAGGACCACGATCGGTTCTAGGAACGACACTATAAATAGTTAGCTCAGAGTGAGGTTCTCAGCCTTCAACAACTCCGCCAACCGACTGTATGAACTGGGGATGAACTCTGAACTCAGACGGCAGGAGTCATTGGTGCCGACATGAGCAACAATTTGCAGTCGGCTGCACCCAGTGCTCTCTATCGCCGCCGGATGGACCTCCTCCAAATGTTCAAATGTTTGTAGAGCTTATGGGACTTAACTACGAGGTCATCAGTCCCTAAACTTACAAACTACTTATGAACTAGCTAATCCTAAGGACGACACAAATATCCATGCCCGAGGGGGGATTCGAACGGATGCCGGACACTTGCCACGCCGGACATTTGCCACACCTGACCCTTCGCCAGGTAGTCGGATTAGCGGCCCCTCAGGCAAGGACGCCCTTCGCCGTACTCCTGCTGTTTGCTTCCAAACCTCCGTCTCCGATCATACTTGTTCAGTCCTTGCGGAAGAGATCTTTTTCTTCGACATCTCGCCGAAATGTCCAACTTCTTTCCAATACCCCGAAATCTAAATTTTTATAACTATTGGGAAACTAAAGCAATACCGTCGTATATTTCAGTGTATAATTAGTTCTTTCACCACAAATATGGATCCATTGTCTCTCCGTCTATACGGTAGCTTTCTTGCACACTTACTGATTGCGATAGAAACATTCCATCGCTATGGAAAAAACACGGAAGGAACGACATAAAGATAATTCGAATGTTCGCTGGTCATTCAAAAGATCACTGTATTTGTACATATATTAATTGCTTCAACTGCATTAAAAATGGAGTGTTAAGAAGAACGATACACTTCATAACTTTACTCTCTTGCGGCGAAACATTAGTTAATAAAGTGTATTTGAACAATGTCCAAAACAATGACAGAAAATACATTTACAAAATAGAGATAAGAGCGTCTATGTTTGACAGGTCACCTAAAGTTGACATACAATTTTAAAATATTTGAAATAAGGAAATGAAAGAATACAGAATGTTATGTTTGTAACTTAGACTGTTCTACATTGTTTAGCTTTGGTATCTACTGAGTAGCAGAGGAAGCATCCTAGTTTTTTATGGGAAAAGCCATAATTCCTATGTTCTGCACTACAAAAGAAACAAAAAGGACAAAAGGAAATCGTAATGTAATTTGTGTACTAGCTCACAAGCGAAACTGAAGTCGATAGTTCCTGTCAATTAGTATGAGCAGATGTTGTACACGACAACCGGAATAAATTAATAGCTGACTCCGTTTACCGACCCCCGCACACTCATGATACAGCCGCTGAACAGTTCATAGAAAACTTGAGTCTCATTACAAATAGGTGCACCACTCATATCATTATAGTTGCCGGCCGCGGTGGCCGAGGGGACTGAGGCGCTTGAGTCACGGTCTGCACGGCCACTACGGTCGGCGGTTCGAATCCTCCCTCGGGCATGGATATTTATGTCGTTCTTAGGATTAATTAGTTCATAAGTAGTTTGTAAGTTTAGGGACTAATGACCCCGTAGTAAGTCCCATAAGCTATACAAACATTTGAACTTTTTTTTTTAAATTATAGTTGGCAGTGACTTAAATCTACCATCCGTATGTTGACAGAACTACACCTTCAGATAGAGTGGCAGATACATCATCCGAAATTGTTCTAAAAATTTTGTTTATTATTTTGAGCAAGTATTTCACGAACCCATTCAAATTGTAAATGGTTTCGAAAACACACTTGAGCTCTTAGTCACAAATACTCCTGAGATCACGACGGATACAGGCGTAAGTGAACAGAAAGTTGTATAGCTCAAATCCGTAACAAAGGTATTTACCAAAACTAAATGCTAAATACATTTATTAAAATAGGATAAATATTCGGTTGACATCTTACTAGGAGACAGTCTCCAGTTTTTCTAAATTAACTATGTAAGTAAAGACCATATGTGGAGGAAATAGTATCAACATCACTGGAGGAATTCGTACCAAATAAATTAATAAGAGACTAAACTGGTCCCCCGTGGTAGACAAACTAGAACAGAAAGCTTTTGCAGAAATTTTAGATGAATGCAAAATCCCCAAATTTGCCGAAGTTTAACTGAAGCTCGAAATTTAGCGTGGCATCCAATGCGACATTGATTTAATAGTTTTCCCAACGAAATGTGGCGGAAAATCCAAACAGATCCTGTCCTATGTTATCTACACCTGCGGAAAGACTAAGTGAATGCCTTTATTGCACGATAGCGACGGTAATATTACTGATGACAGTGCCACTAAAGCAGAGTTATTAAATGCAGTTTTCTGAAATTCTGTCACCAAAGAAGACGAAGTAAATATTCCACAATTCGAAATGAGAACTGCTGCAAACATAAGTAGATACCCTTGCTGATGCAAAGCAAATAATTCTCTCAAATAAGTGATGTTGCAGACGAAACGATCAAATATATTTTCAAAAAGTTTCTAATGGATAAGAAAAATACGTCTAATATTTAGCATTAGAAGGAAGTGTGTGAGGTAAAAATCTTAGGGGGAGACAGAGGACCGAATATAGTAAGCAGATTTAAAAGGGTGTAGGTTGCCGAACGTTTTCTAAGATGCAGAGCTTTGCACAGGACAGGGTAGCGTGGGGAGCTGCATCAAACCAGTCTGCGGACTGAAGACCACAACAACTACATTTGTTTATGATATTCTTTTGTAACAATTATTTTTGAACAGTAAGCTCCTTGCCTTGTTTCAATAGCTTTTACTGGCCTGGTCAAAGATAATCAATAACATGGTGAGAAACTTTAATTTTTAAGGACTACAGCTAAATGTACTTCATGAGATGTGCATCTACTGTAAATTTATTTCTATCCTTGTCTAAGTTTGGAGATATGGCAATTATTTCAACGCTATAGCTGCCGAACTTGTCAACCTTAGAAGCAGATCTGTTTTAGAGTGTCTCTTTTAGGTGCATTTCAGAAGTTCAGATTCTTTTTAAAACCGAAAGTGCACCTTATCAGTATAACAAAAATGAGATTTTTAAAAGCTATTTGCGGCTCTGAAGTTACAGGAAATAATTTTAGAACTCACAATCTTTGATGGTATGACCATAATATTAGAAGGTAGAAAAAAATTATCTTAACATGTAAACTATGGGCGCTTTTACTTAAGTAATAAATTGCAATTTGAAAAATGGTAGATGTAACTATGATTTCTGGTTGCAGGCGGATCGGTTGAGTGATGTTTACACATGTATTTGCTTCGTTGAGTCAAATTTCACTGCCACGCTAGTGAACCGAACTGGGACCAGCTAGTTTCATCATTAATTAATTTAAAGATACTAAGGTCTGATACACTCTTTTTATTTTTACAACTAATTAAGGTCGCATCGATAGGTGGTCCTCACATATGTTCTTTACGTTCAATACGTCTCCGTTCTTCGGAAGCAACTTTTCCTTGCAATTATTCTATTTTCGGCGTATGCACATCCACACCTTATTATAGCGTAACCATTATAATGGGCAAAAGGCATGCCCTTGGCCATTGTAATAACTTCCAAACTGACGGTCACATTATGAAATGCGGAAGCGACCAGTGTGCAGATGTCCGAATGGGCGGTGGGGGGGGGGGAGGAGACAGGGACACCCGACCCCCCGACTCTTCGGAGCAGGTAAAAGTGTGGCAAGTGTCCGGCGTGGCAAGTGACCGGCGTGGCAAGTGTCCGGACACCATTCGAAACCCCGAGCGTAGTGGTCGTGCAGACCGTGACTGGAGCGCCTCAGTCTCCTCGGCCACCGCGGCCGGTAGGCCTCCTCCACATCTCGGATGAGACCCCCCGGCAAGCAAACAGAGTGCACACTGGCCTTCTTCCCCGAACATTCCGCTACTTCCCTAAGGGGCTCCATCATCCGCCTAACATTGGAGCTTCCAATCACTAATAAACCCCTCCCCTCCGTGCGCCTGCTCGGATCCTGCTGAAGGAGCGGCCATATGTCCATTCACAGGCAGAACGGGCGATGTCGCACGGCCAGCCTCCACATTGACCTTCCAAGTGACGAGAACGCCGTTGAACCCGCCACACCCCGCGTCCGGCACACGCAAAGGTGTCCCAACAGCAGGGACCGTGGGTGAAGCATGTGGTGTCGCAAAAGTAAAAAGTGCGCGCCACCTGCTTTCGCCGCGCTGCCATGCACGCACGGCGCGGCGTTCTTACGACGACAACCACGAGCGCCCTCTGCTACAACTCCGCTCGTGGCCAGCACTGAACGTCATCGTTCACTTGGGACTGAGTTAGGAACCAGTAAAGACTTCGGAATCCGATAGGCACCAGTGAAGACTTGGCTATCAGTTAGGCACTAGGCAGGACTCTAGCTCAACTATGTATCAACATTCTGCAGTACTATGTAAAAGTTAAGTATTGTATAAATTCTGTGCAATATATATCTCATTCTAATTTACTCTAGTGTGTCTAGTTCTGGCTGCTCCCCTCCGTACCTGCACCAGCGTGCTATCTTTATTTCTGTGTCGGTCTCATTCCACTCGGCCACCAACACCTACAACGGAACGAGACACAAAAGCGACGACGAGGCTGGGACACAAAAGTGGCGACGAGGATGGGATACAAAAGTGGCGACGAGGAGTGATAGACGAACCGTGGACCAGCCCTCTTGTAGCAGCCAGACAGCAGCAGTCGGAGCACGCAGAAATTGATCCCGCTCACCCACCCTTATTATACGAATTTTGGGGGAAGATATTTTGTTCCGTTTTTTGTGAATTTTTTTGTTGCAGCGCGTCCTCTTTCATATTGCATTTGTGTTTTGTTATAATTTACTTGTATGCGCGGCGCTTAATCGGTCAGCATGGCCACTATCCCGAACCCAAACTTAATGGAAATTATTCAGTTACAGACGGCGCAAATGACGTAACTTCTCCAAGCTGTGGCCCAGCTCACAGCGCAAGCAGCTAACCAACAACAGCCGCTGCTTCAGCAGCCCACACCTGCCGCTGCACCGCTTCCTACATTTCGCCAGTACAACGAACGTGACGAAGAATGGAGCGACTATTTCGCACAGTTTCAAGAACTCGTCGCGGCTCATCAAATTACAGGTCAGAGAGTGAAGAACCTTTTCTTATCGATTGTGGGATCCCAGACCTTCGTATTATTGCAAAAACTTTTCCCTCACGCATCTCCCCGTGATGTAGACTTTGAACAAATTGTAGATGCACTGAATGCTCATTACGAGAGAAACGTTCTCGTAGCCGCTGCGCGGTACCGATTTTTCAGACTTAAAAAATTTCCTGAGCAGTCACACCAAGAGTGGATTACGGAATTGAAGGGCTTAACCCGCCAATGTAAATTTACTTGCTCTTGTGGACTTTCTTATAGTGACGTTATGTTAAGAGATGCGATTACGCAGAACATTCAGGACCCCAGAATTAGGGCAGCAATTCTAAAACAGTCTGACCCCTCATTAGACAGTGTACTGCAGCTTATTGAAGCGCATGATACTTTTGACTTAGCAGATGTAGAAATGCAAAGCCACAGTGTTAATTCAGTGCGCCGCAACGGTCGCTTTCCTAGCCGTAGCTCTCAGTGTAGCACTAGTGATTCTTACAATAGTACAGGCCGTGCTGAACAGACAGTGAACAGTAGCCAGTGTAAAAGTGCGACACAAAGGTCGCCCCGTCGTGTTAGAAACAGTGATTTGAATAACGGGCACCAACGCTCATTTCAGAAAAATGTACATAAATCTTGCCCCCAGTGTGTGTCTCGCCACAAGCGTGCTCATTGCCCTAGTCGCAACGCAACCTGTTATCAATGTGGCAAATCAGGACATGTACAGTCTGTGTGTATGCAAATTAAAAACTCAAAGAACGGTACCGTTAGAAACAGTGCTTCGCAGAGTGCGAGAACAGTTCATTCTGTAAATGTTAGACGGGCTGTGGAATTGAACAGTGCTTTACTTGGTTCTCAATTGCAAGAAAGTTCTTCTGCGCCTATTGCAAAACTATGTAGTGAGCCACGTCGCAAGCGCCGCCAAGCGCGTAATTCTGTGCAACGGAAAAGGGTTCGGGACAAGCAAAGTGACTATGTACAGTGTAATCCTGTAGTGAACCTAGTGCCTTCTCCAACTTTTCCTTGTAAAAGTGCCCAGTACTGTGTAGATAGAGACAGTAGACTTGTTGTAGCTACTCAAAAGTTTAGTGCAGTAGTTAGTAAATCTGTAGTAGCTTCGCAAGCTTGCGAGGACGCCGATCCGGCGGTAGTGCCATCTAGTGACAGTGTTGTTAATCCGCTGCGTGCCAAGTCTGCGCCGCTTCCTTCACTACGCGGCCCGCGCAAGTGCAGCAAACAAACCGTAGCAGACGTTGCCCACATTCGCGCACCTGTCGAGCGCCACAAGCAAAAACTTTTTGTGACTCTATATATAGAATATAAGACTGTGAAATTTCAGCTTGATACTGGTTCCTCTGTCACATTAATTAATAAAGAGACGTATGAACTTCTGGGTTCGCCAAAATTGTCGCCGTCACAGCAAGTGTTAACAGCATATACAGGTCAAAATATTCCCGTGCTAGGAACGTGCAGCCTGCCTGCCTCTTTTCAAGGTGTAACAAAAACAGTTGCTTTTGTAGTTCTTCAGGCCAAATCTACACAGAACATTTTTGGATTAGATACATTTGACTTGTTTGGCCTTTCAATTCAAAGAGATGTCCTTCAAATTTCGTCAGTTGTACCTCAAGACAAAATTAATGCATTGTGTGAAAAATACAGTGACTTGTTTTCGCCGGAACTCGGTTGTGCAAAAGACTTCGTGGCACATGTAACTTTAAAAGAATCTGCAGTTCCAAAATTTCGTAAAGCTAGACCAGTGCCTATCGCAATGCGTGATAAAGTTGCAGATGAACTTAAACGTTGGCAAGATAGTGGGGTGATTTCTCCTGTTTCTGCGAGTCAGTGGGCCTCGCCTTTAGTAATTATACCCAAGCCGTCGGGAAAACTTCGTCTCTGTGCGGACTTCAAATCAACAGTGAACAGTCAAACAATTGTAGACACTTATCCCCTGCCCAGACCGGACGAACTAATGGACAAATTAGGACAGTCTCGTTTCTTTTCTAAGATTGATTTAGCAGAGGCATACTTACAGATTCCACTTGATGACGAGTCAAAAAAGTTTTTCGTCATTAATACTCACATGGGCCTTTTTCAATTTCAACGCCTACCCTTTGGCAGTTCTTCCGCCCCCGCTATTTTTCAGCGTTTTTTGGAACAGCTGACAGTTTCTGTACCGTGTTGCTCGAACTACTTAGATGATATTGTGGTATCCGGACGTACAGTTGAAGAACATTTAGCAAACCTGGAGTGCCTTTTCAAAGTTTTGACTGCAGCAGGTCTACGTTGTAATAAAGCAAAGTGTTCGTTTTTTCAAACTGAAATAGAGTACCTAGGCCATGTGATTAATGCCCAAGGAATCCATCCCTTACAGTCACATCTTAGAGCAATCAAAGACTTGCCTCCTCCTAAGAATGTGCACGAATTGCAAGCAGTAATGGGAAAGCTGAACTATTATTTCAGGTTTATTCCCAATGCCTCTCAGATTGCAGCTCCACTGCATCACTTACGTAGGAAAAATGTTCCTTTTGTTTGGTCTAAAGATTGTCAGGTTGCCTTTGACAACTTAAAGTCTGCACTAATCAGTGATGCATGTTTGATTCCCTTTGACCCACAGAAGCCTGTAGTGCTAGCAGTTGATGCCTCGTCGTACGGTGTGGGTGCAGTTTTGTCACATCGTATTGGATGTCACGATCGTCCTATTGCCTTTGCATCCAAGCTACTGACGCCGACGCAACAGAATTACAGTCAGATAGAAAAGGAGGCCTTAGCAATCATTTACGGCGTCACAAAGTTTCATCATTATCTCTATGGCAGAAAATTCTATTTGTTGACAGACCACAAGCCTCTCACGTCGTTGTTCTCACCCACAAAGCCAATTCCGCCACGAACGGCACAAAAGCTTCAGAGATGGTCCTTGATATTGTCAAATTATCAGTATGAGATTTTGTACCGACCTACCACTAAACATGCCAACGCGGACACACTTTCCCGACTTCCGGTTGGCCAGGATGTATCATTTGATTCTTCAGAAATGGCATGTTGTCAGATAGACTCCAGAGATGCTTCCGCTGTCGCAGACTTTCCTTTGAACTCTCGTCGGGTTGCACAGGAAACAGTTGCGGATGCAGACCTAAGTGTGGTAGCACGTTTTGTTCGCTCAGGGTGGCCTGCCAGAGCCAAAGACATTGATCGGCCTCTGGTTCGACGTTATTTTGCACAACGTCATGCATTATCTTTAAGTCAGGGTGTACTGTTGTTGCATACCGACAACGACCAAGCAAGAGTGATTGTTCCTCGTTCCCTGCAACGAGAAGTGTTACGCCTCCTGCATCAAGGACATTAGGGCATTGTTAGGACAAAGCAACTGGCCAGACGTCATTGTACCTGGGTTGGTATGGACGCTCAGATAGAGAGCATGACATCACAGTGTACTGTTTGTGCGGAGCATCAGGCGGCTCCTCCGCAACGTTTCTCAGACTGGCCACGCCCCAACGGACCATGGCAACGTTTACACATTGACTTTGCCGGACCTTTCGGGAATACGCGATGGTTAATTGTTGTAGACGCCATCAGCAAGTTTTTTTTTTTTGTGATTGCCATGAACTTAACGACGGCATCTAGTACAATCAGTGCCTTAACATCAGTGTTTTGCATCGAAGGTTTGCCTGAAACTATCGTCAGTGACAATGGACCTCAGTTTGTTAGTGCGGAATTTCAACAGTTTTGTCGTGTGAATGGCATTCAGCATATCACCACCGCACCTTTTCACCCTCAGTCTAATGATGAAGCAGAACGTTTCGTTCGAACATTCAAGTCTCACATGGAAAAGATGAAAGGTCAGCACTCCAGGCAGCAAGGTCTTCAAATTTTCCTGTCTACGTATCGATGCATGCCACGTGACGGCCCGTCTCCTGCCGAGCTGCTACACGGCCGCCGTCAGCGCACTCTCCTTCACCTGCTGCAGCCTCCCACGCACCGAGTCGGTTCGTATGGCGCTACGCGTTTTCAGGTTTCTACGCCGGTGCTGTACAGGGTGTTTGCTGGTATGAAGAAGACATGGTTGCCAGGCACCATTCAGCGCGTGCTCGGTCGCAATATGTATGTTGTACGTTCTTCCACAGGGTCGGAGCTGCGGCGCCACGCAAACCAATTGCGCTTGCACAGGCCGCGCGATCCTGTCTCCGGTTTCTTGATTCCAGACCCAGTTCACCGCCAGGGAGCACAGCCACATCGCTCGCCGCCGGGCCCAGCTTCCCCGGGCTACGAGCTCCCGATGGATGTCGACGCGCCTCCTACGCAGTCGGCCCCTCCGCCTCCGTCGCCGCCGCAGATGACAGCGTCACCGAGAGGGACTCCGGGACCGTGCGCCCCCCCTCCCCCCAGCTTGGGCCACGCACCTCAGAAGAAGATGACCTGCTCCCTCTGGGCGGGGGCAGGCGCCCTTCCGCTGGTTTTCGCGGGTTTTCCAGCGGATCGCAAGGTGTATACCGGGGCGCGGACGGCGTCTCGATCCCAGCCTCAGCTACGACACCCGTCCCACCAGTAACGCCCCCGCCCAGGCCCTCCTCCCAGTGCCGTCGCCGTGGCCCTCAGCCCTACGCCACGACGGCGTGGCGGTTTGGGGGGGAGGGGTGTGGTGTCGCACAAGTACAAAGTGCGCGCCACCTGCTTTCGTCGCGCGCCGCCATGCACGCACGGCGCGGCGTTCTTACGACGACAACCACGAGCGCCCTCTGCTACAACTCCGCTCGTGGCCAGCACTGAACGTCATCGTTCACTTGGGACTGAGTTAGGAACCAGTAAAGACTTCGGAATCCGATAGGCACCAGTGAAGACTTGGCTATCAGTTAGGCACTAGGCAGGACTCTAGCTCAACTATGTATCAACATTCTGCAGTACTATGTAAAAGTTAAGTATTGTATAAATTCTGTGCAATATATATCTCATTCTAATTTACTCTAGTGTGTCTAGTTCTGGCTGCTCCCCTCCGTACCTGCACCAGCGTGCTATCTTTATTTCTGTGTCGGTCTCATTCCACTCGGCCACCGACACCTACAACGGAACGAGACACAAAAGCGGCGACGAGGCTGGGACACAAAAAAGCATGTCACTCCTGAGGTGTCCCATGCGACGCACCAGACTCCCCACTGCCGCAACACTCCGAGGCAGCAGCCTGTAGACGGATGACCGCGGCCAACAAAACGCTCAGCTGCTCGCGAACAGCGGCCAGCTCCTCCTGCGTCCGTACACAGATTTCACACATCCTATCCATCCTAACAAATCAAGTCAAATCAAATCAACAAGAGAGTTAAGTATCAACTTGTTACTAGCGCGAGTTTATAGAATTTAGCAGCGCTTAGCCCACAAATAAATCACAATAGTTCGCTCCTACTTAGCTGTAACTCTGCTGTTGCTGCTGACTCTGTGCCTGGCGCCCAACAGTACTTAACAAATACGCGAAATAAACTATTAAAACAGTAGCACAATCGAAATCTGCGAAGTACTCGAGAATAAACTCCTTAAAACAGAGGCGCTAACGAAGATGACGAAATTGATTGGCAAATTAAACTACAAACAAATTAAATCATGATACTTAGCGCAGTTAACGATGTAACAGAGGCGGCAGCTGGCACTGGACTATAAAGAGGAAACGTTTCTTCCGGATCGGTGTGCAATGCAGCCACGTTACTCCAACGCGTGTCCAGTGCCTTGATATACAAAACTTGGAATACCTATCTCTTTATAGTCATTGTGATCAATAACATCAGCTGACGACCGCTACCTAAAATCTGTCACTACGAGAAAAATTCAGTAGAACTTGCTCATTCGTCCTTGGGAACAACTGAGAGGTTTCTGTGGAGTCCAGGGCTTCCCAATCTTTATATCACGGTTGACCCCTTTTTCAGGCCAAAGTCCACAGCGGACCCCTTGTCAGTCAAGGGCATAATAACTGTGGAAATTCAGCGTGAACCATCATCAATGCAAGTGACATTTTTCCACTAAATCCACTAAGAATCGGGAGTCTTTGCTATAGAGATAAATGAAAACAACTTGGAACCAATGATGCTTAAGTTGTCTTAATAACTGGTTTATTCAGATATTTTGCTGTTGGGGTCACTCCGATTGTTGAACACACAATAGCCTTATAAAACTTATTTGTTAGTTGACAGTTTAATTGTTGGAGCTGCCTTCCTCCAAAGTGAAGAATGTCACACCCTAATTATCCGCTGTTGGCAAGGTGGTTAGTTCCCTTTAATTGTTGGAGCTGTCTTCCTCCAAAGTGAAGAATGTCACGTCCTAATTATCCGCTGTTGGCTAGGTGGTAAGTTCCCTTTAATTGTTTGGCTAGAGCTGCATATATTTCATTACTATTTCTATGCGTGTGTTTTGTTTTTGGTTTCATTGTCATTTCTGGTGAAATGCAAAGATAAGGAGCAGACCCACGATTCGGGATGTAAACACACCAGGAAACCAAAGAGGGCAAGGAATTGTGTTGAAAGGACATGCCACAACTCGTGTGCAATGCACGGTAAACTTTGAGAGAGAGGCGGAAAACGGAGGACCACGCTTACTGGTTTCCAAAGTAGTCGCGTGAACCGCTAACGCAATTAAGCTTAGTGAATCGACTGTAATCCGTATTGGTAAAGTAAGATACGTAAAGAATGACCCTCTCGTCTGGAAATCCCGGTGAAGAAGAAAAATGTGCTAAAACGCGTAACAAATTAGATCCTTTCACACAAAATGCGATTAGCGACATGTGACGACACACGGTACCGCGGCGAGGCGAACTGTCCGCTTTGCCATCCACACACGTGCTTTTCGGCCTTCAGGAAGGTTCCGGACATAGCTTTGCAGCTACATAAACAGGACACCATGCCAGCACCGGAAGTGAGTGATTTCACTTCTGTTGACGATGGTGGAGCTTGCCATCGAAATCTTGGTAATTTTATTAGACAAGATGCGGCTTGTATACCGAGATTGTATTGAAGAATGCCACCGCGAAAGACTCCAGTTACAATAGACTTCGCACGACATTGTGTGAGGCTGAACTTTGTAAAGGCAACAAATCTTAGTTGAGACTAATTCTGCAGTATCTTGGTTTTAAACACAAAAGCGTTTCAGGGTGTAAAATATTGTTCGACCAAGAAGGCAACCAAATGGCGATTCAGATATTTGTGTGAAGTGAAAGACATTAATTTCGAGGAGATAGTCGGTGCCCGTAAAAGATTGGCGAGTGCCGGTCATACTGTTTCAAAACTTTGGAGTGACGAAAAAGGAGGAGGTACTGTTTAGCTATGTATAGCGCACCCACTAGCAAAGGTGGCAAAGTAATTCTTTTACCTGTAGGTACCTACCGTGGCTTTATCTCCAGCTGTCAACCGGTATTCAGATCTAAGAACACGTCTCAGTGTCATGCATAAATGAAGCGTGAAACATTTCTAAATTGGTTCGAAAATATGTTTCTGCCAAGTTTAGAAAATCCATCAGAAATTATTATCGTCAATATTCCATACCATACAGTTTTAAAGAATAAAGCTTCAGTTCTGCCTTCTCGAAAGAATATATTATTCAGTGGTTAACCAGACACAAAGTTACTGTTGGTGATACAGTGAAAAAAGCAGAGTTATTGGAACTCGTATCACTTCATAATCCACAATTCCCAAAGTACGTTATGGACTAAGTAGCATATAAATATGAACCTAGAGTGATAAGACTACTACCATATGAGCTCCACTTTAATGTAACTGAACGTACTTGGGCGCAAGTGAAACAATACGTTTCCCTTAAGACAGTGCAGTCCCACCTCAAAGCCAGCTCACTTCTGTATAAAGGAGTAGGGAAGGACGAAGGCTTCCCATATCTTCACACATAACTGTGAACGTCCTATGCTCATTTTGTAGCTCAAGATGCCTTCTACATTCGCTGGAAGTTTGTTGAAGTAATTGTGTCATTCTGAAACACACTGTCGTATGGGACACACACCGATCTCAGTCTTCGGAAGTATGCGCAGGATGAAATTCTGTGAAACATTTTTTTTTATTGCTAGGATGTGATGAATCGCGTTGCGATGCCTGCGAACGCGAATTTCAGGCTTCGTGTTTCAGAATTACACAATTATACATATAATCAGGTCAGATATCACACACATTATACATATGATAACGTATTTTATTCAGGTTACAGTTGTAATTTGTGTGTGATACAGTACGATATTTTGCTGTCTAAACTCTTTATTCGAGGTTTACATGCCGTTTACTTACAGCGAGGCACCATGGAGCTATCACAATAGTGAATGAGTTATTCTCATTGCCCTCTAACATGATGTGTGACCACGGACGGCCAGTACAGTTGCACAGTGGCATGGTCAGCGTGAGAATCTTATTTAGCTCCTCAGGGATATTTGAGCATCCTTCCATGAGTGCAATATCCAGCTCTGCTACCATTATGGGAGGTGTTCTCTGGCTGCAATGTTTCCATTGGTTCAATTCCCTCAGCTTCACGCATGTTGTCAAATGTTCAAATGTTTGTTAAGCTTATGGGACTTAACTGCGGAGTCATCCGTCCCTAAACTTACAAACTACTTAGGAACTATCTTATACTAAAGACGACACAAACATCCATTCCCGAGGAGGGATTCGAATCCCCGACGGGGAACGGACTCGCACATCTGTGCATAGCGCCTCAATGTGCACGCATGTTGTCCACCAGTGCAGCTTTGCGGGGACGAAAGTCGAACGATCTCTTCTCTGTATCTCTGAGCGGTCAAAGCGCCATTCTGAGGTCCGTACGTCCCCCAGTACTGACTGCTGAACACACCATTCGCGCACCATCATGATATGGTGATGTTTCAAGCACATAAGCACGATTGTTCCTAGTTCCACATTCTCTCCAGATGAGGGAACGAAGATTGTCCGGCTGAACAGAATATCTTGACTCATCTGTGAACACAAGCCGGCGCCATTCGTTACGACTCCAATCCTGATGTTCCTCCGCCCAGTTTCTGCGGACTAAACAGTGTCGTGGTTTTAACGAGACACACACCACAGGCCTCCGTACGAAGAGATCATATTCTCTAATGCCATTTCGAACTGTTTGTATTGATATTGCGCGTCCTGTTGCTGCCTGGAGGGTTCGTTGCAGCTGAGTTGCATTAAGCCTCCTGTCTCGACGGGCTGTTAACCGGAAATAACGATAATCTCCTGCTGATGTTATCCGTGGAAGACCTCGGCCTTGCCTACTTTTAACGATACCTGTTGTCTGGAATGGCGTCCAGGTCCTCGAAGTTACACCTTAGGACACTCCAACAGCTGCAGCCACCTCCCTCTGTGAATGTCCCGCTTGAGACATTCCTATGGCTCTCTTTGCATAGCTTCGGGTAAGTCACGTTGTTGTTGCACTGTACTACCTGCTCACTACACTGTCTGAGCCCAACTGCTTGTGCAATTTGTTTTGGAAAGTAAACAAAAGTCAACACCAAACACTTCTTCAGTAACTTTCTGCTATTATCATTAGTTCATTCTGCCGATGACAATATTTCAGAACCTAGATATCTCAACTGATTCCCTAATTGTTTTGACCAGTGTATCTAACGATTAAAAAAAGTTGACTTCAACGACCGTGATTTTATGTAATTAATAATTTGGACGGATTCGTCTAAAACCTTCTGAAGGAAGCAGGCAGGCATTTGTTCCGTTGCCAAAGTATGTCTGTGGAAAGCGCAATGACTGCTGCTGCAGTTCTTTGCGTTTTCATTTATTTTCAAGATCACTCCAACCGTTGTACCCGTCATAGCATTTTCACCATCTGTGCACATATAGATGAAATTAGACCATGAAATTGCATTGGTTCTTTAAAAAATATTCCAATAAACGGAATATTTCAGCAGATGTTGTATTGGCAGGTAATGCTTTGCACAACACGAGGTCCTCTGTGAAACATCCTGAGTATTCATAACGGAGAAAAGCCAACAAAATCGCTAATACGCCACGTCAGTAGATTCATCTATCTGAAGTGAAAATTAATTGTGCTGTATGCGAGAAACCAGAAATTATTACAAGTCATTTGAAATAACAATGCGTCTCTTGACAGTATTGCTTGATAGCGGTACAGGAAGGAAGCCTTCAACGTGATTTCATTAACTGTTTTTGCACGAGTTTTCGTCCAGTTTTGAGAATCAGCTAATTCAGTGCCCTTCCTCATCAAAAAATCAGTCTCTTTGTCTGGAAGTCTGGATGAGTACACTCAAATTGACAGCGAAATTTAACTGGAATAATTGAACTATTCGGAAGGACTCGCTCGCTAATTACACACAGAGCTTTACCCTCCCAGTTCTAACTATATTTCATTGTACTTCCACAGCATACTGCGACTAACTGAGAACTGTCAGAGTCTTCACATAATAAATACGGCTGTGGGGTTCATGTGACTGTTCTTCATTTCGCCATCCTCCGTCCTCATTAACTTCCAACCGGAACTTCCATTCCTGTGATGACGATGGAGTAACTGCTTGCTTCTTCAGTGATCCAGACTTCTACCACCTATCAATGATAGATTAATTTACTAGCGAAAAAGCGAATGATGAAAGAGGTAGCGCACTGACGAAGAAAGTTTAGCACTGAATGATGTCTCGGACGACATATGTGGCAGCTAGCGCTCTGATTGGTCAACTGAGCTTCCACCATTTCGGAATATCATGTGTGAAAGGTTACTGCGCATTGAGAGCATGCGACCCGCGGATTGTTGCAGAACAGAGAAGCAGAGGGCCGCATGCAGCGGGACTGAAGAAACTACGTACAGGTACTCACTTGGAAACCGCAAACACTGCTCGGGAACACTATCTGATGTAAACGTATTTTTCAAAAGAAGAAAAAAGTGATGAACTTTACTTTTACATTATTTAAATTAATTATGTTACTCATCCGTTCACAAGTTATGGTGACCACGGACCACACTTTGGGAAGCCCTGTGCTGTAGACCAAGACAGCAAAGAGTCACCTCACCACAATGACCACTAGTGAACACTGCTGTGTATGTTAATAACTGAAGCTGTAACGTAGTGCTACGACACTACAATATCAAGGAACACGTAAGTGATATTTGCAATCACTTTTGTTAGTAGATACATTACACATAAAATAGACCAAAACACTTGTTTTCCTATGTTTAGTTCCTTATTTTACGGTTATTGATAAGCCTGTTTCAGCTTTATTGCCATTTTCAGCTACCTGCGAATAATACATAATTTATTTAGTCTTTGTTTCTATTCTTCTGTATAACTACTGACGATTTAGGCTGTATACATTCGTTAGGCCCACTTACTTGCCGGTCGCTATGGTCGAGCGGTCTGCGTTGCGCCACTCACGTTCTGCACGGCCACTACGGTCGGGGGCTCGAATGCCCCCTCGGGCATTGATATTTGTGCCGTCCTTAGTATTAGATAGTACATAAGTAGTTTGTAAGTTTAGGGACTGATGACCCCGTAGTTAAGTCCCATAAGCTCTGCAAACATATACCACATACCTACTTACTTCCGGCTGTCTATGACGTCCATAAAACATCGACTGGTGTTGTCACGTCAATGTGGCCTTTTACTGTCATATCTCGTTGTTAATATTGTTATAGTCGAGAGTCTTTCTATTCTGTGACCATTTTTATACTGAATATAGCAATCAAAACAAATTCGGCTATAACAACATTAAAGACAGATAAGGCAATACAGCTGTAACAGTTATAAAATTATTTGACAGTAACAAAACTAATCGATGTTTTATGAACTTCAAAAACAGGTAGACGTAATTACGAATGTATATTCACCCTAAATTTTCAGACGACATACGTAAGGGTAGAAATAAGGAATAAAGAATTTTGTATTATTCATAGGTAGCTTAAAAAACAATAACGCTAAAAGAGGCCTATCCTTAACTGTATAGTAAGGTAATATATATTAAAACACCGCAGTGTTTTGGACTTATCTACTTACAATATGTCTATACGACACATATCGCGCTTAGGACCCTTAACCCTTTAGTTCCCAGTGTTGTTACTTGTTCCTGGACAACAACGTATTAAAATTTGATTTGTATCGTACTTTGTGCATCAATCCTTAAAGTTGCATTTTTGTTTATACACAACATGCTTCTAGTACGACATTATCCCGCTTGGTACGGCGTGTAGCAACTTCTGAGGCATTAAGCTGTCCATCTTGCAAGATGTGTTTCATTGCCGTCTGTACGTGGCTGAGAGTGTGAGCGAGAGTGTGGTTCCTTTTATTTTATTCCTGAAGTGAACTGACTTGTCTTTGGTGCTGTGGCGAAGATAATGCTATTATTATTAATCTGGCAGTGTTAACTATCAACAATATAACGTCCAAGTAATAAAATACCTCGATACAAACATCTGTGTTGTGCATGAAATACATGACATAAAAATCAATAGTTCTACCAAAAATTTTAAAAATTTTTTTGACGTATACTGCACTGTATTAATGCATAAAACATTGAATTTTAATTTTTCCAAAGCTGCTTTCATAATGTGGGACTAAAAGGGTTAAGATCAAAACCTCTTTTTGGAATCTGAGACAGTTGATTCCCGTAGCTCACTTACGTAATTCACTCCATAATCCTGAAACAAGACTATTTATTTTGCTAAAAAAAGATTTTTTCGGATATATTAACTTAAAAAAATGACAGCTCGAAGTATTCTAGGTCTCTACAAAGTTTTCCAACCACTACTTTGTCAGACGTTTGTTTAACAATAACTTGTTACTGAACCAACTACGAACAAAGTACAAGTTTTTATGCAACGCAGGAAACGGTAGCCTATTGGTAAATTGAAGCTCACACAGCGCTCGGCCTGTGGTTGAGGTGAAATATGCATCACAAGTATACGTCAAATATCAGTGCTTTGTATTCGTGGTGGCATGTGGCTCATTGTGGAGTTGGAAAATCACTTGCCACCCTCGTTATCTAACTTATAGAGACATGAAATCTGTAAGTTACTAACAAGCATACATTCACATTTAACAAGCATCTATTTGCATACATATGTCTGAACTTTAAATGACTACCTCGCTTTCGATATCGATTCAAAGCTATTACCTACAGGCAAAGCAAACTAAGCAAGTTCTCGTGCTTCGCAGAAACACGCCACTAATAGTCATTCTTGCATTGGCATATTATTTGGTGTAAGTCATTCGCCGACGACCACCAATCTTGGCTCGCTATGCAAGGAACATTAGACAACGTCTGATCCCCACACCTTTCACCTCAGCATCCTATCAGAATGAAGTTTCCACTCTTCCACCAAAAAAAAATCACCAATAACGTCGCACATTTAACAGTAATAACAACATATATTAGTTATTTATTTATTTATTTTGCTGTTTTTTACAATGACCTGTTATCTAGATGCTAAAACAGGTCGTATTTGGCACAGGTAATTGATTTTTTACACTGAATAATTTCTTCTTAAAACTAGTTAAATTTAACCATGTACAGCTTAACTAACTTATGAAATAAAACTATAAATAATAATTAGAAAAATTAATTAAATAATACATATCCATTTAAGAAGAAGAAGTAAAGACTAGAGCAAGTACAGATCTTTATGTTGAAAAAGCAGAATCAAAGAATAACATGAATTTATTTAATAGAAGATGATAGGAAAGAGAAAGATGGAGAAGATGGAGTCCGACACTTTGTGATGCTTGATTGTCGAGGACTTGGCATTCCCATCAAGTCCTTAACCCTCAACCATAGTTAGTATTATTTATAACAGTTTAACAGTTTTATAGTGCTATCTTGCCGGTGACAAAGAGCGAAAATTTCATATTTGTCCTTACTACTATAGTTACACTAATTATTGTCTATTAAATGGTAAACACTGTCCGCGTCCGTGTTGGTGTCTG
Organism: Locusta migratoria; assembly: GCA_026315105.1. Taxonomy (NCBI): domain Eukaryota; kingdom Metazoa; phylum Arthropoda; class Insecta; order Orthoptera; family Acrididae; genus Locusta; species Locusta migratoria. Next base: position 560,975,837 of record CM048755.1, on the reverse strand, counting down.
TGTTGGGCTCCGTGTTGTTGTCCCTGTCGTGTTCTCGCTTTCGGTTCCTTTGCTGGTACACTCTATGCCCTGTGTTTGCTCGCTGCATATGTTGTTGCCTTCTGTATGGTCTATTTCGTTTGTATTCGTCATATGTCGCGTGCGAGATTTTATCTGTTAGTATATTTAGTGTTGTCCATTGGTCCTCTTGTCTTATGGCCTCGTATATTTGTTGTTATGTGTGAGCATGTAGTGCTGGTGATGTGTCTCTGAGGTGATTGTAGGTCCCGCAGAATAAGACAACGTGTTAGGGAGATCCCCTCTCCCCATATGTGCAGTATGGTGTTTCTCTAAGCCTGGTGCGGTGTAAGTGCGTAGGATAAGCGCCGTGTCCTGTCAAGAAGTGTACCATGCCGCGGCTGGGATCGACATGTTTCATTCTTAGTCTTTCCGCTATGTCGGGAAAGAATGAATGGACCCTCCGACTCACTTGCCTCCCATTCCTGCTGCCAGGAGTAAATTCTCCAGCGTCTCAGCTGTTTTATTTATTTATTTATTTATTTTTTCCAGAGCCGAACCAGTTACTAAATTCACCATGTCTAGTCTGCCCTTCTTTAATCAATAAATCGCAGCCTGATATTTGATGGTTATATCGATCGGAAAGATCCCCAGCACCACACGCAGTGCCTTCCCTGAGGTGGTCCGGAAAGCTCCCGATAGACTAATTAGTGCGCTCCTCTGTCCGCGCCTTACCGCCGTAACGTTGGTGGCTAGCATCAGACAGTGCGCCCAGCTACTTGCTGCAAAGCACAGTACTGATTCGAGAAGTGCACAGTGGTAAGTCCGTCTGACTGACAAAGGAAGTTTGTACTGTTCTGTGTTTATCCTTGCCAGTTTGTGCAGAATTTTTCTCCCTTGTCTGTTTGTGTCCTGATGTGTTCCTTGTAATTTAATTTCTCGTCAATGTGTACTCCTAGGTAGCGTGTGACTTTACTTCTTTTGATGTTTGTTTCCCTTATTTGATTGATGGATCTCTTTTTAGAGCTCTTTTTATAAGAGTATATGTTGTTTTATTTTTTGCTATCTGAAGTTTGTTTATTGTGCACCATTGCATGATTATGTTGAGTATGCCACTTGCTTTCTCCTCTAGCTGGAATCTACTGTTTGTTGAGACAACCACCAGCAGATCGTCTGCATAAGCGACAACTCCATCTGTCCTATTGTCCTCGTCAATTAGATTTAGAAGAGGTTCAGTAGTGATGTCCCAGAAGATGAGCCCACAGATGGATCCTTGTGGTTATCCCTTGGTGATTCGTCTGACCACCTTGCGATTGCCCATTCCCCATTCTACCACCCTATCCTTGCAGTAGTCGATAAAGCTGTTGTAGAGTGTATGGGGTACCTCCAGTTCTCTAAGCCTTGCGAATAATTCAGGCTGCCACAAATTGTCAAATGAACCTGCGATGTCTATCATGATTGTGATAGCGTATTTTAGTGTTGAATTTTGTACTGATTCTAATGCCTTGTTGATTGCATCATCAATTGATTTCCCCTGTCTAAAGCCAAACTGGTGTGTGTTTAGTCCCCGGAGAGCTCTGTGTGATTGTAAGCGACCACACAATAGCTTCTCCTGGACCTTTCCTAACGTATTAATTAGGCATATTGGTCTGTAGGATTTGGGATCTTAAGGATCCCGCTCCGATCTTTTTTGTATGATTACTGCATTGGAGGACTTCCAAACTGTGGGTACCCTACCCAGCCTTAATGAGTCATTTAATAAATTGGTTAGGAAGGGGATTATTTGTGGTGCTAGTTATTTAATTACTTGTGGATGTATTGTGCCTGGACCTGGTGCTTATTTATTTTTCAATTCTGATAACGCTACCGCAACTTCCTCTTGCGCAAATGGGCAAGCGACTGCAACTGTGCTGTAGGGTGTTTGTAGTGCATCTCTCATGTATGTTTGTCCCTGGGTGTCTGTGTCAGTGACATCTTCAGTGAGGAGTTTGTTCAGCAGGTGTTGTGTTGTATGTCTCCATCTTTTAGTCATTGGGCCGTCATTCTGCCGTAGCGTACCAAGAACTAATGGAGTCTTTACTTTTTGCGTTAGTATCTTGTATGGTTCCCGCCCCCCCCCCCCCCCTATATGTTCCGTTGTGTGTGTTGCAATAAAACGTTCCCAGTTGTCTTTCCCAGTCTTCAAGAGCGTTTGTTCGTAAAGGTCTTTGGCTTGTTTGTATGCAGCGAGACGTATTTGTCTGTCTCGATCGATCCATGATGTTTGATACAGTTTACGCTTCCTTCTCATATCTTGTCTTAGTCGTGTCAGTTGGTCTGTCCATGGTTCTGGCCTATGTTTCTTGCTAGATAATGTGGGTGTGGAAATTGTTTGTGCTTGTTGTATTATTTGTGTGAGTATATGGGCTCTATAGTCCACGCTGCCATGTATACTCGTGATATTTTTGTTTTGCACAAATGTTTGTAATTTATGCCAATCAGCTTTATGAAGAATGTAATGAACATAAAACCTTCGTTGACGGACATCCACAGCTAAGATGATACATCTTTAATAAAAGGGTCAGCTTCAGCTGTTTTACTTTTTTTTTAAAAAGACAACCGGTTGCGCGACTTAAATTCGCATCTTCGGGTCAAATACAGTTAAAACATAAAACCAGAGGCTCGTCAATACAAACAACAACAACCCCGGCTGTCAGAACATTAAACAACAAAACATCAAGGCGACAACCGCCGTCGTCGATCAAACCACCTGATAGAGCCAGGCGGCACGGACAGCGGCATGGCTAGACGTAAAATGGCGCAGGAGCGCGTGATGACTTAAAAAAAAAGTAAAACAGCTGAAGTGGACCCTTTTATTAAAGAAGAACGTAGTGTTTGTGCGGTGTTTCTGTTGGATAGTGTTATGAAGGTAATAACATTGTGGTCGCTTCTTACAATTTTGTCGTGTACAGTCCAGTCCACAATGTGTGCAAGTGATTTATTGTTTGCTAGTGTAATGCCAATCCGAATCTCTGACCCGTCACTTCGACAGTACGTCAGTAGTTGTCCCTCTGCGTTAACTACATATAGTCCAGCTCCGTTAATTACATTGTTCAAGTAGTTGCCTTTGTCGTCTGTCCTATCCGAGTGCCATAGGGGGGATTTTGCGTTAATGTCTGCGCATATGATTAGTCTGTTGCGTCTTGAGTAGTCTGCGAGGTCTTTGGTGACATCTGCATATGTTTCAATGCCGTGGCTGAACTGTGCGTAAATTGTGGCAATCACCCAGGTGTCTGGAGCGCATTTCGCCTCTATTACTACAACATACGTGCTACAGAATTGTGAAATTTTGATTACGTTGATGTTTGTGTTAAATAGTATGATGGCCGCTGTGCAGTCCGTACTTCCTGTGATGGTGATTGCCTTGGATGGTACACTCTTTGACAAAAAATCTGGCCGCCGGCCGGCCGCCGCTGAGCCTAAGTTCGAACCGATCGCGACATGGGACAATAAAAGTGGCCGCGCTGATTCGCTCTAAGTCCGGATATCTGCACAATCTGGCAACACTGTAGACTGCGGGAGTTCATACAGTACTTCTTGTGTGCTGTTTGAAGTTCTGTACGTCAGCTGCATCCGTGGTCCCGCGTTAAAGTGCGTGACTTGCATGTGAAAGTATTAGCGATCGAAACAGAGTGTTGGCAAAAATTTTTAATTCACGTTCCTCGTGCGTACTGATGCCACATCTGTAAGGGAAGCATATGCGTAACGTATATCATTTTTTGATACACTGGTAATAACATTTCGGTCCAATAACATCGTTGCCTCTGGCCGCAGCACTTGGCAGAGCTCTCCGCGGCCCACTCGCCGGCAGCAGCAGTGGCGGCGCTACACAGCGCTGCCTCGCCCTCTGCCCACAGCGCCTGCTGCCGCTCATCGCCCTGGACATGTAAAATGCTTGAGTGTTGCTGAGTGGTGATAAAAAAAAAAGGTTGCGATGTGTATTTCAGACACGATATCAACGGAGCAGACCACTCATTTTGAATGATGACCATACTATTACACTAATACATTAGAGAGGCAAAACATTTTCGTAGTTATTGATCCTATCAAATGGCACTCTACGATGTTTAACACTTATTTCTGGTTTAAATCGCGATCCTTTTCCTTTCAGAAAAGCCCTTCATGTAATTTCTTATTTTCATCACTTCATTTGTTTTCATCAAGACACTGTGCGTAACTGCACTACAATGTTTAGTGCCGTTGTTTGATTCCTTATGGTAAATGTATGAGCTAAATTATGTGAATACGTTTCAGCGCACGTTATAAAGCAACACAGCCACACTGAAAGGTGTCTCATTTCTACAGTATATATTTTTGCATGAACGAACTATATTAATCATTATCTTCACTTCCTCTGTAAGCATACCCTAGCATGTGGGTCCTAAGGAAATAGTAAAAATTCCCATCGAGGGAGGTCAATTCGAATTCCTTCAAAGGCGTTTGTATGGTGAAGCAAAAAAGACATCTAATACCATTTCCGTAATTTAGAGTCGACCTTTCTGAAAGCCTTATTGTATAAAGCTTTTCTTCTGATTCCATTAAAGAGTTTCTTCTTGCAATCTGTAGCGTATAAAGGAAAATAAAACAAAGTAAAACGGAATACCACCGCCAAACGCACTGTCTCCAACCAGGATTAGAACTGCAGACCCACAGCTCAGTTGCATCGCGAGACACGAGCAGAACCACACAGCCAACCACACGCTGCCGGCTGGTGCCCTCAGCCTCTTACACATTCAATGCTGAGCCTCTAACGTATCTCTAAAGTTAACCTGAAAGTCACCTATGCGAATAAAAAAATTCCTTGAGTGCAAAAGTTAAATTTCTGTCTGTTATATCACATGTGCATTATACAGCATGAGTCATGAAAGTAGAAGAGGAATGTCAAGTGAACTTAGCTAGACAATTCAGTACCACTTGCGGAAGTAACTGCACTGTCACAGTGTTGCCAAATATTAGCAACGATGTTGCCAGTTCTTAGCTGTACTAGGAAGACCTGTGTAGCAATAAGCGACGCGAAATCGCCCTCGTCTCATACGGGCTTCAAGAGGGAAGTCGCGGATTTTGGTTAATGCGCGGCGCAATCTCCTGATAGTTTCCATCGTCACACTTTAGGATGCAGATATTAATTCGTCCAATGAGGCCGAAACCAGCGTTCATATATTTTGAAACTTAACAGCATTATGATATAATTTCAGCAAATGACTAGAGAAGTTAAACATAGTGATATTGTTCTTGAAACATACGGCAGGTCAAAGATTGAGATATGTAAACTTACATCACGATTTCAGTTTCACCTCCCCCCTCCCCCCAAAAAGACTAAAACAATTACTTTGTTAGATTTCAGCAAAAGCTACTATGTTTTTAATTTTTCGTGAAAAGTTACTGTAATTCAACGTTGCCTCATCCGCCACGAAAAACTTCGCATCTTGAAAGTGACTGCGTTTCAAAATGCAGCCTTACGCCCGCACAAGTAATATTTCACGTGTTGGTTTGTTTGAAAGCCAGAAGAAACATAATCAACTGATTATGTGTGCACAGTAATTAGTTCATTTGAGGATTCAGAAGGCAGGATACTTAAAATTACGGCCATGAACACAGAAACTAAACTGTGTATGTGTGAAATGTGCAATTCTGAGGTTTTTCATCTGCAAACATATACATATCATCCATAGACTACTAACCAGCTTATTGATTTCGCAGTGTTACAGCCTTGTTGGCCAACAAATGATGATGAGAATCCGAATCCATGTGTATGATGGATTCTTCGAATTATGCCACCCACGACTTGCATGTGTTGTTGCTTACTATCTGTCGTCACGATGATAAATCAACAGAAATTATTACAAAAATTTTGCCTACTTTTTCATATAGTTGTATATTCCGTAAAACCACACATTCTTTCCGGTCTCGTGGCCACATGGGAAAGAACGCTTTTGCAGCTGAATTAATGATAATAATGACAGTAATCAATGGCGTTTACCTCATTACAGCAGAATGATATGTCACTAATCAGCTTTGCTTGCTGTAGATCAGGAGACGAGAATAGCGTCACCGACCTAAATTAAGAGTACTGGTTCAGTTGTCTGACATTTGTTGGCAGTTAATACAGTCCCGACATTAACCACAAAATTGTTTGCAATTTAAACAGGGGTCGACCTTCCTGCGGACGAAAATTTAATTCAGGATAACAGAGTCATATTAAGTCAATGACCAAACTCATATCCTCAAGAATATTGGAAAATACCTCGAATGGTGGAAATGAGGGAACGATCAGAGTTGTCTAGCGTTGTAAGCAATACTGCCAACCAATAGCAAGAACTACTTGGGCATCCCACAATATCCTCATTCCTACAAACATGCTAACTGGCTTTTAGCCATGCTGCGCTACCAAAGGCCATTCTAAGTAAGGCTTCAGTCCGAAAGCAGACAACAGCATTGAAAAATGCTAATGAATAGATGACTTACACTCATCAACTTCCGGGGAGAGTTTCTTTTAACAAAACGAAGAAAGTGCAAAACGACTACTTTCTCCAAAATTCCTGCGGACTTTTGTCCCAAAATGGATGTATATACGTTCAGTCTTGTCATACGCGGCTCACATTCCAGGAATATCACAAAAATGAGTATCTGGCGTGTACCGTCTTAGAGCAGCTATTACGCAAGTTTTTACCGATAATCATAAAACTGACCAGACAGGTTTTTCTGCATAATATAGCGACTTCTATTAGATCCGCGTAACCTTTCCCGACAAGAAACTGTTTTCTTTGTATAATGATGCCCCTGTTTAGGTGAATTATAATGTTACTGTTTAATGTTGCTTCAGAGGAACTTTTTGCATTAAATATATATATCTTTGCAGGTGCTTCAAAATAATTGTAATAATTAGTTTCCCTTCAAATTAATCCATTTATTCGATGTATTATTTGTAAAGCAATTGCAACCGCGAAATCTGAAATTGTACTATAAACCAAACAGTTTGGTTACTTTAGGTCTATCGTCCGAGGGCAGAACGCTTCCATGTGAAATATCTCCACGAAAGGCAGAGAGGCGGACGGTTCTCTTTCTTAGTACAGTTCGGCTCGGATAGCCGGTCCTCTGTGGAGAAGAGATGTAATTGTATGTTGAAGAAAAAAGTCATATCTAAGAAACCTGCCTATTAATTTTATTTTTCTCATATATTTATATTTTTCAGGCTTATATTCGCCTTTACTTGTCACAAAATAATGACATATCTTTTTCTCTGCAAGTAGCATTACATTTTCCGTTGCCTCTAGATGGATCATACTTTGTCTCTGCCGGTTCCAGATCTCTGGTCGAAAGAAAAATGTCCTCCACATCATTCATTTCGCAGGAGGCGGTCGTATATTTACCATTGGTATATTTACTTGTACGAATATTGTTCGCAAGCGTAAATAGTTTGCTCTTGCTGTTCGTCTCCAATTCCCTATAATTCTCCTCGTGAAGTGGATGAACTGTGCTTTATTATTGTTAGTACCATTAGTTTTTATTTCATGTTGAGCTTTGAATTTGTATTTTTTATTACCGTTTCATTTGTTTGTTGAGTATGTTTGACAGTATTGAAGGTCAACAAGTTCTCATATCCATTAACATAAGCGTGTTAGAGCTAATGTATAACGATCATTTTTGTCTTGTTTCATCTGTAAAACTTCCTCTCAAAATGTGGAACACTTCTTTTAACACCCTTCATTTGAAACCGATATGTAGGCAGCGGACATTCACGGATTACTCATTTATTAACGTCATTGATAATGATAATTAGGATAAGATTTATTTACAAATTTTGTACTCAGTCCATTTAATTAAATTACCAACAAATGTTTCAAATGTTCAAATGTTTATTAAGCTTATGGGACTGAACTACGGGCTCATCAGTCCCTAAACTTACAAACTACTTACGAACTAGGACGGCACAAACATCCATGCCCGAGGGGGGATTCGAACCCCCGACTGTAGTAGCCGTGCAGACCGTGACTGGAGCGCCTCAGTCCCTGCGGCCACCGCGGCCGGCAAATTACAACCCTCCGCATTCTACGGGATCTGTTCTAAATCAATGAATAAGAGATACGTCAATACGTTTATTTACTATCTTTTAACAAACAACAGTGCAATTGCTTTCCATAATACTGATTTAAACCGTGGCACAATTCATCGATCAATTTTAATTTTAATCGTTGTAACACATATTTATTAGGTTGCTTTATTGTCTATTGTGTGTTTCTTACAAATTTTACAATTGATTTTATACTAACGATAGGCCAGAGACTTAATTAACGTAACTCAGAACCGTGTGACAGTGTAATATCTACTCGCGTTCATTTTTGCGAGTTGGTGCAGTGGTAACACACTGGATTCATATTCGGCCATTTGGATTTGAATTTTCCATGATTTTGCTAAATAAGTCTAGGAAAATGGCGGAATGGTCCCTGCGGCAGTGTGCGGCCGATTTCCTTCCACATCCTTATCACAACAATCCGTAACCTTCCTTCTTTCTTTCGTGTCTCGTGTGCAATATTTTGTTTATGTTTCATTGTGTTGGTATTAATTTTGCAGTTCATTTCAAACCTAATTCCCACTGAACAAGAGACCTTAAACTTTCAACTGAACTTAGAACTGGATGGCACTGCTACATTAAAGCCATTTCTTAACTGGTGTGTGGTGGAGGGCACTTTTTATACAACTGCTGTTTCCTCCTGTTTCTCTTCCAGTCGTGAATGGTTCGCCGTTAAAACAATTTCTGGTAAGACTTAATGTAAGTTCATATGGCCCTATCTTTTACCTTCGCGATCTTTCCGTGATTAATACGTACGAGGGGTAAGGTGAATTAGAAATAAAACAGATTTATCGAATGTCTCTGTTGTATTCTCATGCAAACGTTTGAAACTGAATGAAAAATTTCACACATACAAAATTTGAAAAGTACAAAACAATCATTTAAATTAAAAATGCTCGTAAAATGGTTTTAAAATAGACTAAGACGTTTAAAGTAACTTTTTCCACTCGAAAATTGCTACCGCGTTAAAGATAGTTCCAAAAAAGTTTCAAATTTTTAATAGCTACGTCAGTCATCATAGTAACACTGGAACGTAAAGTGTTCTTGCTTCATGAGTAACGCTAGCAGTAGCGTTTAGTCGCCATCGACTTGAAGGGTAATTTATTTCACTAACATTCTGAAGTCGACAAGAGGTATGACGCGGTGGCGGCAGCCACGGTCGTTTTGGTAAATGCGGCACAGCGAGCGAGCGAAGGCGCGCGCGTCTGGAAACGGAGAAGGCGGAGCGCGCCTGCTGGAGGGAAAGGATAGTTGTCGTTCTGAATAGACGAAGCCATCAAAGTCTAACAGATGTTTGGTAGACCTCCCCGAACTTTCGCGGTTTGACTGTAACATAAGAAATAAACGAAATTCACGAATTGCATTGAATGGTTAGTAAATTAATGTCGTCCACTATCTGCCGACGATACCGCTCGAATGATAATCTATCGACGTGAGATACATGGAACCTAAAAGTAGCCATAAAGTTTGTACTCTGAAACCTATCACCGCGCTGTAGCGAGCAAATTGAAATTAAAAAACTATGTCTGCAACGAATTCGGCCATCAGACTACGTAACATTTTATGAAATCAACGAGGCAAGCAACAGTAAGACTGGTTCGAAATCTATCGAGCACATCAAGCAACGTGCTAAAATTGGCGTTTGATTCAAATGGAACGCTATTTAACGTAGCAAGATGTTCTATCAATAACAGGTCGCTTGTAATTTCCATACCGACCTGCCGACATTTTATTTTATCAGGAAGCAAACTCGAAGGAAACTGGACAGAATTTGAGTATTTTCGAAGACTTTTCTGCGAAAAATTGTGCGTCTTTTTGTTATTTAATGGAGTAAAGTAAACATAACGATAAGGCCTACCTAGAATACATGCATAAACCGAGAAACAAAACTGGAAATACTCTCAATGAGGTATTCATTGATATTTTTTCTTTACTCTTTTAAAATAGCTGGCCACATGGCACATATGCAATTTGGAGGGCACAGTGTCTCGAGCATGAGTGGAATTACGGATCCTAACATGCAGGACGCCAGCTACAAAAACTCGTTCATCAGGCCACCAATGTAATCAAGATATTCCAACGTCGTAGCTAGCGCCTATTGTTTCGCAACTTTGGCATCATGTAGACGTGAGTCTGATTTGTAAATCTACAAACAGTTGACTTTTTCTCGTCACCTCCATTAAATATTCTGTAAAATTAATATCAGAATATACACATTGTAGTAGCTGAATTGTGTTCAAGAAGGTCGTTTCATACATTAACTACTCCTACTCTCTTTCACGTTGCGAGCAATCTGCCTCAGCTGTGAGTAAATCAATGAGGTAAGGTTTAGAGCAGTAATGTCTAGCTGTATAATAGTCACTTTCTAAACGCCTAGGTTATTTCGAAATTGGGTCAGTTTTGTTGCAAAAGCTGGATCTTATCAATTCATCTCGTTATGTCTTTCAAATGTTCAAATGTTTGTCAGGCTTAAGGGACTTAACTGCAGGGTCATCAGTCCCTAATCTTACAAACTATTTTTGAACCACCTTATACTAAAGACGACACAAACAGCCATGCCCGAGAGGGGATTCGAACCCCCGACGGGGAACGGCCTCGCGCATCGTAGCATAGCGCCTCGATGCGCTCGGCCGCTCCGCCGCGGCGTTACATGTTTAAATTATCCGCTTACTGTCAAACAAAACCATTCGTGCCAACTGTCGCCTGGCAATCTCATACTAGATGCCATAGCCACCTACTTCAATAATATCAAGTGACATCACAAACAAAACGACAGACCATTTTCTTAAATGAATTTATCTGTTGTTCTAAAATGATGGTAAACTTTTAAATATTGATAAAACAACTTACTTGTAAATTACTTCAAATGTTGTCATCACATAAAGTAAATAATAAATTCTGAAACCGCATCAGCTGTTTTTTAATTAAGATCCTTGGTTTACAGGTCCACGACCATTTTCATGTTAAATATTTTTCATATGAAAATTCATTACAGAGATCCAACGTTCAAATCACTTTCATCTGTCATGGAAAAAAAATTTTATTAAATAGGCCCGGATATATGGAACCAGTCCAACAGAAATTATTGCTGTCGTTCGGAATTAAATCCAACGACGTTAAAATGTGGGACAAATAATCGCGTAATTTTGATTACTGTATTGTCCAAGAAACCAGTAGATTGCCGACGAAGTGAAGGTGTCGAAACTAAAGAAGACTGTCTAAAGAATCGAAAAAAGCTATAGATGACGCATTTGTATTTTGTTCAACTTTGCATCAAGTATTACGGGAACGTAAAAAAACTTACTAATATGCACAACTACCCACTTTCTCTATTTTGTTTCAGTTTCAAGAGGACTAAATTCAAAACATGCTTATCTAAACAAAATTTGTTTATTACATTGCGTCGATGCTTTCGGTACATTTCCATAATAGCTGCTCATTTAGGTAATATACCTTACATGTGAGACGCGCATGACAAGACACAAGGTAGATACAGTCCGTTTTCGAACTACAGTGCCTAGTATCTTTGGACAAAATGATCGTTCGCAGTACTTTTTCGTTTTGTTACAAAAAGTAGGCAAAAATTTTGTAATAATTTCTGTTGATTTATCATCGTGACGACAGATAGTAAGCAACAAACACATGCAAGTCGTGGGTGGCATAATTCGAAGAATCCATCATACACATGGATTCGGATTCTCATCATCATTTGTTGGGCCAACAAGGCTGTAACACTGCCAAATCAATAAGCTGGTTAGTAGTCTATGGATGATATGTATATGTTTGCAGATGAAAAACCTCAGAATTGCACATTTCACACATACACAGTTTAGTTTCTGTGTTCATGGCCGTAATTTTAAGTATCCTGTCTTCTGAATCCCCAAATGAACTAATTACTGTGCACACATAATCAGTTGATTATGTTTCTTCTGGCTTTAAAACAAACCAACACGTGAAATATTACTTGTGCGGGCGTAAGGCTGCATTTTGAAACGCAGTCACAGTCGGGGGTTCGAATCCCCCCTCGGGCATGGACGTTTGTGCCGTCCTAGTTCGTAAGTAGTTTGTAAGTTTAGGGACTGATGACCCCGTAGTTCAGTCCCATAAGCTTAATAAACATTTGAACATTTGAAACATTTGTTGGTAATTTAATTAAATGGACTGAGTACAAAATTTGTAAATAAATCTTATCCTAATTATCATTATCAATGACGTTAATAAATGAGTAATCCGTGAATGTCTGCTGCCTACATATCGGTTTCAAATGAAGGGTGTTAAAAGAAGTGTTCCACATTTTGAGAGGAAGTTTTACAGATGAAACAAGACAAAAATGATCGTTATACATTAGCTCTAACACGCTTATGTTAATGGATATGAGAACTTGTTGACCTTCAATACTGTCAAACATACTCAACAAACAAATGAAACGGTAATAAAAAATACAAATTCAAAGCTCAACATGAAATAAAAACTAATGGTACTAACAATAATAAAGCACAGTTCATCCACTTCACGAGGAGAATTATAGGGAATTGGAGACGAACAGCAAGAGCAAACTATTTACGCTTGCGAACAATATTCGTACAAGTAAATATACCAATGGTAAATATACGACCGCCTCCTGCGAAATGAATGATGTGGAGGACATTTTTCTTTCGACCAGAGATCTGGAACCGGCAGAGACAAAGTATGATCCATCTAGAGGCAACGGAAAATGTAATGCTACTTGCAGAGAAAAGGATATGTCATTATTTTGTGACAAGTAAAGGCGAATATAAGCCTGAAAAATATAAATATATGAGAAAAATAAAATTAATAGGCAGGTTTCTTAGATATGACTTTTTTCTTCAACATACAATTACATCTCTTCTCCACAGAGGACCGGCTATCCGAGCCGAACTGTACTAAGAAAGAGAACCGTCCGCCTCTCTGCCTTTCGTGGAGATATTTCACATGGAAGCGTTCTGCCCTCGGACGATAGACCTAAAGTAACCAAACTGTTTGGTTTATAGTACAATTTCAGATTTCGCGGTTGCAATTGCTTTACAAATAATACATCGAATAAATGGATTAATTTGAAGGGAAACTAATTATTACAATTATTTTGAAGCACCTGCAAAGATATATATATTTAATGCAAAAAGTTCCTCTGAAGCAACATTAAACAGTAACATTATAATTCACCTAAACAGGGGCATCATTATACAAAGAAAACAGTTTCTTGTCGGGAAAGGTTACGCGGATCTAATAGAAGTCGCTATATTATGCAGAAAAACCTGTCTGGTCAGTTTTATGATTATCGGTAAAAACTTGCGTAATAGCTGCTCTAAGACGGTACACGCCAGATACTCATTTTTGTGATATTCCTGGAATGTGAGCCGCGTATGACAAGACTGAACGTATATACATCCATTTTGGGACAAAATTCCGCAGGAATTTTGGAGAAAGTAGTCGTTTTGCACTTTCTTCGTTTTGTTAAAAGAAACTCTCCCCGGAAGTTGATGAGTGTAAGTCATCTATTCATTAGCATTTTTCAATGCTGTTGTCTGCTTTCGGACTGAAGCCTTACTTAGAATGGCCTTTGGTAGCGCAGCATGGCTAAAAGCCAGTTAGCATGTTTGTAGGAATGAGGATATTGTGGGATGCCCAAGTAGTTCTTACTATTGGTTGGCAGTATTGCTTACAACGCTAGACAACTCTGATCGTTCCCTCATTTCCACCATTCGAGGTATTTTCCAATATTCTTGAGGATATGAGTTTGGTCATTGACTTAATATGACTCTGTTATCCTGAATTAAATTTTCGTCCGCAGGAAGGTCGACCCCTGTTTAAATTGCAAACAATTTTGTGGTTAATGTCGGGACTGTATTAACTGCCAACAAATGTCAGACAACTGAACCAGTACTCTTAATTTAGGTCGGTGACGCTATTCTCGTCTCCTGATCTACAGCAAGCAAAGCTGATTAGTGACATATCATTCTGCTGTAATGAGGTAAACGCCATTGATTACTGTCATTATTATCATTAATTCAGCTGCAAAAGCGTTCTTTCCCATGTGGCCACGAGACCGGAAAGAATGTGTGGTTTTACGGAATATACAACTATATGAAAAAGTAGGCAAAATTTTTGTAATAATTTCTGTTGATTTATCATCGTGACGACAGATAGTAAGCAACAACACATGCAAGTCGTGGGTGGCATAATTCGAAGAATCCATCATACACATGGATTCGGATTCTCATCATCATTTGTTGGCCAACAAGGCTGTAACACTGCGAAATCAATAAGCTGGTTAGTAGTCTATGGATGATATGTATATGTTTGCAGATGAAAAACCTAAGAATTGCACATTTCACACATACACAGTTTAGTTTCTGTGTTCATGGCCGTAATTTTAAGTATCCTGTCTTCTGAATCCCCAAATGAACTAATTACTGTGCACACATAATCAGTTGATTATGTTTCTTCTGGCTTTCAAACAAACCAACACGTGAAATATTACTTGTGCGGGCGTAAGGCTGCATTTTGAAACGCAGTCACTTTCAAGATGCGAAGTTTTTCGTGGCGGATGAGGCAACGTTGAATTACAGTAACTTTTCACGAAAAATTAAAAACATAGTAGCTTTTGCTGAAATCTAACAAAGTAATTGTTTTAGTCTTTTTGGGGGGAGGGGGGAGGTGAAACTGAAATCGTGATGTAAGTTTACATATCTCAATCTTTGACCTGCCGTATGTTTCAAGAACAATATCACTATGTTTAACTTCTCTAGTCATTTGCTGAAATTATATCATAATGCTGTTAAGTTTCAAAATATATGAACGCTGGTTTCGGCCTCATTGGACGAATTAATATCTGCATCCTAAAGTGTGACGATGGAAACTATCAGGAGATTGCGCCGCGCATTAACCAAAATCCGCGACTTCCCTCTTGAAGCCCGTATGAGACGAGGGCGATTTCGCGTCGCTTATTGCTACACAGGTCTTCCTAGTACAGCTAAGAACTGGCAACATCGTTGCTAATATTTGGCAACACTGTGACAGTGCAGTTACTTCCGCAAGTGGTACTGAATTGTCTAGCTAAGTTCACTTGACATTCCTCTTCTACTTTCATGACTCATGCTGTATAATGCACATGTGATATAACAGACAGAAATTTAACTTTTGCACTCAAGGAATTTTTTTATTCGCATAGGTGACTTTCAGGTTAACTTTAGAGATACGTTAGAGGCTCAGCATTGAATGTGTAAGAGGCTGAGGGCACCAGCCGGCAGCGTGTGGTTGGCTGTGTGGTTCTGCTCGTGTCTCGCGATGCAACTGAGCTGTGGGTCGGCAGTTCTAATCCTGGTTGGAGACAGTGCGTTTGGCGGTGGTATTCCGTTTTACTTTGTTTTATTTTCCTTTATACGCTACAGATTGCAAGAAGAAACTCTTTAATGGAATCAGAAGAAAAGCTTTATACAATAAGGCTTTCAGAAAGGTCGACTCTAAATTACGGAAATGGTATTAGATGTCTTTTTTGCTTCACCATACAAACGCCTTTGAAGGAATTCGAATTGACCTCCCTCGATGGGAATTTTTACTATTTCCTTAGGACCCACATGCTAGGGTATGCTTACAGAGGAAGTGAAGTTAATGATTAATATAGTTCGTTCATGCAAAAATATATACTGTAGAAATGAGACACCTTTCAGTGTGGCTGTGTTGCTTTATAACGTGCGCTGAAACGTATTCACATAATTTAGCTCATACATTTACCATAAGGAATCAAACAACGGCACTAAACATTGTAGTGCAATTACGCACAGTGTCTTGATGAAAACATATGAGGTGATGACAATAAGAAATTACATGAAGGGCTTTTCTGAAAGGAAAAGGATCGCGATTTAAACCAGAAATAAGTGTTAAACATCGTAGAGTGCCATTTGATAGGATCAATAACTACAAAAATGTTTTGCCTCTCTAATGTATTAGTGTAATAGTATGGTCATCATTCAAAATGAGTGGTCTGCTCCGTTGATATCGTGTCTGAAATACACATCGCAACCTTTTTTTTTTATCACCACTCAGCAACACTCAAGCATTTTACATGTCCAGGGCGATGAGCGGCAGCAGGCGCTGTGGGCAGAGGGCGAGGCAGCGCTGTGTAGCGCCGCCACCGCTGCTGCCGGCGAGTGGGCCGCGGAGAGCTCTGCCAAGTGCTGCGGCCAGAGGCAACGATGTTATTGGACCGAAATGTTATTACCAGTGTATCAAAAAATGATATACGTTACGCATATGCTTCCCTTACAGATGTGGCATCAGTACGCACGAGGAACGTGAATTAAAAATTTTTGCCAACACTCGGTTTCGATCGCTAATACTTTCACATGTAAGTCACGCACTTTAACGCGGGACCACGGATGCAGCTGACGTACAGAACTTCAAACAGCACACAAGAAGTACTGTATGAACTCCCGCAGTCTACAGTGTTGCCAGATTGTGCAGATATCCGGACTTAGAGCGAATCAGCGCGGCCACTTTTATTGTCCCATGTCGCGATCGGTTCGAACTTAGGCTCAGCGGCGGCCGGCCGGCGGCCAGGTTTTTTGTCAAATAGTGTACATTTGTTAGTTTTCCGGATGGTGCGTATGGTTCCTGCAAGCAAGGTCTTGGCTACCCCTGGGATTTCTGCACTAGCCAATCTGCTATGTATCGCATTTAATTGCATTATGATCATGGATGTTTGATGAATATGAAACATTTTGGTCCTATTTGTGTGTGGTCAAAGTGCGTCCTCCCGTGAGCGCGCGCAAGATCTCTGTATAACCCCAATGGATTGTACTTTTCAGATCGTATCTCACAAGCTTTAAGTACCAGGTCCTCCAGTTGTCGCGGGTCTGTGGGTAAATTTTCTGACCTAAGAGTCATTCACAGACATCACCAATAACGTCGAGAATTTTAAAATTATGACGTAATGTCACATTTAACAGTAATAACAAAATATAGTGAAGCGTAACAAGCATCTCACGTTAGTATACCCAGAAGAAGGCCACTGCAACGTTGGCCGAAACGTTGGTGATTAAAGTAATAGCCATCTTACATTATGAGGCGGTACAACACCCAGAAAACTTTTGTCAACTGACTCTGGCCGCGGAAGCCTAAGCATTTATAGCGTTCCACATCATTGTGAAATATAGTATCTACGATCTATGGAACAAGTATTGATCTAATAATCTGATAGACATTCACATTATTTGGCATGTTACCACGTTGTCTTACAGTTTTAATATAGTAAATTTCCTTGAGACGAAAAAGCTTCTGTCCATACATCGGAACGGCTTTAGGAAGCATCGATCGAAACCCAGCTTGCCCTTTTCTCTCATGGCATCCTGAGTGCTATGGATGAAGGGCAACAGGCATACTGCATATTTCTCTA
Source organism: Locusta migratoria (assembly GCA_026315105.1). Classification (NCBI taxonomy): domain Eukaryota; kingdom Metazoa; phylum Arthropoda; class Insecta; order Orthoptera; family Acrididae; genus Locusta; species Locusta migratoria. The sequence goes on along the minus strand of CM048755.1, from coordinate 560,958,315 downwards.
TTTTCGAAAGGCGTTTGACACGGTACCGCACTACAGACTGCTAACGAAAGTAAGAGCTTATGGAACAGGTACCCAAATATGTGAGTGTCTCGAAGATTACTTAAGTAATAGAATCCAGTACGTTGTTCTCGATGACGAATGTTCCCCAGAGACTAGGGTATCGTCAGGTGTGCCCCAGGGAAGTGTGATAGAACCGCTATTATTTTCTATCTATATAAATGAGTTGACGGACATAGTGAGTTGCAATCTGAGGCTGTTAGCCGATGATGCTCTAGTGTACAAGAGGATGTCGTCATTGAATGACTGTAGTAGGATGCAGGCTGACTTGACTAAATTAATCCGTGGTGTGAGCAATGGCAACTAGCGTTAAATGTAGAAAAATGTAAGGTGATGCAGATGAGTAGGAGAAACAATCCCGTGATCTTCTAATACAGCATTAGTAGTGTGCTGCTTAACAGAGTAGCGTAAATTAAATACCTAGGCGTAACGTTTCAAAGCGATATGAAATGGAACGAGCATATCAGGACAGTCGTGGGGAAGACAAATGGACGACTTCGCTTTATTGGGAGAATTTTAGGTAGGTGCGATTCGTTTGTAAAGGAAACCATATAAAAAGTTTGTACGACCCGACTAGAGTATTGCTCAAGCGTTTGGGATCCCCACGAGATCGGTTTAAAGGAGGACATAAATGCAGTTCAGAGGCGGTCGGATTGGTTTGTAACTGGTAGATCCGACCAATGGGTGAGTATTACTCATGGGCGTCACCGACGGGGGGGGGGGGGGCAGGGGGGACGTGTCTCCCCCAAAATTTTTCGAAAAACTGTTTTAATATTTTTGTCTTAGTTGACAAATAATGACATTGTTGAACGAATATATCCAAAGTCAACTAATAATAAATGCTGAAAGTTCTTATGCACTATGACTTAATTATTTACATGATTTACTAACGTGCTAGTAAAGCATTGTCACAAGACAGCGTTAAGACTGTCTGATGGGTCAAGAGAGCTGTCGGCGGGCGCGGCTGTGCACGGCCTGGGAACGCCGCGCGCCTCACCTCACGTCACCACATCCACCAGGCCCTCTCACTAAAGCACACCGTGTGCACGCTGTTTAGTAACAATGCTGTAGCCAGTTCATTCGTCACGTGTTGTCGCAAAGTTACAGTCAGGAATAGCTATGAAGAGAGGTAAAGGCAGGTCATCAATATTGTCTTTCTTTAAAAAGAAAAGGATTGATGGTAAGTAAATATTTGTTACAAAACTAGTTCCAGCAACCGGCGCTGCTTGCGTATGTATATTTTCCATTGTTTTGTTATACATCTCCTTCTTCCCATTCCGTCCATCGCCTTCTGTCCCGTTCTACTTCATCTGTATCTGTAGTGGATATCGGTTTCCAGTTTCGTTTTCCACATCTCAATGCTTATAACGTGATATCCAGAACAACATACCCTACAGGCCTACAGTAATAAGATTTTCTAGGCACCTTCATCCGAATATTAGGAAAGTGTATCCCAAACGAGTTGTGAATATACTTTATAAGTAAAGATGTAGGTAACGAATTAAAATCCTTAAGCTTGGTGGAGCGTTATTTAATGCATCTTGTTGTTTATAATCTCATATCTCATGAACTATGCGTCCTAATATCAAATAATTTAGAACATAAATTTAGTGATAGGCCTATATTTGCATACTGTATTATCCAAATAATAAACTGTAACATATTGCCAAATGCCTTAATTTTACTTCATGAACAGTGGAAAGTTACTATGCGATAATGTTTTTCCTTGCATTACTTTACAGGCGTTGTCAACGACAGGTTTCTTAAACGTTTATCATTGCGTCTAAGATTTGTCACAATAATGTAACCGCACCCTCTCTCAAAGTGTGAATGAATTTACCTACCCGATGGAAGGTAATTCATTCTTACCCCGACCGCTTCTATTATTTGAAAGTAAACGACAGTATAAATGTATGTATGTACGCAGTCTGCAAGTACAGTACGTTTGTGTAGATTTGAGCAACAAAAAGTGGCTTTGGAAGCATTGACAATCATTATTAGCAGTGTTAAATATCTTATCAGACAGGGATTGGCTATTAGAGCACACACAACTGTGACGGAAATTTGTTGTAACTGTTGAAACTCCGTAGTGAAGACAAGCCAACTCTGAAAATGTGGCTCCAAAGAGAACAAAGTTATACCCACCCAATGATACAAAATGAATTAATTGAAATCCTTGGTAAAGAAATCGTTAGCAACATAGTTCAAAAGTTAGGTCAGTAAATCCTTTGATTTATTCAGTAATCTGTCATGGCACAAGGGACATTTCCGGCGATGAACACAGTTTTTGGGTAAGACGGTGTAATGACAATTTAGATCCTCATCAAAGCTTTTTAGGATTCTATAAAACTAGTTATGTATGAGGAGCATATAGCTGCACTCATTTGTGATGATCTGCTCAGATTGCAGGTACCTTTAAGTAACATTCGTGGGCAGACATATGATGGAGAAGAAAACATGAGTGAAATTGATAAGGGGACTCAACCAATTATAACTGACAAACAGCCTTTGGGCCATTTTATTCACTGTGGTGTTCACTGCTGAAATTTAATTATGAAAGCAAGCTGCGAAATTTCAAGAACTGTTAAAAACTCCATGGAATCAGCTCATCAATTAAGAATATTGTTTTCAAAAACAAATGCAAAAGACACGTTTATGCATATTATTGAAGATGCGGCTGAAGGACGTGTCAGTAATGTTGTATAGATCAAGCCTTTATGTCCTACTAGATGGCTGTAGCAACAGTCACAAATCAATGAAATTTTGAAAAACATATACTTTGGTTATCAAGACATTGAATGAACTAACAGCACAGGGATGGGAAAGAGTCATTGGCCTACTTCGTGTTTTTGAGTCTGACAAACCGTACCTTGGTTTCCTAATGGTGAAAGAAGTAATTGAGCTTTTAGAAATCTTGAAGAGGAGTTTCCAAGGATAAGAAGAACGGTCTCAGGACTTTGTTCTGCAGTTGAAATTCTGAGGGCCTTAAAAATCTTAGGACAAATGAAAAGTTTTCTTCTATGTATAAAGAATGTAATATTAAGATATCCGAGCTTGGCTTAGAACAGCTGCAACTTCTAAGGAAAAAAGTAATTCCCAAGCGATTGTCTCAGGCATATACGTACATCAATTTTTGTCGCTTGAACAACTTTACAGGCAGGAATATTTTGAAATCATTGATTCGGCTGTCCAAGGGGTTAGACATAGGATGCTTGACCTACCTGGTATGAAGAAACAGGTTTCCTTGGAGAAAAAACGATACGATGTAGTAGCTCCATACCCGGAAATAGATGATCAGTCTTTGAAAAAAAAAAACATGACCTCTTTCATTTACAGTACAATGTAAAATGCCTGAAAGTGGCAAAATATATTTTGGTTTCTATGAAACAAGAAGTTAGTGAATTATTTTCTAATGTTGAAGCGTTGGTCAGAGTTTTGCTTGTGTGTCTAGCGTCAACCTGGGAACCAGAACGTAGTTTTCCAGATCTACGACGACTGAAGAAGTATCTGCATTCGACAACGACGCAGCAGAGGCTCAGTCACGTAGCAGTCTGCAATGTGCACAAGTTGCTTCTGAATGAAATAGACTTCAGAAATGTTGCAAGAATATTTATATCTAATTGTGACAACAAAATAATTGTGTTGGATCAGTGTAGGAGGAACTTGTATGAGTTTTTCACCTCATGCTTCTGATACTGTAGTTAACTATCGTTTTGACTGTTCTGATACTTACCTGTTTATTCCTGTGTATATATTTGTTCATTTTATAATGCATTTTTAATGACTGAAAAATAAATTGTTTTGGTAATTGATTTTTTGTTGTTGTTGAATTTCAAATCAGAATGAAGCAGAATATCGTTTTAAAAGCTCTTCAGTTTGCAATACTTCACGGTTGTTTTGGACAATGCGTAATATTCATAATCATACAGTCAAAAAATATAAATGTAAGCGTTATGTAACATTCTTTAAAAAAAGGTAACTGCAGAATACGTTTAAATTCGGGATTAAATTGGCACGCTTTAGGAACTACAAGTGCAACTGAAACAGTACCGAGGAAGGTACTTGATATTACCAACGACCACTCCCTCCCCCCCCCCCCCCCCGAATCGGCGTATAAGGCTTCAGAATGTTCGAAAATGTCCCGGTTGAGTCGTCCCCCACAATAATTTAGTGCTGGTGACGCCTATGGTATTACTGAAATGCTTCGGAAACTCAAATGCGAGTCGCTGGCGGGAGGGCGACGTTCTTTTCGAGAAACACTGTTGAAGAAATTTAGAGGGCCGGAATTTGAGGCGGGCTGCAGAACGATTCAACTGGCGCCAACCTGCAATTCGCGTAAAGACTTCAAGGATAAGATCAGAGAGATTAGGGTTCGTACGGATTCATACAAGTAATAGTTTCTCCCTCGTTTTATATGGGAGTGGAACAGGTAAGCAAGTAACTAGTAGTGGTACCGAGTACCCTCCGCCAAGCACCTTTGGGTGTATTGCGGAGTATGTATATAGATGTAGATGTACAGGACTCCGTTATCTACGCTTTCTCAAAAACGAGCTGCCAGAATTATCTGAAGATATTACATTGGGTCAATGACTGCATACGTTCTTCCAGCATGACGGGGCTCCTGCAGAGTCTATTCGTCAGATCACCCATCATCTAAATATCAACATATCCTCAAATATGGATCCGTAGGGATGGACACGTTTCTTGGCCAGCAAGGTCCACGGACCTAACTTCATTGATTTTTTTGCCCATGGTATTAGTTGAAAAGCTATGTCTATAAAGAAAATGTGCTTTGGCGTTCGGATTATCAATAGTAGAGCCCACACGATAGAAGGCATGGACGACATCCAGAAAGGCTACACGTAATATAATAAAAAGAAGTGAAAAGTGCATTCAAATTAGAGGACTTTTCCTTCGCAGTATCTTCGTTTGAGTTACATGATAGTTGTATAGCTGTACTCATTAAAAAAATCGCACTGACGTGTTTTACAGCCCACTTTAGATTTGTAGTTTAATAAGTTTTTGCAAACATTTTGAACCAAAATAATAATCTAAATAATAATAAATTAATTAATTAATAAGAGTGTCTGAAACCCTTTTAGGAAAAAAAATTAGGTAGATGCGGGTTTCGAACCACCAACCTTTCGCGTCACAATCCAGCATCTTGCCCACTGCGCTGTTTAGTTCGTCCTTGTTTGTTTGTCGGATACTTGACTCAGCTTTTTTTATTACAGAGGGCGTTTAGCCCCCTGACCGGGCGCGCTGAGCCATGGCGCCCGGCACTACGCTAGATCTACAAATCAAACCAGGGATTCTTTAATCTCATACTATTCATGGCCATTGTTAACTGATGTTAATATGGCATTTGTAGACATTACATTATCGTTTATCGTACGAAGAACGATGTGTTTTTGTTAATTCCTCAGTGTGCCGTTGCTTTGAATTGACAACGTGTAAGTTACAATAAGAAAATCATCAGATACCCGAGGAATGTCATGTGACATCTCCGAACGGCTGGTTTTCGTTAATTCAATGGAGGGTGTCAAATATCCGTTATTTTTGCAATTATCTCTCAAACGATACGAGATATGAAAAAAACATAAGAGAGCTAAGTTGTAGAGAATTTTCTCCTCTACCAATTAGGTTATTCAATTTTCGTGTCAGATGAACAGTTCGTTTGCAATTACAATTACATTACAAACAGCGTTTTTTGGTTTTACTATCGTATTTTTCGTCCGAAAAATTTGAAAAATGGAGGTTTTGGGCTCTGGCGGCCTACAATCATGTCTGTAAAATTTGGTGCTGATCGGTTGAACGGTTCGTCTTAAAAACAGGGAACACGTTACGGACAGACAGAAATACATCCCAAAATCGCCGTTATTTTTGCAAATATCTTTGAAACGCTACGAGATATGAAAAAAACATAAGAGAGGAAAGTTGTAGAGAATTTTCTCCTCTACCAATTAGGTTACTCAATTTTCGTGTCAGATGAATAGTTAAGCCGTTATTTTCATTTAAATTTCGAGCTGTCAAAAGACGATCGCAAAGGCCCACTTTTAGTGTTACTACCGTAACCTAAGGTGGGCCAATTGGACGTATGTTATAATACAGTTTTATTTGATTTCGTTTATACTACCGCCTACTACAATGTTTACTATTACTCCTGAAACAACCTGTATGTTAGTCTCGGTAAACAGTCTGCTGTCGAAGGCGGGTAAGATATTCATTCAGCTACCCGCACAGTAAGAGTATTGATAGAAACCGTTGAATACCCAAATCATCCCGGAATCTACACCAAGCTTGACCGTAGGAAACAGGCATTCCGTATCGTTAGCTTCTTTTTGGGGTTTTCGATACATAAGCCAGGTTATTTGTAGGAAGCAATGTAGACGATGATTCATGGGACCACACGACATACTTCTGTCATCAAGAGTCCAGATCGGAGCTCCACTTCATTCGCTGCTCTTAGGGGCTTCCTTTATTAAAGGCGTATAAATGGCAGGGCTTCCATGAATTTTAAACTCCAGCTGTACCGTTTTTATCATTACAGTTTTACTCAGGTGATTGCTGACTTTTGTAGTCACTTTTGCAGTAATTTTATGTTGGCTGACTACTATTGTTCTTAATGCTTGACGATCATTGTCAGTTAACTTCGAGTTTTGCCCAGTATTCGTTTTCGCCAATGATGTTTTACATAGTTTTGGTTACGCTGTAAATACCCAAGATACTGTCGCCAGCGAAACGTTACAGAGTGCAGACGTTTTCTTCAGTGATGCTCCCACTGAGTGCGCATCACTGAGTAGGTCTCTTTGGAAGTATGAGAGATCAAGCATCTCACAAATGATTTGTGTTGACCGTCTCAGAAGGTAGCTTCCAGACCTTCGTACTTCAGTTTTGATCTGTAGTCATGTGTCAGTGTTAACACACACTCAGTGGTGCGAACCTGTAACAAGATGTCGTACACTGCGTGGTCTTCATATTATTTTCTTCACACTATGTCCAATGGTACAACTGATACGTCGCCAATGTCAGCAGTATTAACAAAATCTAAAATTAAACATGTTTATTGGTTTCTTTACTTCTCTTACTTTTCTGTAAGAGTAACTTCCTAGTCACTTCCTACACTTACAAACTTACAAACTACTTATGAACTACCGTATACTAAAGACGACACAAAGATCCATGCTCGAGGGGGGGGGGGGATTCCAACCCCCGACGGGGAACGGCCTCGGAGCACAGCGCCTCAATGCGCTTGGCCACTCCGCCTTAACGTCCCTCTCCGACGGATGGATCACCATCAACAGTGTCCCATGCGCTCACTTCATGAGACACTGGTTTGGAATTTCATCCAGGATATTGGCGCAATGACTGGCGATCAGGACTTTGTACCACAACCCCTCCTGTCCTCTCTACCGGAAGGCAAAGGGGTAAAGTGCCAACAGAACGTGACGTACTCGTAGGGTTACCTATTCAAGTACTGGCAACTCCCGACGGTGCTTAACTTCGGTGATCTGAGAGGAACCGGTGGATCCACCTCAGCACAGACGTTGACAACGGACACAATGTACAAAGCGATTGCATTTTTCAAGAGGAGTCTTACGTTACATGATCCATAGTTAGTAAACCATGTGATCTTCATGTTGATGCAGAAAAAGGACAAAGAAAATTTTTTGTTAATTTGCTGGCTTTCAATAAATAGTTGGCACATCTTCAGGGCGCCATCTCTGGAGTCTGGTCGATATTTTGAAAATGTCTTGCAGAGTACTCCACATATTAGCGATTTTCATTTAAAATGAAAATGAAACAAGCCATTTTAAAACTAGGGCACTCACCACAAGCTTGTTGTTATTTTATGTAAATGGTATGTATAATATTAGCAAATAAGATCTAAGTCGAAACAAGGCCCCTGGAGTAGATGACATTCCCTCAGAGCTACTGAAGTCTCTGGGAGACCAGCCATGACAAAACTGTTTCACTTGATGTATGAGACAGGCGAAGTACCCTCAGACTGTAAGAAAAATGTTATAATCCCTATTACAAAGAAAGCAGGCGTAGACAGGTGTGAAAACTACAGAACCCTCAGTTTAACAAGTCATGGTTGCAAAATATTAACACGAATTACTTACAGAAGGATGGAAAAACTGGTAGAAACCGACCTCGGGGAAGATCAGTTTGGGTTCAGGAGAAATGTAGGAACATGGGAGTCAGTACTCACTTTTCGCCTTATCCTAGAAGATATATCACGAAAAAGCAAACCTACATATCTAACTTTTGTAGATTTGGAGAAGGCTTTTGATAATGTCAATTTGAATAAACTCTTTCAGGTTCTGAAGCAAGCAGGTGTAAAAATATAGGGCGCGTAAGGTTATTTACAACTTGTACAAAAACCAGACAGCGGTTGTCAGAGTTGAAGGGCATGAAAAGGATTCAGTGGTTGGGAAGGGAGTAAGACAGGGTTGTAGCCTTTCTCCAATGTTATTCAATTTGTACATTGAGCAAGCTACAAAGGAAAGCAAAGAGAAATTTGGAGAAGGAATTAAAGTACAGGGTGAAGAATTAATAACGTTGCGTTTTGCCGACGACATAGTAATTCTGTGAGAGATAGCAAAGGACCTGGAAGAGCAGTTGAACGGAATGGCCAGTGTGCTGAAAGGTGCATATAAGATGAACATTAACAAGAGCAAAACTAGGGTAATGGAGTGCAGTCTAAGAATATCAGGTGATGCTGAAGGAATTAGATTAGGTAACGAAACAATAAAGGATGTAGATGAGTTTTGTTACTCGGACAGTGAAATAACAAACGATGGTCTCAGTACAGAGGATATAAAATGTAGAATGTCAATGGGTAGAAAAGCGTTCTTGAAAAAGCGAGATTTGTTAACATCGAATATTGATTTAAGCCTATGGAAGTCCTTTCTGAAGGCATTTGTGTGGAGTGTTGTATGGGAGTGAAACATGGACGATAAACAGTGCGGACAGGAAGAGGATAGAGGCTTTTGAAATATGGTGCTACAGAAGAATGCTGAAGATTAGGTGGGTGGATCGCGTATCTAATGAGGAGGAACTGAACTGAATTGAGGAGAAACGGAATTTCTGGCATACCTTAACTAAAAGAAGGGATCGACTGGTAGGACACATTCTTAGACATCAAGGAATTGTGAATTTAGTGTTGGAGAGAAGTGTGTGGGTTTAAAAACCGGAGAGGAAGACCAAGAGATGGATACAGTAAGCAGATTCAGACAGATGTTGGTTGCCGTTCTTATGTGGAGTTGAAGAGGCTTGTTCAGGATAGTGAATTGTGGAGAGCTGCATCAAACCAGTCTCCGGACTGAAGACCACAACAACAACAACATCAAGATCTTTTGTAAAAAAATTATGCAGTTGTTATATTCTTCCTTGTATATTTCTAGAGACATCTGAAGATGGGAGCTAGACTGCTGAGAATAGTTGTGAAATAATAATAAAAAAGCAAAAAGAAAAAAAAAAGCGATTTTTGACATCATTTCGTTACTTTACAATAAATTATTATTTGAGAAAACACCTTCTGTTCTAACATTATTTTCATTGGACATAGCAATAGCAACGGAAGGGTATTGATCTGATTGGTCTAGTCTCTCGATGCGCCTTCTGTTTGGAAGTTTTCTTTCATTCACTTTGCCGTTCATTTCATATCAGACTGGTCCACAGCGAAGAGTTGCCGGATTAAGCTATCGCCTATTGCGAATAAAAACACTGCATTTAAGGCTCCATCAGACAGAGAGCGGGCAGCCCGCACGGGCATTGTGTTGCATTCTCCCTTACCGCCTCAATCAAACAGGAAGCGGGCGCACGCGCTGCCCGCCGCGTGTAGCGGGCAGGATATGATTTTCTACAGAGACCGCGGCGGGCAAGCGGGAGCAGCGTGGCGGGAAACAGACAAACTGATCGATTTGGTGCGTCCAAAGGCATTCCTCTATGTCATACGTGACCCATAATACAAAAGTACGTCTAAGAAGACAGACACTTGGAAGGAGATATGCAGAAGTCTGAATCAAACAGGTATTAATTTATTTTTCATAATTACAAACCAATGTATACCTACTTGTCTAATCCAAAATATTACATGAATATGAATTAAGCGAAATATTGAAAATTACACTACATTTCTGGTTGTGTTCTGCAAAATACAGTTGAAAAACGCACGAAAAACGATGTGGTTGTACAAACATCAACGCAGATCGTGCAGAAGGTAGTTGTTGGCTGCCAACTGTACATACAACTTGATGCCAATACCTTGTTACTGGTTATTAACAAAATTGGTTTCTGTTTTAGTCTTAGCGTATTCGAAAATATATTAGCCTGTAGGTTATCAATCTGCTCATCTTGTTCAGTAGGCACGTAGCTTGCATTGCTGCGGAGGAAATTCTTAGACAGCACGCTGCTTCCAAATTTTTATTTACAGCATCGGTTTGAACGTCTATTGGCCCTAAAAAGACACGCCATTTTTCAACAAGAATTTCCACTACATGCCGTCTCTTGCAGTCGAGACAGAATATTTTCTACTTGTATAAATCCGTGGAGAAATGTAGTGTTTTAAAAAATAACACTGTCACTGTGTCTGCTGTAGCTGCCCACATCAAAACCACAAAGATGTCATCATGATCAACAACTCCAAACGAAACAACTGATTTTTTTGTAACTTGAGCCACTCTTTTCTTAAGCATTTTAACCGCATATGCTTTCTATGTACCTGCCAATGCAGTTGGCGAGACATTCGAAAATAATTGAAAAAAACTGTCATCACACAATCAAAGCTATTTGCAAAGACGATGAAATTCACCATATTCTTCTCGTTTCATATTAATTTCGTCGACTTATTATCTTCGCTTCTTTGAAGCAAGCAAAATGAGAAGTAGAAAGTCATCCTCGTCTGAACTACTGTTCATGTTTATACGCTCCGCACCTGACTTACACGCTAGAAGCGCCATTTAACAACTGGAACGTCGAGCGCTGCCCGCGCGGAACGCGGCAGACAACAAGTGTGCGTTCTGCCCGCGCGGGCTGCCCGCTCTCTGTTTGGCGGAGCTGTTAGGACGTCACTATTTCTCGTTCCACTTTCGTAGCAGAAATCCTTCCTCAGGTAAATGATATATTTTTGTACATGCTCTCTGTCAGATGGCGCCCAAGCTGAAAATAATGTGAGACACACGTATGTCAAATACTGACTGGTTTTAAGTGGGACGAGGTGGAGGAATAGGAAAAGAATGGTAGTGTGCAGAAAGCGCTTTATTGGCTGTTGGGGCGTACAACGCGGTTGGCCTTCTTGCCGCGGACGCCGAGCCCCGAGACGCGGATGACGCAGCCGGCTAGCGGCTGCTCCTGCAGCTCCTGGTCGCTGAGGCCCATGCGCGACGTCGTCACGTACAGCTCCGACAGGTCGGCGCCGCCCCAAGCCACCGAGGTCACCCGCCACGCCGGCATGCGCACCTCCTGCAGAACCTTCCCACTGCTCGCCTCCACGTTGATCACCTGCGTACATAAAGCGTCGTGCGTTAATATTCCAGCAAAAATTCTCCTTAAGCTATCCTACTGACAATACATTTTGGATGATCACAAAATTTTAGTTCCATTTGTCTTGGGCCTGCAGTCCCTATATGTCTTTTAATGACATAGTTATAGTTGAAGAAGTGACTAGAATGCTTCGAAATATTTGTTATTTTTTCTGCTAATATATTAGAAATGGAAAGAGGTCTGCGCGGACGCGTTATCTGTAGATATATGCGTGGATATCCGTAGTATATGTCACTTGACAGTTTTATACCAAATAAATTAATAAAAGAAGGAGTCGATCCCCCATGGTACACAAAACAGGTCAGGACACTGATGCAAAAGCAAGGGAAAAGGCATACTAAATTTAAACGAACACAAAATCCCCAGGATTGGCGATCCTACACGAAAGCTCGAAATTTAGCGAGGACTTCAATGCGAGATGCCTACAATACTTATCACAACGAAAATCGTTCTCGAAATTTGACTGAAAACTCAAAGAGATTTTGATCATATGTTAAATATACTAGGGGCAAAACACAAACAATACCCTCACTACGTGATAGTAATGGCGATCCTGCCGATGACAGCGCTACTAAAGCAGAGTTACTAAACATAGCTTTTAGAAACTCATTCACCAAAGAAGACGAAACCAATATTCCAGATTTCGAACTACGAACAGAGGCTAGAATGAGTAACGTAGAAGTAGATATCATCGGAGTAGTGCAGCAACTAAAATCACTTAACAAGAACACGTCTTCTGGTCCGGACTGAATACCCGTTACATTTCTATCTGATTATGCTAATGCGATAGCTCCTTACTTAACAGCAATATACAACCGCTCTCTCAGAGAAGGATCTGTACCAAAAGATTGGAAAGTTGCACACGTCACACCTATATTCAAGAAAGGCAGTAGGAGTAACCCACTAAACTACAGGCCTATTTCATTGACTTCAATTTGCAGCAGCGTTTTGGAACATATCCTGTATTCAAATATTATGAATTATCTCGAACACAACGATATATTGACCCAAGGCCAACACGGATTTAGAAAATATCGTTCATGCGAAACACAACTACCTGTTTATTCACACGAAGTGATGGGTGCTATCGACAAGGTTTCGCAAATCGATTCCGTATTTCTTGATTTCCAGAAGGCTTTTGACACCGTACCTCACAAACGGCTTTTAATCAAATTGCGTGGTTATGGTATATCGCTTCAAATATGCGATTGGATAGGGGATTTCTTGTCAGAAATGACACAGTTCGTAGTAATCGATGATAAGGCATCGACTAAAACAGAAGTGATATCGGGCGTTCCACAGGGTAGTGTTATTGGTCCTCTGCTGTTCCTTATTTATATAAACGATTTAGGGGAAAATCTAAGTAGCTACCTTACATTGTTTGCAGATGACGCCGTCGTTTACCGTCTAGTAAAATCATCTGAAAATCAAAACCAACTGCAGAACGATCTGAATAAGATATCAGTATGGTGTAAAAATTGGCAATTGGCTCTAAATAATGAGAAGTGTGAAGTCGTCCTCATGAGTACGAAAAGAAATCCGTTAAACTTTGTTTACAAGATAAATCAATCAAAAGTGAAGGCCGTGAACTCCACAAAATACCTAGGAATTACTATTACTCCAGACAAATTGGAAAGAACACGTAAATAATGTCGTGGGAAAGGCGAACCAGAGACTGCGCTTTATTGGCAGAACCCTTAAAAGATGCGATAGAACTACAAAAGAAACTGCTTGCACTACGCTTGTCCGTCCAAATTGGAGTATTTCTGCCCAGTGTGGGATCCTTATCAGGTGGGTTTGACGGAGGACATCGAAAGAGTCCAAAGAAGGGCAGCTCGTTTCGTATTGTCACGATACAGGAGAGACAGCGTTATGGAAATGATAGGATCTGGGATGGGAATCATAACAACAAAGGCGCTTATCGCCGCGGCGTGGGCTACTTACGAAACTCCAATCGCCAATATTCTCCTCCGAATGCGAAAATATATTGTTGACTCCCACTTACATAGGTAGAAATGATCATCAGAATAAAATATGGGAAATCAGAGCTCGAACAGAGAGATTCAGGTGTTTTTCTTCCCGCGCGCTATTCGAGAATGGAATTGCAGATAAATAGTATAATGATGGTTCGATGAACCCTCTGCCAGGCACTTAAATGTGATTTGCAGAGTATCCCATGTAGATGTAGATGTAGAAATTGCGGATGAAGTCGTGAGCGGCGCGGATATCCCCGAGTTATCTGTGGTTTATGAGCGAGATTTCCATAACACCTGTTGATTATAAGAGAACTCCGTGTGCTTGAAATCTAGCTATACCAAAATAGCAGAAATCGCTCTTAACGATCCTTTTCGAATCATCACTGGGTGCCTAAAGACCAGTCCTCTGAATAAGCTGTACGATCTTGAGGCAGTAGACGATATTCAAAGCGCTATTGAAGTGTTACACATTACACCTAAAGGACCAACAATGAATATCTTCGAAGAATTGGAGATACTTTTACACCTCGAAAAAGAACCACTTCTCGTAATTAATGAACAAACAGATCTAAAACATAAAAGTTTCCTCGAAAATTTTATTGAAATATTTAAAGCGAAACCAGGTTAATAACAACAAACCAAGTGATAAATTTTAACGCATAATACACCAAAGAACACCTTCTAAATTGTTTTCGTATATCGTTGGTAAACAAACCATTGGAGGCAATATCGCTGCCTGTCATAAACAGAGAAAAAATTAATACACACTTTGACCTGTTTAATATATCATTGGTATAAGTATAAACAAGCTATTGGAACCATAGAATTTCGTTGACATACACCAGCAAATGACAGCTAAAGCAATTTATTATAACTATACCGTATTGGTGGCATGACAACGATCTTATGTGGAAAAACCAGGAAGTATGTATAATCAAAATTTATGTAAATATCGTACCATGTGACTTTTATATTATTTTATAATATGTTATTTATTTTGTTTTCCCTGTATTTAAATTAGCTTATCCGTGTGTCAGGTTATGCAATTTTTGCTGGTGTAGACTGTAGTAAATCTGACCGAGTTGTCAGTGACAGGTCAACCTACGATGTTCTACCGTTACAGCTTTATTTATCTGCGTAACAGCACGACACAGACCTTTCGGCGGTTTTCAACCACTTAAAAACAGAAAATTTCGGAGGTGATCAAATAGCAGGTGCAATTAATATTTTACACATAATACCAAAATGATAGAACATGAACGTTTCAGAAGATATCGAAATTTATACACACTCAAGACCAAGTCCTGATAAAATTCTGAACGAACAAATAGAGCTGATACAAAAATCTATTTAGATAATATTATTGAAACTTTAGATTTGAGATAAATACAAAGGTATACACGCCACGTTCGCACACCACAGATTATATTACACTAATAAGTGTAACTGATAACTGTAGCCACAGAGAATTACCCTTTGGTCTGGTACTGACAACTCGGTCAAACTTACTACAGTCTATACCAGCAAAAACTGCATAACGTGGAAAAAAGAAAAAGCTACTTTAAACAAAAGTTATTTGAAATAACTTATTTATTTATTATAAAATCGGGTTGTATTTGCATGCAGCAATCCAAATAAATACAGTGGCAGCACACCACGATGCGCAATGGATATAAATACCAATAAATAATTAACGAAAATGCAAAAATTTGTACCCTCAGATAGCCTGACGATGGCGCAGAAATAGGTTTACTGGTAATATATTAACAGCAATAAATAACATCTATTTCGCAGCATTGTGTTGACTTCTTCAATTACAGTTTTAAAGATTGAGATATACTTGGACGTATGTAATGCTTCATAACTGTTATGATTATAAACCACTGCAACTGGCAGTAATAATCACTATAATAACAAACATAAATCTTCCTACAGAAGAATTGTTTTATGAAATCATTCTACATAATTATGTATACTGTATAACTAAAGGGAAATATTTTGTAAGCTTTTGGTACTCTCCGTTTAGTCAGATGTATATTAATATTTGCTAAGTTTTATCTCTCACTTTGTCTCCTTTTCTTAAGGAAGATATAATTTCCTGTGTTGTTTCATATAGATCACTAAATTTACAACTTTAGCAATTTTCAGTATGTCTGTGAAATGATTTTATTCTTTCATTTATTCATGTTTCAAGAAATTCCACACTGTAGAGATGGGTCACACAGGTGCAGTACCGCATACAGGATGATTCTTCCGGTTCTGCCTATTAAGTCTCAAGTTATCGCACATTATGGTGGTACTGCCCGCTGCCCCCTGCCCTCCCTCTAGCTGTGGCATTGACAATTTCTGTGCGGATGCACGCGTACGCTCGATCCGTTGCGGGAATACAGTTAGGCTGCGAGCAAGAGAAAGTAATGGGCAAGGGGCACTACAACCATAGTACGAAATAACGCGACGACTTTTGAACCACTATACCATTTACAGAATAACATACCTTACAAAATAGTATGCCATTAGATAATATCAACGATAAAAACACGCAGAATACGTGCTTTGTGAAACATAAACACTTCGTGAAACAAAATAAAATAAAAATAAAAAAGAAAGACAAAAGGGGAAAAACCATACTGATGCTACGAGGCATAGTTGTGGACTATACAACAGAAGCAGTGAGCTTTTATTTATTTATTTATTTACTTAGTTGCGCCAGATCGGAGTATTTTCTGATTAATTTATGGACGTATTCTATATGTTGGAGACTTGAATTTAATTGGACTATCTTCGTTACGTGACAGCAACTGGTCTTAGTCCACAATAGCCAACTCGTATTCCCAAACAAACTTAATGGATCATACAAATATGAAGTGACGTGACTTAACATAATTTCGTTATTACCAAGGAGACCTAACAGTCATCTTGGCACATGGCCCTGTCCTCGAGAGCAGTGGAAAGGAACTCGCAGAGTTGGAATAATTTTACTTTATAATTCACAATTAGCAACATCAAAATGTTCATGTGTTTGTAAATCTATCAGACCACATTGCGTGGTCATCAGTCCGTAGCTTACAAACTACTTAAACGTAGGTAAACTAACCTAAGGACAAACACACACACCCCATGCCCCAGGGAGGACTCGAACCTCCGACGGCGATCAATCGCGCGCTCCGCAGCGAGGCGCCTTAGACCTAGCAACACCATTGACCATCAGTGATGTAAATTGTTGTTGACAGCTAGCCAATAAAAACTAATCCTCTCAAAAATTGTCTTCTGATTGCAAGAAAAAATTCGCATTAAATGTTATTAACATTTAGCCACAAGTAAGCGAAATTGTCATCTCAATGCATCGTACTGAATTCCAGTAACGTGACTTAATAGCATTTATTAATTAAGAAATTATTAGTTACAAGGAAAGCTAACTATCATCTCTCTACAGCTAAACATCTCTTAGCTCCCCAAACACAGTTCACAGCCGGAATTAAAATTATGATGAAAATAATTTTGAATTCATACCAACAGCTCATCTTCTAAACACAGTGCCCATATAACAATAATAATAGTAAATATATTTTATAATAAATATCAAACGTAACCAACACACGAATTATGAAATTATAATTCATTTGTAGTAATTACCATTACACCCTAACTCAAACAATGATGATGAAATTATTCCTATGCTTTATAACTTTCAACTGGCCCTTAATTGCCCTATTTGTACAATCTGGGCGAGGGTTGAGGGGGGCTTTCAATCCTGTTGGTCTACGTGATAGCTGGAGTGCTTGGGCATCTCTTACCAGTGTCACCTGATCACCTAATATAATGCATAGCTCGATGTTTATTTGGATGATTACTGCACGTAATAACTAAGTTCAACGAACTCAAACCTTTAAATCGGATTGGTCTACGACGCAGCGCTATTCATCACTCGTTTCTAACTATTTAATGTCCAGTGACATCGCTCTTTATAGCATCTCAAGAGTCCCTTACCACTGCCTACAGAAGAAACGGAGGACGGAAGACAAATGTGTAACTTGCCATTGGGAACGTTGTCATTAAAGACGGAACTGACTACAGAAACCTGTAGCCTATGAAGAGTTGTTCGACAATTGTGCCCCAGTTATTTTAATTCCCTATGGCGGTCATTCTGCTAGATAGACTGTTAGTAATACTTCAGAACACGCTATTGATTCATTCGCTAATTTGAAGCGATTTTTAACCACTCTCAGCTATGCTTGAAGATCCCTGTCCGCTCAGTACATGTGGTCTATCGGGTGTTAGTTTAGCTGTGGTTGTTGATTGACGTCTCCACTTCAAAAACACATCACCAACAGTAAAAAGCCTCAGCTTTAGACGAGTTAAAGGAATAGAACACTTTTCGATACATAAGAATGGGAAACCAGTATTGAACTACTCGATACCAAAATTAAAATCTGTTACATACGTAAAATTCTATCTATAAACAAATGTTTACAACTGTCAGTACCATTGTACAAGTTATGAAAACGATTATTAAAATCTGATTTCACGTCAGAATAGTTTTAAAATTTTAAAAGCTTATAGCAAGCAAGTTTTATGATGTTTACAGCAAGTTTTCGAACTGTCAGTACTGATATTAGATGAAAGGAACTTACAATTCAAAATGTATAATACGTAAATACTTTCATATCATCAAATTCCATATTTGGTAACAGCAGAGTAAACGTTATTATTCATTAGGTCAATTTCGAGGCACTGATTCATAAAACACCTGTTATTTCGTCGTAAATGATACAATATTTTATTTAAAAAAATTCAAATGTTTGTAAATCTATGGGACATAACTACTTTGATTATCAGTCCCTAGACTTACAAACCACATAAACTAATCTAAGGACATCTCTCTCTCTCTCTCTCTCTCTCTCTCTCTCTCTCTCTCACACACACACACACACACACACACACACACACGCCCGAGGGAGGACTCGAACCTCCGACGAGTAGCAACCGCACACTTTGCAGCAAGGCGCCTTAGAGCGCTCTGCTATTCCACCGCGGCAAATATTTTATAAATTCTTGTAAACATAGTTTTTAAACATACACTACTAGATATGGTGAACAGTGTCCGTGTTTATCAATGGGACCATACAAATGTCCTTCAGACGTGCATGCATGCACTCGTCGTACTCCTGCGACTACAATTGTCAAATCAGTTACAAAAAATATATTGCAAATTACCAATAATAATCTACATCTGCTGTGTGACTTAATGGTGACATGAAATTCTGTGCCGGGCCGGGAGTCCAACCTGGATTTCCCACCTTTCGCTTGCGGTCGCTTTGACCATTACGCTATGCGCACACGCCTCACGGACCGACCAAAACTTCCAGATACCACACATTTCTTGCTGCACACGAGTGCTCGTACAGTTTATACTGCGAGGTCAAATGTTCAAATGTTTGTGAAGCTTATGGGACTTAACTGTGGGGTCATCAGTCCCTAAACTTACAACCTATTTATGAACTATCTTATACAAAAGGCAGCACAAACATCCATGTCCGAGGGGGGATTCGAACCCCCGAAGGGGGACGACCTCGACCATCGCAGCAATGCGCTTGCCGCTCCGCTGCGGCATACTGCAAGTCCCACGCAGGCAGAGACAGTTATTAACTTCGTCGCAAGCCTTGCTGTGGCTCAATAAATACGATGTCAAGTGTTGGTTTTTATCAATGGAACCATACAAATATCCTTCAGACAATCATGCATGTATTTGATGAGCAACACCATATTTAAAAGGTTAGGCCACTCTAGAATGTTAGAAAAAACGAGTTTGTGTTTTTTCTTGCATATTGTCCCCTTGGACCTCAAACATGACACCCCAGAAGATTATCACTGGCAGAAATCTACAAATACTTTGACAGAGTACGAACATAACCCTGCTCTTCGAATTCGAACAGATGTCTATGAAGCTATCAAACCAATCTACGAATAACTGACCAGTAAAGATCTTCTAAAACGATGCATCGGTAGTTACACACAAAACAGTAACGAAAGCTTCAACTCGATTGTGTGGGCATTGGCACCGAAATTCATTTCGAGTGGTGAAACACTCTTGGATATAGCTACGGATATTGCGATTTGTGTGTCCAATGACGGATTATCATCAGTTTTGCACGTAATGAAGGCAACGGAACTGGAACTGCTGTGAACAGCTACAAAATGTGACTCGATATTGACAAACAGAGCATAAAGATTGCACAGAGATCGCTGTCTGACCGAGTGAAAAAGGAAAAGATCGCTTCAAGATCAATAAGAAATTCAAGTGCAGAATGATAATCTGGAAGGCCAATTTCATGGTGTTGCTATCGCAGATTAAAGTATTTCACACTTCTATTACCCACAACTTCAAACGCGTTTACCTCGTAACGGCATTTTTCAAATTGACTGGAAACATATCTGAGGCAACTTTCAATCAATTCACTTTAAACTGTGTGTATATCTTGAACAAATCATTGTCTATGGAAGTACGTAGGGATTTTGTTTTCTATTGCATCGTTCTTATGTTATTAACGATTATCTGACGAGTTTATAAGCAACATTTTCTTCACTTTCCACTTTAGGAGTGCGCCATATGGCCGAATAGAAATATATTGAATAACTCCTAGGTACTTCTGTTGCTATTAATGTATATAATCGATCGACATTCATTGGCTTATTATAATTCCCCAATTATAGGAGCTGTTATCCGGCCGTGGACCCTGGAAAAACGGAGACATCGCAGAAACACTGCACAGTTTGGAATTAAACGCTCCCCAAACATTATATGTATGACATGTAGACTTTTTTTTACCCTCGATTTGTTTTGTAGCTTTTCTGAGAATAGTTGCGGTGCAATGACCGAGCTCTCCAAGGCGACGCCTTGCTGCGGAACGCGGGGTTGATCCCCATCGGAGGTTCGAGTCCTCCCGTGGGCGCGCGCGCGCGCCTGTGTGTGTGTGTGTGTGTGTGAGAGAGAGAGAGAGAGAGTGTGTTTTGCCCTCAGCTTAGTTTATAAGCCTAGGGACTGATAACCTGAATAGTTTAGTCCCATAGATTTACAAACATTTCAACTTCTTTTTACAGTAAATCCCCATAAAGCCTGTTTTTGCGACGTACGAAGTAGCCTAACCCCTTACTAAGCCATAGCTAGTCTTGTGAGAAATTTAGTAACCGACTCACACTATGCGGGATTTACGGTATGAACTACACGAGCATTCATGTGCAAAAGGCAATGTATGGCATATGGAAGTTTTGTCTATCCGGGTGGCGTGCGCAGATGGTATAATGGTTAACGCGATCGCGCGAAAAGAGGGAAATCCGGGTTCGAGTACCGGTCCGGCACAGATTTTCATACGTCACCATTAAATCATACAGCCATGCTGATTAATATTTGCAGTTCCGAATACATTTCTTGTAATTGAACACTACTACGTTCAGCATCATTACCGCAACAAAATGTCTATTTTACCATGTTAACGATTTATTTCTCTCATATCAATGTCTATTGACAAGAGTATCGTTTAGAATGTAATTATTTCTACATCTGAGATTGTACATGTTATCTGTATGTTCTATAAAAGTAAGTGCAATATGCTAATCGGGGAGTTCTCTTTTATTTGCACGGGGAGCACCTAATTCGTGTTTCGCTCCCATATGTAACTCGTTATTGGTTTATCTTCTTTAAGAAAGTTCTTTGTATGTGAGTGGCAGTGGGGAGGCAAGATGGATGCCATGTGGACGATATGGCTAAGTACAATGAATGTATTTACGACGATCTAGATCATAATAAACCTTGGGGAGATTCGTCATACCACCCAAAACAATGATGTCATCTACGTCTCCGAGAATTCGAGATAAGTACAAACAGACAGTCTGCTGATGCCTGAAACGATAGTATCGTTAGCCAGTTTTCAAGGTTTCATGTGTTTAAGGCGAAATCTATGGTTACCAGTAGATTAGTACCACTCCCAACTCTGACTACATACCGTAATGAATCCATTTTTACGCTAGTCAGTAGGTTAAAGGTCATAAAATGAAGTGTCAAAACTGGTAGCAAAAATAAAATTCTACAACTTAACAGATGAAGGTGTTTTACTGCTTTACTTAAAAATACATCCGTTGTCCCCCACAGTCTTCCTATACAGGGTGAATCACCTAACTCTTGCACCGCAAATATTGGGGAAACGGAAAGTGCGATTGATGTCCGGTTTTCACAGACTGAATTGGTAGTCAAGGGCTCGTATTGTTAGCCAATAAACAGACTGTAAAAATACCTATAAAGTGTATTTTTTAGGCAAACATACAATTTTTCAATTGGGCAATGTTTGTTTTTCTCATGCACTGGAATTTTTGACACCAGCTGTGTACAAAGAATTTTGAATGACATTTTTATCATGTCTAGTTTGGCAGCTACAACCATTCAGAGTTCTGGGGGTGGAGGCTACGACAGTGTAGCTAACTGGCTGGTGGTCTTGAGACAGTGGGCCATGCCCCAGGGGCTAGCCACTCGACCAGTAAGTTACGCTATCGTAGCCTCAGCCCCCGAACCTTTGAACTGTTGTAGCTGCCAAACTAAACGTGATAAAAATGTCATTCAAAATTCTTTGTACACAGCTGGTGTCAAAATTTCCAGTGCATGATAGAAACAACCATTTTTCCATTTAAAAAGCTGTAGGTTTGCATAAAAAATACAATTTCTAAGTAATATTACAATCTTTTTATTGGCTAAAAATACGAGCCCTTGACTACCAATCCATTCTGTGAAAACCGCACATCAATCGCACTTTCCGTTTCCGTAATATTTGCGGTGAAAGTGTTAGTTGATTCAACCTGTATATGAAAATATAAAGAGAGCTTTAAAAGGGTTAAAATGTCCATGATGGATTGGTTACTTGCGTGACTAGTCCACATACAGAGTCAATGAGCTCTCCTGACTGGCCCAATGTGCTGTTAGTACTTCTCATGTGGCAAAACAAATTAACGTTTCATGTTACACTAGCGGTACCAATCGTGAGATTTATAGATCATCTCTGCGTTATGTATGGGCGTTCCAATACTTTTACTTTGGACAGTGTACATACTGACTGAGTAGCTCTCACCTTTCCTCCATTGAAAACAGCTATCCAGAGGTTTCCGTTGTTGTCTATCGTCATTCCGTCCGGAAGCCCTTCTGTTCCATTAGCATCCATCTGGAAAACAGTCGTGGCGTCCCCTGCGGAAATAACAACAGTAAGTCGTATCATAACGTAGCAAAACTATTGACATTGTAGTGGTTGCACTCCTACACTCATACATAGATAACAGATTAAATATTGCTAGAGTTAATTATGTATTTGAACCTATACCAATGTTGATTATTTTTGGCTCGATTAATTACCAGACATCCTAAATAATCTAATGCAGCTATAAATAAAATAAAAATTTACAAATTTTCTACAGCAGTTTTTCCATTATGATTCACCTCTATCAGCAATAACGAGGAAAGTGAAACATTCGTATTAACGTAGTTTCATTCTGTCAGCGTATTCGAACTGCCACTCTACCTCTAAAGATGTCTTCCGCAGCCGAAGATGAAACGTTAGGGTAAAGTTTTACAAATCGACCACGGCTTATGAGCCCGGAAGTTTTAAATGAAGTTGACGCCGGCCGTGAAAGATTACATTATATGATCAAATGAACTTTTAGTTGACAATGATTCGATGATTGTGCACTGTGCGATGGGCAAACGTGATGTCTAAGGCAAAGCCTTTAGTTTACATGTTATGTATGACGCTTACGCGTAATTTACATCTACATCTAAATCTGTAGTCTCTGTGTGTGGTGGGCCGCGGTGGAGTAGCCGAGCGGTCTAAAGCGTCTCGCTGCGGAGCGCGCGGTTGCTCGCCGTGGAGGTTCGAGTCCTCCGTGGGGCATGGGTGTGTGTGTTTGTCCTTAAGTTAGTTTACCTAGGTTTAAGTAGTTTGTAAGCTACGGACTGATGACCACGCAGATTGGTCCGATAGATTTACAAACATTTGAACATTTTTTTGTTTGTGTTGGAGGGTATATTGTACACCACTGTCGCTTCCTGCTTTTCCAGTCGCGGATGGGTATGGAAGAAACGACTTCGCTAAGCTGCACCCTTTTGGGCTGTAATCTCTCACATTTTATCCACATGGTACTTCCGCGCGACATACGCAGGAGGAAGTACTATAATAAATACCTCTTTGAGCAACGTACTCTCTCAAAACTCTGCCGGCCGCGGTGGCAGACCGTTCTATGGCGCGTCAGTCACAGTCTGCACGGCCACTACGTGCGGGGGTTCGAATCCCCCCTTGGGCATGGATATTTGTGCCGTTATTAGTATTAGCTAGTTCATAAGTAGTTTGTAAGTTGAGGGACTAATGACCCCGTAGTTAAGTCCCATAAGCTCTACAAACATCTAAACATCATCAGAATTCTAACACTAGCCTACATAGTGATACAGAATGCCTCTCTTACAGCGTCTGCCACTCGAGGTGGTCAATCTTCATTGTCGCGCTTTCGTGATTGCGAAATTAATATTTGTTGGATCTCTCCATCTCTTCTATCATATCCACCTGGTATGCATCCCATACTGATAAGCCACATGCAAGTATTAGTCCAACGATTGTTCGATGGACTACACTTCCTGAGGATTCTTACAATAAATCTCAAACTTAAACACGATCAATTTTATGTGGTAGTTTCACTCCAAATTGGTCAATAAGCATGCCAGATATTTTATGAAAATAACTGATTCTAGTGATTTTTCTACAATAGTGTTATTATGAAATAAAACTATGTTTCTTTCTATACGTTAGCAAACTGTAACATTTGTTCATTTTGAGTGTCAGTTGCCATTCCCTGCACTAAGCGTCGATACGATCCAGGTCGTCCTGCACCTGTCTACAACTAAAAATGTTCAAATGTTTTTTAAATCTATCGGCCTCAAGCTGCGTGGTTATTAGTCCCTAACTTACAAACTACTTAAACTAAGGTAAACTAACCTAAGGACAACACAAACAACCATTTCCGAGTGGGGACTCGAGACCCGACGGCGAACGGCCGCGCGGACTGAAGCAGGGCGCTCCAGTGCGCACGGCTAATCCGCCGCGGCTGTCTACAACTATCCAGAGTTACGACTACTCGGTAAACTTACAGCATCACCCATCAAAAACTTCATCGAACTGCCGAAATTATTTCTTATGTCATTTACAAATTTTGTGAAAAAGTAATGTTCCTGTAACAGTCCCTTTGATTACGCAAGAAGTAATTTTCACTTCAGAAGATTTCTCGCTGTTGAGACTCACATAAATGGTTATCTCCGCTAGTAACCCTGTAGCCCAATCATATATATAATATTCCGGACGCTCGTATTTTGTTCGTTAGGTTACAGTTTAGACTCGTAGCGAACGTCTTCCGGAAATCATTGTACACGGAATCCACGTGGGAGCCTGTAGCTACTGTTTTCTGCATTCGTAGTCGAATAGAGCGAACTGGGTTTCAAAAGATTGTTGCTTTCGGAACCCACGACGATTCCTACAGACGAGATTTACAGTCTCCAGCAATATCTAATTACACGAGAAATAAAAATTTTTCAAACTTTTACAACACACGGACGTCAGAAAAAACGGAAATGACCTGCGCTTTTTTCCAGTCATTAGGAACGCTTGGCTCCTCTAGAGAGCTACGGAACACTGCTGCTAGAAGGGTGGAAAGTTGTTTTGCATATACTGCGTAGGGTCTAAATGGTCTCCTATCAGGTTCAGTGGCCTTTCATCTGTTCGACATTTTCAACTGATTTTATATTCCTTCTTAGATTAATTCGATATATGCCAGTTTGTCATCGTTCAACGATTTAGCTTTGGAAAACGAAATTTATTACTTCAATCTTTTGCGTGCCATTCTTTGTTTCGGTGCCACTGTAATCACGGAGTGTCACGATCATGGTTTCGATCCGTCTGCTGATTTAACATAAGACCAAACGTCTTGGAATTTTCTACCAACTCGGTACATAGGACATTACTCTTGAATTCGTTGAACGAATCGCTCACAGCCTTCCACACGCTGACTTTTTGCTTGTCTACGAGACTTTATGTATGCTTAAATTTGTAATAAAACTCTACGTGCTTTCGTAACAATTTTTTAATTCGGTTTTCAAAACACGTTTGATTTTTCACAGCTTGCACATGCTTTTCTAAAGCGTGTTGTGTAAAATTCTCTTGAACTTTGTACGTTGATGCTGTAAATAAAGCTTTCATGTTATATGGTCAAGTACTCTGAAACCTGGCTGTAAATTACACTTTGGGACACACTATGAGCTGCAGCCACCTCCCTCTTGTCCGGCCCGCTTCCAACCTTCCTATGGCTGTCTATGCCCTGGTTTCGGGCAAGTCACGTTTGTTGTTGCACTGCACTACCTGCTCACTATTAATATTCATAGCCATAACACAGTAGCGTAAGGCCAGGTTTGACTTCCTGTCAAGCAAAAGTAATTTTTATCGTAATTTCAGGTATCAGTTGTGGTGAACATATGTAATACGTGACATCTGATTGTGTTTAGGTGACAATTCATGTAGTCTCATCCATTACCACAACTTTACTTCGTGGCGTTTCACATTTGTGAGATGCACAATACCTTTAGTGGTTACCTCACAGGGACAATAAAAGCTCCTTGCGTTTTCCGACACTGTGCTAAGATTATTGCAAATTATTTAAAGGTTTGACAATTCGACATCATAAACCGATACTAGTCAAAACCGATATTTTACGTTTCTTTATGCCCATCCGAGTCTCGATAAGACATGTAAGCTTTGCTTGGTTAACAGTAGGTTCAAAGATAAATCACGAACAAAAACTCGTCATCTCATTTAATGACTGCAGTAAAACATCTGACGTGTCATTTACTGTGATGAAAGTAATAAGCGTTTAGGACTGTCTCACCACGATTCAAGTATTTTATAATGTTTGTTACGTGACGATATTAGTTTACATCGGACTGCCATAAAGAGAGATGTTCTATAGCACGGTCTCACTGTGTATGTAACTGTACTGCGAAGTGTTTAGAGGACCTGCAACACAGGTATGCTATGTTGGTTGCATAGTTAGGTGAGGCCTATACAGTGGAACTCGGGTGTTGTTGTTTTTTTTTTTTTTTTTTTTTTTTTTGCTGTCGAGGGTACGATCAGATTTTTGTGTTACTTCTTCTAGCGCAATATTCGGGAATGGAATGGTAAACAAACACTGTGAAAGTGGTTGGATGAATCCTCTGCCAAGCGCTTAAGTGTGATTTGCAGAGTTCCCATGCAGATGTACCGAATTGGTAAGATATTGAGATATTGACCAATATAGGTGGCGCCAATATTAAGCCACTTACACGTTACCGTTACGAGACTTGTTTTCTTTTCTCTAAACTAGTTTAGGTGAATTCCAGGAATTGTCCTCCAAGATAGTTACCGTCCATTTCCTTATTCGTACACTGCTGCCACTCATAATGCAACAAGCCGGCCGCGGTGGCCGAGGGGACTGAGGCGCTTCAGTCACGGTCTGCGCGGCCACTACGGTCGGGGGTTCGAATCCCCCCTCGAGCATGGATATTTGTGCCGTCCTTAGTTGTAGCTAGTTCATAAGTAGTTTGTAAGTTTAGGGACTGATGACCCCGTAGTTAAGTCCCATAGACTCTACAAACATGTGAACATTTTCATAATGCAACCCTTACGTAAACATCCAAATCAGTTGAAGTTTGCAGGTTCCGTTTAGCATTTTAGCGTTAGTGCACGTGAGAAGAGCCAGTAGCGCTACCTAAAAGCGTTTTATTAAGGAGTAACAGACTACCGTGTGGACGTACTAGATGATTGTCCTTTTCTGAGGATGTGTTGTGTAAGCAGCTGCAGCACGCTTGGTACAAGGCAACGAGCGTCTTTTGAGCACTATTCGGAGTTCGATCGAAAAAGAATATTGAATACAGGAAGTCCGGATTATCCTTAAGTGAAATCGGTGATTGTATCGTACATAACCAAGCAACTGTGATGCGGATCTCTTATTTCTGGCTGCAGGAGGGAACTAGAAACCGACGGGACCGACTGCCTCCACCTCGTTTCACCACTACACGTGATGACAGGCGTATTGTGTGCATAGCAGTGATGGATCATTCCACCATTCGACGATGGACATGAACAACCGAATGGAACGACAGTGTTCTTACCGACGAATTAGATTAAGCCTGCAGCTTCGCGACGGTTGCTTTATAATCTGGAAATAATATGTTGAGAGACAGTTGACCGCTGTCTTATACTTCTTTTTATTGAAGAATCCTGATTAAGCCTGCACCACGGCGATGGTTCGGTTATAACCTGGATAGATCGTTGTGAGAAACTGCTGAGCCGCTCCCTTATGCCTCGTCATATTGCGTGAAGCCGGTAATACGGTTTGCGGTAGTACTGGATACCACACCCGCGCCCTCCTACTACGCTAATCGGCCAGCGTTACACCTCGCAAGTGGTGGTGGCTCTTGAGCTCCTTGTCCTCCGGATCTCTCGCGTACCTAAACGAAATACACCATCCGGTGAAGCATCAGGTTTAGCTATGGTCGTGTGTGGAAACATCGTGCATTTATATGCCCCATAAATAGATCGATCCTCTTTAATTCAATGTCGAGGTATAACAGCAGGCCGCACGGAATGGCCGCGTGGTCCAAGGCATCGTCTACGTCTACATCTACATAAAATACTCCGCAATCCACCGCAAGGTGCGTGGCGGAGTATACCCAGTACCACTACTTTACGCGAAATTTAAGTAGGCGGCAGCAACATCGTTCTTCAGTCAGCTTCAAATTCCGGCCCTCTAAATTTCCTCAACAGAATTTTTCGAAAAGAACGTCGTCTTTCCTCCAGCGATTTCC
Source organism: Locusta migratoria (assembly GCA_026315105.1). Taxonomy (NCBI): domain Eukaryota; kingdom Metazoa; phylum Arthropoda; class Insecta; order Orthoptera; family Acrididae; genus Locusta; species Locusta migratoria. Next base: position 560,929,818 of record CM048755.1, on the reverse strand, counting down.
CTGTCAGTTCCCGGAGCATTTCTGTGACACTCGCGCATTGATCGAAACTAACAGTAACGAAGCTAGCTGCTCGCCTCTGAAATGCCTCTATGCCTCCCTTTAAACTGATCTGCTGCGGGTCCCAAACACTTGCGCAATACTCAATACGTGGTTGTACAAGCTTTTATACGCGGACTCATTTCCAGATGAAGTACATTTCCCCAAAATTCTCCCAATAAACCGAAGTCTGCTATCCGCATTACTCACAACTGTTCTTACATGTTCGTTTCATTTCATATCACTCTGCAATGTTACGCCCAGATATTTGAACGACGTGACTGTATCCGAAGCTCACTACTAATACTGTATTCGAACATCATGGGATTGTTTTTCCTACTCATGTACATCACCTCACATTTTTCTACATTTTGTCTAAGTCATCCTGTATGCTATTACAGTCAATTAATGACGACAACCTCCCATACACTACAGTAGCATCAGCAAACAGCCGCAAATTACAAGTTACTCTGTCCATCATATCATTCATATAGATATAAAATAATAGCGGTCCTATTAGTCTCCCCTGGGGTCACCTGACGACACACTCGTCTCTGATGAACACTCGCAATCGAGAACAACGTAGTGCGTTCTATTACTTAAGAAGTTTTCCAGTCAGTCACAAATCTGTGAACCTATTCCATATTCTCGTATCTATGTTAGAAGTCTACAGTGCGGCACCGCGTCAAATGCCTTTTCTGAAATCGAGAAAAACACAGTCTGCCTGTTGCCCTTCATCCATGGCTCACAAGATGTCATGTGAGAAAAGGTCAAGCTGAGTTTCACATTAACGATATTTCCTAAGCCCGTGTTGATTCATAGAAAGAAGCTTTTCCGTCTCAAGGAACTTTAGTATATTCGAACTCAGATTATGCTCCAAAATTCTACAGAAAACTGTCAAAGATATTGGTCTGTAATTATGTGGGTCAGTTCTCTTTCCTTTCTTATAAAAGGTAGTCACCTGCGCTTTATTTCAATCACTAGCAACTTTGCGCTGAATTAAATATTCGCGATAAATGCAAGCTACGAACAGGGCGGCCGTTCCCGCCGGAGATTCTAGTCCTCCCTCGCACATGGGCGTGTGTGTTGTCCTTAGTGTAAGTTAGTTTAAGTAGTTTGTGAGTTTATGGACTGATGACCACTGCAGTTAGGTCCAAGAGGTTTACAAACATTTTAACATATAACTTTTTACCAGCGGTTTTGCCAGTAATGGTGGCAACACTAAACACTGATTTCATTATCAAAATGTTCAAATGTTTGTAAGGCTTACGGGACTTAACTGCGTGGTCATCAGTCCCTAAATTTACAAACTACTTATGAACTAACTTATACTAAAGAGAACACAAATATCCATGCCCGATGGAGGATTCGAAACTCCGACGCGGGAGGCCGCGCGATCCGCAACGTGGCGCTCCAGATCCCTCGGCTACTCTCGCGCTGCATATTTCATTATCGTCCTCTCTTCACATGGATTTGTATTTTCAAGCATGGGATATTTGTAAAAGATGTTATCTCGCGAATAAATTTGACTGTGATATCTCCGGTCTTTCTTTATATCGCTTTTTTGCTGTCAGCAGAGTACTTGGTTCAAAGGAACAAATAGTCCTTCTGTAATTGGACGATGACAGGGAACTAAACTCCAACCTTCTCTTCTTTGTTCCTAAAAGCTCGTATCGAACCAAGGGAAATGATTTCAACTTTATGATGTTATCAGTGACACATTTACCTCAGTTATTTAATATTTTTCGAGATAGTGTAGCGTCATCGTGTTGATATGAGTTAATATTCGTCATCAAAATCCTGGTTTACATTGTATGGGCTACTGAGGGAATGAAGTAAGTGTGCTCGATATGAACTACTTTTTTTATATCCTTAGTCGATTGCCACTGGCAATTAATCTACCTAAAGCAGCCCTTCGTTTTACTTCATTGAGGAGTTGAACATTAAGTAATAGATCTCTAAAATACACAGCGATAGTCGATGAGCTAGTTAGAAAATAATTTTAGTAGATATGTGAAGCACATGACATACCTATCAATTCGCCAGTAGTCAGATTGTACGTGTAAGCAACAACGTTGTAGACTCCTGAATCGATATAGTACATTGTCTTCTCGTCATCTGTCCAGGCGATACCATTGGAGATGCTCACTGGGGTAATGACGGTAGTTACATCAGTAGCTCCAGCTTCAAGCTTGTACAAAGTTCCCTTGTTTGGGTCCACCTTACCGACGGCCAATTCTTTGCCCATGGTGCCTGAAAAAACAATTTTACAATTAGCTACTATGATAATTAACATCCAATATTGGTTTCATTAATGTTATTACGTGAACTGGAACTAAATGAATTTAATAAAACTGTGTAGTTTTACCAGAAAAATATTAGGCAGATTAAACAATCAGTAACCCTTTCATAATAGAATTAACATATTTGTAATTAAACTTATATAATTATACTTTGTTTAAGCGTAACGTTAAATGCGTAACTTAGAATGATAAATATAATCCAAAGAGGATTTTTGTAGACACTGCAACGTGAAGAGTAGCCACATATTTTGACACACATTGCTACAAACTTGCAGTATCTCCGACTCGTCGCTGCTATCGATGGTGAAATAGTAAATTACTTTGTAAAAAAATTATATCCCATCTTACAGTTGTTTACCCTTTATATTAAACACTTTCAGCCACGAATATTGAAATGTTGACTTCCATTCGTGTTCAATTCACTATGAGACAGCGGATAGTGATTACAGAGAAGTAGGACCTGTATCTTCGGAAAAAGGACATCATGCATTCATGTTGACATCCTTCGGTAGATGGAACAATTTGGTTCACTAGACCTTTACTACTGTGCAAAGCACTTCCATCAGTGGTAACCTCAATCTGGAGCGATATACTGAGCAAAAGTACTCAGCAACACGTTTCGAAGAGTAATTGACGTAAGAGAAATCTGACCAGAAGCCTTCCACAAAAAGCCCAACGCTTATATATAGCCAGTGCTTTCTGTTCCAGCAAGCAAATTGTTTTTTAACACCTGCCGTCGTGTTAGGCGACGTATTTCACCTCTGATACCTCACCCATTGATATAACAAGCTCCACGTAGCGTTTTCTTTCACAAGTATCTTTTACACACACGTCGACAAAGATGTAGGTCTTTGTATCGGGAAAGCTTAAGTTTCTGCCTGGTCCATAATCAACTGACTTCAAGTAAATAAATAAAAGCTAATGTGCTTCTCCTCAAGTAATATGTGTACGTTAAAGGCGCACACCACATAGTTTTATGATTTATTGAGATACACTACGTCTATACCATAAATCATATTATTAAAAGCCAAAATTCAAATAGGCAACCGAATAAGAAACATGTTTTTCGAAAATATAGCTAATGAATCATTCAAAACAATATTTATGATATTGTTAGCATATTTACAGTGTTTCCACAAGCATTATAAATGTATTGGACATTTCTTCATACTGTGCAACAAAATTGAATTGGTGCTTTTTCGAAACCCCGTAATTGTCTCCCTTTATGTCTCAGAAATTTGAAATTGGCTTAAAAGTGACTACAGCCTTCCTCTGCAATGGTGCTAAGGCACATCGACTTGTGACGGCATCCTTAGCCTCGTCTACACTTCATACAACAATGTGTCGACATTTGAGAAGAAAGTCCTCAGTATTTCATGTGAGGATTAAGGTGATTTTTTGATGCCACATAAAGAATAAATTTCACAATAATGATGCTCATTGGAACCGTGGAATTGTCATACAACTGGAAGGTCATCAAACCCCCTCACCCATATTACACCATTTCACTTGACGCCTTGAGGTCAAAACCACGACGCCCACGCGACGAAAGGGTCTCAGGGGATGGAATAAAGCACATTAATGAAACAAATACCTTCCCTTGGGGCGTTGATTCCCACACGTTTCGCACTCCAAAACTAGTCTGCAATGCAACAAACAACAGCTCAACGTTTTCGACAACGTTTGACACCCCTGACACCTGTGGACTATTCAAATGTTCAAATGTTTGTAGATCTATCGGACCAAACTGCGTGGTCATCATTCCGTAGCTTACAAACTACTTAAACCTAGGTAAACTAACCTAAGGACAACACACACACCCATGCCCCAGGGAGGACTCGAACCTCCACGGCGAGCAAACGCACGCTCCGCAGCGAGACGCTTTAGACCGCACGGCTACTTCACAGAGACATGGACAATTCAGTTCCTGTCTGAGAATACCAAGCAGTTGCTAACCCAATGAACGTTATCTTTATATCATAATACAAATGGAATTATTGCTCTGGTATAAAGGGTAGAACCAGTAACGACCGTTCAAAATCATTCGACAAATTCCGAACGTGATCTAAGATACCAAAGAGTGTTTACTCTTTTTCTGCACTCCTCTTTCGTGCCACAGGAAGATGCAACATTGACACATGGGTGACTAAATGAGATAGGGTCCCTCTCAGTCCCTCCAGTTCCACTAGACCCGCGCTGCTACCATTACACTTTTTATGAAAACCATTAAGTTGAGTAACTTTCGAATCCTGGTTTGTTGCCAAGGCAAGCGAACGCCACCAGTACCAAGAGAGTTGCTTGCCTTCAGGTCATCATTGTTCACAAAGCAAACTCACCAACGAACCCCCCCCTCCCCACACACACATACACACACACACACACACAAAAGGTAGAGTAATCGGTTTTGCGGTTATGGTGTTGGACTTCGTAGCCGGAGATTCATGTTCAGTGCCCCGTCGTGCTCTATAGTTTTATCTCTAGTTGTTAGGAAGTATCAACTATCTGTCCGGTACTTAACATGAACGTTCATTGTATTTAAATTTGTGTTTGTGTTGTGGTGTAACATCCGTGCCGCACAACTGATCTATTAGCAGACGAATATGTGCCGCAGACGTTTGATGACAAGAAGACAAGTCAACCGAAATTCCATTGGAAAACACGTCTGATCATACACGACATTTGTGACGGTACGTGCGTCATATGCTATGTATCGCTTATCGGCTCACCTAATTTGTAAGCCTGGTGAGTGAGATAAACCTCGTTGCCCGATTTATGTGTTCGTATGAATGTGAACGTGATCACTCACAAGGAAATGATGAAAGCATAACGGTTTGTCATATAAGTGCAAAATATGAAAACAAAATTTTCAAATTACCCAGCTTTCCCTGTCTTCTGTCAAAACCTTTCCAACTTTTATGAAGTTTTCCACGTGAACTCAACCGAAACGTTCATATGCCCAAGTAAATCAGCACATGCCAGATTATTTCGTTGACCGAAGATGACTATATCTGATAACCTGGATTAACCTAGTCCAAACCCATTTATTAATTATTTTCATTTCTTTTAGAGGTCTCGCCTGCACTCGCTATTCATTGCACTTATTTGTGACGGTTATATATTTTTACAACGTTACTCATATTCTATGAAAATTGCCAAGGACATAAAAGAACAGTGAGGTCAGTAACCGGACGGAAAGTTTATAATTTCCTGAAAAACAAAGTGTAAAACCACATAGACCGAAGGGGTTTGAACACGGACCTGACGCATCGCAGCTCATCACAATCACCATATAACCTGTTACACTTTGCTCGAAGTAGCGTATGTAGCACTTGGGCCGTTACTGTTACTGTTCTGCTTTTCTTCATCGCTCCAAACAATGTCTTCCTGTTTTCGTGCTTTAACTGTGTTTAGTTTCTGCAACCACTTTACCACTAAATCTAAGGGGGTTCTGAAGAGGATTTTTCCTTGTCGAAATCACTGAGTTGAAAGTGTTAAACAACGGTGTACAGGTAGGACAAAAGGTGCTGACCAACAGGAAGTCTTACAGAAAGCTTGTGTCGTTTGGATTATGCATGTGTCAAACTTGACGCCGCCGCTCCACCCACCTCCACGTATAATTACGTCACAGAAGTGCGCGAAAGATGAACGCTTGAAACCATGATCATATTTTGCCACTTATGATCACGTTCAGATTTTGTTGAATGGTTATAACTGTCTCTTCTGATGCCACAGTAACCCACGGGCGGCAGCGCCAATTATTATAACTTCAGCAGCAGCGCGGTGCAAATTTGCTACCACTGTGTATTCAATGTTACAAACACGTAGTATACAGCTACTAACTGATCGAAATGACAAAAACAGTTTAATGTACAGGTAGAAATATCACATTTCTTAATATCTGAATTAGTATATCAATTGCCTTCTGTGTATAAATGTAACATTATTCCGAAAGTGGACAATAATCATGTGTAATAGACCCCAGCAGTACTATCATTTCTTTTTTCGTTACTGCCCTGTAGTTCCTGTCTTTTAAGTAATTAGTGTCAGCTTATTTCTGTGTTATATGGAACTTAGTATACATAATTACCTTATCAGTCATATTATCATCTATCATGAATGAGAGAGCTTTCGTCTCTGAGCTCACGTTAAGCCCCAACTCTCTTTCCTACTGTCCAACATACAATTTCCTTCACAAAAAAAAAAAAAAAAAAAAAAAAAAAAAAAAAAAAGTTCAAATGTTTGTATAGCTTACGGGACTTAACTAAGGGGTCATCAGTCCCTAAACTTACAAATTACTTATAAACTAACTAATACTAAGGACGGCACAAATATCCATGCCCGAGGGGAGATTCGAACCCCCGACCGTAGTGATTTCCTTCACAGGATCACTTTTACTTCACCCCAATAAATTCAAATGTTTGTAAATCTATGGGACTTATCTACTGCGGTTATCAGTTAATCGGCATACAAACTACTAACTAACATAACGCCAACACACACACACAGATACATACACATGCCCGAGGGAGGTCTCGAACCTCCGACGGGGAGCAAACGCGCGCTCCGCAAGAAGGCGCCTTTAAAGCACGCAGTGCGCCGCTCCCCGCCGCGGTGCGCGGTCGCCGCCGCTGGGTGCCGCGCACTGGCCCCACAGCCGCCTCGAGGCGCGGCGCGCGGTTCTGCGGTTCCCGCGGCCCTCACCGCACTGCCCCGCCGAGAGCCGCAGTGTGCCGGCTAGACCGGCTATTTCTTGCAACATCTGCTAGAAACATTAGCTCCTTGAAGTAAATATAAGTGGATTCCCTCGTAACACCTGAACCACTTTTCAAACTCTTGACTTTCCGATATTCTTTCACAAAACTATCTCTCAAATTTTTCCACTTCTTTTGCAGCGACATACCTAATAAATGTGATTTTATATTTTAGGCATCTGGCTTCTGCGTGCTCTTTTGCTGATATTCACTACGCTTATCGTCTGGGAAGAACTACAGTCAGCGAAATTGTGCAACAAGTTTGTCAAGCGATAGAGATCAACATGAAAGCAGAATGCCTTCTTGAACCGACGACAGAATCTTGGTTAAATATCGCAGAACAATTTGAATCCAGAGCTAATTTTCCTCCTTATAGGAGCTATAGATGGTAATAAAACCAGGCAACACAGGATCGCTTTATTACAATTATAAACAGTTTTTCAATAGTTCTAAAGGCACTTCGTGACTGCAATTATAAATTCATCTGTGGATGTGGGGCATTTGGAAAATGTAGTGATTCGTCTGTTTTTGAAGATTCGTTTTTGTACAAACTGATGAATGGAAATTTAGGAATACCTACGATGAGGAAATAGCAGGAATTCAAGGCAGTTCACTATTTTATCGTTAGTGACGAGGCATTCAGCCTATCTGAATATGTTTTGTGACCCTATACAGGAAATAATTTAAGTAAAAACAAAAGAACATTTAATTATCGGCTCAGAAGCACGTAGGTACATTGAATGCACTTTTGGCATTTTGACTAATAATTGGATGATATTATATCGATCTCTAAATGTTAACATAAATTTGGCAAAACAAATTGTAAAATGTTGTATACTTCACAAGTTCACACGTGAAAGACACGGTGTTAATTTCGAGCATACTTTAAACACGCAACAGGAAGGGTTGCAAGATACTGAAAGAGCACCAGTTCACAGAGGAAACCGATCAGTTATTAACAACAGAGATGTAATAGCAGATTACTTTGAAACTGGAACATCAGATGTTAAGCGAAGCTATTTTGCCATTCTAGTGGTTTTACATTTACGAACACATTAAAATATGTAATGATACTGTCATAAATAAAAACCAATAAACTTAACGAGCTTTTTCTTTTCCTCTTGTGACAACTCTTTTTCCTTCAAATTTCTCTATTATCTCTTCCCACATTTTAAACTTTAAATTTCTGTCACTATATTCCTTCGCCTTCATATTCCAGATGGCTGGACGATTTTCCACTTCGAAAAACAGTTTTTCCGTATCAAAATCCATCACAGCGTGATCGTAGCAGAATTCATGGGTGAAACGAGGCAACCTGTTGTGTCCGGTGCAAGTGTGCTGATGTCGAATACCGCCCCCCCCCCCTGCCACCTGTGCCCCGCGACAGCTGTCGAAACCCGCGTAACCGCGCGGCTGCCGAGTTTTCCGCCACAGCGGCGCCCGCTCGACCGCGCGGCGAAGCGGCGACCGGTGCGTTGTCCTCCGTAAGCGGCTACAGCAATTGCCAGCCGCTTACCGCCAACCGCCGCGGCAGGCGGCCAGTGGATGGTCGCCCTTAGGCCGTGTTCATAGCCCGCGGTTGCACCGCGGCGGTGGAACCTCAGCGGTTTGGTAGTGCGCGGTTTCTCATAAGGCAACGTAGGAGCCGTTCATAGGCGAGGTTGCGGTAGCGGCCCCTTCGCTCGTCCGCCGCGGAGTCAAAATACCAGCGGCTGCACTTACAAACCGCCGCGGTTGTGCGGCGTCCCTTTACACGGCGGCTAATGGGGCTGTGGCGGAACCGCGCGCCATACGGCAGCCACCCTGCCAGATGTAGTACAGCTGCTACGCTAGTGAGAGTGCTGTTCGTGCACACTGCTACTGCGAGGGCTGATTACTTGAAAAAGTGATCTGTGGGCAAAATGTTCAATACAGAACTATTCATCGACGAAATCAAATTACGACCATGTATTTGGGATTCGGAATCTGAAACGTAGTACAGCACTGCAGGATCCATCGCGGAAGGCGAGCTCTCAGTGACGGACACAACAGGTGGCACCACTGTTTACCCCCACCAGGCAGGAACGGGGCCCCGCGGGCTGCTGCGGCTGCCCCGTGTGCTGTTTAAGTTGGAGCGGTGCCTCCGCCAAATCACAGCCGTTGCCCCACCGCGGAGGCACAGATGTCTATAAACGCAGCCTTAGAGCGCCCGGACATGCCACCGCGCCACACTCCAATAAAATGTTCCCATTTCCCCATCCCTCATATAAGCGATGCATTTCCAGCGACACGCGCTTAGAATTACGGTCATTACAATGTGCAGTATCGGTGGCCACTAAACATACTAGGCTAAATAATCTGTTCTTTACGTTCTCTTCTACCCTTACGCGGGCATATAACATTTCTGTTAACGCTTTCATTCCCAGTGTTGTTCCTGCGTATTAAAAGTTGATTTATACCGTATTTTGTGCATCAATCAAATCAAATGTGCCGCGGTGGAGTAGCCGAGCGGTCTAAAGCGTCTCGCTGCGGGGCGCCCGGTTGCTCGCCGTGGAGGTTCGAGTCCTCCCTGGGGCATGGGTGTGTGTGTTTGTCCTTAGGTTAGTTTACCTAGGTTTAAGTAGTTTGTAAGCTACGGACTGATGACCACGCAGTTTGGTCCGATAGATTTACAGACATTTGAACATGTTTTGAAATCAAATGTTCAAATGTTTGTTAAGCTCATGGGACTTAACTGCGGGGTCAGCACTCCCTAAACTTACGAACTACTTATAAACTACCTTATGCTAACGATAGCACATACATCAATGCCCGAGGGAGGATTCGAACCCCCGACAAGGAACGGCCTCGCGCATCGGAGCACAGCGCCTCAAAGCGCTCGGCCACTCCGCCGCGGCGTGTATCAATCCTTAAACTTGCATATTTGTTGATGAACAACATGCTTGTAGTACGACATTTTGCCGCTTGGTACGGCGTGTAGCCATTTCTAAGGCATTAATCTGTCCATCTTGGAGGTTGTTTTGCGTTGCCGTCTGTACTTGGCTGAGAGTGTGAGCGTGAGTGTGGTTCCTTTTATTTCATTCCGGCAGTGAATTGTCTTATCTTTGGTGCTGCGGCGAAGATTATGCTAGCATTATTGATCTGGCAGTGTAAACTGTTAACAAAATAAAGTCCAAGTCATATCGATACAAACGTCTATGTTGTGCATGAAATACATGACATAAAATAAAAATTCAATACATCCACAAAAAATTTAAAACACAAATTTTGATGTTTACTGCGCTGTATTAATACAGGAAACGCTGAATTTTAATTTTTCCAAAGCTGATTTCATAATGTGGGACTGAAAGGGTTAACACGTTAACGTGACATATGGCAATGTCCTTACTTTCTTTAACTGGTCGTATATCATGCAAAGGTAGAGCACACAGATCACACGAATGTGGTATCTGACAGCTGTCGTACCAGAAATGAAAGTGGCTGTTAATCATAAACATGAAGGCAAGATAAGGCACATGTCTTTCAAAATAATGAGCAGGAGGCCGAAACGGTTACGGCAGAAGCGAGGAGAAGACCAGTTTCATTAATAGTGATATCCTCAGCACAGGCGATTGCAGCTTGTATTTTTCGCCTAAGCCATATTGTTATAAAAATCCTCTGATGGAAAGGTTTCGACAAAACGAAAAGCATGATACTGTTTAATTTACTAGAGAGGCTGCCTACAATATATGTAGCTGTTTTCTTCGAGGGTTTTTCTGCACAGTGTTGTGTTAATGACAGGTAGAATTGATGGAGGACACTGAAGCAGTTTAATGAAGGGTATCTATGTTTGTCCTGTTACGAAATACCGGAACGAGTCCCATATATTAAAAGGAAGTTGGACTGCCATTCATAAAAATGAAGATTTTTTCGTTGTAAAGAGATATTTTCACGTAATTTCAACCTTAAAATCTCTCTTGCGCATATCAGAATACTTTGTTCTCTCTCGCCAACTTATGGAGTTATAATAACACTACTGCGATAAAATAAAAGATATTACAGCTCGTACTGAAGAATATGGTTCTTCGTTTAGCCGCGGTGGAGTATCCGAGCGGTTTAAAGCGTCTCGCTGCGGAGCGCGGTTGCTCGCCGTGGAGGTTCGAGTCCTCCCTGGGGCTTCGGTGTGTGTGTTGTCTTTAGGTTAGTTTACCTAGGTTTAAGTAGTTTGTAAGCTACGGACTGATGACCACGCAGTTTGGTCCGGTAGTATTACAAACATTTGAACTTTTTTTTTCTTCGTTTACCTCAAAAACGCTTACTATTTATGCAATGAACGGTTGAGGATTAGAATAAAAATGGCGCTACGATAATTCTGCCTAGTGCGTAAGTGTGAATTGCAGAGTAATCATGTACATATAGACTTTGGATAAATTTCATCCAATTTTATGCTAAATCTGTTCAGTTACCATTATATTTGTTATCAGCCTCTTGATTTATGAAAACCAGTACATGTTGCTTATGTGGTTCCTTGTGAGCACCCTGCAGCATAGCATTCGACATATAGAGCACTATCGGGCATAGCAGGGAGGTATATCAGAAGTCATAGATTCCCGCGCCACGAACTACAGAAAGGTTTACCTGTATGGCCTCCGCTACCGCGGCTCTTATTGATCCGCATCCACCGGCGCCGCTAACTGCCACGAGTCCACAAATACACAGACCAATACGATGCTTGAAAATAAAATCTTTCCCAATAAATCGCTCATCAATGTCTCTAATTACATTGTCAAGCAGCTTGTAAAGAACCTTTTAAATCTGCATCTGTCGGCATCATCATTATGCAAATAACCGTATACAGACAGACAAAATTTATGGATTTCCTTTTACTACTATTACAGAATTTATGCTCGTATTCGGCAGCATGGTGGTTCAAGTCCACCTCCGGCCATCCAGATTTAGGTTTCCCGTGATTTCCCTAAACAGCTCCAGGCGAATGCCGGGATGGTTCCTTTCAAAGGGCACGGCCGATTTCCTTCCCCCATCCTTACCCAAAAATCCGAGCGTAAGCTCCGTTTCTAATGACCACGCTGTCGACGGGACGTTAAACCCTAAGATTCCTTCCTACATAATTTATTTTTTGAGAAATTCATGTAATCTTTTTTCTTGAAAAATGATGGAAAGTTATCGATGAGTTTCGATCACTTGTATTACACTTTTCGTACTAAATGTGATTAGCAAAGGCCGGCCGCGGTGGCCGAGGGGACTGAGGCACTCCAGTCACGGTCTGCACGGCCACTACGGTCGGGGGTTCGGAGCCCCCTTCGGGCATGGATATTTGTGCCGTCCTTAGTATAAGGTAGTTGATAAATAGTTTGTAAGTTTAGGGACTGATGACCCCGTAGTTAAGTCCCGTAAGCTTAACAAACATTTGAACATTTGATTAGCAAAGCTCACACGTGCGCTGTTAACAACATAGTTGAGCAAATGTCTGCATTTACGAAGCTTGCTTCATTTCCGTTTACTCACATGAGGATCTGACTGAAGAAACAAGGATGAAGGGGGCGCCACTGTCTCGCATCGCTAACGAATGAAGAAAAACGTGATGAGCAGTGCTGAATATTCAGTTCGCCGTCCTCACTGTTGTCCGTCGCGTTTATAGTAATTATAATCACCGTGATCGACTTACATCAGGTAAGCTTCGTATGAAACGTAACTTTATAAACACTAAAATTCATCATTGTGACTGGGCTCTAACAGTATTAACAGTATGTAAAACAGTGATTCAGCGGATTAGTTAAATGTTATTGACTGTTTTGCAGAAGTTCGTTAGTTCGAATTTTACCTTGATCCATTTCTTCAGTTTTATTTCTAAATGTAATCAAATTTTTTTTGTTAGTTTTACTACATTATTTGATTTACTTGATTTAATTTATAATATTTCGCAGCGTTATTTTCTTAGTCTCACAGAATTTTATATTTGCTCTTATTTTTCATCTAACATTCTTGTTCCATTTGTAGCCTATACGGAGTGCCGAGAACATCTGCTCATGGTACCATAAAGTGCACATCACGAGGTTGTGATTAGGTTAAACCACGAGCTTACATTCAGAGCTACAAAACGCGGCCGCACGGAAGTGTCCGTACGCTGTAAGGCGCCTTGCTGTGGAGTGCGCGTCTGCTCCCCGTCGGAGGTGCGAGTTCTACCTCCGCGATGTGTGTGTGTGTGTGTGTGTGTGTGTTATATTTAGCATAAGTTAGTTTAAGTAGTTTGTAAGTCTAGCGACTAATGACCACTGCAGTGTGGTCCCATAGCTTAACAAACGTTTGAAATTAATTTTTTTATATATATATGAAACGCGTCCTCAGCCACATTTCTGTCATTTATCACATAAAAGCAACTTTCAACAGTATTCAGCGTGCCAAACATAACTCACATCGGTCGCTGCGAGCGCAGCTACTAGACTTGCGCGTAATAGTTCGCGATCGGAAGCGCTCACTTTAGTTCGCGGCTCTACCGCGAAATAGTTCGCTCTTTTAGTTCGTTCTCTCCCAATGACGGCTGAGCGGCGTGGTCTGCGCGTGCAGGTGGAGGGGGAAGTTCCCCCACCTAGCTGCTTCATGCGCTTGCTGCTTGAGCCGCTAACGATATCACGGAAACCAAAAGAAACAGTTCGTGGATAATTTCTCCCGTTTAAGTTGAGAGTTATCTCTATATCTTGGCATTATGGAATTTATTAGTCAGATATTGCAGAGTGTAGAACACATCAAAACAGAAATTTTGTAGCACTGAACTATGGCAGACGCTCACCTCTAAATGACTCATCTGCAGAAGGCAAACACGTGATTTTTAATTCTGCTACGCGCCCTCTCGCTATTTCCCGTCAGTCTTCGAAAAAGAATCCAACGAACTATGAAGCGAAATACGTTTAGCATAATCGTCCGCTGCTCCTACTTCGGCCGCTGCTCCTAGTTCGTCCGCTCCTTCTAGTTCGTCCGCTCTTTTTGGCTTTTGCTACCGCTATTAAAAAGGGCTCTTTTTTTCATGACAGCTTTTTTATATAATGAATCACTACTGCCCGTATTTCTGGGCAATTTGACATCAAATACTTAGGCAAATAAACCAGTCATTTACACGAATGGGTGATGCAATGGTATTCAACTACTTTGCATACAGAGTACTCATAGTACTTTATTTTTAAAATAGATTTCTTGTGGCAGTGAACTATGAAACTACAGCTGAACTGCATCTCAGCTCGAAATGAAAGTAACTGGCAAAAGGGAATCACGCGATTCTGCGCGCTCCCGCCTCCTCTCGATGTTCCCCGTCAGTTTTCGGAAAAGGAGCGGACGAACTAAGAGGCGTGTGATCTGCGAACTAGTTCGCGTAGTTCGCCTGTGGGAGCGCTCTTCCGAACTAGTTCGTTCGCGAACTACACAAAACTAGTAGCTACACAGTATCAGCGTCTGTGAAGTAGAGCCGGTCATCTCAGCCTTCTTGCTCGCTCGTAGCTCGACCCCGACATACACGCAGCCGCCGCGACGGATTAGCCGTGCGCACTGAGGCTCCGTGCTGCGGTGCGTGTGGCCGTTCGCCGTCCGTGGTTCGAATCCCCCCTCGGGCATGGAGTTTGTGTTGTACTTAGGTTAGTTTACTTTAGTTTAAGTAGTTTGTAAACTGCGAACTAATAACCACGCGGTTGAGTCCGATAGATTTACAAGCATTTAAACATTTAAACTCGCAGCCACTGGGAGCAATGGGGCACTGCGAGTCAGCCTGCTAGGAGCTTCCACTGTGCACGTGAGAGTCATACACCCATAACGCTCGTAGAAACTAGCAGACTCCTAACACTCGTAGGAATTCTCAGCGTCGTTTCTTACAATGACGACGAAAGAGAACGTTCTGCAAGTGTTAGCAGACGGAAAGTACTTTCGGCTGGAGTCGTCCGGAATAAGCCACTGAAATTCCTGCTGGGAAAACTTTAAGGCATCATGGCCAACATTTTCGCCCAGGGGCGCGCCCGGGCCCCGCGGGCGGAGTACACTGTAGTTACTGTAGTACCCGGCCGCGACCGTGTGTCGCTAGTGCCCCACACGCCGCTGCGCACAGTACGCGGGGCAGGGGCGCGGCAAAGGTCGCTCGCGGGCACAGCGAGGGCCCCCGGGATGTTTGGCCATGCCTGCTCTAAGGCATTTGTGTCATTTCATGTTAGATGAACGCGGTGCCCACGTTAATATATCAGATTTTTCTCTAGTTTATTTTTATATTCATTTTAAACAAAAGTGCTGGGTATTTATTTTCAGATGCCTCATAAACAGTTACACTTTAAAGTTGCGGTAATTATGCTATTTAAGCGTTCAGTTTGTTTGAGAATGTTGTTACAGATGCGCACGTTGCGCGCTCGTACCGGATATTCTTTACGAGTAAGAGATTCAAAACAGAAATATTGAGTTAAACATTTTGCAGTCTTTGCAATTAAATTTCTTCCACGCGCTCATCTATATTTACATCCACATATGTCCATACTCTGCAATCCATCGTAAGGTGCGTTGTGAAGGGTATCTCATCCTACTACTAGTCATTGCCTTATATACCCCATTACCAAATAGAACGAGGGGGCCGGCCGCGGTGGTAGAGGGGACTGCGGCGCGTCAGTCACGGTCTGCACGGCCACTACGGTCGGGGGTTCGAATCCCCCCTCGAGCATGGAAGTTTGTGCCGTCCTTAGTGTTAGCTAGTTCGTAAGTAGTTTGTAAGTTTAGGGACTGATGACCCCGTAGTTAAGTCCCATAAGCTATACAAACATTTGAACATTTTTTAGAACGAGGGAAAAACGAATGGCCATATGTCTTACTATGAGCCCCATTTCTCTTATTTTACCCTTGTGGTCTTTACGCGAAATGTAAGTTGGCCGCTGCAGAATCGTTTTGCAGTGAGCTTCAAATTCCGGCCCTTTAAATATTCTCAACAGTGTTTACTTCTAGTGGTCACTTCGTCTGTTTGGGACATCTAGAAACGGTATGATTTTTATTTAATAGTGAATATCAATCATGTCTATCAGATTTTTGAGTACATGATTTAAACCATCTCACTATCCTAAGTTCAGTTAGGCCTAATTAGTGTCGCACTTCGCTAATTGTGCAGTTTCTGATGAGGCATCAGTTCCACAGAATGAAAGTTTAGTGAAGAGCCTGCTATTAAGGACTACGTTTTCTATAGAGGGTTCTGCTGTAGTGGATTAAGGATATTGTGGTGAGCACTGCTACATTTCGTTATCCGGCTAGTTTTCTTTCTTCTTTTGTTTTTTTTTCTTTTTTTACCATATTATGACAATTTGGAACCTGTACTCGGTTTTAGTGAGTTCTTTAATGTGACCATGTTAATTCTAAGATTTATAACACGACTAGCTGAAAACCCGGCTTTGCCCGGGTATGTATTTATTTATTACTGCTTTGTCTTAGTACTTCTCCTATCCTTTCTCTCTCTGTCCATCTTCTTCTTTCTAAAAACATGCTATATTTAATGGAGAATAAATAAAAAATAAGTCTGTCTCGCATAATGTACAAAATTATAAGTATCCAAACAAAGAAAGATAGTAATCAAAACACAAATGACATATAAAATGCGTACGATCTCATATTTATTGAGTTATATGTTGTACCATTGTATAATTTTGCAGGTATGTAATCATTTGTAAAAGTGCTGTATGTCTTTACTAAAAGAAATATCTTTTTTATTGCTTTATTTATGTATTCTTATATTTCCATATTCGTATGCTTATCGTTACACAGAAAGAGCTGAAGACATTGAAGCACTCATAGACCAAGGATATGGTCTGTGGCATCACGTTTCGCTGTATGTAACCTCCTCGCTATAGTGTCGCAAACGACATCGTTGGCCTTCAGTCCGAATTTTTTTTATAATTTGACGACTTTCAACCACCATATCTTTCACCCCGTTATATCTATCGGCATGGAGCTGTTATGGTGTACAACGGGAGACTTCGGACAACAATTACACACAGACCATTCGTTTGCGTTCTGTAGTTTTCGCTGCAGAGCGAAATATTAACACACACACACGTAGAATTTTATGTACACCGATAACTTTCCATCCCAATATACTCCACCCTTTTATCATTATCAACCCTCAAGCAACAATGCAACCAATAAAACCACTTTCAAAGAGTAAATATAATGTTCAAAGAGTAATTATCGTTCCGCAATTCGCGTTATACTCATCAAATTACTAAATATCTATCAGATCGCTATAAAACAGTGCCTAAAACATTCCACAGGTATAAATTAGTAACTGTACAAATATTTAAGTCTCTGCGTCTTGTCGTTCGGACGTTATAAGCGTACACCGAACAGACATTCACATTAATATATATAGATAAATAGCTATCCGATCGCCATAAAACCGTGCCTAAAACCTTCCCCGGGTAGATATTAGTGACTGTACAAATTTTTAGCTCTTTACGTCTTATGGTTCAGAGGTGATAAACGTACACCGAACAGACATTCACATTTATAGATATAGATTAACGGTAGATTTACAAAACGTTGGACGTACAAATTATATCCTGTAAATGCTGGACCGGGATTCGAACCCGGATTTCCCGCTTCGGGCCAGCGGTCGCCTTAACCATGCAGGCTATCCAGGCACGCCTCCCTTCCAAACCAAATCTTCAACTTGTAGCAAGCTGCGATTGTTGTGCCCCCTGCCCATTACTTCCTCTTGCTCGCAGCCTGTACTGTATTTCCGCAAGGGATAGACTTTATTAACGCATTCGCACTGAAATTTTCAGATACCTGTTGGGGGCAGATTTCCTATTATTGATATGGAAAGAACAGACTCTATATCAATAACCTAATAAACCCTTTGTCTGAGAACATTTTTCGCTTTTGCTATAACTCAACTAATGAACGCTGATGTAAGGTTTTGGACCAGCGATAGTAAAATCAAGGCTATTGTAAGTTACAGAAAATTACAACCCCCCCCCCTCTCTCTCTCTCTCTCTCTCTCTCTCTCTCTCTCGAAGCAGCTACCAGCTAAAGAGAGGTAGAAAAAAATTTCGGTTACAATAGTGCCATAGGTCTCGCCTTATGAGTTTGTAATTCCTGCTCACGAATAATCAAGAACATTCATAAAATTTACAGTCTCACATCTGTCTTCGGAAATAATCTAAACCCATAGGAATAAAAACCTAACGTAGTGAGTTCTTGTGTTTATATCTTCCATTGAAGTCTACACTAAGGAGATTGACTTTAGAAGGCATTAATTTCCTCATTCAAGTAGTCGACTACAAACTTTAAATTCTTCTTTCGCCAGACAGTCATTTCCGGCAGTACTGCAAAACAGTGGGAAGGTCACTAAATTGTTGACACCCAAAATTCAATACCCTGATGGAAACATCCAAATCAAGAGAGAATAGAAAGATGCACTTGCGGCGACGAGAGGTGAACACGATTAGCATTT
Organism: Locusta migratoria; assembly: GCA_026315105.1. Taxonomy (NCBI): domain Eukaryota; kingdom Metazoa; phylum Arthropoda; class Insecta; order Orthoptera; family Acrididae; genus Locusta; species Locusta migratoria. The sequence goes on along the minus strand of CM048755.1, from coordinate 560,911,291 downwards.
CAGAGCAGGCTACAGCAGGACGCCATTAGTGTCATGGGCAAGTACACTAAATGGGGAACAGAAGGCCCTGTGTACGTACTGGAATTGTTCTTTCTTGTGGGTTTTTGTGTAAGAAGCTTTAGAATGCCTTCTAGAAGACAGCGAGCGTCTTTTGAGCACGTTACGCAGCTCGACCGAAGAAGACTAGGAGCGTGTAGTGTTTCTGTATTATCATTTAGATAAATCGGTGGTCGTGTCGTGAACAATCAACAGTGATACTGATGTGTAATCGCTGGATGCAGGAGAAAACGACGGAATGACGGGACCGGTTGTACCCTTCTCGTTCCACCAATACACGTGATGACAGGAATATTATGCACATGGTAGTCACCGATCTGACACATCACGAATCACATCCAAACGAATTCAGCAGGTTGCCAAACAAGCAGTGTCCGCACGTAGCATTCGACGTCGTTTCCAGCAAAGGGGACTGTCCGCAAGGAGTCCATTGCTCCGTTTATCACTGAGTCAACGACACAAGCGTTTCTGCCGGCACTGGTGAGATAAAAAAAAACCGATATTGGTAACCGTGGAACGGACTTGTTACTATTTTTTTCTGCCTGCACCACCACGCATTAAGAGTTTGTAGCCACAGTGCTAAGCGACTACTCAGCTGTTGCTTTCTGCATCGCCATACCGCTCCCGCACCAGCTTTTGTTTTGCTGCTGTATTGACTCACACTCTCGCACACCCCGCACACCCGGTTGCCGGTGTTGGAGTCTATTGTCCTCCTGGCTGACGGCCGTATTGCAAGAGGATAACGCGCGACCACAAGTGACACGCTGTTCTCCATACAACTTCGTCGCATTGCTGCCTAGGGCTCACTGTTCTCACGCTCTCTTGCCCGTCAATAACCTTTGGTCATTGATTGCGTTTGACACGATACCGCACTAATGACTGCTAACGAAGCTTATGGAACAGGTACCCAAATATTTGCGTGACTCAAAGGCTACTTAAATAATAGATCCAAGTACGTTGTCCTCGATGGCGAGTTTTCATCAGAGACTAGGGTATCGTCATGGGTGCCCCAGGAAACTATGATAGGACAGCTATAATTTTATCTACTAAATGATCTGACGGACAGAATGGGTTGCAATCTGCAGTGGTTTGCTGATGATGCTGTGGTGTACAAGAGGGTGTCGCCATTGACTGTTATAGGATGCAGGATGACTTGGACCACTTACTAGGTGGAGTGAGGAATGGTAACTAGCGCTAAATGGAGAGAAATATAAGGTGATGAACATGAGTAGGAGAAACAATCCCGTAATGTGCGAATACAGCATTAGTAATGTGCTGCTTGACAGTCGCGTCATTAAATACCTACGCGTAACGCTGCACAACGATATGAAATGGAACGAGCTTATAAGGACAGTGGTGGGGAAGGCGAATGGTCGACTTCAGTTTATTGGGAGAATTTTTGGAAGGTGTGATTCGTCTGTAAAGGAGACCGCATATAAAAAGCTTGAACGACCCCGTCTTGAGTATTGCTCAAGTATTGCTCCCCACCAGATCGTTTTAAATGAGGACATAGAGGCAGTTCAGAGGCGGGCGACTAGGTTTGTAACTGGTAGACTCGATCGATCAATATGTGAGTGTTACTGAAATGCTCCGGGAACTCAAATGGGAGACGCTGGAGGGAAGGCGACGTTCTTTTGGAGAAGCACCGTTGAAGAAATTTCGAGAGCCGGAATTTCAGACGAAGTGCAGAACGATTTTACTGTCGCCAAAGACCACAAAGATAAGGGCTCGTACAGATGCATACAAGCATTCGTTTTTCCCTCGTTCTATATGTGAGTGGAACAGGAAAGCAAGTAACTAGTGGCGATACTTAGTACCCTCCACCACGCACCTTTTGGTGGATTGCGAAGTATATATGTAGATGTAGATGATTTCGGAACTACTGCTCCGAATTACACAACCCGCTGCTGCACCAGATTTATTTGGCAGTATGGTCTGATATATCCCAACAACACATCGCGAGCCTCTTTGGTAGAATGCAGAGGCTTATAGCAGCGGTTATAACCAGATACGGCGGCAACATTCAATATTCACTTCATCATCTTCCTCATTTCACAACTTACAACTCCTAATTGTAGGCGCTATTCTACCTTTCTAATACCTCATCGTGCTAGCGTTGCAGAAACTGTATATTTACAACTATACATTGATTATTTATATTGTACGTTCAGCTGGATATTCAAAGCAATGACCTGAGCGTGCTGATGAGATTGCCACCTCACAATCTGCGCCAATACGACGAAAATACATCATTTAAATAAAAATTAACGTGAGTCATACACAGCTGACTGGAAAACTAAATTTTGCTAGTTACGCTGATTATAAGATATGTAATTAACCTCCCTAGATTATCCCTGTAACCTGAAATAATTAAATTCAAATGTTCGTAAACCCATTGGACCAAACTGCTATGGTTATCAGTCCCTAGACTTAGAAACTACTTAAACTAAGTTATACTAAGGGCAACACACGCATCCATGCCCGAGGGGAAGGACTCGAACCTCCAGCGGAAGCGGCTGCCCAGTCCGTAGCATGATGCCTTAGACCATGCGGCAGTTCCCGCGTGACAACTAATTAAGTAATTCTGACCCTACGTCACCACAGCCGTGATTTTTGTAGTCTGCGTTCACTGGCAATCGGCTTAATATAGTGGTGTTGCAACCATGGTGTAGTCGTTACAACACTGTGTTGCTTAAATATTGTGGATAATATATTGCCTATCACCTGTGTTATTGTCCATATTCCTATTATGTGTCATTATGCAGTATGAATACAAATGTTATAAAAAATTCAATTAAATTACATGGGGGGCAGACCAAAATGATTAATCGGGGCAAAAAGATCATTCTAAATGTTTTCCCAGTTAGTGCAATGATCCAGAACAAAATTCTTGAATTAAGAGTTTGTACGATGCTAAGTTTATGCTGTGATTTAGTTTCGCAGTAACGTTCTGCCACAAGATTTATATAAGAAAACACCGTTTTATGTATTCTCGCAATAAAATAAGTTTTAAGTCTATAATTCTCTATACCACATGCTGTGCCCCTGAAGCTAGTCATAACTAGTTAGGTTTTTAAGGCAACAAATGGCAACTTTGCATACACTTTGTTCTGAACTTACAAGATGGCGCTCTACCGGAACATTGTGTTTTCCGTAGGACGTGGAACTGGAGCAAAACAATCACGTACAAGGGATCTTTTTAACCCGCAAGGGTCATATTGCCTTGTTTATAAATAGGCATTATATTAATGTATTTTTATTTATTAGTTTCTTTTCAAGGGGTATTTGAGAAGTTGTGTAGGAATACTTATTTAATCGTTTTAATTTTTACATTCAAAAATTGTGGGAACTTACATTCGAAAACTGACAGTCAAAGCTGGTCCACTGAAACTATCAACAACGTCCACAGTTTTTACGTTCAGCACAAGGTGAATAATGGATTACGCGAAAACTTGTTGTATGACGAATTTTCTGGAGGAAGCGATGGTAGTGGCTTCATTTGTGATTTCTATAAAAACGGAAATATTCTGGTAATCCGACGGTAGCTGAATGTTTGAATAATTCTTATTGTTTCATTTCTCAGTTCCAAAAGTAGTCATACATATTTTATGTTTCCATTTCGTGATAATGAAAGAAAATTGAATGTTTGCTTATTGTGTAAATTTTATGTCAAATGTGTGGTTACCTTACTACTGCGTATATATATTGAATAAAATATGTATGTATCTGCATACTTTTACAATAAACGCGAAATTGAAAACAATAATCATATAGTGCAAATTGTAATGGAGGAGAGCATTTTACCCCTAAGACCAGGAGCAAAATGGCCCTTTACATTATAATTGTTTCTGCATTTATTCAAAACTATATTTATAGAATGCAATTTTGAAAATTAATTAATTAATAGCAAAAATGCATGTAAAACCAATATTAAACAGAACTTGTTAAACTCCGTAACTCAGTCAACAGCGTCGCTGACTACCATGGCCACGGTTTCGATACCTGGCAGGGGACTGGGTGTTCTGTGTTTTTATCATTTCCATCGTCGTCGCTCAAGCGATGTCACATAATAAAGAAGCAGTAAGAGGCCGAACAATATTATCCCAGATGGGATCTTCCGGCCAAATTTTTTAATCGCATTGTAATTTAGCGGACTACTCGTGGCAACTTACCGTCATGTTGAGAAGCATGTAAGAGTGTATTACATTTTTTTTCATATCGTCTTCTCGTACAAGATTGAAATTGGGATTGATTTTTGTAATTTTTCATTCAAGCTTTATATTTCATTTCACTGTGAGTTGTATGGTTCGAAGAAGAGGTGTGTGATGTCAGTTTTCCGAACGAATTCAGAATACAACAAAAATATTACAAGCAACTTCTACTCAATTACTTCTTTCACTGGAAAGAGGTGGAGCGAGCAACGCCAATGTCAATATTGTGCCCTCACGAACTATGCAGGTAGATGGCAGAATAAACCATTTACAGAAAGCTCTTGAAACGAGTTCCTGGTAAATCCGGACGCATGGCAAATACCCAATTTCTCAGATCTTATTGGACGCAGGAAAGAGTGCCACAAATATATGAAATATCGCGAAGTATTAATTTTAGGTCCGAAAAAGCAAAGCGTACGGAATTCCGCAGTAGCAACCTTCCTCGTTGACAGTCGAAAAAGGTACACTGATGTTCATAAAAGGAAAACACCGTCATCGATTAGAGATGGGAAGTTCATATTCACAAGACACGTACTACCACACGTAGAAAAAAAAAGGATCAACCTCAATTGCGTTCTGCCTGATATGCATGCATACAATTGAACGTTGCTGTCTTGCGGGTCCTATAACCGCTTCGCGATACAGTCGTTTCAATATGCAAATTGGGTACCAGAAGAAACCATTACAATGGACGGTACTACATAAAATATCTGGTAACTTCACGCTCTACAGTCTCTAACTAAGAAATGCAAAAGTGGATATATCACAATGACTTAGAATCATGGATTGTCAGTAATGTATAACGTAGACGCAGCTTACGTCACAACACAATCTGGTGCCCGCGAATGACGAAACAATATTGTCTGATGGTTCGATTCAAGTTTTATATCTGCGATGTGTTGATTCTATTCCCCCTTCAGGGCTATATTCTTGCCGGCCGCGGTGGCCGAGGAGACTGAGGCGCTCCAGTCACGGTCTGCACGGCCACTACGGTCGGGGGTTCGAATCCCCCCTCGGGCATCGATATTTGTGCCGTCCTTAGTGTTAGCTAGTTAATAAGTAGTTTGTAAGTTTAGGGAGTGATGAAATGTTCAAATGTTTGTTAAGCTTATGGAACTTAACTACGGGGTCATCAGTCCCTAAACTTACAAACTACTTATTTACTACCTTATACTAAGGACGGCACAAATATCCATTCCCGAGGGGGGATTCGAACCCCCGACCGTAGTGGCCGAGCAGACCGTGACTGGAGCGCCTCAGCCTCCTCGGCCACCGCGGCCGGCTAGGGAGTGATGACCCCGTAGTTAAGTCCCATAAGCTATACAAACATTTGAACATTTTGATTTTTTGCTATATTTGTAAGAGTCACGAACATATCTACTTTATCACTGTTAACGCTAAGTGAATAATATCAGACTGAAACAAAGTTCAAGATCCGCTTTAGATACATATCACTTCGCTACCAACTACGGCAGAGCATCTTTACCTTTGGCAATAACAGGCAGAATACGCGGCATTCCGTAACTCTTTAGTCAGAAATATTTCTCTTACATTAAAATCTTTTATTTAATTTAATAAAACAAAGGTCATTTAAGGTCACAGGGCTCTTATTATACGAGGGGCATTTGTAAAGTCCGTGCAAAAATAAATACTACAAACGTGTTTGGGGAAAACCATTTTTATTTTTCGACATAGTCTCCTTTTAGACTTATACACTTCGTCCAACACTGTTCTAATTTGTTGATTCCTTCCAAATAACAGCAATTGGCCAAGCCTGCAAAATAGCTGTTAGTTTCTGCAATCACCTCCTCGCTTAAATGAAATCTACTCGCCGCCAGCCATTTCTTCAAAATGGGGAACAAATAGTAGTCCGAGGGAGCCAAGTTTGGAGAATAGGAGGGGGGGATGTAAAACGAGTTGGAATCCTATTTCCAATAATTTTGCGACCACAGCTGCTGCGGTGTGTGCTGGTGCATTGTCGTGATGGAAAAGGATTTTTTTGGTAACCAATTGTTTACATTGTTCTCGGGAGTATATTAATGTATCCATGTTTCATCCACAGTGACGAAACGACGCTTAAAGTCCTGCGGATTCTTCCTGAACAGCTGCAAACTTTCCTTGCAACACTTCACACGGTTCCGTTTTTGGTCAAGCGTGAGCAATCGCGGCACCCATCCTGCAGATAGCTTTCTCATATCCAAGTCTTTATGCAAAATATGATGTACCCGTTCATTCGAGATGCCCACAGCACTAGCAATCTACGCACCTTAACTCTTCTGTCATCCATCTACATCACTTGTGCCCATATAGCCACTCCGAAAATTTTGAAACCACTTATAAACTGTTCTAATCGAAGGTGCAGAGTCACCATAATGTTTATCAAGTTTCTCTTTAGTCTCCTGAGGCGTTTTGACTTTCATCAAGTAATGTTTAATCACCACACGAAAATCTTTCTCGTCCATTCTTTCACAATCGCCCGATTTCCTTGATTCACACACATGCCAAACACAAAGAAACAGACCAATATGGATGAAATTTGATGTGCGTTCTTTCCAAAGATGTTACTAACTAAACATGACCCCGATACGAGCCGGTGGTGCCATCTTTCTGACTTTGCACGGACTTTTCAAACGTTCCTTGCATATAACACGTTGAAAATATTTTTGCTGGGGTTGGGTTCCAATCCGGATCTCTTTCGCGGTATTTGACTCATTCGGTACCATACATTTCGATCATTTCGTTGCTTCCTCCAAGACTGTGAACTGCTATAGTTCTCCAAAAAACGTACGTAAGTCGATTCATTCGAATCCTGGTCCAGCACAAATATACTCATAATTTCACATCTCCATTAGCTGCACTATCTCACGGAATATGTTGACTTAGTTTATCGTAATTTTTTTAAATGATTGCAGGCGATGTCCAACGTTATTGCTCTGAAAATATCATATTATTTACCTATCCTACCAAGGTACACAACAAGCTTCTCTTTCCTTAACGCTAATAAGAAGCGTTGCTGGGTAGAGCAAATATTGAAACACACTCGGCATTGACGTGGATGAGCACAAACTGGTCAACATGTTGTCTCATTTCATATGACTCAAAGAGAACACCAAGAAGATCTCGAAGAGAGGGACTGCCATTGACCAAGACTTGACAGAAGTATAATGACTAGTGTCCATATCAAATATCTGTAAACCTATGGGGCCAAACAGCTAAGGTCATCGGTCCCAAGACTTACAAACCACATAAAGTAACTGAAACGTATACTAGGGAAAACGTACACAACCATGCCCGAGGGAGTACTCGAACCTCCGACAGGAGCGGCCGTGCAGTCTTTGACATTGCGTCTGAGATCACGTGGCCAATCCCAAGCAGCGAATGGTGTCCAACCTAACACCTTAGCAAAACAGAGTTTATAATATTGTGTATCCTAAAAGCACCTTATTCATCATACCTGGGGCTGAGTTTGAATGGGAATCACGAAAGGAATTTAGCAACGTTGGTTCTCCTTGGAGCGCCCGGATGGGGAAATGCTCAGAAAACTTGTCACATATTCTTCTAACTCGATAAATTCTGCTGTTGTAGTCGGGAAAAATGTGTGTGTGTGTGGGGGGGGGGGGGGGGGTATTGGCATAGTAATCTTGCAAGAGGTTGCTGTGTTCTCTTGGACCTTCATTCACTACTTGCTGCAAATCCTATGCTTATAGGCACACTGAATACTTCGCAGCGAAACGCCAACAAATTCAGCATGTAGAGGAGACAGTTCTCTACAACTTTGTTCCCTTACGTTTTTTTTTCGTATCTCGTATCGTTTGAGAGATATTTGCAAAAATAACACAGTTTTGACACCCTCCATTGAATTAACGAAAACCAGTCGTTCGCAGATGTCACGTGACATTCGTCGCCCAGAACTGTCTCTGGCATTGCGTATTTGACGATTTTCTTATTGTAATTTACACGTTGTCACTTCAAAGCAATGGCGCACTGAATAATGAACAAAAACACCTCGTTCTTCGTACGATAAATGATAATCTAGAGTCTACAAATGCCATATTAACATCAGTTAATAACGGCCATTAATACTATCAGATAAAAGAACGGAACTCCCACCTGCTAGCTGTAGCGTAGTGGGCAACGCGTTGGATTGTGACGGTTAAGGTTGGTAGTTCGGAAACCGCCACTACCTTCAAAAATTTTTTTCCTAAAAGGCTCTCAGACATTCTAATTAATTAATTTTTATTATTGACATTATTATTTTGGTCCAAAATGTTTGCAATAACGTATAAAACTACAAATCTAATGTGGGCCGTAAAACACGTCAGTGCGAGTTTTTGTTTCTCTGATAGGTCGTTTCTTTGTGGTAGAGAGATCATGTTTGTTCTATATTTATTATGATACCTATGTTCTGTTTATTATTATTACAGAGGCCAGCCAGCCCTCTAACCGATAGCTCTCAGCTACCTCATCGGCAAAATTTATCTACTCGCCATGCCTCCCTTCGGCCCCAGATTCCCACTACTTGCTCGCTATGGAAGTAGCTGACCTACCATTTATTTACGTCTCGTTGTCGGCTTAACGCATTACCACACGAGTTCGAACGATGTAATCACATCTGTGATAACGAAATGAACCTCACACCACAATTACTTAGAGATCTAATATATAAAGCAGTATGTCCGTATGTTTGTACGTGTTGCATACAAATCTACAGTTTTGTTCCAATCTTTATGAAATATTGTACACGTAAGCTTCAATCCATGAGGACGGTCGCCGTAAGTGTAAGAATCACATACGATATATAGTTCACGAGATGTGACGTCATAAACAATGAGATGCGCGAAAAACTGCTGCATTTTGCGACAATGCTGCTCATTTTCTCCTAAACCATTGGACCGATTTCAACCAAATTTGGTACACACATTCATTACCGTGACGTACCAATTACTGCGTGGATAAGAATCTCATACGGCACATGGCTCAAAAGATATTACGTGATAACCAATAGAAATCGCAAAAAATGCCATATAATGCGGCGAGGCTTTATTCACACACAGTATGAGAATGACCAAACTTTAAACATAATTTCAAACCTTTATTATACTTTTCCCCGCTGACAACCATAGCAAAATGATGAAAGGAAATAGGTTTCTCGCCTACTACCTTTCCGCTGTTTATGCAGTAAAACTACGACATTCAGTATGACGTTGTAATTTATAATTTCTTCAATACAAATTGTAGCCATAGGATATTTTACAGACTGTATACACGCATATAGTTGAATGTACCTACTAAATTATATCACAGTACGACACGTATTTCATGAGATATGAGCACATAAACAGTAACGTTCCGCTGTTCATGGACTACAGCTACGGCATTCGGTATGACAATTTTTAATTTCTACACTACATATTGTAGCCGCATGAAATTTTACAGACAGTATACACTCATATAGGTGAGTGTACCTTCTAAATTGTGACAGAGTATGTCACATAGTTCATGAGATATGATCACATAAACAGTAACGTTCATGGAAAACCGCTCCATCATGCACCAAGTTTTCATCTATTACTTCTGTACTCCTAATTGTATTCCCAAGAGAATTTACAGACATACAGCCCTTATACAAATGAATATATACCTGAAAAATGGCAGGAATAAGTGAATAAATACCCGGGCAACGCCGGGTTTTCAAAAAATGTTCAAATGTTTGTAAAGCTTATGGGACTTAACTACGGGGTCATCAGTCCCTAAACTTACAAAATACTTATGAACTACTTACGAACTAGGACGGCACAAATATCCATGCCCAAGGGGGGATTCGAACCCCCGACCGTAGTGGCCGTGCTGACCGTGACTGGAGCGCCTCAGTCACCTCGGCCACCGCGGCCGGCGCCGGGTTTTCAGCTAGTACATATGTATACTATGTTCGGATATGTCCGAAAGAACAGACACCTATTCCAGTGTATATGTACTTCGTAAAATTTCTCTGATGGGTACAATAACAAAAATAAGCCGTGCATAAATAAAGATTTTATCGTTACCAAAAGGAGAAAGGCCGGCCGCGGTGGCCGCAGAGACTTAGGCGCTTGAGTCACGGTCTGCACGGCCACTACGGTCGGGGGTTCGAATCCCCCCTCGGATATGGATATTTGTGCCGTCTTTAGTATAAGGTAGTTCATAAGTAGTTTGTAAGTTTAGGGACTGATGACCCCGTAGTTACGTCCCATAAGCTTAACAAACATTTGAACATTTGAAAAGGAGAAAATCGTACTTTAATACATTATTCGATTAAAAGTTTTGAGACACCCCTATGTAATCAGGCGTGCCGCAGTGGATACCGCGGTTCCCACTAGATCACCGAAGTTAAGCACCATCCTCCTTAGCTAGTACTTTGATTGTTCTGAATCTGGATCTGTTGAGTGCAGTTGGCAAGCGGGATGCAGTCAGCCCTTGTGAGGCCAAATTGAAGTGCTATTTGAATGAGAAGTAGCGGCTTCTGTCACGAAAACCGGTACATCGAGAGGGAGAGGGAGAAGGTGACCATGTCCATCTCCATACGTTGACTACTTCAGGCGGACGATGATACGGCGGCCGATCGGTACTCGCTGGTCCTTTCAAGGCCTATGGATGAGCTATCGACTATGTAATGAGCTATCGACGACTAGAAGTCACTGAAGGCGGATCACCACTATAAAAAGCGGCGGGAAATATTGTGTTGCTATTTGAGAAGCAATAACAGGTGAAGAAGGATTGGTCAGGAGAGTTCACTGACGTAAAAAAGCCAGAGTACAAAATCGAAACGGGCATTTCAGTCCGCATAAAGGCGTCCAAGTAATTATAAAGTGTAAACGCGAATGTACAACCAATAGCGAACAGATACCAGCCAGCCTTCATGTACTGAAGTACATCTACATCTATGTTCGGCAATCCACCGCAAGGTGCGTGGCGGAGGATACCCGGTACCACTACTAGGCATTTATTTCCTATTCCACTCCCAAACTGAACGAGGAAAAAAAGAATGCCTATATGCCTCCGTACGAGCCCTAATTTCTCTTATCTTGTCTTTGTGATCTTTACGCGAAATGTAAGTAGGCGGCAGCAAGATCGTACTACACTCAGCTTCAAATTCCGGCCCTCTAAATTTACTTAACAGAAATTCACGAAAAGAACGTCGTCTTTCTTCCAGCGATCCCCAATTGAGTTGCCGGAGCATTTCCGTGACACTCGCGCATTGGTCGAACCTACCGGTAACAAATCTAGCTGCTCGCCTCTGAACCGCCTCTATGTCTTCCTTTAAACTGATCTGCTGCGGGTCCCAAACACTTGAGCAATACTCAAGACGTGGTCGAACAAGCGATTTACACGCGGTATCCTTCAAAGATGAAGTACATCTTCCAAAATTTCTTCCAATAAACCGAAGTAGACTGTTCGCCTTACTCACAACTGTCATTACATGTTCGTTCCATTTCATATCGCCTAGATATGGGAACGACGCGACAGTATCAAGGAGCTCACTATTAATGCTGTATTCAAACATTGTGGAATTGTTTTTCCTACACATGTGCATCACCTTACATTTTTTACGCATAGAGCTAGCTGCCATTCTTCAAACCAACTAGTTAGGGTTTTCCAGACTTTTTGTCACTGCGCACCACTTACCACCTTTAGATATTTCGACGTACCAATGTAGCTCATTTACCTTAAACGACACCTGAGGTGGTGGATACGGCTGGGGAGGGGCCAGTGCAGAAGGTAGAACGACAAATTACGACTGCCGCAGAGGTGAGGATTTAAGAATAAAACTTTCTCTCTGCAGCGGAGTGTGCGCTGATATGAAACTTCCTGGCAGATTACAATTGTGTGCCGGAACAGGGACTCTAAACTGCGCCCTTGGCCTTTCCGCGGGCAAGCGCACTACCGACTGCGCTATCCCGACACGACTCACGATGCCGCCTCACAACTTTACTTCCGCCAGTACCTCGCCTCCTACTCTCCTGCGAAACTTGCAAGACTAGCACTCCTGGAAGAAAGGATATGGTGGATACATGGCTTAGCCACAGCCTAGGTTTCGCATGAGAACTTCTGTGAAGTTTGGAAAGTAGAAGGCGAGGTACTGGCGAAAGTAAAGATGTGAGGCGGCATCGTGAGCCGTGTCGGGATAGCACATTCGGTAGTGCGCTTTCCCGCAAAAGGCAAAGGACCCAGGATCGAGTCCCGGTTCCGGCACACAATTTTAATCTGCCAGGAAGTTTCATATCAGCGCACACTCCGCTGCAGAGTGAAAGTTTCATTATGGAAATGATTATACGTTTGTATGGTCCTCCTGAGTGATTGATTCTTAAAGGTTACATTTAGAACTTCCGTTATCCGTTTGCTTTCTTTTATTACTCTCCCGGCATGATTAACGAGTGACTGGATGGTCGGCATTGACCCGCTTATCGATTTTACATAGGATCGGAATTTCTTCGTGTTCTCGGAAAGTTCTTTTCCGAAGGTATGGCTGTGGTAATTATTGTATGCTTCGCGCATTATCTTTTTATAAACGCACGAATCTCTACTAATTTTTGCCTGTCTTGATTTGAGTGTTCTTTTTGCAATCGAGGTGCAAACAGCCTTTGCTTTCACAGTAGCTTTCTGATATTATTATAATACCACGGTGGATGTTTTCCATCCTTAGTCGCCTTTATAGGCACATATTTTTCTAACCCTTTATTTACAATGCATTTAAATTTAGTCCACAATTCCTCTACATCCATTGTTCCGGAACTAAACGATGTCTAGTCATTTTCTAAATGCGATGCTAAAAGTTGCTTATCGGCTCTTTCTAACAAAAACACAAACACGCTCCTAGCCTTCTCGATTGGTTTATTAGCTTTGGTCACCACTTACCCTCTGACGCCATCATGATCGCTAACTCCTGTATCTGCACTGACATCGTTAATAAGGTGGGCCTATTTGTAGCTATCAGGTCTAAAATATTCCCAGTGCGTGTCGGCTGTCGGTTTAACTGCTCAAGACAGTTTTCGGAAAACGTATCCTATAGTAGTTTGCAAGACTGCTTGTTTGTACCGCCTGTAATAAAACTAGCGAGGTACCAATCTATACTACGGATACCTACGCAGTACCGGGCGTAGACTTTTTTTTGAATGACTACAGCAGCACTGACGGACCCGTAAAAACCCCCAACTACTAACTTTCCTTCTCGTAGATCTGTTATACGTGCCCACTTCACAATTACTCTCAACTTCGAGCTCGGTGGAAACAATATATTTGACCACTGCAATGAACAATCCCCCCTCCAGTCGTGTTTGAGCTGTCTTTCCGATATACATTCCACTCCTCGCTAAATATTTACGAGCTTGCCACATCATGATTTAGCCAACTTTCGGTGCCTAAAACTATCTGAGCACAATATACTCCCTGCAGCGCAGTATACTCTAAACGTTTACGGCTAATACTTTGATAGTCGAATTATTGTTCTGAATGCGGCCTGAATTCGCTTGCTGAATTCTGACTGGCGACTGCTCATCAGAGCTAGCTCCTAGCGTAACAAACTTCACGCCCACCCCACAAGTACTCAGCTACTCGAGCAGCTGCTTCCTTGGTGTAGTGCACCACTGATGTATCTAGTGGCGTCCTACAATTCCCCACCCGATAACGCAGATCTAGAAATCTGCAACCATGACTGTCAAAGGGTCGGCGAAGCCTCTGGTTCAGACCCTCCACTCGGCTCCAAACCAAAGGACCCCAATTAATCCTGGGAACAATTCTACAAATCGACAGCTCTGCTTGCACCCCGCGTGCGAGCCAAGCAGTCATCACCAATTCCACCAGCCGCCTGTAGGAACTGAGGATGTTCTCAGAACCCAAGCGACAAGCGTGAATGGTGCTGACGTGAACCAGAACTTGCAGCCGACCGCACGATAGCCGTCAGCAAGGCCGCCTCCATATCTCGAATGAGGCTCCCCGGCAGACCTATCAGTGCTCTAGAGCCGGTCAAAACGGCCTCCACTCCCGCTCGGTTCCCGCAGCGCTCGCGCCTCGCTCTCGACGGCTGACTGCGGGTAAAGGCTTGGTAGAGGGGGAGCAATGACGTCACACTCGCGAGAGCGAGACGTTTCGGGCAGGACGAGTCACGATAGTCCCAGGTTCACGTCGCGCCCGCCGGGACGAGCTGAGCTTGGCTGAGCCGCCTGAGCCTAGTCGGCGCACGCCGCCGGCTGCGTGTTCACACTGCGCGCCGGACGTACACGAGACAATAAAGGGGGAAAATACACTTTTTCGATTTTCACGTTGTAAAAATTGTTGATGGTATACACGATTACGCTACATCGTTTTATGAAATTAGTTTTTCCTTACTAGCTTTGCCTTGCCCGTGAAAAAATAAAAAGGCTAATTTTCATTCCGCACAAGTTTTTAGTTCCGTAACGCTCCTCACTCGATTTTGATGAAAGTATGCGTTTAAAAAATCTGATTTTTGGACACATTATAGTAAAACATCTTAGCTTTCGTATAAGACATTCACCTTTTCGTAATTCCAAACAGTCGTTTTCAAATGACGCTATTTCTCAAGTATATGCACTTTATTTACATATCGTGTATTGAAAAAGTTAGATAGCGGGCAGGTTACTGTTCTGTGATTTTTAGACCATATATTACAGCGAGTGAAATGGAGCTAAAAGAACAAAAAAACTTTTTGAAATGGTAATCGCACTGATATCTACCTCCTTTCACAAGTAATTGCAAGTTATCTGAGCGCCCTCTGGCCGCGATCACAAGTCTACGAACTCAGCCTGTGTTGAGCGTAGCGTGAAGCACTGCAGTGCCGAAAAATCTGAATTGCTGGCTACGTTTGTCGATCCCTCGTGATGTGTTAAAGATCCATAATCAGAGAACGACAATGAACTAATTTTTCTTGGGTGGCAACCGATTACAATGGACAACTATCTGCTACGGTTTTACAGCAGATCGTACTTGACTTTGAGAGGCATACATCTGGTTTTTCCACATAATACAGTTCATGGAATTTATATTTCATGTTTGGAACTAGAAGAGAAGAACAAAGTAATGTAATCTGCGACTTTGCTCTTAATGGACTGAAATAAAATTTTGTGACATTACAGTTAACGGCTTTCTAGTTGCAGATGAACGATAAAGTCAAAAGATATTTATAATTATTGATGCATCTACTCCTAAGACACAATATATACCTTTTCGCTTTTGTAGCTTTCGGAAAATGTGTTCCCACAGGGTGAAAATAATTGTATACAGTGCGTCCGACATAAATGCGGTACTTTCACGTCTGAGATGTAAGTAAGAATGAACTGAGTTGCTTTTAGTAACCTGTCTGAGACGAACAACGTTTCTACGAACGTTTTGCTGTATCATTTGAAGACAATTTTCTTTGTCTGCAAGATGGTACTTTCGAATCTTCAACATACGCTGGTTTACTTTAGCCTCAGACACTGCAGGACAGGTCAGTAAAGGATGAGAAGCGTCTGTCACTTTTTCTAATTTTTTTTTCCGAGGGAAGGGGAGAGCTTGTCCCCAGCTATAAGGAATCCCAACCCACTGTCAGCAGAAGATCGATTGCTGGCCACTTCAAGAATCCAGGTAACAGTGCATTGATTTTATTATATTATATATTAAAAGAATCTACGAAAACTAAAGTCAGTCGGACAGACTAAACTACCCAACTGATTTCCTTCATTTTTTGTGTAAAACTAGAGGTATTCATCCACTTTTTCTACACTCAAACGGGATTTCCTTCTGTATATTTCTTATGGGGATGCCCTGGCTGTAAACTAAAGTCATTCTGTCAGGCCGTTCTATCCGACCCATTTCCTTCATTTTCGCTTTAAAAGAAAGGTATTTATTCGCAGATTTGTCATCAAGTATCATAATTAACTTAAGTCTCCCCTTCCTTTACTTTCATTCAAAGGCGTGATCCTTCTGTCCTTGCATTGAATATTTTAATCGGTTTGTTTTAGGATATCTTCGGTTCTAAATAAAGTACACAGTTCTCTTTGACCTAACAACACTCAACGGATCAAGATATTTCATTTGTGCTTTTAAACACTTGCACGGATTGATTCTGAATTGCCGTGGAAATTGCGTGAACATTAAACTTTACTTCCATGTCTTCCCAACGTTTTAGTCATTCCACTAACGGTGCGAAGTATTTGCACGGGTCTTATTCGCACGGGTCCTCTATCTTTCAAACGTTCAAATGTTTTTGAAGCTTATGAGACTTAACTACGGGGTCATCAATCCCTAAACTTACAAACTACTTATCAACTACCTTATACTAAGGACGGCACAAATATCCATGCCCGAGGGGGGATTCGAACCCCCGACCGTAGTGGCCGTGCAGACCGTGACTGGAGCGCCTCAATCCCCTCGGCCACTGCGGCCGGCTCCTCTATCTTTCTTATATATTAAAAGAATCTATTTTATAATTATAATTGATTTTAAATAAGTGTTTTGATATGAATTTAAGAAAACACAAGCTTATATAATATTCTGTATACTGTTACTATCTATAATAAATATTTTTAAATGATAAATATTTAATTTTAATTATTTCCAATTCACATGACTGGTCACTAATGCTGCAAAGTATTTGCACAGGTCGCCTAGTTTTATTACTATTGTTCTCACACTGTAGTGAACCGTCGAATTTTTTGAACATAAGAAATAGATGGTAATGCAGTCGTTCCATCCATGTAGACTAACGTTTAAGAGAGTATTTCCTTCCTTTAACATTCGATATCTTTAATATTCCCGGCGCGAGCCGGCGCCGGCACGAACCGATTGGGGTATGGTGTTGCTTCTGCAGCACAAGTATCACAAGTCTCCAGCCTGCTTTCAGCTGAAGCTCCTCTGCATGATTTTTTTTTTCAATTATACTTATGATAATATGTTTATTTTTCTCCTATTACTATTAATTCTTTAATATGAATTTACAAAATTAAGAAATGTTTAGTTTTTCACATAAGGAAAAACTTTCCTAAATGTTAGTCGAAATTAATGGGATGGGTCCATACCACATATTTCTAATGTGTTTATAATTCTATGAGTCACTACAGTGTGCAAACAATAGTAATAAAATTACAAAATCAATTAACAGTTAGCTGGCTCAAAGTAGTTGGCAGTGAACAAGTACTGGTCACACCTGTGTTTCCTTCGATCTGCCACTGACAGTGACAGTGGGTGACGATCCCTTGTTGCTGGCCACAAGCCCACTAAGAACGAAAAAACAAATCACAACATGAAACAAATGACACCTGCTTCTCATCCTTTACTGATCTGCAGTGTCTGAGGCTAAAGTAAATCTGCGCGTTTTCCTTTCATTTAAAGTGTAAAAATCGATATGAAAGTACCATGGATACAGGGAAAATTGTGAGATTCAGGAAATGTTCATAGAAAAGCAGTTCCCATCAGACAGCTTCCTAACAAAATAAATAAAAATTCCGAGAACCGTGTAGAGTTGTTTGAAAGTGGAGATGAGCTGAAACATAGTACAGCGTGTACATAAATCTGGCACACCTGACGTACCCCCCCATGGCCAAAAGTTGCAGCATCCCTTATCAGGAAGTAATTAAATGTCTTTAATTTTACTGTTATGTACTCCTACTTTAGTCTCGGTCTGAGGGATGTGAGACACTGTATATAAATTGTTTCACCTTGTGGTAGAACATTTTCTGGGAGTTACAAAAGCGAAAATTAAGAGAAGGTTCAAATGTTTGTTAAGCTTAAGGGACTTAACAGCGGGGTCATCAGTCCCTAAACTTACAAACTACTTATGAACTACCCTATACTAAAGACGACACAAATATCCATGCCCAAGGGGGCAATTCGAACTCCCGACCGTAGCGGCCGTGCAGACTGTGACTGGCACGCTGCAGTCCCCTCGGCCACCGCAGCCGGATTAAGAGAAGGCTAAATAGTGTAATCTTAGGTGTAGATGCATCAATAAATGTAAGTATATTTTTGGGTTTCTTCCGTTTATTATCCTCAACTAGAAAGTCATTGAGCAGAATTTCAGAAATTTTATTTCAGTCCATCAACAGCAAATTCGCAGTTTACATTAAATGTTTCTTCTCTTGTAGTTTGAAACACGAAATATGTATTCCATTAATTGTACAATATGGACAACAAACTACTTGTATACCTCTTAAGTGAAGTATTATCTTACATAAAACCATAGCAGATCATTGTCCCTTGTAATCGGTTGCCACCCAAGAAAAATTAGGGTATAGCTATATTCTGGCTATGAATTATTAACACATCACGAGGGACCGACATACGTGGCCAGCAAATAATTTTTTCGGCACTGCAGTGCTTTACTCCACGCTCAACGCACGCTGAGTTCGTAGGCTTGCGGACGCGACATGATGCCGCTCAGATAACTCACAATTACTTGTGAAAGGAGGTCGATATCAGTGCGATAACCATTTCAAAAACTTTTCTGTTCTTTTAGCTCAGTTTCACTCGCTGTAATGTACGGCATAAAATGCATAGTACAGTAAGCTGCCCGCTATCGAACTTTTTCAATATACGATTTGTAAATCAAGTGCGCATACCTGACAAAAAGCATAATTTGCAAACGATTGTTACGAATTTCGGAAAGGTGAATGTTTTATTGTAAAGCGAAGATGTTGTACTACCCTGTGTCCAAAAATCAGATTTTTTAACCGAATACTTTCATCAAAATCGAGTGAGGAGCTTTACGAAACTGAAAACTCGTGCGGAATGAAAAGTGGACTTTTTATTTTTTCACAGGCAAGGCGAAGCTTGTAATGAAAAAATAAGTTGATAAACCGATGCGATGTGGTCTTATATACCGTCAAAATTTCTTACAACTTGAAAATCGAAAATGTTGTTTTCCCCCCTCTTTTTCGTCTTGGCACATCCACGCTCGGCTCGGCCCGGCCGGCAATGTGAACGCAGCCTCGGAAACGTGTGCCGGACGGGCGCAAAAATTAACGGCGTCGTGAAAGGGGCTGGCCGTGCGCATGCGCACTGCTGTCTGCTGTTCCACGTGCCAGCCGGGAGTACCGAGTCTTCTCACTCCCAAGACTGCATTATCGGCACGGCCGGCTCCCGGGTACGGCGGTCTCGCTAGCCGCTCCCTCTGGCGGGAACGAGCGGGAGCCAGGCCGCGTTTGACGGCCTCTAAAGTGCTCGTTGTTCTTTCCGGATCACGACGATATCTGCGTAAAGAGCTCCATCACGCGTCTAACATTTGAGCTCCTAATAACTAATAATCCCCTCCTCCTGTGCATTTGCTCGGACCCTGCTGAAGGAGTGGCCACACTTTCACTCACAGGACGAACGGGCGTGGCCGGACGGCCAGCCACCACATTGGCCTTCCGCCTCGAGCGACGCGAACGACGTTCAATCCGCCAATTCCCTTGCGGAGAAGGCGGCTTGAGCATGTCCGGTACACCTGAAGTTTCCTCGACATCAGGAGCAGACAACGAAGCATGAGACATCTGAGGTGTCCCACTCTACACACCCGAATCCCCACTACTGCTGTACCCTGAGGCAGCGGCCTGAAGAAGGATGACTGTAGCCAGCAGAACGCTCAGCTGTTCGCGAACTGTGGCAGCTCCTCCTTCTCCTACGTCCGCACGCAGCAGACACACATCCTATCCATCTCACGATTCACTTAACTAAATTGCGTGTGGAAACAAAATTATCGACTTGTAACTAGTCTAGTACTTTAATAAAGGCGGCTGGCAGTTGAGTGAACTGTGGCCAGAGATACCTAAACTGTCAAAAACAACGAAAGTGCCTCTGCCTCTATGGATCACAGTATTATCAAATACGCGAGAACAAAAGCTTTCTAAAAAGCGACAACACACGAAATAAATGACAAGTAAGAAAAATACAGTTAATACTTAAATTACGTAGCTTGCAGCACAAACGAAATCTGCCTTGTACGGGGGAATAAACTTCTTAAAAACAGAAGCACTTACGAAAATGAAGAAACTTTACTGGTAATGAAAATGCACACAAATTAAATTATGATACTTAGCGCTCTGAACGATGTGACACTGGCATCAGTTGACAGTACTGTCGGGCGATGCGGAGGGTGGGTGTTAAAGTAAATATGAAACCATTCGAAGAAAGCACTCGTAACTTGCCGCGTGGGAGTAGCCGAGCGGTCTGGAGCGCCACGTTTCGGATCGCGCGACCTCCCGCGTCGGAGGTTCGAATCCTCCCTCGGGTATGGATGTGTGTGTTGTCCTTAGGTTAGTTTAACTTAGTTTAGGTAGTTTGTAAGTCTAGGGACTGATGACCAACGTGGTTTGGTCCCACAGAATTACAAACATTTGAATATTTGATCTCGTAAGTTCCTGAATGCTACCATCAGTCCATCTAGCACAAACATTCTGAGAAGCGAGTACTAAAGAAGAAGTACAACGGTCGAGCAGCTCCTGGTAAGCCACATGGTATGATGTACATCTACAGCTACATAATTACTCTGCAAATCAAATTTATGTGCATGGAAGACGGTTCATCGAACCGTCGTTATGCTATCTGTATACCGTTCCATTCTCCAACAGCGCGCTGGAAACAGGAACATCTGAATCTTTCGTTTTCGATCTGATTTTATTATGATGATCATGTCGCCCTATGTAGGTGACTGCTTTCCCCCATTCCGCGACAAATTAAAAAGAGCCAACTTCGTGGGGAACACACAATGCGCAACAATACTCCAAATAAGGACGCGCAAGTGTAGTGTAGGTAGTTTCTTTAGTAGAAATGTTGCATCTTATAATTGTTCTGACAATTCTGTCCAATTAAATATTTTACTAATTGTAATTCCAATGTATTTAATTGAATTAACGGCCAATACTTTGACTTATTAATGGTGTAAATAAAGTTTAATGAATGTCTTTTAGTGGTTATATGGATGAGTTCACACTTTTCCTTATTTATGGTCAATTTCTAATTTTTGTACTAAGAAGATACGTTATTCAAATCGTGTGACTTTGCTAACCCATAAATGACGCATTATCCGCGAACATTCTAAGAAAGCTGCTGATATTGTCTCCAAAAGCGGTTATAAATATAAGGAATAGTAGGGGTCCTAGAACACTTCCCTGGGGAACGTCAGATATCACTTCTGTTTTACTCCACGACTTTCAGTATGTTACTACTTACTGTGTCCTTCCTGAGCAGAAATCGAGAATCCAATCGCACAACTGTAGTGATATCCATAGGCATGCTATTTGATTAGTGGCCGCTTGTGACGTACAGTATTAAAAGTCTTCCTAAATCTAGAAACTTGGAGTCGATTTAAGATCCCTTGTTGATAGCATTCACCACTTCATGTGCGTAAAGAGCTATTTGTGTTTAATAAGAACGATACTTCCTGAATCGGTGTTAACTACGCGTCAATAGGTCGTTCTCTTGTGGTACCCTTGAGGAGGCTCAGCATTAACTTGTTGGGTACTGGTGAGCGCCGTCAGTCCTCTGACACCGTAACCTCTGGACACGCTTCAGCGATCGCGGTGTGGCGCGGTGGTGGAACTTTGTGTTCCCCGGGGAATGGGGATATTGGCTTGTCCATCCAGGTCGCTAAGAAGCAAAGTACCCCTATTTAAAGGAAAAAAAGGAGGGGAAAAAACCTGAATCTCAAGGCGTGCTGCGTACTGATGCGATGCAGGGCTGTTGAGGCGGATCCTTCGCTATCGGGCAACCCCTGCTGATACTGCCGAACCTCAGAAGTACAAGACTTACCTAGACAAGCGGTTCACTGTCTAAGAGGACATTTATTTTCCTAGCTGCTCTTGGGACCAAAATGGATACTTAGGCGTTTTCCTTTACACCTCCAATTGGGATGATTCAAGTTCAAGTGTTTGTATAGTCTATGGGACTTAACTACGGGGTTCAAAAAATCAAATGTTTGTTAAGCTTATGGGACTTAACTACGGGGTCATCAGTCCCTAAACTTACAAACTACTTATGAACTACTTACGAACTAGGACGGCACAAATATCCATGCCCGAGGGGGGATTCGAACCCCCGACCGTAGTGGCCGTGGAGACCGTGACTGGAGCGCCTCAGTCCCCTCGGCCACCGCGGCCGGCTATTGGGATGGGTGTACCACTTGGGAGGGGGGGTACCAACAACCAAACAAACACGAGGGCTATGGTATCCAGTCGTTCCTAAAAAAATTTATGCTGAAAATGTTAACCAGAATGTGTTTCTTGTTGTTGAAAGAAAAGTATGCTCCTTCCAAAAATTGTAGCCCTTCTATATCATCAAAGGTTCAGAAGGAATTGCAAGTAGCATGAAATTGATAAAACGGTTTTGGAATGGTGCCCTGTTGGTAGAAACATCAAATTCCCAAACAGAAGTCAAACATTCAAACAGCTAAGAAAATGTTCAAATGTTTGTAAATCTATCGGACCAAACGGTGTGGTCATCAGTCCGTAGCTTACAAACTACTTAAACCTAGGTAAACTAACCTAAGGACAACACACACACCCATGCCCCAGGGAGGACTCGAACCTCCACGGCGACTAACCGCGCGCTCCGCAGCGAGACGCCTTAGACCGCTCGGCTACTCCACCGCGGCCAAACAGCTAAGAGCCTTGGGGAATATCATATAGAAACAGAGCTACACGGTACCTTGAATTATAGTAAGGGCGTAGTCTTTGAAGAGATCAAAAGAGATTAACTAAATGAAGAATGGGCTGCAGAAGGCATAGTTGATGTGCAAAGTATTTATATAGGGGTGGATGGAGAACTTATCGAATCCGAGTTCTTCATCCTAACTTCCAATAGTCCTCGACTACCTGAGCATGTGAAGGCAGGTTTTCAACGCATAAAATTAATGCCCTACATCCTTAACCCCATGCGCTGTTTAAGTGTCAGCGCTTTGGGCATACAAATGTTCAAATGTTTGTATAGCTTAGGGGACTTAACTACGTGGTCATCAGTCCCTAAACTTAAAAACTACTTATGAACTAGCTAATCCTAAGGACGGCACAAATATCCATGCCCGAGGGGGGATTCCAACTCCCGACCGTAGTGGCCGTGCAAACCGTGACTGGAGCGCCTCAGTCCCCTCGGCCACCGCGGCCGGCTTTGGGCATACCTTCTGGGATGAAAGGGAGTAGCCACTTGTGGCAAATGTTGTAAAGCTGCACACGAAGGGTTTGATTGCACATCACCTACAAAGTGTTTCAATTATTCAGGTGACCATCCAGTCTGGAGTGGGACTGTAGGGTTTCCCATGAGGAAAAGAAGATGCAGGAAATTAAAACAACTAAGCGTCTCTCTTACGCTGAGGCTAAAAAGACCTTCGAGGCAATACAGCCTCCTGTGTTTATCATATCTTTCGCTTCTGCTCTGCAAAATCCGATTGCCAAAGCTAATTTCTCCACATGTTGTTAGTATAGACACCAACACCTGCCCTTGCCAATACACATGTAACGCAGCAGAAGAGCCAACGCCCGTAGCCCCAACCAATAACAGCCAAAAAAGTTACGGGTAGCGCTTTTGCAGGGATTGTGCTACTTCTTACTACAGAACCCGCCGCCACAACCAATAACAAAGCTGCAACCACGTACACTGTATCCACTACAAAGCAACCTAAGTACAAAAAAGCTACCGGAAAGTCCTAATCACAAATGAAACAAATATGAAACTGTCAGACTATGTCGAATTTACCGTTCCTGACCAGTCGTGAGGCCCAGTTAGCAGCATATGGAGCTGGATGTCAATCTGGGGCAAACTTCTCGCCGGAACACTGAACATCGATCAAGTTCAGTATCCCCGTCTAGGCGGAAAGAGAGTCGAGGTACAACCTTCGTGATAGATGGCTTCCATACTGCAGTAGAACTTGCAAGGATTCAGGATAACGTTAAAATTTCCAATCCTTCTTATACATAACGTCACTTCCACTTCATCAGTTTTATTTCCCAGTAAGAATTCTTATGACTCCACTATTGTTTAGTTTTTCTGCACACTTCACTTAACAACATGTTGTGAATTGCACCATAATGCTTACACCTTGTCTCAAGCTACATCGGAAAACTGAGTATCTTACTGGTGCTAATTTCAGAGAATTTTGTATCATAGCCAAAATTCCTGTTGATTGTGATCCCTTCCACCTAAAAAACAGTGTTTACTTGAAGGAAATTAGGGTATTTACTTTACACCATATTAATGACAACTGCACCGTACTTGAAGGTACACTCTCCTCCCAGTTCTCATAAAACCCGGAAAAATAAAACTAAAGTAACTAATGTTAACATAAAAATAAACATAGTATCTCTCAAACAGCCTTGTACAAACCGGCCATTAGAATTCTCTAGTTTTCTTCAAGTTAGTAATCCACTCATTGACTCTATTACTTCTACTGGCTTTCCTGCCTGTTTCTCCACCGACAACCTTGTCTAATCCAAATCAATTCTTTATCCTCACAGATAAACTCTCAAATCTACTGTTATGTCGTTCCGAGACCTATACGAAACAATCCACCGCGTATTGCACTTCGATTTCCTCTACACGCCCGATACCAATATTCATCTTATTACTCAAATTAGAAAACCTAAACGTAAAATCTCTAGTACACTAAGAATATGAGTTGACATGTTTTGATTACCCTCAGTACGTATATAAATTTTAATTCCATCCATCCTTAGTATAAAACCGCTTAACATCATTAAATGCTCGTATAGGAACGTGTAATATTCGTTCATCTAGATAGTATAAAAATTGTAATCCCAACCATCTTCATTCCACATACCGGCCAACACAATTGGCATACTTCGTTCATAACAGGTAACATCGTTTAGACAGTGTAAAAATATAGATTTATCCCCTGAGGTAAAACTTCCTTCACAAGTACGTAATTAACTTCATTTTAAATTTGTAAACACTTTGTTATCATTTTTAAAATGTTACGACTGCCTACTATACATCTACATCCATACTCCGCAAGCCACATCACGGTGTGCGGCGGATACGGTCGGGGGTTCGAATCCCCCCTCGGGCATGGATATTTGTGCCGTCCTAGTTCGTAAGTAGTTCATAAGTAGTTTGTAAGTTTAGGGACTGATGACCCCGTAGTTAAGTCCCATAGACTTTACAAACATTTGAACATTTTGTGCGGCGGAGGGTACTATGAGTGCCTTTCTCACTTCTTCCTATTACATTCGTTTATGGTTCGCGGCAAAAATGATTGCCAGTATGCCTCCTCGTATATCCTAATCTCTCTGATCTTATCTTTGTGGTCGCTTCGCGCGATATACGTAGGAGGAAGCAATATTTTGGTTGACTCATGAAACGTACACTCTCGGGAAGCCCATAACGCCATACAGATCGCCTCTTTTCCAGCATTTAGCACAGAAATTTCCTAATCATCTCTGTGACGCTCTCGCGCTTGCTGAATGAACCCGTAACGATTCGTGCTGCTCCCCGTTGGATCCTCTACTTCCTCCATTAACCCCACCTGGTACGTATCCCACACTAATACTCAAGCGCTGGCCAAACGAGAGTTTTGTAACTTGATTTCCTTTTTGTTGAACCACACTTCCTGAGGATTCTTTCACTGAATCTCAGTCTGACATCTGCCTTACCCATGACTAATTTTATGTGATCGTTCTATTTAAAGTCGCCTCTTATGACTGCCACCAGGTATGTATGGAAGTAACCGTGTCCAATGTTTGTCCTGCTATTGCGTAGTTATACAAGAAAGGATTTTTCTTTCTATTTAAACGCAGAACCTTACACTTGTTTTTGTTGAGGCTCAATTGCTATTCCCTGCACCACGCGTCAATGCGCTGCAGATCCTTCTGCAATTCACTACCCTCTTCCCGTGTTGCGACTTCTCTATAAGTTACAGCATCATCCGCAAAAAGCTCCATTGAACTTTCGATGTTATTTAGGAGGTCATTTATATGTACTGTGAAAACCAACGGTCCTATAACACCCCCGTGGAGCATACCTGAGATCAAATGTCTGAAGTCTTCTCTTGTTGATAAAGACATGCTGTCGTCTGTTAGCTAGGAACGTCTCAATCCCGTGACACAGCTGATCTGATATTCCATATGCACGAACTATGTTCATCAGGCGACGGTCTGGATGATATCGAACGTCTTGCGGAAGTCTATAAACACGGAAGCTACCTGCAATCCTGTATTTACTGCCCTCTGGATCGCGTGGATGAATAGCGCCAGTTGTATTTCACACGATCGCTGCTTTCGGAAACCATAGCGATTTCTACAAAGGAGATTTCCGGCCTCAATAAATGACATAATATTCGAACATAAAATGGGTTCCAAAATTCTGTAAGTAACCGATGTCAGAAATGTAGGCCTAAAGTTTTACACATCTGATCAACGGTCCTTCTTGTATACGGGAATGAACTGCGCTTTTTAACAATCCTTGGGAACATTTCGCTGTCCAGACCTTTGGTACGCTGCCGCTAGAGGGGAAACACGTTCCTTTGCATACTCCGTGTAAAATCGAATTGGTATCCTGTAAGGTCCAGCGGCCTTTCCTCTGTTAAAATAATTCAGTTGTTTTTCTATCCCTCTGACACACTGCGATTTTGGCGTTTGGGCGATGTTTTAGATGGGGAACTACCGAGCAACTCTCCTCTTTGAAACAGATTTGCGAAAAGATATTTTATATTTCGACATTTTGTGTATCATCCTCTGTTTCAACACCATTATGATTACAGGGTGTCTGGATATCGCTGCGGCGGAGCGCATTGAGGCGCTATGCTACGATGCGCGAGGCCGTTCCACGTCGGGGGTTCAAATGTTCAAATGTTTGTTAAGCTTATGGGACTTAACTACGGGGTCATCAGTCCCTAAACTTACAAACTACTTATGAACTACTTACGAACTAGGACAGCACAAATATCCATGCCCGAGGGGGGATTCGAACCCCCGACCGTAGTGGCCGTGCAGACCGTGACTGGGGCGCCTCAGTCCCCTCGGCCACCACGGCCACCACGGCCGCCCTCGGGCATGGATGTTTGTACTGTCTTTAGTATAAGGTAGTTCATAAGTAGTTTGTAAGTTTAGGGACTGATGACCCCGCAGTTAAGTCCCATAAGCTTTACAAACATTTGCTTTTCGTCTGGATATCTGGTTTCGACCCTTTTACCGATTGGACGTAGGAGCAAAATTTCTTAGGACTTTCTGCCAAGTCGGTGTACAAAATATTGCTCACAAAGTCGTTAAACGCCTCCCGCATGGCCATTCTTACGCTAATTTTTGCATCATGTAACTCATGCTTGTCTGCTAGAGTTTGGCTACGTGTTTATTTCCGGTGTAGTTGTATTTGCTTTCATAACTATTTCCGAACTCGATTGTTGAAACACGATCGACCTTTCCCATCGCTCATAATTTTACTTAGCACATACATATCTAAAGTGAATTGTACGGTGCACTTGAACTTCGGCCACAGTTCTCAACACGTTTTGAGCAGTCAACTAGTGTGAAATCTGCCTCTTTTCGGTTGTGTTAAATTAGATCTTCCTTTCTGTTTCTATTTACAGCTGAATTCATTGATGCTATAATAGCCTTATGATCGCTGCTTCTCTGATCCATGCCAACTGAATCGGAATGTTCGGGTATAGTTGTCATGAGCAGGTCTAACAAGTTATCTCCAAGAGTTAATTTTCGGGCACAACACTTAGAACAATACTTCTCGATTCTCTGTTCCTGTCACCTTTCTTAAACACGTTTGTCCCCCAGTCTTTATCCTGTAAGCTAAAACCCCCACGTAAAACTAGCATGACTAGGAAACCAACCGGAAATATTTTCCAAGTATTCCCTCAGACTTCCGCCACTACAGCTGCTGAGCAAAGTGGTTTATAAAAACTGCAAATTACCATGTTTTAGCCAGTTTTCACATTCCAAATCCGTACTGATTTCTCATTCCGAATCCACAGTAATTTCATTCGATACAATCGTATTCTTCATCACTATACACAAGTATCCCCCTTTAGTGCTCAACCTAACTCTGCGGTAGACGTTGCAGACAAAGTTGAGGATTTCATTACTATTGACATCTGGCTTTAGCTATCTTTCCGTCCATAGTACTATTATTGGGCTTAGCTGAACATCGGCTACCTCTGCGCCATCGACATTGCGTCCTCCGTTCTACAAAAGCTAGCATTCAGTATGAAATATAAAATAATTGACTTTGTCTCTTATATTACGGCAACCGACAGAAGGACAGGTGTATTTGCAGAAAACCAGGGAGGTGAAATTCTTGTTACTATGTGTCAAGCATTTGCGCAGCAGATTAGAAGTTGAACTCACCCGCAAATAGGCGACCCGTGCTGTCGGCTTTGCCGTCATTGAAGCGGTTGTCGGGCTTGTCAGGGTCAACACTGACAATGGTTTCGAGACTGCTGTACGTATCGTCCTTGCCATTCCACGTCAGCAGCGACAGATTTCGGCCAATTCCCACAACAAATTCATTGGAGCTGTCTTTCACTGGGACCACAAGTGTCACGTTCGTAGCTGCAAGGAAATTAATCACCTGCGTTACGACAATTTAGGTACAGAATTAACGTGATTAACAGATGATGTTTAGGCTATAATGAACATGAAATAGATGCAGTCTCGCAACAAAAATCAACACACTGACAAAGCAATCACCCACGAAGTACAAAACCAAGATACATAACCATACCAAACACAGCATTTATTTCTGACCAAACAGCTAAGCTTTACAAAAATAAATAAATAAAAATAAAAATAAAAATAATAAAATAAATCAATAAATAAAAATGGCCAAACAGGCAGCAATTTTAAAACTCATTTCATATAACACATTGATAGTTTGAGGCCTAGTTCTTCAATGATTTTACTTGTCTACTGTCAAAATTTGTACATGTATCCAGCTCCTACCAACATGCGTGTAATTCTTTAAGATACAGGTTTTTCTGCCATGACGGTAATAAATTTACCACATCTCATAATGTAACCAACCACATTAGTAGAGTACAGCAAGAGAACAGAAGACATTCCAAGCGTCTCACAACTCAAAAATCTATAGCTTAATCGCAACAAGCTTTGTTTTGACCACCATCTTGTTTCCAGCAACTTCTGTGATGACAGTGAAATCGCCATTTGTTTCAATGGAATGGATGTTTGTGATGTCTTTAGTATAAGTTAGTTTGTAAGTAGTTTGTAAGTTTAGGGTCTGATGACTCCGCAGTTAAATCCCATAAGCTTTGCAAACATTTGAAACATTTGTTTTAAGCAGCAGCTATGTAGACAGTGAAATCGTGTTTTGCAGTGTTGTGTTTTGTGGTTAAAAAGCCCAGAAGACAAGTGGTGTCACATTAAAATACCAGCAAACGTGAGCTACTCAACATGGACAAAGTGAGTTGACAAAACATATATTTCCAGTGCAACAGGTAGTCAAAAGATACATCATTTGACATAGGTTATCTTATTGTTTTTCACAGCTTTATTGCTACAGGCAGCAAGATTTTGCTAACGTAAACCATTCTAAAATAGTATTGTAAATTTTGTAGTATCAGAATAGCCTAAAGATGAGTCGCAGTCTCAGAACATGTAGTTAAATAAACAACATTTAAAGTTTAAAACAATTTGTGAGTGGTAACAGTAGCATAAGACGACTGGGGAGGTCACTTCTTTGAGTGCCGGATCTTGATCTTGGCCACCCCTCTCCCTCCCCCCCCCCCCCCTGCTCGCCTTCTCGGCGTCCAAAGAGACGTCGCAACGCGTTGCCGCTATTCTTGCTAGGTGGAGAGTAATGACTTCATTATTATTCATGATCGGATCTTCTGAAGGCTTTTACAGTTAATGCGTCTTTAATTTATGGTTATAAGATATTTTACCAAATATGACGGTGTTTTTTATGAATCTTCAATGCGCCAAAAGCAAATACGAAGCGCGGATGTTACCTTCATACAGGATATGCGCAAGGCGAGGTGCGCAGTTGCTCCGTTGTCTTGCTTCGGGATCATTCGTGCGTAACCGCCAGAGTTCGAGTAGCCAAGAGCTGGCGTCTCTCCGAGCTCCAACGCCGTTAAAAGCGGCGTTTCCCCTCTCCCCTCCCTGTCGCAGTAGCGCCCATATGCTGCCTCCAAGGGGCTCAGGAGAGAAGTTGAACCTTAGCCTCGCATGCGCATTGCAACGCTGCGGCCACTGCCGCATATATTAAGCGGCCACGCTACGACTCTTATACGTGCCGTCTCCGCGACGTAAATACTTTGAATGTGCATATAAAGTGATCTGATAGATGAACGAAACAAAGAATGATAGTTTAAAAACAATTTTCATTTTATTTATTTATTTACTTTGTTTTCAAGACGAGCTTTTTGCCGGGGGTTCACTGAACCATTAAAACATTGGACGCACCGCCACTGTTGTGATCTGAGGTGATGATCAAACAGCATCATTATGAACAATGTATTTTATAAGAGATTTTGTTTTTATGAATTTTATTGCATACAATGCAAAGACTTTATCCTTAGTTTATTAATTATGATGTATAGGGTTTTCTTACGTGGATTTCGTAACAGACGACATGGTATATAAATGTCACTTTGTTTTCCAGTGTTCCATTTGTGAGTGTCTCACGAGAAGAGGGATAGGTGGTATACTCCCTGGTACACAAAACTCCCACTGACACACACATAAAAAGCAGTTTTACATCACCTTCCTCGTAGAATTACGTTAATATGACTCGAAAAACTTGTTCTTTTTAACTATCACAAAATGTAAACAATTTTCGTCAGAGCCACATCTCTCGAAATCATATCCATTTCGTTGAATGTAGGTGAAGCAGTAACATTTTTACCTTCATTCAATACACAGTGACCGCAGTGGAGTGGCCAAGCGCATTGAGACGCTATGCTCCGATGCGCGAGGCAGTTCCCCGTCGGGGGTTCAAATCCTCCCTCGGGAATGGATGTTTGTGCTGTCTTTAGTATAAGTTAGTTCATAAGTAGTTTGTAAGTTTAGGGACTGATAACTGAGCAGTTAAATCGCATAAGCTTAACAAAACATTTGAACATTTTGAATACACCATGTAGGAAATGTATAGGGCGTTTGTAAACACTGTGTAGACGTTTTCCGATGCAAAGAACAAGACTATCTACGTTTTATCCCACAACGATTGTCAACAAGGACTTTCACCAATTAAAGTCTGATGAGGAATATTCATGAGAGTGATGTGGCAAGGTTCTGAAATTGTTTCCAAAATACAGGTAGTGTTCATTACTTGGCCCGTACTTATTGCCCTATGGCAAAAACTTCGGCATACGATTGGTATTTCCGACTTCTCGCATGAAGGGACTCCGAGAAGACTGGCACCATGATAAACAATGACTTTCTGAGGGCCAGCGGGAGGCAAGAATCCACAACTCTTTGTATTCTACACAGGTACGACGACGCCCAGCTAATTAACCCAACACCACGCTGCACGGTACTGCTGGCCCAAAATCGTCAAAAATGTTCAAAGTATTGTAAACTTAAGAGACCAAACTGCTGAGGTCATTATTTACAAACTACTTAAAATAACTTACGCTAAGGACAACACACACACACACACACACACACACACACACACACACACACGAGAAGACCGAGGATGGACTCGAACCTCCTACGGGAGCGTCCGCACAATCCATGAAATGGCACTTCAGAGAGCGCGGTAATTTCCTAGCGACCCAAAATCATCAAGGGCAGACCACTGAAAAATGATGTAACGTTTTCTTCGCAGATGAATGCGGCATATTCCTGATATCAGATGACCCCCAACAACGCGTGTGGAGCGAACATGGTGATGCTTTACGTCAGAGGCATACCATCAATCGAGTACAGCAAGATTGAGATCACTGAAATTCCGAGCGCGTCGTGTGGGATTTTCGAGCTCTATTAGTGCCCATCAGTGGTAAGCTCGAGGCTCCGCAGTACAGAAATAACACCCTCTACGCCGTCGTTGAACATTTTCAACAGCATTTCGGTTATAATTAAAGTTTATTGACGACAACTTCCGAGTCCATTGTGCAGACATCGTAAACAATTTCGTCAATCGTGATGGTATTGCACTATTTGACTGACGTACATATTCCTTCGATATGAATTATATTGAAAGTACTAGTGATAAATTGAAAAGAGCTAGTGCAGCACGTCCTGAACAACCACGAAATCTACCGTAATTAATTACGATCACCATTGAAGACTACGATAAATTAGACCGGCAGGGGTTAAAGGAACTCCTTCACAGCAGTCACATAGCATGGAAGTTTGCATTCACACAATGGTCATGCAGCTCATTACTGAATGACGTTGCTACACAATGGATTACCTCATGATAGGTGAAATTAGAATTTGTGTGAATACAAAAGAAGTAACTTTAGGGGTTTATGTTTCACAGTCAGTCGAAATACGTATTACTTAAAAAATAATAAAATAAAATAATCATTTTACCTTAATGTAGAATGCCACACAACATTCGTTTGGTGGGATATGCAAAACTATATTTATGTGTGTATTACTATCATACTGCTTTCAGTAGATACCATTTTGATGAAGTAATGTGCTACTTCACTGTTTGTATAATGTATACGTACACCCAATATAGTAAAACCATCAGTGAGGCATAATGCCTGTTACGCAACCTCCGTGATAACTGGAATGAAGATCTGCAAGTTATTCGCGTTAACTAAACGATACCACAATTTACATGTGTAAGTGTCCTATAACTCTAATAAGGCTACTTCGAAACGTTTCAGTTTATCTGTGACATCTGTTTGTCTGTAACTAAGTTTTTTGATATTTACACTCTATATCACTGCAGATGCATATTACTATATGTTATACAGTTTTGATTACTTCCATTGCCACATTGTCAGCCGCGGCGGAATATCCGTGCGCGCTGAGGCGTCCTGCTGTGGTGCGCGTGGCCGTTCCACCGAGGAGGTTCCAGTCCTCTCTCAGGCATGGGTGTTTGTGTTGTTCTTAGGATAAGTTAGTGTAACTAGTTTGTAACTTTAGCGACCAATGACCAATGCAGTTAGGTCCCATAACTTTACAAACATTTGAACATTTTTGAAACAATGTCAAAGTTGTACGAACCTGCGAAAGCTTTGAGTCCTTCCAGAATGGGTGTGTGTTGTCTTTATCGTAAGCTAGTTTAAGTAGTTTGTTAGTCAAAGGACTGATGACCACAGCAGTTTGGTCCAATAGGTCCACGAACATTTGAACATCGAAGTTGTAAACTCGAGATAATTTATCATTCTTCACGTAAACGTTCAAAATGTTTGTTCTGCTAATACTTGCTGCAATTACTTCCGCAAATATTTCTATATTATGTTACAGTTCTCTACCTTCCCGACCGCTAAGTAAAAAGGCACCATCTATGAACAGTCAACGGCAGCTTTTTAATTTTAATTCTTTTAATTCCCGACTCTTGGCTCTTTATCAGGAGTTGTATCGTTATCTGTAGAGTAAAATGACGAAACTTTTTACATGGTCATGGAGTCATTCTATTCATCATTTCGTCTTATTAATTATTCTCTTATTTTTTTATTTAAAGAACATCTATTCGCCGTTGTCTACATATATTATTTGTATCACATTTTCCCTTTCATCCTTATGACAAAACTGTTCTTACACACAGTACAAAATATCAGTGGTTTATTGCGATTCATGTAACAAATTTTAAAATTATCAAAAATATATGTTCCTATGATTATAGTTATACATTTCATATAATTTAATTTGTAGTACCACTTTATAATAATTTTAAGTCTCAAGTTTCAGTTGTGAAATTAAAAATGTTTGCAGTTAACAGTAGCTGCGAACATCACTGCCACCAAAGTTAGTAACCTATTTCCTAGCGCCACTTCGGAACATCATTTCTGATTTTTTTTTCTAAAAAGGAGACTGTCTCAGCTTGGCATCACTGATTTTGAAGCCCTTTTAGGATACGACACTAGTCATTATGGGTTAATTAAAGAGGCCCCTTTGGCATGGCAGTGCTCAGCCATTACACAAGAAAATCGAGTTAAATAAAGTTGATTCATATAACCAATTTGCTGTGTACGTTATTGCAAAGGCTGCATGGCTCAGATGATAAGCACCTGCATACTAACTGGGTGGGCTGCATTCGATTCCAGGCCTCAATTGTCTTCTCTTTTCTTCTGTTATTTTCTAACTACTGAAGTTTTTCTCACTGTCATTTCCTGCATATTCCGACCTCACAGTCACATTCTACCCGTCAAGACAAAATTTTTGAATATAAACTCGATGGGGTACAGGCATTTTCAATGATAATAACTAATTTGATATGCAAACTACGAGATCATGTCGCAAGTGCGACAAGATAATAAAGGCTGACGTGTACTAGTGAACAAACACGCGGAGTTTTTTAAAAGCGGAGCGAGGTGGCTGTGCGGCGACAGCCAGCGGGCGGAAGGGTCCACACAATAGGCCACCCCGGGCGGTCTTATGCAAAAAAGCAACTTTCAAAATGTTTGTATAGTTTATGGGACTTAACTACGGGGTTATCAGTCCCTAAACTTACAAACTACTTATGAACTAGCTAAGACTAAGGACGGCACAAATATCCATACCCGAGGGGGGATTCGAACCCCCGACCATAGTGGCCGTGCAGACCGTGACTGGAGCGCCTCAGACTCCTCGGCCACCGCGGCCGGCAAAAGCAACTTTAAAATGCTCCTTCCACCTTGGGGAAGCACGACATGGATGCTTTCGAAAACTCTTTGATAACCGTTTACAAGGAACCAACAATAGTTTTTGCCCACTTTAGGTTACGGTAGTAACACTAAAAGTGGGCTTTGCGATCGTCTTTTGACAGCTAGAAATTTAAATGAAAATGACGGCTTAACTATTCATCTGAAACGAAAATTGAATAACCCAATTTGTTGAGAAGAAATTTCTCTACAACTTTGCTCCGTTATGTTTTTTCATATCTCGTAGCGTTTCAAAGATATTTGCAAAAATAACGGCGATTTTGGGATGTACGAGGCGCGTCCAGAAAGTAAGTTCCGTTTCAATTTATCTCCGCTGCAGTGCTACGATTGCAGTTCCGCACATGCGCTGCAGACGATGCGTATCAAGGAGAAGAACGTGCGCCATTTGGAGATCGCTGTCAGTTACGTACGCTTTGTTGTGCTTGTTTGAAATGTCGCGCTGATTGAAAATCCCGCCGCCTGTGAAATCAGGTCGGTGATTCGGTTTCTGAAAGTGAAAGTGAAAGTGAAAGTGAAACCAAGTGAAATTTATCGGCAAATTTGCGATGTTTACGGACAAAATGAGATGAGTGATTCGATGGTGAGAAGATGGGTCCGACAGTCCAATGGCGGGCGTAGTGATGTGCACGATGAAGAACGAAGTGGGCGTCCACCTTTGGTTACAGAAGAACTGGTTCACGCGATTGATGACAAGATCCAGGAAAACCGTAGTTTTATAATTAGTGCTTTCGCTATGGACTTCCCCCAAATTTCACAAACACACTGCAAATGTGACGAAAAACCTCCTACAACGATTTGGCTGGGACGTGTTTGACCATCCTCCGTACAGCCCTGACCTCGCTCCAAGCGACTTTCATCTGTTCTTACATCTCAAGTCTTTCCTTGGCGGCCATCACTTCACCAACGAGCTGAAAGAAACTGTTTCCAACTGGTTGAAGACACAGGCGGCAGATTTCTATGAAGAAGGTGTAAAAAACCTGGTGTCACGCTATGACAAATGCCTGCAAAATTTCGGCAGTTATGTGGAAAAGTAGTTTAAGAGTTGTAGAATTTTGTGCAATAAAAACTTCTTCTGTATCTGTGTACAATTTCATTTTATTACCAAACGGAACTTACTTTCTGGACGCGCCTCGTGTCTGTGTCTGTCCGTAACGTGTTCCTTGTTTTTAAGACGAACCGTTCAACCGATCAGCGCCAAATTTAACAGACATGATTGTAGGCCGCCAGAGACCAGAACCTCGACTTTTTCCAATTTTTTGGACAAAAAATACAGTAGTAAAATCAAAAACTGCCGTTTGTAATATAATTGTCATTGTAAACGAACCGTTCATCTGACACGAAAATTGAATAACCTAATTGGTAGAGGAGAAAATTTTCTACAACTTAGTATCGTATCGTTTGAGACATATTTGCAAAAATAACGGATATTTGCCACCCTCCATTGAATTGACGAAAACCAGCCGTTCGGAGATGTCACGTGACATTCCTCGCGTATTTGATGATTTTCTTATTGTAACTTACACGTTGTCATTTCAAAGCAACGGCACGCTGAGGAATTAACAAAAACACATCGTTCTTTGTAAGATAAATGATAATCTAATGTTTACAAATGCCATATTAACATCACTTAACAACGACCATGAATAGTACGTGATTAAATAATTAATTGTTTCAATTTATTGTCGTAGCGTAGTGGGCAAGATGCTGGACTATGACTCGTAAAGGTCGGTGATTCGAAACCCGCCACTACTTTATTTTTTTTTTCCTAAAAGGGTTTCAGACACTCTTATTAATTAGTTTATTTTTATCTAGATTATTATTTTGGTCCAAATTGTTTGCAAAAACTTATAAAACTACAAATCTAAAGTGGGCCGTAAAACACGTCAGTGCGATTTTTTTCTCACAAAGCATTTTACTTGCTACTTGTTAGGACGCACGAGGAAAGTTAATTGCAGAAGGAGCTGTTTATCTTGAGAGGAATGCCTAAACGAGGAGTTAGCTGAAGAACTATTGAAGTACTATACGGTGTTTTAAAACGCACTATCCCACTGGCAGGCGAGGCACTGGTGGGGTAGCGCCATCGTCCCCGAAAGATATACACGAGCAGAGCGGAAGAAATTTACCCAGAGAGACGCGCCCTCGCAACCCGGCTGTGTGTTGTCGCACACTAGCGGTGTGATTTCTAGCTCTCAGTAAGAACCAACAACAACAACCGTCATCCACGCAACCAGTTTCGATCCATATTTAATGGATACAGTACTCCGATATAGGGACCTGAAGATGGCATGATGGAATGCCGAAACTGGTAGTGAAAGACTAATGTTTCTGTTAAACATACGTCTGTTAGTATCTTACGTGTTTTAACAAAAGACCAATCGGAAGAAACATTGCTCGAAGATTCTATCGCCTCACGGGAATTGTCGAGCGATCTGGGGCGCCATGCTGCGGATTGTGCGGTCGTTCCCATCGGAGGTCAGAGTCCTCCCTCGCGCACGGGTGTGTAAGTTGTCCTTATCGTAAATTATTTTAAATAGTTTGTAAGTCTAGGGACCGATGAACTCAGCAGTTTGGTCCCTTAGGTTTACAAAGAAATTTGAAAATTCTATCGAGATTCATTCCTTGAGTATGAATCAGTTAAGAGCACCAATGTTTCAGAAAATGTTGAAATAATCTTGGTTTGTTGCCAATTTGGCAAAAAAGGGAACAGCATTTTTAAATGTCAATGCAGTTTACTTCACTGTAATGGTAGTAGAAATACGTTGCTGAAGAATGGACACTGCATTTATAAAATGCGTATGGTGTAAACAAAATTTTTGTTTCACATACTTCTACAAGTACTATCTGTATTAATGTAGGGGTTGTGCTCCAAATGACGGCACAGATTGGGAATAATACCGCCATTACAAACGAAGTTGTTAGATACAATCTTTATAGGTTAGATTACCTTATTTTGAAAAAAAAAAAAAATTCAAATGTTTGTAAATCTAAACTGCGTGGTCATCAGTCCGTAGCTTACAATATACTTAAACTAAAGTAAACTAACCTAAGGACAACACACACACCCATGGACCAGGGAGGACTCGAACCCCCGACGGCGAGCAACCGCGCGCTCCGCAGCGAAGCGCCTTAGACCGCGCGGCTACTCCACCGCGGCCCTTATTTTGAAACTGTAAAAATAAGTCTAATTCAGACCACATGCGTTTCCCTTTATTTACAAGCATCTTCAGTGGTCAACTGTACAGGAAATTCTTTTTTCTTTTACATTTTTGTGTGGTTTTTACTGAAATAGATCATGAACAGTTCTCATGCAATGGGTTTATCTTATTCTGCATGAAGTTAGCTAATTACTTAAGTTTTTATGTTGCCCCTCTAGATATGTTTATCGTAGCACTCACATTGGCACTTATGTGGTCGTATTATGAGGCGGAGTTAAGGGTGGGGGAGGTTTGTCTTTGTCTACAACTTGATTTATTGCTTTAAATAGCGTTTAACACAAAATAAACAAAGACAAACCTCCCCTATCCACAAACCCACGACATAAAATGACCAAATAAAGAAACAGCAAATCCCCGAAGTCACCTCAGAACGTTGGATATGGTCCAAAAGGTCTCCTTCATCAGTACCCACATCGCGTCTCGTATACCTCATTTGGCTCAAATCCTACCGACGGCCCCAATGATGGCACAACGAATACGGCGACATTTGATTACTTTGTGAGTCATGGACTTCCCTTCAAGGTACGCTACGAACCCCCTTCCTCCCTCCATGCAGTGGACGTCTGGGGGTTATCAACGTTCGCGCGCGAACAGCGGCCTTTCATATCAAGACCATGCTCAAGAAGTTCAAAAATGTTCAAATGTTTGTAAAGCTTTTGGGACTTAACTACGGGGTCATCAGTCCCTAAACTTACAAACTACTTACGAACTAGGACGGCACAAATATCTATGGCCGAGGGGGGATTCGAACCCCCGACCGTAGTGGCCGTGCAGACCGTGACTGAAGCGCCTCAGTCCCCTCAGCCACCGCGGCCGGCGCTCAAGAAGTGACCCCATCGTCAGCACATTTCACTGGTCTCCTACCTGAGAAACTCGCCCCTCCGTCCTGCATGCCACCTGTTGCGCTCGCGCACATCGCGCCTACGCTCTCCCACATCTAAACATTGCTTCTGACATACGGCTCTGTGCACACGAAGCTTCCCATTTATAGGCACCTACTGTACGTGATGCATACAACCTGCTGATGAAGAATTGCCGGCCGCGGTGGCCGAGGGGACTGAGGCGCGTCAGTCACGGTCTGCACGGCCACTACGGTCGGGGGTTCGAATCCCCTCTCGGGCATGGGTATTTGTGCCGTCATTAGTGTTAGCTAGTTCATAAGTAGTTTGTAAGTTTAGGGACTGATGACCCCGTAGTTAAGTCCCATAAGCTACATAAATATTTGAACATTTGATGAAGAATTACCATCGGAATAGTATTGAGAGACGACATCCAAAAGTCGTCTGCGACGTGGCGAGCCATTAACCAAAAGCACTTTACGACGGAGATATGTGTCATCTGGTACTTCATGGAACGAAAAATATCAAAAAACGAGCAGGCTGCGTGTCATTACAGTGACCGCGTCTCGTATTTGCACGCGATGTCACGTGACCGACACACATGAACATCGCCAGCAATGCGGAACTTCAGCGGATGTGTGGCTTCTAATTCGGAAGTTGCTTGCCTTTATCTCCGAGTGCCATCACTCTTCATCGAGCCTAAAACACTCCTTCCTCCGGACCAAACATACTTTCCCCAACCC
The DNA here is from genome assembly GCA_026315105.1 of Locusta migratoria. Classification (NCBI taxonomy): domain Eukaryota; kingdom Metazoa; phylum Arthropoda; class Insecta; order Orthoptera; family Acrididae; genus Locusta; species Locusta migratoria. The sequence goes on along the minus strand of CM048755.1, from coordinate 560,871,478 downwards.
AAGATGCATTCAATAAACTGGATTAAAGGACTGTCCGTGTATTATATCTATCGTGATGATGTCAAATATGCCCTTTACTTTTGGATCTCCCTATAGGAAAGACTCAAAGAACTTTAGAACTTTTTCCAACATCGTCAGACTTTTGCTAATTACTTAGGTAGTATATTCAGTGAGCCCTCCATAGCTGGTTTGTCCCAGGTAAGATAAGATTTCACTGATGATCAGTATCTTACAGTTAGAAAGAGAACATGGATCAAGCTGATAATACTAGAAGACGTATTCAGGTCCCCACCAAGGAGGCTGGGACTAGAAAAAGTTTATTGTCTGATAATTTGAATAGTTTCCACCCATTATAATGGGTACCTTCATTTTGGTTATGTTTCCTTATTTATTATTTTATATCCGTAAAAAGCTGTCACGAATGTGTTAATTTTGTTTCATTGTAAATTTATTTTGTCCTAACTTATGTCGATGAAAAAATGGCAAAAGCGACCATAAAAAATAAGTAGTTACGGCGACCGCTGTACCGAAGCGGGAGACCCTGGTCTGAACCTTTCCCCGGCTATCATTTCACCTGTGGCCTTTCAGTAATTTCAGTGCCCTACTGCAGTTAAAGTCATCGCGTTTTACAAATTCAAAAGCAAGAAAACGTCTGTTAAGAGTCATATCTGGTGTAAACTCAAGAACAGCTTTCTGAAATCTATTGGATGAACTGAATATCTCAACGACTGTTTTTACCACATTTATTCCTTACTGAAGGTTGTTAGAAGTTATATGTCTCTTTTACCAACTATTAGCTCAAAGCACAATGGCAATACTGGGAATCAAAACAATCAACACGAGACTAGCAATAATTTACCTGGCTCCTTTGTTTTCGATTTTTCTCATATCAAGCGATCTGTCAGTATTGGTTTTTTCCATGCATTACGAAATTGTGTCGTGTTATGTACATCAGCTGATAAATAAGTGATATAACGAGTGTATGCACACGCTGCACCAGTTTTCTCCACAGACCAAATTACAGCAGTACCGATTATTGTACGAAAACTTTCCGAGATCTATCGATCATACTTCGAGAGATAATTGATAAAATATACGAGAGGAACTAGTGGTAAATAAGGGCCGTGCCGCACTGGGATACCACCAGGGGTACGTAATATAACGTATCGTATCAGTAACGTTTGTCAGGACCCGTAACGAACTAAACCGTTTTGTTATGCGTTCCATTCGAATAATACCGTTATTCCCCTACAATACGGGATAACGTTTTTATCACTTAAAACAGTATGCAGTATAACATTATCACAGCAATGAAATGACTTATGAAATGTAACAATATTGCATGTGAGAAAAGGAATAACTGTACTGCAATAACGTTATTATCGGTTGAAACGTTATGCTGCGTAACGTTACTCCAGTGTCGAAATGAATTCCGATACATTACGAAATGAATTGGCCTCAATAACTATACTGTCCTGCGGTACAGGGACAATGGTACTGTACCCATGACAAAAATCGAGGCATTCATTACGCAACGAAACGTATTAGTAACGTTATTTGGGACCAGTAACGAATTAATCCGTTTTGTTATGTGTTTCATTTTATTTGAACACTGTTGAAAGATCTAAATAACGCCAATTTAAGGAAATTTCTAGAGAAGCATTATCACAGGAACAGCCTGCCCTAGTGATAATGAGTTGCAATGCGTGGGTCGGACGAAAAACAATATTAGTAGCAATGAACGTCTTTCCCAGAACACGGACGACCGTTTAGGACGCAGGCGACTTGGTTCCGTCAGGTCGAACGCGGAAATTTTCGGACCAGTCACCTGCTTGCCGCGCGGATTGGTGCTGCCACTCCCAACCCCGTCGGCACACGGAGAGTGTATCTGAGCGTGCGGAGTTTCTGACGCCACAACGTGTGAGACTTTCAGAAAGTGAAGCGCAATATCGAGCATGTCAGAAATTCTCAGTGTGCGTTGAACGCTCACTAATATGAGAACGTCACATGCGTCACCTGGTTATCCGGAGGGAGGAGGGGGAAGCAGCTGTTTTCTGTACAGGGATGAGGATGAGGCGTCGTATTGGCTCCTGGTAGAAGCACAAAAATGTTCAAATAATTGTAATTCTATGGGACAAAACTATTTTGGTCATCAGTTCCTAGACTTACAAACTACTTAAACTAAGTTAAATTAACCTAAGGAGGACACATACACACCCACATGTGACGGGTATCATCTTTAACCATTTACTTGCTTTTTAATATTTTTATTCTGTAAGATACCTTTTACTATGTTGGGAGGAGTATTACGTAATACGTGGCGTGAGTGAAACATAGAGGATATGATACGGTGAACAGGCATCCTAAGAGAAAACTCCGCCCATATTTCCATCTAAAATCTGATTGTCTCTTACTGGTAGTCTCAGTCTCCTGCTTCAAGGCGGCCCGCTTGACGTTCTAACCCCCTTAACTGGAACAGTGAAACTACTCGCGACGAAGCACAAAAATTGTGATTCAGGTTCAAGTGCTACATGCCTGCCTCGGCGCGGGGTGCTGGACCAATGCGACGAGTTTGCGCAAAATACGGCGAGCAGAATAGGAGCGATTTGTGGTTTTCCTTCCAAACGCGTCATGAACGTGCTAAACGTCCTTAGAGCAAATCGTTGTTCAGCTCTAGCCGGAATCCAAGACGCCAACTTACTGTATACAGAGAGTCCCCTATTCCGTTCATTTCGCCACTATGAAATTTTGTACTGTAAGTCCGTGAAAGAACGTGCAATGTTCCTGCAACACTTGTTTAGTTATCTTTTTGTGTTTAAAAAAAATCATTCTTATGCCAAGGCTGTAAAATATTTTTATTTGTAATGTTCTAACGGTTTCGAAAATTGCTGCCATCAACAGGAAATCAACAAAATATTTTACATCAAAGACAATAAAATAACATTTTTACTGAGTACAGCAACGTCCGATTTACAGTAAAATATTGCGATCGTTTCTAAAAGCCCTTCCATTTTACATCATGTATTAGGTATTCTTTGATGTGAAATATTTTGTTGATTTCTTGTTGATGGCAGCAATTTCCAACACCGGTAGAACGTTACAAATTAAAGTATTTTACAACCTTGGCATAAGAATGATTTTTTCAGAGTACTTCGCGGCTTCAGATTCCCACTTAAAAACAAGATTGTCTTTTTGTGTTTACGGAACATAATTCCATTTAGTTACAGCGAGAACGGTACATGGCGTAACGTTACCAACGCTGCCATTCTGTTTCACAGTGCATGTCAAACAATGTCATTTCTTTATTGGGTACCGAGTTGCTTTACGTTCTGGAACGCAATTCCATTAAGTTACAAAGAGAACAGTATACTTCGTAACGTTTTCAATAATTGCGTTACTTCTCTACTAAATTCCAGTAACGGTATTCACGCCAAATAACATTATTTATATTTCGTTACTGTTGTGCTACGTTCTGGAACGTAATTCTACATCTACATCTACATGGGATATTCTGCAAATCACATTTAAGTGTCTGGCAGAGGTTTCATCAAACCACCGTTATATTATTTTATCTCCCATTCCATTCTCGAATAGCGCGGGAAGAATGAACACCTGAATCTCTCCGTTCGGGCTCTGATTTCTCGTATTTTATTCTGATGATCATTTCTACCTATGTAAGTGGGAGTCAACAATATATTTTCGCATTCGGAGGAGAATGTTGGCGACTGTAGTTTCGTAAGTAGCCCACGCCGCAGCGATAAGCGCCGTTGCAATGATTCCCATCCCAGATCCTGTATCATTTCCGTAACGCTGTCTCACCTGTATCGTGACAATACGAAACGAGCTGCCCTTCTTTGGACTCTTTCGATGTCCTCCGTCAAACCCTCCTGATAAGGATCCCACACTGGGCAGCAATACTCCATAAAAGGACGCACAAACGTAGTGTATGCAGTTTCTTTAGTAGTTCTGTTGCATCTTTTAAGGGTTCTGCCAATAAAACGCAGTCTCTGGTTCGCCTTTCCCACGACATTATCTACGTGTTTTTTTCCAATGTAAGTCAGAAGTAATTGTAATTCCTTGGTATTTTGTGAAGTTTACGGCCTTCACATTTGATTGATTTATGTTGTAAACAAAGTTTAACGGATTTCTTTTTAGCAGCAACGTTCTTTGACATAACGTTGCATAACCTTGAGCCTCAATTCCGTTCCAGTTCTCAATAACGTTATTCAGGCCAATGTAGTTATTACTTACTTGGAACGAAAAGTAACATGAAAAACGCCGTTCCAACCAACTATTTCGCGAAGTTACAGAGCCCTGGATGTCACGGCAGATCAGATGCCGGCAGGTCTCGCGTCTGTCAATACAGACGTCAGCAGAGAAGGCAGAACTCCCTCCAATCTGCGCTTCGAAGAAAAGCTCGTAGCTTTGTGTGCTGCTTCCAGATAAATACGGAGTACAGAAAAATAGGTTCTGGGAACATCAATTCATTACTGATCGTGATATACACAGATTACTTCAACACTGTGAAATAATGTGAAGAATTACCGTAGCGTGTTATTTTCCCAGTTTGGTATGAATGTCAATGTGTTCATTAGGTAAGTTTGTCGAACTCTCTCGAGACGAACCGAAAAAATTGACTGTTTTTCCAGTAATTCCATCATAAGGAAAACGTCTGATTTGGAGTTAATTTTGTCTTCTGCTGTGGTATTCAAAGGTTTTAGTTGTAAATTTATATGGAACCATTTTATTTAGAAGTCATTGCATGTCAAATCAACAAATAAAATCATCGCTTTCAACCGTACCCTCTTGGATGCAAATAAAAATAACGTATGCCTGTACTACTCATTAAAAGCACCACAAATTAATGTTTTACATTTCTCTGATGAAAAGTTACCGACTAAGGACCTTCAAAAATTGAAAAAAATGGCATTGTTCACTCACGGAACAGTGTTGTTTTCTTTATAACTCATGTTCTAATTAAGCTATAACAAGAAAATTTACTTCATTGAAAAACTCTTTTAAAGATAAACTTTACATCCACATATTCTGAAAGTTTCAACTTGAGATGAGCATTGGATCACTATGAAAAGCAAATTTTACGTTTACCACGATTCTTCAAAATCACAGATTGGTGAATTTGCTGCAGATGAAAATATTAGATTGTTAGATGATTTTGTTACATGGTCCACAAATTATACTTTTGAAACGAATGACTGCTTATTAAAGCTCAGTGCTACCTATTTATTACTAGCTGTAAGACCACGGAAGGTGAAAAAGAAATCGCACTGACGTGTTTTACGGCCCACTTTAGATTTGTAGTTTTATAACTTTTTGGAAACATCTCGGACCAAAATAATAATCTAAATAGTAAAAAATTATGGTGATATGATTACGACTCTACTATTGTGGTAATTCCTATGCACCCAATACGTAATATTCTTTCTGACCGTATTTTAAAAAACGACCAAAATTATAGGATACTTGAGTTTAGCTTTGACAAACATACTCTTTTTTGAAATCTTACCTCTTTGAACTATCATTTTAATATCTCTCCCACATTTTCATTATATTTTTCCGTTAAAATATTATCACCTATCTTGCCTTGGTAGTTCAAAGTTTATTTTCTTTGACTGTACTGGTTACGACTGATGTAGCGAACAGTTGGCGTTCGGACGAGTGACTACAGCCTGGATGGAACACAGCGGACACATGGCGTTCGTAAATCAATCACGTGACATCCCTCGCCCCAAAATTTCTTTTGCGTACGTCATCTTGCTTTCTCTACATTGATGATTTTCATATTATAACTCAAGCGTTGTCATTGCAAAGCAATGGCGTACTGAAAAAGATCAAAAACACGTCGTTCTTAGGACAATGAATAATAATCTAATGTTGGTTAGTTAGTTAACACCTGCCATAGATTGTACGAGAATCGCGGATTATTCTCGCAGATGTTCGCCATAGCGTAATAGGCGAGGAATTACTTTGTGATGTACGAACATGTTAGACGGTGTTTCGGAACTTGCTAGGGCGCGGTGGCTCAGCGCGCTCGGTCTGAGGGTTACTGGCCTGGTAGCTGACGCCCTCTGTAACGAGGAAACTGAGTTATCCGAAAAGATCAAAATAGTACAAAACAAACCAACGTCCACAAAGTACCCGTTCAAACGAAAGAACCAATGAAAAGCTACGCGACGCGACCTACTCTGCGTGACGTGACATGGCAGTGCACAGGCCTTCTCTTCAGACGGCGTTGGTTCAACGCCATCTGTAATAAAAAACTGAGTAAAAATTCTCAACGAACCACCCAAAACGAATATGAACAAACGACCGCAAAGCATCGATCTCACTGAAGAAATATACCACCACTGTCAATTTTTTTGGCCTACTTTATTTTACCTGTTGCTTCCTAAAAGGAACACAACTATATTCTGCACGATTCTGAGTTGTTCAAAGGCGACAACGCTTTCTCTGAAAAGTGCATTTGTTCTGTTTCTAGAACATGTCATGAAATACATGGCAACGAATAGACTTCTTTATCACATGTACATAAACTGGGGATATACTGTTACAACCTCTTTTGTAAAAGACGTATCGATTGTACTAACTATGTGTGTGTGTGTGTGTGTGTGTGTGTGTGTGTGTGTGTGTGTGTGTGTGTATATAGTACTAGAGTTATGTGGAATTCAGTATTACCAGACTTATTTCGTTTGTGATTTTAGCTGTACAAGAAAATGTAATTACGGTTTGAAACAGAATATTTGCTCTTTATTTTAGCGCAGAGCAGAGTAACATGTACGAAGTCATATCTGAACTACAGGAAAGGTAATACGATCTACGTTAAAAGGGTGCATAGCAACCATGTCGCCGGCCGCAGTGGCCGAGCGGTCTGCGGCGTGCCAGTCACGGCCTGCAAGGCCGCTACGGTCGGGGGTTCGAATCCCCCTCGGGCATGAATGTTTGTGCCGTCCTTAGTATAAGCTAGTTCATAAGTAGTTTGGAAGTTTAGTGACTGATGACCCATAAGCTCTACAAACATTTGATTTAGCAACCACGTCAAAGACAAACATTTTAGTAGATGCATTGATTCTAATTAATCACTTTCAGTATATTCCATAAATAATGAATAAATGCTTAGAAAAAAATAAACATCGTAATTTGTTGCAATGTATACACTTCCCTTCCGTTTCATTAAGGAACTACAATTGCCACAGTTTACGTGCCTATGCTTCAGAAGACCGTTGTTCAATTTGTTGTTACGTATTTCACGGCATGTTCACGAAATAGAACAAATACGCATTTTAGAGGGAGCATTCTTACATATGCACAACTCTAAACAATGAAGAACATAGCTCTATTTAATTAACAAGAGCGCCCGAAACCCTTCTAGGAAAAAAGGAGAAAAAAAGTTATGGGTGGTGGAGGGTTCCGAACAACTGACCATCAGCATTACAATCCAATGAGCTTCCCACTACACTACGGCTCACAATAAAAACGTGCGACCTTCAATCTTGTACTATTGATGGCAGTTGTTAACTGGTGCTAATGCGGCATATTTAGACACTAGATTATCATTTATCGTACGAAGAACGACGTGTTTTTCTAAATTCTTCAGTGCGCCATTGCTTTGAAATGACAACTTTTAAGTTACAATAACAAAATCATCATATACGCAACGCAAGATGGGGTATAGAATAGGGATGGGAAAAACCGACCGGTTAAAACCGATACCGGTATTTTCGTTTTGAATAACCGGTTTTTCTAGGTATTTATTTGGTGTCGGTTGGAACCGGCATTTCTTAGTTATTGCCAAAAACCGAATAAAATAACCGTTAGGACTACTTCCTGTAGTAGTGGTTCGAAACGTGTTTTTTGTAAATTAAAAAAAATTAAAACTAGTAGACTAATATTTAGGGTTAGTACTAAAATTTGCACTGCAGTGAAATATTACCCGGCAGTCAGAAACGCGCAACAAAGGCATGGCATAAGAACTTAAGGACTGGTGCAGCTATTGAGGCATCGATGCACCTGTTGCCGTGTGGCGTGGCCTATTAGACGAAGTGCGTGCACCGGCAGTGTACGAGACTTGCCTCCGTCTGGTCATGCGGCAGTTCCTTGATGTCGTCGCCAGACATCGGTTGTGTCTTAAATGGCATCATCCGGAGTGTGGAAGTACTTCACGAAATACGGGAGCAGTGAGGTACAATGATCCATTTACTTTAAAAAGCTGAAATCGGGTGGAGGTACTACAAACATGCTATGTCATTTAAGGAGAAAGCATCCAAAATGTTTCTTGGAAGAGAAGGTAAATCCGATTCATATACCTATTATGTAAGCTTGGAATAATAACTTTTAATGTACTATCATATTGTTATGCTAACAAGTTTTATTAATGTGATTCCTTGAAAGCGAGTGGCTTTTTTAATAACCAGTATGGGTTTAGGTAACATTGATCATGTGGTGCCTTGCGAGGTAGCCGTGCGGTCTGAGGCTCCATGCCACGGACTGCGTGGCTGCTCCAGTCGGAGTTTTGAATCCTCCCTCCTCCCTCGGTCATGGGTGGGTATGTTGTCCTTAGCGTAAGTTATTTTCAGTTAGATTAAGTAGTTTTTAAGCCTAGGGACCGATGACCTAAGCAGTTAGGTCTCATAAGAACTCACACCCATTTGAACATTCTTTGATCATGTGGTATACAGCTTTCCTAGTTCAATTTGCGTAAATTTACACTGACAACAATCATACTGTTAGTCGGAACTGTGACTTTATTTTCGGAAATACTTCTGCAGCACTGATTGCAGTTCATTTACTGACTGTAACTTCGAGATATAGATATTCGTATGCGCTGGCTCACAAGTCCAACTGCCGGATGGAAATACTAGGCCAGTAAATCTGTATGCTTCGTATATCGTCTTCTACGGACTCCTGGCTAGGCTTACACACGACCAAGAAGGCGTAGTATTGGGAGGGGATCTTGCAAAATATGGAAAGACTAGTGATTTATCGTATAACGTAAATTAACCTAATTTTTAACTAAATTTCGTAAGTTTCGGTTTCAACCGAAACTAGAAGAACCGAAAATTCGATTACGGTTTCTGTTTCGGCCGCAAAATATGTTTCGGTCGAACTCTACTGGAAATAATAGCAATAAAAAACCGAAAACCGGTTATTTAAAAAACCGGTTATCTTGAGCAGTTTTTACAGTGCGGTTAAACTGAAGATGAAAAGAGTCGGTATAACCGAAAACCGGTTGTTTCAGCAATAACCGCCATCCCTAGTATAGAAGAGTGAGTTCGGGGCGTGGAATTTCACGTGACATCTCCGAACGGCTGGTTTTCGTAAAATCAATTGACGGTCTCAAATCGCCGTTATTTTTGCAAATATCTCACAAACGATACGAGATACGGAAAAAAATTGAGCAAATTTGTAGAGACTTTTTTTCTCTACAAATACGTTATTCAATTTTCGTGTAAGTAGAACGATTTATTTGCAATTAAAAATACATTATAAACGGCTTTTTTGGTGTTACTAACGTATTTTTTGTGCGGAAAATTTGAAAAAGGGAGGTTCTGGTCTCTGTTGACCTACAATTATGTCAGTATCATTTGGTGCTGATTGGTTGAATGGTTCGACTTAAAAAGTGGGAACACGTTACGGGCAGACAGACAGACATTCCAAAATCGCCGTTATTTTTGCAAATATCTGCGAAACTAGCGAGATATGAAAAAACACAAGAGAGCAAAGTTGTATAGAAATTTCTCGTCTACAAATTCATGTATTCAGCTTCAGTGTCAGATGAACGGTTAAGGCGTTTTTTGTTCATTTAAATTTCGAGCTGTGAAAAGGCGATCGCAAAGGCCCACTTTTAGTGTTACTACCGTAACTTAAAGTGGGCCAAAAAACATAAGAGATCAAAGTTGTAGAGAATTTTCTCCTCTCCAAATTCGGTTATTCAATTTTCGTGTCAGATGAATGGTTAAGCCGTTACTTTCATTTAAATTTCGAGCTGTCAAAAGACGATCGCAAAGACTCACTTTTAGTGTTACTACCGTAACCTAAACCGGGCCAAAAGTTTCGTAAGCAGAGTCGGTAAAATCTGCCCCTTAAGGGCTATGGGACTCGTCCACTATCATGACTGTACTAGTACTTACGGTATCGAAGGTGAAAACGAGCTCATAGCTCTTAAGGTACGAGATTATGTTTGATATTGTTTTGTACCGTACTACCTCATTCCAAAATAAGGAAAGCAAAGAGCTTGCAGTATACTTTTTTCACAATGTAAAAGATCAAAGAGCTGCTCGTTAGCGTCATTGGGTGAGATGTCGGTGCATGGGTTCCTTATAGCTATAATCCTTTAAGAAATATGAAACTTCAAGAATTAGGCATATTAAATCGCAAGTTTACTTTGGGTGGCAAAGTTGGCACAAGTACGTAACAGAGTGCATAAGTTTACTATTGTCAAAATTACTAAAAATTTCCGGGCTGTTATGCCGTGGTCTAGTGGATTTATTATAAAAACCCAACGTTTCGTCCCCGACTGCGGAGGACATTTTCAAGTGGGATCTTGAGACTTTTGAATGTCCGATTCACACCCTGGCTCGCTACTGACTGAAGCCAAACTAGTTTACGAGGGCTCGCGCGCAGTGGTGTGACGTCAGATGTATTTGACATGCGCGCGCAATTCGTCGTTGCGGATTGCCTCCGTCCGTTAATATCGTCCCATGGTGGAAGACTGTTACATTTCTTCTTAAAAACCGGAATCGAGATACGTTTGTTGTGTGGAGACATGGTAGACAGGAACTAGATCGTTTTCTTCAATACCTCAACGGGATTAATTCTAAAATCCAGTTTACCATGGTGAAGGAGGCAGACGGAAAACTGAATTTTCTTGACGTGTCAGTTTTCAAAAAGGGGAATGGCAGATTGGGCCATACAGCTTATCGGAAGCCCACACACACAGACCGTTATCTGCACCGGGATTCAAACCACCACCCACAGCAAAAGCGAGACGTTGGCGGACAGAGCAAGGAACATCTGCGAACCGGAATTACTAGACGCGGAATTGAAACACCTGAGTAATGCTTTACTTAAGAATGGGTATTCGTCTACAGAGATAAGGAGAGCTTTGAGACCGACACGTAAAGTTGAAAAGGGTTCTTGAGAAATCCAAAGTCTTCCTGCCTTTTATTAAGGACGTCACCGACCGCATCGGTAAAATATTGACGAAACGGAATGTTGCCGTTATTTACAAACTAACTCGGAAGATACAGGATCACCTGAAATAGGCAAAGGATGATCGCAAACCGTTAGAAAAAGCAGGAATTAATAGGATTCTGTGTAGCTGTGGAAACGTATACGGGGGGTACCACAAAAAGAACAGTCAAAAAGCGACTAGATGAGCACAAGGGGACTGTAGAAGGGGAGATATTGACCAATCAGCTGTTGCTGAACATGTTTTTCAACCATGTGACCACCTTATTCAATTTGATAAGACTCAGGTTTTAGCAGCCATAAATGGATACCACGAAAGACTGTACAGAGAGGCTATAGAAATTGTAAAACACCCCAATAATTTCAATAAGATGGAGGAGGGCGTGAAACTACATAAAATCTGGATTCCGGTTTTGAAGAAGAAATGTAACAGTCTTCCACCATGGGACGATATTAACGATATTAAGGCCGGCCGCGGTGGCCGAGGGGACTGAGGCGTTCCAGTCACGGTCTGCACGGCCACTACGGTCGGGGGTTCGAAAACGTTCAAACGTTTGTATAGCTTATGGGACTTAACTACGTGGTCATCAGCCCCTAAACTTACAAACTACTTATGAACTAGCTAACACTAAGGACGGCACAAATATCCATGCCCGAGGGGGGATTCGAACCCCGATCGTAGTCGCCGTGCAGACCGTGACTGACGCGCCTCAGTCCCATCGGCCACCGCGGCCGGCTCGGGGGTTCGAATCCCCCCTCGGGCATGGATATTTGTGCCGTCCTTAGTATTAGCCATTTTGTAAGTAGTTTGTAAGTTTAGGGACTGATGACCCCGTAGTTAAGTCCCATAGACTTTACAAACATTTGAACATTAACGGACGGAGGCAATCGGCAACGACGAATTGCGCGCGCATGTCAAAAACATCTGACGTCACACCACTGCGCGCGAGCCCTCGTCAACGGAATTTGGCTTCATTCAGTAGCTAGACAGGGTGTGAATCGGACATTCAAAAGTGCCAAGATCCCACTTGAAAATGTCCTCCGCAGTCTGGGACGAAACGTTGGGTTTTTATAATAAATTCACTAGACCACGGCATAACAGCCCGGAAATTTTTAGTAATTTTGAGCATTCCGGCCGTGCAAGTTTACATTTTATTATTGTCGTCGGCTCAGCTTTTGTATGGGGGGTCTCATTATGTGTTGCCGCAGCTGGCCTCCAGCAGATTTAGCCCGTCACTTTTTCCTAGCTATGCACTTCACACTGCATCAATATGAATACAATCGTCGATTGGAAGTACATAAGGCACCCTTGTGATTATGAACAGATATGAACCATCACGCAGGCCAGTGGCAAGTACCGTTATCGATAATAGCCAGACATCTTTCGTGAGGGTCACCAGATAAGCAGATGCTTGAAACTTACATGTAATTACAGAGAATGGGATACTTACGCAGCTTCACCTGCGTTGTGAGGCCGGTGTTGGTGTCGAATCTGTTGACGTAGTTGCCCATGATGTCGACGTAGTAGAGCGCGCCGGTCTCGTCATCGTAGTGTGGGCCCTCCCCGTGGATGACGGGCGGCGTCACGGCCGTTAGCTGGATGGCCCTCGAGCCCCACCTGCGTCCACCCTTGACGCGCCGCGCGTCGCCCCTGCATCAGAAGGCCATTGTCATATTACACACCATTTAACGCTTATTTACCCACCGAAGTTCCCCCGTTTAATTTTAAACTACATGCAATGGATTTCTGCTTCGTCGAATTTAAAGTTCATAATCGAAATGTTCGTAAAACTATGGCACCAAACATTTGTAGTTATCGGTACCTAGACTTACAAACTACTTAAACTACGAGGCGCGTCCAGAAAGTAAGTTCCGTTTCAATTTATCTCCGCTGCAGCGCTGCGATTGCAGTTCCGCACATGCGCTGTAGACAATGTGTATCAAAGAGAAGAACGTGCGTCATTTGGAGATCACTGTCAGTTACGTACGCTTTGTTGTGCTTGTTTGAAATCTCGGCGTTGATTGAAAATCCCGCCGACTGTGAAATCAGGTCGGTGATTCGGTTTCTGAATGCGAGGAAAGTGAAACAAGGTGAAATTTATCGACAAATTTGCGATGTTTACGGACCAAATGCGATGAGTGATTCGATGGCGAGAAGATGGGTCCGACAGTTCAATGGCGGGCGTAGTGATGTGCACGATGAAGAACGGAGTGGGCGTCCACCTTTGGTTACAGAAGAACTGGTTCACGCGATTGATGACAAGATCCAGGAAACCGTAGGTTTACGATTAGTGCTCCCGCTATGGACTTCCCCCAAATTTCACGATCACTGATGCATGAAGACACAGGCGGCAGATTTCTATGAAGAAGGTATACGAAACCTGGTGCCACGCAATGACAAATGCCTACAAAATTTCGGTAGTTATGTGGAAAAGTAGTTTAAGAGTTGTAGAATTTTGTGCAATAAAAATTTCTTCTGTATCTGTGTACTATTTCATTTTATTACCAAACCGAACTTACTTTCTGGACGTGCCTCGTAATTTACGCGAAGTACAACACACACACACACACACACACACACACACACACACACACACACACATGCTCGAGGGAGGACTCCAACCTCTGAAGGTAAACAACTGCGTGCTCTGTTGCAAGTCGCCTTAGAACTCTCGGTCACTCCTCCGCGGCAATGGCGACAACACTCATTACTGATTTCATCAACATTCTCTCTAAATATAGGGGTGATTTTCGGTCATGTCGTATTTGTACCACGTTTTACGTACCAAATAATTTTGGCTGCTATGCTTCTGATCCTTCCCTCTGTTGTATTTTTGGTGGCCAGCAGTGTGTGGGCCATTCGATTTCACATCCGACATCAGGAAACCTTTCAGTTTTTGTACGTTTTCATCTTTCTGTCATACCAAGTATACGTTAATACCTTTCACGACCTCGCAGCTGTGATACGGAAATGCTTCCAGGTGTTTTTTTAAGAGCGATAGTTACTTAATTTAATGAAATCACGCCATGATGACACTCAAAGTTCGGAAATTAATCGTAGTAAATTTTTTCAAATAAATTAAAAATTAAGGTACTAGTGTTTAAATTGATGTGGTATTTATGCGGTACTTTTAGAATTTAAATTTCACGTGGTTTTCATTATTTGTCATCTTTTGTCTATAAAATGCATTTAAATGGAATAAAATGCATGCCATATTGTTCAGCATTTGATTTAAAAACGGTATCTGTAAACAGTTTTATAGTGTCTTGAATAGAGAGCTGTAGAAAAAATGCATCCAAAAACTGCGCCAAATTTGCCGGCTGCGGCACATCGTATTACGCCGTCTGCGCTGCATCGTGTTGTATCAAAGATCTCACAACTGGCCGTGCCTACGTCACACCGAGAGGCCGCGGCCGCCAGCTGACTGGCTGGCCGCCAGCTGACTGGCTGCCCGCTGGCGCACGCCCACCGCCTCGTAGCGGCCGGCCAGTCGGCTTGCGTTCGCGGCCTCTCGGTATGACTTAAGCACAGCCACTTGTGAGACCTTGTCTTCTGTGTAGCGGTGGTTTTATGCAACCAGTCAGTCCATACTACCGCTGTTGACCAATCGTGTCCATCTGCGAGGCGATACGCCTTCCCCTGTTGACAGGTGGGCGGCAGCACGTCGAAGTCTAACTTCTGAGTACAGCACGAGCTTATGTATTTACTATTTAACTATTTTTTCCGCGTTAATCGCAAGGTACTGCATAAAACGGCAATCAACGTGAAATAAAAAGAAGTTCAAACCTGTGTAAGCTTAATCCTTATGAAAAATGCACTTATTTTAAGAAATGAAAAAAAGTTTTACAACAATGGATTAATTGTTGACATGTTATTGTTTTATATCTGCGTCAACTTCAGATATTCAGCTTCAAAATGAAACGTAATTCACAGAAATCCGGTAAGAGGTTCCCGAAAAAAAAAAAAAAAAAAAAAAAATGTTCAAATGTTTGTAAATCTATCGGACCAAACTGCGTGGTCATCAGTCCGTAGCTGACAAACTACTTAAACCTAGGTAAACTAACCTAAGGACAAACACACACCCATGCCCACGGCGAGCAACCGCGCGCTCCGCAGCGAGACACTTTAGACCGCTCGGCTACCCCACCGCGGCGAGGTTTTCGAGTTACACAGCACAGAATGTGTCGTGTTCGGAAAATAACGCTAACTTTTTTTTTTTACTTTAAAAATATTAATCATTTAAGGGATATATTCATGACAGTTGTTTTCTCTTTTACATTAATTGAAACACGTGAAAATTATTGATTATTTTTAAAAAATACGAGGTTAATTTTCTCATTTTTCGGCCGATTTAAAATGGAACAGCCCTATTTAGCTTTCTTTCTGCTCCAGTCTAGTACTGAATGTTGGGAGAGACTGTTATCATGCCTCTGTGGCGATGAAACAAGTCTAATATTGTCTTCGCAGAATATACATAGTGACACGTAGGGTCGTGTAAAATAAACTCTACTTGCTTGTTTTTGTATCACTATGAAACAGCATCGACATTTGATAGTCATTTGTGTAGTTTGTCTCAGAGAAATTCATTATCTCCATACCTCATAAGTAACTATCAATACTTTCTGACAACTAATTAATATAAAGGAAAAACGGGGGTCATAAACAGCTCGAAATGCTTATAAGTGAAACGTAATTGAGTTTTAATATACACACGCATCTTATTCTCACAAAAAAATCATTTTTTTTTACAAACATCCCTGCATTATTCCTTTGTGTCTTTTGCTGTAAACAGAAGAGAGAGCTAGCGCTACAAAACGTGACATCAAAGGGCCCCTTAGTCTCCAGGATGTATTTCACTAACTTTCCAATACTTCCCGTATATCTGTGTATGGACCTTATTAATTGAAGTAAGGTCATGCGGAGTATCAAACGAAATTTATGACCCAATACTAGCGCCTGCTGCGAAGTAATGCCTCGAACTTTTTATATGAAAACTCTTTAAGCTTTTCATATAAAACGAACTTTAAGCATCTTTTGGAACCGTAAGATCAGGATAAAACCTATTAAATACAATACAATCTAAGATAGCATGTAAGATTTATTAATTCATTTTTGTGTTCGGTTTTGATAGTAGTACCATGATCATCAAACCTTGATGACAGCTGCAGAGAGAGGCGGTCAGCATGCCGCTACTGTACGGTGATAAACGCTGCTTGTGCTAGCATGGTGCAATAACAACAGTGCGTAGAGGAGTGTTCATCAGCTCGTCATAGCAGCCTGCTTTAGTCACATGTCATCGTGGAGTTTTTAACAGTCTTTTGGTAATAGGGGTCAAGCATCTCGTAAAACCTCTCTGAAAACATGAGGCACCAGTATTAACTCAGGAGTCTTGAAATAAACTATAATTTAATTAGCTCTACCAGCAACGTGGATGTAAGCCATAATTCCATCAAACTGCTTTTTACGAGAGTTTAAAGGAATCTTCTTAAATCCGACGAAGAGTAATACCTAGCAGAATAATAAAGGATAATCATTTCTGCTGTTCCTTGACCTGCGAAATATTCGTTCGTTACTCGGCGTAGTCCGTTCAAAATGATAATTAGAGACGAGAAAATATCGACCGTATAACTGAAAAGTAGGAAAAAGGTAAAACTCGCGAGAATAATTGGCTACCGACTCTTTCAAATAACCGCCACATAATTCTTCCTTAGAAAGCTACCACAATCTAATATACCAAATTGAATGTTTGTTAGTATGTCTGTTCGTATTCTGTGCGCTGTCGGACCGTTCATCTGATTCCTATGAAATATTTGTTAACATATAGCTTGGACTTTCATGAAGGTAATAGGCTTAATGACATCACTTTACGAGACAGTTCAGAGGATATGATGTGAGGAACACTGAGATGCGTGAAATACTGCCGCATTATGAATTAGTTGATATATGTTACTTCTTTGCTACTAAATGTATTCGCAACTTATTTTGTAAACTGTAAGAAATTATGCCAGTGAATGTATCTATAAACTTATTTCTTTGTATGATGTATAGTTTAGCAGATATGACGTCATAAACACTGATAGACTTAGGAAACTGCAGCATCAGGTTTGTTCGTATTTTACGAGCTGTCGAACCGTTCATCCGATTGCACACTTTATTTTCAAATCGAGAGGAAAGTCAAGGTACAAATAACATTTTGTATGGTGCATGGCAGAGGGTACTTTACCTACGAACATCGACAATATCTACGGTTTTATTGGGTTGTTGATAAAATTTTGCAAACTTAACATTCAAAACAAGAGGAACATCACAGTCTACCTGAGATTTCATATGGTGCATGGCGGAGGATACCTTGCAATAAATGAACTTAGACAACACTTCACTAACCACCATACAAGTTAATAGGGTTACAGACTTTCTCACAGATGGAGGATGCAAAGGACTGAGTTCGACAGAGAAAAGAGGTTGTGACTGGCAGAAAAAGCGTAAGGTGGAAAACGGCAGAGAGAGGGGAGATGAGGAGATGAACACAGGAGGGAGATAGACACAGAAACAGAAGGAAGGAGAAGGTGGACAGAGGAAAGGGACAGAGAGATGGACTAACTTAAGACTGGAATAAAAAGTAACCAGGCGACGTAGGACTTTCAGGTAGCATGAAATAACACCTCTTACACCCAACGTTACTAAAGATAGAAGGGGACTGATGACCTAGCTGTTTAGTCCCCTTAAAACCAACAACAACAACAACAAAGATAGAAGTTTAAACATGTGAATATAGTCAGCTCGCCGGCCGCGGTGGCCGAGGGGACTGAGGCGCTCCAGTCACGGTCTGCACGGCCACTACGGTCGGGGGTTCGAATCCCCCCTCGGCCGTCCTAGTTCGTAAGTAGTTCATAAGTAGTTTGTAAGTTTAGGGACTGATGACCCCGTAGTTAAGTCCCATAGACTATACAAACATTTGATAGTCAGCTCACTTATTATTACAAATTAAGTAAAATTACTTTTTAGCACCCATTCCAAACAAACGTGTTAGAGAGGCTTCTTAATTACGATGTATAATGGCCGTGTTTAACGATGTTATCGATGTAAATGTTCTTCAGACCCTGCACGTTGTATTCCAAAACCCAAATGAAGGAATGCAATTTGTAATTAACGTCTCTCCTTGTGCGGGAATTACATAATTGAATGTACGAATACTCATACGTAATAGATAATGTGGCATATGAAAGTCTGGATCTGTCCAGGAGACTTGCATGGAAAGCTTAACGGTTAACGAGACCACTCGTAAAAAGCGGAAAATTTGAGTTCGAATCCCGGTTCGGCATAAGTTTTCATGTCACCAATATATTATATAGCTAGTGCTGACTCATATCGGCAAATCGAGTACATTAATTTTTGTGGTAGAGAGGTATACTGCTTATACCACTTCGTACATTGCTGTAGGAAACTGACAACATCGATACAAGAGTGCCGGCCGCGGTGGCCGAGGGGACTAAGGCGCTCCAGTCACGGTCCGCACGGCCACTACGGTCGGGGGTTCGAATCCCCCCTCGGGCATGGATATTTGTGCCGTCTTAGTTCGTAAGTAGTTCATAAGTAGTTTGTAAGTTTAGGGACTGATGACCCCGTAGTTAAGTCCCATAGACTCTACAAACATTTGAACTTTTTTTTTATACAAGAGTAAAAGATTTTCGAGAAGACACAATCAGAAGATACAATTGTAGTCTTAGTATAGGTGAGCGACACACATACGATAGAGACTTTAATCAATGAAGACAAAAATTACGTAAATCAAGACAGAGAAGCATTTAAACACGGCAAATACGACAGCTGGGCGTTGATACTGTATTGATGTCTTAGTTGCAATCTAACATCAAACTAACGGAAGTGGTATTTATTAATAAAGATATTAATCTGATTTTGTGCGTTGGAATCAATGTTATTGGAAATACGACACAGGAAAGTAAGAAGAAATTTGGAGAAGGCATTAAAGTTCAAGGCGAACAAATAAAAACATCACGTTTTTCCGAAGACAATGGTATTCTGTCAGTAAAGGACTTGAGCAGTTTAATGGAGCGTATAAGATGAACATTATCAAGAGCAAAACAATGGTAATGGAATGCAGTCGAAGAAAATCAGGCGATGCTAAAGGAATTAGATTAGATAACGAAACAATAAAGGTGGTAGATGGATTTTATTACTTGGACAATAAAATAACATATGATGAGGATATAAAATGTAGAATCGCAATGGAAAGAAAAATATTTTCGAAAAAGAGAAATATTGTAACATAGAATATTAATTTAAGCATAAAGAAGTCTTTTCTGAAGGCAGTTTAGTGGAGTGTTACCTTGTACAGGAGTGTAACATTGTACAGGAGTGTAACATGGACGATGAATAGTTCAGACAGGAAGAGGATAGTGGGTTTTGAAATGTGGTGCTACAGAATAATGATGAAGATTAGGTGGGTAGTTGTTCAAATGTTCAAATGTTTGTACAGCTTATGGGACTTAACTACGGGGTCATCAGTCCCTAAGCTTACAAACTACTTATGAACTAGCTAAGACTAAGGACGGCACAAATATCCATGCCCGAGGGGGGATTCGAACCCCCGACCGTAGCGGCTGTGTAGACTCTGATTGGCGTGCCGCAGACCTCTCGGCCACTGCGGCCGGCTAGGCGGGTAGATTGCGTAACTAATGTTGAGGTACTGAACAGAATTGGGAAGAAAGGGATTTTGGCATACCTTAACTAAAAGAAGCGATCGATTAGTAGGACACATTCTTAGACATCAAGGAATCGTAAATTTAGCATTTGAGGGAATCTCACAGGGAGACCAAGAGGCCGTGGCGGAGTGGCCGAACGCATTGAGGAGCTATGCTCCGATGCTCGAGGCCGTTCCCCGTAGGGGGTTCGAATCCTCCCTCTAGCATGGATGTTAGTATTGTATTTAGTATATTTTATAAGTAGTTTGTAAGTTTAGGGACTGATGACACCGCAGTTAAGCCCCATAAGCTTAACAAACATTTGAACATTTGGGAACCAAGAGACGAATACAGGAATCCGATTGAAATGCACGTGGGTTGTCGTTCTTATGAGGAGATGATGAGGCTTGCTCAGGATAGAGTAGGGTGGACAGCTGCATCAAACCAGTCTACGGGCTGAAGACCAACAACAACAACGCCGACAAAACTGGGCTTGGAAACGGCTGTAAACACTAGGTTGACAGGCAGATAAAGAAAAATAAGTCTTCGCAGCAAAATATGGAGCTTATTTAAGTGAAAATAATTGCACGGATAAAACTCAGTCGTCGCGAAGAAGAAACAAATATTTGCAATGAATTATCAAGACTAAATTGTATCAACATGAGTCGGTGACCACGAGTACGTCGCCGCGGTGGAGTAGCCGAGCGGTCTAAAGCTTCTCGCTGTAGAGTGCGCGGTTGCTCGCCGTGGATGTTCGAGTCCTCCCTGGGGCATGGGTGTGTGTTTTTGTCCTTAGGTTAGTTTACCTAGGTTTAAGTAGTTTGTAAGCTACGGACTGATGACCACGCAGTTTGGTCCGATAGATTTACAGACATTTGAACGAGTACGTCACAAGCCGCCACCAGCAACAAGGGTCGGCAGCTTTCCACAAGATTCCTTCGATGTCCGCAGCGTGCCATAGAGCCGCAGCCGGCTGCTCCGACAGCTGGGGCAACGACGTGAATACTATAGTGACAGCCGTCAAAGTAGAACAGAAACTAGTCGGTGCTCGCACGCGATTCTGGTATCAGTGGTACGTGATGTTGTATGTAAACATTCAAACAGTTCGCCATCAAGTCACGTAGTAGGTACTTACGAAAATGTATAGATAACCAATTGCAAATATTACATACCACTGAGTAATGTTTGTACTTTATTAGCTTTTTTCTTCGGAAACATGGCTCTTATAGAACAGCAAAGTACACTATAAGTGTTCATTCAAAACTTCATTTAACAATTTAATCAACTTACAGCCAAATGAATAAGGGGGTAGGACGTCAAGCGGGCCGCCTTGAAGCAGGAGAGGCAAGACAGGACATTTTAATTTACACTACATATACTTTCACAAATAAATTCATTAAACTTTTTCAGCATGATCTAGAAGGATTCCGGATTCACACTCATAGCGGTGGGAGTTCTAAAACATACCAAAATAATTTTTATTTACGTGTGAAATTTCCATTATTTTTCCACTTACTATCGGCTGCATTTCTTGCTATAGGTACACTTTTGTTTGTAAGCAAGAGAGATTTTTGATGAGTTTTACACAGCATACAAACCATGATTACATGTGTGAAACTCTAGAATTTATTTAATTTATGAAAAACAGAATGAGCTGTCACATTTTAAATTTTATGTTCAGAAGAAACTAAAATTTTATAGTTAAAAAAAATTATTTTTAGCACAGTTTTTAATATATTTGGAAAATTCTAGAGTTTCATACACCTGTAAGTATAATTTGTATATTCTGCAAAACTAATTGAATAATCTCTCTTACTTATGGAATAAAGTGTACCCATAGCGACAAACACAGCCAATAACAAGTGATAAAGTTAATGCATTTCACACGTAAATAAAAATTATTTTGTTATGTTTTAGAACTCCCACTGCTAAGAGTGTGTATCCTGAATCATTCCTGATCATGCTGACAACGTTTAATGAATTTATTTGTGAAAGTATAGACAGTGGAAATTAAAATGTCTTGTCGTGCCTCTTCTGCGTGATGTCTACCCCCTTGACGTCCTACGCCCCTTAAAAACACTGCCACAAAAGAAAAATTAGTATATCTGAAAAGACAACGTTTCTTTCGATCCGATGACAATAGATTTCACCTCGGGTATAGTAGCTGTACTGAAAATTATTTCAGCGTGGTCTACCAACAGATAGCACATGATACAGCTGCGAGAGCCTTTAACAGAGAATATTGTGTTCTTCAATAGGGAATGTTTAAACCTTGTGGCTCATTGCGATATCAACGTGTAAAGCAAAAGGCGCTGTGCCCTGAGGACGAACGCGTGCTTCTTACGGTCAGCGGAGCTAGTTTGTAAGGGATCAAATCGTGGCCTTCAGAGTGGTGGGATGGTCCTTTAGGAGAACTGCCACACGATTAGGACGCGCTGCGTCAGTTTGCAACAGTGCTGATTGCAATGGTTACGTGGACATACAGCCGTACACGAGGTTCTGGACGTCCACGCGACACAGACGTGTGCCAAGATCGCGGTATTATAAGGGCGGCATTGGCATATCCTACAACTACCACAGCACAGATAAGAGGGCTTGTGAGCCCAGATGTGTTAACACGAACTGTTTCCAACCAGTTGCTAGTAGTGGCACTACGGGCATGCACACCTCTAGCCCATTCCTTCACGGAACAGCATCGACGAAGACGTCCGTCAGGAGTGTGCTGCGATCTTCATAGATGAAAGTAGATTCTCCCTGCACGCAAGTGATGGTCGTTTGCATGTACGACGTAGACCTGGCGAGCGCTGTCTCGTAGAGTACGTTCGTCCAAGATACGCTGACCCCACGATAGGTCTAATGGTCTGGGGTGAGAAACCTCCAACTTTCACTCACCTTTTGTGTTTGTGGCGGGAACGCTAACCAGTGCTAAGTACTTGCACAACGTTGTAACACCCGTTCTTTTGCCATTCTTGCAACAGGAAGGTGATGTGTTGTTCCAACAGGATAGCGCTCGCCCACACATTGCACGTGATACTCAACGTGCTCTACAAGACTTGTAGCAGCTTCCCTGGCCAACATGATCTCCGGACCTGTGTCCAATCGAGCACGTGTGGCATACGATGGGTCGACGATTGACACGTGTAACTCGTCAATCCACAACTCTTTTGTTGAACTACAGCTTCAGGTCGATCAGACGTGTTATAATGTATACTAAAACATTATTCGCCATGACCACGATCAAATTAGTGCCACTATCAACGCCTTCAGTGCCGCCGTTGGAAGAACACGATGTACTAATAGGGGTGTTTCAGCATGGATAGACACCTGGATCCTGAGTACCGCTCAAGATATTGATCTGAAAAAGCAATCATTTCATGTACTTCATATCCACTGTTTCAACAATAGATGTTGAGTGAATTGGAGAACTCTAATAGGGTGCAATAATTTTTATTTTGGACAATGTATTTTGAGCCTAGATCTGAATAGCTGTTAATTATTATAGCTATTATTATTATTATTATTATTGTATCTACGAGGGTAAGTCAAATGAAAATCTTAATTTTAAAAAAATATAATTTATTGCGTAGAAGTGCTACAAAGCTGTACCACTTTTTAACATTATCTCCCCCCACGCTCAATGCAAGTCCTCCAGCGGTTACAAAGTGCATAAATTCCTTTAGAAAAAAATCTTTTGGTAGTCCACGCAACCTCTCATGCACCGTCTTCATCAGAACGGAACTTCTTTTCTCCATTGCTTCTTCGAGTGGTCCAAACATTTGGAAATCTATTGTTCGAAACTTCTTTGGTTTCGGCGATGAGGAATGATGCCATTTACCGCTCGATATCTTCGTTTCTGGTTGGTGGAAGTAAACCCAGGTTTCGTCCTCAGTAACGATTCTTGCAAGGAAGCCATCACCTTCTCGTTCAAAGCGTCGAAAAAGTTCTTCTCGAGCATCAACACGTCATTCTCTCATTTGAGAAGTCAACTGCCGTGGCACCCATCTTGCACACACTTTGTGAAACTGGAGCACATCATGCACAATGTGGTGTGCTGACCCATGACTAATCTGTAAACATCCTGCAATGTCATTCAGTGTCACTCGGCGGGTTTCCTTCACTATGGCTTCAACTGCTGCAATGTTCTGTGGAGTCACAACTAGTTGTGCCTGACCTGGACGAGGAGCATCTCCCACCATTTGCGAACTTCCTACTCCATTCGTAGACTTGCTGCTGTGACAAACATGCATCGCCGTACTGAACCTTCATTCGTCGATGAATTTTAATACATTTCACACCTTCACTACTCAAAAACAGAATAACAGAACGCTGTTCTTGCCTGGTTCAAGTCACAAGTGGGGCGGCCATCTTTATACTAATACTGCGACGGTATTTGTACATCTGCACTATGCTAGCACCTACAGGCAATTCAGCACGCTCCTTGCAGCACGCTTACCAACTTACAGGATAACGGCGCGAAATTTCAATTTGTTATTACGAATTGAAGTTTGCATTTAACTCACCCTCGTATATTGATGGGTATGGACAATTCGACATATAAAATGTACTCGCTCGTACGTAAGATTCTGGAAGGGAGATGTCATAGTTCCACTGATAACGCTCAGTTGTGACCTGATATATTTAATATATCACTTGCCTACTTTATTAAAACAGGGGTTTCAGCATCATCTTTAAAATGAGGAAAGTCAGTTGTATCCACTAGTGTTATGGAAGATGTGATACAGCTTTCTTTGACTCAACAATACGCAAACCTTGTAGATAAAGGCCCTGCTTACCTTTAATTTTCCATAGAAGCTATTTTCTATCTGTTCATTTATCCAACTTGTTGGCTATGTTTGAAATGTAGATTATATTTTTTCATCACCAAGCTTAATCACTGGTATAAAAATAAATAAAATAAATTAAAAATGCAGGGAGTTAGCTTTTTACACAAACTGAATATCATGAAGCCGTTTTTGGCATTAAAATATTGAACGCTTTAGCTGCAATAGTATTGCCACAACAACACTATTTGAGTATAATATACTGGGTTTTCAGCAGACAGTCCATATTGCTAAGTTTACCACGATTAATCTTTAAACACAGTATGTATAATAAAAAGAACACTTCATAAAGAACTATATTCGAAGCAGGAGTGCCGAGAATACGGTAACTATTGTAACATTTCGGCCAGGGACGCTTTTGTACAGAGACTGTGCCGATGAAAGCATTCGCGCGAGTCAAATCAAATGTTCAAATGTTTGTAAAGTCTATGGGACTTAACTACGGGGCTATCAGTCCCTAAACTTACAAACTACTTATGAACTACTTACGAACTAGGACGGCACAAATATCCATGCCCGAGGGGGGATTCGAACCCCCGACCGTAGTGGCCGTGCGGACCGTGACTGGAGCGCCTTAGTCCCCTCGGCCACCGCGGCCGGCTCGCGCGAGTCCCGCCGGCCTGGGGGGAGGATAGGAAGCCAGCAGGAAACACCCCAACTTTCACCTTCGCCATCGGCCGCCGCGTCGCATTCTCTCACAGTCTCACGCCTTGCAACCATAGTGTCGATGCTTCGAATCCTGCCATAGCAGTGTTTTTATTTTTTTCGTTGTGTTCGAATACTTACAGAATTTTAATATCTAAGGGCAATTTAAATTAACGGGGAACGAATACACTTTATCCGTTTTGCAGATGATATAGTAGTACTTGCTGACTCAGTGAAGTAAATGGAGTTTATGTTGCTAAAATTTGCCAAAATCCTAAGAGAATTTAATCTAAAAATTAATAAGAACAAAACAAAATCTATGGTGGTTGGGAAGACAAAAGAAAAGGGTAAAGTTAATATTAAACTAGAAGATGATGTGCTAGAGCACGTTGAGAACTTCTGTTATTTGGGGAGCACAATCACTGACGACAATAAATGTATCACAGATATAAAGAGAAGAATAGCCATGGGGAAGCAAGCTTTCCAAAATAAAAGGAATTTACTAACAGACAATCATATAATCCTAGAAAGTAGGAAAAAGTTCGCCAAAACTTTTATTTGCAGTGTCTTAACATACGGATGTGAAGCGTGGACTCTGGGAAAGGCAGAGAAAAGGCGACTGGAAGCCAGGGTAATGTGGATATGGAGAAGAATGACGAAAACAAACTGGGTAGATAGGAAAAGTAATGAACAAGTCTTAATAGAAATGAATGAGAACAGAAGTCTGCTAAATTATATAGGAAGAAGAAGTGAATGAGAACAGAACTCTGCTAAATTATATTAGGAAGAAGAAAATCAAAAATGATAGGGCCCATAATGAGACAAAACCAGTTCCTAAAGAATGTCTTCGAAGGAAAAGTTTTAGGGAAAAAACCAAGAGCCGGCCGCGGTAGCCGAGGGGACTGAGGCACTCCAGTCACGGTCTGCACGGCCACTACGGTCGGGGGGTCGAATACCCCTTCGGGCATGGATATTTGTGCCGTCCTTAGTATAAGGCAAAGGTCCCAGTTTCGAATCCCGGTTCCGGCACACAATTTTAATCTGTCAGGAAGTTTCATATCAGCGCACACTCCGCTGCAGAGTGAAAGTTTCATTCTGGAAACCTCCCTTAGGCTGTGGCTAAGCCGTGTCTCCACCATATCCTTTCTTCCAGGAGTGCTAGTCTTGCATGGTTCGCAGGAGAGCTTCTGTGAAGTTTGGAAAGTAGGAGGCGAGGTACTGGCAGAAGTAAAGTTGTGAGGCGGCATCGTGACTCGTGTCGGGATAGCACAGTCGGTAGTGCGCTTGCCCGCGAAAGGCAAAGGTCCCAGGTTCGAATACACAATTTTAATCTGCCAGGAAGTTTCAGTGGATAAGTAGTTTGTAAGTTTAGGGACTGATGACCCCGTAGTTAAGTCCCATAAGCTTAACAAACATTTCATTTCAAAAAACCAAGAGGTAGGAAAAGAGCAACGTATTTTAATAACATCAAAGAAGATATGGGGATAAAATCGTATGAAGAATTGAAGAGGATGACAATTGAGAGAGGGACGTGGCTAAATCGACAAGGCATCGCCTTCAGTTTATGATGATGAAGGGCAATTTTACGAAAAATGAACGATATTTTCGTAATTTTATATAAGATCGTTAATAATGATGGTTTCAACCGAAAAAAATCGAACTGACGTGTTTTAAGACCCACATTAGGTTTGCTTGTAGTTTTATGATTTTTTGCAAACATTTTGGAGAAATATAATAAAAATTAACTTATATACCCGTGCTTCGGAACGGTTGTTGAAGAGGGACCTGTGTATATCATTGTTTTTTAGTGTTTCGGACCTAAGTCAGCAAAAACAGAATCCTTGTTGGATCCATCTGTGAATAAACTCAGTTCTAATAGCCAAGATGTCAAATTTAAGTAGAAGTCATGGTCGGAAACGACGAATGTTCATAAAGTTTTTCGTACAAAAAGTGAAATTAATTTAAGTACTTCGGAACGATGTGAATTCAATGTTAGGTTGTGTTCATAATGTTAAGACTGCGGTGTGTAATTGTCTGTTTGGCATAAACTTCTGAAAACACTTCTATTGATGAGATAAGAAATAGTAATAATAATAACAGCGCCATGTATTGGTTCTATGGTGTAGTACTATACTTTTTATCTCTCACTGAAGTGTATGCTGAAGTATTAGTATGTTTCAGTGTTGCACTAGGGACAATGTACTTATTCAGTACGCAATACTCCCTATTATCGAAAACTCGACAGAATGCTGAAAGTCTGGTAATTCAATCAACAGAGCAGTTCATGTCTGTTTAAATAAGGCGTCATGGTGGGATCAATGTGCGATAAAGTAAGTCTATGTAATGAAGGAATGGTGTCAGCTGATAGTCTGAAAAGAAATTTCCATTAAATACAGTATTTCCAGTAAATTGTCTTGGCTGTGTTAACAGTATCAGCCACTTTTTCAGCTAATACATGTCCCCACGTCCTCAAGTAAGTACTTCGTAAAGTACGAAGTTGAAATCGACCTTGTGTATTAGAACTATATATTCAGAAGTCGGATTATAACTAAGTGCAATTGTCTCTGCAAAAGAAGACGTCTTTCTCTATATTAATGTAGTCCGCACCATACGTAAGTAATTGCAAATTTTAATCACAATATTGTACCGAACAATTATGAAAGCAGAGAGGTTTCAGAGAAGTTTGTCGCTCGCTTGTGTATATTATCTATAGTGGCTGGCAGAGAGAAGAAATATCTCTAGAGTGAGCATTCAGATGCGCGGAACAGATTTTGTGTCCTCAACATTAAGGTGGAAATGTCACATGATATTGGGAAAAATCTACTAATCGCTGACTTTATCTTTGTTCCTTTTTGTTCGGTTACGATGCTATGTGTAAATGGCCCTTTTAGCGACGCTTCTTCAACTTTCTTGTTGCTTCTGTGACACATTTATTTACATATTATTTCACGTTATGTGGTTGCTCTGCGAAAAGGTGGGACTTCTTTACAGACTATGCGGTACAAACCAATCGTAATAGCAAATAAATGTGTGGAAAGAGTGGATTTGTCACAATACCACGTGGTAATTCGAGCTTAATGTTGAGAAGATGCAGAAAACGCAATGCTCACTCCATAGATATTTCTACTGTATATACAACTTAATGATTATACCCATCAAAAAATGCAATTCTTTTCTTTCCATAACTTTGCAAAGCATATGGGATACAGCTAGGAAGAAAACATTATGTCTTACCTGAATTAAATTTTACTTGCAGTAGCAGCGATTTAGTTTGCTTTCGTTAGCAACGAACTATTCGCTTTAGGAGGATGATTAATATACTGACCAGAACAGCATAAATTATTTATTTCATTGTGAACATAAAGAATTATTCCCCTCATTCTACGTGATTGATTTATGACACAGCATGCAATGGCCGTTGCCAACATCAGCGCATAACGCCGACACCGTAAGTAAAATTGTACCCCTTCTTGTAGTCTATTATGCCATAGTTATGAGAATGAAAAAAACGCAGCAACACCATAATTAGTTATTTGGTGTACTATGTAACTAAAGTCGCCCCGCTTTGTCCTTTGCTGTACTATGGCGTTTTCGAGGCATTCATAAACAGAATGCACGCAAAATGTAATTAGGATGCACCGAAATTAGAAAGGGAACTACATAAATTCGATTTTCCTTGCAAAGAAACCTTATGTAAATTGGAGCATCGATAGACGCGAAGGAATGTCGTTATTTTTTATATTCAAATCTTCCCTGTCAAAAGAAGCAAATAAATTTAGTTAAGTTGTGAATATACGAAGTGTAATCAGCAACTCGCTGTTCAATGTTACTTTGTATTTGCAGAGATAAGGGCTCTTCATTCAAAATACTACTGTTATTGAACGAATACGCACAACACGGTCATGTTTTGTTTCTCTGCAGCATTACAAAACCAACAGCACCTTTAATGGTGCGTTGCTGTTCTATGGCATAACCATCGAAAAGAAATAAAAAATTAAAAAATGCACCAGCGCCAACTATTAGTTCTTTGGTGCACTACAACTACTAACAGGGCCTCAATTTGTTCTCTACTGTACTACACCATTTTCTAGTCATTCCTAAACAGAATGGACTCAAGATGTAATAAGTACGCACCGCAATCAGAAATTCTTGTTTCCTTGCAAAGAATTCTTAGTAAATTAAAACATCGATAGACGCGAAAGAACGTCGTTATGTTTTAAATTCAAATGCTACCCGCAGAAAGACGCACTTTTTTTCTTTCTATGACATTGCAAGGCATGCGGAATACCGCTAATAAAAAATTATTTTTTGTGTAGTATATGAGTTAAATTTTACTTGCAGTGGCAGCGGTTTAGTATGTTAACGTTGGCAACGAAATATTCGCTTTAGGGGGATCATTAATTTACTGGTAGCAACAACATTAATTATTTATTTCATTACCAACACTAAGAATTATTCCCCTCATTGTACGTGACTGAGTCTTCAAAAAGGATTGACATCAATACATTACAATGCCCCCGTAAGGAAAACCGTAGACCTTGTCACAGTGTGTTACACCTTATTAATGTGAATAAAAAAAGTAGCATCGCCATTTATTAGTTATTTGGTGTAGTATGCAAGTAACAGCGCCTCTATCGGATCTTTGCTATACTACGCGGCAATTCAAGCATAGAATACACCAGAAACTATACACCAGGAACTACAAATTACGATATCTTTTCTTCCCCTGATCCGATTTTGATTAAATGAAGATTATATGTTGCCCCAAGGTACTCTCAGTTTATCTATGAAAGCCCATGAAAGTTCGTATTGTACTCTTGGAGATTTGCTGTACTACACCGTACTTATAAGCATAGTATACACAAAAACTTCAAATTGCGATTTCATCTCCCATCCTTAGCCAAACAATCTGAGCGTAAGCTCTGCCTTTAATGACCACGTTGTCGACGTGGCGTTAAACGCTAATATTCCTTCCTTCCTTCCTGACTAATAACAATATTTCTTGTGACTTGTCTAGAATATAATATGAATATTTTCTGTGGAGAGCCTGAGGAAACGATATAAAGCTGTCCATGTGAGAAACATGGAGATTTCAAATACACTCGACATAATAGAAAATGCAAGTCCCACTGCAAACTGCACTCTCTTAAAGTTAAAAGACAGATCTGTCGGAAATAATGGGTATTCGTCTGATGTACTCTTTCATTCTCTTCCTTTCCTTGTAGCTCTACAGACATCTATTGCTTCTTCCTATAGCGGTATGCGCTTCACAGTTCAAAGTTGCTTCAAAGTTTTCAATAGCACTGTCATCTTTCAGAAATTTCCTTAAGCTCACTGGAATACAGAAGTGTGTTAGCAGTAAATAAGAAATGTAATAAAACGTGATGCCTGATGTGAAAAGGTTTACCCATCGCAGAATATATGATCTCATTTTTACTGAGTTATAATCTCATATTTTTCAGGTATATATTCATTTGTATAAGTACTGTATGTCTGAAAAATCTGTTGCGAATGTAATTAGTAGTACAAAAAGTAATAGATTAAAACTTGGTTCGTGATGGAGCGGTTTTCCATGAAAGTTGCTGTTTATGTGCTCGTATCTCATGAACTACGGGTCGTACTGTGATACAATTTAGAAAGTACATTCAACTATATGTGTGTATACTGTTCGTAAAATTTCCTGCAGGTACAATATGTAGTGTAGAAATTATAAATTTCAACGTTATACCGAATGCCGTAGTTTTACTCCGTGAACAGCGGAAAAGTAGCAAGCGAGAAACTTTTTTCCTTTCATCATTTTGATATGATTGTCAGCGAGGAAAAGTTTCCTAAAACTGAAATTATGTTTAAAATTTGTTGCAAGTCGCTAAGTGCTCTCCTTCGTAAATAGTGGAGGGATAAAGTCAGCCGGCCGTGGTGGCCGAGGTGACTGAGGCGCTCCAGTCACGGTCGGCACGGCCACTACGGTCGGGGGTTCGAATCCCCCCTCGGGCATGGATATTTGTGCCGTCCTAGTTCGTAAGTAGTTCGTAAGTAGTTTGTAAGTTTAGGGACTGATGACCCCGTAGTTAAGTCCCATTAAAAAAAAAACTATTATTTTAGTATCTCTCCCACATTTTCACTATATTTTTCCGTTAAAATATTATCACCTGTCTTGTCTTGGTAGTTTGTTCAAAGTTTATTTTCTTTGCCTGTACTGTTTACGACTGACTATAGCCTGGAAGAAACGTAGCGTTCATTTGACGTTCGGTCGAGTGACTATAGCCTGGATGAAACACAACGTACATATGCCATCTACTTTCTGTATTTGTTGATTTTCGTATTATAACTCAAGCGTTGTCATTTGAAAGCAATGGCGCACTCAAAATTACCACAAAAAAAGTCGTTCTTAGGACAATAAATTATAATCTAATGTCTAAAACTGCCATGTTAGCAGTTAACACCTGCCATCGATGGTACGAGAATTACGGATTACTCTCGCAGCTGTAATGGACGACGAATTAGTTTCTGATGTACGAACATGTTAGACGCCCTCTGTAACGAAACAACTGAGTCAACAACGATCAACATAGAACAAAACAAACCAACGTTCACATAGAGCCGATCAAATCGAAGAACCAATGAAAGAGATAGAAAAAAATCTGAAATAAAAAAACTGGACAAAATTCTTTATGAACAACCCAGAAAGAACATGAAAAAACGACCGCAAAGCATCGATCTCCCTGAAGACAAAAGAATAGGCTATATTTAAAAAAATATAACCACCACTGACAATTTTTTTTCATCTTGCTTCCTAAAAAGGTTTTGACACGCCCTTGTTAACTGAACACAACTATATTCTGCAAGATTTCGAGTTGTTCGAAGAAACAGTGCTTCCTCTGAAAAGAAATCACTGACAGTTTTTTGTTCCTCTTGCTTCCTAAAAGTTTTCGCACACTCTTGTTAACTGAACGCAACTATATTATGCAATATTCTGAGTTGTTCAAAGGTAACAGCGCTTTCTCTGAAAAGTGCATTTGTTCTGTTTCGAGAACATGCCATGAAATACATACTAACGAATTGCAAACATAGACTTCTTTATCACATGTACATAAACTGGAGAGATACTGTTATAGTGACTTGTAAATGACGTAATGATAGTACTAAATGCTCAAATGTTTGTAAATCTATCGGACTTAATTGCTTGGTCATCAGTCCGTAGATCACAAACTACTTAAACTAAGGTAAACTAACCTAAGGACAACACAATCCTCCATGCCCGAGGGGGGACTCGAACCCCGGACGGCGAACGAATATATTCCAAAAATAGTGAATAATTGCTTAGAAAAGAAAATAAACGAGGTAATTTGTTGAAGTGTATAATGTATACACTTCCCTTCCGTTTCATTAAGGAATTACACTTGCCACAGAAAGCTAGGGCTTCTTTTGTATACGAAACTACCAGTATGAGCACGTTGTTCAGAATATTCATCATTACAGTATTCTCCCAGCTTACGTGCATATGCATCAGAAGACCATTGGTCAATTCGTTGTTACGTATTTCACGACATGTTCACGAAATAGAACAAACACGCATTTTAGAGGGAGCATTCTTACATATGCACAACTGTAAATATAGAAGAACAAAGCTCTATTTAATTAATAAGAATGCTCGAAACCGTTTTAGGAAAAAAGAAGAAAAAGTTTTGGTAGTGGCAGGTTCCGAACTAGTGCCCGTGAGTAGTAGGCCTATAGTTTAACGTGCTGCCCATTACACTATTTTTTTTTTTTTTTTTTTTCTATGGGTAGATCAGTGCATTGCGGTCGTTGTTCCTTTTTGTTCGTTGTCGTTCGATGAGTTCTTGGCTCAGCTTTTTTATTACAGAGAGGCGTTCAGCTCTCTGACCGGGCGCGCTGAGCCACGGCGCCCGGCACTACGGCGGACAATTGAAAAATACGTCCACTAATATCGTACTATTGATGGCAGTTGTTAACTGATACTAATATGGCATTTTTTAGACACTAGATTATCATTTTTTGTGCGAAGAACGACGAGATTTTGTTAATTCTTTAGTGCGCCATTGCTTTGAAATGACAACGTGTAAGTTATAATAAGAAAATCATCAAATACGCAACGCAAGATGGCGTATGCCAGAGAGAGTTCTGGGTGAGGAATGTCACTTGACATCTCCGAACGGGTAGTCGTCGTAAAATCAGTGGACAGTGAAAAATTACCGTTATTTTTGCAAATATCTCTCAAACCATACGAGGTATGAAAAGAACATAAGAGAGCAAAGCTGTAGAGAATTTTCTCATCTAAAAATTCGATTATTCAATTTTCGTCTCAGATGAACAGTTTAATTGCAAATAAAATTATATTACAAAAGGCTGTTTTTGGTGTTCCTAACATATTTTTTCTCCAAAATATTTGGAAAAGCGAGGTTCTGGTCTCTAGTGGCCAGCAATTAGGTCTGAAAAATTTGGTGCCGATCGGTTGAACGGTTGACCTAAAAAGTGGGAACACGTTACAGACAGACATCGTAAAATCCCCGTTGTTTTTTCAAATATCTCTGCTACGATTCAAGATGTTAAAATAACTTAAGAGAGCGAAGTTGTAGAGAATTTTCTCCTCTACAAATTCAGTTATTCTATTTTCGTGTCAGATGAACGGTGCGTTTGCAATTACGCTTAAATTAAAAACAGCTTTTTTACTGTTGCTAACGTATTTTTGGTTAGAAAAATTTTGAAAAAAGGAGGTTCTGGTCTCTGGCGGCCAACAATTATGTCTGTAAAATTTGATGTTGATCGGTTGAAAGGTTCGACTTAAGAAGTGGGAAAACATTACGGACAGAGAGAGAGACGGACAGACAGACATCGTAAAATCGCCGTTATTTTTGCAAATATCTCTGAAACGACGAGAGATATGAAAAAAACATAAGAGAGCAAAGTTGTAGAGAATTGTCTCCGCTACAAATACATGTATTCAATTTCTGTGTCAGATGAACGGTTAAGGCGTTGTTTTCATTTAAATTTCGAGCTGTCAAAAGACGATTGCAAAGGCCCACTTTTAGTGTTACTACCGTAACCTAAAGTGGGCCAAAACATAAGTTTACAGTATTGGCTTCACTATTAGTTGAGGAAAGACGTCTTTGATTGTTGTGTTTGTAAAAAGCTACGATGCTGTTTTTGGTAAGTCATCTCCATAGCTACTAATTAATGGCTTTCCAAGCAGCTAACCTTATTCAAACATCGTTTTAGTTGACAACAAAGTGTTCAGGTCGTTTACATTCACATGAACAAATACTGACACAACACGTGGAATTAGAGATCCCAAAATGTTTTATATAATTGAATTTGAATAGGAAAAAGAAATTTCTGCCACAGCAGGATTCGAACCACGGTCTCAACCGTAGTGAAGCCAGAACGCCAACACCTGAGCTACACCGACAGATGCTGCAAGGTATTTAAATATTGGTACTTACGAGTACTTGTACAACTTCAAAGTCGATTTACTCCAGAATGTCTGAGAGTTGCGTCGAATGGCTTTGGCTGATTGTTATTTGTGTACTGACCTTCATGTACTATATATATATATATATATATATATATAATTCCGATACCCATTTGGTCTTCTCGTAAGACAACACTCAAACCCATGCCTGAGAGAGGACCCGAACCACCGGCGGAAATGGCCATCCAGTGCGTAGTAAGACGCCTTAGATCACGCGACCATTTCCCGCGGGAAATGGCTTGAGACAATCTGATCACTAGTTGATAGGACGGCCGTTATGAGACAGTAGGCTGTGCCCCAACGGCGAGCCAATCCGCTAGCGATCGCGTTTTTCGAATTCTTCTCCGATCACGTAACGTGACATACGCGCCATGGCCTGACTTTCTCGTTGATTTCTGACATGTAGGCAAACGATTATTGTGGCATTCGCGTCTTTCTCAAGTGCCTTCGGTAAATGCCGAACAGGATATTTGTACTGCCAAAGGAGAAGTATTAGCACACATCCATCTGAGAATGAAGACTGTATATCGAAAACCACCGTTATGGGATGGTGTGTCAAGCTAGTCGGTATTCAACAAAAGACGCTCGTATATTTGGAAGACCAGCCAGATATATCTTCTTCTAATATATAAAGCAGAGTGTCCGTATATTTGTACGTGTTGCATACAAATCTACAGTTTTGTTCCAATCTTTATGAAATTTTGTACACGTAAGCTTCAATCCATGAGGACGGTCGCCGTAAGTGTAAGAATCACATACGATATATAGTTCACGAAATATGACGTCATAAACAATGAGATGCGTGAAAACTGCTGCATTTTGCGACAATGCTGCTCATTTTCTCCTAAACCATTGAACCGATTTCAACCAAATTTGGTATACACATTCCTTACCGTGAGGTTACAATTGCTGCGTGGTTAAGAATCCCATACGGCACATGGTTCAAAAGATATTACGTCATAATCAATAGAAATCGCAAAAAATGCCAAATAATGCGGCGAGACTTTCGAAATACACTGTATGAGAATGACAGTACTTAGCGACTCGCAACAAACTTTAAACATAATTTCAAACCTTTATTAAACCTTTTCTCGCTGACAACCATAGCAAAATGATGAAAGGAAAGAAGCTGCTCGCTTACTACTTTTCCCCTGTATGTGGAGTAAACTACGGCATTCGGTATGACGTTACAATTTATAATTTCTACACCACAAATTGTAGCTGCAGGAAATTTCACAGGCAGTATACACGCATATAGTTGAGTGGAACTTCTAAATTGTATCACAGTACGACACGTAGTTCATCAGATACGAGCACATAAATAGTAACATTCATGGAAAACCGCCCCATCACGCACCAAGGTTTAATCTATTACTTCTTTACTACTAACTGTATTCCCAAGCGATTTTACAGAGACACAGCCCTTTTACAAATGAATATACACCTGAAAATGGCAGGAATAAATGAATGAATACCTGGGCAACGCCGGGTTTTCAGCTAGTTACGTAATACAAGTTGGAGACCTCCCAGTATGAATGACAGTACTTAGCGACTTGCAACAACCTTTAATCATAATTTCAAATCTTTATTAAACTTTTTCTCGCTGGCAACCATATCAAAATGATGAAAGGAAAAAAGTTTCTCGCTTACTACTTTTCTGCTGTTTATGGAGTAAAACTACGGATCTCGGTATGACGTTACAATTTATAATTTAAACACTACAAATTGTAGCGACAGGAAATTTTACAGACAGTATACACATATATAGTTGAATGTAGCTTCTAAATTGTATCACATTCCGACACGTATTTCATGAGATATGAGCACGTGGGACTGACGGAAGATATTGAGAAGGTTTAGAGAATGGCAGCTCGTTTTGTTTTATCACGTTACAGGGGGGAAAGCGTGACGGAAATGTTGCACGATTTGAGGTGGAAATCATTAAAAGAAAGACGTTATTCATTGCGGCGTGATCTGTTTAACTTCTGAATGTGAAAATATTTTGCTAGCACCCATCTACTTAGGGAGACGTGACCATCCCAATAAAATAAATCAGATCGAAAACTGAACGCTTTAGGTGTTCTTTCTTCCCGCGCGCTATCAGAGAATGGAACGGTAGAGAAAAGTTATGAAAGTGGTTAATGAACCCTCTGCCAGGCACTTAAATGTGATTTGCAGAGTATCTATGTAGATGTAAATGTAGATAAAAGATACAGAGAAGATCCAACTTAGAGGAGCACGCTGCGTTTCACGTTTCTTTAGAAAGCGCCGGAGAGATGTTCCGGGAACTCCAGTGGCAGACTCTGCAAGAGAGACGTTCTGTACCGCAGTACGGGCTTCTGTCAAAGTTCCGAGAGCATACGTTTCTTCAAGAGGCAACCAATATAGTGCTTGCTACTACGTATAATTCGCTGAAAGACCAGAAGGACAAAATTAGATAAGAGCCCATACGGAGACATGCCGGCAACCGTTTATCCCGCTACCGTCACGCGACTGGAATCAGAGGAGGGAGTGGCAATGCTACACAATGTACCCTCCGCCACATACCGTCAAGTGGCTTCCGGAGTATGGCTGTAAATGTAAATCTGGCCTGAGGCACTCAAGCTCCTTCCCTGTATGACTATCAGCCTTCGGTCTCGTAAAGAGGCCTTCAAGTGTCCTTTTGGATAAGAATTTGTGGCAGGTAGTTACGAACTTCTTCACACAGCAGGGCACGGTGTTTTACTACACAAATAGTCTATCTTCCAGCTGGTGGTAGGTGTGATGAGGGATGACTGGCTCAGTACACACAGCGATGATCGCAGATCGCCATACAATTACGCTCGGTTCACCGGGGTAAAACTAGGGATGGGAAAAACCGACCGGTTAAAACCGATACAGGTATTTTAGTTTTGAATAACCGTTTTTTTCGGTATTTATTTGGTGTCGGTTGTACCCGTTTTTTATTGTTATTGCCAAGAACCGGGTAAAAAACCGTTATGTGTTTTTTGTAAATAATTTAAAAAATTAAAACTAGTAGACCCTAATATTCAGGGCTATTCCTAAAATTTCCACTGCTGGGAAATATTAGATCATCGCAGTAACTAAAACAAGCGATCAGTGATAATTTAAGAACAACCCCGGCAGTCAGAAACGAGCTACAAACGTGTGGTATAAGAACTGAAGGACTGGTGCAGCTATTGAGGCATCGATGCACCTGTTGCCGTGTGGCGTGGCCTATTAGACGACGCGCGTGCACCGGCAGTGAACGAGACTTGCCTCCGTCTGGTCATGCGGCAGTTCCTTGCTGTCGACGCCAAACATCGCTTGTGTCTTAAATGGCACCATCCCGAGTGTGGAAGTACTTCACGAAGTACGGGAGCAGTGAGGTACAATGCTCCAGTCGCTTTAAAAAGCTGAAAACGGGTGGAGGTACTACAAAGATGCTGTGTCATTTAAGGAGAAAGCATCCAAAATGTTTCTTGGAAGAGAAGGTAAATCCGATTCATATACCTATTATGTAAGCTTGGAATAATAACATTTAATGTATTATCATATGGTTATGCTAACAAGTTTTATTAATGTGATTCCTTGAAAGCGAGGGGCTTCTTTAATAACCAATATGGGCTTAGGTAAGATTGATTATGTGGTGCCTCGCGAGGTAGCCGTGCGGTCTGAGGATCCATATCATGGACTGCGCAGCTGCTCCAGTTGGAGATTCGAGTCCTCCCTCCTGCCTCGGTCATGGGTGTGTATGTTGTCCTTAGCGTAAGTTTAAGTTAGATTAAGTAGTTTTTAAGTCTAGGGATCGATGACCTAAGCAGTTAGGTCTCATAAGAACTCACACCCATTTGAACATTCTTTGATCATGTGGTACACAGCTTTCCTAGTTCAATTTGCGTAAATTTACACTGACAACAATCGTACTGTTAGTCGGGACTGTGACTTTACTTTTCGAAATACTTCTTCAGCACTGATTGAAGTTCATTTACTGACTGTAACGTATTATAACGAGATATTCGTATACGCTGGCTCACAAGTCCAACTTACGGAGTGGTTGGCTCAATATTCGCAACTGTCGGATGGAAATACTAGGCCAGTAAATCTGTACGCTTCGTATATCGTCTTCTACGGACTCCTGGCTAGGCTTACACACACTCAAGAAGGCGTAGTGTTGGGAGGGGATCTTGCAAAATATGGAAAGACTAGTGATTTGTCGTATAAGGAAATTTACCTAAATTTTAACTGAATTTCCTAAGTTTCGGTTTCAGCCGAAACTAGAAGAACCGAAAATTCGATTAACGGTTTCTGTTTCGGCCGCAAAATATGTTTCGGTCGAACTCTACTGGAAATACTAGCAATAAAAAACCGAAAACCGGTTACTTAAAAAACCGGTTATCTTGAGCAATTTTTACAGTGCCGTTAAACTGGAGATGAAAAGAACCGGTATAATCGAAAACCGGTTGTTTCAGCGATAACCGCCATCCCTAGGTAAAACACTAAATTTTAGTAAGGCCTCGAAAATTAATCCATTAGAATTTAAGATCTGTTAGAATGAGTTGCAAATACATATCATTTACAAAATATAGTGTCTTACTGAATATTATATATGGTCCTTTGAAACAGTTCAAATGAAACACTGGAAATAGAATTTTTTATTAAAGAAAAATAAAAAAAAACTTTTAGTAGCGATGTTGTCAATTCAGTTTCTACCATAGCCGCGCGGGAGTAGCCGAGCGGTGTGGAGCGCCACGTTACGGATCGCGCGGCCTCCCGCGTCGGATGTTCGAATCCTCCCTCGCTCATGGATGTGTGTGTTGTCCTTAGCCTAGTTTAACTTCGTTTAAATACGTTGTAAGTCTAGGGACTTATGACCAAAGTAGTTTGGTCCCATAGAGTTACAAACATTTGAACATTTGCAGTTTCTACCTGATGAGTTAGAGATTGCCGCAGTGGAGTAGCCGAGCGGTCTAAAGCGTCTCGCTGCGGAGCGCGCGGTTGCTCGCCGTGGAGGTTCGAGTCCTCCCTGGGGTACGGGTGTGTGTGTTGTCCTTAGGTTAGTTTACCTAGGTTTAAGTAGTTGGTAAGCTACGGACTGATGACCACACAGTTTGGTACGATATATTTACAAACATTTGAACATTTTTAACTTAGTGCTTCAAATATTCAAATGTTTGTAAATATATCGGACTCAACTGAGTGGTCATTAGTCCGTAGCTTACAAACTACTTCAACTGAGGTAAACTAACCTAAGGACAACACAAACACCCATGCCCGAGGGGGGTCTCGAAATCCCGACGGCGAACAGCCGTGCGCATCGCAGCACGACGCCCCAGTACGCACGGCTAATCCACTGCGGCCCTAGTGATTCTGCTGTTCCTATACGTATAGCAGTATTACTGGGTAAAACTATGGAATATTAACACTGCCCGTCACATTTCCAGTCTTCTGAACGCAGAAATCTTGACTGAGCTGCGTTTCACGGAAAAAGTTGCTTGGAACCCTTCCTCCAACACTTCCCCCTTCTAAACTGCATTGCCCGAACTGTTATCCATTTTTTTCGTACCAGTTAAGTGAGATATATGGAAACAATACGTCATGGAAGAATGATATTGTAGAATATGATGAATATTTGTGCAAGAGAGAGAAGGAACAGCGTGGAGGAAGTGGGAAAAAACATTCAAATGTTTGTATAGCTTATGGGACTTAACTACGTGGTCATCAGTCCCTAAACTTATAAACTACTTATGAACTAGCTAATCCTAAGGACGGCACAAATATCCATGCCCGAGGGGGGGATTCGAACCCCCGACCGTAGTGGCCGCGCAGACCGTGACTGGAGCGCCTCAGTCCCCTCGGCCAGAGGAAGTGGGAGAAGAGGGGGAAGGTGTGTCGCTCAAAATTTCGCGTGGGCAACAAAATCCCTTGAGTCGGCCACGTATACAATTCTACATTGTACGGCCGTTGAACGGAAGCTTTTTGATCGTCCCTTATATTTGATATGTACCAGTTTTATTGTCAGGTACACTTGCTAGTTGTCATTACTTAAACATTTTGTTTTGTTGGAAAGTAGAGATTTATCATCGACCATCGTAAGAAAATACACTGAAAAAAGCTCTTATTATTGAAATTCATCTTGTCATTTAATCAGTAAATAGTTTGGCTTACATGAAATTGTAGACTAAAAAGAAAGGGATGAAAAACACGAAACCCCACAAATGATGAAGGAAGGGATTGGCGGTTCTCGATTCGTGTTTGTTTTATGTGGCAGCTAGCGAGTACAAAATAACTCCTTGTAACTACAGAAGCCATCGATAATATTACTAGAGTTTTCCTCTTACTTCCATGTGGATCGTAACACTAAAGGCTATTTCATTTCTCAGTCGGAAGTGACACGTGTTCCCTTCGCAATTTGCTCTTGCAGCGCCTCGTTCGCTGCAAGAGCCATCTAGCAGAGAAGGCAGAAATCATACAGGTACAGGTGGCGCAGCATGCAACGCGCTTTTACCTCTGTATCCATACACTGCTAACCACTTTTATGTACGTGGCACAGGTGTTTCCGGTCGTACCAAATATAACGTAGTACATCCCTAGATTTAATAAATAGGTCTTTGCGGAAACATGACGTCTCTCTTTATGTATATGCCAGTTCAGTTCTTTTAACATTTCTGTGATGCTCTACTAAATTAAAAAAAAAAATAAAAACTGTAAATAGGAGAAATTTACGATAATTTTAGCCCATTAATGTGATAAAAAAATTTAATACTTCACATAGAGACACGAACACATTCGTTTTCATATATATACAGTCGTACAATGCATACATGTGTACCTAGTCAAATATGAACACCAATTTATGCTACAAGCTTTATCGAGCTTGAAAGCGTTACAGATTTTCTGTACCTCAAAATTAACACTCATCTATGATTGTAACAGTACAGTCTGTGGTATTTAAATATTTAGTTACAACATGAAAACATTCCTTGGTGGCTCAGTAATCCAATTTCTTGTCCAGTGCTATTACTTGATTTTACAATGTCGTAATAAATTTCTGTACACAAGAGTAGCGTATGTTTCCCACGTTACCTTTGTTCAAAATAACGTGCTCTTGTGAAGAACATGTACTGCAAATTTAAAGAGTGTGCAAAACTGTCTACGATCACTCCACTTGCTGCTAAGTAAACTTATATAGAAATCTAGCTTCCTTAATGTCATAGTTTCAAAAGATGAAATCAAGGTGGTATAGGCAGAATGGATAGAAAGGAAAAACATATAGTGCAGTCAGCTGTTTTCTTTCAAGAACATTATTGAAAATTCAGAATTTTAAGAAAAGGGCGAAATTTTCAACTGGGTAGAAGCTGAAACTTATTTATGGCTCCTTAAACATCGTCATTTCTGTACCAAATTATGAAAAATACTCTGTAGCCCCTGATCTTGCTCCCCCCTCGTTTCCATGTTCAAACTATCATATTGCTGCTCTTATCAGATCCACATCAGATTTCAAACCATTAGTTTTCCTAACACCCTTTACGTTCATCTAGTAATAAGACTCTCTCAGAGCTATTTCTCATGCATTCCGCGCTGTTAGTGGTAGCCAGTAATTCAGTACTCTAACCACTGATATATTCTTCTGGTATTGACACGCTCAATTACTCTTACTGTCTGTTTTGTCCTTCTGAATGTCAATATTTGTAACAATTTTATTCAGGGAACAAAAGATTTCATTTCATAGCCTTGCTCATAACAGTATTTTGACGAAACACAGTTAACACACCGTATTAAGTTTGTTATGGCAGTGTTGCATCATTCCTTACCTCCTATCACACGGCGTTTCCTTAGAGCTGTAACAAAACACAAAAGTTCACACATTCCAAACATTCCTGAGTTCACTTCCTGCTTTTTTCTTTCGTAAACTTCTAAGTATATATAAGCACGAGTGTAATATTTCAGACTAAATACAAAATCAATGTTACGTCATTAGGAACTGCAATGGCCGGAGCTACGAAATCGAGACTGAGCGAAGGCTTTCTGCCATCTAGCGGCGAATGTTACAACTCCCACCTTGTGGCGCCACGCACACTGCGCGGTGACGGTAAGGTTTCAATCTGCCTTATCGGCATCGTCGACTGAGCAGCATCTCAGTAACGTCAAAAATATTTGTGTTAGTATGAAATAGCGTCAAGTTTGGAACATCAACGCCAGTTTCCTTTCTGTCGTGTGTAATTAAGAAATACGGCACCATGTAACTTCTCCCCCCACATCTTAGTCTTTTCCTTTCTTACCGCACCCAGACACCTCTACTTCGTAGTGTGTAATCATTATTTCCACCTAATTGAAGCATTAAAACGAATTGGACTAACACTTGTCCTCGCCTGGAGTTACTGTTGCCCAGTATGGGACTCTCACCTAGTGGGACTGACGGAAGACATTGAGAAGGTTCAGAGAAGGGCAGCTCGTTTTGGTTTATCTCGTTACAGGGGGGGGGGGGGGGGGTCACGCAAATGTTGCACGATTTGAGGTGGAAATCATTAAATGATCGACGTTATTCGTTGCGGCGAGATCTATTTGCAAAATTCCAATCATCGAATTTCACTTCTGAATATGAAAATTTTACTACGAGTAGCACCCACCTACATAGGGAGACATGACCATCCCAATAAAATAAGAGAAATCAGATCGAAAACGGAACGATTTAAATGTTCTTTCTTCCCGCGCGCTATTAGAGAATGGAACGGTAGAGAAAGGTTGTGAAAGTGGTTAATGAACCCTCTGCCAGGCACTTAAATGTGATTTGCAGAGTATCTATGTAGATGTAGATGTTGTAAAGGTAATTTGGAGCCTCCACCAGTAAAGTACCCAAAGGAAAGACAGC
Source organism: Locusta migratoria (assembly GCA_026315105.1). Taxonomy (NCBI): domain Eukaryota; kingdom Metazoa; phylum Arthropoda; class Insecta; order Orthoptera; family Acrididae; genus Locusta; species Locusta migratoria. Next base: position 560,827,743 of record CM048755.1, on the reverse strand, counting down.
AGATGAAATGTATTAATTTGCTGAACATTGATACTAAACACCACTATCACAAATATCTACAAAAACCTTATGCGTCCTATACTCGTCTATGCCAATGTTGCATGTACAATGATCAGCCAGAACATTATGACCACCTGCGTAATAGACTGTATGTCCACCTTTGGCAAATATAACAGCAGCGACGCGTCTTGGTATGCAAGCAACGAGGCCTTGGTACGTAGGAAGGAAAGACGCTTGGGCTTTATCATCCTGTCGATAACGTGGTCATTAGAGACGAAGATTAAGTTCGGAATTTTTGGTAAGGATGGGGGAAGGAAATCAGACAGCCACAGTTGTGCAGGTATTGGAGTTACGTGCGGGACTTTGATCTCGATTTTCGTGGAAACCGAGGCGCATTTGAACAAATCCTTTTAGCTTCGTGGCATGGAGGATTCCCTCACAACATACCTTTGAGTCATGATCCATACTTTGTGTTCCCCTTGTTAATATGAACGCTCTAACTAAAGACTCTTGCGTGATTTTTTTTTAAATCAGTATATACACCAAATTATTGAAAAAATTATGCTGGTCATCCAAAAAGCAAAATCAAGACGTACCGGAGATACCACATCATTTAAAATATAGCACCATGTGCAGAGAGAAGGAAGGAAGATTAGTTTTTAACGCCCCGTCGACACCGTCGTCATTAGAGGCGGAGCTTACGCTCAGGTTGTTTGGGTAAGGATGGGGAAGGAAATAGGCCGTGCCCTTTGAAAGGAACCATCCAGGCATTTGAGTGGAGTGATGTAGGGAAATCACGGAAAACCCAATTCTGGTTGGCAGGAGGTCGATTCGAATCACCACCCTCCTGAAGGCCCAGTTTGGTAGGTCACTGGAGGGAGTTGACACCACGTGTGCACAAACAAATCACCCAATTCTCGAGATTCCGGGGATGGGGAAAATGAACTCTGATGCCGTGTTCGATCACACCTCTGAGAGTTCAATCGAGTTGGGATCTGGTGAGCTGATGAAGGAAAGGAGCGGGGGAGGGGGGCGATGGGGAGCACATCGACTGCAGCTTGCCACTGAGTTCCTCAAACCACTCAATCACACCCATGCCTTGTAAAATCGCGCGCTATCTTGTTGAAAATTACCACTACCGTTATGAATCATGATCGTCACCAAGAGATGTATGTGGTCTAACAACTAGTGTGCGATTCTTCTTGGCCATCGTGGTTCCTTTCATTGCACCACTGGACCAATGGATGTCCATGAAAGTGTTTCCCAGAGCATAACTGAACCACTGCCAGCTTGCCTCATTTCCACAGTACAGGTGTCAGGGAGCTGTTCCCTGGAAGGCGATCCATTCGTACACACCCATCGGCACGATGAAGAAGGTATGGAGATGTTCACTGGATTTATCGATCCTTGATTTCTTTCTATGGGGAGCTATTAAATCTCACATGCATCGCGATCGTGTGGAGTCTGAATACGCATTCGATATAAGAATCGTCTGCGTAGCTTTTACAATCAACGTAACTCCAAGTGTGTCTGTGCGTCTCAGAAAGCCAGTGCGTCTTTAGCGTCAGGCAAGCATGGTGTCTGTTACTGCAAAATCGGAAAGTATATTCTAACGTTAGAGCTGTATTCATGTCGCACACATCTTGTGCTCATTTTGGCCACTAAACATTTCAAATTAATCACTCTCTTCTTTCCTCTCCAACTTTTTTTATCTCTGCAATTACTAACCCACTACTTAACTAACTTACGCTAAAGAAATACACACACACACACACACACACACACACACATACACAAACACATACGCCAGAGGGAGTTCTCGAACCTCCGGCGGGATCGGCTGCCCAGTCCGCAGCATGATGCTTTAGACCACGCGGCTACTCCCGTGCTGCACGCAAAGGTCAATAATGTACAAACCGACCGCTGATATATATATAAGCGAAATGTCGGTTACTCACTCACTCACTGACTAAACACGATATCTCGAAAACTACTGCACCTATGAAGCTGAAATTTTGCAGGTATGTAGTTTATAGATAGAAGACGTCAGCTAAGAAAGGGTCGAATTAAGGTGCATGGTGGAGGATCCTTTTCCTACTTTCTACCATCCTGGGTAAAACATTCAAAAATGTAAAAGTAGGAATTAAACCTAAGGGTCGACAGCAGCTAACATTGTCTGGAAGGAAGTATTTTAAAAGATAATATTGTATATACAAATAAAATGTATTCCACAATAAGTCAGTGACCACTAACGGTGAGTAGCATACGCGCAGACCATCTAGTTTTATCATAAAATAAAATAGAGAACGTTGTATATTGTTATGGATAACATTTTCTGAAATTAATGTTAACGAGAGTTCAGTTTATCTTGATGTTCATATTTCATATTAGAGTTGTACTTTTGTGATCAATAAAAGTACTAGTCTTTCGGATAATCGATTGAGTGATGGAAGAATTCATTTGAATATTTATGATTTATGTGACTGAAGAATATTCTGAAAGATTTTTGATCATTATGACGAATTATGGATATTTTATTTTGAAAGAATTTATTAAGAAGACTACTAGATTTTGGTGTGGCCAAAAGTGTCAATTTATTACAGCTAATTTAATCAGTTGTTTTGAGGAGAGGACAGAAGAGATTTTTGACAAAAAGGGACTCGCTCAAGAACCTGCGAAATTGTGATTGATGTTTAAACTAAATTAGCAGTATTATTTTCTCTGATTTATTAATTTATGTAGTGCATCCCCCTCTCTGGTGAAGAAGTCAGATCGGTGATTTATTCTTTGAAGAGCAGCTACTGGAGTAAGAGAGATTCTGTTGACGAAAACTTTTTGAAATAATAATTTTAAAGTGAATTATAAATGAAACAAAGGGGTGCATACTACTTATTTGTGACAAATCTCGGCGTGGCCCGAGAGGGGCCCGAGGCCAACGAGAAAGACAGGCCGCGGCCCGCACGTCATGTCACGTAAGCAAGGTAGTCCTCAGCCGGCGCAATCGCTAGCTGAATGGCTGGCCGGTATGAGGCAGTGGGCCGTGTCCCAGCGGTCAGCCATTCAGCTAGTGATTGCGCCGGCTGAGGACTACCTTGCTTATATGACATGACGTGCGCGCAGCGCCCTGTCTTTCTCGTTGGCCTTGGGAGAGGCCATATGCTACACCATTAGTGTGACAGCAAGCAAAAAGGGGCACGTATCATCGCACCAATGCTGAAACACCCGTAAAGTGGTGTAACCTCCCCAAGTGGCAATGCAGACGCTATTTCTGGCATCCATTCGACCATAAACATCGCGAATTCTTTCTTGGGATGCGTTATTTTCACGCCTGCTCGACCTTCTAACGTAGTTCTGCAAGAGTTGTGGGTTGCCGCGGCGGATTAGCCGCGCATATTGGAGCGCCGAGTTGCGGTGCGCGCGGCCGTCCGCCGTCTGGGGATGGATGTTTGTGTCGTCTTTAGTATAAGGTAGTTCATAAGTACTTTGTAAGTTTAGGGACTGATGACCCCGCAGTTAAGTCCCTTAAGCTTTACAAACATTTAGTTGTGGGTTGATGAGTCCCACGTGCCAGTTGTCCCATCATATCCCACACGTGTTCCATTGAAGACTATTACGGAGATGATGCTGCACAGGGAAGTTGCTACACATCTTGCAATGGATGTAGTGTGTGGGCGATCATTGTCATGTTGGAACAATACATCACTTTCAAGAGGGCCAAAAGGAGCATTATGCAAGTACCAAGCACTCCAAACAATAAGGACTGGGTGTGGACAATGTGTCTTGGATTAATGTACTCAACGGGACAGCTCTTGGCAGGTCTATGCCATACGGGCAGATGACCATCAGTAGCGTCCAGGCAGAATCTGCTTTCATCGCTGAATACCAGGATCCACCATTCCATCTTCCAAAGTGATCCTCTTATAGCTCCAGTCCAGGTATGCACGTGGATACTGTGGCTTGAGTGGAAGACGGACTAGAGGTGCACACGTTAGTATTCCCACTGCTACTAACCAATTGGCAACAGTCCCTGCTGCCTCTTTCGGGCCCCCAAATCCTCGTATCTGTGTTGTGGTAGCTGTACAATACGAGGATCTGCAAGTCTGCACTGCGTCAACTTTCCGAACCTCGCATAAGACTCTGCAAATGTTCACATGACCATTGAGACTAATATCGTTGCAGAAGTGACGCAGCACGTCCAATTTGTATGGCAGTTCTCTGAAAGATCCGTCCAGCCACTCGGAAGGCCACAGTTTGATCCCTTACAAACTCGCTCGGTTGTTTGTAGAATACATCTCCGTAGCATGGCCCCTGTTTCTTCACACCCTGATATCACTCTGAGACTGATGTCTATAAACATATCATATTAATGGGTACACACAGATGTCGCTCTGGCAGTTTCGTCTCTACGCTGTTAGTGGACGACGTTGAAACAGTATTCAGAATATCTACAGTCCTGCAGGCGGCATCTGCCGTCATAGGATGTGTATCACTTTTTGCTGCAGTGTGTTTTTATTCATGTGGTGTGTGGGCTCTCAGTTATTCACCAGGGGGCGGGATAGCAGTCAGCGTGTGGTACAATCTATCTGAGCGTGGGTGTTCTGATTCGCACGAGGATAATAAGCGATCAATGTCCGATAACGCCATCGGCGCGCTATTATAGCGTGGCCGGTATGTAAATACTACCAGTCGTCAAGTCGGGATTTGTTGCTATTGCTTTAAACGTGCGAGATCGCTCACCCTTTGATCAATGCAATATCTTTACAGGCAAGTGAATTTCCACACGGTGGATAAAAGTCCTTGGCTCGATCGTATTTGATAGCAGATGACCGACTGTTTACCCACTTTCCAAAAGTGATTTCGGAAGTCATGTGGTGGTAGTTGTCCTCCACGAGCTGGCAGACTGTGCAAAGGAGAATGTCAGACAGTCGGATTGTATGGAGGCATTTTTTGTTTGTTAAGCTTATGGGACTTAACTACGGCGTCATCAGTCCCTAAACTTACAAACTACTTATGAACTACCTACAACTAAGGACGGCACAAATATCCATGCCCGAGGGGGGATTCGAACCTCCGACCGTAGTAGCCGTGCAGACCGTGACTGAAGCGCCTCAGTCTCCTCGGTCACCGCGGCCGGCACATGCATGGAGTCATTGATTTGTGGCAAGTTTTCAGCGTGTGATATGATACGAAGTCTCCCGGGCGTTGATGGGAAGGATTGGCAGGTGAATGTGTCGCCAACTGTAGTCTATCTCACCAAAAGATACTGAAGTTGATGTTATTTCAAGGCATGCAACCAGTAAGGTTACTTATAAATCCTTGGTACATGGCTGTCGTTGTATTCATAATGAACATGGATATATACGCCTATTAGGACGTGATTTCTCTATCGACACCAGCGGAGATATGAACGTGAGCATGAGAATATATGTGCGTAAGCGAGGTACTTTTGGTGCATTGTTTACGAACTGTGTCAATGTACAGAGCCAGTGCTCGGAATCGAATATTTATGAGGCCGAGATCCCCCGATAAAATGCGAGAATGGTAAGCGGCTTTTTAGTGTATTTTGCATGTAACTTTTACCGCTACTGGGACTTGGCCCATCGTCCAAGACTTTTGTGGAATACATAAAACAGTGGACACTGTAACAATTAAGTGTACTAAATTACACTTAAAAGACAAGAGGTAATACAGGAACGGTGATAATGAGGACAAATAAAGTACACGAACAATACGAGCTGCACAATATTGTAGGTAATGAGTACAAGTTTCTCTTCTATTTCTTTGACTCGTAGAAAAAATCAAATCGCGTGAGAAATGAGAACGACATGATTTGAATCAAAGAAGTGAACTGAAAATAAAGAAAGACCGAAACACAACAGAGTATTTTACTAGTACCATCCACGCCCTTCCTTTGCTAGTGCTTTCGAGCCTGGGCGGCCAATGGGTTACATGCTATGAGAAATGCGCCCCGCGAGAGCTTGGTCGGTAATGCACGTCTCGCTTCTGCCTGCAGCACTTACTGCAATTGACGTCATTCGGTCGCCGCAACCGGCGAGCTATTATAAGAGATAAGAATAGCCCGACTTAGCCACTCGTTAGCGACCTTATACTAGCCTCATACATACACTCCTCGTGGTCTGAAAACAAGCCCAGACGATAAACTAAAACGGTGAAATCTCGAACTATACAGTTGCCTCCTTACGTAATTCATCTGGTTTTGTTCGCAATTGTGCTTCTTCTTAATATATACAAGATTTTCTAGGAGTAATGATCAGTATTCACAGAAATGAGAGTAACGATCAATTGAAACAAATCCTTCATATGGACATGCGCACGATTCTGAATTGCTTCTAAATGGAATAAATTGAAAATTAGTCTCTCTTACTCAATTGCTCAGTTGCTAGGTTTACACGTGTACACACACGGTTACTAAAGATATTAAACGTTACAACATGCATTTAACCCTATATTTGGCACACACAGAAATCACGAGAAGAAAAAATATAAAGTTTCTTAAATCGGAGGTGTAGGGCCATGTGAACAGATTTATACAATTTTTTTTTCAAAATATTGTTTCTAGTTTGTCAGTAATGTTGCCCGGAAACAGCGCATGGGTGGTACAGTATCAATACCGCAGTTTTGTTTCTATGGTTGTAGAAATAATTGTATTTTGGACTATTTAATGTGAAATGTATGAATACAACTCGTTTCTGATGCAAAGTCCAGAACAGTTCCATGATTTCCACATTTTACAGTCAAGTACCCCTGAAGACAAAACTTGAAAATTAATTTTGGCACATAATCTGTCAAGAAACAATATACTGCCATATCGTAAATCATTCACTGGTACTGGAGATGCTGTTTCTTTCTCCTTTTGTACTAGTTGCCCCAATAAATATAAGTTAATTTTGAGTCTCCCAGATAAGAACTCGCCAATAAATTTCCACAATAAATCAATTTAAAGGCTTCCTCTTTCCCTTTACAAGCTGTTTTCCATTTATCACAAAAAATATAGTCACAAAATTAAGACAAACTTGTACCTCGGTAACTTATGTTTGCAGTGTCTGCTAAGGATTTACTTAGTTGCTGAACGTTCTCGCAAAAGACAACGAAACATCACTGTATTTCAGAGGTTGGTTCCGTGCACTGTTGGTCTCCAAGGATGAAACTTGAAACATGTTGCAGAAAACTTTGTGCCATTTTGATGTTTCTTGAGTCCAACATTGCCAAATAAAGGGTCAAGGAAGTTTTAAAGAAGTGTGCTAGTAGCAGGACTATACTGCACAATTTCGACAATATGCTGCAGTTACTGCACGAATTATTAATTTGCATTTTCAGAAGAAAAATTGGAACTTAAAAGAATGGCCTTTTACGCAATATGGCTAAACAACTTGTAATTTTTTTACGTTCAGGAAATCGATGTTTGGGAAACGCTAGAAGGTATTCACAATAAATGTGTTCTATCCCGGCCGCGGCGGAGTGGCCGAGAGCATTGAGGCGCTATGCTCCGATGCGCAAGGCCATTCCCCGTCGGGGGCTCGAATCCTCCTTGGGGCATTGATGTTTGTGCTGTCTGTAGTATAAGTTAGTTTATAAGTAGTTTGCCAGCCGCGGTGGCCGAGGGGACTGAGGCGCTCCAGTCACGGTCTGCACGGCCACTACGGTCGGGGGTTCGAATCCCCCCTCGGGCATGGATATTTGTGCCGTCCTTAGTATAAGGTAGTTGATAAGTAGTTTGTAAGTTTAGGGACTGATGACCCCGTAATTAAGTCCCATAAGCTTAACAAACATTTGAACATTTTTATAAGTAGTTTGTAAGTTTAGGGACTGATGAACCCGCAGTTAAGTCCCATAAGCTTAACAAACAATTGAAAATTTTGTTCTATACCGAAAACCATTCGTAACAGGGCACATGAGAGTAATACACTGTTCCCCAAGGAAAATGCAAACCCTGAAGGAAGCATCCAAATAAGACGAAATTTGCAGCATGCCTTTGCGGCGACGAGAGACACACACGGTCAGAATTCGGAAAAGGCGCCCGTCAAGGGTGCCAATAGCGGCACCTTGAACCAAAAAAAAAATGTTCAATTGTTTGTAAATCAATCGGACCAAACTGCGTGGTCATCAGTCCGTAGCTTACAAACTACTTAAACCTAGGTAAGCTAACCTACGGACAAGCACACACACCCATGCGCCAGGGAGGACTCGAACCTCCACCGCGAGCTCCGCAGCGAGACGCTTTAGACCGCTCGGCTACTCCACCGCGCCCACCTTGAACCTCTGGCGGCCGGATGAACATACAGGAACTGCTCTTTCGTGCTTTTGTTTTGCTTAACCAGCTTCAGTATGTTTGTTAGAAAGCAGCGAGCGTCATTCGACAATGTTTCAGAACACAACTGAGGAACGCTAGTTGTCTATAGGGATTACGGATTATTCATCAGATCATGACAGATTTAAACAAGCAACTGTGATGCGGATCTGTAATCCCTGGATACAGGACGGAAGACGGATCGACGGGACCGATTGTACCCACCTAGTTGCACCACTACATCCGATGACAGGTTTATTGTGCACAGGACGGTGCTGGGTCGCTGTGCCACATCACGAACCATATCACACAAAAATTCGGTCTGTTGCTCAAAAAGGCAGTCTTCGTGCGTGCAATTTGACGGCGTCTATAGTGGACTGGCAGTCCGCAAGGTGTCCATTCACACCTGCTGCAATTACCACTCAGTTAACAACAGGCGTTTGCGCCAGCAATGGTACGATGAACGACAATCATGGACAACCGAATGTTACGATATTGTTTTTACCGACAAATCTCGAGTCTACCTACACCCCACGCTTCCGCAGCCGTTCTTGCGGTTTGCAGTAGTTTGTAGCAGGTAAGGCATAACGCAGACTGAGATTCATTAGAAGAAACCTCAGAAAGTGTCGAGCATCCACCATTGGAATAGGTTGCAAAACCAGATTAAAGGTTTGTATTGACTGAAAACGATAAATACTTGAATACCGCTAGTCATTCTGGAGTCTGCAACAGATGCGATTGATAGAGAAAGAAGAAAAGATCCAAAGAAGAGCAGTGCGTTTAGATACAGCTTCATTTGGTCAGTGCGAATGTTTCGCGGAGATGTTCAGACAACTCCATTCATGCCTCAAGGACATTGAATTACGAATTCCTTGATTGTATTTGTTACAGTTATAGTACCGGCAGTGTCCGTTTCCTTTTAGCGTGGCTGCATATCTGAAGGGCACAGAATTTATTTAATCGCTAAACAACGACACTGGGCATTGTATTTCAACCCAAAGCAAGGCCTGCGACAGTAAATAAATTTCTCACTCTGTGCGAGAATCACAGATACTACAGCCTACTGGTCAATGCGGCCACTTGCGAAAATCTGGTCCGGTACAAATTTTTCATTTGCCACCGACAATTGGTAAAGCTGATATGAAACTTCCTGGCAGATTAAAATTGTGTGGCCGGTCGCGGTGGCCGAGGGGACTGAGGCGCTGCAGTCACGGTCTGCACGGCCACTACGGTCGGGGGTTTGAATCCCCCCTCGGGCATGGATATTTGTGACGTCCTTAGTATTAGTTAGTTCATAAGTAGTTTGTAAGTTTAGGGACTGATGACCACGTAGTTAAGTCCCATAAGCTATACAAACAATTGAATTGAATTGAATTGAAAATTGTGTGCCGGAACAGAGACTCGAACCTGGGACCTTTGCCTTTCGCGGGCAAGCGCTCTACCGACTGAGCTATCCCGACACTACTCACGATGCCGCCTCACAACTTTACTTCCGCCAGTACCTCGTCACCTACTTTCCAAACTTCACAGAAGCTCTCCTACGAAACATGCAAGACAAGCACTCTTGGAAGAAAGGATATGGTGGAGACATGGCTTAGGCACAGCCTAAGGATGTTTCCAGAATGAAACTTTCACTCTCCAGCGGAATGTGCTCTGATATGAGACTTCCTGGCAGATTAAAATTGTGTGCCGCAACCGGGACTCGAATCTGGGTCCTTTGCCCGCGAAAGACAAAGGGCCCAGGTTCGAGTTCCGGTTCCGGCACACAATTTTAATCCTTGCCCGCGAAAGGCAAAGGTCCCAGGTTCGAGTCCCGGTTCCGGGACACAGTTTTAATCCTTGCCCGCGAAAGGCAAGGGTCCCAGGTTCGAGTCCCGGTTCCGGCACACAATTTTAATCTGCCAGGAAGTTTCGTATTAGCGTACACTCCGCTGCAGAGTGAAAGTTTCATTCTGGGTACAGCTGATGATTAATCAAAATCACTATTGTGAACAAATTCATTGACTTCCTGATAGTTGTAGTCGCAGCAGTGTTCGTTTCCTTCTGACATGAATGCGTGTTTAGGGACAACGCATTGGTTAAATCGTTGATCACGGACACTGTACAATGAAGTCCATTATGGAAGAGGAACACTGCGACTGTGGTGAAATAAGGTATCTTGAATGACAGAAACCAGTCGCCTGGTCGCTGTCATTCAAGAAGTCACAAGATTCTAGGAGCACAGCATTCAGTGCACATTGATACACACGAGGTTGCGAATGTGACTACCCCTTTGTGTTCCCATGCTAGCTCAACGACGACGACAGTTACGACAGCAGTGGGCAGGGGACCATTGATTTTCCACCTTGGATCTGTGGAAACGTTTCGTCTGGCAAAATGAATTGCGGTTCTTGTAAGAAGCCAGATCAACAGCAGAGTCCGGTTTCGCCGGCTGCATGAAACATGAACCGCGCTGCGAACGCAGGAAATGGAATCGGTACTTTTCTATGCGGGACATCGGCTAGGCTTCCGTGCGCCCTGTGACGACAGTCGAAAGGAACGTGATATTTGCAGACTACATAAGGGCTGTTGCTGACAGCTTACATCCCTTTATGGTCGATACATTCCCTGACGTCGATCGCAAATCCTGCGAGATAGTTGTCCGTGCAAATGTTTGTAATCGTCAGGGACCAAACTGCTGAGGTCGTCGATTTGAGACTTACAAGCTACTTAAACTAACTTACACTAAGAACACACACACACACCCATGCCCAAGGGAGGACTCGAATCTCCAACGGGAGCGGCCGCGCAATCCGTAAAATGGCGCCCCAGACCACGCGGCCCATTCCGCGCGGCTATCTGTCCGTGTTGCAACGTCATAGAAGCATAATAGTAATTTCACGTCGATGTCTTGCCCTCAGTGTCTTCTGATTCATGCGTCTACGTGTCATCGGCATCCAGCTCTATGCCCACAATCCACCGAGCACTTTTCCTGATCATTGCATACGTCTCTGGCGACACACACCTACTGAAACCTACTAATAATTCTTTCGATTTATGTAATGTAGAATCGTTGATGTATTGCTTTTCATTGGTCTCCGTCCATGCTATTAACCCTTTCAGTCCCACATTATGAAATCCGCTTTGGAAAATTGAAATTCAGTGTTTTCTGAATTAATACAGTGCATTGAACATCAAAATATGTGTTTTAAAATTTATAGTGGAACTACTTATTTTTTATATCATGTATTTCATGCATAACACAGACGTTTGTATCGAGGTATTTTATTACTTGGACGTAATTTTGTTGATAGTTAACACAGCCTGATCAATAATGCTAACATAATCTTCGCCACAGCACGAAAGACAAGACAGTTCACTGCTGAAATAAAATAAAAGCGCCAGCCGCAGTGGCCGAACGGGTCTGCGGCGCGCCAGTCACAGTCCGCACGGCCGCTACGAATCTCCCCTCGGGCATGGATGTTTGTGTTCAAATGTTTGTATAGCTTATGGGACTTAACTACGGGGTCATCAGTCCCTAAACTTACAAACTAACTAACACTAAGGACGGCACAAATATACATGGCCGCGGGGGGATTCGAACCCCCGACCGTAGTGGCCGTGCAGACCATGACTGGAGCGACTCAGTCCCCTCGGCCACCGCGGCCGGCGGATGTTTGTGTTGTCTTTTGTATAAGGTAGTTCATAAGTAGTTTGTAATTTTAGGGACTGATGACCCCGCAGTTAAGTCTCTTAAGCTTAACAAACATTTGAACATTTTTTGAAAATAAAAAGAACCACACTCACGCTGACACTCTCAGCCACGTACACATGACAACGCAACACAACCTAGAAAATGGACAGATTAATGCCTCAGTAGTGGTTACACGCCGTATCAAGCGGCACAATGTCGTAGTAGAAGTATGTTGTTCATCAATAAAAATGTAACTTTAAGGATTGATGCACAAAATAAGGTATAAATCAAGTTTTAATACGTTATTGTCCAGGAACAACACTGGGAAAGAACGGGTGAAGCATGTTTCCATAATCTTTCGGCTCATTAGTATGTGCATTCACTTTGAATAAGTAAACCACTTTCTTTATTTACTCTTTGTATTCGTATTTACTTAAGACAAGAACATGACGTCATGACGGACTATTTACCAATTCATTTTATCGTGAACACTCAGATTCATGGGATACCCCTTAATACCTAGTTAGACATCCGCTTGAACTCATCATATCGACGGAAGTCCCATACTGCAATATTGAACCGTGCCAATGCAGAATTAAATTTAGTTTTCTTTTAAATGTTTGTTAAACTTGTGGGACTGGGACTTAAATGCGGGATCATCAGTCCCTAAACTTACAACCCACTTATAAACTAATTTATACTAAAGACAACACAAACATCCATGCCCGACATTGATGCAGCGGTTATTTCGCGCAGTGTTGATCATCTGTTAGCTCCCATAATTCCACGCAATCGTTGCTGCTCTAGGTAAATAAGTATAGGCCATCGTCCATTGCGTTGTCCGTGGTGAGAGGTGATGCCTCATATTTGGTATTCTTGGCACACACTTCAAATTGTGAATCTCGGAATATGTTTCTTATATGAAAAAGCTAGCTGAAAACCCAGCGTTGCCCGTGTATTTATCTCTTTATTCCTGCCATTTTTCAGGTATATATTCATTTGTTTAAGAGCTGTATGTCTGTAAAATCTCTTGGAAATGCAATTAGTAGTAAAGAAGAAATAGATTAAAACTTGGTGCGTGAAGGGGCGGTTATCCATCAACGCTATTGTTTATGTGCTCATATAGAATGGACTACGTGTCGTACTGTGATGCAATTTAGAAAGTACACTCAACTATATGTGTGTATACTGTCTGAAGAATTGCCTGAGGCTACAATTAGTAGTGTAGAAGTTATAAATTGTAACGTCATACCGAATTGCGGAGTTTTAGTCCATGAACAGCGGAACGGTAATGTTTATGTGCTCATATCTCATGAACTACGTGTCTTACTGAGATACAATTTAGAAGGTACATTGAACTGTATGTGTGTATACTATCTGTAAAATGTCGCGTCGCTACAATTTGTAGTGTTCAAATTATATATTGTAACGTCATACCGAGAGCCGTATTTTTACTCCATAAACAGCGGAAAAGTAGTAAGCGAGAAACTTTTTTCCTTTCATCATTTTACTATGGTTGACAGCGAGAAAAAGTGCAATAAAGGTTTGAAATTATGTTTAAAGTTTGTTGCAAGTCGCTAAGTACTGTCATTCTCATACAGTGTATTTCGAAAGTCCCGCCGCATTATATGGCATGTTTTGCGATTTCTATTGGTTATGATGTAATATCTTTTGAACCATGTGCCGTATGTGATTCTTAACCATGCAGCAATTGTTACCTCACGATAAGGAATGTGTGCACCAAATTTGGTTTAAATCGGTCCTATGGTTTAGGAGAAAATGAGCAGCATTGTCGCAAAATGCAGCAGTTTTTCACGCATCTCATTGTTTATGACGTCATATCTTGTGAACTATATATCGTATGTGATTCTTACACTTACGGCGACCGTCCTCGTGGACTGAAGCTTACGTGTACAAAATTTCATAAAGATTGGAACAAAACTGTAGATTTGTATGCAACACTTACAAATATACGGACACTCTGTTTTATATATTAGAAGACTAGATTCCCGTCCGTCTAGCTTCAAGTTCCGCTCCACGTTCAGTCGTTTAGTTCCCAACGTGTAGCCAGTGTGGCCATAATTCCGTCCGAAATCGTTGCACGTGAATCACCGAAGTCCAAATGATCCCTAGCCCACGACGTTCGTCACCTTTCTGTGTGTCACTCACGTAACAGGCCTTCATAACTAACCGGGTGTACAAATTGGTGCTTTCCTGCCTGTCGTCATCAACTGCAAACAATATAAAATATGGTCAAATCGCACAAGTAAAGAAGACTTACAGTGTGATGCCGTTTTAAGAAGCTAAACTCGTGCGAGTGGCTCTCAGAACTGCTCCTCGACGTCACGAGCTAGCAACATTACGCGGAAACCGGTGACGTAACTACTAAGACATCACTCCTACTGTGTGAATCCCCGCAACAGGAAACCATTAACTCTCTGCAGAATCTACAGGCCATCGTTCATAAATACTGTTCTTTGGCTTTATCTTATTTTGTGCAAGGAATTCCCTTTTATTTCTCTTCTGCACTTCACAGTCGACGATGACATGTTACGGTAATCGTGTCGAATATTGATATTACACATGGCAGCCATCAACAGCACACCAAGAAATAACGCAGATGATAAGGATACACATTACCTACTACAGAGCTTTTGTTCCTTAATCTGCTAGGCAAAACGAAACTGTGTTTCTGGCATTGATAATAGCCGATTTGTAGTGGAAAAATGTAAGTTACTTTCTGGATGTTAGTAGTATCTCAATAATACCTTGCAGTTAAACAATAAAGACACTGAGGGTACGTTCGCCATACCCACACTCTGCCATCGGATAGCCACATGGTGTACCGTGATTCGTCAAACCAAACAACGTTATTCCACTGTTCAATCGTCCAATGTTTACGCTCCTTACACCAAGCGAGGCGTCATTTGGCATTGATCTGCGTGATGTGTGGCTTATGGGCAGCCGCTGGACTATGAAATCCAAGATTTCTCGTCTCCCTCCTGTCATAGTACTTGGAGCGGATCCTGATGCATTTTGGAATTCGTGTGTGGTAGTCTGGATATATGCCTGCCTATTACACTGTACGACCCTCTTCAACTGTCGGTGGTCTCTGTCAGTCAACAGACGAGGTCGGCCTGTACGCTTTCGTGCTATGCGTGTCCCTTCACGTTGTCATTTCACTATCACATCAGAAACAGTGGACCTAGGGATGTTTAGGAGTGTGTAAATCTCGCGTACAGACTTCTGCACAAGTGACACCCAATCACTTGAGCACGCAATCCGTGAGTCCGCGGAGCGCCCCATTCTGCTTTCTCACGATGTCTAATGACTACTGAGGTCATGTGGAGTATTGGCAGAGGTGGCAGCACAAGGCACCTAATATGAGAAACGTATGTTTTGGGGTTGTCGGGATACTGTTGATCATATAGTACATTAATACTGATTTGACAAGCACGTTGTGAGAGAGTGATACATGTATTCCACCCTGCAAAACATTATAAAGTTGTTGCCTGGAATCATGATGCATTAGTCATTCAATTTGCTACTAATAGCCGTTATAGGTGGCTTCATATAGTCAAGAGATACCAATTTACTGAACCACAGAAAACTATTGTTAGTATCAAGGCATATTCTGTATGAAAAGAACACAAATTATTCTCGTGGATGTCACTATCTAAGACGTCATCAGCTCACTCCTCATCAGGTGTGAATGCAGCGTCATGCACGTGTCTTGACACATGTGTGACACCACCTAATCATTCAGCAAATTAACCAGTAGCATGCATGTAACATCACAAAAGTGTTTGACTCATGTGTACAGCGCCATATCGTACAGCATCGAGAAGGACACATTTGGTGCTGTCAACCACTCATGACGTCTTAACATACTGTTACCTTCCAGTTATTAATAAAATCTGGGAGCAGGCATAAGGAGAGATCTGAAATGGAGCAACCATATAAAATTAATCATGTGTAAGGCAGATGACAGACTGAGCTTCAATGGAAGAATCCTCAGGAAGTGTAGTCCTACTAGAAAAAGACTAAATTACTAAACACTCGTTTGGCCGACGTTTGGGTATTACTCATCAATGTGGTATCCGAATTAGGTAGGGTTGATAGAGGACATAGAGTATATCAAACGGAGAGTAGTACGCTTCGTTTGGTAAGCACGAAAGTGTTACACAGATAATTACGAAACTCCAGTGGCAGACGCTGCAAGAGACATGTTCCGTCTCGCGATGCGGCCTTCCGTCAAATATGCGAGAGCATACGTTTCTTGAAGAGGCAACCAATATAGTGCAAGTCATTGCGGTTATCTCGCGAATAGACTGAAGGGATTAAATTACAAAAATTAGTGCCTGCACGCAGGCATACCGGCAATCGTTTTTACCGCGAACCATACAAGAGTGGAAAAGGAGGAGGCAGTGACAATGGTGCAGTGTAAGGGCAAACATCTGTAAACTCTAGTGCCATGCTGTATAACTAGGAGATATAACTGAAGCCTGAGTGATTGATGAACAAGTAACTATTTTGTCTCTAATTATCTCTATTATGTAACAACGTTTTTTCCGTGAATTTACATCTACATACATACTCCACAATCCACCGTAAGGCGCGTGGCGGAGAGGACGCTCTACAGCTACTAGGCATTTCCTCTCGTATTCCACTCCTAAAGAGAATGAGGAAAAGAAGAATGCCTATATGCCTCCGTACGAGCCCTAATTTCTCTTATCTTGTCTTTGTGATCATTACGCGAAATGTAAGTAGGCGACAGGAAGACCATTCTACACTCAGCTTCAAATTCTGGCTCTCCAAATATCCTCAACAGAATTTCTCGAAAACAACGTCGTTTTTCCTCCAGCGATCTCCAATTGAGTTCCCGGAGCATTTCCGTGACACTCTCGCACTGGTCGAACCTACCAGTAACGAATCTAGCTGCTCGCCCCTGAACTGCTTCTATGTCTTCCTTCAAAGTGATCTTCTGCGGGACCCAAACACTTGAGCAATACTCAAGACTGGTCGTACAAGCGATCTCCTTTACAGATGAGTGTATTTTCCCAAAATTCTACCAATAAACCGAAGTCGGCTGTCTGACTTATTCCCAACTGTCCTTACATGTTCGTTCCATTTGATATCACTCTGCAATGTTACGCCTAGATATCTGAACGCCGGCCGCAGTGGCCGAGCGGTCTGCGGCGCGCCAGTCACAGTCTGCACGGCCGCTACGGTCGGGGATTCGAATTCCCCCTCTTGCATGGATATTTGCGTCGTCTTTAGTATAATTTAGTTCTAAGTAGTTTGTAAGTTTAGGGACTGAAGTCTTCCAGCCAGTCACAGATCTGTGAACCTATTCCATATGCTCATATTTTTGTTAGCAGTCTGGGCTGAGTTTCACATGAACAATATTTCCTAAACCCGTTCTGATTCATATTAAGAAGCTTTTCCGTCTCAAGGAAATTTACTACATTCGAAGTGAGAATATGCTCTAAAATTCTACAGGAAACTGTCAACGATATAGTTCTGTAATTATGTGGGTCAGTTCTCTTTCCTTTCTTATAAACGGAAGTCACCCCCCGTTTTTTCCAATCACTGGCAACTTTACGCTGAATTAAATATTTGCGGTAAATGCAAGCTAAGTAAGGGGCCAATGCCCCAGATTACTCTTTGTAAAACTCTCTCAGTTGATTCTTTACACCAGAAATACCTATTACTATGTCCTCCATTTCGGAGTTTGTACGTTGATCAAATGGTGGTACATTTTTGCGGTCCTACTGCGTGAAAGATTTCTTAAAGGTTAAATTTAGAACTTCAGCCTTCCGTTTGCTTTCTTCTATCACTGCCCCGGAATAATCAACAAGTGACTGGGTAATGGGCTTTGACCCGCTTATCGATTTTACATAAGACCAGAATTTTTCGGGTTCTCGGAAAGTTCTTTAGTAAAGGTATGGCTGTGGTAATTATTGTATGCTTCGTGCATCGATCTTTTTATAGACGCACGAATGTCCACTAACTTTTGCCTGTCATAATTTGCTTGTTCTTTTTCGAACCAATAGTGCAACAGCCTTTGATTTCTCAGTAGCTTTTAAACATTATTATTATTATACTATGGTGGATCTTTTCCATACTTAATCGAATTTACAGGCACATATTCTCTAACCCTTTATTTACAATGCATTTAAATTTAGTCCAAAATTCCTCTACATCCATTTTACCGGAGCTAAACGATGTCCATTCATTTTCTAAGTGCGATCTTAACAATTGCTTATCGGCTCTTCCTAACAAAAACACGGTCCTAGCTTTCTTGATTTGTTTATGAACTTTGGTCACCATTGATGCTATGACGATATCATGATCACTAAGTCCCGTCTCTACACACACATCGTTAGTAATGTTAGGCCAAATCGTAGCTATAAGGTCTAAAATTTTCCATTGCGTGTGGGTTGCCGGTTTAACTGCTCAAGACAGTTTTCGGAGAATGTGTCCAAAAGTAGCTCGCAATACTGCTTGTCTGTACCGCCTGAAATTAAACCAGAGAGGTTCCAATCTATACTCTTAAGGTTGAAGTCTCCCCCGAATAATATTGCATGGCCCGGATACCTACGTACTACCTGGCGTAGACTTTCTTTGAATGACTCTAATACTGCGCCGGCCGCGGTGGCCGAGGGGATTGAGGCGCTCCAGTCACGGTCCGCACGGCTACTACGGTCGGGGGATCGAATCGCCCCTCGGGCATGGATATTTGTGCCGTCCTTAGTTGTAAATAGTTCATAAGTAGTTTGTAAGTTTAGGGACTGATGACCCCGTAGTTAAGTCCCATAGACTCTACAAACATTTGAACATTTGATCTGATACTGCTACAGCAGCACTGGGGGGCTGATAAAAACACCCTACTATTAACTTTAATTCTCTTAGATCTGTTATACGTGCCCAGATAAATTCACAGTTACTCTCAACCTCGACCTCAGGAGAAACAATACCTTTGTCCACGGCTATGAACACTCCGCCAGTGAGAAATATGGGGTCCATAGAAACATTTAGCGTTTGATAGTAATAAAATATTGTTTTAAAAATTACGTTCCAAATCGCTTTGTTTATGTAAATATCACTCGCTTCCCATTTACCTTATATCACAAATACGATTGTTTTTAATTAGACATAATTTTGATGGTGGACAAGTCGAAACGTAATCCGCTAACTTCTTTTTCTTTCGCGTTTGTCCGCATACGCAAGATCGAGGGTGTTTATTTGTATTGCTCCGTTAATTTAATGGTTGGCCGTATGTCTTCCCTGCCTTACTCCATTTCCCATTCATCCCTACCGGGGAAAAATAAGTGTATCCAAACACTCTGAATTAGTCTCATAGATGAGAAAGTGCGATAATTTTTTGTCATTTCTAAAAGTTTAAGAACTGTGTAAATTAGGTGCAACTTAAGTACCAGCCGGCTAGTCACCTGGTGTGATGTGTGAAACCTCCTAAAACCACTTTCATGCTGGGCTGCATACCCGCCTACGCCTTTAATCCGCCGGGGGGATTTGAACCGAGACCCCTCCTGAAAAGTAGCGCCTTAAACCGCGGGGCGAGTAAAACATATGTAAAGATATAAAGGAATTTGGACGACATTTTAAGTAATATCTATAAAAGCTGTTTTGAATAATAAATCTTAGGAACATGTAATTATATTTAGATCTTGTACAATTTAGTATTATGTTACAGATAAAAGAGGACGGATATTATGGACGTAAATAGCGATTTGGTCACACTATGGTCATCTGTGGGTGTTGTCTGTAGAGTGATATTTACAACCATTTAAAGTTTATCGTGTCCGCAGTGTCTTCAATTTCACACCTGCAAAGAGAATAACAACAAAGACTGAAAACGTTATACAACTAGTTTCCTATTTAATTTCGTATCACTACCTATCTTCGCCCACATTTGTTACTTGGACGATCTATGGCTGACATTTTGTTAGATGTTGCTCTTGTAAGACACATAATCGGTAGATAATTGTTCTATGTGTGATTAAAAGATATTTTCTACGTAGATAAACCACGATAAATCTAAATTAGAGTTTCAGAACGTAGTGTTAAAGCCCATACTTATCAACGTGGACGAATGGTTGAAAGATCAGTCTCGAACTCATGAGGCTTCATTTCGCGTCCAGACATCCAGATTTTGGTTTAAGGGTCAAGTCAAGGTAATTGGTTTGAAAAATCCGTGTCCAATTTTATTACCAAACTTTCTCTAGCCTAATGTTGTGCTATGTTTTATTGACTTCGTCATTGTAAGAGCGTTAGACACTAATCTTCTGGCGGTCGCGATGGCCGAGGGGACTGAGGCGCTCCAGTCACGGTCTGCACGGCCACTACGGACGGGGGTTCGAATCCCCCCTCGGGCATGGATATTTGTGCCGTCCTTAGTGTTAGCTAGTTCATAAGTAGTTTGTAAGTTTAGGGACTGATGACCCCGTAGTTAAGTCCCATAAGCTATACAAACATTTGCATTTGAACTAATCTTCTGTCTTCCTTTTGAATTCCGCTTCTTCCGAGCGCTTGACCTACACATTAGCCTATGCAATGTCTTACAACATTCAATCATCGTCCTACAGTTGTATCTTGCTTCAAACGACCTAACGACATGATCACTAGATGAGCGTGCTGCTGTGTGTAACCACAGCGCTATTCTCAGTGTTCCACGAAGACACTGGATTGTCAATACAGCTTCCCGGAATTCCACTCCGATTTGTTCATCAGAGTGGTCACCACTCCCGCACACTCAGTAACGTCTGATACCACAGACTTTGTAACGAACAACTGACAATAAGATCTACAGTTCAACTTATGTGGTTACACGATCTTAGTTGACTTTTTTCCTGAAACTCATTACAAAGGATCATCTACGTAACACACATGACATCCCTTAAACCACACTAACGTGTATAGCAGATACGAACGTCTGCTTATTATCGTCACAAAAGGTAGAAGATTAGAGTTAACATCTAGTATATATATAGAGGCCCTTAAAAACGCTGCATTATCTGTATTAGGCAAGAATCTGATATGACCGTAGTGTTCACAAAATCTAAGTCTATTGGAGCCCAAGCTGTTGCTGAGTTTCTTCATTACATCCGTCTCAGTGTTCTCCTCTGCTATCTTGTCCATATGTGCTTACCGAGCATCACATTATGTATGCGCGTCAATGAGCAACCATAACTTCGTGAACTTCTATCAGTGAGAAGCTATACACAACTGCGACGGTACCGCTGGATCAAACAAACGAATATCTGATACGACGGTTCAGAACAATTTCTGCTAAATATGGCGCGGGAATGGCCGCGTGGTCAAACGCCTTGGCATGGATTGCGCGAACATTCCTGTCAAAGGTTTGAGTCCACCCTCGGGCATGGGTGTGTGTGTTCTCCTTAGCGTAAATTAGTTTAAGTAGTAAGTAGTGCGGCTCCGTAGCACAGTGGTAGAGTGCCAGACTACAAATCCGAAGGCCCGGGTTCGATACCCCCCAGGTCCTAGGATTTTTATCTGTCGCTTTCCACTTCTTTCACCAATACCGAGTAGCACCGTTGTTTGGAACCCACGTTAAACTGTAGGTCCCCCTATAGTTGGCTGGGTAAGTCAGTTCGAAGATCGGAGGAAGGCAACGGCATACCACCTCCAAACAGGACCATGTCTAGTAAAGCACTGTGGTGTTCAAACCAATCTTCGGATTGTTGACTGCTTACCTTTACCTTAGTTTCTAAGTCTAGGGACCGATGATAAAAGTATAATGCTGTGTACACAGTAACATTTCAGTAATAAATCATAAGCAATGTAAAATCACAAATCCTAATAGGTAGGAAATCGATACACGTGATTTACATTCACAGACACACAAACAATTACAATTTCAGAAAAATGGTATCATTTATTGAAGAGAAAGAGCTTTACAAATTGAGCAAGTGAATAATACATTAGTCCACATGTAGCCCTGAAGCAAGCAGTTACTCGGCTTGGCATTAATTCATAGATGCGGTGGACATCCTCTTGAGGCATAACGTGTCAAATTTTGTCCGATTGGCACATTAGATAGTCCAAATCCCGACCTCTCCAAAATGCTCCAAACGTTCTCAACTGGGGAGAGATCCAACGCCCTTGCTGGCCAAGATGCGATTTCACTAGCACGAAGAGAAGCAGTAGAAATCTTTCCACGTGTGGACATGTTCGAAAAAGTACAGACACCATATCAATAACCGTTTATATGCCCCAACAGGCAACTGACTATTTCAAAGCGGATGCATTCATATGCTCGTTCCCTTGCGGGGATCCAGCATAACTGCGAGCAAGAGGAACTAATGGGCAGGGGACGCTATCATCGTAATGTGCTACAAGTTGAGAATTTGGGGTGGACAACTGGTGCTGGCGTGGTAGCTCAGCGCGTTCGGTTGAGGGAGGGGGGGGGGCTGCCCGCCCTCTGTAACAGGAAAAAACTTAGAACAAAACGAACCAAAGTTCGCAAAGGACCGATCATACTTAAGAAAAAAAAATTGGTTAAGGCGACCACTGGCCCGAAGTGGGAAATCTGGCTTTCAATCCCGGTCCAGCACAAATTTTCAGCTTTGCGTTGAATTTATTTCAATTTTTTCGAATTCGCAAAATTATTGCCATTATTGTCAACCAATGCTGTCTGTTCTTTTGGACATGTCATAAAATTGACACCATATCTTAGATGTCAGTGCAGAGAAAGGTCAGCCGTTTCTTAATGGTCCGATTGGTCACGGATACAGCGGTTGCAGGTCTGATAGATGCGTCAAACCACTAACTGATATAGTAGATAATCAGGAGTCAGTAACTAAGGTAGAATACTCCAAATTTTGGGTGAACATTTGGATGAAAACTTGCACTGGAAGAACTATGTTGCTCAGTTTCGTAATAAATTACTTTCAGATACTTTTCCTCTTCGTATAAATAGCTAGTCTTGAAAACAAATGAGCTAACCTCTTGATATATATTCCTCATTTCCACTCAGTAATGTCTTATGGAATATTTTTTCTAGTGACTTCCCTTTTACAAAGAGAAGTGAGCAGTAGGAATGAGACGTCATGTCAATGTCTCTACAAGGAGTTAGGTCGTTAACACCTTCACCTCTGCTATACACATATTTGCTAATGCAGTTCGTCAGAAACAGTGCAAAACCGTTCGAGTAGAATGTTTGTGTCTATACCTTCAACATAAGACAGAAAATACGACCTGTATTAACCATTATTAAACCTGTCAGTGGCCCAAAAAGGAGTTCATGGTGCATAATGAATAAGTTTTGTTCATTTATCCAAATAACATAAAATGTCTGACCATTAAAAAAGATTCAGTACAAGTGTTAAATCTAACCTAAACTGATTTCTCATGGACACCTCTTCCTGTTCCTCTTTCCGTGGACGAACGAAACAAGGCTGTTCTGTACAGGTATTAACTTTGTTTCTAAATATAGGGGCAAGAAAAAAAACTTTGTTTCTACGTGTAGGTGCATTGAATAGGACTAAAAAATTCATACCTTATTTGACACGTTTCATAAAAAGAACATCTGAAATGACCTATGGAGCGTTCGACTGGTTAGCTCGTCTAAAACTCATCTTCTTTTGCATAAACAGTAATGAGACATATTTGAGCATTATTTCACAGATTCATCGACAACAGGCAAATGAGTTTGTTACGAATTTTCCTGCTCGAAAGCACATTAAAATTTATGGTAGCTCTAGTATTGTCCGGGTATTTCTCATATTTATTGCAGTGTTTTGCTAGTCGTATACTCCCTGTCCACGGCCTCCTCTCTGTTTCTCCTTCATCTCCTCGTCTTTTGCCCGCCACCTCTCCCCCTCTCTGTCCATCTACTCCTCCCCTTCCGCAGTCATCACCTCCTCTACCTGTTTATCAAATGTTACATATATCTGCTAACTTTCATGGTGATCGATGAAGCGGTGTCCTAGTTTATTGCTAGTTGCCTTCTGCCATACACGATACGGTAGCTTGCGGAGATTAAGAAAAATTCATGATGGAAACGTGTAGAAAAGGTAAAACAGTGAAAAACCCGAAGATTGGTTTGAACACTAGTGTTGCATGGCCCTGTTTGCATTTGGTACACCGTTGCATTCCTCCAACCTGACTTTTACACAGAGTTATAGGTGAAACCTGCTGTTTAACATGGATTTTTCCCATCAGCCAACTTTGCAAGAGTGGAAAGAAGAGGAAAGTGACAGATAAAAAATCCTGAGATCTAGAGGGGATCGAACCCGCGACCTTTTAATTCATAGGATGGCACTCTACCACTCTGATTCATAGAAAGACAATTTTCCGTCTCAAAGAAATTTATTATATTCGAACTACAGGAAACTGTCAACGATATAGGTCTGTCATTATGTGGGTCAGTTCTCTTTCCTTTCTTATAAATGAGAGCCACCTGCGCTTTTTTCCAACCACTAGGAACTTTGCGCTGATTTAAAGATTCGCGATAAATGCAAGCTAAGTAAGGGGCCAAAGCCGCAGAATACTCTTTGTAAAACCGAACTGGTATTCCATCCGGACCAGGAGACTTTTTTGTAGTCAACTTTCGCAGCTGCTTCTCTACACCGGAAATATCTATTACTATGTCCTCCATTTCGGAATTAGTTCGTTGATCAAATGATGGTACATTTGTGCGGTCCTCCTGCGTGAAAGATTTCTTAAAGGTTAAATTTAGAACTTCAGCTTTCCGTTTGCTTTCTTCTATTACTACCCCGGATTGATCAACGAGTGACTGGATAGTGGGCTTTGACCCGCTTATCAATTTTACATAGCACCAGAATTTTTTCGGGTTCTCGGAAAGATGTTTAGCTAAGGTATGGCTATGATAATTATTGTATGCTTCGAGCATCGATCTTTTTATAGACGCACGAATCTCTACTAACTTTTGCCTGCCATCATTTGCGTGTTATTTTTTGAAGCGAAATTGCAACAGTCTTTGCTTTCTCAGTAGCTTTCTAACTTTATTACTATACAACGGTGGATCTTTTCCAACCTTAATCGACTTTACAGGCAGATAATTCTCTAACCCTTTATGTACAATGCATTTAAATTTAGTCCACAATTCCTCTACTTCCATAGTACCGGAACTAAAGATGCCCATTCATTTTCTAAGTGCGATCCTAACATTGCTTGTCGGCTCTTCCCGACGAAAACACCCTCCTAGCCTTCGTGATATCCAATGCTCAATGCGTCAGTAAATGGCGAGACCCCATAAAAGTTTGTTTCGTATCGTTAGAAATTATTAATAACTAACCTAACCGGTCACGCAGTACTACATTCATTTCATTATAAGTACTCAGTAATAAAATTTATTTTATGTGAGTTGTATCGACATTACTGGCGTGCAAGAAGCAAGAGCTACTATCTACTGTGTGAGTCACTGTCGCAGTTAAATTAGATGCCAATTGGAAACTCGTCATGTTATTAGAGAATCTAAGATGTACTACAATACTGCGTAATTCACATTTTACATTGTCATATTTCAAACGTTACCAGATTTCTAATTTTGTATCACAGATGTTCCACTTATCAACAATTATTTCGCTATTTGTATTTTGGTACTTCAACAATAAACACATATTTTTTCTCCAGGTACGCACGGGTAAAATACGATTGGATAAGACTGATTTCCCGAACGGAGTGATGTTGACCACTTAGCACACAAAAATTCGCAAATGTTCACTATATTAAAGCGAACACTTATGATTATCACATTCCGGTAGTATATCAGCATTTTAACGCGTAATCGATTAAGACAGCTGTCAAAGCATTATCTCGTTGTTCAAAGCAGCTGATAACGCATTGGAAAACACCTCGTATTGGTAAATCTTGCTACTGACTGATTACTACTAACACCACAAAGCTGTAGTCAATATATAAAATACAATTATTGATATGATGTCGGTTATTTTCGGACACATTCGAAAGAACAGACACAATTGGTTGACATTAACGAATTTACGAATCCGAAATATTGAAACAATTTGACAGTGTCAGAGCATTGAAATACATTCAATGGAAAGTTGAAAATTTGTGCTGGATAGGGATTAGAACCCGGATTTTTTGCTTTGGGCCAGCGTTCACCTTAACCAATTAGGCTATCCAGGCACGCTTCCCTTCCAACCCAAATTCTCGACTTATAGCTCACTACGATGGTAATGCCCCATGCTCATTAGTTTCTCTTGCTCGCAGACTACACTCTGATACAAAAATAAATAAAATAAAATAAAGCATCAAGAAGAAGTTATGCAAATTTCTCACAAACTGGTATTCATGGAGGTATCGATGGAAAATACAAAATTGTAAACTTTGTCGGACTTCTAATTACAAGGATAGAAAACAGGGCACATGTCGATATCAGGGCATAAAGTCTCGGAATTTTATCCTGTTTACTCACTTTGGCAGTAACTACGCCTCGCAGACAGACGCGTGAACAATGTACGCAGATGTCAGCATTTGAGGAACACGTATAGTTGGCCTCACAGATGCCGGTTGGAGTAAACGGCGATTCACTCGACATTTGAACTGGAGCTACGCCACTATTCGATTACGTTAGAAGCACTGTGTTAAGCATGGCTGAACACAGCAGCAGGAAAGAAACGGTCGACCTAAGGCACTCAGAGTATCGAATTCATCATTTTCATCGTTACCATCGATCCAACGTGCAACTAACTGGTGCTTCATGGTAGACAGGGATAATTATTAGGCTCATCACAAAACCGTGGATAAGCTCAGGATGGCCCCCGGGTGGACCACCATTGATTTCTGTACACCTGCGAGCCCGTTTGCAGTGATTTCAACCGTTTTAGGCCTGGAATCTCATTGGCTGCCACAGAAATGTCTTCAGTGGATAGTCACGTATTTTCCGGTGCCCCGACGGCCAGACAAGAAGAAGTGTCTGGAGACGCCCCTAATAGCAATGGGTTCAGTTATCCACCGTAAGGTGCGACAAGCAGGGACTGCCATTACGCTTCATAGCATGGCCCTTTGTTTGTCATCCCCGGTATCGTTACAGCAAAGTGTTACAACAGGAGTCTCTACGCCTCGTCCGGGTGTCCTTCATGCCAATTAATAGTGGACTTACATTTAAGTAAGATAAGGATGGTTCAGTGGCTAAAGGGTAAACTGGCAGACTACGAATGCAAAAGTCACGGATTCGATGTCCGATCACTCGCAGGATTTCTATACTTAATATTTCTTTCAACTATGTCAATGTTGTTGAATCACACTGGAATAGACGCGGGGTCTAAGGCGCCATGTTTCGAATTGCACAGCAGCGACCGTCGGATATTTGAGTCCTCCCTCCGGCATGGGTGTGTGATTTGCGTTTAGCACAGGTTAGTTTAATTAGTTTGTAAGTGTAGAAACCGGTGACCTCAGCAGTTAGTTCCTTAGGTTTACAAACATTTGAACTTTTTTTTATGTTGTTGATGAAACAATGTCGTGTTGCAAAATGTTCAAATGTTTGTACAACTTATGGGACTTAACTACGGGGTCATCAGTCCGTAAGCTTAAAAACTACTTATGAACTAGCTAAGGCTAAAGACGGCACAAATATCCATGCCCGAGGGGGGATTGGAACCCCCGACCGTAGTAGCCGTGCTGACCGTGACTGGAGCGCCTCAGTCACCTCGGCCACTGCGGCCGGCTGTCGTGTTGCACCGCGTTCAAAATGTTCAAATGTTTGTATAGCTTATGGAACTTAACTACGGGGTCATCAGTCCCTAAACTTGCAAACTACTTATGAACTAACTAATACTAAGGACGGCACAAATATCCATGCCCGAGCGGGGATTCGAACGCCCGACCGTATTTGCACCGTGCTGCGGAATTCGCGTTAAATTGTAGGTCCTCCTCAAACTGGCTAGGTAAGTAGGTTCATAGATCTGATGAAGGCAACGGAATACCACCTACAACGGGATCATGCCTATTTAAGAACTGTTGTCTCCAAATTAATGTTCGGATTGATGACTGCTTTATGAAAATGCCTACCCGCACAACGCTATGAATTTTATTGCTTGTCTTCGGGCTTTCCAAACCGTACTTTTGCCAGAAAAGTGACCGATTCTCTCCGCAGTTGACAGCGTTTGGGGAATTATGGGCAGCATAATCCAACAAGCCGGAATATTGAAGATGCAAAGCACCATTTGGATAGAAATTGACACGATATCCCTCGAAAGAACATCCAACAATTTTATCAATCATTGTCAAGCTACACAACTACTTGGAAATAGCCAATTCTATGGACACTTTTAACAACTTGCAGCCGGCCGCGGTGGCCGATGCGACTGAGGCGCTCCAGTCACGGTCTGCACGGCCACTACGGTCGGGGGTTCGAATCCCCCCTCGGGCATGCATATTTGTGACGTCCTTAATATAAGGTAGGTGATAAGTAGTTTAGGGACTGATGACCCCGTAGTTAAGTCCCATAAGCTTAACAAACATTAACATTAACGACTTGCACAACTTAACAAGCTCTTTCCCTTGACTAAGGTAAACATTCTTTTCTAAAATTGTAGTCTTGTGTTTGTCTGTACATGTACATAACATCAACCGTTTCTTATAGTGTATTTTACGAAAATGTCGACAATGATGACACGTTTGTTCCTACATGTTTATTTCCCTAGTAAATATACTCATACCACTCCATTCGAATTCGCGAAAGACTTCGATTTATTTTATGTGGAGAGTGATATTTCTACTGGATCAAAGGCAACATACAAGTTAGAAAATTGAAGTTAATATCGTATGATACTTAAAACTTAGTTGAAACTGTTTCATTTACAATTTATGGCTGCGAAGACCCCGTAACTTCCTGCGTCGGACTAAATAGAACGAAGGAAGGAAAATTCTGATTAACCTCGGTCTGTTTTCGTTGAAGTACGGGAAATGAATGTCCCTTTGAAAGAAGCCATCCCGGCATTTACCTGGAGCAATTTAAGGAAATCGCGTAAAACGTTGCCGGCCGCAGTGGCCGAGCGGTCTGCGGCGTGTCAGTCACGGTCTGCACGGCCGCTGCGGTCGGGGGTCCGAATCCCCCATACGGAATGGACCTTTGTGCCGTCTTTATATAAGCCAGTTCATAAGTAGTTTGTAAGTTTAGGGACTGATGACCCAGTAGTTAAGTCCCATAAGCTCTACAGACATTAGAACATTTGAACGTAAAACGTTAATGTGGATGGCCACAGTCGGGTTTGAACAGCCGTCCTCCCGAACGCGGATCCAGTGCGTTACGTCTGCTACAATGCACTTTTTCGGATTGAATAAATAAGTTTACATTGGTTTATCGACCTGAAGTACTAAAATAATTTAGCCGGCTGCGGTTTCCGAGGGGACTGCGGCGCGACAGTCACGGTCTGCACGGATACTACGGTCGGGGGTTCGAATCCCCCCCTACTGAATGGACGTTTGTGCCGTCTTTATATAAGCCAGTTCGTAAGTAGTTTGTACGTTTAGGGACTGATGACCCCGTAGTTAAGTCCCATAAGCTCTACAAGCATTTGAACATTTTTAAAATAATTTATTTTACAGTGTTCACAATCTATGTGAAATACATTTTCTTTCCATATATTTGAAGCCAATAGCAAAGACAAAGTCAATTAGTCACTGGTAACTGTAAAGAAATCTGAGACGTAACGATGCATCTACAAATGTGCTTAATAAAATCTAAGTTTTCAGTCTTTCGTTGTGTTTATCTGTCAGAGATTTTATCTGGTTAGACATAGGTTTTCGTGCACATTGAACAAACAGAGTACTTGAATGATAATCAATTTTCAAATGATATAATGCATTCTTATCAATAGATAATCTATTTTACAGTTCCACGTGCTTCAGTATTTTCCTCTGTCTCACTTAAAAGATCATCATTATCACTAAAATTTAAAGGCAATAATAAAAAATCTCACATAGTCAATAATTAAACTCATAATTAAATTGGAATAAGATACTCACTGGTTTATAGATCTACTCATTTACCCAAGATACAGAACCGTATTCATTTTATCACTAATATCAAGAGTCGATTAAATTAACATAGTTACATTCGATATAATATGTATAATGAAGATCTAATGTGACAGATGCAATTTTGCAATGTGCGAGAGGTGTGAAGTAATTACGTAAGTTTTTAACGTTCTTAAGTATAGTATTTTAAGATGAAAGGACAGGAAACAATGCTAAACTCTTAAACAATGTAGTTAATTGTTGTGTAAGATTCTTGTACCCCTAAATTCAACAGATTCTTTACTGTCAATGAACTGAATTTTCACAAAGAACTCGAGGACCAATCAGGAGTTGAAGCATTTATGATTTTTCAGGTAACAAATAATCTTGTGATGGTTCTCAAAAGACGTACTGGATATTTACTTCTTGAAGAAACCGTCTCGAAAATTTATGGAATTTGACAGTAGTCCCTAATCTAGAAGGCTTTGTTTCATATCTCCATACTGTCAGCGTACTGGAGCTGTATTCCAGAAAGCTTTGTTTCAAATCTCCTTCTGTCAATGATGATTTAAGTTTCCGAAATTTATTCCAAAAAATTTCTAGTCGGTTTCTTCAAGAATTAAAGAGGAAACTTCCTTCCTCGGTCCTTGTCCAAATGAAGTTTGTAATCTGTCTCCCTTAGCCTCCAAGTCTACTGATTGTTAAATTCTGTTTTTTATATTCATGTTTCCTAAGGACGTTGCTGTTCATGCGGTGTTTCTACCGTTCAGTACGAACTTAGAATGCTGTTGTGTTGAATACAGGCATTCGTTAATGGAATTTAACATCTTCTTAGGCATTCGATTTTTTTCAAACAAGATGTGACAAGTTCTCTTTCGCGCAGAAAATAAAAAACTAAAAATCTACGAAATCAGATGCTTTTCAACTCAGATTTTGCAATTGTGTGTCTTAAAGTTATTTCAGGATATGTAGTGTAGTGAATACGCACAGTGACGACACATGTATAATGATTTTCACGAAAAAATACTTAAAAAGATTGTAGCGCCACTTAGCAACTAAACAAAAGATGAAACGGTAATTCATTATCTGATGGCTGAACTTCGCACTAAGGTCATTTATATTTTGTTATAGTTAGATTAGTTGTAGGAATTCGTTTCACGTAGGATATACCTCCTCTGTTTTACGGCATCGTCTCTAATTATTTTGCAGTGGCGGAGCGGCCGAGCGCATTGAGGCGCTATTTTACGACGCACGAGGCCGTTCCCCGTAGAGGGTTCTAATCCCCTCCTCGGGCATAGATGTTTGTGCCGTCTTTAGTATAAGGTATTCATAAGTAGTTTGTAAGTTTAAGGGCTGATGACCCCTGAATTTACGTCCCTTAAGCTCTACAAACATTTGAACATTTTCTCTAATTATTTTAATGCTGAAAAGATTACGTCCACCTCCATAGATGAATAGTCAACTCGGTTTCCTGCCTTCCGAAGACCTGGGTTCGAGACCCAGAACTGCCAAGGGGTACTGGAACGGAGTGTACGCAGTCTCGTGAGGGCCACTGAGGAGCTACTTGATCAAGTCGTAGAGGTTCCAAGTCAAGAAATCCGACGATGACCCAAGGAGCGGCGTGTTGACTACATGAGTCTCTAAACTGCAACCAGTGACACCATTTGTAGAGGATAACATTGCACATTTTTCGGTCTCTATTGGCCTATCTGGGGTCAGAGCGCGGAACTTTAATTCCTTTGCTTGATGAGATAACAAACTCCGACAAACATGAGTACTCTCGTCTATCTAATTACTACGTGCATTGTCCGTGTTTATCGATCTAATCAATGCAAATACTTCTGAAGGATCAGACTCTGCGGCAAAAACAACTGCCGAGCATATAAGACATTTATTCGCAAATTCGAACATGGATCAACAACCGCTGTACAATTTTTTGTGTCATAATGAAGATTTATGCCATACCGGTAAGCCGGCCGCGGTGGCCGAGGGGACTGAGGCGCTTCAGTCACGGTCTGCACGGCCACTACGGTCGGGGATTCGAATCCCCCCTCGGGCATGGATATTTGTGCCGTCCTAGTTCGTAAGTAGTTCATAAGTAGTTTGTAAGTTTAGGGACTGATGACCCCGTAGTCGAGTCCCATAAGCTTTACAAACATTTGAACATACCGGTAATTGAATTCGGGTTTTCCACGTTCAGTCAGCGGTCGCGTTAAGCATTACGCTACCCGGGCACGCCTTTGAGACCGATCCAAAATTCCACGTGCCGAACTTTGCCTGCTACCCGTGAGTGCTGGTGTATCCCATGATTTAATTCCCGGACAGAGCTTATTACACATGTTGCTTGCCTTGGTTCGTTCTTTTTCCATTTTTTTAATATGATGTGCAGTGACTATTTTTATCGACATCGTATTTACAGCCAAAGCAAGACATGTGACATTTGTAATAGAAGGCGTATTCAGAAATTAAGTTTACCTATAAAAAAAATAAAATAAAGACAACATAGTTACATGAAAAACTTTATTAGCAATAGGTACAACAATGTTTGAACTATTTTACGACATTGTTACCAAAAGAATTGAGACACTTGTCATATCGTGGGGTCAACTGTTGTACTTCTGTGTCTGCCACCTGGAAATGGAGCCAGCGTGTGACATTCGCCTTCAGCTCTTCGTCGTTTTCTAAACGCCTGCCGGAAGACAGGAATTTCTTGAGATGAGAGAAACTATGTAAATGGCTGGGAGCAAGATCAGGAAAATATGCCGGATGATTAAACTGAGCACAGCCGGAGCACAGCAACTGTATTACAAATCGCCGGGTGGGAGCTGTTTGATCGTTCAGTAAAAAGTCCTCATATCGCATCCACCGATTTCCGTCTCTTCCTGCACCTCAAGAAATGCCTATCCTCCGGTCAATATTTTTACAACGACGGAGACTTGAAGACGACTGTCACACGCTGGCTCCAGTCAAAGGAGGCAGGCCGAGCGATCTAAAGCACCTAGCTGCGGAGCGCGCGGTTGCTTGCCGTGGAGGTTCGACTCCTCCCTAGGGCATGGGTGTGTCTGTTTCTCCTTAGGTTGGTTTACGTAGGTTTAAGTAGTTTGTAAGCTACGGACTGATGACCACGCAGTTTGGTCCGATAGATTTACAAACATTTGAACATTTGAAAGGAGTCAGATTTCTATGACACAGGAATACAATAGTTCTAAAGTTCAAATGTTTGTAAAGTTGTGCGACCAAAGTGCAGTGGTCATCATTCCCTAGACTTAAAAACTACTTAAACTAACTTATGCTAAGGACAACACATACACCCATAACTGAGGGAGAAGTCGAACCTTGGACGGGAAGCAACCGTTGACTTCGCAGCAAGGCAACTTAGAGCGCACAACCATTCCCGCGTGCCAATACAATAATTGTTAATCAATCGATATAAGTGTCTCAGTTCTTTTGATGAATGTTTCGAAAAATAGGTCAAGTTGTTGTACCAGTGCCAACAAAGTTATTCACGTAAATATGATGTCTTTGTTTTTAGAACAATATGGACACATCCTATCTGTATGCGTCTCGTAAACGTCTCTCCCCCTAAGACAATTAAATAATAGAATGTATTATCACTCACGCGTAGTTAACAATGTGTGACATCTGGAAGTTTTATAGTTCCAGGAAGCGTGCACGGGTAGCGTGTAGTGGCTCAGAGCGTTCTGATAGAGGGTCTGTATGCCCTCTCTAAACAAATAATAATTATATATATATATATATATATATATATATATATTATTGCTGTTCCTCACTCTCGCCAAAACTGGAGAACGGCTGAACCGATTTGGCTAATTTTAGTCTTGAAATATTCGTCTAAGTCCAGGGAAGGTTTAAACGGTTATAAAACATGGAAAAGTTATCCGGAAAAGAAGAAAATCGGGAAAAACTTAAACAGCTTTCTCCAGTGATCTATCAATACCGTTCGTCCAATAGCGATAAAATTTTGTACATTTCATGTTGAAAGCAAGAGGAAGTTTCGCATCAAATAAAAATTTGGAGAAGTCGCCCGGAAAGTAGGAAAATTTTGGAAAAAACCGAAAGCGTTTTTTTTTCTATGGGTAAAAATCAATAGCCACTTGGTTGTAAGAGCATCACCTGTGTACGGCTTAACAGAACAAGGTTCGTATGAAATAAATTTTTGGAAAATCTACCGGAAAATTAGAAAATTTTGAGAAAAACTGAATGTGCGTTTTTCAATGTGTTTTTGATTGACTTCAGCACTATAACTGACTATTCCCACGACGGACAGGGTTAATTCTTCTTTTGTTTTGTGGTTTATAGCCTAAGAAAAATTTCAGTAAAAAAAAAAAACAGGGACAGTTAAAAAGGAAAGCCGCCAAATTCGAACCAAATTCCTTTTCCCATGTGTTTCTAAATGTACTCAACACAATAAGTTGAGAGCCGTTCGTCCAATTGCGATAAAATTTTGATCATTTGAAGTTCAACGAAAGATTAACGTTCTTATGAACTGAAAATTTAGGAAAGTTACCCGGAAAATTTGAAAATTCGCGAGAAACTTAAAGAGCTTTTTATCTATGGGATATCAACATCATCCGTCTGATTACGATAAAATTTTGCACATTCGACGTTCAAAGCGAGCGGAAGGTTTGAGTGAAGTAAAAGTTTGGAGTAGTTGGCCAGGAAATAGGACAGGTACTTCTGTTCTGCTGTTCTATCCACATTTTACAAAAGGGACAATGCATTTTTAAGAGTTAATTATAACTTCTGAAAAATAGTAAAGAAGTCAAAGAGTAAATAGCTTTTCCAGAGAGTAATTATTGTTCGATATTTCGCTTAGTATACTTCAAATAAAATATTTTGAATTACACACTTTCTAAAGTATCTTATCCGGTATTTCAGCGCTCAAGCTTTCTCCACAACAGATTTCATCACAATAGATTCAGTGGTTTATGTAATGACATATAGCCAAATCGGTTCAGCCGTTCTCGAGTTATAGCGAGACAAACGAATAGCAATTAATTTTTATCTTTGACAGTTCATACACGGGTTCAAATGGTGTAAAGCGAACTTTACTGTTTCATAGTATATTTCTGAACGCACGCTACACAACAATTATTTTACATATATACTGGGTCTAAAATACATATGATTTAAATTAATATGGTTTATATTAAGGAGTAAGTGGTACGAAGTTCACCGAGTCGTCTAGTAAATAAATAAAAGTGAACGAATAACTCAACAATGATCGTAGAACAATCATGATACCATGTGAGCACAGAATTGATCTGTCCGAGGAACAAAAACATAAATAGATAAATATTAGGGAAAAAATGGTTGAAGTGAACTCTCGTGAAAAGTGGGAAATCCGATTTCGAATCCAATTTTCTTATGTCACAAATAAATTGTACAGTTGATGCTAATTCATATTCGCAACTGCGAGTACATATCTAATGATTATATGGCGTTATTGGCCGGGCGTGCTGTGCCGATGATGATGACGACACACAACACCCAAGTCCTCTGCTGGGTATCGAACCTAGGGCGTCTGGATGGCAGTCAGTGACGCCTTCCACTGAAATGAAATGAGCATATAGCATTCTTGGTCGGGAGATCCCTTACGTGATTGTTCGGCCGCCTGAGTGTAAGTCTTTCTATTTGACGCCGCATGGGCGACTTACGTGCCAATGATGACGAGATGATGATCATTAGGACAACACACAACACCCAGTCCCCTGCCGGGAATCAAACCCGGGCCTCGTGTGTGGTATTCAGCGACGCTTCCACTGAGCTACGGAGGCGGACACGCCTTCCACTAAGACCGGGAAACGGACATCTGTTCATTTGTAAGGAAGGAGAGCGTAATGTTGAAGTCAGGCGGAACAGCGACGGTGACAAATGCGCTCAGTTCGAGCTGTCGGAAAATCCGTGACCAGATGCAGCGCTTGCGTAATTCCGTCTTTGTGCAATGCTGGAGGTGGCAGCAGGTGGAGAGGGAATGAACTGGACAAAAGTAGCGTGTGGGCAGCGTCACTCACCCGGCTACTGCGAGCAGCGCGAGGATCAGGAGAGCCAGCTGCGCTCTGTCCATTTGGCGGTTTCTGCGATAGTGGCGGCGCGCCGGCTGCTTTTATACGCGCCTCGCGCTGCCGTCACACTGCGCCAGCACACTCCTGCATCCCGGTATCCGCCAACCGCAGATCATCCTGCACTCCGCTGTAGGCAGCCCTGCGTAGCTTCCACTGGTTTCGTGCGTGCAAAGTAAGAGTCTCTGCTCGCTGGACAATAAGTTGTGCGCAATTACAGATGATTTTTTATCCCAATTATTAGTATGGTCTTTGAACATTATCGATTCAGGCAGTCTTCAATGCTTAGTTTGTTACAAATTAGTTGAAACATCCTAGCAGACTTGTCATACACGGGCGGCCGAGGTGGCCGAGGCGACTGAGGCGCTCCAGTCACGGTCTGCACGGCCACTACGGTCGGGGATTCGAATCCCCCCTCGGGCATGGAAATTTGTGCCGTCCTTAGGATTAGGTAGTTCATAAGTAGTTTGTAAGTTTAGGGACTGATGACCACGACGTTAAGTCCCAGAAGCTGTACAAACATTTGAACATTTGTCATACACGTATACACCAGAAATTCACAAACAATAACTACAATGGCTTAAAAGAACAATTCAATCATGATACGTTCACCTGTAGGAATATACAGGGTGTCCCAGCTACCTTGCCCACCCAAAATATCTCTGGAATAATAACAGCTATTGGAAAACGACTTTCACCGGTATCAATGTACGGCTGGGGCCCATGAATGTACATATTTGGAAACATTCTAAAACCAAAGAATATGTGTTTTTTAACACAAACCTATGTTTTTTTTAAATGGACACCATATATTTTTTCTTCAGAAATCCATAGCATGACAAATCACATAAACAATAGCGTTAATTGCATCGCATTATTTCAATTACATCCCGAGATATTGCGACGCGAAGTTGACGCTTGAAATACGCGAAACGCGCGGTTAGCGCACGTCCTGAGACTCGGGCGAGAACCCCATGCTGCTCAGGGCGTGCGCTAGCCGCGTGTTTCGCGTATTTCAAGCGTCAACTTCGCGTCGCAATATCTCGGGATGTAATTGGAATATTTCGATGCAATCAACGCCATTGTTTATGTGATTTGTCATGCTATGTTTCCTAATATGTACATTCATGGGACCCAGTCGTACATTGATACCGATGAAAGTCGTTTTCCAATAGCTGTTATTGTTCCAGAGATATTTTGGGTGGACAAGATAAGTGTTCAGATGTTTGTATAGCTTATGGGACTTAACTACGGGGTCATCAGTCCCTAAACTTACAAACTATTTTCAAACTAGCTAATACTAAGGACGGCACAAATATCCATGCCCGAGGGGGGATTCAAACCCCCGACCGTAGTGGCCGTGCAGAACGTGACTGAAGCGCCTCAGTCCCCTCGGCCACTGCGGCCGGCGGTGGACAAGATAGCTGGGACACCCTGTGTATACAGGGTGTTACAAAAAGGTACGGCCAAACTTTCAGGAACCATTCCTCACACACCAAGAAAGAAAATGTTATGTGGACTTATGTCCGGAAACGCTTAATTTCCATGTCAGAGCTCATTTTAGTATTTCTCTTTAAATGTAAATTGAAATAATTCGTGCAGACAATTATCAAAATACCCAATTGTTTCGTTAGTATGTACTGTACTTCCTCGATTCACGTCATCAACACAGATTTTCTGTGAACGTTTGGCTAGGAATTGTTGGTGATGTCTTGATTGGGCCTCATGTTCTTCCACCTACACTCACTGGAGCACGTTATCATAATTTCATACGGGATACTCTACCTGTGCTGATAGAACATGTGACTTTACAAGTACGACACAACATGTGGTTCATGCACGATGGAGCTCCTGCACATTTCAGTCGACGTGTTCGTACGCTTCTCAACAACAGATTCGGTGACCGATGGGTTGGTAGAGGCGGACCAATTCCATGGCCTCCACGCTCTCCTGATCTCAACCCTCTTGACTTTCATTTATGGGGGCATTTGAAAGCTCTTGTCTACGCAACCCCGGTACCAAATGTAGAGACTCTTCGTGCTCGTATTGTGGACGGCTGTGATACAATACGCCATTCTCCAGGGCTGCATCAGCGCATCAGGGATTCCATGCGACGGATGGTGGATGCATGTATCCTCGCTAACGGAGGACATTTTGAACATTCCCTGTAGCAACGTGTTTGAAGTCACGCTGGTACGTTCTGTTTCTGTGTGTTTCCATTCCATGATTAATGTGATTTGAAGAGAAGTAGGGACACATGTCCACATAACATATTTTCTTTCTTTGTGTGTGAGGAATGTTTCCTGAAAATTTGGCCGTACCTTTTTGTAACACCATATATATATGTATTGGGTATAGCGAAATCCGCGCACTCGGGCTTCGCAGCGCCATTCCTTACATGCCAGCAGTAATAATGTATCTCACAAAATTTCATCCTACACATGTTTCCGGATGTAAATGGACGGCGAAAACAGAGATGGGTGTGTGTTCCATACGTCAGTGTGTTTCAGAATTACACAATTACAGCAACAAACTTCTAGGGGATGTAGATGGCTTCTTGAGGGACAACATGACTATAGACAACCATGCCCCGAAACACCATTGAAAGACGCTTCGAAGAGTCCAACTTACAGCCAACAGCGCTTGCCTATAGACATCCCCCTACCCCAATCTACTTCGACGCTCTGTAGCGTCGTCGGCTGACGTTTCCGGGCATGGGATTCTATGCTCATTTTGTTCCTCAAGACGTCTTATACATCCCTTGGAAGTTTGTTGGTGTAATTCTGAAAGATACTGACAAATGGAACACACACAGACCTCCGTCTTCGACGTCCATTTACAGCAGGATACATGCGCTCGAAGAAATTTTGTGGGTGACTTTTTTTAATGCTGGCATTTGCAGAGGCCCGAGTGCGTGAATTTCCCTTCACCACACACACACATACATATATATATGGTGTCCCAGCTATCTTGTCCACCCAAAATATCTCTGGAACAATAACAGCTATTGGAAAACGACTTTCACCGTTATCAATGTACGGCTGGGGACCACGAATGTCCATATTTGGAAACATTCTAAAACCAAAGCAAATGTGTTTTTAACACAAACTTATGTTTTTTTAAATGGACACTATATATATTTTTTCTTCAGCAATCCATAGCATGTCAAATCACATAAACAATGGCGTTGATTGCATCGCAATATTCCAATTACATCCCGAGATATTGCGACGCGAAGTTGACGCTTTAAATACGCGAAACGCGCGGCTAGCGCATGTCCTGAGACCCGGCGAGAACCCCATGCTGCTCAGGGCGTGCGCTAGCCGCGCGTTGCGCGTATTTCAAGCGTCAACTTCGCGCAGCAATATCTCGGGAAGTAATTGGAATATTGCGATGCAATCAACGCCATTGTTTATGTGATTTGTCATACTATGCATTGCTGAAGAAAAAATGTAGGGTGTCCATTTAAAAAAAAAGTTTGTGTTAAAAATCACATTTGCTTTCGTTTTAGAATGTTTCCTAATATGTACATTCATGGGCCCCAGCCGTACATTCATACCGGTGAAAGTCGTTTTCCAATAGCTGTTATTGTTCCAGAGATATTTTGGGTGGGCAAGATAGTTGAGACACCGTGTATATACAGGGCCAAACTTTCAGGAAACATTCCTCACACACAAAGAAAGAAAATATATTATGTGGACATGTATCAGGAAACGCTTAATTTCCATGTTAGAGCTCATTTTAGTATTTCTCTTTAAATGTAAATTGAAATAAATCGTGCAGAAAATTGTCAAAATACCCAATTGTTTCGTTAGTATGTACTGTACTTCCTCGATTCACGTTATCAATACAGATTTTCTGTGAACGTTTGGGTAGGAATTGTTGGTGACGTCTTGATTGGGCCTCATGTTCTTCCACCTACACTCAATGGAGCACATTATCATAATTTCATACGGGATACTCTACCCGTGCTGCTAGAACATGTGCCTTTACAAGTACGACACAACATGTGGTTCATGCACGATGGAGCTCCTGCACATTTCAGTCGACGTGTTCGTACGCTTCTCAACAACAGATTCGGTGACCGATGGGTTGGTAGAGGCGGACCAATTCCATGGCCTCCACGCTCTCCTGACCTCAACTCTCTTGACTTTCATTTATGGGGGTATTTGAAAGCTCTTGTCTACGCAACCCCGGTACCAAATGTAGAGACTCTTTGTGCTCGTATTGTGGACGGCTGTGATACAATACGCTATTCTCCAGGGCTGCATCAGCGCATCAGGGATTCCATGCGACGGAAGGTGGATGCATGTATCCTCGCTAACGGAGGACATTTTGAACATTCCCTGTAGCAAACTGTTTGACGTCACGCTGGTACGTTCTGTTTCTGTGTGTTTCCATTCCATGATTAATGTGATTTGAAGAGAAGTAAGGACACATGCCCACATAACATATTTTCTTTCTTTGTGTGTGAGGAATGTTTCCTGAAACTTTGGCCGTACCTTTTGGTAAACCCTGTATATACAGGGTGTTTCACTAATAGTGTTTGCCTCTGTAACTTATAAAATAATAGGTGACGGAAAATTTTAATGCGGTAGGTCAACACGAGAAATGTTACACTTTCTGCGGAGCTATGAACATAGTTTATTGTATTATTTTCCAAAGAGTTACAGCACAAAGATATAATTTTTTAAATGGAACAATAGTTTTTTCTATCGTGCATTGGATTCGTTGAAACCAGCTGCGTCCCAATCAATTTAAACTACATTCCCGTCACTGTTAGTTTGGGAGCTACAACCCTTCAAAGTTTAGGGGGCGGAGGCTACGACAGCGTAGGTAACTGGCTGGTGGACATGAGACAGTGGGCCGTGCCCCAGGGGATAGCCACTCGGCCAGTCAGCTTCGCTATCGCAGCCTCCGCGATATATTGGGTATAGCGAAATTCGCAGCCTTGGGCTTCGCAGCGCCATTCCTCACATGCCAGCAGTAAAAAATGTCTCTCACAAAATTTCATCCTGCACATGTTTCCGGATGTAATGGACGGCGAAAACAGAGATGGGTGTGTGTTCCATACGTCAGTGTGTTTCAGAATTACACAATTACAGCAACAAACTTCTAGGGGATGTAGAAGGCTTCTTGAGGGACAACATGACTATAGATACCCATGCCCCGAAACACCATTGAAAGACGGTACGAGAGTCCAACTTACAGCCACTAGCGCCCTCCTATAGACATCCCCCTACCCCAATCTACTTCGACGCTCTGTAGC
Organism: Locusta migratoria; assembly: GCA_026315105.1. Classification (NCBI taxonomy): domain Eukaryota; kingdom Metazoa; phylum Arthropoda; class Insecta; order Orthoptera; family Acrididae; genus Locusta; species Locusta migratoria. The sequence goes on along the minus strand of CM048755.1, from coordinate 560,786,419 downwards.
GTCGTTGGCTGACGTTTCCGGGCATGGGGTTCTATGCTCATTTTGTTTCTCAAGACGTCTTATACATCCCTTGGAAGTTTGTTGGTGTAATTCTGAAACATACTGACAAATGGAACACACACAGACCTCCGTCTTCGACGTCCATTTACAGCAGGATACATGCGCTCGAAGAAATTTTGTGACAGACATTTTTTTAATGCTAGCATTTGCAGAGGCCCGAGTGCGTGAATTTCCCTTCACCACACACACACACACACACACACACACTCTCACACACGAAGCTTTGTAGCAATTCGGTTGTCGCGTGGTAACAAAGTGGGCAGCAGGAATTGATGTAGCCGACATCTCTTCCGTGCCACAATTATAGCCGATAGAAGTGTCGTGGAACCGTGAATGCCAATAGTGGATGTGGAATATGCCGACCGACCATTCCTTGTCGAACATGCCAAAGGACAGCGACGGGAGTGCAGGAGTATGTGGGAGTATAGCGTTGAAATGCCTTCATCTTTGTTAGCACCATTATTGTTCCGTAAGGTTTTGATCTTCTGCCGTACGTCTTACAAAAATGACCGTATTCGGTAGATTTCGGTATGTCTTCGGTCCGTGGTGGATGACGTTCTTAGCGAGAGCGTAAACTATTTAGTTGGTTCTAATACCATGGTGCCCCGTGACCCAAAGCGTAGTGACTTGTTTCTTACGATACTGTCCAATTTGGAATACAGTGTATATATGGTACTGCAAATAATTATTCCTATGATTGGTAGCATTATTCTGTATAAGCAACAATGCCGATACCGAATCTGTCAGAATAATGACTGTATAATGAACTAAGGCCGCCAGCGTATTTCAGGATCTCTAGTATTACGATTAGCTCCGCTGTAAACAAAAAAGCTTCCCGAGGGAGGTGGAACTGGGCACTGTTGTGTGTGTTAGCCATAATGTTCTCTCAAAATGTTCAAATGTTTCTAGAGCTTAAGAGACTGCGGGGTCATCAGTCTCTAATCTTACAAACTACTTATGAAGTAACTTATACTAAAGACAGAACAAACATCCATGCTCAAGGGGCGATTCGAACCCCCGACGGGGAACGACCTCGCGCATCGAAGCATGGCGCCTCAATGCGCTCGGCCGCTCCGCCGCGGGTAATATTCTCTTCCAGCGAACACAGCGGTTGAATCGTTAAACCCTTGCAGAATGCTTAGCGATCGAGTGATGTTCTCAACCACAAGGGGAGTAGCCGAGCGGTCTGGAGCGCCACGTTGCGGATCGCGAGGCCTCCCGCGTCGGGGGTTCGAATCCCTCCTCGGGCATGGATGTTTGTGCCGTCTTCAGTATAAAGTAGTTTATAAGTAGTTTGTCAGTTTAGGGACTGATGACCCCGCAGTTAAGTCCCATAAGCCTTACAAACAATTGAACGTTTTGAACATAAAACTCACGCTACGTAATAGTTAAAATGTTGCAGTTAGTAGATATTTAAGTTTGGAACGGAGATTGCACACTCACATGGCTAAATACAATCCGATCCGCGGTGGAGTAGCCGAACGTTCTAAGGCGCCTTCGTGTGAAGCATACGAATGGAGGTTCGATTCCTCGATCGGGCATGGGTGTGTGTGTGCTGTCCTTAGCATAAGTTAATTTAAATAGCTTGTAAGCCTATGGACATAGCCAAAGCAGTTAATTCTCTTACATTTACAAACATTTGAATTGCTAAATATAAGGGCGTGACAAAATGTCAAAATCGGGCTATCGAGATCGGCTATGCAAATGGCCATGCGGTGTGAAAAGTTACTCTTTGCGGAGAACTGTTTCGCATGAGTACAAGCAGTGGTGTGACAAGATGGCCATGAAGCAGATGCGGAGTAGCTGTCCAAAAACGATCCTGACGGAGAGGAATCATAGATGCCTTCCACAGTTCAGAGTATCAAAATATCTTCAAATAGGACGAGAGTTACTACCAGCAGTGAACAGTGGTCCACCCGAACCTGTTAGCGAGGGATCATTGAGATGGTAACTTTCAGTCACTACCTGTGTGATGAGTATGCTATTGATAGTCCTCGTTTCCAAAACTGAAACAGTGGAGTTCATCGGACTGGAAGAATTTGCAACTGGTTCTCGGAACACTTCCTCGCCCTGTTACAACTCGATTAACCTGTAAAAACCACATGACGTGAATTCCATAGAAAATTTGTGGTACATTATGGACTAGTGGGTAAAATGCCAACGTCAGTATCCCCGCAATTTGGTGTAATTGTGCAGTCACATCCACAGCTTGTGTCTTACAAGGAAAGGACGCCTACTCGTCATCTCCGAATTCGTCCAAATTTATGGTACATGTAGGGCGTGTTGATACACGAAAAAGCTCCAAGTGGGAACTCCATATGGCCAAGCATTAAGGAAATCAAAGGATTTTGATACGGATCTATCTCCATATGCATCTTATCAACTTTCCCTGTGAGGACATGTTTAGGAAGCGGTGTTTGGCTCAGCTGTGAAAGATCAGATTGCCGTCCGCGGTGGCCGCGGGGACTGAGGCGCTCCAGTCACGGTCTGCACGGCCACTACGGTCGGGGGTTCGAATCCCCTCTCGGGCATGGATATTTCTGCCGTCCTTAGTATAAGGTAGTTCGTAAGTAGTTTGTAAGTTTAGGGACTGATGACCCCGTAGTTAAGTCCCATAAGCTTAACAAACATTTGATTTATTTATTTATTTTTATTTTTATTATTATATTTTTTTTAAAGATCGGATTCAACTCCAGCCGGCGGCAAATTTTTTTCTGCTCTTTGGCAATGCGTGCACCTACATATTGTTCCCGTTGTGATCGTGAGGACAAGATTAGATTAATTACAGCACGCACGGAGGTATTTAAACAATCATTCTTCCCACGCTCAATAAGTGAATGGAATGGGGAAAAACCCTAATAACTGGTACAGTGGGACGTATCCTCTGCCATGCACTTCACAGTGGTTTGTAGAGTATTGATGTAGATGTAGAATGACGTCACAATTAACCGCACCATCCTATAGGTTATTTTATTAATTTATACAAGCAAAATGAAATTCGGGACTACAAATATTTAAAAAGGGACTTAGTTAACGCGTACTTGGGGACGTCGTGTATATAAATCTATACTTCCATTCTTTTGCAGTTGATCAGTTACATGTACCGGGGTGATATTCATCGAAGAAACAGGGGAAGCAATAATTCTGAGCGCATCTTGCGCACGTTATGAACACCGCCATTTTTCAGTTACATGTTTTTTTTAATGTCTTCATAGAAAAACAAACTTGATTGACATTCTCAAAACAAAAAACTATTTGCTGTCCGGCGGAAACGAACCCGCGAACTTTTAAATAAAAATCCGATCTTTTACCGCTGAGGCGAACACTGCTTTCTAAACAGACTCTCTCAGGGGCAGTTATAATATGGTGATAGCTCCGTATCAAAATTCCTTTTCAAATGTTCAAATGTTTGTAAATCTTATGGGACTTAACTATGGGGTCATCAGTCCCTAAGCTTACAAACTACTTATGAACTACTTACGAACTAGGACGGCACAAATATCCATGCCCGAAGGGGGATTCGAACCCCCGACCGTAGTGGCCGTGCAGACCGTGACTGAAGCGCCTCAGTCCCCTCGGCCACCGCGGCCGGCCAAAATTCCTTTTATTTCGTAAAAGCTTAGCCATCTGGAGTTCCCACTTGGTGCACTTTCATGTCTCACCACGCCCTACATGTACCATAAATTTGGACGAATTCGGCGATGACGAGTAGTCGTCCTCTCCTTGTTTATCTGGACGTAACGCATTTGAACAACCTTGTGGGCTTACTTCCATTCCATTCGTAACGGATTTCAATCTGCAAATTGAGTATGAAATGTGATCTTCAGGCATGAAAGTAAACGTATAGTGAATGTCTCCCTGAAAATGTTTGGCCATGTCTATAACACATGCCGTATCAGTGCATGAAGAATACTCGCAACTTCCCGACGCATTCCATTCTTGTTCAATGTGCTCAACTTGTATTTTAGTTTACCTTTCTTTCGGACAGACACCGCAATGTAACTTTTGAGCTGTACACTTAATAATAAAAGAAAACCCGATTTCGTTATAATATAGGTGTTGTGAGAACACAACGACGACAGAGAAATTTTGGGTCGGCCCAGAATCTGAAAACTGAGTGCCGTCCTTAGCTAGCAGTACTTTGCCATCCTGAGACGCCTCCCGTTCGGCGCAACTTGCCATGAGTCCATGTCCCATTTGCTCATTGCATTTCGCTGGACTGCCGCATGGGGCTCCGACTCCAGGGCACAGCAATGCGGCTATCAAATAAGCCACACTGCATCCTTGAATTAAGCTATTAACGTAAAGCGAAGCGCTGAAAAACTGTTTCGCCTCGCAGAGTAGATGTGTAGATTTAACAGCGGCTTCGGTGTCTCAACAATGATGAGACTAAACATCTAAGGTCATACTCCCTTACTCAACCTCCAGGACAACAAATGAGTATATCCGCTTGTGGAATTAATCATAAGTATGATAATGGTTATTAGATGATTGAATGGAGTATATCTAAGGCGGGACCTGGCTATCAGCACTGTATTTATTTGGTGGTAAGGAGGAAACCGCCATAAATTAAAATACAAGCTTCTCAGTTCTCCAGCCCTCGCCGTGATTTCGCCAAGGGAACTCGTTCTCATTGGGGCTCGTTTCTCTGATCCATGCACGTACAGCGCTAATGGATGATGAACAGCACGTAACAATTATGGATGATGCTGCCGTAGGAAGTAAATGACACCCTTCTGACAAAGAGTTGTGTATCTTTGGAACAAGGTTACGATTAACAACACGCCTTCCATGTAATATACGCCTAGTGTAAAAAGCCAACTGCCTGATCCAGACGATGCATTGTTCCTTATTGCAGGTATTCGTTCATATGACGAGCTCTATGTATTCAAGCGTTTTTGTCTTACATAACGATTTCCACTAGTGTAAGGATCAACAAAACCCTTAAGAATGTCGTCTCTACAGACTTGCGCATTCACGTTTCCACTTGAAAAGCAAAGGCAGTGTGTCCACATTTAGTTCATGAGTAATATGTGCGTCGAGCTTTTGTTAACTCGCAGTCTTAAGGACGACTTCGGGCTAGAGAGAATGGTACTCCATTCGTGCTCATTCTTGTGTAAAAGTGGCTTGTTCACTGCAAACGTTCCGTCAGGGTGGTACGCACGTGATAGCCATGATGCATCCACGTCATGTTCGTGACGCCTTCTGCGCCCAGTAATTGATGATATAACCCTTCCGGTACCAACAGTAGCCTGAGGCCCTAGCTAGAAGAAGTTCACGCTTTTATCTCTCCATGAGCACAGCAGCAAATATACTCCATCAGTGCATATTGTATCGTTTGGCTCTCCTTTGTTGAACTTCCTAAATATCCAACCTGTTCGTCCGGTAAATAATACATCGACATCATTAGTCCAAATTGTCTACTACAGCCTTCTGTCTTTCTAACCGTACCGCCAGCTCTTGTTTGACACATATGGATTGCAACACTACTGATTTGCAGGAGTTCATTACGTACAGCTCTGTCGTGATGGCAACAAACTCAAATTTCATCTTCATTGCATTTTCCATGTTTGATTGAAAGTGTAAAGATCTCCAGTGAATTTAGGAGAAACAGTGGCCGGCCGCGGTGGTCGAGCGTTCTGCGGCGCGTCAGTCACAGTCTGCACGGCCACTACGGTCGGGGGTTCGAATTCCCCCTCGGGCATGGATATTTGTGCCGTCCTTAGTATTAGCTAGTTCATAAGTAGTTTGTACGTTTAGGGCCTGAAGACCCCGTAGTTAAGTCCCATAAGCTGTACAAACCTTTGAACATTTTTGGAGAAACAGTAATTTATTGTCTCTATTAACGCTAAAACTCCACGTCAAATGTGACGGTAAAGAACGTATCTACACTGGGAAGCTAATATATTGGCTGACATCTCAGTACGACTATCAATATTGCCGTTCTGTGCTAGTATTCTTGGACAACCGGCTCAAAATACTACCGTATTTGTGTTGAGTAATTAAATCTGATTCTTATTTTACGAATTTCATAGTTCATTTCGACGTATGAACATTTTTAAGTAGTTGTGTCTTTAGTATTTCCAAAACTTTGCTTTAGAGTCTGTTTTATCTGGAAAAGTACCACACGTTAGCGGGCCAGATCGAACGATTAAATTTGTTAAATAAAACTGCTTGTAACCACACATTCGTAATTATGTCGCAAACGGCTGGTTTGCGGAACCATGTTTGCTAGGGCATTTTTGCTTCTATTATCGTGTACTTTCAACCGAGTATGTTTGCGTCATCCTTTTTGACACACCCTACATAATCTAGTAGCTTACATCACATCTTCAGTTACGCTTTTTGCAGAAGGTGTCGTAGTATATCCAGAAGTTGTAACGTTTGAAAATTGTAGCGAAATATAGAAAAAAATGTTCAAATGTTTGTTAAGCTTATGGGACTTAACTACGGGATCATCAGTCCCTAAACTTACAAACTACTTATGAACTACTTACGAACTAGGACGGCACAAATATCCATGCCCGAGGGGGGATTCGAACCCCCGACCTTAGTGACCGGCGAAATATAGAATTATCGGCAGCGTATCGACGCTTGATGCAGGGAGTTACAATTGATCCTCAACATAAACAAATCTAATGTGACGCCAATACACAGAGAGAAATACCTTTTACTGTGTGACTACACCGTTGCTAAACAATCATTGGAAGTAGTTTCTTTCATAAAATGTCTTGAAGTGTGTATATGCAGTGATATGAAGTAGAATGAACACAGGTTTAATCGTAAGAAACACCTTCGAATTTTTTCTTGTCTGTAGTGTTTGTTACACACATTTCACTTCTGTATAAGGGTGTACCCAAGATAAATATCTTCCAAAAAGAATTCCTGACTCTTAAGTTGTTTCCGATGTCAGCATATTCCCCTTCTTCAGAGACGCTTCTCTTGTCCAGTCTGCATTTTCTATCCTGTCGACTTAGGACACAGTTCGTTATTTTCCCGTATAAACAAACTTAACCACTACTTTTAGTGTCTCATTTACTGATGTGATTACTAATGAATCGACTGATTTAATTCGAATATATTCTACTACCCTTATTCTGCTTTTGTTGATATTCATCTTATAACTTGGTAAACCCACCGATAAAGCTTTCTTTGTATGATACGTCGTGTTGCAGACTTTGGTACGGCTTAGCCCACACTTCAATTCGTGGTTTCCCACAAGATATGATTAAACACATACTGGAAATTCTTATTAATAAAGACATAAGGTGTGTCAATTTTCTCGAGGGTAATCGCTCTTGAAATGGATTATGAGACTTTTTAATTCCGTAGAAACCAGACTGCCTTATCTTCGGTGTGACAGAGCGTGATAGGCAGAATCTTGCAGCTGACAATCACTTCGCATTACAAATAAGCTAATAATTACTGTCGTGATGAGAAGGTACACGTTACCTTATCTGATTACCTGATGACATTAGTTCTTTCCTATCTCATGAGTCTGATCGTAAACCGTTTCTTAAATTTAGAGATTCTCATATCTGCTGTATAATCAAAAGTGGAATGTCAAGGTTTACACGGACTATCGAAACTTATCCTCAGGTATTGCAGCGTGTATTTTATTTATTTATTTATTTTTATTTGAATGATGACCTAAAAGCGTCAGCAGTTAAATCTAGTCTTTACATATTGCTAAAATCAATTTCACGACATACTGTTTATTCGATCATCTACATGGCCAGGTGAATTTTTTCACTGCACTGCTGCACGTCCAGTAGAAAGTATCTCGTTTTATTTTAAAGCAAAAGTCGTCTTGGTTGCAAAGTGCCCTGGCCAAAACAACTAGGGGATCAATAGAGATATCTAGGTTGAGAAGTATTGTCATCGGTAAAATTAACTAAAATGGTAACGCCGGCTGCGGTGGTCGAGGGGACTGAGGCGCTTCAGTCACGGTCTGCACGGCCACTACGGTCGGGGGTTCGAATCCCCCCTCGGGCATGGATATTTGTACCGTCCTTAGTATAATGTAGTTGATAAAAAGTTTGTAAGTTTAGGGACTGATGACGCCGTAGTTAAGTCCCATAAGCTTAACAAACATTTGAACATTTGAACTAAAATGGTAAGACGTCTTTCTATCTGTTCTACGGAGTGGAGACAACAACATTACGGCAACCGAGATAGTGGTAATAACCAAAAGTTGCTGCAGAGGGGGTTCGTGTTGACTTCTGTTTACTCTACCCAACGAATTACACAAGCAGTTGGGTTCAGATAGTGTAGTGAGCAGGTAGTGCAATGCGACAACAACGTGACTAACCCAAAGCTATGGCATGGAGAGTAATAGGAAGGTTGGTAGCGTGACAGACACAGAGGGTGATGGCTACAGCTACTGGAGTGATCCAAAATGTACTTTCCAGGACCTGGAAGCAATTTCAGACAATAGGAATCGTTAAAAAAAGGCAAGGCGAAGGAAGTCCATGGGTAACATCAGCAAGATATGACCGTTATATCCGGTTAACAACCCATCAAGACAAGAGGCTGAATGCAACTCAGCTGCAACGCACCTTTCAGGCAGTAACAGGACGCGCAATATCAATAAGAAACAGAACGAAACCGACTTCGAGAATATGGCCTTTATGTACGGAGGCCTGTGGTGTGTGACCCATTAAAACCACGACACCGTCCGCCTTCGTGGCTCAGCGGTAGCGTCGCTGACTACCACGCAGGAGGCCCGGGTTCGATTCCCGGTAGGGGACTGGGTGTTGTGTGTTGTCCTAATCATCATCATTTCATCATCATTGGCACGTAAGTCGCCCACGCGGAGTCAAATAAAAAGACTTACACTAAGGCGGCCGAACAAACCCGGCCAAGAAAGCCATACGCTCATTTCCATTACCACGACACCATTTATCCCGCAGAAACTGGACGGAGGAACATCGGGATTGGAGTCCTTACGTATGGCGCCGAGTTCTGTTCACAGATGAGTCCAGATTTTGTGTTCAGCCGGACAATCGTCGTTCCCTAATCTGGAGAGAACATGGAACTTGGAAAAATCCTGCTTATGTACCATAGGAGATGCCTTCCTTCTGGGTACGATAACGCTCGTCCCCACAAAGCTGAAATGGTGGACAACATGCATGAAGCTGAGGGAATTGAACGAACTGAGTAGCCAGCTTCTTCACCAGACTTAAACCCGATTGAGAATGTCTGGGCTGCACTTGGCAGGCGGATTGCATTCAGACCAGCACTTCCTACAACGGACAAAGACCTGGATATTGCACTAATGGAAGAATGGCCAAATACCCCTCAAAAGCTGATTGATAACCTCATGCTGCCCATACCTCGCAGGTGTGCAACTGTCCTGGCCGTTCGAGGTGATCACACACAATATTCTAGGGCAACGAGAATAACTTTTTTTACTATTACGCTAGCACTATGGCGCTTCGCTCTGAGAAAACGCCATGTAAACCTTAAGTAAAGAGTTGAGACAGCAATATATCGTACTGTGTCAGACATAAATTACAATTGTAACCAATAACTGAATAAAATATGTTACCATATGTATATTGTGTGTGATATATCACCTGACCTCCTAATTGTTTTGCCGGCCGCGGTGGCCGAGCGTACTGCGGCGCGTCAGTCACAGTCTGCACGGCCACTACGATCGGGGGTTCGAATCCCCCCTCGGGCTTGGATGTTTGTGCCGTCCTTAGTAGTAGCTAGTTCATAAGTAGTTTGTAAGCTTAGGGGCTGATGACCCCGTAGTTAAGTCCCATAAGCTCTACAAACATTTGAACATTTGAATTGTTTTGAGCAGTGTAGTTTTGTAATGCTCAATGGCGCGTTTCGTCCTAACAGAAGCGCATCATCATATTTTCCGCCTGACAAATGTAACGAAAGAATTAGTTAACAGTTAGAACAGTGAAAATGGCTGCATGAAAAAATCATATGAGACGTCGCGTACTCGTCACTAAATTGTTTGCATTTATTGAAGCTTAGAAGGCCGCACGGGAATAGCCGTGCGCTCTAAGGAGCCTTGCTGCATAGTGCGCAGCCGTTCCCCGTCGGAGGTTCGAGGCCTCCCTCTGGCATGTGTGTGTGTGTGTGTGTGTGTGTGTGTGTGTGTGTGTGTGTGTGTATGTGTGTGTGTGTGTTGTTTCTAGCATAAGTTAGTTTAAGTAGTTTGTAAGTTTATGGGTCGATAACCACTGCAGTTAAGTCCACAGCTTTACAAACATTGAAACATTTGAAAGTTCGGAGAAATGAAATTCTAAGTGGACATTCGTGTTGTCGCTGAAACATAAAATTAGTGCGGAACTTGCCTGATTTACATGTTTCCGATTGTTAATTCATAAAAATTCTGTAAATGGATGTTTGGTACTTGTATTAATTTATACACTTCACAAAAAACTTGCAAAGGAATGTTGCTAACAGAACGAATTCCTGACGTTAGTTAAGCATATTTTCATGCTATCTTCTGTTTCACTCACGCGAAAGAACATATGTTATACACCTTCAAACTTAAGACAATATTCGCAAAAAGTTGGTAACGCTCCTCGCGTGCAGTTTTTAAAAAACATATGAAGAAAAATACTATATTTTTGTTTCCCCCCTTCCTTTGAAATGTAAAAGTAGCCACTTTTCTGTTGTGTTATTGATATTGTAGTTCACGTTATTCCTAAACATCTGGAAACATAGTCAAAGAAAGTATTTATGCTAGTGTGAAGTTCATATGAACTCTCAATGTTTCTTACTTACATTACAACCTTCGCGCAGAAATCTATATATCAAACATGTTCTGTTATAGTTTCGTATTTCAACACTGCTTGAATGTATGGAGCACAGCTTGTATGGATAACGCAACGACAAGCTCTTTTCATATCATTCCAACGATGTCAGTTGGATCCATATCGGAAGAACATACTGACCAATCCAGTCGTGTAATACTGGCAGGATTAATGAAATCTGTGAAACACATCTATAATGAACTTCGGAGCTGTCTTTCATAAACTTCAATTCCTCCCTGACATGTTGATGAAACGATTCATCGATTGGTTGGAGGAAGTTTTCCTTGTATTCTGGGCCTTCATCATGCCTAAATAGGCAAAAATGGCGTTCGAAACCCTCGCATGATCCCCGCTCATAACATCATTGATTCGCCACGTTGCTGTTCTCCATTGACGACATGCCTCTGGCGTGCAGCATTACTATGTTCTCTCCATCCACGCTGTCAACGGCCATCTGATATCAGATATATGCGGTTTTCATCTACGTATAGAACTTCGCGACAGTTTGCCATAGTATAAGGGCCGGGCCTCTCCATATCCTCCTGGAATACAGACAGTTGTTGTGGAGTCTTTTTCGTGCAGCTTGGTTTGACATTGTGGACCCTATGGCCGTTATGAAATCACTGTTTATCGCAGTGTCAATCTACTCGGTCCTTCCGGTTACATGTTGTTTGTAAACCTATTGGACCAACTGCCATGGTCACCAGTACCTAGTCTTACCAACTACTTAAACCAACTTACACTAAGGACAACACACACACCCAATAGCGAGGGAGGAGGGGGGGGCTCGAACCTCCAGCGAGAACGGACACCCAGTCCGTGGCATGACGCCTTAGACCACGCGGCCATCAACGCGGCTTCCGGTTCCGTATATACCGGTTGTCTGCCGCTGTTGTTGCCCTAGGGCGACCAGTATGCGGCAAACTATGAACCCTACCTGTAGTCTGAAAAACCCTACATTGCGTACTGTGTAAGGTACAAATGTTAGTATCTCACCTGCATTCAACAAAATGTGTATACTTTCGATAACAGGGGCTATAGACAAATTTGTTTACGTTTTATGATATTTCTAAGAACCAAATTTTTCGATTCATATTTACGTAGCCCCCGGAGGAATATGTTAACGGCATACACAGATAATGCATTTTTTTTCGATGTGCATATCTTTCTATACATATTGGAGTTTGTTCATCACTCACGCTGCCGTTGTTTTTTATGTGACCTGCTATGTGGAATGAGGAGTTGCCTAGTGTTTCTTTTCTTCGTATACTGCCGATACAACCCGAATTTAGAGACGAAGTTTTGTGTCCCAGCCTCGTCGCCACTTTTGTGTCTCGTTTCCGTCGTAGGTGTCGGTGGCCGAGTGGAATGAGACTGACTCAGGAATAAAGATAGCACGCTGGTGCAGGTACGGAGGGGAGCAGCCAGAAACTAGAAACACTAGAGTAAATTAGAACGAGATATATATTGCACAGAATTTATACAATACTTAACTTTTACATAGATCAGTACTCAGATACAGAGTTGAGCTAGAGGCCCGCCTAGTGCCCGTCCGATAGCCAAGTCTTCACTGGTGCCTATCTGATTCCGAAGGTCTTAACTGGTTCCTATCTCAGTCCCAAGTGAACGATTTCGTTCAGTGGTGGCCACGAGCGGGGTTGCAGCAGAGGGCGCTCGTGGCTGTCGTCGTAAGAACGCCGCGCCGTGCGTGCATGGCGGCGCGCGGCGAAAGTAGGTGGCGCGCACTTTGGACTTGTGCGACACCACACGAAGAACTTAAGGGAATGAAACAACACCATTTGGTGCCACTGACTTTATATGTCTTTTCAGTCTATTCTCCCTACCTTTATTAATTTGTAACTATTATTTATCTATGTGCCACAATAAAGCAGTTGCTTACTAGGTTGTATTACAAAAAATATTTTTTTTTTTCACAGTTTCGTGTTAACTCCTCCAGGTTGCGATGTGTTTTCACTTACGACAAATTCGCGTAATAGAAGAGGACTTGGTACTGTGGTGTCACCAACCGCAACTAATTGTATACGCATTATAATAATCTTTTCATACAATCTAAACTGGCAGTTATCCTCCTATTCGTAATTACAACTTCTTCATATCAAATTCTGCAGTTCATTTTTGCTAACCAGAAGCATCAAGAAAGAATTCTGGACATGATAAATGCGTGGGAGCTGGAAGTAATAGTTAAGTAATCGTCATAAGAAAAGCAAAAGGAAATTTGAGTTTCTTATAATGCTATCCATTTAAAATTTCTCACAACAAAGTAAAGATTGAGATAAAATGTCGAAAATAATGTGATTTTAAGGTTTATAATAATCACTTTTAAACTATTGCATTAGAACATCCAGTGATTATGTCTAGTTCCACGACAGCAAAAAATTATTCGTAACTCCCATTCCACACTCATAACCGTAGTGAGGTCATTAAAGTCTACTACGTTTAATACGAGAGCAGCTTATTAGCAATCCATGTTATTCTAGTATTATTAATAAGTGTTACTAAAATTCAACTTTATGAGCTCGGGATTACGTACTTTTCTATTAGATAAATTAAGTGAATTACTTTCAGCTAATATGTGATATGAATTACTCTTCACTAAATACAACGGACAATCCCATTCCTCTACAAGTATTCACGTCGCAATCCGAATTGCTCGTCTTTAACAGAATCATGTTGTGTCAAAGAATGTGTTACTACCGCTTCAAGTCTACAGCGGTTCTTACTTCTCGCAATGGTTTCTTTAGAGTACAGTCAATTAACACTGTTTAAGGGCAATGAAAGGACGGAAATCTCTGCAATTATTATCGCTCGTGATGCTAACAGTGATTTCAAAAGAATTAAAATACGTGGTGAATCAAAACACAAAATTTTATGATGGTTCAAACGAAGAGAAATATATTACATCCTCAGAGATTGTAGACTGTGAAAAGTCTAGAGGTAGGAAATGCAGTGATAGTATGACTGCAATTATAGCGCAGAATTCTGTTGCTTTCTCATGTTTTCAGAGAATCTAACATTTCAGCCTTGGGAAAGAGTGGAATATACAAAATTACTTGCAACTCTTGAAAATTTCACATTGGTCAGGCAGGCAGGGTACTATTGAAAGAAGGCCACAGCTAAAATGTTACACATACAGTCCTACACCATATCCAGAACGAGAGGAAAATGTTCTTCTCTGAAATATTAGAAATAAATAAACATATGTCAACTTCCCCGAACGTTGTACTAAATGAACAGACACAATTACCATATTCACCACTTCTGTCTGCAGAATCTAGTCTGACCATGTAAACTTCCCATTCCTACTCACTTGCCTAACGTCCCTACCAAAGATCCAGAGCCTTATTACTTTGTATCAACTCAGCTGTTTGACTACATGCATGATATCCATTATAATTCATAACTTGTTAACGATATTGAATATTTAAACCAATAAATAGCTTAATTTACCCATTTAAAAATGTAACCTATACATTTATAAACGTTTCACTCGATTTATTCTAATCTCTCTATGTTCCAAATATTTGACCTGTTAAACATAATTTGTTCAACCAAATTCAATTTCTTAAGACAAATGTTGTAATTTATATCTTGTGTCACACATATTATCAGTGTTCAATAAGTGTTACACTGCTCTTCTTTATAAATTAATGTACATATGCTATCTGTACAGAAACTTAAGATATCTGAATCTTAAACTGCCAAGCTGTATTGCTATATCTCTGCAGTGTTTTCCTGATGATGGCGTAACAGCCGAAAACCGCTTTGTAAATACAATGAATTTGAAGAATATTACACAATTACGTCGTGTGTTTCATTCAAAATTCTCTTGAAAGTTGACTAATGAGTTCGTGCCACACGAATTGGTTATATCATGATTTTATCAGCGATAACAGTTTAATGACTTAACAAATCTAACGAAAAATCGTTGAAACATTACGACTCTGTTCTTAACAATAAAAGAGGTAGAAGACGAACTATCAATTCACATTTCACCATCTCGAATACAACACAAGTAACGACATATTTGAAATGTTCCATTTAAAGTTTCGGTAAAATAATATCACGGCAATGTCTTCCAACTTCGAAGGAGCTCTCTGGTTACTGGTCGAACTGCAATAAACGCCCTAGTATCTCTCACGTACGATGCCCGTAGTAAGCTGAATACCTCGACGACTCTCGTGTAAAACATGTAACAAACAAGGAGAAAACACATACATAAATAAAGTAACTAAGATCAACACTTAAATTGCATAGTTGTATAGATATACTTGTCTGGTGTGTATAAGAGGTAAAAAAAGTTTAACGAATTCCGATGTGTGTTTAATTTGTAAACACTACAACAGTTTTAAGGTCTCTAAAACGTATCATATTACCCTTTGTAATGCGCAGCTTCTCGACGCGAGAAGAAGCAACTTTAAAATTTGTATCCTGCTTTGTCAAAAGTAGAAAAAAAAAAATAAAACCACGATACCTCATTTTACAAGAGCTCATAATTGCAACAGAGACAGAAACGTGCCTCTACGCTCTATTCATTGTGGGCGGTGTGTGCTACCCTGCAAAGACCCTGATGATCTGCTCTGCCTCTGCTGTATGCAGTGAGCACCGAGACTAAGACGACAGTGATTTCCGTATCGGACTTTTCTCAAGAGTCGCAGATGTGGCCCAACCCCGATGAGAATATCCAGGCCACTGAAAGCCACATGATCATTTCATTTCTTTCACAATAATTTTTTCGTAGACAGACAATAAAACAGTCTTTGTAGGTGTCAGACTGATTCCAATATATTAAAATTGGTCGATTACGTACGACTTTTGTTTCTTTTCTGTGTGAGTGTGTGTATACGTTAGAGGTGAGGAAGAATTACCACAGAAAACTTTGATTTTTACCTTCCTCCAGTGTTTGATCCTCTTAAAACCAGGAGAAACTGAGTGTTTCCAGTCTATGAGAGCGGTGGTGAAAATGCGCGAAATGTGGCTTACCGTCTTTTGTAGGTTGCTTTTAGTCGATTTTTGCGTGTTAGCTTCATTACGGAACTCTGTCGATTGAAAGTTAAACATGATGCTGTTAACGCACTATCTTTGTTGGGTATTACAATTAAAATCAATAAACGCGCATATTCGCTACCGCTCTTTTTTTTTATAATCACTAGGAAGCCTGGGCAGAGGGGTTGAGCTGAGTGTCTTACAAGGATACGACATGGGTATGGGATTTTAGAATTTTTTGATATTTATGGTACGTGAAGTTCAGAACTCAAATAACAGTCAGCCGAAGCCATTCGACTCAACTCTGAAAAATTCTCGAGAAAATCTACTTTGAAATTTTGCAAGTGACCGTAAGTACCAATCGTTAAATCAATGGCAGCATCTGTTGATGTGCCTTAGGTGGTAGCGTTCTGGTCTGACAACCCTAGTGTCGGGGATTCAAATCCTGTCGTGACAGATTTATTATTATTTTTTTCGTTGCGTTTGAATACTTACAGTTTTAATATCTAATGGTAATTTTTACAAAAAGTGCATATTTTTTTGTTTATTCGTAATTTTCTCTATTTTATAGAAGGTTGTTAATAATGATGGTTTCAATAACAAAAGTTCTATTTTTTACAGTACTGATTTCACTATTAAGTTGGCGACGGTAGTCTTTGATTGTTCAGTTTGTGAAGAACTGCGAAACTGTTCTTGGAAAGTCATCTCCATAGCTACTAATGGCCTTACAAGCAGCTAACCAACTCAACCACTGTTTTACGTGACGACAAGGTTTTCAGCTCGTCTACATACTCATAAACAAAAACTGACACAACACGCGGAATTAGAGATCCAAAATGTTTTTATATAAATGAACTGGAAAACGAGAAAAAGAAAAAAAAATCTGTCACCGTGAGATTCGAACCATCGACTCTCTGGTTGTGATGCTACAACCTTACCAATTGAGCTACAGCGACGGATGCGGCACCTGTTTTATTTATTTGTTGTTATGTGTACTTTGCAAAACTTCAAAGTCGATTTTCTCGAGAATTTTTGAGAGTTGCGTCGAATGGCTTTGGCTTGTTATTTAAGTTCTGAATTTCACGATCCACAAATATAAAGAAATTCTAAAATCCGATAGCCATGTGGTCTCCTTGTTAGTTCGACGAGAATCATCTTTAGTATTGTAATTTATTCACCACTAATGACGTTCAGGAAATAGACTAGGATTTCTACTTATAACCTGTTGATTAGCACCTGCATAGCACTGTTCGAGGAGTATCTACTCCTGTTGTCAAGTATCAAGGAAAGATGATCAGCGGGAGGATAGCAAAAGTATAGGTGAAAAAGTCTAAATGAAAGTCCGCAGTGAGTAGACGAAAAGTGATGTACGTTCAGATTTGCACCAGCGCTCCATATCACCAAGCAGAGGATGTCGTCCAGGAAGTATTGGTTAAGGTCCAGCAGTAAGAACACGGCTGGAAGCGGATGCTGGTGGCATCACGCCTGCGGATAGACCATCTCACAACAGAGGAAGGTCCGGATGTGTTAAGCTTAACAAAATTACAACATGCACAGTGTAGCTCATAGACATCTGTATGCAAAATATCACCATTAGAATAATCACCTTTCCTTGGTGGAGAAGCACATTCATATATAACTTTTAAAATGAAATTACCGCCATTTGACTGTTTTTAATTACATCATCATGATTTTGCCGTGTAGCCATTTTCAAGCGTCTTCATTGCAAATTACAAATTGCAAAGTTCGATAAATGTAGGAACTAATTAATAAAAGTCTTTATCTCAAACGTAATGTTATTTCTTATCTTTTGAAATCGGCGTATACACCTAACCAACATAGCAACGTCGCATAAATGTATGTTTGGTTTTACAGAACCAGTTCTCAATTCATAAAACTCATTAAAAATTGAAAATACACTGTGTTGCGGCGTCGTATGTAGGGACGAAAGGTGTTAAAAAAGTAAAATACTTCCATTAGAATATATCTCCTTTGTTAATGACCGCCGGCCGCGGTGGCCGAGGGGACTGAGGCGCTCCAGTCACGGTCTGCACGGCCACTACGGCCGGGGGTTCGAATCCCCCCTCGGGCATGGATATTTGTGCCGTCCTTAATATTAGCTAGTTGATAAGTAGTTTGTAAGTTTAGGGACTGGTGATCCCGTGGTTAAGTCCTATAAGCTACACAAACATTTGAATTTGAATGTGTTAATGACCGAACATAAACAAGAGTCCCATTCGTAATAAGAAATGAAGGGTTGATAATAACTTTTGACCATCAAGATAGTTTGCTTTCCAAAGATAATGAGTAGGAGAAAGAGAGGTCGGGACTATTTCTTTACATCGCTGAATAACAAAATCTGCTTGGTAGAAATAAGATGGTAAACTATAAACTCATTTATTGCAAGGCTAGTTATTAATAAGAACAATAGAAAGTCATAAACTCATTTATTGCAAGGCTAGTTATTAATAAGAACAATAGAAAGTCATGATTATAATGTGGAGATAATTGCATTGATTGGTGGAAGAAACATTTACAAAGGACTGTCACTACCAGTGTTTGTAACACAGCAGTTTAAAAAGCGTATCATTTCTTAAAAATAAAGAAATAAAATTCGTGAAGTGGAAAAGTAAAATTACATTAAAAACCAGTAATGGTAATAAATCATTTAAGATCTTACAGTGATGTACCGAGAACATCAGTATTTAAAAATGAGAATAACAAATCTTTAAAAATATCAGTTATTAACAAGGTCCTATAGGGTCTATGCTTATGTTATGAAGATAACAATTAAGTCTGATCTTAATGTTTATGACTCAACCAGATTGCGCGATACAACGAGCAGTCCAGCTGTGTTATTGATTAAAAATAGCAACTTTAGGTTTGATACATCAAGAAGGGAAATACAAATTATATATAGGTAATTAATAGTCATTATACACGTGAAAAGTGTGATTATATATATATATAAAATCACCCTCCCCTCCCTCTCCCCAGTGGTAAAAGCACAAATCAACCTGCTTACAACCAATCACCACATATAAGGCATAGATGATCTTTGTCGACCCTATAATGTGAAGCAACTATATCTTACATAGACAAGGTTAATTCCTACAAATAAGTCACTGGTGAAAGAAATTATCAGAGAAAAGGCACAGTATATTTATTAGCCACAACACAATCATAGTAACAAACAAGAAATACATTAAAAGAAAATACTTTCATTAACTTCTTCTTTTAAATATTTATATGGTGCATCCTTCAAATCTTTTCTTGAAGTTTCCTAACAAAATTGAATACTGCTGTAGGTTTCATGGTAACATTCTTCTCGAAATTGTTAATATAACCTTGAAGAAGAAGTCAAGCAACGATGTAAATGATTTGATACAATTTTTCGTTTTATCAAATGGAACATGTTATATGATAGAACCTCATAAAAGCGTCGGCCTTGAATGCATTTATCTTTGGAATTTGCACTACCACTAAACATAACTCTCGCGATCTAGTTCTTACTAGTTCTCACATAGTTTCAACACGTCGCTAATCAAAATAATTATCTTGTTGTAGGACATTAAACACTGCTTCACCCATGACAATGGTGACTATGAAAATCAAAGGAACTGCAGCGCCGTTGTCGATCTGAAAGGACGATGATATGTGCTAGTTTACTTTGAGGTTTCTCGGTATTTTATAGAATTCGTCTGAACCTGGATAACAATTTTTTCCAACTCTTTAACATCGCTTTCGGCAAACTAATAACCTTAAATTGACTGCACCGAGTTACTGCTGCAAATTACTGCAAGTGTTCGTTTATTAAAACGCCGGTAACTTACATGGTAGTAACGAAGTTTCTGTAACTTGCACAAAACGAAACATGAATCGGAAAAACCTGCATGTACCCTACAAGAAGAGAATATTTCTGCCTTCTTTCCATGCTTCCTGCTTCAAAGTGGAATTGTCGTTTCTGTTGCTGCACTATTACTTATGTTTTACATATTAGTATAACTACCGAGCGAGGTGGCGCAGTGGTAACACACTGAACTCGCATTCGGGAGGATGGTGGTTCAATTCCGCCTCCAGACATCCAGATTTAGGTTTTCCGTGATTTCCCTAAATAACTCCAGGCAAATGCCGGGATGGTTCCTTTCAAAAGGGCACGGCCGATTTCCTTCCTCATCCTTGCCCAAAACTCCGAGCGTTAACTCCGTCTCTAATGACCAAGCTGTCAACGGGACGTTAAACCCTAAACTTCCTTCTTTATTAGTATAACTCATAGTAACATTTGATTCTATTCTCTAGTTCGTCCATTTATCTAGTGTTGTTCACTGATGTAATTAACGAACAGATTCCTCACTTTCTTCCGTATTCTACCAGAATTTAGCGCTGTGGATCATAAATGCTGCTCCTGATTTGCATCCTTTTGCTACTTGCCGCATAATGATTACTTACTTTTTTACAGGCACGATATGGTGGATCTGTGTTAATCCAAGGTTTAAGCTTGAAAGTAGGCTGTTATTAAAATAAGCAAGACCTCGGGCAGTTGAGATCTGCAAATGTAAGTTAAAACGCACACTGCTGCTCTAAATTACTTTATGAGTTGCCACAGTACATGCGCAACAGAAATTTATCTAGCTGCTCACTCCTTAAGGGAGCAACCAACGTTTTAACAATCACAAAATAATGTTAAAAATATATTAATAGATAATTAAACATGGGACAGGGAGCATGAAATCATAAAGCAGAGGTTTGATACTTTAAAATCGTAATCTATTCAGTAAAATAACAAGCAAATAAATGTGGGGAGACCAAATTAAGCACACACCTTGTACAAAAGTGAATTAAATCAAATAATTACTGCCCGTATTAAAATTGTTTCTGCTCTTTAGGAATAGGGAGGTAGCATGGAAGAAAATTTTCAAATACACAAAGGGTAGATGAAGGCACATTCATTCATTCACACATGCACATAATGCTTAGCGGTACATCGCAATGCTGGAACACTAGAAAGCAGCGGCGAAATGAAGCATCGGTGGTGTCTTGACGAGGTGGCAGGTGTCTTGATCACAAATTTTTAAATATACTGTGCAATAAACTAACTCATGTGTGGGGAGGCAGCGCCTCACTATTCTTAAGTTCCATATGGTGTGTGACCACGCTGAATTTCATAGCATTTACAAACAGAAATTAAATTTAGAATAAGTGAGTAAATCACACGTGAGATTTCGTATAGAAGAAAGCTAGTATTAACAAAATCATGGCTGAAGGCCATAGTAACGACCATCACGAAAGCATGTGATGCAATCGGTCATACAAGACAGGAAAGACGGAATCAAACAAGAAAATCTGAGAAATATTTAGCATACTTGCGGATACAGTAACAATGTGAAAACTCAGTTAAAAACACCAAGGAAGATCAAACACACTAAGTTTACACAAAGGCTGAAGGCCACACACGTGTATTCTAATTTGAGCAAACCCAGACACACAATCATCACTGGAATGAAACTGCAAATAATAAATTTACACAGAATTTACTCAAGTTCTGTAAATTAAGAAACACTTCGCCTCTCATAGCGAGAGAATTACTTAAAAGAACTATCACTGAAAAACCAAGACAGCCTGTTCACAAATAAATCCAAGTCCTAACAGCATGCGTTCCCCTCAGCATGATTCAGCTGAGTACTTACTTCCTCAGTCATCGAAACCAGATTGAAGAGTGAACACTGAAGCTCTAAGGTTTCAGAAAAACCTCCCCCCCCCCCCCCGCCATACACCGGATGTTCAGCGCGCTAAAAGCAACGCAGAGTGCGTTCAGAGACTAGTGTTTACCAACTCTTGCTACCTGGCCAAGACAATTCCCTCTACAACCACTCCCAGAGAGGTCTCCTGTCACCTCTTTCGTCCAAGATTAGGTTGGTACGACACTAAGAACAAGGCCACCTCACCATCTTGCCAAGTAAGCTTGTCTCTGGCCACCCAGCAGACGCTAGCGCAGACGACAAACGAAGCCATGCGTGCTTAAGTACAGCAAAACGAGGGCTAGAGCGGGTAGCGGCGACTGTAAGCCTTTGCGCGGAGTCAGTCAATATTAAAAGTATTCTTCCACATTCACATGAACATACAAGTTCACTCACATGGGTGGAAACATTTATAAATAGGGGGTAAACATACATAAACACGGGTCATTGATCATTAATAAAAAAAATAATTAACACACAGATAGATAACAATAATGTTGCAGAAACACTTTACGTTAACGAATCAATCAAAATGGAACACGACCACACATTCAGTGGACGTGTTTCAAGCTGTCTTCATGCCAAATTTCATCCAGATCTGTAGAGCCACTTTAGCGTGAGTTAGTAATAAACATACATACAAACTTTGCCATTTATAATAAAAGGATTATCATGTTGTTGAGAAACCGAAAGAAGCCCCCCAACAGATTAATTGTATACTCATCAACTAGTTGATTTCCCATACGTTTGTCCCCTTCTTGTCAATGCTACAGCCGGCCGCGGTGGCCGAGGGGACTGAGGCGCTACAGTCACGGTCTGCACGGCCACTACGGTCGGGGGTTCGAATCCCCCCTCGGGCATGGATATTTGTGCCGTCCTTAGTTGTAGGTAGTTAATAAGTAGTTTGTAAGTTTAGGGACTGATGACCCCGTAGTTAAGTCCCTTACGCTTAACAAACATGTGTCAATGCTACAGTTCTGGGTTATTTTGTCACACACGTTCGTTCACTGTATACGTCATCACTCACTCATGTCAATGACACCATCGTGAGTCTATCTCATGGGTACTGTTGTGTTCGGGGTTGATATGGGGTAAAATCTCAGGAACTGGTTATATTTCACAAATTTTAGGGTATAAATAGTGTGCAATTCGTGAATATAGCTTGGTCACTATAACTAAAGGCTCCTAGCTTTTTTGACAACGGAGTTACAGAGGAAGGGGTGTGGAGGAGGGGTGTTGCGAAAATGCCGTGACTTCCAGAACAGGATGGTAAGGTTCGAATGGGGGGGGGGGGGACAAATGTTGGTGTCTATTTTTGCGATACTGTCACAAATATGTTGCTTCGTTCTTACCTATTCGAAACTTTGACAGTTTTTATTACGCGCAACGAGATAGTGGGATCCCCAGACTAAATTACATAAATTCTTCTGTTGAAATGGGTCGCTTTTAAAAGACTGATGTTTTGATGACATAAAATATTTATAAAGAGAGTTGATTAGATTTTATACTTATGAAATTGTTTGTTTCTTCGCATCATGGTTTGACAGAGTACTCAGCAATAACAGTATCTGAAAGACTTGCGAATAAGATGAATGTTTCTTGCACAGGTTTGAAACATATGTGACTACAAGAGTGGGTAAAACAGATCACAACTTGGGTGGATAGTGTTACTATGGATGTAGGGCCTACAGTGTCAGAACAGTTCCCTCTTAAATCACGAGGGACATTTTCAAGCACGGAAAGCGAAAGTCTGCCAGTTTTTCTGCAGCGTGGGGAGACGGAGAACCAATATACGAAACGGCCGGCCTTTCAAGTACTTCAACGTTTATCACTGTCGTTCAGATAACTGGAGTCTTTCTTCGTAAAAGAAAGGCAAGTGACGAGAGAGAGGCGCCATCTCGATTCAAAAGCTGGAAATACACAAAGAAAGGAGAGCGCTTCAATTTAGTACTGCGAAATCTTATGTAGATGACACTGAATCATACTGGCTATTTCATTTCAGGCAGAAAGCCTTGCATTTTTATGGGGATTCCACTTTTCTGTCATTTAAAGTAGATGTTAAGTTATGTTTACATCTAAGTAAATAACATATAAGAGCACCGCAAAGGGTTTCATCGAACAGCTTTTATGATATTTCTCTACCGTTTCATCTCTGATAGCGCGAGGAAAAAAGGAATACCTACATCGTTCAGTTTTCGATCTAACTTCTCTTATTTTATTATGATGATCATGTCTTCCTATTTAGGTGGGCCCTACCCGAATGTGTTCGCATTCTGAAGGCAAAATTGGCGAAGGAAATTTCGCAAATAAATCTCGCCGCAACGAATAACGCCTGTCTATAAATGATTTCCTCCCAAACTTGTGCATCATTTTAATGACAGTCTCTCCTCTATATGACGATGATAAAAACCAGGTATACTTCTCTGAACTGTCTCTGTATCCCCCGCCAGTCCCACTTTGTGAGGATCCCACGCGCAGCAATACCCCAAAATAGGACGCACAAGTGCAGTGTTGGCAGTTTCATTAGAAGAACTGTTGCAGCTTCTACGTGTCCAGTCAGTGATACGTAGCCTTTAGTTCGCCTTCACTACAATACTTTATGTGTGTTCTTTCCAATTTAAATTTTTCGTAATTGTTAAAATGTTCAATGTTTCTAAAGCTTATGGGACTTAACTGCTGGGTCATTAGTCCCTAAACTTACAAACTACTTATAAATTAACGTATACTAAAGACGACACAAGCATCCATGCCCGAGGGAGGATTCGAACATCCGACGCAGAAGGCCGCACGATCCGCAACGTGCCGCTCCAGACCGCTCGGCTACTTCCGCGCAGTCTTTGATTCGCTTTGACTACAATGTTTTCTGTGTTTTCTTTCCAACTTAATTTGTTTGTAATTGTTATTCCAAGGTATTTAGTTGAATTTACGGCCTGTAGATTTGACTGATTTATCTTTTAAATGAAGTTTAACTTGTTTCTTTTGTTGCTCATATGGCTGAGTTCACAGTTTTCATTATTTGGGATCTACTGTCAATTTTGCACCATGCAGATATCTTATCTAAATCATTTTACAGTTACTTTTGATCCTGTGGTCACTTTAGCAACCGATAAATAACAGCATCATCCGCGAACAGTCTAAGAGATCTGCTCACATTTTCTGTTAAATCGTTTACAAAGATAAGGAATAGCAGGGGCCCCATATCATTTCCACGGGGAATGCCAGATATGATTTCTGTTTTACTCAATAACTTTCCGTCAATTACTACGTACTTTGTCCTTTCTGACACTAAATCGCGAATCCAACCACGAACCTGTGGCGATATTCCATAAGAACGCAGTTTCATTAGAAGACCCTCACGTGTGCAGTGTCAAATGTTATCCGGATATCTAGAAATATGGATTCGATTTGAGATCCCTTGTCGATAGCACTTATAACTCCATGTGATTAAAGAGCCAGCTTTGATTTACAAGAACGAAAGTTTGAATTCGTGTTGATTATGAGTCAATAGGTCATTCTCTTCAAGATAGTTAATGATGTTTGAGGAAAGTCGGGCCTCTATGTTCTACAGTCCTCTGCAAACCGACGTCTCTGACATAGGTTTGTCATTTTGTAGATCATTCCTGTTGCCTTTCTTGAATATTTGACTGACCTATGCAACATTCCAGTCTTTGGTTACGGATCTATTGCCGAGCGAGTGGTTGTATATGATAGCCAGGTATAAAGCATACTCTGAAAGTAACCTACTTGGTATACATTCTGGCCAGGGAGAATTGCTTTTGTTAAGTGAAATAGGTTGCTTCGGTACTCCAGGAATATCTACTTCTAAATTTGCTTATCTCGAATTCTGGAATATTTGCTTCGTTTTCTTTAGTAAAGTTTCGGGGATCTGTGTTTAGCAATTCTACTTTAACAGAACTGTCATCAGTAGCATCACCATAGCTACCGCGCAGTAACGATAATGATTGTGTTTTGCTGCTAGTATACTTTTCATAAGACGAGAATTTTTTCGGGTTTCCTACTAAACTAAGTAATGGGTTTCGTTGTGGAAACTATTATAAGCTTCTCGCAATGAAGTTCGAGCTGAATTTCAGGTTTCTAAGAGATGGCCATCTTGGAGACCTTGTGTGTCTTTAAATTTGGCATGCTTTTTTCTTTGCTTTTGCAAGTGTGATCTAACCTGTTTTGTGTACCAAAGGGGGTCAGGCAGCTCTTTTGGTTATTTGTTTGGTATAAATTGCTCAAAAGCTGTACAATCAAAGCTACATCCGATCTACACTCACCTTGCTGTTTCGAATGCATGGAATTCTCACTCAGGAAAGCATTAATGAAATTTTTATCGGCTATTTTTAATCAATATACTTTTCGTTTAATTCTGATGGATTTAGGAAATTCGATAGTCTCGCTACGAGAACTCTGTGTTCACTAATCCCTGTGTCTGTTTTGATGCTCTTTTCTAGCTCCTGATTATTTGATGCTCGGTGTTCAAGTATGTTTTCACAACATATACTGTTCAAGTAGTTTCATAAACTTTTTTGCCGCGGTGGAGTAACCGAGCGATCTAAAGCGCCTCGCTGGGGAGCGCGCGGTTGCTCGCCTTGGAGGTTCGAGTCCTCCCTGGAGCATGGGTGTGTGTGTTTGTCCTTAGGTTAGGTTACCTAGGTTTAAGTAGTTTGTAAGCTACGGACTGATGACCACGCAGTTTGGTCCGATAGATTTACAAACATTTGAACATTTTGAACTTTTTGCTCGAGATAATTATAGGAGTATGCGTTCAGTACGTTTTCGGACGATTTTTTATGCTTGCCTCCGCTAATGAACATGTAATTTTGACAACATATCTAGGATAAGTTAAAGACAGAAAGAATTAAAATTGTATACCTTGCGTACGTTTTTAAAATTTATCTAAGCTTTGTTTGAACATTTCTGCAGTTGAATCATCTGAGGCGTGGGGTCACTAAAAAGAACCAATTATTAATTTATTCCGGTTGTTAGGTATTACCACTATCCATACTAACAACTCACAGGAACTATATGCCTCAATTTAGCTGCTGTATACACCGCTTGTTACAGCAATAAATACGTCACTACCACGTCACACAGTCCCCACTTCCAATGTAGCAGCTTCCTGCGTGCAGTGAACGCCTGATATAATCATCGGAACCTGGAACCCTACCAAGCCTGCCGCGGTGGCCGAGGGGACTGAGGCGCTCCAGTCACGGTCTGCACGGCCACTACGGTCGGGGGTTCGAATCCCCCCTCGGGCATGGGTATTTGTGCCGTCCTTAGTCTTAGCTAGCTCATAAGTAGTTTGTATGCTTAGGGACTGATGACCCCGTAGTTAAGTCCCATAAGTTCTACAAACATTTGAACCCTACCACCCGATGGCGCAAGTTGAGGAATCTGCAGCCTACAGGGTCGCAGAATAGTCTGAGCCTTTGATTCAGATCCTCAACTTGTCTCTGTACCAGAGGTCGACCGTCGTTCCTATCGGTCCGCAACGTAATGATTTTTGCAAGCGTGGATCTGTGATAAAAAATGCTTCAAGAAGAAACGTCATTTCTCACAACAACGGATTCTGCGTCCACACTACTTAAAGAAAGAATGCAACAGCTCGCCTGATATTTTCCAGCAAGCGGCACCGTTTACAGTTGTAACCGTCACCCAGTAGAACACCTTGTATTCCTTTGAGGAAGGGGGAAGGGTACCCATATTAAGACCTGTGCCCCTTTTTACATCATCATCGTCTTGCTGGGTCTACATGAACAGCAGCCGCTCAACTATTTCCTGTTCTCCCACTACCTTTTTCCTTTCACTCATTCCCAGTTTTTTCTGTACTCCTTCCTTCATTCCCGCAATCCAACTATCTGACGGCTTTCCTCTTGGTCCCGTGTCCTTATTTCCTTGTTATGCATCTCGACATGACCATAGCTTCTCATTCTTGACTCCTCTATGGTTTCCTGAAGGGGATCTGAACCGGTACAGAAAAATTTCCATGGATCTCGCCCTTGTTGTGTCAACTTAGGAGTTGCTTGAGTGACAAATAGCGTCAACAGGACAACAACACGGGGAGCGGTGTGCTGACTGAATTTGTGACACTTATAAGAAGACATTTGTGAGAAGATGGAATGTGTAGACAGTTGTGAGAAATCCGAGATACTCAGATAAAGGCCTTGTGTATGGGGATTATTTATATCTACCGCGCTATACAAGTTATTAAATGTTTTTCAATGCAAGCCCCTTCCTTTTATACACGCATTTGACAGCTCTTGGAAAAAGTAGTACTGTTTGATGAATGTCAATAATTCGAAAATGAAAACAAACGGAAAAACAACTAAACCTTCAGCCTAAGAAAAATGTTACAGTCTATAACATACATAAGAATTAAGTAAATGGAACATACAAATATGATTCATGATTCTGCAATAGATGTTCGATATATCGGCAATTTTAGTCCATTCTTGAGCTCTGCCTGACCATCAGTTTACAGAATGAAATATCACGGCTTTCAAGCTCTAAGTATTGACCTAGCAGATTGGAATGTGGTACTTTCTTCACTGCCATCACAAGTTCTTGGAAGACAAGTAACACACAAAACGATTTGAAACCTATTACACCTTCCCGCCTCGGTGAAAAACTGCAGGGACCTTCAATTTACTCTGTTCCAGGAAGTTACAAGTTTGTCACGTTACTCACTCTTTGTGGAAATGTGTTCAAGACTGTGGCCGTATTTTTTTCGAGAAGCAAACGGACACATTCATTGAATCTGTTCATGTCTAACAAATTTTTCCCTGGGAATACTTGACAATTGTTAGCCTATGTTCTGGAGAGCGCGCCTGAAAACCGCATCCTTTAAGACAGACTTTTATGGCTTTTTTGTAGGCTATTGGCTCAGTAAAACCGTGGAACTGCACTCAAAGGCGTCGCGGTATTAGCAACGTTTCTCGAGGCTAAGACCAAAACTGTATCAACATTTTTACTGATTAGGGAAAAAATTCTGGAGCAGATGCAGAACACTAAAACAAACCAATTTAAAATATGCCCAGAAAAGAAAAAAAATGTAAAAGTCAGACAGACGAAGCTGCGGAAAGACTTTTCTGACCTATGCACAAAACTTATAATGAAGAAAAAATTGTCAAAGGCGTTGACATGCGTTTGTATACTAAAAAAGGAAAAAAAAATGCTTAATGCACTTATAATAACTGGAGATCTTGTAAATAAACTTACTGAAGGTGAATATACCACTACGTCTGCTAAAGTGTTAAAACACAAGTCACTTCTTACAAATGTTAATACCACGATTTCAGCCGAAGATATCTATATTTATATTCCGGACGAAGCTGCAAATTAATTGTTAAAAAAATGTAAGCGCCATAGGCACACAAGCCGGAAGAAGAAATAAGCTTAGACTCAGTAAAATCGTTACTATTACACGCAAGTGCAAAAAAACCGTAGTATCGCGTCGTAGTAAGTGGAAAACAATTGGACCTGCATAACAGAATTGCGTCGCATGTGTAGCAACCGAGAGGAACTGCTGTGCGGGTGATAGATTCTTGGTGTTCCTGTAAACTGCCTGCTACTTGCTAGGCCGGATCTTCTCACAAGTGTGACTCTTCACAAATGTGCTTCCAACCCCGTCCTGACCACATGCCCCTCTATACCGCAATCATCGACGCCTTCGTGTTGAGGATGACATGGCTGTTGGACTTCACAAACCCTTTTCGGAGAAGTTAGTTAGTTGAGGGTAAGGCTGTGCCTACGTTCTGTAGCCGTAAGGAAATGTGGAACAACTTGCTCCGTTTAATTTTGTTTAGCTAATGTCGTACCTCAAGATTATATGAAGTATATAAGTTCTCGTGAAAATTATGTCTGTGAAGTGAAATTAGCACGCATTTTTGAGAGATACATTTCTGAGGTTGAATGTTGATTACTATTCACGATTTCCTCTACAGTTTTTACATGTTCCAAACTTTAGGGTAACAATTACACGTAGAGTTTCCCGGCGTATTAATTGTAGATAGTCATGTCGGGTATCCAGCCGGATCGTAGACTCATCTAGACACACTATTTCTGTGGACCACCTGGCCGCCATCTTCAGGTGATATGGATGCTGCTGAGTCTCGTTGGAAACTGAAGTCTTGCCGTGATCGGCGGCCTTATATACACCACGAAGTACTAACGGTGCGTGCGCCAGAGAGTCGTGGCTGCGTCCTCTGCCGTAAGCAACCGGTGCAGCGCCTCCGTGGAGAAAACTGGCAGGAACGATGTATCGCTTACATGCGCTAGTTGTCACAGGTGGAAAAAAGCGTGTGCTGTTTTTTAAGAGTAGACAAAACCGGTTTCCAGATGTTACTTAGAGGGAAACGCTTCTCTCGATTTATTAAATCGTCCGCCAACCTAATCTCAATCGATTCCTATAAAATGCATTCCCAATAGCGAGACGCAGAAACAAGTACTCGTGTTTCGTCATACTTCATTTTGTGTCCTTCGGTTAGACAATGCTCCGCTACTGCAGACTTGTCAGGCTGCAACAGACGTGTTCAAATTCAAATGTTTGTAGAACTTATAGGACTTAACTACGGGGTCATCATTCCCTAAGCTTACAAACTACTTATGAACTAGCTAAGACTAAGGACGGCACAAATATCCATGCCCGAGGGGGGATTCGAACCCCCGACCGTAGTGGCCGTGCAGACCGTGACTGGAGCGCCTCAGTCCCCTCGGCCACCGCGGCCGGCGCAACAGACGTGTATGTCTGCGGTGCTCGGTGCATCGATCATTAACGGTACGAATCGTTTGTCCTATATACGCTTTCCCACAGTGGCAAGGAATCCACCTCAATATCAAATTTACGATGGAAGTGGAGAGGGATGGGAAGCTTCTATTTTTGGATGTACAGAAAGGACGATGGAACCTTACTACATAGTGTGTACAGAAAACCCTCGCACACGGACCGATATATACATGCAATGAGTTGCCACCCACCGAACCAACGCACAGGTGTCCTGAGAACTTTGGCTAGAAGAGCTTATGCCATATCGGATGCAGATACCTTTACACTGGGACTAGAAAATCTGAAGTTGATGTTTAAGGAGAATGGGTACACAGTGAGACAGATCCGTCATACAATGCAGATTGAGCCATCACCAGAACCAGAAGAGGACCAATGCAGATCAATTGCTTTCCTTCCATACGCCGGAAGTGTGTCTTCAATAATAGGAAGGATCTTAAAAAAGTTTAATATCGAAAGTGTGTTTCGACCACCTGCTAAGACTAGGGCTCTTCTTGGCTCAGTTAAAGATGATTTGGCTCTGGGAAAGCCCGGTGTTTATAAGATTCCTTGCCACTGTGGGAAAGCATATATCGGACAAACGATTCGCACCGTTAATTATCGATGCACCGAGCACCAGAAACAAAATGTTTGTAAATCTATCGGACCAAACTGCGTGGTCATCAGTCCGTAGCTTACAAACTTCTTAAACTAAGGTAAACTAACCTAAGGACAACACAGACACACCCATGCCATAGGGAGGACTCAAACCTCCGACGGCGACCAGCCGCGCACTCCGCAGCGAGGAGCCTTAGACCGCTCGGCTACTCCACCGCGGTAGTACACCACCAGAAACATACAAGTCTGTTGCAACCTGAGAAGTCTGCAGTAGCGGAGCATTGTCTAACTGAAGGACACAGGATGAAGTATGACGAAACACGTGTACTTGTTTCTGCGTCTCGCTACTGGGAATGCATTTTAAAGGAATCGATTCAGATTAGGTTGGCGGACGATTTAATAAATCGAGACAAGGGTTTCCCTCTAAGTAACATGTGGAATCTGGTTTTGTCTTATTTTAAAAAACAACGCACTCTTTTTTCCACCATTGACAACTAGCGCATGTAAGCGATACATCGTTCCTGCCAGTTTTCTCCACCGAGGCGCTGCACCGGCTGCTTGCGGCAGAGGACGCAGCCACGACTCTCTGGCGCACGCGCTGTTAGTACTTCGCGGCGTATATAAGGCCGTCAATCACGGCAAGACAGTTTCCAACGAGACTGAGCAGCTTCTATATCACCTGAAGGTGGCGGCCAGGTGGTCCGCAGAAATATTGTGTCTAGATGACTCTACGATCTGCCTGGAAACACGACATGAATATCAGTTACAGGTCTTGCTGTTTCTGTTGTTTAATGTTCAAATGATTGCAAAGCTAAGGGTCCAAACTGCTGAGATCATTGGTACCCTAGACTTAAAAACTACTTCAACTAACGTATTCTAAGAACAACACACACACACACACACACACACACACATGTCCGAGCGTGGACTGGAACCTCCGACGGGAGGCGACCGCGCAATGCGTCTAAGGCGCCTTAGAAGGCACGTACATTACCGCGAGGCATTTGTGTAGTGATTTTCACAGTAAAGACTGGTTTGATAGAGCTCTCCACACTGCTCGATACAGTGAGAATGTGCTCATCTCTGAATAACGATGGCAACCCACATCCATTTGAACCTGCTTATTGTACTCATCTCTTGGTCTCCCTCTGCGACCCCCCCCCACTCAAACACAAGCACACTCCTCTGGAATAATAAATTGTGATTCCTTGGTACCTCACAATATGTCCTCTTAATTGATCCCTACTTTCACTCAAGTTAAGCCACAAATTTCTTTTCTCTTCACTTCCATGCACTACCTCATTCAGTCGTATTAGCTATACCATGTACCAACCAAATTTCCATCAGTCTTCTGTAAAGCCACATCTTAAAACTTCAATTATCTGCCGACCGCAGTAGCCGAGCGGTCTGCGGGGCGCCAGTCACAGTCTGCACGGCCGCTACCGTCGGGGGTTCGAATCCCCCCTCGGGCATGGATGTTTGTGCCGTCTTTAGTATAAGGTAGTTCATAAGTAGTTTGTAAGTTTAGGGACTGATGACCCCGCAGTTAAGTCCCTTAAGCTTAACAAGCATTTGAACATTTTGATTCAATTATCTTCTTGTCGGAAATGCTTATTGTACACGTTTCACTCCCATACAAGGCCTCACTCCAGAAAATTGCCTTCAATGAAGTTTAATAGCACTTAAATTTATGTTCGATTTTAACAAATTTCTCTTCTTCATAAATGATTTTTTTACTATTGGCGTTTCACTTTTTACTACTTCGGCTATCATAAGTTATTTTACTACCCAAATAGACAAACTCGTCATCTGATGTTAGTGCCTCATTTCCCGATCTAATTTAGTAGTCATCCGCTGATTCAATTCGACTACATTCCATTACCCTTGTTTTGCTCTTTTGATATTCCTCTTGTTCCTTCTTTCCCGTCAGTTACTCTTCCAGGTCCTTAACTGTGCCCGACAGATTTCCATTATCCTCCAACTCCTACTTCGCCATTTTACTCTTCGTATCAATCTAATTTTTAACCGTCTGTGTTCCCTTTCTCCTATTTCGTTTACTGTACTTTTATACTTCATCCTTTCATCAGTTACATTCAGTATCTTCTATGAAGTCCAACGATTTCTGCAACACCTTGTCTTTCTACTTATTTGGTACTCTGCTCCCTTTACTATTTCGTCTATCAAAGCTACCCTTTCTTCTTCTACTTTCCCCAATTTCTGTCAAACATTCCCTAATGCTCCCTCCGAAACTCTCAGTAATTTCAGATTCCTTTAATTTATCTAAGTCCCACCTAATTATCTTCCTCTCTTTTCGCAAATTTCTTTATTTTTAATCTACAACTCATAACCAATAAATTTTGGTGAGAATTCACGTCTGCCCAAACTTTAAAACCCGTTTCTGAAATCTGTTTTGCACTTATAAAATCAATAGCAAACCTTCCATTGTCTCTATGTGTCTTCCACGTATACCACCTTCTTTAATGACTCTTACATCAAGTGTTAGTGTTCATTAAATTATAGTTTGTGCAGAATTCTACCAGGTGGCTTCCTCTTTCATTCCCAATGTACATTCTCCTATTATTTTCCTCTCGCTTCATGTTCCTGCCATCGCATTCCAGTCATCCATCACAATCAAGTTTTCTCTCCCTTATCTATCTGAATAATTTATTTTATTTTGTATTGATAACCGTGAACTCACCTGACTAGAGGGCTGTTCACCTGTGTGAATGTCCACCATATCTAACTTCAACCAATCCATTTTCCTTTCCAAATATTCTAACCTACCTTAGTGGATCTAACATTCCACTCTGCAATACGTAGACAGTAAGTTTTGTTATTCCTGATGACGGCATCATCGTGAGTAGTTCCCGCCCAGATATTAGAATGGGGAACAATTTTATCTCCGCAATATTTTGTTCAAGAGGAATCCATCATTTTTATGCATACTGTAGAGATGCATCCCTCAGGAAAGGTAACGTCTGCAGTTTTCCCTTGCTTTCTGCAAATTTCAGTACTTGTATGGCAATGCCACATTTGACGATTTTACAACGTCAAGTAATTCAATCATCCAGACTTTCCCCCTGGAACTACTAAAAAGGCTGCTTAAACTCTTCAGGAATCTCACGTTAGTCTGGCTTCCCCATCGATACCCCTCAGCTGTGGTTGCATATACGTTTCGGTTATCTGAATCGTTCAGAAATGCAAACTATCCCTCCTCGGCGATGTCTGTCGTTAATGGTTCATTCTTGGTATATTAAAGGCATGTGTGATAATATCTCCACAGTCTTCTACATTCAGCTGTCTACTGTATACAGTAATTATCATTACCGTGGACAAGATGTCGGAATGCTAAACAGAGCATAGGCGTCACGTCAAAATATCACAGTTTCTACAAGTATGCTGTTCCTGAGCACACTCTCATGTAAGAATACGTGTTTACATTTGACAACAAAGAAATGTTAGCCTTTAATGGGATTCTCTCATAAAAAAACCATAGAGAACAGAATATACAACTCTAAGCCAGACAGGAGCTATGTTCTTAGTGGTACATGGAAATGGGAGCTTGATTATGAAATAATGTAAAGAAACAGTTCATTTATCCACTATGTACAGAAATCATCATTGCCATCAATGTTCCAAATTCGTAGACATTGACATAACCTATGGTAACATATGGAAATTGCATGACATCTCCATGATGTAATTCGACCAAACAAATGAAGTGTCTCACCATTGACAGATGACCGCTGACGACAATGACAAAAATGTTTGTAAACTTTTTTGGACCAAACTGCCATGGTCATCAGTCCCTAGACTTACAAATTATTTAAACTTAGTTAAATTAACCTCAGGATAAAAAACACACCCGTGCCCAATGGATGTCAGCAACCGCGTGCTCCGCAACGACGCCCCTTAGAACGGTCAGCCACTCCACCGCGGCGCCACGATGACAGAAATCTCGTACTAAGCTTGAGTTCACATACAAAAATTACGCAGCAACATATTCTTGGAGTATTTATACGCGTACAATAATGACAACGAGGAAAACTGACTTTTTAATGCTTTTAAACACTTCATTATAAGAACTATGATGGTGAATATCATACGAAATGCCCATCCATTTCTTAAGGTAACAAATAGTGTTTGCAATACTGAGTGACTAGTAGCACAGTGAATCAGTGAAGCCGGCCGCGGTGGCCGAGGGGATTGAGGCGCGCCAGTCACGGTCCGCACGGCCACTACGGTCGGGGGTTCGAATCCCCCCTCGGGCATGGATATTTGTGCCGTCCTTAGTTGTAAGTAGTTCATAAGTAGTTTGTAAGTTTAGGGACTGATGACCCCGTAGTTAAGTCCCATAGACTCTACAAACATTTGAACATTTTTTTTTGAATCAGTGAATACCCCTGTTTTCCTCAAATCACATTAGTTAAGCATTATCAGACTTGGCCAGCGTTTGTAAGGGGCACTGTTCGAGTCTACCGAGCGATGTTGCCAAGCGTGTCCTTGTCATTCTCGTAAAGGCTACTGAGGGGTTAACTGATTGAGAAGTAGCGACGTCAGTCACGAAAATTGGCAAATGCGGTGTGCTGACCACATGCTGCTCCTACCGCACATGACGACGACGCCTTCGGGCAGAGGGATGCACGGCGGCATGTATTGTTGGGCCTTCCCAATCCTGTTCGGAAGACGGTATATTGAATGACTACGTTCCACATACTACCTCGCACAACATTAATTTAATGAAGTACGCAAGCTCATGATGTTATTGACTTATCTATATCTATAAATGTGAACGTCTGTTCGGTGTACGTTTATCACGTCTGAACCACAAGACATAAAGAGCTAAAAATTTGTACAGTTACTAATGTCTAATCGGGGAAGGCTTTAGGCAGGTTTTATGGCGAACGGATAGCTATTTATCTATATATGTTAATGTGAATGTATGTCTCGTGTACGCTTATCACGTCCGACCCGCCAGTCGCGGTGGCCGAGGGGACTGAGGCGCTCCAGTCACGGTCTGCACGGCCACTACGGTCGGGGTTCGAATCCCCCTCGGGCATGGATATTTGTGCCGTCCTTAGTCTTAGCTAGTTCGTAAGTAGTTTGTAAGCTTAGGGACTGATGACCTCGTAGTTAAGTCCCATAAGTTCTACAAACATTTGAACATTTTTGAACGTCCGAACGACAAGACGGAGAGACTTAAATATTTGTACAGTTACTAATTTATACCTCAGGAAGGTTTTAGGCACGGTTTTATAGCGATCTGATAGATAATTAGTAACTTGAAGAATATAACGCGAAATGCGGAACAATAATAACTCTTTGAAAATGGTTTTATTGGTTGCATTGTTGCTTGAGGGGTGATAATGATAAAAGGGTGGAGTATATTGGGATGGAAAGTTATCGGTGGATATAAAATTCTACGTGTATGTGTGTTAATATTTCGCTCCGCAGCGAAAACTACAGTACGCAAACGAATGGTCTGTGTGTAATTGTTGTCCAAAGTCTCCCGTTGTACACCATAGCAGTTCCATGGCTATTGCTATACGGGGGTGGAAGATATGGTGGTTGAAAGTCGTCAAATTATAAAAAAATTCGGACTGAAGGCCAGCGATGACGCTTGCAAGGTGGTTACATAAAGCGAAACGTGATGCCACAGACCATATCTTTGGTCTATGCGTGCTACAATGTCTTCAGCTCTTTCTCTGTAAGGATGAGCATACGAATAAGGAAATAGAAGAATAAATAAATAAAGCACTAAAAAAGAAATTTCTTTTAATACATCTCTTTTAAAAAAATCGATTTTGCGTTTCGCGCATTACATCAAGTGATCGATCTGTGATATTATTACAATCATTATTGTTGAATTTCGTGATTGGATTCTTCGAAACGAGTGCATTTTTACGTTTGATTTGATCTACACTACTTACTTTCCTGATAAACGGTAAGTGCATAGACTTCTGCAGTCTGATATTTTTCAGTTCCACTTTATCAGCGACATTTCCTCAAAAATGAGTGAAATTAATGATATTAATTGTTATTTAAACATTCTTATATATTCTCCAATAATGTTTTCAGAAAGAAGGAAATGGACAGAGAGAACGCATAGGAGAAATACTAACGTAAGGCAGGAACAAATAAATAAATACCCGGGCAACGCCGGGTTTTCAGCTAGTACTACCTAAAATAGAAAGCTGTTCATAGGGATAAAGTAGCCGAATGTTAATGTTTTAGTGTGTATACTGTATTGTGTTTCCGAAATCAAGTTTTAATCAATTTAGGACCTACGCAACCAAGAATTTACAAATTCCCGGCACATTTTTCTATTTCTCTTCGATTAATTACCCTGTTCATGTAGTTTTGCGCGCCCCGCCACTAATCCCTTTACTGCGACAACCTATTCATTTCAGAGTAGCAGTTGCACACTATATCCTCAATTATTTGCTGGATGTCTTTCAATCTTTGTCTTCCCCTAATGTTTGTGCTTATACAGTCCTCTGGTTCTACAGAGTTTATTCACGATGTGTTAACACATGTCAGGAAAGGCACAGTACGTAGTAATCGTCGCAAAGCCGTCGAGTAAAACAGAAGTGATATCTCGCGTTCCCCAGGGAAGTGTTCTAGGACCCCTACTGTCCCTTGTCTTTATAAACGATTTAGGAGACAATATGAGCAGCTCTCTTAGACTGTTCGTGGATGATGCTGTCTTTTATCGGTTAGTTAAGTCACCAGAAGAACAAAAGCAACTGAAAAACGATTTAGATAAGATATATGCATGGTGCTAAAATTGGCAATTGGCCCTAAATAATGACATGTTTGACGTCATCTATTTAAGAACTAAAATAAATTCGTCAAACTTCAATTACACGATAAATAGGTCAAAGTTACAGGCCGCAAACACACCTAAATACCTTGGAATAACAAGAAGAATTTATATTGGGAAAACACAAAGAAAATATTGTAAGGAAGGCGATGTAAAGGATGCGTTTCATTGTCAGAACACTTGGAAGCTGCAACAGTTCTACAAAAGAAACTGTCTACACTACACTGGTGCGTCCTATTTCGAAGTACTGCTGTGCACTGAGAGATCCTCACCGGATGATACTAACGGGGATATAGGGAAAGTCCAGAAGGGCAGCTCCTGTTGTATTATCGCGACAAATGAGAGAAAGAGTGACGGTAATGATGCACGATTTTGGGTGGAAATAAAAGAATGGCGTTATTCGTGACGGCGAGATCTATTTGCGAAATTTCATTCAGCAACTTTCTCCTCCGAATAAGAATACGTTTTGTTAATATCTATAAAGGGAGACGTGGTCACCATAATAAATTAAGATCAATCAGACCGACTACTAAAAGATTTGCAGAGTAAAAATTTAGATGTAGTTGCAGATGTCCTATCATTCTGTCCCTTAGTGATGTCAGTGTTTTTCATGTGTATCTTTCATCGCCGCTTCTACGGAGAAGGTAACTCATATGCGTCAAATTAAACACTTGAATATTCAGTATACTATACTTCCTCTACACATTTCCTCTCTTTCTCTCTCTCTCTCTCTCTCTCTCTCTTTCTCTTTCTCTCTCTCTCTCTCTCTCTCTCTCTCCCTCCCTCTCCCTCTCTCTCTCTTTCTCGCGGTATGATTAAGCGGTGCAAATTTATCCAAACATTTCGTCTACTGTTCAACAACACAGAATTTTCTGACTGGATATCATTGTATCAAAGAGACAGTTTCTTTTACACACCGATGTACTGATAAATCAAGATGATACATGTCGCCTGAAAAAAAAAACTGCTTTGGAGAGATGAGTGAAATTCGAGTGTAACAATTAAACAACGCAGTTGCACATCTTGACAACTGTACTGGTATTTATTGTTTCTATGTCTTGCTCATGGAAGTTATCAGCGATATAGGCTTTCAATTTTTATGCTTCATCAGATCTTGTAACTCTCTCTCAAATCCAAGTGGGATGCAGCAACCATCTCCCTGACAAATTCTGGTATTTTTTCTGGTGGAACTCCAGAGAAATGGTTGCACCTACCCTAGTATATGCCGGTGATGTGTCGGAGGGGACTTCTTGTCTCACTAGATATGTTTTCATATCCCGTGACGCAATGGCGGATGCTGAGGATTCTTGTTTGCCCTCCTTCCAAGCGGTATACAGTGTCACTGCTTGGGGTAAAGTCCACAGATGGGTCGCTTTGCGCTAGGTTTAAGGAACATGAGGACGCGGGAAGTTTTCCACAGGCGGGGGTAGAAACCGGTGCAAACGATGGTGGTATAGAGGATTGCTATGGAGGTCAGGAAAGGAAGGGGGCATTCACGGAGGTGGCGATAGGTCATGCGGTCGTGACCGGGAGCTGTGCTGCGTTTCGTGCGGAGTACCAGCTGGAGATCGTATGCGGTGATGGGTGTGTTTATGTCTGTGGGGGGGATAAAAATCAAATGTTTGTGAAGCTTATGGGACTTAACTACGGGGTCATCAGTCCCTAAACTTACAAACTACTTATGAACTACTTACGAACTAGGACAGCACAAATATCCATGCCCGAGGGGGGGATTCGAACCCCCGACTGTAGTGGCCGTGCTGACCGTGACTGGAGCGCCTCAGTCACCTCGGCCACCGCGGCCGGCTGTGGGGGGATATTTTGTGTCCCAGCCTCGTCGCCGCTTTTGTGTCTCGTTTCCGTCGTAGGTGTCGGTTGCCGAGTAGAAAGACCGACACAGGAATAAAGGATGCAGGCTTGTGCAGGTAGGAGGTGACCAGCCAGTGGGACAGCAGAAACTAGAAATACTAGAGTAAATTAGAACGAGATATATATTTCTTAGAGACTTAGTAATACTTAACTTTTACATAGCTCATTACTGCAGAAT
Source organism: Locusta migratoria (assembly GCA_026315105.1). Lineage (NCBI taxonomy): Eukaryota > Metazoa > Arthropoda > Insecta > Orthoptera > Acrididae > Locusta > Locusta migratoria. Next base: position 560,746,581 of record CM048755.1, on the reverse strand, counting down.
GCTGATACATAGTTGAGCTAGAGGCCTGCCTAGTGCCTATCCGACAGCCAAGCCTTCACTGGTGCCTGTCTGATTCCGAAGTGTTAGCTGGTTCCTATCTCAGTCCAAAGTGAACGATGTCGTTCAGTGGTGGCCACGAGCGGAGTTGTAGCAGAGGGCGCTCGTGGCTGACGTCGTAAGAACGCCGCGCCGTGCGTGCATGGCGGCGTGCGGCGGAAGTAGGTGGCGCGCACTTTAGACTTGTGCGACACCACAGGATACAGTCCACAGCTCAAGAAACAAATACGTCGTGACAGTTATAATTGACACTGCAGGCGTCTTTGACACCTTATGATTGCCCACAATGTTTTGAAGTTTGAAACAACTGTTCGAATCTGTGTATAACATCTACTTGATTATTACAGAGACAGGGTGGTTGAATAAAGGACTGAAAAGCAAAAGATTATAAAAAGAGTAAGAAAAGGATGTCCACAAGGGTCGATCTGTGGCGCCATCTTCTAGTACCTGGGACCCGTGTTAACTCGTCAAATACGACTACTACGAAGCAATGAGTATCTACCACCGATCAGTATACAACTAGAATTCTGTATGTCGATGGACGATTCTCTATCAGTAAAGATGTATAAGGTATTATTTGGTAGAGAACAAATTGGAAGCCAAATGTGCGTTGTACGTGTCCTGTGATCTGTTTTTGTCGAGCACTGTGTAGTTGGCACTCGGTAGTGAAAAACTAGTGTCTGTCAGAATAAAGTTTTAAAATTTGGGAGGTTGTACATGATGAAAAATCGCACGTTTTGATGTACGGAAAATATATTCCGGCAAATGAAATAAATCTTCTATAGTGGCAGTAAATGTTTTCCGTTCTTTCACTGCGGGAGCTATCCTTCCATTCACTGAAGCTATGTTATGTTTGGGATGGAAGACTGCAAACACTGAACTATACTGGTCTACCTGAGCCTGTGACAGAGCAACTCAGCCAGAGAGTAATTGAAAAGGGATGCCCCCGTCCCTCGGCCTCCACGCTTGCCTGACCTCACAACTCTTCTTCCTTGGAGTTATGTAAAGTCCTTTGTGCACGCAACACCAGTAGGAATAGTTCCCTAGGATATTGAGCGCATCTTTACAGCATTTAATACCATCAGAGGGGGGCGAGAAATCTTACAGAGAGTCAGCCAAAACATGATTTCCCGTGGCACATTGTTTAATGAATTTGGTGGGCCTCACATTGAACATTTCATCTAAAGTAGTGAACCACTTATTCTGTTTGCTGTATTTGGTTGATTCTACTGGTTTGTCAATCAAAGTGAACAAAACTACTGTATTATGCAGTTTCTTTCAGCCGGACTATGAGACAGAAAGTGCAAGCTGCTGTGGAAACTGTATTTCACACTACTGTTATAGGTTCCTGATATCAAAACGTTCAAAATGTTTTCCTCACCAATCCCCAAAATTTTTAAACGTTGCTATGAAAAGCCCAGAAAAGTATACACGGAAATTATGTATAAGAATGGATAGAGTTGAGATGCTTCGTGCCAACTGATAATTATTAATAAGAGGGTCAACCTCAGGTTAGAGCCTATTGGAGTTCGATTTTCTTGTATGTAGTAAGCAATGTACGATTTTCCGACTTGGACTCTGAAGGGTCACTGCGAGATAAACATTCGGGTAACTATTGGGAGTGAGCCTCGAAAGTCCCACTCATGAAATGGGAGGAGGCAATGGTGATGCAGTGTGATTTCGTAAGTTTTATGCGGGTCAAAGAAGGCAGGGTATAATATTCATTTGTTAAAATTACATTTATTTATTAATGTGGCGCTAATATGTTACAGACCTAAAGTGTGTGAAGGAAGCACAGCGAGACATGATATGTCTGCGTTGCTACTAATTGATGGCTTAAAGTAAAACTTCCATTTTAGCATATGAGAAAGATACAGGCCTATAACTGGCTGAAATGGTTTCAGACGAGAAGCGCCAGTGTTGTGGCAAGATGTCCAAATAAGGGCATTAGAAAAATGTACGCCTTACACTGGACTAGGGGTTGTATTGAAATTTAATAGTGACTACTATGTTCAAATGTTTGTAAATCTATCGGACTGAACTACGTGGTCATCAGTCCGTAGCTTACAAACTAATTAAACAAAGGTAAACTAACTTATGGAAAACACAAACACCCATTCCCAACATGGGTTTCGAACCCTCGACGGCGAACGGCCGCGCGCACCGCAGCACGGCGCCCCAGTGTTCACGGGAGTTCCTCCGCGGCAGTGACTACTATGAAAGTAATAATTTTTAGAACAGTGTTGAGAATCGGATGTGCAGTGAAGTCGTAAACAGTACAGTGAACTATAGAGAAATAAAGTGACGTTATTTTACAAATATTTTCATAATATTCCGTCATAACGAGTAAACGTTTACACTGTCGTAACTAGTGTGGAAACTAAACTATGATGGGGGATCCAAAGTAAAATAAAAGCCTGATATCAGGAGAAGAAGACGGCGAGACTTCACTATGATGCTTGTGTTGTCGCACAAGTATGAAGTGCGCGCCACGTATTTTCGCCGTGCGCCGCCATGCAAGCACGGCGCGGCGTTCTTACGACGTTAGCCACGAACGCCCTCTGCTGCAACTCCGCTCGTGGCCACCACTGAACTGTATCGGCCACTTGGCAATAGGACTCGAACAGACTCTCATCATTAGGCAGGCTTCTACCTAGTTAAACTATGTATCTGAATTCCACTAGACTTCAGTTAACAAAGCTAAGTATTGTAATATCTCTATGAAATATATATCTTGTTCTAATGTAGCTTAGTGTTTCTAGTTTCTGCTGTCCCACTGGCTGGTCACCTCAGACTCTGTACCCGCACGCGCGTCCATCCTATTTCCCTGTGTCGGTCTCTCTCTACTCAGCCACCGACACCTAGGACAACCGGCGGCAACGAGACACAAAAGTGGCGACGAGGATGGGATACAAAAATGCTACGTATCTACGAGTCAGCGACGTGGCGAGAAGAAATGGTGGGCAGGTTGAGGGTAGCAGTCAACGAGCTAAAATTTCATAGAGTGGCGATAGGTCCGCCATGTTTCAGGCAAGTTGAACTGGCGTCCGCCAAGTTATTTGGGGTATCGGCTGACAGCTGGTATGCCACACCCACTCGGGAATTTGACCTATTTACAGTTCCACGTTTTAAATAAAGATTTATTATTGAATACGGATGTGCATCAAGTTCTGCCAGACTTTTTCGAGGCTGCGAATTGACGAGCCTGGTAGTAAATTTCCTAAAAATGCGGTAATCATATATCACCAACCTGTCAGTATTACAGTTCCATTTCGAAGTATAACAGTTAGTTGAGGTTCGCAATATCAACGAAAGTGCCACTGTGAAAATATCTGTGTTGATTTTAATGCAAGTATGTGGATTAAACGAGCTGCTAAACATACAGTGAACAGTAATTGTTATGATGAACAGTCATAACCATGGATCTTCATCTGCCGTTAATGTGTTGTAACAATGTCTTTCATAAAGTCTAGCATACACTTATCTAGTGTTTAGTAAACCTAGTATGTCTACAAAGTTTTCAAAATTGCTGTTAAAGGGTTTGGTTGTAAACTTTGGTGGACGAAATTTGAGTACAAAGACGAAGGTGGCAACAAAATACTGCAGTTGAAAACGCGTCTAGGTCATCTGCCACAAAAGCAATCCACGTCGAAATAAGGTGTCGTTAATAACTTTCCTTGTTGCCATGCTGAAACCAGTAACGTTTGCTACGTGAAATTTCAGCGCAAAGACGAAAGTGACAACAATATTGCAATAAAAATGTGCCTGGGTCAGCTGCCACAAAAGAATTCCACACCAAAATAAAGTATCATTAATTACTTTCGTTGTTACCATGCTGAAATAAGTACATATTTGTTGCAAAGAAAACATACATTTAAAAGTGAAAAAATTCTGGCTGTCACTACTGCTCCCTCACTTTACACTGGTTCCATGCTCGATGAGGTATTGTCAACAACACATGAAAATACTTTTAAAGAAGTTGTAACACTCCAAAGCGTGGTTTCATCAACCACAGGAGCGACAGAAGAAGAAATATCTCAAAAACACACCAACACTAGGTACAATTCTAAGCATTTTTCTACGGTGTGTACTTCAAGGGAATTGCAGGATAGGTCATCTGAAGATTCACTCTTGGGGCAGCTAAGTGCCATTAGTCATGAATTTAGAGTACAGGCAGACTGAGATCAAACAAGGCTAAACATATGTTGTTCATGCACGAAGTACTTTTCGTTTTATCACTTCGATTTGTGCATTTAAATGTTGAACACACTTTAGGCATATTTCAGCAGTAAAAATTGTACAGACAATACAAACTAAATGAAATATATTCTAATATACAACAGTTCAAGTTCAACAACAACGTACGACAGACAACTCTCAAGTCTACTTACCACCGAAAATATGTCGGCGGAGTTTATGCAGGTTGCCGCAAAGAGCGCTGGAATTCGTGTGTTAGCCACTCTATGAAATTTAAGCTCGTTGGTTGCAGTAGAGGGCGCCGGAAGCGGCTGGGGAAGACTTCCGTCTCGGGGCAGGTCAGTGAGGTACAGATTCGTTTTAACTCGGGTCTTCTCGGGAGCACTCGGCTCAGCGTTAGTTGGCGGCGCACTCAAACCATCTGCAGTGCAGGCGAGACGAACGCGGCTCACCACCTTTCATTCACATGACATTCCTCTCACACCTTTTCCTTAAACTATTCTACGTGCAATGTTTTTTTTTTTATTTTTATTTATTTATTTATTTATTTATTTATTTATTTTTAATCAGGGATTTATTTTCCTGTTAATGGTTTATGTCGTTATCTTTCTCGTCAACATTTTTAGCCGGCCGCGGTGGCGGAGGGGACTAAGGCGATCCAGTCACGGTCTGCAAGGCCACTACGGTCGGGGGTTCGAATCCCCCCTCGGGCATGGATATTTGTGCCGTCCTAGTTCGTAAGTAGTTCATAAGTAGTTTGTAAGTTTAGGGACTGATGACCCCGTAGTTAAATCCCATAGACTATACAAACATTTGAACATTTGAATAACATTTTTAAAAATTAATGCGTGCAAGTAACGTGCCTTGCGTGGTACGCAGCCAAGTCGTACCTCGTCAAATAGCTTATTTACCGTCCAGTACATTGTTGATCCCCTAACAGAATTCTGTTTGCCCGCTATATCAGTCTTAATCATTCCAGTGACAGGACTGAAGACAGTTAAAAGAGATTATTTAGTTTTGTATTACATGTTGCTATTTGAACAGAATTATAATCAGCTTTCCGACAGGCAACCAATACCTAATAATAGTACACATTTCTAATTCACAAGATGCCGCCATTTTACAAGAATGTAACTACTTTGTATGATTAACTACCAGGATTACATGCGAGATTCTCTTTACTTAAAGTTACACGTCGTTATTTAACAGCTCTAAGATAGTAAAAACATTTCGAGATCTACTTGTGTCAGATTAGTAGTTCATGAATTTATTGAGTGATACCCGAATGACGGTGGACAACCAAAATGTCAAAGATATAAATGCTTAATACGATGTGTTGCCTATTTTTTGTAACTGAATTTGAACATCTTTTTCTCTCAGTACAATTAATTTCCGATACTGTCTGCATCAGGAAAACTCACTCACGTTACAATCGGTTAAGTTGCATGTAAATAAATGAAATTACAAATAATTTGTTAATATATTTCGTTTTACCGTGAACTTGAGTATATCATGTTTGCCAACAACGAATTTATGGATATTTGATATTTCAAACGAGTTCATATTACAGTATATACTGTTGAAAATACATAAGCATACTAAACACAATATAATTATGTTCCTTTGCTGAAAATATGATTATGTCCTGTTGCTCAAAATTTCCTGTTTGCCGCAGTGATGCATATTTATGACTACATTGTCAGCAAAGAATATATGTCAGTGAGTTATCACGTACGTTTCTAGAGAGTTAACTACTACTTTACGTTCCTTTCGTAAAATGAGAACATTTCTTAGAACATTCTAGCAACAAATATAATCAGATTCGTAAAAAGGTGCAGAATAATGACACATGTGGCAAGAACAGCTGTGTTTTTGTTTAGACCAGTCTGCACAGTCATCCAAGAACAGAATGCAGAACCATACTGTGCAACGTTAATACATTGCATTAGTAATAATTTAGTGAACCATGTGTACTTCACGTTCTCCGCCTACTATATTCTCGGAAGTGTCTTGGACTGCGTTGATAAGGGGGCATTTTTGCTCTTCAGTGTATTCTTTCTTGCGCAACGGTTTTGACAAAGTGGTTTTCTGTTCAGAAATGTTTGGGCTTCTCAATCGGCACAGATAACCTCTATATTCTTAGGCACAAATCACCTTTGAGTTTCGAAGTTACATTTTTCTGTTAGCTAAAATAGCGCCAAAGCAAGTCACGCACAGCTGTAACAAATTCCGAATTCTCCCGCTTCCGTACTAGTTGATGCCTTCGCTGTTCGTGAATTTTGTACCCTGAGTGAACTAATAAGTTTGTCCATTCATTCGGCATTAGTGTAATTTTGTTTCGCTGCAACTCGGCAAATCAAGTCGACGAGTTACAAATGAATTTTACTGTTTAATCAATACTGTTACAAACGAAACAAAAACATTAATACAGGTTTGTCTGTCCTGACATCTGAGCTAGCGTTTCCATCAACTATGGTTTATTCTCTTGAAGTAGAATATCTCATTAGCTTTCTCTGAGTTTATTGCTTCTTATCATTTTCACAAATTATGTCCCTGATGGTGAGCTGTAAGGAGATCCCGTGATACTGCCTTGTGGCTGAAAGCTTAATTTAAACATATTAATATGTCGTGCAGTTTGCCTTGCAAGTACCGCATCATCGAATAAATGGTAAAAATAGCTTAGCTTTAGTTCCCCTTAGGTATATTTGTTTTATTGATCTGTACAATCGTCTAAGTGCGCATTCATATTCAGAGCAACTCACTGGAGTTGCAATAGGCCAAGCTCATAAAACTTGATTTAGAGGTGTGTACAAAATATGAACAGTACGAGTGTCTCTTCCATATTATTGCTATTCTCGTATTGAAAATTCTGGAATATCTCCTGATGTCTCTGCTCCATTGAAGTTCTGATTTACAAACTGTCGCCTGTTCCTCCTCTCCTTTGATACTGAGAAGCTTCTTTTCTGTAAGTGCGGTCATCACGACAGAAACTACATTCTGTGCTTCAGTAGCTCCAAGACACAGCGCAGTTCAGGATAATTAAAATACTTCAATTGCAGGAAGACAGTACTCGTAAACTTGAACATACAAGGAAAACCACAGCAGATCTCGTCTAGTTTGAGAAGAGCTGTTAGCTCCAAACCACACATTTAATCCATATGTACAGTCAATGCAGATGCAGTTCGTACCGTACTAACACACAGTATGTGTGTAGGAATAAGAATGAAATTTTCATTAAGTAGATCGAGATAAGTCTCTGAATTTCATCACTTGTTACTGGTCGTTTAACTTTGAAAGCAGGCTATGCAAGATGATTGTGGTCTAACTTCAAGCGTCTCACGAATCAGCGTCTTCCACATCCGCAGTTAGTCCTATCCGCCACTGTTGAGCAAATATCTAAGCTGCAGCGCACAACTGATTTATCAGCTGTCTTCGTTGCAGAATGTTTCTCAGTATCTGTCACTTTTCTAAAGAAATACTGAGCGCACGTGGCCATTTTATTTCACATCCATAAAAACTGTTAAACCTAGGTATTTGTGCGAGTTGATTGGTGCCAACTGTGAATTACTGATACTGCAGCCTCAAAACGAATTCTGCGTGTTTTCTTTTTAATTTTTTTAGGGGCATAAACTTATATTTCTCACTATTTAAAAAAATTATAATTTCTGCACCACTTTGTAAACTTACCATTATCTGATTGGATACACGAGAGGTCTTCAAGTGAAAGGTACGAAACGTGGAGTGGTTCTGCTCCATGATAAAGCGCGTCCACACTTCTCCAGCGTTACACCAAGTGTGCTGGCCAAGTTCAAGTGGGAGCAGCTTGAGCACCGTCCTACAGCCCGGACACGTTTCCCTGTGACTTCCATCTGGATTCACAAACAACACTCATTCTCTCACACACACGCAATGCCACAGCGAAACTCACCATAAATAGCGTGCTGAGACGAGGCGGATGCAGGCGCCGCTATCGTAGGCGAAATTCAGCAAGTCGGGGGTTGCAGAAAACACAATATACAAACACCTTGAAGCTGTCTCTGGTCTGTCGTGCCTGATTTGAGATGGTGCGCGTGTATAGCCAAGTTAAATTACATCTGAATTGGACTGCGAGCAAACACGCCAACGGCGAGGCACGGCTACGTCACATGAACGCACTCCACTGAAGGTGAAGTGGTTGAAAATCGGATTCATTAGACAAAATCACGGTGGATTCTTACGTTGCAGTCTGTTAGAAATCGATGTAGGTACTGGTTTTATATGAGAAGTGCCGTGAATTCAGCTGACTAGCTGCAAACCCCGGAAGTTGGAATTCGGACCCACGAGGTTCCGAAAACCGATAAAATTTAATAAATTCAGATTCCGAAAAATAAAATTAACTACAGCATGCAACCCATAGAAATGCTTAGAATTCAATAAGCAAGCGAATGAAATACAGCTACACGCGATAGGGGGCGATTACAGAGACGGATGAGGTCCTGTCTCAGAAAAACCACAAAAATGAAATAATTACAAAGTCGGAAAAATAAAAATAAGAATTACGTCATGCAACCCCTAGAAATGCTTAGAATTAACAAGGAAGCGAAAGAAATGGAGCTACACGCGATAGGGAATATCGAATATACATATGTTGCTTCCTCCGTACTGAAACCTCCTGCCTCTAGTGTAGAATTATGTATCATTCTATGTAACTGACTTTTCTTAATATATGCTACAATTTTTATTAGACACATATCTGTTACGAAGTATAAAATGAAATTTGCCTACTATCGGGAACTTGGAATGCTGGAAAATTATATTTGGTATATGGTACTAGAATAGCACAGAAATATTCTCATAAATTAATTCACGCAGGATGGATTAAATTACAACAACTATTCACTCTTTTCTACAATAAAAATAATAATAATAATAATAAAAGAAAAAAAGAAAAAAAAAGAACAGAAAATTACTTCTTCCCATTACCAGTTTCGGGTTCTGGTGCAAACTAGTAAATTTAGATGTACTGATACGTCCATTCGTGTCTGCTGCTGTTAGTCACTAAAACTGCAGCCTTGAATCTTCACCTTTTTGAGAGCGACATACGTTACTTCCAACACACCGTAATTGTGGTGTGTTGAATTCATGATTTTATTCTCTGAATATTAAAAACATCAGGCTAAACTGGACAGTTAGTGTGCAATACGCTCCCTCTCAACCAATCCACTGTTCTTCTCCCCACTTCTCTTTCAGAGTACGAAGCATATCCATAAAATAAGTTTACGTGTGTTTTCTTTTTAAGCAAAGGAACGTAGTTAGATGAAAAATGTATTGGCAACAGGTACAGTAATGTTTGAGCTATTTGTCGTCATGGTCACCAAAGGACTGAGAATGTTGTCATAACGTGGGACCAACTTATTTATTTTTGTCATAGAAGTCTGACGCTTGGCTATAGGAGAACCCGGGGTATAACGGGATACCAGGGCAGAATGAAGAAATACGCATTTTCATTTTCGTGTTGAAAGACGCCTGTCTGCCGTCTTCCCTAGGTTTTTAACTTTGTAAATTATCTATGTTCACTAGACGGCGTTTTTGCTAAACGAGAACTCCTTTCGTTCGGTGGCATGAGGAATAGCATTTCATTTCATGTTTTTAAATGTTAGTTTCTGTAATATTGCTGGGATTCTATTATGCTAATAATTTATCATTGTGTCTATGAATGTGGCAATATGAACGGTTTCTCCGTGACGCCGCTCTTCCTGTGAGAATGTGTACTTGCTTTTTCTGTATGAGCATGTATGAGAATCTTCTAGCTTGGGATTCTGAGTGTATGTATGAGAATTTTCGTCGTCGTCTGCTGACTTCTCGCTACTAGTGTTTCTCTGGCTTCGTATCGATAGGTAGTCGTTACCAACCTCTGCTTATGATGCTGCCAACGAGGTTCCTCCACCCTTTGCTTACAAGTTGGGTTGGCAATGCCCGATAGCGAGCCTGAATAAGATGCGCGAGTTTAAGCTCTCCCCACCACCTCGTTTTTCCTGGTTTTTAACGATTTCCGGTGGATTTCCGATGGTGGCGTGGACTAGGGGCCTGACTTGGACATTTTGTGGCTGCACTTCGACCTGGTAAGACGTTCTGATTTTCTTGCCTCCCTTGAGATGGTGGCGATTCGTTGTCTGGTTTGTTAAAGTTAGACTTTAGAACATAGATTCATTTTTCGGAATAAGTTTCTCCGATCATGTATGAAAGTGTACTCAATTTCATTCCGGTGATTTTGCTTAGGTAAACACAGTGAATGTGTAACTAATTTGGTTTGATAACGGCTGAGTATCGGTAACCTTTGTGAGACTAGGTGGTGGTGTACGAACTCTGTTTAATTACTTTCTAGCTTTGTGGAACGCGACTAATGTGCAGGAATATTTTTATTCTGTGTAGTGCATGTGAAATATTCTTTTCCGTTTTCTCCTTCCGCGAGTGATATGTACTCCACGTGGTGTGTTCTTTGAACAAAGCCCTCAGCTACCCCTGTGTCTGTTTCTATGCCCTGCAGGCACGAAATTATGCATGTATCTTTCTGATTTCCATTAGTACCTTGCGATATCCTCTCCGTCTATTTTTAAATTGTTGTTTCGTTTCCAGACTTGTACTTTGCTTTCAGACTCCCCCAGTAAATTTTCTTCTAGCCTTGTACAACCCCCTTTATTAGCTTACTTATGAAATACTACGTATTTGTAGGGGCTGCATGCCGTATATTTTTTAGTTGATTTACTCCGACTTGGAATTTATTCCACTTTTCCGAGTTTTCGAGATTGGACTTCAAATGTTCAAATGTTTGTATAGCTTATGGGACTTAACTGCGGGGTCATCAGTCCCTAAACTTACAAACTACTTATGAACCAACTAACACTAAGGACGGCACAAATATTCATGCCCGAGGGGCGATTCGAACCCCCGACCGTAGTGACCGTGCAGACCGTGACTGGCGCGCCTCAGTCCCCTCGGCCACCGCGGCCGGCGACTGGACTTTGTCCATTTGTGTGAAACCTTCCCAATCGCGTTTAACTGTATTTCTTTAGCTTCCTTATGATATCCTACGCATTTCTGAGGGTTGTATGCCGTAGCCGTAATTCTTGATTTTTCTGAAATTGAATTTTTGTATTTTTACTGGTTTTCGGAACCACGTGGCTCCGAACTCCTACTTCAAGGGTTTATAGCTAGTCACTTGAGTTCTCGCCACTGCTCACACACCAGTACCTTCCTATTGTGTATTCTTGATTCGTAATCTGTGATTCCGTTGGTTTTTGTTGAAATGAATACGATCTTTAAGTATTTCAGTGGAGTGCGAATATGTAATGTACCAGACACGTGCCGTGTGTCTCAATAAATCAACATGCTCACGGTTTGATTTGAATGGAAATTAATCTCGCTATTATCGCGTACCATCTCAAGTATAAAAAGACAGACCAGAGCGACCTATGAAGTTTATTTTTTCTTGTGTTGTGTGGTACATCTTCGTTCACTGAATTTCGCCTACGATAGCGGCGCCTGCTTCTGCTTCGTATCAGCACGCTAAGTTGGGTGAGTTTCGCTTTGCTTCGCGCGTGTGAGTGGTTGAATGCTTGTTGATCGTAAATCCATCCCCCGACGATGTTCAGTTCAGAATACTTTAAGTGAGTTTTTCAATGGGATGCACTTTTATTGTTTAACAAAATTGGTTCCCCCACTTGCTCATGTTTGAACTGAATAAATAATTTAGTGTCAGTGAAGTTTCATCCTATTTTTGTATATTTGTTAATGAATACTTTCCCCTTTTATTTAATGTTGTTTTTTACCAGTTCTGAGAACAAATTCAGATGCATATTATCATATTTTTAATTCCTTTGCGCCATAAATGTTATAACAGCCATCTTAATGAAATGGTTCAGTTCGGGGAGGCTTGTAGATAAATGATTGTGTGTAATTCTCGTGATCTACGATGTGTGTTGTCCACCGTCTCTTTGTCTTCCTGCTGCTAAAGTAAATTTTGAGTCAGTTCTAAATTCTGGGGCCAGGGAAGAAGATTCTGTTGCAGGAAGTAGTTAGTAGTTCACGCCAATCCTTTAGCTGGTTTTTTTACTGCCACAGCTATACGTTTAAAGTAAGCTTTTAACTGGCCCCTTTCAGCTAGAGTTAATTTTACAATTAACGGTAGTCTTTCATTGTCAAGGAGGTGCTGCCAACGAAAGGCACTGTGAAGTCCTCGCCGACCTGACAAAAATTACGAGTACTGCGAGTTACAAGCTATGATTTAAAGAGTAACAAAAATTAAGAAAAGACTTAATCTGATATCATGTTTTAGTGATACCTTGTAGTTAACTGTAAATTTATTTCTGTGTGCATTGCTTTACTAGGATGCATTTCATCAGAGTACACTCTCACTTGACCTTTTTTGAAGTGATACTTGTATGCAGTTAAGGAGTATCTGCTTAATAAGGTCATTTAGATAACTGGCGCGATTACAGACTCGATAACGACAATCAAATATTAATCGTACATACTCAAAAATTCTGTATTGCCTCCAGACACTTATCACGTGCTAAGGCTGACTGCAAAGACAAGTGAGCTGCGGTTTCTCACAAACAATGATTAGAGACATGTCGCTGAAAACTCGGATCCAGATTTTTAGATCTCTTATAACTATATGATTGAACTGAATAAGTGAGGAACTACAACTTAGTTTTCTTATATTCTTCCTGCTCAATGCTCATTCCTTTAATAATAATACCTTCACACAACAGCAATCCCTACTTTCAAATATAACTTTTATTATTGTTACTATCCGGTTTTACAAAGTAATTTAGTTTGTATTTTCCTGTGCCCCATGATTATACATTACATTATTTTACATTAATATTATTACATTTATTAAACATTATTTACTTTCATTCTGCATTTTTCTCTATCTGCCCATAAATTTTCTTCTATATTCCTTTTCGGATAGACGCCTGAATTCCTTGTATCCATGTAGTTGGCGGTCTCCCTCTTTTCTTTCTCCCTGGTGGCTCCCATACTATAATTCTCTATGGTAGTCTTTCCATTGATATCCTTTTTGTATATCCATACCATAAGAGTTGTTTTCCTTCTATAAAATCTGTAACTGAATTTTTAACCTCCATTTTTTTTTCCTGATGACTTCATTCCTGATTTTTTCGCAGCTAGATATTCCTGCAATATAACTTTACCCTTTTAATTATATTCCTGATATTATTTAGCTTAATATAAAAATTTCATCTACAGAAATAAATGTAAGAAAAACTATTCACCTCATGCGAGTGAACTGTGATATAGCATATATGAAACGTTCCAAAACACTTATATCAAATATATACTTCAGTTAATCTGGTCTCCGTTTCTGATCCGACTTGTGAACATTCAGGACGCTGGGCAAATTTTACCATAAGAGTAAATAAGATGTTATAATGTACCACAGGCAATTTCATGTTATGCTTCAAATTCTTCGGGAATACGTTCTACAGAAAATAGGAATATCTTTAAAACATATAATTTGTTGGCAGCTTTCATGTAATAATTCTTATAAAATAGTGCAGAAAATCCTAGCCAAAAGTAATTTCTGTTAAACGTATCCGAAAGAACAGACACCACTGGTTGAAAATAAGAGATGTAATTTTACGATTTAGAAATATTGAAGCTCTCGAACGTAGAAAATTTATGCTGGGCCGAGATTCGAACTCGGATTTCCAGGTTCGGGCCAGCGGTCGCCTTAATCAGTTTTATTTCCTTGCAGGAATCCAGTATAGGCTGCGAGCAAGAGGAACTAATGGGCAGGGGCACTACCATCTTAGTGTACCGCAAGGTGAGAGTTTGGGGAGGACGGGAAGCGTGCTGGATAACGTAAATGGTCGCCTGTGCGGTGTCTCAGCGCGATTGGTGACAGGGCTGAATGTTTTCTCTAATAAAAAGTAAAAAACACCGACCCAGCACAAATTTTCATCTTCGTCGTTGAATTTAACAATGCCCCGAAAAGTTCTAATCTCGATGTTTCAATATTTCTAATCATTTCCTTCAAAAAACGCGATAAATCACAGAATAAATGTTTACGACAGTTATTATTTTTCACATTAAAACATGGTTTAAAACATTCGGTATTCTGGAGGAAGTATACTTAATTGTGGCACGCACCCTATTAAAATATACCTTTATTTAAGAATTAAGTTGTTACGTAAATATGTAAAAATTAAGTATTAAAAATGTTCTGTATCAAATAACCATTTAGCCTTTATTACGGAAAATGCGTTGATTACGAATATTTCGGACAGAAAGAACAGGCACCATAGGTATAATTGTTTAACACATTTTGATGTGCAATACAAGTACTCTTCAATGCAGATACAATTTTTCGTTGCCTTGCCGGAATACAGTGAGACTGCGAGGGGAAAAACAAAAAATTGAGAAATTGGGTCGCATGACAAGTGTGTGCGAAGAACCGAAGTGGTTAAGGCTATCGCTCGCTACAAGCAGGGAGTCTGGGTTAGTGTCCCGGTCCGACACAAGTTTTCTATTACAGCTGTTGTGTATACTGTATATTATGGCTGATTCGATTTAGATGCCTTAGAGAGCATGTACACCACATGCTTCAAAGTATCTTCTGGGCAGCGCGGGAGTAGCCGAGCGGTCTGGAGCGCCACGTTGCGGATCGCGCGGCCTCCCGCGTCGGAGTTTCGAATCGTCCCTCGGGCATGGATGTTTGTGTTGTCTTTAGTATAAGTTAGTTCATAAGTAGTTTGTAAGTTTAGGGCCTGATGATCCCGCAGTTAATTCCCATAAGCCTTACAAACATTTGATTATTTGTATGTTCTGGCGACCTTCCTTTAATGCAGAATTAAGAGCAGACGGAAGACGCGCCAGTATGGCAGGAGGTGGGAAGAGTTATGTTGTCAGTAAACAATCACTTCAAATGTTCAAATGTTTGTAGAGTTTAAGGGTCTTATCCACGAGGTCATCAGTCCCTAAACTTACAAACTACTTATGAACTGGCTAACACTAAGGACGGCACAAATATCCATGCCCGAGGGGGGTTTCGAACCCTCGACCGTAGTGGCCGTGCAGACCGTGACTGGCGCGCCGCAGTCTCCTCGGCCACCGCGGCCGGCAAACAATCAGTAACAGCAGAATCGGTCAATCAGAAGCACTACGAACTTCAAACCAGGACAAGTCATTGGATGTCATCTGAGTTACAAATTCATTGAAGATGTTTCAATTCTTCTAAAGCCGGGAAAGTCGACTACAGGTGGTGTGATCGCGATGTGGACCACACGAAGAAACAACCATAGTTAAACCAATGCCAGGGCTACCTCATGCACTGACGGGGAGGCACTGTTAGCATTGCGGGGCGTCACTGTAAAATGTCGCATAAAATCGGCATAAGGTATCACGCGTGAATTATGAAGGGCTACCAGCAATAGAGCTAACAAAATGATCGCGCGGAAAGAATTAAAAGAATGGGGACCAATGGCTGAACATAATCACAATCCACATGTTTCTGCAGTCAGTGTAAGCGACGATACTACACATTGGGTGATAGCTAACGAATTATTTGGAGTGACGAATCACTCTATAACCTGCGGCACTTTGACGGACGGGCTTTGGTTTTGTCAATTCCTGGAGAACTTTACCTGCTGTCGTGTTTTACCAGCCGTCAAGTATGGAGAAGGCAGTGTTACGGAGTTGAGGTTAGTTTCGTGGCTATGTTGTGAATTCCTTATTGCGATTGAAAATGCGGAAGGATACGAAAACCACTGTTTAGTGCATTGTGCACTGCATACAGTAGAGTGTCATGACAAAGCACTCTTTCACAAAGTAATGTCTGTAGGGCAATGGTTTATAGAAATAACACTTCTGATGTGAACTGGTGTACCCAAAGCCTCTATCGCATCGAGAGAAACCCCTGCATGACGTGTTAAAAAGTTGACTTTTGCTCCAGAAACTAGAGACCTGCTTCAGTACCTTCTCTAGTTTCAGCCCTTGAGGATCAGTGGACTGCCATTCCCCCAAATACATTGCAGCACGTCACTGGAAGTGTCACCAGTTCTATCCACTATAAAGGCTAAGGGTGGATAAAACTTTTATTAATGTCCAGTAATATGTTCAAATGTTTGTAGAGTCTATGGGACTTAACTACGGGGTCATCAATCCCTAAACTTACAAACTACTTATGAAGTACTTACAACTAAGTACGGCACAAATATCCATGCCCGAGGGGGGATTCGAACCCCCGACCGTAGTGGCCGTGCAGACCGTGACTGGAGCGCATCAATCCCCTCGGCCACCGCGGCCGGCCAGTAATATGTATATAGGTCCTTTTGAGCAAGTAGTGTACACAGGGTGTTCTGTAACGACACAGATTAAAAGTATACGATAAAAGAAGAGAAAGGATCCCGGCAAAAATGTATTCCCAAAGGATCAGTTCCAAAGATATTTTGGTCTGTGTGATTTCGGCTATCATGACTTCAGTATAAACTATTGTCCTAGATAGGACAAGTTACTTTGATGTGTGAGTTTAACATTAAGACCCAGTTTTACTTAGCTCAAATTTCACCCATAATCAACATTTACAATTTACTGTAAACTTATGGTTCCAGGTGCATTACCTGTACTCGCCTCCGCAGTGAGTTTCGAATTCTTTCAGACACACTTGGATCGTCTGGTAAATCTTTAAATGACAGTATATTTTCCTGCTCCACATGTTCAGCTTTTTAACGGCAATGCCATACACTTCCCTTTTAAACTATCATCAAGTAATGATCTGTTGTTAGATTACTGATTTTTTTATTTATTACTAATAATGAGATAAATTATTATACCGTAAACCTGCATTATTGACAGTAACTGTTGTTTTATTAATGAACATACTAACAATACGATTTTTTCTATCCGGCCGCGGTGGCCGAGGAGACTGAGGCGCTCCAGTCATGGTCTGCACGGCCACTACGGTCGGGGGTTCGAATCCCCCCTCGGGCATGGATATTTGTGTCGTCCTAATTTGTAAGTAGTTCATAAGTGGTTTGTAAGTTTAGGGACTGATGACCCCGTAGTTAAGTCCCATAGACTATACAAACATTTGAACATTTGATTTTTCCTATATTTTAAAATGAGATTACAATTGCCGCCAATTCAGCACGTTACAGTTTATATCGCTCTATATTTACCTAAAATTTTATAATGTCTGTTGACTTGGGTTGAGCAGAAAAATATTCATATAATAATTCTGGAGGTAAATTATTTACCAATTTTGTCCTAAATGTCGTTTTGCAAGCGTAAAGATAACTATCTAACTTTCAATTTGTACAGTGGAAAGGAAATAAAACTACTGACTTTGTGTCGACATTTGGTAGCACTAAATATGCTGGAGCGGATAGAAAATCCTTCTATCATACTTTCTACTTCCACAACTGTTTCACTAGGCGAGAACTCTTACTGTATCTGATAAAGCATTGGATTCAGAACAACAGGTACAGCACGAGAAATCAACACTGAAAAGTGCCCTCTTCAAGAAAGAAAGTAATTGGAAAAATTGCCTCGTGGCACATATAAGTTTGTTTTTGATGTAAGTCGTGATATACTGTTTGTCAAATGGAATGATAATAAAGGCATCTGTATTGGCAGCAATTGCGATACTGTGGAACCCACTCACTTCTGCAAGTAGGTGGAGTAGACTATGCAAGCGGAAAACAACATTCAACAATTATTAATTGTAGCAGTTATTTTATCCTTAGACATTATAAACTTCTACACCAGCGTACCTGCCCATGAAACAATTATGATTATAAGAATAAACCTCCTAATAAACAATGCAGTGAGCACACCAGAAATAATACAGCTTATAGAGGTACTCAGGTTATTACGTTCAGACAATTACTTCTCTTTTAACAACAAAATGTACAAACAAGACCATGGCCTAGCAATGGGAAGCCCTCAAGAACCAAATACTGACGCTACAAGACATCATTACAAATAAAATTAAATTCTGGTGGATCCACCCTCATTGAGTGTGATTGCATAAATGATGAAATAACAAACCATTTCAATAATTTCAGTAATCTACATGAAAATTTCATAGGTACCCTTGAACATGGAGAGAACTGCACTAAACGTTTGATTGATTAAAAAAAAATCAAACACAACCAAAAGTTAAACTGCAGTGTCCACAGGAAACCAGCTTGCACAGACCCCAATATACCACACTCCTTCACACATCCGACCTCCCACAAAAAAAACAGAATGTCGATCAATACTATACAGATCCGACAAATTTCCACTACAAAACACAGAAGTCGAACAAGAAGTGTAAGCGATAAACCACATTGCAATAAACAAGGGATATGACCCACCACACATTAATACAATGCCACAACAGATAAAAAAACTGAACAAATGGCACCATACAACACTCACAACAGAAAGCAACTCAGCAGTTAAATGTGTAAGAATTCGATATCCTATAATAAGGTCTGATAAAAAGCTATCATCGATTATTAATTTAAGTGTAAAGGATGCCTTTCCTGAAGACATTTGTGTGGATTGTTGGCTTTTATGGGAGTGAAACATGGACGATAAACAGTTCGGAGAGGAAGAGAATAGAGGCTTTTGAAATATGGGGCTACAGTAGAATGCTGAAGGAAACACAGAGGTAATGATTAGATTCAGCACCGACAACAACCTAAGTAGAACGCGTATTTACAATACCACCTTATACAAAATCTGATGCATCTTGAATACACAAAATTACTTGCAAACAATTTGATAAATATTGTTTAGGCCAAACAGAAAATTCAGAACTAGGTTTTAAGTACATATGGATTGATACAGAGTAAATGAATGTAACAAATTAACAATAGCATCTAATAGAAAGAAACATGATATCCTATGAAAATTGAAGAAAACCTCCAAATTTTACACGAAATTGGGAAAAGTAAAAGAATGACAATTAAGGAGAAATGGAGAACTTCATCCGTAATACAAAATATGGCGAGATTATCCTTAATGAGATAAAATATTCCAAACACTCAAAATTCTTCAATTGCCTTAAGCCAGTACTAATATAATAGTTTTAAGATGTTGCAGTGCCAAAATAAAAACTACCAAACACCAGGAATCGCAAATAACGCTACGAATGCAATTAAAAAAACACGTTATTAATATTAAGTCAACTATTATACAATATTTTTGAAATGCGCTAGTGTAAAACATAAAACTACTAGACAGGCAACATGAAGAATATCTTTGGAGACAAAATAACCGATACTGGTACAAACATTACAGTCTGCCATCTTGTTTTGGATGTAAATAGTTTTAGGGTTTGTGTCATGTCTACTTGTTACCAGATAAACTAGTGTATAGTGCACCAGCACAATGCAACGTTGGGCGCTGCTCTTATCACAGTATCAGTACGAGATTGTTTACAGACCCACAACTCGTCATGGAAATGCCGACGCACTTTCCTGTCTTCCGATTGGTCCTGATAAAGACTTTGACCCTCCTGAGACGTCTTGTTGTCAGATAGAGGCACAGGAAGATAGTTTGTTGCAATCCTTCCCGTTGGACTATAGGAAACTTGCTCGGGCCACTGATACAGACCCCGATTTACTATTTTTGCTGTGCTACATTCGCACAGTATGACCTCGCTCACAACGTGACATTCAAAATTCACTGGTGCGTCGTTATTTTGCTAGAAGAAATGAACTTTCAGTCCATAGAGGCGTCATTATAGTTTCAAATGACAATGGACAATCGCGTGTGTTGATCCCGCGACGTTTGTAGAAAGAAGTATTGAACTTACTTCACCAAGAACATTGGGGAATGGTTCGCACTACGCAATTGGCGCGACGACACTGTACTTGGCAGTGTATGGACGCCCATATAGAACAGATGACGTGACAGTGTTCAGTCTGCGCTACCAACCAGTCTGCCCCACCTCAGAAATTTTTTGCGTGGCACAAAGCAGATTCACCATGACAACGAGTGCATATTGACTATGCTGGTCCCTTCTGAAACACTAAGTGGCTTATTGGGGGTTGATGATTTTATTGGTTACCCATTTGCAGTGTCAGTCTCTTCTACGACTTCTAGTAGCACTATTAGGGCGTTGTCTTCAATTTTTTTCCGGAACGTCTCCCTGAACTGATAGACTTCGACAACGGCCCTCAATTCACATCGCACGAATTTCGCTCCTCTTGTACACGCAATGGAATTAATCATCTCACCAGTGCACCGTTTCACCCACAGTCCAACGGCGCTGCGGAACACTTCGTCTGGACATTTAAGCAACAGATGTACAAACTCCGTTCGGAGCACTCACGGGAGGCAGCTTTACAAGTGTTTCTCGGCTCCTACCGCTCGCATCCACGAGAAGGGTCATCGCCGGCCGAGCTTCCGCACGGCCGCCGCCACCGCACCCTGCTCCATTTGCTCCACCCACCGCGTCGCCCGGAGCAGCAGCCGACGCTTTGATCACTGTAACCCAGTCTTTTACAGAGTTTTTAGCGGGCGCAGACGATGGGGGTGGGCCGAGATCGTCAAATGTTTCGGTGCTTCCATGTATGAAATTTCAGGTCCTGACGGAGTCGTTCGCAGGCACCGAAATCAAATTCGCCCGTGTTGTGTACCCTGTGATCCTTCTGCGTTTCTGCCGGCCGCGGTGGCCGAGGGGACTGCTGCGGCGCGTCAGTCACGATCTGCACGGCCACTACGGTCGGGGGTTCGAATCCCCCCTTGAGCATGGATATTTGTGCCGTCACTAGTGTTAGCTAGTTCATAAGTAGTTTGTAAGTTTAGGGACTGATGACCCCGTAGTTAAGACCCATAAGCTATACAAACATTTGAACTTGGAGACGGAGCCCTCGCCACCTCCGCCTCAGCTCGACATCCCCATGGACCTCGACCAGCACGACCAACACACCACACAGCATCTGACGCCGACGTCGCCACCGACGTCACCGTCTACGTCATCATCTGGTCCCCAGGTCGTGGACGTTGGACCTTCGGAGGTTTCCACGGAGGACGTTCCCTCGCGAGCTCAAGCCGTTAGTCTGGCGTCCTCTGCAACTACAGACTCCGGTCCATCACTACATCCACGAGCCTGCCTCCTCCCCGTTGTCGAGCTCCCTACACGAGACAACGGTTCGGCGCTTGGGGGGGGGGGGGGGAGAGGGGGGTTGTGGCGTAAAGTCAGTGCCACACGCCAGAAGCATGAGAACGATAGTGAACAAGGCAGCGGATGACCAGCAGCCAGTCACACGCCGGCACCGCGCATCCTGGAGGGAGAAATCTAGAAACGCGCCCTCTACATGCGGCTATATCAAGGCCGACATGCATCTAGAAGACCCCGTCTGAACTCGGCCTCCGAACTAGGCAGTCACTAGAACTCAGCGCAGCTAGCATCGTACCGAAGACGACTCCGCGAGAAGAGAAGAGACAGACAAATTTATAAAAGTTGAGTATTGTTTATTTTTGTGAATAAAACTTGTATTACTAATCTATAAAGACAAACTGGGAAGAAGTAAACAAAGGCTGACCAGGATGACAAAACATAAACCAAGTTTGAAACTTCCTGGCAAATTAAAATTGTGTGCCGGAACCGCGACTAGAACCTGGGACCTTTGCCTTTCGCGGGCAAGCGCACTATCGACTGTGCTATCCCGACACGACTCACGATGCCGCCTCACAACTGTACTTCCGCCAGTACCTCGCCTTCTATTTTCCAATCTTCACAGAAGCTCTCCTGCAAACCAAGCAAGACTAGCACTCCTGCAAGAAAGGATATGGTGGAGACATGGCTTAGACACAGCCTAAGAGATGTTTCCAGCGAAAGGCAAAGGTCCCAGGTTCGAGTCCCGTTTCTGGCACACAATTTTAATCTGCCAGGAAGTTTCATATCAGCGCACACTCCGCTGCAGAGTGAAAGTTTCATTCTGGAAACATCCCCTAGGCTGTGGCTAAGCCATGTCTCCACCATATCCTTTCTTCCAGGAGTGCTAGTCTTGCAAGTTTCGCAGGAGAACTTCTGTGAAGTTTGGAAAGTAGGAGGCGAGGTACTGGTGGAAGTAAAGTTGTGAGGCGGCATCGTGAGTCGTGTCGGGGTAGCTCAGTGGTAGAGTGCTTGCCCGCGAAAGGCAAAGGTCCCAGGTTCGAGTCCCGGTTCCGGCACGCAATTTTAATCTGCCAGGAAGTTTCATATCAGCGCACACTCCGCTGCAGAGTGAAAGTTTCATTCTGGTAAAGAGTGGCTTATTTATAAAAAGTAAAGTCACAGCAACTTTAAAAGAGAAATAACACAATGACGTCATTCAACAGCTTAGCAGAAACTTCTCCTCTTTATAACAAAATGGTGATTGGGTAGCTTCAGATTTGTTGTATTATACGAAATTGTAAATACACTTACCTCATAGTGTATCTATTTGCAACTTACTAATTTGTATACTTTATCGTCATCCGATAGTATCCCATCTACTCTAAACCCGGGCTTTTGGGGAGCCAGCCTGGCCCTTCTGGCCCAGTCCGATCCTTGACATTCCTAACTTCTGTGTCAGCCACAGAGCGGTGAGCTCCCTAGCCTCCCGCTAGCCTCGACACCTCGATCGGGCCCAGCCGGCTCGCTCCGAGCTTTCATACTCGAGCAAGCCAAGCCCAAGCCCAAGCACCCCAATATGCAGACCCTACTGCCTACAGCGAGTGCGGGTCATCCTTCATAGAAATCACTGTTGGATGTAACCAAGCAACTGTGATAAGGGTCCATTATCAGAAGTTGCAGGCGGGAGCGACGGATCACCCGGGCTGATTTCAGCTGCCTCATTGCACCACTACACGTGATGATAAGTACACTGTGTACATGCCAGTGAGACATCGCTCTGCCACAGTACGAATAATATCACGACGGAGTTGGTCCCTTGTGCTACTAGCATTGTTTGTGCATAACATTTAACGATGCTTGCTGCAAGCGCCCATTGCTGCGTTTACCACTGACAAGGAAAGAGCCTGACATGCGGGTCACCGATTTCTAATAAATTTTGTATGGACGTTCTGTATTGAATATAAAGAGACAGGTGTTTCGGTTTTTTGATACACAGTTGTTTTTGAAAAAACTTATGGTCAAATTTCGTTCTGGATAATCGCATTTTCCAATGATATACATCGAACGATCGTCTGAAGATGGGTATCTTTTGTAGTATATATGGAGTGAAACGTTACTGAAGTTCCAGTAATTAAGGTTTTTGTGTTTTCATGCTGTAGCTTCGGTACTCATAAATATCAGCGACTTCTGGAGGCCGTCTCCGGTCAAGCGTCAAACCGTGGATCCAGGTTCTCATCTCCATCATCGAAATTTTTGTTAGATTTTTTTAATGTTGTGGTGGAGTGGCCGAGCGCTCTAAGGCGTCTTGCTGCAGCGCGTGGTTGTGCGCTATCGGAGGTTGAGTCCTGCCACGGCCATGGGTGTGTGTCTTGTCCTTAGTATAAGTCAGTTTAAGTAGTTTGTTAGCGTAGTGACTGATAACCACAACAGTTAAGTCCCTTATATTTACAAACATTTGAACATTTCAAGTTTTTCGATGTATTTGATAATATTCTCATATTTGTAAAACCGTTTCTTGCCTTATTTTGAAGTAGAGCATAGGGAAGTGTGATTACTATTCAGTTAACTGTATTACTTGAGACGTTACTGCTGTATCGCCTCATTACTTCACCCGCGCTAAATTGTGCACCTCAGTTCACTGAAAGCCGTGCAATAAGTTGTACTAGCCAGATACAATGGTTATCTGAGAATTAAATTTGTTTAGAAGAACTTAGTGGCTTATTGACTCTGCATATTTATCAGTGGCAATGTCGTAGAAGCAGGGATGGCGAGTTATTGTGGCTTTTATTGATCATAAATGTGGCTATATCAGTATCCTCTGTGTCCTTTCCTGCTATGAAAGAGAGAGCAGTTAATCTTGGGTATTTAGATCTGCATGGGTTATTATTCACGGTAGATTGTAGTTTGGGCTGTATTTAGTAGAAGGGATGTTTCCTGGTAGCAAAGATCTTGCTTTTGGCTTGGGGTTGAGCAAAGGTTTTCGCATGCTTTGGCGAGCAGTCGATCTCAGGCAGAGGATGGCCAGTAAGCGAGCTCATGGAACGAACCCACTGGTCCGCCAATGAGAGCGCGTCTTCCCCGAGGAAGTTGAAACCTGGAACCGTTAGCAACTTAGGAAGCCATGTTAGGAGAGTTGGCGGAACCTTGGATCTTGCTGGACGTGTGTGGCAGTGGATACACAATTTCTGCAATTTGTGGCAAGAAATGCTTAGATTTTAATCATTTCAATATTTAAAAATGATTTGCGGAAGGCGATATTGTGGTGATAGGAGGCAGAGAGGCCAGAGTCAATTCTTTATTAAAATTTCATAGAAAACTTATACGCACTTGCGTGCTAGTTTAGTTAATCTCTTCATTTATTGTGGAGATCAGGAGTTTTTCTAGAGAATGTAGTGAGCCATTATAGTGGAGTTGCAAAAGCGAAGGCGATGTGTTTTGTGTTGCCACCCACGTGAAACAACGAAGTGTAGCGAAAGATGAATGATGTGCTTGCTCCTTTGGAGCGTGCACCATTTCGTGAACTATGAGTAATAATGCGCCTCTTGCGGGTTTACCACCAATGTGGCTCGTCTGTGAACAAACCAGTGAACTTGAATCAATTTAATATGTCGCATTACTGACCACCCTGCCGATGTAGTGCACTTATTTGAAATTATATTGTGTTATAATTAATACTTCCAAATATTTCTGGTCACTGTAGCGAGTTGTACCATGGAGCATGACAACGTTCAGATTGTGTGTGTGAGTGGCGGCATGTGTAACGGAAATTCTTGCCCTCTCTTTCCCAGTAGTGACACACAATTCTTTTAAATATTCATCGAGATGTTTTCTTTCAGTAAGAGACCTATATTTTTTACTAGTTGAATTTTTACGCATAAAGTTTACTGTCCCCCTGTTGCTGGACTTAACAAATGTTTTTTTTAATAAATTCACTTTTGTTAAATATAAATATCCAAGATTTCGAGTATGATAATTATGAGATCCCAGCCTCCTATCCTCATTATTATCCTGGCAAGAAAATATCTGTTTCAAATAATTACTAAAAAAAATCGTAACTGTTGGGTAGCACATTCCCTGGGCGTTAAACATCGACGTATCCTTTCCCCTTGAGCAAGCATATTGGTCTCATTTACAATAAAATTTGCGTTATCCGTTGCATCATAATTTGCTATTAGATTGAATCTCAGGCGTAATAACAGAGTGTTTCTTTTAAAAAATATGGCTGAAACCGATATGGCTGGCCAATGAAGATAAAGCCCACAGTAATGCCGAGCCTATGTCATGTATCACGCATGGAAGCCCTCGCTGTCAAAAGACAGTGCTCGGGTAGGCGCACGTCCGAAGGAAGTGAGGTAAAATTGAGGTGAATAAAGACAAATATATACGGGTACGTCGCAATCTGTTTACAGCTGTATTATTTGTGGTACACAGTGCAAAAAGAAGAATGATAAGAAATAAAGGCCGTGGTGAAGTGGCCGAGCGCATTGAGCCGCTATTCTCCGATCCTTGAGGACGTTCCCCGTCGGGCGCTCAAATCTTCCATCGGGCATGGATGTTTGTAAGTTTAGGGACTGATGACCCCGCAGTTACGTCCCATAAGCTGAACAGACATTTCATTTGATTCAGTAATAAAGTATATTATTACGTAATTCCAATTACTGACCGCCTATTCGTCAGTGTTCTCACAGCCAGTAGAATGAAACTAACAACCAAAACACAAAAATTTCTCATACCATGCACAACACACTAACGACGTATATTCACACGCTGTCCGAGATATCGTTCGTGGGAAACATACATGATTTATACTGCTGAAAACAAGTCTATCAGATATTAATTTCGATGTGTACCAAGAGTATAAAAGCATATCTTGAAGGACAGGCGCGGACAACTGATTATGGACCTAGGCACGATTTTAATGACATCCGCTCTATGTGAATTTCTCTGCTATCGTGTAATGTGGTATCATTTTGAAGTCTTGCGATAAAATTCCTGACCTGTCGAAACAAGTAAACGTCACAAGGTTCACAAAGAAAGGTGCATTTCGGTGGTATTACTTAAACTGTGCAGGATGTTTGAGCATCAACATCGACAATACTCCTGCCATAGCGCGTCATGTAGGTTTGTCCACACCATGAATCCAGTATCAAAAGGAATTCATTGTTTTGGCACTGTGTACCTTAAATAAAACAGTTATAAACAGATAATTCACTTAACTGAATATGAATCAAACTTCCCGATGTTCTACTTCAAAATAAGGCAAGAAAAGGTATTACAAATATGCGAATATTACCAAATACATCGAAAATTCTAACAAAAAATTTGCCATGATGGAGGTTCGAACAGGGATCCACGGTTTGACAGCCTAAGCCCTGTACCGTATTTTTTAATTTTTTAATTTTTTTTAATTTTTATTTTTTTTTTTTATTTTGTCTTCCTTCAGGTGGATTTGTTCCATGCAACCGTTTCCTCATGTTCGTTCTGGAATGTTCGTTGAGTACCCAAGCTACAGCATGTAAACACAAAAACGTTAATTACTAGAACGTTATTAGCTTTTCACCTCATACATATTAGTACAAAATTCTCATCTTCAGATGTTCTTTCGATGTATAGCATCGAAAACGCGATTTTCTATAATCAACTTTGAACTTGATTTTTTTTTAAACTACTGACCGTCTAGCAATAAGCAGAAACAAGTGGCTCTTTATATTCAACTAGCTGAAAACCCGGCGTTGCCAGTGTATTTGTTTATTTATTCAAGCCTTGATTTAGTACTTCTCCTATCCCTTCTCTCTCTCTTTCTCTCTCTCTCTCTCTCTCTCTCCATATCCTTTTCTCTAGTAACATGTTGTATTTATCGGAGAATACATAACATATACGGCTGTCTTGCACAATATATAAAATTTTAAGTACAGTATCCAAACAAAGAAACATAGTAATCAAAATAAATATCATACGTAACATTCATTTAATTCGCAACTTTACTATAAACAATATTTCTTGTACTGGTACAGGATCTAAAATGAAAAATATCTTTGGTAAACCCACGCATGAGCAAGGACAAAAAGTTGTCCGTGTGAGAAACATGGACATGTGAAATCCACTCCACAGTATTGAATAAATTTCCCTGTGATTTTGTAAGGTGTTGGAGTGTAGGTTTATTTTTTGTAGACTGACAGGAGTCGAGGCAGGGGACGTTAAATGAGATGTTTGGTGGGTATTTAGAACAAGGAATTACGGACAGGTGCGACTGACCCCCAGTAATTATCTGAATTTTTAATGTTGTTTAATTAATAAAGTTATTATTGGATTATGCTGATAGAATAATGGTCAGCGATCAATAATTTGGTTGACCCTGCATAGCAACCTTCTATCATCTCCAATCCCACAGACAAATCAACAACAACTGCATTTAATAATAATATCCCGTCTAAAATTATGAGTGAAAAGTCGGAAAGAACAATAAATATTTTTTTTGTGTCCCAGCCTCGTCGCCGCTTTTGTGTCTCGTTTCCGTGGTAGGTGTCGGTGGCCGAGTGGAATGAGTCCGACACAGGAATAAAGATAGCACGCTGGTGCAGGTACGGAGGGGAGCAGCCAGAAACTAGAAACACTAGAGTAAATTAGAACGAGATATATATTGAACAGAATTTATACAATACTTAACTTTTACAGAGACCAGTACTGTAGAATGCTGATACATAGTTGAGCTAGAGTCCTGCCTAGTGCTTAACTGATAGCCAAGTCTTCACTGGTGCCTATCTGATTCCGAAGGTCTTAACTGGCTCCTTTCTCAGTCCCAAGTGATCGATGTCGTTCAGTGGTGGCCACGAGCGGAGTTGTCGCAGAGGGCGCTCGTGGCTGTCGTCCTAAGAACGCCGCGCCGTGCGTGCATGGCGGCGCGCGGCGAAAGTAGGTGGCGCGCACTTTGTACTTGTGCGACACCACAATTTTAATTAAGAAAAACACGTTCTGAGCTATAAGTTTATTATAACGACACTATATTCGTATTTTTTAACAGCGATAACTCAAATATCTCAATTAAAAATGGACATCAATATTCATAGATATTCGATATAAAAAGGAAAAAAAAAATAATTCTACGTCATTGCTTTACATTAATATGAACACCGTAAAAATAGACCACTGTACGAAATAACAGCTTAATTCTGGAAGGAGATATCCAGATAAGAGTTTTCTGTTATAAAAAAGCTTTATCTTAGCAGTAAAATTAGCAAAAGATCCGTGTGAGCTACTGGCTACTCCCTCCTGCAAAACGTAGTTCCCTGGCCCAAATTGAGAACTGACTTGGTTCAAATTACTCTAATAACAGGACGTTAACGACACAGTGGCAAACATACGTAGCAGCTCACACGAAATTACACACAGACATTAATAAACAAACCACCACAATTAAGGTTATTTCATAAAGGTGGCTAAGGAAACAGTTATGGCGCAACGCAACGTAGACATAAAAAATTGCATCTGAGCTTGTTCTCAGCACTGGTGAAAAAAATATTAAATAAAAGGGGGAAGGTGCTCAAACACTACAATTTATAGGCAAGTCAAAATTATACAGAACTTAACTTGTTTATTCAGGTCGAACACAATCAAAATGGAGAACCAATTTTGTTAATATAATAAAAGTGTCAAAAATGTACATAAGTTAATATTGACGATGCCCAGCATTGAATTTAACATAAATTACACAAAACTTAACGCTATTGGGGGGAGGATTTACAAACAACACTCACTCGCTCACACACACGCAATGCAACAGCGAAACTCACCAAAATCAGCGTGCTGAAGCGAGGCAGAAGCAGGCGCCGCTATCGTAGGCGAAATTCAGCGAACCCGGAGGTACCACAACTCACAATATACAATAAAACTACGAAGATAGCTCTGGTCTGTCGTGCATGATTTGAGATGGTGCGTGAGTATAGCAAAGTTAAGTTGCATTTAGATTAGACCGCGAGCAAACACGCTAACGGCGACACACGGCTACGTTACATGATCGCACTCCACTGAAGGTGAAGTGGTTAACAATCGGATACGTTACACAAAATCACGGCGGACTCTTTAAGATGCATTCTGAGAGTAAACTATCTAGGCATTGGTTTCATGAGAAGTGCCGTCGATTCAGGTGTCTAGCTGAAGTCGGAGTTCGGACCCACGTGGTTCAGAAAACCGATAAAAATGTATAAATTCAATTTTCAAAAAATAAAGAAAACCAACTACGGCATGCAACCCCTATAACTGCGTAGAATTTCATAAGAAAGCTACTGAAATTCAACATGCGATTGGGGGCGTTCACAGAGACGGAAAAGTCCAGTCTCAAAACCCGGAAAAGTGAAATAATTACGAAGTCGGAAAAATAAAAACTATGGCATGCAACCCATAGAAATGTTTAGAATTTAATAAGCAAGCTATTGGAGAAAGTTGTACAAGGCTCGGAGAGAATTACTGACTAAGCCTGAGTGCATACTACAAGTTCGGAAAAGAAACAGCAAAAATAGGCGGGGAGAGAAGATCGCGGAATGATAGTGGAAATCAGAAGGATACACGGATAGTTACTTGCCTGATGGGCATTGGATAAACAATAGTGGAAGCTGAAGGCTTTGTTCTAAGAACCGACCACGTGGAACACATATCACTCACGGAAGGAAACGATAAGAAAAATATATCGTCTGTTAGAAATCAGGCCCCACAAAGCTTGAGAGAATTTACACAGAGTTCGTACACCGCCACATAATAACAAAAGGTTTGTATGTATCAGGCCGTTATCAAACTGCAACTAGTAACGCATACACCGAGTTTAGCTGTTGAAAATCACTGGATTGAAAAACTAGAACACATTTCCACGCACGATGGGAAGGAATATTCAAAAAAATGAATCTAAGTTTACGAGTCTAAGTTAGGCATGCTAGACAACGAATCACTACCATCTACGCAGGCACAAGAGAAGAACCAACCTTACCTCACCATGATCCCAGCACAAAGACCTAGCGGCCAGGAGGTGCGGGAAAGCTACCGGAAACTGGGAAATCCATGAGTACAGCGGTGGTTTGAAGTTTCATCTTGCTACCACAGCCAGAATCATATTAACAGTAAACTTTCACCTGGCTTCCACTGCCAGAATTTTTATAGCAGTTAACTTTCACCTGGCTACCACTGCCAGAATTCTTATAACAGTAAACTTACAAGTTGTACTGGCCTTTTCATTTACAGCTCATAGATGAACTGTGTCCACTGCCGAAATGAATTATTGTGTTGTGACAGTTTAGGTCTAGTTCTGCTAGTACATCGTGTAGTATCAGACCAGTACAATTCGACAGGCATTTGTGCCTTCAGATAGATTTAGAGTTGCGTGGGAAATGACCGCTTGGTCTAAGTGCACTCTACGGATCGCGCGGCTGCTCCCGCCGGAGGTTCGAGTCCACCCTCCGGCATGGTAATGTATTTAGTAGTTAGTGTAAATTAGTTTAAGTAGTTTGTGTGTCTAGAGACCGATGACCGTAGCAGCAGTCTGACCCCATAGGTTTACAAATATTTTTAGTATTGCGTGCTAAGTTCCAAATATATACAGTGCCCATGCTTCAATATACATACAGACCCTAGGCAAGTCTGCAGGTGGAGCTTTAACCGCGAACAGCACCTGTGAAAAACTCTCAATTCGGTGTTTTATTCAGAACAGTTTTCTGTGTAGCTGGGAGCATTATTTCGAAGCTAGGTAAATTCTAACGTGGTCAAATTGTTCCTGCTTGTATGGTGGATGTTAACGTAACCAACGAAATTTGGTCCTAGTGAAGTGAAACTACATGTCATCGTTTTATAATTTCCTCTTACTCGAGTTAAATCTCTAAGCATTTGAATTAATCAGGTCGTTTGTTGCCTCTTTCTTTTAATTTACAATTTATTTTGCCACTGAATACAAAAGGAAATTTCGTTTATTTATTTACTTACTGTATTGGTATTACGTCATGCTTTCTGGTGTCCTCCCATCCCTTCCTGTGAGAGTGAGTTAGTATGCATAACTTAATAATGGGTTTTGTAGTTCAAAATGGTAATATTTAATAATAAACTTAGTAGCAAAGATTAGTGTAAAGAGAGCATTTGAGGTTCTTTGAGGTAAATATCGATAGGGAACAGAGAGACAGTAACTATGGGTTGAGCAGGGGAGTATTTGCTAGGTTGTAGCCAATGGTGTGCTTCCGCGCGAAAAACCGCGGAAGGACCCGGATGTGGGACGCTCGGTAGACATTGTGCTGACCGCCGAGATACGAGACAGTCGTATGCTGAAGACTGCTTTTTGGTAAGATAACTTTGGTGGATGAAATTTAAGGTTTCAAATGTTCAAAAAAATGTTCAAATGTTTGTAAATCTATCGGACCAAACTGCGTGGTAATCAGTCCGTAGCTTACAAACTACTTAAACCTAGGTAAACTAACCTAAGGACAACACACACACCCATGCCCCAGGGAGGACTCGAACCTCCACGGCGAGCAACCGCGCGCTCCCCAGCGAGACGCTTTAGCCCGCTCGGCTACTCCACCGCGGCTTCAAATTTTCAAATGTTTGTATAGCTTATGGGACTTAACTACGGGGCCATCAGTCCCTAAACTTACAAACTACTTATGAACTAGCTAACACTAAGGACGGCACAAATATCCATGCCCGAGGGGGGATTTGAACCCCCGACTGTAGTGGCCGTGCAGGCCGTGACTGACTCGCCGCAGTCCCCTCGACCACCGCGGCCGGCATTTAAGGTTTTTGGTAAGGTTTGCCTCACTTTATAGCTGCTTCACAGCTATTATGTCTGATAAGCGTGTTCTAAGTTTTAATAATGGTTTTTATTAAGTAAATACTTAGATTAGTAATGAGTGTGCAGGACAATGGCTAGTGGTTACTTTGTCCTACGTTTAAGTGTCTGAAGTTGAATTTTTAGTGTCTTTCATCCTGCAATGATCGTTTGGAGTTAGTTCTATTACCGTGTGTGCTGAAATTTCGATTAAATAAATTAAATTTTAAGTAGTTTCATTGTTTGATAGTGCGATCATGCACGTGGTCAACGATTCAGATTATGAGTACCAGAGAGTACTACTACATTACAATTAACTGAGGAACGTGTTTCGAGTAACGTGTGTACTTATTACAGCCAGTAATCACTAACAAAATGTTGCAATTTCAGTGGTTTCATTGTGTGGTAAGTTGGGCCCCCACGTGTTGCACGTTGAAGATTTGAGCTTTCTTAGTAAGTGTTCAAGTTACGTTAGCCATAATAATAATGTCTCAAAAGTGCTTCAGTTTTGCTGTGCCCATAATTTGTAATTTTAGTACGCGTATTTGTACATTTTCATTGTTCACTAGTATGAACAACCACGTGGTCCATACGTTATAGTGAACATAAGTAGTGCAACGTTGAATAAGAGTGTTGCATTGTAATAGGAGATCACGACCGCTGAATTGGTCCTACTTTAGTTTACATGATGAGAGCCGGCCGCGGTGGCCGCGGGGACTGAGGCGCTCCAGTCACGGTCTGCACGACCACTACGGTCGGGGGTTCGAATCCCACCTCGGGCATGGATATTTGTGCCTTCCTTAGTCTTAGTTAGTTCATAAGTAGTTTGTAAGTTTAGGGACTGATGACCCCGTAATTAAGTCCCATAGACTCTACAAACATTTGAACATTTTTACATGATGAGTAGCATATTTATCTGGGCTCAAGTTTGCCCTACAACGGTTGTAGAAAGAACGCTACAAAACCGTGGCGCTATTTGCCATTACTTCTGGCAAATGTTCTTAAATGAAATGATCGCGTTCAAGCAGAAAGTGCAGGCCTAACATGTGCCTGAGGGTAAGATAGATGTGTGTTATGTTTATTTTGTTTTAGTTTGTTTTATGTGTTATATTTTCTCTGAATGCTGTAGTTATTTTTCTCAAATGCTCCGTCAGGTTATTAATTATTCAGTAGCTTTGGTTTGTTTTGTTGGGAAGTATAAATGCATGTTCACGCTTCCCAGACCGAATGAAAGTGTTTCCTATATACCCAAGCATGGTACAGAGTGTATCTTTTTAAATAATTGTACTAGCGTCTGCCTCACAGACTACTTCCCATTAAGTGTACCATTGGTGTCTGGTAGATGCGCTACCGTAAATTTTAGAGCACTCTGCTTCACAGACCAGACCAGAACGTCAGTAAATTTGGTCTGCATCACAGACAACCTGTTTGTTTAAATCTGTTTTATTTGATCTCGTCTGCTTAACGGACGTACTCACAATATGCCTATTTATGTTAGGCTGTTCAAGAATGTTTCATGCATTCTATTTAATAAACTTGTTTTAAATCTGTTTCATTTGATATAGTCTGCTTAAGGGACATACAATATGCCTATTTATGTTAGGGTGTCCAAGAATATTTCATGCGTTCTATTTAATAAACTTGTTTTAATTCTGATTCACTTGTCTTGTATTACCCTGATCACAATTGAAATTAAGAAAGCCTTAAGCTTAATATTTCAGTTTTGAATATCCATGAGAGTATGGATTTAAGGATCAAGTTCGGTATTTATTACTTCTGTGTGTCGGGTTCCACCGAAACCCACGCCCTTCAGTTGCAGTTGAAGTAAATGACTAGTGCGTTCCCGTACCTCAGGAAACATTACTTTAACCTGAGAGCTAATGCGAATGGTTTGAGTACATTTGTTTAACATAACTAGCCAGATACTTGGGCTACAGCAGTAAGGAGGGTGGCTTTACAATATTAGGCGAGTCTGCTTGATTGATTCTTATTCAGCAAACGGATAAACCGACAGACAGTGCCAGTTCATAATCAGATTTAATAAGTAACTGGGAGCAGAGGGCTGGCCTTAGGGAGTGGGTTCGGTGCACTAGGTGATCGTAACAGAGCGTTATTGGATACGATTGTGATGTAAAATAACACGATAAAAGCTGCATAGTCATTTCATAATTAAATCTAACATTTGGGAAACCACACACGTGTATCTCGTGAAGAACCACGAGGATAAAATTAGAAAGATTAGAGTCCACAATGAGGCATTCACGCAGTCTCTCTTCCCTCGAACCATACGCTATTAGAACAGGAAAGTGAAGAAGTGACAGTGATACACAAACTACTCTCCGCCACACACCGTAAGACGGATTGGGGAGTATGGGAGTAGAAGTAAATGTAGATCAGCTGGGAATTTAAGAGTGAACGAGAATTCCAAATCTACGTATATGTGATGCCTGCAACAGGAAAAGGTAGTGCTGAAGCCATGAAACCTAAACTATGGAGCAGTTAGAAAAAGTCATCTGGTCGAATGTTTAGCTGCGCATGGAGTCCAAATTCTAGCTGAGTTTACGTCTGCCTTTGACCGCCCCAAAGCTGCGATGCGGATTGCTTGCTGGCAAGAGTGAAAAATAGAGGAGGTCCGGCGAAAATTTGTACAGCTATTTCATGGTACTCTTTTGCCACTCAACAAGGTCGCATTTCTGACATGGATGATGTGACCATTTTTGATGACCAGATTTCTCCCTTGGTAAAATATTTCTTCCCCAGTAGTGATGCTGTGTATCAAGGCGACAGAATTCCTGTTCATAGAGCTAGCGTGAGACCAGGGCTGATTTTGTGAGCGCGAAAAAGGAATTGTCGTACAACCCCTGACAAATAAAGTAACCAGTTGTTAATATTACTGAGACTTTTTAGTGTACACTTGAGAGAAAGGTACACGATCGCTATCCACGTACAGCATAATCACTTAATCTTGACATTACAGAGTGATTTAACTTTCAGTTGAAAAACATACACCTGCTATATTCATCCATTATGAGACTACTGGTTTATGCGTTTTTACTATATCGTATTAAATACAAAAATGTGTTATGATTTTCTTGTTTTCATATTTATGTTCATCCCCTGTAAATTGAGTTTCGGCTATCACAATTAGTTTTCGCGGTTGCTAAGCAAGTAAGAGTGACAACTGGATGCAGTTATTCGCTTATCTGCAAATTACAAACCGTACTCTAGTTGGGCACAAAGTAATAAAGTAATATGTACCAATAAGCAATAAATCCATGGACTACTACTAACGTAACACTGTCATCTGTGAACTAACACTGTTCGTCTACTGAGAATGTATCACTTCTAATCTTCGAACTGCAAAATTGCAAAATGGAAACTACCCCCTAGGTAGTAATGCTTCGGACTGCCTGATAACATAGAGGCTGATACAGGTCTTCATCCACAAAATTTTGACTTTAGTCAGACAATTATATTTAAGGGTTTCTAGACAATTATTTCATTTTATATACCGAATACTTGGCTTCCCTCCGTTTCAATTTGACTGTTGCAGCCATCAGGAACATCCTTGGTTTTAAAGCGATTGCAGTAACTCGTAAGTCAGGTCGAATCAAACGCTTATCAGTAGACAAAACACCCTGATAGTAAATCGCGGAAAACATTACAGTCCAAGGCCGTGAAAGACGTTGCTATCGCTGACGTTTGCTCTTGAGAATGAAAGATTCTGCAGTGGACTTGCTACCAAGTCAGGAATATAGGAAACTACAAGCGACAACTTAATTTGGAAAGCGGGGAATGTACCGTCGACTAAAGAACATGTCAAAAAAGCCCTGATCACAGTGAAGACATAAAACACCACACCAATATAATAAGTATTTACACGCGAAGAAGGCGTTAGATTCACTTACTTCACCACAGATGCGACAATACGTTTGACCTCGCACGGAAGTCCGTAATGGCGAGTGTAAGATGGCGTTAACGATAGGGGTGCTACAGCTATATCGTGCGAATTGTGAAGATTCCATATGGATGAGATGCGAACACGGGTCGCCATGTGGTTAAGGCGACCGCACACACTCCACGGTCTTAAGGCTAATCTTATAGCTATAGGGAGCAGGTTTTACCGATTAGGCATTTCCTACATCATCAGGTATCGGGATAGGAGTAGCTTCTTTATTTTTTATTTGTCAGCATTGTTTTGTGGGAACTTTGTTTATTTGTGGCTGGGTTGGAATTTTTTTCTTTTCTTCTTGTTGCCTTATTGGCGTTGTTATTCTTTTACGTGGCCGGCGTTGCTATTTCCCCGTCTTCTTAGGTGTTGTGATATTATTTTATAAGGAGCATCGACTATACTTCAGAGTCGGCATCTTGTTTTGGCGGAAAATTCAGTGGTTTCTCTTCGGTGGTCGTTGTCTTGATGTCCGATATACAGCTCTCCTTGGGGGTTCCATGTCCATCATGTCCGATTCAGGCGTAGGAGGCATTATGCAAATTACAGTGGTGGCCCAAGCTTTGCTTGTTACGTCAAATATGAGGTCACGGAGTATGATGTCCCACTGCTCACGGGTGAAGATAAGACGAGCGGTAAGGTGACGGATGTTACGACTGTTCGGACGGGTATGCCAATCTTCAGTGGCTTCAATAACAGGACACGGGATTTCAACTTTGGGGTAAGTTAAGGGAAGCTTCAGGTGAGGGGGACATCCCATCCCCCTGCAAACTTCCCTACAGGCGGTTGTCGTCTGTGTCACCATTCCCCAATTCACCTTCTCTATTTGTAATATCTACACCCCGTCGTCGTCTGCCGTTCTTAGGGCAGACATACTGTATCTTGCTGCTCAGTGGGGATAACTACCATCTTGTATGGACTTGTGAATATTCTGAAAGGCCGGAGCGACGCTTTTGCCGCCCGGCAATGGCAGTCAATCTTCAGTCTGCCAGGGGACAGCGCCAGGAGATGCAGGAACCGCTGGCATTGTTCCTCTCGGGGAGACGACAGGCGCAGCAGACGCATTGATGTCTTGATAGCTCACATCCAAGACGTCAGAGGCCGTTGCCGACGATGTCGAGGCGTGGGATGGCATTCCGGCGGTGTCGCACGTCTCCATGGTCCCCAGCGACGTTGCAGGAGTGAGGAAGACGTCAGTCTGTGTGGAGGCATCAACTCTCGCCAGCACCTCCACTGCGGAGGGGGCGGGGTGCACTGCCACCTTCTGTTGTACTTCATTCCTGAGACTCTGCAACTCTTGGCGCATCGTTGCTATCTCTTCTTTCCACGCCGCCCTTTCCTCCGCAATCGCAGCGTTAACGACAAACTAGGCGTCGTTGATATTGACGAGTGCCGCAACACGTCGGTCGCCGCCGCCCGCCCCAACAGGGACGGGGAAGGGATGCGCCACCGCCGCCACAGGATCAGCTACACCCCTCTTGCGGCTCTTCTTCCGCCGTTTCTTCTTCTGGGGACGGCTCCAGTCCTGCTTGTATGGACATCTGCCGCGCGTACTGGAGCGCCATGTTGCGGTGCGCGCGGCCGTCTGCCGTCGGGGATTCGATTCCGCCCCCCTCGGGCATGGGTTTTTGTGTTGTCCTTAGGTTAGTTTACCTTAGTTTAAGTAGTTTGTGAGCTAGGGACTAATAGCCACACAGTCGAGTCCCACGGATTTACAAACAAACAAACATCTGCGGCCGGCCGCCGTGGCCGAGGGGACTGAGGCGCTTCAGTCACGGTCCGCACGGCCACTACGGTCGGGGGTTCGAATCCCCCCTCGGGCATGGATATTTGTGTTCGTAAGTAGTTCATAAGTAGTTTGTAAGTTTAGGGACTGATGACCCCGTAGTTAAGTCCCATAAGCTTTACAAACATTTGAACATTTGTAACATCTGGGATGACTCGCGGCGTGCGAGCCACCGCAGTTGACGCTGGTCGGTGGCTGAGTGCGCGGCTTTGCGCATTCACGAGTGCCGTGGGCCTGGGCGCACTTCAGACACGCCGCTTTGCCCTGGCAGTGTTTCGCAACATGCTTCTGGCATTTATAGCATTGCGGAACACGTTTTTGGGCGCGTCTTTCCCCTCGCGCATCCAATGCTTCTGCCGCCAATAGCTTCATTACGGGTAAGAGGCGGGATTGAGCCCCGCTACACTTCTTTTCCCGTGTTGCCATGAGAGCGCTTGACGCACGCGTCCGTCCACTTCGACAGCCCAGCTCAGAATTAAGGCGACCCCTGGCCAGAAGCGGGAGACCCAGGTTCGATTCGCGTCCCGGTTTACATTTTCACTTGTCGCCATTGTTTAATTTCAATGCTTTAATGCAGCCACTGTCAATCCTTTCCTCCTAATTCTTTTTCCTTCCCAGCCTTCATCAATAATTTGCAAATACTGTATTTGTTACGCAGAATAGAAATCAAACGATACAAAAGCTAACAAACATGTTCTTGATGCCTTTAAATGAGACATATGCTGCAACAAAACAGGAACAGTATATAGACTACCTTTAACTCACATTTCACATATTGACATTTACCCAGTGGATGAATGTCCTGGATCATTTGTTTTGGTCTGGGTTCGAATCCCCCCTCGGGCATGGATATTTGTGCCGTCCTTAGTGTTAGCTAGTTCATAGGTAGTTTGTAAGTTTAGGGACTGATGACCCCGTAGTTAAGTCCCATAAGCTATACAAGCATTCATTTGTTTTCGATAATTTACACCCTCCACTTCTATGAGGCACATCATTGATTGCTAATTGACGACAGCAATGGTAAGCAGTGTGCTCGGCTCTGTGGGCAACAAATCAGCTCAATCTTTCTGCGCTACGCAGAGTTGACCGCGCGGTCTGAGGTACCATCTCACGGATTGCGCCACTGCTCCCGCCGGATATTCAAGTCCTCCCTCGAGAATGTGTGTATGTGTGTGCGAGTGTGTGTGTGTGTGTGTTGTCCTTAGCGTAAGTCAAAGTTTCAGTAGCGTTTAAGCACCGATGACCTCAGCAGTTTGTTTCCTTATTGTAAAAAACTTTTTTTGCGCGTAGAAACAGCGATCTGTACAT
Source organism: Locusta migratoria (assembly GCA_026315105.1). Classification (NCBI taxonomy): domain Eukaryota; kingdom Metazoa; phylum Arthropoda; class Insecta; order Orthoptera; family Acrididae; genus Locusta; species Locusta migratoria. The sequence continues at coordinate 560,707,385 of CM048755.1, read as the reverse complement.
AACCGCCCCAGCACGAGTTCTTCATGAAAGCTTGAAAACTCTGCCACTTGCAGGCAATTAACAGCGAGAGAAACGATACACCATTCACAATTCCTCGTGAATAAACAATTTAATAAGTAATTATTAGCTTCCAGTGAGATCGACTATCACTAAATGTCGAATCCAAGCTGAAACTGAAAATTTTCTGCAGTAACAAACAAGAATATAAGTGACCGGTTTGTGTAGTACGCTTACCAGTCCTATAGGCACTGTCATATTCTGAGGCTAAGCCAAGCGATGATGGTCTTTCCTGTCCCCCATTGTTTTCATTTAACAACTGCATTTCTCGCAATGGATCTGGAAACCAGAAAATTAAGTTAAACCTCGATTAATATCTACCAGAACTTTAGGCCCAACTAGCCATACACCATCAAATGTTCGTAAATCTATCGGACCAAACTACATGCTCATCAGTCCGTAGCTTACAAACTACTTAAACTAAGGTAAACTAACCTAAGGACAACACACACACACACACACACACACACACATCCATGCCCCAGGGAGGACTCGAACCTCCGACGGCGAGCAACCGCACGCTCCGCAGCGAGCCGCTTTAGACCGCTCGCCTAGTCCACCGCGGCCCATACAGCATCATGTTTCACTAATTCGTCTCTCTCGTCACATTTGATGTTGCGTTTTATTTTGTCATATAAAATGTTTGTAAACCTAAGGGGCCAAACAGGTTCAAAGGTTCAAATGTTTGTTAAGCTTAAGGGACTTAACTGCAGGGTCATCAGTCCCTAAACTTACAAACTACTTATGAACTACCTTATACTAAAGACGACACAAACATCCATGCCCGAAGGAGGATTCGAACCCCCGACGGGGAGCGGCCTCGCGCATCCTAGCATAGGGACTCAATGCGCTTGGCCACTCCGCCGCGGCTCCAACGGGTGAGGTCGTCGATTACTAGACTTACAGTCTACATAAACTAAATTATACTAAGGACAAGAGGTACAACCATAAACGAGGAAGGACTCGTAACTACGACAGGAGCGGCCGCGCAATCCGTTACATGGAGCCTCAAACCGTGCGAAGTTCTTGTTTGATTCCACAGCATTATAGCCGTAGACCGAGCCACATACAGTTTTCTGAGACTGTATCCTCCGACACACAAAAAATTGTCAACTGGGGCAAGAGAGTGCGTTATTCAACAATGTATCCGCCATACAAAAAGTGTCACGCGGGAATGGCCGTGTGGTCTTGAGCGCCAATTTAGGAATCGTGTCCCCCCTCGCGTCGGAGGCCCGGGCTGCTTGCGCATGTGTGTGTGTGTGTATGTGAGTATGTTTCTTTAGTTTAAGTTAGTGTAAGTAGTTTTTAAGTCTAGGGGACCGATGGCCACAGAAGTTTGATCCCTTAGGTTTACAAACATTTGATTTAATAGAAAAAATGTTAAAGCAAGCAAGAGAGTGTAGAGTGCGTTATTCAACTATTTTTTACCTAACACTTGGTCTGTGGATCACGTATGGAGCTGTAATCAGTGACTATTTTATTGTTGCCTCAAAACACTATTTGTGATAACACGTATTGTGGAAAATATTCTAAGGTCATTCCCCTATACAAGAAGGGTTGACGATGAAATGTGAAAAAAAAATGGCAATTGACCCTTAATAATGAGTAATGAGAAGTCATCCATATGACCGCTAAAAGAAGCCTGTTCAATTTTATTTACACAATAAATCAGTCAGAACTACAGGCCGTAAACTCAACTAAATACGTAGGAGTAACAATTACAAAGAGCTTAAATTGGAAAGAACACACAGAAAATATTGCAGGAAAAGCGAACCAAAGACTACGTTTCGTTGTCAAACACGTAGAAGATGCAACAGTTCTACTAAAGAAACTGCCTACACCACATTTGTGCGTCCAATATTGGAGTATTGTTGCGCATTGTGTGATACTCACCAAGTGGTATTGACCGACGATTTACAGAAAGTACAGGAAAGGGCAGTTCTTTTTGTATTATCGCGATATAGAGGAGAGAGTTTCATTGAAATGATGCACGAGTTGAGGTGGAAATCATTAAAAGAAAGGCTTTACTCGTTGCGACGAGATCTATTTGTTAAATTTTTTTCCCAACCTTTCTACAGATTTTGTTAGCACCCACCTACATAGGAAGACATGATAATCAAAATAAAATAAGAGAAATCAGATATTAGAGAATGGAACTGTGGAGAAACTTCTTAATAGCTGTTCGATGAATTCTCTGCCATGCTCTTGAAAGGTATATTATAGTGGGTGTGTTGGAAATACAAGGTAAGGTAGGGGGGAGAAAGGACGGTATGCAAATGGTTTGTTCACTTGATATTAAAGGAAAGGCGTGGCTGACCCAACATCGAACATTTAATTAATTCATCTTTTAGTTTCCAAGTAATAAAACCCATCCAAAATTGTGGAAATGGGGGTTAACTAATTTTAATGATTTGAGTAAAGAAATTTGTTTTGACTCGTTTTATTTTCTGAAGTCAAATGAACGTCAGAGTTGAAAGCAAGATACACATACAATTGAACACAGAACAAGTTATACGAATTTTTTAAAAAAAATATACACTCCTACAGCAAGTGACTGGTAAGTCGAGGATAATTGTATTTGATTCTAAACACTTGTGACAACCCACATTTAACTGGACACCTAGGCGTAATCGAGAGGACTATTCCGATATCATATTTCTGTGAGTTTACCTAACGTTTTTAAATCTGAAAACATGAATACCCATTGAAACACTAGCAAATGCACGCTATACTGTTCCAAAACTGTGCCGGCTGGCGATGTTAGCAACACGACGGCTGGGCGGCGGCTGCGAGTGTCGATGGCTGCAAGTCGCGCACCCGGATATAATTCAGCTTTGTATTCCAGATGCAATATTTAACTAATATCAGCGTACTTCGACCCCGGCGGATCATAGTACCTACGATCTCACTCGTTCGGCTATGTCGTGCCTCTACAGACAATTTACGTGTTAAACACGAATGTACTGTAGGCAGAGATTACACCAGAACTGTGACAATCGCAATTAGCACGTCGGTGCGTCTAATATCAGGCAGGCTGACCTTGCTCTCGGCTTGCCAATACTCAGCGCTATTAGCACAAATTTTGGAGCAACTCCAAGTACCGTTGCTCGAAGACAAGTATAGAACTGAGAGCAGAAGAGAAGCGTCTGCTCTCCACGGCTGCCCAAAAACCATTTTCCTTCTCTCCACTTCTAAAATCTCTCTCTCCTCTCTGCAAAGCCTCCAGGCTCCACCTATCTCTACAGAAACGACAATCCACAGCTAGGCGCCAAAATAAGTACAATCACGGCTTGCATTCGGGAGTCGGACAGCCGAACCCCCTTACTATAAAACAGCAGCCAATGGCCAGCTCTCCCGCTTTTCCATCGGTCGGGCCTCGCCCTTACGTCCAGCATTCTCATGGTAGCGGCGGATGGCCTTCAGGCACCTTAGAGAACACGGCCAGAAAGTTGTTCCCAGCAAACGACCAAACTCCCTCGCTATTATATAATTGCGGCGCCTGCCAGCTTGGCGCCAGAGACGTACAATGTCCTAGCAGGTGCTACCCTGGCGTTTCAGCTCCCCCTTCGCAAAGCATCGTACACTGCCCATGGAGGTGAATTGTATTGCTCCAGACGCTCCCGCCTAGACGACGACAGCGTCGGTGACGCTAGCCAGATACTTGGAATGCTCACACCTTATTGCTATCTGCTGTGGCCTTCAGCCGTAAGGCATCTTCCTGGAACTTCTGACCCTCATGCTCACCACCGATCGCCGTTAGCTCTGAATGCGTGTTTTCCCCCCTGCTACAGGCCTCACATAACCAAGTAACAGAATATTTCTCTTTTGCCACAAGTTATTATATCGATAACCTACGAATAATCTAATAAAATTAACAAGGTTGCGATGTCCTTTTACTGTTGGAAAGCAATGTGGCAGTACTGAAATCTCTCACACATCATGTGACTTGCAGAGTATTTATGTAGATGTAGAAAACTATGGGCCTATATCTCAGACACCGGTCAGTTACAGAGTTTTGGAACACTTTTTATGTCCGAATATTATGTCATTTCTGGAGACCATAAAATATCCTTTGTAGGAATTAACATGGTTTCCGAAAGCAACGATCATGTGAAACACAATTCATCCACGAGATCCAGAGGACATGGAGATGCCGTGTTTTTTGACTTCCACGAGGCTTTCGATTCCATTCCGCACCTTCGTCTGGTGAATAATGTTCGAGTGTATGTAATATCAGAAAAGCTCTGCGACTGTATTGAGGCGTTCCTAGCTAACAGAAAGCAGAATGTCATTCTCAATGGAGAGAAGTCTTAGACGTTTAAGTACCCCAGGGGAATGTTAAGGGACCAAATGCAAATGTTTGTAAATCTATGGGACTTAAGTACTGTGGTTATCAGTCCATAGGCTTAAAAACTACCTAAACTAACCTAAGGACAACACACACAACCCATGACCGTGGGAGGACTCGAACTTCCGACGGGGATCAACCGCGCGCTCCGAAACAAGGCGCCTCAGAGGGCACGGCCATACCACCGCATATATATAATCGGATGTTCAATGAGCCTATTTGCGGATGAGCGAGAAGTCGCAACACTGGAAAACGGTAGCGAAATGCAGAAGGATCTGCAGTATATTGACGCATGGCGCAAGGAATGGCAATGGAGCCTCAACAAAAATAAGCGCAAACTCTTGCGTTTACATACAACGAAAGACATTTTATTATATGCTTACGCAATAGCAGTACAAACCATGGAGGTTGTTACTACCATAATAAAATATCTGGAAGTAGACATAAGGGGTGATCTGAAATGGAAGGACCATATAAAATCAATAGTGGTAACGCAGATGCCAGACTGAGATACATTGGAAGAATCCTCATGAAGTGTGGTCTCTCAACAAAGGAGGTAGGTTAGCAGGTAGGGTTAATGGAAGACATGGAGAAAATTCAACGAAGAGCAGCACGCTTCGATAAGAGCTAATTTAGTTAGCGCGCAAGCGTCGCAAAGATGATTAGCAAACTCCAGTGGCAGACGCTGGAAGAAAAACGTTCTGTCTCGAATTTCCGAGAGCGAACGTGTCGTGAACAGTCAACCAATAAATTGCTTCCTCCTACGAATATCACGCGAAGCGGCCACAAGGCGCGGCAGAGCGGCCGAGCGCTTTGAGGCGCTATGCTACGATGCGCGAGGTCGTTCCCCGTCAGGTGTTCGAATCCCCCCTCGGGCATGGATGTTTGTGTTGTCTTTAGTATAAGGTAGTTCTTAAGTAGTTTGTAAGTTTAGGGACTGATGACCCCGTAGTTAAGTCCCATAAGCTTTACAAATATTTGAACTTCTTTTTAAATATAAGATTACAGAGATTAGGGCACACACGTAGGCATACACGCAATCATTTTTTCTGCGAACCATACGCGACAGGATTAAGAGTGGCATCGTACACAAAGCGCCCTCCGCCCCGCATCGTGAGGTGGCTTGCGAAGTAGGAGTGCGATATGGATTAGAACCAAATAATTAGTGTATCTGTCAGAATAAGAGTCTATAAATTCCTAATTTAATTTCAACTTCTCTGGTTTCAAAAATGTTCAAATGTGTGTAAGCCTACGGGACCAAACTACTGTGGTCATCCGCCTCTAGACTTGCACACTACTTAAACTAACTTAAATCTTTCCTAAGGACAACATACAAACTGAGGGAGCAGCAGCGCAGTACGTGACATGGCACCTTTTTTATTTTATTTTATTTTATTTATTTGTATATTTTTTCAAGTAGATCGGCTCTTTGCGGTCGTTCTGTTGTCTTTGTTCTATATTGTTCGTTGAAATCTTGGCTCAGTTTCTTTATTGCAGAGAGATTGCTCTGAGCTACCACGCCGACGCCTAGAACTGAACGGCCACTCCCGCGCGGCCTGTTGTGTTTTAAGAATTGAGCAACTTATTTGCAAGTCTCACCATTAACTTGATTCATAAAAGGCGACGTTGACTTTGATCCATCGAATAAGAACAGCAACGTGTAGATATTTAAGCAATATACGTGTAAAAGTTAAATTGGACCCGTTCTCTCGATAGTTTTTTGGTAATAAATTTATAAATAATAATAACCTACAGATACTTCCAGTGAAGTAAGGCATTTGAAGACTGGATCCTGCATCCTGAATAAACAGTTTCCTATTTCGTTTGCTGATATCGAGTTATGCATTTGATCCTTAACTAATACCCACGCGCAGCAGTAATACCCAGCATCTGACAATAGTAATGTCACCTTCAAGCGGTCTGTGCAACTCTCCTTACTCTCGTAATAAATTACATTATCTAACATTCCACAGTTTGATCAACTTCATAGGCTCTTAATTTTCTTGAAGGACAAGGTAGCCGTCGAACGGTGCGTAGCCGGCCGCGGTGCTGAGGGGATTGAGGCGCTCCAGTCACGGTCTGCACGGCCACTACGGTCGGGGATTCGAATCCCCCCAAGGGCATGGATATTTGTGCCGTCCTTAGGATTAGCTAGTTCGTAAGTAGTTTGTAAATTTAGGGAATGATGACCCCGTAGTTAAATCCCATAAACTATACAAACATTTGAACATTTTTTGAACGGTGCGTAAATATAATGAATTTGTTCCCTCGACACTGCGGGATGGAAAGTGTATTATAATCTAATGGGCAACTGCATGAGTGATAGCTACTGCATTGAAAAGACAACACTCCTGCCACCAAGGTGAGTGTAGTAACTCGGTAACTAACTTGAGGATGTTGATTAATCGCGGGCCCGTGCCAGCATGATAGTCTAGCGCCAGTTGGTCTAGACACGACCACATTCTCTTTCATTTCGGCTAGGCTGCGCGTCCGATGCATTAGTCATCAGGAATACTACATACACTGAGCTTGTCTACATCTACATAAGCACTTGTGTGGTTCAAGACACTTACGGTAAAGCTATGATTCCCCTTTCCTGTTTCATGGCTTGTTTAGAGAATTATTGTCAATAGAACGCCTTATTAGCTCTTATTTCTCGACTTTTGTCTTTGACGTCATTTTGGAGTAGTCATATATTGACCGACTCTTACTGGAACCTACTCTGTCGAAATTTCTATAGTAAACCTATGTGTGCCTCAGAGCTTCTCTTTTGTAACATCTGAAACTGCCTATTGTAGAAAACGTCCGTAAAACTCTCACACCGATTAAACGACCCCGTGGTGAAAAATGTCCGCCTGCCTTTATCTTGTCTCATCTATTAATGTAACCTGGTAAAGGTCCCAGACTGTTGAGCTATAATGAAAAATCGATCAGATAGTGTCCTGCAAGCAGCTTCTTCCTTGAATCGATGAAATGTCCCTGGAATTCTTCCCAACAATTTCAGCCTGTCATCTGAATTTCCTACTGTTATGTGATCATTCACCTTAGGCCGCACAAAGTACCGTACTGGTCACAACTCGACACGAGTCGCCGGTCGGTCTACGAGGCAGCTTCGATACGCAGAAGTTACACCAACTTCACTTAAAACACACGAGTCACCTTCTCCAATACTGATCCCTTCTCAGGAGATTATCATCCTTTCGGTCTCTTAAAAAAAAAAAGACCTTTAATGATCGACGGTTCCTGTTGGAGAAAGATGTGTATCAGGCAGTTGCGGACTTCTTCAGGCAGCAGGATACTGTGTTACCAAATGGTTGTTTTCAACCTGATTCGTTGGTGCGATGATTAGCTCAATATTCATATAGATTCTGTCCAATTGGCACACCGATTCTGAACTATTACGCCTCCTGATGGAAACCTTTTGATCATCTCTTATGCCGTATGTCGTGCACGCATCTCTTTCTTCAAGAATTATCATTCGCTTGATACTGGATTATACGCTGAATTTATGCGCGGATTATCATCGGGTTTGGAAATCAAGTCGCTAAATTTCAGAATACGAATCCAGTAATCGCTTTATTACACGAACAAAGGCGATGAAAACATGGGAATAACAACCGTAGAACCGCAGAAATGTTTACCATTCAAAAAATCGCACTGACGTGTTTTACGGCCCACTTTAGATTTGTAGTTTTGTAAGTTTTTGCAAACATTTTCGACCAAACTAATAATCTAAATAATAAAAAATTAATTAATAAGAATGTCTGAAACCCTTTTAGGGGGAAAAAATTAGACAGTGGCGGGTTTCGAAACACTGACCTTTTTTTTTCTTTTTTTCGTCTGGTAGATCTATGGTTCGCCGTCGTTCGTTCAGTTTGTTCTTTGTTGTTGGTTGTATATTTGGCTCAGCTTTTTTTTTTATTACAGAGGGCGTTCAACCCCCTGACCGGGCGCGCTGAGCCACGGCGCCCGGCACCTTCAGCGGCACAGTCCAACGCATTGCCCACTATGCTACAGCTGACAGAAGTTATATTCTTTAATTTCATACTATTCATGGTCGTTGTTAACTGATGCTAATATGGCATTTGTAGACACTAGATTATCATATATCGTACGAAGGACGACGTCTTTTGTTAATTCTTCAGTGCGCCATTGCTTTGAAATGACAACGTGCAAGTTACAATAAGAAAATCATGAAATACGCAACGCAAGATGGCGTAGGCTATGCCACAGAGTCCTGGGCGAGGATTGTCACGTGACATCTGCGAACGGCTGGTTTTCGTTAATTCAGTGGAGGGTGTCAAAACTCCGTTATTTTTGCAAATATGTCTCAAACAACACGAGATATGAAAAAAAGCATAAGGGAGCAAAGTTGTACAGAATTTTCTCCTCTACAAATTCGTTTATTCAATTTTCGTGTCAGACGAACGGTTTATTTGCAATTAAAATTACATTACAAACGGCTTTTTTGGTATTACTAAGGTATTTATTGTCCGAAATATTTCAAAAAGCTAGGTTCTGGTCTCTGGTAGCCAACAATTATGTCTGTAAAATTTGGTGTCGATCGGTTAAACGGTTCGACCTAAAAAGTGAGAACATGTTACAGCCAGACAGAATTCGTCAAATCGCCATTATTTTTGCAAATATCTCTGCAACGATGCAAGATATAAAAAAAACATAATAGAGCTAAGTTGTAGAGAATTTTCCCCTCTACCAATTAGGCTATTCAATTTTCGTGTCAGATGAGCGGTTTGTTGGAAATTACAATTATATTACAAACGCCTTTTTTGTATTACTACCGTATTTTTTGTCCGAAAAATTTTAAAAAGTGAGGTTCTGGTCTCTGGCGGCCTACAATTATGTGTGCAAAATTTGGTGCTGATTGGTTGAGCGGTTCGTCTTAAAAACAGGGAACACGTTACGGACAGACAGACAGACGGACAGACATACATACATCCCAAAATCGTCGTTATTTTTGCAAATATCTCTGAAACGATACGAGATATGAAAAAAACATAAGAGAGGAAAGATGTAGAGAATTTTCTCCTCTACAAATGTGGTTATTCAGTTTTCGTGTTAGATGAATGGTTAAGCCGTTATGTGCATTTAAATTTCTAGCTGTCAAAAGACGATCGCAAAGTCCCACTTTTAGTGTTACTACCGTAACCTAAAGGGGGCCAAAAAGTAAGTATGTTACTGCTACTTCACTGTTTCTAACCTAGAGCAGAGAGCACTTAGCGGAATCTGACTTCTTAGCGAAATACAAACAAAACAGTTAAAAAAACCAAAAATAATTGTTATTTTATCTCGTCTTCTTCAGTATCCATTAAGTTTGTTAAGGTTCTCGTGCTTGGAAGCGACCGTTTATCTCTGAGTACCGTCAAAACATCGTGACTTAAAAGTCACTCGCTGAAGTCCGGCCACGAGCATGGATGTTGATTTTAAATGTGGGCTATTTGTTTTTGATATTTATTCGCCACAGTTTTATCACCCACGTGCAGCATCAGTGATTGCTACCTTGACGTCTACTCTGATAAGCTCTTACGCAGCAACTAAGGTAACAAATCAGTTTGATCTTGTTGTGCATACCAACAGCGGTCTGTACCTAAACGTTCCGGCGTGATGTATTCATTAGAGCTAGAAATCTCCACGACTTCATTGACACGTAACATCGAGAGAAACAGCGTACGATGCAGAATTTCGTCCGAAAGAACAATTTATCAGGTTATTAGTGGATGAAAGTGATGCCCGTAATCAATTAAGATGACATATTCCTTGTGCAATTCTACATGTTCCTCATAAAGGACAACTTAAAAAAATAAAAGAGAGATGAGATTTATACTGTTTTGGGCTAATTGATCTGACATATAATCGACATAATCAGTCATACTGAGAATATCAAAGACATTAGGCACAGCACATTACATGAATACTGTTATCCTTCAAATGTTCAAATGTTCAAATGTTTGTTAAGCTTATGGGACTTAACTACGGGGTCATCAGTCCCTAAACTTACAAACTACTTATGAACTACTTACGAACTAGGACGTCACAAATATCCATGCCCAAGGGGGGATTCGAACCCCCGACCGTAGTGGCCGTGCTGACCGTGACTGGAGCGCCTCAGTCACCTCGGCCACCGCGGCCGGCTGTTATCCTTCATATACCACATTCTGACATGCACGTAAAGACAAAATAAAATAAGACTGTCATGAAAAGTGTTTCCAGTGTTTCGTGGTAATCTAACTAGCAAAGGGGTGACTACATAAAAATTCTAAGCGAGCCATAGGATCAGAAAACCACAGAGAAGGGGATAATGGCTTTCAGGAAAGAGCACAAAAACTTCCAAGACGCCTCGTTAGACAAAGGGAAATTAAAGAATCGGCATTTCAGAACCTCATCAGAAAGAATCTGTCTCTAAGATAATAATAACTGTGTTCAAATGTTTGTAATCTTATAGGACAAAACTGCAGTGGTCATCGGTCCCGAGACTTACAAACTACTTAAACAAACTTATGCTAAGCACAATACACACACCCATGCCCGAAGGAGAACTCGAACCTCCGACGTGGCGAATAGAACCGCACGGCCATTCCTGCGGGGAGATCTGTTTCTGAATGATGTAGTATCGGGACACTATATTCCTCAGTTTCTCATTACTTCTGATGACGTTAGGTTCACTCTGGGCAATGCGTAAGCCACATAACATTCTTCATTATGGATTCATTGAAACCCGAGTCATATTCGCCGTTTTCGGATTGTCCCATCAATGATTTTTGTAACTAAGTTGAAACTGAAACTGTGTTATCTACGTTATGAGGGCCACCCTAGCGGCGATTGAGTATCGTGTTCTCCAGTATTTCCGTTTCAAAGTAACGTTGCTCACACAAGATCTCCTAAAGATATCTTTTGTAAAACATCAATGTCTGTCTTCCAGAGCTTAGGACTCACCTAGTCCTACAGTGTAGTACTTCATTCATTTCTATTTCTTGACACATATTAACAATAAATCCACGTACACTCTGAAACAGATAAAGACGCACCACGGAGGAATTATTCGAATATAACTGTAATCGGTAGATGATATGCACATTTACAGACTAACACTTTATTAAAATTTCAGAAAAATTGGAAAAATTATTAAAGATAAAGTGCTTCACAAATTGAACAAGTCAATAACTCGTTGGTCCTCCTCTGACCCTTACGCAAGCCGTTATTCGGCTTGGCATTGACTGTTAACTATTGTATGTCCTGCTGAAGGATATCATGCCAACTTCTGTCCAGTTTTTGCGTCAGCTCAAAAACATCCAGCGATGACTATTGGGCCCTACGTATATTGCTCCAAACGTTCTCATATGCAGATTCAGTGATCTTGCTGGCCAAGGTATGGTTTAGTGAGCGTGAAGACAAACAGTAGAAACTCTTGACGTTTGCACGTAAACATTAGCTCCCTGAAATGTAAGCCTAGTATGGCTTACCAACAGGGGCAACAAAACTGGACGTAGAATATCTTCGACTTGCCGCTGTGCTGTAAGTGTGTCGCCGTATGGCAATGCGTCCTGCAATTAAATGAATGGCACCCCAGACCATCACTATTGGTTGTCGGGTCGTATCCCACCCTAGGGCTGGTTTAGGTTCACAACTTACAGTGAACAACTATCAGTTTGGTATCCCACCACTGTGTGGGACGTCTCCACATACTCTTTGCTAGTCACCGAGGCTCTATTCGAGGCGTGACTAGTCACTGAAGAAGACGTTTCTGCTCCACTCATATTCTAGGCCTAATATGCCCGACATCACTGCAAAAGGGTTTGCTGATGCACAGAGGTCTGTGGTAGTCGGCGGAGAAAGAGGAACTGTGAGGCCCCTTCCTCTTTCTCTGAGCCGCCTATTGTAGGTCCTTGTGGCCAGCTGAGCACCTGTCGCACGTGAGATCGATGATAATGATGAATCCGGGGCTCTGAGTGCGTATCTGAGGATTGATCGGTCCTCATCTTCTGTCGTCTCTGTAGGTCGATCTCTTCCTTCTTGGCACTGTGGTTTTGCATGTTTCACCTAGTCTTGCAAGGAGCGTGGAATGGTGGCATCGCTGCTGCTGAAATGTCGTACTACAACCGGCTTCTTGGAACATAAATGTACGTCCTCTGCCAAATGACGCTATTTGCGTATATTGTGAACGCGCTTGTATCCAGGGCATACGATCCAACTGATTACACGGAACGACATTCGTAAAGAGTTTAAGCACTGATTTCGACATGTTATCGCAAACTGTGTGAGCTGCTAAATAAACATACCAAACTTTAGTGAAACTATGGAGTAATTAAGAATTAGGAAATAAACTAGACGCGAAACAGCTCAGTTTCACCATGGGAAACTTTTTTTTTTTTAATAAGAAGTCTTCAGATAGATGAGTACGTATTCCGACAATGTAGTAATCATGTTAAGAACCTTCAGTGCAAAGAATGTTGATTTTCATAAATCTTTTCAACTTCCGATCCCTGTTGATAACACTTAACGAAATCGTGCAGAATAAACTGCTTCGCAGTGTAGCATAATGCAAAGATGGGCAGGCAAAAAAGATTCTCTTAGCCTGCTTAGGTGGGTCATAGCTTACTTTGTATGGAAGTGAAGCGTCCTGCCCGCTATACTGATAACGTGTGGCGGCTTACCTGCCTACCTACGAGGCGCGTCCAGAAAGTAAGTTCCGTTTGATAATAAAATGAAATTGTACACAGATACAGAAGAAACTTTTATTGCAGACAATTCTACAACTCTTTAACTACTTTTCCACATAACTGCCGAAAGTTTGCAGGCATTTGTCATTGCGTGGAACCAGGTTTCGTATACCTTCTTCATAGAAATCTGCCGCCGGTGTCTTCATGCATCAGTGATCGTGAAATTTGGGGGAAGTCCATAGCGAGAGCGCTAATCGTAAACCTACGGTTTTCCTGGATCTTGTCATCAATCGCGTGAACCAGTTCTTCTGTAACCAAAGGTGGACGCCCACTTCGTTCTTCATCGTGCTCATCACTACGCCAGCCATTGAACTGTCGGACCCATCTTCTCACCATCGAATCACTCATCGCATTTGGTCCGTAAACTTCACAAATTTGCCGATAAATTTCACTTGGTTTTACTTTCCTCGCATTCAGAAACCGAATCACCGACCTGATTTCACAGGCGGCGGGATTTTCAATCAACGCCGACATTTCAAACAAGCACAACAAAGCGTACGTAACTGACAGCGATCTCCAAATGGCGCACGTTGTTTTCCTTGATACACATCGTCTACAGCTCATGTGCGGAACTGCAATCGCAGCGCTGCAGCGGAGATAAATTGAAACGGAACTTATTTTCTGGACGCGCCTCGTATCACCTAGAAAGCATCAGAAGCTTAAAAGCGGGCTATGTACACCTCTGATTCACTCGCTGCTACACTGCTGCTTATTCTTTCTCATTTGCTGCCCCTACTAATCCATATCGATAAAACTAATATCAAAGTAGATTAAATTGGAAACGCGCTATAGAATCGATGTAGTGCTGAGAGTCGACGTGTAGCATGTGACTGCAACGCCATTTAGTAGTCCCTGGTTTCAGTGTAATTTCTGATCCTAGTCGTATGAAAGATGTATCATGTCAATTTGTAAACTTTTGTTTCGTCATCCTGTATAGTAATGAAAGATAATCAGTTTTCAATTATCTGTCGAAACTTTCCATTTTGAGACGGTTGCTTGTCATGAACTTCAGAAGTGATTTATTCGTTTTAGGCGACAAACAAACAACCAGCCAAACCAGTTGGTCATTTCTGAGGGCTTCCCTTGTTATCCACCGACGTTCCGTACTTTGTTTATGAACAATATTACCTCTGAGTGCTAAACACCGACTGCGCCCTCATCGCACTATTGTTGTAACGCTCACCTGAGCAGTTCTCCCAACTGCAACCGGCTGGTTCTCAGCCGGCTGGCGACGACCACTTACGCAATACTACGTGTGAAACACTGTAACTACCTACGATCTAATGCTACCAACGTGATATGTCCAAATGAACTTCCATTATAACATTCACCGAGTTATAAAAACTCGATCATCATGCATTTTGTCTTATTGCGTTACTTTTTGTTATCTATAAAGCACGCGCCTATCCGCAAGTTACGTATCCTCTTTTTTGGCCCACTTTAGGTTATGGTAGTAACACTAAAAGTGGGCCTTTGCGATCGTCTTTTGACAGCTCGAAATTTAAATAAAAACAACGGCTTAACCATTCATCTGACACGAAAACTGAATAACCGAATTTGTAGAGGAGAAAATTCTCTACAACTTTGCTCTCTTATGTTGTTTTTTTTCATATCTCGTATCGTCTCAGAGTTATTTGCAAAAAAACGGCGATTTTGGGATGTATGTCTGTATGTCCGTCTGTCCGTAACGTGTTCCCTGTTTTTAAGACTAACCGCTCAACCGATCAGCACCAAATTTTCAACACATAATTGTAGGCCGCCAGAGGCCAGAACCTCACTTTTTAAAATTTTTCGGACAAAAAATTCGGTAGTAATACAAAAAAAGGCGTTTGTAATATAATTGTAATTGCCAACGAACCGTTCATCTGACACGAAAATTGAATAGCCTAATTGGGAGAGGGGAAAATTCTCTACAACTTAGCTCTATTATGTTTTTTTCATATCTTGCATCGTTGCAGAGATAATTGCAAAAATAACGGCGATTTGACGAATTCTGTCTGGCTGTAACATGTTCTCACTTTTTAGGTCGAACCGTTCAACCGATCTGTACCAAATTTTACACACATAATTGTTGGCTACCAGAGACCAGAACCTCGCTTTTTGAAATATTTCGGACAAGAAATACGTTAGTAATTCCAAGAAAAGCCGTTTATAATGTAATTTTAATTGCAAATAAACCGTTCGTCTGACACGAACATTGAATAAACGAATTTGTAGAGGAGAAAATTCTATACAACTTTTCTCCCTTATGGTTTTTTTTTTCATATCTCGTATCGTTTGAGACATATTTGCAAAATTAACGGAGTTTTGACACCCTCCATTGAATTAATGAAAACCAGCCGTTCGCAGATGTCACGTGACAATCCTCGCCCAGAACTCTGTGGCATAGCCTACGCCATCTTGCGTTGCGTATTTGATGATTTTCTTATTGTAACTTACACGTTGTCATTTCAAAGCAATGGCGCACTGAAGAATTAACAAAAGACGTCGTCCTTCGAACGATATATGATAATCTAGTGTCTACAAATGCCATATTACATCAGTTAACAAGGACCATGAATAGTATGAAATTAAAGATTATAACCTCTAATGGTCAGCTGTAGCACAGTGGGCACTCCGTTGGACTGTGGCGCTGAAGGTCAGTGTTTCGAAACCAACCACTGTCTTAAACTTTTTTTTCCCCTAAAAGGGTTTCAGACATTCTTATTAATTACTTTCTTATTATTTAGATTATTATTTTGGTCGAAAATGTTTGCAAAAACTTATAAAACTACAAATATAAAGTGGGCCGTAAAACACGTTAGTGTGATTTTTTTTACAGATAACGCATTTCCGCATTGCAGCGATATATCGCCAGCGGCTGAGGGCGAGAGGGCAGATATTTTTCTTTTTCGAATTTTCCTCATATTCTACATCTACATTTATAATTTGCGACCCACCTTATGCTGAGCGACAGAGGGTACTTTATATACCACTGTCACTTGTTCCTTTTCTTGTGCCAGACGTGAATGGCTCGCGGGAGAAACGTCCACTGGTAAACCTCCGTGTGGGTTCGCATGTCTCTAATTTTAACTTCATGGTCTTTTCCCGGATAAAAACAGAAAAAAGCAATATATTGGTCGATTCTCATATATTCAGAAAATTAATGGTCTTACAGCACTCCGTTGACGTCAGGCTCTCATCCAGGGGCCCCTGCCGCCGCCGAAATATTTGGACTTACACTAGATACAATGGAATTTTTCTACTAGTAATATGATTTATTATTATCATTATTATTATTATTAATTCTTAGTAATATTCTTAATAATTTTCAATCTTGATTATGATTGAACGCCAACTGCAGAAGTTAAAAAGCTGAAAAACAGCAAAGGAAGATTCATGTAGAGTTGATGGTGAACAGTTTAAAAACATTTCTAAACCTGAATATGTATAAAGATTTCAGTGTAGTTATATAGGGTGAATCTGAATTCGCGCACTCGGGCTTCGCAGTGCGATTCCTCACATGCTAGCAATAAAATAATGTCTCTCACAAAATTTCGTCCTGCGCATATTTCCGGCAGTAAATGGACGTTGAAGATTGAAATGGGTGTGTGTCCAATACGTCAGTGTGTTTCAGAATTACACTCCTACACCAACAAACGTCTATGGGATGTGGGAGGTGTCTTGAGGAACAAAATGGGCATGGAAACCCATGACCGGAGACGCCATTCAACGACGCTATGGGCAGTCCATGTTACAGACACTATCTCCTGCCGCTAGACATCCCCTCCAGCAACTTCGACGCTCTGTAGCGTCATTGGACGAAGTTTCCGGGCATGGGTTTCTATGCTCACTTTGTTCCTTAAGACACCTCCCACGTCCACTAGAAGTTTGTTGGTGTAGTAGTGTATGTCTCTAATTTTAACTTCATGGTCTTTTCCCGGATATACACAGAAAAAAGCAATATATCGGTCGATTCTCATATATTCAGAAAATTAATGGTCTTACAGCACTCCGTTGACGTCAGGCCCTCATCCAGGGGCCCCTGCCCCCGCAGAAATATTTGGACTTACTCTAGATACAATGGAATTTTTCTACTAGTAATATGATTACACTTTTATATATAAAAAAGTGTAACTGTAAATAGTGTAAATGTAAACAGTGACAGCAAGTGGCAATGTGCTACAAACCACACATGAAGAGGACAACAAAATACTTGGCGACTGAGGATACTTTAAAATAAAGCGAAACGCGTCTGTTCTCAAGTACACTAATTTATAGTTGCATAAGGCTGTCAGCTAACCTATTCAGACTGTCCACAAGAAGCGTTTGCTGACAATTTCCAACAGCTGTACAACCGATACCAGAAGCGTATGTAGCCAATGGCGATTACTTTGGAGGCCAGTAAAGTTATTTTGTTTTTAACCCTTCTTTCCTATATTTCCTGTGACCATTCACCGAACTTTTCAGACGCACCTTGTACGAGAGTACTAACTTTCTCAGCGAAATAGTGTTGGATAAAAACGTTTAGATTTCCACCTTCCCTGTCTCATCTTCCATTTGATGGCCGTTATGATTTTTTTTTTTTTTTGCAAAATTAGCAACTAACGTTATTCATTTACTGATTTAAAGACCAAAACTGTGTAGAATATTCTGTTAATTCGGTAGACAAAATTTTACTTCCGGATTGGTTGAACGCTACACACATGGTATTCTTGTCGCTCATTTTGGCTTTTTTCGTTTTTTTTTTTTTTTTTTATTTTTTTTTTTTTTTTTTATTTTTTTTTTTTTTTTATCCATGAGGCTTAGCAGCTGTCGTGTCCTTTCCGTACGTCAAAACTTAGCTCAGCACATACGTGACATACCGTGGTGAACAGTGCTCTTGAACCTCGCTCATTCATACTGCTGGCGGTTGAATTTTCATTTTGACCGCTCGAGTAATTTTCATTGTTTCTTATCGCTCTTGCTAAACCAAAAGATTGTCCTTCCTTGTATTAAAATGAATTAAATTTAATGGAAATAGCAGTGACACATTGCTCCACGGACACCGCAGTCTATGGCGACCCATCACTTTTCTACTTCCCACGCCGAACCAAACGTCTATTTTACGGATTTTTCCTTGGTGGTCGCTCCAGTACAGAAGACAGATGTGTAACCCAAATGTCTGTGTGCTGTCTAAATCGTGGATTATGTAAACATGGAGAAATTCATTACATAGCAATTATGAGGAGCAAGTGAACCAGACGAGGACTTTGGAAAATCGCCTAAAACCACACTCAGCCTGGCCACCACCAAGACACGTCGTTACGACGCCGGGCGCATTGGAGCTACAGCCGCAACAATTTGCTGACTGGAAAAGCAGCATTTAAACGATGAGCCTAACCGGTTGGGTTCATACCTTTTTGTAGTCGTATTTAAAGCCGTATTCATGAATGCTGAAACGGCCTAAAGATTTCTGATGTGTTCTACGTTTACACTTTTCCAAACTGTGCTGGACTTCCGAACACATGATAGCGTAATCATGTAATGAATATAATGCAGACAGCTTTTGAACGCTGTACTGCACGCCTGAGCGACAGCAGTACTTGAAATTTTGCTCAAAGCTATCGATAAGTCCCATAATCGTTAGAGCCTGTTGTTTGCTGAAGCAGCAGATAAGGCAGTTACAGATTTAATCACCTGGCAAAAACAATAGTGCTTGTGACATTATCTTATATATTTGTAATTAACTTTCTATAACCGTTTATCTTCCACGCATTTGTAGTTATAAGACTTTGTGGCTGCATGTGATTGATTTAACTTTATGTTTCAGCTAACACTGCCAACAGATATTTTCCAGTCGACTGAATATATTCTACGTTCCAAATATTTTCATAGCTATGCCCACAGCCTTCACCTGAATCAATAACTTGGAATATTTTTATTGGCACTCTGAACTAGATATTCTATTTGAGTCTGGTAAAAGATTACTGCTTAAGATGACACTGTCAACAATATTTTGGTGTCTTAAGTATAAAGGCACTTTCTACGTAAATTTGAAATGTTGGCATGGAAATTGAGAATTCATTCCTTTTATCAGCAATCATTTTATGAGCTAAAAAGCATACTCTCGTGTCACTTTACATACTTTTTTTCTAAAAAAGAGAAGCTGAACGGTCATTTTAAACATGAAACTAGTACTTTAACTAAGAGAACGCAAATGGCATATTTATAGCACTTCACTTGATCGACTCATGAAAAGTTAGATTTTCAAGACACCAATACATTAGTGGCTGGCCATCAAATTATTGTTACAATATTCCATCATCAAGTTCATGTAAACAGTCTTTGCATTTGCAATGCTACAGAGAAATATTTCACCCTTATTTTCACTGAATCGTAAAAGTACTCTAGAAAAAGATTCAAATGTCTTCATAGATTTGCAGACAACCATATTCTAAGGAAAGAGCGTTTTTGGCGTGCCTGTTTTGCGACTAAGCATTTCTTCATATTGATAACAAAGAAAGACAAGAATCACAATTCCATTTCTTTAATTGCTTCTCTACATTGAACAATACAAATTTGCTAACTTAAATTCATCAAAATTTACCTTAGGTTTTATATTTATTTTTTTCAACTGGAGAAACATTTGCCATTTGTTCATCGTTGCCATGATTCTGAGTCCAGTAATTCTACATTCGAATTTTTTTCCACAGACACAGTGACTATTTTTTCCCCATAGTCAATAGACTACACACTTCCTTTCACTCACTCAGTCGATTCTTTGTATATCATAAGCACTCGATTTTAGGATAAGGCTGTAAAATACGCATTTTTGTTGCTTATCTGATAAATTGAAAAATTTAGGACTCTTTTAGTTACTTACGTGTTCCTGTTTTTGGGTGATTTTTGCCACAGGAATGTCATCTTCAAATGACCAACACCTGCTTTATTATTAATTTGGTGTTCACGACTAGTTTTGATTATTGATCAATTTGTCGATTTACAAAAGAAAGAAAATAAAGCACATGAAATACACTAGTAAACATTTAGAATTTCACTTCAGTCCTCCTAAATCTTGTCCCACCTAACAAAGAGAATCTGTACAAAATTTTAGTTCAATCAAACAACTGTAAGCTGTTGCTTACCTAACATGAAGTGTTGTCATTTTCATTCGGAATCTGATTTTTAATTTATCTTATTATTATTATTATTATTATTGTAGATATTGAATTTTCAATCATTTTCACACAATGTTAACGGGCATTAAATGTGTTTTCATTAACGGAATTTACACGTAACCATTATTTCAAGTAGTTTGTGATTTCCTATTGCTAAATTAATAGGAAAAAATGTGAATGTATCGTCTCCAAATGGTACTACCTGATGTTCAATAAATGTTGTAAGAATTTAATTAAACGTATCTGATATTACAAGATTGATACTAATATCATTATTTCATACATTTATTTAATAACATCTGTATTTTTTGTATATATATTTTCAAATCTAGGATGAATCCACTAACTATGTATGATTCTTCCGTCATTGTTTGTGATAAATAGTGCTGTTCTTGCCAAGGGTCTTCTACGTTATGTTCCTCCTATACGGTACATGTAAAATTACATTAGTATTTCATTAAACAAATCGTTATTGGGGGTTTATAAAAAATAGCAACTTAGAAAAAAATAATGTTCATTGTCTACTTGTGAGTAATATATTCTGCACATCAAGTGTTTTATAAGGAGATATAGAATACCAAAATATGCACTTTCCTTTATCCTAAACATTTTTTTTTCTTCATATACCTACACATCAAACAACATAAGCCGCTAAGTGAAACAGTCAGACAACCAGAATCCTCACAGAGTCTGACAAGTACCCGTTGTAGTTAAGGTAATGGTAATGTAGCCCACTTAGTTTTTGTAACTCTCTTACGACCCTTACACAAATTTTGTGTTCAGACAAAGTCTGCATTTACTGTTCGTTTGTCTGCCATGTTTCAAAGAATTTATTTAGTTTTCATCCACACTTTAATGTTCATCCTATTCAGATACACCACTATGCTCTTTCACTCACGATGAATATTACAGTGTTTGGTTTTCCCACCTCCTTCGCTAACCAGACGATAAATCAGCTTATACAAATGGTTTGCTGTGTAGACAGTCATGTGGTGTGTGTCATGAAATTTCGTTCATA
Source organism: Locusta migratoria (assembly GCA_026315105.1). Lineage (NCBI taxonomy): Eukaryota > Metazoa > Arthropoda > Insecta > Orthoptera > Acrididae > Locusta > Locusta migratoria. The sequence goes on along the minus strand of CM048755.1, from coordinate 560,686,088 downwards.
ATAAAGTCTGAATTTCACAAGTTTGTAATTTGATTTTTTTTTCTTTTTTCTAGTAATCTGAGCAGTGACAACAAACGCAGAACGCGGGTACCCTTTTCCTAGACCAGTAAAAACTGGTATAACAACACTGTGCTCACTTGATCCGTTTCAGTGTATACCTGCCGTAAGTAGCAAGTGCACCAAAAATATTAAGTTTTACGATTAAGAGTCATAATATTAATAAACAGTTGTTGTTTCACACATTATGAATGGAGATAGTAAAAATCGGCAGTGACGTGTATATTTATATCTTGAGCTATATACAATGTGTTACCCGGGCAATGATTCCTAAATGAACATACCTATTACTTTCTAATTTTAAATTGTTAAACATAAGTTGCAGTAGCCGTTCTTTCGCTTATGTTGGGTATGTAATATTAGATTATTTACAATCTGACTAAAGCGTAAATTGGGGGACGAATAACACAGCAGAGTGGAGGAATGTTGAGTTGATGAGTATTTTGTGAATAATATAGGAAAATAAAATACAGGAGAGAGGAGGGCAAGTCGCATTTTTCCGGGTGGCTGGTAAGGACGAAGAGATTTGGCCTTACCTTATAAGTCACCCGTGAACTAGAAGAAGGAGGTGCAACAAGCAATGATGCGGAGTCTAGATGCCACCAGTTCGACAGCGGGACATCTGGCAATCTACATCGTAACGCCGCCCCCATAACCCTCCCCCCCTTGGGTCGACGCATATCGCAGAAGCCCCCAGGACGAATTAGGAAGAGAATCACACATGCACCGCAGCCGAGGTATTGTTGCAACGATTATCTAGCTGACAGCCGCGACGGCTACGGAATACAACTTGATCGCCGTTCGGCGCGAATTAATTGGCAAACTACGGGGATGGCGCTTAGGCCTCCCCGGCAGCGAAATAGCAGCCACTGCCTACTCCCTTACGCGTATTACCATGTAACAGAACACTGACAAGATCGCCTCGACACACTGCACGGCCGCTAAAACTCAATAAGAATATCACTCTTAAAACTAGACCACTGAACGTAATAAAAGCTTAATTCACCTGGCAGGAGGTATCCAGATAAGAGTTTACAGTTATAAAGAAGCTTAATTTTGGCAGTAAGAATAGCAAAAGGTCCGTATGAACTACCGGGTACATCCTGCTGCAAAACCTTGCTACCTAGCCCACATTGAGAACTGACTGGGTTCAAATTACTCTAATAACAGGAAGTTAATGATACAGTGGCCAATATACGTAGCAGCTCACACGAAATTACACACAGACATTAATAAACAAGCCACCACAATTAAAGTTATTCCATAAAGGCGGCTAAAGAAAACATTTATGGCGCAACGAAACTTAAACATGGAAAATTGCATCTGAGCTTGTTCTCAGCATTGGTGAAAAACAAGCTTCAATTGAAGGGGGAAGGTGCTCGAAAACTACGATTTATAGGCAAGTCAAAATTATACTGAAGTTGTTTATTCAGGTCGAACACAAACAAAATGGGGAACCAATTTTGTTAATACAATAAACGTGCATCTCCTTACATAAGTTAATACTGACGATGCCAAGCAATGAGTTTAACAATAAATTACAAAGAACTTAACGCTACTCAGGGGAGGATTTACAAACAACACTCACTCGCTCACACACACGCAATGCAACAGCGAAACTCACCAAACTCAGCGTGCTGAAACGAGGCAGAAGCAAGCGCCGCTATCATAGGCGAAATTCAGCAAATCCGGAGGTACCACACATAGCAATATACAATAAAACTGAAGTGGCTCTGGTCTGTCGTGCATGATTTGAGATGGTGCGTGAGTATAGCAAGATTAAGTTGCATTTAGATTAGACCGCGGGCACACACGCTAACGGCGACACAGGTATACGTTACACGATCGCATTCCACTAAAGGTGAAATGGTTAAAAATCGGATTCATTACACGGCGGACCCTTAAGTTGCAATCTGAGAGTAAACCATCAAGGCACTGGTTTTATGAGAAGTGACGTGAATTCAGATGACTAGCTGCAAACCCCTGAAGTCGGAGTTCGGACCCACGTGGTTCCGAAAACCGATAAAAATGTATAAATTCAATTTAAAAAAGGACAATTAACTACGGCATGCAACGCCTAGGACTGCGTAGAATTTCATAAGGAAGCTACTGAGATGCAGCAACATCCGATTGGGAGCGTTCACAGAGACGGAAAAAGTCCAGTCTCAAAACCCAGAAAACTGAAATAATTAAAAAGTCTGACAAATAAAAATAAAAACTGCGGCAAGCAACCCATAGAAATGTTTAGAATTTAATAAGCAAGCTATTGAAGGAGGCTGTACAAGGTTCGGAGAGAATTACTGACTAAGACTGAGTCCATACTACAAGTTCGGAGAAGAAACAACAATACTAACAATAGGCGGGGAGAGAAGATCGCGAAATGTTAGTGGAAATCTGAAGGATACACACATAGTTACTTGCCTGATTGGCATGGAACAAACAATAGTGAAAGCTAAAGGCTTTGTTCTAAGAACCGACCACGTGGAACACATATCACTCACGGAAGGAAACGGTAAGAACAAATTTATACCCCCTGTACAAAAATGAACATATCGTCTGTTAGAAACCGGACCCTACAACGCTAGAAAGAATTTACACATTGTTCGTACACTGCCACATTATCACAAAAGGTTTGAATATACCAGGCCGTTATCAAACTGCAACTAGTAACACATACACTGTGTTTATCTGTTGTAAATCACTGGATTGAAAAACTAGAACACATTTCCCCGCACGATCGGATGGAATATTCCAAATAATGGAGCTAAGTTCAAGAGTCCAAGTGAAACATGCTAGAAAACGAAAGCGGTGGTGGGGAGAGAAGATCTCGTGACTCAGCCTGGAGAAGGCTCTTCGAGTGGCTTGTAACCAAAGAGTGTAGAAACCTCTTTGGTTTCATTAGCAGCAGGGGTTGCTAACGACTAACTATCGACTCTGAGCCAGAGAGAACCATGCAAAGCGAGCTATTACTACCCACATTCAGACAGTCATTAGATTCTCGCACATCCACTTAAAAGTAAAACAAGTACACATTCTCACAGGGACTATAATTTATTAAAATAACAAAATCCTAACAATATAACTAACATTTCAGAAACTAATATTTTAAAACATGAAATAAATATTCTATTCCTCATGCCTTCAAAAGAGTGGGGTTCTAGTTTTAACAAAATGCTAATCTAGCGACATCAAATAAATTACAATTTTATTAAAAAAAATATGGAAGAAGACAGGCGGTCGTCTTTCACTCTCTGATAAAATTGTTAAAGTCATGGCATTAGTGGAGAATTTATGTTTTATTCACACCCTCATCCAAGGTAAGAACCCACATTACTGCCCACACATAAGTGGAGACGAATAATCGAAGCATATTAGAATTTAAACACCGCACCACAACACACATGCATGCAATGAAGAGCCAAAGAAACTGGCACAGGCAAACAGAGAGATATGTAAACATCCAGAGAACGGCAACTACTATATACGACAAAAGTTGTCTGGCGCCGGTGTTAGAGAGTGACTGCTACCAATCTAACAGTTTATTACGATGTAGTTGAGTTCGAACTTGGTGTTTTAGTCGACACTCGAGAGATTGGACACAGCATCTCCGAAGTAACGGTGAGTTGGGGATATTCCCGTACGAACATTTCACGAATGCACCGTGAATCAGGTAACACATCAAATCGCTGCGGCTGGAAATATATCCTGCAAGAATAGAAGATGATCATTCAACCTCACATAAGTGCAACCCTTCTACAGATAGATTAGAGCCCACACAAAGGCATGCTGACAATCTTTCTTTGCGCGAACAATACGTGACTGGAATAGAAGGGAGAACCGATAGTGGTACTCAAGGTACCCTCTGCCACACACTGTCAGGTGGCTTGCGGATTATGGACGTAGATGTAGATTACTGCGGATTTCAGTGCTGGGCTATTAACAAGTTTCAACATGGAATTATTCAACGAAATATCAATATGGGCTTTCGGAGCCTATGCCACTCGTGTACCCTTGAAAAATGCCCTACACACAGCTTTACGCCTCATCTGCGCCTGTTAACACCGATATTTAAATTTTGATGACTGGGAACTTTTGTATCCCAACTTCGTCGCCGCTTTTGTGTCCCAGCCTCGTCGTAGGTGTCGGTGGCCGAGTGGAATGAGACCGACACGCTGGTGCAGGTACGGAGGGGAGCAGCCAGAAACTATAAACACTCGAGTAAATTAGAAAGAGATATATATTGCACAGAATGTAACAATACTTAACTTTTACATAGTACTGCAGAATGTTGATACATAGTTGTTAGAGGCCTGCCTAGTGCCTGTACAATAGCAAAGTCTTCACTGGTGCCTATCTGATTACGAAGGTCCTAACTGGTTGCTAACTCAGTCTGAAGTGCCGATGTCCTTCAGTGGTGGCCACGAGCGGAGTTGTCCCAGAGGGCGCTCGTGGCTGTCGTCGTGAGAACGCCGCGCCGTGCGTGCATGGCGGCGCGCGGCGAAAGTAAGTGGCGCGCACTTTGTACTTGTGCGACACCACACCCCTCCCCCCCAAACCGCCGCGCCGTCGTGGCGTAGGGCTGAGGGCCACGGCGACGGCACTGGGAGGAGGGCCCGGGCGGGGGCGTTACTGGTGGGACGGGCGTCGTAGCTGAGGCCGGGATCGAGACGCCGTCCGCGCCCCGGCATCTGCCTTGAGATCCTCCAGGGAACCCGCCGAAACCTGGGGAAGGGCGCACCCCCCCGCCCAGAGGGAGCAGGTCATCGTCTTCTGAGGTGCGTGGCCCAGGCGGCGGGGACACGCACGGTCCCGGAGTCCCTCTCGGTGACGCTGTCATCTGCGGCGGCGACAGCGGCGGAGTCGCGTCAATCTCCATCGGGACGATCTCGTAGTCCGGGGACGCTGGACCCGTCGACGAACGATGTGGATGTGCTCCCTGGCGGTGAACTTGGTCTGGAATCAAGAAACCGGAGACAGGATCGCGCGGCCTGTGCAAGCGCAATTGGTTTGCGTGGCGCCGCAGCTCCGACCCTGTGGAAGAACGTACAACATACATATTGCGCCCGAGCACGCGCTGAATGATGCCCGGCATCCATAGTTTCTTCTTGTTTCCAGCAAACACCCTGTACAGCACCGGCGTGGAAACCTGAAAACGCGTAGCGCCATACGAACCGACTCGGTGCGTGGGAGGCTGCAGCAGGTGAAGGAGAGTGCGGTGACGGCGGCCGTGTAGCAGCTCGGCAGGAGACGGGCCGTCACGTGGCATGCATCGATACGTAGACAGGAAAATTTGAAGAGCTTGCTGCCTGGAGTGCTGACCTTTCATCTTCTCCATGTGAGACTTGAATGTTCGAACGAAACGTTCTGCTTCACCATTGGACTGAGGGTGAAAAGGTGCAGTGGTAATATGCTGAATGCCATTCACACGACAAAACTGTTGAAATTCCGCACTAACAAACTGAGGTCCATTGTCACTGACGATAGTTTCAGGCAAACCTTCGATGCAAAACACTGATGTTAAGGCACTGATTGTACTAGACGCTGTCGTTGAGTTCATGGCAATCACAAAAGGAAACTTTCTGAAAGCGTCTACAACGATTAACCAGCACGTATTCCAGAAAGGTCCGGCAAAGTCAATGTGTAAACGTTGCCATGGTCCCTTGGGGCGTGGCCAGTCTGAGAAACGTTGCGGAGGAGCCGCCTGATGCTCCGCACAAACAGTACACTGTGACGTCATGTCCTCTATCTGAGCGTCCATCCCAACCCAGGTACAATGACGTCTGGCCAGTTGCTTTGTCCTAACAATGCCCCAATGTCCTTGATGCAGGAGGCGTAACACTTCTCGTTGCAGGGAACGAGGAACAATCACTCTTGCTTGGTCGTTGTCGGTATGCAACAACAGTACACCCTGACTTAAAGATAATGCATGACGTTGTGTAAAATAACGTCGAACCAGAGGCCGATCAATGTCTTTGGCTCTGGCAGGCCACCCTGAGCGAACAAAACGTGCTACCACACTTAGGTCTGCATCCGCAGCTGTTTCCTGTGCAACCCGACGAGAGTTCAAAGGAAAGTCTGCGACAGCGGAAGCATCTCTGGAGTCTATCTGACAACATGCCATTTCTGAAGAATCAAATGATACATCCTGGCCAACCGGAAGTCGGGAAAGTGTGTCCGCGTTGGCGTGTTTAGTGGTAGGTCGGTACAAAATCTCATACTGATAATTTGACAGTATTAAGGACCATCTCTGAAGCTTTTGTGCCGTTCGTGGCGGAATTGGCTTTGTGGGTGAGAACAACGACGTGAGAGGCTTGTGGTCTGTCAACAAATAGAATTTTCTGCCATAGAGATAATGATGAAACTTTGTGACGCCGTAAATGATTGCTAAGGCCTCCTTTTCTATCTGACTGTAATTCTGTTGCGTTGGCGTCAGTAGCTTGGATGCAAAGGCAATAGGACGATCGTGACATCCAATACGATGCGACAGAACGGCACCCAGATCGTACGACGAGGCGTCAACTGCTAACACTAAAGGCTTCTGTGGGTCAAAGGGAATCAAACATGCATCACTGAGTAGTGCAGACTTTAGTTTGTCAAAGGCAACCTGACAATCTTTAGACCATACAAAAGGAACATTCTTCCTACGTAAGTGATGCAGTGGAGCTGCATTCTGAGAGGCATTGGGAATAAACCTGAAATAATAGTTAAGCTTTCCCATCACTGCTTGCAATTCATGCACATTCTTAGGAGGAGGCAAGTCTTTGATTGCTCGAAGATGTGACTGTAAGGGATGAATTCCTTGGGCATTAATCACATGGCCTAGGTACTCTATTTCAGTTTGAAAAAACGAACACTTTGCTTTATTGCAACGTAGACCTGCTGCAGTCAAAACTTTGAAAAGGCACTCCAGGTTTGCTAAATGTTCTTCAACTGTACGTCCGGATACCACAATATCATCTAAATAGTTCGAACAACACGGTACAGAAACTGTCAGCTGTTCCAAAAAACGCTGAAAAATAGCGGGAGCGGAAGAACTGCCAAAGGGTAGGCGTTGAAATTGAAAAAGGCCCATGTGAGTATTAATGACGAAAAACTTTTTTGACTCGTCATCAAGTGGAATCTGTAAGTATGCCTCTGCTAAATCAATCTTAGAAAAGAAACGAGACTGTCCTAATTTGTCCATTAGTTCGTCAGGTCTGGGCAGGGGATAAGTGTCTACAATGGTTTGACTGTTTACTGTTGATTTGAAGTCCGCACAGAGACGAAGTTTTCCTGACGGCTTGGGTATAATTACTATAGGCGAGGCCCACTGACTCGCAGAAACAGGAGAAATCACCCCACTATCTTGCCAACGTTTAAGTTCTTCGGCAACTGAATCACGCAAGGCGATAGGCACTGGTCTAGCTTTACGAAACTTTGGAACTGCAGATTCTTTTAAAGTTACATGTGCCACGAAGTCTTTTGCACAACCTAGTTCCGGCGAAAACAAGTCACTGTATTTGTCACACAATGCATTGATTTTATCCTGAGGCACTATTGACGAAATTTGAAGCACATCTCTTTGAATTGATAAACCAAACAAGTCAAAAGCATCTAGTCCAAAAATGTTCTGTGTAGATTTGGCCTGAAGAACAACAAAAGCAACTGTTTTCGTTACACCTTGAAAAGAGGCTGGCAGGCTACATGTTCCTAGCACGGGAATATTTTGACCTGTATATGCTGTGAGCACTTGTTGTGACGGCGACAATTTTGGCGAACCCAGAAGTTCATAAGTATCTTTATTTATTAATGTGACAGCGGAACCAGTATCCAGCTGAAATTGCACAGTCTGATTGTCAATGGAAAGATTCACAAAAAGTTTTTGCTTGCGGCGCTCGACAGGTGCGCGAATGTGGGCAACGTCTGCTACGGTTTGTTTGCTGCGTCTGCGCGGGCCGCGTAGTGAAGTAAGCGGCGCAGACTCGGCACGCAGCGGATTAACCACACTGTCACTAGATGACACTACCGCCGGATCGGCGTCCGCGCAATGCGAAGCTACTCCAGATGTACTAACTACTGCACTACACTTTTGAGTAGCTACTTGGTGTCTACTGTCACTAGCTACACAGTACTGGGCACTATTACAAGGAGCTGGGACACCGCCTGGAGGAGTTGCGTTATTTGCGCCGTCTGTAACTGAATAATTTCCATTAAGTTTGGGTTCGGGGTAGTGGCCATGCTGACCGATTAGGCGCCGCGCATACAAGTAAATTAGTACAAAACACAAATGCAAGATAAATGAGGACGCTCTGTAACAAAAAAAAAAGTCCACAAAACACGTAACGGAAAATGTGCCCCCAAAAATCTTATAATAAGGGTGGGTGGGCGGGAGCAATTTCTGCGTGCTCCGACTGCTGCTGTCTGGCTGCTGCAAGCGGGCTGGTCCAAGGTTCTATCACTCCTCGTCGCCACTATTGTGTCCCAACTTCGTCGCCGCTTTTGTGTCCCAGCCTCGTCGTAGGTGTCGGTGGCCGAGTGGAATGAGACCGACACGCTGGTGCAGGTACGGAGGGGAGCAGCCAGAAACTATAAACACTCGAGTAAATTAGAAAGAGATATATATTGCACAGAATGTAACAATACTTAACTTTTACATAGTACTGCAGAATGTTGATACATAGTTGTTAGAGGCCTGCCTAGTGCCTGTACAATAGCAAAGTCTTCACTGGTGCCTATCTGATTACGAAGGTCCTAACTGGTTGCTAACTCAGTCTGAAGTGCCGATGTCCTTCAGTGGTGGCCACGAGCGGAGTTGTCCCAGAGGGCGCTCGTGGCTGTCGTCGTGAGAACGCCGCGCCGTGCGTGCATGGCGGCGCGCGGCGAAAGTGGCGCGCACTTTGTACTTGTGCGACACCACAGGAACATGTTGCCTGGTCTGAAGTGTCTAGTTGTATCCAGTGGATGGACGTTTACAGGAATGAAAACAACCTCATGACTCTGAGAGGTTCTCTCACCCTCTGACTATTATAACAAGCCGCGGCGGATTAGCCGTCCGCACTGGAGCGCCGTGCTGCGGTGTTCATCGCTGTTCGCCGTCGAGGGTTCGAGTCCCCCTTGGGTCATGGGTGTTTGTGTTGTCCTTAGGTTAGTTTACCTTAGTTTAAGTAGTTTGTACGCTACGGACTGATAACCAACCATTTGAGTCTCACAGATTTACATACATTTACGACATTATAATAACACATTACAACCTCAGTACACCCATAATTACCCTGTACTTAGTATAATACATTTTATTTCATGATGTGCGAACTGTGGAAGGAAAGGGAACTAGGTGGACGTCTGGGAAGGCAGACAGTATCATTTGGCGCAAAGCTATGCAAAACAAGTCTGCAGCTGTGGCTGGAACTAAAGATGGCGAGCGATGGGCTTAACGGGTGGTCTAGCGGGGCGGAGAGCTTCCAAGAAGGGCAGTTCTGCGTACGGCGGCCGCGCACGTGCAGACAGAGTTTGGCGAAACGGGAACTGTAGATATTACAGGGAAGCCGCCTCTCAAATCGCCACGAAGCCAGCGATTTCAAGTGCGTGTTTCTACGAATGTGGAGGAATCCCTGTAGTGGCAGGCGCGGCGACGCCGGGACCTCCGAGTTGTTCCCTAGAGGAAACGCGGACGGTGGCAAACTTGCCAAATTATTGACTCCCGCACGCGGCCAAATCGGCGGCCCTGCTATGCGCCACTCCACGTTGAGTGTCTTGCGCTACCTGGTAATTGGGTACCACCAAAAGCAAAAGGCCAGTATTGGCGGAAATGTATGTGGGCAGACCAGAAGGTATTGTATTCGTTGTGAACGTAGGTTTAAGAGTGGGGAGAGAGAAGATGGGGAGAGTACTGAGCAGTCAGTCGCGTTTCAACTAGCTCTGAGTATAGACATATTTTTTGGCGTGCTCATTTCGTGAGGAGCCAACCTTAACTTTTTATGAGACACCGGTCTGAAGGGTGTAGTTGTTAGACTTAGTATTCTGAGAGTAGGATGCACCGAGCTGCACCGGCAGTCAGGTGTTCAACCATATTGTTGTACTGTAAGTGTGTTAGTACAAGTGCACATAGACACTTGTGTCGGTCAGCTGACTCTGTGTTTTTCTTCCTTCATCTTACACAGACGAGACGTGCGAAGTTGATACAGGCTAGATCGCAATGTCTTTCTCATATTAAATTCAACCTACCGAGGCTCGCGTGCCGCCTATATCGCGCAATTTCCGTTTGCGGCTGCATCTCAGCGACTGACAATGCCACGCCGCCCACAGAGTGCACACCACAGCGCTTCAGTCAATGTACGACTAGCTCGGCATTAAGTCAACGGACTGCTACAGCTCATTTGCCGTGTAGTGCATGCTTCGTTGCTCGCTAGGCTCTTACACAGTTCATAACTTTTTGCACCGCTTGTGTTACATAACAAGCTACTTAGATTCTCCCAATTCACTCTCGCTTGCCAACTATAGAAGTCAGACTGGAATTAATTGTGTACATTTAATTGACAGTGTTTCTCTTGAATGTTATGTAATTGCAATAAATTAATCGTTAAAGTGAATCTTTTATCATTTCATAACAGTTCCCTGTCCTGCATAAATTGAATTTTAGAATCAATGTTATAATCAGCAGTCAAATAAAATTTAGAAGGCGATCCTCAGTAGTTACAAGTTAGGCTAATTTTAGAAATGTAAGAGTAGGATCTTGCAAATCCATGGAGCATGCATGTGAGCAAGGAACTGTTAAAGCTGGTGGAGGCTCTGTAATAGTGTGGGGCATGTACGGTTAGAGTGATAATGGGACCCCTGATACATCTAGATAAGATTCTGACAGGTGACACATCATGGCTGATCACCTGCATCCATTCATATCTATTGTGCATTCCGATGGACTTGGGCAATTCCAGCAGGACAATGCGACGCCCCACATATCCAGAATTGCTACAGAGTGGCTTCAGGAACACGGTTCTGAGTTTAAACAACTCCGCTGGCCACCAAACTCCTCAGACATGAACATTATTGAACATGTCTAGATTGACTTGTAACGTGCTGTTCACTAGAAATCTCCACCCCGTACTCGTACTGGTATACTGACAGTCCTGCAGGATGCATGGTGTCAATTGCTTGGAGCACTACTTGAGACGTTATTCGAGACCATGTGACGTCGTGTTGCGACTCTTCTGCGTGCTGATGGGGATCGTACACGATATTTGTTAGATGCGTCAGTTTCTTTGGCTCTTCAGTGAAGAAGTAAAATAAAATATTTCAATAAATTAGTACATATTGCTAATTAGGGACACCACAGTACACCAATGAGATGGTTTCGCGCGAACTTACGATAATCCTGCTTAGCGGAGTCTCTTCTTGGATTGCCCTCGCACAGAACCTTTATTCACCACGCGGCGTACAACGCTACAATAAAACATAACGCTGTTCTGAATCACATAGATAAACATAAAAGTAGAGGAAAACAGTTTTTTATTCACCTTCAGGCACATAACAAAACGATCAAAAGCTTCAGACTACCACATAAACCGGAACGAAAGGACATCGTAAAAATCTCGTGGTAGAGTGTACTCCAGTAGTAAATGTAAATCCCATTAGCAGAAGAGATTTAAATGCTTAAGCTTTCCGTAGAACTGCATAAATAGAATCCTAAAGACACTGGTTGGTGTTTCTCTTTTTCTTGACGCAAAAATGAAGATGATGAGGGCTCATGATGTAGCAGATTCGTATCTTATCCACAGTGGGAGGAAAGATTCCTTCACTACGAGTAATAGTACTAAAACATGTAATAAAGGTACTGAAAGCTCCACATATAAACCGGAATAGAGAATTTGCTAGTTTCAATTCTGTGCCAAAAATAGATAGCATAATAAACACGTATTTATTAATATTATTAGTTTAAATGAAATTGAAATCATAGAGCCAAGATTAAGGTTAATTTCAGAAATGGACCGAAACATTTGTAAAACATATTAAATAGAAATTTTAATGGCACATACGACTAACACAAGAAGGAAGATTCTATTAAGCAATCCAAATAAGATAATTAAATGAAGCGACTGACGAGTTAGCAGGGACTGACTGACCGATAATAAATCGGCCAATTACTTTTGCGCTAGAAAAGGCATTGCTTTTAGTGAAATTTACCTGCTGTCTACATTGTAACTATGCCCCTTTCACACAGGTAGAAGTTCCTAGAATTTTGATTTTAATGCAATGTCGATACCTCTAACTACAAAATTTGTCACTACTGAAAAAAAGCACACGTTTTGTTAGTGAATTTAGGTCTACAAAATTCCTTTCACATTTGTGATTGTTATAAATGTATTTGGCTACAGAATGTAAAATTCTAAAGAATTCTTACGATAATATCTGAAAATCTTAAAACGCCCATCCAGGCTGACTGTAATATCTAAATTCGAGGGACATTCAATGCAGCAACCCTTTAAAACGTATCTAAAACGATTTCTCTAGAATTTATGTGCAATTTCTCTGCTTCTTTGCTAAATTCTTTCAAATTTACGCTTTCTAGCATCTCTGGCTTGCTGTTTTGGAAGTTCAATGCAAATATTTAATATGTTTGCGATAATTATGAAACATTCTTTAAGATACAACCTGAAAATATTTATTTTTCATATTATGGTGTTGCATGATTGCATGGACTTTTCTCTCAAAGTTTCTGCTATCCTCGAGATACCTAAATTCTGAAAGTGGTCCACCAATACTTCCTCATTGCTGATTAAAACCGATCACTGGATAAAAGATCTCCATTCAAATCAGGAAACGGGAAATTCGTTGAAAATATGATGGTAGAAAACCTGCCGTAAATCAAGTCTTGGTGCCGGTCACATCACCTTGTACATTCCACAGACCGTCTCAATGCATAAATCGTTCAGTTATCTATAGAGTCACACATTAAATTATCTAATAATTGCGTCAGCGATGTATCTGAAAGATTACGCTTCCACCTGAGTGCTCACCTTGACTTATGCACTGATACGCCCATCCTTCAAAAGTTCGAGCACCTTTTCTCCGTGCAAATGTAAGTGCACTTGAGAGATACTTCGTAAAAGTGTCTGACTGACCTTGCTACAAGTATATATGATCTATGGTGTTACGATCATCTAAATCATAATTATATTCAGCACCTCTGGAGCTGATCGCGATCAATTAAAGTAATGCACTTTCTGAAGTACTTCAACTGCAAAGAATTTTTCAGATGTCACAGATCCGCAACGCTGCTTCATAAGGCTTAGAAAAGTATGGTACCTATAGGCTTGCTATGGCATTACATAGAGAAGCCAGTACGTTGTTATAATATTCGTAAGTTTTGTATCTAGAGACATAAAAACAATTTTGACTTCTAAGATGAAACGAAGTACTTATTTCAAAGGTTCCTTTTAAGACTCAAAATAGTGCTACAAAGCTTCCTAATATCGGCACTGTGATATTTTGTGAAATTAGTGATCTATCGTGTTTCATGACTGCACTGCTGGAAACAAAATTACTGCACCTGGAAAGAAGACGTAGATTTTGATCCCATGACCGTAGATGCCGCCTGGGAACAGCAGATGTACTATCATAGTTTCAGCGTCTCCCGACAACAAATGACGTAGTAACACAATTTCCAGATCGCCATCGGTGTGTATTCTTTAATAACTGTCATAAGGCTCAGTTTGGTATCAACGTGTGAAGCAAACAGGCACCATGCGACTGAAACGCACACTTGGCTTGGCTGATGCATCAATCGGAGCAAGTCTGAGAGGGTTAAGCTGTGGGCTTCCGAGGGGGGGGGGGGGGTATGGCCATTTCTGAGAAATACCTCTCACGTCGCAAGTGCTGCGTCAGTTGTGCTACGTTGCTGGTGGTAATGACCACGTGAACGTTCTCACACTCGCAACGAGGTTCTGGACGTCCACGAAGCACAGACGCCAACCTATATCGTCGAATTGTAAGGGCAGCAGTAGCATTTAACTTCGTACAGTTACTACATTACAGATAAGAGAGCTTGTGAAACCAAAAGTGTCAAAACGAACTGCTGAAAACCGGTTAGTAGCAGTGAGACTACGGGCACGCACACCTCTAGAGCGTCTTCCACTAACGCCACAGTAGAAACGCGCACGGGTAGACTGGTGCCGTCAGAGGATAATTTAGATTTTAGAATGTGCAATGATGAGCCGCAATCTTCAGCGATGAAAACGGATTTTGCCTGTACGCAAATAATCGTCGTTCTCGCGTACGACATAATTAACACCTGTTGAGCGCTGCCTCGTAGAGGCTGGAGCCCACATGATTAAAAATCAAAGAAATCTCTCTTTTTTTAAATAGTTACTATTAACGCCCTCAGACCTCATTTTTCTCAAGAAAGAAATTGATCATTCAATAAATCCCTTACAAAATAACAACTACTACTTTCAGTTCTACAGGAAAATATACCTTACCAACAACGACAGTGTATCCTAAAGTTCACAAAATGATGCGAAATACAAGATTAACATGTTGATATTTTTATAGTGATTCACCACAATTTACAATGTGTGTGCATGATAAAGGGATAGAACATTAACTATAGAACTGACGTTCCATACTTCCCAAAGAGACAGGGAATGGGTTATAAGAAAATCCTTGACAGATGCACAAAAAATGCTATCCAAAACGAAAAATAGGGCTGCTTATAAAAAGAAATGAAATCCCATGGAAACCATAAAATATACAAAAATGCAAGTCTCTCGACGCATGCCTTGGGAAACCAAATGTTCAAATACAACTCTTCAGGCATTCCCAGTGATCTGCTGACATGGTGAAGTATCGTGAATTCTGCCGGATGCTACCCGAGAATGTTCTGTTGGTGGATCGAGTCCAGTATTTCTGCCCAGTCAGTTCTGGTCACTTCGTAACCGGTCCGCACCAGCCAGATGTGTTTCCAATGGTCCCCTATGCACGATGGTGGTGTATTGACTGCCGTCCGCACCCAGATCGGTTGTCCTCTGGGGACACGGGGTCGTCAATTGAGGTTGGCGCATCGTCCGAGTGTTTCCCCCACAGACAGCGCCCGCCGAGCGTAGTTCCAGCGGTCCCTTGATCTCTGGAATTTCGGTTCCTTTCCGCGCCCTGCTTCAACGTCCTCTCTGGCCATGGTTGTCGTCTGAGGCCCATGCTGTTCCTCGTGTTCCGTTCGTGGTCCGCGCCCGCCTAGCTTAGTTCCTGTAGTTTGTCTCTGGTAGTTGGTGTTCCGACAGTCGTCCGCGCCTGTTTCAGCCATCCTCTAGGCTCGTGGTCATCGTTTGAGGTTCCGCGACTCGCCGAGTGTCTCGTTCATGGTCCGCATGTGCCGGCTCTGTTTCCAAGATCGTCTCAGGTCGCCGGAGTTCCGAATGCCGTCCACGCTTAGCTCAGCCGTCCTCCGAAAATGCTGACATCATCTGTGCTGTGTCACGGCTGTTTTCTCGGTCTCCATTACTTGTAATATCTTGAAGTGAACTGCGTTGGGTCTTTAGAAGCTTGAGAGCCGAATTCCAAGCAGTGCTGAACTGGTATCTAAGGTCACGATTGACTAGCTTCTTCGTGATTTTGATCTTGATGTATTCCTTTATGACACTGTGCAAAAATCGTGGGGTCTCTGTCACAATCTTGGTGTCGTTGTAGTTCATCGATTGACCACGTTCTAGACAGTGCTCTGCTCTGTCTGATTTTGTTGCCTGTCCACGTCCTGTGTGCCTCTGGTGTTCTTTATACCGGATGTCCACAGTTATTGTGGTCTGACCTGACCGATGTATAACATCCCACTGGTATTGGATGTTTTAAACGCCTGACTTTCGTAGCGCCTGTCATCCTTTACATTCCCCAGCATTGTCACAATTTTTAAGGTGGGCCAAATACAATTCTAATGTCATGTTTCATCTGAATTCTGCTGATCTTGGCTGAGACTGGTCCAGCATATAGCATTTATGCCACCTCCTTTGCCCACTCTGCTTCTTCTTCTGGATCCTGTGGATGACATAAAGGTCAAAGTTTCTCTATAGCCAAAACCATTTTTACTGAACACCGATTATAACTTTCGATTTCTGTTGCCAAACTTTAAGGATCTGACAGCCATGCTCCGTGGATTACAGTTTTCAGTACTCCATTCTTCCATGCCAGGTGGTGGCAGCTATTGGCTTTTAGGTATAAGTCAGCGTCGGTAGCTTTGCAATCACTCTGTACCCAAAAGTGCCATCTGCCTTCCTCTTGAACAGTACATCCAAGAATGACAGCTATCCACCCTTCTCCAGTTTTATTGTTAATTTGATATTAGTGTCGTGTGAATTCAGGTGTTCCAGAAAATCATCTAGATACTCTTCCGTGAGGCCAGATTACAAATATATCATCCACATACTTAAAAAAAAGCACTTGGGTTGATAGGTGGCTGATGTAACGGCCTCCTCTTCAGACCTTTCCATGAAGAGGTTAAACTGGCTGTCCATCGCCACACCCTCCATTTCTTCGTAAAATTTACCCCATGTATGAAGCATGTTAATGTCAGTACATGTTTGAAAAAGTCCAGGAGAGGACCATAGAATTTCTCTCCAATGACAGCGAGTGAGTCATTCAGTGGCACTCATGTGAAAAGCGACACCACATCGAAACTGACCATGATGTCAGAGTCCAAGACGTGCAGTTGCCTCGGCCCTTTTAAGAAGCCTCCAAGTTCCTGATGTGGTGCGTACATTTACCCACATGTGGTGCCAGTATCTTCTTCAGTATGATAGGTCGCTGCACTGATGTTACTGACAAAAGGTCTAAGAGGAACCGCATCCTTGTGAACTTTGGGGAGTCCATACGGTTTACGTGGTACAGGCGCTTTGAGACGTAGCCTCTTAATAACCTGTTCAGGTAGGCTCGTCTCCTTCAGTAACTCCCAGGCTTCTCTGTCCACTTTTTCTGTGGGGTCGCCACCTATTACTTTGTATGCAGGATCCTCCAGCAGTTGGTGCACCTTCCTGTCATATTCCGTCTTTTATAGGACTACTGTGGAATATCCCTTGTCAGCTGGCAATACCACAATGCTGTCATCCTCCCAGAATTGCCAGAGTGCCGCCATTTCTTCAGCTGAGATGTTCAATTTGGGTGGTTTGGTCTCGGTGAGAGTCCTGCAGGTTTCCCTGTGGATCTTTTCAGTGACACTGGAAGGAGGTGTGTTGGCTACTTGCTAAATCACACTGATAAAGACAGCGACAGGCACGTTTCTGGTAGTCACTGCAAAGTTGAGGCCCTTGCTGACTACTATTAAGGTGGTTTCATCGAACTGCTTCTCACTCTGATTGACTACTGTCCATGTATCCTCATTTGTTGGACCTCGTTGCTGAGGTATTCAAACTTGGGTTGTTGGCATGCCTTAGACTTCTTCATGGTGCATTCTGCCAGAGACCAGGAGGGTCTGTTCTCCATTCGAGTCCACTTTGGGTATGTGTGTGTGTGTGTGTGTGTGTGTGTGTGTGTTTTGTCTTTAGCATAAGTTAAAGTAGTCTGTAAGTCTGGAGACTGATGACCACTGCAGTTTGGTCCCATAGCTTTACGAACATTTTCAATACAGCACTCCCTGGACGTCACAGCTAGTCGATGACGCATACCACTTACTTTCTCCCTTACCGGTGCTAGTCTAGCACGGAGTTCGATTCTGTCCGCCGTTAACATTATGCTTGATCTTGGGAAAAACTGGAACTACCTCCCCCTCTCGGCTTAGCAGGAAACTGCGAGAACTCAGCATCCTCCATTTCCTTTGTCGAAGCTTATCCATCTTCCTGATGTCACAATACATCTCCTCCACGTAGTGTTCTGCTGTAACTCTTTAGGCTTTTCCGGCAATCTGCTGACATAGTGAAGTATCGAGATTTCTGCCGGATGTTCGAAGTAATATCTGGCGTTCCTCAGAGAAGTGTTACAGGACTCCTACTGTTCCTTATCTTTATAAATAATTTAGGAGACAATATGAGCAGCTCTCTTAGAGTGTTGCCGTCGTTTATCGCTTAGTAAAATAACTCAGAGATCAAAAGCAGCTGCCAAATGACTCAGATAAGAATTATATTATCGCGAAATAGGGGAGAGAGTGTCACGGAAATGATGCACAAGTTGGGGTGAAACTGATTACAAGAAAGGCGTTATTCGTTGCGGCGAGATCTATTTGCGAAATTTCTCTCACCAACTTTCTCCTCCGAATGCGAAGGTCTTTTGTTAGCACCCACCTACACTGGGAGACACGATCATAATAACAAAATAAGAGAAATCAAATCTAGGACGAACAAAGTTAGGTGTTCTTTTTCCAGCACGCTATTACAGAATGTAACAGAAGAGAAATATTATGAAAGCGGCTCGACGAACCCTCTTTCTGGCAGAGAGATTTACAGAATATTCAGGATCACGAAATTTTAAACATGGATAGCTGATGCCAGTAGGAATCAAAATTACTAATGTTGTGTATGTCGAAAACGCACCATTTTTATCTACAGATACTTGGTGCCACGCGCAGATTATAGTAAAATACGAAGAAAAATACAGACTTCCCAGATACATTCATAACTACATTGTTCCTTGGGAAGATAAAAATTGGAATTTGTCCAGCTAGTAATTGAGGACGTGGGGAGCAAGATCTGCTCTGAATGAAGAGGTTGGTACAGGAGACGAGTTCGTGACGATCTGTATCAAACCAGTCGTTTGACTAACTACTCAAAAAATGTATCATTCTTAGTCACTTTGTTTGTTGTTGTTATCTTCAGTCCGCAGACTGGTTTGATGCAGCTTTCCATGCTACCCTGTAGTGTGCAAGCCACTTCATATAAAACACACCAAAATTTTATTGGATGAAATTGAATCAGTCTAAAAACTCATATATTTTAAAAATAATTACCTTAAACAAAAGGGAGGTATGTATTTCCAATGTGGTCAAGGCGTCATATTGCATATTGATACTCAACTATGAATAAATTAAGATGTATTGTAAATATAAAAATGAACAAGGTATAATTGGATACAACTGACTCAGAGGGAAATGTCATAATTTTGAAAATAACAATTTTTAAAACAAGTGTTCCAATGTCTTTGTGGCATCACACTGACTCTAGCGCTACAAAGAGGATTAATCCGCAAGGCTGGCTCGACCCTAGTACCTCTAATGGTATGTTAAGTACATAATCATCTGGAATAATATCCATAAAAATTTAGTTGTGTGGGCTATGTTAACTTCTAGATAATAGACTAATATGTGAAATATAAATAAATGTCTGGACGTATCCTTTCCTCAATTCCTTCAACCGACATTAAAGGTTAAAAATGCCATATAGATCCTTTTCAAATTATCAAGTAGTTTTTTCAAAGCTGTTCTGATTTCCTTTAACTGTAAAGATATTTTTCATAAGACCTGTGAGTTCGTCAAATCAGTTGGTTTTGGCGACTGATATTCAAGGTAAATGGGTACTGAAGCTCTCTTATTGAGTTGGGTGTTGATTGTGTGTGCAACGATACACCCGTCCAACTGAAAATTGAAAGAGAAAAGTTTGAGGGTTTCACCTCGTAGCCATGAACAAAATGAAGGTCTACTCAGCTATAGCCCCGCTTGCCTTGATAAACCTCAAATGACAGATGTCCGGTATGTGTCCCAAAGATTAGTTGCTATCGATTGTTTCATCGAAACAACCATCCACTCAACCTATACACAGCACACACTGACGGTGACATGTTTGCAACATCCTTGCAATACGAAAAATTAAATCAAAATTTTCACGCCTGTCACACACCTTGTACCACCATTGGGCGTCACGTTGGTGCTGGTTGTTGAAGTTGACTGGCAGCGCTTGCCAGTGCTCAGCTCATGAACACTGGGTTAACCATACTCGCAACCAACCAAAAGGTAATTAATTTGTGGTGTTCCCCACTTGACGTGACCCAGAGAGCACATGCAGCTTATCAAATGCTACAGGAGTGGGGAACTTTACCTCTTAGGAAAACCGATGTTGACACACACAGAAACTATCAAGTGATAGCCACACGATATCTTAATTAAAAATTGTGGCGTCTGTCCCTTCTGGCATGTTCGAAAGAACAGACGTCGCCATTTGATGCTGCAGATTTTTTAAATATATATTTAGTTGCGGTATTTTTGTCTCAGCTGCTGGTATATGAAAACTTATGCCAAGGCCGGAGCTCGAACCTGTGTGTCTTGCTTATTATGAAGTTGTGCTAACCCTTGCACAAACCAGGAACATAGGCTTAAACGTCCCTGCGCGGAATACTCCAGCACGTACCTCAGGAGGACATATCAGAGTTTGGATCACAAGGAGAGGACACCTACTCGTCATCGCCGAATTCGTTCAAATTTATGATACATGTATGACGTGGTGAGATATGAAAGTCCACCAAGTGTGAACTTCAGATGTCTAAGCGTCCAGGAAATAAAAGGAAGTTTTATACGGATCTATCACCATATGCACCTTATCAACTGCCCCTGAGAGAGTTTGTTTATAAAGCGGTATTTGGGTGCTCAGCGGTAAGAGACCCCCTTCCCCCCCCCCCCCCCCCCTCAAGTTTCGTGGCTTCGATTCCGCCCAACAGCAAATATTTTTTCCTCCTTGACAGTGCGTACAATGCTGACCAATGCTGACTTCACAATCAACCACAACATCATATATGCTATTTTGTATTTATATGTGCACAACTTCAGCAAGGGACGTCATTATTTAAAACAAGCATATTATCTTGCAAACTTGGGATTGTGAATGGTCTATAAGGTGCAAACACGAATAATTTCATCCAATGCCCTTTCTTTCATTGCTTATATAAATTAATAAAATCACTTATATGATGTTGCGTTAAATTGTGACGTCAGTCTACATCTACATCAACATCAATACTCTGCAGTACCAGTTATTAGGTTTTTTTTCATTCCATTCACATATTGAGCGTGGGAAGAATGATTGCTTAAATGCTACCTTGCGTGCTGTAATTAATCTAATCTTGTTCTCACGATCCCTACGGGAACAATATGTAGGTGTACGCATTGCCAAGGAGCAGAAAAAAATTGCGGTGGCTGGAGTTCAAGCCGCGACCTTTTCGTTACGAAGCCGATCTTCTACCACTGAGCCAAACACCGCTTCCTAAGCACATCCTCACAGGGACAGCTGATAAGATGCATATATTGATAGATCCGTATCATACTTCCTTTTATTTCCTAAACGCTTTTCCATCTGGAGTTCCCACTTGGGGCACTTTCTTGCCTCACCACGGCCTATATGTACAATAAATTTGGACGAATTCGGCAATGACGAGTAGGTGTCCTCTCCTTATCAGACGAGGTTCGTGCTTGAGATGTCTGTGCAATTGGTGGAGGGGGGGAGGGGGCAAAGCTCTGTATAGGTAAAGTATGGCCATCCTTTTTCGCGCTTCTTGCCGCCTGTTGCAACTCATGATTGGCTGTAATCGAGTCACATGATTTTTTTTCCGCCATCTTGGTTCTATACATTGCGTGCCTGCCATAACAAGTGATGTGAATATTCGTATGTTTCGGTTTAAATAATGACACAGTGTTGCACTCTAGGGTATTCTTTACAAACCAAGAAGGAAGGTAAATATTGTAGTACTTTAACCTGAATTCAGAAATCCAGGAAGTAGAGTCTGGTTGACGAAAATTGTAAGAGAAAACTAGGTGCCCAGAAGCGACCCTCGGTTCTGTGCTGTGATAATTTTAATTGATAACTAGATGCGTGCGAATACTTCGCACCGTTAGTGGAATGACAAAAAAGATGAGAAAAAATAGAAGTAAAGTTCAATGTTGACGCATAGCTTTCTTCAGAATCAATCAATACAAGTGTTTAAAAGCGCAAATTATCCGCTGAGTGTTGTTAGTACAAAAAGAACTGCGGATCTTAATTAGAACCGAAGATATCGTAAAACAAACCGATTAAAATATTCATTGCAAGGACAGAAGGATGCCGCGTTTCAGTTAAAATAAAGGATGGAGAGACTTAAGTTAATTCTGATACTTGATGACAATCTGCGAATGAATACCTTTCGTTTGAAGCAAAAATGAAGGATATCGGTCGGATAGAACGGTCTGACCGACTGACTTTAATTTACAGGAATGACAACCCCCATAAGAAAAATACAGAAAGAAATCGAGTTTGAGTATACAAAAAGGAAGGATAGAGTTATGTAAATTCTAATACTTGATGACAAATCTGTGAATGAATACCTTTCGTTTAAAACAAAAATGAAGGAAATCGGCCGGGAAGTTTGGTCTGGCCGACTGACTTTAGTTTTCGTAGATTATTTTAATATTTACGATGAAAATTAATAGATTAGACTCACTGACGACTGAATCACACAGCAGAAACCTACATAATTTTTATTTGAATAAATTTTGTGAAGAAAATTTCTGCATAATATCCTGAGGTTAAGTTATTCACGCGTCGTTGGTTTTATTTGCAGATAATTGCTGAAACACACAAAAATTTTGACTTATAACTGAGCAAACTAAACAGATCCTCGTTTGAATATGGAATTAATATCCAGTTCCTGAAGCAAGCTTTTCTCATTCTGTACATTTAGTGTATTATTACAGAAAACAAAGAATTTAAGCAAGAAAAATATTTGACACGCAAATGTAATTGGTATTGTATTGGCACTTCTCTGTTTCTGGTAGAAGTCATGAAGTGGGCATCTCCTTACATTCTTTGTAGTTCATGTAAGGTTTAAGTACATAACACGCAAGAAAATACTCATCAAAGCATAATCCGTTGTATCAAATGTTTTCTTAATTTATACTTTGCTCCGATGAGGAAATGTTGAGAGTCTGTTCGAATATTGGCCTACGATAAAAGTCAGTATGAAGTTATAGGTGAACTCTTTCGATTCGGAGCCACAAAAAAACTGTTTTCTTAAAATAGGATGACGAGTATTTCAATATGCCACGTCTGCATGGACAGAGCTGCTCGCACTTCCCGCGTCTGTCGGACGGATGTAGCACCCTATATCTCGAGAATGAAATGAGTTATCATTATGCTCTCAACCTTAAATAAAAATTACTAACATTTCATCTACAGGTTAGTATGTGCTAAAATCAACCATACGTAAAGTCTACGCAATGCGATTTTTCGTCTGGGAACTCTTAAAAAAATTTTGCGCTGTAGTATACTTAATTTGATGTAGCACAGTAACTATAAGGAATAACCAATAGAAAATCAGCTAATTATGGAGCGAATATATCGTACTATAAGATGTAACAAAATTAAATTTTTTCATTGAACAGTTTTCTCAGAATCGGCTCATAATATTCTAAGCTTTCGGAACGTTGATGCGGACAGTCTGTAAGCAGCAGCGGAATAGGCCCAGCGTAGCCGAAGCTACTAAGTTGGCCATACTTTCTCTATACAGAGCTGTAGTGGAGGGGGTGGGGAGAGGGTGTGAAACTCGTGTGCCTGGGTGGTGAAGGGGTTAGCACAACTGCCAAGTAAACAAGAGACCTAGGTTTGAGTCCCGCTCCAACACGAATTTTCATGTGTCCATGTTGTTTCATTACGGCACCTACCAGGACCTAAGACGAAAATACCTGAACTAAAAATACAATATATCCAACATGAAATATTCAGACCCTGGCTCTCCATTGATCCGATACAGGCCCCCATCACCGTTAGGGCTTCTACATTATTTTTATTTATTTATTTATTTATTTATTTATTTATGTACTTCGCTTTCGAAAAGAAGAGATTGTGGACCACTGTAGCACTTAGTCCTGTGGAGCCACACCAGTCTACCTGCATTTGTAAAAGAGAGACCCCAATTCGAGATTATACCACGTGTCTCGGCGCGTTATTTGTGATCTTAAGGACTTGCTTAACAATTCAATCGTGGCAACAACGCCGGCATTTAGGTCTGCGGGGAACGACACCGGCCGTGGTGGATTAGCCGTGCGCACTGGGGTGCCGTGCTACATCTACATCTACATCTACATAGATACTCTGCAAATCACATTTAAGTTCCTGGCAGAAGGTTAATTAACCACTTTCATAACCTTTCTCTACCGTCCCATTCTCTAATAGCGCGCGGGAAGAAAGAACACCTAAATCGTTCCGTTTTCGATCTGACTTATTTCATTGGGATGGTCATGTCTACCTATGTAGGTGGACGGTAGCAAAATATTTTCACATTCAGAAGTAAAAGTCGGTGATTGAAATTTCGCAAATAGAACTCGCCGCAACGAATAAAGTCGTTATCTTAATGATTTCAACCTCAAATCGTGCAACATTTCCGTGAGGCTTTGCCTCCCTATAACGTGATGAAACAAAACAAGCTGCCCTTCTCTGAACCTTCTCAATGTCTTACATCAGTCCCACCTGGTGAGGGTCCCACAGTGGGCAACAGTACTCCAGCAGGAGAGGACGTACAAGTGTGATGTAGGCAGTCTCTTTGGTGGAGCTGTTGCATTTTCGAAGCGCTCCGCCAATGAAACGTAACCTTTGGTTGGCCTTCCCCACAATATATTCTGTGTGTTCTCTCCAGTCTAAGTTGTTCGTAATTGCAACTCCTAGGTATTTGGTATAATTTACGACCTTAAGGTTTGACTGGTTTATCGTGTAATTGTGGTCATGTGTATTACTTCACACTTTTCATTATTTCGTGTTAATTGCCAATTTTCGCACCGTGTAGAAATGTTGTCTAAATTACTTTGCAGTTGATTTTGATCCTCTGTTGACTTCACTAACCGATAAACGACAGCATCATCCGCGAACAGTCTAAGGGAGCTATTCAGATTGTCTCCTAAATCGTTTATAAACACAAGGAAGAGTAGGGGACTTTCAACGCTTCCTTGGACAACGCCAGATATCACTTCTGTTTTACTCGATGACTTACCGTCAGTTACTACGAACTGTGTCCTTTCTGATAGGAAATCGTGAATCAAATCACACAATTGGGGCGATATTCCATAAGCACGCAATTTAATTAGAAGCCGCTTGTGAGGTGCAGTGCCAAAAGCCTTCCGGAAGTCCTGAAATATGGAATCGATTTGAGATCCCTTGTCGATGGCACTTATCACTTCATGTGAATAAAGGGCTAGCTGTGTTTCGCAAGAGCGATACTTTCTGAATCCGTGTTGACTATTGGTTAATAGGTCGTTCTCTTCGAGGTAGTTCATAATGTTCGAACAAAGTATATATTGCAAAGTCCTACTGCAAATCGACGTCAATGAGATGGGCTTATAATTTTGGGGATCACTCCTATTGCCTTTCTTTAACATTGGAGTGACCTGGGCAACTTTCCAGTCTTTGGGTACGGATCTTTCGCTGAGTGATCGGTTGTATATGATAGCTAAGTATGAAGTATTGCATCAACATACTCTGAGAGGAATGTAGTTGGTATACAATGTGGCCATTAAGATTTGGTTTTGTTTTGTGATTTAAGTTGTTTTACTAATCCAGGAACATCTGCTTCTAAAATTTCTCATGCTGCCAGCTGGTCTTGGTTCGAATTCTGAAATGGTCACTTCGTCTTCTTTGGTGAAATAATTTCGGAAAACTGTGTTTAGCAATTCTGCTTTAGCAGTACTGTCATCGGTACTATCGCATAGTGAAACTATTGTTTGTGTTTTACCATATGACCAGAATTTCTTTGAATTTTATGCGAGATTATGAGACAGGATTTCGTTGTGGAAACTATTATAAGCTTCTCGCATTGAAGTCCGCGCTAGATTGCGAGTTTCTGTAAAAGATTGCCAATCTTAGGGATTATGTGTCTTTTTTTAATTTTGCATGCGTTTTTCTTTGGTTCTGCTACAGTGATCTGACCTGTTTTGTGTACGACGGGGGTCAGTCCCTTCTTTTATTAATTTATTTGCTATAAATCTCTCGATTGCTACTGATATTATGTCTTTGAAAGTAAGACATAACTGATCTATACTCGCATTTTTAGTTTTGAAAAACTGGAGACTATCACTCTGGAAATCGTGAAGCGAATATTTATCTGATCTTTTGAATATATATTTTTCCTGCATTTGGGAATTTTGATTTTCAGTCTCGCTACTACAACTCTAAAGAAAGGTAAACCAGTCACCAATCCGAAGATTGGTTTGAACACCACAGCGATTTACTAGGCATGGTCCTGTTTGGAGGTAGTATGCCGTTGGGCTCTCCTCCGACCTTCGAACTGACTTACCCAGCCAGTTATAGGGGGACCTACAGTTTAACTTGGGTTCCGAACCACTGTGCTACTCGGTATTTTTCACATGAGCAATACTGCCAGAGGTGAAAGAAGTGAAAAATAACAGATAAAAATCCTAGGACCTGGCAGGGTTGAACCCGCGACACTTGGATTTGTAATCTAGGACAAATGTATGTACCATAATCTCTGTATCTGTTTTGATGTTCATTACTAGCTCAGGATTATTTGTTACTAGGAGATCAAGGATATTTTCGCAATCATTTACTATTCTGGTGGGTTCATAAAGTAACTGTTCGAATTAGTTTTCGGAAAAAGCATTCAGAATTAGTTCGGACGATGTTTTATATTTGCGGCCGCCTTTGAATACGTATTTATGCCAACTTATAGAGGATAAATTAAAGTCGCCAACGATTATAACGGTATGCTTCGGATACGTTTTTGAAATGAGATTCAAGCTTTCTTTGAACATTTCGGCAATCGCATCGACTGAGTCAGGGGGTTGATAAAAAGATCCAATTATTTATTTACTAGCTGTAAACACGGCGTTTCCCGTGACTTTACTTATCCTACACTCTGGTACTCCACATCCCCTTCCTCCGTCTCTCTGAGCCGGCCGCGGTGGCCGAGGAGACTGAGGCGCTCCAGTCACGGTCTGCACGGCCACTACGGTCGGGGGTTCGAATACCCCCTCGGGCATGGATATTTGTGCCGTCCTAGTTCGTAAGTAGTTCATAAGTAGTTTGTAAGTTTAGGGACTGATGACCCCGTAGTTAAGTCCCATAAACTATACAAACATTTTAACAAACCTTTCTCTGCATCCACCGCTTTCTCTCCCATCTATTTGTTAAAGATTTCTGCAAGGTTCCCACTGTCATGTACCACACAAACATTTATGTACCCAATGATCTTCTTCTTGGTTTAAAGGACATCTTTGCAAAAAGTCATAAAGATTGGAGCAAAACTATCTATTTCTTAAAATTCCGTAAGTTAAGTACCCTCCATCATGCACCGAACGAAATTTTATACAGGTAATGGCATTCCTCTTTGGTTTCAAGGTAGAGTGAGCAAAATTTCATCAGTATCGGAAAAAACTATAGATTTCTATGCAACAGAAACTCGGGGTTTCATTAAAAAACGCACTTTGTTGTTCTCAAATATTCCAGTTTTATTTCATACAACCCTGGTTTTGAGAATAAAGAAAACAACAACAAAAATGGCACTGACGTGTTTTACGGTCCACTTAAGATTTGTAGTTTTATAAGTTTTTGCAACCATTTTTTTTTAACTTTTACCTCGTTGAACTATCATTTTAATATTTATTTTCATTATATTTTTCCGTTAAAAAATTCTCACCTGCCTTGCCTTGGTAGTTCTATGTTTATTTTCTTTGCCTGTACTGGTTACTAATGACTATAGCCTGGAACGAACGTAGCGTACATTTGGCGTTCGGACGAGCGACTATAGCCTGGATGGAACACAGCGAACATTTGGCGTAGATGCATTGATTCTAATTAAGATTTTCAGTATATTCCACAAATAATGAATAAACGCTTAGAAAAAAATAAACAAGGTAATTTGTTGCAATGTATACACTTCTTTTCTGTTTGATTAAGGAACTACACTTTCACAGAAGTTTGCGACTTCCTTTATATACGAAACTACCTGTATCAGCACTTTGTGCAGAATGTTCATTACTGCAGTATCCTCCCAGTTTACGTGCATATGCTTCAGAAGACCACTGTTCAATTCGTTGTTACTTATTTCACGGCATGTTCACGAAATACAACAAACACGCATTTTAGAGGGAGCATTCTTACATATACACAATTCTAAACATAGCTCTATTCAATTAATAAGAGTGCCTGGAACCATTTTAGGGAAAAAAAATTTGGTAGTGGCGGGTTTCAAACCACTGACCTTCAGCATTACAGTCCAACGCATTGCCCACTGCGCTTATTTATTTTTTTTTTTTTTTTCGGGGCTCCCTCCCCTACAACCAGTCCTTCCGCTCACCAAAATCGCCTTCATTGGCGTCGGCTTCATCGGCCTTTGGGTAAAGTAATTTCTTCATCTTCTGCAGGTGAAGGTAGTGGATTACTACCACGAAGAAATCAAAAGCTTCCTCCACAAATAACAAAAGAAAACTGACGTACCTCCGTCAAAGACTCTTGTTTTTCCTGGCTCTCTGAACGCTTCAGAGTTCGCCTTCTCGAAAAATGAAAGTTACCGTTTTGTTTCTATCAATTCTTGCAATTCAGTTAAGTTCTTTGCCTCTTCTCTTTATTTATCTTCTCTTAACTCGCGAATCGTGAGCTGCCAAGTTTTGAATTTTTGTGATGATAGATGTTAACCCATAAGGGGAATGCTTAGTACATCATTAAAGGAAAGGCGTTATCTCCCCATTTAACTGTAGAACTTTTTGAACAGAAGTGTTTGACATAACGGAAAATAAAGGGATAAAAATGCTTTTATTAGGACATCAAATTACATTCTGTCTTCGTGTTCCATGTTTTAAATGTCTGGGATTCTCAGTAATTCCTACATTCTTCTCTGAAAACTGCTTCCATAAAGTTCGCATAGTTTCGCTTGTAATATTTTTTTTTCGTAATAACTGGCGAAGTTGCTGAACTATATACATGCAAAAGTCCTCTTCGCTTTTAGTTGTGCTGGGCATTAAATAGTGGACGAAGTGCCCTTATAGCCAGGTAACAGAGTTCCGTTTTGTTTTTGGGTACGGAACAGTATCTGGGTACAAGAAAGCGTCAGGTGTAATGCAAAGAACCGATGTTCTTGTGATGGTTGCAAGCTTCTTACGAATATAGTTCCAGACTTCTTGGACCTTGGAGCACACAAAAATATGTTCGTCGCTGTCCATAAAGTTGCACGTTGCACACAAAGGTGAGTCCACCAAATGAATGGAATATAGCTTGGAGTTGGTGTGGACTTTCCTGTTCACTAAGTGATACCAGGAGGCTCTGACCACAGTTGTCAAATCACGACAGTGGATGTTCTTCCACATTATTGGCCATCTGTGATTGAGATATTTTTGTTCAATGACGTTCCGGTTCTTGGTTTCCATTAGCTTCTTATAAACTTTATGCACCGTCATGAGCTCATCATCTTGCATGTTTATCTGCAGGTAGCTCAACTCAATTATAAAGGTTTGGAAATGGGACATAGCGCTCGGAATATGTCGGACGTTGATTGGAGGCTGCAGACTGGTAGGCGTGATCTCGTTTAACACGTGGGCTGTTAAACTGTTTGGTAAGTTCTTCCAGATCTTGTATGTATTACACACGTATAGTGCCCGTGCCTTATTTGCAACATGCGCAAGATTTAATCCACCATCCGAAATGGCCAAAGTGAGCGTGTCGTATTTGACTTTGAAGATGTACCCTCGAGTGACAAAGTGATCCAAAGCTGACATAATTCGTTTCATTGTCTCGTGTGGCATCGGTAAAACTTGTGCAACATAATTGATCTTCGACATTATGTAAACGTTAGCGAGGGTAACCTTTTGTACGTCATCAAGTTTTCTGATGTAGTGGCTCTGTATGCATGCACGCAGACGTACGAGAAGATTTCTGTAATTAACAGCGATCGTGTGCTTTATGTCACTCCAGTATTCAATGCCTAAGCATGTCAGTTTGGAGACTGGATTTAAGTATTCATGGTGCTGCACGGCAATCCCACGTTCTATGTTCATAAAACCACACTTTCGTTCATTTAACTTCGCCCCTGAGGCAAGTTCGTATTTGTTAACAATTTGGAGAGCTGCTCCTAACTCCTGTTCGTCCGTCACTAAGAAACCTACGTCATCCGCGTAAGCATTGCAGGCTATCTTAATTCCATTGATTGTCAATCCTCGTAGACGTTGGTTCAGTGTAGCAAGAAGGGGTTCAATGGCGATAGCAAAAAGTGCCATTGACAAAGGGCAGCCCTGTCTCACCGAGCTCTTTATTCTAATTTCTTTTGTGAGCTGTCCATTCACTAATGCTCTTGTTACACCTTTACTGAGGATTTCACTTATGAAGTTTTTGAAGCGCTGCGGAAAGCCCATAGCACGCATGGTGCTCAAGAGGTACTGGTGGTTCACTTTATCAAATGCCTTCGCAAAATCAAGTGATACCAAGGAACACTGAATTTTGCAAGCTTCTGCTGTAGCGATCACGTCTCTGTATTCACATAAGTTGTGTTGGAATTTTCTGTCAAGACCCACGCACGTCTGGTATCTGCCAATCACTGTATTCAGCATCAGTTTCAGTCTATGTGCAAAAATTCGTGCCACGATTTTCTAATCATAGTTTAGTAGCGTCAGAGGTCTAAAATCGTCAATATGTCTGCTTCCTAGGTGTTTAGGGATGAAAACTGCAATTCCTTCTACCGGCTTTTTAGGCAGATTAAAATGTGGCTGCAACAATTCATTGTACATTGCTAATAATTTTGGCTGCAGTTGTTCTCGAAAAATATGATAGAAGTCCGCAGTGAGACCGTCAGGACCCGGTGACTTGTTTTTGGTGCTTCGTTGTATGGCATATTCCAGTTCCTCCTCATCAATTTCTTTAAGGAGATTCTCGGCTTGTGCGTCACTTAACGTCCCTTGAAGGTTGTGTAACAGCTCCTGTTGCAGTATTGCGTCGTTGCTTCCCGTTGCCACCAGCTCTTTCAGGTGAGTGTGAATTGCATTTTTTATTTCGTTTTGCTGCACGAGGGTGGTCCCGTCACGTAACCGGAGTTGCGTGATGATTTTTCTTTTGCCTCTCTTATTCTCACGAATTACGTGGAACATAGAAGGTTCTTCCTGCTCTATCAGGTTATCGGACCGAGACCGTACTTTGTACCCATCACACTGTTGTCGTTTAAGTTTCAGAAGTTTTGCTTTAATACGCTTTATTTGTACGTAATTCAAATTCAAATGTTTGTAAAGCTTATGGGACTTAACTACGGGGTCATCAATCCCTAAACTTACAAACTACTTATGAACTACTTACGAACTACGACGGCACAAATATCCATGCCCGAGGGGGGATTCGAAACCCCGACCGTAGTGGCCGTGCAGACCGTGACTTAAGCGCCTTAGTCCCCTCAGCCACCGCGGCCGGCTGTACGTAATTGTCAATTATCGTCGCGTCCGATTTGTATAACTCTCTTAAGCAGGAGAAGTAAAATTCTGTAGTCTTTTGTTTCCAGTAATACTTTTCTCGTGAATATGGTTGAAACATTTTCCGTATCCTTGGTTTTGCATGTTTTAGCCACCATTCCGTCACTGAGTTGTACTGTGCTGCTTTACTTTCACATGCCCTCCATGTATCATTAAATGTGCGCTGGCATTCTACATAATGGAGAATTGAGTTATTCAGTTTCCACGTGCTTCTGGCCCGGTATGTGCCTTGTTTGCACATGTTAACTGTACATATATATGCGGCATGGTCTGATAAAATTGTTGGCCAAATTTCGGAATGTAGGACGGCAGAAGTAAGTTGATGGTCACATATATTCTGTCCAGCCGACTTGCAGAGTGGTTCGTGACATACGTGAATCCTTGTAACGTGCTGTGCAGGTATTCCCAAGTGTCGATTAAACCCAGATCATTGACAATACGTTTCAGTTCCATCGATGTGTTGAAATTGGGCGTCTGGTCTTTACGGTGCAACACACAAAGTCACCTGCAAGTATTAGATTATCATAATTCCTTCCAAAAAACTGTACAATTTCACTGCTAAAGAATTCTGCCCTGCCTCGCCGATTGCTACTGCCGGATGGCGCATACACGTTAATTATGCGAGTGCGGTAAACTGTGACTGCAATTCCCCTGCTATTTGGTAATTTTTCCACATCAGTCATTATGATGCCTTCTTTTGCCAAAACAGCTGTCCCGATATCCGCTCCACTTCCCGGATTGGTGATAACAGCATATCCAGCAATTCGTTCGAGTTCTATGGCAGCCACTTCCTGTAGCAATATGATGTCAATATCGGCAGCACGTAACAGATCCTGTAACATAGACAGTCGCAACCTTGACCGGGTCTTATTGATGTTGAGAGTGGCTATTTTATAAGCTTGCGACTGATTCATGGATTTAAGGTTTTCCAGCAGTTAATTTGTCCTGTTAGGGTGACTGGGAATAGGAGGCGTTTGAGTTACCATCGTGCCATCTTTTGCAGTTGTAGTCTGCTCCCTCGAGATGGTTGAGGATTCCGTCCCCAATTTATGGACCGCGGTCGTGTCAGCGTTCTCCTCTGCTTCTTCCATTTCCTCTGCCTAGGATTTGGAACATGTGGACTGATGCAAAGCCTCTGCTTGTTTTGTATCTACAGATGGGGCCAGTGCTAGTTGTGTAGCCGTGGTAGACGCTGTACCCTCACTCGACCCTTGATGCGAAATAAATGCGGAAGAGGCAGACATCGCGACACCCATTGCTCCCAAGACCGGTTGACTCACATCAGCAGTCACAGAATTTTCATAACAGATCTTGTTTATAATCTTCTTTGCCTTTTCCCGCAGTAATGGGGAGACTTGATTAGCGCCCTGGTGTGCTCGTCTCCGTTTCTTAGTCTTCTTTGTAGAGGATGACCCCTTCGATGACTCCGAACCATCAGAATCAGAAGCCCGTTGTTCCGTCGACTCGTTCTCATCAATAGAGCCAAGATCCATCGACTCCCGCACTCCATGAGGTCCAGGTATAGGGAGGGCTTCAGTCAAACCAGTTTGTTCGCGGTCTGGTTCACTCGGTCCTGCGTGATCACTCGTTTCCATATGTGTGTCAGTGTGAATTTCAACAGTTGAAAGGACATCAACGTTTGAACTTGAAAGTACGCGTTCCTTAACTGTCAGCGCTGCAGCACGTTTATCATTGCCGTTTGGTGGCGGGACATCTAAAGGTGGGTGGCAGTTTGCGCAGCTAGCGCCGACGAGTAAGTCAGGGGCAGCGCCGTTGGTACGGAGGGACGTGCGGCCTCCCCGGCTGGTATCTGCGCCACGCGGCGTTGTAAACACTGCGCTCTAACATGGCCTGTCGCGCCGCAGCCAGGGCAAGTCCTCGGCTGTCCATCGTATATGACAATCCCACGGTGTCCGCCTACAGTTATGTAAGAGGGGATATGTTTTGTTAGTTCGATCTTAACCTGTCGCACGCCGCTTAACACAGGGAATTTGTGGCTCTGAGAGAACTTTTCCGCAAAATTGTTCAACACCGTGCCATACGGCGCTAGGACCGCATTAATTTTATCCGCTGTTGTTTCAAAGGGCAGCTCGAATACGTGCACTGTCCGGATGCCAAGTCCTGCATGTGTGACAGTTACCTCACCGACAGCACCGTCCCTGTATTTAAATTTCAAGGCCCCTCCACTGCTTCCTACTACTCTATCACATACGTCGGAGTTGATACCTTTAAGGAAAGCCACACTAGTGACGATAGAAAAGTTAATTCCAATGACTTCATCGGCAGATATTTTAGCGGTTTCTTCTAACCAGTTTTCTACTTCGAAAGAGCTCGGTCGAGGAAAAGTCGTATCAAAGGTGAACTACTGGGCATCTACTCTCTTAGTTTGATTCATGGTTTTCTCTACAGCTACGACGACGCTGTATGCACGCGACTTACCGCGCAGACGTATACAAACTCGCCACGGCGCGCTGCTCCGCCGGAGGTCCGCACGCCGCCGCAGCCACGACGAGACTGAACGCTAAGGCTCCCAATGAAATATTCCGTTCTTTAATTTCGTACTATTAATGGCAGTTATTGACTGATGCTAATATGGCATTTATAGAACTAGATTATCATTTATTGTACGAAAAACGACGTGTTTTTGTTAATTCTTCAGTACGCCATTGCTTTGAAATGACAACATGTAAGTTACAATAAGAAAATCATCAAATACGCAACGCAAGATGGCGTATACCAGAGAGAGTTCTGGGCGAGGAATGTCACGTGACATCTCCGAACGTCGGGTTCCGTTAATTCAATGCAGGATGTTAAATCTCTGTTATTTTTGCAAATATCTCTCAAACGATACGAGATATGCAAAAAAAAAAAAAAAAAAAAAAAAAAAAAAAAAAAAAGAGAGAGAGCTAAGTTGTAGAGAATTTTCTCCTCTACTAATTCGGTTATTCAATTTTCGTGTCAGATGAACGGTTTATTTGCAATTAATATTATATTACAAACGGCGTTTTTTGGTGTTACTAACGTATTTTTTGTCCGAAATATTTGAAAACGCGAGGTTCTGGTCTCTGGTAACCAACAATTATGTCTGTAAAATTTGGTGCCAATCGGCTGAATGGTTCGACCTAAAATGTGGGAACACGTTACAGCCAGACAGACATCGTCAAATCGCCGTTATTTTTGCAAATATCTCTGCAACGATGCAAGATATGAAAAAAACATAAGAGAGCGAAGTTGTAGAGAATTTTCCCCTCTACCAATTAGTTTATTCAATTTTCGTGTCAGATGAACGGTTCGTTTGCAATTACAATTATATTGTCGCGTTGAAATGGAAGCAGGCTTGACTTCGAAGACAACTGAACACAGCATTTATACTGAAAGCACGTTTATTACGAACTTAACCTACACACAGCACTGACTGTCTCTCTGGCAGAGTGCTCTGCTATTTATACACAGACAGAATGTACCAGAAATTAGAAGAACAGTTAACATAAGAAACATTTAGAATTTACAAGTTACATAAAAAAAGATGTAGAATTTTCTGGAATTGTTAATTACAAAGAAATAGATTCTTATTGGTGGGCGGGATTGCACCGGCGACATTCAGCACCGCAGTAGGTGACGCTATCCCCTGCGCCACGCCGACAGTCAAATCAAATGTTTGTAATTCTATCGGACCAAACTGCGTGGACATCAGTCCGTAGCTTACAAACTACTTACACTAAACTAACCTAAGGACAACACACACACCCATGCCCCAGGGAGGACTCGAACCTCCACGGCGAGCAACCGCGCGCTCCGCAGCGAGACGCTTTAGACCGCTCGGCTACTCCACCGCGGCAACACCGACAGTCGGTTTACATGGTGTCTCGCGGCATTGCTCCCTCTCCTGGAAAAACAGCGATCCGCTGTTATGTTCCCTGTGGAGCCAGCTGCAATGTCGTGGATCTTGACCTTGTCATGGGTCCTCTGTATGGCAGTTCATGAGAATTCTTCCCTTTTCCACGATTATCGACGACAGTCGTTCCTGTCGTAGCTTCATCAGTAACATTACGTCCTTAGAGTCCTTGAACAAGAAGCCATTGTCGCCTACCTGCCTACCTGCTCTTCAGGAGGCTTCATGCGCAGGACGTGAACAATGTCTGTTCGTTTTTGTCATTTCGACGACGGCTAATAATCCTCAACTTCGTATGTGACGTCTGACAGGCGGCGTATGACACGACATGGACGAAAGTATCGCTTCAATAACTTTTCTGACAGTCGAACCTTCCGTACAGTGGTAAAAATCCATACCAGATCTCCTGGGCTGTACATAACAGATCGGTGCTTGTCGTTATACCGCTGACGGTCCTTCTCCTGGGAGTCCAGTGTCCGTATGCGAGCCAGCTGTCTTGCTTCTTCGACCCTGGTGATGAGCTGTTTAACATAGTCATCCTCCATCGTGTTGTCTGTACTAACAGCAGAGCATGGGTCTTCGTTGATGACGTTGAGCTCACCGTCCTGGATTGGTTCAGCTGTCCCGATACACATTCCCTTGGGGATAAGTTGCGACTGCTCGTGACAATTAGTGATCCAAATCTCTCCTCGACCTCCGGTAATGCTTATGATAGCTGCTGGTATGTAAATTTTTTTGGTGAACCTGATAAACTTTTTACTATCAACAAGCACTTCACAGTTTAATCGCTCATCTGTGTTTGTGACTGCAACTCTTCACATCGTCAACGGTAGGATCGTCACATTGTCAACGGCAAATAACTTCCCAGAAAATTCTGCATTACTTGTATCCATCGGAACAACTTCTTCAATTTGCAGCTCAGATCTTCCACAGTCAATGAAAGCTTGGGATGCCTGAAGGAAGTCCCATCCGAGGATGACATTGTGACTACATTCTGTTAACACAACAAATTCAAATGGCTGAGTCGTGTTGTTGATGGTTATTCTTGCGACACAGGTTCCTGCTGGCTGGACGTACTTTCCATTCGCGACCTTCAGCACAGTTGCCCCCGTATCACAGAACATTGTGTTCTTTAGTGTGTGGCGGTAATTATCCGACAATACAGAAAAAGACGCTCATGAATCAACAAGTGCTCGGACAGGTTGGCCGTCGATTATGACGTCGACGAGATTTCCCGACATCTTAGCGGCTGTCGTCCATGGAGGATTTTCATTTGCGGCGGCCTCACCTCCGTAGATGGTCGCCTCGCTTAGTTTTCCTGGGCGCGGCGGCTAGGGGAGCGGCTGGTACCTCTGTACGGCGACGGTGAACGGCTGCGGCGCGTCGGGGAGCGATCTCGTCTAGGGTACGGCGATGGGCTTCTTCCCATAGGTCTTCTGAACTCATCAGTAGGTGGTTGCCTGGGATAGAACTGATCTGATGGCTGACGTCTTGCGGCAAAATAAACGTCGAATACTCGCCTTCTCTCCCTGCAGCAGCGTACGACATGTCCAGGGAGCCCACAGTGGAAACACAGTATTGTGTTGTCTTCTGTCCTCCAGACGTCTGTTCTTCTGCGGGGCGTCACAGTTGCCGGGGAAGTTGATTGTGGCCGCGTCGGCCGGTTCATGGGCTGCCGTTTGGCGGCTGCAGCGTAAGTCATAGCAGGTCGACGCCATTCTTCACGTCGAGTGCGATTGACGGAGCAGACAGGAGCTACTGCCTGACATACCTCTTCCTCAGCGGCTTCGGCTCCCTCGTCACTTACAGGGCTTACATCCATGACCATGATCTGATGCTCGCTCGGTCTAATAGTCCCAGCTGCCATAAATTGTTGTAATTCTTCTCTCACAATTTGTCGTATGAAAGAAGCGAAGTCATGCTGATCTTCCACAACGGCCATAGGGACTACATTGGGTAGTCTGTCATACTTCTTTCGTCCAACCCTCCTTTGTTGCATCTCTTCAATACGCTTACACCACTTAATGAACTCTTCCGTCGTACCAACGTCTTTTATCAGAAGAGCTTGGTACATGTCGTCTGCAATACCTTTCATCAGGTGCGTGATTTTGTCGGCCTCAGTCATATTCGGATTCACTATGTTACACAGGGCCAAAAGATTCTGTATGTACGACTGTGTCGGCTCACCATGTCGTTGAGCCCGGTTCTTCAGTTGTTCTTCCGCCCCTGGCGGTCTCCAAATGTTTTCTTAAGTTCCTCCTAGAACGTCTCCCAGTCATTCAACTTGTCTTCGTTGTTTTCAAACCATTGCTGGGCTGTTCCGTTCAGGTAGAAGTAAACATTGGCCAAGCACATCGTATGATCCCACCTGTTGTACTTGGCGACTCGATCGAACCCTGTTAGCCATTTGTTGGGGTCCTGTCCAGCGTCTCCAGAGAAAATCGACGGGTGTCTGATGTGCAGCTAGCTTACCGCTGCTTTCGTGTCCATGGTTCTTCTGATGATACGGACTTTTGGAAGGATGTACTCGGTAAATCCCTTGTATTCCGGTTCCAGTCCGTGTAAGCTACGGCTCTTACGTTGCCTTATCGGGGCCACGGTGATGCAACTGTTGCACAGGATACCCGGCGCCTCCACCAAACAATGTTGCGTTGAAATGGAAGCAGGCTTGATTTCGAAGGCAACTGAACACAGCACTTATACTGGAAGCACGTTTATTACGAGCTTAACATACACGCAGCACTGACTGCCTCTCGGGCAGAGTGCTCTGCTATTTATACATAGACAGTTGTTACTAATGAGGTGCATTAAATCACAATACATGAAGGCAGAGTAATCTTGTCAACGACAAAACAGATGGAAGGTAAATTGCAGCTATCCTACTAATGATCCCACCTGAAATACGATTTTTATAGATCTTCGTTTTAGAAATATAAATTATACTCCTTTCTAAACTGGGTTAGGAGAAGTGACTACTGTGTTATCTTATTTTAATACAACACACATTTAGTAACCCTTGTATAAACGATTTACATGATATTGTTTTACAAACAATGATTTATAAGTAATTTCAGTTACATTATTTGTTCAAATATTTAACCGTAGCTCTTCCAAACGAATTCTCTTTACCAGATATTCGAACGAGGAGCTTTAAGAGCGGATTACATCAAACACGTGTGGCGCGCACGGAGGCGCACCTTTCACGTTACACCTTCAGCAGTTCAGGGATTATCCGGCGCAGACTCATGCGAAAGCTCTTCTGAATACAATAAATCGATACAGTCCGCGTATCACCTGTAGTAGCAGATTTAAATCAACGATGGAAGTAGGTGACGCCCCAGCACGCTAACCTAGAGTTTTGGCTTTATCAAAACGAACGCAAGCTATGACCAATATATGTTCCCAACTCAAATTAAATAAGCGGAAACAGAACTGAACTAATCTTTCCTGGGGTACGACCTCTCAAGATCGTCTTTAAGTACTTTTAGATGAAAATAAAATTTTAATGTACTACTTTGGTGATATCTCTTCGTCTAGTGTGACAATTTTGTCTGCCACCGCTGTGGAGTGACCGAGAGCTCTGAGGCGTCTTGCTGCGGAGTGCACGGTTGCTGCCCGTCGGAGGTTCGAGTCCTCCCATGGTCATGGGTGTGTGTGTTTTCCTTATCATAAGTTAGTTTAAGTAGTTTATCAGCCTAGAGACTGATAACCGCAGGGGAGCTGGGCGTAAAAATGACTGAAAAATCGAAAACAAATCCTCAATCTGAAAGACAAATTTCTCCTGTTTCCAAAAATGTATGGTTTATTTACTTTTAAATAGTTATTATAGTCTTAAACACTCTTTGAACAAATGTCTGCACACTGGCAACGCTGGTGCTTCAGGCAAGGAATATCACCATAAACTTTCCATGCCTGCCACAGTCACGAGAACAAGAAAGCCAATATACAGGGACCTTGCAGATCAAAAATTACTTAGCGTACACAAAATCTCAATGAGAATTTCAAGTGCTGCGTGTGGCAACGAGTACCTAAAACATTGTTTGTTGGATGGACAGTACTCAAAATAGGTGTGATGGATGCTGTTATCTGTTTCAATGACGGTGTAATTAGCAGGACAAAAGTACTAGACAAATTAGGCATCCAACCAGGAAATAATATGATAGCTGCTCTGACTGCCATAGATCGTCAGCGACTAGTTGAGGCTGAAAGATGTGGAAGCCATCACTAAAGAGTCCAGAGTAAGGAAAAGACTCCTGGAAAAGCCTGTAGAGAATAAAGAAACAGCTTGCCAGCAAGATTATGCCACTCGAATGTTCTGAAAGAGGCATACGGCGAGTCAAAAACACCGTAAACGTTCTTTTCTCGTTTTCTCGAAACGACGTTTTCAGAACATTAGATTTTAGCTATGTTCACCAAATTTCTCCCAATTGAAGAATGAGACAGTATCTTTGTATTACGTCTAATACATTGCAAAAATAATCTATGATGGTCATTCTGTATATTATTTTAACGTTGACTTTAGACAAAAAAGTAATGAAGTGCAATAAGGGTTATTCCGTTTCTTCAGATATACTCCAAACTACAAAATCGCAACTTCCTCTGCATTGTAAATCAAGAGTAAAGTGCATCGAAAGCAAGGTATGAAAACGCAGCCCGTTTACGTCCAGGTCCCCTTAGGTCCCTTAGATTTACAAACATTTGATTTTTTTTATCTGCCATGCGAATGACGCAAGT
This sequence comes from Locusta migratoria, assembly GCA_026315105.1. Classification (NCBI taxonomy): domain Eukaryota; kingdom Metazoa; phylum Arthropoda; class Insecta; order Orthoptera; family Acrididae; genus Locusta; species Locusta migratoria. The sequence continues at coordinate 560,646,051 of CM048755.1, read as the reverse complement.
ATTGTGAGGAAATTATCTGCGGATAAAGCGTTCTACAGATGAAGTGGGGCTTGAAATTCCCAGCTTGTTACATAGATAAAGTGTAGGACAACTTAGACGGTCTACTTCACTTTAGGTGCAACGTCTCACCGCACCAACAGATATCAATTTAGTTTCGGTAGCACGACGGAGATCCCACCATAATCCAGTACCCTTACAAGATGAAATGTAACTCTGAAACGTATTGTAAATTCTTTTAAGTGACTTTTCAAATGTCTTTACCAGGCTATATGCCTTCCACAGTTTATAACAAAGGAATTAGGTCTCGTTCACTTTGAAACGGAATCGTGATATTAACGACCAATTCAAGCTAAAATTAATTGAGTGAAATTAGTATAATGTACAGCAGTTCTTGTCATGTTTGCGAATCTTATTTTGCTCAAATTCTCCATTTAAAATGTTGTTAATGAATGAAATTATATCAATTTATTTCTGATGTATTCGAAAGTAGCATTGCCTATTTTGGTAACCAATTCAAATGTTTGTAAATCTAAGTGACTTAACTGCTCCGGTTATCAATCCCTAGGCTTACAAACTACTTAAATTAACTTATGCAAAGGGCAACACACACACACAAACACATGCCCGAGGGAGGACTCGAACCTACGACGGCGAGCAACCGCGCGCTCCGCAGCAAGGCGTCTTAGAGCGCTCGCGCCGCGGTGGAGTAGCCGAGCGGTTTAAAGCGTCTCGCTGCGGAACGCGCGGTTGCTCGCCGTCGGAGGTTCGAGTCCTCCCTGGGGCATGGGTGTTTGTGTTGTCCTTAGGTTAGTTTACCTTAGTTTAAGTAGTTTGTAAGCTACGGACTGATGACCACGCAGTTTGGTCCGATAGATTTACAAACATTTGAACATTTTAGAGCGCTCGGCCACTCCACCGCGGCTGTAAATAGTATCAGCGCCAGAAATGAGATAATTTACATCCTGGCATATTAGAACTGTGTGGCTGACCGGGTTCCAAAACAGCGACCTTTGCCTTTCACGGGCAAACGCTTTAATAGCAGAGCTGTTCTGACTCTCCTCGCGGTCCCTCAAATATTTACCTCCGCCAGTACCTCGCCTCCTACTATCCATAGCCTCCTACTTTCATATTAGCGCACACTCTGCTCCCGAGTGAAAATATCACTTTGTAAACGTACCCTAGGGTGTGGCTAAGCGATATGTCCGCCATGTCTTTTTTCCATGTGTTTACTTCTGCAAGATTCACATGAGAACTTCTATGAATTTTGGAAAGTAGGAAGAGAGGTAGAGCTGTGAGAACGGGCTGTGTGGCGTGCTAGGGCAGGTTAGTCGATGAAGCGCTGGCCCGACGAAGTCAAAGGTCGCAGTTTCGAAGACGGTTCGGTACACAGTTCTGATCTGGCAGGAAGTTTCATATCGGCTCACACTCCATTACAGAGTGAAAACATCATTCTGCAAACATACTCTAGCCTGTGGATAACCCATATCTCCACTATATCCTTCCTTCCACAAGTGCTAGACCTACAAATTCTGCAGGAGAACTGGGAAGTTTGGAAAGTAGGAGGTGAGATGCTGGCGTAAGTAAAGCTGTGAGGACGGAGCATGAGGCTAGATCATTTTGCAGAGCGCATGCGTGCCAAGGGCAAAGGTCCCAGTTCCGAATACGGGTGTGGCACAGTTTTAACCTGCCAGGAAGTTTCATGTCAGCACACGCTCCGCTGCAGAGTGAATATATCATTCAAGGTCAAGAAATATTTATCTCGTACACGTGAGGTAATATTGCATATTCAGTTCCAATTTCCTACTGTCGTTGCATTAAAAAGAAATCGCACTGGTGTGTTTTATGGCCCACTTTAGATTTGTCTGTATGCTTATGATTTATTGCAAACGTTTCCGACAAAAATAATAAAAATTTAAATAATAAAAAATGATGGACGATACAATTACGACTCTACTATTGTGATAATATCTATGCACCCAACACGTATTACTTTTTCAGAAAAAATTATTTGATATTTGAGTTTAGCTTTGACAGACGTACTCTTTTTTTAACTTTTACCTCTTTAAACTATTTTTTAATATCCCTCCCACATTTTCATTACCTTCTTCCATTAAAATAAGTTTATTTTCTTTGCCTGTACTCGTTACGAATGACATTTGGCGTTCGGCGATCAGTAGCGTGACATCCGTCGCCAGAAACCTTGCCAGAAACTCTCTATCGCATACACTATCTTGCTTTCTGTATTTGATGATTGTCTTACTATTAGTCAAGCGTTGTCATTTCAAAGCAATGACGTACTGAAAATGATTTAAAAAACGTCGTTCTTAAGACAATGAATTATAATCTAATGTCTAAAAATACCATGTTAGCAGTTAACACCTGCCATGGATGGTCCGAGAATTACGGATTACTCTCCCAGCTGTTCGCTGTAGCGTAATGGGCGTCGAATTAGTTTGTGATGTACGAACACGTTAAAACAATACGAACCACCGCCCACCAAGGACGGATCAAACCGAAGAACCAATGAAAAGAGAGAAAAAGAAAGAAGGCACAATGCCATCTGTAATTTAAAAAAATACCAGCCATGAAATACTAGCGAATTGGAAACATAAACTTCTTTATCACTTGTATATCAACTGGGAAGATACTGTTACAAAAACTGTTGTATATAACACAACGATGGTAGTAACTTTTCATACAGATTACAAAACAGTTCTTTAAGTCTCTTACTAGTGATGCCAGTTGTTAATGCTGACATAGCATTTTTAGACATTAGATTATATTTTATGGTACTAAGAACAACGTGTTTTTGTTAATTCTTCAGTGGTTTGAAATGAAAACCGCGTAAGTTATAAGAAAATCATAAAATACAGAAAGCAAATGGCGTATGCCAAGAGAGTTCTGGGCGACGAATGTCACATGACTTTTCCTGACGCCTGGATTACGTAAAATCAAGCGACGGTTTCAAATCACCGTTATGTTTGCAAATACGGTGCGAGTTAAGAAAAACAAATAAGAGAGGAAAGTTGTAGAGAATTTTCTCCCCTACATTGCTTTTTTCGGTCAAAAGGCCATCAAAAACGTCCTTCTTTTAGTGTTATTAACTTATGTTTTGCCCGAAATATTTAAAAAGGGATGCACTGGTCGCTGGTCGCCAACAATTATGTCTGTAAAATCTGGTGCCGATAGGTGGAACGATTCGACCTACAAAGTAGGAACACGTTACAGACGGACAGACAGACATAGTCAAATCGCTGTTATTTTTTTTTTCAAATATATCTGAAACTATGCGAGATATGAAAAAAACAACAAAGCAAAGTTGTAGAGAATTTTCTCTTCTACAAATTCGTTTAGTCAGTTTTCTTGTCAGATGAATGATTAAACCGCCATTTTCATTTAAATAATGAGCTGTCAAAAGGCGATCGCAAAGGCCCACTTTTAGTGTTAATACCGTAACCTAAAGTGGGCCAAAAGCAGGGTATAGGAAAACTGTTGTCCAACTGACATAGTACACGCTACATTTAAGGGGTAATACCACAAACCTTCAGGGACGCTATCTCGGGTACACTGCGCAACAAAATGTAAATATCGCTATTCTGAAACGTCGTAATTGTCTACCACTGTAGTGCAGAAGTTTGAAATTGGGCACCAGGGGACTTAGGACCTTCATCTGCATTGGTGCAAAAGCGTGTAGTCCTGTGGCCCCTCACCCTTGGGTACGATGATGCTTCAATTCCCCCCCCCCCCCCCCGCCAGCCACGCACACATCTCATCCCTTCTGTTGATGATTAAGCAGTGTATGTTGAATATGCGTAGCCCAGCGTTGAAATCAAGCTGTTTTCTGATGAGTAGCCGTGGGAAACATTTCAGACAGACCGCCACTCACAATCGACACGAAAATGCCTGAGATGGTGTCACAAATGGCGTGGTGTAAACAGCCCCTTACGTTCGGGCGCGTATTTAGCAACATTTCGCGATCCAGAATAAGATTTTGCAGTTCTGCGCGCTACAGAACGACGTTCTTCACGACCTTTGACAACCCTGTGATACCTCCCACGTGGGCCTCACTCCGCTAACTCCTTCATAGCTGCCAGTAACAGAGTAATTTTAACCCCGACGGCCATATCATGGGCCTCCGGGACCCAGCTGTTCACTGTCACCTGTCTAATCCTCCTCCAGCACAGCTGTAGGGGGCGTGACTCTCATGTAAGCCTCCTCTAGTTAGTTGTCTCTGAACTAGTGCACAATACACAACACTTCCGTCCCTGTCGGAACGTTCAGGTAAACAACTAGGCCTCCAAGACACGTATTCTTTCGAGATACAGAATCTTTAGTTTTTCCATTCTATCCGTTGATTAATTATACTGTCTTCTAATGCAGGTGTTCCTACCATTGGCAGAATGGATTCTAAGGGGGAAAAGCGATTCAACACATGATGAAATGTTAGCAGAATTGACAAAACCTTTGTCAAATGATGACTGTGCCTCTGAAGAAAATGATTACTAGGGGTCGGAGATTGTGACACTGAAATAGAAGAACGTTCCAATTAGGAATCAGAATACTCTTCAGATGACGATTCTGAAGAAGCAGTTGGAGAGACTGTGCGACGACATGTCTTACCCGAAACTTGCAAAAAGGACACTTCATCGTCTTCAAAACATTTACAGCCAAGTAGAAAGAGGAAGACAGAATGTAACCTTCAGGTAAAGGGTAAAACACGTGTAGCAGATGAAGTTGAGAGGATAATAGTGGAAGAGGAAGCTGAGAGTTTTCAAATTTACATCGACGGATCAGAGGTTAAAGGTAAGAATGGCATCACAGTTTGGAAAACCAGACCCATGATAACGACTACAACGAAGACACTAAAAAATGTAGTACATCTGAGAAATAAGACCCTTGACACCGCTGCTAATGTTCAAATGTTCAAATGTTTGTACAACTTATGGGACTTAACTACGGGGTCATCAGTCCCTAAGCTTACAAACTACTTATGATCTAGCTAAGACTAAGGACGGCACAAATATCCATGCCCGAGGGGGGATTCGAGCCCCCGACCGTAGTGGCCGTGCAGACCGTGACTGGAGCGCCTCAGTCCCCTCGGCCACCGCGGCCGGCCCGCTGCTGATGCTAAGACGCCTGTTGTATGATTCAGAGCATTTTTCACACATTCCCTAATGCATCTAATAGTGTAATAAACTAATGAAAAGATGGACAAGAAAAAGTGAATTTTTCAGCAGAGAAGAAATGCAAGCCTCCCTTCAAATGTCCAAATGTTTGTATAGCTTATGGAACTTAACTACGGGGTCATCAGTCCCTAAACTTACAAACTATTTATGAACTACCTAACACTAAGGACGGCACAAATATCCATGCCCGAGGGGGGATTCGAACCCCCGACCGAAGTGGCCGTGCAGACCGCGACTGGCGCGCCGCAGTCCCCTCGGCCACCGCGTTTGTAAACCTCCCTTCAAACCAGTTGTTGTGGAAGACCTGGATGCTTTAATTGGTCTTCTTGTTTCGTCTGGAACCACGAAAACCAATCATGTCCCCAACAAACGGCTGTGGAGATAGATTCCAAGCTACACTGTCTCCCAACCGCTTTGTTTTTATTATTAGCAACTTACAGTTTGACTATTCCCAGACGCGAGAAGAAAGACGTCACGTTAGTTTGTGAAATTTAAAATATTCTAATTGAAAAATGCAAGACCAATTATCAACCAAGTTCGTACCTTACTATAGATGAACAGTTTAGAGGATTTTAGGGGTAAGTACCCATTCAAAATGTACATACCCAGCAAGACCAATAAATACGGAATTAAGACCATAATGCTTTGCGATCAAGCAACTCGATATCTAATAAATGCTATTCCATACTTTGGTAAGTGTTCCACACCACCCCGTGTTCCTGTTGCTGTTTATTTTACCAAACTACTTACCAAGCCAGCTTATTTATTTTACCAAACTACTTACCAAGCCAGCTTATGGTAGTAATCGTAATATCATCGGGGATGACTGGTTTACTGGTATTCCTCTTGCCACTGATTTGCTGAAAACCCACCAACTGACATATATCGTGAGCATAAAGAAAATTAACGATAATTCCGCTCTGAATTCATCGATATGAAGTTCAAGGAGCGCAAAGCTGAAATGTCCATTTTCAAATTCCTGAAAACGTGACAGCTGGTTACTGTCATCTCAACCATGCATGGAGATGATGCAGTACATCCCGACTCGAAAAAACCCTGTATGATTCTCGACTACAACGAAACCAAATCAGGTGTCGCTGCGTTTGATCAAGTGTGCCAGTATTATAAAACTGGCCGAAAAGCACGTCGATGAAATGTATGCAGTTTTTCAACATGATAATCATTGCTTGCATAAATGCCTATACTGTCTACCTTCATATTTTTACAAAAACTTAGGGAGAGAGAAAACCAACGATCAAGCAAAACCATTGTGGCGATTTAATTTTATCTTGACCCTTTCTGAACAGCTTACAGCTCCTTGGATGAATGCTGGGCTTGACACACCGATTCCCCAAAACTGCATCGTAGCTCTTCACAAACTGCACAATGAAAGACTACCATCGTTAACTAATAGTGAAGCCAATACCGTAAAAATGTAACTTATGTTTTTGATTGAATCCATCATTATTAAAAACCTTGTGTAAAATATAGAACATGACGAATAAACAAAAATACATGCATTTTTCGTAAAAATTTCCATTAGATATTAGAAATATGTAAGGAAAAATGCTTCAATGCTGAATTCGAACCCCCGACCCTGGAGTTGTAAAGCTAGAACGCTACCACCGGAGCTACACCGACAAATGCTGTGCTTGATTTAATTATTGGTACTTACGTGTACTTGCAAAACTTCAACATCGATTTTCTCGAGAATTTTTGAGTGTTGCGTCGACTGGCTTTGGCTGATTGCTATTTGTGTTCTGAACTTCACGTACCATAAATAGAAAAAAATTCTAAAACACGGTACCCATGTGGTCTCCTTATAAAACCTACACACAGTCGGAGTCGTGCTGCCGAAGCGAACGCCACGCTTCTACGACTGCACCGATGCCCAACAGTACCCGCAGGTACGGCGGGGCCAAGTCCCGCCCGCTTACTGTTATGCAGCTTCTGGCGACTGAGGCACTTGCGGCGGCAGGCACTCGTCGCTCCAGCTAACGACCTGCACAGTGTTTCAAGTGCCAGAAGCGCGTGCATGAAATGTAGACTGAAAATAAAATCCGTGGGAAGTGCCAAAAATGAAAAATTTTGTTTTATTGTGAAAATGTGGGCTACATGCCTAACACTACTCAGTAAAAAGCGGGATATCTGTTATTCGATGTGGAAGTACTTGTAACGTTTCTCAGAAGAATGCCCGAAGTAAAATCTGGGCTATGTACCAGTGGCCAGAGATGCACGTGAGCTTTTTTAATGCTGTTTGAGTTGAGGTTCCATCGTGTAAGCAGTAACTATTAATTTTGTGCTTTTCCTGCAATGGAAATGGTAAATAAGCTTAGAGCAGAAGCAAAGTCCTACAAGAACAACCGGAATGTGACAGTGCCTGAGATACAACCTCCACCTGTTGCGGTAGGTTTAAATACCTCTTTAACATCATAGACCCTGGTTGTCGTTTATTAATAGCTCTAAGTTGTATTCCTTCGGCTCTTAATGTCGCAGTTGTTTGTACATGCGTTTTTGTTCTGAGTGCAAAGTAGTGAAAAACAGGTTATTAGACGCAGTGTTTACACTTCTAATGGCCTCCTTTTATGTAAGTTTCATGCCGATGCCCATATCTATGCAGAAGCATTACCTTCAAACAAAAACTAAACATCTTCAATCAGTTTTATGAACTAGGAGATAACGTCAAGCAAAATTCGTATCTAATGGGAAACATAAGTATTAAACGTGGGCGACATGGGTCGTACACAGATTCGACAGAAAGTAGAAGGCAGGCCAGTGTATTTTATACGACTCCTGATGGCAAAGGTGATCATAAACAAGTGTGCAAGCAAACATTTATGGAAATCCATGGCATCACAAAGCGTAGGGTTGAAACATTGGTTAAATCAAAAAAGCTTGGTGACGTTAAGTACGTTGAACGTAGGGGAAATGAAACCAAAGACAGGAAGTACACAGGTGATGATACACAGCGTATAGTTGAACACACAGTAATTTTCCCCCAAGAGGCAAGGCATTACACAAGGGCCAAAAGTTCACTTATGTGTTTAAGCCAAGATTTGAATTATCAGACAATGTATGACGCCTTTGTTGACCTTCATCCAGACCAGAAAGTCCAATACAGCTTTCCATTTACTCGAATTTTGGACATAGCCTGGTTTTTACAGTGGAGGGTATGGCACATAGCCCGTTTTTACAGTAGAGGGTATGGCACTTAGCCAAATTCTTATTTTATATCAGGAAAATATTTTTTTCATAAAGATAAAAATTGAACAGTCAATTAAACTGTAATAAGTCTTTAAAGATTAATGGTAGACACAAATTAAGACGAAAAAATTGCACATAAAGACAAACTGATCATTTTAGAAGGTTTTTGGCGTTTTCCTCAAAACGTTCATTTTGGCACTTAGCACGGATTTTATAGTCAGTCTACAAATATGCTCTGGCCCACGACACGCGCCCGTGCACAAAGCCGCGCGGCGTACCACCGAAATATGTCAACTGCGGTGGTTCGCACGCCTCGAGCTATCGCAATTGCTCTTATAAAGTAATTGGAGCCGCCCCCAGACTTCGATGGCACGGGAGAAGGCCCGTCCGGCTGAACGGTCCCTGTGGCAACTCCGGCCCGCGGCAGGTGGGTGGGGGGGGTGGGGGGGGGGGGGAAGGTTGTCTGGCGCGGCACTGAGTCCGCCTCAACCGACGAAGCCTTGGCCCCATTTTATTTAGTAAGTCTATGCCAGTGCTTTCCAAACTTTCCCTCATGGCGACACCCTTTTGTAGCTTACAGTTTTGCGCGACACCCTTTCACCAATATTAACACATGTGGTAGAATTGTAAACGAAACTGAAATCCTTGTACGCATAGACATGTTTAATGTTGATCCTAACTGCAGCAATTACGTACAATCATCGCAAGAAAAGGAAACATTAAGAACTACGGAGATGTACAACAGAGTAACGCCGCAGACAACAATGCCTAACTCACACAGTAATACTTGCTTCTTCTACATGCGACCCAACTTCCGAAACACGAAAACTGAATTTCGGAAACCGTTTTTAGCTGTCGTGTGTACATGTCAGGGCCAGATACGGTTTTTCTAGATCTACTGAAAACGGCATCTGGAAATTAGCTGCTCGGATTTCTGATTTAGACAGCACAGTGGCTGTTCCCTTTCAATTCAATATTATCACACTATTTTCAGAAATATAGACGGTGTATTTATGACAAGTGATGAATTATTATTTAAGTTCTATTGTTAGGTTCTTGCTTCACCACGACCTCGGAAGTCCCGACATTTTCGGAAAAAATGGATAAATATTTGTGACAAGTAAGAATATGAATGTCATTTCTGGTCCCAGAATCTGTTACATACAGGAAACTGAGAGAAAAAAATATTAACGGATACCAGGGTTCGAACCAACGATTACTGCATTTAAAATACTACTCTCCGTTAATCACCCGGCTATACTACATACTAAACATCGTTACTGAATAGCTTTAGTCAGTGGATAATTGTGACTGCTTTTACAATGCTGTGGGATGCTGTCGGTAGTTCCGGCGGGTAATGTTGTACATGCTCGGACCAGACAACAAAGATATTTACTCGCGGTTGACAATCCGGATAATCGCGAATCCCTATAACTGAGGTCCACGTAATCGAGTGACCGATCATTCCTTTAATACGTGATCTGTGGTGCACTGAATGAAGAGAAGTACGATTAGCTGCAGGCGAGTCTTCAGGGTGGTATGAAGAGAAAGATATTTTGTGTTATTTTATGACAGTTTTTTTTTTTTTTTTTTTTTTTTTTTTTTTTTTTTTTTTTTTTTTTTTTTGTCTAGAGTCTAAATTTATTAGTCTCCCGACATCCTTGATACTGCTACGCGACACCCCAGGGTGTCGCGTTTGGAAAGCTCTGGTCTATGCCTTGGCCGCCCTCCAGGCCGCCAAGGCTGATAGGGTCGCCTAGAACGACGAATTGGCGGCTGTCCGTCGAGAACTGGCTAGCCTCCGACAAGAGTCGTGGTTGCTTCGAGACGCGTCGCTGCCTGCTCCCTCCCCTGAAGAGGTGAAGGCGGGAGACGACGCCACGACTCTGGCTACCGCCTCCCGCAACCTCACTGGATATTGTGGGGGCACCTTTCGGTACCGGCATGATACCACGCGTCCCTACGTCATCTATGGAAGCTTCCGAAGTTATGGACGTGCGTCCTGAAGAAGAGGGCGTGGAAGTGCGGCACCCCGACGTCAACTGTATTTTTTCCTCGTTGGCCTATTTTTCGGGAAATGATCTGCTCAGGACGCGTGGGATGCGTGGATAGCTAAAACACCTATACAGATTAGTAATACAAGTTTTATTTACTAAGGTATACAAAATACTCAACTTTGGTGGGTATGTCTGTTCTCGCGGCGGCGTCTTCTTTCACGATGCTAGCTGCGCTGAATCATAGTAACTGCCTAGTTCGGAGTCGAGTTCGGAGTCAAGTTCGGAGTGCCCTTCCAGACGCATGTCGGCCTAGATAAAGCCGCTTGTAAGCGGCGCACTTCTCGGTTGCTCCCTCCAGGAGGCGCAATGCAGGCGTGTGATTGGCTGCCGGTCATCCGCTGCCTTCTTCACGATCGTTTTCGTGCGTCTGGTGTGTGCGCTGACCTTACGCCACAACAAACTGGAAGCAGGTAAGGATCAATGTCTTTCATCCTCTTCTCTCGTCAGATGTCCGTATCCTGTGGTACAGGCTGGATACTAACGTCCTACAGACCAGTCAGAGGTTAGCGGACATCCACTTCCTACCTTCTGGCGATTGTCCAATGTGCCACATCCCGGATACCAGGGAACATTGTTTCCGGTGTCGCCGGATGTCCACTGTATGGGACCTCACCCGAGGCATGGCGGCTCTGCTCAATGGGATAGCACCTTCGACTGTACCGGCAGAATGGTTTACCATGCCTAACATGAATCGCAGTCCCAGAACCAAATTGAACTCCACCGTTTGGATGGTTGGTCACTCGGCGTATGCCATTGTTGAACTTCAGATAGTGGACGGTGTGGAGTTAATGGCCTACCTCTGGACTGCTCACGAACGGGACAAGTCATCCAGCCATTACCGAGAGATTTTTGCGAACTTACTGTCAGCAGCATTCGTCCATGGTTAGCTATTAGAGGCCTGCACCTCGCTAGGTAGCTCGCTCGAATCGCGTGATACCTATCGTTCTATAACAGTCCGATAGGTGTCGGTGCTGCAGCTTGCGGCCAGGCGCGTGGCTGCGCTCGACTTCCTGCATGCTCGTTCGAGCGGGGCACGCTCGACTGGCCCGACCGTCCACACTGCCCGCTCGCCACTCGGTCGCCCACCGCAGCGCCACTCGAATCCAAGGCGAGTGTCTGGGCAAAATAGAAGCTTGAGAATACGTCATGACTGCGAAATTTGGAACTGTTTCCTTTCCCGGGTGCTTCGAAAGCTGTTCTCTCGATCCAGTTGTACTAGGTATTCAGTTTCGCATTTTGTACTTTACCATACAAGTGATTATACGTGATTAACATAAAGTTTCTGTGCTAAGGTTATTTACCAAATGAGTTTTCCATGATCTTTCTTATTTTCTTGTTCCCATTTTGTAGACTTTTAGTTCCTGTTTAGTGGTAGGTGTTACTTGCCGTCTTAACGAGCAAATGATTGTATTTTATATCCATTCCTCTTATCACTCTCAAGTCCTGGTATACTTTGCCCGTATTTTATATTGATATTAAAACTCCGATATTGATGTACACCCGTTAGGTTAGTTTTGTGCATATCTCTGTTGCACCACGTTAATACATATTCCCGTAGCATTTTGGCACTGTGCGTCGTTGCTGCGCCTCCACCTTTTCCGAGTGAGTCCTTAACGGGAATTTTTCCAATTGCAACATTCATATATTCCCCATTGTCACTGTCGTCTTTCTTATCTACATAATAAAGAACGTATGCAAGCTTTTGTGCATTATATAGCATCCGCGCTTCAGGGTCATATGGCGGTCTAATGCTCATATATCCTCTACCTGTTTCAAATCCTCCTATTGCAACTGTTTACTTCACACAGGTGTACGAATTTATGGTGCTCCCGCTGTTTCAGTGATATCTGTGTTCTATTTATTTAGGGCCGTCTGAAGAATGTCTCCCGGGTGCACCAGCCAAAAGAATGAAGTGCATGTTTTCGGGATGGCTGAACTGTGAAATGCCCGAGGCGCAATCGACCAATGAGGTGGACCTTTATTTAGCACGAATTGATGGTGCTGACGACGATCTGCTTGAATGGTAGAAACACAACAGTACTCTTTCCTAAGCTAGCTGTAGTGGCAAACAGTATTTTTTGTGCTCGCCTCAAATGCACTGAATGTACTTTCAGTGCGGCAGAGAACCTGTTCTCTGATAGAAGAACTCGACTCGATCTACAACATGTCAATGATATTTTAACAATGCAGTGCAATTATAATGCCACTAACGAATAGTTTGGGGTTAATGTTACTTTTCGACGTATACTTTGTTGTATGGTAATTTTCACTTTTGTACGCTGCAATAAAAACGTTCGTTCCGTAGTTTCAAGCCTTTACAGTACTTTCAAATGTTGTAGTTAGTGAAAACAACCTTTTTTTCTCTCGTTAGCGGTATAATGATATTGCGGTTACATGCTACTGTGCAGGAATACACGTCTACAGCATAACTGATTTTAGTTCCTTTAGTTAGCGACAGCAGCCCACACCTCAGAGCCACAGAGCCGCTGCCGTAGCGACTGACGAGGAAACGTGTCCAAGTGTCACTCTCCGATTTTTATGAAATTTGGATTTGTTATAATACGTGAAAAACTGTGGGACCCGTATTTTTATTTTATTTATTTATTTTTTAAGCGGTGGGAAAACATATTTAAGGGGTAAAACGGTCCCTCCAAAATTGGGGTTAAAATAGAAAAATCGTGATAACTTAGAGATTATGAAGCGATTTTAATCATTTTTGGTATGAAAGTGTCATTTGATAAGAGATCGGACTAGGTACATTGCATGGGGAGTGACAATTAGGGAGGCAACTAACCCTAAAGTGACACAATTTTTTGTGCTCAAAAAATTTAAGATTTAATCGAATTTGTCTTTTATCGAAATATACTTTCATACCAAAAATCATTAAAATCGCTTTACTAATCTAAGTTTTCGCCATTTTTCTATATTAGCCCCAATTCTGGAGGGACCATTTCATCCCTTAAATATGATTTTCCGCCGCTAAAAAAATTACCTGTGCCTAAGTTTTTCGTGTATTATAAAATATGCAAATTTCATAAAAATTGGAGAGAGACTTGGGTAGGTTTCCTTGTGAGTACAGCGGCAGCACTACGCTGTGCTGCCCCTGCCCGCCCCAGCCCACGCAGCCTGGTTCGAGTGTCAACACGCTCGCTCCGAGCGTACACACTCGCCGCGCCACCGCCGAGCGTTGCGCACTCGACCGAGTACGAGCGAGCGAAACCGGCGATTTGCAGACCTCTATTAGCTATGCATCCTAAGTCACTAAATAGCACCAGCGTCAACCACTAGCTTCTTGTGCTTTGTATGTCTTCTGTTCCAACGATTTCGCCTGTCAGTCTTGTCTTGTGGGCTAATTCCTCGCCCTTTAGGGGCACCTATGACTTGGAGTAAGGCTTAGGAGCCGCTTTAGTTCACCTTTTGTAACTTCGGAGCGGGGTCTTATATCTTTTCTTTGCCTTAAAAAGCTCTTAGGGAGCTTATCTTTCGTTCCCCAGTCGTCCATCTTGGCGGATGAGCGACCTCTTAATTTTTTGTTTTGCCGGTCCTCATTTTGTCACTGGCTCTTGAGAGTTTTATGAGGCGGTCGTCGCAATTTACACTGTTCTTCTTTACTTCACCTGAATGGTGTTTCCTTTTACACGTTTCACGTCCTTGTAAAAAAGAATATTGAGTAACTCTGGCGGATAATTTTTAAATAACGAAAAAAGTAAAAGAAAAAAATCTTTGGTGGAGCTCCCTCGGCCTGGATCTTGGATCTGCACGGTTAAGCCACGTACGCCTCATCGATCGACGTCTGCCGCCGATGTTCTTTGAAGCACACTTGCTTCGAATCTGCGCCGCCGATCTCCGAAAAGGACTCGGCGGGTTGCCATTTTTATTTCTTTTATTTTGCCAGTGGAGCACTGAAAAGTTTCTGTTTTTCTTAATGACGTACACCACGTCATGAAGTCAATGTTTAGGTTCCGCCCAAACGCAGAAGTCATTTCCTTATCGCTACCGCCCCGAAGAAACAAGCAATGCTAATGAGTAAATCTTGCGTACATGTAGCTCACAAAGTTGTAGCTATGTAAACAGCGTAAATGCGCGAAGACCTACTAGAAGATGTGCCCCAGCAAAAAAGAAGAAACATGTACAGGGTGTCCAGAAAAGGGCTCCCTGATTTCAAAATTAAATATCTCGAAAACAAAGATCGATAGAGGAATGCCGTAAGCTGTAAGAAGTTTATACAGCAGTTTAAAATAATAGTTACAAAAGCTGCTAACAGATGGCGCTGTATGCTGTACAGCTCATATCAGCATACATAAGTGAAATAATTGTATGAAAACACGCTGCAAACAATCACATCACCATGTTTTCAAAATGTTCACCATTGGCACTACAGAGGTGGCACAAACGAAGAATGAAATTCGCCATCACATTTCGTAGTGTCTCAACCGAAATGGATTCACATGCCACAGAGATCTCCGATTCAAGCTCGTCCAGCGTGGCGGGATGTTTCGGGTAGACCATGTCTTTCACTGAGCCCCACAAAAAAAAGTCACAGGGAGTCAAATCCGGCGAATATGAAGGCCACTCCATGCCTGCACCAGTAAATTTTGGATATTCCATGCAATGACTCGATCCCGAAGTATTACTCAAGAAAGCGAAACACTTGTTCGGTCCGATGTGGTCGGGCTCCATCTTGCATAAACCATTCAGAATCTGGTCGATCCTCTAACGCTTGCAGTGTGGCGACAAACTGTTCAAAAATTGCAACGTAACGTGCACCAGTGACCGTTTCTCGAATGAAAAAAGGGCCAATAATGCCTCTGCTGCATACTGCAGCCCACACAGTAACTTTAGGAGAATACAGGGGTTTCGCTTCACACCAATAGGGCTTTTCGGAACCCCAAAATCGCCAGTTCTGCTTATTCACGCATCCATTCAAGTGGAAGTGTGCTTCATCTGTAAACCAGATGCAGCTAACATCAAATCCTTCACTATCAATCATTGTGAGCATCTGATTAGCAAAGGTAACCCTTTGTTGCACAGCTCGTACATGTGTAGGCTCTTTCTCAGTATTTTCTGCGTGCTGAAACGCTTCAAACCAGTCTCCGATGCAATTCTACGGATGGAATGACACTGGATTTCGCTGAATAATTCCAGAAACTGTGGCGATATTTTCAGGCGTAACTGCGGTTTGCTTGCCCCAGTAGATCGTCAGTTACGCTGCCTGTTCGTTGAAATTTTGCAAAGAGCGTACGAAAGGTTTTCGCATCGGGTCCTTTTGGAACATTAAATCGTGCCTGAAAACTTCGCCTTGTTGCCGTAGGCATCTCTTCTAACCTGTGGTATTCTAGCACCAGAAAAACGCGTTGTTCAATGGAGTACATGGTTTTAATCTCTTCCTTCGGTACGCTAACCTTCTTTCACGTTTCAATAGTGGAACTGAGCGCTCTGGGCTTCGGATCACTATTTATACTAGGCATTACGTATGGCGATTACAGCGCCATCTGTTAGCAGCTTTTGTAACTATTATTTCAAACTGCTGTATAAACTACTTACAGTTTTCACAATAAACATACTGTTTACTGCATTCCTCTATCGATCTTTGTTTCCGAGATATTTAATTTTCAAATCAGGGAGTCCTTTTCTGGACACCCTGTAGTTTATGCAGGATAGAGCTCTAGCAGATTTCCAGTGTTCGAGATGCACTGGTTGGTACCAATCATGACGAATGGATTGGCAGATGAGGAAAAAATATGTGACCTGAATGTTCTCCCGACCACAGTCCTAAGGATTATTATCTCTGTGTACACCCTAAATAATTGCTCAATGCAGCAAACAACACCATCCCAGAAACTCTTCAACGACGTATCATGGAAACCCACAAAACCATTCGAAACTACAAAGGATTCTTTGAAATGAAGCGTCAGTCCAAGATTCGGTCAGTACCTTTGCATTTAGTTAGAATTTGGAAAATTTAATTCCAATATACGTATTGATGAGTTCCAGTCACCTTTGTAACATTTAGTCAACAGCTCGAAGGTGAAGAATTTTTTTTTCTTGTTTTGGTGTAAAGAACCTGTCCCCAAAGTTGGTAAAGGTATTTTTTCGAACATCCTGTGTATTCAATATTTTACTTTCTCTAGTACCTGATAGAAAACGTTTTTGGTTCAGCGAATTACAATGAAAAAATCAGCATTGTTAAAGCACGGCTTGTGTGGCTGATATTAATGGAATGACAGATTAAAAATCATTTTTAGATAAGATTAGATTGAAAAGAGCAAATATTGTTTCACCTTGACGAGTGCCGATAAGAAAGAGACTGTTAACTGCTGCCGGAGCATTGAACTATGGATAACGCTGAGCTGGGACCACGGGGCGTGGCTGCCCTTGACAGTCACTATCTGACTTGGCAGTCATGTATCGCACAACGAGAAGTAATTCTGTTTACACGGTTCCAGGATAGCAAAATTTCACTCGCCTGTTTCTCTCGACGTTGGTGTGGCTTTCTCTAACAAGGTACATTCTCGCCGATACTGAAATAATATTGATTACAACGGAATCTTAAGGAGCAATCAATAACTATTATATCAATTTAGCTGCTCGTAGAGGTAATTATACATGTCGGCCACCCTGATACATATTGGTGTAATATGAACAGGATAGTGAACACGGGCAGCAGTATAACATAATGATAATTATTATTTATTTAATTATTCCACTTAGCTGTATGCATTCCCAGTGTTATTCCTCGACAACAAACTAATAAAAGCTGATTTATATTGTATTATGTGTATGAGTCTTTAAAGTAGCATTGTTTTTGATGAGCAACATGCTCCTAGTACGACATTTTGCCGCTTGGTACGGCGTGTAGCAACTTCTGAGACATTAATCTCTCCATATTGGAGGTTGTGTCACGTCGCCGCCTGTACGTGGCTGTGTGAGCGTGAGTGTGCTTCATGTTATTTTATTTCAACAGTGAAATGTCTCGACTTTGGCGCTGTGGCGAATATAATGTAGCATTATTGATCTGACAGTGTTAACTATCAACAAAATAACGTTACAGGTAATAATATACATTAATACATATAATTGTGTGAGTTGCGCATAACATGAAAAAACAATTATTCTATCAAAAATTTTAAAACACGTATTTTGATGTTTAGTGCACTGTATTACTACAAAAACACTGAATTGTAATTTTCAAAAAATTCAGATGTTTGTAAAGCTTATGGGACTTAACTATATATATATAAAGTGTTTGTAAAGTCTATGGGACTTAACTACGGGGCTATCAGTCCCTAAACTTACAAACTACTTATGAACTAACTAAGACGAAGGACGGCACAAATATCCATGCCCGAGGGGGGATTCGAACCCCCAACCACAGTGGCCGTGCAGACCGTGACTGAAGCGCCTCAGTCCCCTTGGCCACCGCGGCCGGCAATTGTAATTTTCCCAGAGCTGAATTCATAATGTGGGAATGAAAGGGTCAAGAAAAATGTTCATGGGTCTTGGTACAGAAATCTATTAAACACAAATGGAACCGACAATATGAGCACTTACAAATGTTACAACTTGGCATTTGGGTGTTGAACAACTTTTACCATATTCCAAGTAATACTCTCAGGAACATCTAAAGTATTGCATCATCTGGAAAAGTAGCTTTCTTCTAGGCACACTTCACCATGTTCTTGAATATGGGTGAACTGAACTGACTGTGTATGAGTGCTGAAACGTTCAAAGTGTTCAAATGTTTGTTATGTTATGGGACCTAACTACTATGATCATCGGTCCCTAAACTTACAACCTACTTAAACTTACTTATCCTAAGAACAACACACACACACACACACACACACACACACACATATATATATATATATATATATATATATATATATATATATATATATATATATATATATATGCGCTCGAGGGAGGGTTTGAACCTCCGACGGCGAACATCACCGCCCATCGTAGCAAGGCGCCATTGCGCGCAAGCCTATTCCGCCGCGGCATCGATGAGTGCATGAAGGTTGATTAATATTAAACTCCACCATCGCAACATTATAATGTTCTTGAGTGAAACTCGCTCTCAAACGCGTTGAGCGAATTATAACCATTGGCGAAAGAAATATACATCCAAAGGTTGAACAGGGCACGTTGTGCAAGCTGAATTGTTTGTTACCTTTATGTGTTTCTCTGTAATTATGAACGGATGCTGTTGATGCAGTGAAAAGGAATCCAGAACCAACAATGCTTATAGCTTGTGATATTTCTGGCTTATAGGCAGCTGACGCAGGGTGGTTTAAGGTACCAATAACGGGTAGTACAGTAGGTACCCGTGAGAAAGGCCGCCTAGAGTTTTAGGGCTCTGCTGTGATTGGTCAGTGCATATGGAGCCTAGGCGCCAAATCTAATTTCTTCTCTGCTCTAAATTAAATATATTTTTCATTAAATTTACCTCCTTTTTATAAGTCGTCAATCTACAATACTGATGTTTCAGATTATTTAAAAATATATAAATTTTTAAACAAAAGTAAAACTAAAAGGCCAATGAAATTCTTCGGGCATGTTTCGTTGGGAGTTGGTGCACCAGCAGACCTAGGTGGATTGCGCTGTCTTGGTTGGTTGGTTGGTTGGTTAATGGGAGAAAGGGCCAAATAGCTACAATAGGTCATCAGTCCCATCGCGCTTCTGGGGTTGGCCAAGCCCATGAGGTGCTATACTCCAATGCGCGAGGCTGCTTCACGTCGAGGGTTCCAATCCTTCCTCGGGCATGTATGTTTGTCTTTTCTCCAGTATAAGTTAGCTTAGAAGTAGTTTCTAAGTTTAGGGACTGATGACCCCACAGTTAAGTCCCATAAGCTTAACAAACATTTGCACATTTGTTGAGTCCTATCGCACTGTCTTTTCACGTCGTTTCGGCAGTCATCAAGGGCAGACGCGCTGGCCGATGTTATTGGTCGTAGAATAGCATTGTTACGGTGAAATGTATTTTAATATCGTAGAAGCAATAAAAATCATTAAACTTAATTAGATAAAGTGAAAATAAAAAGACGGTTTGATAGTTTTGCAGTTTCTTTTTTCTGTGTAATTAAACAGCGACAACCCTTGAATAATTTATTTTGTAAGACTAGTTCCTCGCCAATTAATCTAACAGCCTGGTCATCAAGAACCAACGACCTGTCTACCGTCTTCTGCGGTGGCGACACAAATCGTGAATACAACAGCTTGCTGAATATTTTACTTAAAAATTGTGCATTTCAGCAAACACGGCACCTTAAAAAGTATTGCACTTTCATTACAACCGAATTCAGATACTCGAAAACCATGGCAACATGGAGGAGGCTGTGAGAAGAAGATGAAATGCGAGAGACTTTCAAACGTTCTAATCTATATACATACAATAATTTTTTCTGCCCCCTGTCCTACATGGCACCCCTATGTGGGAAAATTCATAGTGAAGTGCTTTGAAGATATGAGGCTTAAAGTTGTTAGCGAGAAATGTGAACTGTGAAACATCAAGAGAAATTATTGAATACCTAAAGTCACCGAATAGTGAGTTATTTAACAGTTAACTGTGTCTGACCTATTGTTGAACAGTCTGAACTGTAGTGGAACGTTAATCGGACTGTGAAAACTGATACCGCATATTAACATTTATTATATGTCGAGGAAGTAATATTAGTGAAAACATGCAAAGGAAGCGAGTGTGTAATTAAAATTAACGTCTAGTGCGCCGTCAAAGGGATTATGTAATTCATCACTTCAAGATTCAACAAGACTACGAAACGGAGCAGTGCAAAGAAAGCAGTGAGACGCGGCAAGCGGCGCAGACTGGTGAATAGGAATGGCGTGTCCACTCACGGTCAAGCAACAGCTGCCAACATTAGCAGGACACCGCAGCTTCAATCGTCTATGACAGTTGCAGCAGAGCGTTCAGAACGATACTGAACGCTTACTGACTGTCGAAGAATGCGTGACGTAGATGCGCACACCAAACCTAAACTCGACCGCCGTCGTTTCTAGTTTCAGCAACTAATGATTAGAAACTGGGCTAAAGGAAACTAAAGCACAATTGAAAACCGATGAAAGAAAACCCACAGAAAGGCTAGATACTAGGTTAAATGAAATAAATGTTGATCTTTTTAATATTTATTTTATTTAATCGTGTCTGAGCTACATCTATAGTTAATTAATAAGCTACATATACAAGATTACAAATAAAAAGTAAGTGCTAATTATACATTCATATATATATATATATATATATATATATATATATATATATATATATATATATATATATATATACAAAATCATGATTTTCACACATAATATGTTGTTATTGTCCATAGCAGGCACATATCTCTCTCCAGTGTTCGGCACACTTCACTGCAACGTCGTTGGCCAGCCACAGGTCTTGGAAAGTGCATGGCGCTGGCAAGGATGGGCAGCTCAGCAGGTGTATCATTGTTTGTTTTTCTCCACATTGGCAGAGCTCGTCTTCTGCGTATCCCCACTTGAACAGGTTATCCTTTGATCTTCCCATTCGACACCTAAGTCTATTTAGGCTCTTCCAGACTTTCCATTCCAGTTGAGATCCAGCCGGAAGTTCTTCATTAATGTTCCAACATTGCAAGCTGTTTTTTTTTTTTCGATTTCTGTGTCCACATTAATTTCCTGGTAGTAGTTTGGCTTTCATTTAGTGGATGTTCAAATTGAATGAAATCTTTCCTCGATTTTAATCTTGACACCACTGGCTGATGTCCGAACAGGGGATGTCTTCTATCCTCGCACTGTCTGCTTCTTTCAGCCATCGCCAAAGTTTGTCGTCTGATCTGTGGGGGAGCTATTCCAGAACACATATAAAGGAGATCACGGTTTGTAGGCTTCAGGCATCCCGTAATTAATCGACATGAATCGTTCAGTGCTGTATCTAGCTTGTGGGCGTGCGTAGATCTTCTCCATACGGGGCAAGCATATTCAGCTGGAGCAAAACACAAAGCCAGGGATGATGAACGCAAAATTTCAGGATTTGCTCCCCAGTGTGAGTTGGTGAGTTTGCGGATTATACCGTTCCGTGTGTAGATTTTCGCTCTAGTTTTTTCTACATGACTCTTGTAGGACAGTGTTCGATCTAATGTGACTCCGAGATAAACTGGGTTTGGGCAATGTTTAAGTTTAACTGAGTTCCATTCCAATTGTAATTCCCTTTTTGCTTCCTGGTTGTTCAGGTGGAATAAACAAGTCTGTGTCTTTGCTGGATTTGGTCGAATCTGGTTCCTGTTGTAATATTCAGTAAGAACTTCTAAGGCATCTGATAGGTTTCTCTCGATGTGACTGATTGATCTCGATTGGCAAGCAATGGCTACGTCATCAGCATAGATAAAACTTCTTGCATCTGGTCCAGCTGGTTGGTCATTTGTATACAGGTTGAAAAGTAGAGGGGACAAAACACTACCTTGTGGGAGCCCATTCTTCTGGTTTCTCCAGCGGCTCCTTTGCTCTTGAAATTCCACATAGTATCTTCTGTTGGAGATCAGAGATCTCACAACTTCAGTAAGATGGTAATTTCCTGTCATTTTGAAAAAATTTTCTAGTAGGATTTTATGGTTTATCGTATCATATGCTGCTGATAGATCGACAAACACCACACCAGTTTTTTCACCCTTCTGAAACCCGTCCTCTATGTATTGTGTTAGGCAGAGGACCTGACCAGTACAAGACTTTCCGGGTCTAAATCCTGCCTGTTGTGGAATGATTTGGCTTTCTAATTGTGGTCCTATTTTATTCAAGATAAGACGTTCGTATAGTTTGAAAGGGCAGCACAGCAGCGATATTGGACGGTAGTTCTTGGCATCGTCTCTTGATTTCCCTGGCTTTGGGACTGCTACTACCTTGGCCTTTAGCCATAGCTTTGGGACCGACCTGTTAGCCCAGCAGAAGTTATAGAGTTGTAAGAGCCATTCCTTAGCTATGGGCCCTATGTTCTGTATAAATTCATTAACGACATCATCAGGACCTGGGGCCTTCCTGGATTTCAAGGAACTGATAGCTGTTTCCAATTCTATTGAAGTGAAATATGGCACTGGTGGTACTTCATCCACTTGTGGCCTCTTATACGAAGTGACAATCTTGCTGTTTCTGGTTGGTTTGCCATTCAAAAGGAGCTGATGTGCAATCTGATTGGCGGTTACGGAAACTTGATCCTTAGGGGCTGCTGGGTCTCTAGATAATCGTTTTAAGAGATTCCAAGCTCTTCTGCTACTATGTTTCATATCAAGACTCTCCAACATATGTTTCCAGGACTCTTGTCGGTCTTTACTTATAGTTTCAGTCAGCTGTTCCCCAAGTTTTATAGTTTCTACACTGAAAGGGTCGTGGTTGTACTGCTCAATGTATTCATTATATAATTGTTTCATCTTGTTGGAAATTCCAGGAATGTAGAGTGTTCTGCAGCCTCTGGGTATGCTGAGTCTTGCTGATCTTTTAACAGCTTCGACGAACTTTTCGTAGTTTTCAGCGTTTGGTGGTAAATATACGATTTCCTTATCTAAGATGTCAGCAAATTTTTTCCAGTTAGCCCTTTTAAAGTTAAAACGCCTTTTAAAGGACACTTCTTGGGGAACTATTACTGGTCTAAACTTTACCATGATTGGTCTGTGTTGGGTCTTTGGAATAGGATTGAGAACGAATTTATTGCATGACCCAGACAAGGTTTTGGAGACAAATATGAGATCTGGGTTATACCCTCTCTTCCATCTTGCGCTGTTGAATGATGCAGGCTGTTTCTGATCATGGATGAGATTCAGCTCTTGTTCTTCTGCCCAGCTTTCCAATAATTCTCCGTCCTCATTTGTGTCTTGGTAGCCCCACACTTTACTGTGACAGTTAAAGTCTCCCATTACTAATTGTGGGTGGCAGACATGTTGACTGAAAGCAAACCTTTCTCCTGGTGGTTTATATATTGATGATACCGTGATGCTCCCGATAATCACAGATATGATTTCCGTGTTGTTAACGGTATTAAACTGTATGTTGGACACTTTGATTCCAGGCCGAATAAATAGAGCACTCCCATATTGATCGTGAGGGCATTCCTTCACCAGGATCATCCCAGGTATACGTGGTCGGCGTTGTGATGGCCCTCTGTGTGTCTCCTGGAGGCACAGGACGTCGCACGAATGAAGTTTACATGTGTTGGATATAAGTTGTTCTTTTTCAGTTGATAAGCCCTCAATGTTGAGAGATATGAAGGAAGGAGCCTCCCAGAAGATTGTACCGAACATGTACAGTCGGGCGTCCCCTGGGCAACGGTAAACACCGGCAAATCCTTCCACACACTGAGCTACGTCTAAACCGACATTGTATTCAGAATCTGAATCTTTTTAATATGAATCGTAAGAGTGATGTTTTGGAACACAGGGAGAATGCCAGAAAAGCTAGATCAGATGACTTTTGGCGGAAAATTTATCAGGAAATACTAGAACAGGATGTTGTTGATGTCGTAGTCCGTTCGTCGTCGGGGGTTCGAATCCACCCTCAGGCATGGATGTTTGTGTTGTCCTTTACCTTAAAGTAGTTTGTAAACTACGAACTAATAATCCAGCAGTTGAGTTCGATAGATTTACCAACATTTGAACATTTCCGTCAGTCCGGAGGCTGGTTTGATATAGCTCTCCACCCTACTCTGTACTGAGCAAGCCTCCTCATCTCCTCACAAGAACAGCAAGGCACATCCGTTTGAATCTGCTTACTGTATTCGTCTCTTTGTCTCCCTCTGCGATTTTTACCCCACACACTTCCGTCCAGTATTAAATTTACAAAAATATGTTCAAATGTTTGTAAATCTGTGGGACTTCTTTGGTTATTAGTCCCTAGCCTAACAAACTATTTAAACTAAGTTAAACTAACTTAAGGACAAGCACACAAACCCATAGCGAGGGGAGGACTCGAATCTCCGACAGCGAGCAACCGCGCTCTCCGCAGCAAGGCGCCTTAGTCAGCTCGACCACTCAACCGCGGCTGCTAAATTTACATTTACATTATGTCTCATCAGTTACGTGATCTGCCACCTAATATTAAGCATTCTTCTGTAGCACCGCATTCCTAGAATTACAAATGGATAAATCTAGAGTTAATCATCAAGTTAATGGTCAAGTTGAGGTAATTAATGCAAATTTGCAGGATCAGGAAAACGTTGTGTTATTAATAAGTACTAACGTTCATACAGTTTTACCAGCACAGTCTGCTTGTAAAGGTAATACACGTACAAGGTGAATTGAGAAAAAACAACGCAAAAATTCCCAGAATACACGAAGTAAGTGACAGCTCAGTAAAGCAACGGGTGGAATTGAACAATGCGTAGAAGCGGGAAATGAAAAAAGAAAATAAAGAAATTGTTCAGGTTAGGGATTCTCATCACTTTGCTTTTATTCAACAGTCTAAGGGCACTACACACGTACCCTTCATAAAGCAAAAAAGAAAAACTAGTGCGTTTTATCAGAGAAAACATTCCAGTAAAGTGATCTTTGGCACCTGGAATGCTGTTTCAGTACATAAGACGGTAGTTGGAACTATAGTAAACAAAGTCAGTGCAACAGAAATGAATCAAAGGCACTAAAGGAGCATTTACAGGAGTTCATGGATGTCAAGATATTGATAAGTGATAACCATTGCCTTGACAGCCAGCTGTGGGAGGTTCCTTTAGTAGATAATGGTCATGAATCTCTTCACTTCATCTGTCTATGACGATACTATCAATTCATATTAGAAACAGAAACAATCAGAGGAATATACAACACAACTGACACCTTAAAACATTACGTACTAAAGAGAAACGTCAGGGTTAGAGCCGCTAAGAGCCAGCACTGGACCCAGGGCTGGATGTGCGAGTGGGCCCCAGCCCCAAACATATATATCTAATATTAATGCTATTTTAAAGACGGTCTGACATGTTTTAATATCCCCGTAATTCGCTGAATATTGGAAATACACTATCATACTCACAGATATGTTCACAAATGCCATTTTTACTGTGGTGTTGACCATTGCACGAGATATTGCTGGAAGAAATCGAGCAAACTAACGGTTGTTTACGGCGCAGTTGATTGAATCCTCGGTCTGGTAGTACGGATATGTGCATTGTCGATCCACTGTTAATAGTACTAAATTCGACTGTATGTTGGATGCACTGATATTCTGTATTACAGAGACTGTAAATATTCATATAGTGGTCCATCAAAATAAGTGTTCCTAATTTTCTGTTATCGTGTAGACACGATTATAAACAATACTTATCAAGAACACTGCATCTGCAAATGCTTGTTTTCTATACAAAGGCAGTTTTAATAACTCGGACTTGTAGCAGTTGTTCCTCTTATACATAGAAATAATGAACTACTGAAGGTAGTTTTTTATTATGATTCAGAGAATACATTCTGTAAAATTTGTTTCAGATGTTAAAATGCATCACATTACTAGTTACAGAACTTATACGGCAAGTCAAATTTCGCGTTTGTGGAAGAGGCCTAAGCTTTTTTTTTTTTTTTTTTTTTTTTTTTTTTTTTTTTACTAGAATATTTCAGCATTCATTCATCTGAATTCCACACACATTTGCACATAGAATTACAATAAACAGCTTTAGCTGCAAATTAAAATAACGTTTGTAGACATGTTTGAAATTTTCAACGTATTGAAGTATAATTATGTTGAAGAAAGAAAACCGTTTGAAAACCGTTTGTAGCACACATGCTAATATCATGCTCAAAGTTTCATATTTGTTTTACAATGAAGTCCATTGAGAAACGTTGTTTTTACAGTATAGAGCTTCCTTCACATCATTTAAAACTATTTTTTTTAGAAAAATATGTAATTTCCTGCATCCTATTATATGAGAAAATTAGGAATTATTTTTTATACATAATTCTGTTACAATCGAAATAATCTAAATGTAATGATACAAGAGAATAGTTGTAAAACCATGTCTCAAATTTACCACAATGGGTATGAAAGAACTTACACAACATTTGGATGAATGAGTATGAAAAAACAATAAAAGTAAGAAAAGAAAACCACCACTATAACTCCTTCATGGAATACAATACAGGACGCATAGTAATAAAAATTTATTTGGAGAGCAGCGAGGAAAACAGTTATCAGAAACCTAGGAAACTGGATTACATCTCTACCATGATATACATCTCAAGAGAGAAGACTGATACAACTAATGAGTTTACAAGTTTTAGTTCAGGTGCTACTCAATAATGAATTATATCGCATCCCAGCAAGAAAAGTGACAACTCAAAATATACCTCTCCTTTCGATTGATTCATTAATATCTTCCAGTAGCAATGATGAAGAGCCACTGTTTTTGCCTGTAGGTAAACTGGCACAACTACCTTCAGGTAGATATAGGGCGAGACGGATATATGGAGATTTTACAGCACAATGTGAGGGTGGGGGGGCACTTCAAAAATATTTCTCAAGGAACATCACAATTGCCAATTTTTTACTTCTGTCATATTTCTTTCCAGTGCGTTGTATGTAGAGTCCAATTAATTTTATTTTATAAATGGGTTTAATGTACTTTGGAATCGTTTTCAATGATTTGTACACTGACATATATCTGTCAGTACTCTGCAACTCTCTGTCCTTGCTCGTTTTGTGGTGTGATCACATATTCCAAAACAGTAATCAGCGGACTCCCATGTAAACCGCATTGGGTCATGCAATGGGTAGTAGACGTACACAACACCCCATCTGCCTAAAGCAGTGTCAATGCTGCCTTGCTAGCTTTATATTCAGCAAATGTTTGCATCCTATTATTAAAGTCTGGTTACCTTGGAAAATCAGATTGAATTACCAAAGTCCCCAAATCTGTGAGGCATTATTGATGCATTGTTTATCTCAAAGTGCTGAATGATCTTTCTGATGCAGCTATAATCACCGGTAGAATGTAAAAAATCCGTAAAACTACGCATAAAATTTAACCTAGAGCATCTTATTGAAAAGGCCAAATGGTCCCAAGGTTACATCTTCAAAGTTTCAACCTTAAATTGTTTTTAAATATTTAATTTCTTCTACGAAATCGGATGTCACATCATTATGATATTCAATGACCTTGGATGCCTCAGCGACCTGATTGTCGTAAATCACTACTTCCACAAAAATCCAAATCTTTCAATAGTTCTAATTGTCTCAAATGGTGTTTTCAAGTCTGACACTAGATAATCAACTATGACATAAATTTTTTTCTTGAATATGTCTTCTGAATTTATATCTCTCTTTCCTTTATTGTTTTCGTCATGAAACGATCTACTGTCCTTAGTGCGCACCTCCAGAAAAATGGGTTCTATATAAAATACAACCTGTGTTGTAGGTCATGTTTTTAATCCACCTAAGTTGAATTTATTGTAACATCATTTTCGACTGGCTCAGCTTTAATACAATTCGCATTTAATTCAAAGGATGCTTGGTCATCAGATAAGTGACATGTTTCATGCAGTACCAGTGGACACTGTAAAGATCCTACACTATTTATATATCAAACTATAAATGGAAACAGTAATTATTTACTATACTGGCGTATAGAATATGATATTGTGCTGACGTCAAGAAAAATGAGGAATAGGGGTGAGAAAAACCTACCAGTAGTTTACTCTTACTGACTTACTTGTTTTTTATTGGTTTCAGTTGCAACCACTTTTTACGAAAACACTGAAAACTAATAAAGGGGCAAAACAAACTGGCGAAAATTCAACTTTCATCAACAGTGGTGGCAAAATATTCAATTTCTAAATAAAATCGTTTTATAGATAAAATTTCGATTAGTTTTAAGTACAGGGTTACTAAAAATTTTAAGCAAGCAGCACACTTTTAACAATGATCCCGTGCAACAGTCAGAAGACATTAGAAGCAGTACAGCATTATTGACCCAATCAGGTCTGCCACACAGACACACATCAGGCAGCAGAGGAAGGGCAGTGTAGGGCAGAAGGGCCTCTGACGAGTAATTCATAGCGCACTCTACTACCATCTGTCCAACACAAATCTCTTCACGTAATCATATTTAGATTCTGTGTCCGTACTTGTTGTACAAAGCATGTAAGAGCAGTGTAAGGTTTCTGTGGAGTAATAAGTACAGTACATGGAAAGTGAACAACACAAGGTGATTGGACTTTTTTCTGGAATTTCTCGATGAAATAACGAGGTTAAGCTTTCAAATTAATAGACACTAACTCTGAGAGATTCACACACTTACAAAGGATAAGGCAAACCACATATGGGAGCCAATTACTACTAAAGAAAAATTAGCAACATGTTTAAACTTGAACGAACTACGCACTGCTGTAATCGAGGAGTCCCCGAACTACTGCCTGGGGGACAGGTGCAGCAGATGGCGAGGCGT
This sequence comes from Locusta migratoria, assembly GCA_026315105.1. Lineage (NCBI taxonomy): Eukaryota > Metazoa > Arthropoda > Insecta > Orthoptera > Acrididae > Locusta > Locusta migratoria. The sequence continues at coordinate 560,617,201 of CM048755.1, read as the reverse complement.
GGGAAAACATTACGGAGCTGGCTCTGATCAGCACCAGCCTGTTCTGATGTGTCTCAGTCTCACCTGACTGCTGCTACACTCTGCCACAGAGTGTGCCTCATCTGCTGAGCACAGAATGATATATGAAACAAAATTCATGTTTCGTAGCAGTCTGATATTCTACATTTTCATATTTTACATCTGAGCACACCTGCGGGCCCAAACCCATGACTGACTTGGGGACCTCATCAGGCATGGGCCCCTAGGATTTAGCCTCCCCTGCCCCCCCCCAATCTCATCAGGGCTGCTCATGGGAACAATATAATACCACAGAGTAACATATACAGAGAAGCAGCCCCCCCCCCCTAAACCACTGTCCTACACTCCCCTCGTAGTTCCATAAGAAGCTAGCAGGTGTCAGGCGGTTCCCTGGCTTAGTACCGGTAGACCACACTAGAGGCACTTCTGAGGGTGCCTCTCGCACGTCAGAGTGTAGCGTGGAGGGGAGGCTGAGGGGAGAGCTCGCGCCGCCTGCCACGGCTTGCTGGCGTTTGAGGGGAGGTGGTGGTGGGGACAGCTGCTACCTGCCGACTGCTCTGGCCAGTTTAAAGGGCCGTTTCTGACCGCTGTGCCATCATGGGACATCTTACGGAACTGCTTCAGCACCCCCGCCCCACACCCCTGAGCGTGGGACCGGGCCCTTACGGAGGTTTCCCGTCTGAATATATTTGTCTGTGATAATACTTTGCTTTGCCTGGTGATTTTCACGCTGCTAGTTCTTCTCTCTTCTTAATTTGAACTATTCACTATCTTCTTTGACTTTCTTCACTATCGCACTCTACTACCATCTGTCCAACACAAATCTCTTCACGTAATCATATTTAGATTCTGTGTCCGTACTTGTTGTACAAAGCATGTAAGAGCAGTGTAAGGTTTCTGTGGAGTAATAAGTACAGTACATGGAAAGTGAACAACACAAGGTGATTGGACTTTTTTCTGGAATTTCTCGATGAAATAACGAGGTTAAGCTTTCAAATTAATAGACACTAACTCTGAGAGATTCACACACTTACAAAGGATAAGGCAAACCACATATGGGAGCCAATTACTACTAAAGAAAAATTAGCAACATGTTTAAACTTGAACGAACTACGCACTGCTGTAATCGAGGAGTCCCCGAACTACTGCCTGGGGGACAGGTGCAGCAGATGGCGAGGCGTGGGAAAACATTACGGAGCTGGCTCTGATCAGCACCAGCCTGTTCTGATGTGTCTCAGTCTCACCTGACTGCTGCTACACTCTGCCACAGAGTGTGCCTCATCTGCTGAGCACAGAATGATATATGAAACAAAATTCATGTTTCGTAGCAGTCTGATATTCTACATTTTCATATTTTACATCTGAGCACACCTGCGGGCCCAAACCCATGACTGACTTGGGGACCTCATCAGGCATGGGCCCCTAGGATTTAGCCTCCCCTGCCCCCCCCCAATCTCATCAGGGCTGCTCATGGGAACAATATAATACCACAGAGTAACATATACAGAGAAGCAGCCCCCCCCCCCTAAACCACTGTCCTACACTCCCCTCGTAGTTCCATAAGAAGCTAGCAGGTGTCAGGCGGTTCCCTGGCTTAGTACCGGTAGACCACACTAGAGGCACTTCTGAGGGTGCCTCTCGCACGTCAGAGTGTAGCGTGGAGGGGAGGCTGAGGGGAGAGCTCGCGCCGCCTGCCACGGCTTGCTGGCGTTTGAGGGGAGGTGGTGGTGGGGACAGCTGCTACCTGCCGACTGCTCTGGCCAGTTTAAAGGGCCGTTTCTGACCGCTGTGCCATCATGGGACATCTTACGGAACTGCTTCAGCACCCCCGCCCCACACCCCTGAGCGTGGGACCGGGCCCTTACGGAGGTTTCCCGTCTGAATATATTTGTCTGTGATAATACTTTGCTTTGCCTGGTGATTTTCACGCTGCTAGTTCTTCTCTCTTCTTAATTTGAACTATTCACTATCTTCTTTGACTTTCTTCACTATCGCACTCTACTACCATCTGTCCAACACAAATCTCTTCACGTAATCATATTTAGATTCTGTGTCCGTACTTGTTGTACAAAGCATGTAAGAGCAGTGTAAGGTTTCTGTGGAGTAATAAGTACAGTACATGGAAAGTGAACAACACAAGGTGATTGGACTTTTTTCTGGAATTTCTCGATGAAATAACGAGGTTAAGCTTTCAAATTAATAGACACTAACTCTGAGAGATTCACACACTTACAAAGGATAAGGCAAACCACATATGGGAGCCAATTACTACTAAAGAAAAATTAGCAACATGTTTAAACTTGAACGAACTACGCACTGCTGTAATCGAGGAGTCCCCGAACTACTGCCTGGGGGACAGGTGCAGCAGATGGCGAGGCGTGGGAAAACATTACGGAGCTGGCTCTGATCAGCACCAGCCTGTTCTGATGTGTCTCAGTCTCACCTGACTGCTGCTACACTCTGCCACAGAGTGTGCCTCATCTGCTGAGCACAGAATGATATATGAAACAAAATTCATGTTTCGTAGCAGTCTGATATTCTACATTTTCATATTTTACATCTGAGCACACCTGCGGGCCCAAACCCATGACTGACTTGGGGACCTCATCAGGCATGGGCCCCTAGGATTTAGCCTCCCCTGCCCCCCCCCCAATCTCATCAGGGCTGCTCATGGGAACAATATAATACCACAGAGTAACATATACAGAGAAGCAGCCCCCCCCCCTAAACCACTGTCCTACACTCCCCTCGTAGTTCCATAAGAAGCTAGCAGGTGTCAGGCGGTTCCCTGGCTTAGTACCGGTAGACCACACTAGAGGCACTTCTGAGGGTGCCTCTCGCACGTCAGAGTGTAGCGTGGAGGGGAGGCTGAGGGGAGAGCTCGCGCCGCCTGCCACGGCTTGCTGGCGTTTGAGGGGAGGTGGTGGTGGGGACAGCTGCTACCTGCCGACTGCTCTGGCCAGTTTAAAGGGCCGTTTCTGACCGCTGTGCCATCATGGGACATCTTACGGAACTGCTTCAGCACCCCCGCCCCACACCCCTGAGCGTGGGACCGGGCCCTTACGGAGGTTTCCCGTCTGTATATATTTGTCTGTGATAATACTTTGCTTTGCCTGGTGATTTTCACGCTGCTAGTTCTTCTCTCTTCTTAATTTGAACTATTCACTATCTTCTTTGACTTTCTTCACTATCGCACTCTACTACCATCTGTCCAACACAAATCTCTTCACGTAATCATATTTAGATTCTGTGTCCGTACTTGTTGTACAAAGCATGTAAGAGCAGTGTAAGGTTTCTGTGGAGTAATAAGTACAGTACATGGAAAGTGAACAACACAAGGTGATTGGACTTTTTTCTGGAATTTCTCGATGAAATAACGAGGTTAAGCTTTCAAATTAATAGACACTAACTCTGAGAGATTCACACACTTACAAAGGATAAGGCAAACCACATATGGGAGCCAATTACTACTAAAGAAAAATTAGCAACATGTTTAAACTTGAACGAACTACGCACTGCTGTAATCGAGGAGTCCCCGAACTACTGCCTGGGGGACAGGTGCAGCAGATGGCGAGGCGTGGGAAAACATTACGGAGCTGGCTCTGATCAGCACCAGCCTGTTCTGATGTGTCTCAGTCTCACCTGACTGCTGCTACACTCTGCCACAGAGTGTGCCTCATCTGCTGAGCACAGAATGATATATGAAACAAAATTCATGTTTCGTAGCAGTCTGATATTCTACATTTTCATATTTTACATCTGAGCACACCTGCGGGCCCAAACCCATGACTGACTTGGGGACCTCATCAGGCATGGGCCCCTAGGATTTAGCCTCCCCTGCCCCCCCCCCCCAATCTCATCAGGGCTGCTCATGGGAACAATATAATACCACAGAGTAACATATACAGAGAAGCAGCCCCCCCCCCCTAAACCACTGTCCTACACTCCCCTCGTAGTTCCATAAGAAGCTAGCAGGTGTCAGGCGGTTCCCTGGCTTAGTACCGGTAGACCACACTAGAGGCACTTCTGAGGGTGCCTCTCGCACGTCAGAGTGTAGCGTGGAGGGGAGGCTGAGGGGAGAGCTCGCGCCGCCTGCCACGGCTTGCTGGCGTTTGAGGGGAGGTGGTGGTGGGGACAGCTGCTACCTGCCGACTGCTCTGGCCAGTTTAAAGGGCCGTTTCTGACCGCTGTGCCATCATGGGACATCTTACGGAACTGCTTCAGCACCCCCGCCCCACACCCCTGAGCGTGGGACCGGGCCCTTACGGAGGTTTCCCGTCTGTATATATTTGTCTGTGATAATACTTTGCTTTGCCTGGTGATTTTCACGCTGCTAGTTCTTCTCTCTTCTTAATTTGAACTATTCACTATCTTCTTTGACTTTCTTCACTATCGCACTCTACTACCATCTGTCCAACACAAATCTCTTCACGTAATCATATTTAGATTCTGTGTCCGTACTTGTTGTACAAAGCATGTAAGAGCAGTGTAAGGTTTCTGTGGAGTAATAAGTACAGTACATGGAAAGTGAACAACACAAGGTGATTGGACTTTTTTCTGGAATTTCTCGATGAAATAACGAGGTTAAGCTTTCAAATTAATAGACACTAACTCTGAGAGATTCACACACTTACAAAGGATAAGGCAAACCACATATGGGAGCCAATTACTACTAAAGAAAAATTAGCAACATGTTTAAACTTGAACGAACTACGCACTGCTGTAATCGAGGAGTCCCCGAACTACTGCCTGGGGGACAGGTGCAGCAGATGGCGAGGCGTGGGAAAACATTACGGAGCTGGCTCTGATCAGCACCAGCCTGTTCTGATGTGTCTCAGTCTCACCTGACTGCTGCTACACTCTGCCACAGAGTGTGCCTCATCTGCTGAGCACAGAATGATATATGAAACAAAATTCATGTTTCGTAGCAGTCTGATATTCTACATTTTCATATTTTACATCTGAGCACACCTGCGGGCCCAAACCCATGACTGACTTGGGGACCTCATCAGGCATGGGCCCCTAGGATTTAGCCTCCCCTGCCCCCCCCCCCCAATCTCATCAGGGCTGCTCATGGGAACAATATAATACCACAGAGTAACATATACAGAGAAGCAGCCCCCCCCCCCCTAAACCACTGTCCTACACTCCCCTCGTAGTTCCATAAGAAGCTAGCAGGTGTCAGGCGGTTCCCTGGCTTAGTACCGGTAGACCACACTAGAGGCACTTCTGAGGGTGCCTCTCGCACGTCAGAGTGTAGCGTGGAGGGGAGGCTGAGGGGAGAGCTCGCGCCGCCTGCCACGGCTTGCTGGCGTTTGAGGGGAGGTGGTGGTGGGGACAGCTGCTACCTGCCGACTGCTCTGGCCAGTTTAAAGGGCCGTTTCTGACCGCTGTGCCATCATGGGACATCTTACGGAACTGCTTCAGCACCCCCGCCCCACACCCCTGAGCGTGGGACCGGGCCCTTACGGAGGTTTCCCGTCTGTATATATTTGTCTGTGATAATACTTTGCTTTGCCTGGTGATTTTCACGCTGCTAGTTCTCTCTTCTTAATTTGAACTATTCACTATCTTCTTTGACTTTCTTCACTATCGAATCAGGGCCCACTCTATGGCTAGACCTTCTGGCCTTTTGCAGGGGCGGCAATTTGAGGGGCGGCATTTTGGGTCACTTCACTATGCTTCCAGTTGGAAGATCTACAGGTAAAGAACTTTCATAAATTTTAACTGAAGAGCTTCGTGAACTAGGATTAGATGTGCACGCTATCAGACGATAAGGGTATGACAACGGAGCTAATATGAGAGGTAATAAAGCAGGAGTGCAAACTAGGATTACGATCTTCAAACCAAGAGCGTTCTACGTACCTTGTGCGAAACAATAGTTCAACCTAGTGGTTAACGATGTGTCAGAGGAATCATTGGAAGCAGTTAGTTTCTTTAATATTGACCAGAATATATATTTTATTTTTCTGGCATCTTCTTTTTGCTGGACAATACTTTTGAAACATGTTCAAGGATTAACTTTGAAACCTTTAAAAGTAAAACTAGATAGTAAAGTAGAATAGAGGCTATATCGCCTAAAAGACTTCATACTGGGTATACGATGCGTTCTTCAGCATTTTTGAAAATGATGGTACTGACAATTCACTAAGAGAAGGAGCTTCGCTTTATTAAATGGTATGAAACGTTTTAAGTTCTTATAGTCTACTACAGTGTATAAATCCAATAAGTAAGCTTCTGCAGACAAAAGATTTCAATTTATCAGCTCCAATTTACCTTTTGAAAACTGTAAGAATTTCTTTGAACAACTTCGATCGGACGAGTCTTTTGAACAAACTCTTGTAGATGCAGATATGGGTATCGAAATCGACAATGAAAGCAATTTTGAGTCAACAATACCACTGCAGAGAGTAACAAGAAAAAAGTTAAATTTCTCGTATGAAAATAGAGATGAACCGGCCGAAGATGCAAATGAAAACTACAGAATAGGTTACTTCTTCTTCACGCTTGATCGGGCATTAACTGCACTAGAATTTAGATTTGAGCAACTGAATCAACACAATAACCATCTCCACTTTTTGTATGACACACTCGACCGAACAAAATGTCCAAGGAAAAATTAATAACTTTCTGGAAATAATTTCAACTGATAGCGAATCAGCTGATATAAATGGCCTAGAATTAGCAGTGAAATATCTGCTGTTTCTGCGCTTTTGGTTAAAAAGGAAAGACCAAGTGATGTGCAGAAATTAGTAACAACCTTAAATTTTACTCCAAACCCTAGCATTGCGCTAAAATATTGTATTCCATCCCAGTAAGCGGCGTAAGTGGAGAAAGGAGTTTTTCCAAATTAAAAATAATAAAGAAATTTTTGCGCTCAACAACTACGCAAAATCGATTGAATGGTTTGGCCATGTTGGCGATTGAGTGTGAAATATCGGATGAAGTAATCTGAAAACATGCAATTAAACAGTTTGCAGAATAAAAATGAGGAAAAAGATTTTCGTGACTTCATAGTTTCGATCATTTTGTAAGGTATGAATTGTTTTGTGTTGTGTATTATAGTGTTGAAAATCAAGAAACCAAAACTTAAAAATTATACCTAGTTACCTAACCTATTATACTTTATGTACAGGAAATCGCATTACTACGTTTCCAATGGTCGCCCGTTTTTAATGTACTACGAATGAGGTTTAATTTTTACTGGTGTGACAGATCATTTTTAGTCTCCAAACTTTCATTCTTTATGGGTCACTTAAAGCCCATATATTCTCATCCGCTGTGCATAAAGTGCATGGAGTTCTATTCACATGGCAAAGACGTTCTGTTCACAGCATATCTACCAACCACTGTTCCCGACTCTTCGAAGGGCTTATCTTTCTGGTCTGATACTACAATATCTCACTCAACAGTGTTCAGTTTTTCTCTTAATTTTTCACTCTTCCGTGGAGTTTAACAGTGTTCCGTGCTTTTTCGTCTTATTGCTTCCACGCACAGATCAGTGTTAACGAGATGTTCTGTGCAGTTGACTGGGAAACCATAAGATTGAGGTGGTCGCCAAAAAGAACCTTATAAGTGAGAAACGGCGATATTAACAATCGAAGCAATTAGATTACACTACTTGTTTAATATTGCATCATTTCGTGTCTTACATAGAATGCAATTTTGTAAATTGTTTCCATTTAAAGGTCTTCAGTGTTATTTGTATGTTTACCTAACTTTTGTAAATTGTCTAACTGTGAGATTATTCGGTGCTCGTTTATTCTAGTGGTCATCTTCTGCCTAGCACATAATGTAATTTTCTAACTTATATCCATTTAAATAAATGTATTTTATGTTATTTAAAAGCCTTAAATTTTATTTTAACAAATAAAATATTAAAATTACCTAACTCTAAGGGGCAGGCGCAGATGGAGATTATCGGGATTGGAAAGATCACTGTTCAGGCTTGCCGTTTCGAGAGGGTCATGATTAGGAACAACCATTCTGTGTGAAATGAATACAACAGTAACAACAGATGGTCAAATGTTTGTTAAGCTAAAGGGACTTAACTGTGGGGCCATCAGTCCCTAAACTTACAAATTACTTATGAACTACCGTATACTAAAGACGACACAAACATCCATGCCCGAGGGGGAATTCGAACCCCAACGGGGAATTGCCTCGCGCATCGTAGGATAGCGCCTCAATGCGCTTGGCCACTCCGCCGCGGCAGTAACAACAGAAATAATAATAATAATAATAAAAAAGTGACGAGCTCGAGAAATTTGTAAATCAGAAATGTAGGTAAGGGTAGGAACATCAGGAGGCAATAGTACCAGAGTTAACTGACAGCTTACTTCCTTTCCTTTGGCGCTGTTAGTTCTTCTCTGTTCATCTTTATGATCTATCCACTATCTTCTTTAACTTCTTTCACTATCCAGGGTAGGTGTAGCAAATTCAAGGGAAAGATTAAAAAGAAATGAGACAAACGCCAAAAATGATGACAAAATCCCAGTTAATGACTGAAACATGTATCTCAACAATATGAACATCCTCAAATCACTAATAAACATGAAAACAAAAACACCACAACATAAACAAATAGGCCATGGTGTACAAAACAATACGTCACAGATTCACACAGGTAATAGAACGATATAGTATTATGCCAAGAGACACCAGTAGAGAGACAACTAAGAGAGCAAGAACTGAGAAGTATCGTAAAGTTCCCCAACAGATTAAAAAAATTTTCAACAGTTTTTAAAGCTTATGGGACTTAACTACGGGGTCATCAGTCTCTAAACTTACAAATTACTTATAAACTAACTTATAGTAAAGACTGCACAAACATCCATGCCCGATGGGGGATTCGAACCCCAACGGGGAACGGCCTCGCGCATCGCAGCATAGCGCATCAATGCGCTCGGCCGCTCTGCCGAGGCCCAAATGGGTTAATTATCATATTAAATTATAATTAACCTAACAGTTGAAGCAGAAGAAGAGGTCGACGCTAAGCTAGCTAAGTGAACATGACAAATTACGATGAAATCTATGCGTAGCACACATACAGTAATTTAGGTGTCCGAGGACAATAGGAAATGTTTGATTAGCGAAAGGAGATAGATGGCTTACTCATTAGGCCTAAATAATAAGGCGAAGAGGTTTCCACTTATAAATAGCATATGTTGATAGGCAAACAATTGTACTGGCAAAAAGATTTATTGCGTTAAGAAGTGGCGACAGGGAAGTCGGCCAATAGTTAGGTAAATGTGATTATATAAGTAACAGATGATAGAGATGTCGGCCAGTTCTGAGGAGAATAAAGTGGTAATTAGAAGTAAACGGCGACTTGAGCATCGGGCAATATGTACAGGAAAATATTTAAGGATATTTATAGGCGAAGTGGTTCCGCCAATCGATTACATAGTGAAATGAAGTGGAAATTTTATCGACACCTGCTATGATCAAGCACGAATATGACTCACAGGGTACACACAAGTATTATGTATATATAAATTCAAACAGGCCACCAAGAGACATATGTTGAGAATTTAGTTACATACTGGTTTAGTAAAACCAGAAACATAAATAAAATGCTAGCAAAGAACACGTTTATGAGAAATACACATTACCAGTTACATCAGAAAGCTGTGTGGTAGGTAAACATTACAAACAAGACCAAAATGAACCAGAAATATGTCTGTTGAATAAAAGCAACGACTTGATAAACGGTGTATTTTGTATATTTAAAACAATCGAGATTCTAAATTGTTCTCACAGTAGACCTGTGTAACGTATTTGATTCCCTGATGTAAGAATATTGTAAAAGTAAACAAACAGGAATACTAAACATCCAAGAACCGTGGTGTGATATCACACAGTACGCCAGTTCGTCGTGTATCGAGCTAGAAATCAAATGTTTGTAGAACTTATGGGACTTAACTACGAGGTTATCAGTCCCTAAGCTTACAAACTACTTATGAACTACCTAAGACTAAGGACGCCACAAATATCCATGCCCGAGGGGGGATTCTAACCCCCGACCGTAGTGGCCGTGCAGACCGTGACTGGAGCGCCTCAATTCCCTCGGCCACCGCGGCCGGCTATCGAGGTAGAAACAGGCAATGAGACGCCACCTGATACATGACGCATGTCGTGCATAAAAACATGTCGACTACAAATAATAATGTTTGTATGACTGTATGTCATTTTATGTCATTCTGAATTATTAAGACACTAATTTTAATTATTTTGTATTTTTACGTTGTATGGAACTGAACTACCCCAATGAACCACAGACCTAGGCGAGCTGGGATTCCGGAGTTGTAGGAGCAACCACAGCAGGTAACCACAGCAGAGGGGTATCTGTGGAGAGACCAGACTAACGTGTGGTTCCTGACGAGGGGCAGCAGCCTCTTCAGTATTGCAAGGGCAACAGTCTGGATGACTGGGTTTTGCAGATTTCTGAGGCGACTTCCGGCGGCTCCTGGAGGGGACTGAGTGGTCGATCTGGACATTTGGTGGCTGCGCTTCGACCTGGTAAGATGGTCTGATTTTCTTTCCTCCCTTTAGATGGTAGCGATTCGTTGTCTGGTTTGTTAGACTTCAGATCTTAGAATCATTTTTCGGAATAAGTTTCTCCGATCAGGTACGAAAATGTATTCAATTTCATTTCGGCGATTTTGCGTAGGTAAATGTGGTCAATACACAACTAATTCGGTTTGATAATGGCTGGGAATCGGTAATCTGTGTGAGACTAGCTGGCGGTGTATGAACTCTGTTCAATTTCTTTCTAGCTTTCTGGAACGCGACTAATATACGGGAATATTTTTATTCTGTGCAGTGCGTGTGAAATATTGTTATGTTTTCTCCTTCCGCCAGTAATATGTACTCCACGTGGTGTGTTCTTAGAACAAAGCCTTGAGCTACCCCTGAGTCTGTTTATATGCCCTCCAGGCAAGAAATTATGCATGATTCTTTCTGATTTACATTAGTACCTCGCAATCTCCTTTCCGTCTAATTTTAAACTGTTGTTTCGCTTACAAACTTGTACTTTGCATTCAGACCCCCGAGTTAATTCTCTTCTAGCCTTGTACGACCCCATTTATTAGCTTGCTTATGAAATACTACGTATTTCTAGGGGCTGCATGCCGTATTTCTTAGTTGATTTACCCCGACTTTGAATTTATTCCACTTTTCTGAATTTTGAAGACTGGACTTCGTACATCCGTGTAAGACCTTCCCAGTCGCGTCTAACTGTATTTCTTTAACTTCCTTATGATATACTACGCATTTCTAAGTATTACATACAACTGCTATTTTTCTTTATTTTTCGGAAATTGAATTTTATATTTTTACTGGTTTTAGGAACCATGTGGTTCCGAACTCCGAATTCAAGGGTTTATAGCTAGTCACTTGAGTGCTCGCCACTGCTCACACACCAGTGCCTTCCTATTGTATATTCTTGCTTCGTAATCTGTGTTTACGTTGGTTTTTCTTGAAATGGATACAATCTTTAAGCATTTCGCTTTCAGTGGGTTGCGAATATGTAATGTAGCAAACACGTGCCATGTGTCTCAATAATCCCGCATGCTCACTCTTTGATTTGAATGGAAATTAATCCCGCTATTATCGCGTATCATCTCAAGTAAAGGAAGAGAGATCAGAGCCACCTACGAAGTTCATTTTTTCTTGTGTTGTGTGATACCTCCTGGTTCGCTGAATTTTGCCTACGGTTGCGGCGCCTGCTTCTGCTTCGTATCAGCACGCTGAGTTGGGTGAGTTACGCTTTGCTTCGCGCGTGTAAGTGGCTGAATTCTTGTTGATTGTAAATCCCTCCTCCGACGATGTTCAGTTGGGTTACTTTAAATTTGTTTTAAATGGGGTGCATTTTTTATTGTTTAAGAAAATTGGTTCCTCCATCTGCTCATGTTTGAAGTGAATAAATAATTTATTGACAGTGAATTCATCCTTCTGATAAATTTCAGTTTAGGAATACCTTTCCTTTTCATTTAATGTTGTTTTTCATCAGTGCTGAGAACAAATTCAAATGCATATTATCATATTTTTAATTCCGTTGCACCATAAATGTTCTCACAGCCATCTTCATAGAATGATTTAGTTCGGGGTGGCTTGTATATAAATGATTGTGTGTAATTCTCGTGATCTACGATCTTCGTCTTCCTGCTGCCAAAGTAAAGTTTGAGTTACTTCTAAATTCTGGACCAGGGAACAAGATTCTGTTGCAGGAAGTAGTCAGTAGTTCACGCGAATCATTTAGCTGGTCTTACGGCCAGAGTTATACGTTTAAAGTAAGCTCTTAACTGGCTCCTTTCAGCTAGAGTTACTTTTACAATTAACGGTGGTCTTTCAATATATGAGGAGATAAAGGAAATTATTCGGACAGTTAAGGGAGAGCAAAACGTAATTGTGATGGGGGACAAGAATTCGGTAGTAGGCAAAGGAAGGGTTGAAAAAAGAGTAGGTGAATATAGACTGGGAAAAATAAATGAAAGATGAAGTTGTCTGATATAATTTTGCATGGAACATAATTTAATCATAACAAACAGTTGGTTTAAGAATCATGAAAGAGGGTTGTATACGTTAAAATTAGGCCACTGTACGAAATAAAAGCTTAATTCTGGTAGGAGGTACCCAGATAAGAGTTTAATGTTATAAAGAAGCTTAATTTTAGCAGTCAAATTAGCAAAAGGTCCGTGTGAGCTACCGGCTACTCCCCGCTGAAAAAACCTTGTCCCCTGGCCCAAAATGAATACTGACTTGGTTCAAATTACTCTTTTAACAGGAAGTTAACCATACAGTGGCCAATATACATAGCAGCTCACACGAAATAACACACAGGCATTAACAAACAAGCCAACACAATTAAAGTTATTTCATAAAGGTGGCTAAGAAAACATTTATGGCGCAACGGAATTTAACCATTAATTAAAATTGCATCTGAACTTGTTCTCAGCACTGGTGAAAAACAATATTAAATAAAAGGGGGAAGGTGCCCGAAAACTATAATTTATAGGCAATGCAAAATTATTCTGAACTTAACTTGTTTATTCAGGTCGAACGCAAGCAACATGGGGAACCAATTTTGTTAAAACAATAAAAATGCATCTCATTTCTATGTTCTAATACTGACGATGCCGAGCATTGGATTTAACATAAATTACACAGAACTTAACGCTATTGGGGGTAAGGATTTACAAACAACACTCACTCGCTCACATACACGCCATGCAACAGCGAAACTCACCAAAATCAGCGTGCTGAAACGAGGCAGAAGCAGGCGCCGCTATCGTAGACGAAATTCAGTAAATCCGGAGGTACCACACAACACAATATACAATAAAACTGCGAAGATGGCTCTGGTATGTAGCGCCTGATTTGAGATGGTGAGTGAGTATAGCAAAGTTAAGTTGCATCTAGATTAGACCGCGAGCAAACACGCTAACGGAGACACACGGCTACGTTACATGATCTACGATGTATGCTGGCCACCGTCTCTTCGTCTTCCTGCTGCTAAAAAACACACACAAAATCACGGCGGACTCTAAAGTTGCAATCTGAGAGCAAACTATCTAGACACTGGTTTTTTGGGAAGTGGCGTGAATTCAGGTGACTAGCTGCAAACCCCTGAAGTCGGAGTCCGGACCCATATGGTTCCAAAAACCCATAAAAATGTATAAATTCAATTTCCGAAAAATAAGAACAATTAAGTACGGCATGCAACACCTAGAACTGCGTAGAATTTCATAAGGAAGCTACTGAAATGCAGCAATCCGCGATAGGGAGCGATTAGAGAGTCGGATGAGGTCCAGTCTGGAAAGAAAAAAAAAAAAAAAAAAAAAAAAAAAAAAAAAAAAAAAAAAAAAAACAACAACAACAGAAAAGTGAAATAATTACAATGACGGAGAAGTGAGAATAAAAACTACTGCATGCAACCCTTAGAAATACATAGAATTTCATGAGCAAGCTATTGAAGGTGGTTGTACAAGGCTCGGAGAGAATCACTCATCAAGACTGAGTGCATACTACAAGTTCAGAGAAGAAACAGCAAAATTAAAATAGGTGGGGAGAAAGATCGCGCAATGTTATTGGAAATCAGAATGATACACACACATAGTTAGTTGCCTGATGGGCATGGAACAAACAATAGTGGAAGCTGAAGTCTTGGTTCTAACAACCAACCACATGTAACACATATCACTCATGGAAGGAAATGATAAGATTTTTACACGTACTGTACAAAAGTGAACATATCGTCAGTGAGAAACTGGGTCCCACAAAGCTAGAAAGAATTTACACAGAGTTCGTACACCGCCACATAATCACTAAAGGTTTGAATATACCAGGCCGTTATCAAACTGCAACTAGTAAAACATACACCACGTTTATTTGTTGGAAATCACTGGATTGAAAAACTAAAACACATTTCCGCGCATGATCGGGAAATCCGAAAAATGAATCTAAGTTCAAGAGTCTAAGTTAAACATGCTAGACAACAAATCGCTACCATCTCCACAGACACAAGAGCAGAACCAATCTTACCTCACCGCGGTCTGAGCACAAAGTGACCACCGAGCGGCCAGGAGACGGGAAAGCTACCGGAAAATGGGAAACCCAAGGAAACAGCGATGTTGGGGAGAGAAGATCGCAAGACTTACCCTGGAGAGGGCTCGTCGACTGGCTTGTAACCAAAGGGTGTAGAAACGTCTTTGGTCCCATCAGCAGCTGGGGTGGGCAACGAGTAACTATCGATTCTGAGCCAGAGAAAACCATGCAAAGCGAGCTATCACCACCCAAATTCAGACATCCACTTAAAAGTAAAACAAGTACACATTCTCATAGGGACAGTGGCGTAGTGGAGAAGCTGTACTTATTGCCACATTCATAACCACAATAATAAATTATTAAAATAACAAAATTCTAGCAATATTAACTAACATTTCAGAAATAAATATTTTAAAACATGTAAAAAAAAATGCATTGAAAAGAGGGGGTTCTAGTTTTATCAAAATGCTAATCTAGCGACATCAAATAAATTACAATTTTATAAAAAATATGTGGAAGACGACAGACGGTCGTCTTTCACCGTGGAAGAGACCAGAAGACACTGAAATGTACCAGATTAGATTAGATTAGATTAGTTTTTCATTCCGTAGATCCATGTTGAGGAGATACTCGTGGATGTGTAACATGTCAAGAAACAAAATTTACAGGCTGAATAATAGGTAATACTAATAATATAAATACAGATACATAAAGTTTTTGAGCTGATAATATAATAATACTTATATAGTATGAACACCGATAGATGCATCATTTGCTACAATTTAGAAATTCACTTATGGAGTAGAATGAGTTGGCTACTATAAAGTCTTTTAGGTTCCTCTTAAACTGGTCTTTATTTCTAGCTAAATTTTTATAATTGACGGTAAATTATTTCAAATGTGTGTTCCTGAGTAGTAGACTCCTTTTTGAACTAAAGTAAGTGCTTTTAAGTCCTCGTGTAGATCATTTTTGTTCCTAGTATTGTATGTATGAACTGAGCTGTTTGTTGGGAAAAGGGATATATTATTTATGATAAATTTCATTAAGGAATAAATATACTGAGAGGCAGTAGTTAATATACCCAGTTCTTTGAAGAGGCTTTACAGGATATCCGTGAATTTACTCCACAAATAATACATATTACATGCTTTTGGACTCTGAAGACTTTAGACTGACTTTTAGAGTTACCTCAAAATATCATGCCATATGACATTATGGAATGAAAGTAAGCAAAGTATGCAAGCTTTTTTATTTTGATGTCTCCTATGTCTGATAACACTCGTATTGAAAATACAGATTTGTTGATTCGCTTCTGCAGTTCTGTGGTGTGCTCCTCCCAACTGAATTTATTATCAATCTGTAATCTCAGGAATTTAATAATGTCAACCTCTTCTACCTGTTCTTCTTCATACTTAATGCATATGTAAGTGTGAAATCTCTTACATGTTCTGAACTGCATGTAGTGAGACTTTTCAAAGTTTAATGACAATCAGTTGGCTTTAAACCATTTATTAATATTCATGAAAATATCATTAGCAGACCTTTCTATAACTATGCTTGACATTGTTTTTATTGCAATACTTGTATCATCTGCAAACAAAACGAAATCTGCTTCTGGGAGTGTAACTGATGGAGGTCATTAATGTACACAAGAAAAAGCAAAGGCTCTAAGATGGATCCTTGTGGGACACCACATGTTTTTCTTCCCAATCTTATGATGACTGTTCGCTTAATTCATTAGTCACTTGCACTGACACCCTTTGTTTCCTGTTAGTGAGGTACGACTTGAACCATTTTGCAGCATTTCCCATGACACCATAGAACTCTAATTTACTTAAAAGGATGTTATGGTTCACACAATGAAATGCCTTTGACAAATAATAGAAATTCCTGCTGCTAGCAATTTAGTATCTAATGAATTAAGTACATTCTCACTGCAGGTGTAAATAGATTTCTCGATATCAGAACCTTTCAGAAATCCAAACTTTGTTGTGGACAATATGTCATTCGTGGTGAGGTGGTTGAGAAGCTGCTTGTATATTACCTATCCTAAAATTTTTGAGAATGCAGATAAAAGTGAAATCGGTCTGTAGTTTGATGGTATCTCTTAATCCCCTTTCTTGATTAGAGGTTTAATATCCGCATATTTTAGCCAATCAAGAAATGTTCCAGTTATAATAGACTGATTACAAAAATAACTTAAAATCGTGCTAAATTCACAAAAACGCACTTTCATTAATTTTGTTGATATTTTATCATAACCACTTGAATGGTTTGTTGTTAAAGATTTTACTATGGAAGTTATTTCTTGTGGTGAAGTGAGTGACATATTCATGTGCCTGAAGTTATTAGTACATGCTAGTTTCAAATATTCAAGGGCATTATTTACTGGCCCTGACAATCCCATATTATCAGCGACAGATATAGAGTACTTGTTAAATAGATTTGCCATACTATGCCCATTAGTTACTACTGTCTCATCTCCTCTCAATACTACCTGCTCTTGTTCCTTTCTGGTTCTACCAGTCTCCTCTTTCACTATATCCCATATTGTCTTTATTTGGTTTCCTGATGTTGCTATCTTCTTTTCATAGTGCATTTGTTTAGATGCCTGAATAACTTTTTTAATATTATACAGTATTCCTTATATTTAGCTAAATCATCATAATTGCAACTACTCTTGGCTGATAGATACATTTTCCTTTTTGTCTTACATGAAATCTTTATTCCTTGTGTAATCCATGGTTTTATTATAGACTTCTGTTTAATTCGAGTTACTTTTAGATGAAAACAGTTTTCAAACATGATACTAACATTATTAATGAATATGTTATATTTTTCATTCACGCCATGAGCACTATATACATCTTTCCAGTTCATGTCTTTGAAGAGTTTTCTAACATTTTCAATTTTTTGTGGGTTGACTATTCTCCTGTATACAGATTTTGTAGTCTTCATAACCTGTTTAGAATCTATACCTAAAACAAGGAGCTGCATATCATGATCTGACAGGCCATTTATTATTGCTTTTATGATATGATTTTGTTCCTTTGATTTGTCTATAAAAATATTATCAATTGCTGTCCTAGAGGTTTCAGTGATCCTAGTTGGAAAGTTTACGGTATGAGTTAGGTTGAAGGACAAAGTTAATGACTGCAATAAATTTTTACTGGAGGACTGCATAAGAAAATCTGTATTAAAGTCACCAGCAACCAGGATTTCTTTATTTCTTCCTGTTAAATAACCCAATAGAGCTTCTAGATGATTTAGGAATAGATTATAATTTCCTGCAGGTGCTCAGTAAATAGTTACTATTATATAGCATCTGTTATGGAATTCTACTTCTGTTGCACAAGCTTGTAAATGCTGTTCTCGACAGAATTTATTTATATCAATATTCTTGAATTCATAGTAGCTTTTAATGATATGGCAACTCCTCCTCCCTACATATCTACTCTACAGAAGTATGAAGCTAAATTAAAGCCTGGAATGTATAACATACCAGTGGCCACATGATGTTCAGAGAGGGAAATTATGTCAATTGGGTTAGAAGAATCTATTTCCTCAATACAAATGAGTTGTTCATCAAGTTTATTTCTGAGTCCTGTAATATTTTGATGTAATAAAGATTGATATTACATAATAATGGTTTGACTAACATTCACTGGCAGTTTCTGAGTACTTTCTGTGAAACATTGTTTGCTAAAATCTATCTCCTGTTTATCTGCTTTTTCAAATTGAGGGTATCTTCCAAGCTCTCTCAAAACTGGTTTTCTTTCCTCCCTCCCTTTCCTAAAAAAGGCATCCCTCTGACACCTGTAACCACTGGTATTTTACCATTTGTGACGGTGCCTCCCCGTAAGTTACTTGCAATCAACCCTGACAGTTTTCCCTTTCCTTTCCTGTTGAGGTGAATGCCATACCTAGTGTAGTCCCACCTACAGATATCATCCACAGAAAACAAACCAATATAGGACCCCATATCTGACACGAGTAGCCGTTACAACTCCAATTTACTCTCCTGATAGGAGAGTTTAAATAAGGCCAATCATGGCGATCCAAGACAGATACAAAAGCCACACTAGTATATTTCGTTGCCGATGATATCTTCACCAGGTCACCTTCTACAGAATATTCAGTTTCCGTCAATGCTGTTCACCGGACCACCCACTATAACTACGGTATCCTCCATTGTGAAATCTTTACATAAAGAACCTATATCCTCTGTTACCTGACCCAGACCCGCATTTGGTTAGAAAAAGTTTTGACATGGTATTCTGATACGAGCTCTTCCTGCAGTAGTTGGCTAACACCTCTACGATGGGAGCTACCTAACAACAAAACTTTCTTTCTATTCACTGTTTTACCTACTTACACCAGAAAGTGGTGTATTCTTGGAAAAGACAGGTCGAGCTGTAGAAATTTGCTACACTACAACGCCACACAAAGTCAAGTGCTACGAACACTACGAGACTGACAAATTATGTTGATCGGAATTGTACCTATATCGAATTTGTACCACCTTACCCATAAGAAGAAGGTGTAACTAGGGGAAATACAGATACCGCCTACAGGAAAATAAAAGGAGACGTTTGGAAACAAGAAAAGCAGCTGTATGAATATGAAGAACTCAGATGGAAAACCTCTTCTGAGCAAAGAAGAGAAAGCTGAAAGGTGAAAAGAAAATATTAAGGGGCTCTACAAATGGAATGACCTTCGAGACAATATTGTAGGAACATAAGATGAAGTAGATGATAAAATAGGTGATTCTGTACTGAGGGAAGAATTTGACATAGCACTCAAAGACCTAAGTTGAAATAAGGCCCCTGGAGCAGACGACATTCCGTCAGAGCTTCTGAAGTCTCTAGGACAGTCAACCATGACAAAACTATTTCACCTTGTGTGACTTCTAAAATTTTCCCGGCCTATTTCTTCTTCCAGTAATTTTCGGGTGTGCATCCGGATCCCATTGACATTCTGCAACGATATTTCGGCCCAGAGACGTCCGGCCATCTTCAGGTGAGTAGGCAACTGCTGAAGAGCGCAGGTACGTTCGCCGTATTTATACCGAGTATTGCGCATGCGAGATACGCTGGAGTCTTACTGCGCATGTGTTAGATGGTGACATGCGCGGTACGGCCGAGCTGTGTGTGCTGCCCTCGGTGGTGAAAGTGAACACTCATCTAATCATCGAGAATCGAATGATTCCGTCGATTCCGCTGTGCCTCAATAGCTTTAAGAACAGGGTTCCAATTTTTATCCAGCTGAAAGCCGTTGTCACGATTTATTAAATTGTCAGCTAGGCGTATTTCAACCGCTTCTTTGAATACTGAGTTCCAAAAGCCGGAAACTGGAGCTAAAATTGTGGTTTTGTTGTATTCCATAGAGTGCCCCATGGAAATGCAGTGCTCTGCTACAGCTGATTTCGACGGTTGCAGAAGACGGGTGTGTCTTTCGTGCTCCGTACAGCGCTCTTGAACTGTTCGAGTCGTCTGACCTATGTAAGCAGAACCACACTCGCAGGGAATTTTATAAACGCCCGCTTTTTTCAGTAGCAGATCGTCTTTTACAGATCCGACTAGGGCTATATTCTTCGCTGGTGGACGGAAGATGACCTGGATTTTATGTTTCCTTAGCAATCTGCCTATTTTAGAGGACACATTGCCAGCATAAAGAAGGAATGCAACTGATTTGTAATCTTCTTCATTGTCCTCTGTGCGTTGCTTCTTGTTGTTATGATTACGTATGGCCTTCCTTATTTGGCGTGGAGTGTAGCCATTCTCTTTGAACACTTTCTCCAAGTGTTCCAGTTCTGCAGGAAGATTTTCTTCGTCTGATATCAAGTGTGCTCGATGTATTAGCGTACTAAGGACACCAGCGGTTTGTGCGGGATGATGGCAGCTGGACGCCTGGAGGTATAGATTTGTGTGCGTAGGTTTCCTGTACACAGAGTGTCCCAAAGAGCCGTCATCCTTGCGTCGTACCAGCACGTCCAGAAATGGTAAAGCTCCATCTTTTTCACTCTCCATGGTGAACTTGATATTTTCATGTATTGAATTTAAGTGACGGTGGAATTTCTCCAGTTCCTCTCTACCATGAGGCCATACAACGAAAGTGTCGTCTACGTAGCGCCAGAACACAGTGGGCTTTAAAACAGCAGACTCAAGTGCCTTCTCCTCCGACGCAAGGATGACGGCTCTTTGGGACACTCTGTGTACAGGAAACCTACGCACACAAATCTATACCTCCAGGCGTCCAGCTGCCATCATCCCGCACAAACCGCTGGTGTCCTTAGTACGCTAATACATCGAGCACACTTGATATCAGACGAAGAAAATCTTCCTGCAGAACTGGAACACTTGGAGAAAGTGTTCAAAGAGAATGGCTACACTCCACGCCAAATAAGGAAGGCCATACGTAATCATAACAACAAGAAGCAACGCACAGAGGACAATGAAGAAGATTACAAATCAGTTGCATTCCTTCTTTATGCTGGCAATGTGTCCTCTAAAATAGGCAGATTGCTAAGGAAACATAAAATCCAGGTCATCTTCCGTCCACCAGCGAAGAATATAGCCCTAGTCGGATCTGTAAAAGACGATCTGCTACTGAAAAAAGCGGGCGTTTATAAAATTCCCTGCGAGTGTGGTTCTGCTTACATAGGTCAGACGACTCGAACAGTTCAAGAGCGCTGTACGGAGCACGAAAGACACACCCGTCTTCTGCAACCGTCGAAATCAGCTGTAGCAGAGCACTGCATTTCCATGGGGCACTCTATGGAATACAACAAAACCACAATTTTAGCTCCAGTTTCCGGCTTTTGGAACTCAGTATTCAAAGAAGCGGTTGAAATACGCCTAGCTGACAATTTAATAAATCGTGACAACGGCTTTCAGCTGGATAAAAATTGGAACCCTGTTCTTAAAGCTATTGAGGCACAGCGGAATCGACGGAATCATTCGATTCTCGATGATTAGATGAGTGTTCACTTTCACCACCGAGGGCAGCACACACAGCTCGGCCGTACCGCGCATGTCACCATCTAACACATGCGCAGTAAGACTCCAGCGTATCTCGCATGCGCAATACTCGGTATAAATACGGCGAACGTACCTGCGCTCTTCAGCAGTTGCCTACTCACCTGAAGATGGCCGGACGTCTCTGGGCCGAAATATCGTTGCAGAATGTCAATGGGATCCGGATGCACACCCGAAAATTACTGGAAGAAGAAATAGGCCGGGAAAATTTTAGAAGTCACACAAGGTGAAATAGTTTTGTCATGGTTGACTGTCCTAGAGACTTCAGAAGCTCTGACGGAATGTCGTCTGCTCCAGGGGCCTTATTTCAACTTAGGTCTTTGAGTGCTATGTCAAATTCTTCCCTCAGTACAGAATCACCTATTTTATCATCTACTTCATCTTATGTTCCTACAATATTGTCTCGAAGGTCATTCCATTTGTAGAGCCCCTTAATATTTTCTTTTCACCTTTCAGCTTTCTCTTCTTTGCTCAGAAGAGGTTTTCCATCTGAGTTCTTCATATTCATACAGCTGCTTTTCTTGTTTCCAAACGTCTCCTTTTATTTTCCTGTAGGCGGTATCTGTATTTCCCCTAGTTACACCTTCTTCTTATGGGTAAGGTGGTACAAATTCGATATAGGTACAATTCCGATCAACATAATTTGTCAGTCTCGTAGTGTTCGTAGCACTTGACTTTGTGTGGCGTTGTAGTGTAGCAAATTTCTACAGCTCGACCTGTCTTTTCCAAGAATACACCACTTTCTGGTGTAAGTAGGTAAAACAGTGAATAGAAAGAAAGTTTTGTTGTTAGGTAGCTCCCATCGTAGAGGTGTTAGCCAACTACTGCAGGAAGAGCTCGTATCAGAATACCATGTCAAAACTTTTTCTAACCAAATGCGGGTCTGGGTCAGGTAACAGAGGATATAGGTTCTTTATGTAAAGATTTCACAATGGAGGATACCGTAGTTATAGTGGGTGGTCCGGTGAACAGCATTGACGGAAACTGAATATTCTGTAGAAGGTGACCTGGTGAAGATATCATCGGCAACGAAATATACTAGTGTGGCTTTTGTATCTGTCTTGGATCGCCATGATTGGCCTTATTTAAACTCTCCTATCAGGAGAGTAAATTGGAGTTGTAACGGCTACTCGTGTCAGATATGGGGTCCTATATTGGTTTGTTTTCTGTGGAGTAAGATGTATGAGACAGGTGAAATGCCCTCCGACTTAAAGAACAATGCAATAATCCCCATTCCAAAGAAATCAGGCGCAGACAGGTGTGAAATTTACAGAACCATCAGTTTAGTAAGTGATGGTTGCAAAATTTTGACACCAATTATTTACAGAAGAATGGAAAATCTGGTAGCTGCTGACCTCGGGGAAGTCAGGAACACGGAAGACAATACTCACCTTACAACTTATCTTTTGGAGGATAGATTAAGGAAAGCAAACCTACATCTCAGCTTTTGTAGATTTAGAGAAATCTTTTAAAAATGTTAACCAGAAAACACGCTTTCAAATTCTGAATTCAGCAGGTTCAAAATGTTCAATTGTTTGTAATTCTGTGAGACCAAACTACTTTGGTCATAAGTCCCTAGACTTACAAACTACTTAAACTAACCTAAAAAAAAAAAAAAAAAAAAAAAAAAAAAAAAAAAAAAAAAAAAAAAAAACTAACCTAAGGACAACACACACATCCATGCCGGAGGGGTCCGTAATGAAGCGCTCCAGACCGGTCTTCTTTTTTCGTTAAGTAGGGTGCCCGAAAACCTTTTAGGAGCCGAGGCAAAAATGGATGGTAATGGCGGGTATTTTTTTATGAACCAAGGCGAAAAAAAGCGGTATCGAGGTTTTTATTTATTTATTTTTAGGTAGATGGGGATTTTTTTATCCGTTTTCCTTTCTTTAATTTTGTTAATGTAAATAAATTACAGTACATAAAAATGTTTTCTTTAACCAATATTTTTTTTTATGAAAACGCAACTGAAAATGCAAACTAAACATCTACTATGTTATAATGAATATGTGAACAGTGAGCAACACTGTGCAACGTAAACGCTTCTACATGGTAAATGAATGAAACAAAAAACAATGCCCCTTTTGCCTTTTGCTTTAATTCATTTTATTATTATTATTATTATCATCATCATTATAAGGGGCCAACCGTTCGAAGAACGTAACCCGTCGAAAATCCTCCACATGATTATCCCAGTCGTCTTCTCGCATTCAAAGGCGGTAGCCTTTGCACCGTTGGGATCGATCAGGTTCTACAGGCTTCATCATTACTCTCTTTTCAGACCTGGGACACCCCAGCTGGGTGGAGGGTTCGTGAACAGTGACCCTAAATAGTTCGCAAAAGTGGTTCGGTAGGATGCTCCGCGTTGTACAGTCGTGTGTGTTTAAAGAAACTAGTGTCAAAATCGAAGCTGTTTTTGTCGCTATCTCGGTGAAGGTAATGCAGCGCCCTGCCTTTAATCAAATTGATTGCATTCGTCTTCGCTGGTGGAAAATAGACACCATCAGGGTAAAAAACTTCGGTAGATAGTATCGACGTGAAAGGACGACGTAGGAGGGCCAGCATTTTTCTTGTGAGCTTCCACCATGATCTCGCAGTGCCACAAGTCAGTCGATGCACGTCGGAATCAACGTCTGCACACTGTGGGCATAAGGGGTCGCTAAGGAGTTGAATGGAATGTAACCGCTGACAACTAGGGAATTTTTCGTTCGCCAATATGTACCACGATGTCTGTACTTCTGTCGGCAGGAAAGGTAAATAAATCGTCCGCCATACTCTTTTTCAGCAGATGTTCGGGTGTCGCCGTTCTATCATGTTACTTGGATTCCTTCTTTGTAAAATGTTGTAGTTCTTAGCCATGGCCTCTCGTGTTGTCAGTAGGTCAGTCAGCATATAACTGTGTTCTACAAAGTAGATCTTGAAGTGAGCAAGCGCCGGCGATAAATGGCGAACCGAAACCGGCGGCTCCAAAGATTGTGGCGCGACTTCATCAATAAGGGTGCCTGTGATGTTTCTATGCGGAGAATGCCATAGTCGTCGTGTCATACGAAGGAGTAGCTCTCAAGCTCTATTCTTGACGTTAGTTAAACCGACGCCGCTTTCTTGTCAAGGCAGAGATAGGGAGTTGTATCGCATTTTAAAAATGTAGCCTGCAGTCACAAAGTGTCCAAACGCTGCTTGAAACCTGTCTGCGATTGTGTCTGGCAATAGTAGTACGTGCGTGAAGTGATTCAGCTTGGATGCCAAGTACATGTTGATATAACGTGCGCGTTGATGCATGTCTAACCCTCGAAATTTGTGGAGTAGTATCTGTGCACGTATTTGTTGTAACAGACGTTGATATGTGGTCGCTGCAGTTTTTTGAACATTTCCGTGAAATGTTATCCCTAAACACTTGATATGAGGTACCTTCGTAATTGGTACTGCTGATACTGTAGGTAATCCTTGGCCTATGTCCATGTATTTAGTCTTCTGAAGATTGTGGAGACTTCCAGACACCTCGCCATAATGGTGGAGCCATGAAAGTGCCGACCCTATTTCATCTCTTGATTGGGCCAAGAAGACGACGTCATCAGCATAGGCGGAGCATTTGAATTTGGCGTGTCGTAGAGAGATGCCTTCCAAACGATGTCGGAGACAATGTAGAGCGGGTTCGAGGGCGACTGCGAACAACATGACGAACAAGGGGTAATCATGGCGTACTGAACGTCCGATAGTGATGGGTTCTGAGCAATATCCATTCACCAGTACCCTCGACTGTGCGACATGGATTAACCAGAGGACCACCGTTGTTGTCTCCTGCTTATGTGCTCCATGACAGCGCGTAAAAAGTAGTGGTTGACGCGGTCAAATGCATGATCGAAATCCACTGCCACAAGGACTCCCTTTAGGCGACAGGTCGACGCCAGCGCCATGATGTCTCTGTAGGATCCCACCGTGGTGTGGACGTTGTTGTCGCCGGCGAGACAAGTCTGATCAGCGTGTATTGCGGCATTGACCGTTGCGTGGAGGCGCGCACGAAGAATACGGGCGAACAGGTTGTAGTCTGCGATTAATAATGTCAGTGGTCGATAGTTTTACAGCTGGTGCCCACCACGTGGTTTCGGTACGGGAATCATAATGCCTTCGGTAAATTCTTGGGGAATTTGAAAAGTGCGGTTCATAAGTTCTTGCAACATCCGAATCCAAGCTGCGCCCATGAGATCGGCGAAGGTTCTGTAAAATTCATGTGGTAGCCCGTTAGGGCCAGGCGGTTTATTGGAAGCACCCCTTATCAGGGTCGTGCGTACTTCGTCCTGTGTGATGTCTGCTAGGAATTCGTCATCATCCTGTCTGTGCTGAGAAGCTCGCATGGGGTGTATTATATCCTCCATTGTCGCGTCTTTTCTAGGTGCTTCGGCGTAAAGGGTCCGGTAAGAGTGATTGAAATCTCGTACGATGTCGGATCGTTTTCCATCCTCTGTCACTAGTTCTGTAATGAATGTACGTTTGGGGTGACGCCTTTCTTGTATGTTTCATCGAAGGGCGTTCGCCGTAGATTTCATCAAACGTCCGCGCTCGGACACGTACACCATCGAACTTTTCTGTGGTCAGGCGTAGCAAACGCGCTTTAATGTGTTGCACGGCTTTTTGGCAATCTGGTGACGGTGGTTGTGTGGCAAGTTCTCTTAAAGCTGTGTGATAGAACTCCGAGGTCGTCGTTTGCCAGCTTGTCTTTTCACGACTATAGTTTATGAAACTCCGGCTTAATGCAGGTTTTGCACACCGAATCCACCACGTCAGGGTTGGGTCGTTTGTATGCCTTCTCCATTGACATCAGTGCCATGTTTCTTCAACCTCGTGGCAACAAGCAGCGTCTTTTAGAATGGGAAAATTAAGTTGCCACGCTCCCCTAATACGTCTGGTTCGCTGCCGAAGTAAGGTGATATCACAAATGTATTCTTCATGGTTGGTGAAGGCTGTCGGCCATATTTCGGACCCAACAATCGTCGTGGGAAGGCTCCGTGAAATATACAACCTATCCAGCCGACTTGCTGAATGGCTGGTGAAGTGAGTGTATCCTCGTCGGTACCCGTGTTGCATGATCCACGTGTTATGAAGTCTCAGGTCTCGTGTCAGTGCTTGAAGTGCTGAGCACGGTACAAAGTGAGGAATTTGGTCCTCAGGTCGCAGCACACAATTGTAATCGCCGCCGACGATGTAGTGTTCTGTGTTGCCTTGGATAGTGGAGCTACCTCTTCTGAGTAAAATATGTTTCGTTCCCGTTATTTCGATGATCCTGAGGGGGCTAGATGTTCACCATACGGACCGCCCCGACCGTGAGGACAACGACGCGGCCCGAGGGTAGATAGGTCACGCCCTTCGCGGTAATACTTTCTCTAAGAAGAATGGCTGTACCGCCTCTACCTTGAAGGTGGACCGTCTGTCGTCTTCCATATATATTTTGTATATTTATGTAAAGTTATAATTTATTTAATGTCTCTAGATTATCATTTTGTTAAAACTTGAACCCCACTCTTTTCCAGGCTTGAGGAATACCATTTTTATTTCATGTGTTAAAATATTAGTTAATATTGTTAGGTTTTTCTTATTTTGTTATGTTAATAATTTATTATTATATTAATTAATGTGGCATAAGTACGGCTTCTCCGCTACGCTACTGTCCCTGTGAGAATGTGCAGTAGTTTTACTTTTAAGTGGGTGCGAGAATCTGTGGCTGTCTGAATGTGGGCAGGAGTACCCCGCTTTGCATCGTTCTCTCTGGCTCAGAGTCGATAGTTGCTCATGTTACCACAGAGGTTTCCACACCCTTTGATTGCGAGCTGATCGGTGAGCCTTCCCTCAGCGTGAGTCT
This sequence comes from Locusta migratoria, assembly GCA_026315105.1. Lineage (NCBI taxonomy): Eukaryota > Metazoa > Arthropoda > Insecta > Orthoptera > Acrididae > Locusta > Locusta migratoria. Next base: position 560,589,748 of record CM048755.1, on the reverse strand, counting down.
CCCCCCTCGGCATGGATATTTGTGCCGTCATTTAAGCGCCTGGCAGAGGGTTAATCGAATCACCATTATCTCCCATTCCATTCTCGAATAGCGCGCGGGAAGAAAGAACACCTGAATCTCTCCATTCGAGCTCTGATTTCTCGTATTTTATTCTGATAATCATATCTACCTATGTATGTGGGAGTCAACAATATATTTTCGCATTCGGAGCAGAAAGTTTGTGATTGAGTTTCGTAAGTAGCCCATGCCGCAAAGATAAGCGCCGTTGTTGTAATGATTCCCATCCAAGATCCTGTATCATTTCGGTTACGCTATCTCCCCTGTATCGTGACAATACGAAACGAGCTGCCCTTCTCTGGACTCTTTCGACGTCCTCAGTCAAACCCACCTGATAAGGATCCCACACTGGGCAGCAATACTCCAAAAATGGACGTACAAGTGTATTGTATGCAGTTTCTTTTGTAGTTCTGTTGCATCATTTAAGGGTCCTGCCAATAAAACGCAGTCTCTGGTTCGCCTTTCCCACGACATTATCTACTTGTTCTCTCGAGTTCATAAGTAGTTTGTGGGTTTAGGGACTGATGACCCCGTAGTTAAGTCCCATAAGCTCCACAAACATTTGAACTACTATGAAGATTAAGTTTGTCATTTGGACTTAAACTTTTCTGTTCTACACATTTACGTCATGTCATTACTTTTGTCCGTCATTTCTAATTTGAAAAATAATCGGAAACAGAAAATTTCAATTTTTGTCAGCACTAAACAAGATAAGGGACTTTTTTACTTTCTAATTCTTCTCTTGGTACATTCTTCACGACAAGACGCTTAAATAGTTATGTTATATACTCGACAAGGAAATATAATGCTGTACCCTCTTATGAAAGCTTTCAGGTTAGTTGTTTTTGCCTGCAGCTTGGTCACTACATTATTTTAATTTGTAACCACAAGTATACTGTATATTTGTCATCAACCTCTTTTTATTTATTTATTTTTTTTACATAAACACCGTCCACGTTTGTCTAAGCTTTTTAAGTATTATCAGCAACAACTGGCTTTCACCAAAGATCCAAGATATTTAAATTCTCGCCAAACTGATCCTGATTCGCCACTACTAAACAGTACTCTTTCATACAAAAATAAATAAAATAGTCGTGTGAGTGTCCGTTATGAGTCCTCTATATTTGTATGTCTGTTTCTCCTTCTCCAAAAAATTAATACCTAGTGACACCAATGGTACTGCAGGTCGAGTTGCTCCGCCCTGGAAATAATCCTGGTGACTGGCGCGCCGCAGACCGCTCGGCCACCGCGGCCGGCTTCATTGTAGTAATTAATGTAAACTTAAGCCTACCTCACCACTATTAGGGTGTTAAGGTTGGCAGTGATAGGTTTCAAGTTCAACACAACGTTTAACGATTTCTGCGGGAGCTTACCCCTGATCTTCGTTTTTCGTAGTTTCCCCAATTCACTCCAGGAAAATTCTGGGAAGGTTCCCTGTAGAAGGTCACGGACGCTTCCCTCCTCTCTCCTTGTCTATATTAAGTACGCGTGAGTATCTGGCCAAATGGGCAAAGTACTCGAAGCCAATAAAATAAAAGACCTATTTGAAACATGGAGTCAAGTTGACACACAGGGTGTATTAACTTGTAATATAGGTATGTCAGCCAAAACACGCCGCCGTATTCTCCATGTGGAATACGGTCGATTAGAATTGCAGTTATAATTTAGACCCGTACATTTTATAATTATCTTTAGTAGGTTACATGTGTAAAATTAGGCCTCTGTATTAAGGCGTGCTGGTTACGTACCGCAATCTATATCTATAAATGTGAATGTGAATGTCTGTTCGGTGTACGCTTCTCACGTCCGAACGACAAAACACAGAGACTTAAATATTTGTACAGTTACTAATTTATACCTGAGGAAGGTTTTAGGCACGATTTTATAGCGATCTGATAGATATTTAGTAATTTGAAGAAAATAACGCGAAGTGCGGAACAATAATTACTCTTTGAAAATTATATTTACTCTTTTAAAATGGTTTTATTGATTGCATTGTTGCTTGAGGGTTGGTATTGATAAAAGGATGGAGTATATTGGGATGGCAAGTTATCAGTGTATAAAAAATTCTACGTGTGTGTGTGTGTTAATATTTCGCTCTGCAACGAAAACTACAGAACGCAAACGAATGGTCTGTGTGTAATTGTTGTACACCATAGCAGTTCCATGCCGATAGCTATATTCGGACTGAAGGCCAGCGATGACGTTTGCTACTCTATAGCAACGAGGTTACATACAGCGAAACGTGATGCCTCAGAGCCGGCCGCGGTGGCCGAGGAGACTGAGGCGCTCCAGTCACGGTCTGCACATCCACTACGGTCGGGGGTTCGAATCCCTCCTCGGGCATGGATATTTGTGCCCTCCTAGTTCGTAAGTAGTTTGTACGTTTAGGGACTGATGACCCCGTATTTAAGTCCTATAGACTATACAAATATTTGTTTTGTTTGATGCCACAGACCAAATCTTTGGTCTATGCGTGCTACAATGTCTTCAGCTCTTTCTCTGTAAGGATAAGCATACGAATAAGGAAATATAAGAATAAATAAATAAAACAGTAAAAAAGAATTTTTTAAATATATCTCTTTAACAATCGATTTGACGTTTCGCGCATTATCTATCACAATCAACCAACACGCGAGCGGTGACGCGGGTTTAAGCTAGTATGAATATAAATCTTTGGACCACGCCTCTATTGGCGTTTTGGGCGCCGCACATTGTTGGCCTTTTTGCACAAGAACTAAACACTGAACACTTATGGAAAACAGGTTTCTATTTAGACCATAATTTGCACCAAAGCTTACGCAGAAATAATTATATTTTATATTATACAGTAATAACAATTTTATTTCTCCATCTTTTCCTCTGTGTTTTCTTCCAAGTCAGGGGGGAAGGGTGCAAGTGCACCACCCTCCTGGCGCCCATGTACTCAAACCACTACTAGGTACTTGCTTTCCTGTTCCACTCCCATGCTGAACGAGGGAAAAACGAATCTTTGTATGCATCCGTACGAGCCGTAATCACTCTGATCTTATCTTTGTCGTCTTTAAGCGAAACGTAGGTTGGTGGCAGTATAATCGTTCTGCAGTCCGCCTCAAATTCCGGCCCACTAAATTTCTTCAACAGTGTTTCTCGCCTTCCCTCCAGCGACTCCCGTCTGAGTTCCCGAAGCATTCCAGTAACACTCGCGCATTGATCGAATCCACCAGTTGTAAGATATATTAGAGATCAGGCGTGACTCGTGTCATTTGTATATAGCCGCGGTGGAGTAGTCGAGCGGTCTAAAGCGTCTCGCTGAGGGGCGCCCGGTTGCTCGCCGTGGAGGTTCGAGTCCTCCCTGGGGCATGGGTGTGTGTGTTTGTCCTTAGGTTAGTTTACCTAGGTTTAAGTAGTTTGGTCCGATAGATATACAAACATTTGTGTATATATATATATATATATATATATATATATATATATATATGTGTGTGTGTGTGTGTGTGTGTGTGTGTGTGTGTGTGTGTGTCTGTGTGTGTGTGAATTAATGCCAAAGTACGCTTCATCTGATTGCGATAGATCTCAGTAATCAAATATGCAAATGATATCAGATAGAATAAACAATATTTATAGTTCAAATGTTTGTAAATCTATCGGACCAAACTGCGTGGTCATCAGTCCGTAGCTTACAAACTACTTAAACTAAGGTAAACTAACCTAAGGGCAACACACACACCCATGCCCCAGGAAGGACTCGAAATTCCGCAGCGAGGCGCCTTATCTCGGCTAATCCACCGCGGCCAATATTTATATTTCAATCTGACTGTGTGTGTGTGTGTGTGTGTGTGTGTGTGTGTGTTTGTCTGTGTGTAAGATAATGTGAGTCGCCACTATGTTTTACAAAACATAAAAAATTTATTCCTGGCCTAACAGAGCAGTGGTGTACCAGAGCAAGGCCAAGCATTTAATTTACTCAAGTAATTCCCTACTTATAAAATTGTATAATAATCATAAAAATCAATCATGAATCTGTTTATGAAAAGATAATCTGATCATCCCCAATAATACCAACACAAAGAAACTACACTCCTGGCCATTAAAATTGCTACACCACAAAGATGACGTGGTACAGACGCGAAATTTAACAGACAGAAAAAAGATGCTGTGATATGCAAATGATTAGCTTTTCAGATCATTCACACAAGGTTGGCGCCGGTAGCGACACCTACAACGTGCTAACATGAGGAAAGTTTCCAACCGATTTCTCATACACAGACAACAGTTGGCCGGCGTTGCCTGGTGAAACGTTGTTGTGATGCCTCGTGTAAGAAGGAGAAATGCGTACCATCACGTTTCCGACTTTGATAAAGGTCGGATTGTAGCCTTTTGCGATTGTGGTTTATCGTACCGCGACATTGCTGCTCGCGTTGGTCGCGGACTGTTAGCAGAATATGGAATCAGTGGGTTCAGTAGGGCAATACGGAACGCCGTGCTGGATACCAACGGCCTCGTATCACTAGCAGTCGAGATGACAGGCATCTGCACGAACAGTTCGACGACGTTTGCAACAGCATGGATTATCAGCTCGGAGACCATGGCTGCGGTTGCCCTTGACGCTGCATCACAGACAGGAGCGCCTGCGGTGGTGTACACAACAACGAACCTAGTTGTACGAATGGCAAAACGGCATGTTTTCGGATGAATCCAGGTTATGTTTACAGCATAATGATGGTCGCATCCGTGTTTGGCAACATCGCGGAGAATGCACATTGAAAGCGTGTATTCGTCATCGCCATACTGGCGTATCACCCGGCGTGATGGTATGGGGGTGCCACTGGTTACACGTCTCGGTCACCTCTTGTTCGCATCGACGGCACTTTGAACAGATGTGGTACGACCCGTGGCTCTACCCTTCATTCGATCCCTGCGAAACCCTACATTTCAGCAGGATAATGCACGACCGCATGTTGCAGGTCCTGTACGGGCCTTTCTAGATACGGAAAATGTCCGACTGTCTCCCTGGCCAGCACATTCTCCAGATCTCTCACCAAGTGAAAACGTCTGGTCAATAGTGGCCGATCAATTGGCTCGTCACAATACGCCAGTCACTACTCTTAATAAACTGTGGTGTCATGTTCAAGATGCATGGGCATCTGTACCTGTCCATGCCATTCAAGCTCTGTTTGACTCAATGCCCAGATGTATCTACGCCGTTATTACGGCCAAGAGGTACTTCTTCTGGGTACGGATTTCTCAGGATCTATGCATCCAAATTGCGTGAAAATGTAATCACATGTTAGTTCTAATATATTTGTCCAATGAATACCCATTTATCATCTGCATTTCTTCTTGGTGTAGCAATTTTAATGGCCAGTAGTGTACAAAATTTTAAGTCAGTATCCAAACAAAGAAAGATATAATCAAAATGCAAATCATATGTAACATTCATACATACATTAAATTCACAACTTTACTATAAACAATATTTCTTGCTACTTGTCTAGGATGTAACATGAATAATTTCTTTGGCGAGGCCACCCCTGAGCAAGTGGCATAAAGTTGTCCGTGTAAAAAACCTGGGCATGTCAGATCCACTCCACAGTATTGAATAGATTGCCCTGTGGTTTATTAATCGTAATAGAAAATTCAAGTCTTACAAGAAACTGCAGTCTCTTGCAGTTAAAAGCCAGCTCTGTCGTAAATAATTGGTATTCGGTGGATATACTTTATTTCATTCAGTTTCTTTGCTTATCACTCTGTAGAAGTGTGTTGCTATCGCCTGCATCCGTGTGCGCTTCAGAGCTCAAAGTTCTCAGCACTACTGGCAGCTTTCCAGCAATTCCCTTAAGTTGAGTGGAGTACTTGTTGCATGATGTAACAGGGTTTTACCCATCGCAGTATATATGATCTTACATTTATTGAATTACATGTTGTACAATTGTATGATTTTGCGGTTATATATTCACTTGTGTAAGTGCTGTATGTGGGTAAAATCCGTTGAGAACAGAGTTATAAAAAAGTAATAATTGCCGGCCGCAGTGGCCGAGCTGTCTGCGGCCCGCCAGTCACGGTCTGCACGGCCGACTACGGTCGGGGGTTCGAATCCTCCCTCTGGCATGGGTGTTTGTGTTGTCCTTAGCGTAAGTTAGTTTAAGTTAGTCAATTAATTAGTGTGTAAGTCTAGCGTCTGATAACTACGCAGTTTGGTCGCATAAGACCTCACACACATGTGAACATTTTTGAAGTGATAGATTAAAACCTGATGCGTCATGGGGCGGTTTTTCATTAACGTTACTGTTGTTGTCCTTATACCTCACGAACTACGTGTCGTACTGTGATATAATTTCTTAAGTACATTCACCTGTATGTGTGTACACTATCTGTAAAATTTCTTGCGACTAAAATTTGTAGTGTAGAAATTACAAACTGCAACGTCATACCGAATGCCGTAGTTTTGCCCCATGAACATCTGAAAAGTAGTAAACGAGAAACTTTTTTCCTTTCATTATTTTGATGTGGTTGTCAGCGAGGAAAGAATTTAATAAAGGTTTAAAATTATGTTTAAAGTTTGTTGCAAGTCGCTAAGTACTGTCATTCTCATATAGTATATTTCTAAAGTCTGGTCGCATTATGTGGCAGTTTCTTACAACTCTTATTATTTATGACGTTATACCTCCTGAACCAGCGTCGTATGTGGTTCTTACTCCTACAGCCATTGTTATCTCACGTAAGGAATATGTGTGCTAAATTTGGTTGAAATGGGCCCAGCGGTTTAGGAGAAAATGAGCAGCATTGGCGCTTAATGCAGCAGTTTATCACGCATCTCATTGTTTATGACGTCATATCTCGTGAGCTATGTGTTGTACGTGGTTCTTACACTTACGGCGACCGTCCTCGTGGATTGAAGCTTACGTGTACAAAATTTCATAAAGACTGGAACAAAACTGTAGATTTGTATGCAATACGTACACACAAACCAACACAAACACATATAAAAAGTCTAGCTGAAAACCCGCCTTTGTCCGGGAATTTATTTATTTATTTCTGCCTTGAGTTAGTACTTCTCCTATCCCTTCTCCCTCTGTTCATCTCTTTTTTTCTAAAAAAAATTGCTATATTCATTGGAGAATAAATAAGTTCAAATGTTTAAATGTCTGTAAATCTATTGGACCAAACTGCGTGGTCATCAGTCCGTAGCTTACAAACTACTTAAACCTAGGTAAACTAACCTACGGACAAACACACACACCCATGCCCCAGGGAGGACTCGAACCTCCACGGCGAGCAACCGTGCGCTCCGCAGCGAGGTGCTTTAGACCGCTCGGCTACTCCACCGCGGCAATAAATAAGTAAAAGGCTGTCTCCCAGAATGTTCAAAATTATAAGTGCAGTGTCCAAACAAAGAAAGATAGTAATCAAAATGCAAATGACATGTAAATGCGTACGATCTCATATTTATTACGTTATATGTTGTGCAATTGTGTAAATTTTCAGGTATATATATTTCTGAAAGTGCTGTATGTCTGTAAAATCTGTCGCGAATACAATTAGTAGTAAAGAAGTGATAGATTAAAACTTGGTGCGTGGTGGGGAGAGTTTCTATAAAAGTTACTGTTTACGTGCTCATATCTCAAGAACTATGTGTCGTACTGTGATACAATTTCGAAGGTACATTTAGCTGTATGCGTGTATACTGTCTGTAAAATTTCCTGCGGCTACAATTTGTAGTGTAGAAATTACAAATTGTAACGTCATGCCGAATCCCGTAGTCCATGAACAGCGGAAAAGTAGTAAGCGAGAAACTTTTATCCTATCAGTATTTTGATGTGGTTTTCAGCGAGAAAAAATTTAATAAAGGTCTAATATTATGTTTGGACTAGTCCAAGCGCCATATGTCATAACTGACATAATGGAACCTAAATTTTACATGTTCTTAAAATATATTTATTTATGAATGTTTCTCAACTTTTTGTACCAAAGAAGGGTTAGTGTTCTTTCAGTTAGTAGTGAAATCTCACAACGAATAACTACTAAACAGCACTAATTGAGCTCACATAAGAAATATAAAGTAACGGCGCTTGGTCTTGTGATGCATAACACGGTCCAATTATAATTTGTTGCAAGTCGCTAAGTACTGTCATTCTCATATAGTGTACTGATTTATATGCCCGTGCTTCGCAACGGTTGTTAAAGAAGGGCCTGTGCGTATCATGGCTTTTTAGGGTTCCATACCTTAGTCAGTTTTAAACATAAACCATCTGTAAACCCGGCGTTGCCCGGGTATTTTTTTATTTCACACTCTCGCAGTCCACCTCCCCTTCCCTCCTCTCTCTGAATTCCTTTCTCTCCCATCTCTCTGTTCGTTTCCACCTTTCCCTGTATCGGCCAAGTTTTTTACAAGGTTACCCTCTGTCATGTACCATACCAACAATTATGTACCCAGTGGCCTTACTCTAAGTTTAAGGTCATGTGTGCAAAAATATAAACAAGATCAAAGAAAACTATGCATTTTGTCAAAGTCCGTAAGTTAACTACCCTCCATCATACAACAACAGAAATGTTATACAGAGAGTGACATTCCTCTTGTCTCTAAACTCAGATATGCAAAATTTCATCAATAGCGGAAAAAACTATAGATTTCTATGCAATAAAAACAGGGTCCATTGAAAAACAAAATTCTTTGTTCTCAAATTTTCCAGTTTTAATTCATACAACCCCTGTTCTGAGAATAACGAAAACAACCCAAAAAAGTATGTGAAATCGGTCTAGTTGTTCTCAAGTTATGGCGCGACCAAGGTATTTAGGGATACTTTTTATGTTGCAAGATATCTTCCCCCATGCACCGTATGAAACTTTAGGTAGACGCTGACCTTTCTCTTGTATTGAAGGTCAAGCGTGCAAAATTAAATCAAATGTTTGTAGAGCTTATGGGACTTAACTACGGGGTCATCAGTACCTAAACTCACAAACTACTTATGAACTAGCTACAACTTCAAAAATGCTCAAATGTTTATTAAGCTTATGGGACTTAACTACGGGGTCATCAGTCACTAAACTTACAAACTACTTATTTACTACCTTATACTAAGGACGGCACAAATATCCATGCCCGAGGGGGGATTCGAACCCCCGACCGTAGTGACCGTGCAGACCGTGACTGTAGCGCTTCAGTCCCCTCGGCCACCGCGGCCGGCTAGCTACAACTAAGGACGGCACAAATATCCATGCCCGAGGGGGGATCCGATCCCCCGACCGTGGTGGCCGTGCAGACCGTGACTGAAGCTCCGCAGTTCCCTAGGCCTCCGCGGCCGGCCGCGCAATATTACGTGAAGATCGGAATGAAACTGTAGATTTCGTCAGTCTGTAGTAAAAGTACCTCCCCCATGCACCTTAATTCTGTCCTATCGCAAAATACTTTATTAGCTGACGTCCTCTACCTATAAACTACATACCGGCAAAATTTCAGTTTCATGGGTGCGTTAGGTTCAGAGATTTCGTGTTTACTCAGTGAATCAGTGAGTGCGTGACTGACCTTTCGCTTTTTATATATATATATACAATACCTCCTGAATTATGTGTCCTACAAAAAAATTATTTACCAGATTCGTACAGTGGAATATTAGGAAACTGATTACGAAATGTTTTGTTAATGGAGTTGGTAGTAAAAACGTAGTAAATTACAATCTCATTCTTATTAGGGCGAATTATCATCCATTTCATTGTCTTCGACGACATAGCACCTGAACTATATGTCGTAATACGATATTATTTCGAAGGTACATCCAGTGGTGTATAAGTAAAAGTGTGCAAAATACCTCGCGAACCGAGATAGTAGGAAAGACGTAATAAATCTAAGCGTCGTGCCTGATGAGGAGGTTTTTAATTATCCTAATTGCTTATGACTCCATATCTCGTGAACTGCGTGTCGTACTATGACAAAATTTTGAACGTACGTTCAGTGGTATGTGTATATACTGTCTGTATGATTTTTAACGAATACAATTAATAGTGTACGAGTAATAAATTGTAGCGTCATGCCAAATGCAGTAATTTTACTGCATGAACGCCGAAAAAGTAGTAAGCGACAAACGTTTTTGCTTTCATCATTTTGCTGGGGTTGTCAGCGAGAAAAAGTTTCCTAAAGGTTTGAAATTGTGTTCAAGTTTGTTGCAAGTCGGTAAGTGCTCTCCTTCTCAAATAGTGAACTGATACACACTACCACAAGACGGGGAAGTTTTCATTGTTTATGACGTCATATCTTCTGAACTATCAGCCCTGTCGCAAAATCCTTTCTTTGCTGACGTCTTCTACCTATAAACTACATTCCTGCCAAATTTCAGCTTCATAGGTGAAGTAGTTTTTGAGATTCCGTGTTTAGTCAGTGAGTGACTGACTGAATGAGTGAGTGAATGAATGTCCTTTCACTTTTATATAGGTAGAGATTTATAAAATCTCGTCGCATTATGTGGCAGTTACTTGCCACTCTTATTGCGTATGACGTTATATCTCCTGAACCATGTATCTTAAGTGGTTCGTACTCCTACAGCAACTGTTGTCTCGCGTAAAGAATATGTGTACCAAATTTGGTTGAAATCAATCCAGTGGTTTAGGAGAAAATGAGTAACATTGTTGCTTAATGCAGTAGTTGTCCCGCCCATTTCACTGTTTAGGACGTCATATCTCGTGAACTATGTGTTGCACGTAATTCTTACACCAACGGCGACCGTCCTTATGGATTTAAGGTTACGTGTGCAAAATTTCATAAAGATTGGAACAAAACTGTAGATTTTTATGCAATACATACACAAAAATACACGGGCATTCTGCTTTATGTTTAGAAGATAATCAGCCAGAAGAAAATTAGTACACCTAGAAAGACGACGTCGATTTGATCCGATGGCGGCAGATGCCACCTGCCAGATACTGATAATGGTTTCAAGGTCGTCCGCCAACAGATAGCGTAGTGGCAAAGCTGCCAGAGCCCCTTCTCCGTGTAAGTTCGATAGGAAATGTTGATATCAACGTGGGAAGCAAACAGGTGTCATGCCGCAGAGATGCACTCGCGTTTCCTATCACCTACTGAGGGAAATACAGTGCCGAATAATGTGCCATTACGAGTCGAGCGATGATACTTTCAAAGAATTGTCATACAGTTTGGACGTGCTGCATCAGTTGTGCAACGATGCTGGTTGCAAAGATCACGTGAACATTCTCGTAACTGCGGACGAACTTCTGGACAGCACAGATCGATGCGCGAAGCATACGATAATTACCACAGCCATACCTTACCAAAAGATCTTTCCAAGAACCAGAAAAAATTCTGGTCCTATGTAAAAGCGATAAGCGTGTCAAAGCACACTATCCAGTCACTCTTTGATCACTCCGGAGCAGTACTAGAAGAAAACAAACGGAAAGCTGAAGTTCTAAGTTTAACCTTTAAGAAATATTTCACGCTGGACGACTGCACAAATGTACCATCATTTGATCAACGTACTAACTCCGAAATGGAGGACATGGTAATAGGTATTTCCAGTGCAGGAAAGCAACTGAAAGAGCTAAATACAAAAAAGTCTCCTGGTCCGGATGGAGTACCAGTTCGGTTTTACAAAGAGTATTCTGCGGCATTGGCCCCTTACTTAGCTTGCATTTATCGCGAATCTTTAATTCAGCACAAAGTTCCTAGTGAATGGAAAAAATCGCTGGTGCCTCCCGTTTATAAGAAAGGAAAGAGAACTGACCCACGTAATTCCAGGCCAATATCGTTGACATCAGTTTCCTGTAGAATTTTGGAGCATATTCTCAGTTCGAATATAGTAAATTTCCTTTAGACGGAAAAGCTCCATTCTACGAATCAGCACGGGTTTGGGAAACATCATACATGTGAAACTCAGCTTGCCCTTTTCTCACATGACATCTTGTGAACCATGGATGAAGGGCAACAGGCGGATTGTGTTTTTTCTAGGTTTCAAAAAGGCATTCGACGCGGTGCCACACTGCAGACTGCTAACGAAGATACGAGCATATAGAATAAGTTCACAGATTTGTGACTGGCTTGAAGACTTCCTAAGTAATAGAACGCAGTACTTTGTTCTCGGCGGCTAGTGCATCAGAGACGAGTGTATCGTCAGGCGTGCCCCAGGGGACTGTGATATGGCCACTGTTGTTTTCTGTATATATAAATGATTTGATGGACAGAGCAACTTATAATTTGCGGCTGTTTCCTGATGATGCTGTGGTGTATAGGAGGCTGTCGTCTTTCATTGACTGTAATAGCATACAGGATGTCTTAGACAAAATTTCTAGTTCGTGCGAAGAATGGTAGCTAGCTCTCAATGTAGAAAAATGAAAGGTGATGCGCATGAGTGGGAAAAATAATCCCATAATGTTCGAATACAGCATTACTAGTGAGCTTCTTGATGCAGTCGCGTCGTTTAAGTATCTAGGCGTAACATTGCAGAACAATATGAAATGGAACGAACATGTAAGGATAGTTGTAAGAAGGACAGCCGACTTCGGTTTATTGAGAGAATTTTGGGAAGATGTACTTCATCTGTAAAGGAGACCGCGTATAAAACCCTTCTACGACTACGTCTTTAGTACTGCTCAAGTGTTTGGGATCCGCAGCAGATCAGTTTAAAGGAAGACATAGAAGCAGTTCAGAGGAGAGCACCTAGGTTTGTTACTGGTAGGTTCGACCAATGCGCAAGTGTCACGGAAATTTCCGGGAACTCAATTGGGAATCGCTGGAGGAAAGACGACGTTCTTTTCGTGAATTTCTGTTAAGGAAATTTGGAGGGCCGGAATTTGAAGCTGAGTGTAGTACGATCTTGCTGCCGCTTTCTTATATTTCGCGTAATGATCCCAAAGATAAGAGAAATTAGGGCTCGTACGGAGACATATAGGCATTCTTTTTTTCCTCGTTCTGTTTGTGAGTGGTATAGGAAAGAAAATGCCTGTTAGTGGTACAGTGTGCCCTCCGCCACGCACCTTACAGTGGATTGCGGAGTATATATGTAGATGTACAGACGTCAGCCAAGATCGTCTTATTGTAAGAGCAGCTGTGGCGGATCGTGCAGCTTCCACAGCACAGAAAAGAGAGTTTGAGCCCATAAGTATGAACAGCACTCTGCTAACCGGTTACTAGCCGTACACATACGGCTCGTCTTCCACTTACGCCACAGCATCGACGTGCACGCTTCGACTGGTGCTTTCAGATGACCATTTGGAAAATGGAGATCTGAGGTATGATAAGCTACAACAATCATTCACCTTTGGTGTTCGTGGAGGTAACGCTGATATGCCAAATGTCGTAAGATCCATTATTTTCACACAGGACTCGCATTCGGAAGAAAGGTGGTTCAAATCCACCTCCGACCATCCTGATTTAGGTTTTCCATGATTTCCTTAAATCACTCCAGGCAAATGCCGGGATGGTTCCTTTCAAAGGGCACGGCCGATTTCTTTCCACATCCTTATCCAAGCAACCCAAGCGTAAGCTGCGCCTCTAATGACCACGCTGTCGACGGGTCGTTAAACACTAATCTTCATTCCTTCCCTTTCATTATCGAATAGCGCGCGGGAAGAAAGAACATCTGAATCTCTCCTTTCGAGCTCTGATTTCTAGTATTTTATTCTGATGATCATTTATACCTATGTAAGTAGGAGTCAACATATCTTTGCATTCGGAGAAGAATGTTGACGATTGGAGTTTCGTAAGTAGACCACACCGGAGCGATAAACGCCGTTGTTGTAATGATTCCCATCCGTGATACTGTATCATTTTCGTGACGCTGTCTCCCCTGTATCGTGACAATACAAAACGGGCTGCCCCTCTTTGGATGGCTTCCGTCAAACCCGCCTGAGCAGCAATACTCCAAATGATCGCCCATACACTGCGCGTGAAATTCAACGCGCTCTTCAAGGCGTGCAGAAACTTTTCTGGCAGGCATGATCTCCGGATTTGTCTCCATTGGAACAAATGTGGGATAGAAGAACTGATACATTCGATTCAATTCTTGCAGAACTACATCTATAGGTCGATCAGTCGTGGGATAACTTATCCCAACAATATTCGCCATCTGTATGATAGCGCCTGCACTGCCACCCGTTGGAGTCCTAGACCTGTGTGTTACAGCATGGATCGACACCTGGTACCTACGTACCAGTTGAGCTATCAAATATTCAAATGTTTGTAAATCTAAGGGACTTAAATGCTGCGGTTATCAATCCCTATGCTTACAAACTTCTTAAACTACCGAGCGGGGTGGCGCAGTGGCAACGCACTGCACTCGCGTTCGGGAGGATGGTGGTTCAAATCCACCTCCGACCATCCAGATTAGGTTTTCCGTGATTTCCCTAAATGACTCCAGGCAAATGCCGGGATGGTTCCTTTCAAAGGGCACGGCCGATTTCCTTCCTCATCCTTACCCAAAACTCCAAGCGTAAGCTCCGTCTCTAATGACCTAGCTGTCGACCGGACGTTAAACCCTAAGCTTCCTTCCTTCCTTTCTTCTTAAACTAACTCATCCTAAAAAAAAATGTTCAAATGTTTGTAAATCTTATGGGACTTAACTACGGGGGTCATCAGTCCCTAAACTTACAAACTACCTATGAACTAGGACGGCACAAATATCCATGCCCGAGGGGGGATTCGAACCCCCGACCGTAGTGGCCGTGCAGACCGTGGCTGAAGCGCCTCAGTCCCCTCGGCCACCGCGGCCGGCTAACTCATCCTAATGACAATACATGCACACATCAATGCCCGAGGCAGGACTCGAACCACCGACACCCAGCAACCACGCACTCCGCAGCAAAGTGCCTTAGAGCGCTCTGACACTCCACCGCCGCTAAACACAATCATTTAATGTATTCTATATGCACACTTTCAGCAATAAATCTTGAGTGAATGTGAAAACTTCAGGATGGCGAACTAAACTTTATTTCAGGGGTGTACAATATTCTTGAACATGGCGGTGACTGAATCGATGAAGTTTGCTCCGTGTGTGTGTGTGTGTGTGTGTGTGTGTGTGTGTGTGGAGAAGGGTCTTATAATTTTTTTATATTAATAGTGTCGTGGGAAAATAACTTTGCATATTTCTGAACATGTTTTATAATAAATAGTGTAGCAGGCAATTGCTGTGGATACTTTTCAACATCGTAACCTTTGGCAAAAAAATATATACTGCCTGGTAGGCCCTAATTGGTTGTAAAAATATTCACACCAACACCATCTTACTTTGTTAAGCTTACAACCATTTCCTATCTTGAATTTTTAAATTATTCTTACATCACACATCTTGTATTTCTAAATTCAATGCCTTGCAGCGCCCTTTTTTTTTCAATTTACCGTCATCTTAATAAGTCATTGAAAAAGGTGTCCAGCTTCTGACGTTACAGTGATAACGTCAGAGATAAGTTGTGTACCTTTTTTACCTAACAAATGGTAACCGTGAAAATTGCATAATAAGGTTCATCACTTTCGTACTGTTGCTGTACGCTTAGATTAACGTAATGGAAGTTGTATAATTAAATCTAGAAACATACTCCGCAATCAGAACAGTGTCGCAAGAGGTACATATTACATTGTTATTACCATTCCACACACCAGTTGTTCACAGTGTACACTTTCTTCAGAGTTACAAGTTTTCTAACTTTATCATCGTGGCTTTTACTTAACATATATTCGAGAAGAAATTTCTCAAATGTTCAAATGTCTGTAAATCTATCGGACCAAACTGCATGGTCATCAGTCCGTAGCTTACAAACTACTTAAACCCAGGTAAACTAACCTACAGCCAAACACACACACCCATGCACCAGGGAGGACTCGAACCTCCACGGCGAGCAAAGAAATTTCTATTCAGTCATTTCCGTAGTTTACATCTTTGTTTTAGAGTCTCTTGCAAGGGTGATTTCGTTTAAATAAAACGACAAGGTAATGCACAGCTTTTCTTAGAACCCTCACTGTGCCCTGTCAGAAGCTGGTTTGATAATGATCTTATTCAGCAGAAAAACATTAATGAAAGTGTCGGATAAATTATTTGTAAGCTTTCTCCTTCACTAACAATTTAGACGTACTAAAACTTATTCCTATGAACGTTAACCTTGCAACTCTGTAGGTTACAAAACCGAAGTATTTGACTCTCGTAACAGACTCTGTTCAAATCAAATGTTTGTTAAGCTTATGGGACTTAACTACGTGGTCATCAGTCCCTAAACTCACAAACTACTTATCAACTACCTTATTCAAAGGACGGCACAAATATCCATGCCCGAGGGGGGATTCGAACCCCCGACCATAGTGGCCGTGCAGACCGTGACTGAAGCGCCTCAGTCCCCTCGGCCACCGCGGCCGGCAGACTCTGTTAATTTATTTTTGTAAACTGTAGTCAAATAGTCTAATGTAAAATATTTTCAGATTTCTACTTTCACTAAACTTCAGTAGATTAAATAGAATAAAGAGTTTCCACGTTCTCGAAGTTAGTTGGTCTAATGATATTGACAAATTACTCCCAACAGCATCTCCGTCTATAGCTTTTGTTGCGTCAATCAAGGATAAAGTGGTGTCGCACAAGTCTAAAGTGCGTGCCACCTACTTTCGCCGTGTGCCGCCATGCACTCACGGCGCTGCGTTCTTACGTCAGCCACGAGCGCCCTCTGCTGCGATCCCGCTCGTGGCCACCTCTGAACGACATCGTACACTTGGGACTGAGATAGGAACCAGTTAACACTTCGGAATCAGATAGGCACCAGTGAAGACTTGGCTATCGGACAGGCACTAGGCAGGCCTCTAGCTCAACTATGTATCAGCATTCTGCAGTACTGAGCTATGTAAAAGTATTACTAAGTCTCTAAGAAATATAGATCTCGTTCTAATTTACTCTAGTGTTTCTAGTTTCTGCTGTCCCACTGGCTGGTCACCTCCTACCTGCACAAGCGTGCATCCTTTATTCCTGTGTCGGTCTTTCCACTCGGCCACCGACACCTACGACGGAAACGTGACACAAAAGTGGCGAAGAGGATGGGATTGAAAAGTGGCGACGAGGAGTGATAGACGAACCGTGGACCAGCCCGCTTGCAGCAGCCAGATAGCAGCAGTCAGAGCACGCAGAAATTGTTCCCGCCCACCCGCCCTTATTATAAGAATTTTGGGGGAACATTCTGTTGCGTGTTTGTGGACTTTTTTGTTGCAAATCGTCCTCTTTCATATTGCATTTGTGTTTTGTTATAATTTACTTGTATGCGCGACGCCTAATCGGTCAGCATGGACACTACCCCGAACCCAAACATAATGGAAATTATTCAGTTACAGACGGCGCAAATCACGCAACTACTTCAAGCAGTGGCGCAGTTGATGGCAACTCAACAACAGCCATAGCATCAGCAGCCTACACCTGCAGCCGCACCGCTTCCTACGTTTCGCCAGTACAACAAACGTGAGGAAGAATGGAGCGACTATTTGGCGCAATTTCAAGAACTCGTTGCGGCTCATCAAATTACAGGTCAGAGAGTGAAGCATCTGTTATTATCCGTTGTGGGCACCAACACCTTCGTGTTACTGCAGAAACTTTTCCCCACGCATCTCCTCGTGATCTAGAATTTGATGCAATAGTAGATGCACTGAATGCTCATTATGAGCGAAAAGTTCTTGTAGCCGCTGCACGGTACCGATTTTCCGACTTAAAAAATTACCTGAGCAGTCACACCAGGAATGGATCACGGAGTTGAAGGGCTTAACCCGCAAATGTAAATTTACTTGCTCTTGTGGACTTTCGTATAGTGATGTGATGTTGAGAGACGCTATCACTCAGAACATTCAGGACCCCAGAATTAGGGCAGCTATTCTGAAACAGTCTGATCTCTCATTAGACAGTGTACTGCAGCTTATAGAAGCGCATGATACTTTTGACTTAGCAGATGTAGAAATGCAAAGCCACAGTGTTAATTCAGTGCGCCGCAACGGACGCTTTCCTAGCCGTAGTTCTCAGTATAGCACTAGTGATTCTTTAAATTCTACCGGCTGTGCTGAACAGACAGTGAACAGTAGCCAGTGTAAAAGCACGACACAAAGGTCGCCCCGTCGTGTTAGAAACTGTAATTTGAATAACGGGCCCCAACATTCATTTCAGAAAAATGTACGTAAATCTTGCCCCCAGTGTGTATCTCGCCACAAACGTGTGCATTGCCCAAGTCGCAACGCAACCTGTTATCAATGTGGCAAATTGGGACATGTTCACTCAGTGTGTATGCAGAGTGTAAATTCAAAGAACAGTAACGTTAGGAATAGTGCTTTACAGAGTGCTAGAACAGTTCATGCAGTAAATGTCATGCACGCTGTGAACTTGGACAGTGTTTCTCTTGACTCTCAAACGCAACACAATTTTTCTGCGCTTACGGCAAAACTATGTAGTGAGTCACGTCGCAAGCGTCGTCGAGCGCGTAAATCTGTGCAACGGAAAAGGGTTCAGGACAAGCAAAATGAGTATGTACAGTGCAATCCTGTAGTGAACCTAGTGCCTTCTACAACTTCTCCTTGTAAAAGTGCCCAGAACTGTGTAGCTAGTGACAGTAGACTTTATGCAGCTACTCAAAGTAATTTTAGTGCAGCAGCCTTGCATTGCGCGGACGCCGATCGGGTGGTAGTGCCAGCTAGTGACAGTGTTGTTAATCTGCTGTGTGCCGATTCTGCGCCGCTTACTTCACTACGCGGCCTGCGCATGTGCAAGCGCAGCAAACAAGCTGTATCAGACGTTGCCCACATTCCCGCACCTGTCGAGCGCCACAAGCAAAAACTTTTTGTGACTCTTTGCATAGAAAATAAGACTGTGAAATTTCAGCTTGATACTGGTTCCGCTGTCACATTACTAAATAAAGATACTTATGAACTTCTGGGTTCGCCAAAATTGTCGCTGTCTCAACAAGTGCTAACAGCGTATACAGGTCAAAATATTCCCGTGCTAGGAACGTGTAGCCTGCCCGCCTCTTTTCAAGGTGTAACAAAACAGTTGCTTTTGTTGTTCTTAACGCCAAATCTACATAGAACATTTTTGGGCTAGATGCATTTGACTTTTTTGGTTTATCAATTCAGAGAGATGTGCTTCAAATTTCGTCAGTAGTGCCTCAGGACAAAATAAATCATTGTGTGAAAAATATAGTGACTTGTTTTCGCCGGAACTAGGTTGTGCAAAAGACTTCGTGGCACATGTAACTTTAAAAGAATCTGCAGTACCAAAATTTCGTGAAGCTAGACCAGTGCCTATCGCAATACGTGATACAGTTGCCAAAGAACTTAAATGTTGGCAAGCTAGTGGGGTGATTTCTCCTGTTTCTGCGAGTCAGCGGGCCTCGCCTATAGTAATTATACCCAAGCCATCAGGAAAACTTCGTCTCTGTGCGGTCTTCAAATCAACAGTGAACGGTCAAACAATTGTTGACACTTACCCCCTGCCCAGACCTGAGGAACTGATGGACAAATTAGGACAGTCTCGCTTCTTTTCTAAGATTGATTTAGCAGAGGCATACTTACAGATTTCGCTTGATGACGAGTCAAAAAAGTTTTTCGTTATTAATACTCACATGGGCCTTTTTCAATTTCAAGTTTTGACTGCAGCAGGTCTACGTTGTTATAAAGCAAAGTGTTCGTTTTTTCAAACTGAAATAGAGTACCTAGGCCATGTGATTAATGCCCAAGGAATTCATCCCTTACAGTCACATCTTATAGCAATCAAAGACTTGCCTCCTCCTAAGAATGTGCACGAATTGCAAGCAGTAATCGGAAAGCTTAACTATTATTTCAGATTTATTCTCAATGCCTCTCAGATTGCAGCTCCACTGCATCATTTACGTAGGAAGAATGTTCCTTTTGTATGGTCTAAAGATTGTCAGGTTGCCTTTGACAAATTAAAGTCTGCACTACTCAGTGATGCATGTTTGATTCCCTTTGACACACAGAAGCCTGTAGTGCTAGCAGTGGATGCCTCGTCGTACGGTCTGGGTGCAATATTGTCGCATCGTATTGGATCTCACGATCGTCCTATTGCCTTTGCGTCCAAGCTACTGACGCCAACGCAACAGAATTACATTAAGATAGAAAAGGAGGCCTTAGCAATCATTTACGGCGTCACAAAGTTTCATCATTATCTCTATGGCAGGAAATTCTATTTGTTGACTGACCACAAGCCTCTCATATCGTTGTTCTCACCCACAAAGCCAATTCCGCCACGAACGGCACAAAAGCTTCAGAGATGGTCCTTAATACTGTCTAATTATCAGTATGAGATTTTGTACCGACCTACCACTAAATATGCCAACGCGGACACACTTTCCCGACTTCCGGTTGGCCAGGATGTGTCGTTCGATTCTTCAGAATTGGCATGTTGTCAGATAGACTCCAGAGATGCTACCGCTGTCGCAGACTTCCCTTTGATCTCTCGTCGGGTTGCACAGGAAACAGCTGCGGTTGCGGATCTAAGTGTGGTAGCACGTTTTGTTCGCTTTGGTTGGCCTGCCAGAGCCAAAGACATTGAGCGGCCTCTGGTTCGACGATATTTTGCACAACGTCATGCATTATCTTTAAGTCAGGGTGTTCTGTTGTTACATACGGACAACGACTAAACAAGAGTGATTGTTCCTCGTTCCCTGCAACGAGAAGTGTTACGCCTCCTGCATCAAGGATATTGGGGTATTGTTAGGACAAAGCAATTGGCCAGACGTCATTGCACCTGGGTTGGTATGGACGCCCAGATAGAGAGCATGACGTCACAGTTTACAGTTTGTGCGGAGCATCAGGCGGCTCCTCCGGAACGTTTCTCAGACTGGCCACGCCCCAAGGGACCTTGGCAACGTTTACACATTGACTTTGCCGGACCTTTCTGGAATACGCGCTGGTTAATCGTTGTAGACGCTTTCAGCAAGTTTCCTTTTGTGGTTGCCATGAACTCAACGACGGTGTCTAGTACAATCAGTGCCTTAACATCAGTGTTTTGCATCGAAGGTTTGCCTGAAACTATCGTCACTGACAATGGACCTTAGTTTGTTAGTGCTGAATTTCAACAGTTTTGTCGTGTGAATGGCATTCAGCATATAACCACCGCACCTTTTCACCCTCAGTCCAATGGTGAAGCAGAACGTTTCGTCCGAACACTCAAGTCTCACATGGAAAAGATGAAAGGTCAGCACTCCAGGCAGCAAGCTCTTCAAATTTTCCTGTCTACGTATCGGTTCATGCCACGTGACGGCCCATCTCCGGCCGAGCTGCTACACGGCCGCCGTCACCACACACTCCTTCACCTGCTGCAGCCTCCCACGCACCGAGTCGGTTCGTATGGCGCTTCGCGTGTCAGGTTTCGACGCCGGTGCTGTACAAGGTGTTTGCTGGACCTACAAGATGGTTGCCGGGCAGCATTCAGCGCGTGCTCGGTCGCAATATGTATGTTGTAAGTTCTTCCACAGGGTCGGAGCTGCGGCGCCACGCAAATCAATTGCACCTGCACAGGCCGCGCGAACCTGTCTCGGGTTTCTTGATTCTAGACCGAGTTCACCGCCAGGGACCACAGCCACATCGTTCGCCGCTGGGCACAGCGTCCCCGGACTACGAGATCCCCATGGTCGTAGACGCGCCTCCGACGCAATCGTCGCCGCCGCTGTCGCCGCCGCAGATGACAGCGCCACCGAGGACTCCGGGACCGTGCGTGCCCCCGCCGCCTGGGCCACGCACCTCAGAAGATGACCTGCTCCCTCTGGGCGGAGGCGTGCGCCCTTCCCCTGGTTTTGGTGGGTTTCCCGGGGATCGCAAGATGGATTCCGGGGCGCGGACGGCGTCTCGATCCCAACCTCAGCTCCGACGCCCGTCCCACCAGTAACGCCCCCGCCCAGGCCCTCCTCCCAGTGCCGTCGCCGTGGTCCTCAGCCCTACGCCACGACGGCGCGGCGGTTTGGGGGGGGGGGGGGAGGGGTGTGGTGTCGCACAGGTCTCAAGTGCGCGCCACCTACTTTCGCCGCGCACCGCCAAGCACGCACGGCGCGGCATTCTTACGACGTCAGCCATGAGCGCCCTCTGCTGCGATCCCGCTCGTGGCCACCTCTGAACGACATCGTACACTTGGGACTGAGATAGGAACCAGCTAACACTTCGGAATCAGATAGGCACCAGTGAAGACTTGGCTATCGGACAGGCACTAGGCAGGCCTCTAGCTCAACTATGTATCAGCATTCTGCAGTACTGAGCTATGTAAAAGTATTACTAAGTCTCTAAGAAATATAGATCTCGTTCTAATTTACTCTAGTGTTTCTAGTTTCTGTTGTCCCACTGGCTGGTCACCTCCTACCTGCACAAGCGTGCATCCTTTATTCCTGTGTCGGTCTTTCTACTCGGCCACCGACACCTACGACGGAAACGAGACACAAAAGATAACATCCTTGGATCATATACTGTTGTGTTGTCTGCGAACTGTCTGTGAAATTCGCCACTGTTACGTTACGACTTGGTAAGTTATGCCCATCTCCCCCAGAAGCCGCGTGGGAATGGCCGCGTGGTTTGTGGCATCATGCCACCGATTGCGTGGCCGCTCCCGTCTCAGGTTCGAGTCCTCCCTCATGCATGTGTGTGTGTGTCTATGTGTGTCCTTAACAAAAGTTAAAGTAGTTTGAAAGTCTGGCTCCTTTGGATTACGAATATTTGAACATTCGAACCTCCCCCAAATACCTGATAATTTCTTCTAATTGAGGTCAAGAGGTTCACTTTTTCACTATGTACTGCGATATCCTGTAAGTTCATATTTTATTTACTAAAAGACAACGTGAAATTATGTTAAATACTTTTCCGAAAGTTAGAAACTGACGTAAATAATATCCCCGCTATTTACCGTTCCCTGAATATCATGATTGACAATTCAAATGTTCAAATGTTTGTTAAGCTTAAGGGACTTAACTGCGGGGTCATCAGTCCCTAAACTTACAAACTACTCATGAACTACCTTATATTAAAGACGACACAAATATCCATGCCCGAGGGGGGATTCGAACCCCCGACCTAGCGGCCGTGCAGATTGTAACTGGCGTGCCGCAGACCGCTCGGCCACTGCGGCCGGCTCATGAACGAAAAGAAGAAACTGAGATTCTAATAATCGTTACTAGATGAACCATATTATACTACATTACAGAGAAGTTGTTCGAATTCAAAGTACTCAAAGCCAAGAGCGGCCTCGCTGAGGGACTAGGCCGAGAATGTGGGACAACCCCTGACCTCTAGCTCTCAGAGAAATGAAACACACACAAAATAGTGTAGACAGATATATATCTTTCAAGATAATGATTTAAAAGTCGAGACTCTATTAACAGGACGAAGTTTTTAACATATTGGGAACTGTAACGTTTCTACTTACAAGTCGCCATTTGTCTTCCAAAATATTAAAAATACTATATACCTCGTCGTCGAGAATCACTCTTCCCCCAACCCACTACAAACTATACATGATTCTTCTTTGTTTTTTGGGCCTCATTCTCCACAGTTGCAGTTATACAGTTTCTGTAGCTTAGATTACCATATTTTGCAACAGTAATTAGTATAATTAGAGACCAGACGCGTTTCGCTTTATTTCTAAGCATGTTCTTTTAAATTTTTGTGTGGCTTTTACTAAATTTGATCATAAACAGTTTTCATGCTATGGGTTCATTTTATTCTGAATAAAATGAACTGTTGAGATTACTCATGTTTTTACGTTGCCCGCTTCATACGAGTTTTAGCACTCACATTGCCACTTATGCTGTCACTATTTTCAATTACACTGTTTTACTAAAGTTGCCGAAAAATCGCCATTTCTGAAGCCTGGTTGGCTGCATTTGTCTTGTGTTTTATTTTTGTTTATTGTAAGTTAAAACACATACACACGATAAACAAAAACAAAACAAAAGACAAACGCAGCCCGCTGGGCAACAGAAATAGAGAGTCTTAGGCTACTTTTGTAAAAAAGTGTATCTGAAAAATAGTGACAGCATAAGTGGAATTTGAGTGCTAAAAAAACATAAAAACATAAAACGTGAGTAATCTCAATAGTTCATTTTGTTCAGAATAAAATAAACCCATAGCATGAGAACTGTTCATAATCGAATTTAGTATAAACCACGCAAAAATGTAAAACAAAAAAGATTATCTGTACAATTGACTACTGAAGATGCTTTCAAATAAAGCGAAACGTGTCTGATCTGAATTAGACTAATTTACAGTTTCAAAAGACGGTAATCTAACCTATACAAACTACAAACAATCATATGGGCACCCTTGCTCACCACATAGAAGCTCAAAACGTGTTCCGCAACTTTCAAAGTGACCTCACGGATGTAGGACTGTACTGCTCTTTTATAGACACTCTAATAACCTTTGCCTTTCTGCAATTAAATGGGATGTTACAATCCTTCATCGAAAGTTCTGTAATTCTCATGTGTATATGATTATGTATCCTACATTTAATGGTATCAATTCATGATGACACAATGTGAGATTCGTAGTGACGTACCAGCAGCAAACACAAATACTGGTTGAATAAAATTCTTCAGTTATCTGAATCCCTGAGCGCTGACCTAGAATGTCACTGAGAATCATATTGTCAATCAACAGAAGTGGTGGTAATTCCCAGGCCTTGGTCGCAGCTGATAAAGTAATATGCGGTTGGTTCTAAATTAATATCATAAGCCGAAGAGTCTCAGAAATTCCGTAAACATTGACAAAAGTAACATTCTGATATGTTCGTGAAACTCTACACATATTTCCTAAGTGACATGAAGACAAAGTAAGTCTAATAATAGTTTCCACTGGGGCTTCTAAGCAGTTATTTTTTCCACTCTTGATTCCTGGATAACGTGTAAATAATGCTAACATGTATCATGGTACGAGGCAACGCCTTTCACGTAATTTTGCCGTTATGTGGAACTTGTAGAGACGTGTTTCTGTCGCGCCTAAGTTGCATAAGAAGAATATCTAACCACAAACGAAAGTAGCCTCGCGACGTAAGATATGCTTCCCGTATTTCGAAGCCAAGAGCTTCCTAAACTAACCGCAAAACGCATCTGAACGTTTCATAAGACCAAACCAAGATTTCTCAACCATGATTCCCGGATGCACTTACTACGAAAGAAAAATTCTGATTTCTCACACTTGTTTACTTCTAGTGACTAATTCAGCCTATGCACCAGAAATTTAGCGAAGAAGAAATTACGTTCACGAGGAACTGATTGAGAGAGAAGTAATGTGTTGTAGAGAGAGTACTTATGACCACAGACTACAGAATTTTTGTGTCCCTCACAAGATTGGTATGTCGTCAGGCTTTTCCTGATCTTCGGCATTACAGTGAATGTAGGACTGGCAAGACTTGCAAAGAATTATGAAAAGAAAAAAATATATAATCCTGATTTTTACTATTCTCTCAGTGTTTCGGTCAAGATACTCCTGGTAACGGTTTAAGATGAAGTCATTCTGTTCATTGTGGAATGCTATAAGGCATAATATCTTTCGAAATACATGGCCACAATAGAAACAATTGTTCCAAGATGAGCATTCCATATTACTGTCGCAAATAACCGTAATCATAAGTATTTACGGTAGTTTATAATTCACTATCATCTGCGAAGCAATTTAGTAAAGCTGTCAACGATCAGCTGACTTGGCCAGATTAGTACGTTGATTCCGACACACGGTAAAAATCATCATTATTCACATCAAAAAATATTGTCAGAGGTTAAATAACCGATAAGCGACGGTTAGAAATGTTATAGTTGACCGGGCCGTTTGTATTTGTACTCTGGCACTTACGAATGTTCACTTTTCATTATATTTCACTTTAAAATTTCGTAAGGTAAAGCAGTCAACAATCCGAAGATTGGTTTGAACACCACAGTGCTTTAGTAGACATGGTCCTGTTTGGAGGTGGTATGCCGTTGCCTTCCTCCGACCTTGGAACTGACTTACCCAGCCAGTTATAGGGGGACCTACAGTTTAACGTGGGTTCCGAACCATGGTGCTATTCGATATTTTTCACATCAGCAACACTGCAAGAGGTGAAAGAAGTGGAAAGTGACAGATAAAAATCCTAGGAGCTGGCGGGGATTTGTAGTCTGGCACTCTACCACTGTGCAACCGAGGCGCACTAAAATTTCGTATCAACTATAAATTTATACCCACTACTCAAGCATTTATTTTGCAGCCATAATGTGCTAATATACACAACTGCATAGCATGTGTGAACTTAAAGTATATAGTACTAACTCATTATGTCCATCGTTTAATAAAATCAGAAGTCAATAATAAAATTGCATAACAGATTAAAAATACACTAAAGATGTATTTTCAAATTAACTCACAAATGTCAACACTCCAGCGGTTTAATATAAAAACTTCGTATATTGGTGTAACGACTGTATCAATATTATACATCATTATTTCTGTATTAAATGTAATACCTTGGGAACCGTATAACGATTCTGCCGCAGGTTGTGAAATTGAACTGAACGGCCATATCGCTAATTTGCGTGTGGTTCACCAGCCTTACGGTATCATTATGAAAATAAATTTAAGTCGCTCCTCTCAATTGGCCAAAGATCCATACTAAAACACTTGGTTTCAGTCTTAGGCAATTTCTTTATACTGGGGATAGTTGGGATTCCTAATCCTAATAAATAAGAAATCGGAGGATTCGATGTTCTATATAGTAATTTAACTATAAAAAAGGCTGGTACACAAATTCAGGAATGAATTATGATACAAAAGTAATGAATCTCTAACAAGGATGGCACAACCTTTACTTATTATAAACAATGATTGATACTGAGGACGTGTTAATGGTTTTAAAAGAAAAAGCCAGAAGCTCAAAAATACAGCCAACTAGTGGAAGGTACATTTATCTTTAACTGCCCTATAGCAAATGGAACATACGTGTATCATCAATTCACAATTAATCCGCTGTACTGTTCTCATTAGACGAATGGCCTACCGTGGATGGATCGGTACGACGTGAAGCTGAAGCTGTGAGACGATGGCTACACAGTAAACGAACTACTTCGTTCAAAAAAGCTCCTAAGTTGTAGTCACTCTAGTATCAAAGGCGAACAAGAGGTTCTCACAGACTGCTTGCCTCACTGGCCAGGAGCAGAAGAGAAGCTCAATTGTAAGCTTGTAAATGAATGCTATGAGATGCAAATACAATGCACTGAAGTAATAATTTTGTTCCTCTGTTCACAGAGAAACAAATATGAATCCTTCGCAATCCAATCTGCACTTGCAATTAATTGTGAGCTAAGTCACTGGACGCTTTCACAGCAACTGCCCACCTGCGTCCTCGCACCACGAGCGCAGCTATCCGAATCCGCGACTCACTTTCCTGCAAGCCACAAGTCTCTTTAGACCGTTTTCTCAAGAACCAATCACAGCTATAGCTTCAAATCTGTCTCCCCCACCATTACTTCCTTCCGAAAAATTTTCCCGCGAAACAGAAGCTTCTAGAAAGATCTAGAACATTTCGACCATTTGACGGTTGAAATCATTCGCCAGTCGAATCAGCGTCCACGAGTTTTGGCGCTAAGCGCCAGCGACCATCGGCCGGTCAGTACAGATGTTAGTACTTATAGATGTATACCAACACTGTACTTCGGACAGTAAAAGTACCTGGAATAACATCGAATATGTGCGCCTCCACAAGTGGACACTTGTGTGAGTGCCATCCCCAACCGCCATCCACCACCGCTACCTATTACTTTTTATGCATATGCATTAACAATTAGAGCATTATGTATTAAATTAGCAAATCAATTTAACAGTAACTTAAGGGCAGCCATCACCACTAGCTCTTGTCCTCGCCCCCACCACCGCCCCCATGGACACCCCTAAAGATTGCCGCCACCGGGCGACCTGGTCCAGGACTTGAACCCGTGCCCCTAGAATTTTTTTCTTACAAAAGTTGTTACTTATAGACGTACACCAACATTGGAAGAAAGGAGCAAATTATTCTGATGCTAAATGTTTAAACAAAATACCATAACGTTTTATTATTTTAAGCATTCTCTCTCCAAGCTCTTTGCATAGGGTACATATACAACAACCGAAAGACGTGTTTAATAATAGTGCAGGTAAAATAACAAATGGGATGTAACGGTAATGACAAACTCACATATCCATCTTAACAAATACTCCTTCGATGTCCAGCTAATTTAAAAACAATTCTAACCAGAGTCAAACATTTGGGACTACCCAAAAGAAAAGAAATCGTCCGTTTTCGAACTCTCAGCAGGCTACATAAAACTAACATACGCTAAATGTTTAAACAAAATATCATAACGTTTTAAGCATTCTCTCTCAAAAACACCTAAGTTACATCTCCAAATGATCAAAATTTTCTACGCAAGACCTCAGCAAACGCACCCTTTGACAAGGATAGCGCACATTGCATTTATTTAAACGCATTACGATGGAGCTGAGCCAGGCCGAAAGTTCCAAAATTTAATACTCCCTCTCTTTACCGATCATGCGCTGTTATATTTTCTTAGATCGAGGTATAGCTGCGCCTTCCGAGAAGTCGGGTAGTTTAATTCTGCCTCCCGCGTATATCCATCTAAAGAATCTCTCTGTTCTGTTACAATGCAAACGATTATTTACAACATTTATCTGAAACAGGACAAATACCTATAATAGAGCAGCCCAGAATACGTTTAAATCTTATTGTGCAATGAAGAGTCACAATAAAACAATGTGTGACATAATTTACCGATTTCACACTGTCTACACTAAAACTTTTTTTCTAAAGCATTGACCTAACAATACCCTTCTTCAAACCGACACTCGACAATACAGCAACTACATAACCGAGATAGTACTTTACCCACCCGATAGCTAGGAAGCAACGCACAACAGATTTTCATATCTGTAGAGCTCTTTACAGACAAAAATTCATACTCCAAGCTCCTTTCCTGTGATTTCTTTTTTATTCCACTAAACCGAACTTGGATCTACCTTTCCACTACCTTTCCACTACCTTGTTGCCACCCCCTCGACAAATGCACCGCAAACGAAGATGCATATAATGCTATCCTACACACCGCAACTCCAGAAAAATTTATAGTCATCACCTCAAAACACCAACAAACCTCACATATTTCGAAGTCCTATGTCAAAGTATAGACGATGACAGAGGCTCCATCCTAATAATAATAGTAGATAATGCTTAAACACAACGAAATTTAGTAGCCCCTCTAGAGGTAAAAACATTCATCAACGAGGTTGTCTGAGCTATCATCCTCTCTTGGAATAGTATTACACTAACAAAAACGCTTAAACCAACAACTTTAAGACGAAAGTAGTACACCTTAGGTTCCCAAAACGACAGTACACATTGCGAGAAGAGTGTCAAAGACTGCAAACATCCTATTGGGCAGAGGAGTTTGCTTTGTTAGCCGAGGCCACTTAGATGGGCTGTAATTTGTAAATATTGCCTATCCTCGTTTCCAATCCAATCCGTAAGTGTATATTGTAACCTCCAGTCTGGTAATGCCTGTCATAAAATGTAATTTTATTATAGTTTTATTATAAGGTACAGCCAAATGATTTGCTGGATGTTCTCCAGTGCTTCCTTGCCGAGTTACTCCAGTATTCCGACTGCTCTCACAACGCTGCCGCCAGGTAGGAGAAATGGTAACTTCGCATTGTCTCCATGACAAGCTTGTCGAATTTACCACGCATGTATATGTTAAAAGATCAGCAATAATCGTACTCCCCCTTCTAACAAATCAATACTCCCGATAAACATCTGTAACACACACAATTACATCGTAAAAAATCGCACTGACGTGTTTTATGGCCAACTTTAGATTTGCTTGTAGTTCTATGATTTTTTACCAACATTTCGGGCAAAAAAAAAATGTAAATAATAATGTAAATTATGGGCGATATGATTACTACTGTACTATTGTGATAATATCTATGCACCAAACACGTATTTTAAGAAACAGCAAAAATTATTTGATATCTGAGTTTAGCTTTGACAAACATACTCTTTGTTAGAACTTTTACCTCTTTAAACTATTATTTTAATATATCTCCTACATTATATTTTTCCGTTAAAACATTATCACCTGCCTTGTCTTTGTAGTTTCTTCAAAGTTTATTTTCTTGGTCTGTACTGGTTACGAATGGCTATAGCCTGGAAGGAATGTAGGGTACATTTGCCTTTCGGATGAGTGACTACAGCCTGGATGGAAAACAGCGTACATACGCCATCTTGCTTTCTTAATTTGATGATTTTCTTATTATAAGTCGTTGTCATTTCAAATCAATGGTGCACTGAAAATTATTAAAAACGCTTCGTTCTTAGGACAATGAATTATAATCGAATGTGTAAAATTGCCATGTTAGCAGTTAATACCTGCCATTGATGGTACGAGAATTACGGATTGCTCTCGCAGCTGTTCGCCGTAGCGTAATGGGCGACGAATTAGTTTGTGTCGTACGAACATGTTAGACAGTGGTTCGAAACTTGCTAGCCGGCCGCGGTGGCCGAGGGGACTGAGGCGCTCCAGTCACGGTCTGCACGGCCACTACGGTCGGGGGTTCGAATCCCCCCTCGGACATGGGTATTTGTGACGTCCTTAGTATTAAGTAGTTCATAGGTAGTTTGTAAGTTTAGGGACTGATGGCCCCGTTGTCGAGTCCCATAAGCTATACAAACATTTGAACATTTGAATTTGAAACTTGCTAGGGCGTGGTGGCTCAGCATGCTCGGTCAGAGGGTTGCCTGCAGGGTAGCTGACACCCTCTGTAACGAGAAAACTGAGTTATCCGAAACGATCAAAATAAGACAAAGCAAACCAATTTCCACAAAGTACCCGTTCAAACCGACGAACCAATAAAAAGCTACGCGATCGCGACCTACTCTGCGTGACATGACGTAGTACGGCAGTGCACAGGCCTTTTCTTCAGACGGTGTTGGTTCATCGCCATCTGTAATATAAAACTGATTAAAATTCTCAACGAACCACCCAGAAGGAATATGAACAAACGACCGAAAAGCATCGATCTCACTGGAGAAATATACCACCACTGTCAATTTTATTGGCCCACTTTATTTTTCCTCTTGCTTCCTAAAAGGTTGTCGCACACACTTGCTAACTGACCACAACTATATAGTGTAAGATTCCGAGTTGTTCTCTAAAAAGTGCATTTGTTCTGTTTCGAGAACATGCCATGAAGTACATACCAAGGAATTACAAACATAGACTTCTATATTACATGTACATAAACTGGAGAGATACTGTTACAATGACTGTTATAAATGATGTAATGATAGTACTAAAAGTTCAAATGTTTGTAAATCTATCGGACGTAACTGCTAGTTCATCAGTCTGTAGCTTACAAAGTACTTAAACTAAGGTAAACTAACCTAAGGACAACACAAACACATGCCCGAGGGGGGACTCGAACCCCCGACGGCGAACGGCCACGCGCACTGCTAATCCGTCGCAGCAACGCTAGTACTAACTTTGTATATATATTTAAGTACTACATTTAGGTTGAATTCAGTATTACCACGCGTATTTCGTTTGTGATTTTAGCTGTAAATGAAAACGTAATCACGGTTTGAAGTAGAATATTTGCTCTTTATTTTAGTTCAGAACAAAGTAACATGAAGGAAGTCATATCTGAACTACAGGAAAGGTAATACCATACGTTAAAAGCGTCCATAGCAACAATATCAAAGACAAACATTTTAGTAGATGCAATGATTCTAGTTAATGACTTTCAATATATTCTAAAAATAGTGAATAACTGATTAGAAAAGAAAATAAACAAGCTAATTTGTTGCAATGTATACACTTCCCTTCCGTTTCATTAAGGAACTACACTTTTTACAGAAATCTAGGACTTCTTTTATATACGAAACTACCAGTATCAGCACGTTGTTCAGAATATTCATTATCACAGTATCTTCCCAGTTTAAGCGCATATGCTTTGGAATACCATTGTTCAATTCGTTGTTACGTATTTCACGACATGTTCACGAAATAGAACAAACACGAATTTTAGAGGTAGCATTCTTACATATGCACAACTGTAAATATTGACGAACAAAGCTCTATTTAATTAATAAGCGTGCCGAAAACCTTTTTAGGAAAAAAGGAGAAAAAAAATTAGTAGTGGCGGGTTCCGAACCACTAACCACGTCCATTACAGTCTATCGCCCTGCCCACTACACTACGGAAAATAATTGCGTAACCGTCCTTTAATCTTGTACTATAGATGGCAATTGTTAACTGATACTAATATGGCACTTTTAGACACTAGATTATCATTTTCGTACGAATAACGACGTGTTTTTGTTAATTCTTCAGTGCGCCATTGCTTTGAAACGACAACGTGTTAGTTATAATAAGAAAATCACCAAATACGCAACGCAAGATGGCGTATGCCACAGAGAGCTCTGGGCGAGGAATGTCACGTGAATCTCCGTACGGCTAGTTTTCGTAAAATCAATGGACGGTGTCAAATCGCCGTTATTTTTCCAAATATCTCTCAAACCATACGAGATATGAAAATAACATAAGAGATAAAAGTTGTAGAGAATTTTCTCCTCTACAATTCTGGTTATTCAATTTTGCAGACAGGCAGACATCGTTATTTCTGCAAATATCTCTGCAACGATACAAGATATTGATAGACATAAGCGAACGAAGTTGTAGAGAATTTTCTCCTCTACAAATTCGGTTATTCAATTTTCGTGTCAGGTGAACGGTTCGTTTGCAATTACACTTACATTACAAATGGCTTTTTTTAGTGTTAGTAACGTATTTTTTCTCCGAAAATTTCAAAAAGGGAGGTTCTGGTGGCCTACAATTATGTCTGTAAAATTTGGTGCTGATCGGTTGAACGGTTCGACTTAAAAAGTGGGAAAACGTTACGGACAGACAGATAGACAGACATCGTAAAATCGCCGTTATTTTTGCAAATATCTTTGGAACGATGCCAGATATATATATATATATATAAAAAAAAATTAAAAAAAATTACATAGCAAAGTTGTAGAGAATGTTCTTCTCTACAAATTCATGTATTGAGTTTCCGTGTCAGATGAACACTGGAAACATCCCTTAGGCTGTGGTTAAGCCATGTCTCCACCATATCCTTTCTTCCAGGAGTGCTAGTCTTGCGTGTTTGCAGGAGAGCTTCTGTGAAGTTTGGAAAGTAGGAGACGAGGTACTGGCGGAAGTTAAGTTGTGAGGCGGCATCGTGAGTCGTGTCGGGATAGCACAGTCGGTAGTGCGCTTGCCCGCGAAAGGCAAAGGTCCCAGGTTCGAGTCCCGGTTCCGGCACACAATTTTAATCTGCCAGGAAGTTTCATATCAGCGCACACTCCGCTGCAGAGTGAAGTTTCATTCTGAAAGACGATGTTCTTTACTGGAAATGCTCAATATGTTCACCATCATTCCTCAACAATAGCGTAGTCGAGGAATAATGGTGTCTTTCAGCCTCCCAAGAGATGTCGGTCGATCACGATACCCTTTCGACTTCAGGAAACCCCAAAGCCAATAATCGCACTGACTGAGGTCTGGGGACCTGGGAGGTCAAGCATGACGAAAGTGGTGGCTGAGCACACGATCATCACCAAACGACACGCGCAAGAGATCTTTCACGTGTCTAGCAATACTTTTTTTTCTAATAAAACCCCATGTCATTCCAAGCATGTGTGTCAATTTTTACCTCTCTATCTACATTATTCCGTGATTTATTAAGTTTTCAAATTAATACTGACTTTTTGATCACCCGGTATTTAAATCCAAATACATCACGTGGTTGTACGTCTCCTACAACTAACCACGTCTTTATGTTTAAGAGGAAATCGCGTCGATAGATCAGACATTTAGACACCACGCAGATAAGTACAACATGCAAGATAGGCGTCTAGTTAGGGTCAGGACTATACTAACCGCAGAATCGGACAATCATCGACCGTGTTTTCCAGATAGAAGGCGTTGCAGACATTAACGACCACACAGCATACCTCTGAGAACCCGATAAAAACACACAATGGAGAGGCAGAACACTCGCTTCGTTACTCAACTCTTATTACATATATTGAATTCACCAACCCACATTAACGAATATACCCGTAGTAACAACAGTCTACAGTATTAACCATGCAGACCAATTTAGTTTGACCTAGTAGAATACATACAACATCGTATTTTAGATAATCATATTATCGCATCAGCTATTCAATTTAATTAACTAACAGTCATATGTAAGGAGCCGTACTCTGCCATCTATTCAATCTGTCTCTATACCTCCAGTCCCCGAAGAATGCCCCTAGAATCGTCGGAAGCGTTGTACGTCTCGCCTATATGGAGATTATTTAGTCCTTCACATACAAATATCAGTCAAAACCTTAATTTGGAGAACGTCCTGGAGTCTTACTAGGGGAGAATCCGCTGGTTGTGGTGTGAATTTTGTGATCAGTGGCTTGATTTACCCTAAAAATAGAGGTAGAGGTCTATCTGGTGCATTTGAAATTTTTCATACCTTTGCACATTTTTCGTGTTGTTGGAAGCGAATATAAGCATTCTAGGAATCTTCTTCGGTTAACAGGCCTTTTTACCCTCAGTGGTGCATGTAGATAACCCTTACGAATTATATGTTGGCGTCGTAAGCTATCTTACACTCTTCTGCAGGGTTATCGATGGCCGGCCGCGGTGGCCGAGGGGACAGTCTGCTTTCGGCAGGCGAGCTGTGAGGAAGCGTTGTTTACATCCTCGCTGCGGCCGGTCGCGCGCGCAACGTGTGTGGTGAGTTGGACGCTCTTGCGGCGTAAATACTATCTGTAGTTTAGAATGGATAGAGCATAAATATGACTGAGCCCCTTCGCAAAGACACTTTGAAGTTCACATTTGATGACCGATATGCGAGACCCAAAGCACTAGAAGTGGAAACCTTTGTAAGAGACGTTGTAAAACTCAGCCTTAGCGAAATTATTGGTATCCATCTGTCGATCGTTAGTTGCACAGTTTACGTAAAAATGATCAGTACTGCTTGTTGCGCTAAAGTCATAGAACAATGCGGAGGACCCCTAAAATTCAATCATTGTGATGGGAATGTTGGAGTCGTCAAAGTTGACCATGCAGGTTTTGCTACCCGAACTGTTCGAATCTTTGAACTTCCATTCGAAAAACCCCCGGAAGCGATCAATTCAGCTCTTAAACACTACGGACGAATTATCAGCAATGTAGCAGAAAAGTGGACGACCTTTCAAACTTTCCCTGTTCTCAACGGTGTCAGACAGGTCAAAATAGAACTCCGAAAGCACATACCGTCTTACCTGTACGTGTGTGGGTATAGAGCCATTGTAATTTATGACGGTCAGCCACGTACATGTTCCAGTTGTGGTCAGACCGGCCATGTACGAACTGAGTGCATTCAACGGAGAGTGACGCAGCTGCCAACCAAACAGCCGATCGCGCCTATGGTGATGACGGCACTGCCAGTTACGTATGCCTTAGCTTCCCGCGGCACAACAACCAAGGCATTCAGCGACGCTGAGGACAGACAATATGAGCCCCTCGAAGACAACCAATGTCTGCCAATGGAAATCAGTAACGCAGAAGCACCGACCATCCCTCCCTCCAACGTGACGAGAACGGTTATTGAAAAAGAAGTTGAAGCGAATCCTGAAAAAGACACCGAACAACACGTGCGTAAAGATGAGGAGGACATTGCCATACAAGATCCAAGCTCACATTCAGAGAATGAAGAGAGCTTGAAATCTGGTTCTTCCCCTAAAACACACAAAAAACCGCGTTTAGCATCACCTGGCGCAGAACACAAGGCACAGACGCTCCGCGAAAAAGCGCAAGAAATTGGCAAAAAGTTAAGTGGAAAAAAATCAGTAACGTCACAACGAAACCAGCAGACTACAAAAAAGGTAGACTCAAGAAATATAGACATTCATCGCCAACGGGGTGATGAAAAAGACAGCACCACAAGTAAAGAATCGAAAAACAGAACGATGCCCCAGCACTGTCCGGGGAAGCAGACGGCACAACAAACTGATGGATCTTCCTGGGCAGATGATAATGTAGAATTTCCTGAAGACGAAGAAATGAAAGAAATAAAAAATGCAGAAAATGACTCATCTTCACCAGGGAGAGACGATAAATCTAAAGAAAAATCCCCGCAGCGTCCACTGCTCTGAGGAGCAAGAGGTATTGACGAAAATGAGCGGTGAAAGTAAACAAGCATAGGCAGCCAAAATATCTGTGCAAGCCTATAGGGTCGGCACGATAAATATCAACAAAATTCGAAGCCACCTCAAAATCAAGGCCCTACAAGACATGCTCTACGCCGCTGACCTCGACATCGCCTTGCTGCAAGAAGTGACAGACATTAAATTGGAAATAATAACTGGATATAACGTAATCGAGAATCCCGGAACTGACCAAGACCTTGGAACGGCGATACTCACGAAAGAAGGAATAATCGCGAAAGACGTTGAAAAATTGGCAAACGCCAGAGGTATTGCAGGCACCATCCACAACGTAAGACTGATCAACGTCTATGCACCATCTGGCTCCGGCAACAGGCGAAAACGAGCCGACTTCTTTAAAAACGACATAGTGCCCCTCTTCCGTGGAAAATATGAACACATCATTTTTGGAGGCGACTATAATTGTGTTTTATCTGCTAAAGACCAGACACCAAATTTTAATTATTGTGCAGAACTGAACGCAATAGTTAGAGAATTCAATTTGATCGACACGTGGGAGCAAAAGAATGGGGAACGGCCAGGTTTCACTCACATTACTAGCCACTCGGCCAGCCGCATTGACAGAATCTACGTTTCCGATACCTTGAAGACGCACATTCTACAAACAGAACTATGGCCTACTATCTTTTCAGATCACATATCTTACATATGTACCTTGAATTTAAGAAAACAAGAAACCTACAGGTGACGTGGTCTCTGGAAAATGAACGTAGACATCTTAAAGGATCCTGCATGTCAAGCGACATTTAATGATGTATGGCAAGAATGCGAGAAAAGATTCCATTCATATTCCTCAGCAGTTGCATGGTGGACAAAATGCGCTAAACCTATTATCAGAAGAGCAATGACAAATTACTCTCGTGAGAAAACAACCTGGCACAAGCGGACAGCTGAATTTTATTTCAAAGTCCTCAGGGATTTATACGCATCTGATGCGTCAGTTATTGACAACCATGTAGAAATCAAAAGAATTCAAGCCAAACTCCTGTCATTAAAACGCAAACAGCTTGATGGTTATAAAATAAGATCACGACTTCAAAATGAAGTACAGAATGAACAAACATCTATTTATCATTTAATAAACGAAAGAAAACGACAACACAGAAAAATAATAACCGAATTACGAACGTCAGATGGGAGACTACTAACTCAGCAAAATGAGATCAAGGCGGAAATTCACAATCACTTCACCAATTTACTAAGCAATACACCCACGGATATAACGGCTCAAACTGACCTTACAACCGGAATGACACGACAACTTGTCCAGGACGAAGCAGACAGCCTGTTAGTCGAAATATCAGAAGAGGAAGTTGAAGATGCGATAATGCGGAGCCCGAAAAACAAATCTCCTGGTCCTGATGGATTTCCGGCAGAGTTATACCACACATTCAAACGACAGATGATACCCAAGCTCACATGTGTATATAAGGAACTTATGAACCCCAACACCAACATCCCAGTTGATTTCCGAGAAGGAGTAGTTGTACTGATCCCGAAAAAAACTACAGGAAAATCAGTAGAAAACCTAAGACCTATCACCCTACTCAATAGTGATTACAAAATCTTTGCGCGCATTCTGAACGAAAGACTGAAATCAGTACTGAACTCCGTCACCGGTTCTTATCAATCGAGCGTACGCAAAGACAGATCCATTCACCACACACTATGTAACTACAGGGACATAATTTCATTATCAGCAGCTTGTAATCTAAAGTGTGCTTTGGTATCATTAGACTTCGAAAAAGCATTTGATAGAGTCAACCATGATTACCTATTTCACGTTATGAGTACTATGAACTTTCCGCAAAGCTACATCAGGATCCTGAAGAACCTCCTCAACAATTCAGCCTCTATAATAATGGTAAATGGTCAACTCAACAGACCAATAACTGTAAAAAGTTCAATGAGACAGGGTTGTCCTCTGTCCATGTCGCTTTTTGCAGTAGCCATAGAACCCTTGCTTTTTCGACTGAGTACAAATTTACAAGGCATATTACTACGTGGGCAAAAGATTGTCTGTCAATCATATGCTGACGACGTCACGGTCTTGGTCAAGGACAATAATGAGATCTGCAAATTATTAGAGGTAATAAAAATGTATGAACTCGCGTCTGGCGCCAAACTGAACCGACAGAAATCCGCAATAATGAACATTGGACGAGGTTTAGAAGTTCCCATTCAAGGGGAAATAAAGGAAACTGCTACATTGAAATGCCTCGGTATTGAATATACGCCCAATATCCAGCAAACGATTGCACGGAATTACAGAAGACTACTTAATAGTATACGTGCCAATATATATCAGAATGTACTCAGGACACTCGACGAAATACAAAGGGTGGAAGTGGTGAATATATATCTCACATCCAAAATAAATTATGTGGCACAAGTTTTACCAGTTCCGCGGACTGTGGCTGACAGGATCTTGGCAGCCTTTGGCCACTTCGTCAGCCGTGGCCATATCTTCAAAGTCAAATACGAGACCTTGACACTATCGACCGACAACGGTGGACTCAATCTAACAGACGTCTACAATAAAGCGCAAGCCCTGTTTGTTAGCAAAACGTACAAGCAGTGGACAAAAACGCCATAGCGGCATTTCTTTTAAATGAAATAGCGCCACCTAACTGTGCTGCCCCAATCGATGTCCGCCACATTCCCACCGCCCTGTATCACTTTAAACATTTTTTAATCGAATACAGCTATATAAGCATGAGAATGGCAGAGAAAGACATGTATAGAGTCAAAGAAGTCTACAAAAATTTAATGAAATTTCATAACAAGAACATCATTGAACGAAAGTATAAAGACTTCAACTGGAAAATGATCTGGAGAAACATCCATAATCCCCACTTACCAACAAACGTGAGGGCACTCTGGTATTACGCTGTTAATCGAAAAGTCCCAACAAACCAACGACTTCATAATATACATCTCGCAAATTCTCCCTTGTGCACACTCTGCAACCTGAATGACACAGACGAACATCAATTTGTCTGCAGAAACATTGACAACATTTGGCAGTTACTCAGGAAAAAACTTGCAATTATGCAGAGAACGTCGCCAACCACCATAACACCTGCGAGCCTTTTACATCCGGACGAAGAACTTTACCCCAATACGAAACAAAACGCCGTGAATTGGCTAAAGGGACATGCAATATAATACATACTGACAACTACGGAAAAGAGCGAAGGAGATTTCTGGATATACATTAGAATGCAGCACGACAAACTATTGCAAGTAGAGGACTATCAGAAAAAATACGCAAACTTTCTCAAAAGAACCATCGTGTGAAACATAAATAAAACGACATCCTTGATGATGTGACCCAATGGGCATATCAACAGGTTAAATTATTACAAATACAATTTCTAGGAAAATGTAAGAATAACGAATAACGATCAACTAAGGAACGACTATTTTGACGAAAATAAACTTTTCGAAACAGAAAAAAAAGGTTTTATTTCACAAGTTTGGCTCTAGAAGAGAGACATTTTGTTTTTTTTACATTATTTCAGTTCCCCTCTTTTTTTAAGTCTACAGAGATATAATTTTCAAATGCATAAATTCTACCATCACCAAGAATTCATGTTACGAATAAAAACAAAACAAAAAGGGGACTGAGGCGCTCCAGTCACGGTCTGCACGGCCACTACGGTCGGGGGTTCGAATCCCCCCTCGGGCATGGATATTTGTGCCGTCCTTAGTATTAGCTAGTTCATAAGTAGTTTGTTAGTTTAGGGACTGATGACCCCGTAGTTAAGTCCCATAAGCTTAACAAACATTTGAACATTTTTGGTTATCGATGTGTGCTAATGCATCTGTAATCGACGATATGATTACCTAAAATACGATACAGCATGTATTCTACAAGGTTAAACTATCTTGGTCTGGATGGTCAATAATATAGTAGACTGTTGCTACTATGGATAATTTCTGTAGGGTGGGAGTGGTGTATACGATATATGTAATAAGAGTTGAATAACGAAGACAGTGTTCTGTCTCTCCATTGTGTGTTTTTACCGGGTTCTTAGAGGTATGTTGTGTGGTCGTTAACGTATGCATCGCCTTCTGTCTGGAAAACCCAATCGATGATTGTTTGATGCTGTGGATAGTATAGTCCTGACCCTAACTAGTGGCGTTTACATTCGATTTTATCAGCTCTGTTTCCTCCTCTATACCCTTATCTAAGATTCATAGCAGCATTAAGAGTGATGGTATAGCTGTGACAAATCGTTAGTTTTATTATTCTTATGGCTGTTGAGAGAAGCAATGTAATATTCTTTCTTCGTAGAAATAGCTCTCGTGTATTTGTAATCTGGTGGGTTCGATGTATCCTGGCTTGTGCGAAATACCTATTTCGATCTGTTTAGTCGTACAGTTCGGTGCAACACATAAGTGTTCTAGATTTGTGGACTCCATATTGATACTTGGGAGACGTGTTTAATCGTTCGTTTAGTCTGTAAAGGACTGCTCTTGGCGTTC
Source organism: Locusta migratoria (assembly GCA_026315105.1). Classification (NCBI taxonomy): domain Eukaryota; kingdom Metazoa; phylum Arthropoda; class Insecta; order Orthoptera; family Acrididae; genus Locusta; species Locusta migratoria. The sequence continues at coordinate 560,548,940 of CM048755.1, read as the reverse complement.
GATAAAAATATCGGGTGTTGTATTAGTTTGAAATGGTCTAGACTATTAGTTTTTCGTTGTTAGTTGTAAGGATTAGATATATACATATAATAAAAGAGCTTGGTGTTGATCTGGATCGTTCGTTGTTAGCTGTTCTATGTGTGTCAGTCATTTTTACGGTGTAATTGGGTGTGTTACAGATGTTTATCGGGAGTATTGATTTGTTAGAAGGGGGAATACGATCATTGTTGATCTTTTAACTTATACATGCGTAGTAAATTCGACAAGTTCGTCATGGAGAAAATGCAAAGTTACCATTTCTCCTACCTGGCGGTAACGTTGTGAGAGCACTCGGAATACTGGAGAAACTCAACAAGGAAGCACTGGAGAATCTCCAGCAAATCATTTGGCTGTACGTTATAATAAAATTATAAAAAAAATTACAGGTAGTCACTTTATTGATTTTATAACAGGCGTTTGCGGTATACTTTTCCATCTTCGTTTGGCATTACCAGACTGGAGGTTACAATATACACTTACGGATTGGATTGGAAACGAGGATAGGCAATATTTACAAATTACAGCCTTGTACTGTGTGTCAATCCCATCTATGTGGCCTCAGCTAACAAATTCCTTAGCGAGCAGTCGTGTTGTTGTTATTTGAAAATTGTTTGCTTGGTTAATAAGACCACTGAAAATTGACTGGTGTTTCCGTAAATCTAGCGAACTCCTCTGCCCAATAGGTTGTTTGCGGTGTTTGACTCTCTTCTCGCAATGTGTGCTGTCGTTTTGGGGACCTAAGGTGTACTACTTTCGTCTTTAAGTTGTTGGCTTAAACGTTTTTGTTAGTGTAATACTATTCCAAGAGATGATGATAGCTCTAGAGGGTCCACTAAATTTCGTTGTTTTTAAGCATTGTCTACTATTATTATTAGGATGGAGCATCTGTCATCGTCTGTACTTTGACATAGGACTTCGAAATATGTGAGGTTGTTTTGGTGTTTTGCGGTGATGGCTATAAATTTTTCTGGTGTTGAGGTGTGTAGGTTAGCATTCTAGGCATCTTCGTTTGCGGTGCATTTGTCGAGGGGGGTGGCAACAGGGTGGTGGAAAGGTAGATCAATATGTTTGTTAAGGTTACAAAACTTAACTGCGGGGTCATCAGTCCCTAAAGGTAGATCCGAGTTCGGTTTAGTGGAATGAAAAAAGAAATCACAGGAAAGGAGTTTGGAGTATGAATTTTTGTGTGTAAAGGGCTGGTCGATTTTGCTCTACAGAAATGAAATGTTTCAAATGTTTGTATAGTTTATGGGACTTAACTATGAGGTCATCAGTCCCGAAACTTACAAACTACTTATGAACTACTTACGAACTAGGACGGCACAAATATCCATGCCCGAGGGGGGATTTTGAACCCCCGACCGTAGTGGCCGTGCAGACCGTGACTGGAACGCCTTAGTCTCCTCGGCTACTGCGGCCGGCCAGAAATGAAAATCTGTTGTGTGTTGCTTCCTAGCTATCGGGTGGGTAAAGTACTACCTCAGTTATGTGGTTGCTATATTGTAGGGTGAGTTTTCAAAGAAGGGTATTGTTAGTGTGGTGTCGCACAAGTATAAAGTGCACGCCACGTACTTTCGCCGCGCGCCGCCATGCACGCACGGCGCGGCGTTCTTACGACGTCAGCCACGAGCGCCCTCTGCTGCAACTCCGCTCGTGGCCACGACTGCTGCCAGACTACCCACGTTAAACTGTAGGGGTCCCCCTATAACTGACTGGGTAAGTCAGTTCGAAGGTCGGAGGAAGGCAACGGCATACCACCTCCAAACAGGACCATGCACTGTGGTGTTCAAACCAATCTTCGGATTGTTGACTGCTTTACCTTTACCTTATCTCTTATACTAATCTAGCTTAGTGTTTCTAGTTTCTGCTGTCCCACTGGCTGGTCACCTCCGTACCTGCACACGCGTGCATCCTACCTCCTGTGTCGGTCTCTCTTTACTCGGCCACCGACACCCATGACAACCGGCGGAAACGAGACACAAAAGTTACATGCACGGAGAATTCAAATAACAGTTTAATTACACATTGCCCTTCCATTTTGAAGAATTAACACTAAGAACTGTTAAAGTACGCTGCATACTATGAAATAAATAACACCAATACAGCTGTTGTGAAACGTAACAAACCCACAACACGCTCTTTGTTGCTTTAAAGTTTAAACTGATGCGGAGTTCGCCACGAGCGAGTCGTGTCCGTTCGGCACATTTCGGAAGCACTCGTGCTTGTGTTGCGTCAACGGATTCCGAAGCCTTGGGGCGCTGTTGGCCGCACTACCCCACACCACCCCTCCCCGTCATCTTAGCGAAGGCTGCGGCAGTGAGCGTCCGAAGCTCTGTTCTCCCACTGTTGGAATGAAGTGAACGAGACATACTTCACATTACGTGCAAATTCTTCATGACGGAAACTGGCTTATATTGTCATTTTTGTTAATATTGGTTCTTAATTTCTGGTTTGCTTTAGATATGGGCTTCGGTGATAGCTTTGATAGACCACAATATTCGCCACTGAATTTTACGTCCATTCATACTTCACCCATTCACAAAACAATATCTATGGTAACATGACATGAATACATCTAACGCCGGCCGCGGTGGCCGACGGGACTGAGGCGCTCCAGTCACGGTCTGCACGGCCACTACGGTCGGGGGTTCGAATCCCCCCTCGGGCATGGATATTTGTGCCGTCCTTAGTCTTCGCTAGTTCATAAGTAGTTTGTAAGCTTAGGGACTGATGACCCCGTAGTTAAGTCCCATAAGTTCTACAAACATTTGAACATTTTTTAATACATCTAACAGAATACAAGAAATGTATTCACAAGCCGCGCAGGAGTAGCCGAGCGGTCTGGAACGTCACGCTACGGTTCGCGCGGCCTCCCGCGTCGGAGCTTCGAGTCCTCCCTCAGGCATGGATGATCGTGTTGTCTTTACTGTAAGTTAGTTCATAAGTAGTTTGTAAGTTTAGCGACTAATGACCCGCAGTTATGTCCCATAAGCTTAACAAACATTTGAACATTTTTGTATTCACAATTTCAAATATGAATAATCATCCGCTGTATGATTTAATGGTGACATATGAAAATTGTGTGCTGGGCCGGGACGCTAACCCAAATTTCCCACTTTTCGCATGCAGTTGCATTAACATTACGCTACCCACGCACGCATCCCAGAAAGACTCAAACTTCCATACGCCACAGGCTGACTAGTTCCCATCAGTACGCATATATTCTATGATGTAATTCCTGCACAGGAAGACAGTTGTACTATATTTGTTGCAAGCCTTGTCATGCATACACGTCTGAAGGAATGGAAATTGTGGCGACTAGAAGCTGTTAATGTAAATACAATAATTGTGTTCGCAATTTCGAATATGAATAAGCATTAACTCCATGATTTAATGGTGGCAGATGAAAATTTTGTCCTAAATCGGACATCGAAATTGAATTTCCGGTTTTCGCGAGCGGTCGTATTACCATTATGCTACCCGCTCACGCCTCCGGAAACGATCAAAACTTCCAAATGCCACACACTGCCCAATGCCCCTGAGTACTGGGTGAGCTTAGTTACACGCTAGGCAAGCGTCGTGTTCTACATCTACTTCTACATCTACAACCATACTCCGCAAGCCACCTGACGGTGTGTGGAGGAGAGTACCTTGAGTACCACTATCGATTTTCCCTCCTATTCCAGTCACGTATTGTTCACGGAAAGAAGGATTGTCGGTATGCCTCTGTGTGGGCTCTAATCTCTCTGATTTTATCCTCACGGTCTCTTAAAGAGATATACGTAGGAGGGAGCAATATACTGCTAGACTCCTCGGTAAAGGTATGTTCTCGAAACTTCGACAAAAGCCCGTACCGAGCGACAGAGCGTCTCTCCTGCAGAGTCTTCCACTGGAGTTTATCGATCATCTCCGTAACGCTTTCACGATTACCAAATGATCCTATAACGAAGCGCGCTGCTCTCCATTGTATCTTTTTTACCTCCTCTATCAATCTCACCTTGTACGGATCCCACATCGGTGAGCAGTATTCAAGCTGTGGGCGAACAAGTGTACTGTAACCTACTTCCTTTGTTTTCGGACTGCATTTCCTTAGAATTCTTCCAATGAATCTAAGTCTGGCATCTGCTTTACCGACGATTGATTTTATATGGTCGTTCCATTTTAAATCCCTCCCAGATACTTTATGGAATTAACTGCTTCCAGTTGCTGCCCTGCTATAGTGTAGCTAAATGATAAAGGATCTTTCTTTCTGTGTATTCGCAGCACGTTACACTTGTCTACATTGAGATTTAATTGCCATTCCCTGCACCATGCGTCAATTCTATGCAGATCCTCCTGCATCTCAATACAATTTTCCATTGTTACAACCTCTCTATATACTACAGCATCATCCGCAAAAAGCCTCAGTGAACTTCCGATGTTATCCGCAAGGTCATTTATATATATAGTGAACAGCAATGGGCCCACGACACTCCCCTGTGGTACACCTGACATAACTCCTACTTTGGAAGACTTCTCTCCATTGAGAATGACCTGCTGCTTTCTGTTATCTAGGAATTCCTCAATCCAATCACACAATTGGTCTGATAGACCATATACTCTTACTTTGTTCATTAAACGTTTGTGGGGAACTGTATCAAACGCCTTGCGGAAGTCGAGAAACACAGCATCTACCTGAGAACCCGTGTCTATGGCCCTCTGAGTCTCGTGGACGAATAGCGCGAGCTGGGTTTCACACGAACGCCTTTTTCGAAACCCATGCTGATTCCTACAGAGCAGAATCCTAGTCTCGAGAAATGTCATTATATTCGAACGTAATACATGTTTCAAAATTCTACAACTGTCCGACGTTAGAGATATAGGCCTATAGTTCTGCACATCTGTTCGAGGACCCTTCTTGAAAACGGGGATGACCTGAGCCATTTTCCAATCTTTCGGAACGATATGCTGTTCTAGAGACCTACGATACACCACTGCGAAAAGGGGGCCCCGTTCCTTCGCGTACTCTGTGTAAAAACGAACTGGTATCCCATCAGGCCCTGCGGCCTTTCCTCTTTTGAGAGATTTTAATTGTTTTTCTATCCCTCTGTCAGTTATTTCGATATCTGCCATTTTGTAATCTGTGCGGCAATCTAGGGAAGGAACTACAGTGCAATCTTCCTCTGTGAAACAGCTTTGGAAAAATACATTTAGTAATTCTGCCTTTAGAGTGTCATCCTCTGTTTCAATGCCATTGACGTCACAGTCACAACTCGCAAAGAAACTCGACTGTGGCCACGACCGGGCGCTATCGATCCTTGTGGCTATAGACCAAACGAATCCTTATTTCGACACGCAGAAATTGTTTCCGGCCAATGAGATGCTGTGTGTTTCTTAACCGGACTAAAAAAAACTTCTTGTTTAACCTGTACCTAACATTCTTAATGCTACGCTACAGAACACTTTTTTTTAAGTGAAAGTTAGGTTAACTATAGGTTAAACAAGATTTTTTTTTTCTTTCCTTCAGTACGTGAGGGCGCGTAGCGCCCGAATCTCCGGTTAAAGAACGCGCACCATCTCATTGGCTGACAGCTATCGAGTTCTCATTGGCTGGAGACAATTTATGCGTGTCCAAATAAGGACTCGTATAGACCAAGCCAGCTTGTCCGTTGTCCGTCATTTTGATATGCTGTGGAGACGTGTGTCGACAGGTCGATGTATCGCATTCAGCTCCTGATGACGTCCGCCCGACGCTTGCCTAGCGTGTCACTAAGCTCATCCATGAGTGCTCGTGCATTCTACGATGTAAATACCGCATAGGGGGAGACATTTTACTATGTTTGTAGAGCTTATAGGACTTAACTACGGGGTCATCAGTCCCTAAACTTACAACCTACTTATGAACTAGCTAATACTAAGGACGGCACAAATATCCATGCCTGAGGGGGGATTTCGAACCCCCGACCGTACTGGCCAAGCAGAACGTGACTGGCACGCCGCAGACCGCTCGGCCACCACGGTCGGCTACTATGTTTGTCATGAGCCTTGCTGTGGCTGATTTAAATACGATTTGTAGTGTTTATCCATAGGACTAAGCAAATGTCCTTCAGATATGCATGCATGCAAGGACACTTCACATCATATTGCAATCAGCCACAGCAAGGCTTGCCAGTAAAATTCTAAAATGTTTCTCCTTGTGCAGGAATTGCAACATAGAATATACAAGCAGTAGTATTGTCAGTAGGCATAGTGTGGCATATTGAATTTTGGGTCATTTCGGGAGGCATGCGCGGGCAGATTAATGGTAACGTGACGGAGTGTGAAACTGTGAAAATACAGGTTCAAATCCCGTCTGAAATAATATTTTTTCATATATCACAGTTAAATCATACAGGTTGTGCTCATTCATATTCGCAATTTGAATACATTACTTGTGTTCACATTAACAGCTGTAGTCACCACTGTGTCCATTCCTTCAGACATTTTCTTCCTTATCAGTAAACACGGATACTGCACATCATACATCTAACTCGATTATTGTAATCAAAAATATTTATATCTAGACATTGGCACAAACACAGGAAATACAATGGTACACAATATGAAAATTAGCAACTATATTCTACTGTTAAACAGACAAATATCTGACAACATCTGACATTTTTAAATTAAATGAGTCTGGACTTGTGTCCACACAAAAACAAAAATATAAAATGATTATATATTGATCGTAGTCCAAGGATAAATAAAAAAAAGTAAAAACAGTTTTTTTTTCTTTTTATTGAGATCTTGTCTCAGTCAGTTCAATAAAGGAAAGTAAAAAAAAAATATTACACTCCATGTTCTCTGAAGCACTATAGACCTAGATATAACGCTCGCTAATGAGCATTAATTTTGAGAAATATCGTCACTCGCCACACACGCTATTCACATGGAGAACTTGACAGGGTTGACATTGGCCTTTACATGCTGAACCAGGCTTCCAGCTTGATATTAGCCGACCTCATGTCGATCTGCTTGACAGGTGGGTGGAGACTGATACGTTGACCAGACTACATTTCAACAGGATAGTTTGCGCTCTGGCACGTTTCTTGTGACATAGCCATAGCGATTGTGATGCGTGAGTGCAAGTGAGCTGGCCTCTTCTATTAGTGTCACCAGGCCACTTGTGTAGTTGCCTTTGTAGTCTGATGGCGTCGCCATGCCATGTGCCGGACATTACGTGACGTCAGGTACCTCAGTTTGATAGGTGGGTGGAGTCACGTTTGGTCAACAGTACCAACTTGCATCTGGCATAACTGTTTGCCCTTTCGCTCTTTTCTTTTGACGTGGTCTTCGCAACTGTGGTGCAGGCCTGTGGGTGTACCACTACTCGCACTCTGACCTCTACTTTTTGTGCTGTCAGAACGACTCTGTGGGGGACTGCAAACAAATCGGCCTCTTCTTTTATTGTCGCCAGATTGCTTGTGCAGTCACCATGCCATTTGATGGCGCCGCCGTAAATTGCTCTCGACTCGGCGTGATCTCACTCTGTGGTGTATATGGCCTCTGGATAGTTGATGAATAGATTCGTCATTCCAAATGCCTCGCCATGCTCATAGCGTTCAGTCGGTGTGTGATGCATGCCCCGCCCCAGGGCGGCGTGAAGTGAGAAGGCAGCCCTCATTCAACTCTGTTGTGAACACATGTAAGCTTGTCAGTTGTACTCCTTAGCATGCGGCTGAAGAAACCCCTGCGCCCAGCAGTCGCCTGTGGTGGCTTGCTCACTTTCACTCTCGGTGACTGCCCTGACAGGCAGAAGGCTCACTCACGCCAGTCTCGGTGTCGGTGTTCAGACTCCTATGTACAAATAACCGCTATTATTTGACAAGCGATCCGGCAGACGCTTGATTGCACTTAACCCCCACATTATATGGCTTACATGAATATTTCTACTGGTGTTCTGGCACCAGTGTTAAATGCGATTTCGGTGTTACAGGAAATTCTTAAGGCTAGTAAGCCTAATCTTACATTTCTTCTGGTTACGATGCAATTTCTAATTTAAATGAGCAAGCTTGCAATATAAGTAATGTTGGATACTGGAGTTCCAAACAGGAAAAGGTAGAGCCTATTTGGACTCGTCCATTCTATGACAGTACTTTGGCGGTACTCACCTGAAGATGGCCAGAAGACTCTGCGCCGAAATATCGTGGCAAGAAGTTACGGACATCCGGCAGTTCGCCCGAGATTTTATGGAAATGTTCGTTTACCTACTGCTTCCACCACCTTTCACCAATCTAACTACAGATTAAAATATTGACATAGTTTTTCATGCACCAATTGTACTGTCACTGCATGCAATTTTACAAAAATAAAAAATAAATATGATCCTGTCCTCTGTTTCCTCGTAACCATTAGGTGTCTCTTTTTACATTGGTTTTGTGATGGTAGTCGAACAACCATCACTCATTTCACCCTCATATTTGCTGTTGATTTCTGCACTGGTCAAAACAATCAGGGCATCAGTTGGATTATCTAGGTTCTGTAGTACTGACATCGGCAGAATGGACTAAAATGGTTCGACGTCTTTCTGTAGGTTCTACAGAATGGAGACAACAACAGTATGACAACAGAAAGTTGCTGAAGAGGGGTTGTGTTGGCTTGTGTTTACTGTACCAAACTAATTACATAAGCAGTTGGGTTCTGGTAGCGTATCGAGCAGGTAGTCCAATGCAACAAAACAAAGAACATGACTTATCCGAAGCTATGACAGGGAGAGCCATGGGGAGGTTGGAAGTGGGACAGACACAGAGGGAGATCGCTGATGGAGTGTCCCAAAATGTAATTTCCAGGGCCTGGACGTGATTTCAAACAACAGGAACCGTTAAAAGAAGCCAAGTCCAAGGTCGTCCATGGGTAACATCAGCAAGAGATGACCCTTATCTCCAGTTAAGAGCCCGGCGAAACAGGAGGCTGAATGCAAGTCAGCTGCAACTCACCCTCCAGGCAGCAACCTGACGCACAATATCAACACAAACAGTCCAAAATCGATTTCGGGAATGTGCCCTCTACGCACAGACACTGTGTCCACAGAAACTGGGTAGAGGAACATCAGGATTGGAGTCGTAACGAATGGCGCCGCCACGGCGGAGTGGCCGAGCGCATTGAGGCACTATGCTCCGATGCACGAGGCCATTCCCCGTGGGGGGTTCTAATACGCCATCGGGTATGGAGACGTTTGTGCTGTCTTTAGTAGAAGTTTCGTCGTTCTCTCATCTGGAGAGAATGCGAAACTTGGAACAGTTCTGCTTATGTGGAGTAAACATCCCCATATCATGGTGGTGGACGAATCGTGTGTGCTGGAGTCAGTACTGACGGATGTACGGGCCTCTATGTCGTTCAGAATTGCGCTTTCACAACTCAGAGGTATAGATACCAGATACTCCAACCTTTTGTTGTACCCTCCGCCAGTGTCAAGTCTAAATGGCTGGAGGTAGATTTGAACCTGTCTTATTGCTGTGCCATATTTGAAACATTATCACTGATTTGCGAAAAGGAAAGAAGATTAGGATTAACATCACAGCAACAATGTCATAAGAGATGGACGATTTTGGAGTAATAGTAAGTTCACAATATTTGAGGCATGTGACACTTTCCTTTAGTGTTTTGTGCTGCAGAAAAAACGGCAAGAACTGTCTATTAACTGTCATGGTAACTTTGGGGTTTATATATCTTTTTTGCATTCCTATGTGTAACTTGTATTTGACAGATTTTATGTAATGACGTATAATCTATGAATATATACTTATTGAATTCACCACCAGACTAAGGACATCACTCAAAAACATGTCTCTTTTGGTACAGTTTTCTATAAAATTGAGAAAAAAATCATACTAATGGTTTAAGGATTTTGTTTAATTTGTGTTAAAAAAATCGCAGTGACGTGTTATATGGCCCACTTTAGATTTGTAGTTTCAAAAGTTTTTGCAAACATCTTGGCACAAAATAATAGTCTAAATAATAAAAAATTAATTAATAAGAGTGTCTGAAACCCTTTTAGGGAAAAAAAATAGGTAGTGGCGGGTTCCAAACGATCGACCTTTAGCGTTATAGTCCAACGCCTTGCCCACTACGCTACAGCTATCAATGAAAAGTTGAGTCCTTTAATCTCATACTATTGATGGCCGTTGTTAACTGATGCTAATATGGCATTTGTAGAACTAGATTATCATTTATCGTACGAAGAACGATGTGTTTTCGTTAATTCTTCAGTGCGCCATAGCTTTGAAATGACAGCGTGTAAGTTACAATAAGAAAATCATCAAATACACAACAGAGAGAGTTCTGGGCGAGGAATGTCACGTGACATCTCCGAACGACTGGTTTTCGTTAATTCAATGGAGGGTGTCAAATCTCCGTTATTTTTGCAAATATGTCTCAAACGATACGAGATATGGAAAAAACATAAGGGAGCTAAGTTGTAGAGAATTTTCTCCTATACTAATTAGGTTATTCAATTTTCGTGTCAGATGAACGGTTCGTTTGCAATTACAATTATATTACAAACGGCTTTTTGTGGTATTACTACCGTATTTGTTGTCCGAAAAATTTGAAAAAGTGAGGTTCTGGTCTCTGGCGGCCTACAATCATGTCTGTAAAATTTGGTGCTGATCCGTTGAACGGTTCGTCTTAAAAACAGGGAACACGTTACAGACAGACAGACATACATCCCAAAATCGCCGTTATTTTTGCAAATATCTTTGAAACACTATGAGATATGAAAAATACATAAGAGAGCAAAATTGTAGAGAATTTTCTTCTCTACAAACTCAGTTATTCAATTTTTGTGTCAGATGAATAGTTAAGCCGTTATTTTCATTTAAATTTCGAGCTGTTAAAAGACGATGGCAAGGCCCCCTTTTAGTGTTACTACTGTAACCTTTACTACTGTAAAGCAGTCAATAATCCAAAGATTGGTTTGAACACCACAGTGCTTTACTAGTTATGCTCCTGTTTGGAGGTGATATGCCATTGCCTTCCTCCAACCTTTGCACTTACTTACCCAGCCAGTTATAGGGGGACCTACAGTTTAACATGGACTTTGTACAACGGTACTACTAAACATATTTTGCATCAACAACATTCCCAGAGGGGAAAGAAGTGAAAACTGAGAGATAAAAATCTTACAACTTTATGGGGCCTGAAACCACGACTGTTAACATTCCCAGTCTGCCTTACTGCTGTGCTATTGAGCCACAATTTTTGCTGTTGTAATACTTGCATATTACGAAAATTTGTGATTTCAGGGAATTTTTGCTTGTAAGATTAATCGAAACATTGTATTATTGGTACAATATGGTGAATTTAAATGTCATATAATGATATATTGGTGGTGAAAGACTTTTGGTGGTCTAAAATAAAGAACACAGTCACATATTACAGAAACACATCTGGAATCGTGAATGGAGTTATGATAACAAAAGTAGAAGGTTCAAACCCAACTGTTTCCTAAAAATTTTTTAAATTGCTTTCGAAATTATAAAAGATTGTGAACAATTCTTATTAATTTCTCAGTAGCATTTTTGTAATATTTGATGTTATGTTCACTTTTCACTATCAATAAATTGTAAATTAATCATGAAGCACAATAAAATGAAATTTATTATACATATATAATTATAATTATTTGATCCCACACAGAATAAAAAAGTACAGAAGGACTGACACAGTTGAAAAAGAATTAAAAGGTAAAGTATTCTCAGCCCACATCTAGAATATAAAGGAATATTTATGAGACAGTTATTACAGGAGAGGTCCTTTCAAAGCATTAATCTTTTCAGTATCATGTTTTGTATCCAGAAGAAATGTACTGTGGCACCAGTAGAGAACTATCTGTTCTATTGTTTTCTCTTGTTGTTTCAGTTGCTTTGAAGTGCAGAAGATTAAGTTTATCTTTCTAGCAACAAATTATTACAATTTTTTTCATACAGTATAGAACATGCTTAACACTACAATCATACTTATTTATCATTGAGGGAGTTTATTGTTAATTATTGTTCATAAAACATATATAATATTGAGTGTGAATCTGGTAGGTTTTCACTTACAAACGAAGAAAAGTCACTTACACTGATATTGTAGTAGGGGGTTAACACAACTGTGTATTCTTAATCTTTATTTTATACTAGCAGTTTTTAGTAGTAAATCAGAAATGGATCATAATGACTTGGGTATTTTTTCCACTGAGTTGTTTTCCTATAACGGATGTCACATATCTGAAACCGAGAAATGGTTTAGATTTTGTAACAGATAAACACAAAAGGCTGACACCCACACTGTATATAACTGGTGAAGTAATTTTATTAAGTAGCATTTTAAGTCAAAAAATCAAGTCTAATCTTTCACTTTCCCACATTAAGTTGATAAAAATCATATATTACATTAAGTTTGTATTAAGGCCAATTCAATTGCCCATCATGTGAAAATCATGTCACAGCACCGTAATGTCAAGTGATATTCACATTGTCCATCATGTCAGTTTGCTTATCTCAATACCCAATGTTATGAATGGTGATCTGTTATGCAGAAAGTCATAGTTTAATACTGAAACGTTAAATGTTATTGAAAGCAAACGAAAAATTTACAATGTATGTTTAAGGTCAGCTTAGAGTTGAAGAGTCCATGGGAAAAAGGGGGTCAGTCAGTTCCTCTCAATTTTTCAGGAGAGAAGATTTTAACACCAAACCTTATGTACCAAATGCAATTTTTAGCCAATTCTCTTGAAATTTATGTTTAGTGTAGCCTTATATATAGTCGTTAGATACCTCTACAAAGTTTTCCTGTAAATGTACTGTAACAAGCTAAATAAAATATTATAACGAATGACATCAATGTTTTGTAGGGAAAAAGGGGGTAAGTCATTATGAAACGGGGAATGGCAGTAAATCTCGCTAAGAGAGGGATCAAGAATTGACATCACATAATAAAACAAAAAGGAAGCGGCCTCATTAGACCCTTTGTAGGCTACTGTTTCATCATGCACGAAGAAATATGATTCATCGGTTGACAATATATGAATATTAAACATGCACAACGTTAACTGTCTCTTGTAGTACACTTCGTTAGTTGTGATGTTAGGGATAGGTAAGTTCTTCTGGAAATCCATAGTAATGATTTCACATTCTTTTGATGCCCTGCTGTTTGCTTTAGAACGTCTTTTACCAATATAAAAATTATCAGATTTTAATAAGTAAAATTTTTTCTCTGTTGACAGTTGCTGGAATTTTTTCTGCACTCGCCCTTTCTGAACTATTTTCTGGGTACGATTTCAAAGCATGTTCAACAGCTCGAATTTTGGCAGCATGCCTATCACAGTAACTACAAGTGTCCTTTCTAGGGCATCCGAAACCGACGTTAAATTCTGTGTTGAAAACATGTCTGTATTTTTCATACGACACAGATTGTGTAGGGTATGATTTTTTAAATAACTCATACATCTTACTGATGGTCAGATCCGGTGGTAGATACACTTTCTTAGAGGTTTTCAAGCTGTAATGGCTTCGTTCACCTTTAAATGAACTAATATGTTGGCGAACTGCCTCAAGTGCCTCTGATGTCACACAATGTTTCCGATTAGAGTGTTGGCCTCGACCATCCTTAGGATTCACAACTCTTTTCAGATAACGTTGTATTACTTCAATTTTTTTAGATATTCCATGAAAAGATGTCAAGGCCTTAGAACAAAACATTTACTTCAGTGACAGAATTCTCCCTCTTTACTCTTACACGATATGAATAACTGTTGTCACGAAATTTTGCTTCATTTTCCGGTCGCTTAGATCTCCTTTGCAATATAATATTTACATTAATTAGGCCTGCCAAGTAAGCATTCGGATCATTCACAGTTATTTTGTTATAATTAGATATAATATACCCACGTTCTGCATCAGTAACACTCTGGAAACATTTCAATGTGGAACATTTACAATCTGGCTCTAATTCATAGGTGGATGATAAAAGTTTATTTCTCACGTCGGAAAGTCGACCTGTTCTCTTCCTTTTCTTCGTTGAGTGTGACAGTTGACTGAAGGTGATACTTTCCTCATCTTCATTTTCTATGTTGACTTCCACAGTTCAGTTAAAAAGTAAAATAAAATAAAGAAATTACACAACACACAAAGCACTATTTTAACCTCACCAACAGGAGATGCTCAACACCTCGACTACAGAACGTAGCCGGCCGCGGTGGCCGAAGTGACTGAGGTGCTCCAGTCACGGTCAGCACGGCCACTACGGTCGGGGGTTCGAATCCCCCCTCAGGCATGGATATTTGTGACGTCCTAGTTCGTAAGTAGTTCATAAGTAGTTTGTAAGTTTAGGGACTGATGACACCGTAGTTAAGTCCCATAAGATAAGCTTAACAAATATATATATATATATATATATATATATATATATATATATATATATATATATATATATATGTATAAACAATGTAAACGACAGGTGCGATCAGTGCTTGCAATTGACTAACCCCCTTTTTTCCTAGTTTCACATTGAATTACCTCCTTTTTCCCATGAACGCTATATTTTTAAACCGCTGTAACTTTCGGACTATCCCCCTTCTTTCCATGAAACAAAACCGATAAAAGCAGCTTTCTAAAGCTGTAATAATCTAAAATTTCATTTTTTTGTTACTTACCCCCTTTTTCCCGTGGACCCTTCAGTTGTAAAGTAGTGGGAAGTGAAACAAAATGTCAAAACATCGACATCTATTTTCAAGTGAAAATAGAAAGAAATAAGCAAATCAAATAATATTTATAACAGAATAAATCGAGCGTCCTTACTTTATCCATTACGATTTCGCCCTTACACTGTCAATAACATTATAAACAAGTGAGTTTTTCTCCTTTGTTAGCAGTGATTTTTCATTTAAAATGTTATTAAATGAAAGTTGCTTCATCATCTTGTCATCTTACTGAATTAGACCGTTTGCTTCAGTTGTTTCTATAATGCTGTTGTAAAATATAAACTTTTTTTGTTTCAGATATCTGACCCCGCTTTTAGGACGCTCCAGATGAAAAAAATTATATTAGCAAATTACAGCTATAAGAAAATATAATAATAAAACAAAGATTAAGACCTCACTGTTGCATATTATCTGTGTAATCTTCTACTATAACATGAGTGAGTACGACGAAAATAAATTATTGTCCGATTGTAGCAGACGAAAATCCTTAACATGACGGTCTGGTGATGGGCAATGTGAGTTCCGCCTTTAGATATGCATTGTGGAATGTTATGACACAATGTGACGGACAGTGTGAATTAGCCTTTAGCCATTAATAAAATATATTATTAATTCCTCAATTTCAATACTATATGCCGACTTTTTATGATGTGGATGGGAACTTATTAGCATCATAACCTGACTTTCACCCTTGGATATTTGGCCAAGGCCAGTATTACATGATCGCATTTTTGATCACATCTATGACAAAGCAATATCATCAAATATTCATGAAATTTTTTTGACATCAATCTTTGACATGGCGCTAAATAGGGGTATCATATTGTCATCATATTTCACTTCATATTTCAAGATGATGGACAGTAAACATTGTGACATAGGGGAAAGTAGTACACAGTGAAACAAAAATTACCATTTTGATTGTTTCATATAAAATACTACTCACAAAACAAATTATCTTTATTTACTTGAAAGAAAAGTACTTTGCAATTATTGTGAAACAAAAAATAATAATTTTGCTACTAATTAGTAAGTGAAATAACAATTTTAAGCAAACTCTGTTAATGTTTCACTGTGTACTGTGTATAGTACACAGTGAAACATCTGCCATTTTTTATATTTATCACTTGCTGAGTGACGCACAAAACATAAATATTTTTGTTAAATACAAGTACAAACATTAACATATACTAATTTTTTTCAGTGAATATTAAATCCACTAAAATTGATTGGAAAAAAGAATATGCTGGTGGTCGGAGAGAATCTTAGTAGCCATAGGCAATGCAGGTAACAAAATCATTGCAATGTCCTTATCTGAAACACGGGCTATGTCTTCTGCAACTGGGAATAAAAACGAGTATTTTTTCTGAAGGTATGAGACTTCTTACTCAGTACCACAAACAACTGACTTCAAGACTTTAGCTACAAAACATACATTGTTTTGGAATTTTGCCAAAATGAAGTCACCAATCATAATGTCCCGCTTCAAATTAAAAATATCTAATCTGTTTCACTGGATGGCCTTCATCTATGTCACTTTCATCACTTTCACTTGAAGCTTTCTTACTTGCACACCATTTATTTTTTTGATTTTTGACTCTCTTCATACTTCTTTTCTCCAAGTTTTTCTTTAATAGCTGCTTATTCCGGTTATTAGGAGGAGTAATACATCCATCTGAGGCCAATGGTCCTGTTTCACTGTGTACCACATACAAGTGTTTCACTGTGTACCAAAGCCACCATAAACTAAAAAGTTAGTCACAACTCTTAACCTATATATCTACCGAATCTACAACTGGTCAATATATAGCTAAAGATGTGTATCTTATCACAAAACACAATATTTCTTTTAGTTGTATGTTATATCGAAAATATTAAACTTACAAAGAGGTGTCAACTGTAACTTCTGACCACCGAAAACCGATAATAATGTATAGAAAAAAAAAAACCAACCAAACTGTCCACCATTACAGTCAAAGATGTATTTTATCCTAATAAACATACAGGGATCCCAACAAGTACAAAAAATTACTAAAAACATTTGAGATGGAATGTTTCACTGTGTACTGTGTTTCACTGTGTACTACTCTCCCCTACCTGTCCCCATATTTTTTATTAATTAATATTTTAACCTTGTGTCTGGACTGTGTATTTAGCATTCTATCTGCCTATTTACCCAGCAACTTCTGTACTGAAGGTACTTACCGCAAGCTATTGCAATGCAATATGGCTCCCACAAATTTGTATGTGGAATGACTTATCTACGCAGGCCTTATCCAGTTTGAGTACATGGGTTCCGCCACGTGTGAAATAAGCATGCCTGACAACACCTATGAAATTTAAGAGTCATAAGATATACCCACGCAATGGACAACATTACAAACGCATTTGAACTAATTAATCAGATCCATTATATGTACTCAAATGGAACGGATACATTACTCTGATTATGCTTCAGTTTACCATTGTACGCCACAGCAAGGACTTTAAGAATGGGATTACTAGTGGTGAATATGGTCATATGAACATTTAGAATATGCTTCGACAGGTGTCTGGGGTAAAATCATTATTTGTTAACAAATTCATTAAAATAAATGCTTTATCATGTCAATTTAAATGAGAATTTTAGTATAAATGATGCTTTAAATGCAACTTCAGTTTCAATCATCTCATAAAACATCCAAATGGGCCTCCTAGCATATTGTACTTTTTTTTATAAAAAAAGAAAAGACAAAAAGGTTAATCTCATTACTTGCAGGGATATGGGAGCAAGGAGTATTCTTGTTTGCCTGTTATCATTTATCACATTCGCAGAAGGCATGCAAAGGAGGAATTACTATGTGAGCCAGCTGATTTTAATCCACACAGCTGTTGCAAGCGAGGGGGCAGCAAAGTGCTGTGGACGGACACATTGGTTAACTACACAAAATATTACATGAGAATTGGATTTAAATTAGCAACCTACTGATTACTATGAGAAATTACCAGTGGATTACACCCAGTGGCGGACTAAGGCTGTTGGAGGCCTGGGGCAGCGGCGAAATAAGTGTTACTATAAAAAAGAATTGGAGGCCCCCCCCCAGGACCACTTCTGATCCTGCAGTTATTATTCTTTAATATTCACAGAATATGTGACATCAACTGCGATCTGGCAAAGCTGAAAATGTGTACCCAGCCGGGATTCGAACCTGGGTCTCCTGGTTTATAGGCAGTTGCACTGACCCCTATACCACTGGGGACTCAGTGATCACCTCACCTGCAAGGACAACCTAAGCATGCCTCCCGCCAGATACAAATTCCCAGCTTCACCCTGCCCACAGTACTCAAACTCGTAGTTAGAAACTAATTCCCGTAAGAGTAAGGGCTTCAAACTTGCCCACCCCTCCCCACTAACGATAGGATCATTGCCCGTCACCAGCATATTATATATATATATATATATATAATATGTGGCGTCTAATCTGAAAGAACAGACGTCACTTCTGATCCTGCAGTTGTTATTCTTTAATATTCACAGAATATATGACTTCAACTGCGATTGGGCAAAGCTGAAAATGTGTACCCAGCCGGGATTGGAACCTGGGTCTCTTGGTTTCTATGCAGTTGCGCTGACCCCTACACCACTGGGGACACAGTGATCACCGCACCTGCAAGGACTACCTAAGCACGCCTCTGGTAACGGGCAATGATCCTATCGTTAGTGGGGAGGGGTGGGCAAGTTTGAAGCCCTTACTCTTACGGGAATTAGTTTCATAACTACGAGTTTGAGTACTGTGGGTAGGATGAAGCTGGGAATTTGTATCTGACGGGAGGCATACTTAGGTAGTCCTTGCAGGTGCGGTGATCACTGTGTCCCCAGTGGTGTAGGCGTCAGGGCAACTGCTTAGAAACCAGGAGACCCGGTTTCGAATCCTGGCTGGGTACACATTTTCAGCTTTGCCCAATCGTAGTTGATGTCATATATTCTGTGAATATCAAGTTACTGAAATATAATTTTAAAAAATACCACCACTCTGAATGTAATCTTGCTTCTAGAGAATTTGGGTATCATTATTTGAATACACCACGTCTGGCAATACTATTACTAACCCGTGGACCTACCATCATAGAACACAGGCATTACAAAGCAAACACAACAAAATTTACGAAAATCTATCAGTTAACACTAAATTGCACATAATTACTTTAACACTATTGCATGAGCAGGGTAAGCAATGGCAACAGATCCTCTGTTACCAGACTTACTTTGTATTGGTCACCAATTGGCACTATTTACAGCCTGATCACAATGCACAAAGAAAACCGTCATAATTCTGAGATTAATCTTCCACTTGTATGCATTTAACAAATCGAAAACACACGAGGAACAAATTATGACCAATAAAAGACTACCACTGCACCAACTGGACTCATAAACTGCAATCTACACGTTTCATGTGCAAAGTCCTGGTTACAAAGAAAATCACTATTAATTTGAATAAAATTCGGCAAAATTAATATGTACCAGAAACAACTACAAAAACACAATCAACGAACTAATACTCCCCATTATAACTCAATAAATAACCGACTTAGCAGCAACTTTGACCCACAACAAAGCAGGCATCATCTTGATCAGATTCTATCACCTGAAATCCCCAAAATAATATTAAAATCGATATCTATTCATTAAGTCCCCTAACAACCGGTGGTGAAAGCATCACCATGAGCAACATTGCTGAAGATTCTCACGAATTTGCCACCAAAATCTCCTTGACTCCAGCAAGCAGCTCTCCTCAAGTCCGCACTCCATCAGGTCAGTAACCGATGTCTCTCTCTCTCTCTCTCTCTCTCTCTCTAGGTGCCACTAGAGCAAACCGTCCCCTCTTCAAATTCGCGGAGGAGGAGCGCCCTGATTGGCTGGACACCGAGTGTCTGTTGCTCCGCTGCCTACGCAAACCCCTGGCTTCACCGGATCGATCCTCTACTTCAAAACTCAGACAAAACCTTGCTGCTAGGCAGTCCTTGCCGCCACTAACTACATTGTCACAACGAAAGATTACAATATAGCCCATGTTACCAACATCCAAAGAAATGTTATAGCTTTTCACTCGCACTTCATAACACACAACAACGGGGGAAATTGTAAAGTGACCAATAACAAGTGGTATCAAAAATAAAGTGTACACCTTCGCCATCTCTGTTTCTACAATAGCTTTTATAGTCTGTAACACCTACGACAAAGTGTTGCTGGACATTCTCAAGTGAATCAATTCAAATTTCATTAAGCAAGACTGATTATTTATTGTTAAGTTGACATAATGATACAGCAGATCATTGAAACGAAATGACAGTCTCGTTTCAACATTTGTTATGCGCCACAGTTGCTACCACCGCATTTACATTTTGTGTGCATTTGGACAAAGAGAAGAAGGTGAAAAAAGAAAACATACTTGGCTATGGTTACCAGATGACGACATTCAAAAAAGAGGACATTTCTAGAGTCATACAAAAATTTTCCAACTTGGTGTAGGTTATTCGACATTTACTTAACTGACATTAAGATAAATTATAATTTTTACATCTACAGTGTTATATCATGAAAATATTTTGTGGCTTTTCAGTCACGTGCGATATTTTTGTCATTTTTATTCTTTATTTAGTTCAATAAATTGAAGCAAAATTTGTGGCTAATTGGCTATGGAAGAAAGCTTCATTTTATGTCGACAGAATTCGCTGGTAACTCTAGTAAGTGTCTGGCTGGAGTACTGCCTCCAAGAGGATTTTTGTGGAGGAGAGAGGAACGAAATTCTGAAGGAGACTGCTGTCGACGCGCCTCTGCGGAGCTTCAGATGCAGCATTCGGCATGGCGCATTTCCTATATTTTGAAGTAACTTTCCACACTTTGAGTTTGCACTATCCGGTCTCTGAGCGGCTCACAGTTTGCATGATACACTACACATCTAATGTTGCCATTTTATTTGGTGGATCTTGCATTCGTTTTACTTTACAGTTGAGAGCTGCACAGATTAGGAAATGTGTCACACTTTTCCCAAGCAGTCTTCCATCTAGATCTAAGGTACCCTCCAAGGTCTTAAGGATACATTTAGATCGAATAAAACTTCAAGTGAGCAACTGTTTACCAATCTGATACGAGAAGCTTATTTTTTACAGTAGGAATTACATGAGTAATTTTTATTAATTCATGTAGCATAGTACTTACAAAGACATAAATCGATGTTATTTAAAGCACACTTGCTTTGCAATTATAATCCCAATTGTCCACATCCCATCCTGACTAGGTGATCCTAAACTTAAGAAATACTGTCAATTATTTGCAAATTTATTTTGTTGCCTCATAGTGACGGTTTTTGCATTGAAAAACAAGTACCCACTTTTCGAAGATAATAAATAGTTTAATTTTGTAAAACAACATTTTTACAACAATATGTAATTAAAACTTCAACTGCTGCCTCATAAGGCAATTTCTATCTACAAGAACCTATTTCAGCTTGAATGCCATCATCAGGTTATCTATGAAAATATGCATGTTTTCAGTACAGTACATCGAATTTTATTACAAACTACAAGTTAAATTTATAAATATGTATATTTAAATACACCTGTTGGTCTTGACACCCATATATATCAGTGGTTTTGATACTGTCCAGCTGTTTATTTTATACTCCTACGTTCTTACTGGAGCTATATTGGTTACAATTTTTTTAATAGATTTTCGTAATTACCGTTTGACTGTTCCTTTACAGATAAATCAACGATTCTGTATCGGTTACATTCAGTTAATGTATAACTTTCGCAATATTTGCTGTTGGAATCTTGTTGGTATTTGTGATTTTTTGACGTGTCATAAATTTTCATATTTTCACAAATAACCTGATTATGCCATTCAGAACGAAATAGGTGCCTATAGTAATGAATAGAAACTGTCTGCTAGAGCTGCATTTGGGGATTTAATTACATAATTTGATTGAAAACATATATAATGCGTGGGCCTAATAGATACCAAAAAAGATATTTCTTATGGTTCAGGAATGCAAATGGCAAATAATTTTTAAAGACTTCATACAAATGAGATCAAATTCCATAGTCGATACTGCCTACTTCTTTTTTAATTAGCAGTTTCAATGATCTCTACCTTCATTTTCAAATGATGTCATATGCTGTTTTCATACAGTCTTCAAATATACAAAATGAAAATTATAAAAATATTAAGTTTGAAGCTGTGACAAAGTCGTATTTATAACTCAAGTACTCGTGGTTCTTGTTCATCTTCTTACAAATTAAGAAGCATTAAATATTACCACCTGTGAAACCAATTGCATGACTATATAGCAGTGAAGTCCTAAGATTTCATCATTTCACCATTTTTAATTTTCGTCTTAAGTACTGCAAATTTTTTCACACTTAGTTGGTTGATTGGTTTCGGGTGAGGGGGATTGAGGCTTTGAAGGGACCAAACTACTAAGGTCATCAGTCCCTTTTTGGTTAAGGATGGCAAAGGAAATCGGCCGTGCCATTTCAAAGGAAACATCCTGGCATTTGCATGGTGTGATTTAGAGAAATCATGGAAAACATAAATCTGGATGGCCGGACGTGGATTTGAACCACCATTCTCCCGAATACGAGTTTTCGAAAGTTATTTGATACCTTGCTGATCACCTCTGCTTTCACCTATTTTTTTACTATGCATCATTTACTGAAATCATAGTACTGTTGACTCTAAAATCGTCAAGAATAAAATAGCTGTAAAGATTATCTAACTATTCCTTGATACAGCTATGCGCCCATTTAGGGTCAGATCGACATGACTATATACATGATTAGCATCTAGTGAGTGAATGGAATATGTAACAGGTAAGGAAAAAAGCAATGAATGAAATCTACTTTTTATTTACCATACAAAGGCTCGCAAAATATTATTAGAAACTACTCAGTTTTTAGGACAAAAACCTTAACCCTGCAGTGGTCGCATGGCTTACATATGTAATCCAGCAGCGTAAATTCAAAAAAATCTAAAAGTCCAGAAATAAAAATATGTATTACATCAATTCATTATTGTTGTACAATGTAGAAATATTATAAATAATAGGATAATTCCATTCAATTTTAGGAATATTACGGATCAGAGCCAAGAAGCTCGAATTCTGGCTGGGGTGAAGGAGACTAAAGATGAGGAAGATATTCCCGATTCAGGTTCTGATAATGAAGATGACTTTCTGGAAGAGCAGGACCATCAGTCTGACTCTGAGCAAGAGGGAGAAGTAGCAGGTGAGGCAACTGAGTGCAGTCCCGAATTTTCATGTGGTGAACCATCCCAGAGAAGCAGGCGGGTTGATTTTTACACTGGTGTAGATGACATGATCTGGTCAAAGACTCCTCCTCTCAATATAGGAAGAAATAGAGCTCATAACATTGTATATGTTCCTCCTGGTCCTAAAGGAACTGCATGACATAAAACTAATGTCGAAGATTGAATGTCCCCTTTTTTGGACAATAATATCATTCATCTCATAATCAAATACACGAACATAAAAATATACCACATCAAGAGTAATTATTCTAGAGAGAGAGATGTTAAACATACAGATCCAACTGAAATAAAGGGATTTATTGGGATTCTGTTGATATGTGGAGTGCTGAAAAGAAGCTGATCCAGTTGTTTTTGTTGTTGTTGTGGTCTTCAGTCTGCAGACTGGTTTGATGCAGCTCTCCATGCTACCCTATCCTGTGCAAGTCTCTTCATCTGAGAATACGTTCGGCAGACTACATCCTTTTGAATCTCCTTACTATATTCGTTCCTCGGTCTCCCTCTACGACTTTTACCCCACACGATTTCTTCTAATGCTAAGTTGACAATTCATTGATGTCTCAGAATGTGTCCAACCAATTCATCCCTTCTCTTAGTCAGAATATGCCAGAAACTCCTTTTCTCCCCAATTTGGTTAAGTACCTCCTCATTAGTTATGTGATCTACCCATCTAATTTTCATCATTCGTCTGTAGCACCAAATTTCAAAAGCTTCTATCATCTTTTTATCTGAATCTCTAATCGTCCACATTTCACTCCCATACATTTCTACACTCCAGACAAATGCTTTCAGAAAGGACTTCCATTTAAATTAATATTGGATGTTAACCAGTTTCGCTTCTTTAGAAACGCTTTTCTTCCCATAGCCATTCTGCATTTTATATCTTCTTTACTTCAGCCATCAGAAATTATCTTGCTACCCAAATAATAAAATTCATCTACTACTTTTATTGTCTCATTGCCTAATCTAATTCCTTCAGCATCGCCTGATTTGCTGACATTGCATTCCATTACCTTCGTTTTACTCTTGTTAATGTTCATCTTATATCTTCCTTTCAAGACTGTCCATCCCATTCAATTGCTCTTCCAGATCTTTTGTGGTCTCTTACAGAATTACTATGTCATCAGCACACCACAATGTTTTTATTTCTTCTCCCTGCACTTTAATGCCCTCTCCAAATTTCTCCTTCAATTCCTTCACTGCCTGCTCAATGTACAGACTGAACAACATAGGGGAAAGGCTACAACCCTTCCTTACTCCCTTTCCAACCTCTGCGTCCCTTTCTTGCCCTTCGATGCTAATAACCGCTGTCTGGTTTTTGTATAGGTTGAATATAACTCTTCGCTCCCTATATTTTACCCCTGATTCCTTCAGAATTTGGAAGAGTGTATTTCAGTCGACACTGTCAAAAGCTTTCTCCAAATCGACAAACGCTAAAAACGTAGGGTTCCCTTTCCTTAGCCTATCTTCTAAGATAGATAAGTCGTAATATGAGCATTGCCTCCCATGTTCCTACATTTTTCCTAAATCCAAACTGCTCTTCCCTGAGTTCGGATTCTACAAGTTTTTCTATTCGTCTGTAAATAATTCGTGTTAGTATTTTAAACCATGACTTATTAAGCTGATAGTTCTGTAATTTTCACACTTGTCTGCACTTGCTTTCTTTGAAATTGGAATTACAATATTCTTCTTGAAGTCGGAGGATATTTTCCCTGTCTCATACATCTTGCATACCAGGTGATACAATTTTTTCATGACTCTCCCCTAACGACATAAGCAGTTCAGACGGAATATCATCTACTCCAGGGGCCTTGTTTCGACTCAAGTCCTTCAGCGCTCTGTCAAATTCTTCTCGCAGTTTCATATCACCTATCTCATCTTCCTTCACTTCGTCTTCCATTTCTAGAATACTGCCTTCAAGTTTATTTCCTTTGTATAGGCCCTTATATATTTCTTCCACAGTTCCGCATTCCCCTCTTTGCCTAGTACTGGTTTTCCGTCTGAGTTCTTCATATTCATACAGCTGCTCTTGTCTCCAAATATCTCTTTTATTTTCCTGTAGGCGGTATCTATCATTCCCTTAGTTAAGGCCAATTCACACTGTCCGTCACGTCAACGTCATGTCACGGCACCGTCATGTGAAGTTGTATTCCCACTGTCCGTCAGTGTCCGTCACGTCAATTCGCCGATCTCAATACGCGATGTTGAAAGTGAGGCTATGAGTGTCGATCTGTTATGCAGAAAGTCATAGTTTAATACTAGAATTGAAGGAACAACAACGCTAAATGTTATTGACAACCAGATAAAACTTTACAGTGTATGTTTTTGGCCAATTTACTGGGAACTAAAACAACATTTCAAAACATCGACATCTATTTTCAAGCGAAAAAATAAACGTATGAATACATCAAACAACACTTATAAGAGCATAAATAGCGCCTGTTTACTTTATCCATTACAATTTGCCCATTGACATTGTTAATACCGTCGTAAACAACTGAATTTTTGTCTTTTGTTAGTACTGACTTTTTCATTTAAAATGTTATTTAATGAGAAATGCGTAATCAGATTACAATCTTATTCTAATAAACAGTTTGCTTCAGTCTTTTCTGTTACAATGTTAAGTAACATTAACCATTTTTTGGTTCCAGATATACAACCTCGATTTTAGGGGGACACTCAATTGACAAAAACATTTAAGTCGTCATGAAACATTTGAGATTTACCCCTAAAACGAAGTATAACAACAAAATAAAGGCGAATAAGGCTTAGTTGCATATAAACAGTGCAATCGTCGACTGCAACATTTAATTCACGTGACGAAAATAGGTTAACTACAGTGTTAGCAGACGACCGTTCTGTCAAAACATTCTTCACGAGAAAGCTTGACGTGACGTTGACGTGACGTGACGGTCCATGACGGACAGTGTGAACGCCACCATTAGAAATACATTGCGGAATGTTCTGACGGACGGTGACGTGACGTGACGTGACGGACAGTGTGAATTGGCCTTTATCCATTCTCCTACGGTTCTGCATTTGTCCTCTAGCCACTCATGCTTAGCCAGTCTGCACTTGCTGTCAATTTCATTTTTCAAATGTTTGTACTCCCTTTTTCCTATTTCACTTGCTGAATTTTTATATTTTCTCCTCTCATCAATTAAGTTCAGTATATCCTGTGTTATCCAGGGATTTCTATTAGGCCTTGTCCTTTTGCCTATATGATCCTCTGCAGCCTTCACTACCGTATCTCTCAGAGCTACTTCTTCTACTGTATTACTTTCCTCCATTTCAGCCAATCCTTGCCTAATGTTCCCTCTGAAACTCTCAACCACCTCTGGCTCCTTCAATTTTACAGGTTCCATCTCCTAACCTTTCTACCTTTCTGCAGTCTCTTCAGTTTTAATCTGCAGTTCATAACCAATAAGTTATGGTCAGAGTCTATATCTGTCCCTGGATCCAGTACAATCTAAATATTTGATCACATAAAACATACTGGGATTGATGCAATTTATTTGACTAGGCCTGAGCAAAAATTTAAATTTCTTACCAGGACTTTTCGATTTGATGATATTAATAATCGTGAAGTTCATGCAAAAATTGACAAACTGGCCCCAATACGTGAAATATTTGATCTGTTCCTCACAAACTTTCAACAGTACTTTGTTCCAAGTGCTGAAATGACTTTGGATGAACAACTTTTGGCATTCAGGAGACACTGTCCGTTTAGGCAGTACATTCCCAGCAAGCCCGCAAAATATGGAGTGAAGGTATTTGTGCTTGTTGATGTTCACTACCCCAAAATCTTCAACTTGGAAATATATGCAGGCCAACAACCGGAAGGGCCTATTGCTTGAGTAATGAAAGAAGTGACGTGGTAATAAGAGTCATACATCCTGTGTTTGGCAGAAACATCAATATCACAATGGACAATTGGTTCTCTTTGCTCCAGGTTGCCAAGCAGCAGTTTGAAAATAGAACGACCATGGTTGACACAGTACAGAAGGACAAACGAGAAGTGCCTAGAGAATTTCATGCGGCGAAAGGAAATCAAATAAATTCATCAAAATTTGGATTCCATCCTACTTGTACGTTAGTTTCTTACGTGCCAAAACCTGACAAAGTAGTGATTTTGAAGTCAATCTAGTTGCTAAGATGTCTATGCTGTGTGATGTATCCAGAAGTTCAAGAAGATGGCCTCTTACTATATTTTATGATTTGCTGAATCTTAGTGCCCTCAATGCACTTTGCATTTATACAGCAAACCACAACTACACTGCTGTTCGACATCAAGATTTTCTTATTGACCTGTCTTTGTCTTGGATGAAACCTCTGGCTCAGCGGATGTTAGACAAAAAAATGTTGCGAAGAAGTCTGTCCTTCAAAATAAAGGACTTTCTTGGCATTCCTCTGATGGAAAGTCAGCCATCAACATCAGGA
This sequence comes from Locusta migratoria, assembly GCA_026315105.1. NCBI lineage: Eukaryota > Metazoa > Arthropoda > Insecta > Orthoptera > Acrididae > Locusta > Locusta migratoria. The sequence goes on along the minus strand of CM048755.1, from coordinate 560,521,446 downwards.
ATAACACAGAAGAGTTCTGTGTCACTGCTATGACTGCGGAAGATCTAGAAATAGAAGTACCAGAAAAGTGTGTAACGTTTGCAAAAAAATTGTTTGCCCCAATCATTCAAAGATTATCTGTATTTCTTGTTCAAAAACCATGATTAGATTTGTTTTCACACAACTATGCGTTTTTGGCAGTAATACATAAAAATCCCAATAAAATATATGAAAATTCAGTTGCCTCTTTTTTTGTTGTTGAGAAAATGGCATACATATTTAGTCCATGTGACAAGTTATGTTACTTTTTAGAGCGCGACCACTGCAGGCTTAAATCGATTTATATCCAAGCACTCTTTTTGTACTTATGTCTATTTGATCCTAAACAGGCGCATGGTGAAATGGCAATGGTAACTTTGACATCTGATCTCATTTTTATGAAGTTTCGAACAAGTTTTTAACCTTCTGACAGCGCGCATAAGTGTCAGATACAAGGCAAAAAGTTTCGCATCCTTTTTTCGGAATGTGGGTGAGTAAGAACTCCCCCTATTTGTTTTAGCCTTTTCTTTTAAGATACAAGTTTGATGTTTGTGTCTTTTTAATGTTTATTAGCAAGAGATATCTGCAAAATAAACGCGAACCTCATACCTATTGGAAGGTTAATCTATGTATAACGAACATTCCACTAGCTTTTGGTCTTAAACTCGTGTGGTAGACAGGCAACACACAGAACTGCCGAGTCCCAGCACGACATAGATTGAGCGTCTTATTTTTGGGTGTCACACGACGCTCCCACTTGAGGAAGCCTACAGACAGAGGAGAGAGTTTCAAGTTCTACTATGTGTACTGCACTGTATGATTTTCAGCTGAAGTAATTAATATCAGATTATTTAATCATACAATGTTACAATAATATAAAACAGAATTTAATACAAACAGTAACTGAATCATTGTAAATAAACTAGTCTTCTTCATGTGTATCATTATAACCTGAAGTACTCTGATATTTTATTTGATGACCCAATTTCTGAATTTTTTGGTTTACAACAAATAATCTTAAAATTGTACACAAAAGAAATGTTTATAATTATAATGTACACTTATAATTCCCTTAACAGAGTCAAGACTGGGTCTGTTTCTATCTTTGGTAGAGTCTAGTGAAAGCCATACAATGTTACAATAACAAAATATTCATGTGGAAACTAGTTATCTTCATCTGTATCCTTATTTCCTGAAGTACTCATATATTTATTTAATAACCTAATTTCTGAAAGTAATTTCTTGCTTTGCAACAGAAAATCATAAAACTGTAGACAAGAGACAAATTTATAATTATACTGCACACTTAGAATTCCCTTAACAGACTCAACACTGGGTCTGTTTCAGTCTTTAGTCCACTGACTGTTTACTAGTGAAAAAAACCTTTCCACACTGGCACTGTGACTGGGTATAGCAAAGAAACATTTTGCCATTTCAAGCAGCTCTGATGAACAAGCAATATTCTTTGTCTCTTGGAAAGATTTACAGCAGGTGTCATTTGACAACTAATCTCCGCAATTGACATTAGTGTGATTTGTCAGAAACTTCAGAAAATTGCAGAACTTTTCAAAGCGCTGTATGTCATCCATTTTAATATTAAGTTTATCATTTAGATACAGAATTGTCTGTTCAACATCTTCCCAATTTGAAACATTCTTCAAACCCATCCACCTAAACACAAAAAACTCTTGATACTGAAACAACCATTTCTTAAGATAGTTAATTGTTGCATCATACACATTGGCTATTTCTCCTTCTAGCATATCGTATTTAGAATCATAACCTTCATTCCTCTTTTTTTTTTTATCAAAGTTTCTGTTAGTGTTAAAGATTTGAAACTCTGTAATTGTCTTTCTTGAAGAACATTAACCAAACTCTCAAGAATATGTATCATTTCTACATGTGAATTTTTCTCTTTTTCTAGAGCTAAAATATTATGGTGAAACAATGACATAAGAGAATGAACAAATAATAATCGTGCTTCACTAAGCTCATCTTGGAAAAACACTTTAATCAAAATTAGAATTTCATCACGAGATATGAAAAATATTATTTCAGTGCAGGATACATTTCAATTACTCTTGTAACACAAGGGAAAAGAGACAGCCACCTAGCCTTAAAATGACCCAGTAGTTGCCTATATTGTATGTCTACAAATTCATAAAAGTCCTTAAGTCGTCCAGTGTGTACTGTGTAAACAGAAAAATAATTAAATATTTTTAATATTGTGGAATCAACATCTAAAGTGAGTCCTGCATCAATACCATGTTGCGTATAGTTATGTAAAACGTGAGCAGCGCAGCCTACTCCTACTATGCTAGCATTTAAATTGTTTTTCAGGTGGGTGAAAACGTTATTTCCCGACCTCTTACCAAAGCCATTGATTCCACCGAATTGGTATTGGTATTGTCTCCAGAGAAAGCAACACATTTGCTATCAATACCTCTACTTCTAAGAGTATCGCATATGTAAGATGCAAGCGTTTCAAATTTTTGATTTGGCGTGCTTTTAAGTTCCATCACCTTTGTTTGAATGCCTCCAGATTTTACGTCATCGTACTGAATGAGAATTAGTTTCATAGAACAACAGTTACTGCTGTCTCTCGCAACACCAAAACATGAAATACCCTTTAAAACATCAGTAGACACATTACCAGAGTGGGGTGACAATACAGAATTAACAACTACTTCTGTTTTAGTGCGAGCGCATGACATTTCTTTAGCTATCTTTGAGTCTTTGAATAACACTTTCTGCAATTTTCCTGTACAGTCCATTGATTTAGAACTTTGATGATGTTTGACCGTGTGAAAAGATAGGGTGTTTCAGCTGCATGTACCAGATCACTACATTTAGAATACTTCTTTGCAAAAAAAGTCTTCAACTTTGGAGAAAGATGCGGCTGTACGAACTCGCGTTTTGTGTTTTGGTGAGGAGTTAGGTCCAACCCCCCTGCAAAATAATAATTATACGCTGTATCATAAATGATTCAGGGCATAAACACTGAACGATTTTAACCAATTTCTACTCTCATAAGTGGTGTTTACACCCAAATGGTTGCAAGATAATAAACATTACCTTTGTTGGCAATTGAAACCAATGTACCAGGTGGACAGATAAGACATTCTGCCTCGGAGCTGTTTCTTGTGGGCCTAAAGTCAAGAAATCGTTTTTGTACTTCTCAATAAAGACACATTTGCTTTTTGACACGATTTCGATGAAACGTAACCACTGCTTCGCTTCACAGCAACCAACAAGCAACTGATTTAAGCAGTTGTAAATAATCGTTCTAACGTGAAATTCATAGAAGCTGGTGTATCTTGCATTGTTGCAGCCCTGTGTTCTTAATTGACTGCCTCAGAGCTCCTATTCCGTGACAATTTCCACGCTAGTTATTTCAATTGTTCTAAAGTAGCTTTACTTCAGAGCAGCGGCGGCATAGAGAAGAGAGAATTCTAGGAAAAAAAACACATTGTTTGAAGAACAATAAAATTGTCTAGATTTAGTGATTGTACACTTCAGAGAGTTGTATTTACGCATTTTCAAGTTGAAACAGTTGCATAACGTAAAAAGAGGACATTTCCGACATTTCCCCCATTTTCCTAAAAACCCGGCTGTACCATTTTTAGGATCCAAAAAAGAGGACATGTCCGGGTAAAAGAGGACGTCTGTTAACCCTATACTTGGGTGAAAACGTGGATTTCACATCGTGACAACAAAAACAATCAGAAAAATTTGTTGTGGGGCTGCAATTGGAGGACGTCAAGTCACATGTAAATTAATAGAGAATAGATGCCACAACTTATCAGTATTTACTCAGTAAATTGGCTCCTCACATCACAGAGCAGAATACACACATGAGAAATTCTATATCTGCAGAAGACAGAGTTATGGCGACACTGCAGTTTCTTGCTACTGTAATATCTGTTCTAGACTCCAACACAGAATTCGAATACCATAGTATGCAATAAGAATAATTACTCCTGAAACATTTGAACCTATTTATAATGCAGTGAAGGATGAATATCTGAAACTAGGTAGGTGTTTAGTGCACTACATGGGCATTAAGAACTTTTTTTAATAATTTCATAATGATTATGCTGCAATGAGTGCATAAAATTCGTAAATAAATAAAATAGAATTTGTGTTCCATCAACTACAAAACTTACATAAATGAATTAGGTAGATGAGGCGCTGTTTAGTGTGAGGCACTCTGATTACAAAAATTAATTTTCTTCGTTATGTTGTCTGCTGTACAACTGAACCGTACTTCACTGCTAATAAAATCCACCATTTTCTTACTGCTGTACAATTAGATTAGATTACATTAGTACTTGTTCCATAGATCATAAATATGACACTATAGAATGATGTGGAACATGTCACTTTAATAAATGGTGTCTATACATGAACCTCAATATTTTAAGGACTCTTTTTTAGCGAATTTACTAAGTTTTTCTAAAAACTCATCTAAAGTTTAGAAAGAGTACCCATTCAGAAATTCTTTTAATTTCTTTTTAAATACCAGTTGGCTATCTGCCAGACTTTTGATGCTGCTTGTAAGTGACCGAAGACTTTTGTGGCAGCATAATTCACCCCTTTCTGTGCCAAAATTAGATTTAACTTTGATTAGTCAATATCACCCTTTCTCCTAGTGTTGTAGATATGCACACTATTTCTTTTAAATTGGTTCGGATATTTAATAACAAATTTCAGAATTCAATATATTATATATATATATATATATATATATATATATATATATATATATATATATATATATATATATATATATATTGTAAAGCTACAGTGAAGATTTCTAGAACCTTAAATAAATGTCTACAGGATGATCTTGGATGGGCTCCAGCACTTATTCTGATTACACGCTTTTGTACAATGAATACCCCCAGAATATGATCCCATATGAAAGCAGTGAATGAAAATAGGCATAGAAAGCTAATTTACTGAGATTTATATCACCATACTTTGGAATCACCCTGATAGCATAAGTAGCTGAAGTCAAATGTTTCAGTAGATCTTTAGTGTGTTTCTTCCAGTTCAATCCCTCGTCAATGAAAACACCAAAAAGTTTTCAATATTCTACCTTAGCTAAGATTTCTGTTCAAAGTCTAAATTTATGAATGGCATCATGCCATTCGCGGTATATACTGGGGTTCAACAAAGTTTAATGAGAGTCCATTTGTGGAGAACCACTTACTAATTTTTTGAAAGACATCATTTACACTTTTATCAGTTAATTCCTGTTTTTCAGGTGTGATAACTTTACTTGTATCGTTATCAAAGAGGACTAGCTTACCTAGAAGAATCCCATAATTTACACAGTCAAAAGCCTTTGAGAGACCACAAAAAATCCCAACAATCTTCTTAACATATTTTATTATCAGAATGTCCCACATTACGCAAAGCTTCGTCTGCTTAATACGTTTCTATTAATTTTGTGTTGCTTGAACACACTAACTAAACTTTGCACTCGAGTTTACAAATACATAGCAGTCAAACAACTTCAACAATGCTAGCGATCAAAGGAGTTTACTTCGCTTTGTAGCGAACAGAAGACAAACGATTTTTATGATCAAATTTACGGCGAGCTCCTGGATTTGACAAAATTTATTTAATTAAGACGAGGTATGTCATAGTTCCCTATTACACTATCTAATTTCTTTGATATATATATGTGACAAACCAAGTCTGAGAATGAAATATGATCGTGTAATACCGGCCTAAGTGCATTGACGTGACTTAGGGAGTGTGAATACACCGTGAGGTGACTGTGCAGGTGATGTCGCGGCCAGTGTGAATTGGCTTTCATGGACGTAATGATTCAGACCTTAGCCATTTGATTCTACATGAGGCAGTCAAATGAAAATGAAACAGGCTGCCGTCGATTTGCTTTGGACCAATAGGAGCACGTCTGGGTAGTCATAGTTCCGTAGGTAACTGCAAGCTTTTATACAGTAAGGCATTGACTGCCTTTTCCCACCGTGGGGTAAATGTATTAAAATTTATGGTGATTACTTTTGAAGTAATGAACAGTTTACTCACTTTTCCCCATCTGTATGAGGACGAAAACTGTCTCGATCTTACTTTGAAAAAACCGCGCCAGCGATTGTAATTCCTAATGATTAAGCTGTATGAAGGAGCATCTGTGATTCAAAAATAAACAAGTTTTATAACCGCACAATTTGGAAATTGACGCCAATGAGGACAAGTAAAAATATGCATGTCATTAAAAATATGCTGTACACTTTTAGAAAAAAATATAGATCACCCAAGGTTAATAAAACTTTGGGTGCAGTAAAACTGTTAATTCAGATATAATCAGTGTAAGGCCTACGATTTGGTGAACAATGGACATTGTTCAGGAGTTGACAACATATTGTACATCGTTCTATAAACATGCAGAATACACTTTCAATTTTTTTTCCGGGTGACAGACAATGGTTTAGACATTTGTCTTCTTCTTACATACATAATCAATATTAGTGAACCAGATGATCGTGTAAAGTTATTTTTGCATCCTTTAATGGTGCCCTCAAGAAAAAATAAATGAGACCTTGTTATGAGGATAAAGTTTCGCTACGTTCAGCTGATGTTACGGAAGTTCCTGCACTACAGCACGCCTTATCTAATGTTTTACGAGAGACGCCGGATATCTTTTCAGGAGAATGAAGGTACTTTTTTAGCATTCTGCTGCAAAACTACCACACACGTTATAACTGTAATAATATTTTGGAATATTACAAATATTCATAATTACATAATCAGTTTGTTCATACAATTCCTGCTTCCTCCAGTAACAAATTAAATGTAGACACATACCCATGGTTATTATACTGTGTAGATAGTAGCCCTAACCATTCCATATTTCACAGTTCATCATTTGAATTCACTATGTTGTTTGGTTTCGAAGGGCATGCTTTGATGTTTGGGTATTTTGATTTTGTCTATTTGTTTAACCGGAAATGGTCACACAGTGATAGTGTATATGACTTGCCACAATGATACTATGAAAATAAATAGATATCCTGTATGTATACAACTTTTTAGCTACCGTACCTGTATGCTTTTATGTGTTTAGGACTGATAAGACGACTGTGACCTTAAGAAATCATCCCTGCATTTGCCTGAAATTATCTAGGATCTCCACAAGAAATTTTTTTTCCAGGATGACTGGATGAAACAAAGCCTCTCCCCCCCTCCCCCCGTATAAGATGCCACCACCTAAAGAACTGTGCTTCCTCATTTCAGTAGTCCCTTTTATAAGTCCTTGGCACTCTTAAACATATTTTGTTCCAGGCAACATACAAGATTCATGTAATACAGCATATAACTGCACATACTAACACCAACTTGTCAGTCATGAGTAAATAAATGTCTTATAGTGCAATGTGTTCCATAAATTGACTTAAGACCTGTAAATGCAAAGCCTCTCCTTTCCTGTCTTCCTGAAAAACTAGGTCAAAACACTCCACGGCGACTTGAGTTGTTGAACTCTAGAGAATGACTAGACTTTACTAGTGTGTAGCATAGAACTTCACACATGATTTCCTTGTAAAAAGAATACAGGCAAATTTGATCATGTTCTGTGATGTGACAGAGTGTTATATCTATACTTTTCCATTGTAAACACTTCTAAGAGTTCTCTTTAAGTAATCTTTAATAGAGTAAGTTGGTCTACATTATTTATAGTTTGTTTTAGTTACCTATTTAAACAGATAGGCCTATTTTATTACCATAATCTTCGCCCTCTTGTCAAATTTATTGTTCAGTTGTTTTCCATGAAAGCAAAGGTTGTTTTTCCTTAGTAAATGTGTGTCCAATCTGTCTCTTATTTCTTTATGTTTAATAATGGTGTCCCTATTTTGTGACTTTGAACCAAGAAAAGACTTTGGCTGTTACAAATGGATGATAGAAGACTGAACACAAAACAAACTGATCACTTTTGTTAAGTCAGTATGTTTGTACTGTGTGTAGGTCCTGTTATATGCTACCTGACAGTCAATATTCATCTGTAAAAAAACAAATTGTGTTGGTTACAGGCTCTGTCACCTATATTTATCATCTAGGCCCTATGTTCAATGCAATGTTTTTTTTCCCCTCCCTATGTGATGCTGAAGCACAGGTTAAATTTTACAACGCATCTTGCCGGGCTCCAGTGCTAATGTTGGCACCAATGGTAATGGAGGCAGCTCAGATGACTAATAAATGTTTTTTCTTGACAACTTCAATTAAAACGAACATTATTTTTTCTGAACAGACAAGGGTACATACAAGAACCTGTCAACTATAGAGCAGGTACAGTATTAATATTGCTGTGAGTGAAACGAGCTGTAATGTTTACGTGTAGCTCGTGAAAAATATTAACACAATTCTACACTTAATTGCACATCTGTTGCCAAAATAAGCGCTGGAGCCCGGTGAGAAGTGTCGTGAACTTTTACTGAAGCACATGCTGTTCATTTTTTGCACCCTCAATGTAATTTTACTGCACACTTTGTAATAACACACATTTGAACATTTCATTTGCATTCTCGAATGGAAGTTCTGGCATTTTATGGGGTGACTATATAGTTGGTGTAGGCCTAACTGGCCTAACTTCTTTTTGGTGTCTCATACTGTCTGCTAAATTATTCATGTATGACTATTATAGTACACACAAGTTTGGATCCAATACCTACACAATCTTGAGAGGCACTTCTGTTTCTTTGATTCAGCAATAGATGTGTGAACCATCTGTACCATTTTTCCATGATTTCCATTTGAGGAGGAGAGCACTCTTTGTTTGCACCTCATTCACCTAGTGCGTCTAGCTTGTTTAGTCTGTGAATGAATGTAACCAGCTTTTGAAAATGTAATGTAATTGTTTGGATAAAAAGCTGCTCATTATGTTGCAGAGGGTTAATCCATATGAAGTGGTCCAATGAGGGTTGCTTGACCATTTTTGAATATTTCAATTTTTTAATATATAATTGCCCTACAATTGAGAAGTTCAAAACAGTTTTTAAACTTTTATTACCTTTCAACATTACTGAATGGTGGCCATTTTTGTCAGTGCACCATATGTTTTTCACGTGATTTATGTGTTTTTCATTGGAGATTTTGAACCTTCATACCAGTTGGCATAGACGTGTCAGAATTACTGTATCATCAAGAACATCCGTTTTCTGCTATAATAGCAGGTCCTTTGCTTCTCCATTTTCTGCAAACTATTTATCATTATTAATATCATAGTTACATGCTCCAATGCATTATAACAATATAAAATTGAAGTAGACAAATTGTACATTAGGATAAATAATATAATAAAACAACATGAACTTTCATGTTATGCAAGTCACTTTCATGTACGGCAGGCCTAATTAACTTTTTATTTTAAAATGAATTTTATCTTACTTCATTTGTGTGTGTTTAACTAGTATCATTGAAAGTTTCCAAATTTCAACCAGTATTGTAAAAACAGAACATTATATGTGTTATGTTAGTCGAACATAATATTGGTCAGTTACATTATTTAAGGTTAAAAGAAGAGGATACCCTGAAGCCATGGCAGAAAGACAAGAGGAGACAGAGAACGTTAAAGAGTGAAGAAAAAATATGAAGAATTAATGAAGTGTTTGAAGGAGCTAGAAAAAGTCAACAGAAGCAAAAAAAAAAAAAAAAAAAAAAAAAAAAAAAAAAAAATTTATACAGTTGGAGGACGCTTATGATTAAATGTCTGGTGAACCGTGTGATCATTAACGAAGGTGCTCATGCTCAGATTGTTTGGGAAAGGATAGGAAAGAATCATGAGTGACTGTTATTAGAAGAAAGAAGAGCTACAATTAGGGATAGAGTTAGAAAACGTCGGTAATGTAAGATCAAGAACCAAGCAAAGCTTGTTTGTGGCCATATGTCACATAGGAAATAGTGCCCTGGGTAAAGCCACAGCTTGAGCCAATTGTTTCTTGCCATCTTCTCCACAACATAGTCATTTTTGTTTGTAAGTTCTTCGATGACTTCTGTGAAAATTCATCAAATGGAAAATCTTGAAAGATCCAGTCATGGTAGTAGTCAACAAAATAGGGGTTTTAATTATGAAACTAGAGACCTGGTAACTGGTTTCTACTGCGGTAATAACGTTAATCACCAAGCAGGATGGACACAATAGGGGGTAGAGAAAATGAGGAAAAAGACAGTTCATAGTTGACACTTACTAATGTTCATCATGGAAATATTGAGTCATTCGAGCAGAAACCCCCTGTAGTTGGACCTGGAAAATCTGAAGTTTGCAGAATTACAGTCACCACTAATAAATTAAGTGCAAATTACCTCTATACATATCTTCTTCTTCCAGCAACATTTCCGCTTTTATGCAGGTCATTGACAGAGCCTCTTCCATGCTTCTGTTCTCCCTCAATCTGTCATTTAACACCTCCCACTGCAATCCTCTTCTGTTCACAACATCTTTCACTTGCTCTCTCCATCTTGTTCGCGGTCTTCCAACTGGTCTTCATCTAGATTCCATCCAATTTAGGGCTATTCTTGGAAGTCTTTCAGCTCCCATTCTTTTAATGTGGCCAAACCACATAAGTAAATTGCACTCTATAATTTCTTTCAGGGGCTTGACGTGTAGTGTATTTCGTACTGTTTCATTTCTTATCTTGTTCCCTCTTGTCGTGCCAAGGATTGCTCATAGAAATCACATTTCTGTTGCTTGTATCCTGCTCAGATCTTTCTTTGTCCAAGTCCAACATTCCGATCTGCGAGTCAAAATTGGCAGATAATATTACTTGTACATCAAAATTTTTGATTCTGCAGGTATTTTCCAATTGCTTATTATGTCATATACACAATAATAAAATTTTGAAGAGTTTTGTTTTCTCCCTGAAATTTCATCATTTATGTATCCTTTTACAGTTATTTTACTTCCTAGATAATTGAGTGTGCCTCGGTTGCACAGTGGTAGAGTGCCAGACTACAAATCCAAAAGTCGCGGGTTCGATCCCCACCAGGTCCTAGGATTTTTATCTGTCGCTTTCCACTTCTTTCACCTCTGGCAGTATTGCTCATGTGAAAAATACCGAGTAGCACCGTGGTTCGGAACCCACATTAAACTGTAGGTCCCCCTATAACTGGCTGGTAAGTCAGTTCGAAGGTCGGAGGAAGGCAATGGCATACCACCTCCAATCAGGACTATGCCTAGTAAAGCACTGTGGTGTTCAAACCAATCTTCGGATTGTTGACTGCTTTACCTTTTTTTTTTTACCTTAGATACTTGAAGGCATGTACTTCTTTAATAACTTATTCTTTGCAAGTTACATCCTTCATTTTTCATTAATTCACTTTTTGTTAAACTTATCTCCAAGGCTGCTTCTTCAGTCACTTTCTACCAGAAAGTTGACCTTCCAATTTTTGTTCATTTTCCTCACAAATCATCGCATCATCTGCCATTGCTCCTGGCAAATTTTCCTTATGATATTGTCCATTACTATATTAAAAATCACTGGTGAGAGAACACTTCCCTATCGAACCCCTCTGATACAAACCATTCTGATTTTCTGCTGTCAATCGTACCACAGTTAAGGCACTTTTTGTACATGTTCCTGATTCTCAGTTGCATTTCTTTTGACAATTTAATTCTCTGCATACCTTGGCATATCTCTTCTCTTTTAACACTGTCATAAGCCTTTTTTTATATCTATGTATGCAACTACCATGTCTGTCCCAAATTCCCATTTCTTTTCTACAATCTGTATGGCTGTGAATATGGCCTCTATGGTTGATCTTCCATGTCGAAATCATTGTTGTTCTTCTCTTAAATGTGCCTATATTTTGTTCCGGATTTTCTTTAGAATTATCTTTTCGTATATGCAGTGGCACAATAGTTCTATTCCTCTGTAATTCTCACAAAGTGCCTTGTTTCCTTTCTTAAAGATAGGTACAATAATTGCCTTTGTCCAGTCTTCAGGAATCTTTCTGTTTGTCCACACTATCCTCATTATTCTATACAGCCACTGAATTCCGATTAGACCTGCAGCTTTGATCATTTCCACTGTGATGTCCTCTATTCCAGGAGCTTTGCCGTTTCTCATCTATAATACAACTTTCTCTACATCCAGCATTTGCAGATCTTCTGTTTCCTCTGCGATGTTGTTGCTTGTTTCTTCTTCCTCTGCCTCAACACATGTATTTGTTTCATCCTGCCCTTTATATAGTTTTTGGAAGTAATCTTTCCATACCTGCAAAACTTCTTCCTCCTCCTGTACAGGGTTTTCTTCATTGTTGCTTTCTTCTGTTCCCAATAAGCGATATAATATCTTCTTGTCATTTTTAAAATTTTCTTTTATTTCTTATTTGAATTTCTCCCAAGAAATATTTGTAGACAACACAGTCATTTTCTTTGCTGCTCTGCTTAGTCGTTTCCATTTGTCTCTGTTACATTCTGTTCTGTTTTTGAACCATTCTCACCATGCATTGTTCTGCCTCTTGAAGGCTTCTGCAATTCTATCATTCCACCATGGAGTTTCTTTGTGTATGACTTTTCCTGATGTCCTTCCACAAGTTTCTTCTTCTGCCCTGACTGTTTGAATCTCTTCCACTCTTCTTTTATGTCCTTCCCCTCATCTTTAGGAAGCTGTGTCTTGATCTTCTCCATGTATATCTCTTGTGTTTCCATATCTTTCAGTTTCCAGCACTTGATTTTTGCCTGTCTATTCCCCCCACATGTGCCTTTTCTAAATTTCTTGTGTCCCTACCAATAGTCTGGTCTCTGTCAAGATTAATGTGTGGTATAACTTTCGCTTCTGACAGGTATCTTCAGTTACTATGATGTAATCCATTGTGGATATCTGTTCTAAATTCCAGCTGTATCTGGTAAACTTGTGGCTATCTCTTTTCTTATCCATCCAAGACCACTTATCCATTTATTCCTCAGACATGTGTCTCACCTTCCTCATTTCTGTGTACTTTTCCATGCCTGCCAATGACTGTTTCATATCCTCTTCTGACATTCCCAACTCTAGCGTTAAAGTCTCCCATCATCACAGTCTTGTTAGATGTTAGTGTCTTCCAATTTAGTGGTAAATTCTTCCTTCTCATCTGTTTCTCATCCGATTTGGGGAGTATAGACCTGAACTACATCAATAATATTTCCTTTCATCATAATCTTAAGTTTGATTATTCTGTTACTTATATTTTCCACATTAAGTACTTTGTTTGCCAGCTCTTTAGCTACTATTATTGCAATACCACTCCTTCTTTTGTCTGTTTCTGAACACCACATCCTATATAGTTTTTCCAATACTTTACTTCCAGCCCCTTTCTTTCTTACCTCACTTAATCCCATTATTGGTATGATTCTTTCTATCATTATCCATGTGATTTCTTGGATTCTTGCATCCTTTTCTAAGGATAGTCCCAATTCTTATTCTTTCCTTCGGACAGGTATGTCTAACATCAGGACCAATTGGCTGTCATACCTGGCACATCTGCTCTTAGGATTTGTCACATTTGGTATAGGTTTTGTTCCGAGGATCGTTTGATTATTGAAAGCAGATGAACAATCCACTACTGGCTTCCTAGGCCTAATGTAGCTTCACCAGAGCCCCGTTGGCCGCCACTCTCTGGCTTTGTCCGTCTCCCAAGACTTGGACGAGTGGTTGGACTTTGGGAGACCTCAATACATATATTTGTTTAAATTTCATGACTGCTTTCAGAACTATTTATAAGAAGTGTGATAATATTACAGCTTAAAGCAATACAGTTGCATCAACCATCATATGCCAATGAGCTATGTTGGCGAAATGAATGTAAGACGTGTGAAAATTGTAGAGGTTTCAATGGGCTGGAAGTGGTGACTTTATCATGGTATGTGTGCATTGCTGCATGAGCTGATACTAATAGTATGAATACAGATACATAAATCTTTTGGTTCTATTTAAAAATTTGTCAGTGGAGTAGGAGGTGGCCACTAGAAAGTCTTTTACGCTCCTCTTAAACTGATCTATATTCGTAGTTAAATGTTTTATGGTTGCTGGTAAATTATTGAAAGTATGTGTTCCTGAGTAGTGGACCCCTTTTTGAACTAAAGTAAGTGCTTTTAAGTCCTTATGTAGATCATTTTTGTTCCTAGTATTGTATGTATGAACTGAGCTGTTTGTTGGGAAAAGGGATATATTATTTATGACAAATTTCATTAAGGAAGAAATATACTGAGAGGCAGTAGTCAATATACCTAGTTCTTTGAAGAGGCTTCTGCAGGATGTCCATGAATTTACACCACAAATAATATGTATTACACGCTTTTGGACTCTGAAAACTTTTGCTTGACTTGAAGAGTTACCCAAAAATATTATACCATATGACATTATGGAATGAAAGTATGCAAGCTTTCTCATTTTTATGTCTCCTATGTCTGATATCACTCGTATTGAAAATACAGATTTGTTAAGTTGTTTCTGCAGTTCTATGGTGTGCTCCTCCCAACTGAATTTATTATCAAGCTGTAATCCCAGGAATGTAATATTGTCAGCGTCTTCTGTCTGCTCTTCTTCATACTTTATGCAAACTTTGGATGGAAATCTCTTACATGTTCTGAACTGCATGTAGTGAGTCTTCTCAAAGTGTAATGCCAATGAGTTGGCTTTAAAACATTTATTAGTGTTCATAAAAAAAAAACGAACTTTGCTGCGAGCAGTGTAACTGATGAGAGGTCATTAATGTACACAAGAAAAAGCAATGGCCCAAAGAATGTTATGGTTTACACAATAAAATGCCTTTGACAAATCACAGAAAATACCTGCTGCTTGTAATTTATTATCTGATGAATTAAGTACATTCTCACCGTAGGTGTAAATAGCCTTCTCGATATCGGAATCTTTCAGAAATCCAAACTGTGTTCTTGACAATGTCTTTTGATTTTAGGTGGTTGACAAGCTACTTGTGCATTACCTTTTCTAGAATTTTTGAGAATGCCAGTAATAGTGAAATCGGTCTGTAGTTTGATGGTATCTCTTTACCTCCTTTCTTAAATAGAAGTTTAATATCCACATATTCTAAACTATCAGGAAATGTTCCAGTTATAATAGACTGGTAACACAAATAACTTAAAACTGTGCTAAATTCACACTAACACACTTGAATTAACTTTGTTGATATTTCATCATAACCACTAGAATTCTTTGATTTAAAGATTATATTATGGAAGTTATTTCTTGTGGTGAAGTGAGTGACACATTCATGTACCTGAAATTATTTGTAAATGCTAGTTTCAAATATTCAGGACATTATTTACTGACCCTGACAATGCCATACTATCAGTAACAGATATAAAAGTGCTTGTTAAATAGATTCCCCACACTATACCCTTTCAGTTACTAATGTATCATTTACTCTTAATGCTGTCAGCTCCTGTTTCTTTCTGGTTCTACCAGCCTCCTTTTACACTATGCCCCATATTGTTTTTATTTTGTCGCCGATTTTGCTATCTTCTCATAGTGCATTTGTTTAGATGTCTGAATTATTGTTTTAAAAAATATTTTACAGTGTTCCTTATATTTAGCTAAATCATCATCTTTGGAACTAATCTTAGCTGATAGATTTTACTTTTTGTCTTACATGAAATCTTTATTCCTTGTGTAATCCATGGTTTTATTATAGACTTCTGTTAAATTTGAGTTACTTTGAGAAGAAAACAGTTTTCAAACATGATACTGACATTATTCATGAATATGTTATATGTTTCATTCACGCCATGAGCACTATAAACATCCTTCCAGTTCATATTTTTGGGCAGTTTCTAAAATTCTCAAATTTTGATGGATTGACTATTCACCTGTATCCATTTAGAATCTGTACCTAAAAGGAGTTGCATATCGTGATCTGATAGTATTTTCACTGTCACTGAGGTCCTCATCATGCAGTTGTTGCTGTTTCAGACAACTTAACTGTATTACTGTGATTGCATACATTAGCAAGGTAGTGTCAACTATATCTGAAAATGTGAAGGTGACTTCAATCTGGTTAGATGGATTAGCCTCCCACTTGAAAACCGATATATTACTGCAGCTTTACCTCAACTTCAATTGTTCAACAATGTGCAAGTATATTGGAACGTTTTTGCTACATCCCAAAGTAAAGAAGCCTTAGATGGAATTGGTGCACTTGCAAATCAGTAGGTGTGGAAAGCAGTAAAAAAAAAAAGGTGATGCATCAACTTTCGCTCAGGCAGCTGCAAGTATCACAACTATCCAGGTTTTTCATATACCTATTGATTATATTCAAGGAATCAATGTGGGTGTTCATCTGGCTCAATTTTTTGTAGTGTCGTCAGTACCAAACACATAGAAATGTTCACTGTAAGAAAGAGGTACTACGAACATATCTTTTGTCTCCAAAGAATTTCCCTGCTGCAGATCATCATACTGAAGAAACTATAGGTGTGAAAATTGGAGACATACAATGTAGAATATTTCGTAAACGCTGTGCTGAAGAAGTATGTGCAATTTTTCTAAATTCTTACCTAATCAGTGGAATGAAGTGAGCTTGAAAATGTGATGGAATTTTGTACCCTCAGGGCAAAATTCTAAAGAAAATTAACCCACCTGCTGTTGTAAATGCAAGAGGATACTCTCAGTTATGACTGTTAACTGAATTTACAGTTTATTTCTTCAGATGCCATGCTTTAATAATTTCTCACAGTGTTTAAAAGTGAAACGTTAGTGTCAAATTTATCTTATTTGGTAAATAATGTCATATTATCATTTAACAGCTTGCAGGAAAAAGTATCAAGTAACATGCCCCCAAGCGGGTTCATGTTTTTTTCGTGACTACATGCATGGCGAGTACAGGGCCTCAAGCAATGCAGTCTTCCTTCATTATTAACTTCCTGGACTGAATTTCCTTTCCACCTCCCCTCCTTTCCTATCCTCACTCCTTCCCCTCCCTACTGGGGGACTGGTAACTTTAGCAGCTCAGCCCCATATCTCAACCAAACAAACCCAACCTCAAGTAACAGGAATCGTGTTACATTGAGTCATGTACTTTTTTCGTGTATTACTATATTTTATACAATATAAATATTTTAAAAATTGTAATTGTCACTTGAATGCCAACCTAATATGCATTTTCTGTGATAAAACCAGATCTATTTCCACGGTACTGCTGGTTCTGCAATTAAGTTTTTGTTTGCCGTTTTCACCAATTTCAGCCCAGTTAGGTCACCCTTGGAGTTTGACCTCCATCCAAATTTCAGTCTAAGTGTGAGCCATTTGGGGAAGGACTCCCAACCTAGCACCTACGGCGCGGATTCCCTCCCCTTTCCTTCCCAATTCCTACCTCGCCGTAGCCCCCACAGTCACTAGGTCACCAGCACGTGTAGCCAGTCTGTGTGGTGGGACTGTTATATACCTTCATGGTTGTCCCTCCTGAATTGCACAGGGATCACACTGCCGATGCCCGAGCCGTGACCTCTTCCTGAATGCCGAGGAGTCGATACTTGTCTCTGTGGGGCATCAGGACTCCCAGCAACGGTCATCCCTCCAGGTGACGATGCTGTGGCTGGGTGGTGCCCTTGAGGAGAGCCCCTCTTTCGGAGTGGTTGGCATCGGGGCGGACATTTCGCAATGAAGAGGAACAAAACCTCTGAAAATCCTTGCAGCAAGTCAGGTGTCTCTAAGCATGGCAAGTTTAACTTTAACGCTGAAAGATATGGCCCCAAATCGTTTCCTTCCCTACCTCCATCATGGGGGGAACATGGGGCCACAAAGCCGACTGAGCCGTACTCACCATGGTATCTAGTGTGTACCAGACAGGATGGGGAATCTTTCCAGGCAACCAAGCCTTCCTTCTTTGTTGAACATCTCGAGGAAAGGTTTGGAGAAGTTGCCGGAATGTTCAAACTATGTGATGTTTCGGTCCTACTACAGGCAGAAACCCCCGTTCAATCACAACAACTCCTAGCATGTGACCACCTCGGTGACATTCCTGTCTCGATAACGCCCCACAAATCCTCGAGTAAGGTGCAAGGGGTAATTTATCACAGAGACCTTTTGCTACAGACCGATGAGGAGTTGCGCGAGAATTTACGAAGACGTGGTGTCCATTTTGTCTGACGTTTCTTTCGGGGACCAAAAGACAATAGGGTGGCCACCGGCACCTTCGTCAGGGCCTTCGAGGGTGACACTTTACTCGAAAAGGTCAAAGTGACGATGTATCGCTGTTACGTCAGACCATACATCCCGCCTCCAATGCGGTGTTTTAAATGTTGGCGTTTTGGGCACATGTCCTCTCATTGTGATGCTGCTGCAATCTGTCGGAACTGTGGCCGTTCTGTACATCCGAACACTGCCTGGGCCCCCTCCTCCTTACTGCGTCAACTGTGAAGGTCACCACTCTCAATGTTCACAGGACTGTCCCGTTCTACAGAAAGAGCAAAAGATTGTCGAATATAAGACATTGGACTGCCTGACATACGCTGAGGCTCGTAGGAAATATGAGAGGCTGCACCCAGTCTCTCTGCTAACATCTTATGCTGCAGCTACGATGACACAGCTCTTTTGTGGGTATGTGTGTGTGGCGCACACGGGGCCCCCGAGCTGAAGCAGCCTTTATTCTGCCCCAGACTGCTTCACTTTCCCCCACCCAATTCATGCCTTCGCCCGGAGACGGGCGTCCTTTGCGAGTCAAGGTGGTTCTTGTCCTAGTTTCTCTTTTTCCTTGGTTTCTCCCTTTCCTAACCTTTGCTTCTGTCTTTCTCTCCATGCTGTACTTTCCTAGCCTTCCTCTCCTCCTCATTAGTCTCCGCTTTGGCGTTTGAGACACTTCTTTCTCTTCACTTCCTCTATTCTTCTTCTTTCCTCCCTGTGCGTGGCTGAAGGCCGACCCACGCATTATCATGCGTAGCAGGTGACGGGGTAACGCGCAATTCCCCGCCCCGGGTAGACAAGTAGGGCATGTACGTACCCCCTGGTAAAGGCCAGGCCCAGGGAGGGGTGATTACCCGACTGGTACCTTCTGAACATGCCGATTGGTCCCTTCGTCAGTTCTCAGGTGTGACCTGAGGTGTGAACAATCACCTAAGGCGGGTAAGCCCTCAGAGAAGGCCCCCACTAGGAAGGAGCACACCATCAGAGACGCCAGTAATCACGAGGGACACTTCCACAATGACTTCCTTCTCTTCTTCTGTGACTTTGACCCAAAAAAGAAAGATCGATTCACCTCAGCATAAGAAAACTTTGCCCAATCTCCCGAAATTCCTAGTTGTCTCTCGAACCGACGGTAAAGATTTCACTTCTGTGAATCCTTTCGCCATTCAGAAAGGTGTTGATGCAATTGCTGGCCCTGTTAAGACCTGTTCCCATCAGCGCAATGGAACATTGTTGCTGGAAGTGGACAGTGCCTTCCAGGCGCAATAACTAATATGGGCTACGTTGCTACACACGTTTCCTGTCCAGGTAGAAGCTCATCACACGCTCAACTCGTCACGAGGGGTAGTTTTCACGAGATCCCTTGATGGGTTGTCTGACGAAGAAATACAAACCTACATGTCCGATCAGGGTGTAACAGCCGTGCATAGGGTGTTGAAAAAGGTCGATAACCAGCTGACACCGACTCGTACTGTATTTTTGATGTTCAACAGAGTTGAACTCCCATCAAAGGTCAAAGCAGGGTATGAAGTTATCTCCGTCCACCCTTATGTACCAAACCCAACGCGCTGTTTCCAATGCCACAGATACAACCACACCCGTCAATCTTGCCCTAATACAGCAAAATGTGTCACTTGTGGTAGGGACGCCCATGAGGGGGATTGCCCACCTCCGTCCCCTCACTGCCTTAATTGCAACGGTGACCATGCGGCTTCCTCTCGGGACTGCCCTGTATATAAGGATGAAAAAGTCATTCAGCAAATTTGGGTTACGGAAAAGGTATCAACATCTGCCGCTCGAAAGTTGTTGGCGAGTCGAAAGCCCACTGTTTTCTCAGCGGGCACATACAGTAAGGTCCTCACCTCCACTCGACCTACTAAGGATGCAGGTACACAGACCTGTGACTTCACTTTCACTGATACAGTTTTGTGATCGGGCAGCCCGAAGATTGCCCGTTCCACGTCCCCACTTCCTCCTGCTGCTTCTAAAGTTCAGTCTTCGTCAACCTCTAATAAACCGCGAGCACCTAAACAAGATGCCCGGACTTTGAAAAAGGAACCGTCCATGAAGATTTTCTACGTACTCAGGCTTCTCAACTGTCAACTGCCTCTTCTCACCGTCACTCTTCTAGAAGAGCCAACAAAAAAAGAGTTCCTCTCCTTCCCCGCCGAGGCATGACCCATCCGTCACGCCGCCCAACAGAAGTCGGCCCCGATCATCTTCTGTCTCGCCGGGATGCACTACTGTTAGCCAGGCAACCGGCATTTTACCAGCGGCGGAAGTTGCCCCTCCTGATTAACTCAGGAAGGTGGCAGATGCATCAGTTGAACCTATGGAACATGATTCTCTACCTCTAGATAGCGATAGTAGTGCTCCCTCGAAGTCCGGTCCTCAGCGGCCTTCGAGGTGACTCCACCTGCTTGTTCCTTTTTATCTTCTTTTCTTCTCTCATTTTTTTTTATCATGGCGCTCCTTTAATGGAATATTCGCAGCTTTCGTTCCAATCGGGAGGAATTAAAACTACTCCTTTGATTACACTGCCCGCTTCTAGTCTGTCTCCAAGAAACTAAGTTATGTCCAAGTGATCGTGCAGACTTCCCCCACTACACCTCTGTGCGTTTCGATCTGCCACCTGTGGAATGCACCCCAGCCCATGGAGGGGTTCTGATGCTCATTCGGGACGACGTCTATCACCATCCCATTTCATTGCATACTCACCTACAGGCAATTGCCGTCCGCATTACTCTATCCACCTTTTCCTTTTCCCTCTGTAATATCTATTCTCCATCGTCATCCGCCCTTACTAGGGCAGATGTGCTACACCTCGTTGACCAGCTCCCCTCACCCTTCGTTTTGGTAGGCGACTTTAATGCCCACCACCCCCTATGGGGCTCTCCGGCACCTTGTCCAAGAGGCTCCCTTTTGGTGGACCTTTTCCAACACCTCAATCTTGTCTGCCTCAACACCGGTGCACCGACCTTCCGTTCCGACACAACACATACTTATTCCCATATAGACATCGCAATATGCACCCCTCAGCTTGCCGGTCGGTTTGAGTGGTATGCACTTTATGACACGTACTCGAGTGACCATTTTCCTTGTGTCATCCACTTCCTGATTCATTCCCCATCTCCTCGTCCCACCAGTTGGAACATCTCTAAAGCCGACTGGGGGCTTTATTCTTTTATGGCTGTTTTTCACAATCAGAATTTTTCCAGTTGTGACAGTCAGGTCGAATACCTCACAGAGGTTATTCTCACAGCTGCCGAACTTTCCATACCTTGTATATCCTCTTCTCCACGTCGCGTCCCGGTCCTATGGTGGACTGCAGCCTGCCGTGCCGCTCTTAGAGCCCAGGGATGTGCTTTACGCACCTTCCACCGTCACCCAACGTTGGAGAATAGTATCAACTATAAACAACTGCGAGCGCAATGTTGTCGTGTTATAAACTACAGCAAAAAAGCTTGCTGGATTGCTTTTACCAGTTCTTTTAACCGCTTTACTCCCTCCTCGGCTGTCTGGGGTTGCCTACGCCGTTTATCCGGCAACAAGGTCCACTCCCCTATTTCTGGCCTGACCGTCGAGAATGCAGTCCTTGTGGATCCCGCTGATGTTTCCAACGCATTGGGCCATTTCTTTGCGGAGGTTTCGAGCTCTGCCCATTACCACCCTGCCTTCCTCCCTCGCAAACAGGCAGAGGAGGCACGGCCGCCTCATTTCCACTCTTTTAATCGTGAAAGTTGTAATGTCTCCTTCACCATGCAGGAGCTAGACCATGCTCTCGCCCTGTCCTGATCTTCTGCTCCTGGGCCCGATTCCATCCATATTGAGATGCTGAAGAACCTTTCTCCTGCGGGCAAGGGTTTCCTTCTTAGCACCTATAATCGCATATGGACTGAAGGTCAGGTTCCCACAAGTTGAAGTGAAGCCATTGTTGTCCCCATCCCCAAACCAGGGAAGGACAAACATCTTCCATCCAGTTATCGCCCTATTTCTCTTACTAGCTGCGTCTGTAAGGTGATGGAACGCATGGTTAATGCTCGGTTGGTCTGGCTCCTCGATTCTCGACGCCTCCTGACTAATATTCAATGTGATTTTCATAGACGCCGCTCTGCTGCTGATCACCTCGTCACCTTGTCGACCTTTATTATGAATAACTTTTTAAGGAAGCGTCAAACGGTAGTGGTGTTCTTCGACTTAGAGAAGGCTTATGATACCTGTTGGAGGGCGGGCATTCTCCACACATTCCACACATGGGGCTTTCGTGGCCGCCTCCCTCTTTTTATTCAAGCGTTTTTGGCGGATTGCAAGTTCCGGGTACGGGTGAGCTCTGTTTTGTCAGATACCTTTCGCCAGGAGAATGGGGTGCCACAGGGATCTGTCTTGAGCGTGGCTCTTTTTGCCATTGCAATCAATCCGATCGTAGACTGCCTTTCAGCCGATGTATCCGGATCCCTTCTTGTAGATGATTTTGCAATTTATTGCAGCGCCCAGCGGACATGTCCCTTGGAGCGTTGTCTTCAACGCTGTCTTGACCACCTATATTCCTGGAGCATTGTGAACGGCTTCCGCTTCCTCACTGAGAAAATGATGTGTATAAACTTCTGGAGATACAAGGAATTTATTCCACCTTCTCTACATCTCGGCTCCGTTGCTCTCCCTTTCGTGGAGACAACGAAATTCTTGGGACTCATATTGGATCGTGAACTTTGCTGGTTCCCACACGGGTCTTACCTGGCTGTCCGTTGTGCCCGATCCTTAAATGTTCTCCGTGTCCTCAGTGGCACATCATGGGGAGCGGAACGTACCATCCAGCTTCACCTTTACCAGGCCATTGTTCAGTCGAAGCTCGAATACGGAAGCCTTGTATACTCTTCTGCACGGCCATCCATTCTCCGCCGTCTCAACTCCAATCACCATCAGGGATTACGCCTGGTGACCGGTGCATTTTATACCAGCCCTGCTGAATGTCTGTATGCCGAAGCTGCTGTATTACCCTTGACCACTCGGTGTGACATACTCTTGTCGGTAGGCATGCCGTCTGTAGTCGATGCCCAACCATCCATCTTACCCATTATTCTTTGACGACTCACTCGATCGCCAATATCAGTTGTCTGTGATAGCCTTGCTTCCACATGGAGTTCGGTTTCGCAGCCTGCTTCAGCGGCTCGATTTTACCCTTCCTTCCACCTCTCGGTTGAGCGTGTGCCCATTGCCACCGTGGCAGCAGGCCCAGGTTCACACTCACCTTGAACTTACTTCGCTGTCCAAGGAGAGCACCCCGGATTTGGTATACCGCTCAAGGCTTGTCGAACTCCGTTCGCGGTTCATAATGCCATATTTATCTACACTGATGGTTCCAAGAGCACTGATGGTGTCGGATCTGCCTTCGTCGTCGGGGACAACCGTTTCCAATACAAGCTCCCTGACTGGTGCTCGGTTTTCATGGCTGAGCTTCTTGCCCTCCACGAGGCTGTTTTATATACCTGCTGCCGCCGCCGCCATCCTTTTTATGCCATCTGTTCGGACTCCCTTAGTGCCCTGCAGAGTCTTAAGGACCCTTTCTCGACCCATCCTCTCGTGTATCGGATCCAACACTTCCTCCAGTTGCTAGCAGATAACAGCTATCACGTTTCCTTTCTGTGGGTCCCTGGCCACGTGGGTGTGCCCGGGAATGAGACCGCCGACATAGCAGCCACGGCAGCAGCTCTTTTGTCTCGCATGACTACTTTTTGCGTCCCATCAGACAATGTTCAACGGGCTCTTTGCCGGAGTATTGCGTCGTCCTGGCACAGTGCATGGTTCTCACTCCACGACAATAAATTGAGAACTGTAAAACCGATCCCGACCGCTTGGAGGACCTCCTCATGCCCCTCTCAGTGAGAGGAGGTCATCCTGGCCCGGTTGCGGATCGGTCACTGCCGTTTCAGCCACCGTCATTTGCTAACCGCCGACCCTGCACTGCTGTGCTCCTGCGATGAATTGCTGATGGAGCGACATGTTTTACTGTCTTGTGTTAATTTTAATCATCTCCGTGTAGCCCTTCACTTTCCGTCTCCTCTGGATTAACTTTTAGCCTTCTATTGATACTCTATCTGGTAGTTATCAATTTTTTCGAGATCTAGCGAATCTCTGTTCTTGTCTGGGCGCTAATGACCTTAGAAATTGTGTGCACTAAAACCACAAAAAATAAATAAATGACACCACCACGGGTGGCCACTTCTCGACCTGCTCTGCCTCCCTCTGTGGGCCCTATGGACTGCCCCCTACCTCGGCCTCCCAGGCATCTGGGGGCACACCATCTTCTGCGGGGCCCGTACTGCCCCCCATGTCGGGAGCAGTTACCTCTGCTCCCCAGCCAGAAAAGGGTTTCCCTTCTCTGGCTGCTTCTTCTGGGAAAGGGACCTTTGTGCCCCTTTCGCTGTTGTTCCTCAAGAATAAGGCCACCAGTCAGCGGCTGAAGGACCCTCATCCAGAAAGCTGTTTTGCTCCTCAGTCTTCCTACACTCCTCAAGCCCCTCCGGAGATACCCCCTTCCTCCGCTAGGCCCAAGGAACCGGTGGGAAAACAAGAAAGAAAAGAAGGAAAATACCGGAAAGCGCAAGGAGACACTGGCAGCTCCAGTGCCGTCAGCCCTTCCACCTGACGCTCCTGAGGATGAGGTCATCCTTCTCGCAACACCTGAAGATTTGGCCTTCGCCGATCTCGGGGATGCCATGGACACGGAGGATCAGACTTCATAGCCAGAGAAGAGTGCTGTGCCATCCCTCTTCCATCTTCCTCGTCTTCATGAACCCTCAATCAGGAGACAGCCTGATTCTCCAATGGAATTGTGGAGGTTTTTTTTCTGCCACTTGGCTGAATTCCGTCAGCTGTTGAGCTCCTTCCCAACTCTTTGTGTTGCTCTCCAGGAAACCTGGTTTCCTGGTCATCGGACCCCCCATCCCTTCGGGTCTACTGGGGGTACTTCAATAACCGCACTGTCTACAATAGTTTGTCGGGTGGGGTATGTCTATATGTACATGCCTCTGTCTACAGTTCCCCAGTGCCACTGAAACAGCCCTGGAGGCTGTCGCTGCCAGGGTTCGGGCACCACAGGACATTACCATCTGTTCCCTTTATCTACCTCCTGATGCAGATGTGGCACCAGCCAACCTAGCAGCCCTGATCACTCAACTTCCTTTTACCGTTTCTTCTTTTAGGAGATTTTAATGCTCATCACCCCATGTGGGGGGGGGGGGGCAACGTGACTAGAGGACGTGGTCGAGACATTGAACTGCTTTTTAACCAGCTTGACCTTTGCATTTTAAATACTGGGCCCCCACCCATTTTAGTGTGGCCCATGGCATCTTTTCAGACATAGACCTCTCTGTGTGCAGTCCAGGATTACGCCCGCTCCTTAACTGGTGGGTACATGACGACCTTTGTGGAAGCGACCACTTTCCCATCCTCCTTTTGCTTCCTCACCGCCAACCATATGCACGCCTACCCTGCTGGTCCTTCCACAAGGCCGACTGGACAGCATACACCTCAGCTGCAATGCTGGATACCCCTCTCTCCGCTGACGCAACAATGGCTGCTCATCATATTTTTTCTGTGGTCATCTATGCCACTGAGTCCGCTATACACTCCTCTTCTGGCTTACCACATTGAAGGCCAGTGCTCTGGTGGTCACCGGAGATAGCTGCAGCCATTCGCAATCACCGCAGAGCTCTGCAGCAGTACCAGCGCCACCCCACGGTAGACCACCTGGTTGCCTTTAAACGTCTTCGAGCCCAGACGCGGTGACTCATTTGGTAGCGCAAGCAGGCATGCTGGGGAGAATACGTTTCCACCATTGGACCCCGTGTCTCTTCTTCTCAGGTATGGACGAAGATTCGCCGAATATCAGACAACTACCCTCCGGCAGGGGTCGCGGCTCTCTCCATCCATGATACTGTCCATACAGACCCGACTATCATTGCCGAGCATTTAGCAGCGCACTTCACTCTATTATCCCTCATTATGCCTCTATTGAAGCCAGGTGCAGACCCACTGAACATTGATAGCTACTGCCCTATAAGTCTCACAAATGTTCTATGTAAGCTCTTTGAACGTTTGGTAAGCTGGCAGCTGCTGTGGGTTCTCGAGCATCGGGGTGTACTAGCCCCACAACAAGACATTTCCGGCAGGGTTGCTCTGCCATTGATAACCTCCTCTCTTTGGAGTCAGCGATCCGCAGCGCTTTTGCCCGATGTGAACACGTCGCTACTTTTTCGACCACGGGTAAGCTTATGACACTGCTTGGTGTCATCACATCCTTGCAACGCTACATGGATGGGGTCTCCGTGACTCCCTCCCAATTTTTATTCAGAACTTTTTACTTCCACGCCGTTTCCAAGTTCGAGTTGGCACCTCCTTCAGATCCCCCCATATCCAAGAGGATGGTGTACCACAAGGGTCCGTACTAAGCATTCCTCTCTTCCTGGTGGCCATAAACAGTGTAGTTGCTACAGTGGGCCCGTCGGTGTCTTGCTCTCTATGTGGATGATTTTTGCCTGTACTATAATACCGCTAGTACAAGTGTCGCTGAATGACGACTGCTAGCAGCCATTCGTCAAGCGCAGAATTGGGCTTCTACCCATGGTTTTCACTTTTCCCCTGCGATAAGTAGGATGATGCATTTTTGTCCCCGTCAGGCAGTTCATCCGCATCCAGAGCTCTATCTCGATGGTGAACCCTTCCGCTCATGGACACTCACTGCTTCCTGGGTCTCCTCTTTGACTCACATTTGACCTGGCTCC
Source organism: Locusta migratoria (assembly GCA_026315105.1). Lineage (NCBI taxonomy): Eukaryota > Metazoa > Arthropoda > Insecta > Orthoptera > Acrididae > Locusta > Locusta migratoria. The sequence goes on along the minus strand of CM048755.1, from coordinate 560,494,505 downwards.
CCTCATCTGCGCCAGCTTAAGCAACAGTGCTCACGACACCTTGACATCCTTCGTTGCCTAAGCCATACAGTCTAGGGGGCAGCACACCCTATCACCTCCGGCTGTGTAACGCTCTGGTGCAGTCACGTCTGGACTATGGGAGCCAGGTGTATGGCTCAGCCTCCCCCTCTGCTCTGAGAGTTCTTGACCCAGTGCGCCATACTGGCATCCGTCTGGCCATTGGGGCCTTTCGTACAAGCCCTGTCATGAGTTTTCTCGCAGAGACTGGAGTTGCCCCACTGCTATTCCGACGTCAACAACTGCTTGCCCTTTAGGCTGCCAGAGTTCACTGTTCCCCTCAGCATACAAACCACAGGATACTTTTCCCAGGGGAAGCCATTTGTTTGCCGCAGAGGCGACCCCGGTCTGGACTCCCAATAGCGGCACAGCACCAATCACTCCTTTCAACCCTTGACTCCTTCCCTCTTAGCCTCCCTTTCCACTCTACTTCCCATGCTCCTCCATGGACCATTCCTCAACCTCAAATTCGTCTGTATCTCTCCCGTAAGCCGAGGACCTACACCTCTTCTCTTGTCCTCCAGCTACAGTTCTATGCCCTGCTTTGCGAGTTCCGCAACTTCGAAGTCATAGACACAGGTGGTGGACGGTAGCGACTCCCTGATCGGCTTGCAGGCCTTTGATCAGCGTTACCCCGTCATACATTGATCAGGGCCATTCAGGAGTCGATACTGGCTCTTGATGACTCTGGTCACTCGGTGACGTTTATTTGGACCCTGGGCCATGTCGGTATTCCAGGTAACGAGAGCATTGATCAGTTAGCCAAGCAGGCTACCACTCGCTGCCCTCTGGTGATTGGCCTCGCAGAACCAGACTTCTGCCCACTGCTTCGCAATAAAATAAGAGAACTGTGGAATGCGGAATGGTCTTCTGTGGACGTGCCCAATAAGCTGCAAACGATCAAGGAAACAACATCTGTGTGGAAGTCCTCGCAGCTGGCGTCCCATAGTGGCTCTGTGGCCCTCTGTCATCTCCGCATTGGCATCACCCGTCTTACACATGGTCACCTCCTCCATGGAGAGGACCCGCCCATGTGCCAATGTGGTGCCCCATTGACAGTGGCACATTTCCTACTTGAGTGTCCCATTTTAGCTCAACTACGGCATTCCTTTAACCTCCCGAACAAACTCTGGTGCTCGGAGACGATGCCACTGTGGCTCATTCTGTTTTACGATTTCTTCATCCGGGGGGGGGGGATTTACCAGTTGCTATGAGTTTTCTGGTTGGTCTTTTAGTTCTTTTGTATCCCATCCTCGTCGCCACTTTTGTGTCCCAACTTCGGCGCTGCTTTTGTGTCCCAGCCTCGTCGTAGGTGTCGGTGGCCGAGTGGAATAAGACCAACACAGCAATAAGGATAGCCCGCTGGTGCAGGTACGGAGGGGAGCAGCCAGAAACTATAAACACTAGAGTAAATTAGAGAGAGATATATATTGCACAGAATGTAACAATACTTAACTTTTACATAGTACTGCAGAATGTTGATACATAGTTGTTAGAGGCCTGCCTAGTGCCTGTACGATAGCAAAGTCTTCACTGGTGCCTATCTGATTACGAAGGTCCTAACTGGTTGCTATCTCAGTCCGAAGTGCGAAGTGCACGATGTCCTTCAGTGGTGGCCACGAGCGGAGTTGTCGCAGAGGGCGCTCGTGGCTGTCGTCGTGAGAACGCCGGGCCGTGCGTGCATGGCGGCGCGCGGCGAAGTAAGTGGCACGCACTTTGTACTTGTGCGACACCACAAGTTCATTATCTATGTTCCACTTGACGCGTCTTTCGACTACAACTTTTCTTGTGCAATCTATGTGGTTGGCTTTTCCCCTTTTATCCTCATGGTCGGTCAACCACATTCATTGGCTCTGTTGTTTTATCCAATTTTTATCTCATATCTGTTACCATGTGTCTGGCGTCTTGTGTATCATCTCTTGTTTACTTTATCAATATTTGATTGACAATGGGTTCTTTCATTTTACACTATTTTAAATCCGGCTCAGGCGCATCTATTGACAATTCAGTTTTTCTGCATGTCGCCTAGCTATGAAAAGGGGGACTGATGGCCATAGTAGTCTAGTCCCCCTAAAAACCACCAAACCAACCAACCTGGAGGATGGTGGTTCAAATCCACCTCTGGCCATCCAGATTTAGTTTTTCCGTGATTTTCTTAAATCAGTCCGGGAAAATTCCGGAATGGTCCCTTTCAAAGGGCACAGCTAATTTTCTTCCCTATCCATACCCAAAAGTCTGAGTGTGAGCTCCATTTCTATTGTCCACACTGTTTACAGGAAGTTAAACTCTAAGCTTCCTTCTTTCTTCTTCCTTCTGCATAGGTCGACACGTGGTACCTTTTACCTGACCTATTGATTAGTAAATGTTATCATTTCATGTACTTCATTGCTCTGTTTCAACAATTACTCTTGAGTGAATTGGAAAAAATCCAAGAGAGAGTACTAATTTTTATTTCTGTCGGTGTATAAATTGTATAATCCATATAGTGAACCAGGCATTATCAGCTACATTAAGTTTAAGAGGCTGGAGTGGAGAGGACATATACTCTGAACATACTACAGAATGATTAATAAAATATTCAACTCTGTGGCTGGAGGGATGAAAAGAGTTGAACAACCAAAGGTGAGTTAGAGGAACATGTCAAAGAGGCCATAAGAAAGAAGTAGCTACTATAACTCTGTAAAATCTCAGTGTTGAAATTGTTTTAGGAAAAGTCCTTAAAATGAAAAAAAATCATGGCAATTACACCACCAAAATACAGATGTCTCCCAAATTGACTGTATCACAGTTCAAATGGGGAAAGAAGCAAATACAGTCAGAGGCCACTAAGTAAAAGTGAAATTAAATTTCAAACCTTAAGAATTCTGGAAAATAATGTCATTATTATGGAAATTCACGATGGTTTAGGATCAGCAACTGGGAATATTTAGTAAAACAATTTATTTTGTTTGTTGCAGTTGCCCAATTTTGAAGTCAGTGACTAGTTTCAGACTCTACAGTCCATTATCAAAAAGGCTAATGGTTTGAGGATGGACTGTAGAGTCCGAAACTAGTCACTGACTTCAAAATTGTGCAACTGCGATGGACAAAATAAATTGTTTTACTACATCTACATACATACTCCGCAATTCACCATAAGGTGCGTGGCGGAGGGTACACTTGTACCAGTACTAGGCATTTCCTTTCCTATTCCACTCCCAAATTGAACGAGGAAAAAAAAGAATGCCTATATGCCTCCGTACAAGCCCTAATTTCTCTTATCTTGTCTTTGTGATCTTTACGCGAAATGTAAGTAGGCGGCAGCAAGATCGTACTACACTCAGCTTCAAATTCCGGCCCTCTAAATTTACTTAACAGAAATTCATGTAAAGAACGTCGTCTTTCTTCCAACGATCCCCAATTGAGTTGCCGGAGCATTTCCGTGACACTCGTGCATTGGTTGAACCTACCAGTAACAAATCTAGCTGCTCGCCTCTGAACCACCTCTTCCTTTAAACTGATCTAATGATGACTGATTTAATGACTAAAAAGTCATTATTTCCTAACTTTAATTCTATTAAAATAACTGCTGCTAGCCTTCTCCCAGTGTTGTTCAATCTGTACACTGAGCAAGCTGTGAAGGAATGCAAGGACAAACTTGGAGAGGGAATTAAAATTCAGGGCTGAGAAAATCTTTTAGGTTTGCCAGTGACATAGTAATTCTGTCAGAGACAGTAGAGTTTTGTGAAAAGCAGTTGAATGGAATGGACATTGATTTGATAGGAGGGTAGAAAATAAACATTAACAAGAGTAAAGCAAGGGTAATGGAATGCAGTGTTAGAAAATTAGGTGATGCTGAAAGTATTACGGTTATCCTTCAATGGAACATTTGTGGCATCCGGTCCAATAGAACGGAACTACAGCTTCTCTTGCAAACCTAATCCCCACAAATTGTCTGCTTTCAGGAAACAAAACTACATCCTCACACTTGCTTTAACATGCCACACTTCTTTTCAGTCCGCTTTGACCTTCCCCCTGGGGCAGGGGTTCCAGCTCATGGGGCCGTCATGCTGTTTTTGACAGACGATATCCATTTCCAAATCATCCCTTTGCAAACCCAACTGCAAGCAGTAGCAGTTAGACTGTCCTTTCCTGGTTTCAGGTTCTCCCTTTGTAATGTCATCCTCTGCTGTCACCAGGACTGACCTCATACACCTTATTTACAAGCTTCCTCCTCCTTTCTTGTTGGTCGGCGATTTCAATGTTACCATCCTCTTTGGGACTCTCAACTCCCTTATCAGAGGGGCTCTCTCCTGGCAGATCTCCTCAACCACCTTAACCTCATCTGTCTCAATACTGGTGAACCCACTATCTTTCGGACTCCAAATACACCTTTTCCCACTTGGACCTTTCCATCTACACTGTTCAAACCTATCATTTTGAGTGGTCTGTTCTTTGAGACACACACTCAAGTGACTATTTTCTGTGTGTCATTCATCTACTGATGCCCTTCACTCCAGCTTGTCCCTCAACTGGCAGCTTTCCAAAGCTGTGTGGCAACTTTATTCTTCCTTAGGTACTTCCCATGAACATTCTTTTCCCAGCATTGATCACCAGGTAGACTATCTTACCACTGTAAACCTCACTGCCACATAACATGCTATCCCTCTCACCTCTTCCTTGCCGTGACGTCTCCCAGTTGCTTGCTGCACTGAGGAATGTCGCAAAGCACTCATAGCTCAGAGACGTGCTTTAACTGCTATCCCACACAGGAAAACTGTGTTCGTTACAAATGGTTGCGTGCACAGTGCCACTGCCTTTTTTGAGAATGCAAACGATCCAGTTGCCCCTCCTCTGTTGTTTGGGGTAACCTTTGTAGACTTTCAGGGATGTTGTCTCATTCCCTGATCCCAGGTTTAACCATAGCAAACCATATTATAATGAATCCCACTGACATCTCCAATGCTCTGGGCCAGCTTTTTGCCGAGATTTCAAGCTCCTCACACTACCATCCCTCTTTCCTTCCTTGTAAACAGGCAGCAGCAGCGAGGTGCTCTCCTTCTTGTCTCATAATTGAGAATGTTATAACACTGATTTCATTATGAGTGAGCTTCAACATTCACTCTCCTCATCACAGTCCTCCACTCCAGGACCCAACAGCATTTGTATACAGATGTTAAAACGCCCTTCTTCTGAGGGCATGCAATTTCTTCTTCGAACGTACAACCACATTTGGACGGAAGGCACGTTTCCTCAGTGGTGGCGTGAAGCCATCGTGATTCCTCTACCTAAGCCTTGAAAGGACAAACATTTATCTTCCAGCTACTGTTCGATCTCCCTCACCAGTAGCATCTGCAAGGTGATGGAATGCACAGATTTGTGACTGGCTGGAAGACTTCCTAAGTAATAGAACACAGTATGTTGTTCTCGACAGCGAGTGTTCATCAGAGACGAGTGTATCGTCAGGCATGCCCCAGGGGAGTGTGATAGGACCGCTATTATTTTCTATCTATATAAATGATCTGATGGACAGAGTAAGTTGTAATATGCGGCTGTTTGCTGATGATGCTGTGGTGTATGGGAGGGTGTCGTCTGTAACTGACTGTAATAGCATACAGGATGACTTAGACAAAATTTCTAGTTGGTGCGAAGATTGGTAGCTAGCTCTCAAAGTGGAAAAATGTAAGTTGATGCGCATGAGTAGAAAAAACAATCCCATAATGTTCGAATACAGCATTAGTAGTGAGCTTCTTGATGCTGTCGCGTCGTTCAAATATCTAGGCGTAACATTGCAGAGCGATATGAAATGGAATGAGCATGTAAGGTTAGTTGTGAGTAAGGCAGACAGCCGACTTCGGTTTAATGGGAGAATTTTGGGAAGATGTACTTCATCTGCATAGGAGACCGCGTATAAAACGCTTGTGCGACCACATCTTGAGTATTGCTCAAGTGTTTGGGACCCGCAGCAGATCAGTTTAAAGGAAGACATAGAAGCAGTTCAGAGGCGACCAGCTAGGTTTGTTACTGGTAGGTTTGACCAATGCGCGATTGTCACGGAAATGCTCCGGCAAATCAATTGGGATCGCTGGAAGAAAGACGACGTTCTTTTCGTGAATTTCTGTTGAGTAAATTTAGAGGGCCGGAATTTGAAGCTGAGTGTAGTACGATCTTGCTGCCGCCTACTTACATTTCGCGTAAAGATCACAAAGACAAGATAACTGAAATTAGGGCTCGTACGGAGGCATATAGGCATTCTTTTTTTCCTCATTCAATTTGGGAGTGGAATAGGAAAGGAAATGCCTAGTAGTGGTACAGTGTACCCTCCACCACGCACCTTACGGTGAATTGCGGAGTATGTATGTAGATGTAGATGAATGGTCGTAATCTCCTCACCAGTGCACAATGTGGTTTTTGTAAGCACCGTTCGGCAGTTATTATGAATAATTTTCTGCAGAAGCATCAAACAATGGCCGCATTTTTCGATTTGGAAAAGGCATACGACACCTGCTGGAGGTTGGGTACCCTTCGCACTCTGCACACATGTGGTCTCCAGGGTCGTCTACCAATCTTTATTCAGGAATTTTTAAAAGACCGTGTTGTGTGTGTGTGTGTGTGTGTGTGTGTGTGGGGGGGGGGGGGGGGGTTCAGCCCTTTCAAACGCGTTCCTGCAGGAGAACGGTGTACCTCAAGGCTCAGTGTTGAGCGTCATTCTATCGCTATAGCAATTAATCCTAATTGCCATAGCTATTGCAATTAATCCTATTATGGACTGTCTCACATCAGGCATCTCAGCTTCTCTCTTCGTTGATGATTTTGCAATTTGTTGCAGCTCTCAATGAACCTGTCTCCTTGAATGATGTCTTCAGCATTGTCTCGACTGTCTTTACTTCTGGAGTATCAACAATGGTTTTTGCTTCTCCACAGACAAGACAGTCTTTATGAACTTCCTGGTGGCGTACAGAATTTCTCACGCATTCCCTTCATCTCAGGCCAGTTATTCTTCCGTTCATAGACACTACAAAATTCTTGGGACTAACACTCAATAGGAAACTTTGTTGGTCCTCCCATGTCTCCCACTTGGCAGCTTGCTGTATCCGTTCACTTAATGTTCGAGTGTTGTGCGGTATCTCGTGGGGAGCGGATTGAACCACCTTCCTCTGTTTGTACCGATCCCTTGTCTGCTCAAAACTAGATTATGGATGTATCATCTATTCCTCAGCCCTACCATCTATCTTATGCCCCTTTAACATGATTCACAACCAAGGCGTCCATTTAGCGACAGCGGCTTTCTACACAAGCCCTGTTGAGTGTCTCTATGCTGAACCTGCTGAATTGCTGCTGTCATTATAGAGGGAGTTCCTCTTAAGTCATTATATGAGTTGGTTGACCTCTATATGTCGACATCCATCCTATGAAGCTTTTTTTTATGATTTCCTTGATCATCACTATGCAGCAAGTCCTCCTTCTCTACTATCTCCCGGAGTCTGTTTTCGTAAACTTCTTCAGCAACTTGACTTTACACTCCCTGCCACAATCCCGATAGGAGCAACGTCTTCTCCGCCCTGGCTCTGTCCCAAGGTCCTGTCAACTTTGACCACCATTCGCTTTCCAAAAAAGTGTTAATTGCCAATTTTCGCACCATGTAGAAATTTTGTCTAAATTGCTTTGCAGTTGCTTTAGATCCTCTGTTAACTTCATTAACCAATAAACGACAGCATCATCCCCAAACAGTCTAAGGGAGCTATTCAGATTGTCTCCTAAATCGTTTATAAACACAAGGAAGAGTAGGGTACGTACAACGCTTCCCTGGAGAACGCCAGATATCACTTTTGTTTTACTGGATGACTTACCATCAATTACTATGAACTGTGTCGATTCTGATAGGAAATCGTGAATCCAATTACACAATTGGGGCGATATTCCATAAGCACGCAACGAATCCAACAGTGCCTTCACTCATTTACTGCTAATGGTGCCACTGTACTGTTTATTTGCGTCCCGGGTCATGTTGGTGTGTCAGGGAATGAGGCTACCGATGCTGCCGTGAAGGGTGCAGCTGTCCTCCCTTGTCCTGCTACGTAATCTCTCCCTTCAGCCGACCTTCGTTCCATCCTTCCTGGATATGTGGTCTCACTCTGGCATGCACATTGGTCTTCCCTTCAAGGAAATAAACTTAGGGAGGTTAAGCCTCTCCCTATTGCCTGGGACCGGTGCATTTTATACCAGCCCTGTTGAAAGCCTTTATGCCGAAGCTGCTGTATTACCCTTGACCTCTCGGTGTGACGTACTCCTGTGTCGGTACACATGCTGACTGCTGTTGATGCCCAACCATCCATCTTACCCGTTATTCTTTGATGACTCACTTGATAGCCAATATCGGTTCTCTGCAATAGCCTTGCTTCCACGTGGAGTTCGGTTTCGCCGCCTGCTTCAGCGGCTCGATTTTACCCTTCCTTCCACCTCTCGGTTGAGCGACAGCCCATTGCCACCGTGGCATCAGGCCCAGGTTCACACTCACCTTGAACTTACTTCGCTGTCCAAGGAGAGCACCCCGGATTTGGTATACCGCTCGAGGCTTGTTGAACTCCATTCGCGTTTCGATAATGCCATATTTATTTACACTGATGGTTCCAAGAGCACTGACGGTGTCGGATCTGCCTTCGTCGTCGGGGACGACCGTTTCCAATACAAGCTCCCTGACCGGTGCTCGAGTTTCACGGCTGAGCTTTTTGCCCTCCACCAGGCTGTTTTGTATACCTGCCGCCACCGCCAACCTTTCTATGCCATCTGTTCAGACTCCCTTAGTGCCCTGCAGAGTCTTAAGGACCCTTTCTCGACCCATCCTCTTGTGTATCGGATCCAACGCTCCCTCCAGTTGCTAGCAGATGACAGCTGTCACGTTTCTTTTCTGTGGGTCCCTGGTCACGTGGGTGTGCCTGGAAATGAGACCGCTGACATAGCAGCCAAGGTAGCAGCTCTTTTGCCCCACATGGCTACCTTTTGTGTCCCATCGGATGATGTTCAATGGGCTCTTCACCAGAGTATCGTGTCGTCCTGGCACAGTGCATGGTTTTCACTGCACGACAATAAATTGAGAACTGTAAAACCGATCCCGACCGCTTGGAGGACCTCCTCACGCCCCTCTCGGCGAGAGGAAGTCATCCTGGCCCGGTTGCGGATCGATCAGTGCCATTTCCGTCACCGTCATTTGCTAACTGCTGACCCTGCACCGCTGTCCTCCTGCGGTGAACTGCTGGCGGTGCGACATGTTTTACTGTCTTGTGTTAATTTTAATCATCTCCGTGTAGCCCTTCACCTTCCGTCTACTCTGGAGGAAATTTTAGCTGATGAGACACGAGCAGCTGCTAGAGTTTTGCGTTTTATCAACTTGGCCAATTTATCAAAGGATATTTAACCCTTTTAATTGTTTTTTATCTTTCGTTTTTAGCCTTCTCTTGATATTCTAACTGGCAGTTACCATTTTTTTTTTTTAGATCTAGCGAATCTCTGTTCTTGTCTGGGCGCTAATGACCTTAGCAGTTGTGCGCCCTAAACCCAAAAAAAAAAAAAAAATCTATTGCCTGGTTGCCTTCTTCTTGGCTCTAGACCCTGCTCCACTGTCTGGTTAATGTTCCGAACCATTGACTGTATGCCACCTTCTGGTTCAATGCCCTTTTTTTAATTGAGTACGATAGAGTCTGCGTTTATCGTCAGACCTGTCTGATGTTTTAGTGGATGACATGACGACATGTGTTCTGTTGATCGCATTTTACTTTTTAATACATTGTCCCAATATGGCAAAGGAAGTTTAAAATCCTTTGCTTGAGGAATTCTGTTGTGTCCTTGTTTCTTTACCTTTTCTTGTAACATAATTGTATCGCCTTTTTATCTCTGCCTCCTTTTAGTTCTTGTTCTTAATAAGCATGGTCATGGGCCTTTATGACCTTTGTAGTTTTGCACCCTAACTCCCTTCCAAATAAATAAATAAATAAATCGAAAATAAAAAAATCATTCACTTTTGTAGTTGTATTAAAATTTAGGCCTACTTTTTTAGTTGGATTACAGTTCGGTGCAAGAACAGGGTGCAAAATAGAGGAGAGAATAATGAAAAACCATTTCCTTTTGTAAAAGTTAATGAGATTTGCTGCAGTTCATGAAAACTCCATTTCCAGCCATTGTACTAAGTGGCTATAGTTCCACATTTAATATCTTTCAATATGGCATCAAGCGAAACACTTGGCCACATACAGATCAAAGGTGCTGCCCCCCAGCTTTTTCTTCTGTATACACCCTATTCTGTGGCTGAGCACTGTATTTCCAATAGCTATTCCATGGATGTGGTAAAGTGCCATACTACGAATCTAAAGGTCATGGATTTGATCCCCTGATATGTGAAGGATTTTTATCTGACACTTTTCACTCCTTTAATCTCTGACAGTATGCTTGATGTGAAAAATGCTGAATTGTGGCATGCTTTGGAATCCCCATTAAACTGTGGGTCCCACTGTAACTGCCTGGGTAAGTCAGTTCAAAGGTCAGAGGAAGGCAATAACGTACCACCTCCAAACAGGGTCATGCCTGGTAAAGTGATGGTATTCAAACCAATCTGGAGTTGTTGACTTTACTTTATTCCATAGATTATGGGAAAGTAAAGATACAGAAAAAAGCCTCATCATATTGGAATTCTGTGGTCAGAGACGCTGTGGAAATAAAATTAGCATACAGGCGATCAAATGAGACAAGAGTTTCAAGCTCTAAAATCGTGGAACCCACTCATTTTATTTCTGTGCCTTGAGAGGAATTATTTTTCCGAGATTTAGTTTCCTGGAATTGTAACATGTCATATATTTTAATGGCAAACTACATAATCTGGAAGCACTGTGCCTGCCAAGTCTTCTTGTTAGACTTGTGGTGTTCTTTTTGCTGTCTGTTTTATGCCTGATGGACAAGCAGTTACTCCATGGACTCCATTAGTCTGTCTGATTCACCTTGAAGATGGCTGTACAATTACCAGCTAAAATATTGGAAGAAGTAATACTCCTGGTTGCATGCATGAAAGATGATGGAATAAATAAAACTGAAACACAGGTTTATCAAAACTCCTCAAAACTAAATACCTTTACAGAGGTGAAAAATCCACTCCTGACAGAATGAGGATTGTGAATGGGCAGTGAAAATTTTGACGCAAGGCATTCAAAACTTCGAATATTCACAAATAAGAAAATGTGTGATGTTTTGGCTACCGTAAAATAAACTTCAAAATTAATTAGACAAACGAAAAGATGATACAAAGACAGGTAGCACAATAATTACAAAAGACTAAAAATCTCTGCCGTGATAATGAAAATGGACAATTACCACTTAGCAAGAAAAGCACAGGAAGCTTTCCAAGTAAAATATATTCTGGCTTTATGAAAATATTTCACAAGCTTTAAACAAGAGGAAATTGCTATATGATTGAAAATGTTAGTGTAACAAAGCATTTGGTGAAGATGAAATTATTGCAGAACTGCTGAAATTAGTTGATGCAGAAACCTTAAATAAAGTTATAAAAATTATTATGCAAATTTGTAACATTTTTGATGATAGAGAAATGTGTTGATGCATCCACTACATAAAACATGTGATACAGATGTTATTAATTACAGAGACAGTTCACATAATGTCCTCTAGACCAAGACCAATAATAACTCAAAATCAAAACTAGAGTATCAAGCAGGTTTTAGGTCAAACAGTTCCTGTCAGGGACAGATTTTAATTGAGTTTCTAATTTTCAGGCTGCAAGAAATTATGATAAGTTATTTGTACCTTTGTTGACTTTAAAACAAGTAATAATTTGAGGAAATATGTATCTTTTTCAAATTCTGAATGGTCAAAGTCTGTACTTAAAAACCACTACAGACATTAGTGAAACAATAAATAATACAAAATCTAAGGTAATTTTCGGGGGAGACATTGTGGAACATTTTGAAATTAAAACTGAAGTGAGACAAAGTTGTAGACACTCCCATTTTTTCCCCTTTCAATTCTGTATTAGAAAAGAAACCGAAAACTAATGGGAACTAAAATTAGAGCATAAAATTGTAAAACCAGTCATATTAAAAGAAACTGTTTAGAGTAGACTGTTTAGGTTATTCAAACAAGTCGAGTCCACATAAAGACAGTTAAAAGAAATGGTCATTGTTAAAGAAACAGTAGAAAGAGTGAGGCTCTAAATATAATTTCACAGTAGTGATGAAGGAAAAAAAAGGGGGGGAGGGGAGTGGGATGGTATCTAACACCACATGAGAATCTGGCTGCAAAAATTGATGATGTCACAAGGAATACTTTTGACCTTGGAATGCTCAACCCCGCAATGAAACTCTGCTTAGAATAACACTCAATTATAAAAGTTGCATTCTACAGTAAGTGACATTTTAATAGAAAAAAACTAAGCAACAAGATATCAATATCGTAACAGGGAAATTACAAGTAGGTACTTGAATGACATCGATGTACCATTACATTTTTAATAAAGAGTGCTGAAAGTGTTCTTAAAGTAATTACAATAGTGCAGAACCTACACATCCTTAGTGCTTATATATTATTCACACAGGCACACTTCATACACACACAAGCATCATCCCAGGTTGGCACACTCCTAATCATGCTGTGCAGTGAGGGAATAAAAGAAACTATGTTGAACATCTATAATTGTTTGTGTGCAGTGTATGATAATGATACAATTGGTAGGAGTGATGTTGGGCAAAGAATAAAGAGAGAGAGCTGAAACTCACCACATCATTCGCTATATTTCTAGACGTCAGAGGTAAATTATCGTAAGTACAAAAATGACGATTTTGAGGTTTTTTATCACATGTGGCTTGTACAGGTGTGAAATGCTGTGTATGTGTAAGTCAAGTGTCAACAAATAAGGCTTCACAATTGTATTTTTCACACGTAAAGTATCTCAGCCCACAAAAAGTGAGGCTCTTCATAATTGTGTAGTTGGCTTAATTCTGAGGTAACAAAATCCAAGCCGCAGAAGCTTCTCTGTGCTTTCCTGTAAAGTTAGGGAAATGTCACTTAAGAAAGTTTACCTCTGACATCCAGATTTGTAATGCCCTGTCCCAGCATCTGCTTTTGACCTGGTAAATTGTGTAGATTACATTCAGTTCCATTTGTTGGTGACATTCAAAGACTTCATTTTTGACACACGTAGAAGATGAAGTAGGCATAAGTCATACGGCAAAATATGGTTACAAGTCCAGGACAACAGCTCTTATCAACAGTGAATACCCTTCCATATGCTAATGTAAGACCATAGAATGTGACAGCTTATTAAAAAATATATGTATGTAGAAGAACTGATGACTGATACTGTCACTGTAACCTGACTATTTAGAATACGTACCCTTGTTGTACATCCAACGGTCTAGAGAGGCCAAATTATTATTACATATTATTATTATTATTATTATTATTATTATTATTATTATTATAACTAGGATGATGATGGTTATTACTACATCACCATCAAAAAGCACAAGTTCTGCTTTATCAGTGTGATATGGAAGGTCATTTATGTACAGTGTATCCAAACTCCATCGACATTAAAATGAAGATTTTTGTGTTTTGATGTTGAAAACTAATAATCCCAAGTAGCAGTTAAATTTAACTTACCGTCCCAGTGGCCTCGTGTGATAATGTTGGCAACATGTGACATTGGCATTAGCCAGTTGCATGACAACCCAAATGCTTTGTTATGAAACCTTCGTTTCATCAGGGCAATTACTTTTACTGAGCAGATAAGGATCATACAATAAGCTTTTAACCATATATCAAGAACAGCATTATTTTTTTACTCGTTCTGCTTAGTTGAGATGTCTAAGGATATTATCATCTTGGAAGAGATTTTCTACTGTAGTGTTGTCGTTGCCTACATAATCCAAATGAGGCTGCTTCAGTGGTAAGGAGAATTTTACCAGTAGCTTAATTTGATATCTCATCAAATCAGTTTATCTTTGCATTTGTATTGCTCTGAAAATATCAACATAAGAGTTCAGATGCTGACGGTATGCATTATGTGCCAATATAGACCTTGTTTATGGGTTAACTGAATTCAGTGAAAGATTGGTATAACAATACTATGCTTAGCCTGTTCTGCTATGATAGCAAGCACATCACAGTACATGGTAAAATTTCATTGCCAACATCAGATTATGCCGCCACCGCAGCTGCTGCTGCTTCAAATGAAAATTAACTAAGTATTTTGTATCTGTATGTAGCATCTTATGAGAATCTGTATCCCTCTGCAGTACAACTATTGCACATTACAGGCTTCTTTTACAGAATGAAAGTGGGTTAGGATAAATGAGTAAATCATGACACTATTACATTGTAATGAGCAATTTGAGATCCTGGCCCTTTCTTACAAAAATACTTAAAAACTATACATGTCCAATTTTTTTCTATTGGAGTTTGTGTACCTGCATGTAGACAGAGCAGCAGTAGTCACAGAACTATAACCAGTACACCATCAGTGATAACGTGTCCCTGTATAGAAGATACATCATGGTATTTCTATGACTTAATGTAACCCTTTGCTTTATATTGGAAATATTTAAAATGAACCATATGCTCTTTGTGCTCAAAAGCTACAAACTTCATTTTCCATAACAAATGGTTTGATTTTATATGGTCAAATGCAGATAAAAAAATCTTTTAGGTGATATCTTGTCATTCAGACATTTTAATATACACTCATTGAAATAGTAGATGATGAGATCAATATAGTGGCACTTCTGGTACCCATATTGTGCCCAACTCAGATTTTTAATTTCATAAATATGTTCGACTATTCTGAAATACGTTAATCTTTTTAAAACTATTGTGAATGAAGTTACTATTGAAATGGGTTGATAATTATTGCCATACATCTCAGTACTTCTTTAAACAGAGTGAAACAGTGGCATACTTAAGTCTGTCTGGAAAATATACCCTGTGAAAGTAATGCATTAAATATGTGTCGGATTTCAATAGCTGTGCCAGAACAACATTCTTTGCATAGAAGAAATTGTCATTCAGAAATTCCTTTACTTTCTTTTTAAATGCTGGTCAGCTATCTGTCTGACTTCTGATTCTATTTGGTAAGTGACGACAGTCTTTTGTGACAGCATAATTAACCCCTTTCTGTGCCAAAGTTACATTTAACTTAGTGAAGATTATCATTTCTCCTAGTGTTGTGGATGCGTGTATTGATATTACTTTTGAATGGGGTTGGGTTATTAATAACAAATCTCATAAGTGAATGTATCTATTGTGAAGATCCCTAGACCCTTAAAATAAATCTCTTCAGGATTCTTCTGGATTCTTCAGGATTGTTCTGATTATATACCTTTGTGCAATGAATACATTTTTACTCAGTGATGAATTATCCCCAAATACAATCCCGTATGGATTAAATGAATGGAAGTAGCCATAGTGTTGTAATTAACTGAAATGTTTACCATCACAATTTGTAAAACTCTAATAGAATGACCTCCCAGGGGGCCCACAGCTCTTTTTTGTGGGTAAGTATGTGGCATAGCTCCCTACCCCCGCTAGGTCCCCATCATGTGTAGCCAGTTATGTACCCTTCTGGCTGATCCCACTGACAATGCAGGGATTACACTGCTTGTACCAGAGCTGTAACCTCATCATGCTGGCCAAGGAGTTGATAC
Organism: Locusta migratoria; assembly: GCA_026315105.1. Taxonomy (NCBI): domain Eukaryota; kingdom Metazoa; phylum Arthropoda; class Insecta; order Orthoptera; family Acrididae; genus Locusta; species Locusta migratoria. The sequence continues at coordinate 560,478,768 of CM048755.1, read as the reverse complement.
CTGCCCTTGTGGGGTATCAGGACTCTCGGCAATAGCCATCGTGCCAGGCCTTTGCCACACGGGAGTAGCCGAGCGGACTGGAGCGCCATGTTGCGGATTGCTTGGTTTCCCACATTGGAGGTTCAAATCCTCCCTCGGGCATGAATGTTTGTGTTGTCTTTACAATAAGGTAGTTCATAAGTAGTATGTAAGTTTAGGGACTTATGATCCCCCCCCCCCCCCCCCCCCCCAGTTAAGTCCCATAAGCTTTACAAACGTTTGAACCAGGTGGCCTGTGCTGTGACTGGGTGGTGCCCATGGGGAGAGCCCCTGATCGGAGTGGGTGGTACCAGGGCAGATATTTTGCTCGATGAAATGTGTTAAATTAGAAGTCGTACAAAGGCCGTCTCTGAAGGCAGTAAAGGTACTTTCAATGTTGCTACTTATGATAAAAGGACCTTTCCCTCCCTAGCTACCCTTTGGGAGGAAGGCCAGGCACGCCAGCTTTGGATGAAACCCTTTCCATGCTACCTGGTCTGCAGCAGGACAGACGGAGGAACTTTCACTGCAATCAAGCCGCTGTTCTTTGTGGAACAGATTGAGGACAAGTTCTGTGAAGTAGACTCCATGACTAAGGTAGGCTCTGGCTCTCTCCTTATAACAACAGTGTCTGCTGCCCAATCTGCCGCTTTCTGCTCCTGTCTACATCTTGGCGATATTCCAGTCTCCATAATCCCTCACCAGGTTTTGAACATGATTCAGGGAGTAATTTTCCATTGGGATCTCCTCCTTCAAACTGATGAGGAATTCTGGGCCAATCTGGAATGGTGAGGTGTCCACATCGCTGTATTCAGAGGGGCCCCAAGGATAATCGAATGTACGCAGGCACATTTATCTTGGCCTTTGAGGAGGATACACTCCCTGAGAAGGTGAAGGTAACGATATATAGATGTGATGTCAAGCCATAAATCCTGCCCCCCCCCCCCCCCCATGCAATGCTTCAAGTGTATGTGCTTTGAGCCCTTGTCCTCCGCTGTTCCGCAGCCCCTTTATGTAGTGAATGTGGATGCCGACTCCATGGGGGAACTTTTGTGTTCCACCCCCTGTGTGCGTAAATTGCCAGTTACAAGCTACATCTTTCCTTGCATTCACCAGACTGTCCAGTATACAAGAAGGAGAAGGAAATACAAGTCTCTTGAACGTTTAACATATCCTGAGGCCTGTCGTAAATACAAGTGCCTCCATCCGGTGCAGATGATGTCTACATTTGCCTCTGTTACATCCTCTACCCCTCGCCCCCTCCTCATCCCACCCCCATCCCACTCTTCCCGCTCCTGCATATCCCTTGCCCCTTCCTCTGCATCCGCCTCCCCCCTCTGAGCCGGAAAAGTGCTCCCCTTCAGAGATTTTCTACTTCAAGCCAGCCTCGGGACTCTCACTCAAGAGTGCCAAGGTCGCCCGATCTTCCTCAGTGCCAGACCTCACTGATTAGTTATCTTTCCACGACATACCATCCCCGTCCTGCGAGAGAGAAAGAAAAAAAAGAAGAAGAAACATAGATCATAGGACAAGGCCCCTCCGGTGCCGCCTGAGGTGCCACTTTGTCTTCCCAACCTGCTCAACATTCTGCGCTCGAGTCCGATCCACTCTATATGGACGCTGTCCCTCCTCATTGGTGACGGACGCTGATTCAGTGGCGTAACGGGCTACAACCCATTCGCCTCTCATTTGGATCCTCAATCTGTCATCATCCACTGGAACTGCAATTGTTATTACCATCACCTCCTGGAGTTAAAACAACTTCTTTCCCTTTGCTCTGCAGCTTGTATAGTTATACAGAAATCACATTTTATTGACACATTCCCCTCCATGGGTTCCGTGCTTTCTGTTGTAACCTACAGGCATCAAATGGTGTTTGGACGTTGGTCCATATGGATATTGTTAGTACGTGGGTCCCTCTCCATACTACTTTGGAAGCAGATGCTGTCTGGGTTCACTTAGACACCCCGTTAACAATTTCTAATGTATACCTTCCCCCTGACAGGCCACCCACATCTGCTGTCCTAACTGCCCTCCTTCAGCAACGTCCCCCTCTCTTCCTCATCCTTGGGGACTTAAATGCTCGTCATACATTGTGGGACAGTGCTTATACATCAAGCCAGGGCCGCCTTGTAAAACAGTTCCTTGCAGACCACGACCTGTGCCTTCTCAATGACGGTTCTCCTACCCATTTTATTTCCACTCACAAAGCTTTCTCTGCTACAGATCTTTCACTTACTTCCCCCCTCTTCTCCCTTCACTTCACTGGTCTGTGTATGATGACCTCTGTGATAGTGACCACTTTTCGCTGATTCTTTCACTCCCCTCCCACATAACGAGGGACAGGCCAACCCTTTGGGTTTTCCGTTTTACCAGTTGGCCTTTGTATACATCCCAGGTTGTTTTCACACCATACCCATCTTACTGTATAAATTATGTCATCCAAAATATGTCTAATGTGATTACCTGAGCTGTTAGCATTGCTGTTCCCCGGTCGACAGGCCCTCTTAGCTGCTGCCCAGTTCTGTGGTGGATTGCAACCATTGCTGCAGCAATTTGCGAGTGCTGACATGCCTTGCAACATCTTAAGCATCATCCATCTCATGCTGCCCTTATCTACTTTAAACACCTTCATGCTAAGGCTTGTTATATAATCAAACAGAGCAATCAGGTGTGCTGAGAGTGTTTTGTCTCTTCCTTGGGCTCTTCTGTAGCCTTGTCCAGTGTGTGGACTATGCTGTGCTCCATTTAAGGTTGCCAGCAGCCACCTTCAATCCCTGGCCTTGCCTTAACAGATGGGGTCTGTACTGACCCATCGGTTCTCGCAGAGCACCTTGTGGCTCACTTTGTGAAGGCATTGGTGACAGATTCGTACCTCATAGCTTTTCTTCTCAAGAAACAATAGGCTGAAGCCTCACATTTACGTTTCACAACTCACCAGGAGGAACCTTACAACAAACCCTTCACTAATTGGGAACTACTTCAGGCACTTTCCTCTTCACCTGATTATGCACCTGACCCTGATACCATCCATAACCAACTTCTCCAACATCTCAGTCCTCCACAGCAGCAATATCTCCTCCAGGTATTTAATCATATTTGGCTCCAAGGGGTTTTCCCCTCACAGTGGCGGGACAGTATAGTAGTTCCTTTCCTTAAGCCTGACAAGAATCCATCATCCATCTGATTAGCCTGACAAACATCCCATCTAAATTACTTGAAAGTATGGTTACATGTAGATTGTGCTGGGTACTCGAATCATGTGGATGCCTGTCACCTTGTGGGCTTCGGGAGGGACAGTCTACTTCGACTGGAAATGGCAATCAGACAGGCCTTCTCAAAAGTTTTCTCAAAAGTTTTCTTTTATTTAAGTAAGGCATGTGACACCGCTTGGCGTCGTCATATTTTATGTATTCTTTATGACTGGGGCCTATGAGTCTCCCTATATTTATCAGTCACTTTTTATCCCACCACATATTCTGAGTAAGGGTCGGCTCTTCCTTCAGCTCCCCATGGATCCAAGAGAACAGAGTTCCTCAGGGCTCAGTTTTAAGTGTTCTCCTCTTCGTAATAACCATCAATGAGCTGGTGAGCTCTGTTGAGCCATTTGTCACCCACGCTCTGTATGTCAATGACCTCTGCATATGGTACAGTTCCCACTTGGTAGCATCAGCTGACCGTCATCTCCAAGGTGTCATTCATTGGGCTTCCGCATGGGCAGTTTAACATGGTTTTCAGTTCTCCTCTTCTAAGATGAGGGTAATCTGTTTTTGTCGTCGTACTACAGTTTACTCTGATCCAGACTCTTCTTGGGTACTGAGCGCCTGGACGTTGTGGCACAAGACCGTTTTTTGGGTCTCCTGTTTGATAATAAATTGACTTGGCTGCCCCATATCCGTCAGCTGAAGATAAGCTACATGTGGAACCTTAATGCCCTCTTGTTTCCTAGCCCACTCTTCCTGGGGTGCAGATCATGCAACACTCCTTCATATCTACCAGGCTCCAATTCAGTCCCGATTAGATTACTGGTGCCAGGTTTATGGATCAGCAGCTCCTTCTGCCCTGAAATTGTCAGACCCAGTCCACCACTATGGTGTTCGCTTGGCTACAGGTGCTTTCTGGACCAGTCCTGTTGATAGTCTACTTGCCAAAGCAGGAATTCCTCCTCTTCAAACTAGGCGGCATCAGCCTTTGGTGTCATATGCCATTGCCATTCAACCATTCCCTGGTCATCCCACATATCACATTCTTTTTGAGGGCGACGGTTTTAGACCTCCTGATACTCGCCCTCAAGTGGGTTTACGTGTCAGATTGCTCCCATTTTTACGGACTTCCATCTCCTTTCCTTTGACTGTATGCGCCATACTATACCACGCACACACACCCTTGGATGGTGTCCTGGCCACAAATATCGTTGGATCTCTACCAAGGTCCCAAAGCTTCAGTCTCCCCCATAATCTTCCAGCATTTGTTGCACACAGTTCTTGCAGGATTTCAGGGTGCCACAATTTCCTACACTGATGGATCGGAATTTGCTGGTTCATATAGGATATGCATTTACATCTCGCATTGGTATGGAATGCCATTCTCTGCCAGAATTGTGCAGTTTACTGAAAAACTGACAGCTATTAGTAAGGCACTTCATTTTATCAAACAGGTAGCCCTGGACCGTGTTTCAATCTGTTCAGACTCAATGAGCAGCCTGCAGGCCAAAGACCGATGCTAGTCCTCACATCCTTTGGTCATTGGTACCCATGATCTCCATGCTGATATTCGTCATACCGCTTGCTCCGTTTCTTTTCTCTGGGTCCCCAGTAGTGGGTATTCTAAGAAATGAACAGGCTGACCAGTTAGCTAGTCACCATAAGTCCCTGCTCCTTTCCCTGGGCAATCCCGGGTGTGGATTTGTGGTTACAGATGAGATTGCTTCTCATACAGAACTGGAACATTAACTGGCAGGCTACTACCCCATCTAATAAACTCCGCTCCATAAAGTCAACCATTGCAGCTTGCAGTTCTTCCTTACGCCCTTCTTGAAGGGAATCCACTGTCCTTTGTCATCTCCACATTAGCCATTTCAGCCTGACCCATGGATTTATTTTGCGTAATGAGCCTCCCCCATATTGTGCTTGTGGAGCCCTACAATATGTGGCTCATACCTTAGTGGAATGTCCACTCCTCTTTGCACTCTGTGCCAGATACGGAATTCCAAACTCACTGCAGTTGGTTTTGGCAGATGATTCATAGATGGCTGAGAGTCCTCGGAGTTCTTCGTGATAGTGGTTTTTATTTTTGGCTATAAGATTTTATCTCTTGACGCTTGGACACGATGGGTGGGTTTGTGGCCGTCCCTGCAAGCATCAGGGTTTGAAGCTCACCCCTTCCCCCTGACGACTTCTGTTTTTCCTTTTAATTTGGTTTTAATTCATGTTGTTTTCCTTTTTTACATTTTTAGGCTTCTGCTTTAGGAGATACACTGTTGTCCTACACCTACTCGTTGTTAATAAATAGGGGTTCTAGATCTGTAGTGTCGGATCTGCCTTCGTCGTCGGGGACAACCGTTTCCAATACAAGCTCCCTGACCGGTGCTCGAACTTCACGGCTGAGCTTTTTGCCCTCCACCAGGCCGTCTTGTATACCTGCCGCCACCGCCAACCTTTCTATGCCATATGTTCGGACTCCCTTAGTGCCCTGCAGAGTCTTAAGGACCCTTTCTCGAACCATCCTCTCGTGTATCGGATCCAACGCTCCCTCCAGTTGCTAGCAGATGACATCTGTCACGTTCCTTTCCTGTGGGTCCCTGGCCACGTGGGTGTGCCTGGGAATGAGACCGCCGACATGGCAGCCAAGACCACACCTCTTTTGCCTCGCATGGCTACCTTTTGCGTCCCATCAGACGATGTTCAACGGGCTCTTCACCGGAGTATCGTGTCGTCATGGCACAGTGCGTGGTTTTCACTGTACAACAATAAATTGAGAACTGTAAAACCGATCCCGACCACTTGGAGGACCTCCTCACGCCCCTCTCGGCGAGAGGAGGTCATCCTGACCCGGTTGCGGATCGGTCACTGCCGTTTCAGCCACCGTCACTTGCTATCCGCCGACACTGCACCGCTGTGCTCCTGCGGTGAACTGCTGACAGTGCGACATGTTTTACTGTCTTGTGTTAATTTTAATCATCTCCGCGTAGCCCTTCACTTTCCGTCTACTCTGGAGGAAATTTTAGCTGATGACACACGAGCAGCTGCTCGAGTTTTGCATTTTATCAACTTGGCCAACTTATCAAAGGATATTTAACCCTTTTAATTGTCTTCTAACTGGCAGTCACCAATGTTTTTTTTTTTTTTTTTTTTTTTTTTGATCTAGCGAATCTCTGTTCTTGTCTGAGCGCTAATGACCGTAGAAGTTGTGCGCCCTAAAACCACAAAAAAAAAAAAAAAAAAAGATCTGTAGTGACATGTGTTGCAGAATTCTGCTTTTTCTGTTGGTTTTAGACCTGTTCTAATTGATTTTAACTCTCCTTTTAGTTCCTCTATTTTACTGTCGGTAAGGCCTTAACCGACTACACCCTTGCTTGCATTTCGTTCAGGTGTCGTGGGACTGATGACGTAGCTGTTTGATCCCATCCACCCATCTCCCCCCCCCTCCCCCTAATAGAATGAGAAGATGAACTATCAGTTTAACAGATCATCAATGTGTTTCTTCTAATTCAATCTCTCATCAGTGCACACACCTAAAATGTTTGAAAATTCTTCTATGTTAGCTACAGACTTATCCTCAAAGTCTATATTTATTAAGGGCATCATGCCATTTACTGTACAGAACTGTTATACTGTTTTATCAACATTTAATGAGAGTCCGATTGCAGAGAACCACTTAACAGTGAAGGACCCAAGACCCCAAGCTTGAGCTCTGTCTGCCATGACCACACTGTCAATGAGAAATTAAACGCTAATCTTCCTTCTTTTGATAGATTTCCATTTTGAGGAATCAGCTGATATTTGTTCATTATGTGACCCACTCATTTCAACTATCTCCACTCTTCCAGTTAAGTTTTAAAATGGTCTTGTGCACTGTCCCACTCATATCACAATACTTATCTGCCTCCGTAGTCTAGTGGACAGTGTGTTGGGTCAAAACCCAGTGGACCTGCCTTCGATTCCTAGTCAGGTTGGAGATTTTCTCTGCTTTGGGACTGGGTATTTCATTGTCCTCATCATTATTTCATCATTGACATGCAAATCGCCGAAGTAGTGTCAGCTATAAAGACTTGCACCCGACAGGCTGAACACGACCGCATGTGGTTCTAACAGCCATAAATGCCACATGATTGTCATCAGCACCACAATACTTGAGTTTATCTAAAAGAAATCCATACTTTATACAATCAAAAGCCTTTGAGAGATCACAAAAAAATTCCCAGCGGCTGATGTCAGATTGTTTAAAGCATTTAATATTTGATCAGTAAAAGAATACACAGCATTTTCAGTTGAAAAGCCTTCCTGAAAACAAAATTGACAAATTTTAGTACTTTATTTGTACAAGTATGTGAATCTAATATTGAATACATTACTTTTTCAAGAATTTTGAATGAAGCTGTCAGAAATAAGTTTTGGCAGTAGTTGTTGACATCGGGTGTATCCCCTTTTTTATATAATGGTTTAACAATAGCTAATTTCAGTATATTGGAGAAAATACTATACTTCAGATATGTCATATATGTTGCTTAGAAGCCTATGTATCTGTTGGGAACAAGCTTTTAGTACTATGCTGGAAATGGCATCAATTCCATGCAAGATTGTTACTACTGCTCTAAACAGGCTGAAGCAATTGCATACTTCAATCTGTTTGCAAAGATACATTGCAAAAGTCCTGCATTAAATATGTAGCAGAGTTCAATAGCTGTGTTAGAACAACATTACTTTAATATTTTGTATGAAATTTTCTTAATCCCATGGGAATATTTGACTTTAAAGAGTGGTAAATATTTTCCTGATTTTTCTTTTGAATAAGTTGGAGTGATTTTGTGTGCATGCACGTGTGTGTGTGTGTGTGTGTGTGTGTGTGTGTGAGAGAGAGAGAGAGAGCTCAAAAATTTATCTGTAGTAAAAATTGTATCAATTTTGTAGTTATAGATCAAAAATTAATCTTTTTGTTTATTTTATTTAAGGGTTTCAAAGTATCTGATGCAAAACGCACCAAGAGAGTGGGTGTTGCTTGCTGCTCTTTAGAGGAGCTTAAGAAGAAAGGACAACGTAAATTAAATGTATGTTGAAACTTATTTTGTATACTTTTAAAGCAAGTTGTGGTGATAATTTGTTTTTAGAAATTTGTGGCAGATAGTTCAATATCCTTTTTGGTTGTGTAAAATAGGTTATCCGAGTTTGATGAGCAGGGTAATATCGTGGGTATATCGTACAGTCACTATAATTTTTCTTACTTTTTTCCCCCTTTCACATGTTTGCTGTTTTCTACTTGACAGATGTACTTCAATTAAATTCTGTAGTTTTTTTTTCCATTACTGTCAGATAGCCAGACTTACACTGTAGTGCACTCATACCCAAGACAGAAGCATATGATATAATACCATAAGGCATCTAGTGAATAAACATTCCCTTGTTGGTAATCCTTGTTTAGTGCAGTGCGTACACTGCTGGCTATACAAATTTTGACATCATCAAGATGGCATTCAGTGAAGTTCAAAATGGCGTGATTTAGATACCATACTTGTATCTTGTGTATGTGCATGGTGGCATTAATTTGTTTAAAGAAAAGTATCAAAGAAAAGTGATTTTAAAAGAGTGAGAATGACTGGGGGTCAGGGGGGGGTGGCGGTCCATGGTCAGGTTAGTACTGACTATCAATCACACAGAAGACAGACGAAAATAACCCTTGTTTTCAGCAACATCTTCCTTTATAATGGAGGAGAGATGATGGAAGGGGAAAGAAGGGAAAGTGGATGTATCCTACTTAAAACTGTGGTTATGAGATAGCGAAAGGAAGGTGAGCAAAGGTAAAGTAAAGTGTCTTGAAATGGTTAGTTGATTAATAAGTAATTACAGTTCATTCTACCACTTCCAAATAATATACTTAGCTTTTTAACATTACAATGTATGGGGATTCTGCTTGCTGCAAAATTATTCTCCTGGGGCGTCGTGGTAGAAATAAATACTCGTAGGTACAGTTTTTCACTTCTTCTTTAATTTGAAATCAAACTGCTTCTCCACCAAAACATTACAAGTTCAAAATGTACACAATACAACAGAACGTAGAGCAGATAGTACTTCCACTTTAAAATGCAGACTGACATAGATTCCAGTGCACATAACGAACACCAATACTCGAACTCCCCCACGCAAGGTGGTGAGGCAAATATATAACATCGGCAATAATGACCTTACATTATGCATTGTTCATAACAATTGAATATTGATTTGATTTGATTTAATTTTTCCAGGGAAGCCAAAACAGTCTTGGTCCAACCCGCCACTGCCCGCACCGAAACTAAGTTTATTGTGCGGTATCTCTCCCTGTATATCTAGTAAAGCCAACCAATGCCCTTGAACAGTGCAAGGAGTCCCTTTACCAGTTCAGAAATTTATTAGACACAATTTCTTCGGGTCTGGTTGTCCCAAATGTTCTGTGCCTTTTACTCTCCAATGCAATGTATTCGAAGATTAGATGTGATGCAGTTTCATCACCGTCATTACAGATCCTACATTTACGGTCCTCTTCTGTTATTCCCATTGTATGTAGGTGTTTTTTGAAATTTCCATGGCCTGTCAGCAATCCAAACATGAGTCTAATCTCTCTCCTGTTCAGACCCAGGATTGCAGAGCTTCTTTTAAAACATGGCTTTGGCATCATTACCTTGCCATGTTTTTGTTGATGGACTTTGGTCCAATATTCTACGTGCTGTCTTCTGAGCCAGTTACGTAGCTCCAATTTGATCATTGCCTTGGTGATTGTCAGGACAGGTTCCGGTCCAATAAATGGAGTCTCTGCCCCCATCCTGGCTAATCTGTCGGCATGTTCGTTGCCACTGATCCCCGAGTGGCCAGGGATCCACAATAGGTTTACTCTATTGCTTTTCCCTAGCTCCACCAGAACCCTGTGACATTCTGCAACCATTTTAGACCTTGTTGCAGGAGCTGCCAGTGATCTCAGGGCTGCCTGGCTGTCTGAATAGATATAGATGCTACGATCTTTGTAGCACCTATGCAAATTCTCCTCCACACACGCCCTGATGGCAGTGATTTCGGCCTGGAATACTGAGGCCAGTTTCCCTAGAGAGATGACGCCCTCCAGTCTTGGCTGCACCCTGTATACCCCGGCCCCAACGCCTTGGTCTGATTTTGACCCGTCAGTGAACCAGACAATATCCCCCATATGGTGTCGAACTATTTTCTCCCACTGCTCCCTACTTCCAATTGTTATATTGAAAGGCTTGTTGAAGCAGTATGGGGTTATAATATAGTCGGCTGGCATTTCCCCAACCTTTCCTATATTTACCTCACTCACTATTTTAGTGTGTGATTCTGGATATTCCAAAGAGTTCCAGGTGTTGCCAGATTTGAGTCTGTAAGCACCAGCTGCTGCCTCCATCTTGACCCAAAGGTGTAATGGGGGGATATCCAGCATGGTTTCCATCCCAGCAGTTGGTGTGCTGCTAATTCCGCCTGCAGGCTAATCTCTGCACATTACCAAGCTCCTTAGCAGCAACCTGCTGTTCTATCTTCTTCCACCACACGACTGCCCCATAGGTGATTCTGGGTCTAATCGCCGTGGTGTATATCCAGTGCATACCCTTGGGGCTCAGGCCCCAATTTTTGCCACAAGCTCTCCTGGTACTTACTAGAGTACTTTTTGCCTTGGAGCAAATATTCCTAATGTGAGGGGTCCATGTTAGTTTCTCATCTAGGGTAACCCCTAGATATTTCACTGCCCCCTTCACAGGTAGTGCTTCATTGAAAAGCTTTAGATTCCAACTTGAGTGTTGGATATGTTTCCTTGTGAATGGTACAACAACAGTCTTCTTAGGACTAACCCCCAGATCCTGTTTTCTGCACCAGTCTTGCACAATGCCCAATGCACCTTATGCCATATTCTTCACTGTGTCAGCAAATTTGCCAAGTATTACTATGACAAGATCATCTGTGTATCCTAGGCAAAAGTACTGCCTAGAGTTTAATTCTCCAATGAGATCATTCACCACTAGATTCCACAATAAAGGGGAAAGAACTACTCCTTGCGGGCAACCTCTAGTGGTGTTGATTACCATTTTTTCATTCATCATGGTAGCTTCTACCTTTCTTCCACTGAGCATGGCCCTAGTCCACCTACATATAGTGCTGCCTAGGTCATGCACCTCTGCTGCCCTAACCATGGAATCGAAGGTCGTGTTGCTAAAAGCCCCCTCGATGTCCAGGAAGATACAGAGGGCTATTTCCTGAAAGTGTTGTGCTTTCTCCACCTTCCCAACGAGTTGGTGGAGAGCTGTCTCACATGATTTACCTGGCTGATATGCATGTTGGTTTGAATGTAGAGGAGCCCTACTTAACCTCATTTCTCCAACATGCACATTAACCAGCTTTTCCAATGTTTTAAGAATGAAGGAGGACAGGCTGATTGGTCTCATATCCTTGGCCTTGGTATGATCAATTCTCCCTGGCTTTGGAATGAAGACAACCTTCACTGCCCTCCAGGCATTGGGAATGATTCCTGCTGCTAGGCTAACCCTGAATAACCTGCATAGGAATCTAATAAGATTTTCTCCCACTTGTTGCAGGAGAGCTGGAAAGATTCCATCGGGGCCAGGTGACTTGAACGGTTGAAATGTTCCCACCGCCCATCGGACCTTACTGAAATCGACATACTCCTTGGCCAGATCCCAGTCCTCTTTGCGAATACCTGAGAACCGTTGTCTCTCAGGAATCACATTCTGGTCTGAGTTATCCCCCAGAGTATATAGAGTAAAGTGTGTCTTGAGGAGCAGTTCCAGCGTTTCATGTGCTGTCTTTGTATACTCCCCATCCTCCTTCCTCAGTGTTCCTCCTGGATTAGTTGGTACCCTAGTGAGGATTTTATGAAGTCTCACTTGAGCAGCTGTGCCCTCCACTTCCTCACAGAATACCTTCCAGGATGCCTCCTTTGCCCGTCTGATGGCAAGGTTGTAATTGACAAGAGCCTCACGATACTTTGCCCATTGTCCTTTGCGCCTCGCAAGGTTAAACAGTCTTCGTACCTGTTTCCTTTGCATTTCCAGGTTATTATTCCACCAAGGCACACTCCTATTTGTGCACTTCTTGGTGATTGAGCAGTTGTCCTGGTATGAGGTCACTATAACAGAGGTTACAGCCTCTGCTACTTCCTCAAACTCTGCTGGATTCCTTATCGAAGTTTTAATTTCCGATAGTCTGAAGTCAAGGTCTCTCCTATATGTCTCCCAGTCCGTCTTCCTGGGATTCCTATAGGCCATGGTCTGTCTGGTTCCCATTTCAACCTTGAATTTAATATACATGTGATCTGATGAGGATGGCTCCAGGAACCACATGCCACTGTTTGACATAACTTCCCATCATCATGGAACCAAAAGTTATGTCAATTACTTCTTCCCTTCTACTATTCCTGAATGTAGGTTCATCACCCCTATTCAGGATCTCCAAGTTGTTAGATAGGAGAAATTCAAGAAGGTGCTCACCTCTACTGTTGGTGTCCTTGCTGGCCCAAGAATAGATTGTGGGCATTGACATCACATCCCACCAACAGTTCGTCACCTTACCGATGGCAGGCTTCCGTCAGTCTCCTCACTTCCAAAGTCGGAGGAGAGCTGTCTTCGTAAGGAAGGTATGCTGAGGCCAAAACAAATTTCCCTCTTGATACCTTCCTCACGTTGCTGCATCCTGATGGTCACCAAGTCCCTGGAACAAAAATCCATCATTGGTATGAAAGGTATTCCATTTCTAACATAAATGTATGTTCTGGAGTTTTTTAGATTTCTAGCATAAATCAGCTTACCTCCAGTACCACCGAGGCCCGATACACCCCCTTTGTATAAATAGGGTTCTTGTATCAGGGCCACGTCCACCTCCTGTCTCCCCAGGCGACGGCTCAGGGCAGCAGTAGCCCCTTTACTGTGCTGCAGGTTTATCTGCAGCACTTGCAGTCCCCATCTTGCTGCCATTATTGCCTTTCAGGTCTTTGATTACCCTGACGGTGACCTGCGAGAACCCTAAAAACAGTTTCAGGCCTTGCTCTCGCATTGACTTCAGGGACTTCTCTCCGACCTCCACCACCAGGGTTCGTCCTTCCGGAATGACCTTTTGGTTAATTACCCTACAATCCTCTGTCAAGACTTTTGGGTTCTGGACACTTATTTTCTCGAACAGAGTCTTTGGAGGGACATCCTTAAGGATCTTTGGTACCCATATTGATACCTTTGCGGTCTTCAGGAGTTCGGTTGCTGTCTTGACCAGCAGCTTTGCATCCTCCCACGGGGATATCATGGGCACCTTGTCCTTAAACCATTCTGCTGAGTGGTCCCCCTCGCACACGAAAATGAGGGCACCACGATCTAGATAGACCCTTCTGAATTTGGGTCCTGGACCAGTGTCTCCCCCAATCTCTTCAAAGAGGGCCATCAGGGCCATCTGCACGAGCTGCTCATGCTGCGAGGTGATGCTCACCAGTGGGTATCCTTCTTGGACTACCGCCATTCTAAAGACAGAGACTGCAGTACTATAGGTCTGTTTTCCTATTTCCTGCCTCAGCCTTTTAGGATCACGCTTGTCCAGAGAGGAGGGAGTCTTAGATTCCTCCCTAACCCTCTTGCCATCTGTCTTTGACGTCGAGGGGGTCTGTGTATCCCCTTCGACCTGAGGCAGTTTCTTTTTGGAGGTCTTGGGCTCAAGCCCTTTTGATTCCCTCCACTTATGCTTAGGAAGCCATTCTTTTCATTACTTTTGCTTCTGTTCCTTGAGAAGTTTCCTCCTCTGAGCCCCAGACAAGGCCTAATCTGGTCCAACTTCTCTGTTACAGTACCCACTTCTTGCTCAGGTCTAGACCCTGATGCAGAAGTAGGAGTGCACTCCATCGGTCCTGATCCCGATGTCTGAGTATCTGAGGTCTCAGATTGCCCCTCAGATTCTTTTAAAATACTTTCTTTCTCTGTGTTCATCTTGGTCCCACGAGATTTGGGGATTTATATGGTCCACACCACGATAACGCCGCGCGGTGCAAGGCTACTTACTCAGGGAGGTCACCCGGTATCCCGTTCGAGACACATCCACCCATGTGCCACGCACCCCTCGGCATGGATCGCATCACACCTTGGGTTGGGAAAGGAATTGGGAAAGGACTGGGAGAGGATAAGGAAGACGGGACGTTGTGGGACACTCTTAGTCAGATCCATCAGCTGAGGCCTTTCCGGCAGTAGGTTCTCTACCTTCAGTATAGCCCTCTGCTTCACACGGATACGCAAGCCTCTCCACCCGCACGGACAGTGCTTCGTCAAGGTGGTGTCCCCCGGAGAGGTCAATTGAATATACTAATTTACAATTAACAAACACAAAGAAAACTTTTCATGTACACAAAAATAATCACAATATAAAATGAAAACTATACATACAATAATTTTACATGGCACATATATTTTTAAGACAAAATAGCGGTACTTTCTGTTTTACAACCAACAGCAATGTTAAATGTCAATTAATTAGTTAATGAGTACATCATACCTGTTCCTAACATATATTTAACTATCAAATCACATGGCCATTCACAAAATATACTCAAAATCTCACGTCAGTCAATATATACAAAGAATTCAATATTGTAAATCTCGACTATTACATTAATTAACACAATTAGCTGATCAACACATCTTGTTTATGAGCCTGACATATATACAATGCTATTTATTTTCATTTCTTTATGTTTTACATAAGTTTTTACCCTTCGTCTGTCTATTATTTATTGAAATAATTTACAATGACAAAAGTATTGTTTATAGAACTGTCTGGAAATGTCTTATACAAACCTCTTAATTAATGAAATCTATCACTTGTTTTAACCACAGTATCACCGAGACACTGCCCTACACTGATTCCTAGGCTGGCTATATCGTTTTTAACTAACTTCACACGCAACTTGCATCACTATTGAACCACACGATTCCGGATCTGACGCAGACGGTATCGTATGATAACATTGAGATGAGAGGGCTGGCAGTATCGTCACAGTCTCAAAGAGAAAAAATATCACAACTTGATTACTGTGCTAGCTTCAAAGCAAAGAAGATAATGATAATGTATGTGCTTGACATTTTCAAGCGAGGGGGTGATTTAAATTATTTGTTATTTTAGATAACCGGTTTCAATAGTCTTAGTTGTCATCTTCAGAGCTCTAAATTTTACAAAATAGCAACTCATGTGACACAATGCTTCATGTCTAAGTTATAAAATATGTATGTGACTTTTATAACTTTGACATCAATCACTATGCTATTTTGTAAAATTTGGAGATCTGTAGGTGACAACTAAGATTATCGATTATTGTCCATCTAAAAAAAAAAAAAAAAGTATTTTCTTTCATTCACGCTTCTGTTACATTAAATACGTTTGACATTTATGTATTTTTAAGTGCTAAATTATCGTTTCTGTAACTGTTGCAAAATACATTACTCAGTATTTCTAACTTATAAAACATTGGTATTTATCTTTTTCATTATGTTTTGTATCATATTCTTGCACTAAAAGCACGAAAGATGAATACAAATACAGCATATATGAATATATTGGTCAAATCGCCAAAGTATTGTGTGTTAATTGTTGTCGGCGACTTTGACAGATTGATTTGTCAACTTTAGTAAAAACACTGTTATGTCGTACGTAAATTTGGAATAATTTGTACTGTAAAATAAATTTTAGCATCAAGGGCAGTTTTGAAATTGTAACATGGTGCCATCTATTGGATGTTTACCCAACCTAGATAGGTAATGTTCTGCATCTGGCACTAGATGGCATGCCCAATAGCCACCACGACATTTATTTTAGAATAAAAAACACTGAGATCATTGAGATAAAACGTATCAGGTGACTGATGGCCTAGCAGTTTAGTCCCCTTCAAAATTCTGATAACAACAACAACATAAAAAGTATCCTATCTTTTATGTTGGACTAAATCGCAAACACTAAAAATTTCATTAAGATCAGCTGAGTAGTAACTTGACTTTTTGATTACACAGAATGGGCATATAAGTGAGACTGAACAGTTCGAATTCCTAGGCATTCAGATAGACAGTAAGCTGTCATTCAAATCCCATGTTCAGGATCTCATTTAAAAAACTAGATGCTGCATTATTTACCATTAGAACAGTGTATGAAAAAAGTGTCAGTTCAACACGAAAAGTAGTCTGTTGTTTTTGTGGTCTTCAGTCCGCAGACTGGTTTGATGCAGCTCTCCACGCTACCCTGTCCTGTGCGAGTCTCTTCATCTGAGAATATGTTCCGCAACCTACATCCTTTTGAATCTGCTTACTGTATTCGTCCCTCGGTCTCCCTCTATGATTTTTATTCTACACACTTCCTTCTAATGCTAAGTTAATAATTCCTTGATTTCTCAGAATGTGCCCTACCAATATGTCCCTTCTCTTAATCCAAATATGCCTGAAACTCCTTTTCTCCCCAATTCGGTGAAGCACCTCCTCATAAGTCACGTGATCTACTCATCTAATCTTCATCATTCGTCCGTAGCAAACACTTTTCTCCCCATAACCATTCTGCATTTTATATCTGCTTTTCTTCTGCCATCAGAAGTTATCTTGCTACCCAAATAACAAAATTCATCTACTACTTTTATTGTCTCATTACCTAATCTAATTCCTTCAGCATCACTTGATTTTCTGACATTCCATTCCATTCAATTGCTCTTCCAGATCCTTTGCAGTCTCTGACAAAATTACTATGTCATCGGCAAACCACAATGTTTTTATTTCTTCTCCCTGAACTTTAATTCCCTCTCCAAATTTCTCCTTCCATTCCTTCACTGCTTACTCAATCTACAGATTGAACAACATTGGGGAAAAGCTACAACCCTGTCTTACTCTCTTCCCAACCTCTGCGTCCCTTTCTTGCCCTTAGATACTAATAACAGCTGTCTGGTTTTTGTATAGATTGAATATAACTCTTCACTTCCTATATTTTACCCCTGCTACCTTCAGAGTTTGGGAGAGTGTATTCCAGTCGACACTGTCAAAAGCTTTCTCCAAATCTACAAACGCCAAAAACGTAGGTTTGCCCTTCCTTAGCCTATCTTCTAAGATAAGTCGTAATGTAAGTATTGCCTCCCATGTTCCTACATTTTTCCTAAATCCAAACTGATCTTCCCCGAGGTCAGATTGCACACGTTTTTCCATTCATCTGTAAATAATTTGTGTTAGTATTTTTCTTCACTTATAATATTTGGTTATTCTCAAGAGTTAGCAGCTTTCATTCAGATAGAAATTGATTGTGCATTTGGATCACACCTCCTAGACTCTTGGGCAGAAAGGTGTGTAGTATTCTGCTAAGTATAATTTTAATAAGCTACTACAAGAATTTATGAAGTGTAGTAGTAACCCAAGCAGTTTCAAGGCTAAACTTAAACGTTTTCTTATGGCTCACTCTTTCTACTCTGTCCAGGAATTCCTGTAAAAAGTAAAAAAAAAAAGTAATTTCTGTGTTAGATTGTTGGTTCTTTTTACTTATGCTTAGGCCTGTCATGTGCTATGACCTGACCAATCTCATCGTGTTCTACGGCCTTCAGAGAACCATTCTGCATACACTAGCTGCACTGCCGAAACACTTTGTTCCACATGACGTCTCACTTTATCTATTACTGCTCTTTCATTGCATTTTGATGAACTGACTCCTTCCATGACCATGGAGACATGCTCCTCAATTCCGCCATGTGGAACATGACGAATGTATATAAATAAACTAACACGATGCCTTGCAGACGTGTGTAAACCATACAGTCGAATCAGTGAATTTGTAAGAGGCTACGTTATTGGCATGAGAATGTGATCTATCCATCTGGGAAGTTGCTGTTCATGTGGGATGAAGTGTTTCAGCAGTGCAACTAGTGTGTGCAGAATGGTTCACTGAAGGTTGTAGGAGAAGATAAGATGACTCAGGTTGTAGCACACAGGCCACCCCAAGAGAAGATCAACACCTCAGCTGAATAGCACTTCAGGATATCTGTGTCCTCCTCAGCTCTGGTCCATGCGTCCAACAGTGGAACAATGTAACACATTGTACACATCAGCGGTGTCAGTCAGTCATTGTATATTACAGTATGGATTTTTACTTCTAGTCCTTTACTCTGCAAATCCCACTTAAGTGCATGGCAAAGGGTTCGTTGAACCAATTTCATAATATTTCTCTACAGTTTTAGGTGTCAAGTCATCTTATTATTATGATCATGTCTCCTGATCTGAGTGAGTGCTAACAAAATATGTCAGCATTCAAAGGTGAAATTTTCTGAAAGAAATTTCCCAATTATATCTTGCTCAAATGAATAAAACATTTCATTTAACATTCTTCACTCCAACTCTTGTATGATTTCTGAGACTGCCCACAGTTGCAGGCTGATCAGTGGACATATCAGTTGTGCTGGATGTCCGTTGAGTCCCACGGCTGGCCCACAACAGCAGTGCAATCGAGGTTAACACCACCTGACACTGGAAGTGTAGACTCACCAACTCAGATCGTATCTGCACTCTGTGTAGTAGCTGCCAGAAAGATAACGCGAGGTGCACACTGGCACGGTGCGCCCCAGACAGCAGCCACAGCAAGTAAGGTCTGGACACCAGAGTGAGCGCATAGCATTGGTAGTGCGCTCTACCAGCGGATCAACATCAACTCCAAGAGTATGACCCGGCTGCGTCAGTGCGATGTGGGTCGCGCCCAGGCTAACAATCGTGTAAGTGCCGAGCAGTGCTACGCTCTATCATGTGTTGCGTACAACACAAGTGGCGACAAGTAGGGTCATCCTCATGCGTGTTGTTTCGTTTGTCGAGTTACACGAAGGTCCAGGCATGGAAGCTTTAGTTCAAGTTTTGGTTGAGCAGCAGAAGGAGCTCATGGCCATCAGGCAGCAGACGATTCTGGTATTGCTTTCAAAACAGTCTGCTTCGGCGCCTATGAACATCATATTCGGCAGCATTTCCAGGCCTGTCATGTCGACGACGCAGAGTTATGTCATGCTCTATTTTTGTAATGGACATCCCCCTCGCTGTATCAGGTGTTGTGGCAGTTAGCGCCATTGCAAGCAGCCTCATCCTTGTCTTTTGATGCTTTATGCTCATTATTGTCCTATTATCGCCGCCGCACGCATGGCGCGGCTGCGTGGGTCGTGTTTTATCAGTGCAAGAAACAGCCCCATCAGTCTTACTGTGCCTGAGCTAATACTTTACATGGCCTCAGCCGCAAGTGCCATTTTGTAATGGAGAAATCAAAAGAGTCATAGGCTCACGTTATGGTTCGCTACTTCAGCATTTGTTCGGCCCTGGATAGATAGGTCAGACATAGGGCTCTGCAGTTGGAAGACCCTTTCCTTGAGGAAGTCCTCTCTATTACTCAATCCTATGAAGTCTCACATGCCGCGGGCCAACAGTTGGAAGTCTGGTGTGATGTGGGGCAACACCACATAGAAGATAAGGCCTCACAGCTGCCCATGCCTCCGTCACACGTAATGGCTGCCTCCGCCAGCTACCTGGCTATCCGCTGGGGCATGCCCACTACCTCGCAGCGCCGGCCAATGAGCTGGCAGCAATGGCCTTTACGTGTGACGTTGGCACGGGCAGCTGAGAGGCCTTGTCTTCTAGGTGGTGTTGCATGGCGGCGGTGCAGGGAGGCGTGGATGTGTCTGATGCGGCAGGGGAGGACGATGTGTGGGCGATACAAGCCGTCCGTTCCAGCCGCTTCCACCAGGCACTTACACAGAGTTCCAAATGCTGGCTCCCTTGCCGTCGTGCTATACAAAACATGACCGATCGGTGTCCCCGGTGTTGGGTCATGTGTCGCAAATGTAACAAAAAAAGGACATGTGGCAAAAGTTTGCCACTCAGTGGCACACAATGTAGGTTCTGAGGATATGGATGTAGATATTCAGAACGTTTCAGTGGGCCTGGCACCCGACAATACTACAAACAAGCTCTTAATCGAGGTTTCCATTCTGTCGCGCTGACTCCACCTGCAAGTAGACACAGGCGCGGCAGTGTCTTTGTTGAATGCACAAATATACTCAGACCTCGTGTCTCCCCTATTGGCCCCATTTCACAGGAGTCTTCGCGGATATGGAAAACAGTGCATTCCTCTGCTAGGGCAATTCGTGAGCGATGTCACTTATAAATCAGTCACACACCCTCTTACCTTTATTGTTGTCTGTGATGCTAGTTCCGCCAACCTTTTTGGATTGGGTGCCGACATGTATACTGGCCTGGCATTGATAGAGAAATAGAACATCTGGTGGTGGCTTGCCCCAGTGTGATAGCCAACAAGTCTCCCAGGGCGGTATTCTCTCCCTGCCTCCTGCAACCCAGCCACGTGGATTTTGTGGGCTCATTTTTAAATGGTTATTGGCTCATTGTGATTGACACATTTCATGCTTTCCGTTTGTGGTTCGCTGCTCTTCAGTCACTTCCGAGATTGCCATCCAGGCACTTTCCAAAATGTTCTCGGTGGAAGGTCTGCCAGTCACTCTAGTATCAGATAATGTCCCTCAGTTTGTTTCGCAGGCTCTCCAGGACTTTTGTACGTGCTTCGACATTCGTCTTCTTCGCTTGCCCCCCTTTCATCCACAATCAAATGGGGAAGCCTAGGGGATCGTGCGTACATTTAAGACCCAAATGCATTTCCCGCTGAGGAGGCATTGAAATTTTCTTTGACTGCATATTGAACTACTCCAATGGGGGAACCCAGCCCTGAAGAGCTTCTCCATGGCTGCCAACTGCGAACTCTGCTGCACCCCTTCCGTCATGATCTTCACCCCTGGGGGGGCCAGGTTTTCCACCGGGTACGCCAGTCTTGGAACGGGGATTTGGTCGCAATCCCCGCTGGATACCTGCAGTTGTCCTGCGCCACAACGGTCGCAGACTCTACACCTTAAGAGTAGGGGACCGAGAGGTATGTCATCACCAAAATCAGCTCTGTCACTGAACGGACTCCCACCCCCTGCCCCCACAGGAACAGACTTTTCAATGGCAGATGCCCTGGTCCAGTGCAGCAGTTTCTCAGGGTACTCTCACCCCCTTCCCATCTGAGCCTCAGCCTCTTTACAAGAGCCTCGCCTCCTGCATCTCCCCAGGGCTACATTGGCATCACGGTCACCAGAGATTACCTGGCAAGAGCGTCCTCCTCGGGGTAGCCCGCTGTCTCAGGTGGAGGGTGTCACCACCAGGCAACCTTTGCCTCCATCCACGCTGCCTCCTCTTCCACCTACCAATGTCGTCGTGGACCCAGAGTTCTATAGCTTGTCACTGGTTCTGTCCCGGGCTCCGGCGGGGTGAAGACAGGGGCCTTTTCATGTGAGACATTCTCAAAGGTCCCAGCTAGAGGGTTGGCCAATCCACTCGACTCCAACACCACAATGGACGTGGAAGTCATCTCTCCTTCTAGGTGCTTCTCCTTCCCATTGTGGGAACCACCAGTTCATCACCCCCCGAAGGAGGAAAAGGAGGAGTGTAGTAGCTGCCAAAAAGATTGCGTGAGGCACGCACCGGCACGGTGTGTTCTGGACAGCAGATGCGGAAAGTAAGGCCTGGCCACCAGAGTGTGCGCGTAGCCTCAGCAGTGAGCCCTACCCGTGGATCAACATCAACTCCGTGAGTACGGCCCGGCCGTGTCAAAACACTCTGCAGGCACAGTTACTGTCTATAACTACAGTACCTAGAGAAACAAAAGGCTGTAAATGTGTACTGTAGACACTACAGCGAGTAACGTTACACACAAGAATTAGACGAAGGAACAGGCACATTGTCCACTTCTCTGCCTGTAAGGTGTACACATTGTGGGGTAACCAAGAGAGTGGGGGAAAATCCGGTAATTTTTTCTTCTGGGAGACACTCGGGAATTTTGTATAATTGCAGGAATTTTTTTATTGGTTTAGTTATCAGGTTTTTTTGTCTTTTTGTAATTTTGTCTGGTAATAACATTAATCCATGACTGTAGAATAATACTGTCCAGTAATAAAACACAAAATGAGAGATAAACACCAAAATAAAACTGTGGTTGCAAAGAAAAATGCACAGTATACAACAACAAAACACTACACACTCAAGCATCTATGTAGCAGAATGTGTGAAAGGCTCTAGGTCAAAGACTGTGCCATACTTTGTAACAAAAAAGTCCTTTCAAGTGACGGTTATGTTCAAATCTGCTTACATTTTTAATGGGCAGGAGGGGGGGAAGAAATTTCAAATACAAATAGTGGTTTTCAAAAGCAATACTGTCAAAGTAAATGCCCTTTTATGCGAGTTGAAATACATAAATAGTGGGAAGTTGCTATTCATTTCGTAAATCACAAACCGTTTGACTCCCAAAGGGGCTAACTCTTAAATTTTGGGCTCAGGGGACCGGCTATTTATGCCATTATGGAAAATTTTAATGCCATATTTATTTTTGATATATCTTAAAGTGTAACACACACTAAAGAAGACCATGCTCCAATGTTAGTTGAGCATATTTATCTTAGTTGTTTCATGGATAAAGATGGCAAAAAGTATATGGTAATTATCCTCCAAAGATAATTAAGGGTAGTGTAGCCAACCAATTAGGAGTTAGTAAATAATCATGCACTGTGGTCATTTTTCTGCTGTGCTATTTTAGGTTTGTGCCTAACAAAATACTAAAAAAATCATGACAAGTGAGCTGCATTTACAAATCGGAAGAAATTAAAGAAACAACATTCTCACTAGCTGTCTGTGCCTAATTCATGATTGGCCATTCTTACTTCCTGTCAACTGTTGCCCCATTTATATTGATTTATCTATCATGTTCTGCAGGATTGAATTGAGGAGCAAGTCTCCATGGTCACGGAACAAATCAGTACATCAGATTGCAATAAAGGAGTAATAATTGATAAAGTGAAACATAAAGTAAACCTATGCACATGACAAGTCTAAGCATAAGTGAAAAGAAGGGAAAAAAAAAAAAACAATGTAACACAGAAATAGGCTTAATTTTTTAATATTTCCAGGGATTTCTCAACACAATAGTGAGCCATGAGGAAACTTTTCAGTTTAGCCTTGAAAGTGCATGGATTACTACTCGTCTCTCTGAATTCTAGTAGCAGCTTATTAAAAGACTACTTTTCATGTTGAACTATCACTTATTTAAGAAATGGTAAACAACACAGCTTTTGGTGTTTGAATTAGATCCTGAACGTGGGCTTTCCACAACAGCATATTCTCTATCTGCTCACCTAGAAATTTGAACTGTTGAGTTTCATTAGCATGTGCCCATTCAGTGTAAGTGAAATGTTGGTTTTTAATTAATTGTGCCTTAGAAATTGTAAAAACTCACCATAGAGGCTCACTAAGCTGCTGACAGGCATGGAAAAATAGACAATCACATTCATGCAATTAAATCTGAGGCCATGGCCTTCACCTGAAAAAGAAACACGTTGACACAATCACTCAGATAACCATACACACACAACCACCATGCCCAGCCACTCCAGCACCACAAGCATCTTGACAGCGAGTGAGGAGGGGTGTGGAGCGGAAACAATGGCAGTTAAGGGTGGGGATGGGAAGTTTACAATCCATCATGCAACGCGGAACTTTCTATCCCCACCTTTACCTGGCACTGGAGCGGCTGGACATGGTGGTTGTGTTTGTATAGTTCTCCGAGTGATTGTGTGAATATGTATGCTTCTTTTTCTGATGAAGACCTGGCCGAAAATTTAAGGTGTCTGAATGTGATTGTCAATTTTTCGTGCCTGTCAGCATCTCAGCAAGCCTCTTTATGGTGAGTTGTTACCTGTCTTCCATTATTATTGACATTCCAATCGGATTTTCTATTGTTAAAAAAAATTGTAAAAATTGAGTCTTACTGGGATTTAGCATCAATTTATTTACTACAAGCTTATTTCTGTAACTGCATTATTTGATTAAGCATTGCCTACAACATCCTTCACTACCAAGCTGGTGTCGTCAGCAAACAGAGTTGTCTTAGAATTACCTGCTATACTAGAAGACTTACATTTATATTAATGAGCAACAGAGGCCCCAGAACAGAACCCTGTGGCACACTCCCTCCCAACTGTGAGTACATACCACAGCCATTTTCAACACTGATCACCTTCTGCTGTCTCTTAAGAGGTGAACCAATTACATGTAGTGTTCAGTTTTAATTTGTTTCATCGTTTGCCTCACAGAAAAAAGAGAATATAGTAGGTATTTTCTGTTGTTAAACCACTTCTGAAACTAAACTGTACATTTCACAGAAAATTATGGGAACTAATATGTTCAATTAACTATGAGAGCCTTTTCAATAACTATAGCAAAAACTGACATTTATGTAATAAGAAAAACACCGACACCGTAAGTACACTTTAATCTCAGGAAATTCTACATCAGTGTATAAAACATGTAAGTTTTAAGGAATTAGTAAGATTTACTGATCCAGAGGAGTGTATATTGTCATTTATAATGAGAAAAGTTTATTTTCACTCAGGAATAAATGTATTTTTAATTAGGAAATTTGGGAAAAATCTGGAGAATTGTTTTTTTTCGTTGTCCACTTATATGCCCTATCCTACTTTTGCCTAATATGTAGAAACAAGCTAGATGGCAATGGTTTATGGAACAATGTCACTTAGGACAGGATCATAATCTGATTTTGCCCAACAGTAGCTATCAATGC
Source organism: Locusta migratoria (assembly GCA_026315105.1). Lineage (NCBI taxonomy): Eukaryota > Metazoa > Arthropoda > Insecta > Orthoptera > Acrididae > Locusta > Locusta migratoria. The sequence goes on along the minus strand of CM048755.1, from coordinate 560,453,845 downwards.
CTTCAGATATTGGAAATATATACCTTGCCAGATCACTCCTGATTTTCTTTCATTACAGAGACACTCCTCTATTTTAAATATGCCTTTTCAACTTTAAAGACCAGTAATCTATTTTTTTATTTAACAAATAACTGTCAAAGCTGTATTATATTGAAATTTGTATACTTCCTACAATTAAATATTTGTCAAGTTGATGACATGCATATCATTCCTGTTGTGGATGATGCCTACACATTTTCATTGCATACTACAGTAAAACCTCATTTTTACGTTCTCGGTTTTTACGTTTTCCTGCCATTTACACCATTTTTTGTCGGTCCCATCAAATTTCCTATGTTTACAATGTTAATTCGCCCTCTTTTTTGCATTAACATATTTATGCTTTTCCCGCATTTTACACTTTTTGAAAGCATGACGTAATGACGTAATGACGTAATGTACATAAATTGACACTAGCATGGCTTTCCCCTTAAAGTATAGCGCTTGAAAGTTATTCGAATTTGAGTTTCTTGACACTTTGCGTTTCTTCAAATATTTCGCGTTTCGTTGTTGACTTAAAAGACGCGCCGATTTGTGGCACTGTAGTTCTTCTTTTCACCAGCTTCTTTGGCAGAGCGCCTGGCATGTACTCAGACAAACAGAACGGTTTGTTAACGAGAGAATAATGCTGTTCGTCTTTCCGCTAGCTTCTTTGCCAGAGTGGCTGGCGAGTATTCAATCAGAACCAGTTGCTTTGTTGAAGTGAGAATAAATAGTTTTTTTTTTTTTGTGATACACATTTCTGATTAATAAAGAACTTTATCTGTCACACTTGGTTATCATAATACCCACAACCTCAAAAAAGCGATAATAGTAAGCGATGCCGATCCTATGCAAATGTCACAAAAATACTTATGCATATGTTTGTACTCGAGAACGCGAATAAATTCTCGAATATTGTCGTGTGAAACATCGAAAAATACAAAATGAACGGAACTGTAGGAGTTTTGCTATGTAAATAATTAATTCCGGTAAAAGGCAGTAATTTTGAAGGCTTTACATAGCCTGGCAACGGCGTCCAAACGATATCTATCGAAGCGGTTCAGGTAATTTTGAAGATTTATTATAGCCCAGCAGTGGCGTCCTCAATTATAATGACTGAAATTACGTCAAAAATTTCCACTTCCCATAAAATTACCATTTCTGACTGGCGCTTAAAATAGTGGCTTCCTCGATTATAATGAATGAAATTACGTCAAAAATTTCTACTTCCCATAAAATTACCAGTTTTGCCTGGCGCTTAAAATAGTAAAAAATATGGATAACCTTTATTGTATACTATACTCCCTGGTGAGTATTTAGATGTCTATTATGTACATATATCACACATAAAATACGAAAATGCAAAGCTGATCCAGTAAGCATACTTTACCATTTAAAACATTATTTCCTGCATTTTACATTTTCCTGCATTTTACACCATTTCACTGAAGTCCCCTGAAAAGCGTAAAAACGAGGTTCTACTGTATATGTGTTAGTGTCAGTCTGAGGCTACTGCTTCTAATTTTAACTGCCAAGATTATTGTTATATTTTAATTATTGGTGAAAGTTGTTGTTAGGGATGTTGGTAAAGTTGCGTAGGTACACTTTAACAGAAACATTGCCCCCCTCCCTCCCCTTTATTATTAACAAGTCATATTTACTGAAACTCATTTTGGACGTCCCAGACACTGAGTGATATTTCAAAGTTCTCTGCTGACATTGTCATTTCTGTCTGCATGTAAACAACTGTCAACACTGACCCTTTAATAAGAAGATCTGAGGCATGGCAAAATAATTAGGCATGATGAGGACAGTGTTCAGCGTAGTGATGCACACTTTGCTGAATTGATGCACACTGTTGAAACAGATCATATGTCCTTACCTATTTAACTGTAGTTTACCCAATCAAAGTAGACACACGTGATCGTCTTTATAACTTTTGTGGCCTCTGACAGGAATCCAGAAACTGTTATTGCCGTCTGTTGGTGTTCCTGCAGCCATGCCAGTGATGGCAATCGGTAGTAGTGTTGTGATCTTTAATTCTGACATTAAAAAATTGGCTGATGTACTCCATGGCTTTATGACTAGGGTAGAAAATATCTGCACTTGAGGATACTCTCCAGTATTTTCCATGTATATTAGTTTTAAAATATATTTTCTCCAAAGAAATACAATGTATAAGCCAGATAAAATGCATAAGGTTTTTTTGCTATTGTAGATATTCTGTAGTAGTAATGTAGTACTTTATGTGTAACACTCCTTTTCTGTGAACAGAATGTAATTTTAATAAAAAATAGAGTAGTGCATTATATGTGCTAAAATCCATTAAATTACAATTATTTGTTTAGTAAAAGTGTTTCCGCATGGCTGTAGTTGCAGTACAGTTGTTTATAGTGTACCTCAGAATAATTTATATACTCTAGTAATCTGCACACCCCCAAATTTTTATGAAGGAAATAAAGGAAAGAAAGAAAGAAAATGTGGATATGTGTAGATGAGGGTATTACCTGAGGATACCAACTGTCGGCTTTGAAAAGCACGCAAGGGCAGCTATCTTGAGATGTCACGTCTGTTATATTTTCGTAACGTATTACTGTGAAAACGTACTCACAGTAACACACACTGAAATGAACGCTTGTAGAATCTGAACAGTTATTAAATAAATGGAGCTGAGACTGGTATTACATGGTCATATACTTTGTCAAAGTTGATATGTCATGTATTTACATCAAAGATATTTGATACTGTAATAGGAAACTTTGACATCATCTTTCATCAAAGAAATATCATCAAATGTAGCGCCTTGCCATATATTTGATTATAAAAGTTGCTTGTCTTCTGTTCGCTGCAATGCAAAATGTAACTGCTATGATCAGTAGCATCACTGTTGCCAAACAACGTGTGCGTGTTTGAACATAGCTGCAACGCCATGCCGTAATTAACGTTTAACCCCAGTAGCAAGAAATCACTGTAAACTTGAAGTGCCAATACCGGTGTGGGTAATATGGTGGCACTGAACCGAATAATACCCAACTTAAGTATATAACATCCTTTATTACTCAGGAAGATGGTATCACAAGCAAATGCAAGTAGTCATTCTTATAACAACAATGCAACTGTTCGTACGCGCCAGCGGCGCTGCCAAAGAAACTGGCGGAAAGAGACGCTACTCTGCCACATCGCTTTGTGATGTGAGGAGACCCTTTACAGTAAAATTACTGATACATTGTGTCAGTGTCAAATTATATGCAGTTTTGATAATGGCCAAAGCAGCACACAATAAAAAGTGGTTATTATCCTCTTTCTTGAAATATGATGATCATAGTACTCCTTGTTAACACCACGACTAAGATTTATGTCTAAGAAATATTACGAATATTTGATATTTCTTTGTCAAAGATTTGATCGAAGATATTATCATGTAATACAACCAAAAGGGATCTGTTTTTTTAAAGCGGAGTAATACCCACCTAGTGTGTTTTGTTGTTGCAGATGGAGTAATACCAACCTAACTAAATTCGAGTAATCTGCGCACCCCAGTTTTTCGTTCATAAATTTGGAAAAAATATGCGCGGATTACTCGAGTATATACAGTATGGTACTTCAATCTAAGGGTTCCATCATTTACACTAATACAATTGAATTTCAAACAGAAGTTGGTGTTTGTTTGACACACAATGTATACCTACATAGTTACATAAAAATGTATGCCAAGAGTATCATAATTTTGGGCAGTTGGTTACAAGTTTTTCATTTAAAATTGTTTCCAGATTGATGAGGATGTGACAGTCCAGTTAGAAGATGGTACAATTGTTGATGATGAAGACTTCTTTCAGACAATTAAGGAACAGTCACTTCTCATTTTACTCAAGGATGGAGAAGAAGCTATTACAGGTATAAATAACAGCTTCATTTGTTGTATGAATCATGAATTATATGTGATTTGATTTAAATGTGTAACATGGAACACACTATAGTACTATGGAATAAAATTGTGTAACTTTTAAGAAATCAACAAAAAGAACACATTTTCTAGCTTCCTTTTCTGTGTAAATAATATTTGTCTCTTTGGAGAGACTCATCTATCCACAATAAATACAAATAAGTAGCCAAAAAATTTTGTAGAGGTCAATTATCTTCTCATACTGAAGACTGCTCATTCATTAGGAAGATTACTGGGGCTTTACTTGAAAATATCATCAAGAAGAATCACCTTCTTAGAATGGTCACTAATCAAGACATGGTGGCACAGTGGGGTGTCTGAAACCTAAGACATGGCAGTTGGATAATCATTGAAATATACAAGAGAAATGTTGCAGTTTCTCCTCTTCCAGAATTCAGCATACAGCAGGATACTTGTTCAAGTATATCAGGTCAGTTATGAAGTAATTTGGAAAGTACAGAATAGATTATTATGCAACATCGTAAAGAAATTCTGCTGGAGCGGGGGGGGGGGGGGGGGGGCGGCAAAGGTTTTAATAAATCGGCACTGAAGGTATTTGTGTCTTGGAACACAACTGTTAGAGTTTTACTTAAATTTCTCTAAAACCTGTGAAGGGTGTAAAATTGTTTTGTTAATGTTTGGTTTTGTGTTTTTCCATTGCTTGTCTCTGGAAGAAAGCTTGGGTTTTATGTGGGGCACTTAATTTTTTTTTATATTAGTTCTGTAGTGACTGTCAATCTAAAATGAAAATAACCAGTATTTCATCAAATTTTATTTGTTGCACTTCATGGAACTGATAGTTTCAAATATGTATTACCATCACCATAGAAAATTTTTCTAAGTACACCAGCAGCTGTGCTCATATTACTGTGTATTCTCTGGTACCAAGTTCATCTACTTTAGCTATCTAAAACTTATTGATGTTCTTATGTTGTTATGTTCTAACCATAATTGAAAAATATGATTTTCCTTACACATCATTAATGCCATGGTATTTTATTGAACTATTAGTAATAGCTTTGTGATGGTTCCAAGTGGACAGCTTGCACACAAAATCACACTTTTCAGTTCATGATTGCACACTCTGTTCTGAGTAGCTTAGTTTACATTATTCAGAGCCAGATGCTTTTAAGGCATGAAATTTTCACTCTGCAGTGGTAATTCACTCACATATTTGCAAAGAACAAAATAAATTTCTGATTTAGATTTTCATAACTTCTCAAAGACACTTCTTAAAAATATAAGAATGTATTAAGGTTTATAAGTGATTTTGTTCCCTATGCCCCTATATTGACCTAATGTACTACCTCTAAATGACATTGTTTATGTAGAACATTAAAGTGTTACTAACTCATAAATAGCAATGTGGTTTTGTAATCAAGTGTTTTAAAATACATTCGGATAAACTGCCACATAAAGATGTAATATGTTAATTGAAATTTTCTGTTGTCATTTACATCAAATTAAAATGTTTAAGTGGTCCTTGTTTATTTTCCTGCAAAATTAATCGTCAGACATACTGACATTTTTTATCTTTTGATTTCCACATTTTGAGATGATACTAAATAATAAGAAAACAAGAAAAACAATCTACATGAACATTTTGTGAGACAACTATTACAAGGGTAAATCTTTTCTTTTATATTTTTATACGGTCTCCATTGTCTGTTTCCCCAATCATAATCTTCTTCAAGGGACCAAGATTTCAACTATTCATTTACTCCATGGCAAATAGAATTTTTATTCCTGCTTCGCTCAATAAATTTTTGTATTGACTGTCAACCTATAATCTTCTGGTGGGATAAATATGTATAACTTTATACAAACCTATAATCTCCCATTTTCATATTTTGTTGTCATTATGTATAACATAACCATTTATATAGGTATTTCATTTTTGTTCTGTTAGTGGCATATATTCCTCTCTGCATTGTTTATGTGAGATTTCAAGACGAATTAAGTTTGTTTATTTCTGTTTTGGTTCATCATAATCTTTGAATAGGCTTTTACTGCAGGTTGTTGAATTATTACTGATATTCTTGGAAATAAGGCCATGGTCAAGGACATAATACTATGCCTGATGGTTGCTCTTCTACTACTGATGACATCTTTGGATGCTTTGAAGACCTTGCTGAACTGACGTAAGTATGAACCAGTGATTTGTCTGCAAAGCCTCTGAAGGTATGTTAAGCAGTGGAAGATGAAATGTCAGTACAAGAATTATATTGTGGACTAGGGCCTTATTCCCTTGAATATATCATATCAGCATTAATTCATGGTAATCTGTTTTACCTAAAAGCAAACTATCCTGCATACACGTGTGTAAGAAGCAGGACAAAAATTATTTTCCGCATTCATTGTTGCCATATACTAGTCCCATTCATCATGTTTACTACAAATGTAACTTCTTTCGTATAGTGGCACTTAAATACTCAGTTTACTTCTAACCACTTTGTAGTATCATTGGCCAACAGGAGTGCAACTACCGGCACTGTATGTATCGCATAACAGCTACACCTACATAGTACTCGAGAAGCTATCATACGGTACTAGGTGGAGGGTACCTCGCACCACTATTAGTCACTCCCCATTCTGTTCCACTTCCAAACAAAGTGGGTTTAAAAATTACTGTCTCTATGCCTCCATACAAGCACTAATTTCTATTATATTATATTTGTGGTTGGTGTTAATCGGCTCTAAATTTCCTCAGCAGTTTTTTCTGGTAAAGAAAGTCTCCTCTCAAGGGATTCCCTCTTCAATTCCTTAAATATATCTGCAACTGAACCTACCAGTAAGAAACCTAGCATCACACCTCTGAATTGCCTGTGTATGTCTTCCTTTAAACCGATCTGATGGGGATCTTGAACACTTGAACTGTACTCAAGAAAAGGTCCCACTGGTGTTCTGTACATGGTCTCCTTTTCAAGAGAGTCACATCTTCCCAAAATTCTCCCAACAAAGCAGAGTTGACCATCTGCTTTCTTCACAACTATTCTTACATTCTCATTCTTTCTCATTCTACAGCATTCTGCCTAGATATCTAATCGATGGGACTGTGTCAAGCAGTTCACTACTAATACAGTTTTCAAACACTGTGGTGTTGTTGTTTCTACCATCTCCATCACCTTAAATTTTTCTACATTGAGAGGTAGCTGTCATTCATCACACCAACTAGATATTTTGTCTAAGTCAGGCCTCTCCAACTCGATCACTTAGTGCTTGCGCACCCCAGTGCCGCGCCATGCAGCCCCGGTGCTTTTCTCCCACCACTCTTGCCTCGCCGTGTTGCAGCACGTGTGTGACAGAGGCAACGCAAAATTTTAGCATCAGCACAAAAGGTTCGGATTTATGTGTAACATTTTTTTCTTGCTTAATAGGAAGATTTTTTAAGCCTGATGGGAAACCACAATGCTTAACATAACACTCTACCATAAATATAAAAGCGCTGTCACAACATTCTGTAACACGTGAGGGTATTGAAGGAACAGGCAGAAGGGAACTGATTACTAAATTAAAAGCACTATTGCCACGATCTGAAGAGGCACGTCTGGTTTATTCTAAAAGAAAACCAAAAATATACTTTTTTGTAATTATGGCCATATCCAGGAGTACACAGTCATTACATAAAAATTTTGAAGATAGGTTTGAAGAAATTAAAGTTCACTCAAAAGATTTTATGATGCCTCTTTCTCTGCACACAGAGGATGTCCCATCCAGTCTCAAAATTGAGCTGTCAGAACTGTAGTACAATTCAGTTTTGCCAGACTGCTATTACCATTAGTCTACAGCAGTGATTTAAATTCCTTTATATAAAGGCTTTGATGAACAAGAATTCCTGAGGATTCATGTCCTTTCCCTAAAATGTGTTGCAATGTTATGAGCAACATTCCTTTGTGAACAAATGTTTCCAATTATGAATATTAATGAAACAAAAACAAGGTCAAGTTTAATGAATCGTAAGCTGTATTTCCAATTGTAACTGCCAAAACTATTGTACCTAATATGAAAAAAATTTGTTTCTTCAATGCGATGCCAAAGAGCAACAAAGAATGTTGAAAATCAGTATAAAATAAGGAGCGCAATAAAATTGTTCTTTCTCCCTATAAACAAAAATTGGCATTATTATTATTATTATTATTATTCGTTTTATCATACATCCTTGGGGCACTTAGGATGATACCCTTGTCTCTGATAAACACTCACTGTAGAGGACAACATACTGGATACCGTTACTTGAAAAGTCTTCGATCCATACACATATTTGGGAACTTATTCAATATGCTTTTACATTCATTGACAATCTGCAGTGTTGCACTGTGTTAAATAGCTTTCGGAAATCGAGGAATATCCATAGATTCATCCATAGCTTGCAAGATGTGTGAGAAAAGGGCAAGCTGTGTTTCACATGAATGATGATTCCTAAAGACATGCTGATATATGGGCAGAAGCTTTTCTGTCCTGAGGATATTTATTATATTCTGTATCTAACTTATGTTAACAACGAAACTTACTGGCAGATTAAAACCGTGTGCTGGACTGGGATTCTAACCCCGGACCCTTGCCCACAAAAGGCATTTCAGCCCACACTCCTCTGCTGATTGGAAATATTGCCGTGAGTATTCTGATGGAACGCGTGGTGCCGTGGTTAGCATCGCGGATAGCTGTGCTTGCAGTTCAAATCCTGCCATGAGCAGAAAAAAAAAATCATTTCTTTCTACTTATTATTTCTATATTTCTAGAATGTTCTACATGTTTCTTATGTTTGACTTACATGTAAGTCCCAGAAAATTATTTCTATGTATAAATAATGGAGCACTCCAAGCAGGAGTCACTCTGTACTGAGTGTACATTTGTGTTAGCAATAAACGTGTTCTGAGTGTAAAGTGCTGTGCTCTATTAACGACCAGCCTTTGAATTCTGGACCACCTGCAGTTTGCAACGTGACACTTTCTGGTAGAGGTGCCAGGTAACCTGCAATACATCTGCATCATTGTGGCTCCGATTAGGCAGCATAAGAGCAGTCGCCTACACGGACAAGAACCGCAATACAAAGGGTACACTGACTAACTCCGTCTAAAGGTCCATGTTGTCAAAAGACGCATGGATACGAAAACAGTGGTTAGCCAGCTGCACATCAGACATCCATTGGTGTTCTCTGGAGACGCTGGACAGGGCCCAAACAAGTGGCTGAAAGGATTCGACTGAGTTGCCAAGTATAATAGGTGGGACCACATTATATACTTGGCAAACATATATTTCTACCTGGATGGGATGGCTTAGCAGTGGTTTGAAAGTAACGAAGACAAGCTCAAAAGCTGGGAAAAATTCCAGACAGAACTTAAGAAAAAGTTTGGAGACCACCAGCAACAAGTATGTTTATCAGAAGAGCAATTGAAGAACAGGGTCCAATGACCTGGTGAGTCAATGCAGTTGTATACACAGTGAATCACCTAACACTTGCACTGCAAATGCAAATAAAATCAGTGTGGTGTGAAGAGCATGAAGGAACTGTCTATAAGGCATCAAACAAGTAGCCACATAAAAGTGCACTAGAAAGTGTATTTTTATGCAAACATACAGTTTTTAAACTGGAACAGTGCATGTAGACATCAAGACACTAAAAGTAGGGTGCACTAGATTATCAGTAGTGTTTGTTGAAGGATTCTAGTGCAACTCGTTTACGAGATATCTTCTGAAACGTTCTCACACTGACACTTGTACAATACCTGTGGTAACATACACTAAAGAACAACATAAGTGCATATACTAGATATGTGGATTCCAACCAGTAACGTGACAGATTTCCATCACAGGTTGTGTTCAAAATGATCACCAGCAGCAGAAATACACGCTCTGTCTGGTATGAAACGACAGCTGCACACATGCTAGCGGATATGTCCGAGCAGGCTGCAGTAATACGCCATTGCATACCATTGTGTGTGGTTGGTATGTTCTTGTAGACAGCATCTTTCAGCTTTCCCCACAGAAAAAAATTCTACAGGCATCAAATCAGGGGAACAGGTGGGCCAAGGTACAGGTCCTCTGTGTCCAATCCATCGATTTGCGAACAATTCATCAAGACATGCTGTAGTAATTTGTGCACTATGGGTTGGACAGCCATAATGTTGGTACCATAGATTCCTCCTAGTCTGCAGAGGAATGTCTTCTAGCATCTGTGGAAGATTGTCTGTTAGAAGGCTGCGATACTTGTGTGTGGTCAGTGTTCCATCTATGAAATACAGGCCTATGAGCTGCTGGTTCACTATCCCATACCACACATTTACACTCCATGGACGCTGACGGCCCACCTCTCGAAGCCAAGAGGGAGTGTCAGCAGACTAATAGTGCATGTTTCTGCAGTTTACCTGGCCATGATTGGTAAATGTGGCTTCATCATTCAACAAGATACATGATACATCTGGAGTATCCTGTTGTAAAGCTCATCTACAGAACCTAACACAATTCTCAAAATCGTTTCCATGCAGCTCTTGATGGACAGAGATGTGATAGGAATGGAACCTATGTTGATGCAGAATGCGTAGGACACTTGGCTGACTCATGCCACTTTCTCGTGCAATTGCGCGGGAGCTGACATGCGGATCAACTGCAACAGCAGCGGGAACATCAATTTCCCCTTTGTTTTTCGTCACTTGTTTCCTTCTGTTACACTACCACTTCCACATAACTGGTTGAAGAGGATGATGAATAACTGCCGAGATGGCTGATGTCTATTGGGATATCTTGCCGCATACACCGTACAAGAGCAAATGGCATTCTTTCTACACTCTCTGTACACCATGAGCATGTCGGTTTTTTCTGCATTTGTTAAACCCATCGCGATCCACAGTGCACTGAAGGAACACACAAGCACGCTGTAAGCAAACATAACATCATCATACCTAGCAACTATGCAGGTTGACTGGCGCACGCAAATGTCGGTGTGGGAACATTTCTAAAGACGATATCTCGTCAACAACTTCCACTAGAGTCCTGCAACAAACACTACTGATATTGTAGTGCACCCTACTTTTAGTTTCTTAATGTGTACAGGCATTGTTCCATTTAAAAAACTTTGTTTGCATAAAAAATACACTTTCTAAGTAATATTACAATCTGTTGGCTAAAAATATGTACCCTTGACTACCAATCCATTCTATGAAAACCACACATCAATTGCACTTTACGTTTCCGCAATATTTGAAGTGCAAGTGTTAGGTTATGCACCCTGAATACAGAGTGTTTTGGCCCTAAGTCACATAGTTAACCCAGATATAACAAAGGCCTGATGAAGGGCATTGCAGAAGACACTTACCAAACTCTTCTGTTAAGACGTTTCAACGATCCAAGAGTTTATCCAATGGTGTCAGAAAATGGAAGAGTTGCAACAGAGGAGAGTTGGACGAAAGAAGTATGACAGACTCCCAAATATATTCCCTATGGCCCTTGTGGAAGAGCAGCATAACTTTGCTTCTCTCATATGACAAATTGTGAGAAGAATTACAGCAGTTTATGGCAGTCAGGACTGTTAAACCAAGTGATCACCAGATCATGGCCATGGATGTTGATCCTGTATGTCATGAGGGAGCTGACACTGCTGAGGAAGAGGTATTTCAAACATTAGCGCCTTTCAGCCCCATCAGTTGCACCTGACGTGAAGAATGGCCTCTCCCTAATATGACTTATACCGAGCTGCCAAACAGCAATCCAGGAACCGACCAAAGTGGCCACAACCAAATCCTCTGGCAGCTATGACACCTCGCAGGAGGACATTTATTTGGAGGATAGGAGACAACACGCCATTGTGTTTTCACTATGGGCTTCCTGGACATGTCGGACAATACTATAGGGAGAGAACATGACTATTTGACAATTATTATGCCACAAGATGCCAAACATCGGAGCAGTCCTTTCAATGTCAGTCAACTGCAGATGATTATGGTCGACCTATGGGGCAAAGCCCGTTGCTGTATTCTGTATCTGGTCGCTCTTGAACCCACAGCTTTCATTCGCCGGTGGCTTATAGAGGTACCAGCCACTTGCCTAGCCGCTGTGTTCAGGAAAACTAGGCGAGACGACCATCTACGACGGTGAGGCCACCGCAGATGAAAGTCCTCCATGGACAACAGGCACTAAGATGTCAGGGAAATTTCATTGACATCATCATCGACGGCCAACTTGTTGATTCAGGAGCTTTCTTCTCTGTATTGTTGAATGACTACCACCGCAAACTAAAGAGGATAATGAATGTTCTGTGATACAAGAGGAACTGTAATGAAGGTCCCAAATGGAAAGTATGGCCGGCCGGCAGCAACATGTGTTGCTAGAGTAACTATCAACAACACAGCGCAGCCATTTGAATTTGTTGTTTTAACAGAATGTAGCCATAACGTCATCCTCGGATGGGACTTCCTTCAGGCATCCCAGGCTGTCATTGACTGTGGAAGACCTGAGCTGCAAATTGAGGAAGCCAATCCATCCTCCCCTGGGAGGATGTTTGCTGTCGAGAATGTTGAGGTTCCGCCGTTAACAATGAGAAAAGTTTCTCCGCAGCTCAAATGACCAGCATGTCAATCACAAAAAGCTAATCAGTATAATGAAGGAAATCTACACACCAGTGGCTATCATAAGCATTACAGGTGGTCAAGAACTTTGGAACAATAAATTTTCATGAGCAATTGCAACTCATTCCTAAAGGAATGAGTATTGGGACAGCAGAACCAGTCCATGATGGTGAGCTCAATGTCGTCAATGAAGTCTCAGGCTCTGCTGCTACTGTCGACAACATACTGGAGGAAACTATTATGGAATTGAATATAGGGTCAGGTCGGACCCAGGAACGTCAGTGTGTGTTAACATTCATTTTCAGGAGTATTCCAGGCCAGGCAGGAGAAGAGCCAGATGAAATGGCGCATGATAAAACACTGTATCAATACTGGTGCTCATCCACCAATTAGCCAGCATTTGTGCAGTGTGTCGCCAGCTGAAAGACAGATAATTCAGGAAGAAGTGGAGAAGATGTTGCACGATGACATTCTTCAACCTTCAAAGAGTGACTGGTCGTCTCCGGTGGTCCTCGTGAAGAAGAAGGATGGCACATGGAGTTTCTGTGTCGTCTATCGGCGGCTGAACAAAATCGCGAAGAAAGATGTCTACCCATTGCCGCGCATAGACGACACCTGAGACTGCTTGAAAGGAGTTACATACTTCTCAACTATGGACATGCAGACAGATTACTGGCAAATTGAGCTTGACGAAGCTGGCAGAGAGAAGACGGCTTTTATTACACCTGACAGCCTCTATGAATTCAAGGTCATGCCATTTGGACTATGTAATGCCCCAGCCACATTCGAACGCATGATGGATAACTTGCTTCGACACCTTAAATGGACACCGTGTCTTTGTTACCTAGATGACATTGTCATTTTCTAAAGGACATTTTCAGAACATTTAAGCTGCCTGTCAACTGTGTTGAGGTGTGTTCAGACAACAGGACTCTGCCTCAACCCAAAGAAGTGCCTCTTTGTTGCCAAAGAGATAAAAATCCTGGGGCACCTAGTGAACGAAGATGGTGTCCGTCCTGATCCAGATAAAGTAAGGGCAGTCATCGAATTTCCAACTCCTCAGCACATCGGTGAGGTGAGAAGTTTCCTCAGGCTGTGCTCATTCTAGTGTTATTTCGTAGAAGATTTTTGTAACAAGGGACGTTCATTACAAGAACTTCTGCAGTGAAACGCCAAGTTCTACTAGGATGAGACGAAAGATATTTCCGGGTACTTAAGGAGGCTCTAACCTATGCACCAGTTGTAGTTTTATACAACAAAAATGTGGAATCTGAACTTTATACAGATTATGGGATTGGTGCAGTGCTTGTACAAATTCAGGAAGGTGCTGAACATGTTATAGCCTATACATCAATAGTTCTCTCAAAGTCTGAGATAAACTACTCTACAACCGAGGAGGAGTATCTCTCCTTTATCTGGGCTATCAACAAGTTCTGGCCAGATTTATTCGGTAAACCATTCAGCGTTGTGACAGACCACCATTCTTTGTGTAGGCTGACCAATTTGAAGGATCCTTCAGGTTGACTAGCACGATGGGCAGTAAGATTCCAAGGGTCCGATGTCACAGTAGTATTCAAAAATGGGTGCAAACACAAGGATGCCGACTGCCTTTCGAGGAATCCATTAGCTGAACACAAGAGCATGGATGAAATTTCAGCCCTCACTGAGTTAGGTGTCATCAACAGCTGAGCAGAGGAAAGACCCAACATTATTACAAACCGTAGAGGCTTTGGAGAAAGGGGGACCAATCAAAGGAGAGTTTCAACTTATAAATGGGACATTGTATAAGAGCAACTATGATTCACTGGGCCCCAAATGGCTACTGGTTGTTCCAGCTCATTTCTGGCCAGCTATTCTCAAGTATTTCCAAGATTCTCCAATACCTGGTCATCTGGGATTTGTGAAGACCCTAGGCGGAATCATATCCAGGTATTATTGTCAATGTCTCTAACAATCTGTGAAGCACTATGTCAGTCACTGTAAGGGTTGTCAGAGATGGAAGCATGTGCCGCAATTACGTCCAGGTCATCCGGTACCAATTCCACCTGCAGTAGCTCCATTCCACCGTATTGGAATCGACCTTTTAGGTTGTTTACCAAAGTGGACAACCGGTAACCGATGGATAATAGCCTGCACTGACTATCTAACCCACTACACTGTCACCAAACCTGTGCCGTCTGAAGAAGCTCCAGAGATTGCAGAATTCCTAGTAGAGGACATTATTTTGAAGCATGGTGCACCACATGTGATGATATCTGATCAAAGAAAAGTATTCATGTTCAAAACTAGTATCAGAGGTAATGTCACATTGCGACATTGCCCACAGAATAACAACTGCCTATCATCCTCAGACAAATGGTCTTACATAACGTTTTAACAAGCAGATATGCTGTCGATGTTGAGCAGAAGGATTGAGATACAATACTGCCAGTCATAACAGTTGCTCATAATACAGCAAGGCAAGACACCACAGGCTTCACATAATTTTTCCTGCTCCATGGTCGTGAAGCTGAGTCAACAATGGATGCACTGTTTCTGTTCCAACCAGACGACACTCGGGATGGCTATGTGAAACAGCTCATCACCTGGGGCAAATAAACAAGACAGCTGGCTCGCATATAGACACTAGACACCCATGAGAAGGACCGCCACCGGTATAATGACAAGCACCAACCTGTTGCATACAGCCTAGGAGATCTGGTATAGATTTTTACCCCTGTACAGATAGTTGGGCTATCAGCAAAGCTACTGAAATGATACTATGGTCCATATCATGTCATACGCCACCTGTCAGATGTCATGTACAAAGTCAGATTATGAGTCACCCTCAAAACGACAAAAACGGAGAGACATTGTTCACTTCCTTGGTATGAAGCCTTACCACGATGACAAAGAGCAGATAGAAATGGCTTCTTGTTCTAGGATTCTAACGGCCGCTATGATAATGATAAAGCCATGGCAGGAGGGTCTGTTGCTGCTAATCGTCACTCAAGGAAGGCGTGCAGACAGAATGGAAGAATTCTTTGGAACTGCCATCACAAGATCAAGATCCAGGACACTGCAGCTGGCTCCAAAGGGAACCTGACAGCGGGTCGCTGTTCATTTAGGAAGGGGGAGCAATGCCGTGAGTTTTCTGACAGAATGCGTGGCGCAGTGGTTAGTGTTGCAGATTGCTGTGCTGGTGGTGTCCGATTCAAATCCCGCCACTGGCAGAAAAAAAATTTTCTTTGTATTTACTATTTCTAGAATGTTCTACGTGTTTCTTATGATTAATGTACTTGTAAGTTCCAGAAAATACTGTATACATATAAATAGAGGAGCACTCCAATCGGGAAGCAGTCTGTTCTTAGTGTATGCTTGTGTTAGGAATAAACCTTTTGTAAATATGAAGTATTGTGCTCTTTTTAATGACCCACCGACTTGCAGTGTTCAACGTGACAATATCATCAAGAATGGCCAACATGCCTCCAGTCAATAATTGACTTATGTGCTTGCATTCATTTAATGTTAAATGCTTTTTGTTGCTAACTAAGAAAATACCTGTTCTATAATACTAGAGACACTGCTGAGGTTTCAAATGGGCTGCATAATTATCAGTAAAAGAACATGACCCTACCAATTTACTGTTTCAATAGAATGTAGTCGCCGGCCGCGGTGGCCGAGGGGACTGAGGCGCTTCAGTCACGGTCTGCACGGCCACTACGGTCGGGGGTTCGAATCCCCCCTCGGGCATGGATATTTGTGCCGTCCTAGTTCATAAGTAGTTTGTAAGTTTAGGGACTGATGACCCCATAGTTAAGTCCCATAGACTCTACAAACATTTGAACATTTGAATTTTAGAATGTAGTCATTGTGCCATTTTTTTGATTAGATTCCACAAACAATAATAGACTGTGAAAGATGGGAGTACTGCATTGACAAAGCTACTACAAGAAATATACTCAAACATTACTCTGGACATTTGTTTGAATTTGATGATGATTGTATCCTGCTGTCACCAATGAGATGAGTCATAGTCATCAGTATAGATGATCAATTAAGCTGTGAAGCTTGTCAGTTACCAAAAGCTACATAAGAAATCTATGTGCCAGAAACACTCATATGTATTGCTGGTAGTAGGGAGAACTTTGGATCAATAATTGTAATAAGCAGCCATAACTCATCATTAAAGGTATACTGATCAGACACACACTTGTGGCCACGTACTTACTATTAATATAAACCCATTATTTAGGTGATATCTGCATCACCCGATGAGGAATAAATACTAGCCAGCATTAATGAGTGTGCTTTGCACATGTGTAATGGAGATGGGGTGCAACCTGTCTTATGTTGGACAGAGGGCAGATTGTGATGGCCCTGAGGCTCGGCATGAGCATTTCAGAAACTGAATGACACTTCATTTGCTTGAGGAGTGCTAAGGAGAGTTTCTTCAACAAGTGGCAAAACCAAGGTGAAACCACATCCAATTGTCAAGGGGTTGGTTGGGCCCGGGGGATCTTGGCTTAATTGCCCAAGTCAAGAGGACGGTACAAACCTGTATTAAAAAAAAACACACACCTCAATCTCAAGGTGTGGTACGTGCCGAGGAGATGCTTGGCTCTTGAGGTTGAACAGTCACTAGCGAGCAACCTCTGAGGAACCTGCTGCACCTCAGTTGTATAAGGCTTACCCAGGCAAGCGGGGCTCTGCCTGGGCGGATGTATAGTTCCCTAGCTGCTCACGGGACGAAAATGAAACAAGCAAATAATAGCGTAGCTGGTCACAAAACCAGCGTCTCTAAGCGGGGAAAAACTGACTTCAATGCCACGTGATACGACCCTAAATTGTTCCAGGCCCTGGCCACACCATGGGAGGAATGACGGGCACTCAGCCAATCAGAGCCATATTCGCCCCAGTACCTTGTCTGTGCCTGTACTGATGGAGAATCATTCCAGTCGACCAAGCTGCAGTTCTTTGTTGAACAGCTCAAAGATAAGTTTGGCGAGGTAGTGTCTTTTTCAAAGATGAGAATCGGGGCTGTTGTGGTACAGGTGGCATCTTCAGAACAGTCAAACGAATTACTTGCCTGCGAGAAGCTGGGTGATATTACTTTGAGTATCACACCCCACAAGACGCTCAATATGGTCCAGCGTCTGATATACCATTGCAATCTCCTGTCCCAGACTGATGATGAGTTGCGAGTAAACTTGCAGCGCCGAGGTGTACACTTTGTCTGCCAGGTATATAGGGGACCAAAAGATCAGAGGGTTGCCATCGAGCTTTGATTCTGGCGTTTGAAGGTGACACACTGCCTGAAAAGGTCAAGATAATGATATACCACTGTGATGTAAAACCATATGTCCTCCCCTCTATGCGGTGTTTCAGGTGCTGCAAGTTCGGGCACATCTCCTCCCGATGCACTTTCAGCCAAACCTGGAGGGAATTTGGGCGTCCAGCACATCCCGACACCCCCTGTACACTGTCTCCACTTTTCGTGAATTGTGGGCAACTCCATCTGCCATGCTTGCCAGCCTGTACAGTCTTACATCGGGAACAGAAGATAATGGGGATTAACACTCTGGACCGGTTGACCTACTCTGAGGCATGGAAGAAATATGAGCCACTGCACCCCGTGTGTATGACGACATCCTTTACTGCTGTAACGTCGACACCAATTCCCTCAGGAATGACGGTATCACCAGTGCTCCGTCCATCTGTGGGCCCTATGGGGCATCAACCATCCACTGCCCCCTTGTTTAGTGGGGGCCCCCATATCCCAGCTCTTCCCCCAACACCATTTGTGGGGGCAATTTCATCCCCACCATCGGGGACATCAGTTCCCATTACCCAGCCGGAGAAGCGGCAGGCTTTCCCAGCACCTCTTGCCAGGAAGGGGTTCCTTGGAACACTCCCTTCCGAGGCTCCTACAGGTGGTATGGAGGATCCCGGCCAGCGGTTGCAGACCTGAAATTTCCAGCTCAGCGAGCTTCCTGCTCTGTGTCAAGCCCTACAACCTCTCCTGGGAAGTCCTCTCAGCCCTTGAAACCCAAAGGGCAGTGAGAGGCACAGAGGGAAAAGAAGAAGAAGGCAAAAGAGCCTTCAGGGGCTCCAAAGCCACCTCCTGCTACCTCTGCCACTGTCTCTGAAGATGAGGTGGAGATCCTTGTGTCCCCAAGGATCTCGCCCTCATCGGATCTCTAGAACCAATGGTTCTCGACAATGTTGACTCTGTCCAATTGGCATCAGGTGATCGTTCGACTTGACATCTTTCTCTCACCCATCATGGCTTTTCGGCAAAGAAAAAATATAGTTCTGCAGTGGAACTGTGGCAGTTTTTTCAACCGTCTAGCCAAGTTGCAACAGTTGTTATGCCGTTTCCCTATGCTGTGTTTGGCTCTACAGGAAACTTGGTTTCCTGTTCAGTGGACCCCAGCCCTTCGTGGCTACTTGAAGAAATGTGCCAACTGTAACAGGGCCTCTGGCAGTGTCTGTCTATACATCCTTATTACTGTCCCGAATACTGCTGTGCCTCTCCACACAACTCTTGAGGCCGTTGCTGTCCGCATTCAGACCATACAAGAATTCACTATTTGTTCAGATACCTTCCTCCAGATGGGGATGTCTCGCCCACTGATCTTGCTGCCCTGGTTGCACAGCTCCCCCCACCGTTTCCCCTTTTGGGGAACTTAAACGCCCATCATCCTCTCTGCTGCTAAGACCACTGTTCCAACCACCACTGGCTCACCTCGTCGAAAATATGTGCTTTGGTGGTCACAAGAGATCGCCGAAGCCACCTGGGATCGACAAAGGGCACTCCAGTGCCACTAGCGTCATCGCACCATGGATCAACTGATTGCCTTTAAACAGCTCCAGGCCTGAGCTCGACGGTTTATCCGACAAAGTAAGCAGGATTGTTGTGAGAGGTACGTCGCCTCTATTGGATCTACCCTCTATTGCCTCCCCTTCTCGGGTGTGGACACAAGTTCGTGGCCTTCTCAGGTATCGCCCACCCGCAGGAATCCCCCGTCTTCACTTACAGAGTACTGTCTGCACAGACCTGATTGCTGTTGCCGAGCATGTGGCACAGCATTATGCATGAATCTGTTCGACTGAAGCTTACAGTGCAGCCTTCTGCACACTAAAAGAAAAAGTTGAGCGGAAGCCACCGTCACTTCACACACGTCGCCAGGAGCCATACAATGCACCCTTTAGCGAGTGGGAGTTTCCAGTGCTCCTGCCCTGTTACCTTTCCAAGACCAGATCGTATCCATAGCCTGTTCCTCCAACATCTTCCTGTGGACGCTCAGAAGCAACTGCTTGCCTTGTTTAACCATCTCTGGGCAGAAGGTGTTTTCCCCTCACAATGGTGGGAAAGCACCATCATCCCAGTGATAAAACCTGGCCCTGACTCACAGGTGGCTGATAGTTACTGTCCAGTCAGTCTCACCAATGTTGTATGCAAACTCCTTTGAATGTATGGTGAGTCAGTGGCTTATGTGGATCCTCGAAGACCGGGGACTATTTGTTGCACAACAAGGGGACTTCTGTCAGGGCTGCTCCACAGTTGTGTCTTTGGAGTCTGCTGTACATACAGCTTTTACCTGATATGAAAGCCTTGTTGCTGTATTTTTCGATCTACGGAAAGTGTACGACACAACCTGGTGCCACCACATACTGGCTACATTGTATGACTGGGGCTTACAGGGCCCACTTCCAATCTTTATAAGGAATTTGCTCTCCCACCACTTTTTCAGGGTTAGGGTTGGTGCCGCTCTTAGTTCATCGCACATTCAAGAGAACAGTGTCCCACAGGGCTCCGTTTTCAGTGTGCCTCTATTTTTAGTCACCATAAACGGGCTTGTCATGGCCATTGGGTCATCTGCATGTTTGCTGAAGACTTTTGTCTCTATTTTAGTTCTGCTAGTATTAGCATCACTAAGCGGTGGCTACAGGAAGCCATCCGAAAAGCAGAATCATGGGCCTCTGCCCATGGTTTTCAGTTTTCAGCACAGAAAACCCGCATGATGCACTTCTGTCACCGCCAGGCAGTTCACATGGATCCTGAGCTGTATGTGGGTGGTGAATTGCTCCTTGTCAAAGAGTCGCATCAGTTTCTTGTAATGGTATTTGACAACAGACATGCGTGGGAGCCCCATCTGCGTCAAAAATTCTGGCGACATCTCAATATTCTCCGCTGCTTGAGCCATACTGCTTGGGGACCTGCCCGTTCCACCCTCCTGCAGCTATACAAGTCCTTGATACAATCAAGGCTTGATTACAGGAGCCTGGTATGTGACTCTGCAGCACAGTCAGCATTGCGGATCCTGATCCCATCCACCACAGTGGTATCCAGCTGGTGACTGGGGCTTTCCACACAAGCCCTGTGCCAAGTCTTCTTGCTGAAACAGGGATCCGTCCATTACACTTTCGCCGACAGCAGCTTCTCGCTAGTTACCTTGCTTGAGTCCATGCTATGCCACACCATCCGAATCGCAGGCTTTTGTTTCCGACTTACCCATCCTTCTCCACCACGTCGACCTAGATCAGGTCTTCTGATGGCAATCCGGGTTCATACGCTCCTTTTCTCACTACAGTCCCTACCTCTCCCTGCCACTTTCTCCTGCCCATCCTGTATCCCTCCTTGGTCGATCCCCTGTTTGAAGCTCCACCTGTAATTGTCCTGTGACCCTAAGGTGATGCTGATGATGCTCTGTCGCATGTTTCTGGCCCTTCTTGATACTTTCCATGGCGCAGAAGTAGTCTATACTGATGGCTCCCTGGTAGATGACAGTCGGTTATGCCTTTGTTCACAGTGACCACACAGAACAACAGTCCCTGCCACCTGGTTGTAGCATTTTCACTGCTGAACTGATTGCCTTCTAAAAACATGCCTCCCCCCCCCCCCAGAAATCGTATGTCGTATGCAAAGACTCCCTTAGTGGCTTGCAAACCCTTTACAAGTAATTCTCTTCCCGTCCATGAGTGCAATCCATTCAAAATGCCATCGCTTCACTCGGCAAGTCAGGCTGTTTGTTGTACTTCGTTTGGACCCCCGGCCACATTGGCATCCCGGGGAATGAGTGTGTCGATCAGCTGGCTAAGCTAGCCACCACTGCTTCTCCCCTGGATATTGATATCCCAGAATGGGATATCCAATTGGATTTACACCACGAGGTGTTTGAGGCTTGGAATGCACAATGGGCAACACTGGGCAAGCCCAACAAGCTCCGTGCGATCAAGTCCTCTATGGTCCCCTGGAAGTCCTTCCTCAGGCCTCCCCGTAGGGACTCTGTTGTTCCATGTCGCTTATCTGTTGGCCGTATGTGGTTGACACATGGCCACCTTTTACTTCAAGAGGGGCCCACCGAATTGCAGCTGTGGCAATTTGTTGAGAGTGGTCCACATCCTGTCGGACTGTCTGCTTTTAGCCGCCTTGCGGCAATCTTTTAACCTACCTACTGCTCCTGCCTCGACTTTAGCTGACAATGGCTCAATGGCTGACCGTGTTTTAGGTTTCATATGCGCAGCTGGATTTTATCGTTCTATTTAGTGGTGGGCTCGTTTGCCTGGTATCTCAGGTCCCCACCCCCTCACCTTTTACTCTCTTGTCTCTCTTACTTCTACCCCTGTATTGTACCTCCAGGTTTTTAGTCTGAGCAGAGTGACTTGTTTATCCTGTATTTGTTTGTGATGAGCCAGCCAGTGTTCTCTGCTCTATTTTAGCTGAATTCAACACTTGGTCTCTCCTATTCCTGTTTTCTTCCATGGTGTTGAGAGTGTCAGGTTCATTGGCACTGTGTGCCCCTTATGCCTCTCTTCTGGGTGTCTAGCTCTATTTTACTTTTTTTCCTACTTGGCTGTATTGTCTTTGGTAGGAACAGGGGACTGATAACCATGTAGTTTAGTCCCCTCAAAACCCCCAAAACAACAGCTCCTTGACACCTTTAGTGCAAGATGGCAAGCAGGTGCCAACTCAATAATGCTGTGGGGAAGATTATGTAGCCATCAGTGGCTCCAATGGAGCTTGTGCAAGACACCATGATGAAGAAGAAGCATCATACACTGGTTGTAGACCATGTATACATCTTCATGGTGCTCATGTTTCCCAACAAAGGTGATATTTTTCAACAATATAATGCACCAAGTCACAAGTCCAGGAATTTGATGGGATGTTTCAAGGAATGCAGTACCGAGTTACATTGATTTCCTGGTCACCCAACTTGTCAGATGTGAACACAGTTGAACACATGTTGGCTGTGAGTGACATGGATCAGAGCTCATCCCCCCCCCCCCCCAAATCCCAATAATTTACAGGACTTTCGTGATGCGCATGAAGATGTAGTGATAACTCCCTTCAGTGACCTAGGAAGGCCACATTACTTCTATGTCAACGTGCTTTACTGTGTGGAAGTTGCCATGTGGTCTAAGCTGCCTTGCTGTGGCTTTTGCATCTGCTCCCTGTCGGAGGTTCGAGTCCTCTCTTGGCTACGGTTGTGTGTTTGTGTTATCCTTAGCATAAATTAGTTTAAGTAATTTGTAAGTTTAAGGACTGATGACCACTGCAGTTCACTCCCATAGCTTTACAAACATTTGAACATCAACATGACTTTGCTATTCACAGCCAATGGTGGACATGCTGGCAATTAATGGTCATCATGTCTGGCTGATGAGTGTATGTTTATAGGGTGAGCAGAAACAGTCTAGGGTGGATAGTTTATTACAGTTGATGAAGAATCTTGCCCCCCATTACCACTATTGTAAAGGAGGAAGATACTGTCAAATTGTCTATGGGATCTCACCTGATAGATGAGCAATGTCGGTCAGCTTCGGACATTCTGTGCCAACTTTCGGATGCTTCCAGATCTAGAGTGGATGAAAGAAAGACCAAGCAGTTGAGGTAAAACACCTTATCAACCATGGGAATCATCCACCAATTACCTAGCACTTGTGTAGGATTTGGCAAGCTGAATGAGGTGTAATGTAGGAGGAAATGAAATATATGCTGTTTGGCGATATTTTTAACCTTCATTGTGCCCCTTGTGAAGAAATAGTATGGCATATGGTGTTATGGTATTAAGTAATAACGACTGAACAAAACCAGAAAAAAAGTCCACCCACTGCCACCGTGTGTTGACGACTCCTTTGACTGCTTGAAAGAAGCAATAATTTCTCAACTCATTGCTGTCTCAAGTACATTTATTTTATTTATTTAGCATATGGGTATATCACAGGTTATTTGTAATTGTTGTGTACATAAAGACAAAGGATGAACAATACAATACAATATGATGGAAACACTCATAATAACAATAATCATAAAATTTACAAAAAAATCTATATTACAAAAACATTCAACTGACTCTTTTGTTGCAACTAGGAAATTGGATTGGTTGTCTGATCGGACATTCCTCCATTATGTGGTTGTTGGTTTCTCTTTCATCTCCACAATCACACTTTGGGGAGGGTACTTTTCCCCACCTGGAATGTGAATCAGAGCACCTGCTGCAGTTCGTCTTTATTCCATTGAGTGTGGCCCATATTAGTCTTGGTGGGTGCAGGGCTGATTTAGAGTTCTCTCTGAAAGTGTGACACCTATATATTTTGGGTTTTCAAAGTAGATCCTAAGTTGGTAGTTGGCCAAATTGTTCTTTAAGTTGGAAGCATGATGATTTAGTTTTGGCAGCATTCGGCTGCAATCTCCATTCTTGGAAATATCTCCAGAGTTTAGCCAGGTCGTTTCTTAGAATTTGCTCAGTACTCTATAATTCTTTATGACTTGTAGCAAGTGTTCAGTCATCTGCATAGCCGAACATCTGTGATGTGGTATCAGGCATGTCTGCTATATAGAGGCAGAAGAGGAGGGGGGCCAGCACCGATCCCTGTGGAAGGCCATTGTTCATATTCATCCTGCTTGTTCTGCAGGTATATGTTGTTGTATTGTTTGGCTGATCCTGTTATGTAGCAACCTTTCAAGAGGTTCGTGGATCATCTTTAGAAGTGCAATTGGGCAGTAGTTCTTTTGTGTGTCGTTAGCTTTCCCTGATTTTAAAATTGCGACTCTTTTTGCCCTCTTGAGTTGGTGGGGAACTTTCCTGTCGGATGGATGTCTGAGAAAAACTTTGCAAGCCATTTTCTGGTAAATTTGCTTTAAAAATGTAGCATGGCTGGCATCAAAGCCAGGGGCTTTTTCCGTTTTCATTTCATTCACGGCTTTCATGGTTTCCTTGCTGATGAAAGGTTTAGAATATTTTGTCTCTCAGATGCACAAGTGGATTTTGAAGGGTGTAAAGACAGAATACCACATGTGCACCCTGGGTAACGCTAAATGAACTAGCACACAAGGATACCAACTGTCTTTCAAGAAATCCATTTCCAAAAGTAAATTGATTCATTAAGTGACATTACTGCTGATGAATAAAGAAAACAAGTAGCACTACTGAAAACCATAGGAATATTTAAGAAGGTGAAACTGGTCAAAGGAGAATTACAAATAATGGTCTAGTTGACTCCAGTAACAATTTCTGAAACAGCTGGCCACTATTTCTTCAGGAGATGGAACAATATTGTAAGCTCTGCTGCACGTAATGTAGAGTAGTAGTCAGTGGCGGCACTAGTTTTGTTGAGGATCACTTTGAATTAAGTCATGATGCTGTGAAACACCAACTTCCTGGATCTAATTCTGTAAATGACTCTTTTTTTATGAACAATGTCGTCTTGATTTTCTGAATACAAAAATTTTCACTTCTTAACTTCTTATTCGGCTCAGAATGTTGGATAACAGCAGTTTAGCCCATTTCTGATGCTGTATCAGAAAGGGTAATAGATTCATTCGACCCTGGTTCTGTTTCAGCAACAAGGGAAACTTGGACAGATTCATCAGAGGCCTCAATAGCAGATTCGCCTGAATTAGGTTTCTTCAGAAATTTCATCGTGCTCAAACTCATATCTTGTTTGGACATAGCTGTCTCAGCCTTTCTTCTTCTTTTTGATGCACCGGACTCCCATGTCCTCCCTATGCCTCTTTCTCTTGAGGGTCCTCCAGACATGATGATCTAAAAATTATTTTTTGTTAAGTAAATTTATAAGTACAGTTCCATCAAATGGGGTGATTCTGGACTGTTTCGATGTTATTTTTACCGCACCTTCCATAGATTGTATTAGATTTCATTCTTTGTCAGTTAAGTGGGAGGGTGTATTTAGAATGAATAAAACCTCCTCAAAAACGAAAAGTCGATGTGCACCGGTATTTGCCTGAGGTACATAAATAAAGTGGCTAATGACCTGGATGACAATTGCAGTTAGAACATTTTTCCACTTGTCGGGACAATAGGAAGTTTCCAATTCACGATATTTGAAATTTCAACCTCAATACTGTTAATCGGACAGTTATAAAGGTTTATGTAAGACTCAAAAAAATAGGTCGCAGAATGCGAAAATACAGTTTCTCATTTAAAATAATTAGTGTGCTAAGTGAAAGTGAGCGGCAAATTGTTGCTATGCAGAGCGAAAGAGCAAATATACCATACGGTACTAAATTACCCCATTTGACAGTGCTTAAAAGTACACGGTGTTATAATGTAGAAAGAATTGGACGTAGTATTGTCATACATGGCAGCATAGTTTTTATATTTTGCTATGTATGATGCGAGAACAACAAGTAATAAAATATAAAAATTATTTAAGTAATCTATACATACTATAAAATGGATGTTTGTGTGTATGTGTGTGTTCCACATCTCCTCTTACTATAGGATTTTTTATTATGGGGACTCGAGTTTAAGCTTTGATTATTAGGAGAGAACCAGTAGGTCTATCCCAAAAGGAGTTCAACCAGTCTGTTCCTTGTTTTCTTCTGCTTCACGACATACAGAGCAATTATGTTTATAAGTTCAATATATGTGAATCCCGAATTTGCAAAACGACCTAAGAAGCTAGAGGAACAATTTCAGAAACAAAAAACTGTCTATTATGTTACTGAAGCAAATGTTGCATTAAATTGTGCATTATATGTTACATACATCGAAACTACATAAGACTGTCATTACAGAAGCATCATCTTGTACTTTATGTTCAATTTTTGGTTTAAAGAAGGAGGAAGTTTTTCAAATTAACTACAGTTTTGCTTCTTACGTAATAAAATTGTAGTATATAAACACATAATATGTATTTTCTTCATTGAAAAACACATTCAGAATACATTGAACAGTAAATCATTCAGGGAAATAAACGTACAAGAAAAAATTTCCAAAAAAAAGTTGTAACTTTACTCATTTCTCTTTGTTTCCCAAGCTGCAATTTTGTCATAAAACGTTTTGGATCCGTTATAGTCAGGAATGTACTTGAGCATTTCGTGAATATCTTCAATTTTATTGTCATTGATTCGACACACACCATTTGGATAAGCTTATCTGTGTGATAGTTCTGAGACGTGTAGATATGTTGACCTAATGCTGAAAGAATGTTGAATTATTGCTCCTATAAATGACAACTATTCCGATCTGTTCTGCAAAAAAGCAGAAATCCATGAAAGTTGAAACACTGAAAGATACCTTTTTATCTCTAGGAACATCCTTAGGAGATGTCTCTATGGAATTGATTTCTTTTTTAATAATGTGGCTCCCTTTATGGCATCTTCATCACAAGACATAAATAATACACCTGAACAACAGAGGAAAAAATGCTATTTTATAAAAGTGACGAGGGAAGTCAGTTTGAACCATATTGTTAAGGCACCATATGAAAATAGTAGCCGTTGCGGCATTTAATGCTGGGAGGTCTCAGTTTTTTATCTACGCCGCCGGAATCCTTCAAAAGGCAAAGTCCACCACTGGTTCAATTATCAAGTAATTTTAATCAGACCGTAGCACTGACATAAAATTTATGACAGTGAAATAAATTATGCTTTGCACACAAATAAATATGCTAAGAAATGATTCTGAATACTGACTTACCTTACAAATATGAAATAAATCCCAACAGTGTGACAAATGAACAGTCGCCAGCACTCGTGAGACTTGGAGCCATGCTGGTGTGACGATGCTCGCTGCCAAGTGCACAGCGTGTGCTATCAGCCTGGTGTCGTTGCATTGTTGTCTTATTTTTTTACTGAGCTGGGCTGTTGTTATCGTGTTTTGTTGCATTATTTACATTGTTTAATGTGTCAAACAGTAACCTCAATTTCGATAACACAAAGTATTTAACTTAAAATTTCTTCACTTCTGCACTCATAGGGAAATAAATACGGACAACTAAATAGGTGCTGGCCGGGAATTGCAGAGTGAACTAAGAAGGCTCATACCATGGTGCTCGAGGTCGCTCCTGTTGGGGGTAGAATCCCAACCTTGGGTACGGATGTTGTTTCCGTCCTTGGGTTAAGCTAGTGTCAGTTAGATTTATGCCTCCTTATATAACCTAGCAGTTGGAAAGCACCGTTAAACATAGAATGGAAAAAGAAAAACGTAACAATGTCTTGCGAAGCCCCCACAGGCGCGAGGCAGTCGACAGTCGCAGATATAGCTGACGCCTAGCGCCGCCACTGGTAGTAGTTATTATTGCTGGCTAGTATACTGTGGGCCACTAGTTTGGATGATATCAGCAACAAATATTTGTTATTTAGTATTTATCATTAATAGAAGATTCTTGACAATCAACACTACATGAAATCAATGTGAGACATAAGACAAACATACATGTTAGGACAGTGCAGTGTGATTTGGTGTTAATGGGTTGTGTTGGCAGCCAACATAACCTGCGAAGCCTCTCCTGGGATAATTATGTTATCAGTTTAGCCCTAGATGACTGGAAAACCGTGGCTTGATCAGATCAGTTGCTATTTCAGTTGGTAATAACTGATGGTAAGGTTAAAGTGTTGTGGAGCTCCCCTGCTGATGGTGCCTTCATAATGTTGTGAGACTTTTTACGTGGAATAGACAGTTTCCTCTGGTCCAACGAAACTGATCATTCACTGGAAATGGTTATGTTTAGCTGATTAGAGAACATTCATAGACATCACATTACCAGGCAGGGATGCAATTTTTATGGATGACTATGCGCCATATCACTGAGCCACAGGGGTTTGCACTTGGTTTGAAGAACATTGTGGACAATTCCAATGAATGATATGGCTACCAGATCACCAAACATAAATCCCAACAAACATTTTTAGGATGTATTCAAGAAATCAGTTTGTACACAGAATACTTTACTGGCAACACTTTCTCAATTATGGATGGCTATAGAGGCGGCTTAGCTTGGTATTCTTGCAGGGGACTTCAAGTAACTTTTTGAGTCCACGCCATGTTGAATAGCTGCACTTTACTGGGCACGAGGAGGTCCAACATTATATTAGCAGGTATTCTATAATTTATCACCTCTGTGTAATTTAGACTGGTATCAGAATTCATGACTAAAGAAGTGGCATACTTCTGCAATAGTGTGTGTGTGTGTGTGTGTGTGTGTGTGTGTGTGTGTGTATTTTATTTTTAATTTATTTTTCTAGGGGAGGGCAGATTAATGAAAAGATAATTTAAGTAATTTTAAGTAGACTCCTCATGATATTTTGTAGCATTTTTGCTGCTCATATTCAGTGGATAATTTGCACTCAAGCCCCTGTTACTTTACCTAGATCAAGTTTATTTAATTGTATACATTAAATTATTAAAAAAAATGTTATTTTGAAAAAAGCTGACATGATCTTCACACCACTAGTATCCCACTCTCCACACCAATACAGGGAAGTATGACTGTCTACCATGGTGATACCTTCATGCATCACTCATTAAAATAATTCAAATTTGGTACTTATTTCTTTCTTTATATTCATTATTTTGGGGGCAGGGGTGGGCAGGTCCTCTGCCCCCCACCGTTATATATATTCCCCCCCCCCCCCCCGACTCTGGAAGGACAGAAAAAAGCAGCACAGTCATTTATCATATACAGGGTGTCTCACGAAAGACACCTGCCAGGCATCTAACATGAGACACCCTGTATTATTCTATTAGAATGGCTGAGTTTCACACACAAATGGAACAGGATGTCTGCTGCACCAGGTATCTTAATAATCAAGGAAATACACAGCTTTTTGCTCATCTTTAAGAAGACTGGAAAACCTGGGAATTTGATTTTTAAGTCTTAATTATATATTATTAATGTGTTAGAAATGTGCCTATTATTTTGGAGAGAAAATAAATTTATTGTGGCTGTGATAATATTCTATAGCCGATATGACTTTTCTTCCAACACAGTGCAATGCATCTAGTTAATTTTATTTTTGTGCTTAGGACCTAATCTTGTTTTATTTATTTATTTTTGGTAAACGTTGACTATCAAACTGGTAATAGTTCCTGCTGCAGCATGCAGTACAAAACCTATGCACATGTCACATAATTGTGTTTCGTTAAATGTGGTTTAAACATAGAAGAAGTCTGTCAGTCTCATAAAATAGGACATCTGCAACACAGTATAGGAAAGAAGTCACATTTTTTGTTACTTGCCTCTAAGTGTAATCAGTAGTGTTATGTTTCATCACTGGACTATGTTTAATGATAATTAATTTGATAGCCTTATATATCAGTCTGTAAGAATGTATTTGTTTGAATTAAAATACTCATTTAATAATAGTAGACATGCAGCATGAAAGATTTTAATTTAGATGTTTGAAGCTGATATACATTATAGGAATGCTTTATACACAGCACATTATGACATGTGGTGTCTACAGTGTTATATCAATAATAATAATAATTTAATAATAATATTTCGTTGGAATTCAGTATAATGAGGATAGCATCCATGTCACTGCAAAGACGTTATTTGAGCCGCTAACAGACAGTATGCTTTGTCAAGAATTCAATTTAGACACAGTGCTGTAAACATGAGAGGTTCTTTTTTGCTAATGTATACACATGGCAGTGTAAGTTCACATGGGTATCAACATAAATCCAATGATTAAATGTAGTTCGTACCTATCCAGCTCATAAATATGTAGAATGAAAAGCATCATAAATTACTTCCACATTTTGTTACAGGGGCAGAAGTATTGTACAATGCATTGAAGATGGTAAATATTGAGCTACTACAAGTGGGTGACTTGGCAGAGCAGTTCTTGTCTGAAAACCTTAAAGAAAAAATGCATGTTCTGACTTCAGCTGTTACAAAAGCCAGAAAAATGCAGACTATGAAAGAACGGAAGGAGAGAGTGGCAAAAAGTCATCGAAAAGATGACCCTGATTGGTTTGTCGGTGAGTGATAACCAATCATCTGGTTATATAATTCACACTCTTTAATTTCCCAGTTCATCTTGTGTGAATTCAGACAGATACAGTAATTGTGAAGTTTCATATTAATTTCATTCTAAAATTCCCTCCTAACTGAATGCTAAATAGTGTTTACTTTACTGAGGCATATTCTCTCAAAGGAGAAGAAATGGTAATATCTGCTAGTGTTGATTAATTGCTGTCAAGCCTAATCATAACTACCAGTTCACCTATGGATGTTACTGTTTTTAGTCACAAGTCTTTCATTTTAATACTCACCAGTTTTAACAGGAAAATCAGGTCGAGAAGAGAAATACTCTACCTGATACTTAGGTTGTTTAAGAATTAATGGGCATTCCTCTGTACAGGAATCATTTTCCACTGTGGTTTTCTTTTGCAGTGTGATGACCTGCGTGCCAACTTAGAATTGAAGGGGGTGTACATTCTCTCCATATCAAACATTCCTTCTGAGACACCGTTTATAAGATTTACACACACCTTTTTTCATACTGCATTTCATTTTCCGCCTGACATCACCTCTGCTCGTTGTATCCCCACCCTTATCTTCCCTCTCCACCCCCCCCCCTTCCTCTACTCCTTCCCCATCCCCCATCCCATCCCTTTCACTTGCCGTGAGTCAGACTGTGTTGGGCGGCCAGAGATGGCTGACGTGTGTGGATGAGTGTAACTGAGTGATTGTGTGGATGAGTGTTCTCTTTCTGAGGAAGACTGCAGCCGAAAATTTAGAATTGTGTGTGTGTGTGTTTGTGTGTCTTATTTGTGTCCGTCAGCAGCTCAACATTCATATTTGCGGCGAGTTGTTCCCTATCTACATATTATTATTATTATTATTATTATTATTATTATAGATGATACGAATATTATAGATGAAAAATTCCTAGCAGGAAAAATAAATATATAAAAAAATAGACGAAGATTACTCACTAGGCGAAGGAGCACAGGTGTGACAGCAGCACAAATAAATAGAACACACACACACACACACACACACACACACACACACACACACACACACAAACGCTAGCTTTTGCAGCCTAGCTGCTTCAGCAGGCAGAAGGGAAGGAGAGGGAAAAGGAAATGATGAGGGTTTTGAGGAAGGGGGTAAGGAGCCATTCCAATCCCGGGACAGGAAAGACTTACCTTGGGGGAAGAAAAGGAAGGTGAACAAATACACACACACCCATACATTTACACAGATGCAAACACACCTAGGCAGACATACTATAGAAACCAAACCAAAGATCAGACCAACTGTGTGATTGGACTGAAGAGCTTATAGCTAACAGAACACAGCATGTATGCTTCAGTTGAAAGAAGTCTTCTGACATGCAAGTGATTTCCATTCTGCTCCAAGGGAGTGTTTTAGAGCAGTTGATTTTCACAATATATACAAATTTAGATGTACATAACATTAGTTCAATGAGGCTTTTTGTGGATGATGCTGTAGTATACTGAGAAGTTGCAATGTTGAAACATTGCAACAAATAACTGGAGGATCTGCAGGAGAGTGGTACAGAGAGTGCAAGTAGACTTAAAACATAAACAAATATAATGCACTCTGAATACTTAGAAAGAAAGATCCTTTATAATTATGCAACTGCAGAACAATCACTGGGAGTAACATAAGGGCCAATTTAAAGTGGAAAAGCCACTTAAAATTAATTGTGGATAAGGCAGATGCCAGACTGAGATTCAAAAAAGAGTGCCCTGTAAAATCAAATTCAAAGAATTTAAAATGTTTACAGTCCCGTCCTTGTATGTTTATGAAACCATCATGTATCTCAAACTGTACACCAACACTAAACAGCCAAATACACAATTACAATATAAGAAATAAGATGATTATCACATCAACAGAACACGAATAAAGCTAGCCGATAGAGATCCTACTAAAGTTAGGTGCTTATTGTACAACAGGTTACCAAGCAGGCTAAAAAAAATATAAAACCTTTACCAACATTCAAAACAAAACTAAGAGAATATTCGAACACAGCATGTTTTTACAGTGTCAATGAATATTTTGAGACTAATACAAAAGAAACTAATAGTTTTAAGGACATATCCAAAGTGTCTACAAGTGCTTGTAATTAAAATTTCACATGAAATATATGATTATCAACATGCTAAATTTAAGGCAGAAATAGATAATAGATACCTATGATTATTGTTTTGTACTGCATATTACATTTATATGGTGTTAAGTTACATAATTTTATTGCATTGTACAGTAGAGTCTCGAAAACTCATCACTCAGTAACCCGGCAGTCGGGGTAACTTGGCCGTTCTCCTGCACACACTCTGGAATTATTCCGTGTTTGCAGAATGCAAGATAGAATTGAAATTGTAGTGTGTATCAGTTCAGGCTATGCTGCAAATGCGCATGGAGATCATCTTTTTCTTGTGCCACCTACACTCTCTTAAAAATCCTTTGAGTTTCATTAGTGCTGTGTGTAGACGAGTCTTCGTATTAAAAAAACAGTTGTGATCAAAATTATGGACGTGCATTTTTTCACAGTGCCTCTTAAAATCAACTTAGGCATGATGGAAATTCTAGTGGAATATGTTTTATGACGTAAGTCACTATTGTCCATACTTTTCACTGTTCAAGGCTGTATGCCTTCTTAAAGTAGTTTTCTAAATGTAAATTAAAGTACATACTTGTAAGTAATGAATATAATTTCTTAGATAGTCTCTTAAATTTATTTTGTGTTACTGTATTCCATCATCTGTATTGTATTCTAAAGTAACAATGGAAAGTATTTTATAGCTAAAAGTCTCATCTATTCTTATTTCCCAATAAAAAGGCATTTACACAAACTTGGCCAACCTTCGGTCCACATTAGACTGAGTTTTTTCCCTGTAATTGTTATAGAGATATCTCAATAGTGAATCACAACAGGTTATTTAACTACCCTAGCTTCACAATCCACAAGTCCTTTTACTAACAGGTAACCATTTATTTCCTTGTTTTTACCTTTATTGCTATCATAATCTACACACCTTGCAGATCAAGTATTGAAATCAAATTTCATGGACCAAAATAATTTCTTTTGTTTATCTTCTCAGAAAAATTAAGAAAACCTTTCCGGTAATCACGGCTGAAGTTAGTCACACAGTCTGAACGAGTATTGGTGGAGCATCCTTAGTGCTCATGGGTTGGCAATGCACTACATTTTGTTTAGTAAATGGAGTGCCACTTAGGAGGTTGGCAACACACTGCATTTCGTGTAGTCAGTGGTGTGCAACTGATATTGGCAACACACTATATTTTAGATGTGTTTATTTCTGTCAACAGTTGTAATTAAAAATTTATATTGCATGTTTCAATCACTTGGATCATCTTCAGATCTAAAAAACAAAAGTAAAATGAAAATGTACAATTTTATAAACTTACTAAGGGTTAATTGAACAATAGTTAATTTATACATAAATGGAGAGATTTTTCTTTACCTTATAATTGCGTCCGCAACTCGTCTAGCTGAGTACTAATTGGTACTGAGTTTTACAGTTTGATGTAGACACTTTTAATTTTGTTCATCTGAAGATGATCCACGTGATCAAAACATGTAATTAAACAATTATATTGCTACTGTTGACAGAAATACACACATCTAAAATAACACAGTGCAGTTGCGGACACTCTCCAGTCAATCATGTCAACTATAATAAAAAACACTACATTTTGAGCAGCCAGTGCCATATAATATGATGTAAACAATTAGAGGTGAGGAACAATGGACAGGATTGATAGCTCTGTGCATGTCTGGTTCATTGTGTTTGCAACTGTGTGCTAAACTTTTGTGTTATTATAGCAAGTGACTCGACTATGTGGTTAAAAATCGGTGAGGTTACACTGTAATATGTTGTTATGAATGTGTCATTACTTTTTAAAATACAAATCTATTAATTTATGAGGATTCTCTGATGTTTTCAGCCCAATGCTTGTAAATTTCCTGTGCATTTACTGAAACATAAGTTCAGAAGAGTTATTGGTTTTTTATTTTATTTATTTATTTTCATTCCATCTTTAGAACTAAGTGTAGCTGTATTTTTTAGAGTTGCAGTGTAGGCTCTCTCTCCATAATGTGTAACTTTGCTATTCCTTCCCTTTGTTTCTCCAATGGCTGAATCTTAGTATTTTATCTTGCTGAAAACGTTTGTAGTAACTTGCAATTTTAGCTGACACTTGTTAGTTCAGTAGGGTGCCTGTATCACATCATAGATACTGTTTTCTTGAAACAATGGTAAGTAAATAGCCTGGCATTGAAATATATGAATACTAGTATTGACTGCAACTGATCATAAAGACATACAAAGGGTGTTTGAAAAGTCTGTGCAAAAATAAAAACTACTAATGTGTTTGGGGAAAACCATTTTTATTTTATTAACATCCCTTTAGTCTTATACAATTCTGTCTGAATGAAATCTTCATCCTGCCAACCATTTCTTCAAATTGAGGAACAAATAGTAGTACAAGGGAGCCAAGTCTGGAGAATAGGGGGGATGTGAAATGAGTTTACCACCACAACTGCTAAGGAGTGTGCTGGTGCATTGTCGTGATGGAAAAGGACTTTATTGTGGGCCAGTCACCAGCGTTATTCTTGCAGCTCGGTTTTCAAATGGTCCAGTAATGATGAATAATATGCACCTGTAATAGTTTTACCCAGTTCCAGATAGTCACTGAGGATTATGCCTTGCGAATCCCAAAAGACTGCTGCCATAACCTTTCTGGCCAAAGGACCAGTGTTTGCCTTCATTGTTTAGATTGTTCTTTGCTCTCAGGAGTTTAGTAATGTATCCATGTGACATCCACAGTGACAAAATGATGCTTAAAGTAATGCGGATTCTTCCTGACCAGCTGCAAACCTTCCTTGCAACACTTCACACAATTCCCTTTTTGGTCAAGAGTGAACAGGCGTGGCATCCGTCTTGTGGAGAGCTTTCTCATGTCCAAATGTTTACGCAAAATATTATGTACCCATTGATTTGAGATGCCCACAGCACTAGCAACCTCACACACATTAACTCGTCTGTCATCCATCACCATATCATGGATTTTATCAATGGTTTCTGGAGTTGTAACCTCCACAGGGCATCCAGAACGTTCAGTGTAATATTTAATCACCACAAGAATTTCTTTTTCGTCCATTCTTTGACAATCATGTGACTTCCTTGATTCACATGAATGCCAAACACAAATAAATAGACCAATATGGCTGAAACTCTATGTACATTCTTTCCAATGATGCTACTAACTAAACATGACTTCAATACACGCTGGTGGTGCCATCTCTTGGACTTTGGCAGATTTTTCAAGCACCCCTTGTACACTGAGCCACAGATAGGCACAATGAAAAGCAATAAGAATCAAACAAGTTAGCTTTTAGCCAAAGCCTACCTCAGAAAACAGCACACACTCATTCATACAAACATATTGGCACAATGTGGTCTGCGGTGGCCAGATAGAGTGATCGTGTGTGTGAGCTGTGCCTCTTTGATTGTATGCTTGTGTTTGTATTCTTTCCTAAGGAATGCTGTGGATGAAAGCAAAATTGTGTGATTGTAGTTTCATTGTGCCTGGCTGCAGCTCAACGTATCGTCTTTATGGTGACATGCAATCTATCATTTTCATTATATTGTTGATATTCCAGTCTGTACTCCTCATTTTTTGACTGTCAGTATTATATCAGATCATGATATTTGCAAAGATATGACATTACAGAAGACAGTGTTAATGTGGCAGTGGATGTGAAGCTTAACTTGTGCTTGTAGACTTCATATTTATTTCTAGTACTTACCGTAGTCATTTGTGAAACAACAGTCATTGTAAACCTATTGCTACATTCCTCTTTTTAAGAGCTGGCGAATATCTGTTTTCCCTAAATCTCAAATGGCAAGTGTGAATGGTTATTTTGAAATGGTGGGAAGATGGCAATATGATCTCTGTGTGCTACCCTGCAGACACTGCTTCCCTCAGCGAACAGTATATGCCTCAGAACTATGTGATCCTGAGTTAGCAGTGTCAGAGGCATGAACATATATTAAATGTCTGTAGGCATCCACTGCTGCTCATGATGGAAGCTCTCTCTGGCACAGATGGATGATGACACTGCCACCCTGGCTGCAAATTGTTGCAACCCTAGCTAGAAGTACAGTTTTTACTGCAGAGACTGGAGATTTATTCTAAGCTCACAGGGGCCGACTTGACGACCCTGAACTTGTCATGGAAGGGGATGCCTAGACCGACGTCGACTGCAAGTTGTACCATAATGTGATTGAGACTTCGGTGGACTTATTGTACGGAGGTGCTGCCAGACTACATACATCTCTGCTAGGATCATAGGGTAATTTTAGTGAATGATTGCATGATTGTTGTGCTGGAGTTGATGCACTGCTGCCAGGCATGTACTGTTTAGCACCTTCTTGTTTCAGTGATGTTGATGTGGTAACACTGTGCAGGGTAATTTGTAGTTGCATGGTCTTTGTGCAATGTCATCAAATTTTTGTGACTTGGCCCACCCACCTTGAGCTGTAGAAACAAGTTTGCTTGTGCATTTACAGAATGGTGCATCCGCACTTGCCTACTTTCCTGCAGTGTAGTTGCTTCTCACCTAATAGTGCCAAAAATTATTAATAGGTCAACATATCTTCCATCTTTGGAAAAACCTGGACTTCAGTTCTGAACCTGAGAATGGTCTTCACTTACATATTGACAACAGTTTTCCTTTTCATTGAGCAACAAGCTCAGAAGCCATACACTCCCCCAACAGTTCATAGCCATTATAGCTCCAAAAAACTAAACAGTTATTTACATCACACTTTTATGGTGTTTTGTACTGCAAGCAAAAAGGCTTGTTTTACTTAATTCTACATCTTCCAAGGGACCCATGTCATGCTCATTTTCTTACGTAGCTCAAAACATTTCACTGCTAGGCACCATGCCTTGTCTTTCTTTGCAAATTATTCTTAACATATAATTTTTAACAATACAAAGTTTGACTTAATTGAAATGTTACATTTGATATCTCTATCACCTATCCAGAAGTTTTGTAACCCTTTGGCCTGGAATGACTTTTGGAACTTTGTCCCTGCAATAACGGTTTATCTTATCCAGCTTTTATTACATAATAGAACAGCATTTGTTTCCATTTGCTATATAGCAGTTGCATCATATGGTGAAACACTACTTTGTGGTGGTAGGTTTCAAATAACACATTTGATGGTCTGGTATTATAGTAGTTTCATTGCTATTAGAGACTTAGTATTTTACTTTGGTTCATATAAGTTTATACTGATCCTGTGATTGCCTTGTGTCTTACCCCTGAAGATGGCTGTTTACAGCTTAAATGTGGGTACGCTACAGTAATAAAAACATCAATGTGCAACTGACAGCTGCTACCTAAATTTACAGTTCCTCAGAACCATAAATGGTACTACCATTCATAATTCCTCAATAGTTAGTTCCCCTTATGTCTCTCACCATAGTGCTTATCACAGAGTGAATTCCTCCCAAAATGCTTGGCTGTATGGTACTTCTGCTCCCCCTAAGCAACTCCCTGATATCTTGTGGAACTATATCATATGAAATAAGCCTTAGCAGTTTTGTTTACTATTTAATTGATTTGTCCCTTAAGGTGGACAAGTCTTTTAACAATTATCTACCAGTGACAGTTTCCTGACACTGGATGTTAACTTTGGAATGATGTGTAGTCAGAACATTTACTTCCACATTTTCACTGTACCCTTCACCCAACTTTACACTTTTTGTGTATATCACACTGTCTGCATTATAAATAGCTTGCAGTGTGCCTCAGTACTCGCTGCACTGTCACATTCTGAAAGTCTTGCATACACTACTTGGTTGTTTAGCCCTATTGGTTTGATCACTAACTTCACAAACTCATCTCCTCCTCCTTTTCCTCTGTTAACCATGCTTGGGGAGAAATGTGTGTCTGTACTGCTTCTGCTTTTACACCCACAACACAGCTATAAAACACTCCTCGTCCATTTCTCATAGTACCTACTGTAACAACACTGTCTGCAGTTCCAAGCTGCACAATGCAAAACTCATTGTAACATGCACCTCCCTGTGCACCTGTTCTGGGCTTTGTACCTCCAAAACACTGGCATAGCCCCCATTCATTCCTGGTACATTGGATTGCACAATTTCACTTATATTTGAGCTAGTACTTCTCCTTAATTGAAAAAGTCATTCTTCCATGCCTTACAAAAATTCTCAGGTATTTGTATTACTTCATCAGTCTCCACAATTACTGCAATCTTACCATTCAAAAAAGACCCATTTATGACAGTTTATTCTAATTTCCACTGGGTCAGCAGGATTAACTATGTTTACGTTAGTCAACACTGCTAGAGTTGGAAACACTAGCACTTCTGAACTTGGACATGCACAGTGTTCTGTTCCTGGACTCTAAATTATTCGGCCAAAATCTTTCTGCCTCCTTTTGTACATTCTCCACTCCTAACCTTTGCCAAATTGTAAACTTCAATCCAGTACAAAAAAAAGACTGCAGTCAGTCCTGAGACTGCAACCATGCAGTAGTTGATTCATCTTTTTCATCCACAGATGATGGTTGTGGGCATTCATGATCCCTTTTGTGACACCATTCCATTTCTGTCTGGGATAAGTGCAATTGATATGGTGTACAAGAGCTCAAGTGATGAGTTGTAGATGTGGTAATGCTAACCAGGGATAACCACTAAGGTTCCAGTGCAAGATACAATGTATTTTGTCTTGAACTGCATTGCTCAAATAGCACTGGAAGATTGTGGCAGTGGGATGTGATGTATACATCCTGCATTTCTGAAACAATATACCTCACTTGGTAGTGCATGCACGAGCTAGCACTTTATGACCCCGATTGTTCAATGCAATGATGTGACCATCCACAGAATTCCCATAGACATTTACAGTTCCCCTTGATGGAGGCTCTCCCTGACACAGATGTATAGCAGATGTACCACCCTAGCTGCAAACATCTGCTCTCCAAGGCACAAGTTCAGTGGCATCCATGGAGCCTTGGAGCAGCTCATCTGACTTGTCATTCTAAGCTACAGGTTGTGACTTAGAAATGTGAACTGATGTGGTGGAGATGACTGCCCAGACTGCCATTGCTGACTGACTATTTGGTCCTGAATATGATGAAGACTTGCTCTTATCTGATGACATAGAGAGTGCTGTCATACTATGTATCTCTGTGCTAGAATTACATTTAATTTTTAGTGATTAATAGCATTCCTGTTGTACTGGTACACCACTTCCAGACATGTACAGATCAACACCTTCTTCTGTTATTGGTGTGGTAATGCTCCACAAACTGGCTCCTAATTGCATGGCCTTTGTGCTGTATCACCGACATTGCACTGCCTTTCCTGACTTCCTTGTGGTGTAAAGACTGGCTTGCTTGTGCAGTTATATATCAGTGCCTCCGTGGCAGCTTACTTGCATCATGTACGGCTGCAGTGGACCTGCTTCTCACCAGTAGTGCTCAAAATTAGTAATAGTGCTACACTTTCTTGTTTCTTTTGGTTTTTATTTATATATTTCTTTTCTATTTTCCCCCTGTTTAGTCTGACATCCACTGTCTGTGATATTTGTTGTGTGTTCCTGTCACATAGAAATAAAGAGAGGTGAAAGATATTACAAAGAAAATCAGAATAAGTACAATTCTATGACTGATACATTAAATTTATGTTACAGGTCTTGATACAAATGCAGATACAAAAGAAAAGTTCTTATTTCAGCGTTCTCAGGATCGTATTCGAGGTTACTTTTACAAAACTCAGGCTGCAATTCAGAAATCTGAAATTTATAAAAGAAATAAAGAAGCACGGTTAAAGTTAATTGATGCCTGTAAAAGCCTCACAAATTATTTGAAACAAAGACAGTACTTTGGAAGCTACTTTGATAGAAGTGCTGAATCAACTCGTCTCTGTACAACAGTTGGTGATTTCCACTGCCAAGGGTTATTTTATTCACCATGTTGCTCTTACAGGCATATTATTAACCCTTATGAGAGCAGAGAAGCAAGAATTATTTTTTCAACATGGAATCTTGATCACAGGTGGGTATTTTGGCTATTTAACGAGTTTTGAGGTTTTGTTTAAATCATCCAATAGAGCTATAATGTTGTTATTTCATCTCTGTAGAATTGAACGGAGTCGACAAATAGTGCCTGGAATGTTGAAGGCAGCAAAGACAGCAGCTCAAGAAGGATATGTGATAAATTCAGAGTATTTTTTTACATTGCTTTTTACGTTAGACAATCTGAAACTTGTGCACATCTTATGTCATGACAAAGGGAAACACGAAATAGGCTGTGATGAATCCAGAATTGTAATAAAACCACCATAAAAAGCAAGTATTATGGTAATAAAGTAAATTTGATAATTAATCATCAAGATCATTTTTGTGTATATAAATTTATGTGGACAGTGTATGGTTTTCAATAAAAAGTTTTTTAAAAAGTCCATATTGTTTTCATCCATAAGAGTGAAGTTTGCTTTTTGCCTCTGCTTTCTTTTTGCTGATGTTATATATATTTGTTGTAGTACTTCTTAATAAGAGAACTGTAAAGGATGTCAGCTCACATGAAATAATTTCCTGCCATTTCATTGTCCTGTCCTGTATGATAACTTTTCACAATATAATATTACTGTAAATCATTATGATAGATTCAAATCAAATGTTTGT
Organism: Locusta migratoria; assembly: GCA_026315105.1. NCBI lineage: Eukaryota > Metazoa > Arthropoda > Insecta > Orthoptera > Acrididae > Locusta > Locusta migratoria. The sequence continues at coordinate 560,412,349 of CM048755.1, read as the reverse complement.
AAATCTATTGGACCAAACTGCATGGTCATCAGTCCGTAGCTTACAAACTACTTAAGCCTAGGTAAACTAACCTAAGGACAACACACACACACACACACACACACACACACACACACACACACACACACACACACACACCATGCCCCAGGGAGGACTCGAACCTCCACGGCGAGCAACCATGCACTCCGCAAGCAAAACACATGCCGCTTGGATAATGCTTCATTTGGGATGCCCCCATCAGTCGTGATGTAGGAGCCATAGAACTTCTATGTGTAATGCTGCCTGAATAACTATCTGTTGTGCCCCATTCTCTGTTATGAACAATACCACCCCATGTAAAACAGACAACCAGTAATGGAAAGAGAAGGAGTTCAACAAGCTGCCCATCCTCATGTCTGCTCTGGCACTAAACGGGAAAGGGGGGGGGGGGGCACAAGAATTTTGGAGTTCAAAGCTTGAAAAGCTGCATCAAATTCTGAGCACCGATAAAAAGGTAAATTTTTGCACAAGAATGCATTTAATGGTTGATAGTGATAGTTAGCTATTTTTCTGAGGAATGCTTGCAATTGTTTAATGGATGAATTTTGTGGCATTTCCTTGATAGCCATAACATGATCAGCCAATGGTTTGACCCCGTCTCTAAAGACTTCGCATCTCAAGTACATGATTGATGTTGAAAAAATTGAGACTTTGCCCAGTTGCAGCATAATCCTTGCACCCACACCATAAAAAACCTGTGTAAATTTGCAAAGTGTTCCTCTGTTAAAGCCCCCATCACTACAGTGTCATCTAAATAATTTAAACAACCCAGAATTAATTTAATTGTAAGTTGTTCCAAAAAAATGTTGAAAAAATGACCAGTGCACTAGATACACCAAAGGGAAGGCATTGGTACTGGTAAACCCTATATGGGGTAGTCCCTACAAGAGTGCGCCTAGTGTCTTCATCAAGGGCCAATTGTAAATATACTTCAGACAAATCAATTTTAGAAAACTATCGTTACTTAGACACTTCATCAACAACTGATGAGGCAAGGGGTAAGTGTCTATAACTGCTTGGGCATTCATCGTAGAACTTAAATCTGTGCACAGCTACACTTTGCCTGATGACCTTTTTACTATAATCAGGAAAAAAAACACTATTCACTACATATCACTGCTTCACTGACCCAAGAGACCAAAGTCTATCTAGCACAGCTACTGGAATATACTCAGCTCGAAAAACTTAGGCTTGGCTATGAGTAACAATGGTTGTGTGCTAAAAATTCTGTGGTGCACTCCATGCCACCAGAAAAAAAAAAAAAAAAAAATAAAATAAAATTCAGAAAATGTTTGCACAAGAAATACAACAGTGAATGAAGCACTTTTTCTGAAGTTGAGTTCACTGTGTCTGACACCCAAAACCTTGAAATGCGCGCGCGCACACACACACACACACACACACACACACACACACACACACACACACAAACCTTTATATATTATCTCTCTGGTGTCAGCCACTACCACAAAATAAATGAGTGGCATTACTGATTTGTAGGTGGTGGGAGCTGTCTAGATTCCTAGTAATAGACGTATTGCTCTGCCCCTCCCCCTCCCAGTAGCTGACTAGCTTGCATTCCACTGGTAGTAACATGGTGAGTAACAGTCTACGTATGTTTGTGAGTTCAATAGTGTGACTGCTGCTGTTTTTATCACTCACTCATAAGTGTAAAAGCAGTATGGGAGCTTGAGACTGTTGGCACTACTCAATTAACTACCATGTCTTCTGATGCACACGTACTAGAATGGCACATGGATACAATTTGTCCTTTCTTGTGGCATGCATTGCAGGTTACCCATTGTTTTCAACACTGTGCCCTATCAGGTTGAATAAAGCAGGAATTGTATGAAGGTAACAGTAAATTCACCTGCCTCTGTTGTAGATGCTGTGGTATTTTTGCTAGGTGGATTTCGGCCTTGCACCACTTCTGTATATTTACTGCAGCTACGTCTATGTCCCCACTGCTAACTGTAGCCCCCAGAACTGCCCTGTGCCAATGTGGCCATGTTCCCACAATCCTCAGTTTGCTGACTAGCTACTCATGATACTTTGAAAGATTTAGCAATTTGTAACATGTCAGAAGTGCGCCTCGGTTGCACAGTGGTAGAGTGCCAGACTACAAATCCAAAGGTCGCGGGTTCGATCCCCGCCAAGTCCTAGGATTTTTATCTGTCACTTTCCACTTCTTTCACCTCTGGCAGTGTTGCTCATGTGAAAAATACCGAGTAGCACTGTGGTTCGGAACCCACGTTAAACTGTAGGTCCCCCTATAACTGGCTGGGTAAGTCAGTTCGAAGGTCGGAGGAAGGCAACGGCATACCACCTCCAAACAGGACCATGCCTAGTAAAGCACTGTGGTGTTCAAACCAATCTTCGGATTGTTGACTGCTTTACCTTTAACATGTCAGAAAATAAAGGGTTTTCACAAAGTAGATCCTTATTGCGTGACACTCAGTGACATCCTGTACCATAATGTCAGCATAATTATCATTATGAGTTTCTGTACTGAATTGGCACATACTGCCAAGTCCGTCCAGTTCAGCTGCCCATGCCCTGTACAATTGTTGTGTCTAGAACTCCACCCATGCGGCTATGTGCACCTGTTTGTGATGGTATGTTGCAAGTAAAATATATGTACAATCAAATGAGAGAGACACTGGTTCCTTAAGGGTGCTAATTGATATAATAACTTATACACTGGGCCTGATGCAGTCACTGACACTTTACAAAGGATGACAGAAAGAATTATCTATTTCTCTGATAAGATATCCCTAAGGGCTTGTTGCTGTTGCGTCAGCAGCTGTATTACTTCTTCATAACTGATATTGGCACTTTTGTGTGTAAGAGCCTGTTCCTGACCAAAACACTTGGAATGCCTATGCACACATTGCACTCCAATTAGAAAATGTGTAACCTGTTAATGATATTGCAGTGGTCCATCAATGGGTCCCTTGGCCAGATGGCAGGTTTTTGTTTGCAGGCACATTAGCAGCAACCCACTATACTCAGTGTGCACAAGGATGTTCATTTTAATTTGCTCTCCAGTATGTGACAAGGCATCTTCTGCATTGAAAGAGAAGCTGGTAGATGCCCCCTGCTTAGTTATGTCACAATCCAGACAAAATATAGTTCTGGCAATGGATGCTTCACAATATGCATTGCACTGGTTTTGCCTTATAAGTGTGAGGACAGTTCCAAATGCCATATTGCCTGTGTTTCAATGACGTTGAACTCTGCACAGTTTAATTATTCACTAATCTAAAAGGAGCCACTTGCTATGAGTGAGTAGGAAAAAAATCTGTGTTTTTTTGTATAGTTCAAAGTTCCACTTTATCATAGACCATGAAGCCCTGATTTCATTGTTCAGCCCAGCTCCAGCATTGGCATATAAAGCCATCCACTGCCTTCATTGCTGGGCTTTCTTTCGCCATGGTTCAATTATGAAATCCATTTTCAAATCCACTGCTCAACAAACTAACATGGTCACATTATCACAACTACTGATGGGGCCCATTCATGGTTTTCAATCATAAAAATTTGCTTAGTTTTCACATAGCTATAGATGCTCAAATGACAGTGGATTATTGTTTCTCCAGTCTGTATCACCAATCACAGCATCCATCACTACCAATTCTGTCTTGCAGAAAGTGGTCTCTGTTGTACAACACAGTTGGGCAGAGAGACTTCAGGGCTGTGTTTCTGATCCACTTCACAGCTACTTTTCCTTGTGGTACTGGTTTTGGATCAGAACAGGGTTATTTTGTCAACATGTGATATTACAGATTCAGGAGGAAGCTGATTGTTTCCATGTGAAAGGCAGGTTTTGCCAGGATGTTGGGTTCCCCAGCCAGCCGGCTACCAGTTTGGACCTAGTGAATGAGATACAGCAGGTAGTCAGGATTTCCCTAGTGTGCTCGGAAACTGGAAACGCTTGACTGAGCTATTCCAGATTGCAATTGAAATACAATATAGCCACAAATATTCTAAAAATCCATACAAAATCAGGGAATGAACATACGGCAAATATAATTATATGAATGGATTCAGAAGACTTGGAAGAATCAAATGCCGTAATTACAATTTCAATATCCCTTACAGATAGAAAGCCGATAAATCTCAGTACTATAATAATATTATAAGACTTATATTTACAATTATTGATATGTAGTGTTTATCAGTAACAGTTTAAGAAGGAAATGGACAGCATTGCACCACACCACCTATCTTGAAAGACATGCCACGTTATTTCCGTATTTTTTCAATAAACTTTATTTTACTCTCTTGTTCTGCTTTTCGTTGAGGTAATAATATTCTTGTGTCAGAACATAGATTCCACCACAGAAATACAAAACATGAACCTAGCAAAGGACACGACATTTATATATGTATTTTATTATACTTAATATTATTCTTAGTAATGTTCGTTTTCTTATGTTGTAATCTGACACTTAACTATTTAATGGCCAACTAAAAATAGTAGATATGCAGCAGATAATTTATATATAAACAGTTATAAGTATTTGTGGACAATAACTGAATATATTTGTATAAAAAGCCGTAGCAAATTAAATATTAATTGTGTAACTATATTTCGACGGCGACAGTATATTTGAACAGTGAGATGCCATGCTTAATTGCTATCTGAGCAAAGAGCTTCAGTCTCAGTTATTTTTTAGTTTTGTTAAATGTAAACAATATTTGTAGGGAGGAGCATTTAATTCTGTGATATTGAAATGTATAATATTTTGGAAGGGAAATTATATTTTAAAGATGAGGCATTAGGATGCGTGGAAGGGTACAATTTTTGGAGCAGAGAGAGCACACTTTCAAACGCTTGAGAAGGGACTCATAACTTGGACATAGTGGTGAAAAGTTGTGACGCTAGGCGGTCTGAAGCCGCGTTACGGACTTGTGATTTGAAGAGATAGGCATGTGTGGACTTAAAATTTACGGGACTGTGACTGCAGAACAGTCTTTGCTTGAAAAGTGATAAACTATGCACAGTAGTAGGGCTGTGGAACTGTGATAATTCAGTAATTGTGTGATGACAAACTGTGTTTTATAACAAATATTTTTATTGCAGATTAACTTGGAACTGCAAAGTTTGATGGGCTACTCTGACTTAAGAGTGATAATTTGGAACTTTTATTCTCGAGTACATGTGATACTTATTGTGCCTCTCATGAACAATAGTTGTGGAAATATTTAGTTATTTACTGATGTATAAAGTAGGACCACCTCCGTGTTTCATGTCTAACAAAGAGTAATAAACTCCATTTATAAAGAATTACTTCGTGAGTGAATCACTTCTTTATCTTAGAATCCATTTGTTGGTCATTCACAGGTTTAATTTATGTTTGTTAAATATATTTTCATGTCGTCCTATTCAGATTGATAGACTGGCTAAACTACAGATTAATTATTGATCTTGTTTAAAAAGATTGTGTAGCTGTTTAGGGCATAGAAGCTGACATACATACCTCACCCCTATGAACAGAGATGATGAGACATAAATGATTTCCAATACATGGTGTACAACAGCAATCAGTTAGAATAAATATTCCTTCAAACCGTCTTGATTGCAAATTTATTTATTAGTTAATGACATTAATTAACTAATAAATAAATTTGCAATCAAGGTGGTTTGAAGGAATATTTAAACTTTTACTATCCTGAGTTATGTATTGCCCAAGTCTTATTGGTGACAACTGATAGGAAGGTCACAAACAGAAGCCACACCACTACAGGTAGTTATTCTGTCCTCTTTCTGTCATAAGGTCCTCCGTCACCTTCATTGAGGTATCTAACACACTAGGTATCTAACCTGGCAGACGATTCATGTGTAAATAAAGAAATCGTCACAACCAACAGGAAATTCAGGAAGATCTGCATCAGTTTTGTGCGCACTACCTTTATTGAGGCTACTAGCTCTATCGGAGATCATTTTACGAGACATGGCCTCCACAGAAACAACCTTGGTAAGAAAGTGCTGGCAAAAGAAATTCTGCAAGCAAAAAAAAAAAAAAACCGCTAGTGTAGACACATTTGAAAAACTTGCACTTCCTGCAACTGGCTTGCTGCCAATGGCAAATGAAAAGGAGAATGTACCAACTGTACAAAAGGAAGAAACTACTATGGCTACTCCTCCTGAAGAAACTTGTCCTCAGCCTACACCAACATCAGCTTCTGAAGCACTGTCACCAGTGGGAACACCAGAACCTTCAGTACAAGAAGAATCAGGTGGAGCACGAGCATCACAAGCCATACCTGGAGTTTCACAAGAAGCAGTAACTGCATCAACACCAAAAAGAGGGAAGAGAAGTACAGCTGATGAAGCAGTAAGTAGTGTAGTAAGCAAGCGGAAAACAGTGCCTCCTCTCCATCTCAATGATTTTTTAGTGGAGTGCCACAAGATCAAGAAGCCCACGAAATAAGCAGAGTAACTCGAACAACTGAAAAGGTAACTTCTGTAAATATGCACTCCTATGTTGCCCAAGAAAAGTATGTAGAAATGACAAGTAGAATTTCTTATCCTGGTGAATCAGAAGCAGACTCATTAGTACCACCCTGCAAAGAAAAAAAAACTAATCTTCCTCCATACAAATGTTCAATCCTTAAAAAATAAACTTTTTGAACTCCAATACTGGGTAGAAAACTTGAACTGTAGTATTCTTATGATAAATGAACATTGGCTGTCATGTGGAGAGTTAGAATTAAGTGTACCAAATGGTTATGAATTAGCTACAGGTTATTGTAGAACAAATAAGGCACATGGTGGTGTGTCTATCTACATTAATAAAATGCTTCAAATAAATTATGAAACTTTGGATGTAAATGAATTTTGTATAGAATCTCATTTTGAGGTTGCAGCAGTTCTGTTGACAGAATTTGAAATTATAGCAGTATATGTATATCGTCCTCCCAATCACAGTGAAGATTTATTTATAGAAAATCTTCAGAAACTAATTGTCTCACTCCTTAAGGAAAAAAATCACAGAGTTCTAATTTTTGGAGACATTAATATAGACATTAGGTATAGAAATAGTACAGTAACTAATTTACTTGATACATTAAGAGCATTAAATTTTTATTGTATAAATGACAAACCCACAAGAAAGAATGCTTGTCTGGATAACATTATCTGTAATTTTCATATAGGTAGAGACCAATTTAACACAGTAAAACTAGCACTCTTTGACCATGATGGGCTGTGGCTTAGACTTCCTCAGAACCACAAAACTGACACATCTAAGCAAAGAATAATCAGACCTATAATTGAACAGAAATTACACGCTAAAATCAAAATTAACATTAGTAAACTGGAATGAATTACTCACACGAGATATGAGAGCTAATGAATCAACTAAACAATTTTTGAAAGTGGTAACTAAAATCTTTGAAGAAACATACCCAGCGTACTATAAATAGATCTCAATCTAAACCAGGGACCTTAAAACAATGGTACACAGCAGAACTAAATAACTTAAGAATATTGATGCTCATGTATTATGATACATCACAACACAGCGACATAGACAGGCTTAGATGTAAGAACATTAAAAAGTACTATAGATCTGCAATTAAAGAAGCTAAATGCAAGTCCAATGATGACTACATCCTTAACTCTGTAAATAAATGTAAAACAGCATGGGAAGTCATAAAAACTGAAATAAACCATCAAAAGAAAGATCAGAACATACCAATTTCTCCTGACACACTAAATAAATACTTTGCCAATACTTTAATGGAAAACAACACTGAGGAAGATGTGAACAAGGCAGAAGAACTACTGCTACAATTACACAATAAAGCGACGGGAGGTTTTGAATGGAATCATGTAACTTGCCGACAAATTAGTGTAGCAATAAATAAACTCAGCAACTCCTGAACTGAAGACTACTACGGTCTTTCCAATTTTATTATTAAACAAATAAGTCAAGAGATTTTAACACCCATAACAAACATAATAAACAAAATATTAACAGAGGGGGGTCTATCCTGACAGCCTGAAAATATCAGTAATAAAGCCGGTCCATAAGATAGGTAGCACTTTATCACCTGACAACTAAAGGCCTATTTCACTTGTACCAATAATCTCTAAAATAACAGAGTACTGTATGCACCAGCAGTTGAACAATTATTTTGAACATAATAATTTAATCTGCTCTGAACAATTTGGCTTTAGACCTACCCTATCCACTGTGAAAGCAGTTGATAATATCATAACTAAAGTATATTACTGCTTTGAGAAAAAGACATTAAGTTGTGCTACACTACTGGACTTAAGGAAAGCCTTTGACATGGTTTCCCACAATATCCTGATACGAAAGCTGCAATACTATGGGATTGGGGAGAATGCCCTCCGCCTACTACAATCTTACCTAAGTGATAGACTACAGTTAGTGAATGTAAATAATAAAAAAATCAGACCCTTTAGCTGTTAAAAAAGGAGTGCCCCAGGGTTCTGTTCTTGGTCCCTTTCTTTTCATTGTATGCATTAATGATTTGCCTTCCATATTACCCTGTGAGGCTGTACTATATGCTGACGACACTACATTAATTGCTCAAAATTCAGATATGGATGAACTACTACTGAATGTAGCTGCGGCAATAGAAAATTGTAACAACTGGTTTCAGGCTAATGCACTACACATAAACAGCAGCAAAACAGAGAATATTATATTTGACCTAAATGCCCATAAACATGAAAATAAATCAGTAAAACTTCTTGGTTTCCATATTGATCAAAGTTTAAGCTGGGAGACACATACAGATAAGTTATGTTCGAAACTCACTCGTTTGATCTATCTGTTGCATAGATTGAGAGGTTGTGTAAGCAAAACTTTACTGTTGTATGCGTACTTTGCTTTCTTCAGTTCTCATCTTACATATTGAATTTTACTATGGGGAAATTTACCTGGTTCTAAGGCTGTATTTAAATGGCAAAAAAAAAAAAAAAAAAAAAAAAAAAAAGGCCATCAGATGTGTAGCAGGACTGGTACCACAGGAATCATGCAGACATTTCTTCAAAGAAATGAAAATCATGACAGTACCCAGTTTATACATTTATAGCTGCTTAGTATATGTTAAAGAAAACCTCCATAAGTATGATCTTAGGATGTCAGTACACAATCATGACACAGACATGCAATTGATAAGCCACATGTCAGACTTGCAAAGGTCCACAGTAGCTACAAGTATCTTGGACCCACATTTTTAATAAACTGCCTAATTAAGCTCACCCAGTGCCTCTAAATAAATTTAAAAATAGAATATCAAAATGCCTAAAAAGTAAAGCTTTCTATACCATTAAGGAATTTGAAGAATCTACAATAGATGACTTAGAGTTTTGATATAGACGTACACAGAATTTTAAATTGTAACATTACCATTGTGATATATTGAGTCACTGTTCTATATTGTCCTGTACAACAATGAGATAGAGGACTTTGACCATTGATGCAGATGTATACAGAATTTTAATTGTATTTTTTCTAACAAATTTACTATTGTTACTAGTTTATTCATTGTACTGTATTGTATTTGGAAAATTTAAAACTAAGTATATGATAATTGTACCTATGATAAACACTGCAAATTACTAGCTGTTTAGATATGTATATAAATGTATATGGCGACACCAATTACATGTAAACATGTTCAAAGGTGAATAAAATATTCTATTCTAAAAAAAAAAAAAAAAAAAAAAAAAAAAAAAAAAAGCATTAGCCTGTCGCTACATGTTCTGGCGGGGAGTAGATGGTGATGTTTTGCCTTTCCTGGAATGCTTTACCTACCATGCTGGCCCCTGCACAAGTTTATCACCTTAGTCAACACTCAGGCAGGCATGGGAAAGCATACATTTTCACTTGCTGGTTTTTGGCCCACTTTACGTTACGGTAGTAACACTAAAAGTGGGCCTTTGCGATCGTCTTTTGACAGCTCTAAATTTAAATGAAAATAACGGCCCAAGTATTCATCTGAGACGAAAATTGAATAACCGAATTTGAAGAGGAGAAAATTCTCTAAAACTTTCCTCTCTTATGTTTTTTTCTTATCTCGTAACGTTTCAAAGATATTTGCAAAAATAACGGCGATTTTGGGATGTATGTCTGTCTGTTCGTAACGTGTTCCCTGTTTTTAAGACGAACCGTTCAACCGATCAGCACCAAATTTTAGAGACATGATTGTAGGCCGCTAGAGACCAGAACCTCCCGTTTTCAAATTTTTCGGACAAAAAATACGGTAGTAAAAAAAAAAAAAAAAAAAAAAAAAAAAAAAAAAAAAAAAAAAAAAAAAAGCCGTTTGTAATATAATTGTAATTGCAAACGAACCATTCATCTGACACGAAAATTGAATAACCTAATTGATAGAGGAGAAAATTCTCTACAACTTATCTCCCTTATGTTTTTTTTTTCATATCTTGTGTTGTTTGAGACATATTTGCAAAAATAACGATTTGACACCCTCCATTGAATTAACGTAAACCAGCCGTTCGGAGATGTCACGTGACATTCCTCGCGTATTTGATGATTTTCTTATTGTAACTCACACGTTGTCATTTCAAAGCAACGGCATACTGAGAAATTAACAAAAACCCATTGTTCTTCGTACGATAAATGATAATCTAATGTCTAAAAATGCCATATTAACATCAGTTAACAACGGCCATCAATAGTATGAGATTATATGACCCATGTTTTAATTTATAGCTGTACCGTAGTGGGCAAGGTGCTAGACAGTGACGCGTAAGGTCAATGGTTCGAAACCCACCACTACCTAAATTTGATTTTTTCCTAAAAGGGTTTCAGACATTCTTATTAATAATTTTTTTATTATTTTGGTCCAAAATGTTTGCAAAAACTTATAAAACTACAAATCTTAAGTGGGCCATGAAACACGTCACTGCGATTTATTCATATCTCGTAGTGTTTCAAAGATATTTGCAGAAATAACGGCGATTTTGGGATATATGTCTGTCTGTCCGTAACGTGTTCCATGTTTTTAAGACGATCCGTTCAACGGATCAGCACCAAATTTTACAGACGTGATTGTAGGCCGCCAGAGACCAGAACCTCCCTTTTTCAAATTTTTCGGACAACAAATACGGTAGTAATACCAAAAAAAGCCGTTTGTAATATAATTGTAATTGCAAATGAACCGTTCATCTGACGCGAAAATTGAATTACCTAATTGATAGAGGAGAAAATTCTCTACAACTTAGCTCCCTTATGGTTTTTCCTTATCTTGTATTGTTTGAGACGTATTTGCAAAACTAACGGAGATTTGACACCCTCCATTGAATTAACGAAAGCCAGCCGTTCGGAGATGTCACGTGACATTCCTCGCCCAGAACTCTCTCTGGCATACGCCATCTTACGTTGCGTATTTGATGATTTTCTTATTGTAACTTACACGTTGTCATTTCAAAGCTATGGCGCACTGAAGAATTAACAAAAACACATCGTTCTTCGTACGATAAATAATAATCTAGTGTCTACAAATGCCATATTAGCATCAGTTAACAACGGCCATCAATAGTGTGAGATAAAAGGACTCATCTTTTAATTGATAGCCGTAGCGTAGTGGGCAAGGCGCTGGACTATAACGCTAAAGGTCGATGGTTTGGAACCCGCCACTATCTAATTTTTTTCCTAAAAGGGCTTCAGACACTCTCATTAATTAATTTTGTATTATTTAGACCATTATTTCGGTCCAAAATGTTTGCAAAAACTTAAAAAGGTAAAGCAGTCAACAATCCGAAGATTGGTCTGAACACCACAGTGCTTTACTAGGCATGGTCCTGTTTAGAGGTGGTATGCCGTTGCCTTCCTCCGACCTTCGAACTGACTTACCCAGCCAGTTATAAGGGGACCTACAGTTTAACGTGGGTTCCGAACCACGGTGCTACTCGGTATTTTTCACATGAGAAATACTGCCAGAGGTGAAAGAAGTGGAAAGTGACAGATAAAAATCCTAGGACCTGGCGGGGATTGAACCCGCGACTTTTGGATTTGTAGTCTGGCACTCTACCACTTGGCGCACTGCAAAAACTTATAAAACTACAAATCTAATGTGGGCCGTAAAACATGTCAGTGCGATATTTTTTTTTTTTTCCTGCTTACTGGAGGTAGACACATTCTCCAAGTTTCCATATCTGATTTGTTGTGCATATATGTTGTGGCAGTCACGGTCACAGCACTCAGCGAAATTGTTTTTGTCAAAAGGGTTGCCTGCCACAATAGTTACAGATAATTAATGGCCTACAGTTTTCCGATTTCTGTGCTCTTCGGTTATTTTTGGCTCCCAGTCAATGGGGAGGCAGAGCATCTCGTTAGATCCTTCAAGACTCGTATATGTGGTTCAGTCTCGGCCTGTGGTTGCCTTAGAGGGATTCCTGTCTTCCTATTGTTCCACACATAACAGAGAGAAAAGCCCAGTGGAGCACTTACACAGCTGCTAGCCACAGACACTAGTCCATCTGCTGTAGTCCCTGCCAGGTCATTCATATGCATTGGCTACTTTTTTGTCCTGGTGCTGCTGTGTGGGAATGTGGGTTTGGTTGTTTCCCCAAATGGATCCTGTCTCCCGTCATGCACTATTCTGGCTGCTGTCTTAATGTGACCCACACAGAGGATAGCCTCACTCCTTGATATGTGGATCAACTCGACATCATATGGTGGGCAGGCATTGAAGGGCATCCTATCACCTTCCCCTACATACCAAATGACTTCAGTGTATGATAGGGTACCGAAGATTGCGGCACGTTACGGATCGCGCAGCCACTCGTGTCGGAGCTTCAAGCCCTCCCTCTGACACTCTCTCTCTCTCTCTCTCTCTCTCTCTCTCTCTCTCTCTCTCTCTCTCTCTCTCTCTCTCTCTCTCTCTCTCTCTCTGTGTGTGTGTGTGTGTGTGTGTGTGTGTGTGTGTGTGTGTAAGTCTAAGGACTTACGTGTTGTGTAAGTCAGCTTAAGAAGTCAGCTTAAGTAGATTGTAAGTCTAAGGACTGATGACCACAGAAATTTCGTCCCGTAGGATTACAAACTCCCCCCCCCCCCCCTCGAACGTTGCGAAACCAAAAGTTGCCTTTTCCTGCGGCGGCGTCAACATGAATGTTATCCCTTGATTATTGTATATAATATGATGCGGACACGTCATATTTGATTTACATTTGCTTTTATCGAAATCACTTATTTTTAGTGCTGTATGTTGTGTGCAGAAAGTGTGACTTCTGAGTATAAAAGATACCATGACAAGAAAAGTATGTAATTGATGTAAGAACATTGAACCTAAGTGACAAGCATAGGAATTGGGAGTTTTGGGATGGGACAAACTACTTAAATGGGAATCTCAATAACTTTGACATACCAAAGGCTAACAGAAAAATTAACTGAACATGCTCACAAAACGAAAAGCTAAATAAATTTCATTACTTATTAAAGAAATTATTTATTCTTTGATATTTGTCACATGGAAACAAGCGCAAAAGATAGTTATTATTAGTTACGAAAATTACTTATTTGCCTCTCAATTATATTATGTTTAAGTATGTGTGTCGTTTAGTAATTTGGTATTTTCTCATAGATTTTCATAAAAATCAACGCATTAAGTATTGTGAAAATTAGTTCTTGTTATAATTATTTTCTTTGCAAACTAAATATTTTCTTTTCGCAGTGCATAAAATATTTGTGGTTGAGGAAACACTTTCTGTAGCAGCATTAGTGCCAGGTACAGCTAGCACAAACCAATTAATGAGCTACAAATTTTTTTCATCAGATATCTTCAGATGAAGATAAGTTAAAAATGAGAGATCTGTTTTTACCAACTCGCTTCGCATTACCCAATTAGTAAATTTTTTGTTCACATATATTTTTAACATGGTTCAATTCCCCAAACACATTGCATTTCCACATCTTTCTTTCAAAATATTTTCACCCAACTCTGTTAAACTTTTAAGACTTTCCTAGACAGACTTCCAAAGAAGAAGATATTTGATCTCCTAGACAGACTTCCAAAGAAAAAGTTATTTGACCTGAAGCCAGTTACATGGTTTCAGCACATGAAATGGATAAGTCCATTTCGCGATATAATCAATTAACGTCTTGTGAAATGAACCTGAAATATCCAAGGACTCAGACTCTTGCAGCCCACCAACTTCTAGCGATGACTTTATTAACAACTGGATTTTTTTATGTTGGAAAAGCTGCATATTACATGTGAAGGCATTATGTAATGCCAACCAAAGAAATAAAAAAAAAAGTCTTAATAACTTTGAGTTAAAGACTTTTTTTATTGTTTGATTATGATCACATTTGTTCTCTATTTGGTTATGCTGCACATTACTTAAAAACATGCTATTTCAAAATATACAGGACGTTTAGTAGAAAATGGGACAATATACATCCCATATTTCATTTGCCGGGACAGTGGGACACTTACGTCAAATAAGGGATGGTCCCGTAAAATATGGGACATCTGGTCACCCTAGTGTATGATCAATGGTCTCCACCACTTCCCATCAGCCCCCCAAGTGTTCCAGGATGCTTCTTTCTGCAACACTGGTAGCCTGCCTAGCTCCGGCCTCATTCTTGCCTCTGCTGCCACTACCATCACCGCTGTCACTGCTGCCACTCACACTCCCTCAACCAACCTTACTGACAAGGAAAGTACATGGGCTCGAACAAACATATCTGTATGAACTTTTGGTTACAGGATCTCTACGTACACCTCAATGTGCTGGTGGGTGTCGTTTTTCTGCAAAGCTCTGCAACCATGCCCTAGATGGCACTGTAGGTGTAATTGTAGACGCCATACGTAATGCAGATATCTTAACTATAACTTATGTAATAATCATAGTACAAGTTCTCTAGCGAATTGTCATCAAAAGCCGTGATGATAGTTGCAACTTTAACCTTTTTCCCGAAAGACTGTTGGTATTCACTGCCACTGCTTCCATCGCCTCTTCCCGCACTTAGTCTAGCACTACCGCTTGCAATGAGTTGTTCGTCCTTATCATCCCTATTATCATTATTATGAGTTTGTAACAACAGTATCTAACTTATGCTCATATTTCTGTACCATAATAGATATGAGAAAGCATGCAAATGATTCATCTTCTGCACTAATACCATCTTCACGAAGAAGGGTTCGCCGGCCGCGGTGGCCGAGGAGACTGAGGCGCTCCAGTCACGGTCTGCACGGCCACTACGGTCGGGGGTTCGAATCCCCCCTCGGGCATGGATATTTGTGCCGTCTTTAGTATAAGGTAGTTCATAAGTAGTTTGTAAGTTTAGGGACTGATGACCCCGTAGTTAAGTCCCATAAGCTTAACAAACATTTTTTGAAGAAGGGTTCTTCGTAACTTCATCTCAACTAATCTCAATACATTAGTAGGATTGATTAGCAATCGCTGCCCCATCTGACGCTTCACCACACAAATAACATCACAAAACGCAACTTCGGAGGCACACTGCACAATCCCTACTGGCGAACCAACAGGTCAAAGTGCAATGCGACATGGCATACGCAGAGGCCTCTAACGGACAACTGCAGAGTTTTGCAGATGCGGGAGTATCACTAGTGCAGTAAGGGATATTTACATTATCTCTCATACGACTTTGGTGTGAGTCCCAGGAATGATGACATAATGGACTACAAGCCAATATCTTCCATCATCTCACACTAGCCACTGACTGGGATACAGCACTGTACTGCTGTGTTTCAGTTTCTTCGACTGTATGTGCCTGTGCTTTCTTTTGTCAAAGTGGAGGTATACTGTGATTTGATGCACACGTGGGTTTGAATCATGTGGGTTGCTTTCAGGGACCATCACTTGGTGCACGCATCTTTGTACTACCTCTCGTAGCATGCTCTGTGTAAATGCTATACACAGTAGCAGGCTATGCCGCTCGGCCCTCTCAGCACAGTGTGTTGCTTACTGTCAAGTTGTCTTATATTTCCACGTACATGTGGACTGCAAAGAAGGGCATTTTAGTTCTGTCATATATTTGAGTGTGTATTGGGTTACTTCAGACACAGTTTGAAAATGACCTAATTGTGCGGTCCATTTAGCTGGTTGGTCAAATCACGCTATAAATAAATTGGTGGGGCATTTGAATGTGACAGTAGCGTGTTTATGTACTGCATTGGAAAATGAGGTCAGGCAAACTGTTTATCAAGGTTCAAGTCATGTGTGACCACTACAAGGCACAAGTGCCATACTGTGTATCACGCATCGAGTAACCCTTTCGCATCTGCATGTACATAGCTCGTTACTATAGCTCAGAACAAATGTTATAAATGCATATTATATGGCTATATAAACGTTTTCAAGCTCTTCCTTCGTAATTTGGCGCAAAAGGACCTTTTTATATCAATCCTGTGAGAATCAATAGCCGTTCTAAGATTACAGTTTCTTAGGCCACCATATTGATGACGTCATAACCGCGATTCCACAGCCTGGAGCTTCGGGGACTTTTAGTATGTTAACTAGGCCATCAAACTTCTTTATGCGTTTTTATCGCCATGCAATGACCTCAGTAGAGGATGTCAATGAAAAAATTCAATGCCCTCATGTAGGTGTTGCTGATCTGGAAAAAAAAATGAGAGGATGTGATTTGTATATTGAATGGAAGGGATGATAGTTTTGACCACTCTTGGGAACTGTATTTAAAAAGTAAAACGTTCACAAGATAATGATCCTTCGCTTCCTAGGAATCGAAATATACCAAAGAAATATGAAGACAACGAAGCCAGCTCACCCCAAACTTTCAAAACCCCAAAGCTATTTACATTGATGTTTGTGAAACAGTGTATTATTGCATTACTGGGCAGTTTAAAAGTCGACCACTGTACGCAAAAAGAGCCTTGTTTTATCACTAAAATTAGTAAATGAGGTCCGTGTGAACTACTGGTTACTCCCTGCTATAAAGCCTTGTCTCCTGGCCCAAACTGAGAACTGACTCGTTCAAATTACTTCAATAACAGGAAGTTAATACTACAGTGGTCAATATACATAGCAGCTCACACGTTATTACACACAGACATTAATAAGGAAGCCACCACAATTGAAGGTGTCTTAGAAAGGTGGCTAAGAAAACATTTACGGCGCAACGGGATTTAGATACAAGAAAAAATTGCATCTGAACTAATTCTCAGCACTTAAGAAGAACCATGTTAAATAAAAGAGGGAAGGCGCTCTAAAACTACAATTCATAGGTAACATACGGATTATGCTGAACTTAAACTTGTTTATTCAGATAGAAAACAAACAAAATGGGAAATAAATTTCGATAATACAATAGAATGAATCTCTTACATGGATTAATGCGGACGGTGCCCAGCCTAAATTATTCATGATTTAACGCTACTGGGGAGAAGGATTCACAAACAACACTCATTCTCTCGCACACATGCAATGCCACAGCGAAACTCACCAAAAACAGCGTGCTGAGACGAGGCGAAAGCAGGCGCGGCTATCGTAGGCGAAACTAAGCAAGTCGGAGGTAGCACAAAACACAATATACAAAAACACTTTAAAGCTGGCTCTGGTCTGTCATGCCTGTTTTGAGATGGTAAAGGTGTATAGCCAAGTTAAATTACATCTGAATTGGACCGCGAGCAAACACACTAACGGCGACACACGGCTTCGTTACATGAACGCACTCCACTGAAGGTGAAGTGGTTGAAAGTCGGATTCATTATACAAAATCACGGTGGATTCTTAAGTTGCAGTCTGTCAGCAATCGATCTAGGTACTGGTTTTATATGAAGTGGCGTGAACTCAGGCGACTACCTGCAAACCCTGGAACTCGGATCCACGTGGTTCCGAAAACCGATAAAATTGAATAAATTCAGATTCTGAAAAATAAAGAAAATTAACTACAGCATGCAACCCATAGAAATGTTTAGAATTATGTAAGGAAGCTATTGAAGGAGGTTGTACAAGGCTCAGAGTGAATTACTGAGAAAGACAGAGTGCGTACTACAAGTTCATCTACATCTACATACATACTCCGCAATTCACCGTAAGGTGCGTGGCGGAGGGTACGCTGTACCACTACTAGGCATTTCCTTTCCTATTCCACTCCCAAATTGAACGAGGAAAAAAAGAATGCCTATATGCCTCCGTACGAGCCCTAATTTCTCTTATCTTGTCTTTGTGATCTTTACGCGAAATGTAAGTAGGCGGCAGCAAGATTGTACTACACTCAGCTTCAAATTCCGGACCTCTAAATTTACTTAACAGAAATTCACGAAAAGAACGTCGTCTTTCTTCCAGCGATCCCCAATTGAGTTGCCGGAGCATTTCCGTGACACTCGCGCATTGGTCGAACCTACCGGTAACAAATCTAGCTGCTCGCCTCTGAACCGCCTCTATGTCTTCCTTCAAACCGATCTGCTGCGGGTCCCAAATACTTGAGCAATACTCAAGACGTGGTCGTACAAGCGTTTTATACGCGGTCTCCTTTAAAGGTGAAGTACATCTTCCCAAAATTCTCCCAATAAACCGAAGTCGGCTGTCTGCCTTACTCACAACTGTCCTTACATGGTCGTTCCATTTCATATCGCTCTGCAATGTTACGCCTAGATATTTGAGCGACACGACAGCATCTACATTGAGAGCCAGCTGCCATTCTTCGCACCAACTAGAAATCTGTCTAAGTCATCCTATATGCTATTACAGTCAGTTACAGACGACACCCTCCCATACACCACAGCATCATCAGCAAACAGCATCAAATTACAACTTACTCTGTCCATCAGATCATTTATATAGATAGAAAATAATAGCGGTCCTATCACACTCCCCTGGGGCACGCCTGACGATACACTCGTCTCTGATGAACACTCGCCGTCGAGAACAACGTACTGCGTTCTATTACTTAGGAAGTCTTCCAGCCAGTCACAAATCTGTGAACCTATTCCATAAGCTCGTATCTTCGTTAGCAGTCTGCAGTGTGGCACCGCGTCGAACGCCTTTTTGAAGTCGAGAAAAACACAATCCGCCTGTTGCCCTTCGCCCATGGCTCGCAAGATGTCATGTGAGAAAAGGGCAAGCTGAGTTTCACATGAACGATGTTTCCTAAACCCGTGCTGATTCATGGAAAGAAGCTTTTCCGTTTCAAGGAAATTTACTATATTCGAACTGAGAATATGCTCCAAAATTCTACATGAAACCGATGTCAACGATATTGGCCTGTAATTGTATGGGTCAGTTCTCTTTCCTTTCTTATACACGGGAGTCACCTGCTCTTTTTTCCAATCACTAGGAACTTTGCGCTGAATTAAAGATTCGCTATAAATTCAAGCTAAGTAGGGGGCCAATGCCGCAGAATAGTCTTTGTAAAACCGAACTGGTATTCCATCCGGACCAGCAGACTTTTTCGTATTTAGCTCTCGCAGCTGCTTCTCTACACCGGAAATACCTATTGCTATGTCCCCCATTTCGGAATTAGTACGTTGATCAAATGATGGTATATTTGTGCGATCCTCCTGCGTGAAAGATTTCTTAAAGGTTAAATTTAGAACTTCAGCTTTCCGTTTGCTTTCTTCTATTACTGCCCCGGAATGATCAACTAGTGACTGGACAGTGGGCTTTGACCCGCTTATCGATTTTACATAGGGCCAGAATTTTTTCGGGTTCTCGGAAAGATCTTTTGCTAAGGTATGGCTGTGATAATTATTGTATGCTTCACGCATCGATCTTTTTATAGACGCACGAATCTCTACTAACTTTTGCCTGTCATCATTTGCGTGTTCTTTTTTGAATCGAGAGTGCAACAGCCTTTGCTTTCTCAGCAGCTTTCTAACATTATTATTATACCACGGTGGATCTTTTCCATCCTTAATCGTCTTTACTGGCACATATTTCTCTAACTCTTTATTAACAATGCACTTAAATTTAGTCCACAATTCCTCTACATCCATAGTCCCAGAATTAAACGATGCCCATTCATTTTCTAAGTGCGATCGTAACATTTGCTTGTCGGCTTTTCCCAACAAAAACAAGCTACTAGCCTTCTTGACTGGTTTAGGCCTGTTTGTGGCTATTAGGTCTAGAATATTTCCATTGCGCGTGGGTTGCCGGTTTAACTGCTCAAGACAGTTTTCGAAGAATGTGTCCAAAAGTAGCTCGCAAGACTGCTTGTCTGTACCGCCTGAAATGTAACTAGCGAGGTCCCAATCTATACTCTTAAGGTTGAAGTCACCTCCGACTAATATTACATGGCCCGGATACCTATGCACTTCCTGGTGTAGACTTTCCTTGAATGATTCTAAAACTGCTACAGCAGCACTGGGGGGCCGGTAAAAACACCCAACTATTCATTTTACTTCTTTTAGACCTGTTATACGTGCCCAGATAACTTCACAGTTACTTTCAACCTCGATCTCACTAGAAACAATATCTTTGTCCACAGCGATGAACACTCCTCCTCCAGTTGTATCAGATCTATCTTTCCGATATACATTCCACGCTTCGCTAAATATTTCTGAACTTGCCACATCATCATTTAGCCAGCTTTCGTTGCCTAAAACTATCTGAGCGCAATAACTTCCATGCAGCGCTGCAAATTCGGGAACTTTGTTTCTCATACTCTGTAAGTTCGCGGCTAATATTTTTATGTTCGAATTTTTGTTCCGAACGTGGCCTGAATTCGCTGTTTGAATGCTGACAGGCGAGTGCTCATCAGAGTTAGCGCCTAGCCTAAAAAACCCCCATGTGCACTCCACAAGTACTCTGCTACCCGAGTAGCCGCTTCCTTAGTGTAGTGCACCCCTGATCTATCTAGGGGCACCCTACAATTCCCCACCCGATAACGCAGATCCAGAAATCTGCAGCCATGACTGTCACAGAGTCGGCGAAGCCTCTGGTTCAGACCCTCCACTCGGCTCCAAACCAAAGGACCCCGATCAACCCTGGGAACAATGCTGCAAATCGACAGCTCTGCTTGCACCCCGTGTGCGAAGGCAGCAGCCTTCACCAATTCCGCCAGCCGCTCGTAGGACCTGAGGATGTCCTCAGAACCCAAGCGACAAGCGTCATTGGTGCCGACGTGAGCCACGACTTGCAGTCGACTGCACCCCGCACCCTCGATAGCCGCCGGCAAGGCCGCCTCCACATCTCGGATGAGGCCCCCCGGCAAACACACCGAGTGCACGTTGGAATTCCTTCCAGATCTGGACGCTATCTGCCTAAGGGGCTCCATCACGCGCCTGACATTGGAGCTCCCAATAACTAATAATCCCCTCCCCCCGTGCACCTGCTCGGACCCTGCTGAAGGAGTGGCCACACTTTCACTCACAGGACGAACGGGCGCGAACGGACGTCCAGCCTCCACATTGGCCTTCCGCCTCGAGCGACGCGAACGCCGTACAACCCGCCACTCCCCTTGCGGAGAAGGCGGCTCGACGACGTCCGGTACACCTGAAGGTGCCTCGGTAGCAGGGACAGAGAGCGTAGCGTGAGACACCTGAGACGAACAGCAAAATTAAAATAGGCGGGGAGAGAAGATCGCGAAATATTATTGGAAATCAGAAGGATACCGCATAGTTACTTGCCTGATGGGCACGGAAAAAACCAGAGTGGAAGCTGAAGGCTTTGTTGTATGAACCAACCACGTGGAACACATATCACTCACGGAAGGAAACGATGAAAGGTTTTTACGTGCTATGTATAAAAATGAACATATCACCTATTAGAAATCGGGCCCCTCAAAGCTAGAAAGTATTTCCACAGAGTTCACACACAGCCACATGATCACAAAAGGTATTAACATACCAGGTCATTATCAACCTGCAACTAGAATCACACACACCGCATTTATCTATTGGAAATCACTGAATTGAAAAACGAGAACACACATCCGCACACTACCGGAGAAAATATTTTAAAAAAATTATTCTAAGTTCATGAATCTATGTTAAACGTGCTAGTCAATGAAATGCTACCATCTCGCAGATACCAGAGGTGAACCAACCTTACCTCGCCAGACGCCTAACCCAGAATGAAGATCCAGCGGTCATAAGACAGGAAACTGCTACCAGATGTGGGAAGCCACCGGAAGCCAGAAAATCCATGAAAACAGTGGTGGTGGGGACGGACAGCCAGACTCGTGCTGGAGGGAGAGGATCGCTAACTAGCTCGCAACCAAAGGATGTGGAAACGTCTTTGGTAGTATCAGCAGCTATCGACTCTGAGCCACAGAGAACGATGCAAAGAGAGCTATCACTTCCCACATTCAGACAGCTATAGATTCTCGCACCCACTTAACAGTGAAACAATTGCACATTCTCACAGGGACAGTAGCGTAGCGGAGAAGCCGTACTTACGCCATATTAAGCAATATAATAATAAATTATTAACATAGCAAAATAAGAAAAACCCAGCAATATTAACTAATATTTTAGCACATGAAATAAAAATGTTATTCCTCAAGCCTTGAGAAGAGTGGGGTTCAAGTTTTAACGAAATGATAATCTAGCGACATTAAATAAATTATAACTCTACAGAAAATATACAAAAAATATGTGGAAGACGACAGACGGTTGTCTTTAAAGTTTGCTTCAACTGGACTCGCACAGGTCATTGCAGTTGAACAATAGTGCTTGCTTTTAGTAAATAGAGGTGAAACAAATTTGGAAAAATCAACTGAGTTTTTCAAAAATGAGCTAGACATTGAGACACTGTGCTTACACTTAAATATGTTAAGCGCTATCGCTAATAAAAAGCAACTGGTCTTAAAAAACATGCGTAATGTAATAATGTACATTGCACAAGACCCTGCAGTTGGAGATTGTTACGTGAAGTAGTGAAGTGCATTAAGCTTCTCCGGTAGTTCCAATCACGTCCGTAACAGCAGAACGGTCATTTAGCCACCTTGGACATCTGAAGTCATATCCCCGATCAACACTGGGACGGAAGCGATTGAAGAACTTGGCTATTCTTCACGCCCACCGAGATGTTTTAGAGGATTTGAATATCTGACCAGTCTTCAACGACTTCATATTCAGTAATCAAGTCAGACGGTCGACATTTGCACCTTTCTAGAGACACTCTAGCCTTAATAGTGGCATTTAGAGTGATATTAAAAGTCTTTATAAAATAGAGAATTAACGTAGCATGGTATTTTAACAATTACACATCACTTGTAATTCCTACATGCATATTATGACATTTTTCTACTAACAGCCCCTCAGGGGCTCAGCATTAACCTGCTGAATATGGACTTGGCATACCCAGGGTCTTGAGTTGGGGACTGGTAACTGCCACCAGTCCTTTAGACCGTAAGCCCAAGACATGCTTCAGCTACCACCGTGTGGCGTAACGGTGGAACGTAGTGTGTTGCAGGGAGGGGGATCTCGGCTTTATTGCCTGGATCGGGAGGATGGAAAAAACCTCAATCGCAAGGTGTGCTGTGTGCTGATGGGATGTATGGCTGTTGAGGTTGAACAGTCGCTAGCGAGCAACCTGTGGGGGTACTGCCCCACCTCAGTTGTATAAGGCTTACCCAAGCAAGCGGGGCTCTGCCTGGGTGGACTGTTTCTTCCCTAGCTGCTCAGGGGACCGAGATGGAGTCTTCACGTGTATTTAACCCCGGCGGGATGGGTGTACCGACCAGTGGTACTCGAAACCACACATGTAAGTAGTTGAGAGAGGCCAGTCCTCCTGAGACACAATCAGCCAATAGTAATAGGGATCAAAGAATCATTAACACTAATGTGTTTGTTAAAAGGAAAGGGGGTGCTTTCGAAAAGGTCTTTCCATTCAGTATTAATAAGGGACTGGAAGGGCTTGCAGGTACATTAAAGTCTATTAAAGAGACTGCGGAGTGGGGCTTTGTTAGTTGAGTTGACCAGACCAAAGCCGGTGGACCTTCTTCTTAACTCAGTGATGTTGGGTGAGTATGATATCATAGTGGAATTACACAACGCCCTAAATTCTAGCAAAGGATTGGTCACATGCTATGACATTATGGACATTGACACGGCAGAATTAAAACAGGAGTGGCCATCACAGGGTTGAGTTGCTCAGTGACCGCCGGCCAGTGCACACGTGACAGCAGAAGCTCTACATTGTATGGTAACCGACTTCTTAATACAAGTGACCTATTTTCATTTTGTGTGTGCTTTCTTTTACAGTTCTTCAAACTATAGTGTGCTCGCTTGTTTGTTTATTAAGAATCGCGTCTAGTTGTCAGTTCAGTTGGTATTTTGAGTTATTAGCTCGCGTATATATTTTTCAGATTCGCCGTTAATCAACAGCTTAGTGTTAGGTACATATTTTTCGAAGCTCACTGTTTATCAAACTTCTGTGTCCTCAGTCGTACTTATTGGGAACATACATTGGTTTTTAGAATGGCTAGGAACTGTGACTGCTGCGAACGGATGCAGGCAGAGTTGATGACTCTTCACTCGTAGCTTCAGGCGTTGTTGGCTTCGCTGAAAACGCCTGAGACTGCAGTGGGTGGGCGCCGCTGTTGTGGGCTGCTCGCAGGGGTGCAGCAGACACCCTGTGCGTCTGTTGTGCCCTTAGATCGGCCTGCGGCTGTTACCAGCCTGTTCACTGCCCGCGAGAGGGTGGCCCCCCAATCCGTGGTGGATTGGGAGGTCTCCTCAGCGCGTCTTAGGCGGCGTAAGACTTCCCAGGGGACCGAAGTGGAGACCTCCCCAGTTAGTCTTACGAACAGATTCGAGGCGCTATCTGTGGCAGAGGATGTTCCTGACGCAGATAGTGTCGCTTGTCCTGTACTCGCCCCTCTGCCTGCAAGATCCGGGCACTCACAGAGGATGGGTTTGTTAGTAGTTGAGAGCTCCACCGTTAGGCGGGTGATGGAGCCCCTTAGGAAAATAGCTGCTAGGGAGGGAAAGGAAGTCCAATGTGCACTCCGTGTGCATACCAGGGGAAGTCATTCCAGATGTGGAACGGGTCCTTCCGGATGCCATGAAGAGCACAGGGTGCAGCCAGCTACAGGTGGTGGCTCATGTCAGGACCAATGATGTTTGTCGCTTTGGATCGGAAGAGATTCCCTCTGGCTTTGAGCGGCTATCAGAAGTGGTAAAGAATGCCAGTCTTGCTTGCAAGATGAAAGCAGAGCTCACCATCTGCAGCATTGTCGACAGGACTGACTGCGGCCCTCTGGTTCAGAGCCGAGTGGAGGGTCTAAATCAGAGGCTCAGACGGTTCTGCGACCATGTGGGCTGCAGATTCCTCGACTTGCGTCAAAGGGTGGTGGGTTTTCGGGTTCCGCTAAATACGTCAGGAGTCCACTAAACTCAGGAAGCGGCTACACGGGTAGCGGGAGCTGTGTGGCGTGGACTGGGCGGCTTTTTAGGTTAGAAGGCCTCGGGAATACACAAAATGGGTTTCAGTCTCAAAGGGGGCAGGTCAGACACAGGATGAAAGCAGATCTAGGAACCATTGGTGTAACAGTTGTAAATTGTCATAGCTGTATTGGGAAAGTTCCAGAGCTCCAAGCGCTGATAGAAAGTACTGAGGCACAAATCGTTATAGGTTCTGAAAGCTGGCTGACGCCAGAGATAAGTTCGGCCGAAATTTTTTCAAAGGGCCAAATGGTCTTCAGAAAGGATAGAATAAATAAAAAAGGGTGTGGCGTGTTTATTGCTGTTACTAACGGTTTATCCTGCAGCGACATTAAGGCAGATACTTCCTGTGAGTTGGAATGGGTAGAGGTTATACCTGACAACCGGAATAAATTAATAATTGAATATTTTTATCGACCCCCTAACTCAAACTCAGACGATGCAGTTGCCGAAATGTTAAAAGGTATCCGAAGCATACTGTTAATAATCGGTGGTGCCTAATTTACCCTCGATATGTTGGCAATAATTACTTATTCAAAACCGGCGGCAACTATAAAACATCGTCCTAACTAGTTATGAATGCATTTTCTGAAAACTACTTCGAACAGTTAGTTCATGAACCCACTAGAATAGTAAATGGTTACGAAAACACCCTTGATCTAATAGCAACAAATAATCCTGAGCTAGTAAAGAGGACCAAAACAGATACAGGGATTAGCGAACATAGAGTTGTAGTAACGAGACTGAATGTCGAAGTTCCCAAATTCACCAAAAATCAACGAAAAATATATATATTCAATAAAGCAGATAAAAATTCGCTTCACGCTTTCCTGAGTGATAGTCTCCAGTCTTTCAAAACTAAAAATGCGAGTGTAGATCAGTTGTGGCTTACTTTCAAAGACATAATATCAGTAGCAATCGAGAGATTTATACCAAATAAATTAATAAAAAAGGGGGCTGACCCCCGTGGTACACAAAACAGGTCAGATCACTGTTGAAAAAAGAAAGAAAAACGCATGCAAAATTTAAAAAGACAGAACCCACAAGACGGCAATCTTTTACTGAAACTCGCAACCTAGCGCGGACTTCAATGCGAGAAGCCTATAGTAGTTACCACAACTAAATCCTGTCTCTAATACTGCAGAAATGCAAAGAAATTCGGGTCATATGTGAAGTACACTAGCGGCAAAACACTAACAATACCTTCACTACGCGATAGCAATGGTAATACTACCGATGACAATACTGGTAAGGAAGAATACTAAACACAGCTTTTCGCAATTCGTTCACCAAAGAAGACGAAGTGAACACTCCTGAATTAAATCCAAGAACAGCTGCCGATAAAAGTCGACCACTGTACGAAACAAGAGCTTTGTTTTATCTCTAAAATTAGTAAATAAGGTCCGTGTGAACTACAGGTTACTCCCTGCTATAAAATCTCGTTCCCTGGCCCAAACTGAGAACTGACTCGTTTCAAATTACTACAATAACAGGAAGTTAATATTTCAGTGGTCAATACACATAGCAGCTCACACGTTATTACACAAAGACATTAATAAGCAAGGAACCACAATTAAAGTTATCTTAGAAAAGCGGCTAAGACAACATTTATGGCGCAACGGAATTTAGACATAAGAAAAATGGTATCTGACCTTGTATATTAAATAAAAGAGGGAAGATGCTCTAAAACTACAATTTATAGGCAACTTACGGATTATGCTGAACTTAAACTGGTTTATTCAGATAGAAAACAAGCAAAATGGGGAACTAATTTTGTTAATACAATAAAATGCATCTATTACATGGATTAATGCGGAGGGTGCCCAGCCTAAATTATACATGATTTAACGCTGCTGGGGGGAAGGATTCACAAACAACACTCATTCTCTCGCACACATGTAATGCCACAGCGAAACTCACCAAAATCAGCGTGTTGAGACGAGGCGGAAGCAGGCGCCTCTATCGTAGGCGAAATTCAGCAAGTCGGAGGTAGCACAAAACACAATATACAAAAACACTTTGAAGCTGTCTCTGGTCTGTCGTGCATGTTTCGAGATGGTGCGCGTGTATAGCCAAGTTGAATTACATCTGAATTGGACTGCGAGCAAACACGCTAACGGCAACGTTACATGAACGCACTCCACTGAAGGTGAAGTGGTTGAAAGTCGGATTCATTATACAAAATCACGGTGGATTCTTAAGTTGCAGTATGTTAGAAATCGATCTAGGGACTGGTCTTATATGAGAAGTGGCGTAAATTCAGGCGACTAGCTGCAAACCTTGCAAGTCGGAACTCGGACCCACATGGTTCCGAAAACCGATAAAATTGGATAAATTCAGTTTCCGAAAAATAAAGAAAATTAGCTACAGCATGCAACCTATAGAAATAATAAGAATTATATAAGGAAGCGAATGAAATACAGCTACACGCGTTAGCTGGCGATTACAGAGACGGTTGGGGTCCTGTCTAAGAAAAACCACAAAAATGAAACAATGACAAAGTCGGGAAAATAAAAACAAGAATTACAGCAGGCAACCCATAGAAATGCTTAGAATTACAGAAGGAAGCTGTTGAAGGAAGTTGTACAAGGCTCAGAGAGAATTACTGACAAAGACAGAGTGGGTACTACCAGTCGGAGAAGAGACAGCAAAATTAAAATAGGCGGGGAGAGAAGATCGTGAAATACTATCGGAAATCAGAAAAATAGCCGCATAGTTACTTGCCTGATGGGAATGGAAGAAACAAGATTGGAAGCTGAAGGGTTTGTTCCACCCAACCATGTGGAACACATATCACTCACGGAAGGAAACGAAGAAAAGATTTTTACATACAGTGTACAAAAATGAACATATCACCTATTAGAAATCTGGCACCACAAAGCTAGAAAGTATTTACACAGAGTTCATACACCGCCACATGATCACAAAAGGTGTTAACATATCAGGCCATCATCAAACTGCAACTAGAATCACACACACCGTGTTTATCTATTGAAAATCACTGAATTGAAAAACGAGAACACATTTCCGCACACGATCGGAGAAAATATTCCAAAAAATGGTTTTAAGTTCACGAATCTAAGTTAAACGTGCTTGTCAATGAAACGCTACCATCTCCAGAAACAAGAGCAGAACCAACCTTACCTCACCAGATGACCAGCCGAGAATGATTAGCCGCGTGGCCACCGCGGCGCAGGAAGACACGGGAAGCCACCGGAAGCTGGAAAATCCACGAAAACAGCGGTGGTGGTGGGACCGAAACACTCGCCAACCAGCTCGCAACCAAAGGGTGTGCAAACCTCTTTGGTAGTATCAGCAGCTATCGATACTGAGCCAGAGGGAAAGATGCAAAGTGTGTGTTGCTCCGCACATTGAAACAGCCATATATTCACGCACACATGTAAAAGTAAAACAACTGCACAATCTCACAGGGACAGTGGTGTAGCGGAGAAGCCACATTTATGCCACATTAATTAATATAATAATAAATTATTAACATAACAAAATATGAAAAACCCAGCAATATCAACTAATATTTTAACACATCAAATAAAGACGCTGTTCCTCAAGCCTTGCAAAGAGTGGGGTTCAAGTTTTAACAAAATGATAATCTAACGAGAATAAATACATTATAACTTTACAGAACTATACAAAAAATATATGGAAGGCGACAGACGGTCGTCTTTCACTGCCAGCATGCGAAACTTAGAAGTAGATGTCCTGGAGTAGTAAAACAACTTAAGTCACTAAACAGAAACAAATCTTCCTGGTCAGATTGTATACCAACTAGATTTCTCTCAGAGTATGCTGATGCAATAGCTCCGAACTTAGCTATAATTTGCAACCGATCACTATGCGAAAGAACCGTACCCAAAGACTGGAAAGTTGCCCAAGTTACTCCAATATTCAAGAAAGGCAATAGGAGTGTGAAAGACGACCGTCTGTCGTCTTCCATATATTTTTGTATAGTTTGTGTAAAGTTATAATTTATTTAATATCTCTAGATTATCATTTTTTTAAACTTGAACCCCACTCTTTTCAAGGCTTGAGGAATAGTATCTTTATTTCACATGTTAAAAGTTAGTTAATATTGCTAGGTTTTTCTTATTTTGATTATGTTAACAATTTATTATTATATTAATTAATGTGGCATAAGTACGGCTTCTCCGCTACGCCACTGTCCCTGTGAGAATGTGCAGTTATTTTACTTTTAAGTGGGTGCGAGATTCTATGGCTGTCTGAATGTGGGGAGTGATAGCTCGCTTTGCATCGTTCTCTCTGGCTCAGTATCGATAGCTGCTGTTACTACCAGAGAGGTTTCTACACCCTTTGGTTACAGTTAGAGATTTAAAAATACGGTTTCATACGGTTTAATTCAGAAACATGTCTTTTTAAACCGTTTAAAACCTTGTATGATTCCGGAGAGGTGTTCATTTCATCCTTGTTGTCAGGCAACCCGCAGTACCATGCGGCAGTATGAACTGCATACACATCAGGCGTTACCATTCGGGAATGAACGGAATGAATCCGGAAACAACTAGAAGAGAATTGAGGTCATAGCCGACAGGTTTATAAAAACCCAGGCAGTGCGGACACTCCTCAGTTGCTGTTACGCTGAGCTATCATACACAATCAGACAGGATAGGAGAGTTAGTGCAATGCAGCAAGTGATGGTGATATTGATGAAGTCATTGCTAGGGCAATATATGCTTCAGCTGCTCCACTATCTATGCTGAATTCGAAATACTGGCGGGAAGCATTGCAGAAACTACGGTCCACCTATGAGCCACCTAGTTCCCAACAGCTTAGCACATCTTTGCTTTAGATTAGATTAGATTAATACTTGTTCCTTAGATCATGTATACGACATTTCGTAATGATGTGGAACGTGTCAGTTTAGTAAATTTTGTCTATACTTGACAATCTATATTTTAAGGATATTTTTGTTTATTTTTTTTAATTTTTTTTAAGTTTTATCTAAAAATTCATCTACATTGTAGAAGGAGTTGCCATTCATAAATTCCTTTAATTTCTTTTTAAATACTAGTTGGCTATCTGCCAGACTTTTGATGCTACTTGGTAAGTGACCAAAGACTTTAGTGGCAGCATAATTCACCCCTTTTTGAGCCAAAGTTATATGTATGTATTGTGAAGCTACAGTGAATATCCCTAGATCCCTAAATAAATGTCTGCAGGATTCTCTTGGGTGGGCTCCAGCAATTATTCTGATTACACGCTTTTGTGCAATGAATACTTTTTTACTCAATGTAGAATTGCCCCAGAATATGATCCCATATTAAAGCAGTGACTGAAAATATGTGTAGTAAACTAATTTACTGAGATGTATATCACCAAATTTTGCAATGACTCTGATAGCATAAGTAGCTGAACTCAGACGTTTCAGGAGATCTTCAATATGTTTCTTCCAATTCAGTCCCTCGTCAATGCAAACACCTAAAAATTTTGAATATTCTACCTTAGCTACAGATTTATGTTCAAAGTCTGAATTTATTAATGGTGTCATGCCATTTACTGTATGAAACTGTATATACTGGGTTTTATCAAAGTTTAATGAGAGTCCATTTGTAGAAAACCACTTAATGACTTTCTGGAAGATATCATTTACAATTTCATCAGTTAACTCCTGTTTGTCAGGTGTGATAGCTATACTTGTATCATCAGCAAAAAGTACTAGCTTAGCATCTTCGTGTATGTAGAATGGCAAGTCATTAATATATATTAAGAACAGCAAAGGACCCAAGACCGAACCTTGTGGGACCCCATTTTTGATAACTCCCCAGTTAGAAGAATTAATTGTCTCATCTACATCATGTGAACTGCTTATTTCAACTTTCTGCACTCTTCCAGTTAAATATAATTTAAACCATTTGTGCACTGTCCCACTCATACCACAATACTTAAGCTTATCTAGAAGAATCCCATGATTTACACAATCAAAAGCCTTTGAAAGATCACAAAAAATCCCTACTGGTGATGTCCGGTTATTCAAAGCATTTAATATTTCATCAGTGAAGGTATATATAGCATTTTCAGTTGAAAAGCTTTTTTGAAAACCAAACTGACATTTTGTTAGAACTTTATTTATAGTAATATGTGAAGCAACTCGAGAATAGATAACTTTTTCAAAAATTTTTGATAAAGCTGTGAGAAGTGAGATGGGCCGGTAGTTGTTGACATCGTATGTATCCCCTTTTTTATGCAAAGGTTTAACGATAGCATATTTCAGTCTATCTGGGAAAATACCCTGCTTTAATTACAAATATGACTGAGAATCCTACTTATCTCCTGGGAACAAGTTTTTAATACCCTGCTGGAAATGCCATCAATTCCATATGACCGTTTACTCTTGAGAGAGTTCATTATTTTCCTAATTTCTGAAGGTGAGGTGGGTGGAATTTCAATTGTATCAAATTGTGTGGGTATGGCCTCTTCCATTAATTGCCTTGCTCCTTCTAATGAACATTTAGATCCTATTTTCTCTACAACATTTAAAAAGTAATCATTAAAAATGTTTTCAACTTCTGACTTTTTGTTAATAAAGTTTTCATTTGTTTTGATGGTAATACCCTCTTCCTCTGCTCTTGGTTGCCCTGTCTCCCTTTTAATAATATTCCAAATTGTTTTAATTTTATTATAAGAGGAGCTAATCTCAGACATGATGCACATGCTTCTTGATTTTTTAATAACTTTTCTTAATGTAGCACAATAGCTTTTATAATATTTTATTGTTTCTGGGTTATTACTCTTTCTTGCGGACAGATAAAGTTCCCTTTTTCGGTTACACGATATTTTTATTCCTTTAGTAAGCCATGGTTTTTGCATGGTTTCTTAGAATTAAATTTTACTAATTTCTTGGGGAAACAGTTATCAAATACCCTTACAAATGTATCGTGAAATAACTTATATTTTAAATTAACATCAGGTTCCTTGTAAACCTCATCCCAGTCTAACTGCTGTAGACTTTCTTTGAAATTTTTAGTTGTTAAGTCATTAATCGTGCGCACAATTCTGGTGGACTGTTTAGAATTACTGAACGGAGCTATGTCATATACTGTTACTAGCTGTGCACCATGATCCGAAAGACCATTCTCAATGGGACAAGCATTTATGTTGTTAAACTTATCTTGGTCTATAAAAAAGTTATCTATCAATGTACTGCTGTCCTTTACTACCCGAGTAGGAAAATCAATAACGGATGTCAGGGAACCAAACCTATGTCCGACAGAGTAGCCGCCCTAAGCAGTTGATCAATCTCCATAATGACTCTCCTGACGGAGCGGTTCAATTGGGGTTGATCATACTGCATGAAAGCAGGCAACAGTCCAACATTTGTCTGGGTCGTTGCAGAAGCTATTTTAACCTGGTCACACTCAATATTGTAGCCCTGATCCCTATCAATGCTGTTTCCCACCCCACCCACTATAACAACATGATCCTGTTTTGTGAAACCCTTACACAAGGAACCTATATCCTCTACCACCTGGCTTAGACCTGCACTGGGCTTGAAAAAGTTTGTGACCTGGTACCTGTCACCTAGTTTTTCCTGCAAAATCTGGCCCACACCTCTTCCATGACTACTTCCTAAAAACAGAACTTTCCTCCTACTATCTACTTTTTTTTAAACCGTTGGTTTCCTTGTGAAAGTATGTTGCTTCCTAACTGCACCTACTTCTAAAGGAGCCTCTTCCTCACTTGACTGTGGTAGCAAGGCAAATCTGTTGTTTGTGCCAATTGTGAAGCTGTCAGGAACTATACTCTCACTGTGGCCCCTGTTCCCTGCTATCACTTCCCACCCCTGCTCACCCTTCTCCCCCCTTAACTTCGTAAGTTCCTCCCTAGCACTATCCAGTTCAGCCTGAAGGGCCCTAATCTTCCCTTCCTGTTCAGCTATTTTTCTGTCCCTTGAACACACTTCGCAAAACAAAGGAAGAGACTCGTTTGCTTCCCTCTTTCCCACACCGCTACATCCCCCCAATGAAACCACTTGTCACAACAGCTGCATTGAAACCCAAAACGAACAAACCTACTGCAGCTCAAACACATAGCATTCATGATTGTTACTTACGTGATATCGACAATATATATTAACTAAAGATACAAAGGGTTACTAGATTTGCTTAGGACACTAAAATATGTGTAAGCTGTTAGTAAATGCACTTAAAATTGCGGTATAACACTAAATTTTCACACTCGCGAATTTGGCCTATGAATGTACACAAAACAACTTTTCGCGATTACTGAGACAATGCGCGAAAAAAGAAAAGAACCTTTAATGGTGAGCTTGAAGACGACACTAATAAACGTATTTATTTAGTTAACTGTGTTAAATGCACTTAAAATTACGGAGAAACGCTAAATATGCACACTCGGAATTTAGGCCTAACAAGGACGTATGTAAACAAACAGTACTTTTAGTGATTACTGGATCAATACGTGAATAAAAGAAAAACCTTTAGTGGTAAGCTTTAAGAGCACGCTAGTAAATGTTTTTAGCTACTTATAGTGTTAAACTACGCTTTATTTCTACTTAAATAACTTATCTTTTCCGATCGCACTGACACCGCACGTTTGGCCTTGTGCAGGGCTACCAACTACCAACTACCAACTGCCGAATATAAACGTGTGAAGACGTTTGTCACAAAGAAGTTGGAGCGCTCAACTGCTCTTGCATTGATTTCTGATGGATGGACCGATGTATCAGGAAACAGTGTCGTTAACATCATCTTGACAACACCTCAGCCGATATTCTATAAAAGTATACGACCTGGCGACGAAAGGAAAACTGCACAGTATATTGCTTCACAACTAACGGAAGTCGTTAGTGAAATAGGTGCGGAGAGGTTCATAGCAGTGGTCACAGACTATGCACGAAATATGCGTGCTGCGTGGAAAATAGTAGAGGAGCATAGATTGCGCAGCACATACATTCAACTTACTAGTAAAGGACATAATGTCATTTAGAACGCTGGAAGAGTGCTTCAATCTAGCGAAGAAAATAGTAAAATACTTTAAGTAGCATCATGTCCCCCATGCTTTATTGAAAACAAAACAAAGAGAAAAATACGGTCACACGTCTGTGACACTACCACTTGCATCACCAACCCGATGGGCAGGTACAGTGGTTTGTTTGGACAACTTAGTTAAGAATAAAGAGGCTGTGTTAGAAAAAATTGTTTGTCCAAATGTTCAGTGCGATAAAGCACTTAAATGTTCTGTGTTAGCAGACGAAACATGGCAGCTGTTTGAGGAGGCATGACGTATCTTGCGACCAATGTCGAAAGCCATACGCAAGGTTGAAGCCGATAATGCTGTACTTTCGGATGTACATGATGCCTTTGATAGCTTGTCTAGGGAGGTAGATGCTGTACTTCTTGAGTGTAATACACTTTCTCAAGCAGAGAAAGCATCGATCAAAGAAGCTGTGACCTCAAGGCACACGTTTGCATGTAAAGCTATGCATGCTGCAGCAAATATGTTGGATCCACGTTTTAAGGGGGAAACTCTTAATTAGGGAGAGGAAATGCAGGCTCTAGACTACACCGCAACATTGAGTGAAGTCTTGGGATATGACAGTGGCATTATCATGGCAAATTGGGCGTCATTTCTGGCGGCGGAAGGTGTTTTACAACAACACTGCTTATGGTCTGCAGCAGAACATATATCTCCGTCTGTATGGTGGAAAGGCTTATGTACCAAATAATCCTTGTGTTCACTTGTTTCCAGAATTTTGAATGTACTGCCTTCCTCAGTGGAAAGTGAGCGTAATTGTCCAGCTCACGGACGAATTCACACACCATTACGGAACAGACTGTCTTCAGATACAACCGAAAAACTAGTGTATATACAGTGGAACCTCAGGTACATGGGTGACTCACAAGACATCGATACGTTGGTGTTATCCTGGGAGGAGGAATCTGATTAATATTATGATAAAAGGCTACCGAAATGTTTATTTGTATTTGTTCCAGAGACGGAAAGTGTTTGTTCCACAGAGATTTTTAAAATAATAATAATAATTATTATTATTGGTATTATTATTATTATTGTTTGTAATGCAAAGTTTTGATTGATATTTTGCAGTCAGAGTACAGTGGCATACATGAAGAAGACATTTGACAATGGTTTCTTGTAGTGTGATTGCGTTTCGTAATATGTCAAATGTGCTAAACCCGGTCGGACCTCGGATTTTTTCAGTCTTCACTTTAACCCATCCTTCACCTCTCAACGATGTGAGGAGTCGCCAGAAACGACACGTGGTTCGGATTCCACGTTAAGCTGTAGGTCCCCTTTCCCCGGTTGGATAACTGGGGTAGGCTACGGACGCGCAAGTCGCCGAAGTGGCATCCAATTGAAAGACTTTCACCAGGCCAATGAGTCACACGAAATTTACTTATTTATTGTGGACTATGAAATATATGTAAGAAATAAAATACCCATTGTAACATTTCGGATGTCTAATGTTTCGGTTTGCACATTGAATATACCAATCTAACCCGTTATACCAATACTACCTGGTATTACACGGTTTAAAACCAAGGTTGTCGTATTATACGAAATATACTGACATGGTTTTAAACATCGTCGGAACTCTAGTTACAGTCCAGACAGTGAGCTATCTTTAGCGCGCGTCTGGCTGTCCGTCCCCACCACCGCGGTTTTCGTGGATTGTCCTGCTTCCGGTGGCTTCCCACGCTATCCCTGGTGGCCGCACGGCTGTTCATTCTGTCCTGGGCGACTGGTGAGGTAAGGTTGGTTCTGCTCTTGTCTCTGGAGATGGTAGCATTTCATTGATTAGCACGTTTAACTTAGATTCGTGAATTTAGACTCATTTTTGGAATATTTTCTCCGATCGTGTGCGGAAATGTATTCTCGTTTTTCAACTCTGTGATTTCCAATACAGAAACGCGGTGTGTGTGATTCTAGTTGCAGTTTGATAACGGCCTGGTATGTTAAAACCTTTTGTGATAATGTGGCGGTGTATGAACTCTACGTAAATACTTTCTAGCTTTGTGGGCCCGATTTCTATTAGGTGATATGTTCATTTTTGTAGAGTGCATGTAAAAAATCTTCTCAGCGTCTCCTTCCGTGAGTTATATGTGTTCCACGTGGTTGGTTCATGGAACAAAGCCTTCAACTTCCACTCTTGTTTGTTCCCATCAAGCAAGTAACTATGCGGATATCCTTCTGATTTCCACAAATATTTCGGAATCTTCTCACCCCGCCTATTTTAATTTTGCTGCTTCTCCTCTGACTTGTAGTACACTCTATCTTTGTCAGTAATTCTCTCTGAGCTTTGTACTACCTCCTTCAATAGCTTCCTTATGTAATTCTAAGCATTTCTATGGGTTGCATGCTGTAATTCTTAATTTTATTTTTCCGGCTTTGTAATTATATCATTTTGTGGTTTTTCTGTGACAGGACCTCATCCGTCTCTGCAATCAAAAAAATGTTCACATGTTTGTAGAGCTTATGGGACTTAATTATGGGGTTATCAGTCCCTAAACTTACAAACTACTTATGAACTAGCTTATACTAAGGACGGCACAAACATCCATGCCCGAGGGCGGAGTCGAATCCCCGACCGTAGTGGCCGTGCAGAGCGAGGCTGTGGCGCCGCGGTCCCATCGGCCACCGCGGCCGGCTCTAATCGTCCCCTATCGCGTGTAGCTGTATTTCATTCGCTTCCTTATATAATTCTAAGCATTTATATGGGTTGCATGATGTAGTTAACTTTCTTTATTTTTCTGAAACTGAATTTATTCAATTTTATCGGTTTTCGGAACCACGTGGGTCCGAGTTCCGACTTCCGGGGCTTGCAACTAGTCGCCTGAATTCACGCCACTTCTAATATAAAACCAGTACCTAGATCGATTTCTAACAGACGGAAACTTAAGAATCCACCGTTGTTTTGTATAATGAACCCGATTTTCAACTACTTCACCTTCAGTGCAGTGCGTTCATGTAATGTAGCCGTGCGTCGCCGTTGGCGTGTCTGCTCGCGGTCCAATTCAGATGTAATTTAATTTGGCTATATCCGC
Source organism: Locusta migratoria (assembly GCA_026315105.1). Classification (NCBI taxonomy): domain Eukaryota; kingdom Metazoa; phylum Arthropoda; class Insecta; order Orthoptera; family Acrididae; genus Locusta; species Locusta migratoria. Next base: position 560,374,925 of record CM048755.1, on the reverse strand, counting down.
GTACCATCTCAAAACAGGCATGACAGACCAGAGCCAGCTTTAAAGTGATTTTGTATATTGTGTTTTGTGCTATCTCCGACTTGCTTAATTTCGCCTAAGATAGCTGCGCCTGCTTCCGCCTCGTCTCAGCACGCTGTTTCTGGTGAGTTTCGCTGTGGCATTGCCTGTGTGCGAGAGAATGAGTGTTGTCTGTGAATCCTTCTCCCCAATAGCGTTAATATCATGAATAATTTAGGCTGGGCACCGTCCATGTAAGAGATTCACTTTATTGTATTATCAAGCCGGCCGTGGTGGCCGAGGGGACTGAGGCGCTTCAGTCACGGTCTGCACGGCCACTATGGTCGGGGGTTCGAATCCCCCTCGGGCATGGATATTTGTGCCGTCGTTAGTTGTAGCTAGTTCATAAGTAGTTTGTAAGTTTAGGAACTGATGACCCCGTAGTTAAGTCCCATAGACTCTACAAACATTTTGTATTATCAAAATTGATTTCCCATTTTGCTTGTTTTCTGTCTGAATAAACAAGTTTAAATTCAGCATAATCCGTAAGTTACCTATAAATTGTAGTTTTAGAGCACCTTCCCTCTTTTATTTAACATGGATCTTCTTAAGTGCTGAGAATTAGTTCAGATGCATTTTTTTTCTTGTATCTAAATCCCGTTGCGCCGTAAATGTTTTCTTAGCCACCTTTCTAAGATACCTTCAATTGTGCTGGATTGCTTATTAACGTCTGTGTGTAATAACGTGTGAGCTGCTATGTATATGGACCACTGTAATATTAACTTTCTGTTATTGAAGTAATTTGAAACGATTCAGTTTTCAGTTTGGGCCAGGAGACAATGCTTTGTAGCAAGGAGTAACCAGTAGTTCACCAGACCTCATTTGCTAATTTTAGTGAAAAACATGGCGCTTGTTTCGTACAGTGGTCGACTTTTAAGGTTGAGCGGGGTAGGAATTAAACATACATTCTTGGGGCGTAGACTAGTGGATTTTATGGTTAATGGTAAACAATTTACTGAATATATCGAAGTAATTGTAAGGTGTGGTGGTTAAAAAAAGAAATGGATTGGAACGATTCCGGCTGGGGAAGGTTAATGTGGGTTAATACAATAGGAAGACAGGAGGGGCGGACCCTGAATAAATTAGTGATATTTAACATCGTATCAAATAATTTGAATGATAAAATATTCCCCTGTTTCAGTCCTAATTGTAATGAAACTCCTCCGTTTTCCTGCAAGTGGCATTAAATATAATTAATAATTTGTCCCCAAAAATCTAACGAACTAACTGGGATCCGACTACTAATAATATTGAAAAAAAAAACATCTTTCAAATCCTGAAATACTTATTGCACCTTTTTAAGCAGGATGAAACACACGATGATTAATCCAATACTAAAATCATAAACAACAACAATACATTTATAACAAAATAAGAAAGAACAATCTAATGCATATGAAGTTACTCAAATTGTTACGAAACTGTAAATTAGTAACGACTGGCAAGTCAGAAACCCCTATCGTGAAATAATAAAATGTTCTTAGCGGGATAATCGAGTCGGAATACCAGTGCAGGGTTGACTTTCCTAACTACTCAATCCCCACTATAAGGCAGAACCTGATTTATCGATTATATGTTGCTGGCGAGCGCTTTGCCATACATTACCAAACTGACGACTTGCGTGTGAAGGTGCTGCGCTACAGTGGCATGGGGGCAGGGCGACTGAGCTGAAATTTTGCGCGACCAAGAAATAAAAAACTCACTCCCTCGCTTGGAAGCTGTACTCCCTGCTGTCAGCCTCTGTGCGCTCGGCAGTACACAGTGCCTATGATCTCAAACAATTCTGCCAAGTCAGGACCACTTCAGTGAGCGTAGACAAGTACGCACGAGTACTGAAGGTCTAAATGACTCCAGAAGTTGAGTATATCGCAACTAGTGATTCGGTGCACTAATATTGGCTGGCTGACCTTATTCAAACCGAAAACAAGAACAATCAGGACAAGTATAAATCTCAGGGTGTACCCTGAAACTTATACAAGTTCACTCGTCCAAGTATCAGCTCAATAAGCAAAATCTCCAAGTCCGCACACTGGGAGGACAGGACGCTACAAGACGCGTCCGTACTCCAGCGCTACGAAACACTAAGTCTCCTTCTATCACCGCGTCTCCGCGCAAGACTCCCCGAGCAACGCCGTTTTTACGTAAAGCCAATCAGCGTCGAGTTCTCGAACTCCAGCCAGTAAAATCTCACAAGACAACCGCTGATTTCGAAAAGCTGGCGCTTTGAACATCAGCCAATCAAAGACGGCATCCCTTTCACGCACACTGTTGGCGCGATTCTCACTAAACGGCTCTAACCGTCGCCCGTGGGAGCGGCTGCCTAGCCTCCAGCAAACATTCCGTCGCTTTCCCTTTCGGACCCTCGGCCGCAGTCGTGGGCCTTGCTATCTTCTTCTAAAAAACGCAGGCGATGCCTCTCCTTCATAGTTTGGGACACAAGGCTACATTTTTACGACCTACTGCCCTGCCAGTGTACCACCCAAGGCAAGCGCGCCCGGCCTCCTACGGCGCCGCAGGGTGCAGGTAGGAAGGAATTTCACTCGGCCCCTCAGGGCCAAGTCAGCTCTGCATCTCACCTTAGCATAAATCTTCACTGCATCGTATTCCCGACAGCAATAGAAAATTGTTGTACAGGACTCGTTACGACAATACGTCAACAATAAACATCGATAATAAAGATGAGAGATGGGTTGCCATCTCTCATAGTGTCTGTAGTAAGTGATGGATACGCTGCAATTCTAGGAATAGGCTTCCTGAATACACTTCGCGCCAATATCGACTTCGGTTGGCAATTAGTGGAACTTAGTGGGGCTTATTTCATCTAGGGGGTACTGCTGCGAAGGGCCCACTGCCGCAAGATTCACCTAACCGGTTGGTAGAATTAAGTAAACTGCGTGGAAAACTGTCTTGAGCAGTTAAACCGGCAACCCACGCGCAATGGAAATATTCTAGACCTAATAGCCACAAACAGGCCTGACCTTATTTACGATGTCTGTGTAGAGACAGGAATTAGTAATCATGATATCGTCATAGCGTCGATGGTGACCAAAGTTCATAAACCAGTCAAGAAGGCTAGTAGCTTGTTTTTGTTGGGAAAAGCCGACAAGCAAATGTTACGATCGCACTTAGAAAATGAATGGACATCGTTTAATTCTGGGACTATGGATGTAGAGGAATTGTGGACTAAATGTAAGTGCATTGTTAATGAAGGGTTAGAGAAATATGTGCCAGTAAAGACGATTAAGGATGGAAAAGATCCACCGTGGTATAATAATAATGTTAGAAAGCTGCTGAGAAAGCAAAGGCTGTTGCACTCTCGATTCAAAAAAGAACACGCAAATGATGACAGGCAAAAGTTAGTAGAGATTCGTGTGTCTATAAACAGATCGATTCGCGAAGCATACAATAATTATCACAGCCATACGTTAGCAAAAGATCTTTCCGAGAACCCGAAAAAATTCTGGTCCTATGTAAAATCGATAAGCGGGTCAAAGCCCACTGTCCAGTCACTCGTTGATCATTCCGGGGCAGTAATAGAAGAAAGCAAACGGAAAGCTGAAGTTCTAAATTTAACCTTTAAGAAATCTTTCACGGAGGAGGACCGCACAAATGTACCATCATTTGATCAACGTACTAATTCCGAAATGGGGGACATAGTAATAGGTATTTCCGTTGCAGAGAAGCAGCTCTGAGAGCTAAATACGAAAAAGTCTGCTGGTGCGGATGGAATACCAGTTCGGTTTTACAAATACTATTCTGCGGCGTTGGCCCCCTACTTAGCTTGAATTTATAGCGAATCTTTAATTCAGCGCAAAGTTCCTAGTGATTGGAAAAAAAGCGCAGGTGACTCCCGTGTATAAGAAAGGAAAGAGAACTGACCCATACAATTACAGGCCAATATCGTTGACATCAGTTTCATGTAGAATTTTGGAGCATATTCTCAGTTCGAATATGGTAAATTTCCTTGAAACAGAAAAGCTTCTTTCCATGAATCAGCACGGGTTTAGGAAACATCGTTCATGTGAAACTCAGCTTGCCCTTTTCTCACATGATATCTTGCGAGCCATGGACGAAGGGCAACAGGCGGATTGTGTTTTTCTCGACTTCAAAAAGGCGTTCGACGCGGTGCCACACTGCAGACTGCTAACGAAGATACGAGCTTATGGAATAGGTTCACAGATTTGTGACTGGCTGGAAGACTTCCTAAGTAATAGAACGCAGTACGTTGTTCTCGACGGCGAGTGTTCATCAGAGACGAGTGTGCCCCAGGGGAGTGTGATAGGACCGCTATTATTTTCTATCTATATAAATGATCTGATGGACAGAGTAAGTTGTAATTTGCGGCTGTTTGCTGATGATGCTGTGGTGTATGGGAGGGTGTCGTCTGTAACTGACTGTAATAGCATACAGGATGACTTTGACAAAATTTCTAGTTGGTGCGAAGATTGGCAGCTAGCTCTCAATGTAGAAAAATGTAAGGTGATGCGCATGAGTAGAAAAAACAATCCCATAATGTTCGAATACTGCATTAGTAGTGAGCTTCTTGATGCTGTCGCGTCGTTCAAATATCTAGGCGTAACATTGCAGAGCGATATGAAATGGAACGAGCATGTAAGGACAGTTGTGAGTAAGGCGGACAGCCGACTTCGGTTTATTGGGAGAATTTTGGGAAGATGTACTTCACCTTTAAAGGAGACCGCGTATAAAACGCTTGTACGACCACGTCTTGAGTATTGCTCAAGTATTTGGGACCCGCAGCAGATCGGTTTGAAGGAAGACATAGAGGCGGTTCAGAGGCGAGCAGCTAGATTTGTTACCGGTAGGTTCGACCAATGCGCGAGTGTCACGGAAATGCTCCGGCAACTCAATTGGGGATCGCTGGAAGAAAGACGACGTTCTTTTCGTGAATTTCTGTTAAGTAAATTTAGAGGGCCGGAATTTGAAGCTGAGTGTAGTACGATCTTGCTGCCGCCTACTTACATTTCGCGTAAAGATCACAAAGACAAGATAAGAGAAATTTGGGCTCGTACGGAGGCATATAGGCATTCTTTTTTTCCTCGTTCAATTTGGGAGTGGAATAGGAAAGGAAATGCCTAGTTGTGGTGCAGTGTACCCCCGCCAAGCACCTTACGGTGAATCGCGGAGTATGTATGTAGATGTAGATGTAGAAGGTGGATTCGCGCGATAGAGTACTATCAGGTGCAGGGAAGGTCCTATGGATTGACATTGAGACTGACTTACCAGCAGATACTGTGTGTTTGGTACAGCTTTTGGAGGCCAACAGTGAACTAGACGATGCGCATTGTTGTGTACGAAGAAGTATAGTTTGTATAGAGGAAATATAAGGCTCAAAGAAAATACCAGTATTACTTGATAACTTTCGAGCAGAGGATAAGGATGTTACTAGCCACGATAAGTAGTTTCGAAGAAGAAGATTTCATATGAACAGACGGAAGTAATAAAGCAATGCCGGCAGGCTATAAAACTGTACTGCGTCAGAAAGTGTCACATCTGAAGGGAAGTGATCGAATGGCAATAGCGGGAGTATTAGACGAGTTTCAAGAACTGTTTAATGCGCAAGGTCCCATACCAGCTACAAAAATTACGCAACATAGGATTCCCACGGGTAATAACCCTCCATTGTATAGAAAGCCATACAGAGTAGTGCAGCACTTACAACCGATATTAGAACAGTTTATAGAACAGCAACTTAAGGACGGGATAATCTAACAATCCGATTCTCCATATAGTGCAAACGTGGTCATCGTGCCCACGAAATCAGTAGACAGGACGATGCAATACAGGTTCTTTTGTGATTATAGACACCTCAATAAACAAAACACATCCAACATGTACCCATTACCGAATATAACAGACATTTTGGATAGCCTGTGGAACAGTAGGTACTTCTCCACGATCGACCTCAAATCTGGCTATCATCAGATTGAAGTTGCGCCAGAGGACAAACATAATACTGCGTTTTCTACGCCAGGAGGATATTGGCAGTATGTTAGAATGCCGTTAGGGTTAAGAAATGCGCCTAGCACCTTTCAAAGGCTATTAGATGGGGTTCTAAGAGGTATAAAGACACGAGATGTTGCTTATACTTAGATGATATTATTGTTTTTTTTTTTTGAAAAGTATTGAAGAACACACAGCTCGGTTACGTAAAGTGTTTTAGAGGCTAAAAGACGCTAACCTTACGGTCAACTTGGAAAAATCTAATTTCGCTTTGTCGGAGGTCACATATTTGGGGGAAGTAATTAGTGCAGGTGGCGAGAAAACGGATCCTCGATAGATATCAGCAGTAAAAGAATTTACGGTTCCCCAACGGGTGAAAGATTTGCAGGCTTTTTTGGGACTCACGTCGTATTACAGAAAGTACGTAAAAGATTTTGCAGAGTACGCCAGGCCTTTAACATGGCTATTGAAAAAAGGAGCAAAATTCCAATGGATCGAAGAATACCAGGCAGCATTTGACACGTTAAAACAAAAATTAATATCCAGTCCATTTCTCATATAAAACCAGTACCTAGATCGATTTCTAACAGACTGCAACTTAAGAATCCACCATGATTTTGTATAATGAACCCAATTTTCAACCACTTCACCTTCAGTGCAGCAACGTGGCCGTGTGTCGCCATTAGCGTGTTTGCTCGCGGTCCAATTCAGATGTAATTTAACTTGGCTGTACACCCGCACCATCTCAAAACAGGCACGACAAACCAGAACAAGCTTCAAAGTGTTTTTGTATATTGTGTTTTGTGCTACCTCCGACTTGCTGAATTTCGTCTACTATAGCGGCGCCTGCTTCCCCCTCGTCTCAGCACGCTGATTTTGGTGAGTGTCGCTGTGGCATTGCGTGTGTGTTTGCGAATGAGTGTTGTTTGTGAATCCTCCCCCCCCCCCCAGTAGCGTTAAATCATGTATAATTTAGGCTGGGCACCATCCGCATTAATCCATGTAAGAGATTCATTTTTATTGTATTAATAAAATTGGTTCCCCATTTTGCTTGTTTTCTAACTCAATAAACATGTTTATGATTAGCATTATCCGTAAGTTGCCTATAAATTGTAGTTTTGGAGCATCTTCCGTCTTTTATTTAATATGGTTCTTCACAAGTGCTGAGAACAAGGTCAGATGCAATTTTTGTCTAAATTCTGTTGCGCCATAAATGTTTTCTTAGCCACCTTTCTAAGATAACTTTAATTGTGGCGGCTTGATAATTAATGTCTGTGTGTAATAACGTGTGAGCTGCTATGTATATTGACCACTGTAGTATTAACTTACCGTCACACGCCATCCCGGCCAGAGCGGCACGGTCCTACCTCCATGGGGTCCTGAAGCCTACTGTCTGTAAAGCTCTGTATAAGGAAAGTATGGCCATCCTTTTCCGCGCCGCTTGCCGCCGCCTGCAGCTCATGATTGGCTGAAATCGAGTCACGTGGTTCTTTCCGCCATCTTGGTTCTATACGTTGGTTGGCTGCCATGAGAAGACTTGTGAATTTCGTATATTTGGGTTTGAATAATGCCACAGTGTTTGTACTTTTCGGTGTTCTTAGGAAGCGAAGAAGGGACGTAAACATTATAGTACTTCCATTATATATCAGAAATGCAGGAAGATGAACAGTCTGATGAAAGTCGTCAGAGAAAACTAGGAGCCCAGAAGTGACCTTCGATTCTTCTACTATTCATAATATAAATTAATAGATTAAAGATTCACTGACGATTGGATCACGCGGCAGATATCTATATAATTTCAACTTGAATAAATTTGTGAAGAAAATTCCTGCATAATGTCGTGAGGTTAAATTATTCACGCGGGTAGTTGCCGAAAACATACAAATTTTGAACATATTAGTGAATTAACTAGATTCTCGTTTAGATATTAAATTAATATATAGTTCCTGAAGCAAGCTTTACTCATTCTTTTTATGTGTATCATTACGGGAAACATGGAATTCAAACAAGACAAATATTAGACATTCAAATGTAATTGGCGTTGTAAAGGCACCTTTAATTTCTCTTTTTGCTGAAAGTCATGTAGTGGGTATCCCCTTGCATTTTTCGTAGTTCATGTAAGATATAAGTACATAATACGCAAGAAAATACTCATCAAAGACTTATCCATAATCTAAATGGTTTTCTTCATTTACGCTATGCTCCGATGATGACATGTCGGGATCAATTCGAATAGTTGGTTACGGTACAGGTCAGTCTGAATTTATTGGTGAACTCTTTAGATCTGGAGCCACAAACCAAGCAGTTTTCTTAAAATCGGACGATAAGTATTTCGTAGAGCCGCCAGGTCCGCATGGACAGAACTACGCGAATTTCCCGCATCTGTCCGTCGGATATAACACCCTGTATCTCGAGAATGAAAAGAGTTATCGTTCTGCTCTCAACCTTAAATAAAATTTCAATATTTTACCTACATTTCGTCCACAGCATTGTATGTGCTAAAATCAACCATACGCAAAGTCTACGCAATGCGATTTTTCCTCTGCAAACTTTTCAAAATTTTGCGCAGTAGTTTACTTCATTTGATGTAGCACGGAAAATATACGTAATAATGAATAGAAAATCAGATAATTATCGAGCTAATATATCACACTATTACACGTGTAAAAGTTAAATTTTTTCATTCAATAGTTTTCACAAAATATGTTGATAAGTATTTCTAAGCGCAGGGAACGTTGTAGCGGTCGGTGCGTTAGCAGGAGCGGAATAGGCCCAGCATGGCTGCCACTGGCAGGCTGGCCATACTTTCCCTTGAACCACAGACATTGCCGAGGTGGGGTGGCTTGCGTGCCTCAACGATACAGATAGCCGTACCGTAGGTGCAACCACAGCGGAGGGGTATCTGTGGAGAGGCCAGACAAACGTGTGGTTCCTGAAGAGGGGCAGCAGCCTTTTCAGTAGTTACAGGGGCAACAGTCTGGATGATTGACTGAGCTGGCCTTGTAACATCAGCTAATGTGGCTTTGTCACACAGTTACTGCGAACGGCTGAAAGCAAGGGGAAACTACAGCCGTTATTTTTCCCGAGGACATACAGCTCTACTGTATGAACTTATGATGATGGCATCCTCTCGGGTAAAATATTCCGGAGGTAAAATAGTCCCCCATTCGGTTCTCCGGGCGGGGACTACTCAGGAGGATGTGATCGTCAGGAAAGACAATACTGGCATTCTACGGGTCGGAGCGTGGAATGTTAGATCCCTTAATCGAGTAGGAAAATTAGAAAATTTAAAAAGGGAAATGGATAGGTTGAAGTTAGATATAGTGGGGATTAGTGAAGTTCGGTGGCAGGATGAACAGGATTTCTGGTCAGGTGAGTACAGGATTATAAATACAAAATCAGTTGGGGGTATCACAGGAGTAGGATTGATAATGAATAAGCAAATAGGAATGCGGGTAAACTACTATGACCAGCACAGCGATCGCATTATCATTGTCAAGATAGATACGAAGCCAACACCGACAACAGTAGTACAGGTTTATATGCCAACTAGCTCTGCCGACGATGAGGAAATCGAAGAAATATATGAGGAGCTAAAGGAAATTATTAAATTATTCAGACAGTTAAGGGAGAGGAAAACTTAATTGTTATGAGGGACTGGAATTCGGTAGTAGGAAAAGGAAGGGAAGGGAAGATAGTAGGTGAATATTGTCTGGGCAAAAGGAATGAAAGAGGAAGCCGCCTGGTAGAATTTTGCACAGAACATAATTTAGTTATAACAAACACGTGGTTTAAGAATCACAAAAGAAGGTTGTATACGTGGAAGAGACCAGGAGACACCGGGAGATACCAGATAGATTTTATAATGGTAAGACATAGATTTCGGAACCAGGTTTTAAAGTGTAATACATACCCAGGGGCAGATATAGACTCTGACCATAACTTGTTGGTTATGAACTGTAGGATGAAACTGAAGAAACTACAAAAAGGTAGGAAAATAAGGAGATGGGACCTGGATAAATTGAAGGAACCTGAAGTTCTGGAGAATTTCAGAGGGAGCTTCAGGCAAAAATTGACAGAAACAGGGGAAAATAAAACAGTTGAGGAGGAATGGGTAAAATTGAGAGATGAAATAGTGAAGGCAGCAGAGGACAAAATAGGTAGGAAGGCAAGGCCTACAAAGAATCCTTGGATATCACAGGAGATACTAAATTTAATCGATGAAAGGAGAAAATATAAAAATGCAGTAAATGAAACAGGCAAAATGGAGTACAGACGACTAAGAAATGAGATTGACAGGAAGTGCAAAATGGCTAAGCAGGAGTGGCTAGAAAGCAAATGCAAGGATGTAGAAGAATGTATAAATAGGGGAAAAATAGATATAGCCTACCGGAAAATAAAAGAAACATTTGGAGATAAGAGAAACAACTCTATGAATATCAAGGACACTGATGGAAAACCAGTTCTCAGCAAAGAAGGGAAAGCTGAAAGGTGGAAAGAGTATATAGAGCAGCTCTACAAAGGAAATGAACTTCGAGACACTATTGTAGGAAGGGAAGAGGATGTAGATGAAGATGAAATAGGGGATACTGTGCTGAGAGAAGAATTTGACAGAGCCCTGAAAGACCTAAGTCGAAACAAAGCCCCTGGAGTAGATGATATTCCCTCAGAGCTACTGAAGTCTCTGGGAGAACCAGCCATGACAAAATTGTTTCACATGGTGTGTAAGATGTATGAGACAGGTGAAGTACCCTCAGACTTTAAGAAAAATGTTATAATCCCCATCCCTAAAAAAGCAGGTGCAGACAGGTGTGAAAACTACAGAACCATCAGTTTAATAAGTCATGGTTGCAAAATATTAACACGAATTATATACAGAAGGATGGAAAAGCTGGTAGAAGCCGACCTCGGGGAAGATCAGTTTGGGTTCAGGAGAAATGTAGGAACACGGGAGGCAATACTCACTTTACGGCTTATCCTAGAAGATAGATTAAGAAAAGGCAAATCTACATTTCTAGCTTTTGTAGATTTGGAGAAGGCTTTTGACAATGTTGATTGGAATAAACTCTTTCAAGTTCTGAAGCAAGCAGGAGTAAAATATAGGGAGCGTAAGGTTATTTACAACTTGTACAAAAACCAGACAGCGGTTGTCAGAGTTGAAGGGCATGAAAGGGATGCAGTGGTTGGGAAGGGAGTAAGGCAGGGTTGTAGCCTCTCCCCAATGTTGTTCAGTTTGTACATTGAGCAAGCTATAAAGGAAAGCAAGGAGAAATTTGGAGAAGGAATTAAAGTTCAGGGTGAAGAATTAAAAACATTGCGTTTTGCCGACGACATAGTAATTCTGTCAGATGCAGCAAAAGACCTGGAAGAGCAATTGAATGGAATGGACAGTGTGCTGAAAGGTGCATATAAGATGAACATTAACAAGAGTAAAACTAGGGTAATGGAGTGCAGTGTAAGAAAATCAGGTGATGCTGAAGGAATTAGATTAGGTAACGAAACAATAAAGGAGGTAGATGAGTTTTGTTACTTGGGCAGTAAAATAACAAATGATGGTCGCAGTACAGAGGATATAAAATGCAGAATGGCAATGGGTAGAAAGGCTTTCTTGAAAAAGAGAAATTTGTTAACAGCGAATATTGATTTAAGCCTAAGGAAGTCCTTTCTGAAGGCATTTGTATGGAGTGTTGCCTTGTATAGGAATAAAACATGGACGATAAACAGTGCAGACAGGAAGAGGATTGAGGCTTTTGAAATAAGGTGCTACAGAAGAATGCTGAAGATTAGGTGGGTGGATCTCGTAACTAATGAGGAGGTACTGAACAGAATTGGGGAGAAAAGAAATTTCTGGCATACCTTGACTAAAAGAAGGGATAGATTGGTAGGACACACTCTTAGACATCAAGGAATTGTGAATTTAGCGTTGGAGGGAAGTGTGTGGGGAAAAAATCGCAGGGGAAGACCAAGAGATGGATACAGTAAGCAGATTCAGACAGATGTAGGTTGCCGTTCTTATGTGGAGATGAAGAGGCTTGCTCAGGATAGGGTATTATGGAGAGCTGCATCAAACCAGTCTCCGGACTGAAGACCACAACAACAACAACAACTGTCTGCACAGCGCACGGCGAGCAGCACTTCTGTGCATTCAGCCGACGCCTGCTTCCGCTGCTTCAGCATCTTCACTCAGCGCCTCCTGAAGCCGAGGATCGCACCGCAACGGTGACCAACAGTAGGTCATTCATTCTCTCAATGTAAATGTTCTTTCGAGATAGCCAGACCGTTTCGTTCAAGTACAGAGTTCTGTTTAGCATGTCACTTGTGTAACTGCAAGAATAAGTGGTTTCAAGTCCTCAGAATTGTTGTAAAATTTATGTTAAATAAATGTCTAAACTTGGAGTCTTGTGTTATTCCGCATCCCACTCCCTATGAGTCGAGTGAGTCCATGTTCCACAAGAGAATGCCATCTTTGACAATTATGGTGTCAGTCACATCTCAGTAAAACACGCTACACTTCAATTTTTTTTGACTGTTCCTTCCTCTTGTCCCATTTGCAAAAATACTCCCCAGTCCTAATGTCAATGTGTTAGCAAAATTGTAACTGTATTGGTATCTCACAAAATTGGGAAGTTCACAACAAGCGTGAACAATTCTATCCACCATCGTAAAACTAACATCTATTGGATTGTGTAAAATTCTTCATTTGTCAGGTTAAATACCAAATGCACATTGTACATTACGTAGTGTTTGTGACACTCTGTAGTGGAACACTTTTTTTATATTTAACGTTTTCTGTGGGATATTGACTCATTGGTCATTGCAAAAACCTCATTACCCACATATACGTAAGTGATTTTCAGCCCACTGGGACCATTTGGATGTGGTACAGCTTCTGGCAAATTCAAAGTTCGATTGTAACATTTTTAGCCAATACAACTGCTCTGAACATGTTGCAGTCTCCTTGATGATCAAATACAGCTTCGACTGTGAACCTGAAACAATAATTGCTGTCTCTTATGGCCATCAATACATTAAACGTTGCCACAGCTTGTCCGACGCGCTACTAATGGGATTTGACTGACCTTACACAGCGTGAGAGAGGCTGCCGTGTGGCAACCACTTCGTGAGTTCCGCATGTTACGTGTATTCGCTCAGAAAAGCGCGTGTAAAATACACTGGTGTAGCCGTAAGTGTAGTCGGCGTCGGCACTTCAGAGCGTTTATTGATCCCCTCCCTCGGCAGTTGGCCTTGGCCCCACAGCCGAGTCGCGCGTCGGCTGTGCTCGTTTGCCGCGTGCAGTGATAAGAGCAGCCTTGGCGGGTGTGGTGATTGAAACGCCAGGCAGCGCGAGGCTGTCACGGCCAGCCTCCTTGCCCTCAGCGCTCTCGAAGACTGTAAATGCGCTCACATCCGTATCGATGTATCTGCATACACCTCGTTGCCCGGGTTGCGTGTAGCCGTACAGATCACTCACCTAACACAGGGCAGATCGGAAACGGACGCAGAGTACGATCAGAAGGGCGGTACTTACAAGGGACATCTTTGACCTGGAACGCTCGAACGAAACCATGCATATAATAACAGGCAATCATAAACAGGACAGTGGTGTGCCCCTTTCTATGCAAAACATTGCATTGTACCTCAAATAACATTTTAACAGAGAGAAACAAAATAAAACATCAATACCACACTAAGGAAATTATATATAATTTAATGGCGTCAGTGAATCATTACATATTCAATCAGCAGCGCCAAAATCTCTTTGCTTAAAGTACTTATAATAGCGTAAAACACTTATTGGTTTGAACGTCTAGTCTGTTTGTTGGTTTTGAGGAGTTTTTAATGGTTTTAATACCATTTCGACAGTCTTAGCTGCAAGCAAAGAACTAACCTTCGGGAAATCTAATGGTGAAACAAAGTACGCTGTTGTATGAACAAAAAATACAAAAGTTTCGAACCTCTGTTATAGTCTCTGTATCAGTTAGCTGGTTCAGAAGTGAGTTTTATACACAGCTTCAAGACGAATTTGAAATTAATGTATAAAATCCATTACTCCACGACCCAAGTTATTGGCGCTTACCTTGTATACTATCGATATACCCGGAATATTACTACTATATATCGTACAAAGAGCTTTCCAACCTACTTCGAGAAACCTACTGAAAACCTCTGACCTGTATAGAAAGACATGTCGTTTATGGCTGCTTACCGTCAACAATAGTTAAAGGGTTTCACTGTGTTTTATTTTTTATTTGGCCTTCATCGCCCTTCCAGACGAACCTGCTCCTTCCACAACGCTTTTTTATACTTGCTTCGTCTTCTATACTATAATTGTTCACAATATGTTATTCATACCCTAAATTAATGTTTAAAAGTAATACTGTTCTCCCTCATTGAAAAAAAGTACACAACATTAAAATGAAATCACAGATTAGAACGTTAAAACATACTACATCCGCTTTAAAAGAAATATACTAAAATGATTTCATTTCGTAGGTGAATTTTTTTTCTATTCTATTGAAACTCGGTTTTTCTCAAACAGTTTGACTCGTTTTTTTTTTTTTTTTTTTTTTTTTTTTTTTTTTTTTTTTTTTTTTGCCAATGGTAGCCAAACAGTGGGTCCTATGAGTAGCACTCTTATACTGTTACATACTAAACCATTATAAATAAATGAAAGTCTTCTGCTAATACTGCTTCCGCAACGATTCGAAGCCTATTGGGTTTTCTCGTTTCTTATTATATTGGTGTGGTATCTGTTATTTCGGGCATATCGGAAGTAACAGACACCATACCAATATAATTAATTACGACTCCCGAAGACGGCGTTTCTTCAATCACTTCACCGCATATGCGTTCATACGTTCGAACTCGCACGATATGGGCGCTACAGCCATAGCGTGCAACCTGTGGAAGTTTGAGACAGACGCGGGGCGAGCACCGGTAGCCACGTGGTTAAGTTCACCGCTGGCCCGAAGCGGGAGACACGGGTTCGATTCCCGTCCCGCTTCATATTTTCACTTATCGCCATTGTTTAATTTCAATGCCCTAATTCAGCACTATCATTCGTTTCCTTCCTAATTCTTATTCCTTCACCTCGTTCATAAATATTTGCCAGTTCTTGTTTCTTTTTCTTTGGACCACCTTTTCTGCTCTTCTAGGCTGAAATTAACTTCGCTCACAAATTACGCCTTCATCGGCGATCTTGTACTCTAAACTTTTTGCAGATGTTTAGATGTTTAAAATACAGTTCTGCACATCCATGTTTTATTATTACTATTATTGAATATAGAAACTGAATAGTTCTTCTCACGGAAAAATAAAAATTATTATTACGAATTCTGATGAAAATTAGTTTTATACGTACAGTTTAAACTTACAACTGTCCCTTAAAATAAAAGTAAATAACTCTTCTTTATAAGAAATAAATTCTCTGACTGCTTAAAAAACGAAGCAAACAAAACAAGAAATCAAATCAAAATGTTCAAATGTTTGTAGAGCTTATGGGACTTACGTACGGGGTCATCAGTCCTTAAACTTACAACCTATTTATGAACTA
Source organism: Locusta migratoria (assembly GCA_026315105.1). Classification (NCBI taxonomy): domain Eukaryota; kingdom Metazoa; phylum Arthropoda; class Insecta; order Orthoptera; family Acrididae; genus Locusta; species Locusta migratoria. Next base: position 560,359,354 of record CM048755.1, on the reverse strand, counting down.
GCTAATACTAAGGACGGCACAAATATCCATGCCCAAGGGGGAATTCGAACCCCCGACCGTAGTGGCAGTGCAGACCCTGACTGGCGTGCCGCAGACCACTCGGCCACTGCGGCCGGCCAAGAAACTCTACTAATACTGTTCAACATCCCGTATATCCTCCTTCAGCCTCAAAGACGGGAAGTGAACCCACAACTCTAATCACGTAACATGGACATTCAAGTAACTGGTTCCAAGAGTATTGCCTCGATCGGTTTCGCGCCAATACTGCTTCCACATGGCACGGTTTCACCTGCCCTCCACCCCCAGTATATTTGTGAGGGAAGTTCAGCCTAGAACGGGAGATAGAGAGGCCCAAACAAAAAGAAACAAGAATTTTCAAATAGTTATGAAGGAATATCAATGTAAAAGCAAATACACGAAACCTGAGACGGTTTTTCTTCTCAAATATGCCAAAGACATTAAAGATAAAGGTGAAGCACTGAATTAAAATTTGTGATGCGGTCGGGGATCGAACACAGACCTCCATGCTTACTAGTCTATTTCGCTGCGTGGAGAGCCTTGGCAGTTGTTCCAACATTCTTTGTAACACAGAAGCTGAAGTGAAGTTTGTGACGTGGAGGCGCCTTAATCGCTAGTGGTGCGATGGTCTGGTGGAGAGTAGTCTGCCTAGTAAGCAATTGTGAAGTAGGTGACGGAATAAGGAATAGGAAGAAAAGGATCGATAGTGCTGCATTAGGACATTGAAATTAAACAATGGCGACAAGTGAAAATGTGAAGCAGGCCGGTAATCGAAACTGGGTCTCCAGTTTCGGGCCAGCGGTGAACATAACCACGTGGATCCCGGTGCTCGCTCCCGTCCGTCTCAAACTTCCACTACTTGCAAGCTATGGCTGTAGCGCCCCTATCGTGCGAGGTCGAACGTATTACTACATATGCTGTGAAGTGATTGAAGAAACGCCGTCTTCGCGTGTCGTAATTAATTATATTGGTATGGTGTCTGTTACTTCGGATAGCCCGAAATAACAGGCACCACACCAATGTAATAAGAAACGAGAATACCCAATAAGCTTCGAATCGTTGCGGAAGCAGAAGGCGGTTATACGTGATTCAGAGCAACATTAGCAGGAGAAGTTTATTTATTTAGAATGGTTAAGTATGTAACGGTGTAAGAGTGCTACTCATAAGATCCACCTTTTGTATACCATAGGCAAGAAAGCAAAGGTTTCAAACATTTTGAGACACACTTAGGTTCACTAGAACAGAATCAAGATCTCACCAACGAAATGAAACGATTTTTAGTTAATTTCTTTCAAAAAGCACATGCAGTATGTTTTAACGTTGTAATTTATGATTTCATTTTATTATTGTGTATGTTTTCAATGAGATAGAACAGTATAACGTTTCAAGATCAATCTAGGGAATAAATAAATTAACAAATTGTGAACAATTATAGTACATGAGACGAAACAAGTATAGAAAAGCATTGTAGACGAAGCACGTTGGTCAGGAAGGGTGATGAAGGCAAAATTAAAAAAAAAAAAAATTAACAGAAGTTAAACTCTTTATCACAACTATTGTTGATGGTAAGAATCCATAAACGATATCTGATTTTTTTTTTCTTTCAGGTCGGAGGTTCGTCTGGAAGGGCGATGAAGGCCAAATAAAAAATAAAACACAGTGAAACCCTTTATCATAACTATTGTTGACGGTAAGCAGCCATAAACGACATGTCTTTCTATACAGGTCAGAGGTTTCCAGTAGGTTTCTCGAAGTTGGTTACAAAGCTCTTTGTACGATATATAGTAGTAATATTCCCGGTATATCGATAGTATAGAAGGTAATCGTCACCAACTTTGGTCGTCATGTAATGGAACTTACACAAAATTGCTTTTAAATTCTTTTTGAAGCTGTGTCCAAAACGCACTTCTGAACCAGCTGACAGACCATGACAAGAGGTTCAAAACTTATTGTATTTCTTGTTACACAAACAGCAAACTTAGTTACACCATCAAATTTCCGGCAGGTTAGTTCTTTGCTTGCAGCGAAACCTACAGAAATTATTAAAATAAAATTTTAAAACCAACAAACAACCTCAATGTTCAAATCAATCTGTAACTGCCATGTCATCATTCAGATATAATTTGCAAGCTACTTCGAGCTTAATGTGTTGCCCATTCAACAGAATACATTTTTTAGTAGAACACATACTCCTTTTTTAAAGCATCATAACTTGTTACTTTTCCAAGTTAAAACAAAGTTATTATACACTTGTTGTTTAGCAATGTAAGAATTACCACTAAATATAGTAACTAACAGGACGTCGATCCGAAACCAACCAATAATATAGTTTTTAATTCAGTGCACAAGCATATAGACTAAGACGACAATCCATTAGTAGATCGGTATGAGGCAAACCAGGCCTCATAAGGCACTGTCCGTATAAGAAAAGACAGGTCCGGCCACATCCGTGAGCAGTCGAGGAAACGCAAGTCATTCCTCTACTCTGCTCAATCGCAGCGAATGTCTCGTGCTTGGGGCCGCAAGAGGTTTACGCGGAAGTAAACGGGGCACTCACAGCACGGCGAGCGGGTATAAACAAAGTTTCTTACTCGACAACCTACTCCAGCTAAGGCTTCCCAATGGTATTCAGTTTGCCTCAGACGTTTCAAAAATGATTCTTGTATTAGGTGTGCCGGTAATAAGAAACTGCTACATAACAACTCAGGGTGTCATAACATCTGGTCACCATTTTGTGGTAACTTAACACGCTTCATTTATTAAGAAGCCTGAGTGGTCAACATACGTATCCAACACTTTTTGTCCTAAATTTTTCGCAAAATTACTCTCCTGTTGCCGCATGTGCCTTTCAACTACAGAACACCCACGACTCAAAATACCGACAGAAACACGTTCGTATTAATGATTTAGATTCGTTGCTGTTTCGCAGCAATAAGTAACTGCCATGTCATAAAAATAAAAAAATAAAAATAAAAAAAAGTTTAAATTTTTGTTAAGCTTATGGGATTTAATTGCGGGGTCATCAGTCCCTAAACTTACAAACTACTTATGAACAACCTTATACTGCAGACGGTACTAACATCCATGCCCAAGGGGGGGATTCGAACCCCCGAAGGGGAACAGCCTCGCACATCGTAGCGTAGCGCCTCAATGCGCTCGGCCATTCCTCCGCGGCCATGTCATTATGATATAATTTGATAGTTTCTTCGAGGTTAATGTCTTACACATTCAACAGAATACAATTTTAATAGACCATACACGCCTTTTTTTCAGCGTCAAGACATGTTAATGTTCAAATATAAAGAAGTTATTATAGATTTATTGTTTAATAATGTAAGAAATGCCGCTAAATATTGCAACTAACAGGCGGGCTATCTGAAACCATCCAAAATAAAAATTTTAATTCAGTGCACAATAATATAACCTAAAACAAGAATCCATTAGGAGATCGGTATCAGGATAACCAGGCAACATAAGGCAAACAGTCCATTTAAGAAAAGACAGGTTCAGACACATCAGTGGGCAGTCGAGAAGAGGCGAGGCATGCCTCTGCTCAATCGTAGCGAATGTCTCGTCCTCCAGTCAGTGCTTGTGGCCGGCCAGAGGTTTGAACGGAAGTAAACGGGGCACTTCACAGCACGGCTAGCGCGTGTAAACAAACTTCCTTATACGACAATCTACTACAGCTAAATCTTACCAACTGTTATTCAGTTGGTCTCAGACGTTTCATAAATGATTGTTGCGTTAGGTATGTTGTTAATATGAAACTGTTCAATAAAGAAATCAGGGTGACGAAAATAAGACCACCTTTTTTGATAACTTGACATGCTTCATTTATTAAAGAGACCGTACTACTTTCAATAAAGTCAGAGGACATAAAACAGCGACTGATACTAGAATGAACACCCCAGAATACCAATACCTTGCATGTGGGTGTTTAGTAGCGTGGTCGACATACGTCTCCCTCACTTTCTGTTACAAATTTTTCGCAAAATTACTCTCAAGTTACCGCATGTGCCTTTGAACTATAGAACAATCACGAGTCAAAATGCCGTCAGAAACACGTTCGTATTAATGATTTAGATTCGTTGCTGTTTCGTAGAACAGGCATTCGTAGCTACAGCGTAAAGTTTCTTTACAAATATTAACAGAAACTACTTCATAAGCTTTATTCCCACAATTTTTACGACTGTCGCTGTAACAGGACACTGAATTTCACAAAAATATCGCGTCTCAGTCCGTGGATCATGGATGAGGATGTTCCTACTCCTAGAATTTTAACCCTCAAAGATTGGGGAGGGAGGGGGGGCAGACATTTCCTCAACGATTCTGTCTTTCAGTTTATACTGTAGAATGTTTATGACTGACAGAGTAGATTGCGGGATGGTTTTCAGAGATTTTGTTCAAACCCTGCGAGAAGGAAGTTGAGAAACCTTTCAAATTCCCAAAATATCCCGTCCGAGTTGGCTAAAGGGAAAGTGAATACGGTGGCGAAAATTTCTCACAGACAAATAGGTGTTATATAAGCTGCTTATTAAGTTACAGTCTTTGAGGAGTGTGCCTAGCGTAGTGGATAAGGGGTTGGAGTACAAAATTAGAAGTCAAGGTTCGATTCCCCGGTACTCCTTACATTTTTGTTCATTTCATATTACCCCTCGCAATGTAAACCTTTTATTTATGAAATCTAAATTTACTTAAACGTTTCAGTGTGCCACGAACGTTGATGTCAAGAGGTGTCTCAATTAAAACACATTCAATCCTACAGCATCAGTTCAGTGCCACAATTCCCATCCATACACTTGGTATGCACAAAAATCAACAGTGAAAAGTTATTTAGCCGGCCGCGGTGGCCGAGGAGACTGAGGCGCTCCAGTCACGGTCTGCACGGCCACTACGGTCGGGGGTTCGAATCCCCCCTCGGGCATGGATATTTGTGCCGTCCTAGTTCGTAAGTAGTTCATAAGTAATTTGTAAGTTTAGGGACTGATGACCCCGTAGTTAAGTCCCATAAACTATACAAACATTTGAACATTTGGAAAGTTATATACTTAAAAACTTGAATAAAATATGCTTTGCACCAAAGCATATTTCGGATAAAATTTCTCGCTTAAAATACTTTGGTAAAGTCTGCATAGTGTGGAGATTTTCTTTGACGATGAACACCCTAAGGAATGTAATATAACTTCGGCATATAAATACGTGCTACAATTTTTGCAATATTATTTTCATTTAATACTTCATCGAATTATGAAAATTAAACGATGAAATAAGATAAGTTAATTAAATTAGTTATAACGAAACCAAATATATATACTATGTATTGAAATTTTTATAATTGATAATTAAAACTACAAGGGTTAATATAAGAAAAGTATTTTGGAAGGGACGCTATTCAAATCCGTTCTGTTTCATTCAAAAGCTAATTGTTTAGCTACTTCGCAACACCGAAAACACCGTCATCAGCAATGGTGAGCCTCAATATTAGCTGATATTGCACCTATCTGTAGTTGGATCATTTGGCGTGCGTTTTCTATTTTCCTATGGCCTACACAGGGGAGATATTGTAGGAATTCAAAAGGTTCATATTCGTGTTTCTTCTCGCACAGATTGGGCCAAGTAGGTGAGACCCATCCAGCGATCCCTAGTGTTGAGACTTTCAACACGCAAACGTATAAGGGGATATTATTAGCCTTTGTCAAGACAATCGCATTCGGAAATTGTCGTTGTGGCTATTACACTCTTGGTATATGCTTGTCAAATTTTGGACCGATATAAAGGCAACGTTTTCCAGTATGCACTTATTTCAGCTAATAAATTGTGACTACTATATTGTTTGATATTTATAAATCCATACGATATGTGCCCTGAAACCAACGTTTATTATCTGTCTGTGGAGAAACTTACGCTATGACTCACACGATCTGTTGCATTTTTCTGGTGGCAGTGTCAATCTGCTCAGAACATCTGACGCAAATAGACTGTCTATTTCGTTCATTCATTCAAAACTTCTCGCTGTTATCATATCAAATGGCTGAATGAAGAGTTAAAACGTTCGCTACCAAAGTTGTTACTGAGCAGAAAAGTTACGTGTGTGAAAAATACGGATTGAAACTCGTGAAAATGAGTGAATAATTAAAAATAAAAGTGCTGCGGATGTCAGATCGATCCTAGGACCTCGTGTTACGCATCTACGCATTTATGCCGGCGCCACCCAGACATACTATACCATAGCCGTTTATCGAACCTCTGCAGGAACATAGGCCTACTACCTATTCAGAAGTGGCAGGAAATTACGCACGCTTTTGACGAAAAACCGTGGTTTTGTATTCTGCACAGTAACACACCCACCGGTGTGTAATGCTGTCTTACTACAGAATAAACGACTGCGGCTTCTAAAACCAAGGAATTAGCTTTAGAATCTTTCACTCCTCTAATTGCTACGATGGAGAATCACCAAAAGTAGACTCTTAGGTTTGAAATTTTACAAATTATTCAATCTACTTGTTTTTGCTGTTTGCATTATCAAATTAATGCCTGCTTCTTTGAATAGATGACCGACTTCATTCTAAGGTGATTGTTCAGACGTCTACTTCCTGCATGATGTATTACTAGGTGCGGGTGGTTTGACGGGTTTATATTTTTGATTAGTATGCGAAACATATCGTCTTCGATACTCGCCAGTGACCAACTCACACCAAAAGATCTTTTTAACCTCTGGGGAAGCCAAGTGGTGAACACCGAGCTCGCCAGTATTCGGAATTCTTGTTGTCGTACTGCTGTCTGGATTGAAACAGGATTGTATTAAACGACTACGGATTTGAATGTCACAGCGATTTAATATTCCTAATGTTGTTTGCACGAAAAACGTAGCTTTTGCGTCGTTATTGAAAGAAACGGAATAAAAATACAATTATGTGTTGGATACGATAGTTCAAAGAAATTCATTTGATGCAACACAATGTTTCATATAGTATTATCAATATATTTTCATGGTTACGGAATAATAATTTCCTGCGATACGGATACAGATTGTTACTCAATTATCATGTGTTCAAATGTCTGTAAATCTATCGAACCAAACTGCGTGGTCATCAGTCCGTAGCTTACAAACTTCTTAAACCTAGGTAAACTAAGCTAAGGACAAACACACACACCCATGCCTCAGGGAGGACTCGAACCTCCACAGCGAGTAACCGCGCGCTCCGCAGCGAGGCGCTTTAGACCGCTCGGCTACTCCACCGCGGCAGATATCATGTGTGTTTGTTATTGTTACGTGAGAAACATAATGAGCCATATTTCAAAATAGAAGGAAAATGTGAAAGAGTCAGTAATCGAACTGTCGCTCGTTGATCAGTAGATGGCCATTTGGCGAGACAAATAAGCTTATTTTTATCATTTGTTTGCTTGTCTGCACATTCATTTGACATAATCGTATCTGGTATTATAATATGTTGTCGAATGCTTACTATTAGGCATTTCAATAAGACAAGGAGTAGGAAAAGTACCAAACATCTGAGGGAGAACTGTAATTTGTGGTGACACAGCTGGCTTATGTTTGTTAAATTTGTGCTGATATCTTAGTTGCAACATCAACCGAAAGAGAACCAGTGGAAATTACACGATACCTTCACTCTCGGAAATACCATCAGTGATCTGCGGCACCAAACGGTTGTCGTCTTTATAGCGCAACTGAGGCGGTGGGCGGAAACCGTCAGTGATACTCGGAACATGATGCACCATGATGTAACACTTAGCTTCATAACAAAGTCCATTCATGTAATTGAATTAATTCTATGATAGGCATGCAATTTTTCCATTTGAATGTGTCAGTAAGGTCCGAAAATATTCACGGACTGCAGCATCTCAATTCTAATTGCTGGCTTTGTTCATTGAAACTATAAGAAAAGAAATGTGGAAAGGAATTTGTCGGTCGCGAACAGCTTAAAACGCTATGGCTAATACGCAAAGCAGTTTCTAAAATCAGTTTTCGAAGTCGCCTTCACGTCGCATAGAAAGCATGCGTGTTGTTACAACTGGCTGCGATACTGGAAGATAACATTTTTCCCCTCAGATTTCGTGTCAGATGGGTAATCGACAGTATGTACGATCGTGTTGCCTAGCTGTATATACTTCCCACCAAGTAGCAGAACTTTGCGGTTGTGTATAGCGATCAGGCGAGGAGTCTCGCGAATTCTGTCACCGACTGTACCATAGAGTAACATACACAGAGGAGCACCCTCCCCTAAACCACTGTCCTACGCTCCCCTCGTAGTTCCGTAAGATGCTAGCAGGTGTCAGGCGGATTGCTGGCTTAGGGTGCCTCTCGCACGTCAGAGGGTAGCGTGGAGGGGAGGCTGAGGGGAGAGATCGTGCCGCCTGCCACGAGGCCACAGCTGTGTCCAGCTTGCTGGCGTTTGAGGGGAGATGGTGGTGGGGAGAGCTGCTACCTGCCCCCTGCTCTGGCCAGTTTAAAGAGCTGCTTCGGACCGCAGAGCCATCATGGGACATCTTACGGAACTGCTGGAAACCCTCCCTCCCCGCACCCCGGAGCGTAGGACCGGGCCCTTACGGAGGTTTCCTGTCTGTATAAATTTGTCTGTGCCCGTACTCCTGCTGTTTACTTCCAAACCTCCGTCTCCGATCTTACCTGATACAGTCCTTACGGAAGAGATCTTTTTCTTCGACATCTCGCCGAAATATACAACTTCTTTCCAATATCCCGAAATCTAAATATTTATAACTATTGGGAAACTAAAGCAATACCGTCCTATATTTCAGTGTATAATTAGTTCTTCCATTCTCCCTCCGTCAATACGGTAGCTTTCTTGCTCACTTACTTATTGCGATAGAAACATTCCATCGCTATGGAAGGACACGGTAGAACGACATAAAGATAATTAGAATGTTCGCTGGTCATTCAAGTTGATCATTGTATTTGTACATATATTTATTGCTTCAACTGCATTCAAAATAGAGTGGAAAGAAGAACGATACACTTCATAACTTTACTCTCTTGCGGCGAAACATTAGTTAATAAAGTGTATTGGGACAATGTTAAAACAATGACAGAAAATACATTTACAAAATAGAGATAAGAGCGTCTATGTTTGACAGGTCAAAAATGTTTGTAAATCTGTTGGACCAAACTGCGTGCTTATCAGTCCGTAGCTTACAATCTACTTAAACTAAGTTAAACTAACCTAAGGACAACACACACACACACACACACACACACACACGCTCCCCAAGGAGGACTCGAACCTCCGACGGCGAGCAACCGCGCGCTCCGCAGCGAGGCGCTTTAGTCCGCTCGGCTACTCCACCGCGGCTGTTTGACAGGTCATCTAAAGTCGACATACAATTTTAAAATATTTGAATTAAGGAAATGAAGGAATATAGAATATTATGCTTGTAACGTAGACTGTTGTTCTACATTGTTTAGCTTTGGTATCTATTTAGTAGCAGAGGAAGCACCCTAGTTTTTTTATGGGAAAAGCCATAATTCCTATGATCTACACTATAAAAGAAACAAAAAGCACAAAAGGAAATCGAAATGTAATTTGTGTATTAGCTCACAAGCGATACTGAAGTCGATAGTTCCTGTGAGTTAGTATGAGCAGATGTTGTACTCGACAACCGGAATAAATTAATAACTGACTCCGTTTACCGACCCCCGCACTCTCATGATGCAGCCGCCGAACAGTTCATAGAAAACTTGAGTCTTGTTACAAATAGGTTCGCTACTCATACAATTATAGTTGGCAGTGACTTAAATCTACCATCCGTATGTTGACAGAACTACACCTTCAGATAGGGTGGCAGATACATCTTCCGAAATTGTTCTAAATGCTTTTTTTTATTATTTTGGACAATTAGTTCACTAACCCATTCAAATTGTAAATGGTTTCGAAAACACACTTGAGCTCTTAGTCACAAATACTCCCTGAGATCACGACGGATACAGGCATAAGTGAACACAAAGTTATATCACGTTGAAATCCGTAACAAAGATATTTACCAAAACTAAAAGTTAAATACATATATTAAAAAAAAAGAGGGGGAGAGAGAGAAAGATATTCGATTGACATCTTACTAGGAGACAGTCTCCAGTTTTCTAAATTAACTATGTAAGTGAAGACCATATGTGGCTTACAGTCAAATGAATAGTGATGCAAAGCAAATAATTCTATCAAATAAGTGATAATGCAGACGAAACGATGAAATATATTTAAAAAAAAGTTTCTAATGGATAGGAAAAATACATATAACATTTAGCGTTAGAAGGAAGTGTGTGAGGTAAAAAACGTAGAGGGAGACCGAGGGACGAATACAGTAAGCAGATTCAAAAGGATGTAGGTTGCCGAACGTATTCTCAGATGAAGAGCCTTGCACGGGTCAGGGTAGTGCCGGCCGAGGGGACTGAGGCGCTCCAGTCACGGTCTGCACTGCCACTACGGTCGGAGGTTCGAATCCCCCCTCGAGCATGGATATTTGTGCCGTCCTTAGTCTTAGCTAGTTCATAAGTAGTTTGTAAGCTTAGGGACTGATGACCCCGTAGTTAAGTCACATAAGTTCTACAAACATTTGAACATTTGACAGGGTAGTGTGGAGAGCTGCATCAAACCAGTCTGCGGACTGAAGACCATAACAACAACAACAACATTCGTTTATGATATTGTTTTGTAACAATTATTTTTGAACAGTAAGCTCCTTATCTTGTTTCAATAGCTTTCACTGGCCTGATTAAAGACAATCAATAACATGGCGAGAAACTTTAATTTTTAAGGACTAAATGTACTTCTTGAGATCTGCATCTACTGTAAATTTATTTCTATCCTTGTATACGTTTGGACATATGGCAATCATTTCAGCACTATAGCTGCCGAACTAGTCAACCTTAGGAGCAGATCTGTTTTAGGGTGTCTCTTTTAGGTGTATTTCAGAAGTTCAGATTTTTTTTAAAACCTAAAGTGTACCTTATCAGTATAACAAAAATGAGATTTTTAAAAGCTATTTGCGGCTCTGAAGTTACAGGAAATAATTTTAGAACTCACAATCTTTGATGGTATGACCATAATATTAGAAGGTAGAAAAAAATTATCTTAACATGTAAACTATGGGAGCTTTTACTTAAGTAGGAAATTGCAAACTGAAAAGTGGTAGATGTAACTATGAATTCTGGTTGCAGGAGGATCATTTGAGTGATGTTTAATGTATTTGCTTCGTTGAGTCAAATTTCAGTGCCACGCTAGTGAACCGAACTGGGACCAGCTAGTTTCATCATTAAGTTATTTAAGGGTACTGAGGTCTGATACACTCTTTTTATTTTTACAACTAATAAAGGTCGCATCGTTAGGTAGTCCTCACAGATGTTCTATACGTTCAATACGCCTCCGTTCTTCGAAAGCAGCTTTTCCTTGCAATGATTCTATTTTCGGCGTAAGCACATCCAAACGTTATTATCGCGTAACCAATGTTATGGGCAAAAGGCCTGCCCTTGGCCGTTGTAATAACTTCCATACTGACGGTCACACTATGAAATGCGGAAGCGACCAGTGTGCAGATGTCCGAAATGGCGGCGGTGGTGTTGGGGGGAGGGGGGGAGGAGGAGGAGGAGACAGGGGCATCCGACCCTTCGGAGCAGGTAAAACTGTGGCAAATGTCCGGCGTGGCAAGTGTCCGGACACCGTCAGGGAGGTGGACTCGCCTTCTACGGGGTGGGTTTTTAGAGGGGAGGCCTCACGGTGGGCTCGTCCACTTGGCGACGGGAGTCTGGAGTTGCTGTGCACTGGTTGGAGGGTGTGTGTGGCGCGGCCGGCGTGGAGTCCTCTCATTGGCGGGAGTGATTCTGAATTTCCTACGGCGTAGTACCATCTAGATATACCCTCAGCGACTCGTCGTGGAGGGGCTCACTCTCTCTCAAGAGGTTCAGCGTCTGCACTGTATCTCGGCCGCCGAGTTTATGCTCTTCCTCGGAGAATTAGACCTTTTGTCTACAGATGGTGTAGCGCACTTGTTGCTACATTACATGCGGTACTTCCGTAATTACGGAACGACGCATAGCGATCGGCATAATAAGCGAGTCTTAACTGTGCTCTGAGGGTAAGCCGTAAGCCTTGCGGTATCAAGTGCTGAGTCTGACGCTTCTCGTCTGACTACGATACATGCAGATCGTGTTTGAGACTTATACGTCCATTCTAGTAGTTAAAGCTTGCGAGCATATTTTGAGGGCTCAATGGTGGACTGGCGGAAGCCGGTGTACCACGCCAAATTACTAATAGACTAGGGAAAGATAGGCAGGGAACGTACTGGCTGTTTGACGACAGTCTTAGCAAAGTAATTCAGGTTTTTTTTTTTTTTTTTTTTTTTTTTTTTTTTTTTTTTTTTTTTTTTTTTTTTAGGTTTGCAGCACCATCGGAAGTAGGTAGCAGCCACGACGGACGGGACTACACACGGTACAGTGTGCTTAATTGCTCAGGGCTCCCTTCCTTCCACTGAACTCAGCTTACGTTTGACGTGTTTTTCGCGCATTTTCACTCGTTTGCCACACCCGCGTTCTGTGACCTCACTTGTAATTTACTGATTAATTCGTGACAGGTACACAAGATCAGACGTTTTCTTAAGTTCATGTAACATTATCCTTTACCTTATTCTGTTATTCTGCGCCTACAAGCCTGTGAAACTGGTGTATATGTTCATAATCTTTACATTCATTCATTTTCTATTTTGTATTTCATAAATATTTTAATCGTAAATATGTTTTATAAAAAATCTCGTATCACTTAGACCACCAACAAACCCACTCCTGACCCAGCAGGCCCATTTAGAATAAGATTTTGGGGGTTAAAAAGGTACCAGTTTAGCATAAGAATTTAGCTTGCCACGATTTTGGTGGACTTCTCTTGCCTCAGGGGCTACCACAAAAAGAAATACACGACAAGCGTTACTGTTGCGCCGAAAGGCGAGGTAAGAGGAGGGAGGGAGGGAGGGAGGCGAGCTTGGAGTTTAACTTCCCGTCGATAGCGAGGTCATTAGAGACGGAGCTTATGCTCTGAGTGTTTGGGTAAGGATATGGAAGGAAATCGGCCATGCCCTTTCAAAGGAACTATCCCGGAATTTGCCTGGAATGATTTAGGGAAATTACGGAAAACCTAAATCTGGATGGCCGGAGGTGGATTTGAACCACCATCCTTCCGAATGCGAGTCCAGTGTGTTACCAGCGAGGTAAGAGGATTAGACAGTATAAGACTGCCCAAGCGTGAGCAACACTTAAGTGTTGGATGCATAGATATTATCACAATAGTAGAGTCGTAATGGTATCACAATAATTTTTTATTATTTGCATTATTATTTTTGTCCGAAATGTTTGCAAAAAATTATAAAACTACAAATCTAAAGTGGGCCATAAAACACGTCAGTGCGATTTTTTTTATCTCCTCTGTATTTTCATATTTCGTAAGTGAGAGACTATGGAAAATCTCTTGGAAACTGAAATAAAATATGAGTTTGTTTTTCCTTTGAGCTGCCTTTAAATTCTGTTTATTTTTAATTTTTATTATTATTTACAGTTCCTTCATTATCCTATTTTATTACAAATATATATACCTACAGACAGTTTTCCATCTCAATATGTCAAAGACATTGAGTGAAAGGAGAAGCATTGAGTTAAAGTAAGTATGGAGCTATGGCTTCGATTCCCGCGTGTCACGCAAATTTTAATCCAATGCTTCTCTTTTCACTCAATATCCTGTTTTTATTTCATTTATACCCAGCCTCCATGCATACAGAGTAATCAGTTTAGATGGACGCTGTCAAAGTAATTTTTTGTTATTTAAAATACGTCACTCACCTCCCCTCAATCCATTAATACACCCTCCGTCCTTCACAAACTATGCAAACGATCTGTCTTGCATTTATTCATTGTTAATTTCTCTTCTGTTCTCTCTCTCTCTCACTTCCTGTCGCTTCTCTTACATAATAACCTCAGTTGCCTTCTGGTCTGTTCCATCGAAACGCTATGATCAAATTTGACGGTTTCCATTGACAGCATACTTTCTGTTTTAATTTATGCTTTCGTTACTCTCTATCACTCCTCTCTATGTGACCGTGTTCTTTCATATGTCCTTTCATTATGTGAAATACAGACCACTGGTGTGTCGATTGACCTCCTCTGCTTTCATCCCAACAGAATATACTGTTACAAATGGTATACATTTCCCCGTTTTAGAATCTGTTTTCTAATGCGTAAACGACGCTCTTCACAAATTTTAAGACGCGCAATATTTCACCTATTACGATAAGATCTATGCTACAAACGTGGGCTCCGCGCAGAATAGCAGTGTGGTCTAAGGCATCATGTCGCGGATCAGGTGGCTGCCAGCGTTGGTGGTTCGAGTCCTCCTTCGGGCATGGGTGTGTGCGTTGTCCTTAGTTTAAGACTTTTTGTTGTAGTCTAATGGACCAAACAGCTGCGGTCATTAGTGCCTACCTAGCCTTATATGCTACTTTAATTAATTTACGCTAAGGACAACACACACACACACACACACACACACACACACAAAACTACACATGCCCGAGGAAGGAGTCGAACCTCTGGCGGGAGCGGCAGACACCTCATACCGCGCGGCCAAGAAATTACTGTTACATAGATATCGATGAACAATTTTACTTTTCGTGCGAAGTGTTCTGCACTCCATTTTGACAAAAACATTATAATACCACATATGAAAATCGGTAGTGTGTCGGGCTGATGTTAGCTGGTAATGGCTAATATATGGTTTGATTCCTGCTGTGGTAACAGTTTTTAACAATCGCAAACCTCCCCCTCTCCACCTCCAGTAAAGAATTTAGGACTGTTGTACAGCACTTAATCTTTATCCCACTTCTGACACCAGTTGTATAGGGTGGCAGGGAGTAGTCAGGCAAGGTAGGGGCGTCCCTTCGGATTAGTTCAAATGTTTGTATAGCTTATGGGACTTAATTACGGGGTCATCAGACCCTAAACGTACAAACTACCTATGAACTAGCTAATACTAAGGACGGCACAAATATCCATACCCGAGGGCGGGGGGATTCGAACCCCCGACCGTAGTGGCCGTGCGAACCGTGACTGGAGCGCCTCAGTCCCCTCGGCCACCGCGGCCGGCTTCGGATTAGTAATGAAAAATACTTCAATAAGACATTGTTTATTCGAATAATTGGGCTACATAGGCACCAGGGAGGTCGCCGCTGGCTCACAGCAACAAGTCAGGTGGCGGAGGAAGCGCCATTAGGCGGAAAGGGAGAAATATAGAAAGGAAGCCAGAGAGGAAGAGCGCGTCGCCTTGGGGGCTGCGGCCCGCAGACGCTCGCCTCAGAGCCTCACGTGGTGCTCTCCTCAGCCTGCCATTGGTTCCTTTCCGTCAGGCCATGCAGTTGGCGACTGGTAGGCTTACGATTCTGCTAATGTTGTAGCTGAGAGGCGTTCACGTGGTCGGGTCGTGGCCTGGACGTATATGCTGACCAGACCAAACCGGATGAAACCGAGGCTACTACTTGGATGAAGTTAGAGGTGGCAATGGAGTTGGTAAAAAAATCATGTAATATTCTATTTTTAGTGCTCTTAAGCACACTGTAGTCACATGCTTTGGCAACCATCTTGCGAAACTATCACTTTTACGCAATGAAAAGCTGATACAGAAAGAAATACGCAGGAGGGAAAAAAAAAACATATAGAGTAGAGGAGGGAGGGGCGAAAGTTTAAATTTTGCGTTTACAATGTAGTGTATCGACAAAGCGTTCTAACGGTTCCAACGGTTTCAGACGCTGCGCACGTGGAATAGTGCACGGGGAAGTCGGCGGTCAACTGCGGTAGGTCGCGCGTCACGCACACGGCGCACACGTGCGCTGCGGCAGGCAGGCACGCGGCATCGGACTCGCACCCGGCACGGAATGTGCAGATGCAGCGGCTACTAGGATGTCAAGGCGGCGGTGCCGTGGCTCGGCGGAATAGCAGCTGTCAACCAGCCACAAAACATATTCTGAACCACGTGACTACGTAGGCTTTCCCGGCGTAACGATTCATAATATTCTTCTCGGGTTTCCTGCCGGATCAAAACGTCATCTGATCACAAAATTTCGGCGGTCCACCTGATCGCCATCCTCAGGTGACAGTGCTGGTACACCGACTCGCCGAGACTGAGTACAAGTCGCGAGCGGCGGCCCCTATGTACGCCGCGGGAGGCCGAGGGCGCGTGCCAAAAAATTGACAGTTCTGCCCTCTACGTTTCAGCGCCGCCAGTGGTAGAAGCCGGAGTAAACGATAGATCGCTATTCGGCAGAGACCGTTATTTTTTATGTCAAACAATAAAGGGTTCCACATTTTACTCAAAGGAAAACCCTTATCTCTGTTTATAATATTGTCAGAAAGACGAATAGCGATCGATTCTTTTAAAATGCAGTCCCAATAGCGAGTCGCAGAAGCAACCATTTGTGTTTCATCATATTTCATTTTATGTTCCTCAATAAGACAGTGCTCAGCTACTGCAGATTTCTCTGGTTGAAGCAATCTTGTGTGTCGATGGTGTTCAGTACATCGATCTTGAATTGTACGGATTGTCTGGCCGATGTAAACTTTTCCATAGTGACAAGGAATTTTGTATACGCCGGGTTTCCTCAATCCTAAGTCATCTTTTACTGAGCCCAGGAGCGCTCTAACCTTGGCAGGTGGACGAAAAATGTATTGGATGTCATATCTTTTCAAAATCCTTCCTATTTTTGATGAAATGCTTCCAGCAAACGGTAGGAAAGCCAGCGACTTGCAAGTTTCTTCTTGTGGTTCCCGCGACGGTCCAAACTGGAAAGCACGGCACATCTGTTGGTCAGTGTAACAATTCTTCTTGAAAACCGTTCTCAGATGATCCATCTCTTTAGTTAGACTTTCAGCGTCTGAAATGGCAAAAGCTCTTTTTGTCGACGTACGCAGGACACCAGTGCGCTGGTAAGGTGGACGACAACTTGTTGCATGCAAGTAGCGGTCCGTGGGCGTGGGCTTTCTGTAAACACTATGTTCCAATGTTCCGTCACCCTTTCTGTACACCATGACATCTAAAAATGGAAGCTTTCCATCTATCTCGACCTCCATAGTGAACTTAATGCTAGGATGGAGGCAATTAAAATGGTCCAGAAAACGGTTCAGAGCATCTCTCCCATGTGGCCATACCATGAAAGTATCGTCAACGTACCTCCAGAAACATGTAGGTTTTAAAAACGACGTTTTCAGCGCCGTGTCCTCAAAATCTTCCATAAATAAACTGGCGACTAAGGGGATAATGGGCTCCCCATAGCCACTCCGTCAGATTGTTCAAAATATTGATCGTTGACTAAGAAGTACGTCGACGTCAGCACATGGCGGCAAAGCTCCGTTAGTTAATTAGTTAGATAATTAGTGAAATTCTGGATGAGGAGACAACGGAGCTCCCCATTTTGCTGGTTTTCTATCTGAATAAACTAATCTAAGTTCAGAATAATCCGTAAGTTGCCTATAAATTGTAGTTTTAGAGCACCTTCCCTCTTTTATTTAATATTGTTCTTCGTAAGTGCTGAGAACAAGCTCAGATGCAACTTTTCTTATGTCTAAATTCCGTTGCGCCATAAATGTTTTCTTGCCCACCTTTCTAAGATAACTTTAATTGTGGTGGCTTGCTTATTAATGTCTGGGTGTAATAACGTGTGAGCTGCTATGTATATTGACCACTGTCGTATTAACTTCCTGTTATTGAAGTAATGCCTTATGCCTAATATAGTCTCGATCAGTAACGCGACTTTTTTTTTTTTTTTTTTTTTTTTTTTTTTTTTTTTTTTTTTTTTGGTACGTGTGTACGTTCAAATTCAGAGCACGAACAAAAACTCATTCTGCCATTGAATTATTTTGATAATTGTAATGAAACTGAATTTACGTTCTTGTGTCGTCTCTCATAACTGGTATTCTAATATTTGTAGTGTGACGAGATTGACTTACATGTGGACTGCCTGCCATAAAGGCCGGCCGCGGTGGCCGAGGGGACTGAGGCGCTCCAGTCACGGTCTGTACGGCCACTACGGTCGGGGGTTCGAATCCCCCCCTCGGGCATGGATATTTGTGCCGTCTTTAGTATAATGTAGTTCATAAGTAGTTTGTAAGTTTAGGGACTGATGACCCCGCAGTTAAGTCCCTTAAGCAATACAAACATTTGAACATTTTTGACTGCCATAAGGAGCAATGTTCTCTTGCTTTTTATTGTACCCATTGTGTATAGACCAAAGACTGTACTCCACAGGTATTTGGTGATTAGAGGACCTGCAACACAGTTGGGTTGCAGTGATCCACTTTTTTGCTGTCAAGTGTACATGCGAATGTTTCGTCTATTCCAGTCATGACAATGATTGACGAACATGCGTACGAATATTTCCATGTCGCACCATATACTGTCACAATGAGCTCACTACCGTATATGTAGAAAATCTTTAAAGTTCTTACTGTATGTACCGTCATTCAGCGATCGTGTTTTATCTGTAACGATAAACCCGTACTGTGAATGATTCCAACAGTCTGCACAAATCTTCACAAATTCGGTGAACTACATATCACTTCCTACATTTGCGTTGTAAATATGTTTTAAATTCAAATTGTCTTATTTGAAGACTAATGAGGCTTGCATTATCCCGCTGCAGCTGCTCTTTGGGATTCTGGAATACGTTTGACGCAGATAAAAAACCTCAACACTCATTGCCTCCCGTTTTGAAAATTCACAAAAATCTTGGAAGTAGACAATCTATATGGTTGAGGAGAATCATAACATTTGTTTTTGCCATAGTTGGACAGACCTACAATTATTGCACTGTTGTATCAGGAAGGAGCACACGGGGAATGACCTCGCGCATCAGAGCATAGCACCTCAATGCGGTCGGCCACTACGACGCGCCTACTTTTTCATTTTACGTCCATCTTCGTGTCCAGACCGTCACCAGACCTATCACCAACTACGAATTTGTTTCTCCCACCACGACATGTCATGTCATCAACTAAGACATGTGGAGATGTGCAGTTGGTTATAATAGTACAAAAGACATTTTTAAAATAATTCAACTTTTAACATTGTTAGTTGCTGTTTGTCCAGTTTTTCCCACCGTTTCATTATGACTCAGGAATGGGTTGTTGCCTGCTTATATACAGTGTGCTGGAAATTGCAGCGTCAATAGCTTTAACAATTTCATCATATTATGAAATAAAAATGAAACACAGGTTGATCTTTACATGAGGTACTCTTTACATTCAACAGTAGCAGATTAATGTCTACATATATACATAATTTATCAGTCTGTTCCTAAGTCAAATACTGGCGTGCAATGTGTGTGTGTGTGTGTGTGTGTGTGTGTGTGTGTGTGTGTATACATTAAAATTTTTAATATAGTGTCTAGGGAAATAAGAACATATTTTTGAGATTAATCCGCAAAGTTGTCACTGGATATAAATGAACCAGCAGAGTATTATGAGCGGATTATTCGACAGGAAAACTCGCATAAACATTATGCTTTAACTACATTTATCAAAAACGATGAAATTAGGATTGTCATTTAGCATCAGGATGCTTTATCCCTGCCCTGCAAGAGTTTCCTATACCTGGATAGAACGTTTAAGAAGAAGAATAATACGAATAAAGATGCAGAAGGGCCGAGGCTTACACTTAATGCTCTAGCATTCTTGTTTCAAGAGAGACGATATGAACTTAATGAGGTAGAGAGCGATATGAATCCTCTAGAAAACATGTTGGTTCGTCGATGAGCCTTCAGCTCGAACTGCTGGCGAGTACAATAGGTTTACAGCATGTGAGCAGCTAAAAATGTTTATCGGAAACTTAGGATATACATCGAATTATCCTGACTTCTTAACAGGAACTTATTCTCATACGAAGTTCGATGGACAACACCTCATACAGTCAAGGAGTCGCAGTTCAAGGGGAGAAAGATTATCAACACGATAATATGGAAAATACCAGACAGTGTATTGGATTAGGAGCGTTTGAAACTTTTAAATGTAATGAACATCGGTGCTTTACTACCGTTAAAATTTGTACATGGGAGCTGTTTGAGTATCCTCTGCTACCAACAGCTAGTAGACATACCTGGGCTATTAAAACCTCTATTCAAATGGAGACACCTCGATGCATCATACTTGCATTTCAGACCAACCAACGAGGAAAACTAGCAAATGATTAATCTATATTTGACCACTGCAACTTAGCTAGTGCAAGAGTCTACCTGAATTTAGAATTCTACCCATATGACAACCTACATTTGCAATGGGATAATATGTACAGTCTAGCACATGCAATGTGCGCAAGATTCCGTGCTTCATATAATGTCACGGAATCGGATGGGTGTCTACTTAGTTCACGAAAAAATTCAAGGAGTTGGCACCAATAATCTTAACAGATTGCTCCAAACAGATCGAAGTAATTCAATCTGGACCTATTGATGTAAGGACTGAATTTGAATCTTCAGCAAATTTCCCAAAGCAGCATGTTGCGTATGCTCTAGATCTGCATGACAGTAATGAACTATAGCCCGCTAACTGGCATTGTACAGCGTTCTGTGTAAAGGATTATTTCATCATGAGCTCTCAAAAAATTAAAAAAAGTTAAATCATCATTGCTGATGTTCAAGGTTTCTACGACCAGGAGTGCAATCGTTTCATACTTCAAGACTTTGCAATCATATCAGTCCTAGAAAGAGATGAAGTGATAAAATCGTTCTATGCAAGAATGGCTTCACAAAGACTTATGAACGCAAAGTGGCTGACGTGAAACTACCATGGAAAACACTGGGATGGATCTGGACTCTCCTACAAAGATTTGTTGACGACTCCCGAGCATTTGACAGCAGTACCACCACAGCCTACATCACAGGTGAAGATAAGATTACCTGGTTGCTACAGATAAAGGATGCTGCTGTTCGACATTTTGGCATCAGCTGTCCACTCTCCATTGTCTTTAGACCAGTGATGAACTAAAAAGAAATTGTGTTGTGTGAGCAAAATATAACGTAAATATGCTTGTATGTTTGTTGAAAAGAAAATAAATTCTACCTAAGAAACCCTATGTATGTTCTTATTTACCCCATTTCTTTAGTTTTAAGTCAAACAGTACTTTGTTTAAATACTTACAGCTGAATGCGTGCATTTCAGATGTTCCTGCCAATTTTTTATAAAAAAAAATAAAGACATGAAAATATCTATCCTAATAGAAGAGTGAAAATAATTACTTTTAAAGAAAGGGCCAGGACAGATCAAATAAATAATACCATTAACAATTTTATAGATTTATTGAATAAAAATAGCCTTTTTTCAGGTGTATTATACACAGATTACATATTTCTTCATTTGTTTTGAACAGTATGAGCTCTGTATAAAGAGCTTTGTGCACTTCACATATCGCGTTCTTTTCCAAGTTCTTAACGCTACTCGCATTTATGTTAGAACATTACATACTCTCAACATTTACAATTTATGCAGATTTTCTTGTAACTACTGGCATATAGTGACAAGGGAAATAAGACGTTTCTGAGCTTATTCACGGATACATTAAGCACACAAATTTTTTTAAACAAAATTATAAAAGATTTTTGTAGTAGTCGTGAATTGGATGTATGTCGTCTCACCTCTACATCATCTTTGAAACAGAATCTTTTTATTCATTAAATTCTGCATCTATTTCTTATACATTTAACACAGTAAAATCTGCAGGAGGAGTTATTTTACAGAAGTGATGATGTAAATCATCTACATGGACATCATTCACCCGTAAATACTCTGAAATTTGAGCATAATGCGTTTTAACATATGATGATCATTGTGAAAGTCTCCACAGCATACGATACAGCTAGATCCATACCAAATAAGTTAGAAAATTATGACTACTGTAGATAAACTATTGAACCATGTGCTTTAAGGCATAGAGCAGCATCGTCGCATCGTCATTAGCAGTTAAGCATGCAATCAAGGCGCCATATTGAATGTCCGGGTGTTGAATAGACGCAACGTACTCGACAGTCATCTTACTAATTGTATAAGTTTCCGCTATGCATAGTTTACCCCATGGTAAACCATTCAAACGCACTTTATCGCCATTCGAGACATTGTCTACTTCGATCACTACACACTATTAACAGTCTACATTTGTTTCAACGCCTATATTCAGTCTCTTAAATTGTACGTAATAACAGTAGCTGTGGTGACATGAATACTGTGTTCAGTTTGACTTCAGTACAAGCTTTGTGCAGTAATTTAATCGTTGTAAATCAGTGTAAAAATGTAATTTCTACGAATTTTACTATGCCCCTAAGAAATTAGTAAGTAGCAGTAAGTTGTGTCCTTTAAAATGTAAATATTTTTTAGATACTTGTTTTTTCTGACCAATTCCACATGGGGAATTACATTTGGTTTCTGTGGAAGGTACATTAAGACATAGGCTCTCTTTTTTGTAAGTATATATTGTGTATTTTGTTCTGACATGTTCTACATCCAAGAGGATTCCTTCAATTCGGATCTACTGGAACAAAAAGTAAATCTAATCACACTGGGTACACGTATCTTCTCATTGACGTCTACAATCTTACTTCTGTGGTGACTTAAGTGGGTGACCAGTATTGCGAGTCCAAGTACTGCTGCTTCGGCGGTTGTGGACTGCAGCTACCTTCACGTTTCATAGACGTTGGTTGAGAGTCGGAGAGCGGCGCCGAAAGTAGCATATCGTTGTCCTGCTCCATCAGACTGAGCATGTGAGCGATAGGGTCCCAGGTTTTTTTTTTGTGGTTTTAGGGCGCAAACTTCTACGGTCATTAGCGCCCAGAAAAGAACTTAGATTCACTAGATCTCAACAAAAAAAAATTTGGTGACTGTCAGAAAATCAAGAAGAGGCTAAAAACGAAAGATAAAGGACAATTAAAAGGGTTAAATATCCTTCGATAAGTTGACCAAGCCGATAAAACGCAAAACTCGAGCAGCTGCTCGTGTGTCATCAGCTAAAATTTCCTCCAGTATAGACGGAAAGTGAAGGGCTACACGGAGATGATTAAAAATTACGCAAGACAATAAAACGTGTCGCACCGTCAGCAATTCACCGCAGGAGCACAGCGGTGCAGGATCGGCGGTTAGCAAATGACGGTGGCTGAAACGGCAGTGACGGATCCGCAACCGGGCCAGGATGACCTCCTCCCGCCGAGAGGGGCGTGAGGAGGTCCTCCAAGCGGTCGGGATCGGTTTGACAGTTCGCAATTTATTGTTGTACAGTGAAAGCCACGCACTGTGCCATGACGACACGATACTCCGGCGAAGAGCCCGTTGAACATCGTCCGATGGGATGCAAAAGGTAGCCATGCGAGGCAAAAGAGCTGCGGCCTTGGCTGCTATGTCGGCGGCCTCATTCCCGGGCACAGCCACGTGGCCAGGGACCCACAGGAAAGAAACGTGACAGCTGTCATCTGCTAGCAACTGGAGGGAGCGTTGGATCCGATACACGAGGGGATGGTTCGAGAAAGGGTTCTTAAGACTCTGCGGGGAGTCCGAACATATGGCATAGAAAGGCTCGTGGTGGCGGCAGGTATACAAAACGGCCTGGTGGAGGGCAAAAAGCTCAGCCGTGAAGTTCAAGCACCGGTCAGGGAGCTTGTATTGGAAACGGGTGTCCCCGACGACGAAGGCAGATCCGACACCGGCAGTGCTCTTGGAACCATCAGTGTAAATAAATATGGCATTATCGAACCGCGAACGGAGTTCGACAAGCCTCGAGCGGTATACCAAATCCGGAGTGCTCTCCTTGCGGAGCGAACTAAGTTCAAGGTGAGTGTGAACCTGGGCCTGATGCCACGGTGGCAATGGGCTTTCGCTCAACCGAAGGGTGGAAGGAAGGGTAAAATCGAGCCGCTGTAGCAGGCGGCGAAACCGAACTCCAGGTGGAAGCAAGGCAATCGCAGACAACTGATATTGGCGATCGAGTGAGTCGTCAAAAAATAATCGGTAAGATGGATGGTGGGGTATCGACCGCAGGCGGCATGCGTACCGACACAAGAGTATGTCGCGCCGAGTGGTCAAGGGTAATACAGCAGCCTCGGCATACAGACTTTCAACAGGGGTGGTATAAAATGCACCGGTCGCCAGACGTAATCCCCGATGGTGGATAGAGTTGAGACGGCGGAGAATCGACGGCCGTGCAGAAGAGTATACAAGGCTTCTGTAGTCGAGCTTCGACTGAACAATGGCCTGGTAAAGGTGAAGCAGGACGGTACGATCCGCTCCCCATGACGTGCCACTGAGGACACGAAGAACATTTAGGGATCGGGCAAAACGGGCAGCCAGGTAGGACACGTGTGTGGACCAGCAAAGTTTACGATCCAACATGAGTCCCAAGAATTTCGTTGTCTCCACAAAAGGGAGAGCAATGGGGCCGAAACGTAGAGAAGGTAGAAGAAATTCCTTGTATCTCCAGAAGTTTATACACACCGTTTTCTCAGTGGAGAATCGGAAGCCGTTTGCGATGCTCCAGGAATATTGACGGTCAAGACAGCGTTGAAGAGAACGCTCCAAGAGACACGTCCGCTGGGCGCTGCAATAAATTGCGAAATCGTCAACAAAGAGAGATCCGGAGACGTCGGCTGAAAGGCAATCTACGATCGGATGGATTGCAATGGCAAAGAGCGCCACACTCAAGACGGAGCCCTGTGGTACCCCATTCTCCTGGCAAAAGGTATCTGACAAAACAGAGCTCACCCGTACCCGGAACTTGCGATCCGCCAAAAACGCTTGAATGAAAAGAGGGAGGCGGCCCCGAAGGCCCCATGTGTGCAATGTGCGGAGAATGCCCGCTCTCCAACAGGTATCGTATGCCTTCTCCAAGTCGAACACTGCTACTGTTTGACGCTTCTTTAGAAAGTTATTCATAACGAAGGTCGACAACGTAACGAGGTGATCAGCAGCAGAGCGGTGTCGACGAAAACCGCATTGGATATTAGTCAGGAGGCGGCGATATTCGAGGAGCCAGACCAACCGACTGTTAACCATGCGTTCCATCACCTTACAGACGCAGCTCGTCAGAGAAATGGGGCGATAACTGGAAGGAAGGTGTTTGTCGTTCCCTGGTTTGGGGATGGGGACAACAATGGCTTCGCGCCAACTTGTGGGAACATTACCTTCAGTCCATATGCGATTGTAGGTACTAAGAAGAAAGCACTTGCCCGCAGGAGAGAGGTTCTTCAGCATCTCAATATGAATGGAATCGGGCCCGGGAGCAGAAGATCGGGACAGGGGAGAGCACGGTCTAACTCCTGCATGGTGAAGGCGACGTTATAATTTATCACGATTAAAAGAGTGGAAAGAAGGCGGCCGTCAGCGGGGTCCACGAGGACTGCGTTCTCCACGGTCAGGCCAGGAATCGGGGAGTGGACCTTGATGCCGGTTAAACGGCGTAGGACACCCCAAACAACCGCGGAGGGAGTAAAACGGTTAAAAGAACTAGTAAAAGCAGTCCAGCAAGCTTTCTTGCTGTCGTTTATGATACGACGACATTGCGCTCTCATACGTTTATAATTTATGCAATTCTCCAAAGTTGGGTGGCGGCGGAAGGTGCGTAAAGCACGGTGCCGGGCTTTAAGCGCGTCGCGGCAGGCTGCAGTACACCAAGGGACCTGGACACGACGTGGAGAAGAGGATGTACGAGGTATGTAACGTTCAGCAGCGGTGAGAATAACCTCTGTGAGGTAGTCGACCTGACTGTCACAGTTGGGAAAATTCTGATCGTGAAAAACAGCCATGGAAGAATAAAGCCCCCAGTCGGCTTCAGAAATGTTCCAACTGGTGGGACGAGGAGATGGGGAATGATGCAGGAAGTGGATGATACAAGGGAAATGGTCACTTGAGTACGTGTCAGAAAGTGCATACCATTCAAACCGACCGGCAAGCTGAGGAGTGCACATTGCTAGGTCTATATGGGAATAAGTGTGTGTTGTGTCTGAAAGGAAGGTCGGTGCACCGGTGTTGAGGCAGACAAGATCGAGGTGTTGGAGAAGGTCCACCAAAAGGGAGCCTCTCGGACAAGGTGCCGGAGAGCCCCATAGGGGGTGGTGGGCATTAAAGTCGCCTACCAACACGAAAGGTGAAGGGAGCTGATCAACAAGGTATAGCACATCTGCCCTAGTAAGGGCAGATGACGATGGCGAATAGATATTACGGAGGGAAAAGGTAAATGTGGATAAAGTGATGCGGACGGCAACTGCCTGTAGGTGAGTATGCAATGAAATGGGATGGAAATAGACGTCGTCTCGAAGGAGCATCAAAACCCCTCCATGGGCTGGGATACCTTCCACGGGTGGCAGGTCGAACCGCACAGTGGTGTAGTGTGGAAAGTTTGCACGATCACTTGGACGCAACTTAGTTTCTTAGAGACAGACTAGGACGGGCAGTGCAACCGAAGGAGTAGTTTTAATTCCTCCCGATTAGAACGAATGCCGCGAATATTTCATTGAAGGAGCACCATGATAAAAAATGAGATAAGAAATAAGGATAAAAACCAACTAGCAAGCGGGGTCACCTCGACGGCCGCTGAGGACCGGATTTCGAGGGAGCACTGCTATCACTGTCTAAGGGCAAAGGGTCGTGGTCCATAGGTTCGACCGACGCGCCTGCCACCTCACTGAGTTGATCTGGAGGGGCAGTTTCCACCGCCGGTAAAAGGCCGGGCGCCCGGCAGACGGAGCGTCCCGGTGAAGCAGAAGACGGCCGAGGCCGGCAACTGTTGGACGGCGTGACGGATGGGTCACGCCTCGGCGGGGAAGGAGAGGAACTTTTTCTTGTTGGCTCTTCTCGAAGAGTGACGGTGAGAAGAGGCAGTCGATGGTTGGGAAGCCTGAGAACGCAGAAAATCCTCACGGACGGGTTCCTTTCTCAAAGTCCGGGCATCTTGTTTAGGTGCCCGCGGTTTACTAGAGGTTGACGAAGACTGTACTTTAGGAGCAGCAGGAGGAAGCAGGGACGTGGAACGGGCAATCTTCGGGCTGGCGGATCGCACAACTGTGTCAGCGAAAGTGAAATCACAAGTCTGGGTACTGGAACCCTTAGTAGGTCGAGTTGAGGTGAGGACCTTACTGTATGTGCCCACTGGGAGGACAGTGGGCTTTCGACTGGCCAACAACTTTCGAGCGGCAGATGTTGATACCTTCTCCGTAACCTGAATTTGCTGGATTACCTTCTCATCCTTGTATACAGGGCAGTCGCGAGAGGAAGCCGCATGGTCACCGTTGCAGTTTAGGCAGTGAGGGGACGGATGTGGGCAATCCCCCTCATGGGCGTCCCTACCACAAGTGACACACTTTGCTGTATTTGGGCAATGTTCACGGGTATAGTTGTACCTGTGGCGCTGAAAACAGCGCGTTGGGTTAGGTACATAAGGGCGGACGGAGATGACTTCATACCCTGCTTTGACCTTCGACGGGAGGTCAACTCCGTCGAAAGTCAAAAACACAGTACGAGTCGGTGTCAGTTGGTTATCGACCTTTTTCATGACCCTATGGACGGCTGTCACACCCTGGTCGGACATATAGGATTGGATGTCTTCATCAGACAACCCGTCAAGGGATCTCGTAAAAACTACCCCCCATGACGAGTTGAGTGTGCGATGTGCTTCCACCTTGACAGGAAACGTGTGTTACAGTGTAGTCCGGAGTAGTTTCTGAGCTTGGAAGGCACTTTCCACTTCCAGCAACAATGTGCCATTGCGCTGACGTGAACAGGTTTTAACAGGGCCAGCAATTGCATCTACACTTTTCTGTATAACGAAAGGATTGACAGAATTGAAATCCTTTCCGCCAGTGCGAGAGACAACAAAAAAATTTAGGTACATTAGGCAGAGTCTTTTTTTGCTGAGACGAATCTAACTTACGTTTCTGGGTCAACGTCACTAAAGAAGAGAAGTAAGTCATCGCGGAAGTGTCCCCCGTGATTACCGGCGTCTCCGATGGCGCGCTCCTTCCTAGGGGGGGCCCTCTCCGAGGGCTTACCCGCCTTAGGTGATTGTTCACACCTCAGGTCACACCTCCCGAGAACTGACGGAGGGACCAATCGGCACGTTCGGAAGGTACCAGCTCGGGTAATCACCCCTCCCAAGGCCTGGCCTTTACCAGGGAGTACGTACAGTCGTAGACATAAAAATTGATCGCCGGCCGGCCGACGCAGAGGCTAAGTCCGAGTCGGTCGCACAGTGTGGACAATAAAATCGATCGCCCCTCAGAATTCTAAGTCCGCCTATATGCACGATCTGGCAACACTGTAGAATGTGGTACTATCAGGAGGAAGTGTTACATCCTTCTCAAGACAGCTCTGTACAGTATGAGCGCGTGGTCTCGTGGTAAAAGTCGCGTTTACAAGCGTTTATGTAAGCGGTCGTGAGATTGAGTCTAACATCCTCCAATTATTTTTTTTTTTTAATCACATATCGGCTGTCTTTGTTATCAGTGTGCAAGAACCTCAACTTTAACAGCGAAAACTCCCAGAAACAATTACACGAAAGAGCTCGCTGCTGCATCACAACTGAACTGTTTACTCTCGGGAGTAGTGGGCCCCGGCTACGGCGACGCGCCAGCGGCCGCATCGCGGCAGCCGCCTGCGGACTCAGTGACAGCCGCGCGCCGCTGTCTATTTACCGGCTGTTATATCCTTACCTCAAGTTCTGGTACTTATATTACAGTCACGTATTGAATTATTCTGACTGATATATATATATATATATATATATATATATATATATATATATGAACATAATCTAAACGTCGTAAAGTGGAATCGGTATAAAGGGTCATAGGAGTGACTATTACCACATTTTTCTTGAATGTCATCAGGCCGCTCAATCAGGATTCCTACTCACGACTGTTACTAGTGACGAGTTATGATGCTCTCATTCTGACATCTTAAGAGAAAAATAATGACTGAGTACTACAATATTTTTATACTGAGCAAAGTGCAACCACAAAGCCAGGGTGCGCCCTATTTCTGCAAACAACTGAGACACCATTTAGTCGCACTCTAAGGACAAACGACCTAAAAGATTACATCATGTTTTAGTACTACACCATAATAATTCCCGTTGATTTCACACACAAAACATCGAATAGTGTGCTTTGGGAGTCACCCATTCCTCACCTACTCTTTCGATCACATGTTCTCAAATGTTTATCTTTCCTGCCCCTCCTCGAATAACCTTCGACAAAAATTATTCCCAGACGAAAATACACGTCGAACATTGGTTGGCGTCATAATTAGCTTGGAATCAGTTCGATTCTGCAGGGACAAATTTGGTAAACTACCAGAACGTTGTCAGACTTTCCCATAATCTGAGAAAATATAGCAAGTAACCACAGGAGGTTTCTTGTTGTTTTCGATGTGGATTCGAGCAACTCCTGTCACGAAACCAGCTAAAAAAGTTCTCCTCCAATGAGACTCGAACCATCGACCAAAGGCCCCTCTCAGTGGCAGACTACCACTTTACCTCACAGCTAGCAAGGAGCTATGCACGCCAGCTCTTTCCTACTGCCACATACAGCACTAGATCATGTAACTCGCAACGTAAGAGACGAGATTAGTTGGAATTTCACCGTGTAAACAATTTTCTGGACCCAAAAGCATGAAATAATAGCCTTCTGTCGCCTCTCGACTGAGAAACCAGTCAGATTATTCAATGGAAATTACAAGAAACATCAAGTGAATTTATGAGCATAGTTCTGTGCCAACCAGGAAGTAAGACCTCGGTACCAGCGTTGACAGACTTACACTGCGATGTTGCCAAGCTTTAGTCATACTATCAACAGGAAGAATAAGAGCCGAGGTGATTGCCAAGCGAGCTCGACAGAGACTTAGCTCGCGCCTCGCGCGCCTGCTGGGGATTCGAACACCTACAGTATATGTCAATGATCCCTGCTCGCAATTCCGTAACTAGCTTTAATGAGTCAATCGTTGTCACTAATAAAAATATACACATGCACTGACCGCTAATATAGTAATAAGTGTCTCAGTTATTTGCGTATTATGTCTTAAGCGCAATAACAACAAACGTCATTCACCATAGCTGCTTCACACTTCTTCGAGCATTTCCATTGATTATACTGAAAACATTAGATGTAAGCGTCAGTTTTCTTTACAATTATAGACTCAGAAAATATCTTTCTTGATATAGCTGTCAGTGGCACAAACGAAAGAAGAGAGGCAAGCATGCGAAGAGAAATTAATGCAGCATTGTTTTTAAGATGTGAACATTTCTGGGAAGGCTTCGTAACATGGAGTTCAAAATAAGAATAGCTTCTGTTATCCAAACATTTAATTAGGGACAGTAATGTATAGATTAATTTATCCGTCATAATCTCCCATGTTGTATTTTACTTCTTTTTTTCAGGTTGTCTCCAATTTCTTATTTCGTCTTCTTTCAATAGCTTCTAACTTTATTACATTCTTTATTGTGGTTACTTCAGGTTATTTGATGTTATTTCTTTCTAACTATTTATTTACTTCTTTGGTCACGCTAATGTTGATTAATTCTTTCAGAAGTATACGTATAATTGTTTCTTTAGTATTTTATCATTCGATTAATACATATGTCCAACAAAAGTTTACCTTCACTTAACCACCCCGACAGATTTTTTTTCTCATATTTTTGTAGGTCTCATTACTACGGATTTTCCAAACGTCTTTACTTTCTCTTGGACCCATTTCTTTCTTATAATCCGTCTATTATTCTTTTTGTGTCGTCTGCATATCTGATTAGGTGTATGTTTGCAACACTTAAACTAATATTTATTATTCATTCTAGTATTAGCATCACATAATCTTAATGTATATGAATTTATACAATGCTGGCACTATTTATAATTTTCAACATCCCTTGTGCGGTCTTTACCTGTAACGACGTCGATGGGAGTTATGTGGGTAGCATTGTTGCAAACACAGAATATCAAACTGTTCAGAGTTTTTATACCTGCTAAGGTGACCATTAGACCCAAAAATCAGTATGTGGTTACCGGATTTTCCGAAGAAATAGATATTGTTTTTCCTCATCTTCTATAGCATTATTGTGAGTGTTGTTCTGAGACAGAGGGAGTGGTGCTGTGGCTATGGTTTGCTGTTATCATGCGGATGTATACGGAATATCGTTATAATATGCCATGGAAAATCATTCAAAAAAAGTGCTTTTGTCGTAGTAGTTGCATTAATAAACTTTCTTCAAACATGAATTATATTTATGGTAGGTAGTTACGATCTCACATATGTGGATAACATTCGCTTCAGTCCAGACTGATCAGGCACTTTTCCATCAAAACTTTGTAGATAGAAGAAATGTAGGCTTTTGCAGTGTAAAATTATACCGCGAACAGGTACTCTACTTTACTGAATCTTTGATGTTTCTTTTTGCAGGCAGGTTGAATGTTTCACTAAAAATGTATAAAGCAGGCAACTTGTTTAAGCCTAATAGAGAAAATATATAGAGGGGAGTTTCTATGATACGATGCGCGAGGCTGTTCCCCGTCGGGCATTCGAATTCCCCGTCGGGCATTCGAATTCCCCGTCGGGCATGAATGTTTGTGCCGTCTTTTGTGGAAGCTAGTTCATAAGTAGTTTGTAAGTTAAGGGACTGAAGACCGCGTAGTTAAGTCCCATAAGCTCTACAAACATTTGAACATTTGAATTTGGAGTTTCTATAAAAATACAACATTCTGTTCTGCATCTGTTTAACGTGCCTGCTTTCATACTAAAGATAAGATATGCGTGGTTAACGTCAAAATTGAACACAGTAATAAAAATTTTTGGAATTTAAATAAACTATGTTTTCGTGTATCATCTGCATATTCCATGAAATGTGTACAGAACTCGAAGAATTGGTGTTTCAGTTACCTGTGCGAGAATTCTGTTCCTAATTCTCTTCTGGTACAGCAAACGATAATGCCTACGAAGATACTGCAAGTCATTCCGAAACAAACGGACTACACCTTTGAAGAAAGTCTGCCGTAATAATGGCGCTTCATAAATGAAATTACTATGTCTAAAATGACTATTTTGAATAATCTTACACGAGATACTCTACTGAATGATTTGGTGTGTGGTTGTGGTTACAGTCTTCAGTCCGTAGACTGGTTTGATGCAGTTCTCCACCTCCACGCTACCCTATCTTGCGCAAAACTCTTCACCTCTGAGTAAGAAAGACAGCCCACATCCATTTTGAATCTGCTTGCTGTATCCATCTCGTCCTCCACCCCTGAGATTTTTACCCCACACGCTCCCATCCAATACTAAATTGACAATTCATTGGTGTCTCAGATTGTGCCCTACCAATCGTTCCCGTCTTTTAGACAAGATATGCCAGAAACTTCTTTTTTCCCCAATTCTCTTCAGTACATTCTCCTGTTGCAAGAAATTTCGAAAGCTATCGTCTTCTTGTCTGAACTGCTTTATCGTCCACGCTTCACTGCTGTACAAGGCCACATTTTGGACAAATTTCTCTTCTTCAGAAATACTTTTCCTCCAATTGCATTCTACATTTTATGTCTTCACTACTCAGGACATAAGAAGTTATATACAACCCAAATAACAAAACTCAGCGGAGCGAAGTGGCGCAGTGGTTAGCACATTGGAACCGCATTCGGGAGGATGGTGGTTCAAATTCATCGCCGGCCATCCTGATTTAGGTTTTCCATTATTTTCCTAAATCACTCCAGGCGAAAGTCAGGATGCTTCCTTTCAAAGGGCACACCCGATTTACTTTCTATCATTATCCGAAATAGGGATTGATGACCTGAGTAGTCTAGTGCCTCCAAACCACAACCCAACCCTCCAACCCCCCCCCCCCCCTTCCCACACACACAACCAACAAAACTCATCTACCACTTTTAATGTCTTGTTTTCTAATCTATTACCTTACAAATCACCTGATTTTCTTAGACTAAATTTCTTTTTTGCGGTTGTTAATGTTTATTTTATACTCCCTTTTCAAGACACTTAATTCCATACAACTGCTCTTCTAGGTCCATTGCAGGCTCTGACACAATTACTACGTCATCGGCAAATCGCAAATTCTTTACTTCTTGTCCCTGAACTTTAATCCTTTCTCCAAATTTCTCCTTTCTCTCCTTCACAGCCTGCTCAATGAACAAACTGAACAGCAATGGGGAAAAAGCTACAAGTCTGTGTTACTCCCTTCCCAACTACTGTGCCCCTTTCATGCCCTTCGGCTCTCACAAAAGCTGACTGGCGTTTGCACAAATTGTATACTACCTGCGGTCTTGCTGTACGATGATATGAGTAGCTTGTTATCAAAGGCGGACATCTGTCGTTTGCGAATAACTGAGATAAACGCCATTTTTATTACTGGAGTGAATACGTATGCGTTATTTTGGTCATCACTTAGTTGCAAATGATCACCAAAGCAGCATAGAAATACGCGTTTCCTAATTAAAACGGCGTTTATCTCAATTATTTGCAAACGACAGATAAGAAGCTATCCATATATTTATGCAGATTATGACCTGTACTGTCGGCATGATAAATTCCGACTATATCCGCTGCACTTCTGTTAGATGCGAAATATAGGGATCACGTTAGTGGTATAGATGACACGCATTTTACTTCAGTTAGAAGCCTGGTATTCAGTGGAGGTTCCTCCTGGTTGGGCAACTGCTCCGATGGTCTTCTTATCAGCAATAAACTGCATCGTTTGGTATGATTGAGCCAGTCATGCTCAATCTGACATGATGGACATGGAAATGTTTAACTGACAAAGGCCTCTAAGTGATATTTGAACCCGACTTGTTAGACACCGTATACAAAACATTAATACAGTGCGTGAATTACAAATACGTGCTTCAAATATAAATAGATGAAATAACTTGAGACCTATTTATTTACAGGACCACAGCCCCATCCATGAAAGCTGCGTCGTTCAAGAATGGTTTGGCAGCCAAGATCGCATAAAGCTGATTGAGTTCGTTTCACGGTCACCGGACCTTAATCCTATTGAGAATATGTGGGCGGAAGTAACGAGGTCGTTGCCACTAGGATCAAGAAACGCAAGCGACCGTTGGGAAAATATAGAACATACGTGGTGACAAATAAACCACAATGAAAATTATCAAGGCAGTTAGTAGAGTCAGTTCCAAGATGCCTTAGAGAAATATTACGAAATGATGCTGTATGGGTAGACTAAAGGAATAGTCCCTTCTCAAAAAGTCATGCAGTGTGTGTGTGTGTGTGTGTGTGTGTGTGTGTGTGTGTGTGTGTGTGTGTGTGTGTGTGTGTGTGTGTGTGCGCGCGCGCTTGTGGGCGTGTGTGCGAGTATGTAAAAGACAAGCAACAATAAGAATGCATAAAACATCAATATGGAATGTTTTCATGACTTCTAAAGCTACAAAATTCAAGATTACCCAAACAATTTCCTATAAATTACATAAAATGAAATAATGGAGAATGTTTTACGTTTGTGAAAGACTGGAAAAGGCAGTGCGTTCCGGGTGTAGAGACTCGCAACAAGTGCATCTGTAAACAGCGCCCCACTCCAGCACACGCCAAGACACAAACAGGAAGACGTCGTCTTGGCTCTGAACGCAGTGTGCCGACACTATCTGCACAGGTTTCTCGTAACTAAAATCAGACTCTATTCCGATGACTCTTCTTACCCGCACAGGAAGACAATCTAGGTGAGACCAAAATTCATGCAACACACGCGAAAATGAGGAGCTTTCCTGCACACGATAGTGGTACACAAGTAATAACCTTTTGTGAGAAGCATATAATAAATTTCCTTCTCTCGCATCACAGCCCTTGTGTCAGTGTGAAGTGATAAAATCAATATGGTGGGGTTGAGAAGTCTGATATGATGCCTTTCCGTAATAGTAGTCCGGATCGTAAACATCATAAACTCCAGGACTTTCCTTCCTACGTAACTATTCCTCACAACCCTTTATTTATGGAATTGCGGACATCAAATTTTTCTTGTGATTGATCGATGTGTTACTTCACCTACTATGGCACTAGCTTTACCCGTCCACGCGTTGCTCTGGCTTGTTGCAGATTAAATGGAAAAGAAAGATAAGAGGAACCATACATTTCTTTTATACGTAATTTCCAACTGCCTTGTGGATGGGAATTGGATATACGTCCTACATTCTCCGCTCCCCTTGTCTCCGTCCCCTCTCTCTGCAACTCTCCTCGTTCCCCCCTCTTTGTCCATAATTTCCTCCCGCCTCTCTCTGTCCATATCCTCCCCCCGCCCACACTCCTTGTCCATCTTCTCCCCTCTCTCTTTGTCTATCCGAGCCTCCCCCCTCTTTCTGTGCATCTGCACCTCCTCCCTCTCCCTCTACGCCTCATCATTACGCTCTCCCTGTTCGTCTTGTCACTTCTCTTTCCTCTTAGAACTCTTTCTAACCTAGAGCCATGTTTAGTGTTATGTTCAAAATCGTATATTTCCGAAAGTTATTGACCTAAAGCTTTGAAATGTTGACACAACGTTCTAATAAAAATATGTGCATGTTTTCATATACCAAATTTTTCAATGTGTGTTATACATGAATTTATATAAACTTTAAAATTGGAAAAAGGCTTACACTAAAAATCGGAAAAGTAACGCATTTATAGGTTATACATTTGGATTAAGAGAAATGTAGGAACACGAGAGGCAATACTCACATTACGACTTATCTTAGAAGATAGGCTAAGGACAATGTCGACTGGAATACACTCTTCCAAATTCTGAAGGTATCAGGGGTAAAATATAGGGAGCGAAGATTTATATTCAGCCTATACAATAATCAGGCTGCGATTATTATAGTCGAGAGGCAAGAAAGGGCTGCAGAGGTTCGGAAGGGAGTAAGACAGGGTTGTAGCTTTTCCCCAATGTTGTTCAATCTGTACAATTGAGCAAGCAGTGGAGGAATGGAAGGAGAAATTTGGAGAGGGAATTAAAGTTCAGGGAGAAGAAATAAAAAGTTTGTGTTTTGACGATGACATAGTAATTTTGTCAGAGACCGCAAAAGATCTGGTAGAGCAATTGGATGGGATGGACAGTGTCTTGAAAGGAAGATATAAGATGAACATTAGCAAGAGTGTAACGAAGGTAATGGAATGCAATGTCAGAAAATCAGGCGATGCTGAAGGAATTAGATTAGGTAATGAGACAATAAAAGTAGTAGATGAAGTTTGTTATTTGGGTAGCAAGATAACTTCTGATGGCCGAAGTAAAGAAGATATAAAATGCAGAATGTCTATGGGAAGAAAAGCGTTTCTAAAGAAGCGAAACATCCAATATTAATTTAAATGTTAGGAAGTCCTTTCTGAAAGCATTTGTCTGGAGTGTAGCATTGTATGGGAATCAAACGTGGACGATAAGGAATTCAGATTAGAAATGATAGAAGCTTTTGAAATGTGGTGCTACAGAAAATTAAATGGGCAGATCACGTAACTAATGGGGAGGTGCTTAACCGAATCGGGGCGAAAAGGAGTTTGTGGCATATCCTGACTAAGAGAAGGGATAGATTGGTTGGACACATTCTGAGACATCAAGGAATTGTCAACTTAGCATTAGAAGGAAGCGTGTGGGGTAAAAATCGTAGAGGGAGACCGAGGGACGAATGTAGTAAACATATTCAAAAGGATGTCGGTTGCCGAACGTATTCTCAGATGAAGAGACTTGCACAGGGCAGGGTAGCATGGAGA
The DNA here is from genome assembly GCA_026315105.1 of Locusta migratoria. Lineage (NCBI taxonomy): Eukaryota > Metazoa > Arthropoda > Insecta > Orthoptera > Acrididae > Locusta > Locusta migratoria. The sequence goes on along the minus strand of CM048755.1, from coordinate 560,322,582 downwards.
GCAGCATCAAACCAGTCTGCGGACTGAAGGCCACAATAACAACATATAATATATTCAAGAAATGTGTAGCTAAGAACCATCCTGGGCTAGAATGCGACATTGAGTCAGAATTCCAAAGGAATGGGTCAAGAAATTTCGGAGATTAACTGCTATACACCTAACATTTTTATATGTAGACGTGAGGACATAAGGAGGGAAGTACACCCGCCCCCTCCTTTCATCGGCAAATATCGCTGTGGATGTGTTCATTCATTACAGACTCACTGTTGCCACAACGCTTTACATAATTAACGCAATTGTCAGATCATACAGAGACTGGAGATGAACTGTAATAAAATTGACGTTGCTTTCCGAGCCATATTCATTCAAAAATTTAATATTACTTAAATCAGATCCCGCAGTTATACTTGGATAATTCCTATGCGTTTAATTTGATAGCTGAAAATGTTCGTTAGTGTGGAACTGCCTGGAATTTATTTAGAACTAACTCAAGAATCTAGGCATTCTGAAACAAAAATTCTAATCTGTAAGGCGCTTTTCACGTTTCGCGGAAAAGCATCAGCAGCAGTTATATTGTAACCATCGCTAATGTTGGAATTTCTATATCAGAACAGTAGGGATGCTTAGAGAGCAACACGCATCACGCTGTCTACCGGCTTTACAACATGGTAGTCCTGGTGGGGTTAATCTAGCGCTGACATCGTAAGTGTCAGTGGCGTCTCCTCTTCTTATGACCAACAGACCATCAAGAACATGCAGAGAATGAAACCAAGAACCCTTAACATTTGAAAGAAAACACTCGTTTGTCTGCTCCAATCCAATATACGATACACCTGTGTGAATCGGAATAAGAAGAAACAAAGTTAAATCGTATGGTAAATAATGAATTCTGCAAATAATTGCTTAGGAAAATTACCGTCTACTACGAAATTGAAATGCCAGCCATTACACAAGAATACTACGAAATACCTGAGTTCGCAATCGTCAAATGACTTATAGAATTCGCCACACTTTCCAGTTACTACTATAATATTGTTTATCTGTCAGAAACGAATTTATGTCAGTCATTGAACTGCATTTTGATTGGTGGATCTGTAAGAATGGAGGGGTTTATTTTTTTAGAATAAAAGTACAATAGCCTCTCAAAAAAAGCTGACAACGAGAAGCACATAGGGTAGGTATGAATTTCGATACAGTGTCATATTTTATTTAACATCTCCGGTTGCAATTCTCTTTGTCCGGGAAGGGTGTGCTGCTATTGACTGGCATATTATTTGTCTGATTATGTGTGTGGTACCATATTGTGGATGCTTTTTCACCCACTGCTGAGAAACTCTTTCACGGGCAGAAAATAAGTCCTACAATCCGACGTAGTTGAGCGTCAAGAACCAGATCTACAAGATCTGTCTGCCTGTCCGACTCAGAAGCACTCTATGGAAAATGAGCTCAACGCTCAGCTAGTTGAACGTATTGTAATTTCGGTAAGTCTCTATTTTGAGCGCAGTGCAAGTTTGAGAACTCTTTGGCACCGGCGTGATCGCCGAGTTACTTCCGAGATGGCGCAGAAACATGATAAATTCACTTAATATTTACTTGTCTGTTTGGTTGAATAGTCTCAGTTACTTTCTTTAACGGTGCGACATCGGCGCATTACTTTCTACTACAAGTGCAAGGAGGTAATACCATGCGGAAATTGGCGATTAGCTGTTGCCACCAGTGGAACAAGCGGGAAGTGAGACGTAGCAGCGCATCAGTAGCCCTGAGATGACGTGTCTACTTAAGCGAGGGCTGCTTTGGGTCATGGTTCCAGTTCCCCTGTAGATCAGAATTTTAACCCTATTTTGATAGAGCTACTAGGCTTTTAGGGAGATAACATAAAGGCTACAGAATATGACACTAATAACAGCATTATACTTAAAGAGTGAACTAATGACGTCTATGCAAAAACGCAATAATTAGGATTTTGACGCTTTGAAAGTGAGTGTGTAATACTCCCGCTACCAACTTTTGAATCCTGTCTGAACAGTGACAACGTCGCACGATGGTCAACTCATCATACTCCATGACTTGCGTGAGTTATAAGTCTTCCTTCATGTGTAAAATCATGAATACCGGAAATATCAAAAATGTTCAAATGTTTGTAGAACTTATGAGACTTAACTACGCGGTCATCAGTCCCTAAGCTTACAAACTTCTTATGAACTAGCTAAGACTAATGCCCGAGGGGGGATTCGAGCCCCCGACCGTAGTGGCCGTGCAGACCGTGACTGGAGCGCCTCAGTCCCCTCGGCCACCGCGGCCAGCCCGGAAAGATCTTTCTTGAAACGAAAAATCTCTTTTGTGAGGTGATTTGCACAAAAGTACTCGCACCATTCATACGTTTCGAGCTATCTCCACTGCTGTCATACCTATGTGAAAACCAATGACAACATGTTTTGAAAAACTTGAAGCATATTGAATATTATTTGCAAAAATAGCCAAGGCGATTCTTCCAGCTCGCTCGTCCAGAGGAGTGACGGCATCTGCAATTTTTAGTTGTCTTTTTTAAGGGAGAGAAACTGAGATCAAACTTACCAGTCAACAAAAAACAAAAACTATTCAACAAACGCAAACTCAAAACTATTCAACAAACTCTACTAGGGAAAAGAAAGCAGGATTCCTGTCCCGCTGCGGCACAAATTTTCAGTATTACCGCTGTCTACCTGAGTTCACTTTCCTGCAACTACCGCGAAGTTTAAAGGATTCGATTAATGAAAGTTTGTCGTAAAGCCCCTTTAATCAGTCTCAAACAACGTATATCACACGGAAAGTGATTGTCAACTCGGTAATAATAGACGGAGTTCCAGGACCTGCAATACTAATGAAATATTCGCATGTTTTATCCCTTGTTTAGTGACAGTGATATGGACCAAAACAAAAGTAGGGCCTAAGTAATGCATTTCTGTGAAATCCATGAATTTGTATTACAGTGGATTGTAGGTGAAGAAAGTATTTTTCATGTTCTTCCGATGGAGTTTGTAAACTTCCATTAACTGTTACTTCATTTTTAATTTTTGGCATATAGACGCTTTTTATTCGCTTAGTTCCACCATCTTTTGGTTTGTGGAACTGAAATGGACACCTCAGATATTCATCCAAATGAATATAAGTATTTACGTTGAGTATTCATCTTCAGAACAATAGCAGAATTCTGTCGGGAAAAATGAAAACAACTACATTAATGTGTATATAAACCTGTATTTTGTTTAATAATTTATTAGACATCTACAGTGGGTGGGTGATGAACAAGAAGTGGACATGAACGAGAAGTGATAGACTCATGTTTGTTGAACACATTCAGTAAGTAATAACGCTGTTGGCAAAGGAATGAAATCTTTCATAGGAAAATTAAGTCATAGAAATTTAGCCGCATATAATTGGCAACTGATGGGTTTGTGTTACTTGCAGTGTCGATCCTGTTCACCAACTGTCCAGCAATACTTTCACAAACAGAACTTAATCGGAATATATTCCGACATAGTGACAATTTGGTGTTACCCATTGGAAGCATAAAAACAGTCACTGCAATTTCTATAACCATCTGATCATCTCTGACATATTACGTACGAAAAAAAAACCAACAACAACAACAACAACAACACCACACACACACACACACACACACACACACACACACACACACACACACACACACACAGTGCAACTGCTGCATCCAATATCAGCACTATTCTCGGCTTCGTTAACCCATAGTTATTTTGGATATGTGGATCTTTCTGTCCTGAATGTTCTCCACAGTCAAAAGGTTTTCAATATATCTGCTGTTCGAATTTGATAGGGGATATAATGGGACTCTAACCAACAGGTGATACGTTTCATTTTTGCAATATTTGTAGACTGGATGACAGTTTGGCTTAAAGATAAATTAATCTATACATTACTGTCCCTAATTATATGTTTGGATAACAGAAGCTCTTCTTATTTTGAACTCCTGTTACGAAGCCTTCCCAGAAATGTTCACATCTTAAAAACAATGCTGCATTGATTTCTCTTCGCATGCTTGCCTCTCTTCTTTCGTTTGTGCCACTGACAGCTATATCAAGAAAGATATTTTCTGAGTCTATAATTGTAAAGAAAACTGACGCTTACATCTAATGTTTTCAGTATAATCAATGGAAATGCTCGAAGAAGTGTGAAGCAGCTATGGTGAATGACGTTTGTTGTTATTGCGCTTAAGACATAATACGCAAATAACTGAGACACTTATTACTATATTAGCGGTCAGTGCATGTGTATATTTTTATTAGTGACAACGATTGACTCATTAAAGCTAGTTACGGAATTGCGAGCAGGGATCATTGACATATACTGTAGGTGTTCGAATCCCCAGCAGGCGCGCGAGGCGCGAGCTAAGTCTCTGTCGAGCTCGCTTGGCAATCACCTCGGCTCTTATTCTTCCTGTTGATAGTATGACTAAAGCTTGGCAACATCGCAGTGTATGTCTGTCAACGCTGGTACCGAGGTCTTACTTCCTGGTTGGCACAGAACTATGCTCATAAATTCACTTGATGTTTCTTGTAATTTCCATTGAATAATCTGACTGGTTTCTCAGTCGAGAGGCGACAGAAGGCTATTATTTCATGCTTTTGGGTCCAGAAAATTGTTTACACGGTGAAATTCCAACTAATCTCGTCTCTTACGTTGCGAGTTACATGATCTAGTGCTGTATGTGGCAGTAGGAAAGAGCTGGCGTGCATAGCTCCTTGCTAGCTGTGAGGTAAAGTGGTAGTCTGCCACTGAGAGGGGCCTTTGGTCGATGGTTCGAGTCTCATTGGAGGAGAACTTTTTTAGCTGGTTTCGTGACAGGAGTTGCTCGAATCCACATCGAAAACAACAAGAAACCTCCTGTGGTTACTTGCTATATTTTCTCAGATTATGGGAAAGTCTGACAACGTTCTGGTAGTTTACCAAATTTGTCCCTGCAGAATCGAACTGATTCCAAGCTAATTATGACGCCAACCAATGTTCGACGTGTATTTTCGTCTGGAAATAATTTTTGTCGAAGGTTATTCGAGGAGGAGCAGGAAAGATAAACATTTGAGAACATGTGATCGAAAGAGTAGGTGAGGAATGGGTGACTCCCAAAGCACACTATTCGATGTTTTGTGTGTGAAATCAACGGGAATTATTATGGTGTAGTACTAAAACATGATGTAATCTTTTAGGTCGTTTGTCCTTAGAGTGCGACTAAATGGTGTCTCAGTTGTTTGCAGAAATAGGGCGCACCCTGGCTTTGTGGTTGCACTTTGCTCAGTATAAAAATATTTTAGTACTTAGTCATTATTTTTCTCTTAAGATGTCAGAATGAGAGCATCATAACTCGTCACTAGTAACAGTCGTGAGTAGGAATCCTGATCGAGCGGCCTGATGACATTCAAGAAAAATGTGGTAATAGTCACTCCTATGACCCTTTATACCGATTCCACTTTACGACGTTTAGATTATGTTCACATATATATATATATATATATATATATATATATATATATATATATATATATATATATATATATATCAGTCAGAATAATTCAATACGTGACTGTAATATAAGTACCAGAACTTGAGGTAAGGATATAACAGCCGGTAAATAGACAGCGGCGCGCGGCTGTCACTGAGTCCGCAGGCGGCTGCCGCGATGCGGCCGCTGGCGCGTCGCCGTAGCCGGGGCCCACTACTCCCGAGAGTAAACAGTTCAGTTGTGATGCAGCAGCGAGCTCTTTCGTGTAATTGTTTCTGGGAGTTTTCGCTGTTAAAGTTGAGGTTCTTGCACACTGATAACAAAGACAGCCGATATGTGATTAAAAAAAAAAATAATTGGAGGATGTTAGACTCAATCTCACGACCGCTTACATAAACGCTTGTAAACGCGACTTTTACCACGAGACCACGCGCTCATACTGTACAGAGCTGTCTTGAGAAGGATGTAACACTTCCTCCTGATAGTACCACATTCTACAGTGTTGCCAGATCGTGCATATAGGCGGACTTAGAATTCTGAGGGGCGATCGATTTTATTGTCCACACTGCGTGACCGACTCGGACTTAGCCTCTGCGTCGGCCGGCCGGCGATCAATTTTTATGTTTAAGACTGTATGTGCCCTACTTCTCTACCCGGGGTGGGGAATTACGCGTTACCCCGTCACCTGCTACGCATGATAATGCGTGGGTCGGCTTTCAGACACGCACAGGGAGGAAAGAAGAAGAATAGAGGAAGTGAGGAGAAAGAAGGAAAGAAGTGTCTCAAACGCCGAGGTGGAGACTAACGAGGAGGAGAAGAAGGCTAGGATAGTACAAGGAGAGAAAGACAGAAACAAAGAGTAAGAAAGGAAGGAACGAAGGAAGAAAAACGACAACAAGAACCAACGTAGCTAACGAAATATGCCCGTCTCCGGGCGAAGGCATAAACCGGGAGGGAAAGTGAAGCAGCCTGGGGCAGAAGAAAGGCTGCTCCGGCTCGGGGCCCCGTGTGCACCACACACGTACCCACAAAAGAACTGTGGGCCCCTGGGGGGGGGGGAGTTTGGACCTGTTATTGCTCACCGTGGGAAGGAGGTGGTCATGTGCTGTGCTCTCATTGGTCGGTGGTGGTCACGTGGTAGGGTGGGGGGTGACGTAGTCACGTGATGGGTGAGCTCAGCTCCACGCCAGACGTGGAGGAGTGAACACGTGCAATTGCAATAACAATAAACAATTACAATAAATAAATAATTACCCTAAGTACATGCAATTACTCTAGGTACACGTAATTGCAATTATGCAATTAATCTAATTTGATATCAAATTAGATATAAATTTGTGACCCACAAACGGCAATTGTATCCTACCATCACTAATCCTGCCGCTGATTTGTCTATCCACGTAAAGGAGGTGTGTCCCTCAAAAGCACTAGCGACCTAGTACTGAAGGTGTCATAACAGCAGGAAATTGATACCCCGTTATCAACTGGATGTGGGAGTGCTACCACAAACCATTTGACTGATAGTATTACTACAGCTAATACTACTAGTAGCCGATTGTGATGGTGATTACCACCCTGTTGAAGATGGGGTTGGGTATAGGAGAGCTATGCGCCAAGGAATGTCTACCTTCTGTGGTCACTGGCAGCACTGGCTGGGCTATGGTCCAGTGGGAGCAACCCGGCTGGGGAGAAGCGGTCTGCTGGCCAGCCCCACTCATCTGGTGGTTCTGCACCGGCTGTGGCAGTTAGACCCCGGCAGGGGGAAGCTCGCCTGAATTGTCGCAACACCCAACACAGTTGTTTCAAATGGTTCCGTAATGAAAGCATAGAGGCTATAAGTACATGGTTCTACTCACAACTAGAAATATATATTACTTTACTCACATGAATTCAATGAGAAAAAACGAATTAACGTTTTCCACATGTTCTTAGACGTTCAGCAGAACTAGAGAGCTCCGTCTCAACGTCCTCCACTAGCAGCACCTCTAGCTCAGCTCCCTCGTCACCGTATGCCCACACATTAAGGCCAGATACAGATAGTATTGAGCCATCATCCCAGTGCACAGCCATGACAACTCTATGTTCAGTTCGATACCATTTATCTGTTTCTTCCAGCACAGATAGGACGAAGTCCTAATTTCATCTATAATAAGAAGGGGAACATTAACGAATGAGTAGTCATTCACTGCCAGACTACGAAACAAAATATACTTTTCTTTTCACTAACCAACTGTTGCTTCATCAATAATTTTCAATATTTTAGCATCAACACCCTCAATCGGCACCGTGGAAGGTGTTGAGACCAAGGGGGGAATAAAAGTTAGTGGCGACGCCGCTAGCTCAGCGAGCTCAAATTCTGTAAAAGGGAGGACACACATGCTTTTAACAATTTATTATCTTTTTAAACTAAAAATTTTAATTACCCATCCCCCCCCCCCGGTGTTGGAGAGCAGCCTTCTGTTTCCTCCTCACATCAATCCATCCAGATATTGTCGATGGACCCATTAAGGAATGGGATTTCTATCATCCTCATCGTCTGAAGGATTAGAATCTGTAACAAGTTCAATTATTCATAACGGTAGTTTATTGATAATTATAAAAGTACTAAGTTATTGTAAAATAAAAGATATCAATGTACTAGCACTGATGACGCTTCCTCAATGGGCTGTTGCTGGATGAGATAGACAAGTTTATCGATCTCATCCAGTCCATCGACAGGTCCCACAATGGGCTGCAGTTTAAGAGGAGGGGTCAGCAGTACGGCATGTGTGTGCTGCCGCTGCACCGCCAGTAGGTAGTCGTTAACCCCACAAGCATCACTGAAGAATGCTGGAGCAGAATTCCTCCCCCCCCCCCCCCCCTTTCATAATATAGTTGCGTTATGCACACAGACAGGTATGAAATCAACCACCTTTCACTTAATACATAGCCGAGTGTTGTATAAAATATTGTGACAAAAACTGACGTTACTTAATATTTGAACGGCCCACGGGAAAAAGGTAAATGTAAAACTAGGGGGGGGGGGGAGAAAAAAAATTACGCCATTCGATATATTTTCCTTTAGCTTGTTACAGTACATTTACAAGAAAACATTTGAGGTATCTAATGACTATATGTAAGGCTACACTAAATAAATTTCAAGAGAATTGGCTAAAGACTGCATTTTGTACGTAAGGTTTGGTGTTAAAATCTTCTCTCCTGAAAATTGAGAAGAACTGACTTACCTCCTTTTTCCCGTGGACCCTTCATTTCTAAGTACAGACTCGGAAAGTATTAACTAGCGTTCTCTCGTTCACACAGAGAGAAAGTCTTTTGTAAGCGCCAAATATTCACAAACATTGTTATTTCAACACTATGTCTACAACTCAAACTGTAATGAAACAAGGCATTTATTTCTTCTAGTAATGCTCTAGCTTTCTCTATCTATTCATAAGTTGATCTTTGCATCAAATTTTCCTGCGAGTAGCTCTCCCACTGTGCATATTCTGAAGGAATTTATACAGCGACTTTCAGAAGCACGAAATACACATAAAAACTGAAAAGAAAAAATATGATTGCTGCTGCTGCTGCTGCTGCTGCTTCAGCTACTACTAACTGGGAAAGCTATTTTCACTGCTGCTGCTGCAGTTGCTTCTTGTAAGGGAGCTGGAGAGAGAATGAAAACTTTGCTGCTCTCTTCATCTTTACATAGAACACCTCAACCCCTACCACCAAACCTCACTCCCTGATTTCGACCAAAGGGAGCACAGTATTCTCATACAAGAGGGGGTTGGGGTGTGGGAGAGGAGAGCTCTCGAGCGCCGCCCCCCACCCCCCCCCCTTTTTTTCAGAGCTCCTTGAACTTCACTTCCTAACAGCCATGAGGACACATTTGAATCACTTATGTGAATGGTTGTTAATGTGCATCTGAATCACTGGAGATAAAAGTTGTTCCATGCATTGGTCTTTGGAAACGAATACGATCTAGCGCAATTTGGGGCCAGTAACTTTTTCGTGCCGCTGTGTGTGCATAGGCCCAAACAAACTGAAGTTGAATCTTGTTTTGCAAGTATTAAAACGCACTTTTCGTCTCTGCACTCATTAGCAAGCTAATGGATATTACCTGTAAAGGAAAAAACGTGATAATGCTAATGGAATGAATAATATCGTCAAAATAACCAAGTAGGTTCAATGAGAATTTAACCAAGATTTAGTACTGAGTGCGTTTGAAATGATACTGTATATGCTTCGTAAATGGTTACGAATGTGTAGTGGAATATTCGCTACAAGATTCTGCTCAAATGCCTGCAGGCATGGGGAGAAAGTGTATGAATCATCTCATAAACTTGGCTCAGACAGAGGTATGAGGGGCCATCCGATGTTTGCACAGGCGACAAATACATCCGCTCCCTCCCGCGCACTCACAGGGGCAACGCAAGCCTCCAGCCAGCACCAACCACCCCCAGGTGCCTGGTGCCAGGCGGTCACTCAAGCAGACGTGTGCATCTCTAAATTTGACGTAACGAGATAATCTGCACATGTACACACACATTTGATACTAGACGACCTGGAAACTGAAGCGGCATATCTGAAGGTATTAAACGAAATTCAACAATATTGATTGTAATAATATGAAATATCGAATGCGCGAAACAAATCGATTTTTAAAGAGAAATTAAAAAAAAAGATTTTACTGCTTTATTCTTACATTTCCTTACAGAGAAAGAGCCGAGGACATTCAAGCACGCATAGCCCAAAGATATGGTCTGTGGCATCACGTTTCGCAGTATGTAACCTCCTTGCTAGAGAGTCGCAAACGTCATCGCTGGCCTTCAGTCAGATTTTTAATAATTTGACGACTTTCAAACGCGATATCTTCCTCTCCCTTATAGCTACCGGCATGGAACTGCTGCAGTTTACAACAGGAGACTTTGGACAACACACACACACACCCCGATGACTTCCCATCCCAATATACTCTATCCTTTTATCAATATCAACCCTCAAGCAACAATGCAACCAAGAAAACCATTTTCGAAGAGTAAATATGTTCCGCGTTTCGCATTATATTCTTCAAATTACTAAATAGCTATCAGATCGCTATAAAACCATGCCTAAGTCCTTCCTCAGGTATAAATTAGTAACTAAAAATATTCAAGTCTCTACGTCTTGTTCGGACTTCATAAGCATACACCGAACAGACATTCACATCTATAGGTATAAATTACATCCAGTGTAGGACTGCTACTGCTACTGCTCCTGCGACCTTTCCCGTTGAGCTTGTTATAATCAATACTCAACCAATCTGCAAGAGTAAGAAATTTATTACAACCAATAACTAATCCAACATTAGTACAGGTAGGCTGACAGCGTTCCGTCTAGAAAGGTGCTGATGTGTCGAGGCTTCTGGAGCACTCTTCAATGCGCCGGTTATCATCGGCGAAGACTGACTGACGCTGTATTTTTTTTCTTCTTTATTGTATTTCTACACCAGCGATTACACCAGTAGGCTGGCAGCAGCTCCAGAGGCTGCTCTTCAGCCGAGAGAATGAAATACATTGATGAGATGAAATTTAAAATACATGACAGGCGAAGAATCAACGGAGGAACAATGACACATACATGGCGACAATTTGAGGTACAAACAGTTGACAGGTGAACAAAAACCGGATGTAGTCAGTTAAAAAACGAGGAGCCACGGTGACTTAAAAAGCACACGTTGGACGACAAGAACACAGGACGGCGAGAACACGGAGACACTAAGTAAAATACACGGTGCGACGCTTGTCTGGTTGCGGTGGACGCAGTTAAAAAAAAACACACACTTCACTGTAGCACAATACATAACACTTGACGTAGCACTTGTAAAACTGTCGGTCCAGGACCCCGATAAAAAGAAGGCGGAGCAAAGCGTGGGGGAGAGGGGAGAAAATAAAAAAAAAACGGCGGTGAAGAAAAGGGGGCGGCAGGGAAGAGCCGTAGGGACTCCAGGGCAGGGAGGGGGGGGGGTAGCCAAGCGGGGGAGCGGAAGGGGAGGGAGGAGAGGGGGCACTTTATCTATGGGTGGGGGATCAGAGCTGGTAGGACGTGTAGATGTCGGAACGGAGGACGTCATCAGGAAGGGGGAGGCGGCGGAAATTACCCTGGGAGAGGACATGGAGGGTGTGGAGATGAAGGGAAGGGGGTATAACGCGGTAGAGGCGTGGCAGAGGCCCAGGGTTGGTAAGGATGGGGTGGACCAGGGGGTTGTGGGAGTCAATTTTACGGGTGGTATAGAGGATACGGATACGCTGGAGATATTCGAGGAGGTGGGGAAACGGGATCAGGTCATACAGGATCCGCGTGGGGGACGGGAGCCGGATGCGGTAGGCGAGGCGGAGGACGTGGCACTCGAGGACTTTGAGGGTTTTATAGTAGGGTGTGGGAGCGGAGATCCAGGCAGGATGGAAGCTGCAAAAGACAGGATGCACGAGGGACCGGTAGGTGTAGAGAATGGTGGAGGGGCTGAGACCCCACGTCCGGCCGGTGAGGAGTTTGAGGAGGTTAAGGCGGGAGAGGGTTTTCTGTCGGACAGTGCGGAGGTGGGGGGTCCAGGAGAGGTTACGGTCGAGGGTTAGGCCAAGGTACTTCAGGGTGGGGGTGTGGCGGATAGGGCGGTTGTGGAGGGTGAGGTAGAAATCATGGAGACGGAAGGAGCGGGTGGTACGACCTATGATAATTGCCTGGGATTTGTCAGGATTGACGGAGAGGAGCCACCAGTTGCACCATGAGGCGAACTCGGTGAGGTGGGACTGGAGCAAAAACTGGGAGTGGGCAAGGGAGGGGGCGAGGGCTAGGAAGGTGGTGTCGTCAGCATATTGTAGAAGGTAAACGGGAGGCTCGGGTTGGGGCATGTTGGCGGAGTAGATGAGATAAAGGAGAGGAGAGAGGACGGAGCCTTGGGGCACCCCGGCAGAGGGGTAGAACAAACGGGAGTCGGAGTTGCAGACAGTGACATAGGAGGGGCGGCGGGTGAGAAAGGAAGCAATGAGGCGGACGTAATTAATAGGAAGGGCGTAGAACTGGAGCTTGAAGAGGAGACCGGAATGCCATACACGGTCGTAGGCTTTTTGGATATCAAGGGAGACAAAAATTGCGGAGCGACGGGAGTTGAGTTGGACAGAAAGGAGATCAGTAAGGCGAAGGAGCTGGTCGTCGGCAGAGGAGGAGGGTCGGAAGCCACATTGGGAAAGGGGGAGGAACTGGTGGCGATGGAGGTGTTGATGGATACGATGGGAGAGGATGGTTTCCAAGACCTTGCTGAACACGGAGGTAAGACTGATGGGATGGTAGGATGAGGTCTGGGATGGGGGCTTATCCGGTTTTAGGAACATGAGAATACGGGAGGTCTTCCACAGGTCGGGGTAAAAGCCGGTGAAAAGGATGACATTATATAAGGTAGGAAGAGCTTCGTGGAAGGAGGGGGGGCAAGCTCGGAGGTGACAGTAGGTCAGCCGGTCGTGACCAGGGGCGGTGTTGCGTTTAGTCCGAAGAGTGTCAATGATGTCACGGGCGGTAATGGGGGGTGTTCAGTTCTGAGGGGGGAATGTGGTCCAAGTACTGGAAGCCGGGGGCGAGCGGAGGAGTGGAGGTATCGGTTCGCTCATGGACGTCCAGGAAGAGAGAATAGTCAAAGAGAGGATCATCAGGAATGGAGAAGACTTCGGAGAGGTAGGAGGCAAAGTGTTCTGCCTTACTGGCGTTGTCAGGAAAAGGACGGTCATCATGGAGAAGCGGGTAGTGGGGGGAGGAATGACCGCCAGTAAGGCGGCGGAAGGCATGCCAGTACTTGGAGGAGTTGACAGGGAGCGTGGAATTGAGGCGGGTGCATGTCTGGCGCCAGTCCCGGCGTTTTTTCGCGGACAAGAAGTTTCGGATGTGGCGTTGGATTTGCCGGTGGCGTTGGAGTGTGTCCCGGTCACGGGTCCGGAGGAAGGAGCGGTAGAGACGACGGGATTCGCGAAGGAGAAGGACGGCCTGTGGAGGAAGGGTAGGACGGTGAGGATAAATCGCCCGGGTGGGGATGTGGGCATGGACCGCGTCAGCAACGGTCTGCTGGAGGAAGGAGGAGGCATGATCAATATCGTCGGGAGTGCGGAGGGGAAGTGGGTGGCTGGCGACCGAGGTGTCAATGGAGCGACGGTAGGCATCCCAGTTGGCACGGGAATAATCATGAACGAGTTTGGGAGGGGGCATAGGATGGGGAGCACGGGCAGGGCGGGGGCGGTGGTCAAAGGTAAGTAGGACAGGGGCGTGGTCACTGCCTATAAGCTCGAGGACATCTGCCGTGATGCGCCCTAGGAGGTTGCGAGATGCCAGGACGACGTCGGGAGTGGTGTTGCTTTCGGGGCGGGTTGGGCGGGGAAGAGGAAGGACATCGCCCCGGAGCGAGGTGGTGACGAACTGACCACCGCCGGAGTTCAGCGGGCGGACGGGAAGAAAGGTTAAGGTCGGCAGCAATCACATAGGTCGTGAAGGAGCGGTCTATGTGGGAGAGGAAGGCATAGGGGAGGGGAGCAGTGCTGCGGATATAGATGGTAGCGAGGGTGACAGTAAGGGATGGGAGGAAGAGGTTGAGGATCAGGTGTTCGGTGGGGTCATTAAGGAGAGTTTGGAGCTGGACGGGGTGGTGGCGTAGATGGCCGATCGCCACTCCGCCTCGGGCGAGGGGGGGGGGCATCGGTACGGTGGAGGACGTAGGCAGCGGTGCTGATGGGATGGCAGGGTTGGAGGAAGGTCTCGTTCAGGAGGAAGGCATCCATGCGGTGGTGGGAAAGGGTGTGCATAAAGAGGTGTTTATTGGCAGGAAGAGAGCGGACATTATGATAGAGGAAGGTATAGGAAGGGCTTGCCATAGGGGGCCGAAAGGTAAGAGTGAGAGGAGGAGAGGGAGCGACGGGAAAAAGAGGGTACGGTGTGTCTAGACTAGGGTAACTTGCCGGGAGAAGGTGAAGTGGGAATGTGCACGGGAGAGGGTGGCGAATGTTTCGAGGTGAAAAACGGAACGGGCGGCAATGGCGATCTGCTGGAGGGTATGGGGACGCTGGAAGGGATGGATGTTCTGGAGGACGGTCGTGACAAATCGGATGACGTCCTCTACGGTTGGAGGGGGGCAGAGGGAGTTGTTGGGATGGAGACGGGATCAACAGGGACGGTAAGTTCGGGAGTGGTGGGGGCGGGGACGGATTTGCATTTATAGGAGTAGGTGGGATGGGGGCCACCACAGGTGTTGCAGACGGGAGGGGAGGCGAGGTTGGGAGAGTGTTTGTGGAAGTGATTGGACTTGCAGTGGGGACAGGTGGGTGGGTTGCGGCAGTCCTGTGTCAGGTGGTCGTTGTAAACGAGACACCTGGCACAGCGGTAGGATTGGGGTGGGGAGCAGGAGGGTTCTACCTTGTGGCGGCGGTCATAGATAAGGCCCCCCCCCCCTCGAGGAGGAGGCGGTCGATGGAGGATGCGGATTCAGTGAAAATCCGCATCAGGTAGGTGAGTCCGGTGGCGTTATGGATTCGCTTGGCAGAGCGAACGGAGATGTCTGGGTGGGCGTTGAGTTGGCCCAACATCTCCTCCTCCGTGATAACCGGACTAAGTTTGGTTATCACGGCGGTGAGGGTGCGCGGACGGCGGGGAGGTAGAGGTTGAGGGGGGGGGGAGGAGGTATAGTATGGGGTGAGGGTTGCGTGGGGGCCGAGGTGGATGGCAGGGAGGCGCTGAAGCATGTCGGTGTGGAAAGTAGGGCTGGGAGATTTGATAAGGACAGAGTCCCTACGGGGGATGAGTTGGGCGATAGGGGCGGCAGGGAAGTACTTTCGGAGTTCTAGAGAGAGGGTACGATTGTCGAGGAAGCGGGAATCTGGACGGGAGAGGAGGTAGGTGTACAGATCCGGTTAGGTGGGGACGGGTGCAGTGTCCATGATGTCGGCAGGCTGTGGAGGTGGAGGAGGAGGGGGAGGAGGAGCCTTCTTGGAGGCGGAAGGGACGGGATCCGCGCTTCCACGTTTGGTGGTCTTTTTACGGGCGCCAGTGGAGGATGAGGAGAAAGACGGAACGGGGTCGATGGGAATGTGGCAGGGGGCGGGGCCCTGTTGTGGTGCGGCGGTAAAAGGCGGCGACTGCGGGGTGTCTGCCACCGTGGCCCGGCGATGGGTGATCCGTGCTGGTGAGATGGGGGGGGGGGGGGGGAAGTCTGCCGGGGAGGTGAGGGGGAGATACACGGTGGCTGCGGGTGGAGCAGAGACGTGGGAGGCGGCTGTGGTGGAGAGGAGCACGGAGAGGGGGATGTCGTGGGAAGGGCGGGCGTGCGTGGAGCTCCAAGTCGTGACGGTGGGGGCGGTGGTGGGGGGGGTGGTATATAAAATGGCGGTGGTGATGGTGACAGGGGTGTTGGACATTGCTAAGGACAAAGAGGGAAAGAAGTCGAAGAGAAAGAAAAGGTGGAAAGTTCAAGGTAAAGCTGGCGACCACTGCAGGTGGCCGGCTGGAACTGGCGGAAGCCTCGGGCCGCGGTGGAGCGGCGGGAGACCACCGGCAGCTGGCTGGAGGGCGGCGGCGGCGGAGACGACGCCAGCGGCGGGTGGACGGCGAGCACCGACCCGAGGGGATCGGGGCGGCTCCGTAGCGGCGGCGACGGGGCGGCGAACCGGTCCGACGGTCAGCGGGACCCCCGGGGCAGAACCTCCGGGCGGCGGCGGCGGCGAGACGATCCCCGGGCTGGACTGGAGCAGCGGGGCGGCGAGCAGGTCCGGCAGGGCCTCCTGGCGGCGGCGCCTCCAGGCAGTGCTGGGCGGAGACAGCGGCAGACGGCAGCGGCAAGCAGCAGGGCCTCGTGACACCGGTACGGCGATGAGTAGCACGACTAGCAACAGGGACGACGGCAGACCTGGAAGCAGATCGGACGAACGTTACAAACAACGCCACGGTGGTGCCTGCTACCAGGCGGGAATGATGACTGACGCTGTAGGTTGGGTGGCCGTCTTAAAAGGGCTGCCGGCAGACCGTGGTGGCGCCAGTGGAGCCTGGTAGAGACTCGCTTCCAAGTCGCGATGCTGGCCCCCCTGGTGGATCGACCAGGAACTGAAGCGTAGCTTGGCCGGCGAGTCGTGCAGTGGAGTCGGCTGATACATCGCTGACCAGGGCGTTTGTAAACACGTCTGTCCGCTTGTTTGGTGGGCCACGCTGCGGTCGATAGCTCCGGAGACTGTGTTGCGGGTTGCCAGCTTTCCAGGGCGCCGCCTTATGGCACGCTGCCGGTACGGAGTTTACCACAGAGCTCCTGGAGCAGACTGTCTGAGGTTTCAAATGTTCAAATGTTTGTTAAGCTTATGGGACTTAACTACGGGGTTATCAGTCCCTAAACTTACAAACTACTTACAAACTACCTTATACTAAGGACGGCACAAATATCCATGCCCGAGGGCGGATTCGAACCCCCGACCGTAGTGGCCGTGCAGACCGTGACTGGAGCGCCTCAGTCCCCGCGGACACCGCGGCCGGCGACTGAGGTTTCCACCAATTTCATAGTGGAGGGGAGACCCAGGGGTGGAAGAGTGGGGGTTGTTGTGCTGACATTTAGTGGCTGAAATTATGCTTTTTCACATTAAAAAAATAAATAAATAAAAAGGAAGGGGCAAATAGCATTCAAGGAAAAGTCAAAATTTACATTTCCCAGGGGATTCCATCTTTAATTAAGTCAGGGGAGGTGGGGGAGCAGGGGGCGTGGTCCTGGGTTTTCCCCGGCAGCCATTTTGTTCCGGAACTGGAAACGACTACATCTTGGATGATATGATCATGTTAATGACCTTGGCCACCATCTTGGATGATGTTATCAGAGTCAATGGCCGAGATACTGTGCCAGTAGCATCTTTGCTCCTATACTGACATCACAACAGGGTTTTGCATTGGCTGAGAATTTTTATGGTGTTCTGAGGGTTAGACCTCTCCTCCTCCTCCTTTAAGATCGTCAAATTTATATGAGCGGTTGTAGCAGCATGGTGAGGGGTGTAGATTAGATTGTTTATCCTTTCATAATGCACTCCAGAATCGGAAAGCTGCACTTGGAAAGGCAGTATCCCCCAGGCGCACATCAATACACATAGGACATACCATTTCATTGTTACTAAAATATTGATGGCAAGAGACACCAATACAAGTGGAAAACAGTAAAGGTAACAATGCGGAACGCGGACAGATTAGTTGAACTCTACACAGGTTCAATAATATGACACACCCAGAGTGAATCGAAATCGTACCATTCCAGTCACCTAAAACGGCAATTAATCTGTCAGCAACAGGAGTAGTATAGGGCAGTTAACTTCCGAAGTATCAGCAAAATCGGAACTATTTAACTGAATGAGTGTGATGGAGAAGTAAAGCAGCGGCTCGTAAATGGCGAAAAATTTACAATTCACACACATCAGGAGTGTAAGTTGCTGTTCATTGGAAGGTTATCGGCAACTACAGTCACAGAGGACAGTGACAAGGCACTGCCCATCACAAATTAACTGACGAGTGCGAGTACCTGTCTGCCTGAGCTGTCTGTTTGCGCAATAATTCTGTCTCATGGACTGCTGCGATGTTAATATGGTTTATGCATGAAACGTACAGGGCGAAAGTGACGACGAAATATGCAAAAAGGGGACCTGTGCCTCAATTCTGGGCTTTATTTATTTTATAATAATCGGTAAACAGGAGTTCTAACTTCATTGCATCGAACATCCATAGCCTGTCGAGAGTCGGTGCCAAGGTTGTTCTCTTTGTAGCTACAGAGTCGTAAAATTTCTCTTTGTAGCTACAGAGTCGTAAAATTCGATTGCCTAGTACCTTGAAACCTGACTACACTGGTTAGAGGAAAGGGTTCGAATGACAAAGTAGACTCATGCAATTTCGGGCATAATGACTGTACTGGGTATAACAGTAGCTGTAGTAGATGTTTCGCTTTCCCACGGTAACATTGTACGAAATGGGCTCAAACAATGTTCAAATGTTTGTAGAGCTTATGGCACTCAACTACGGGCTCATCAGTCCCTAAACTTACAAACTACTTACAAACTAGCTTATACTAAAGACGGCACAAACATCCATGCACGAGGGGGGATTCGAACCACCGACCGCAGAGGCCGTGCAGACCGTGACTGGCACGCCGCAGACCGCTCGGCCTCTGCGGGCGGCTGGGCTCAACTAGGAACCATTACATGGAAGGGTTTGACATTTTCAAGAATGATTACGTATGTTTTTCAGTTATACTGATGATTTTCCGGATCAGGAATTTAGTATGAAGGGACTTGCGCCATACGGTCGCAGTGTTGCAGATGTGGGACACGTTTGCTACACAGCTAGCAGCGTCAAACGCAGCGGAGGCAGGCGGAGAGCATTGATCGCGGAAGGAGAGAGAGGGGAGAGGCGGGGGACAGTGCCCCAGTGACGTGATGCGGCCTTGTAACCATATGGCGCGGCTAAGCCTGTCTGCTGAGCACGCGAGGGGCTCCATTTATACACTCGCACGGCTGGTACTTCTACTTTGTAGACCATATTTTTTCCATTATAAATTCCGTAATTGCAACAACGGAATTTCTAATGGCAAAGCGAGGAATAATGGTTAACATTAAATGGAAAAGGGCTTCAATGAACAAGTGTTTCACCTAAGATATTTTAGCTTAGAATATTGCAGGAAACTTGCAGAACTCTAATCATTATCAAAACGTAGTTAGCAGGCAGCAGTATTACTGAGAATACAGAGATTGAAAATACACATGTGTCCGAAATCATGGACGTTCTGTTTCTAGGATATTTTTTTTATTATACATATATACATCACCACTTCCGTAAAAAAAAAAAAAAAAAAAAAAAAAAAAAAAAAAAAAAAAAAAAAAAAAAAATGAAATCTGACAAAAAGTACGAACGTTACTATGCGAAATCACCCCGTTTGATGGTACTTATTTTTTCTATATGTTTGTCTTCGTTGCCATTAGCAATATGCAGGTCATATTGTGTTTTTATTTTTTACTCTCCGGATCGCAAAACACGTCTACCACTGGCAGTGTCTCATTTCCTAATCCGATTTCCTCGGCGTCACCCGATTTCATTCATCCAGAGTCCACTGTCACTATTCATTTTTCATCTTTAATTCTGTACATTTCCAGTTCTCTTTAAAGTTAATTTCCGGTGCAAAATCCGCGCCACGCGTGCCCGTAAATAGAAACGCATCCGGAGGCGTTTTACCCCCACCCTCTGTTTCCTCTTTTGTTCCGTTTTCGGCCGTGGCGAGATCGCTGGCTGGCGGGTAATTCAATGTGGCGGAACACGGGCAGCCACTCTGCGCTTCCGTCCAGACCGAGGTGTGGGAGTAGCTGCAATCACTGGAGTGCTGGGGTGCTCGGTAATGCAGGGCACAGTGTTTCCCGCGAAACGCTGCGTATCTCATCTAGTCGCGCAGAAAACCTATTATCAGCAAACTGACGCAAATTCACTGCGTGACAACAAAACGCCAAACTGTGGTCGAAATAATTAAATTCCACTGGCGGCGCGACCTGTGTGGTCACCGAAGACCCGATAAATAAAGCCCGGTTTTGTGTGTTTAAACTTTATTTTCGTGTCAGGTCATTTTTTCTGCATTTTCAAAGTATTTTATCGCATTAGCAGCTTTTAATCCTCTATCGGTCGAATCCCAGATGAAACAAAATCAGGCGCAGACCGCCTGAAAGACCAGCAACATATTTCGTGGACTAGCTCTGTCATATTAATGCTCGACAGCGAGTGTTCATCAGAGACGAGTGTATCGTCAGGCGTGCCCCAGAGGAGTGTGATAGGACCGCTATTATTTTCTATCTATATAAATGATCTGATGGACAGAGTAACTTGTAAATGCGGCTATTTGCTGATGATACCATTGTGTATGGGAGGGTGTCGTCTTTAATTGACTGTAACAGCATACAGGATGACTTAGACAAAATTTCTAGTTGGTGCGAAGAATGGCAGCTACCTCTCAATGAAGAAATATGTAAGGTGATGCGCATGAGTAGGAAAAACAATCCCATAATGTTCGAATACAGCATTAGTCGCGTCGTTCAAATATCTAGGCGTAACTTTGCAGAGCAATATGAAATAGAACGAACATGAAAGAACAGTTGTGAGTAAGGCGGACAACTGACTTCGGTTTATTGGGCGAATTTTGGGAAGATTTACTTCACCTGTAAAGGAGACCGCGTATATAACGCTGATACGACCACGTCTTGAGTATTGCTCAAGTGTTTGGGATCCGCAACAGATCAGTTTAAAGGAAGACGTAGAAGCAGTTCAGAGGCGAGCAACAAGGTTTCTTACTAATTGGTTCGAAAATGCGCGAGTTTCACGGAAATGCTCTGGGAAGTCAAATGTGGATCGCTGGAGGAAAGACGACGTTCTTTTCGTGAATTTCTGTTCAGGAAATTTAGAGGGCCGGAATTTGAAGCTGAGTGTAGTACGATCTTCTGCCGCCTACTTACATTTCGTGTAGTGATCACAAACACAAGAGAAATTAGGGCTCGTATGGAGGCATACAGGCATTCTTTTTTTCGTCTTTCTATTTGGGAGTGGAACAGGAAAGGAAATGCCTAGTAGTGGTACAGTGTACCCTCCGCCACGCACCTTACGGTGGATTGCGGGGTATATATGTAGATGTAGATGTAGATGTAGAAAAAAAAGGAGTGCAAAGTAGCACTTGTGAACTGGTTTCCACATTTGGATATGAATGAGAAAATTTTTATTCATTTTTAAGTAAAAAAACACAAAGCACCATCAATCCCTGGACCGTAGTCCATAGGAATGTTTAGAACTTAAAGGACATTTACTTGATGTAGGCGGAAGTTGGAATTCCGTTTTACCAAATTTTCGTCAGCTACCGGACAATCTAGTTGCCGGCCGCGGTGGCGGAGAGGACTGGGGCGCGACAGTCACGGCTGCACGGCCACTACGATCGGGGATTCGAATCACCCGTCGGGCATGGATATTTGTGCCGTATTAGCTAGTTCGTATGTAGTTTGTATTTTAGGGACTGATGACCCCGTAGTTAAGTCCTATTAGCTCTACAAACATTTGAACAATCTAGTTGCGGTTGAAACTGCAGTAAATGGGTTTTTCGTTCTTGTCCATGATAAGCTTTTAATCTGTGGAAATGTAAAGCAATGTTGTAAATGGGTTTTTCGTTCTTGTTCATGATAAGGTTTTAATCTGTGGAAATGTAAAGCAATGCTGTGGACAGATAACAGCAATTCTTCATTAACAGGTGACGTCAGACAAATGACGTGCTATGGTCCCTCAACCAAAAGAGCGAATTTGTGAATTCCCAGTGCGCACTGCTAATCCGTCGCAGCAATGATAGCACTAACTTTCTAATATATAAAGCAGAGTGTCCGTATATTTGTACGTGTTGCATACAAATCTACAGTTTTGTTCCAGTCTTTATGAAATTTTGTACTCGTAAGCTTCAATCCATGAGGACGGTCGCCGTAAGTGTAAGAATCACATACGATATATTGTTCACGAGATATGGCGTCATAAACAATGAGATGCGCGAAAAACTACTGCATTTTGCGACAATGCTGCTCATTTTGTCCTAAACAATTGCACCGATTTCAACCAAATTTAGTACACACATTCCTTACCGTGAGGTAACAATTGCTGCATGGTTAAGAATAACATACGGCACATGGTTCAAAAGATATTACGTCATAACCAATAGAAATCGCAAAAAATGCCATATAATGCGGCGAGACTTTCGAAATACACTGTATGAGAATGATAGTACTTAGCGACTTGCAACAAACTTTAAAGATAATTTCAAACCTTTATTAAACTTTTTCTCGCTGGCAACCATAATAAAATGATGAAAGGAAAAAAGTTTCTCGCTCACTACTTTTCCGCTGTTTATGTAGTAAAACTACGGCTCTCGATATGACGTTACAATTTATAATTTGAACACTACAAATTGTAGCGACAGGAAATTTTACAAACAGTATACACATATATAGTGGAATGTAGCTTCTAAATTTTATCACATTCCGACTCGTAGTTCATGTGATATGAGCGCGTAAACAGTAAGGTTCTTCTATTCATGTTCTAAAACTACGGCATTTGGTATGACGTTAAATATATAATTTCTGCACTACAAATTGTAGCCACAGGAAATTTTACAGACAGCATACACGCATATAGTTCAGTGTACCTTCTAAATTGTAATTCATGAGATATGACCATATAAACAGTAACGTTCATGGAAAACTGCCCCATCACGCACCAAGTTTCCTTACTACTAACTGTATTCCCAAGAGATTTCACAGACATACAGCCCTTATACAAATGGATATCTGCCTGAAAAATGACAGAAAATAAATAAATAAATACCGGGCAACGCCGGGTTTGCAGCTAGTCTAATATAATCCACATATCCACTGTAACCCTCCCCGTCCTTCTGCCTCATTGCAGAATTCTGGCCCCTGTAATAATTACTACCCCTCTTACAGGAAAAACTTTGAATCAATCCTTTCGCCAGTGTCTCCAAATTTGTGGTATCCCTTAATCGGCCGGCCGCGGTGGCCGAGGTGACTGAGGCGCTCCAGTCACGGTCAGCACGGCCACTACGGTCGGGGGTTAGAATCCCCCCTCGGGCATGGATATTTGTGCCGTCCTAGTTTGTAAGTAGTTCATAAGTAGTTTGTAAGTTTAGGGACTGATGACCCCGTAGTTAAGTCCCATAAGCTTAACAAACATTTGAACATCCCTTAATCGGCTACCGACTCCTCAAATATGCGTGCGTCCCCTACTAATTTGTGCTACAAGTGTCGAGGATATTCTGCAGAAAACTTTCGATATTCCCATTATTCTTTCCAAAGAAGGAAGCAATAAAATTTACCGCTGTAAAACTATTAGTTATACTAACGGCTGAATACGTTACCGGAAGGGCGGCTAACTCTCCCACCTTGATCAGTCACTCAAGTGCAACTCATTCTTTTTCTTTGCTCGCTAATTCTTCAAATTTTTCCCGACTAATCTGTAACCCGATATTTCTCCACTTCATACTCATGTGTTTGTGTTTCGATTTCCATGATATCTACCACAGGGAGATATTCATACATTCTAACCATATCCTCGCATTACATACCTGAGTAATCCTATCCATCAAGCCACGGTTTTTCTCTAACAACAATGTAATTTGCTCCATTTGCAAGTCTACAGTTTTCCTCAGGACGTTGAAGGTAGCACTTCACGCAATATCCGCTTTAATCACGACATTTCTTGCTTCCTGCTCTTGTAACTGCCTCTTCAGAGGTTGACTACCACTCAAACTATGCTCGTCCCACGTCAAGGTAAGCAACTCGCTATGGTAAGGTGCTGCAGTGTTACACCATCATTTCCAGTCCCTATGTCCTGCAGGGTCCCTTCCTGTAGTATTGTTAGAACTTATGGGGCAAAACGTGGTTAAAAAAATCGAAACTGTGTTGCGAGCGCGAAAGAGAAAAAGACAACGAAACACCTTAAAAAGAGGATGTTGAAAACGACTGACAGTACTTATTCATTGCTGCGGTGACGGCAAGACCGAATGCAGGCAGCAGAAGGCGGCGACGTAAGAGGGCTGATGGATGAATGCCGGACTTAGGTCCCGAATTCTGGACCCTCGTGCTGCTACTGTGATGTAAGACGGTAGAGGCTGTCGGCTGCCCATCCTGTGGCAGCACGTCGTCTCATCTCGCGTCTGGCTAACACAGTACACAGGCTATGCGCAGCTCAAGGTCACACGGCCAGGCAGTCAGTGCGCGCTTAAGAAACAGCTGCGACATGCGTTGCGATTCTGACTAAAGCTCTCGCCCAAGATACGTCTCAAAACCAGGAAAACTGGTGTGGATTGGAAGATTACATTTCCGATATGTACAGCCATGGCACGAGTTTTTTTTGGGGAGGCAAAACTGCGTGGTAATTAGTTCGTAGCGTCCAAACTACTTAAACTAAGGTAAACTAACCTAAGGACAACACACAGCCATGCCCCAGGGAGGGATCGAACCTCCGATGGGGAACAACCACACGCTCCGCAGCGATGTGCCTTAGGCCGCTCGGCTACTCCAACGCGGCCCGTGATGTTTCCCTGGTGGTGTTTGTCAGGACCGAAAAAATCATACTCGGACACGAGTGTTGCTGTGTAATAAAATGGGTATGTTTCCAAAATGGGGATACAATTCCTGAGATTACGGCCTGAGGAGGGCCATCAGTGGTACGACGGAGGTGGTATCTATGAGTAGAGTAGGAAACCGAGCCCAGTGGGTTGCAGAACTGAGAGCATGCTATCGGGTGGAGATATAGTCGCAGATAGTGAGATTCTCTTTCTGTAAAGATTTCGCAGCAAGCCACTGGTGAACCTAAGTAACTGCACGACTGCCGTTTCATGCTCCGATTGGCCATGACACGGCCTCCTCAATTAGAGGCCGGAGTGCTGAAATGTGGCAACGTTGCATTAAGGCCTACATCGTGGCTGTGTTTGTATAAAGTGGCGTTCGTTGATGGTCGTTTGCGGTGTGTGTTTCACACGATTTGAGTCTTGAATTGTGCCAAACTCGATACAACGAAAATTATAGCGCACTGTCGTTACTGCAGTTGAATATATACACAATGTAAGACGTATAGTATTCTGTAAAGTTTGCAGTGTTTTTACACGTATATATTCAGCTATGTTAACTTCTTAGTACTTTTGCTAATAGAATTGAAACGTGAATCTATATGGAATTTTAAAATAGTGTTTCTGATTCATAAATATTGTATGAATCAAAAGCGGTTATGTGATTGTGTTTATATAATGAATGTTTCCAACACGTTAGCCTCATTTCACAGACATAGTTTTGTGATGCCCAAGTGCACAACAAACTATTCTTTCGTTTTTCACAGTTTTTGTTCGTACATCATAATATTTTGACGTAAGATGTTAACAATGAATACATCATTATATTTACAAATGCCTGAAAATGTTGTGTTCCTGGATGCAACAGCAACTAAAAATCCAAAAAGGAAAAGGGTTATATCTCGGTGTTTAGATTCCCCACTGAAGAGACAAATAGAAAGCGCTGGATAAGAAACATCCCAAGAAGTGACTGGACTCCAACCAACATGAGAGTTGTTTGTATAAAACATTTTGAAGAAAGTGATGTTTCGAGGGTAGAAATTTACAAGGATTCTGATGGGAATTGTTACGAGTACCCTCGACAGAGGCCACTACTTGTACCATATGCTGTGCCAAAAATATTTTTTGGGTTACCATCGTATCTTAGTAAGATTCAGCCTCCAACAAGGTGTGATCCAGAGACCAGAAGGAAGCGTGCACGCAAAGAAGAGGAGGAGAAGATTGAAGCTTGGTTAAACGATGACATTGTACAATATTTTGAGTGTTTATGTGCCAAGTATCAGGATAAATTACAGAGTTTAGGAAAGTGGAGTCTTAAAATTCTAGACAGTAAAATAGTCTTTTATAGTGTAGATTTTTCTGCAGACATACCTCAGGTAAAAGTGAGTGTACAAATTAATGACAAACTTGTTTCCAGTGTTTGAGTGAATGGCTTCATTCTGACATATGATGAGCTTATCTGGATTTTGCCTTTCTCACTTAAAGTAAACAGGTGGTCACAGATTGAAAATATTCTGAGCTGATATGTCAACTGCAGTAGCTACACACCCTCTTTTAGTTCTCTTTTAAATGAATTAAAGAACATTGTTAACAAACTTACTCAGCATTCTGAATCTAATGCAGATTGCTGTACCACTCTTTTGTTTTTGTTGGAACAGATAGGTTTGTTGACAATGAATAAGCGAACATATTCAGTTGATATGATGTTACATGCATTCATCATCTACACCCAGTCTCCAGCATGCTATACAGCTCTCCGATCAAGTGGATTACTGATCTTACCACATGTTAAGATATCATCCTCACTGAAGATAAGTCCAACTAGTGGAACAGAAAATGACCACTTTCTTAAAATTCTAGTGGATAAATTAGATGAGAGAGAAAGATTTGTAATTCTGCAAACAGATGAAATTTATGTTAAGCCTTGTATTCAGTTTAAAGGGCAGAAACTTCGTGGATATGCTGAGAATAATGTCCAAGCACAGGCAAGAACTGTACTTGCCTTTCTTACATGTGCTCTATATGGGAGTTTCAAAGAAGTTGTTCATTTGATTTCTGTCAGACAGTTGTCAGGCTCAGATCTATACAAATTAACACTTAATGTGTTAGATTTGCTTTCTTCTTGTGGTTTGACTGTTGTTGTTATTATATCTGATAACAATAGAATTAACAGGAATATGTTTTCACTACTAGTAAAAAATTCCAACAGGCCCTATTCTTTCATGTCATGTGGTTCCGCTGTGTTCTTAATGTTTGACACTGTTCATTTATTTAAAAGCATTATGAACAATTGGTTGAATCAAACGGACAGTGACAAAACATTTAAATTTTCCCATTTTGAATCTACATCTAATGAACTGCTAACAGCAAGATTTTCAGATATTGAGAACCTATATAGAAAGGAACTGAACCAGCTGTTGAAATTAGCACCTCGATTGACCTATAAATCAGTGTATCCCAGTAGCTTAGAAAGACATAATGTCAACCTTGTGTGCAATATTTTCAATGACACAACATTTGCAGGCTTAAAATCTGAATATGGTGACAATTCAGGGACTGTACACTTTGTTCAAATTATTCTCCGTTGGTGGAGTATTATGAATATTAAGAATTGTACAAAAGGAATTCACAAACAAAATGAATTGCTTCTACCTTTCACTAGTGCTTCTGATGACAGGGTAGTGTTTCTCGATAAACTTTTGGCTTGGTTGGAGAGATGGAGGGTTTTGGTCTCTACCAATTGTCTAGCTACAGACACACATCAGGCACTGTATCAGAGTACTTCTGTTATTTCAGAAATTATTGAATATTTTTTCAAAAGTGTAGGTGTGCAGTATCTTCTGACAGGAAAACTCCAAACTGATAATTTGGAGTCAAAGTTTTGTAGATATCGCCAATTATCAGGAGGAAACTACAATATTTCTGTTACTCAAATATTTGAATCAGAAAAGAAACTCCGTGTTATGAGTGTTTTGGAATAAAGTCAGCAAAATATGGCCCAGTAAAATTCTCTCAGAAATATTGAATGATGTTAGCACCTCAGACATAATGTTTTCAGATGTTGACATGACTCCATTTTCAAGTGTTTTGAACAAATTAAACACAGAAAGTGTTCATGTAGACCAGTCTGTGCTTCTATATGTTTGTGGGTATGCAGCACACAAAACAACACAAATGCTCAGTTGTAGAACGTGTACTGATTTTGTCTTAGAGCCACATACTTCAGATAAATATTTTGAAAATCTAGTCCATAGTGGATTGACTGTGCTATCAAATATTGTCGTGGAACTTGGCAATTTTCTATATGGACCTATGCAGCTCTTAATATCTCAAGAGCATGAAACAAACTTTATCCCGTGTAAAAATCAAAAGCAGCTGCTGCAGAATGTGGTTAACCAAGGAGTTAATACACATGTTTCTCTTAAAATATTTGTAACAGATTCATGTCTTTGTGGAAGACCACTTACTGATGTATACAAGAAGTTGGTTTGTATTATGTGTAATATATTGCTAAACAATTACACCAAACTGCGTAATGAACATGTAATATGGTCTAAGAAGGTGGGAATCAATAGAAAATAAATACATTTCATAACTTCTGACAAGACTACTGGTGGCTAGAAAAGAAAAACCAATTCTGAATGTTTCAAAAATAACTTGTTGTGGTTTTCTCTGGCACGCGCCACATTTCTGTTGTACCTTGTTTATCAAAATACCTCAGATTTCTTTTTTCTTTTTTGCTGTGTGTTTTTGCTTTCCAGGTGAAATGTAATTTAAAAATATTTAACTGGACTAGTAATTGCTATGAAATAAATTATCTGGAAATACAGACTCATATTTTTCATCCACCATAAAGTCCTCCTTTTAACTTTGTTCTGTTCCACAAGTGAAGGAACGTGTACTGACACCATTATTACTGGTTTTAATATTTGCATCAGAAATAGCTTGTATACATTTCAAGAGGGTAAAATTTTACTTACCGTGCTGGTAGCCTCAAGTGATTATGTTGACATCACCAACATGGTAGAAAATCTTCACCCAGATTTTCATATTCTTAGAAATTCAAACAGAATTACTTGATTAGTGTTTTGCATAAACCACAAAGTAGATAATTAAAGCTGTTCTATAGTTGACAGGTTCTTGTATGTACCCTTGTACACTCGGTAAAAGTATTTAGCCTCATAAAACGAGGATTTCAGGACCAAACATTTGTGTTGTCACATGACTGGCTAATGCCAGTGTCACATGAGTGCCAACATTTCCACACAAGACTGCTAGGATGATAAGTAAAATTTAACCTTTGAAGTGTGCTACATGAACTTGCATAAGGTCATGCTCCACACATAGTGAAATATTTTTGTTTTCCACCACTGTTCCAAATTGTAGACCTTTACAAGTTCTTTCAGGTAAAGTGACAACTTATTCAACTGATAAATCTTTATCATTGCAGCAGCATTTCAAACTGTGCGATATATGTAAAATTTAGTTCATACCACAGAATAAACTTTGGTGGCCTTGCAACATATTTCTTAAATTTGAAATTGTGTATTACATATAAACTTTTTTGGTTTCATAGTCTGACCTCACTGTTGTAGCATTGCAAGGAGACTTTTTTACATACATGACCCAAAGCCCTTCATGTTGTGATTTATAAATGTGGGAGGTGAGCACCATGAAATAATCTGCAATGCATGGACAACTTTAAAATATTTTACTCAGTTCATGGTGTGGTTCATGCAGCAACCAGTTAAATTTTAGTCTCAAATACAAGCCATCTTGTTGCTCACCTGAAGACGGAGATACCGCCCATACGCTTTGACCTGTGACATCACATTGAGGTAGTTTTTAAGTGCATGTAGAACGCCTGAGTAATTATGTGGTAGCTGTGTTAAAGACGATAGTTTACAAACAGAACAGATTAGAGATTAATATTCTGTGTTTAAAAAGTGATCTGTACCTTTCTTCTGATGGTAAGGTATAGGTTGACAGAGGTTTTTTCTCCGCATCTGAGCACTGAAGGTGCTAATTTTTGGGCTGAGACCTGTGATCGATGGTACATTTTGTTATCTGTAATTGTAATTTACGAGGATATCTACAGATTAGTTATTATATACAATAGAGAAGTATTAAGATATCCCGTATGTGGGTTTTCCGACATGTTGGTGACATCGTGGGTCAAAGCTGACGGGTGGTATCCCAGTCTTCAGTCATGCCCACCTTGTTGCGAAGTTGGTTATGATGAAACCAGGAAGGCTTTTATTTCAAGTGGATAAAGTTAAAAAGTATCAGTTATGGTGCTAACACACTAGCAGACACTATCCCACAATGACAGTGTCTGATAACTTACACCATACAAGGAATACTGCCATTACTTTCTTAGATAGGTTACTTGGAGAAATTCCTTCTGAAGTCAGTAAAATTAGTATTTCGGCAGAAGGTCATAGCTCACAGTTCAAGACTAGTATAAACTGTTTCAAAATATAATTTGAAGAAAGTAATGTGGCATTATACAGCCACATTATTTGCGGAAGGTCCTTTGGCATGTTCAGTGCAATTAAAGAGGTAAGTTACAGCACATATCTTGGACAGAAAATGCCAGGTTATTTTTTGTGAAAAAAAAAAAACAAAAAACAAAACAAAAACATGTCAATATTCTTACAAATGAATTGTAGCCTTATTCCTAGTCAAAGCATATTCCTATGTAGAAAGATTTATTAGTCATGAAGAACAAAGATTTTCGACAAAATATTGCCTGTAAGAAATTCATTATAGTCAAGCAATTCTTCAGTTGAAAATAAAAAGGAACTGAGGGTCACATTTCTACAAAGAGGAAAAGTAGTTAGATTACACTTCACTGTCACTGAGGAGATATGAATAGGACAAATTATACTCTAGATCTGAATAGAATGTAAGGGGCAATAGGCTATATTATAGGTTGCTGCAGCCCAGGATACCTTCATGGATGAAAATTTAAGTATTACTGTTTATTTAGTTATATTGGTTGTAAAAGACTATAATAATGGATTCCTTCTCAGTTCTCTTGATTGTCATGTGGCTGACAATCTTGTCTTGACTAATGAATTGTGGTTAATTCATAAGGACATAAAACAACTTTAATTAATGATGTCTGTGAAAGATAAAGAATAGAATATAACGTAAGAAGAGATTTCATATGTCTTTTTTCTGTTATCTGATGGTTTTGTTTTTAATATTCTTCACAATTCAGTTAGCTCAAATTACGCAAAATACAAATCAAAGAAAGAACATTTTGTCAGCAATAAGATAATTTAATCGTAGCCTAAAATTTACGTGACGTAACTTAATTTTTTTAAAGAGAGAGAACTGTTAGTGTGTAATATGATAGAGGAATGATAGGCCTATTTATCGGCGCAACGTAATGAGAACGAAATGCGCAATTTCAATATAAGATCAGCATATTAGTGCAACAAATTGGCTTTCCGAAGTTACTCTGTTATCTTTTGGCATCATATCGCCAAAAAAGAAACTGATTACAAATATAGAATAGCCAGCACTGCACGGTTTCTGAACTTCACGAAATCTAAATTGTCGCAACTAGGCCTAGCGGGCCCACTGACGTCACAGCCTACAGCGTTGTCAACTTGACGACTCCGGCCTCTTATTGAGGAGGCTGTGACCAGGACCGTACTAAGGACCTTTGACGCACGCACCCTGGTTAGCGGTTCTGCGTGTTTTCAGAAGTCGGCGACACGTGCCGACTACCAAGCACAAGTGGGCTCGGGCCGGTGAATCCAGAATACACACTGTAGTGAAATGTGGCTCAAACGTATGACGGGATGCCATCGGCCTATCACTGTCCTACGGATGGTGCACAAAGACGTGACAAACCATGTCGAAAGCGCGAAAAAGTTAAAAATATATTGCTCCTATTCCCCACTTATGTGCATCGTAGCTGTAGCTGTTAAATAGCGAAGTTATTGAACTGTGAAACTGTATGTCTCCTCAAATCTCTCTGAAAACATAAACAATTTTGGGGGCTTCATGCTTGCACATGGCCGCCTACTACAACTTAAGTGGTTATACAGCGATGTCTGTACTTAAACGTTTTGTTACCGTAACTAACAAAGTATGACTGTTCACTGGAAACAAATCACTGTTACAATTTCGATGGTAGCGTCAGGTCACAGAATATACAGATGTACAGGTAACAACTATTACTAATTTTTAATGGAATACTATCGTGCAAAATCGCAAACATAGTTTCCTGGCCTATGTCATTCAAAATCCAACCAAAGTAAATACAGTGTGAATTACGGGGGATATGATTAAATTATTTTTACGTATGTTATGCAGGATAGATAGGTGATGTGTCTTGCCTGCCTACTTCATGCAGATATCTGTGTAGTATATGTAACCACATCAGAGGAGTACTTGTGGAGAAGCCTGACACTCCTTCGGTTACTGAGGAGGGGTAGCAGATGTTACGAGGACAACAATCTGGATGACTAAGTGATTGTAGCGGACGTGTACCTCTAGCCTTATCATGGAAAACAGGTGTTCTTCGGTTCGTACAGTGAAATGTTAGATATCTTGATTAGGTAGTAAGAGAAAGCCACGCAGGAATGGCCGCGTGGTCTATGGCGTTATACCACCGATGGCACGGCCTATCCAGACCGAGGTTCAAGTTCTCCTCCTGACAAGGGTGTGCGCTTGTGTTGTCCTTAACGTAGGTTAGTCTGAGTAAGTTGTAAGTCCAGGGACCGATGTGCTGAACAATTTGGTCCTAAGGGACCAATATTTAAAAGTTTAAATGGGTAGCTTTATGTTAGGATAGGTTAAGTTGCTTGGTTGGGTTAGGGGGACTAAACTGCTAAGGTTATCAGTCCCCTGGTGGGAAGGGGAAGGAGTAAGGGTAGGGAAGGAGTGGAGGGGGAAAGGAAATGCAGTCCGGCAAGTAAAGAAGGGAGGAAGATTGCATTAGCTCGGGGCCCCGTTCGAGCCACGAAAGTACTCAGGAAAGAGTAATAAAGGGCGACTATAGGATGAACAACACGTCTGGTCAGGTGAGTACAAGATTATCAAGGTCAAATGAAAAAATCGTACTGACGTGTTTTACGGCCCACTATAGATTTGCTTGTAGTTTTATTTCGGTCAAAAATAATAACAATGTAAACAATAAAAAATTATGGGCGATACGATTACGACTCTACTATTGTGATAATATCTATGCACCCAACACATAATATTCTTTCTGACCGTATTTTAAGAAACAACCAAAATTATTTCATATTTGAGTTTAGCTTTAGCAAACACACTCTTGTTTTAAAACGTTTACCTCTATAAACTATTATTTTAATATCGCTCTCACAGTTTCATTATATTTTTCCATAAAAAGTATTATCACCTGTCTTGCATTGGTAGTTTGTTCAAAGTTTATTTTCTTTGCCTGTACTGGTTACGAATGGCTAAAGCCTGGAAGGAACATAGCGAACAAGTGACGTTCGGACGAGTAACTATAGCCTGGATGGAACACAGTGTATGTTTGGCAATCGGAAATCAGTCACGTTACATTCCTCGCTCGATACTCTCTTTTGCATACCCCAACTTTCTTTGATGATTTTCTTCTTATAACTCAAGCGCTGACATATCAAAGCAATGGCGCACTGAAAATTATCAAAAACACGTCGTTCTTAGGACAATCAATTATAATCTAATGTCTAAAAACGCCATGTTAGCAGTTAACGCCTGCCATTTATGGATTACTCTGGCAGCTGTTGCCGTAGCGTAATGGGCAACGAATTAGTTTGTGATGTACGAACATGTTAGACGGTGGTTCGAAATATGCTACAGTGCGTGGCTCAGCGCGTTCGATCAGAGGGTTGCCGGCGCGGTAGCTCCACGCCCTCTGTAACGAAAAAACTAATTGAACGTTGACACGATGATCAAAATAGAACAAAACAAACCAACGTCCACAAAGTACCTATCAGTCCGAGGAACGAATGAAAAGAGAGAGAGAGAAAAAAAAAAAGAATGAGGGTTTAAAGCCAATCAGCACATTGTTCAGAATATTCATTATTTCAGTATCCTCCTAGTTTACGTGCATATGATTCAGAAGACCATCGTTCAATTCGTTGTTAGGTATTTCACGGCATATTCACGAAATGGAACTAACGCGCATTTTAGAGGGAGCATTCTTACATTCTTATGGCATTTTTAGACACTAGATTGTCATTTATAGTACGAAGAACGACGTGTTTTTGTTACTTATTCAGTGGGCCATTGCTTTGAAATGACAACGCGTAAGTTTTGATAGGAAAATCATAAAATACAGGAAGCAAGATGGCGTATGCTAGAGAGAGTTCTGGGCGAGGAATGTCACTTCACATTTGACCTTGTCAAATCGGTGTTATTTTGCAAATATCTCTGAAACGATGCGAGATATGAAAAAAAGTAAGAGAGCAAAGTAGTAGATAATTTTCTCCTCTAAAACGTCGTTTGTTCAGTTATCGTGTCAGATGAACGTTTAAGTCATTATTTTCATTCAGTTTTTGAGCTGTCAAAAGGCGATCGCAAAACGCCCACTTTTTACTGTTACTTCAGTAACCTAAACTGGGCCAAAATTTCTGATGCAAAAGCAGATCTGATAATGAATATGAAAATAATAATATAGTTGAGTCATTACATACAGCATAATAAGCCGATTGTGATAACGAAGAGAAACGTAAATCCTAAATTTACTACAACAGTACAGGTATTTATGGCTACTACTTCCTTAGATGACGAACAGATTGAAATAACGTGCAATAGGAGAAACTATTCGGAGAGTTAAGACAGGTGAAAATGTAAAAATATTGGGAAACTCGAATACTATAGTCCGTAAAAGAAAAAAAAAATTAGTAGTCAAATATGGTCTATAGTTGGCGTCATGAAGGAAGGCGCTTCCGCGCATAGAGGCGGAGCGATAGGGAAGAGCGTCAACAGTTGAGACTGAGGAAGAAACGTAGCGTAACTTGCGGCCAGACACGCGACTAAAGAATGAATATTATTGGCTCCCAGTGCGGTAATGAAATGGGATTAGCAGAACGACTGAAAACTGGGCCGTCTTCCTACGTGACGCGGACTATAGATATTCACAAAGCATAATTTAATCTTCATTAATACTTGGTTTAAGAATCAGGATATAGGGTGGTGTACGTGAAGGAGAGCTAATGATATTACAGTAAGTAATGTTAAGAGACATATTTTTGAGGGTTATCTTATGAGGGAGAGACATTTTATTAACTTCTCTGTTTCCGTCTTTTATGAATTTTGTTAGGTGCTTGGAACACTAATATTCCCAGTATTTAGAACAGATAAGCAGTGCGACAGTAGTTGCAGGCGAGGCTACCGTTTCTAATGTCAGAGAAGGCACAAGAAGGACCATATGGCGATTTTAGTCTAAAGTGGGATGGGTTACTGCGCCGAAACATGACAAGTGCCGATGCTGTGGGCAACTGGTGACCCGCCAGTCGGATCCGGCCCGCGATTGGTTTCAAATCGGCCTGCGGAAGAAACTCTAGGGAGAGGCAGCGAGCTATGGTAAACCGCCGTAAATAAAGAAATAAAGTTCACGACGGGTAATACATGTAAACATATAAAAATCGGAAGAACACAAAACGAATTTTTCCTTAAAATACGGGTGTTTTGAGGCATAATTTCTCGGCGTGGAGTACCGGAGAAAGGGTCATTTCGGTACGTCACTCCATAATACGAGGCTAACCGCAAGACTGAATCCAGCGCGCAGGTCGCATAAGGTTGCCCAGGACTGCAGTGTATCCGATGTATCCGATGTAACGACCGGGAAGCACTGTATCTATGCCGCGAAGTTGGCAAAGTTCATTAATTTCTATTAAATAACAGGAGCCGTTGCTTCACAGGCAGACCTCAGAAGAAGTCTTTTGGTCGTCAGCACTGTTTAACAACAGTGTTAAATCCAATCACTGTACTAAACGAATGAGTAACGATAATGTGTACGAAGAGATACGAAGCATTACGAAATTTTACGAATTGTGTTAGAGTCTTGGCTGCTTGGCAGTCTAGTCAGTTGGCGATATGAGCTAATCTGTCATGCAGTCACCATGCTCTCGCAGATTCAAAATTCAAATGATTGTAATTATATGGGCCTAAAATATTCTCGTCATCGGTCCCTATGCTTAAAAACTAATTAAAGAAACTTATACTACGGACAACATACACTTATGCCTGAAGGAGAACACGAACTTCTGACGCGAGCGTCGATGCAATCCGTAACGTGCCGTTCCAGACTGCACGGGTATCCCGCGCAGCCTCACAAATTCTCTTAAATGTGAACCTTAGGGTAAAATTGGAAATATTATTTCTGTATTTCGGTGTCGTCAGAAATAAACGCATCGGAACTGTTGAAATCTATTACCAGGCGTGTACGTCGTTGCTGGCATGAGCATGTGGAACTGACAGCCGAAGTTTTTAAGTCTGATCTACAGTCGTGATACACCTCACAGTATCTTTAAGAAAATGCCAGAAAGCAAGTCTGAGGATAGCCCTAGGAACAACATTGATTTAAAATCAAATGTTCAAATGTTTGTTAAGCTTATGGGACTTAACTACGGGGTCATCAGCCCCTAAACTTACAAACTACTTATCATCTACCTTATACTAAGGACGGCACAAATATCCATGCCCGAGGGGGGATTCGAACCCCCGACCGTAGAGGCCGTGCAGACTGTGACTGGAGCGCCTCAGTCCCCTCGGCCACCGCGGCCGGCAACAACATTGATTTACTTTTGACAGGAATCAGTGCATTGCGTTTCGCCATAATAAATTATACCCCAGCCCTAACTAAAATGCACAGTGGAAACGCTAAGGAATGAAACGTCCAATACATAGGTGAAAGTGGGGTTAAATTATGAGGTACACGAAGGTTAAAATTTAAGTAGAACAATTATTTATTAATGAGTTCAGAATCACCCATGCAAGCCTACTAATTTTGTATTGCTGGTGCCTGTTTACGGTATCATTTAAATATAAAATGTGGGAGGAAAGGGAAGGATAACACACACAACACATTCAAGCTTGATGAACAGAAGGAATTAAACCCAACACACTACATTATACATGCAAGGCAAGGAAATCACTGCCGTTAGTCGTTACTAATGAATTTAACTCGGGCAAACCAAGAACGAAATTACAAATCAAACATTAAATGAAAAGAAAGTAGCACGAGGTTCACACATAATGTTTTACAAACTCCTGAAATTTTTAACTTAGTCGGATCAGCAAAGATACTGAAAAGTAAAATATTCGGAAAAGTTAAATGTTGCTAAATGGAATCCGAAAGTACTGAGCTGATGGCGCAGTTACCGGATCTTGAACACGCGGGTGCAACGTAGAAAGTACTCTGACATCACACGAAACCCTAAAATAAATTTATGAAATCGGCAAGAATATTAACACATCCACACGAAGTCACAATCATACGCACATTCATACTATAAACTAAATACGCAAACCATCTTGTAGTTGGTTGCTCTCCCACGGCCGGCCGCGGTTGCCGAGGTGACTGAGGCGCTCCAGTCACGGTCAGCGCGGCCACTACGGTCGGGGGTTCGAATCCCCCCTCGGGCATGGTTATTTGTGCCGTCCTAGTTCGTAAGTAGTTCATAAGTAGTTTGTAAGTTTAGGGACTGATGACCCCGTAGTTAAGTCCCATAAGCTTAACAAACATTTGAACATTTTTGCTCTCCCACCTCACATGTCTCATAGGAACAAAGGAAGTTCCCAGATAAATACATCAACATAAGAAAATAACATTCATTCCTGTATTAAATTAATAATGGATTATGATTTCACTAGAGCTGGAAAATAAAACCGCA
Source organism: Locusta migratoria (assembly GCA_026315105.1). NCBI lineage: Eukaryota > Metazoa > Arthropoda > Insecta > Orthoptera > Acrididae > Locusta > Locusta migratoria. The sequence goes on along the minus strand of CM048755.1, from coordinate 560,285,042 downwards.
CTGTCGTGTTTTACGGACCACTTTAGATTTGTTTGTAGTTTTATGAATTTTTGCAAACACTTCATACAAAAATTAAAAAAAAAATGTAAATAATAAAAAATTATGAAAAAATTATGGGCGATGTGATCACGACTCTACTATTGTGATAATATCTATGCACCCAACACGTAATATGCTTTCTGACCGTATTTTATTTAACTTTTATCTATTTAAACTATTATTTTACTATCTCTCCCCCATTTTCATTACCCTTTTCCGTTAAAATATCATCACCTGTCTTGCCTTGGCAATTTGCTCAAATTGTATTATCTTTGCCTATACTGGTTACGAATGAATATACCCTGTAAGGGACGTAGCGCCGGCCGCGGTGGCAACTGTAAGTCCAAGCTTGGAATGATCGCCTTGAGGACGTAGGACTATGGCTCAACATACTGAAAACCCATTACCTCACCACGGACTCAAATGTTCAAATGATTGTTAAGCTTAAGGGACTTAATCGCGGCCGGCCGCGGTGGCCGAGGAAACTAAGGCGCTCCAGTCACGGTCTGCACGGCCACTACGGTCGGGGGTTCGAATCCCCCCTTGGGCATGGATATTTGTGCCGTCCTAGTTCGTAAGTAGTTCATAAGTAGTTTGTAAGTTTAGGGACTGATGACCCCGTAGTTAAGTCCCATAGACTATACAAACATTTGAATATTTGCACGTAGCGTACATTTGCCGTTCGGACGAGTGACTTCAGACTGGATGGAACACGGCGTACATTTGGCGTTCCGAAATCAGTCACGTGACATTCCTCGCCCGAAACTCTACTTTGCATACGTCATCTTGCTTTCTGTATTTGATGATTTTCTTATTATGACTCAAGCGTTGTCATTTAAAAGCAATGGCGCACTGAAAATTATCAAAAACACGTCGTTCTTAGGACAATGAAAGTCTAAAAATGCCGTGTTAGCAGTTAAAGGTGTCATCGATGGTACGAGAATTACGGTTTATCTCGCAGCTGTTCGCCGTAGCTTAATGGGCGACGAACTTGTTTGTGATGTACGAACACGTTAGACGGTGGTTCGAAACTTGCTAGGGTGCGGTGGTTCAGCGCACTCGGTCAGAGAGTTGCCAGCATGGTAGCTAGACGCCCTCTGTAATGAAAAAAAAAACTGAGTGAACGACGAAACTATCGAAATAGAACAAAACATGCCAACTTCCACAATACACCGATCAAACTGAAAAACCAATGAAAAGAGAGAAAAAAAAGAGGATTCAACGCCATCTATAATAAAAAAACTGAGAAAAATTCTCATCGAACAACCCAAGACGAAGATGAACAAACGACCACAAAGCATCACTCTTCCTGAATACAAAAAATATAAAAAGAAAAAAAAAATATAGCCACCACTGACAATTTTTCCCCTCCTGCTTCATAACAGATTTTCCCACCCTCTTGTCAACTAAACACAACTATATACTGCAAGATTCCAAGTTGTTCAAAGGTAACAGCGCTTTCTCTGAAAAGTGCATTTGTTCTATTTCGGGAACATCCTATGAAAAACATACCAACGAATTGTAAACATAAACTAGGGGAAAAACAGGTAATTTGTAGCAATGTATACACTTTCCTTCCGTTTCTTTAAGGAACGACAGTTTCCACAGAAATCTTGGACTCCATTTATATATGAAACCACAAGTATCTCCACGTTGTTTAGAATATTCATTATCACAGTATCCTCCCTGTTTTTATGAAAATGCTGCTGAATACCATGTTCAATTCGTTGTTAAGTATTTCACAGCATGTTCACGAAGTTGAACAAACGCACATTTTAGAGGGAGCACTCTTTCATATGCACAATTCTAAACATTGCAAAACATAGCTCTTTTTAATATTGTTGCCAGAAACCCTTTTAGAAGCCAAGGCAGAAAAAAAAAGAATAGCAGCTACAGGTATCGAACTACCGACCATGTGCATCACAACACAACGCGCAGCACACTACAATATATATATATATATATAAAGAGGTGAGCCGTAGTGTTGCCTCCGGCATAGGTAGAAACGTCCAAGCGTGTCTTCTCGTTGATTGTTAAGTTCCGTTATCTTCTCATGGCTTAGACGTTCCAGCTGCGAGGCGGGTCATGAAAGGCACTCCGTAAGAAGTTGGAAAAATATTGCTGGTACTTTGGGTTACGGGTTAGGACGCAGTGTCGTTCATTAAGAAAGTTCCAATATCGAAGTACTGACTTCTGGCCAGAATCAAAGAGGAATCGGATCGTGTGGCCATGAATCCAATTTACCGAGTGAGTTTTGGTGGTGGGGTAGAAAGTCTCCCCCGGAAATAAGAGCATGTTGATGTCGATCTGGGCGGGTGTTTGGTGTGTAAGGAACGCCAAAATTCGCCGCGCGAGCGTCCAGACATCGTTTGCCTGACCAAAGTGGAACCTGTGGCCGTATGTGTCGTCCATTCCGCAGTGAATGCAGAGGAGCGAATCGGCGAGATGGATCCGAAGCAGGCGATGTCGATTAACTTGTTTTCCATTCACAGTGAGATACCAAGCTGACTGGAAGTCTGATTCGGGAAAACGATCGTAAACAGGTTTCGATATGTGCCGCCACATATACTGTGTATGCTGAATTTCGATTGGGTTGGATGGTCGACACTGTTGTAGCAGATCATATACTGTTTTCGACTGAGACAATCGAGCAAGTGGTAAAGATTTGTATACATAACTAAGGTCCAGGAAGAAACATCGGATATGATGGAAGTCGACTAGAATGGCTGCAATCGTATCTGGGGCTACCAAAGAGTACGGGGCAAAGGCATTGAATAGGATACCGGTTAGACTCAGTGGGCAACGACTCCATATTTGTAATTAGGAGCTGACGTAGAGCGCCCCGACTCTGGTCGGCACATGTGTTCGTCCCACCCAACCACGTTCCCGCGGGAGTGCAAGGGCGTCGTATTGCACTTTGAATATCAATCCGGAGCTGACGTTGGTGCCTATTGCAGCCAATATACGCCGGGCCAGGAGAGTTGGGATCGGTAGCACTTGAGCCACATGGGGTATGCGAGAGGGGTGATAGATGTTCGCATATTGTGTACGTTAAGCTATGTCGAGGGATAGTAGCCGATGATCTGCCAGACGTGCCCTGATTTTCTGAAGCAATCGCCTACCGTTGATCGCTGCTGAGCGGCGGAGATCGTTCTCAGTGCGTAGATAGAGGACTAGGTCATCAGCGTAGGCTCTACAACAGAAGCTGTTCCCATATAAACTCATGTGCGTGGAGCAATGGTTCTAAAGCAATGGCGTATAATGTAGTTGAAAGTGGGCAACCTTTTCGGACGGATCGTGTTATTACCAAAGGTGGGGTGAAGCGACAGTTGTACATGGCCGGCCGCGGTGGCCGAGGAGACTGAGGCGCTCCAGTCACGGTCTGCACGGCCACTACGGTCGGGGGATCGAATTCCCCCTCTGGCACGGATATTTGTGCCGTCCTAGTTCGTAAGTAGTTCATAAGTAGTTTGTAAGTTTAGGGACTGATGACCCCGTAGTTAAGTCCCTTAAGCTTAACAAACATTTGAACATTTTTGAGTTGTACATGATTTTGGAGGTCGCGCCGTTCAGAAGGCGCATAACTACTGCGACAATGCCGCCAAGGAAACCCATGTGCTGGAGAACTGTCTGCAATGAGGAGTGATCAACACGGTCGAAGGCGTGGCTAAAGTCAAATGAAGCCAGGGCACCAGGAAGACGTTGATATCGGGCAAGTGCTATCATCTGCCGATAACGGCAAAGAGCTGTATGGATACTGGTGTCTTCTTCTAAGGACATTTGGTCGCCGGATGTGGCGTACCGTGCAAATTTCTTGAGTCGCGACGCCTACAACCTGTAAATATTTTCATATCGCTGTTAAGCAGAGTTATAGGAGGATAATCTTGTATTCTGGATGACTCATTCGGTTTGTGTATAGGAATAATTATGCCATCAAGGAAGGTTTTAGGGACCGCAGTCGCCGGAGACATTAGTTCTTGAGCAATCGTCGACCTTGTAGGTGCTAACAAATAGTCAAAACTTTTATAAAATTCAACGGGAACACCGTCGGGTCCAGAAGACCTATTGTTATGACCCATTTTAATTGCTTCTACTACATCATCCGTGGTCACGTTTTCCCGGAGATCACGTGCCACCTCCACTGGGAGAGTACTCGGATTAAGTTGTGCGGCTTCTGCAATCAGTTAAGGCGAATGCGGCACAGCTTCGTATAGTCTTGTGAAATGGGCATGTGACACTTGACCGATGGCGTGTTGGGCATCGTGCCGGTGATCGTCCGCGTCGATGTGGACGTGTATCAGAGCCCGGCGTCGTCTTTGTCCTTCCTGGAGGAGATGGTACCTCGACGGATGTTCTTCACCTATTCCATCATTTGTACGGGATCGGACTACAGTCCCTTCCAGGTGGCTGTGCATTAGCAAGGAGATTTGGGCCTTTGTTCGGTGAACCATCGTCTGCCTGGCTGGTGAGAAAGGCATCGTCACACATTCTCGAAGAATGGAGTAATAGAAATTTAAAGTCCTGGTTCGCCATGCCTTGACGTCTCGGCCGTAATTCATCAAAGACTTGCAAAATAGGGCGGGGTTATAGGCATTAAGACGGCGTAAACACTGTGACCATGCATTTTCGATCAAATGTCGACAATCTGGAGGGGTCAGGTGAGACACATTTAGTTTCCACAGGCCACGATTATGACACACACGCTGTCGGACAAGACTAACGTCGCAGATATATGCCTCATGATCTGAAATGGCTAAGGGCCAGACTTCCACGTGACGGGTACCATATGCGAGATGGCGGGTGAGGTTTATGCGATCTAGGGAGCTCGAGAACTGGGCACTGTAAAACGTAAAGCCCGGGCGAGTTCCGTAGATCTTCGTCCAGGTGTCAACAAGTTGTAGTCGGTCGATGACCACAGAGAGAGCCGCACAAGGTGAATGTTGTGGCAGTTGGTCGGTGGGCTCTTGTGTCGAGTTGTAATCCCCGACAAATACCAAGTAATCCTGTGGACCCGTGAATAGCGGCGTGACATCCTCGGCGAAGAATGTATTGCGGTCTCGACGGTGGCTGAAGCCGGATGGTGCATAGGTGTTAATGATACGCACGCCAAATACAGTAAGAGCCATTCCCCGAGCAGTGTTTAGGTAAACAGCGTCCTCTGCTGGAAGCCCGTTGCGTAGGAGGATGGCGACGCCGCTGCCGGTGTCGGAGGCGTGCGAAACATAGCCAATGTACGCGGTGGGGATGAGAAAATCAGCGACAAACAGCTTCTGTAGGAGCGCAATATCAACATCACTTGAGTAGATGGTGTCTCGAAACATCGCCAGTTTGTGTGGAGCGCGAATGGTGGCCATATTCATCGTGGCGATACGATACTGCTGCGAATGGACACTTGCGAGTTTTACAGAAGGCGTTGCCGCAATTCTTAGTTGGATACCAAATCTGGTGCCTCCATGGGTTGCACCCGATCGGCCACGTTGGCTGTCTGATCCGTTCCTTCGCCAACATCGTCGGCCCATGATGTGGATGTCGATGACATGTGATGGCGTTGTTCTTCTGTTACGGATGAGGTGAATGCTCCAACCTATGCTGTGAGGGAGAGGTCGTTCGTAGGTGCTGACTTCAATGAGTGTATGTCCTGAGGTATGTGAGTCATCGTAAGACTGTCCGTGGTGGCAGTATCATTCTGCTGCTGGTCGGAAAATGGTAGGTCACTGTCAGACATTCGTTCGTTACCTGAAAAGGTCATACGATGGAGGCCGTCAGTGAAGGGTGTTCGACGGCGTTTCTTACGCCTCCGAAGTGACCGCTGTTTTCGGATATGTTGTTCTGAGTGGCCTTCCTGACCACAACCTGCACATGTTCGTGGCTGGCCGTCGTACATAACGATGGCCCATACACCACAAATCATCAGGTACGACGCATGGAACGTGTTTCGTCAGCGCAATCTGTATCTCACGAACACCATTTAATACTTGGTAGGTCGTAAAAGTTTGCCCCTTTACTGCGAAGTGACCCACGACGTTACCATACGGTTGGAAAGCTGCAATGACCGTTTCTTGAGGTACTTCAAGCAGGAGCTCAAACACTCGCAGGGTTCGAAAGCCGAATTCTACATGCTCCACCGGGTCTGCACCTGTGTGCCCATCAGAGTGGTTGAATTTCAGTCCGGTGTTATGTTGTTTGACATTTTCAATCTATAGCGCTTCCGTCGTCATCTTAATATAGACGATGCTTCCTGTAATTGAAAAGTGTATTCCGATCACGTCTTCTGGGTTCAAACGAAGATCTCGAATGAACGGTTCGACTTCAAAAGCTTTTTGTCGTGGATGTTCAGCCTGAAACGTTACTTTGATCGGCTCACGGCGGTCAGCATGCGCCATGAGGTACTTTACTGCGGGACTCAATACACACGAATACTGCGACGCGGAAGTAAATAACCCCAGAGTGGAGCGTTAAGCGGCGCGCGGCGCAGGCCCACACGCTAGTGCGACCGAAGTCCACCTGATAATTTTTTGCCGGTTGAATGCACACTACACTACGGCCGACAGTTACGAAATCTTTTCTTAATTCTCGTACTATTTCTGGCAGTTGTAAACTGCTAATATTGCATTTTACTCACTAGATTATAATTTATAGTACTAAGAACGACGTGTCTTTGTTACTTCTTCAGTGCGCCATTGTTTTGAAATGACACTGCGTAAGTTGTAATACGAATATCATAAAATACGGCAAGCAAGATAGCGTATGCCAGAGAGAGTTCTAGGCGAGGAATGTCACGTGACATCTCCGAACGCCTGGCTTACGTAAAATCAAGTGACGGTTTCAAATAGCCGTTATTTTTGCAAATATCTCTGTAACGGTGCGAGTTATAAACAAAATGTAAGAGACAAAGTTGTAGAGACTAATCTTCTCTACAAATTCGGTTATTCAATTATTGTGTCAGACGAACGGTTTATTCGCAATTAAAATTAAATTGCAAACGGATTATTTTAGTGTTAGTAACGTATTTGTTGTCCCAACTATTTTAAAAAGGGTGGTTCTGGTCTCTGTCGGCCAACTATTATGAATGTAAAATTTAGTGCTGATCGGTTGAACGTTTCGACTTAAAAAGTGGGAGCACGTTACGGACAGACAACCAGACAGACGGACAGACAGACATCGCAAAATCGCCGTTATTTTTGCATATATCTCTGAAACGATACGTGATGTGGAAAAAAACATGATAGAGCAAAATTGTAGATAATTTTCTCCTCCACAAATTCGGCTATTCAGTTTTCGTGTCAGATGAATGGTTAAGCCGTTATTTTCTTTTAAATTTCGAGCTGCCACAAGACGATCGCAAAGGCCCACTTTTAGTGTTACTACCGTAACTACAGTTAGAGAATCTCAGCTATTCTGAAGCCTTACACAGTTTTAGACCTCACGTAAGTGACTCAAATCCCGCTAGCAAAATGATGTTAACCATCCAGTGGTCAGCGGCCGAGTGCCCTCTCCTGGACTGCAGCCAGCGAACCACCTATCGCTACCCGAAGTGACCAGAGGGGTCCCGTTTAACACCAACTTAACGATCTGCGACTGACAAAAGCCTCTGATGGCACCCTCCCTGCCTTCGTTAAGTTACCCAACGTTGGTCAAACTGTAGCTTCAGCAGACTGAAGCTCTATTCTACCAAACATTATTGTAAATCCATAGCAGACAGACACAGTCACTCACACTTTCATGCAAGACGGTGTTGATTGGAATTAACATAGTGATATAAGTTTGACATATTATAGAATAAAGATGCAGAACGAAATATTGAATCATATATAAAGGATAAACATCTATGAATCTAATTAAAATTGATGCAACACACGTGTTGTCTGCATCATGAGGTGGAAAATGGTAAATTATAAATGTTTCTTCTCAGTCTGTAACATTAATGTACCAGTATATATTTTTTCGAATTATATAATACTTTTTTCTGGTGTAATTGAGTTTCTAAGGCATTTGAGCTATCGATGGTAAAATATTTGTATTAACTGTGATGTATGTGTTACTTTATAATTTATTTATCGGCAAAAACTTTATTTTCCTTGTGTTGGTTATATAGCGATTTTGTAAACAGGTGAAATCTGATCCAAACGCAGGGAATATAGCAGGAAATGTTAAATATAGAACCTTTAGTACGGGAGGCAGCGAATTGGAGGCTTTAGTCAATAACAAAAGTTTCCAGAATTGGTCTCGGATGCTGGTGGTGTATCCATTTGAATGTGGCATTGGAAATCGGGACAGAATACAGAACTGAACGACGCCAAGAGTAAAATTTTGTTCCCTACAGCAAGAGCTACACTTAGCAACGGCCTACCACAAGTTGTGCAATCATGCAACTGCTCGACTCCAGCAAGGGATATCCAGAAACGTTACGTACTTAGAATTGTAATGCGAATGGATCAGATTAACTGTGATAATTTTGCTAATAATTATTCTGTTAAACTAAAATTGTGTTGTAACCGTGACTTATACCTTGTCATGTTTCTTTCCAAATATTTATATATTCGAGTGTCCAAAATTGTTAAATACTGAAAGTGAAAGATTTAAATGATTTCGCTTGATTTTGAGACATATAAGTGAAGTTCAGTAAAAACGAGTGCATAGTGTCATTTAGTAGTTCAAGGTTGCATTTTTATGTTAAAAAGTAAATTCGGTGAGAAAGCAAGAAATAATAAATTAGTCAAATCAGTAGTAAACAAATTAAAAATACAAAGAATAACCACTAAATATTTGCCAATTATAGTTAGCTGTTTGAAGCCAATAGTACAGTATACATGTTAATGAAAAACCTTCCTATAATATTAATATTTACTAGAAAATCATAAACATATATTAATGTATATGTTAGAATAGTTGGTGATACTAAGAACGATAAAGAAAAATAATTCTTATACTATAACAGTTTTAGGGCCGCCATTATACCCATAGAAAATTCAATATAAACATTTCAAAAAAATTATTTATATAATACCGGATCAAACAGTAGGTCATCAGAAAGTTGAGGTATATTATTTTGTGTATTTTATGTTTGTTATACAAAAAGTGTTTGAAGTATGGGAACATATACCCAAAAATTCATTGCGGATAATGAAGTAATAGTAGGGTGTACACAATACACTGTGATATAAGAAAGTAATCTACTACTTTGGTCTGCCTTGTAGGTAATATTTTTGTCCATGCAAAGTCTCAGAAATTTAAGTAGTCGTTAACGTAACATTTTCTGCTTGTCTGTGTAAAGTTTCGTTGAAGCAATAATAATAACAGGTTTGATTTACTTTTGGTTATTAATTTTAACAGTTTAATGGCTAACAAACGGACTGTGTATTACAGGTTATGCAGGTCCTGCTCTTTATCTGTTCATAAATTCAGAAATAATATGCCTGCGGGATATGCCTTGTCTGTAAATAAACACACGGTTCAATTTAAAAATTCCCACCATGGTTGGTGGCCCTGCATATCTTAGTGTTTTGCACGGTAAATTTGAATATGCAGATCTGGCGACAGATCAGAGTAAGGTTACAAGTCTCCTGCCAGCTGAAGTTACAACACTGCACCGAAAGTAAACAGTGCCAATGTTAATACAAGTAGCCATGGAAGAAGACAATACTGCCTCTGAACGGCACATAGAGAGACGTTTCACTGTGTATCCCGGACTTTATTTTGTGAAAATACCCACAATGCCTTAGTACATTTTCAACTTTCCAGCTTTACACTGTCTCTAGAAATCTAATGCACTACGAGAGCTGCATGGGACAACGACATCAATAAATAGCTTCACTACATAAACGTAGGAAGCATTTTTGTGTTGGCTTAATATTTTCGAGTCCCAAATGTGAATGCTTCCATGGCGTAAAAACATTGAAGATGGCTCAGGACAGCAAAGAGAGTTTGCTATTTAGAGACCATATTTTAAATTTCAAACATTTTCAGGAGCATGATCTGTCAACGTAACTTATTGTTTATAAACTGCATTTTACAAATCGAAAAATGTATGGAAAGGTAAGAATTTAAGAAAATGGGACCGGGTTGAATTGTAAGACGAGGATTTTGCTCTGAAAGATGAAGTTGTGAACGCAGAAGAGTGTCACATAGGCGAAAACAACGCCCCAGTAAAACTCCTTGCATAACACACCTTTCTGTTACATTTATAAGGTATACGAGATAAAAACGCGGATACAAAGTTATAAGTTATACAGAAATCAGGCGGAAGTTACAACAGATGACAGATTCAATATAGATTTTGCATGATGTCGCTGACATTGTAATTCTTGCAGACGCAGAAAAATACCGGGAAGCAAAGGAACGGAGTTGACACGCCTTATAACTTTTTTACAAGATACACATCATCAAACGTGAGAATGGTAAATGAGGTTCGCTATTTAGATTGCTGAAGATTGGAGGATGTAAAATAATAAACATTTCAGATAAGATTGGAATAAAATAAGTTGTATATATGTGATATCTGTTCTTTCGGACACATGTATTATAGATAACATTTTTTCGCTTCCAGTGAAGTCTCATTTTACTGTCACACACAGTTTGAAACACACGAAGTTAATCATCAGATTCAACACCTTTTAGAATATTATATATTGTAAATAACAAATTTTTTTACTGTAATTTGAATAATTACTTGAGATATTTCCACAGACAGCCAATTTTTTACTGCTCTATTTGCCTTAATAAAAGTGAAATGGTGCTGACTAGCTTCTGTGCGCAAACTGTATATAATATGATTCATATATCGTTCATGTAACACTCAAACAGTTTCATACTAGTTAATAAATTATGCGGAATTCTTATACCTACCATTTTCTGATTGAGCAAAAATTCACACCTGATAAGAAATTTCAGGGAAGTCCCTTTCCACCACTTACAGATCTGGCAGGGTGGTGGATTATAAGGTGGAGCTTCAACTACTATGTGATGCGACTGCCCTTTCAATGACTCATGTGCACCAGAAGACATTAACTCTCGTATTTTTTCCCTGCATCTTTGCTCACAATTTCGTTCGTTGTGTATGCTACATACATATCCTTCCTACACTCTCATCTTCAATTTGCTCTGCCCACTTTCTGTCCATCCCCTTCTCCTGTCTCTATCCATCTCTTTCCCCCTCTCTCTATGCCCATCTATCCTGACCCATCGTTTTGTTCATCTCCTCCTCCCCTTCTCTGTGTCCATCCCCTCCTCTCCATATAACGATCCATGTTCTTGTCACTCCTCTCTCTGCTTAACAAGTCTTCCGTATTATATGGGCCCTGCAATGCGTGTCGATAGTACCCGCACAGCAAACATGGCGTACAAAACAGCTTATATGGGAGGGGCTGGGAAATTGTTGTGTGCTTCGTTAGAAGTTGCATGCAAGGAAGAGCCGTAAGGCAGGCCGATACTATTCCCACCAAACCCGCCAATCAAACAGAGCATACTATAAGCTTTGGGATGGACGAAACACTTTTTCCTGTAATAAGGCAGATTCCGCCACATTTCTGAAGTCTATCAATCTGTCTTTTGTTGTACATGATTATCGGTTACATTCGTTAGCACGTTTTTGAAGCAACCACATTAACCTAGTTCCTGTAATGTAGATTTGCCTTGCATTCAGTACTCCAGAATTTGGAAGCAGCTACCATTTAATAACTCAATCAATCTGTGGAGAATCTGTAAACAGCTATGACCTAGTATCCATTCCCCTAGCAGTCGTGAATGTTCATAAGTGAAATGTTCAAATGTTTGTTAAGCTTATGGGACTTAACTACGGGGTCATCAGTCCCTAAACTTACAAACTACTTATGAACTACTTACGAACTAGGACGGCACAAATATCCATGCCCGGAGGGGGATTCGAACCCCCATCCGTAGTGGCCGTGTTGACTGTGACTGGAGCGCCTCAGTCACCTCGGCCACCGCGGCCGGCTCATAAATGAAAGCACGGCAGTGGCTTGTACACAATCAAAGACGAAGAAGAAGAAGAAGAAGAAGAAAGAAGATAACTGAAGGCTCTCGGTAGGATTAACTTTGTGATCATCGCCATCAACTTTGACATTAACCTAGTAATAATAGAGTATTTGTGTCAAGTGAGTGATTTGGCACCAAAATGCATAAAATCAGATGTAATGAATGATATTGCTGTCCCAGTTGCAATTAGAAGTTAAATATGTACTGTCGATGAGCCGCAAACAAGATATTTTGTAGAAAATAAAACTTCCTTTGATAAATGCCAGTGCGTTACTAATTAAAGCCTGCTTTGACGGCACAGGATGAGAAAACGGTTCGTAAACACGGAGAGCGGCAAGTGTAACCCAGAGAAATGTACACTGCTCCAAGCGACAGTGCGAGGGGGCAGAAAACTACTGCATCAACTCTTTGACCGTAGAACAGTACCGACTTGAGACAACTAGGATGCGTGTAGTAATTATTCCATTTACTGACATAAGAATGCACTTCACGTTCAAACCTCTACACACAGAAGCTAGATGTGTCAGCAATGGGTGCTGACAGGCTCAGATATGAATAAACGTGGAGTCCACCGTGCGGTAGGAAACCAAAATACGGGACACATGTGGGTACGGATAGCGCGGCCGCTAGAGCCGGAGTTTCGAGTCATCTCTCGGGTATTCGGCAATCCCATTATCTAGAATATATCAAGTTAGTTTCTAATACATAAAATAACAAAACTTACTGGCATACAAAAGCCAAATAAATTGATATCTTAATGAAAGAAATGGTTGTCACACGCAAACAAGTAGGAAAGACAGTTATTATTTCTTAAGAAGTATACTTATTTCTCACTCAACTATATTTTGCACAATAACGTATGCCATTTTGGGGTTCGGTATTTTAATATAGATTTTCATAATATACAACTCATCACGTATTCTGCAAATGAGTTCTTGTTATAATTATTTCCTTTGCACACTAAATATGTTGTTTTTTCGCAGTCTATAAAATATTTGTGGTGGAGAACATTCTTTCTGCAGCAACATTATGGCCAGGTGGAGCTAACACAAACCTAGTAATGAGCTACAGTTTTTTCCACCAGATATCATAAGTTGTAAGTAAGTTGAAAATGAGAGGCCAGATTTTTCCGACTCACTTCGCAGTTCTCAATTAATAAATTTTTGCTTCACATGTAACTGTTTTTATCACTGTTAACTGATCGTAACTTCTTTCTTTCAAAATATTTTCACCAAACTCAAGTTTCAAGACATTCCTGAACAGACTTCCAAAGAACAGGATACTTCAGCTGAATCCAGTCATTTGTTTTCTGTAGATGAAATTTATAAATCCATTTCGCGATATAATCAGTTAACGACTTGTAAAATCAGCTTAAAACGTACCAGAAATCAAACTCTTTCTTCACGCCTTCTTCGAGCAATGATCTGATTAATGAATCAGTGTTTTTTTTTATAGTTGGAGGAGCTGCACATCTTATGTGAAAGCATTACGTAGTACCAACCAAAGAAATTAAAAAACAGTATCTTATTAACTTTGAGATAAAGACTATTTTCTTTATTGTTTGATTATTCCCCATTTGTTCTCCATTTGGCTACACGGTACATTATTTGAAGACACCGTATTTCAAAATACATATGACGGTTAGTAGAAAAAGATACAATATAAGTCTCGTGTTTATATTATCGAGACAACGGGACACTAAGGTTAAATGCGCGACGATCCCGTAAATACGGAACATCTGGTCACCGCTAGTATAAACGTGAACTGCTAACCACTCAGTCTCAGAGTGTGCGTTTTACAACTGCACATACGATACCGACTGAAGACCAACTACGCCAATTTGGAAGTTGTTTTGGTGACAAACTGCAACCAGCTACCCATTACGGGGCCGCAGCCAGCCAGCTGCGACACTTTCGATTCTCCGAGCTGCACTCCTACGGGCCGCCACTGAAGCAGGAGACCAGGCAGACCTACAGCAAGAAAAGAACCGACCTGCTTCGATTTCGGAGCTAGGCATCTCCGTCGTCGCCTCCGAGCTGACCTAATAAGGGACACCTTTGACCTCGAACGATCGGAACCGCACGAAACTGTTCTTAGAATAAGAAGCAATCGTAAACAAAGCAGTGGTGCGCATTATTTCCATCCAAAACTCCGCACGTGTCTGCTAGTGCCACTAAATGGTGGCATAATGTAGCTGCACTAACCAGTGCTCCAGTTGTGTGTGTGGCATAGCTGCAGTTCGTATTTGCCTCTGGGAGTATTAGCAAGCGAGGTACTGTGTAAACTGTGTACAGCGCAGTGATGTTATGAAGGGAATTAATCTTACGCATGTGGTCCAAATTTTTGGGTCGAAGTTACGACATGCTGAATGTGTAAATGACTTCGGGGCTGAGGATATGGAGTACGCGGATATAATGTATAAAATAATTATTCAGAAATATAATGGCGACGACACAGAAATACACGAAGTTACGCTGCATTTGAAAGATAGGAGGAAGCTAGGGTGTCATATTGACATACCAACATCATCATTTGAAATGTAATTAGTATGTCTTTTGATATTGGTCTGCGTGAATGCGAAAGTGATTTGGAATGTGATAACGTCGCTTTATTGAGGTGTACGCATTGCTCTCTCCCACTTTCTTTTAACCACTTCATTGAAATCCAGCATCTGCACTTACAGGACAATTATAAGCACTTTCTAATGTGTTGCTTTGCTGGATATGTGCGTTTTGCGCTATTGTAAGTACTGTAGGCCCAGAGTTTTTGGCGCTGCTGATTGAATATGTAATGATACACTGACGCCATTAATTACATATAATTTCCATCGTATGGTATTGATGTATTGTTACTTTGTTTCTCTGTGTTAAATTGTTACTTGAGGTACAATGCAAGTCTTTGCATGGAAATTATGCAAACAACTCTTTTGTTTACGATTGCTTGTTATTCCATGCATGGTTTCGTGCAGTTCGAGGTCAACCGTATGCTTTGTAAATACCGTCCTTTTGAGTGTACGGTGGGACCGTTTCCGACCTGCCCTTCGTTAACTGGGTGATCTGTACGGCTACACGAGATCGGGGCAACGAGGAGCATGCAGTGAGACGGAAGCGTATCTGATCGCATTTACAGTCTGCGACAGCGCTGAGGGCCAGGAGGCTGGCCGTCGTTTCATTCACCGCACCCGCCAAGGCTGCTCATATCACTGCTCGCGGAATACGAGCACAGCCGACGCGCCACTCGGCCGCTGAGGCAACTGCCGTGGGGGAGTGGGGGGGGGGGGGGGGGCAATAAACCCACTGCGCGCTACTGTGCGCTCTTCGGCTGGGCGCACACTTGACGCTGCATAGCAGAGCAGAGGCAGAGGAGAGGCGAAGGGCGTCTGCAGATGAGCACATACATCAAACAGCACAGGCAGTGCTGCGTGCTGCTCACTGAACACGGGACGTGCTGCGTGTCCACTACAAACGTCTCGATGCAATGAGATTTAATTACTGAGTCCCTTCAATACTCAATTATTTTAATTTACATGTATGTACAACAGAGTGTCCGTGTGTTTTCTGGTAAAGTGCGTATAAGAGCAATAAAACGTCTGTTGAGCAACAGGCAGAAGTGATGAATATATGGCGAACTTGTGTAGTCTATGGAAGTTCATTAGAAGCTACTCAGCTGTTCTGACTAAGCAGACGACACCTCAGAGTGGCTCTGATACTGAATGAAATTCTAAAAGTAGTATAGAATTCAGCTTGAGGAATATTGACAATAAATATTACTAGATTTCTAGATCATTCATCATCTATGGTGTAGCATTTGGTGCTGAACTCCACCAACGAGCGGACAGTTTGTTTCAAATAATGGAAGATGGCCACTGATGGTAAAGAAAATCATTGAGCATTCCTCGTGGCTTTGCCGAGCTGATCATTCAGAAGTAACAGGAATTTCAGCTTAAATAATTCTTTCATCTTTGTCACAAAGTTTACTGAAACCAGGGACTATAGAACAAAAAGTACACTGTCAGGACCTTCAGCTTATGAATCTCGGTGTCATTTCATTTCAGTAAGTTGTTCATTTCCAGCTTAGCAGGTTGGCAGCACAGGAAGAAGAAAAACACGAGGCAGCTTCGCACTCGGCACAGCAGGCGCCAACAGCCGCGCGTATGCCGAGTAGCTGCTGACAACTACGCGTCAAACGCATCTCACATATTTTGCCGAGAGTGGAAAGAGGTATAGCTCTCCTTCCACCGTTAATAACAAATTTGATTTGTTAGCTCTACTTTTTATGCAGTAATGTACGATGTTAAATGCACCAAACGCAAACTGGTCAGCGACTACATTTTCCACCTTACACTCTTAAAATATGCGCTGCGTTGTATTTTAGTTCTTATTATAACAAGAACTATGGACATTAACTACAAGAAAACCACTCCTCTATCATGCAGTGATCTTTGGCTATAAGATAAAAAAAGAATTTATTTTTCTACCGAATAGTTTCTGTAAAACCGATTGAGGAATCTGCATTGGCACAGAAAACGCACAAATCCCAAATAGTATTATTTTCCGCAAAAGTTAATGTCTTAGAGAGAAACTAATTACAAATAAGAATGTAGTTTATATTCATCTACATAAAAGAAATCGAAGCATATTGGATGACATGACATTTCACTTTTCGCCAGAGGTAGAACAGAGGTGCAGGTTGACTCTGTGTGGCATTTTTGGCCATTAGACCCTAGCTGGGATCGAATTCGACCTGACTGGTGTAAGTCGTTTAGGTGACGCCACTTAGGCGACTTGCACGTCGACGATGATGATGAAATGATGAAGAGGACTACACTAGACCCAGTCCCTGTGTGGAGAAAATCCCAAACTGACCGGGAATCGAACCCAGGACCCCTGTGTGGGAACCCACCAAAGTGTTCACTAGGTACGGAGGCAGACAGAGGTCTGCCCCATCAAAAGCTGGCCCACTACCTCAGCTGCATAAAGTGTGTGCTGTCCCATTGGAAAGCACCCTTTATAAACTACTGGCCGCCTGTCCTCTGCATCTGCTCTGGCTGTGCTGCGTGAAGTGTGCGCTGGGCCCGGTGCACACTTGCTGCAGCACAGGCAGAGCAGCAGAGGCAGAGGAGAGGCACAGGGCCTCTGCTGGCCAGCGCACACCTCACGCAGCAGAGGCACAGCACAGGCAGAGCAAAGTAGCGTACAGCGCTCTTGTAACACAGCATAAGCCACATGTCCACTGCAAACCTCTCGATGCAGTTAGACTTAAATTCTAAGTCTCGTAAAAATCAACTAATTTAATTTAATTTGTGTGTGTCTGTGTGTCTTCCGGTTAAGTGCGTCATGTATGAGCAGTGAAAGGTCTCTGTTGATCAACAGGCAAAAGTGATGAATATATGGTGAACTTGAGCAGTCTGTGGAAGTTTTTTATCAGCTATTCAGGGAACGCTTCTGACTAAACAGGTGGCAGTTCAAAGTAATTCATATGCTGATAGAGAAGCAATGTAGCTTGTGAGACGTCACATCTACTAAAGTAAAATTGGGATATGTTTTATATATGTAATTAAAATCAATTTTGATTTCTTTCATTTCTTTTATAATTAAGATAAACAAGTGTCACTGTAAATTCAACAGTTTAAAGAACCTTTATACACATGACATATTTAATCATGAATGTAGTACAATTTGTAAGATCTATAACACCTTTCTTCTCAGTGACACCTGCTGGCTTTTAACAGGCCTGTGTTGCTCGCGCTGGTCGGACGTGGCTGTGGTGCGCTCCGCGACTCTCGCCACTTTCGAAGGGTAAAGTGTACAAATACGTTTCAGAACATCGCGTGTGTGTTCGGAAAGACTTCCTTGTGTCGTGTGTGGAATTGCAAGGTGAAAGATTCGGAATCCAGCTGTAAAACCGTGCGAAAAGTGTTTGGCGCAGGTGCGCAGCAGACCGCTGCAGACTGCTGTACCATATGTTACCGCTAAAAACTGGTTTCTTGTGCTTTTCTTCCAAAGGAAAGACACTCGTGTGACATTTTAAGGTGAACTATAACGCCTTACGTAGGAATAAGTGACCTTTCTCCAGAGCGTAACGGTACTATAATACTTCATTAGCAGTGATATATTACAAGGATAAGTTCTGTAGTAAACATAGCGTGTGAAGCACATAGTGAGGTAGAACAGAGTATTTTAGGCATAACTGTTTTCATCACATGGGCACAAGACCGATAATAACAAGTAAACATTGGTATAGTGTTAGTGTATGAACCATATGTTAGGCTTTTTCTTAAAGTAGGAAAGTGGCACAAATGAACCAATACTGTTAACTTTAAGGCCATAGTGAACGCTACGTTCCATAGTGATTTTGGACATATCGAATAATTACTTTTGGTGTTACACTACAGTAACGCAATAGACTGAGAACTGCTAAGTCCGCTAAGTGGGCCAGTGCGCGGCGCGTCGTTGCTGGGTGCGAGGCATCGCGGCTCAGCCGCTAGAGGATGGGCGTGTTGTGTTGCTACGCCAAACATCACTACATTATGTTGAAATGGTTTTATTTTAGATATTTCCCCTACTTATTGTTATAATAAGAACTAAAGTTCAGCTCCGTATTATAAAGAGGTTGCAGTGAAAAATGTAGTCGCTGGCAAGTTTGCGTTTGGTGCGTATTATACCTTTCATTGCGGCGCAAGAAATATAGCTAACATATCAAAATTGTTGTTAACGGTAGAATGAGAGCTATACTTCTTTCCATTCTCGAGAAAATACGTGAGACATGCTTGACGCGACGCAGACAGCAGCTACGCGACACACGGGCGGCTCTATAGCCTGCTGTGCCGAGTGCGGAGCTGTCTCGTGTTTCTCTTCTTCGTATGCTTTCGATGCAGACCGAAGTTGGAAATGAACAACTTACTGAAATAAAAAGACTCCGAGATTCATAAGGTAAAGATTCTGATTTTGTATTTTTTCGGTCTATAGTCCCTGGTCTCACTTAACTTTGTGACAAACATGAAAGACAAATAAAAACGCAATCTAATAAAATACTGGAGGTACAAGAACAGTTGATGTCAAAGAAGAAGAAAAAAGCAGACGCCAATATCATAGCACTCACGACCATTAAGTAACGAAACACTATGTGTAACTACCTTTAAACAAGAAAACTATGATTTGCAAATTTTTTTTATATCGATATATCATTTGACGTACGACATATGAAAAGCCTACCAGGTGCCACTGAGAAGGAAAGTGTTTCTGATCGTATAATCTGCACAACAATCATGATTAAATATGTCAGGCATCTGAAGGTTATTTCAGTTATTGAATTTGCACTGACACTTTATTTCTTTTAATTATAAAAAGTGAGAGAAAAATAAATCGGATTTTAAATAAATTCCTCAAACATATCCATAATTCTTCTTTAGTAGGTATGACATCTTACAAACTATTTTGCTTCTCTTTAAAGTCTTCCTGAATCAGCATGTGGAGCTCTATGAACTGTCGTCTGTAGAGATGTGAAAAATACTTTTTTTAAACTATTTAAATACAAAATCCAAATACTTTATAAATTTTTATATTGAAATAAAAAATACATTTATAATTAGGTATTTAATACATAATACGTATTTTCCAAATACTTCCTTCAAAATACTTTTAAAAAATACAATCCAATAATCAATTTTTGTGACTTCAGAATAACTAGTTTTTCAAAAAATTCATCATTAATTTTCCACAAAAGAAAAAAGACGTTCTACTGGAGCAGAGCTTAGTAAACAAGTATTGTACTTTATAAAAATTTTCTTTACTGTTGGGTACTTATTTAATGATTACAAATTACTGTCGCCATCTTTCAAAAACTGCAGTGTCTCTAATTCCGTGGAAGTGTATGTTGTGTCACTTGTTGCTGAGGAATCAGAATGTTCCTCAAACATATACTTTTCATTTTCCTCTCTTTTATTTCCAGTGACACTTTCTGACTGTTGTTCTGCCGTTTTATTGTCCTTATTTTTTATTTTACGTACATCTCCAACTAATATGTCTTTAACATAATCGCGTTTAGCTTTAGGTACCCATTTAAGCTTGAAAAATGGGTGTGATACAGCTGCCAACACAGCATCCTTTGCAGTAGTCTCCTCCAAATGTAATCGATGGAAACGCTTGTTTAGACTTTCTTCTAGCACATCAATCAAGGATCTGCAGTATTTTGGATTAGCAGTTTTTAATAGGCTTAACATTCGTCGTATCCTCATTAATTCAGGCAACAAACATCCATAGAATGTTTCCTTGTTTCCTTCTAAGCTTCTTGTAGCTTCCGCATTCGGTTTCAAGCAGCTTACATACTCTATAAGATAGTCTGTTTCATTATCTTTGAATGATGGCAAGTCTAATTTTCTTAATGCATCATTTAAATATTGTTGTACCATCAGAAGATCTTGGACACAGTCGTATGAATTTCATCTTGTTGGACATGGAATAGTAATTGATTTTCCTGTAGAGTCCAGATATGTCTCACATGCTTTTGGAGACCTAGAACCCAGATTCCAACCTGCTTGGCATTTAGCTAAGGCTGCATCATGCAATTTTTTGTAAGGGTTATTTTGTCTTGTAGTTTGATCCATATCTTTCGTAGCAATCAAATGCAGTGTGTGAATAGCACATCTCTCATGACAAGGAAGAATGAACTCATCAAGATCACCAGATGCCTCTGGAAAAACTGCTGGAAGCAAGTCGTCATCATCATCTTCATTACCTACAGAGCTATCTGAACTCTGTTCACTTCTATTAAAGTCTGCAAATGCCTTAACCATATTTGATCCATTGTCAGTAACAGTTTTTACAATTTTTGACAATTTAAGATCATATTCTGAATTTATATCAGATACAAGCTCAGCAACTTTGTCATAAGTGTGTAAGCCTTTAAACCTTCTACAAGCAAGTGCAGCACTTTGTCTTGTAAGATTATTGCTATCAATCCAATGAACTGTAACTCATAGATAGCTTCTTCTGAATGATGACCGAATGTCAGTGGTAATACACAGAAAATCAGCAGTCTTCAAGGCTGCCTTAGTAATTTCCTTTGATTTCTTAAATTTTTCGGTAATTCTATTTTCATAAGTTCGACGACACATAATTTTTTGAGGTCTTCATAACTGTTGAGCACTTTCAATCGGAGATTTAAATGATTCGTTTTCAACTATTGATATTGTGCTCATTGTGTTAATTAAAAAGTCAACAACACATGATTGAAATTAGCTAACTTTAGTATATCATTTGTAAGTGTGGTTTGTTTCTGTTTCTATGAACAAGTAGGTAAGTCAGAGGTATCATCAATTTCATCTTTTCTTTTCTTCATATGTACAGGTTTCAGCTTTTCATACTCAGTCAATGGGCTAGCATTTCCTTTCGCCTGAAAACAATTCGTCAGTGTTATACTAGTCCATAAAAAAAAAGAAAACTAGAAAACTAACTTTTTAATTTTAATCAGAGGAATATTTGGTATTGAACAGTAGTACGTATTTACCTTTATATGTTAAAAAAAGGTAGTGGCATGAAAACTGCCTTTCAAAGTTTTTGAACATTTTATGCAAACTGCAGACACATTTATCTCACTCCCAGCCTCCTTTTTAACATTTGTAAAGCAGTGCTTCAGTATTAATGGCATTTTTGTGTCCTCCCTGTAATAAATATGAGTATTTAAATGTTTTATTCAATCAGGGTCACATAAGGCAGGTCATCCTGACGCGACGGCCGCGGTGGCCGAGGGGACTGAGGCGCTCCAGTCACGGTCTGCACGGCCACTACGGTCGGGGGTTCGAATCCCCCCTCGGGCATGGATATTTGTGCCGTTCTTAGTGTAATGTAGTTGATAAGTAGTTTGTAAGTTTAGGGACTGATGACCCCGTAGTTAAGTCCCATAAGCTTAACAAACATTTGAACATTTTATCATCCTGACGCATTAATTATGGTAAGCTGTAATCATCTGAGTACTGCTGCTTTGTGTAAATGTAAACAATACTAAGTTCAAACATAAGTTCATTGCATTGTAAAATGTTTTGAGTTTGTCGTTTGATGTCAGTTATGTCACAGCCTATGTCAAATCATGATATGTGACGGATGTTACAATAAATCGATAAAGTGTTTAATTATCTGTGATGGCTTCTTGTACGTACGAAAGAGTATACGTGAAACTGTATTATTATTTAATGAAAGACAGATTTTTGGAAGCCTAAAGAAGAGTAATTTCGTTTATAAAGATACATTCTTAGTTGAAGATACAGTCTTCCAAACGGAGTAATCTAACAGGAAAGTCAAAGGAGGATTTTTCTTATGGTTTCCAATGTAATATTTATCGATACTGTAGCTAACGATCGATAGGATTTTGAACTGAATTTAACTAAGTTTGGATACGAAGGACTATAACCAATAAATAAGTCAGATGATTAATTCTGTGCTCTGTACAAGGACCTGAACTTATACTTAAAGTGTGGTCGTGTATGAAGCGGATTTAGTGGAATTATTGTCCGATTACGGTCAATTCAAAAAGTTACAGACTGCACCTAAGAATATCTTTGGGCAGTATCACTAGGCAACAAAAACATGTTTTTAGGAACTGTCAAACGTATACCAGTTTAGTAAGTGGTTACGTTTGAGAATTTGTTATCAAATATGACATCTAATAATGAACTTTTATCGATAGCCCGTGTCCCACGACAGTAGTTATATAAATACACATGTGCTGAAGAAGCACGCCTTGATTTGTGACAAAGACATATTTGAATGTTGAATTACAAGCCTGTGGTACTCCCTATATTTAAATGGAAATGGTCTAAGTTAAACAAATATCAAAGACCCTCTCTCATTCTTCATAATTAAATTCATGTATGCAGATTCCTTTCTTCCTAGATAAAGATGAAGCAACCTTTCTATTACAAAGTAATATCTTCCATTTCATCATAATTACTCATGCTGGAAGTTTACCCACTCTTAACGACAGCAGATTGTACGGCACAAGGCCTCAACCGAAACCGTCGGATTATGTGTGTTCGGGAGGCGAGCAACCGCGGGCTTCGCAGCGAGGTGCCTTAAACCGCTCGGCCACTCCACCGCGGCCGATTCTGCAGAGACAGACTACGGTTGAGAACGTACTTGAACAAAATGTTGTGAACTATAGTCTGATTAAAATTACTTGCAACTTGACAGTTCACACACTAGAGCTGCCTTCATCGAATTAGATCACTCTGCATACGTCCGTCATACGTACGTTCATCGTTGCCAACTGTCGCAAGTGTTCAGTTCACTTCCAGTTCCTTGTCCGGCGTATTATTCTTTGGTTCTTTTTGCTTTTTATTTTGTTAATGTGTTTTGATCTCGACTCACAAGTCTGTTTACTTAATTTTCATTACACATGGTAACCAGATAAAAAATACATAATCAACAGTTCGAACAAAATACATACGTTCTATACGCAGCACTAACCAAACAGTGCTGGATCTGGATGCTTCCGCACAAGCTGTGCTATAGCATCACGTATACAGTTATTATAATCAAAACGACCAGCTTACATCTTTAATATCGATTTAGCACGTTCACGTCTGCGCAGATCAGACTCAAACCGATTTAAATAAGACGCTTCCTTCGCGGCCCAATAGTGTGTTCGCCGCACGTAAAGATGTCGGGCAGCTGCGCCGATGAAATATCGTGTGCGTTTTCAAATGTTTGTATAGTCTATGGGACTTAACTACGGGGTCATCAGTCCCTAAACTTACAAACTACTTATGAACTACTTACGAACTAGGACGGCACAAATATCCATGCCAGAGGGGGGATTCGAACCCCCGACCGTAGTGGCCGTGCAGACCGTGACCGGAGCGCCTCAATCTTCTCGGCCACCGCGGCCGGCCGTGTGAGTTTAACAACGGAATTGGACGTCTTACCTGAGAATCTTATTTGCAACGTATTTCAACTTTCATCACTGTGTATCATAAAGCACTGCTGCGAGTAGCAAGGAAAGGTATTAAAGTAGGCCGGCCGCGGTGGCCGAGGAGACTAAGGCGCTCTAGTCACAGTCTGCACGGCCACTACGGTCGGGGGTTCGAATCCCCCCTCGGGCATGGATATTTGTGCCATCCTAGTTCATAAGTAGTTTGTAAGTTTAGGGACTGATGACCTCATAGTTAAGTCCCATAGACTATACAAACATTTGATTTTATTAAAGTAGCAATTTGGAAATATAAACAGACGTTATTGCTATTACAAATAAAAAAGTTCGAGGTAAACATGTGTGCTTTCCTATCGTATCGGCTGCACACCGACGAGCGCAGTACCGCCAGAGCAGGAGAACGAAATTTAACAGGCCACGCCTACGACCACCGAGGAGGGCAGCGCTCTCTACATCACTGACGTAAGCGGCCGCTTGTTGCTGGTCGCCAGACAATCGGCCGCCGGATCCACGAGCAGCAACTAGAATAATCTAGACTACTTCATATTACATTTGTTACTTCGCTATCTTCCTATTACCCTGCTTCAACACTCAAAACAAGTAAAGTATATGTTTTTATTCTCCGAATAAATTGTTACATTAATCAAAGTGGATAATTCAGTAACACGCAGTAACGCATCTATAGAATGTATGCCTACTGCTATTACATCCCACAGTAGTCGACACAACACATGACGACGAGGTAACTCAACAGCTACGAGTTATTGCGGACCGACGCGACCTTCAACACTTTCAGCCAATATTACAAAGCACGGCACTCACTCTCATTATTTTCAGACGCGTGGTTTGCGATTATATTTTGCCGTTTTGTTTGCTTTTGTGTTCTCATGTAAGTATGGTAACCACGCTTCCTCTAATAAATTCGCAGTTGTGTCACGCTAATACGCGTTGATCTATTGTAGTTTATTTAGTTTTAGAATTAACAAATGAGCCAGGTACTGACGACGGTGCAGAATCTAATCACCGCGCAAACTGCTGCTGCTTTAACTTACGGCAGCGCCAACAACGACCCAACATGGATACATACCACCATTCAGAACATTCAAAGAGCAAGAGGAAGACTTCAAGGAGTCCTACCCACAGTTCGAGGCGCAATGGGTCACACATGAAATGCCAGGTACTGTAAAATTCAATTATTTTCTTTCAATGGCCGGAACATCCATTTATAGGCTAACGATAAAACTGTTTCCGACTTCTTGTTGGGAGTTGCTTTAGTTTGATGAACTAATTAGGGTCCTTACAAAATACTATAAGAATCAGGTTCTCGTAGCAACTGCTCAATATAGGTTTTCGTTTGTGAAAGAATCTTGAACAGTAGTATTGTCAGTGGGTCACAAAACATCAGGATTTATTTCGAAATATCCGGTTTTGTGTGCTTGTTGCCAGTATTATGCCGACGCAATGATACGTCATGCGTTTACATGCAGTGTGCCGTACAGTCGTATTCACGAACAGATCTCACATATTATATAAGTGTTGCACATAATAGGACATCAAGATTCGTGTGATACTACCGCAGAAAACTTTGCGGTAGCTCGTATTTGCAGTACTGCAGTCAGTGGTAAACAAAAACAGCGTAGTGGCCGGCGGTTCCGAGTACAGACGCTGCGTACAGAGTGAAGGAGACTCTCAACGCTGAAGTCTTGCCCCGATTGCTTTTCCAAGTATAAGAGACGGAACGGCTCGTCGAAGATACAGAGGGGTCGAACGTTCCGGCTTCGAGGAAAGGATGGGACGGCTATGCACGCTCGACTTGGTGAGGGACTGCCGTGCCCTCAAATTACTTACCAAATGTTCAGATGTTTGTGAAGCTTATGGGACTTAACTGCGGGGTCAGCAGTCGCTAAGCTTACACACTGCTTATGAACTAGCTTATACTAAAGACAGCACAAACATCCATGTCCGAGGGGGGATTCGAACCCCCGACGGGGAACGGTCTCGCGCATCGTAGCATAACGCCTCAATGCGCCCGGCCGCTCCGCCACGGCGATTAGTTTTTTCGGAGTCGATATGGCTTTAGAAAAGGCTAAGGGACTATAGACAATCAGTTTTCGCTTGCTATGGATATCACGTCAGCCTTTCAAAAGAAACAAACAGTGGTCACCGCTTTTCTCGACGTTAAGAGCGCTGATGACCATGCTCAGATACCGAGTCTCTACATTCACTCATCATTTATGGCATCAGTTCCCTGGTTGCTGAAAGAACGATATTCGTCCGGCACCAAGGTAACATGATGTGATATATTCTTGTCTCCAAGCGCGCCGACATTGAAAAATTCTGTGGATTCAATGATGAACAAGGCAGACTTATCAGGAACAAGAAGAAAGTAGCAGAGAGATTGAGGAAATACTTTGAGGGAGATTGCAATGAGGAATTTCCACGTGCTCCAATTCCAGTGTTTAATCCTGTACAGGGACCCAGAGCACCAATCACCAAGGATGAGGTTGTCGAAGCATTGCGTAAAACGAAAAATGGAAATGCAGCGGGGCCTGACGATATACCAGCAGACCTGTGGAAATCAAAGCACTGGGACTCAGCTGAATGGCTGACAGGTTACTTCACTCAAATTATTGAGGAGGGAAAGATCCCATTTGATTGAACATGTAGCACAACAGTTCTAATATGGAAACAGGAGGGTAGCCCAGCTAAAAGTAACAACTACCGCCCAATACGCCTTCTGTCACACACAATGAAATTATTTGAAGGCATCATTGGTTGAAAGATGCGACAAATAATCAGTCTCACCATGAATCAATGTGGATTCGTGAAGGGCTCTAGAACGACAGATGCTATCCATGCTGCTCGTCTGTTTATTGAAAACCACCGTCAGAAGTCAAAATACTTACACTCTGCCTTTCTCGACTTAGAAAAGGCCTTCGACCCAGTTCCACAAGTTGATCTGGTTCGCTCTGCGAGAGCTTGTGACATGTTTCAGACTGCTCTACCATGATACGAAGAGCCGGATACAATCAGCAGCCGGACTATCAGATTACCTTCCTTTTTCAGTAGTAGTATATCAGGGCTCTGCTGCCTCACCCCGACTGTATAATATGGTCATGGATACGGTTACAAGACACCTGTAGAAAACTCCACCTTGGACGTTATGTTATGCTGATGATGTGCTACTGGTCTCTTAAGACAAGACCGATCGGCAACTGCAAGTCCAAGCTTGGAATGATCGCCTTGAGGACGTAGGACTATGGCTCAACATACTGAAAACCCATTACCTCACCACGGACTCAAATGTTCAAATGATTGTTAAGCTTAAGGGACTTAATCGCGGCCGGCCGCGGTGGCCGAGGAAACTAAGGCGCTCCAGTCACGGTCTGCACGGCCACTACTGTCGGGGGTTCGAATCCCCCCTCGGGCATGGATATTTGTGCCGTCCTAGTTCGTAAGTAGTTCATAAGTAGTTTGTAAGTTTAGGGACTGATGACCCCGTAGTTAAGTCCCATAGACTTGACAAACATTTGAACATTTGAACTTAATCGCGGGGTCATCAGTCCCTAAGCTTACAAACTGCGTATGAACTACCTTATACTAAAGACTACACAAACATCCATGCCCGAGTGGGGTTCGAACCCCCGAACCGTAGCGGCCCTGCAGACGGTGACTGGAGCGCAGCAGACCACTCGGCCACCGCGGCCGGCGGACTTCTACATCTACATCTACATTCACCGTAAGGTGCGTGGCGGAGGGTACAATGTACCACTACTAGGTATTTCCTTTCCTATTCCACTCCCAAATATAACGAGGAAAAAAAGAATGCCTATATGCCTCCGTACGAGCCCTAATTTCTCTTATCTTGTCTTTGTGATCTTTACGCGAAATGTAAGTAGGCGGCAGCAAGATCGCACTACACTCAGCATCAAATTCCGGTCCTCTAAATGTTCTCAACAGAAATTCACGAAAAGAACGTCGTCTTTCCTCCAGCGATCTCCAATTGAGTTGCCGGAGCATTTCCGTGACACTCGCACATTGTTCGAACCTACAAGTAACAAACCTAGCTGCTCGCCTCTGAACTGCCTCTATGAGCAATACTCAAGACGTGATCGCACAAGCGTTTTATACGCGGTCTCCTTTACAGGTAAAGTACATCTTCCCAAAATTCTCCCAATAAAACGAAGTCGGGTGTCCGCGTTACTCACAACTGTTCTTACACGTTCGTTTCATTTCATATCACTCTGCAATGTTACGCCTAGAAATTTGAACGGCGCGACAGCATCAAGAAGCTCACTACTAATGCTGTATTCGAACATTATAGGATTGTTTTTCCTACTCATGCGCATCGCCTTACATTTTTCTACATTGAGAGCTGGTTCCATCAGCGTCAATGGTGTTGACCTGCCAACAGCACGCGCTTTCAAGTACCTAGGCTATACTATTTATGCTGACGGAAATTTCAGTGCAGAAATATCCAACCGACTGAGCAGTGCATGGCTCAAGTGGCATTCTGTGATAGAGGTCTGCATATTGGGGATTCTGCTCGCTGGTACTCATTCTATCGCGACGCGCTCGGATGCGGCTCTTTTGAGTATACCTGTTGGGAGCGGGCTGCCGATCGATCTGGGCTCCGTCGCGTCGGTGGAGTCGGCCACACGCGGCCTCGCCTGGCACGCGCGCCGCAGCAGCTGTGTGTGTCTGCAGGGTGACACTGCGTCTGACACACCGTGCTGCCACTGTGTAACTATACTCACGTCTGTTTAGTTGTATCAAACACAAATATACGTGCTTCGTAGTGTCCAATGTGCTAGGCAAATAAAAAATAAAACACAAAAAAACAACCATTTGAAAGTTTCACTGGTGACGTTAGGTGACAAAACCTTTACGCCAGTTCGTAGTTGCGTACGAATTTAGGCTACATCAATATGAACATCTCCTAACTTCTGCAGACATGCATTTATGCAATATAACCAGCGGGAAGAAAAGAAGAAGTGGGATGGAACAACTATAATATGTGGCGATTTGATTAGTCAGAAATAAAACTATATACTGTAATCATTTAAGAACACTAAAATTCTTAACTTGTCATGATCGATGCTACAGGCATTTAGGAAGTCTGAAATTTGTCCACCAGAAAACAGTCACAAAAATTATAAGGTTTAGGTGGATCTCTTTTCGCAGCGTCATAATAAATGACTAAGAATTAATAGTTTCTATAATATTAGGAAATACTACCGTAAGGAGATTCTTCTCCATTGCAATCGGTTGCCAACCGCGGTGGCCGAGGGGACTGAGGCGCTCTAGTCACGGTCTGCACGGCCACTACGGTCGGGGGTTCGAATCCCCCCTCGGGCATGGATATTTGTGCCGTCCTTAGGATAAGCTAGTTGATAAGTAGTTTGTAAGTTTAGGGACTGATGACTCCGTAGTTTAGTCCCATAAGCTATAAAGACATTTGAACATTTTGCAATCGGTCATCGCCGAGGGAAACATTTGTGTTTCTTGAGTGTTCTGAATGTAAAACTCATATGAAGTTTCGAAAACTTATCCAGGACTGATACCTAGTAATTCGCTTTAGTCTCCTCCAGTGTTTCCCAGAATAAGCTAAACTAGCGATACTTTTGTTGGCTTGCAAATGCGACACTAAGACCATTTAATAACACGTATTTACTTGTGGAAACGAAAGAGAAGTACTCTGCACAATTTCTAAACCTCTTCTCTAGTCTTAGCTACATTTCATTAACAGTAATGTATAACGTAAATCGGAGCTGTCAGCAAGCTACATTGTGTCACGCTATTTTCATTTCAGGATTTGAGAATTAATGTAACGTGCAACATAGACTGCTGCACTTTACGACTACTAAAATAGCCGGAATCTTTCATTGCTTACGTTCTACAAAACAATAAATTACTTTATTAAAAAACCATACACACACAAAAATGTTAAATAAAAGTAACAATTTTCTTTTTGTGTAAAAGAAAGTTAAGCGTTTTGTTTAGAAACTACGATGTGGCGTAGTCCTATACACCTCCAAGTCTTTTTAAAGGACGAAAATCGGAGAACTAGGTTTACCCTTTTCTCACAGTACACGGTCGGGTATTTCGAGTACGGTATGGTTGAACGAGCACGAGAAAAATCGAGTGCATTTGATCACAGCGTTCTAAGCTATGACATTGGAATCTAACGGACTGAGTGACCTGTATGGCTACACGAGAACGGGGCGAGGAGGAGCATGCAGATAGATTGATGCGGATGGGAACGCATTTACAGTCTTCGAGAGCCAGAAGGCTGGCAGTGACAGCGTCGCACTGCCTGTTGTTTCATTCATCGCACCCGCCAAGGCTGCTCTTATCACTGCACGCGGGAATCGAGCAGAGGCGACGAGCGACTCGGCCGTTCAGGCCAAGGCCAACTGCCGGGGGGGGGGGGGGGGAATAAATCCACTGTGCGCTCCTAAGAGCCATAGTCGACTAAGGTTACGGCCACACGGGCGTATTTTCCACGCGCGTTTCTGCCGCACTACACGTAACACGCGGAGCTCATGAAGTGGTGACCACACGGCTGTCTGTCTCACGCTGCGTAAAGCCCAGACACATCTCATTAGTAGGGCGATGTGCAAACTGTGGCAACGCTTAATGTATTGATGGACATAACAGACAGCAATTATTGTTTCAGATTCATTTTGGCATCAAGAAGTCTCTTTTATGTTCAAAGTAACTGAATTGGTTAAAAAAATGTTAAAATCGGATTTTGAATTTACCAGGAGCTACACCACTTCCAGATGATCGTAGTGGACTGAAAATCGTTTATGTATTTGTGGTCCATGGTATTTTTTATGAACCAATATCCCACAAAGAAACGTTACATGTAGAAAAATGTGTTCATCTTTATCGAACACTACGTAATGTGGAATGTGCATTTATTATTTTACCCGATAAATGTTAGTGTGGCTCTGGCGGATACAATTGTTCAAGACTCTTGTGAACTTAACATTTTTTTGAGATAACGAGTTACAATTTTGGAACCAAATTGACATGCAGAATGGAATGAATTTCTCCACATTGGAAAATGGGAACGAACAGGAGAAATAATAGAAGTGTTCATTTTGTTGATTAGTTGTGTTCCTCTCAAATATTTGTTCAAAGCCAAGATAATTATTCTAACAACTTCGAATGAAGACTAATGTTGTAGTATAAAATTGGCTTGTTGACATATTATAAATGAATAAACGTCATTATGAACTACATATAATAGATTAATAAAATATTTACTATCTGTAATAACTTAGATCTGATTTTTGCTAGTTATCAATTTCATTCCACCAGTCTCTGAGAGCGGCCAAGAGATTTTTTCTCTTTTTTGTACCCTTGAACCCTTGTATTATAGTCACGGATGTTTCCGCACTTCCTTAATAATGATATCAGTGTCCAGAGGCTCCAGTTTGACGCTTTATAAAATGCAAGAAGGCTTCTACAACGACAAGGAATCGAGAGTGGTAAAGTCTGTCTGTGAACTGAACAACGAGTTGTCTAATCACCAGTCCATTCACCCAGATACGTCACGGGTCGCCGCACCTAGCTTGGGGGTTCGCAGTCGCAGGAGGAAGCAGTTGCATCGTGGTTAATGAAATGTTTGACAGTTATCTGTTATGGTGGAAAATAAAATGCAATTCAAAATCACATTTTTGAGAACCATATGAATTAACACGAGACTTCGAATTTACGTGGCCTTATAATTTCGTCACAGAGAGTTTGCAGCATCATAGACGAGTGAGAGCGCAGGTACCAGAGATAACTGTAACACTAGGTGTGTCGCTAACAGTACACCGCATACTACATTGACAGCGGAATTTTCATACTAAATCATTTTATAATTCTAGCGTACCTATTTCTGTTTTTAATTCTCTCCCGTTCACCACTAAGCAAAACAGTAAATCATGTAAGCTGGAAGTAGCTTCTTCATTTTAAGTTCGATCGGAGCGAAGCGCACAGACAGACAATGACATTTATACTCGCTGCCATACTGATTGCCGGGAGCGAAAATGCACAGCTGCGCGACCACATCAAAGAATCTCGCATGACAGCCCGCTGAGCGCTGTTTATAGTTTTATAACAATTATTGGAGAGGGTCTTGCTAAAATTGTTTTACTTGGTAAGGGGTCGCATATTCGAAAGGGTTGAAAAACACTCCTCTACAACATACAGCATTAGTAACTTATTTAAATAATTAAATAAACACAGTCAGCTCTGGTACACAAACAAAACGTTTTTAGTCATCCTGTACTACTCTTGTTCCTAGAAGTGGGCAATACCCAGAAGGGTCCTGAAACTGGAGCGTGTCTCCCACTCGTGTCGCCTGTCCCATTCAACAGGCAGTGGTCCTTAATGTCGGTGTGAATTCAAGCAGAAACGTGCGTGGGAAAAGCGCAAGTTGTGGTCGTAGCCTAATGGGTCGCATCTGGTCGTATCGGCTACCTACAAAGGGTCTGAGCTGACCAAACATGTTTGTTCTCATATCAGTAGTTGGGCCGACTGTGTGAAAAGTTGTGTTAGTGTTACAGGAAGTTACATGTGAAAATGGCTCAGTATAACTGGTGAAAACTTGACGAGTAATTTTCGATCGACAATGTCATAAATGTGATCTCAACAACTTGCCACCTTTCAATTTGAAGCCTTAGCTTAACTCAGTTTCCTAAGATAATCGCTTCTGATATTAAAAGAATGGATTTGCCATGGAACTGAACCATTAGCATTCTATGATCTTCAAATACATGATTTTCCGGATTACTTTCTTTGAAAGCCATGTCTGTGTACATTATTTAGTAAACAAATACATTTGACAATCTTATCAGGTTTTACAGGAGTATTTTCTATGGCTCTGGTCAATATTCGCCATTTGGCAACCTTAATATCAAATGCAAATTCTGCAGTGTTAATTTTACCTTAACTACAGTATTTGCAGATTTACCACTTATTTGAAATCTGTCGTTTAAAACGTGCATTCATCAGGCGTAATTTCAAAAGGAAAGCGCCATTATCAGGTAAAACCAAAGGAATGTCAGCAGCACTCTCGGGAAAGAAAGCATACAAAGCTAAAGCCAAAAGAGCGTTTTCTCCCTGAGCGTTTCTGCTTGAATTCATGCCGACGTTATGGAACACTGCGTGTTAAATGGGGCTGGCCACACCCTATGTTTCTGCACGCCGTGGACCTGAAGACGTCAGTGTACATGCTGCATGAATGCGCTGGGTGCATCCATTCTGAGTGTTTCTTATGATGGCAGCTGACCATATTGAGCAGAAGAACGCAGAAGTTTTATGGGAAGTATAGGATGACTAAAAATTTGTTCTCTGTGTACCAGAACAGACCGCCTTTCTTGAATTATTTATATATTTTCGATCAACAATGTTACAACTAGACATCTTTAAATTAGAAGCCCCAGCTTAACTCAGTTTTCTAAGATCATTGAATCATCATCATCACTAGAGACTGATTACGCCTTTCAGTGTTCAGTCTGGAGCATAGTACCTCTAATAAAATTCCTCCATGATCCCCTATTCAATGCTAACATTGATGCCTCATCTGATGTTATGCCTTTTACTTCAAAATCATTCTGCACGGAATCTAAAGTACTTTCTTCTTGGTCTACCTCCGCTGCCGAGCTCATGAGTCTCTTAGGTAACCTTGTTTCTCCCATGCGTGTAACATGACCCCATCATCTCAGTCTTTCCGCTCTAACTGCTTCATGTATGGTGTTCATTCTCAGTTTTTCTTTGATTTTCCCATCTATTAGTACCTGCAATCATTCTTGCTACTTTCATATTTGTAACCTGTATCCACCCAACTTTCACTCCCATACAATGTTGGTCGAAAGATAGAGCGGTGCACTGCTAACTTAGCCTTGGTACTTACTTCCTTCTTGCAGAAGAGAGTAGATCATAGCTGAGCACTCACTGCATTAGCTTTGCTGCACCTCAATTACAGTTCTTTCACTATGTTACCATCCTGTGAGAAAATACACCCCAGGTACTTGAAACTGTCTAAGTCATCCGCATATGCGAGACTGCTTATTTTCTTTTCGCTTATTTTAATACCGCCGTGCCAGTCTACTGTTTTCAACATATGATCCATAAATAGTATGAACAACAGCGGTGGCAGATTACAGCCTTGTCTTACCCCTGAAACTACCCTGAACCATGAGCGTTATTTACAATCTACTCTAACTGCTACCTGACAGTCTGAGTAAAGCACTTTAATTGCCTAAAGAAGTTTGCCACTTTACCATAATCTTGTAGAACTAAGAGTATCTGCCTGCTAGGAGCACGGTCATAAGCCTTTTCTAGATCTATGAAACATAGATACAATTCCCTGTTCCACTCATAGCACTTTTCCATTACCTGTCGTAAGCTACAGATCTGGGGTCGTGACGCCTCTAAGAGGTCTAAACCCACACTGATTTTCATCTAACTTGCCCTCAATTAATCCTCGCACTCTCCTTTCGATAATACCTGAGAATATTTTGCCTAAAACGCTAATTAAAGAGATACCTCGATAGTTGTTACAATCTTTTTATGTTTCCAAGTTTGAAATTGGCGTTATTACCGCTTTCGTCCAGTCAGATGGAACCTGTCCCGATTCCCATGCCTTCTCAATTATCCCGTGTAACCATTTGAGACCTGATATTCCACTGTATTTCGGCTTAATGTCATCCACCCCAGCCGCTTTATTGCACTGTAATTTACTGACCATTTTCTCCACTTCCTCAAATGAGAACCTGTTTCCATTGTCGTTCCTATCCCATTCTACCTGAAAATCTGACACATCATTGAACGTTTCACCTACATTGAGCAATTCTTCAAAATATTCCCTCCATCTGCTCAAGGCATCCACAGGATTGACTAGCAGCTTTCCTGACCTGTCCATAGCAGTTGTTAATTCCTTCTTCCCTCCCTTTCGAAGATTGCTAATTACGCTCCAAAATGGTTTTCCCGCGGCTTGACCCAGAGTTTCTAGGCTATTTCCAAAGTCTTCCCATGATTTCTGCATGGAGTCTGCAATTATCCGTTTGGTTCTTCAACATAACTTCCTCTGTCTGCCTGATTTCTAGTATGAAGCCATTTCTGAAATGCCTTCTTTTTCTTTTTACAGGCTGCCTTGACTGTGTCATTCCACCAAGCTGTTTGCTTCTTCCTACCTTTTTCACACTACTGTTCCAAGACGCTCTCTAGCTGCTTCCTGTAGTGTGTCCCTGTAACTTGACCATTCCTCTTCCAGTGAGAGTAAAACATTACATTCAATTAACTGGTACCTTTCCGAGATCATTGTTATGTATTTGTGCCTAATTTCCTTGTCTTGAAGCTTCTCCACTCTTATCCTTCTACACATGGACCTCACTTTCTGCACTTTTGGCCTCACGAAACCAATTTCACTACAGATTAAATAATGATCGGTATCATCAAAGAACCCCCTGAAAACACGTGTGTCCTTGACCGTCTTCCTGAATTCCTGGTCTGTTATTATATATTCAATGACAGATATGGTTCTCCTTCCTTCCCAAGTATAGCGGTGAATGTCCTTATGCTTAAAGAAGGAGTTTGTGGTAACTAAGCCCATACTGGAACAGAAATCCAAGGGCTGTTTTCCGTTCCTGTTGGTCTCCATATCCTCTCCAAACTTACCCATAACCTTTTCATAACCTTCTGTTCGATTTCCTATCCTGGCGTTGAAATCACCCATGAGTAAAACACTGTGCTTATCCTTCACTCTAACGACTACATCACTAAGTGCGTTGTAAAATCTATCGATTTTACCTTGATCTGTACCTTCACAGGGTGAATACACTGCCACAATCTTAATTTTCTTGCTGGAAATGGCCAAATCTATCCACATCAGTCGTTCATTTACATACCTTATTGCAATTATGCTGGATTCGATTGCTTTCCTCATGTAAATCCCTACACCCCACTGCGCTCTTCCTACTTTGACTCCTGACAGGTAGACATTGTATTCTCCGACTTCGTCCTCTTTCTCTCCCCTTACTCTAACGTCACTAACAGCTAAAACATCTAATCCCATCTTACTTGAAGCCTCCGCCAGCTCTGCCTTCTTCCCAGTGTAATCGCCATTGATATTAATAGCTCCCCATCTCATTCCAGATCGTTTGCCAAGTCGTTTCGGAGAAATCCCTGGTCTGTCAATTATAGGTGGGACTCCATCAGCTCCAAAGGTCCTAGGCATTTTGCTCTGATTGTTTCCAGCATGATATTGA
Source organism: Locusta migratoria (assembly GCA_026315105.1). Lineage (NCBI taxonomy): Eukaryota > Metazoa > Arthropoda > Insecta > Orthoptera > Acrididae > Locusta > Locusta migratoria. The sequence continues at coordinate 560,248,815 of CM048755.1, read as the reverse complement.
AGTACCTGAGAAGCAGGTTGCTAGTCTTACTTGCCCAGGGACTCACTGGGTTTTACCCCTAGCGGTTGAGGGACTAACCGGTGGATTTGGCAGTGTTTGCCGTCTGAGCACAAAGGTGGCCACGACTCAGAATATGTCCGAGATGCCCAACCTTATTCCAAAGTAACTGGTATCCCAACTGTCAGGACCACTTACTTGGCCACTCATACGTTGCCCGCGGTTCATGAACTAGGACATGACTACGGGAACCCACACCATGAACCACAAGATCATTGAAAATTACGAATAGTTGATTCTGATAATAAAAGAATGGAGTTGCCATTGAACTGAACCTTTAGCATTCTATGATCTTCAGATACATGGTATTTCTGATTTTTTTTTTTGAAAGCTGTCTCTGTGTACATTATTTAGTAAACATATACATTTGACAATCTTGTCAGGTTTACAGAAGTAGTTTCTACGGCTCTGGTCAATATTCGCCATTTGGTAACCTTAATATCAAATGCAAAATCTGCAGTGTTCATTTTACCTGAACTATGGTATTTGCAGATTTACCACTTATCTGAAATCTATAGTTTAAAACGTGCATTCATCAGGCGCAATTTCAGCAAGTAAGCGCCATCATCAGGTAAAACAAAAGGCATGTCAGCTACACTCCCTGGAAAGAAAGCATACAAAGCAACAGCCAAAAGAGCGTTTTCTCCATCATCGTTTCTGCTTGAATTCATGCCGACGTTATGGAACACTGCGTGCTGAAAGGGGCTGGCCACACCACATGTTTCTGCACGTCGTGGGCCTGAAGACGTCAGTGTACATGCTGCATGAATGCGCTGGGTGCATCCATTCTTAGTATTTCTTACGTTGTCCGCTGGCCATATTGACCAGAAGGACGCAGCAGTTTTATGGGAAGTATAGGACGACTAAAAATTTGTTCCCTGTGTACCAGAACAGACCGCCTTTCTTGAATTTTTTACCTAAGTTACTAACTACGGTATTTCGTAGAGTATATTGCATTTAACGAGACGTTATTATTGTCCAGGCAATGTGTCATCACTGATTTGAAAGAGCACTGCAACTGTGTGTTGAAAAACGTGTTGGATAGATTCTGCAGGTGTTCTTGTCATGTAGCTGGGTGGATCGAAACAAACTCTACATATGAAAGAGATACTTTGCAAATCTTTTTTTATCATTCTGGCTGTGTTCTTGTACTTTATAGTGTCAAAATGAAACCTCTGCACAGTGATATCTTTATCATAGAAATGCAGAAATATCCATGACTGTACGATACAAGGGTTCAGGAGTAGAAAAATGCAGTGAAATAGAGATAAAAAGAGAGAAATATGGCGATCAATTACAGTGGCTGTTCTCGGAGAAAACTGGGTTGGAATGGATGAAAAATGTAAGATATATGTAATTGCAGACAGTAAATATTTTATTAATATCTTTATACGGGATATAATTAAGTTAATTCACGAATAAAATGTGTAGGAGCCAAATTTGTGAATACAAAAAGTAGTCTTTATTCGAAGTTGTTTGTATAAGCGCGTATCACCAAATTCTCATTGCTCCAAAAGATAAGAGGCAAAACCACCTTTATTGTTCCGAGCGACCTGTATGAATTCCTAAGAATGCCATTTGGCCTGCGCAATGCACCTTCTACCTGTCAAAGATTGATCGTTACGTGGTTTGAAAGCCACAACTTGTCTTGTTTATCTAGATGACATTATCGTCTTCTCTCCGACCATTCCAGAGCACGCAGAACATTTACATAGTGCATTTTCCAGATTGCAGAACTTGAGAAATGTTCATTTGCCCAGTCAAAAGTAAACTATTTAGGTCACATATTTAGCACAGCCAGAATAAAATCTTCCCTACTCCTACTAATTTGAAGGCACTAACAAGTGTTTTGAGATTAGCTAATTACTATAATAAAATTGTAAATAACTATGCAGAAATCAAAAAATATTCAAATGTCTGTAGAACTTATGGGACGTAACTAAGGGGTCGTGGGGTCATCAGTCCCTAAGCTTCCAAACTACTTATGAACTAGCTAAGACTAAGGACGGCACAAATATCCATGCCCCGACCGTAGTGGTCGTGCAGACCGTGATTGAAGCGCCTCAATCCCTTCAGCCACCGCGGCCGGCATGCAGAAATCACCAAACCTTTAACGCCATTACTAAAAAAAAGATACTCCTTTCATATTGTCTCGAGAATGTGAAACTGCAATACAGAAAATCGAAACTACTTTAACATGAACACCTTTACTGATTTACCCTGATATCTCTAAACCCTGTATATTGTCATGTGATGTTTCTAATTATGCTCTTGGATGTGTGCTTAGTCAGGAACAGAACGGCGTGGAACAATCAACTGGTAATGCATCCCGCTAACTTAACAAAGCAGAAATAAACTACAGCACTACTGAGAAGGAGTGTTTTGCGCTCATATTTGGCATAACATATTTCCGTCACTATCTTTATGGTCGAAATTTACTGTGTATACTGACAATTTGGCTCTCAAATGGTTACTAAATTTGATGGATCCCAGCAGTAAGCTAATGCGCTGGACGCTGCTACTTGTCTGAGTATGATTTTGAGGTGCGCCACAAACCTGGCTACTTGCACCAAAATGCAGACGCACTTAGCCGCAAAATTAGCGTAATTAAGGCAGATGACGTCTCGATAGACGAATTAAGGGAGGCTTAGAATAACGAACCACATTGTCAAAAATATACCACCCTTCCTCAGTTTGAGTTTCAAGATGTAACACACTATTGGAAAACTCTGCATGGGAACAGGCAGTAATACACACCCTGTTAAAACAGCATATAATCAGGCAGTTTCATGATTCCTTACAGTCAAGTCATAAAGACAGGAATGCCCCTAATACCCGTGCAACGGCGCGTAACTGGTGGAAAAATCGTAAGCGTGATGTATACCTGTATCTTAAACCCTGTCTGCCTTGCGCACAGCGGGAACAGTATGCATGCCTGCGTGTGCCTCTACAAACGCTGCCGCAAGCATCCAAACCTTTCGATTATGTCTCAACCGATATCGTAGGCCCCCTGCCCTTATCTCAACAAGGGAATAAATATATAATATCCATGATTGATGACTTTCGAGTTACTTGATTTTGGTGCCATTAGTCAACATGTCGGCTGAAACAGATTGTAGCACGAAATTTTTTGTACAATTCTGCAAACACCTAAAAGTTAAGAAATAGAGGAACACTCCCTTCCACCCACAAGCCAATGGTCGCGTAGAACGCGTACACCGTACTATTACTAAAATGCTAACCTACTACATGGGAAAGACCCACACAGATTGGGACAGATACATACCGGAAATTACTTCCAGCTACAACACTAGAACTCACGAATCCACTTGGTACACACCCTATGAAGCTGTATTCGGGCACCCTACGAACACTCCTTTTGAATTAGATAAACTACCTACAGTGGTTGATATCCAGGAAGTAAAAGAGTCAGCCAGACGGTTGAAAACTATTTGGCACAATGTTAAACGAAATAATGTCGGAGCCACTACCAAACGAGTTCGAAGGCGCAACAAAGATATGATTGCACATTCCTATCGCCCAGTCGATTTGGTGTTGTTAAGAAACACAGTTGAGAAACCCATTAGAACTAAAAAATTCACCCCTCCTTTTGATGGACCTTAGCGGTTTACACGCATGTCACCCATCAGTAGGGAGCTGCAATTACCCGTTCGATCAGTAATCGTACATTATGATCGGCTACAGCAGGCATGTCCAATATTTACGCCAGGCGGGAGCGCCCGCGCCCCACAGAAGTATGCATTGTAGTTCACCGCCCGGACTGCGACCCTGTGTCGCATAGCCGGCGAGAAATACAGGCCTGAGCGCGCACTTCATCCGACGTGAGCAAGGTAGTTCCGAGAAGGCGCGATCGCTAGCCGATTGGCCGGTCGCTGGGGCACTGCCCACTGCGTCATAGCGGGCAGCCACTGCAATCGCGCCGGCTAGGAAATACCTTGCTTACGTAACATGAAGTGCGCGCTCAGGCCTGTATTTCCCGTTGGCCGCGGTGTGTCGCCAGTGACGGCAACGGAGCGAGAGAGATAGCTGCGGAAAGAGAGAGACCACAGAGCACTGTTGTGCGCTGGAATGTCCCGCGGTCAGATCCAACATAAACGAAGTAACAGAGGAAGCGCAACTCTGTAATGAGATCGAAGAACGGTAAAAAAAGCAAACCATTCACTGTTTACCTAACAATTAGTGTTTGTATGACAGAACCACTACGCGAAGCCAGGGAAAATATCCAAAACACGAATAATAGAAAAAAATAGTAATTTTCTGACCCAAATTTGATTCTATTAGTATTGTACATGCATACTCGTCATATATACAGTAGGCTTCTTCTGAAAGATATGTGTTTGTTAAATGAATTAGTGTCATAAATATGCTATTTTAAAAATAATATTATATAATGGCTATAGAGTGTCACTTTTACAAGTAAATATGTGTTGGTAAAACACAAATAAAACGCTAAGAAAAAGAGACTGGTTTTAGGTGCATTTTCCCCCTACTTCCTCTGAAAAGATGCTAGCGCCCTTTGGGCGCGAGCCGTTTTGACGGGCACATTACTTCCCCCACCACTGCAATGCCTGCAGCATGTGTGAGAGTGAGATGGCTATAACCCAAACGCTGAAAGGGGGAAACGTAGAAAGGCATTTTTTGCAACACAGTGAGGCTACTAGGCTACTAAGTGTCGTAGAGTACTTTTATAATCGGGATTTTATTAATAATATATATCTGCCACCTTTTTTCATTCGCCAAAGCAATAACTTTATTCTTTAATGAAACAAGCACGTTACACAATATTTATGTTATTAGCAGAAATAAGTATCTTTCTTGAAAATCAATTTTCAGTAAGGTGTTTAACATATTTAGAAACCTTTACTGAATTCCTTAACGAAAAAGGTTAATATTAGACACCTCAAGCTCACAACAACAGAGATATTACGTTACGTAAAATATATCGCTGCTCAAAATAAGTGTAGAATTATATGATCATTTTGTATATAGCTAACACATTCAAAAAAGAAATGCAAATTCTTTTTAAACATATATATCAATGGTGTGAACTCTGCTGTGAAAAAGTAATAAGTGCTAATAATAAAGAGCACAAAACATAATATTTGAAAGTATTAAAAAGTATAAAACTGCGAAAAAAACTTCAGAAAAAAACAGCACTCCAAGACACGTACTGTGTCACAAACATAAGTATATACACTTATTAAAATAACTTAAAACTTCATAAATAATTATATAACTATCTACAAAACGTTGTATGTACTGCAAGTGACTTGAAAATGCCAAAAGTAACATCTTAATTAAAATAACTGTGTTGCCAAACAAAAAAATAAATATTTAATATGTCATTATTTAACATTAAGTTGTCATGAAAAAGAAATTATGTACGTTTGGAGTTTACAATATGTAATACATCTGGAACTATTATTTGCGAGACGGCCATACGTTTGGTGCTATGCATGGACGCATGGTAAGAAATCCACCTGCACCACTTCCAGTATGTCCTCCACAAGTGAACCAAGTCTGGAAAAGTAGGAAAAAGAACCGAATCCACCAGCCAGGTGACCCAGATACGGTTTGCGTTCTCCGCACCCATATACCTTGCGGTAACGAGATTAGGATAACCTAATCATCGGTAACAAACCTCTACCTGTCATTTATTCTCTTCAGGGACTGTTTCCCAGACTAACAAAACGTGTATAGGGAACATGAAGTATCGTAGTTAGCTACCATGTTTCTCTAATTGCTACTTTTATATTTATAAAATACTTGTAATGTTTACATTTGTTTTGTGTGTTAATGATTTTCTTTTCAGCTTATGTATTGCTTTGATGTGGAGTACATTAAAAACTTCAGAATGGATGAATAAATCAATATGTAACTATACGTGGTATCACAACAAGTGCAGTAGCCCACTCCGAATCCTCATGTACTCTTTACCATATCTAATCTGTCTTCGACAGACGCTTCCCCAGTTTGTTTACAATGTGTGACAGTCGGAACTTCACGTGTAGCGGCTGACAGGTCTGCGGCCCCTCCCACGCGCGTCCACTCGCCTGCTGTGTCGTCGTGTTGATCCCTCCCCACCGCCCGCAGAATCCGCAAGCACCCACGAGCCGCAGCCCAGCAGCAGAGCAAACCGGTTCCTTCCCACCCACCAGCCGCCACCCACCTCCCCCTCTTCCCATTCACCGCGTGTCGACCTAACGCGCGCGTCCTACGTGAGCGACAGCACGCGACATCCAGCTACGCGACACAGCAACTACAAGCAGCAACATTCGGCGACATAGCCTCGTGTCATACGTGAGCGACAACGTCTCGCTACAAGATGGCGGCTAGAACAGATCAGCTGTTTCTAAAATGTGTCACCCATAAACTGTAGAATAATGGTAGCTCTAGAGTAAGGCAATGAATTTTTATTTACTTTAGGCAATAAGACGTAAAAAGGGTGCTGTCCATTACATTTACAATGTGAAAATGTTCGTGGACTATTCCATTCATAACTTCAAATACGAAAATAGACAGTGAAATCACAAACCAAATACAACGACAACTACAGACGCTTTCTAGTTTTTCTTTTGTGACTACAAACCATCAACAACTGAATAAGTACAAGATGAGTCTTATTGTAAGACGAGAGTAAATCCTTTAATTCTGGGCAGAATTGCAAGCAGTCGGCGTTGCATAGCGGTAGTGATGTGGGCTATCAAGTTGCATTGTTTTACCAAATTTGTACCAATATATTCATCTTTACTGAAAACACACGTATCTCACTGAAGGCCTAACAGAAACATTAAATTCCGACTGAAAAATAATATGAACATATTTTAACAATTGTTTTTAGTTGTTCCCCAACATGTTTCGCTCGCATTGCAGCATCATCAGTGGGATATTTATTGCATAGTGTCTATCAAATGAACAATGAATTGATTATTACTTTTATGTACATTAAGTGTAGCAAGCACATATAATTGCGAAAACAATTTAAATCGCTTCTTATTTTTATAGGTACTCTAGGCCTACCTTAATACCACATGTCGTTATTCAGAAACGTAATTTTACACACATCTCGTGTGAAATCCAATTGTTGTCTCTCTGTCGCTGGTGTAAGTTTGTTGTTACTGCAAATTCTTAAGAAGCACACAAATGCATTGTTCCAAACACATTCATGATTGTGTGAATCAGACCATCATTTAGAATAAAAACAAAAGACTGTCATATTAGAAACAATTCAAAAATTTAACTTCAGTCGTAAATTTACGATATAGTTATTTTTGACACTTCTTATCCCAATCAAAATTCTTTATTATATGTAACTGCAATTTTATATTCTGTTATTTCAGAACCAGTTGCAGTTTCATAAACTTCGGGGATTATTAGCTCGCAGAATTCTTACGACATCCTCTATAACATTGACAAGCAGACGATTCTCAACGAACTAGATACTTTGTCGCGCGTGTAACAGCGACAAGATTCAAACGCGTTTGAATTCAAACGTCGCCACTTGATGCGAGCGACAGCCAGCGCGCCGTATGGAGCTCATCCAGGACACTTCCGTAACTACACATGTGGTCGTATTTTGTCACTTGAAGCTGTCGCGCACTTTTGTCACTCGACTCTCACGTAGCACATAGCCTTATACTTTGCGTGCCACTTGGAAGCAGCCATTCTTCCTCTTCTCCCGCCGCACCAGCCTTCGCCAGCCAGTGGGCCGCATGAATGAAACAGTGTATTTACTTTATACTCTGAATTCCAGATAACATACTCAGGTTCGCATGAATAAAGCGAGTCGGAGAATATTCGAGGAGATGCTGAAAAGTAATGACTCCAAATTTTTTTCATCTGTTCGCAGCATGGTTGAGTTTTCGCATGTCCTGCATATTATTCGGTTGTCCTTGCCGCGTAGCTGACGCAAAGTACAACCCTCTGCCGGTAGAGGGCTTCGAGTAGTGTCGAGTAACATGGCGGTCTGTAAAGTGACTATGTCGGTGCGTGAAAAACAGCGTGCTGTAATCGAATTTCTAGCCGCAGAAAACACGCCTCCAATTGAGATCCACAGAAGAATGAAAAATGTGTACAGTGGCGAGAGCATCGACATCAGTAATGTGCGCCGTTGAGCTGCCCGTGCTCGAAAACACGGTCCTAACCTCAACGTCTGTGACAGAGCGCAGAGTGGACGATCGCCAACGGTAACAGTCGAGGCTCATCGGAATCGTGTTGATCAACTGATCAGAGAGAATCGTCGGATAACACAAGCACAACTCTCACTGCAGTGTGGCATATCGCTAGCCGCAGTGGCCGAGCGGTCTGTGGAGCGTCAGTCACAGTCTGCACGGCCGCTACGGTCGGGGGTTCGAATACTTCCTCAGGCATGGATGTTTGTGTAGTCTTTAGTATAAGGTAGTTCATGAGTAGTTTGTACGTTTAGGGACTGATGACGTCGCATTTAAGTCCCATAAGCTTAACAAACATTTGAACATTTTTGTAGCATATCACGGGAGCGTGTACAGGCGCTGATTGCGTAACTGTGGTACAGAAAAGTGTATGCACGGAGGGTGCCCCGACACAAAGGACGTTGGACATCTGTCAACAATTGCTGCTGCGTTTTGAGCAGGAGGGTGATGGGTTCCTTAACAACATTGTGACTGGTGATGAAAGCTGCGTGCACCATTTTGACCCCCTAAGCAAGCTAGCATCACAGGAGTACCGACACCACGGATCACCACCCCCAAGAAAGTGCAAGACCATGCTATCGGCAAGCAAGATCATTCTCACTGTTTTCTGGGATGTTCGAGGTGTAGTGCAAATGGAGCTCATGCCTAAAGGCACCACCATAAATTTCTCACGGTACAGCGAGACTCTTCGCAAACTGAAAGCACCCATTCAAAGAACTCGTCCCCACATGGAATATCCTCTCCTTCAGCATGATAATGCCAGACCGCACACGAGTCCTGCGACATCTGCAACGATCCGCCGCCTTGGATTCGCTGTCATCGATCATCCTCCATACAGTCCAGACTTGGCTCCATCCGATTTTCAGCTCTTTCCAAAGCTTAAAGATCACCTTCGCAGTGTCCACTTTACAAATGATGAAGCAGTGCAAGCTGAGGTGAGGCGGTGGTTCAGACAACGACGTCCAAACTTCTACAGTGATGGGTTCCACAAACTGGTCTCTCGTTGGGAGAAATGTGTGCGTCGCCAGGGTGACTATTTTGAGAAATAAATATATAGAAATGGTGAATAAAACTGTGTTATTGTAATACGGTTTGGTTTACTTCAAAAGCCGTAAGGTATTCCTGGGGGGAAAGAATCGGAGGCATTACTTTTCAGCATCCCAACGTACTTCAAACGAGTATGTTCTCAGCTTGAGTAAAAGTATGGGGGAAGTTGCTCACAACAGAGAACATTCTCCGATTTCGTATGAATAAAACGACCGGAGAACATTCTCCGTTTTCTGAGATGAGCTCTCTACCATACTTCGTACTGAGTAACTTCTATTAGCGTTACCTTCTACTGTGGTTCGTAATAAAAATGACATAATTTGTGTTGTTTAGAAAGTAAAAAGAATTCCTATATATGAAGGCTAGTGTTAAGAAATAAAACATTTTGCTGACGAGTCGCTTCCTTCACAATCATAAGCGCGACACTTCAAGCATTTTACACAGTGACGAATATGATGTTTGAAGTTTTTTCATTACCGACACAGAAATGAAACATAAGTGGATTCAGCTGCGTGTTTTACCCGTTTGTTTAGAGTACATATTTTCAGTTGTAAACAGCTACATAGTAAAATACTATAGTATATTTTTAAAGAGTGCCTATTAATAAGGTCTAATGAAGTTAATTCCAAATAAAGAGCGTACCAGGTCTTCAAAGTATTTTTATACTGTTCTTGTTCATTCTATTTAAGATGTTTTCTCTGCCTTCATAATCGAAACTTATGTTATATTAGATGGAAGTATACATGACAATAAAATTAATAACTGCTTAATTACATACTTAGCAGTCTGTATCATGTAACAAAATAGCATGACCTTTCGCTAAGCCGGCCGCGGTGGCCGAGGGGACTGAGACGCTCCAGTCACGGTCTGCACGGCCACTACGGTCGGGGGTTCGAATCCCCCCTCGGGCATGGATATTTGTGCCGTCCGTAGTCGTAGTTAGTTCATAAGTAGTTTGTAAGTTTAGGGACTGATGACCCCGCAGTCAAGTCCCATAAGCTATACAAACATTTGAACATTTTGAACCTTTCGCTAATGAACAGACCATTGTGTCTCATATTAACAAAAGCTATCCTGTGTTAGAAAGCTCTGACAGCGTTCCACGTTGTAACAAATGAAAATGTAATGCATTCTTAAACTTTTGTTCGCAGATTGTGCTAACCCAACTTGAATAGCCAGCCGCGGTGAAAGAAGAAAGCACAGGGTAGGGGAACAATTTTGGTGTATTTACATCCTGTCAAGAAGCATGTTGATTGTGTGTATTAAACACTGATAACACATAATTTCCTAGCAAACAGAAGCCAGTCGCGGTGGCCGAGCGCTCTGCGGCGCGCCAGTCACGGTCTGCACTGCCAGTACGGTCTGGGGTCCGAATCCCCCCTCGGGCATGGATATTTGTGTCGTCCTTACTCTTAGCTAGTTCATAAGTAGTTTGGAAGATTAGGGACTGATGACACCGTAGTTAAGTCCCATAAGCTATAGAAAAAGTTTTGAACCAACTTGAATAACAAAGTTTCTCGCATGGCGAAAATTTTGTAATATTGTCTGAAGAATAAATTTTCGTAAAATGTCAATATTTATTCTTAATAATATGCTGCTGCACAACAAATAAATATGTAAACATAGTACAGTTCTTCCTGAACACATAGATGCCTACTCCACATTTGTAGACTGAAACATTTGTCTGACTGGGCTAGTTTAAAGAAATACACGATAGAACAACTGATCTGTGGCTGACATGACACATGGAGAACCTCCCCAAGCAGGAGGGGAAAAAGCGAGAATGAACTTACTCCTTCGAGCATAAGCTTCGAAGTTTTTATTCATACGAAATTGAGAACTTATTCAGAGAACGTCCTTTTGTCTGAGAATCTTCTCTGTAGCATGTACTCTTTCTTATCCATTTGGCACATTGGCAGAAGAATGAGTTTTCCCTTCGCTGCTAGCGGCGCGACGTTTAAAGACTGCGTGATGGTCCGTGCTGTAGCGCGCTAGACATGAGGCCCCACGTGTTTCCTCCCCTCCGTCGCCTTGCCACCCCTCACGCGCAACGTCACACCAGCTGACCGACGGTCGCGTGGTGCGCGTGACCTTGCTGCCAGCTGAGCCTCGTGACGTCACGCACGGGTCGCGGTGAAGTCGCCGAGCGGTCTAAGGCGCCTTGCTGCGGAGCGCGCGGTTGCTCGCCGTCGAAGGTTCGAGTCCTTCCTGGGGCATGGGTGTGCTTGTTGTCCTTGGGTTAGTTTACCTTAGTTTAAGTAGTTTGTAAGCTAAGGACTGATGACCACGTTGTTTGGTCCGATAGATTTACAAACATTTTCATCACACACTGCATGCTCGTCTCTTAAGACGCAGTATCACTTCTTCCTCCCGCAGGTATTTCTCTTACTTTACATCGTGCCAGTATGCCATCAACCCTCCTTGCTTTTTTTACCGTTGTTCACTACACGTTTCTCGTTCATGCGGAACCTATATTAATTTGTATTGATATCTTTCTGTATTTCATTTCTTTCTATTCCTTCGCTACCAGTGGTTCATCGCCATGCCATTTACTGATGACTACCACTGTCTGTTACAGATCTCTAGATAGACTCCATAGCCGTAACCCATTTCCGGGTATGCAGATCGACAGTGTTTTCTTGCATTCCATAGCGCGCGTAGAAACGTGTTGATTACATAAGGCCGGTATAGTATCCGACGCAGGCTTGCGTCAGAAAGTCAGTTGCAACTACACGTTTGTACCCTTCTTGAGCCACTATTACGCCTGATGTCTTACCTCACATCATGTTTCTACCTTTTACAATCGATTCTAGCTATCCTTTCCTGCGGTACCATAGGAGTAATATGTTTCAACATGAATAATCGCAACAATAGTGTCTCTGTTTTTCTAGGTGCCCTTCGACCCTTTTATATCACTACCACAATTATTTATACGCAGATATTATATTTCCATGCATTCACCTCTAATACACCTTTCGACTGAACTTAGAAATTCTATGTTGACTTGTTACTGTAATGCAATTTTTTATTTTACATTTCAGGTCATATAATTCTGTCCTCCTTCCGTCTTTTACAGACGTAATTTATGCGTATTTTCGCAGTACTACCTCGCTGTCAACAGATATGTATTTCATTTCACCTTCTTATACCGTTTCCGACCGTAGTAGCCACTACACATAACCGCTTTCCTGACATGCGCTAGGACATAATTGATTTTCCATCATTGTTTCATTGCTCTCACTTCACGTTCATACTCAAATTAACATATTTTGCTGTCACGTAAGTCGTTTTCCAGTACTACCAGGCATTACGACTCTTTATGTGTTTCCCCGTTATCATTATTTATGACAACCGTTTTCTTCCATCCACTCCGTCAATACCTGTTTCCTCAAAAGCTTCCGCACCGGCCCGAATGCCCACATCTTTGTCGCGTAAATTCTTCCTCTCTTGAGGAAGCCGTTGTCGCCACGCGGGAGTAGCCGAGCGGTCTGGAGCGCCACGTTACGGTTAGCGCGGCCTCCCGCGTCGGAGGTTCGAATCCTCCCTCGGGCATGGATTTGTGTATTGTCCGTATGTTGGTTTGACGTAGTTTTTAGTAGTTTGTAAGTCTAGGGACTGATGACCAACGTAGTTTTGTCTCAGAAGAATTACAAACATTTGAACATTTTTGAAGCCGTTGTCCACTCACCAACAGTCTGGCACAGCTGCGCTAATACCGCACGCATAGAGCTAAGAAAGCTGTCCGCCTTTCCTCACGCTACGGCTCGCTGCATGCTTTCCAGCTCGCTTTATAAAGTAAATACATTCAACCATGCCTCCACGAAATGTTCGTGTTTAACCCCACAGTTGCTTTCTGCAAATATTTTAATATTTGACACTTTCTCCTGATCTGGTTCATCAAACAATTCTCCTTATCTTTTTTCGTTACGACCGAATTTCCACTCTAGTCCATATGCCTTTACGACTTGTCCAAAACAAATAAATAGTTAAAATGAATAAATAATAAAGGACACCTTGTCACATCTGATGTCCCGTCACCCATTTTGCACAACATATCCGCCTGCCAATCATTTTCCTACTAATCCAGTAACAACTTTAGGTGGACAATTATGCATGCTGTAAACGGTGTTGCAGTCACACTACACTTGAACGAGACTAGTGAATTGCTTACTAGTCTCTAATAACCTGCGTTTCTGTCAAGAATAGCACTTTACCCACTTACCTTGCTAATAACCATTATTATGCTGCTTCCATTAATTCCTCAGTACCTCAACTATGGCCTACATAAATTTTCCTCGCATCAATGTATATTTGATGCTATGTGACTTTTATTTTAAGACCACAATTTTATAATATTTTCTTGTGTGGTATGTTTAATATCTACCTATATACTGCCATACAATGTTTATTCTTTTATTGTATTTAGTTTCCTTATGCATTTTGGTAATAAGTATTTTCGGTAGCCAACACCACCGCCTGAGTGCACAGAACGTATTTGCGGACTACTTCCGCTGATTTGCTAATTCAATTGGATACGTGAGCCACTATCTTCATGTTCGTGGTAATTCCACACTACCTTTTTTTTGGTGACTTGCCTATTACTGCCTAGCCGTTTTAATATAGTCCACAGTCCTTCAAAACTAAAAATGCGAATGTAGATCAGTTGTGGCTTACTTTCAAAGACATAATATCAGTAGCAATCGAGAGATTTATACCAAATAAATTAATAAAAGAGGGGGCTGACCCCCCGTGGTACACAAAACAGGTCAGATCACTGTTGTAGAAACAAAGAAAAACGCATGCAAAATTTAAAAAGACACAGAATCCGCAATACTGGCAATCTTTTACTGAAACTCGCAACTTAGCGCGGACTTCAATGCGAGAATCTTATAGTTGTTTCCACAACGAAATCCTGTCTCGTAATCTTGCAGAATATCCAAAGAAATTCTGGTCATATGTGAAGTACACTAGCGGCAAAACACAAACAATACCTTCACTACGCGATAGCAATGGTAATACTACCGACGACAGTGCTGCTAATGCAGAATTACTAAACACAGCTTTCCGAAATTCTTTCACCAAAGAAGACGAAGTGAACACTCCAGTATTCAATCCAAGAACAGCTGCCAGCATGCGAAACTTAGAAGTAGATGTTCCTGGAGAAGTAAAACAACTTAAGTCACTAAACAAAATAAATCTTCCGGGCCAGATTGTATACCAACTAGATTCCTCTCAGAGTATGCTGATGCAATAGCTCCGTACTTAATTTTAGCTATAATTTACAACCGATCAGTCAGCGAAAGATCCGTACCCAAAGACTGGAAAGTTGCCCAAGTTACTCCAATATTCAAGAAAGGCAATAGGAGTGATCCCCAAAATTACAGGCCTATCTCATTGACGTCGATTTGCAGTAGGATTTTGGAACATATACTTTGTTCGAATATTATGTACTACCTCGAGAGAACGACCTATTAACCAATAGTCAGCACGGATTCAGAAAGTATCGCTCTTGCGAAACACAGCATGCCCTTTATTCACATGAAGTGTTAAGTGCCATCGACAAGGGATCTCAAATCGATTCCATATTTCTGGATTTCCGGAAGGCTTTTGATACTGTACCCCACAAGCGGCTTCTAATGAAATTGCGTGCTTATGGAATATCTCCCCAATTGTGCAATTGGATTCACGATTTCCTATCAGAAAGGACACAGTTCGTTGTAATTGACGGTAAGTCATCGAGTAAAACAGAAGTGATATCTGGCGTTATAGGTCCCCTACTCTTCCTCGTGTTTATAAACGATTTAGGAGATAATCTGAATAGCTCCCTTAGACTGTTCGCGGATGATGCTATCATTATCGGTCAGTGAAGTCAACAGAGGATCAAAAGCAACTGCAAAGCGATTTAGACAAAATTTCTACTTGGTGCGAAAATTGGCAATTGACACTAAATAAAGAAAAGTGTGAAGTAATACACATGACCACTAAAAGAAATCCGCTGAACTTCAATTACGCGATAAATCAGTCAAACCTTAAGGTCGTAAATTCTACCAAATACCTAGGAGTTACAATTTCGAACAACTTTGACTGGAGAGAACACATAGAAAATATTGTGGGGAAGGCGAACCAAAGGTTACGTTTCATTGGCAGAACGCTTAGAAGATGCACCAGCTCCACCAAAGAGACTGCCTACATCACACTTGTGCGTCCTCTCTTGGAGTACTGTTGCCCCTTGTGGGACCCTCACCAGGTGGGACTGACGGAATATATTGAGTAGGTTCAGAGAAGGGCAGCTCGTTTTGTTTTATCACGTTACGGGGGGAAAGCGTCACGGAAATGTTGCACGAATTGGGGTGGAAATCATTAAAAGAAAGACGTTATTCATTGCGGCGTGATCTGTTTGCGAAGTTTCAATCACCGACTTTTAGTTCTGAATGTGAAAATATTTTGCTAGCAGCCACCTACTTAGGGAGACATGACCATCCCAATAAAATAAGAGAAATCAGATCGAAAATGGAACGATTTAGGTGTTCTTTCTTCCCGCGCGCTATTAGAGAATGGAACGGTAGAGAAAAGTTATGAAAGTGGTTAATGAACCTTCTGCCAGGCACTTAAATGTGATTTGTAGAGTATCTATGTAGATGTAGACTACGCCCCGCAGTATTTTACAAACGTTTACTTCGTACACAAGTCTCTGGATTGCGTCTTCTCGGGTGGGTGCCTCGTTCTTTTAGAAGGAGGAAGGCAGCGTTGCAGACGCGCAGCTTTACCACGTCTTCACCACTCCTCCACGCCACCCCCTATAATTCCATCAATGCATTTTCAAATGTGGTGTTTCTTTAACAGAGCTGTTACAGCAAATGTTAGTTATGTGCGATGTTTTTGAAACTGTGTTGTTAATGACCTGTCTATAGCCTCGCATTATAAAAGTAGATCTGTCTAAAGTTACCATTATTATTATTTGTTGTTAGAATATAACTTTACTGGCAATGTAATCTGGTCATAAGATGTTTGCCATTTATTTTTAACTTGACTTGGCCAACAACCGTGGTGCTATTGCCTCTTTTTGAAACTCTCCTCTTTTACATCAACAATTACACAAGCTCATAGATCTGCAGATTCTTTGTTAATCAGTGGCATTTAATGTACGCTAGCACACGGCTGCCGCTACAATTCCACAACTGTCGCTGCTATCTGGCCGCACACCCGGTCAAGGTCAAGGTCGCACAGCTTTGCACACCACTGTGCATATATATCGTACATTGCAGTATAACATAACTTGTAACTTATAAAATAATAGGTGACGGAAAATTTTAATGCGGCAGGTCAACACAAGAGATGTTACACTTTCTGCGGAGCTATGAACATAGTTTATTGTATAATTTTCCAAAGAGTTACAGCACAAATATATAATTTTTTAAATGGAAAAATAGTTATTTCTATCGTGCATTGGAATCGTTGAAACCAGCTGCGTCCAAATCAATTTAAATTACATTCCTATCACTGTTAGTTTGGGAGCTACAACCCTTCCAAGTTTCAGGGGCAGATACCACACGCTGTACATAATAAATGGCTGTGTGGTGGGTGATGTATGTTATGGCGGTGGGAAGTTGATTTACAAAAAATGTTCAAATTTTTGTAGAACTTATGGGACTTAACTACGGGGTCATCAGTCCATAAGCTTACAAACTACTTATGAACTACCTAAGACTAAAGACGGCACAAATTTCCATGTCCGAGGGGGGATTGGAACCCCCGACGGTAGTGGCCGTGCAGACCGTGACTGAAGCGCCTCATTTCCCTCGGCCACCGCGGCCGGCAGTTGATTTACATGAGATGTTCAAATGTGTGTCCATGTTCCTCAATGCATAATGCAATGCGCCGTCGAAAGGATCCGCGGACGAGATGTAACATCGCCGGTGTGACGGAGCGACATGCGTCCTCGATGCGCCGTTTTAGATCATCTGGGGATGTGGGCTCAGTGACATAAACACGATCTTTTAGATATCCCCACAAAAAGAAATGTACTGGTGTTAAATCGGGCGACCTTGCGGGTCATGTTTATGTCACTGAGCCCACATTCCAAACTGCGGCCACGTCTTCTGCTCGCCGCCATCACCACATTCATTGTTACGCAAGAAGCCTCAATCCAAATATTGTACAATCAATCAAATTTTAAAGTTAAGAAAAATAATTTTCACTTGAAAGAAAAAATTTAATTTAATAACTACGATTTATAATTTTACCTCTTGTTATGCTGAATTTTGGCTATCTAAACCTAGTGAAAGGGCCGTCTGCCCTTGAGTACAGCCTATCTTATATATTAAAAGAATCTACGAAAATTAAGTATTTTTGTTCTAAACGAAAGGTATTCATTCGTAGATTTGTCATCAAGTATCCTTTATTTGGATTCAAACGTGGTATCCTTCTGTCCTTGCATTGAACATTTTAATCGGTTCGTTTTACGATATCTTCGGTCGTTATTAAGGTACGCAATGTTTCTTTTTTAGGTAACAACACTCAGCGGATCAAGGTCTTTCATTTGCGCTTTTAAAAACTTGGACTGATTGCTTCTGAAGAAAGCTGTGCGTGAACATTAACTTTACTTCCATTTTTCCCAACTTTTTTGTCATTCCACTAACGGCGCGAAGTATTCGCACGGGTTCTCTAGTAATTCTCTACTAAATTAATATTGCTAAATCTTGACTAAAATTACTAGAAATTGTAGGTTTTTTAAAACTTTTTTATTATTTATTAACATATCAATACAATGTTACCGTTATCACTTAATTGCTGCCAATTTTTGCCATGCAGCACCACTATCTAACAACGATTTTAATGTTGCTTAACCCTCACAAACACCTACATATTTCTAGGGGAGTCTGTAACCCGAAGAAACTTTTAAGATGGACGCTTAGTAAATCCGTAAAATTTCATTGGAATATTTTTACACATTCACATGGTTACTAGAGTACCCGTGCAAATACTTCACATCGTTAGTGGATTGACAAAAATTTTGGAAAAAATGGAAGTAAAGTTGAATGTAACGCATAGCTTTCTTCAGAATCAATCAGTGCAAGTGTTTAAAAGCGCAAATGAAAGAGCTTGATCCGCTGAGTTGTTAGGTCAAAAAGAACTGCGTACATTAATTAGAACCGAAGATATCGTAAAATAAACCGTTTAAAATATTCAGTGCAAGGACAGAAGGATACCGTGTTTGAATAAAAGTAAAGGATGGAAAGACTTCAGTTAACTCGGATACTTGATGACAAACCGGCGAACGAATTCCTTTCGTTTAAAGCACAAATGACGGAATTCTCTCGGATAGAACACCCTGACCGACTGATTTTAGTTCACAGCAAGGACATCCCCGTAAGAAATACACAGTGTATAGAAAAAGGAAGGCGAAAGCTGTCTAAATTCTGATACTTGATGACAAATCTGTGGATGAATACCTTTCGTTTAATACGAAATTGAAGGAAATCGGCCGGGTAGTTTTGCCTGGCCGACTGACTTTCATTTTTGTAGATTGATAGTATTTCCTCTCTCCTCTTCCTCTCCCAGTAACTACTATTTTTAGAAGGGGGAAGGATGTACGAGGGCGACGTCTGCCCTTGGGGTGCATAAGCAATTCCCTCAGCCTGGTGGTCATACCCAATCACGAGCCATGTCGCGAGCCTGCTGCTGGAAGTTTCCACACGCATGTTCCCGACACGCGCCTGTCGATTCGGCACTCCTTGGTGGCTCGGTTCTGCTGACGAGGGTACGCCAAACTCGGAGAATCGGCAGAACCCAACTATCAACCACGAGCCAACCAACAACGTGCAACTTTTCCTCTCAAGTGTACCTCTAGCGACAGGTGTCGACCTCCCCCCTGGGTCCGCTTTAGTACCATATAACATAAGACATTAAAGCGCATTTTGATGTTACCATAATTTCATGTCTTACTCTTTTAACCTAATGCCTACTTCTCTGCTGAACCATCCTGACACAGCATGCAAGTTCACATGGGTGTGAAGTGCAGGAATTATACACACATGAAGAATCTTGCAACGGATAGACTAGCATAGTCGAATAAATATTTCTGCTGCTGCACGTATCACAAATACGTATTTTGTACACGATCTGTGAAAACGGTGACAAGTAAACTAAAAGGCAGGTAGGAATAAATTAACAGTCTGCATAAAATAGCACATCGAGTTGAAGTAACCTGGAGACACATCCACTAGAGCGGTGTGTATTTTAGTCCGACAATGATGTGATGCAGATAATTACACACTCAGACAGAGACAATTCTTAATAAATGAAAAACACAATTTTGTGATTGTTCTACGAGTAGAAAAATCAAAAAATTGTTTCTTCATTTATAAAGAATTGTCTCTGTCAGAGTAGAACAATCAAAAAAATTGTGTTTTTCATTTATTTGATTGTGTTCTACCAAGAAGCGACGGAAGAATCAGTCAACATGTCAATTCTTAATACAAAACTCAATTTATAATGCATCGTATTTGTAAAATATATACTATACATTAAGTGAATGGGAAGAGGCGTGCGACGGTGGAGTAGCCGAGCGGTCTAAAGCACCTCGCTGCGGATCGCGTGGTTGCTCGCCGTGGAGGTTCGAGTCCTTCTTGGGGCATGGGTATGTATGTGTGTGTGTGTCTGTAGGTTAGTTTACCTAGTAGTTTGTAAGCTACGGACTGATGACCACGCAGTTTGGTCGATAGATTTACTGACATTTGAACATTTTTGGAAGAGGCCCAATCCTAGTAATATTGCAGTCAGCTTCTCTGACTCTGAAATGAACACCAAGTTACTGTGTTAAGTAACATGCATCACCTTATGTATTACTCGCGAAGTCAGGTGGTAATATCATGACGGTTGCAGCACCGTCGTGTTTACGCCGGAGGAACATAGAGCGGGGAGCAGTGTGGCGTACATGTACGCTGCAGTATTCTTGTACGTGGGCCGCTGCTAGCCTGTTACACGCGTTTACTCGCGATTAATTTTGCGGAAGAGTAAATCTAATTTGGAAATTCGAATGCAATGTTCGATGCTGTGGTTAGATGGATCCTTTCAATGGAGGTTTCCGATTGTTTTATTCTTATCACATTATGAAAAAAATTGCGAAACAGTCATTGGTTGAACATTACTGCAGTCAAGCATGTCCAGTACCTACAATGGCTAGAAGTATTCCGAATGGATAAAGACGTTACGAGTACTCAGTAGAAGTTAAGACAAAGCTAGTAATCAAAACAAATTATTTCTTCCAATGAACAACATTGAAAATCAATTTCAATTATAAACAATAGCTAGAATACTGATTGTACGATATATTCCTGACAGCAGTATCTTACCACAGCTGTTCACGGAGCTTCGGTGGCAGTATCTGTAGAACTACCTCCCATGCTGCTCTCGTCTTCCTCAGCTGGCTCTGTCGATTCGTCGTCTGCCGATTCGGTCGCTGACGATAATGATTCGTCACTTGAATCCAGCCCGACTGATATTACTTTTTACCATTTCTTCGGGCATCAGAGCATCTCTTCTATACCAATCCTCGCACAGTTTTTCTACGTGATATACCGCCTTTCTCCTATCTTCTACTGTCACAGCAGCAAAAACATCGTCTGAAATTTTTTTCACTTCCGTGAGCTGAACGCTTGAGATATTCTGAGTAGCGGCTTTATTTTTTACAATATTCCAGATTAATTCTATGAGATTCAGGTCTGGATGGAACGGAGGCAGTCGGAGGGGTACAAATCCATTCTCTTGCAAACTTTTGTCGATAGAATAAACAGAAGACGTTTGGTACCCCTTTACTACTGCCAGACGTTCGGCTTTCCGTAGATCGCAGTCATAGCGTATGTTGTTGCTGGTCAGCCAGGATTGTATTTCACTTTTTAGAGAGCTAGATGAAGGCGGTTCATTCTCTTGTTTACTTTAATATGGAGCATTATCAAAAACAACAATACTTCTTGGAAGTAAGCCTGGCATAAGTTGGTTTTCAACGTATTTTTGAAAGTTTTTGCTATCTATTTCTGAGTGATAGTCGGACGTTTTGGTTTTTAATCATATATGAGAAGTGCACCCGAAATGAAACCCATGTCTGCGCCTACATGAACAACAATTAAACGGTGACCGGCACTTTTGTTGACAACACTCCTCGCACATTATCACTTTGCCAAAATGTATTTGCTGTATAATGTGTGTCAATCCATGTTTCATCGAAGTAAACCACTGGTCGCTTTGATTCTGGTGCTAGATTTTTACGTAAAAACGAGAGAAAGTTAGCCGTTTTAGCAACAATGTCCTTTCGTTGGCGCAAAACAACACGTTTATTTTGGTACCTTCTAAAACGAAATCCCATAGACAAAACAATTTTTCTAATGGTTTCCTTGCTAGCTTTGAAACTCAGTTTTGTTCGACAAAAGTTGTACAGTTTTCGCAAAGTTAGTATTTCTTGATATTGTTCGTAATAGCGTGTAAATTGCTGTCTGATAATACATTTATCCATATCATCGATCACATACTTCTTGTGAGGTTCTTGATTCTTCTTCTTCGGCGTACAAACGCGAGTTCCACTTTCCTCTCCTTCTTTCCGTAATTTGGAAACCATCCTCTTGTTCAGCTTTAACATTTTGGCAGCACGTTCTATCGCCATCTGCACCGGCAGGGTCAATCACTTCTGTTTCTCGTCGTCAACGAATTTAATTACATATATACATGTGGCATCTGTTCCGAAAGAACAGACGTCACTTCTGATCCTGCAGTTGTTATTATTTAATATTAATAGAATATATGACATCAACTGCGATTGGGCAAAGCTGAAAATGTGTACCCAGCCGGGATTTGAACCCGGGTCTCCTGCTTTCTAGGCAGTTGCGCTGACCCCTACACCACTGGGGACACAGTGATCACCGCACCTGCAAGGACTACCTACGCACGCCTTCCGTCAGATACAATCGCAGTTGATGTCATATATTCTATGAATATTAAATAATAATAACTGCAGTATCAGAAGTGACGTCTGTTCTTTCGGAACAGATGCCACATATATATATATATAATATGCCGGTGACGGGCAATGATCCTATCGTTAGTGGGGAGGGGTGAGCAAGTTTGAAGCCCTTACTCTTACGGGAATTAGTTTCATAACTACGAGTTTGAGTACTGTGGGCAGGGCGAAGCTGGGAATTTGTATCTGAAGGGAGGCGTGCGTAGGTAGTCCTTGCAGGTGCGGTGATCACTGTGTTCCCAGTGGTGTAGGGGTCAGCGCAACTGCCTAGAAAGCAGGAGACCCGGATTCGAATCCCGGCTGGGTACACATTTTCAGCTTTGCCCAATCGCAGTTGATGTCATATATTCTATGAATTTAATTACGTTAACAGCAAGCTGCCGCGCCTGTAGACGAAGAAACTTTCCACGCTCACCTTCCAACTCGCACTTACAGGTAACAACGCGCACTAGTGTAACGGTAGCCAGGCTGTACCTCGTCACGTGACCAAGCTAGTTCCTACCGCTGCCGTGCTACCACTTCGCCTTGCCGGGCAATAAACTGTACTGCCGGCCCCTGTCTAGCAGGCAGTACCGCAAAAGCGTGGTGCTCGGCGGGCAACAGACACTCGCCAGCAGGCGATCCAACGTCCACACAAACACGAATGTGGTAAAAAAATGAAAGATTCGCGATCATAAGAGGCATATTTTCTTTCAGAGGTCGGCGTACCTACCATAGCAGCCGCAGATCTTTCCGCCTTCTTGTGACTGGTCTACCACCCCTACATAGACCACTGTCTCAATAACCGAATGCGACCGGGTGGAATCATACTCCGACAACCCTTGACGGACTTACAAATCATCTTCGTATAGCATGGTTGCTGTATCTCTTAAGAAGTGATATAAATGAACTTGTGTTGGAGAACCATGCCCTATTTACAACATAGACATATTTGAATATTGGATAACAAGCCTGTGGTACTCCCTAAATTTACGGGAAATAGTGTTCAAGTGTTTGTTAAGTTTATGGGACTTAACTATGGGGTCATCAGTCCCTAAACTTACAAACTACTTATGAAGTACTTACGAACTAGGACGGCACAAATATCCATGCCCGAGGGGGGATTCGAACCCCTGACCGTAGTGGCCGTGCAGACCGTGACTGGAGCGCCTCAGTCCCCTCGGCCACCGCGGCCGGCGGAAATAGTGTAAGTTAAGCGTTATCAATAAAGTTCTTTAGGGAATTAGACCGCATTGTCATCGTGTAAAACTAACCGACGTATCGTTCATTACTGCAAGTCGCCTTCTTCAGGGTATTCGTCTGTCTGTGACTTGCAATAGTGGCGGAAACGTTGGTTGGTTTTACACGATGACGATGCTGTCTAATACCCTAAAGAACTTTATTGATAATGACAGCCGGCCGCGGTGGCCGAGGTGACTGAGGCGCTCCAGTCACGGTCAGCACGGCCACTACGGTCGGGGGTTCGAATCCCCCCTCGGGCATGGATATTTGTGCCGTCCTAGTTTGTAAGTAGTTCATAAGTAGTTTGTAAGTTTAGGGACTGATGACCCCGTAGTTAAGTCCCATAAGCTTAACAAACATTTTTTTTTATAATGACAATGGCCGCTGAAGCCTACGCTTACATTTAAGTTAAACACATTTCAAAAATCCTCCCTCATTCTTAGTCTTTAAATTCGGGTATACGTAATTTTTTCTTCCTGAATAAAGATGAAGCAACCGTTCTATAACAGTGTAATAGGCCTATCTCTCATTTCATCCTAATTACTAGTGCTGAAAGTTTCTCTAGTACTAACGACAACGGATGTGTACGTCACAAGGCCTCAGCTAAAGCGTCGGTTCAGGAGGCGACGGTTGTCCTGGCAACAACGCCCTGCGCCGACTACCTGATCCGGTCGGATCCTGCGTCTCGTGTAAGAGTAGCCTGTTTAAGCCGTACCAACCTCCTGTTTCCGGCAACTGTGTAGAGCTAGATCGGCGAAGTCCTTGCTGACTGCCTCAGAGCTGCCCAGGCGCCCTGACGAACAACACTGGTGAATCATAACATAGGCTGCGATGGACAGACTACCGGTGTGAACGTACTTGAATATACTGTTGTCAAATATAGTCTGATTAATATTCCTTGCAAGTACACACTTCACACGATGGAGCTGATTTCCTCCAATGAGAACGCTCTGCTTACTTCCGACGTACATGCGTTCGTCATTGCCAACTGTCACAAATGGTAAATTCACTTCCAATTCGTTGTCAGACGTTTTCTTTGTTATTTTTGTTTTTTGTTTAGTTGGTGTGTTTATATCTCGAGTCATAGGTTTGTGTTTTTAAGGCTTATAGAACTGAACTGCGTGGTCATTAGTCCTTAAACTTACAAACTACTTATAAACTACCTTATACTAAAGACAACACAAACATCCATGCCCGAGGGAGGATTGGAACCTTGGACCCATAGGTCTGTTCACTATGTTTCGCATTTAATTACTACGGTAACCAGATAAAAAAGAATACATTCTCAACAATGATAATGAAATACATACGTTTCATATACAGCACTAATGGAACGCTACTGGATCTGGATACGTCCGCACAAGCCGCCCTATAGCGTCGCATATAAGTACTTATAATCACAAAGATCAGCTTACGTTACATGAGTTTCATGCTAGTTACACGAGACCAAACTTCTGAAAAGCTACAGTCATAGTTGTGAGTTGCTACTTACTACCATAAATAGTATGGGCCCCTATATGAAAAAAGTTGCTCTGCTGCGCTACGGCCATATCAAAATTTCTCGTGATGTAGGTTGTGGGTTATAATCTTGTCAAGGGTAGGGATGTTTTATATATATAAATTTGATGAAAATGAATTTTATTGTTATTTTCACTCAGTTAATTGATTTGATGGAATTGTCTGATTTCTAATGCTTTGGCACGTCATTTTCATAATCGAACTGACTTTTATTCTCATTTATTTTGCATCATATAATTATTTTAATTAGGTCCTCCTTTGTCATCCGTAACCTGTAACTGTGTGCCAAGCAACGCTAATCATCGGCTCGTGCGCGGCAGCTCATGTAGCCACAGCAACTGTGTTGATATTTTCAGGTAACCAACGATAACAAGAATTACGGCTTGCTTTTAGCGCTGAAACTGAATGTTTTATGTTTTGAGTTTGCTCGTAATGACTAGCTTTAAGCGTCGTGAACGAAGCGATCGGGACCTTAATTCTGCCGCAGGTTGTTGACCGCCGTTTTCTCGTATACACTGCACATTGAACACGGCTACAACACACGTCCTCTGCAACAATTAGTCACTTATAATAAGCTGTCGCGTACCCAACATAACTCACAGCGGACGCTTATAAAAATGTTTGTAATTCTATGGGAACAAACTACTTTGGTCATCAGTCCATAGACTTACAAACTACTTAAACTAAGTTAAACTAACCTAAGGTCAACACACACATCCATACCCGAGGGGGGATTTGAACCCCCAACGCGGAAGTCCGCGCGATCCGTATCGTGGCGCTCCAGACCGCTCGGCTACTCCCGCACGGCGGTCGCTTATAACTTTTCTCCGCGTTACACATTACCAGCATTTGTGAAGTCACCCGTCATTTTTAAATGTCTTCCATAACAGAGTGGTATTGGGCCCCGTGTAGTAACAAGTAGTCCCACGTGACAAACGTCAATTAGCAAGTAAATTTAGTCAGACTATGTATACTATTTCATTCGCGCCCTGACGCACGACAGGACAATAATCCGCACCATTGCACTACGACCCAACACACAGGATGCTGCAACAGACGGCCACAATAGATTGTACGGTCGTGTTTAAGGAGCCTAGACATTCATCTGACAAGTTAATACATATTATTGTAGTAATGTTGTTGTTGTTGTGGTCTTCAGTCCGGAGACTGGTTTGATGCAGCTCTCCACAATACCCTATCCTGAGCAAGCCTCTTCATCTCCACATAAGAGTGACAACCTACATCTGTCTGAATCTGCTTAATGTATCCATTTCTTGGTCTTCCCCTGCGATTTTTTCCCCATACACTTCCCCCCAACGCTAAATTCACAATTCCTTGATGTCTAAGAATGTGTCCTACCAATCTATCCCTTCTTTTAGTCAAGGTATGCCAGAAATTCCTTTTCTCCCCAATTCTGTTCAGTACCTCCTCATTAGTTACGCTAATCTTTAGCATTCTTCTATAGCACCATATTTCAAAAGCCTCAATCCTCCTCCTGTCCGCACTGTTTATCGTCCATGTCTCACTCCCATACAAGGCAACACTCCATACAAATGCCTTCAGAAAGGACTTCCTTAAGTTTAAATCAATATTCGATGTTAACAAATTTCTCTTTTTCAAGAACACTTTTCTACCCATTGCCATTCTGCATTTTATATCCTCTGTACTGCGACCATCATTTGTTATTTTACTGCCCAAGTAACAAAACTCATCTACCTCCTTTATTGCTACGTTTCCCAATCTAATTCCTTCAGCATCACCTGATTTTCTAAGACCGCATTCCATTACCCTAGTTTTGCTCTTGTTAATGTTCATCTTATATGCACCTTTCAGCACACTGTCCATTCCGTTCAATTGCTCTTCCAGGTCCTTTGCTGTATCTGACAATTACTATGTCGTCGGCAAAACGCAATGTTTTTAATTCTTCACCCTGAACTTTAATTCCTTCTCCAAATTTCTCCTTGCTTTCCTGTATAGCTTGCTCAATGTACAAATTGAGTAACAATGGAGAAAGACTACAACCCTGTCTTACTCCCTTTCCAACCACTGCATCCCTTTCATGCCCTTCAACTCTGACAACCGCTGTCTGGTTTTTGTACAAGTTGTAAATAAACTTACGTTCCCTATATTTTACTCCTGCTTGCTTCAGAACTTGAAAGAGTTTATTCCAATCAACACTGTCAAAAGCCTTCTCCAAATCTACAAAAGCTAGAAATGTAGGTTTGCCTTTTCTTAATCTATCTTCTAGGATAAGCCGTAAAGTGAGTATTGCCTCCCGTGTTCCTACATTTCTCCTGAACCCAAACTGATCTTCCCCGAGATCGGCTTCTACCAGCTTTTCCATCCTTCTGTATATAATTCGCGTTAATATTTTGCAACCATGACTTATTAAACTGATGGTTCTGTAGTTTTCACACCTGTCTGCACCTGCTTTCTTAGGGATGGGGATATAACATTTTTCTTAAAATCTGAGGGTATTTCACCTGTCTCATATATCTTACACACCAGGTGAAACAATTTTGTCATGGCTGCTTCTCCCAGAGACTTCAGTACATCTGAGGGAATATCATCTACTCCAGGGGCCTTATTTCGACTCAGGTCTTTCAGGGCTCTGTCAATGTAAAAAAAAAAAAAAAAAAAAAAAAAAAAAAAAAAAAAAAAAAAAAAAAAAAAAACGCTGTTTACATGTTTCATGTGTTATCGATAAACTGATAAAGACACCTAGAGTCAGATCTTGACAGGAGATTGAAGGACTATTTCAACTACCTATTAACCTAAATGAAAATAGTGGCTTTTATGCAGACGAACACTGGAAACTGCCAAAAATGCTTCCGATAAACATCAATTGAAAGAAGAAAGCAAAGGGTAGGGGAACAATTTTGGTGTATTTACATCCTGTCAAGGAGCATGTTGATTGTGTGTATTAAAGACTGATAACACATAATTTCCTAGCAAACAGAAGCCGGCCGAGGTGGCCGAGCACTCTGCAGCGCGCCAGTCACAGTCTGCACGGCCACTACGGTCGGGGGTTCGAATCCCCCCTCGGGCATGGATATTTGTGCCGTACTTAGTATTAGCTAGTTCATAAGTAGTTTGTAAGTTTAGGGACTGATAACCCCGTAGTTAAGTCACATAAGCTATACAAACATTTGAACATTTGACCTTTTAGCAAACAGAAATGTATTAATATTTTTGAAAATCTGGCAAGGGAGGGTAGAAATAGTTCCCACTATCTTTTGAACGAGACCCCTAGTTTATGTTTGTTACTTAGTCCTCCTATTACCCTAGACACAAATACACCATTATTCGGAATGGCTGTTTCAGTAACGCACTCGCGTAAGTTCTATAAGTTATAGTGGACTGACGTCTCAACATTTCCCAGTGCGGCGCTCGCTGACTAAATTTTCTCTCATGTATTTAGAGGCGTGCTTTGCGATTGTATTTTGTCCTTTTGCTTGGTTTGTGTCCTGATTTTAACATGAGTACGACGCTTCTTCCATTAAATGTGAAACTGCCTTACGCGCTGATCTAATGTTTATTGTTTCAGAACTAACAAATGAGCCAACTATTGACGGCGATACAGAATCTAATCACCGCGCAAACTGCTGCTGCTTCAAACGCGCGTAGCCGCAGTGAAATTGCCGAGCGCTTCTGCGGAGCGTGCGGTTACTCCCCATCGGAGTTTCGAGTACCCCCATCCGGCACTGGTGTGTGTGTTGTACTTAGGTTAGTTTAAGTCGTTTGTAAGCCTAGGCACTTAGAACCTTATTAGTTAAGTACTATAGGTTTACAAATATTTGAACAATTTTTCAATCGCGCCGCGTCGCTAGCATCAACCGCTGCTCAACCTGGATACATACAGAACACTGAACGAGAAAGAGGACGACTTCAACGATTGGTCATCCAGTTCGAAGTGCATTGCGTCACACATCAAGTGCCAGATACTGTGAAATTGCGTTATTTGCACTCTATGGGAGAACTGTTCGGCTCACATTGATTGACCAACTCTAGTACGCAACTTACTGCTTATAACGTTGAAACCATTCCAGTGCTTGGAACCTGTTGCTTGCCTGCCACATTCCAGTCTCACACCAGGGCAGTGATATTTACAATTTTGCGTGCTCGAGTCTGTGAAAACTTTTTTTTGTTTCGAGTTGTTTTGCCTTCTTATTCAGGAGAATGTACTTTGTTTCTGCTTTTGATGCAAAGGACAGTGTTTGTAATTTGCTTGCAGAGTTACCGGTTTTGTTTTATGAAATCCCAGCCAAGACAAATAATTTCATAGCGCATGTAACACTGAAGGATAAGGCACAACCAAAGTTTTTCAAGGCACGGGCCATCCATGATGTACTTCGAGACAAAGTTGCACAACAACTTGAAGAATTACAGCTCCCTGAGTCAGAATTTGACGCCACCGGAGCGTCGTGTTGGCGGAAAGGTCTCAAAGCAGTACTGAAGCGAAGCCCTCTGTGCCATCTTGTAGAGTCAGAAGTGTTCAGTGGGGGATGTGAGGTACTTTTTCGGCAGACAAAGATACCTTCTCGGCTACCTGGGAGCGTCTTGATGGCCAGCGTTGCTGGAGAAGGCAATGCTTTACCGTGAAAGCGCCTGGCGCCTGTCAGGCTAGCGTTGAGTGTTCTTTTGTAGCACCCAAGGTATGGTACTGGTATCTGTGAATTTCTTCAAGTGAATGGGGACAGAAGGCAAACAACTTTTATTTAAGGGATGACTCCCTGCTATGTCTGGGTTCCAAACTGTCGGCAAGGTAGCATGCTTTACAACATAGTACATGAATGCTGCACGGCTTGTGTCCGGCGCCCACGTCAATAAAAATCGGCGCCAAGATGACGGCGAGAGGCAATTTCGCAGATGCTTCGGGAAAAAGTCTGCGCTACATGACTTTACTTGAGAAATTTGCACACGGGTGCGGAGTCTAGGGTGCAGACTGCAGCTCTGTCTGGCACTGCCCGTGTGTTTTGCAATATGACAGGTCAAACGATTCGTCATCCGGCCCAGTGTTGTCTTTGGACAGCCCATTAAAGGTTTGGTGAGATTGGCTTCATACTTATGGAGGGCGTGGCCACAGATACCAGCGTGTGTACCTTGGTGATGTGGAGGAGCGAGGGGATTGTGGTGAGAGATAGCATTGAGTACTTTTCGCTTCGAGTTTTAGACAGCGCAGTGGGCGGTACACATTGTTGAGACTCCGGCAGACGTTGCAGTGTGCGGACTTACATTTTGAGTTGTGGGTTTGCTTGTGGCAACAAAACTCGTACTTATATATTGGTGGCTACGCCGTCTGTAGCTAAGCAAGGTGAATATCGTCGCTGCTACTTAGGACGAAGTTATTGATTTCGCGGACGGGATCCATAGCCTCCTGCTCCAGTCTGCCAACATAGGCGCTGCTGATGCGAGATCAACGTTGTTGTGTGTGCTAATGTCTCAGCTGGACCATCGCACTGCCTTATTAGGGTTCCATAACTCAGTTCAGGTCTGGATATTAATTGTTTGTGTTTGCCTTCTATCTTCTCCTGACAGATTAGGATAAGATTTACAAGTAAGTCCGTTTTTTATTCAATGTCTTTGAATGATACGATCTCAGAAAATATAGCTAGTCATTTATTTCATTTTGTATAATATTGTGTCTTTCAATGTTTGTAAAGTTATGCGACAGCTTATTTAATATTTTCATGTAGTCTGTCACTTTGTCATCTAAAATTGTAAATTGTTAGATTATACCTTTGAATTCAGAAATATAATCTGAATTTATTGCAGTTATTGAATACTGTCATTTAACAACCCCAATCACTACTTTGGAGAGGAATACAAATGTTTGTTTGTAATATGAAAGCGGACAAAACATATTTCTGTTATAGAAGTAGGGCAAATAGAGTAACTAATAGGGTCTTGATCCTAGTGTGGTTTATGCCACTAGTCAGAAAGATGAAAATTCACTTTTATATGTTTCGGAAAACATAGTGGCGACGCAGTTTGTCATGACTTTTAATCAGATAATTGATATATAAAAACATTGCATTTGTTTTGTATGATAAACTGTAAGATTAAAGAAATCATAACATCTAGCGGCAAGAAAGAGTACTTAAAATCTGCAGATTTCAACCATGAATTGAAATTTTCATCCGTAATTAATGCTGATAGTGAATCTTAGTACGAGTTGCTACTATCGCGTATTGCATTTTCGTAGTTCGTTATTTGAAGAAGTACATCTACATAAACGAATCAGATTAACTTGCTAGGTACAGTGGAACAGTAAGCATTGATTTTACACGTTTAAATTGTACACAAATATTTACTGCAAGGAAAGGTTCACTTAACTGCTGTATACAATGTCTGGGCCTGTAAGTCACTTTAACTTCCTATAAATATATAGAAAGAAGAATAATCGTTCGCCAAATATAGGTCTGCCGTATATTTTGGGATATGTATGAGGAATACCATTGCCCTTTCACCAATGAATAATGAAATCCAGCACACCCAAGTTACAGACTCCGCAGCATTAGCAACTTCGAACAGTATACCCTGATCTTGAAATGAAGAAGTGAAACTAATGTTGCGTTTCTCTCAATTACCTAACATGAAGAAGCATAAAAGATTTTAAGAAGTATTGCTGTTTTGCAACGAAAATGTTATTGCAGTGCGAATTTCCTCTCTATCTGTACGATAAATTTGCTCAAGTGTAAACCATACCTAAATTCAAATGAACTCAAGACAATAGAGACATATTTTCCTGATGACAGGGAATTATTGTAACAAGGTACGCCTTTGACCTCGAACGCTCGGAACCGTACGAAACCTTGGTTATAATGAAAAGCAATCATAAACAAATCAGTAACGTGCTTCATTTCCATGCCAAACGCAGCACTTGTCTGCTAGCACCACGAGATGGTTGCATAGTGTATCTGCAGTAACCAGTGCTCCAGTTGCGTGAGTGGTGTAGCTGCAGTACGTACCGGCCGACGCGGCGCCAACCGACGCCCCCCGCCAACAATGAGGCCCCGTAGAACAGACGTCTGGAGGACAGAGGACAACACACCGCTGTGTTTCCACTGTGGGCGCCCTGGACATGTCGTACGCTACTGCAGAGAGAGCAGGCGTATATTCGATGATTATTTTGCCACAAGACATCAGCCATCAGAGCAGTTCTATCCCAGGTAGTCATCTGTTGATGGATTCAGTCGACCTATGGGACGAAACCCATCGCCGTACCCTGCACGAGGTCGCTCCCCGACGCGTCGCTGCTGTTCACCGTCGCCATGTAGAGATACCATCCGCTCCCCTAGCCCCCGCGCCCAGGAAAACTAAGCGAGGCGACCATCTACGGAGGTGAGACCGCCGCAGATGAAAATCATCCATAGACGACAGTCGCTAAGATGTCGGGAAATGTCCATCTACTTCATAATCGACAGCCAACCTGTCCGGACAGGAGCTTCTTTCTCCGTATTGTCGGATAATTAGCGCCGCGCACTAAAGAAGACAATGTTCTGTGATACTGGTGCAACTGTACTGAAGGTCGCAAATGGAAACTACGTCCAGCCAGCAGGAACTTGTGTCGCAAGAATAACCATCATCAACAGAACCCAGCCATTTGAATTTGTCGTTTTAACAGAATTTAGTCATAATGTCATCCTCGGATGGGACTTCCTGCATGCATCCCATGCTATCACTGAAGGTGAAAGATCTGAGATGCAAATTGAGGACGTCGTTCCGACTGATACACGTAATACAGAATTTTCTGGAAAGTTATTTGCCGTTCACAATGTGACGATCCCGCCGTTGACAATGAGAAGTCACAAACACAGATGACCGGTTAAACTGGGAAGTGCTTGTCGATAGTAAAACGTTAGGCTTACAGAAGAAATTGACATACCAGCGGCTATCATTTGCATTACCGGTGGTCGATGAGAGCTTTGGATCACAAATTGTCACGAGCAGTCACAACGTAACCCCAAGGGAATGTGTATCGGGACAGCTGAACCGATCCAGGACGGTGAGCTCAACGTCATCAATGAAGACCGATGTTCTGCTGTCAGTGATGACAACACGCTGGAGGAAACTGACCAAGGAACAACACCAGCGGGTGTTAGCTACACTACGCCAATTTTCTGGTGCATTCACAAGTCAGCAGGGGTAAAGTCACACGAAACTGCCCACGGTAAGGCACCGTATCAATACTGGGGATCATCCACCAATTAGCCAGCGCTCGCATAGAGTGTCGCCAGCTGAAAGACGGATAATTCTGGAGGAAGAGCGGAAAATGTTGCACGATGACATTATTCAATATTCAGAGAGTCCTTGGTCGTCTCCGGAAGTCCTCGTAAAGAAGAAGGATGGCACGTGGCGATTCTGTGTCGACTATCGGCGGCTGAACAAAATCAAAGGGAAAGATGTCTACCCACTGCCACCCATTGACGACACCTTAGACTGCTTGAAAGGAGCTACATACTTCTCAACTATGAACATGCAGGCAGGTTAGTGGCAAATAGAGGTTGACGAAGCTGACAGGGAGAAGACGTCTTTTATTATACCTGACGGCCTCTATGAATTCAAAGTAATGCCATTTGTATTATGTAATGCTGCGGCCACATTCGAACGCATAATGGACAATTTGCTTCGACACCTTAAATGGATGACGTGTCTCTGCTATTTAGATGACACTGTCGTTTTCTCGAAAACATTTGAAGAACATCTGAGTCGCCTGTCAACTGTGTTGAAATGTGTTCAAGCTGCAGGACTCCGCCTAAATCCAAAGACGTGCGTCTTCGTCGCCAGAGAGATAAAAATCCTGGGGCAGCTAGTCAACGGAGATGGTGTCCGTCCCGATCCAGATAAAGTAAAGGCAGTCACAGAATTTCCAAATCCTCAGCACATTCGTGATGTGAGAAGTTTTCTCGGGCTGTGCTCATATTACCGACGTTTCATAAAAGGATCTTGTAACACGGCACGTCCATTACAAGACCTTCTGCAGGGAGACGCCATGTTTTACTGGAATCGGACAAAAGTAAGAGCATTCCGGGCACTTAAAGAGGCTCTAACTTCCGCACCAGTTCTAGCCTTGGTGCAATGCTTGACAAGTTCAGGAAAGTGCTGAAAAGGTGATAGCCTATGCATCAGGAGTACTCTCGAAGTCCGAGATAAACTACTCTACAACTGAGAAAGAATATCTCGCAGTTAGCCGGGCTATTAACAAGATCCGGCAGTAATTATTCGGCAAACCATTCACCGTCGTGACAGACCACCATTCTTTGTGCTTAAAAAAGTTTTCAGTTAGGACTTATGGCAACCCCTCGGGGTGCTCACAGTTCTTTCGTGAGTACGTGCTTGGCGGGCACGGGGCCCCGAGCTAATGCAGTATTTCTTCCTTCTTTCCTCCCAGGACTGCATTTCCTTTCCCTTCCCCTCCTTTCCTATCCTCACTCCTTCCCCTATCCTCCAGGCGACCTATACCCATAGCAGTTTGGCCCCCCCAAACAAACAAACAAAATTTATGGCAAAAGGCATAAAAAACCGACTGCCTCCAACAGGCAAATAAGAAGGGTCGCATTTGGAGATACGACACTACAACATAGCTATGACCTAGACTCAAAGAAGTTCGTACATTTTCACATTGCTGTATTTTAATAATTAAAATCAGTATGCACTTTTAAAAGTTATTAATATTCATATTCACAGAGTATATGACATCAACTGCACATGGGCAAAGCTGAAAATGTGTAGCAAGCCGGGATTCGAAGCCGGGTCTCCCGCTTTCTAGGCAGTAGCGCTGACCACTACAGCACTGTAGACCCGGTGAGCACCGCACTTGCAAGGACTATCTAAGCACGCCTCCCGCCAGACGAGAATTTCCAGCTCTACCCTGCCCACAGTACTCAAACTCGTAGTCATTATGTACTAATTCCCGTAAGAGAAAGGGCTCCAAACTTGACCACCCCTCTCCACTAACAGTAACTGATTGTTTGATTCAATATGTTGATACTGTTTTATCGCCAATATGTGTATAAATAAAAGTCGCTAACAAAAGCAGTTGCGTCGAACCCATCGCTAAGAAACAAGTATTGAAACCTGCCGTTAACAATGTGTTGAAAGCGTGCGTAATTACAAATGATTCAGTCCACTTTGCATAGTTCTGAAGTCCTTAATGGAGTCTATTTATCACGATGACAACTTATTATCAATACTTACCGACTTTCAGGGTCCACGGAGAAACAAAACAATGTTTTGAACAATTATAACAATTCGAGGCTGCACGGGCACCATGCTGAAAGCATACTGAGTGCCCTATGTTCGTTGACGCGATGGAACAAAAATGGCGGACGCACACGCCCGTCTATATCCAGGTGCCCTGCTGGCGCCTTCATCGTCATCGACAGGTTGGACGTCACCGTCGCCGTCGATATGTAGCTTTAGTTTAATGAAACCATAGTTGCATTGTGCTTCAGACCTAATTTTAAAGTGAATGGCATAAGTAAACAGACGAATATATTAACTGTTTCTTGCGTAAATTTCAATTTATTCCTTTTTTCAGCCAACTTAGCAGTAATTTTACATTGTCATATACGCACTATTTTTTTTCTTCAGCTGTCTTGAGTAGATGGAGGGTGGGTCACCAGAAGGATCCCAGGACCTGAACAGCGGCATACTTGAATATTTGAAGCATCCAGATAAATTTCTCTTCACCTTAGACGTAGATGACTGTCCCTGGGTAGTCGAGTAATAATCTATGGCTGACAATCCTTACTTCGACTATTCATTAGGGTGAGACGGACTGCAAGCAGCACAAAGCGGCGACGGAGGACTGCAACATCAGCGCCTGATGGATGCCGGACTCCGGCCCAAAATCGTGGACCCTCGTGCTGCTACTGCGCGTAAGACGGTAGCGGCTGAGTTGGCTGCCCAGCTGGTAGCAGAGCGTCATTGCTTCGGCTGTGTTCAGCTCAAGGTCGCGCGGCCACGCAGACAGTGCGCTCTGAACAAAGCACTGCCAAACCCCGGAAAACTCGTGTTGATCCCAAGATCACGATTCTGAGAACAAATATATACAGGCATGGCACGAGTAGGAAAAGACTGTGAGCGTTTTCCGGTCGGTGTTTGACAGGACCGGCAAATAATACTCAGACAAGGGTGGTGCGTTGTAATAAAATTGATATATATCGAAAAATGGGATACAGTTCCTGAGATTACGGCCTGAGTAGGGCCACTAGTGGTACAACGGAGGTGATCATTACGACGGGTAGAGTGGGAAAACGAGCCCAGGGAGCTGCAGACCGGGAATCGTGCTATCATGTCGAGAGCTGGTCGTAGAGATTGAGATTTTCTGTCTGTAACGTTATCGTGGGAAGCCAACGCTGAACCTACGTCGAAGTTGCAGGGGTCGACCACACGTGCTGTTTAGCAAGCACAAATTGGCTCAGGCTAATGAATACGGAATGCGCACGGTAGGGGAATGTGGCACAGACGAAAATATATATAGTTCCCCTCTTCCCCACTGGTGTACACTCTAGATGTAGCTGTAAATATAGAGATGCTTTTGATACGTAAAACTGCATGTCGCCCCAAATCTGTCTTAAATTACAGACAATTTAGTAGACTTCACGCTTCCACATGGTCCCCCTCTTGCTCTTTAAGTGGCCATACAGCAGTGTCTGTATTTCTTAAACGTTTTGTTGTCGGCAACTAACCACATGTGACTGCACACTGGTAATATTAAAACTGCTGTTACAATTTCATTGGTGGCGTGTAGTCACAGAATATCCAGTTATAGAGGGACAACTATTACTAAGTTCTGATGGGATACTATCGTGAAAAATCGCATTGATGAGTAAATAGTTACGTGGCCTATCTCAGTCAAAATGCAACCAAAGTAAATACAGTGTGAATTACACCTGAAATGCTTAAATTATTTCTTACATATGTTGTGCAGCATAGATAGGTGAAGTGACTTGCCTGCCTACATGATGCAGATATCCATGTGGTATGTGTAACGACAGTGGTAGGTTACTTGTGGAGAAGCCTGACACACCTTTGCTTACTGAAGAGTAATAGCAGATGTTATGAGCACAATAATCTAGACAATTAAGTGATTGGGACTTTTAACACTAGCTTAATGTTCTACATATCATAGAGTGAAATATTCGATCTCTTGATCAGATAGGAAGAGTAGAGGACTAATGACCGTAGCAGTTTGGTCTGATAGGTTTACAAACATTGTAACATTATGGAAACACACGAATTTAATCAGAATATTCCACACATTTTAGAAATCATATATATTTTATTAATGTAATTTGATTAAATACTTGTGGTATTTCCATTACACATCTAATTTTTACCGCTGTATCTGCCTTACTAATATCGAAATTGCGCTAGCTTTTGTTAGGAAAGTGTATACAGTGTGCTTAATATATCCTTAATGTAACGCTAAAACAGTCTCACACAAGATAAGAAATTATGGGGAATTATTTTTCCTACTATTTATTAATTCAGCATAAATTCATACCTGATAAGAAATTTAAATGAAATCCCTCCTTACCACTTACAAATTCAACAAGGAGGTGAATTACAAGATGGTGCTTCAATTACTATGTCTTGCGCATCTCCTTCCAACGACTCATGTGAGACCTGAAGACATTAATTATCGGAAATATACGTATATTACTACCAGCATTTTCCCTGCAGATTTCCACACAAATTCGTTCGGTGTGTGTACTGCCTACATCTCCTTCTTCCCCCACTCTCATCTTCTATTTGCTCTGCCCCTTCTTTCTGTCTATCCCCTTCTCCGCTGTTTCTGTCCCTCTCATCGCCCCTCACACTGTGCCCATCTATCCTCACCCCCTATTTGTTCACCTCCCACTCCTGACTATCCATCTCCTTGTCACTGCTCTCCACTGAGCTATGCCCTCCCTATTATGTGGGTCCAGCAATGCATGTCGATAGTACCCGCAGAGCAAACATGTCGTACAGGACGAACTATACTCTAGTGGGCTCCTGTAGAAGTTGCACTGCAAAGCAGAACCGTAAGACAGGCGGATATTATTCCCACCAAATCTGCTCATACATATAATGTATGGGATGGAAAAATACTTTTTCCCGGTATAGGCAGATACTGCCATCTTCCTGAAAGTTTCTAATTATGCGGTCTATCAATTTGACTTTTGTTGTTCCACACCTTATCATATTTTTGAATGTAACCACATTAGCCTAGTTTCTGTATTGTAGATATGCCTTTCACTCAATATTGCAGAATTTCGAAGCAGCTGCCATCTAATATGTCAATCACTCAGTGGAGAATCTACTAGAAGCTATAAGCTAGTACCCCTTCATCTAGTAGCAAAGAATCTGCATCACTGAAAGAACTTCAGTGGCTATAGCAAAATGAAGGAAGAAGAAGAAGATGACTGAAGGCTCTCGGTAGGATTAACTTTGTCGACATCATCGTCAACCTCGAGATAAACCAGTAATAAAACTGTACTTGTGCCAAGAGAGTGAATCGGCACCAAAATACATTACAACAGATGTAGCGAATGATACTGAATGTATTACTATCGCGTTTTCATTTATAAATCGAATATGTAAAAGTGTTGCGCCCCAAAAAAAAAGATACTGTATTTAACAGAGAATACAGTTTCCTTCGGTAACTACCAGTGTGTCACTAGCTAGAGCCCTGCGCCGGCCGCGGTGGCCGAGGGGGCTGAGGCGCTCCAGTCACGGTCTGCACGGACACTACGGTCGGGGGTTTGAATCCCCCCTCGGGCATGGATATTTGTGCGGTCCTTAGGATTATCTAGTTCATAAGTAGTTTGTAAGTTTAGGGACTGATGACCCCGTAGTTAAGTCCCATAGACGCTACAATTTTTTTTTTTTTTTTTTTTTTTTTTTTTTTTTTTTTTTTTTTTTTTTTAGAGCCCTGCTTGGACGGCCCATGATGACAAAACGCTTTGTAAACACGGAGATCCGTAAGTGTCACGCAGAGAAGGGTACACTCCAAGTAGCGACGCTGCTAGGGCGTAGAAAACCACTGCATCAACTCTTTGACAGTAGAGCAGTACTGAGTAGAAGTGAGAGAGACAACTAGAATGCGTGTAGTCATTACTCCTAGTACTGACGTAAGAATGTACTTCAGCGTGCAAACTTTGCACCAAGAGGCTTCCTGTAGCTGTGAACCTAGATATTGTGTCAGCTATGGGCTCTGAAAGGCTCAGATAGGAATAAACTTGGAGTCCACCGTAAGTTAGGAAAGGAAAATACGAGGCGCATGTGGGTACTGAAGACTGCGCCACGTTTCGGATAGAGTGGCCACTAGCACCGGACTTTCGAGTCGTTTCTCCGGCAGACGGCAATCTCAGTAGCTAGAACATATCAAGTAAGTTGCTAATACAAAACATACTCTCACAGTAAAAGTGAAATAAATTGTATTACTATTTTGAAAAATGGTTGTCATACGCAAACTTGCAGAAAAGACAGTTATTATTACTTTCGAAATTTACTTACTTTTCTCTCTATCATGTTTTGCTCAAGAGTGTATGTCATTTAGGAGTTCGTTATTATAACATAGATTTTCATAACATTCAACTTATCGCGTATTATGAAAATTAGTTCTTGTCATAAATTATTTCCTTTGCACACTAAATATGTTGTTGTTTTCGCAGTCCCTGAAATATTTGTGGTGGAGAACATTATTTATGCACCAGCATTATTGTCAGGTAGATCTAGCACAAAACAAGTAATTTTTTCACCAGTTATCTTTAGTTGGAAGTAAGCTGAAAATAGGGACCAGTTTTACCAACTCGTCTCGAAGTTCCTAATTATAAATTTTGTCTTCACACGTAGCTGTTTTTTACACGGTTAAATTCCATCTTTCTTTCAAAATATTTTTACCTAACTCCGGTAAAGTTAAAGACTTTACTGAACAGACTTCCAAAGCGCAGGATATTTGAGCTGAAATCAGTCAAATGGTTTTTACACATGAAATGGGAAAGTCCATTTCGCGTATTAACTAATTAACGACTTGAATAATGCCCAAGAAATATAACTCTTTCGGCTTGCTATCATCGATCAATTAACTCTTTAATGACTGAGTTTTGTATTGATTCAGAAGCTGCACATCTCATGTGAAGGCATTACGTCGTACCAACCAAATACATTGAAAAACAGTCTTATTTCCTTTGCGGTAAAGCGTGTTTTCTTTGTTATATAATTATGTACTCATTTGTTCTCCTTTTGGCTCCACTGCATATTATTTCAAAACAATTTATTTCAAACTATATGTGTGGGTTAATAGAAAACGGGACAATATACATCGCGTATTTATTTT
The DNA here is from genome assembly GCA_026315105.1 of Locusta migratoria. NCBI lineage: Eukaryota > Metazoa > Arthropoda > Insecta > Orthoptera > Acrididae > Locusta > Locusta migratoria. The sequence goes on along the minus strand of CM048755.1, from coordinate 560,208,437 downwards.
GTTGGAACGTCTGCTCACCTGACCAACTCTGCTAACTCTGCTAGGTTGCTATGCTGTCAAAGTGCTACCAGATACCTATTATGGGGCCGCAACCTGTCAGATGCGATATCTTCAACTCTCAGAGTTGCAATCTGACCGTCCGCAGCTGAAGATGCAGACCAGCCAGACCTAAAGCAATTAAAAAACCGACCTGCCTCTCTTCGTGCCTTTCGACTTCAGAGCTGTGGTAACGCTTAATGTCTTGATGGCCATAACAGACAGCAATGATTGTTTTAGGTTCATAGTCGTAGCTCAAGGAGACTGCAATATGTTCACAGCAGCTGAATTGGTTAAGAAATGTTACAATCGAACTTTGAATTTGCCAGAATCTGCACAATTTCCAAATGATCCTAGTGGACTGAAAATCATTTATGTATTTTTGGGTAATGAGGTTTCTGCAAGAATCAAACGTTACACACAAAAAGGTGCTCAACTACAAACTGTCAAGAACACTACGTAATGTGGAATGTTATTTGGTATTTCACGTAATAAACGGAGAATTTTCCACAATCCAATAGACTATGGTGGATATAATTGTTCACGTCTGTTGTGAAATTCACAATTTTGTGAGATAAAAAGACAGTTACAATTTTGCTAACACATTGACATGCAGAATGGAAAGTGTGTCTGCACTTTGGACAAGAGGAAAGAATGGTGGAAATAATATAAGAGAGCATTTTAGTGATTACTTGCGTTCCCATCAAATGTTTGTACCAAGACAATTATGCAAAAAAACTTCGAAGAAAGACTAGTTTTGTAGTATAAAATTGGCTTGTTCACATTTTATTCATGTAAAAACTTCCTGATACATTGCATATAGATATAATATACATCGTCTGTAATCACCTACATATGATTTTTGGTTGTCTGCCAAAATTTTTGGCCCACTTTAGGTTACGGTAGTGACACTAATAGTCGGTCTTTGCGATCGCCATTTGTCAGCTCGAAATTTAATTGAAAATAACGGCTTAACTGTTCAGCTGACACGAAATTTGAGTAACCTAAATTGTAGAGGAGAAAATACTCTACAACTTTCCTCTCTTATGTTTTTCTCATACGTCGTATCGTTTCTGATATATTTGCAGAAATAGCCCCGATTTGACGATGTCTGTCTGTCTGTCCGTAACGCGTTTCCATATTTAACTCGAACCGTTTAACCAATCGGCACGAAATTTTACAGACATAATTGATGCCCTCCAGAGACCAGAAGCTCCAATTCTGAAATATTTCGGACAAAAAATACGTTAGTAACACTAAAAAAAGTCCGTTTGTAATGGCCTTTTGACAGCAGGAAATTAGACTGCAATTAATCCGTTCATCTGACACGAAAATTGAATAACCGAATTTGTAGAGGAGAAAATTCTATACAACCTTGCTTTGTTGTTTTTTCATAACTCGCGCCGTCACAGAGATACTTGTAAAAATAACTGCGATACCACATCTTGATTTTACGTAAGCCAGGCGTTAGGAAATGTCACGTGACATTCCTAGCCCAGTACTCTTTTTGGCATACTCCATCTTGCTTCCTGTATTTTATGATTTTCTTATTATAACTTACGCGTTGTTATTTCAAAGCAGCGGAGCACCGAATAATTAACAAAAGCACGTCGTTCATAGTACGATAAATTAAAATATAGTGTTTAAAAATGTCATTTTAGCTGTTAGCAACCGCCAGCATGGTACGAGAATTAATGGACAATACCATAGTTGTGAGGTGTAGTAGGTAGTGCGCGTTACGTTGTGATGCATGTGGTTCATAGTTCGAAACACGCCGATACCATGTTCTTTTTAGCCTTGGCTCCTAAAACGGTTTTCGGCACTCTTATTAATTAAGCAGAGCTATCTTCTGCAATGTTAAGAGTTGTGGAGATGTAAGAGTGCTCTCTCTAAAATTAATGAGTTTCCTTGAGAGCGAAGGAGCTTTTTTTTATAACTTACATTGGTATAGGAAACATTGAATATGTGGTACACACCTTTTTCTGTTCAGTTTGCGTAAATTTATACTGACAATAAACGAACTGTTAATTGGAACTGTGACTTCATTTTTCAAAATCCTTTTTGCAGCACTGATAGAATTCGCTATGTATTCAGGAATGACAAAAAGGAGATATGCAAAGTGGTTTGTCGATTGCAGAAAACGGAAGTGAAGATGGTAATATTGTCACGTTGCAATGGAAGTAGGCTTGACTTCGAAGGCAACTAAACACAGCACTTACACTGAAAGCACGTTTATTACGAACTCAACATACACGCAGCACTGACTGCCTCTCAGGCAGAGTGATCTGCTATTTATACAGAGACAGAATTTACCAGAAATTAGAAGAATAGTTAACATAAGAAACAAATAGAATTTACAAGTGGACATAAGAAAGATGTAGAACCTTCTGGAATTGTAAATTACAAATAAATAAATTTTTGCCGGTGGGCGGGATTGAACCGGCGACATTCTGATCCGCAGTCCGTGACGCTATCCCCTGCGCCACGCCGGCAGTTCGTGTTTATGGTCTCTCGCGGCAATATAAGCTAGCGCTCTCAAGAACAAAATAGTAAAGGCTACTTGTGGAAGCAAACAAATGACTACTTTCTGCGTATTTTGTATTGTGGTACTCATGATGAGCCTCTGGAACTTCGTAGTATCTATTTGGCATCTTTGTTGCGTACCTAAATAATGAAGACCTAATCCTACAAGAAAGTATGCAGGACTGTAAAATTTGTGGTAGCTGTACATTGGTCCCGTTAATTCGAGGTGTACGGGATCGGGATCACATCGAACTATCGAAATTTACGCGTGAAAAAGAAGAAATTCGACCTTGAAAAGAATACACGTCTAAATAAATATTGCCCTCTCTTTAAAACAAAGTTTTTAAATAATCATTTACATTGGCAGCCTAAAGGTTTCAAATTCTTTCCACTATTTACTTCGCCTTATGTAATAATATATATATAATAATCTTTATTGTGAATATACAATAAACCCGCAGTTCTTGTTTTGTTTTATGACGCTTGTTTTTGTGCGAAATTCTTAGACTCGAAACATCTTCACTTACTGTATCGAGTTCACTTTACTTATTGTCTAACTTCGTTTACTTTTTCCTTTATAGGTAGAAAATGTCACAATTAGGAGAAAAGAATCCAATTAGGAAGTACTTTAATAAAAGTAGCGCCGATTTGTCTAGACCTGCTCGTCTCCCATGACATCTTCTACGGACTCCTGATTAGGCTTAGGCACACTCTAGAAGGCGTAGTACAGGAAGCGCATTTTTAAAATTGTGAGAAAACTAGTGTTTTGTGGTGTAACGTAAGTATAAAGAAATTTTAACTTAATTACGCAAGTTTCGGTTAAGGTTTCGGCCACAAATCATCTTTCGGTCAGACTCAAATTTCTACAATCACCTCCTCATTTGAATGATATCTTAGTCCCTCCACCCATTTCTTCATATTGGGGAACAAACAGTAGTCCGAGAGAGCCAAGTCTGGCGAATCCTATTTCCAATAATTTTGCGATCACAACTGATGAGATGTGTGCTGGTGGATTGTCGTTATGGAAAGAACATTGTTATGGTTCAATCGCTGGCGTTTTCTTACAGCTAGGTTTTCAAATGGTCCAGTAACGATGAAGAATATGCATCTCTAATAGTTTTACCCTATTTCAGATAATCGATGAGGATTATCCCTAGCGAATCCGAAAAGACCGTTGCCATTATCTTTCTGACCTAAGGACAGTCTTCTCCTTTTTTGTGCAGATTCTCCCTTGGTAACCCATTATTTAGATTGTTATTTGGTCTCAGGAGTATAGTAATGTATCCATGTAGCATCCACAGTGACAGCTGCAAACTTTCCACGCAACAATTCACACGATTCCGTTTTTGGTCAAGCGTGAGCAATCGCGGCACCCATCTTGCGGGTAGCTTTCTCAGGTCCAAACGTTTATGAAAAATATGATGTACACATTCATTTGAGATTCCCACAGCATTGGTAATCTCACGCACCTTAACTCCTCTGTCATCCATACCATATCATGGATCTTATGAATGATTTCTGTAGTCGTAGTTTCTCAGGGTGTCCAGAACGTTCAACGTCACTTGTGCCCACTTTTAATCTATTCTAATGGATGGTGCAGTGTCACCGTAATATATATGAAGCTTCTCTTTAGTCTCCTAAGGTGTGTTTCCTTTCACAAACTGATGTTTAATCACCACACGAAATTATTTTTCGTCGATTCTTTGACAAGCACTCGAATTCCTTGATTCACACGATTGCCAAACACAAAGACATAGACGAATATTGCTGAAACTTTGTGTGCGTTCTTTCCAAAGATGCTAGTCATTACACATGACCCCAATACGAGCCGCTGGTTTCACCTCTCGGACTCTGAACGGTCTTCAAACGCCCCTCGTATGCCGATGTGCAATTGCCAGATCATTTCATTTATTCTTATGTCAATTTATCATGGTGTGATTGCTAAGTCATTATATTTATTATAGAAATAAATGTATACAATATTGATGTGGTCGCTTTAAAGGTTGGTAAACAACTAATTAAATAACAAATTATGACAAGGTGTTAAATAGGTGATTCCATCCCAATACCTAAAATAACCGACTTGGTTTCTAATTTTTTCTTGTTTTTAATTGTAAATGCTCCATCCCCAGCCTCCAGTCCATCTCCTACAATATACTGACGACACTGCCGCCCTCGCCCTCGCCTTAACGTCACCGTGGCTCATTGATTTAACTGACTATGTATGTTTTATTCATCTGTCAACTCTGCATTTTCTTCGAGTTTTGTCATCTTATCTATATTTTAAATCGCCATTGCTTAACTCCATTTCATATTTTAAGTCCTAATGTTCATGTCTCATGTTCTCTAAGCTGAAGAGCAGCACTTAATGCTGCTGCCAGCCTACTGTCATGTATATGTTCATTGTGATATAACAATAAAGAAAAAGAAATATAATGTATCTACAGCAATTGTTTTAATCATCATCATCATCGCCATTTCAATGTTTTGAAAGACTTCAACGTTTTACTTAATTTTAAGCACTTTAGATTTCTGCTATTACAATCTACATTTTTTATTTAATTTATGTCCTACTTTCAATTGCCTTTTATATTTTATCTGTTCTACCATATCATATTTTAAGTTCTGTAGGCTGAAGAGTGCCTGCGAGCGCTAACAGCCCGCCCTGTATTAGGGAATCAAATGACAAGAAAGGAAAGAAAAAGAATAAAAAGAAGAAAAAAAGAATAAGGGACTTAACTGTTGCGGTTATCTTTCCCTAGGCTTACAAACTACTTAAAGTAACTTACACTAAGAACAATACACACACACACACACACACACACACACACACACACACACACACACACACACACACACACACACATGCCCGAGGGAGGACTCGAACCTCCGACTGTGACTTTGTTTCCCATAAGATCAAACAACTTTTTACTGTGGAAGGAATTCGTCGCGAGTTTTTATTTTTCTTCATTATATGGGTTAATTTTTTTCCGTATCTATTAGAGAATGGAAAGGTAGAGATATATTAATTAAGTGGTTCGATAAACCCTTTGCCAGGTACTTAAATTTGACTTGCAGCATATATATTTAGTTGAAGATAATAAGAACTCATCATTGCAGACTATCACGGCGACATTGCGTGGAGTAAAATCCGGTGACCATCCCGTTGAAGCGTCTGTTGCGCCTGTTGTCAGGCATACAGGAGAACAAGAAAGTCTTGCAGCCAGTCTAACATTCAGGCGTCCTACTCACAAACCTTCCTTCCTGACTCTTTACGACCTGTAAACGATCTGAAATGTAGAGCCGGTTGAAACGGGCGTCACTCCGGTCGCTTCCCGCCGTGCTCGCGGCCTGCTTGAAGCCCCTTTTACACGATCCACTTTCTTACGAAAATCGACTAGAATGCGACTATGACATCAATAATCTTTCGATTGTGCCGAGCGTGGAGTTCTAAATTTTCGAGTGCTATGAACACTGCGCATGCGCAGAAGCAGTGGCTGCATTGTCTAGCAGAAGACGCGAGGTATTGTTTTGTACACAACAAAGACACGTCTAAGTAGTATAATATGGAATAAGAGTCTAGTGAGCCATCACTGGCGTTTATTCTTCTCGTTTTCCATAAAAATAAAACAGAGCATGTTGATTGTGGATTACATTGTATTTTTTGTAGAAATGCAGTGGACGAAAGAAAGCATTAAGGCTCTTATTTCGGCTTATGAAGAAGAGATAGCCATCCTAGAAACAGAACATCATTTATATCACAATAAGGTAATTTGTGTGTTACGGTGACTACAGTTACTCGTTGAAAACATCATATATTTTCTAGATTGCACAGAAAGAAATACTCAAATTAGTGGCAGAACAAAGTATCGGTAGTTTGCCTGAAAGTTACAGCTGAAGATTGTAAAATTAAATTTGGCACTCTGTGGTTAAATTATGGCGCGGAGTTAAAAAAAATTCCCAGAGAAAAAAAAATTGGATTTTCTGCATCCAGACGCTTCTCTTCCTGCCTCTGCGCTCTTTCTTTTTGCTTTCCTGCATAGCTGTGGCAATACCACAAGAATTTCATCCAGTTCGCTGTGTTGGATAAAAGGTTGTGATTAAAACAAAATCAGCACACGAAGTATTACGACGAAAACCACAGCGCAAAGACCGCACAGCAGACAGCATACATACAAATTTTGAAGCTATCGTGGGAACACAAACTTTCACGCAAAACAAATGAAACACGGAACCACCAGGGGCGCTGCAGTCGACACACTCGATTCGAGTAGTCAACCGAGACAAGTAAGTGGCTCGTGTAAAAGGAGCTTTAGCCACCTGAGGTCGCATAAAGTGGAGAGCGATGACGTCACACTACCCTGAGCGGGGCTTGTGACGAGACGAGTCCCGATACTCCCGCGTTCACGTCGCGCTGCGGGTGTCTTCAGCTGTCGCGCTAGTCTTTAGCAGCGCACGGTATGTAACTGCACATGAGCGGAAGTGAAGGTACTTCTGTTAGCGTACAGTCTGCGAAGTCAGCAATCACAAACGAAACTGTTTTGAACGAAAAAGCTTATGTAACCTAAAACCTACGGAATAGCCCGTAAGTAAGAAAAGCTAGTTCTAGTTGAGAAAAATAAACTGATGATGCGATAGGTGTGAAAGCTTGTATCATAAACTTGTAAGCAACAAAGCGTGGCCAAGGTGTGTACAGTGCTGGATTTACTGCTTCGCTTGTTACCTGTTTTGATGTGGGAAGTTCCTGGGACACACAGAAAACGTATGAAAAAGATAGCCGAAGTGGAGTACCCGCGGTGGCCGCGGCGCTTCAGTCACGGTCTGCACGGCCACTACGGTCGGGGCTTCGAATCTCCCCTCGGGCATGGATATTTGTGCCGTCCTAGTTCGTAAGTAGTTCATAAGTAGTTTGTAAGTTTAGGGACTGATGACCCAGTAGTTAAGTCCCATAATCTTTACAAACATTTGAATATTTTTGGAGCTCCCGCGCGGTTGCTCGCGGTCGGAGGTTCGAATCCTCCCTGGGGCATGAGTGTGTGTATTGTTCTTAGGTAAGTTTAACTTTGTTTAAGTAGTTTGTAAACTACGGACTGATGACCTCAGAGTTTGGTCCTATAGATTTAAAAACATTTGAATTTGAAAAAGTTAATCACAGCATAGTACAAAATTTCTTCATGAGAAATAAATCTCAGAATCAACAAATTCAATACTCGTGATGTGCACTGAATTAGCAATATTTAAGTGATACGCCATCTTCTGGTCACAACTTTGATTTCAAAGCCCTACGAGGCGTTTCTGATTCATAGCCTCTAACAACTTGCGATGGTTTCCCACCGCAGATGAGACTGTATTCGCTCGTTCTGGTGTCAGCTGCTTCACAGGTGTCCGCACGGGCGTGCGTGCCCACCTTTTCCCCCTCTCATTCACAAACATATATATACGCATTACCGTAGGAATAATATACTACTCGAATTCCTGTAAACGTATTCTAGTTAATTTTATACAGCATCAACATTGTTGACATTATGTCGAAATATAAACTGTCTGAAGAATTCATTTGTAACGTGCATTAGTGTGAAATATTATTAAACTAGATTTTATCTTTCTCCTCATAGTCTTAAAAATACAATTACGGCTGATATCTGATAAATGAAGCATTATTAGTCGCACGTTTAGATGCACGATTTCACTTGAACGAATCACTCGTAAATTCCCTGAAGGTTCGTTCTCCAAGACAAAATATAATGAATATAAAGAGTGCCGTAATGGACGGGTCATAGGTGATCGTCGCCGCCCAATTTTTAGCGATGGGTACCCAGTGCCGGCCGCGGTGGCCGAGGAGACTAAGGCGCTCCAGTCACGGTCTGCACGGCCACTACGGTCGGGGGTTCGAATCCCCCCTCGGGCGTGGATATTTGTGCCGTCCTAGTTCGTAAGTAGTTCATAACTAGTTTGTAAGTTTAGGGACTGATGACCCCGTAGTTAAGTCCCATAGACTATACAAACATTTGAACATTTTTGGGTACCCTGTCTCTTACTACTTTGCGTGCGGGATATTTTCATATTACAGTGATTCTCTTTCATCATCTCTCTCAGTGCTTTGTGCGACCTCACTCCAGGCTGCGGATTCTCATTTCAATAACTGTTCTAATGACATAACTATAAACATCAACCATAAGGCAAGTGTTGCAGGGATTGCAGAAGGCACTATATGGCCCCGAGTGAGCAACATTACACTATTTTTGAAGGGATTAGTATTCTCCTACAGTACCTACAAACGGACAGTGTTGAAAAGTCAAATGTTCGTAAAGCTGTAGAACTTAACTGCTATGGTCACCAGTCTATAGACTTATAAACTACTTAAACTAACTTTCACTAAGGACAAAACAAACACACTCTCTCTCACACACACACACACACAAACACACATACACACTCGCATTCTTGAAAGAGGACTTGAACCTCCGGCGGTAACAGCCGCCCAGTCGTTAGCATGACGCCTTATAACAATCGGCCACGACAGTGTTAATATTCCCCCAAACTACAGGGCAATTTCGCGGTCAATAACAGTCATTGACCAACGGAAGGAAATGCGAACTAGGGACAGTTTTGACCTCTAACGCTCGGAACCGCACGAAACCACACTTAGAATAACAAGTAATGATGAACAAAACAGTGGTGTGCGTCATTTCCATGCAAAACGCCGCACTTGTCTGCATAGTGTAGTTGCACTAACCAGTCCTCCAGTTGCGTGAGTGGTATAGCTGCCGTACATATTTGTCTCTTGGAGTATTAGCAAGCGAATTACTGTATAGACTGTGTACAGTGCAGTGATATCATGAGGACAAGTAATCCTACGCATAAAGGACGAACTTATGACGTACTGAATATGGAAATGACGTCGGGACTGAAGATATGGACTTCTCGGATATACTATACAACATAATCATTAGAAATATAATGTCGAGGACGTTAAGCTGGATTTTAAGGGTATGGAGAAACCAGGGTATGGCATTTGCATACCAAGATTAATTAGTGTGGCTTTTGTTATTGGACTGCGTGAATGCGGAAGTGATTTTGAATGTGATGACGTGGCTTTAGTGAGGTGTACACATTGTTCTCTCCCACTTTGTTTTAACCACTTCATCGCAATCCCTCATCTGCATATTGAAGCCTAGTAAAGCACTTCCAGGTGTTTGCTACTGCTGTATATGTGTGTTTTTAACTATTATAAGTACTTTAAAGTAATAGTTTCTGGCACTGCTTATTGAATATGTAATGAATAAATGACGCCATTAAATTACATACAATGTCCTTCCTAAGGTATTGATATCTCGTTATATTGTCTCTGTTAAAATGCTATTTGAGATACAATGCAACGTTCTGCATCGAAATGATGCACACTACTGTCCCCTTTATGATTGCCTGTTATTCCAAGCATGGTTTCATCCGTGCGTTCGAGGTCAAAGATGTCCATTGTAAGTACCGCCTTTCTGACTGTACTCTGCAACCGTTTCCGATCTGCCCTGTGTTAGGTGAATAATCTGTACGGCTACACGGAATCCGAGCAACAAGGAACAATCAGATATATTGATGCGGATGTGAGCGCATTTACAGTCTTCGAGAGCGCTGAGGGCAAGGAGGCTGGCCGTGACAGCGTCGCGCTGCCTGGCGTTTCATTCACCGCACCCGCCAAGGCTGCTCTTATCACTGCACGCGGATACGACCGCAGTCGACGCGCGACTCGACTGTTCAGACGAAGGCCAAGGGGAGAGGGGAGGGGAGGATCAATAAACTCATTGCGCGACACGAGAGCCGACGCCGACTAAGGTTACGGCCCCAAGAGCGTTTCCCTACGAGCGTTTCTGCCAGACTATACGTAACACGCGGAGCTCTGGATGTGGTGGCCACACGGCCGCCTCTCTCGTGCGGCATAAAGCCCTGCCAAATTCCATTAGTAGTGCGTCGTGCAAGCTGTGGCAACACTTAATGTATTGATCGCCATAAAAACAGCAATTATTGTTTCACATTCATAGACGTAGGTGCATTTTGTCTTCAAGGGGGCCTCCTATTTATTAAAAAAAAACTGAATTGGGTAAACAACGTTACAATCAGACTTTGAATTTACCAGAAGCTGCACAACTTGGAAATTATCTTAGTGGACTAAAAATCCTTTGTGTGTTTGTGGCTGATGAGGTTTTTGCAATGAATGATCATTTAAGGAGACCATACCCACAAGAGAATTACAAATAAACAAAAACTTTTTAACTACTTAATGTCAACCACTCGATGTTATGTAGAGTGTGCATTTGGCATTTTATCTAACGAGGATGTGCCGTATACCTTTCCTCACTCGTATTGCGCACTTCCCAACACATTGAAACACGTCCACTGAATGTGAGGTCGTGTTCTATTTTGAGTTCTTCATTACTCTAAATTGTTTCTTCGCCATTAGTATTGTTAATTTGTACATCAATTATTTTATTCCTTTATTAATGATCAATGCCTCATGTATATATATATATATATATATATATATATATATATATATATATATATATATATATATATATGTTGCCGCCCGTGTGATTGAACTTGTGTGTTCGTATGAATGTGGAAGGGTGCTTTTAATATTTACTGACTGCCGCGCAATGGCTTACAGTCGCCGCTTCTCTCTTTAGGCCTCGTTTACTTTAGTTAAGAACACATGGCTTCGTATGACGTCTGCACTGCCGTCTGCTGGAAAGCCAGAGACACCCTTTCTTGGAAAGATGGCTAGGTGGCCTGTTCTTAGAGTGGTACCAACATAATCGTGGACGGAGGTGACAAAAGAGACCTCTCTGGAGCTGTAGTAGAGGTTATTATCTCTCTCAGGTAGCGAGGGTTGGTGGACAGAAGGTTTTGAGAACGCTTTGAACGCTCCCTACATCCGGTGGGGAGAGGGAACGCTCTGTCTGCTGCCTGAATCATCACTCTCTTGCCGCGACCGCCAAAGTGAGTATTTCGTCGAATCACGGTGAGGGGATGGAATGCTGTTAAAACTTTACTTTATTTGTGACTGGACAGTCCTGGTTTGTCAATGATAATTTTTCTTGAGTAATTCTTTTGCTGTGCGAGATGAAGTGTTTTTTAATTCTCAGACCTCGAGTAATTCACTGTAATTTTAGTATTTGTATTTTCAGTCCGGTAATGATTTTTGTGTCCGGTTTTCTCAAGTTAGAAAACACGTGTGTGGCCTTCAGCCTTTCCATAAACTTAGTATGTTTGGATTCCGTGCTATTCTTTACTAATGTTTTCGTGTTTCCTTTTGTTGGGATTATGGGAATAGCCCAGCACCGACCGCTTGTCCACAGGTAGCCCCGTCACCCGACGTGCTCACCGCGCTCTTCAAACAAATGACCGCACAGATTAACGATCAGGTCTGTGAAATGAAATAGCAGTCGAAAGAGATTTCCGAACAAATGAAAGAGCTGTCGCGGAAGATTGGTGAACGGCTTGATGAAATGAATCAATCCTCTGCACAACATCTGATCGAATTTAAGGCATTTAAACAGCAGGCCGCGAACGAAGAGGCGCCGGTATGATCAGAAGCGTCGAGTAGTACGCTACTTTGAAGTCTGGCAGAAAGTCCTGGCTCGTTCCTGTCGTTTGTCCTACAAGCATCTTGGTCTGATGCGGGAGTTCCTTCCAGTTTTTGTTGGTCCCTTCTGCATAAGGCGAATTGTTCATGAGAACGCTGTTGAACTGGGAACATTACGGACCCGGAAGTCTCTTGGTGTGCACCATGTTTCTAGTGTTAGACAATGATTGTGTATATCTTCCTTTGTATTTTCTACAGGTTATACGTTCCAGGTATTTATTGTGAATTTTGTATGTGTTTTCCATTGTGCTTTGGCGTTAAAGGACGCGCCGACATTGTGTCTCATAGAAGATGCATTTGTTTGATTGGTTATCTTGTATATGCAGTGCTGGGTGAGGTGAGTTGAGTTTAATCAGCTGACATGCGAGACCTGTTGACTCGGTGCACACACTTAAATATTATGGCACTGTCGGTAATGTCTGCTCTGCTTTCCAGACGTTTGATTGCTAGTTCACTGTGGAGTGCCTGTGTAATGAATAAATGTGGTCTAATTTTCAGTCGTTCGTGTGTGCTATTCAACTGCTGCACGATAGATGCGAGAGACACGTGTGCGCCCTGGGTCCTTGAAATTGCCAATTTGTTTGCTTTTGGATGTTGCCGTAATGGCACTGCCTTCTGGGTAGAAACGTGTTAGCGCTTGGTGAAGCGAAGAAGGTGTTATGGAACATGTTGTGTGTCCTTAGGACAAGGGTTTGTAATACCAAGTAGATGGCGTATCTAATTTACCAATTGATCAAGAATCCGAAATGCAAGTTTTAACATGACGACCTTAACTATGTGCACCCCTAACGAAGTTTCCAAGTTTTATTTTACAGGAAACTGTGATCGACGTCATATAATAGGTGAGAAGGGCGTACTGAAGGCCCACTTGAATTTGTTGATGCAGCCCAGTGAACAATGACAAGCCCATGCTTAATGCGACCAGAGCGTGGGACGAGTGCCTGGATTTAAAAAATATAAATAGGGAATATGTACTCTAAAATGTCTTACCTCTTCGTAAATTTTAGCTGGAACCTAAGTAACATGTTTTAATGTTCATGATGCTCATTTAATGAGAAGCCTTGAACAAGGCCATCTAATCACTAGTGTGTGTCTTGATTTATGTCTTTTACGGGCAGATTGTGATTTGTATTTTTGATTTAATCAACTGTGTTTATTTTCTCTATTGTTCCAGGTGTTTCTGTATTTGCATGTCTCGATTTCTGATAATCCTCTGATTATAGGATTAAGTTCTAAATTTATCCATTTATTGATTTTTATACCAAGCTTACCTTTGTAATGGGAAATTTATGTTTTATTTATTTTGTATATATTTTGAAGAGTCGTGGAACTGCTGCTGCAGTTATCACATAGTGCCACGGCTATTCTGGACAGACAGTAAGCAAGTTGAAGTGCCACTAATTACAAAAACTTGTCTTTGATTCCATAAAGATTCTACTTGTACTCGACTGAGAGCCAGGAGTAAGCCAGTGATCTACAAGGGGTCGGAAACTAAATAGCTGCACACACACACACACACACACACACACACACACACACACACACACACACAAGTTGGTCCCAACATTTAGTTTGCATAGTAGATTACAGCAGCGGGGCCTTGGCCTGCTGCCAAGTCAATTTAATTTGATTTTATGCAATGTCGCTACACTGCACCACGCTGCTTCTGCAATCTCCTTATTGCCAATGCTTCTCCGCGAGCGCCTCCTTGTGTGTGTGACTGTGAGAGTATCTGTGATGATAATCTGGCCAAAAAGTCGAACTCACCAAATCAGCTTTATTTAAGTCCCTGTGATAGCACTAAGAAATTTCTTAAACATTTTTCAAATGTTAAAATTATTTCTTTGATAGTATTGAGTCACGTTTTGTAAACTCTATGGCCCTAAGTAGTCTACTTTATTTAAGGTTTTGTAATTTACTTTAATGTTCTCAATTATTTGTATATAAATAATCTATGAAACCTTATGTTTCTATGTTGTGGTGAAACAATGGGTAACGCCCCATAACTAATTTCAGTGAGTGCTAAGCTCTACCAGTGTGGTGAACACCACTGGGCAATGAAATAGCCAGCCGCGGTGGCCGAGGGGACTGAGGCGCTCCAGTCACGGACCGCACAGCCACTACGGTCGGGGGTTCGAATCCCCCCTCGGACATGGGGTGTGCGTGGTTGCATTCCAAGTGGCTGATATCGCAAGGTTGCTGAGCCGCCCCACCACGCTTCCGTGCAGCCACGAGGCAGCAGTCACCGGCCCCGCCCCACCGTCATGGCTCCCGTGCCTGCCAAGGTGGGCGCCTCGCTAAGCGTACTCCGACGGCAGAGGGAGAAGATAACATGCGCTCCTGTCAATGCGGTGGGCCACGCCCACCTGAGGCAGCCGGCAGCTACAAGTGGGCCACTGTAGGAGGCGAGGTCGGCGCAGGTCTGACACCAATACGCACCCTGCTGCACACCACTCAACGAGAGCAGCAAGAGTATAACACAGATGCCTGGCGTCTGTCACAACCAGACTAGTTGCTGCAAATATTAGGACACCGACGCCATGGCATCACCTGACAGGTACCCTTTGTTTAACACAGGATGGGTTTCAATTGAACAATCAAACCTTTCACAATTTTCCTGGGCAGTCCTTAATGTGTTGTTGCCGATGCCCTCCGGCAAAATCATGCTAATCATTTGACTATCAGCTGGGTGGCGCTTATGTCTCCAAGCTTTCTAGTGATCTTACCAATCTCGTATTTTGGTCCCTGACTCCGGAAACTATTATTTTTGGGTTCGCCCCGACATTCATCTCTGCACTCCTGTGACTTCACGAGCGACGGAAGACTTAAACGAACCTCCTTACTTAACACACTTCCATGCTTTGGCACTTAGAAATTCCACAGCCTTGCGTCCTGCTTGGATGTCGGAACCTCATAAATCCTATGCCACAAAGGTGTGGCACAACCTCTTGCGATCTCTCACACTTGATGGTGTTCACATAATTCCTCTTCCTCTGAGTCTAATGCAAGATGATGACTGATCTAACCAAAGGCGCTGAGTCAGTGAGGAAGAGACGTCGGCGAGGCAAGCTGGAAAAAAGGGACAATGAACTACGACCATGAACATTGAACAGTGTTAAATAAGTGCAGGTTGTAGTTGCGACCCCGTTATGCTAAAGAGGAAGCTCCCCGTCGATGCCCCTTTGTTTTTATTGAAGTGTGTGGCGAAACTTTAATCATATATTTTGTTACAAGATAGTGAACACTTACCATAGTGGATCGAACTTGATTTTGTAACACTACCAGGAATGAAAATTTCATTGTGCATGTCTTGCTTAGGCTTCAAAAATTCTTTGGTAAATTGTATAATTCTGTAAATTATTGTTTATGCATCTATTGTTTTTCTCCAATATTAGTGACCAGTCACTTTATGCACCACCTTCTTTACTATCTTTAAATTTTGTTTAAACACATTAAAATGTTTGCATATGTTGTTGTTAGTGTTGAAACAATAGTTAATTTATCATTTTGTTTGTTTGTTTAAAAAAGATGCCCATGGTTGCCCACAATGCCAAGAATAGATAAGGCTATTGATTTATTTTTTGTGCATAATTTTAATCTGGATCCAATCTAGTATAACAGAATTCGTTACAGCTCCTTATCGCCCCTAAACAGAGGGTGATGAAACACGTAGACTGAATGTGTGGTCGTGTTCCATTTTGAGTTATTCGTTATTCTAAAGTGTTTCTCCACCGTTAATTTTGTGTATTTGCACATCAATAATTTTATTCCTTTATTAATGATCAATGCCCCAAGTATATATATGTTTCAAGCTGTGTGATTGAACTTGTGTGTTCTTATGAATGTAGAAGGTTGCTTTTAATATTGATTGACTGCCGCGCAATTGCCACGGGTCGTAACACTTGTGAAATGTAACGGCCACTGTCCAAAGTGCCGTCGATGTGAACAAGAGGTGACAAAGACGTGTAACCAATGGCACTCCATACCATCACGCCAGGTGATGCGCCAATATGGCGATGACAAATACACGTTTTCCAATGTGCGTTCACCACGATGTCACCAAACACGGATGCGACCATCATGATGCTGTAAAAAGAACATGGATTCATCCGAAAACATGAAGTTTTGCCCTTAGTGCACCCAGGTTCGTCGTTGCATACACCATCGCAGGCGGTTCTGTCTCTGACGCAGCGTCAAGGATAACCGCAACCACGCTCTCCGAACTGATAGTCCATGCTGCTGCAAACGTCTTCGAACTGTTTGTGCACATGGTTGTTGTCTTGCAAAGATCCCTATCTGTAGACTCAGAGATCCAGACGTGGCTGCACGATCCGTTACAGCCATGTGGATAGGATGCCTGTTATCTCGATTGCTAGTGATACCAGGCTGCTGGGATCCAGCACGGAATTCCGTATTGTCCTCCTGAACACACCGATTCCATATTCTGCTAACAGTCATTGGTCATTAGATCGTGACCAACGCGAGCAGCAATGTCGCGATACGATAAACCGCTATCCCCCTAGGCTACAATCCGACCTTTATCGAAGTCTGAAACGTGATGGTACGCATTTCTCCTCCTAACACGAGGCACCTCAACAACGTTTCACCAGGCAACACCAGTCAACTGCTGTTTGTGTATGAGAAAACGGTTGGAAACTTTCCTGATGTGAGCACGATGTAGGTGTCGCCACCGGTGCCAACCTTGTGTGAATGCTCTGAAAAGCTAAACATTTGCATATCACGTCATCTTCTTCCTGTCGGTTAAATTTCGCGTATGTAGCACATCTTCGTGATGTAGCAATTTTAATGGCCAGCAATGTATTACCCGGCAAGGCGAAGTGGTAATGCGGCTGCTGCAGGAACTAACTTGGTCACGTGACGAGGTACAGCCGGGCTACGGTTGCACTAGTTCGCGTTGTTACCTGTAAGTGCGAGAATGGAAGGTGAGCGTGGAAAGTGTCTTCGTGGACAAGCGCGGCGGCTTGCGGTTAATGTAATTAAATGCGTTAATGAACCGGTCGCGGTGGCCGAGGGGACTGCGGCACGTCAGTCACGGTCTGCACGGCCACTACGGCCGGGGGTTCGAATCCCCCTCTCGGGCATGGATATTTGCACCGTCCTTAGTGTTAGCTAGTCGATAAGTAGTTTGTAAGTTTAGGGGCTGATGACCCCGTAGTTAAGACCCATAAGCTTAACAAACATTTGAATCGTTAACGACGAGAAACAGAAGTGATTGACCGTGCCGGTGCAGAAGGCGAGGGAACGTGCTGCCAAAATGTTAAAGCTGAGCAAGAGAATGGTTTACAAATTACGGATAGAAGGACAAGATGCCGAGCGAAGTGGAACTCACGTTTCTACGCCGAAGAAGAAGAAGAAACAAGAACCTAACAACAACTATGTGATCGAAAAAATGTTCAAATGTTTGTTAAGCTTATGGGACTTAACTACGGGGTCATCAGTCCCTAAACATACAAACTACTTATGAACTACCTTATACTAAAGACGGCACAAATATCGTTGCCCGAGTGGGGATTCGAAGCCCAGACCGTAGTGGCCGTGCAGAACGTGACTGAAGCGCCTCAATCTCCTCGGCCACCGCGGCCAGCTATGTGATCGATGATATGGATAAATGCATTATCAAGCAGCAATTTCAACGGTATTACGAACCATGTAAAGAAATACCAAGTTTGCGGAAACTACACAACTTAGTCTAACGGAACTGAGTTTCAAAGCTAGCATGATTAAACCAAGGCTAGGAACGTATATTCATACTATAACATTATGATTAATGTAGATACCGTATCATGCTTACAAGACGATCACCAGAGAAATGATGGTGCGGCTGTTTCAGTGAGTGATAGGGAACAGTTAGTACAGTTCATGTGTTACATATGGCAGTGAAGCGGGTTCACAAGTAATGCAACAAATCTGACACGGCCTGTGTGCTTCATTGACACTGCGACTCCCAAATCATCAAATTACTGCAGTGTTGGTACAATGTCTTTGAAAACTAAAGTCTGTCAGTCAGGACGTTGTATCCGACCGATTTTCTTCATTTTTGCTGTACACGAAAGGTATTCGTTAGCCAATTTGTCATCAACTATCAGAATAACTCAAGTCTCACCATACATTATTTTTATTCAAACGCGGTATCTTTGCGTCTTTCCACTGAATATTTGAATCGGTTTGTTTTTCGATATCTTCGATTCTAATGAAGGCACGCAGTTCTTTCTGACCTAAGACCACTCTGCGTATCAAGCCCCTTTCATTTGTGCTTTTAAACACTTGCATTGATTTATTCTCGTTAAAGCTATGCGTGAAAATTCAACTTTTTTGTTATTCAACTAACAGTGTGAAGTATTCACACGGGTCCCCTACTAACCATGTGAATGTGTACAAATATGTCAATAAAAGTATACGTATGTACTAAGTGTTCATTTTAAACATTTCTTCGGGTTACAGACGCCTCTAGAAATGTGTAGGTGTTTGTGTACGTTACTCAACATTAAACTCTTGTTAGATAATGGTGTTGCATAGCAAAAATTGACAGCAATCATGTAATAACAGTAACATTGAACTGATATGTTGAAAAATAATAAATAAGTTATCAAATACCGTACAATTTCTACTCATTTTAGTGAAGATTAAGCAATATGAATTTAACAGATATTTACTATAGGACCTGTGAAAATACTTCGCACTGTTAGTAGAATGATAAAAAAGTTTAGAAAAAATGGAAGTAAAGATAATGTTCACGAATTGCTTTCTTCACAATCAACCAATTCATGTGTTTGAAAGCATAAATGAAAGACCTTGACCCAATGAGTGTTTTTAGTTAAAAGAAATAAAAGGCTGGGTGTGGTGTCGCACATACACGCGGCGTTCTTACGACGTCAGCCACGAGCGCCCTCTGCTACAACTCCGCTCGTGGCCACCACTGTACGACATTGTTCACTTGGGAATCAGATAGGCACCAGTTAAGACTTGGCAATCGGATAGACACTAGGAATCATCAGTAGGCAGGCCTCTATATAAACTACGTATCAGCACTCTGCAGTCAAGAACTATGTAAAAGTTAAGTATTACCAAGACTCTATGAAATACATATATCGTTCTAATTATGCTAGTTTTTCTAGTTTCTGCTGTACCACTGGCTGGTCACCTCCGTACCTGCACACGCGTGCATCCTTTATTCCTGTGTCGATCTCTTTCTACTCGGCCACTGACACCTACGACCATCGGGGAAATAAGACACAAAAGTGGCGATACAAAACTAGGAACTTTAATTAGAACCGAACATGTCGTAAAACGAACCGATTAAAATATCCAATGCAAAGACACAAGGATAACACGTTTGAATCTGCGAATGAATAACTTTCGTTTAAAACAAAAATGAAGAATGTCGGCTGGGTAGTTTGGTATGGCCGACTGACTTATGTTTCTGTAGATTACTTTAATATAAAAGATAGGCTGTAGTCAAGGGAAGACGGCCCTTTCACTAAGTTTAGATAGCCAAAATTCAGTATAACAAGAGTGAAAATGATAAATCGTATTTATTTAATTAAATTGTTCTTTCAAGTGAAAAGTATTTTTGTTATCTTTAAAATTTGATTGATTGTACAATACTTGGATTGAAGCTTCTTGCATAAGAATGACTGTGGTGATGGCGGCGAGCAGAGGACGTGGCCGCAGTCTGGTGGCGGTGGAGCGCGCGTAGGTAGGTGCGCTGACAGGTGGCGCTGGCCGTGATGACAGCTGCTGCCCCAAAGCTCAGCAGGGAGGCAGCTCGCCTCTAACACTCCACTGACAGAGGCTCTCATTGATTGACGTAGTGGATCAACGTTAATGAGTTCATCTTGTCCCGACCACTATCGATAGTTATGTAAGGTATGTCTATCACACAAGTTCTTGTCGAAAGCAACATTTGTGCACGACAGCTGCGTCCCACAGCGGAGCTCGCCACATGGCCGTGGGCCGTTACGTGACGTACGTCAGACCTGGTGTTTGCGCGAGCTTCGGCGCCTGCTCCACTGATTCGCGACAGCTGATCCGCACCGGTGTGGCTTTGTGCGAGGCCGTGACGTCATGGCGAGTGGGGGAGGGGCCGCCTGCCGCCTCGTTGCCAGCAGCCGCGTGTTCCGCTCTGACAGGAGGCTGGTCGCGCGTCCATCCGCCGCTGTCTCATCTGATCGCCACCAACTGGTTGTCACTTTCAACAAATGAATATAACAAGGTCAACACGGATTTAGAAAATATAGTTCATGCGAAATACAACTAGCTCTTTACTCAGACGAAGTGTTGAGTGCTATCGACAAGGGATCTGAAATTAATTCAGTACTTTTTGATTTCCAGGAGGCTTTTGCCACAGTACCCCACAAACGGCTTTTAAACGAATTGTGTGGTTATGGTATATGGCCGCAAATTTGCGACTGGATAGGGATTTCCTATCAGAGAGGATACAGTTTGTAGTAATCTATGGCAAGTCATCGACTAAAGCAGAGAGGATATTGGGCGTTCCACAGTGTAGTGATATTGGTCCTCTGCTGGCAGCCGTGATTTTGGTGACCACCCATATCACAAAACACCATAAAGAAACTTCGGGTGAGGTCCTGTAGCCCATTAGTCTGAAGACAGTTACAATAATATTGTTACGTTGACAACATGAGCAATTACTATCGAACTAGAACGCAGTATGGTGACTATATCGGTGTTCAGAGAAGTCAGTTCTACAATAACCATTAAATTACATTATTATTCCCCACTGAACATTATTACATAATGGGATGGGGAGAGTCGTGCTCATACTCAAGTAAATTTATTCAAGATATGCGCCTTTCGGCTGGGGAGCTGGCACCACTTCAGTGGGTGCATCGGCACATTTACAAAATCCCCTTCTGTAACAAAATCCTATAATGATTGCACAGATTAGGAGCACAAATTGCTGTACGTAGGATCACAGTAGTCAGTTTTTATTACCGTTCTTTGACCACATTACAGAGCTGCGCTTCCTCTGTTACTTCGTTTACGTTACGTTGGATTTGACCGCGGAACGGTCCAGCACAGAACAGTGCTGTGCGGTCTCTCTCTTTCCGCAGGTATTCTCTCGCTACGTTGCCGACACTAGCGACACACGTTTCCGGCCAGGGCGGTGAACTACAGTAGTAGTGGGGTGGTGCTGGTTACACCCCACTGAGATTCGCGCGTCTTTTGTTTTTTGGCGGGAAATTTGAATTACGCCCCACCCCTCCTCCCTCGGCCAATTGCCGGACCGCAGATCAAAGGATGCCGCCAAACTCGAACAATAGTGCACTTAAGGATGATTGATAGTTTACATTTAGGTCCTTTTGATTCGCTACTTGTCCGACTGCTTATCAAATGACGCTGCCATAACGCAGTTAAGGATGATTGACAGGTTGCAACACCTCCCTCGGCCACACACGACGCCCCGCCCCCGCCCCCAACCCCCGCCTCCCCCCCCCCTCGGTGCCGCCGCCAGACAAGCGGCACCTCCGACAGGTCCAGACCTGTAGACCCCTCGACATGTCGGTACTCGCACCCTGGACCACACACCTGGCCGGTTCGACGCCCCCCTCCACCCCTCGACACTGCCGCCAGACAGGTGGCACCTCCGACAGGTCCAGACCTGTAGACCCCTCGACATGTCTGTACTCGCTCCCGCGACCCCTACTCGCTCAGCCGATTGCCGGACCGCCGCCTCCGCCGCCGACAGATGCTACCCCCTCCTCCTCCCACGCTCGCGACCGGTTCTCAAAGGACGCCGCGACCCGCCCTACCCGCGAGAACAAACAATACCGCGACGATTGTCTTGACCGCATCGACACCGCCCCCGCCCGGCAATTAAAAAAATATGCCTACGCGCCGCACCTCGCGAAGTAATCGTACTTAGTATTAAAGGAATTGGAACGGGTCGTAGACCCAGTGCTTCAGGAACGCACACATTGAGGAATATTTTCGTAAAAATACGAAACACTGCACGCGCAGAATATTTTTGACGCGCTAAACGGCGCAGGTGGCCGACTGTCTAAGGGACCGCGTGGCCGCTATTCTGCCGGCCGCTCGGTGTGACAGCCGATGATGAGTGCACAATGGGTGGCCGAGGCCGCGGCCCGCGCTGCGCTCGCGGACACTCGTTGTGACGGCCGGTGACGAGTGCACAATAGACGGCTGAGGCCGCGGCTCGCGCTGCGCCTAATTCTTACTGTAGCGGAACACAACTGTTTGAAAGCTTTCCTGGAAAACTTCAGAGCAAAGTGCTTTCACCCATTTTCGGAAAGATGCTTGTTATTCCCCGAGAATCTTTTCTCGCAAAATAGAATGCACCACTCTGCGGTTTTCTCTTTTCACAGAATTCCGGGAAAACAACAAAAATGTGTACCTGTGCAACGTGCTTTTAGGAAACACCCAAATATCGAGCAGTTCTGGAAAACAGGGTTTTTCCCTTCCAACATGTTGAGACTTGCATGCTTCAACCGTCACTCATTTGACTCGAGTAGTGCATTGGGGGGTTGATGGTGGGGGTTGGGGGCGGGTGAGCACGTATAAGGCTCTTACCAACATGTTGAGACTTGTATGCTTGAACCGTCACTCATTTGATTCGAGTAGTGCATTGGGGGTTGATGGTGGGGGGGTGAGCATATATAAGGACGAGCAGCTATGCCATGGGACTCCTTCTTCTCCTGCGTATTACTCAGTGAAGATCACCAATAACAACATGAAGAGATCCGCCGCCATCGCCGCCAGCAGCAGCGACATCGCCACCAGCAGCAGCAGCAGCAGCAATGGGAAAAAGTGTCGCCGAGAAGAAATTCCGGGTAAGCTGACTTAGTTTTCATACTTGGTGCATAGTACTTATTAATATTTCGGTACTAGTTTGAATTTCATTCACGCATCACATTGTAATGCATTTATGTTTTTTTCTGTAAGAGAATCATTTAATAAATCTTTTGGTTTTCGTAGATACGCGATATTCCAAACAAATAAGTCACTTACAGCCGAAACGATATACGCCTTTAGTCCGCGTTCCCTACAATATTTTCTTCGTCTCCATTTAAGCTGTAATTAATTGAAATTTTTTTTCCGCGACCTGTAGATTTGATTGGTTTTTTTAGCGAAGTTAAACGGATTTCTTTCGCATTTTTTTAGTTATTTAGGATTCTTTACAGATATTGTAGTTGATCTTCCTATAACCCCGAAATTCCAATGCATTATTTTTTTTTTCTATGTAAGTTAAATATATATATTAATTTTTGTTGTTGCTGTTGTTATAGCATTCATCCCTGAAATGCTGCAACAGTTGGATGAAGAGCTAGCTTCAGCAGCAGGAAGGCAACAGCAGCAACGAACACCGCATAGTCCTCCCACCCAGCATGATTTAAATGGCATCCCTATGTGGGTCCATAATCAGGCTGCGGAATGGGAGGAAAGGCAGCAGCGTGAGACATCATGTAAGTACTACTGCTGCCATTTCTCGTCATTTATATGTATATTTTGGAGTGAAAACATGTTCTACAATTCATATCTACCTTTTTTTCTTTTATTACAGCCGATATTATTAATAATCTAGATATTATTGATGAGATGGTGCGGAAACATACGGGAGGAAGAAGGGTGGAGGAGGAGGATAGCCTCGACCGGTGGCTGAATTCCAGCTCACAGGAGGAGGCGGCGGTGACGTCAGATGCGTGTCGGTGGGCTGAAATCGGTAAGTTTATCTTCCCCGTATTAAGTAAATGTTGTTCGGTAGCATAAGCAAGCATTCTGAGTGTATTATAACATCGTTCGTTTTCTTTTAACAGAGAGAGACCTTGCATCCCTGACTGCACCACCGCCACGACCCGTCTCGCCAATCCACGACGTGGTTCGTGTGCCGCAGAGCCTCGCGCGGGTCAGCGAGCCCGTAAGACGCGCGCCGCCCGTGGTTGCACCGATAACGGGCGCTCTTGCCGTCGCAAGCGCCTCCTCGCCAATGAGGCGTGCGTGGGTCGGCGCGTCTGCTGCCCCCGCTACCCACCTGCCTCTGGAGATGGGCGACAGAGCGCGCCAGCACCCCCACCAGCAGCAAGCAGCCGGCTGCGGTTTGTCATCGCCGCCGCCTGCGCAGACTGGCGACCGACCCCGTGGCCAGCGGAAGGTATTCCCTCCCAAGCGCATTGCCCTCCAGTCACCGGCACCGTCAGCTTCGTCGTCGTCATCATCATCAATGTCACCATCGACCACCAGTAGTTTTAATAATGTTAATGCTCCTATGGCTAGCGGTAGTTCCCTCTCCCGTCCTGTTGATAATGTAGTAGGACATCACATTCCGGGTGTTATGACCCCACTTCAGTACTCGGAGATCGCTAAAGCTTTTGAGGGGCGCATCTCTTTCACGAGGATTGAAAACCCTCCAGCGGGTTATCGCGACCCTATCGTGTTCATGGAGGCATGCTATCCCGTGTTGGAGGCTGAGCTCCTCAAAGCAATAAGTGATGCGCGTAATCCCGCCGTTAAATGCAGTGCAGTCCTGTGCTGTGAATTAACGCACGCACGAAGTTCACAGGGCGTAGTGGAGGAAGAAAGAAGTCTTCACTACCTCTGGGGATCTAACGGCGTGATTACGCGGAGTACTTCGATCGCCGAGTGGTATAGGGAATCCACCTTGAGTGTAATTATGAACCGTTTCTCCGAGATGGAGGTACGCGGTTCGGCACATGCACTCAGCCAAGTAGTACACCTCGACATCCATATTCATGTCTATGATCCAGTAAAGGGAGGGTCCAGTTTTATTCAACTTCCTGCTGATATTAAGAAAAAGCTAGCTTGCGTTAATGTATATAATGGGCCCAAGAAAGCTCGTAGTGGTCAGACCATTGCCGGAGACGAATATTGTTTCGCATGGTCAATTCTGGCTTGTGATAGAAAGTTAGAGAGAAATCCAGAGCGCACAAGTACTTATAAAGTACCCGAAGGTGAAATTCCCGGAGGGTATAATTTTACAGGTATAGAGTTCCCAGTAAAACTCCAGGACGTTTCCAAGTTTGAGGCCCAGAATCCCGGAATATCGGTACATATATACGGACTGGAGAAAAGCAAGCCAGAAGAAGATAAAGAGGATAGTCATATTGTAGTTGGACCCTTCCATTTTTCTAAATTTGCAGGTGAGCGCGACCTACACGTAAACATGCTGCTTATCGCCAATGGTGAAAGGCAACATTACGTATGGATCAAAGACATGTCCCGCCTCCTTTCCTCCCAATTGAATAGTCACCAACATAAAACCTACATATGCTACAGGTGTTTAAGTAACTTTTCACAGGAAAAGTATTTACAGAAACATCTTGTAGATTGCGAATCCAAGGAACCGGTACGTGTTATTATGCCGACCTCTGAAAATAATTTCATTAAATTTAAAAATGCTCACCATCAGGAAAAAGCCCCTGTAGCGATCTATTGTGATTTTGAGTGTTTACTTGCTCCAATTGCTAGATGTGAAGGTAACCCCCTGGCCTCACATACCACCTTCACACAAAAACACGTGCCGTATGCAGCAGCGTACCAAGTTGTATGCACAGTCGACCCCTCTTTGAATAGATTTGACTCATATGTAGGGGACAATCCCGCGATATGGTTGCTCAATGAGCTGGAACAAATTGCCTGGAAAGTTGACAAACTTTACAGTCGAAATGTTCCGATCACTATGTCACGAGAGGATGAGGAGTCGTTTAAAAAGGCGGTAGATTGCCATATTTGCGGGTTGCCATTAGATAGAAAAGCAGAACTTCCCCGTAGAGACCACTGTCATCTGACTGGAAAGTTCCGTGGAGCAGTCCACAATGTATGCAACTTGAAGTACCAGGTTCCACACCATATACCTGTATTTTTCCTCAACCTGAGTAGTTATGACGCTCACTTTTTAGTTGAGCACTTGGATAAATTCGGTCAAAAAAATGATCAGGTTAGTGTCCTGCCTGATAGCACTGAGAAGTATATTTCATTCTCTAAACGAATGACACCAAAAATTACGCTGGGCTTCCTTGATTCGCTACGTTTCATGCAGTCGTCTCTTTCCAAACTCGTTGAGACTCTACCTCAGGAGGATATGCATATCACACGATCGGCATATTCTGATGAGGAAAAGTTTCAACTAGTAACGCGAAAAGGGGTTTTCCCATACGAGTACCTGGACTCTATGGAGAAACTCCACGAAACCAAGCTTCCCGACATATCCGCATTTTCCAGTTCACTCACAGACGATGCCATAACTGATGCGGAATATGAGCATGCCGTAAATGTCTGGCGGAAATTCAACATCCCCAATTTGGGTGAATACGCGAGGATATACATGGACACAGATGTGCGCTTACTTGCGGATGTTTTTGAGAAGTTCAGGAGTGTATGCTTGACCACATACTCCTTGGACCCCGCCTTTTATTATACGGCACCTGGGTTGTCTTGGGACGCAATGCTCAAGAAGACGAAGTGTAACATCGAACTTTTAACCGATCCAGATATGCTTCTCTTCTTTGAGCTCGGGATACGTGGGGGACTTTGCCAGTGTATTCATAGGCACGCTAAGGCAAATAACCCACATATGGGTTCAGGGTACGACGCATCCCTCGATTCTTCTTATATCCTTTATTTGGACGTTAATAATTTGTACGGGCACGCAATGATGCAACCTCTGCCAGTTGGGAGTTTCCAGTGGGTGCCCGAAAAAGAATTAGAGGGATTAGGTGGAAAATTAATGGGTCTCTCCGCTGAATCTGATGTTGGGTATGTAGTAGAGGCAGATATTGCATATCCAATTAGTTTGCATGAGGAGACAAGCGACTTGCCATTATGTCCAGAGCAACTAGTTCCACCGGGAGCCAAGGGTTCCATCCCCAAGTTGATGACAACTGTTGCAGACAAGCAGAGGTACGTGATTCATTACCGTAATCTGCAGCAGTGCATCAAACTGGGAATGGAACTTTTTAGAATCACGCGAGCTCTATCCTTCAACCAATCCCCATGGTTGAAGAAGTACATTGAACTAAATACGGCAATGAGGGCGGTCGCGATTAATGATTTTGAGAAAGATTTTTATAAGTTAATGAACAATTCCATTTTCGGGAAGACCATGCAGAATGTAAGACATGAACGCGATATTAAACTTAGAACGAACTGGGACGGGCAGTGGGGCGTTAGAAGATTAATTGCGTCACCAAACTTTAAAAGGCTCACCGTATTTAATGAAAACTTTGTTGCTGTGGAGATGATGAAGACTTCAGTAGAGTTCACAAAACCCATCTATCTCGGGATGTGCATACTTGATCTGTCCAAACTCCACATGTACAGGTTCCACTATGAGATTGCTAAACCTCATTTTGTGGAACCGAAGTTACTGTATATGGATACAGATAGTTTCATCTACTGGGTGAAAAACTGCGATCCATATGCAGTAATGAAACGTATCGGTGAAGAATTCGATACTTCCGGTTATAGGGCCGATAATCCTTACGGAATTGTTCCACAGAACAAGAAGGTTATCGGTCTTATGAAGGATGAATCGAATGGTTCACCGATTGTGGAGTTTGTAGGCCTCAGGGCGAAGATGTATGCATTTCGCACCATAGATGGGGACACTCAGAGGCGGGCAAAGGGTGTTAGACGATCGGCATCTCGTGTACTGACGATCGAAGACTACTTGCGGTGTCTGTACGGAGATGTTCGCGGCGCCCCGCCGCAGCCTACTCACAGAGTCCAGCAGGCCAGTATTCGATCGGTAGGACACGAGGTGTACACCCTGTTGCAGTCTAAAGTCGGTTTATCTGCTCATGACGACAAAAGGGTCATAAGTGAGTGCGGTATAGAAACTCTACCATACTCACACTATTCGCTTAGGGAGAAAGAGGGTGTTGGGGGGACACTAACTGAAAAAATGTGAGTGAGAATGAGGGATTTCGTGTGTTTGTGCGTATGCTTGTATAGAATAGTGTGACCCTTTTGTCATATTGTACATAGGTGGGATAGTATGAATGTGTTGTTGTTTTGGGGTGGGTTGCATGTATGCGTGCGGGTGTGAGTGAAAGTGTGCGCGTGAATCTGGATAAAAAAATAAGTATGTTTGTGTGTATATAGCTTTTTTTTGTTAAATAGCATGTCAAGCATGCAGCGAAAAAAATCATAAAATTTCATTGGCGATGTAAGCACAGTATATGCGTGCTGTGTAGAAATAAGTATGTTTTTATTAACTGGCATACGCAGCATGCAACGAAAAACAAAACAAAAAAGTTTACGTAATACACCTGCAGGCAGTGTAAGCACAGTGTGTGTGTGTGCTTCAAATAAAAACATGTTCGTAAGCACTATGTGCTATTACTTTATTCCATTAGTTTAGTTTAGTTTATAAGTTTCACCTACCGCTAGCCATCCAGTCAGCTTAGTTTTTAAGTGAGTGAGTTCCACCAAGTTTGTTCTAGTCATTATATAAAGGCAGAAACAGTGCAATGTATAACTTATTAAGAAACACCCAACAAACGTTCCTACTCCAGTTTACTGAATTACCTGGAACAGAATGCTGTAACATATCGAGTATTCCAGCTTACTGTACTATTGTCGTCGCTTCAGCTCATGTGTGTATGTGTAGCCGTTGTGTGCTGTCCTGGTGGAATTTCACATTAGTTGTCGTAGTAGTAGTAGTAGTACATTAACTTTAGAAATGCGTAATTTTAAGGGAAAAAAAAAGAAAACGGAAACGCTTTGCGATGTACCTCTGCGTAAGAAACCACCACAAAATTGTAAATGTAATGCTCTAGCATACGTGCAACTAGTGTTAAGAAATCTGCATAAAACTGTGACTGTTCAAAAAGAATAAGATTATTGTTTTTTTTTATTCAATAAACCTGTAAAATTGATACTGGCGTTATTATTTGATTTCTCCTAGCCCATTTTTTTAAATATATGTTTTTTTTGTGCACACTAAGCAGTAACATCTGCATTGCACGCAGTCGTCTATAAGTCGAGCTGCATTTAAACATACAAAGTATAGCTCTTAAAACTAAGGTGAGGTAGGTGATTAGTTAAATAACAACACAAATGTTTCTTAGGCAAAATTTAATTTATTTTCATTCTTTAACCAACATACAAGCATATGTACATTATCATTTGCACACACAACACTATTTTTCTTGCTCTTGAGTTTATGCAGAGCAGGACAGCCAAAGGAACCCAGGTCTTGTAAAACAGCATTCCTGAAGAGTCGTCGCAGCCAGGTAATCTTCTCTTCTCCTTTGACGAAGATTATTGTTTTAATGTTGTCGAAAGCTTGGAGAGTCTTTAGTAAGTCTTTATAGGGAATGCCGGGCTCGTCCCAGTGAATTCCATGGTAGTTACGAGTTAACCACATAGCGCACTTCCTGGTCTTAACACATTTCACATCCTTGAATAGTCTTGGTGATTCAATTCTTGCAGAGAACGTTTTTATCACTTCGGTGAATGCTATGAGTGCGATGTCTTTCAGTATGAAACGATCGCGCTCATGGTCTTGGAAGCCTTGTACGTCAGCAACGATGTGTATACTTCGAGAGCTCATGATGAACTGTCATTTTTTATACTGACCGCTGTACAATATTAGTGAGCGGGCTGTAGATAATTATCCGATCATGCAGGACTAAGGCATATGCAGCAGTCAGTTGTGGGAAATTTGCTGAAGCTTCAAATTCAATCCTCACATCTATAGGTCCAGATTTAATTACTTCATTCTGCTTGGAACAGTCAATTACGATTATAGGTGCCAGTTCCTTGAATTTTCGTGGACTGAGGGAACACCCATCTATTTCCTCGACATCGTCATAGTAACTAGATCGGAACCTTGCGTACATGTCATATGCTAGACTGTACATATTTTTGTCCCATTGCAGATGTAAGTTGTCATAAGGGTAGAATTCAGAATTCAGGTAGACTCTTGCATTAGTTAAGTTGCAGTTGTCGAATACGGATGAATCAATTGACAGATTCTCTCGTCTGTTAGTCTGAAATGCCAGTATGATGAATCGAGGTGTCTCCATTTGAACAGAGGTTTTAATAGCCCAGGTCTGTCTACTGGCAGTAGGTAGCATAGGATACTCAAACAGTTCCCATGAGCGGAAATGTAGCGGCAGTAAAGCACCTGTGTTCATTATTTTTAAAAGCTTCAAACGCTCCTCGTCTGATACACTGATGTGAAGCATTTTCCATGTTAGAGAGTTTATGATGAACTCACTTCCCCCTTCACTTGTTTGAATATATGAGTTGTTGTCCGTCGCACTTCGTATCAGAATAAGTTCCTGTTTAGCATTCATGATAATTCCATGCATGTCCTCAAAGTAACCCATTAACAGTTTTAGAGGTATGCACGCCGTAAACCGCAGGTAATCAGCCGTTGATCGATCTGTAGGCTCATCAATGTACCATCCTGCATTTTCCAGTGAGTTACCCTCAGTAGGAGCTGCGGAGATGTAGGTTTTAAGAATCGATGCTATTCCAACGTTTCTTGTGCGGTCGATTTCAACTCCATTAAGTTCATAGCGTATCTCTTGAAACAAGAAGGCTAGAGCATTACGTGTAAGCTTCACATCTGCTGCAACAGGTTGATTAGCATTTTTCTTCCTAAACGATCCATCCAAGTATAGGAAACTCCGACACGGCTGGGTTAGAGCGTCCTGGTGTTGAATGACGATCCTAATTTCATCGTTTTTGTTAAATGTAGTTGAAGCAAATGGTTTATGCGATAAGTATTCTTGACGAATAATGCGCTCGTCGTGAGTTGGCGCTTCAGTTATATTTAGCAATGACATCTTTGCGAGGTTTCAGCCCAATTGATTTAAGGAACTCGTAGTTCACACGTGTTATCGCTTTGAGGTTCAACGGTGAACTGACGCTAGGTGCTATACGTGTAGAGGCTTTAAACCTTATGCCCATCCTGCCTTAGATGTAGCCGTACAATGATTTCCTCTCCTCTGAAGTCGACAAGATGGTTATTCTGGTCTACGATGCGCAGCTCCAGGTAGTCTAGTGTCTGCACCGTCACCGGAAGGTATATTGCGTTTGTAGGAGTCTCAATAATCTTGTATCCGGAACCAACTGATGGGAAGAAACCGTAAATTGTATGAACCAGTCTGTCGTTTAAGTATGAGTTCGTTGTGATGTTACACTCAACGCGAATAGTGCTGACTGGGAGTATATCTACAGTCTGATTGGAACTGTAGAATTTATTGGAGTCCTTTTTCAAGATTTGTCCCTTGGTGAAACCTAGTAGCTGTCCTATTGAACCTTTCTGACTGAAGTCGATAGTTGCATTCAGAGTCCTTATTTCGGATTTAAGAGTGCTGGTGTTTGCACGTAGCTGAATCCCTTTACCGAGCTGCTTTAAAACTTCATTTAGTTCATCTATATCATATGCACCAGGTTCTATTACCACAGTTTCTTTTACACCATTAACTTCAAGATGTAGTTTATTATTAGCTTCCGTGATATTCGGGATAGAGTTATAGGTTTCCAAGCCAATCAGGGCGATGCTCCACTCTCCACTGCTTAAATCAATTGTAGGGAAGTAATTTGCACTTAACACAGATGTGTACGACATGACCGACAAAACCCAACTGGCGAGAGGTTTTGAATGTTCATCCTTATATAGCCCTCTTCGTATTCGATAGAAGGAACATCAGACACAAATGTCCACAGAGGTAAGTATCGTAATCCTGGTATCGATGGAAATTGTAGAAAGCATGTCTTTGGTTGTTTGTAAAGTATTGCTGTAGTTCTTCTGGAGGCTTGAGGTTTCCGAATGAGTCGAAATACAGTACACTACTTGTATTCTTCTTTCCAACATATGCCACCCAATGACTTCCGGGTCCAACAGCAACATCCAAATTAACTATACCGCATTCACCTGATTTTCACATAGTCTTCGGTAATGTATCGCGCATGAAAACTCCTCGAAATCTTGTAATTTTGAATTTTTCTTTGGTGAACTTGAGGAGATCGGTATTAGTAAGAGGTCTATCTGGTAGAATGGTTAACGGTCTTTTTTTTTTTTTTATTTATAAAGAGCCCAAGTCCTTTTTTGTACGGTTTCAGGTAGAGTCCTTTTCCTATAGCAGCCGCCTCCATCATTCGGTTATGTCTTCTCGCCTCCTCTAGTTGCTGCTGTGCATTTTTAGCATTATTCACAGTTCTGGCAATAGCTGATGCGCCGCCGGCCAGGGAACCAATCGCAGAGAGTCCCGCCAGAGCTGGAATGAGAAAAGGAATAATTCCACCTGACGTCTTCGGCAATGGTAGAACTCGAGGTGTTTTAACTTTTTTTTCTGTGTGATTACGGTTCTTCAAAGCACTTTTAGCTGCATGTAGTGCAGTCAATATACATCCCGTCATACATCCGCTCTTCTTCTTCTTATTCTTCTTTAGCGCGCGACGTGCTGCATTTATAACTTGACGGAACCCCAAACCAAGCTTAATTTTAGCACGCATGGTTTTATCGACTGCAAGTGCTGCAAGACGTTGACCAATGCCAAGATCCTTCCGCCGTCGTATTGCTTTAGCTTTATCAGCTAAAATTCTATCGGCAGTGTGACGATCGCTATTCGACGCGTATGCGATGTCATGTTCTTTGCAGGCTTCGTCGAGCAGGTTAATCCCCTTATCACCTCGTGCTAGACGTTTTTGAAGCTTTGTTCCAGGTCCACAGTTGTTATATCCGGGAATGTGAATCTCAACTGGTAGCTTGTCGAGAAGACCTCCCGCTCCTTCGAGACGTCTCCTACCGCGCATGGTATGCTACTGATGTACATGCGGTCCATGCGTCTCATTATATAGCAAAGCGTCAATGGCAATCCAACTATTGTCAGAAGAGGGGAATCCGAGCCATTTAACTAGAACTCTACTCCCACGGCGTCTTATAACCTTCTCCACGAGAAACACATCAGGTTCTGAGCTCTTTTGCAGTTCCTCTGTATAGAAACTTCCAGCGATTTCTTCCCCTTTGCTGTCCTTTAAGATATATGTCCTGGGATTCGTTCTTTGAACTTTGGTGACTGTAAATATCTCTGTTGACCAGTTTGGGAGGTATGATTTCTCAAAAGTAGTCTTGTACTTTGATATGCGCACCAAGTCCCCCACATTAAACTTTTGCTTTCGTGGGTCTAGCATCTTAATTCTGAAGTAGACTGTTTTTAGGAGTTCGTTATCTCGAACATCAATAGGTCTCATTTTTATAGTCCTGTGTACTGTTCTGTTGTACTTTGAAATTATCTCGGGGAGAGTATCAGTCCACTTATGCGAGCCGCGGAGATTGAAACGCATCCACATTTGAGCTTTTATAGTCCTGTTCAGTCGTTCCACGATGCTTGCTTTCAGATGCGTGTATGTAGAGTAGTGATTAATACCATACCGATCCATAACTCTCTTGAAATATACATTATAAAACTCAGTCCCGTGATCTGTTTGAAGGTTGACAGGGCATCGATTCGTACCCGTCTGCAGTAGTTGCTCAAACACTCGTGCAACGTTCTTTCCTGTTTTGGTTTTCAGCGGTAATGCCCACGCAAATTTCGAGTATGTGTCGATGATCATTAAAATATAGTTGAAACCGCTATTCACTCTAGAATACTCTTTCATATGCACCAGGTCAGCTTGCCATAAATCATCTAAGCCTTTAATCATAACATGTCTACGAGGATACGTTCTACGTGCTGGTCTATGGATTTCACGGACCACTGTCTCCATTCTTATTCGATGATGCCTTGTTGTCTAAGTTGTGAAATTATGGAAACAATCTCATTCGAGTGAGCTGTATTACCAGCAGCTGTTGATGCCATTAGCAGACGTAGTCTCTCTATTACTTCATCTGGATGACTGTAATATATATACTCTGGGGCTTGCCCGATATCCATACTTTTATTTTGAATGTCTATACCATCACCATCAATTTCACCCCCCTCTAGCAGAGGTTTTATAATCTTCTTGTATTTCAAGCTGCTTTAGCTTCGCGTCTTCTTATGCACATCAGTCAATTGTAATATTTCCCCATAGCGCTTCAGATCTGCAGATGTGTATTTCTTGCTTTCATCTTTAGTAGGTTTTAGGAAAATAAGGTCCAATAGACCGGGGGTTCTTTCAAACTCTCTGTCACCAATCTGAATTGTGTTCTCGGTTAATTTTATAGGCTTTGAGCCTAGCATATACGGTTTTACTTTGCTAACACCGTATATTTTGTCTATTCTAGAATTGCTATGATTGCTGATGAAATTCGCGATTGAGTCTTCTTCTTCTTCTTCTTCTGGAGGTGAAGTCGTTTTGAAATGATTGAGGGAATCAGTAACCGGTTTGAACGTTTCTCTTAATGTTTGTTCGCGGTTCAGCTGCCCCAACTTTAACAGTCTTAACTTCTCGCGAACGGCCTTTCGCGCTTGGATGACTTTCTGTTTGGTCGACATCTCAACACGTACTAAACAGACTTCTGGGTCGCATGCTCTCTTATATAGGGCCGCTATTATTAATCTTCTTCTTCTTCTTATTATTATTAGTCTCAATAACAACTGCAGACGCTGTGATTTTTTCGCTCTCAATATCATCGATCTTTGTAGTTAAGGTGTTCACATTTTTTTCAAGTACATCAACACGTGCATTTACCTGATTGTTAAGTACTAGGAGATGCTTAGCATACTGCTTTAGATCTGTATGTACTTTCTCAATTCGACGCTCGAGAGTTTGGAATTTTGAATCCATGTACATGCGTATGTTCTGCCTTTGTACGCCTCGATCACTAGACATACGTGCGAATTTGTCCATGTCGGTGCGTAGACTGTCGCACTGACCTATATGCGCCATTATATATGTAGAAAATCTTGAAAGTTCCGTCGGTACCTACCGTCATTCAGTTTCCTTGTTTTATCTATAACTAGAAACCCGTACTGCGAATGATTCCAACAGTCTGCACAGATCTTTACAAAGTCGGTGAATGACATATCAGTTCCGACATGGGCGTTGTAAATATGTTTTAAATTCAAATTGTCTTGTTTGAATGCTACAATGAGGTTTGCATTATCCCGCAGCAACTGTTTTGGGATTCTGGAATACGTTTGGCTTAGATAAAATACATCAACGCCCATATGCCTGCCGAAACAGAAATATCTACGAATCTGGTCTTGGTTTTCAACTGCAACATCGTCAAATATGAAAACGGTGTTGGGTTTTACTTGCTCAGGAGGGGGGATATCACCACTTTCACTGTACGTTGTATAGGTGACTCCTTTTACGCCTCGTAGTATCTCCTGCAATAACTGATATTTGGGTTGAGATAGAGTTTTAGAAAATACACAAACATGTTCAAAGTACACTCCATCTATATGCGTGAGCAAAGTCATAAGAATATTTGTTTTACCGCAGTTGGACGGACCTACAATTATTGCACGTATATTATCAGGAAGTAATGATCCGTTCTTTTTCTTCTGGGAATCCTCTCCCAACCCATCACCAGACCAGTCACCAACTACGAAATTTTGTTGTTTCTCCCACCACGACATGTTATCGACTAAGTCAAGTAGAGGTCTGCAATTAGCTATATATAAATTCATTCAGTTTCAGTATGACCGATAAATAAGAAAAAAGTTGGTGATATAATTTTGCTTATATGCAGCGTTTCTGAATCACAGGTGCTAAGAGACGTTCCATTTGCTGTATTCGTCGGTGGAAGCGCTTCCGATCTAGTGCAAATTGCTGCCACTCGCCTTTACGAGCTGCTGTGTATGCAAATCTCCAAGTGATCATTAAGTGCGTCTCGTTAGCATAACGAACCTTCTTCTCCCCATCACCACTCATCTTCGACTGACGCGCGAGGTGCGGCGCGTAGGCATTTTTTTTTAATTGCCGGGCGGGGGCGGTGTCGATGCGGTCAAGACAATCGTCGCGGTATTGTTTGTTCTCGCGGGTAGGGCGGGTGGCGGCATCCTTTGAGAACCGGTCGCTAGCGTGGAGGAGGAGGAGGGGGGTAGCATCTGTCGGCGGCGGAGGCGGCGGTCCGGCAATCGGCCGAGCGAGTAGGGGTCGCGGGAGCGAGTACAGACATGTCGAGGGGTCTACAGGTCTGGACCTGTCAGAGGTGCCGCCTGTCTGGCGGCAGTGCCGGGGGTGGAGGGGGGCGTCGAACCGGCCAGGTGTGTGGTCCAGGGTGCGAGTACCGACATGTCGAGGGGTCTACAGGTCTGGACCTGTCGGAGGTGCCGCTTGTCTGGTGGCGGCACCGAGGGGTGGAGGGGGGGCGGGGGGCGGGGGGGGGGGGCGGGGCGTCGTGTGTGGCCAAGGGAGGTGTTGCAACCTGTCAATCATCCTTAACTGCGTTATGGCAGCGTCATTTGATAAGCAGTCGGACAAGTAGCGAATCAAAAGGACCTAAATGTAAACTATCAATCATCCTTAAGTGCACTATTGTTCGAGTTTGGCGGCATCCTTTGATCTGCGGTCCGGCAATTGGCCGAGGGAGGAGGGGTGGGGCGTAATTCAAATTTCCCGCCAAAAAACAAAAGACGCGCGAATCTCAGTGGGGTGTAACCGGCACCACCCCACTACTTACAGTGTACTCCTCCCGCGGGGCGGAAATGTTGGCTATGCCTGCAATAAAAGAATAAACATTTCATGGCAGTATATAGGTAGATAATAAAAAATACCAGATAAGAAAATACTATGAAATGGACGTAAAGTAAAAGAGGCTTAACATGAAAACGGGGCGGAAATGTTGGCTGTGCCTGCAATAAAAGAATAAACATTTCATGGCAGTATATAGGTAGATAATAAATAAAACATACCAGATAAGAAAATACTATGAAATGGACGTAAAGTAAAAGAGGCTTAACATGAAAACGTAGTAGTTACATAAACATAACGAAACAAACTTGGCAGAGAGAAAAAGATCAACAATAAGAACAAAAACAAAACACAGGAATAACAAAGTTTGCAGCTCTGTACTAATAGTAACAACATATCCACAAAATTATTACAGATTTAATATATAAGTAATATTATATATATAAGTAATTGATGCGAGAAAAATTTCTCTAAGCCATAGTTTAGGTACTGAATCACGATGCAGGAATTAATGAAAGCTGCATAATAATGGTTATTAGCAAAGTAATTGGGTAAAATGCTATTCTTGACAGAAACGCAGGTTATGAGAGCCTAGTAAATAATTCACTAGTCTCGTTTGCGTGTAGTGTGACTGCAACACCTAAAGTTGTTACTGGGTTAGTGGGAAAATGATTGGCAGGCAGATACGTTCTGCAGAATGGCTAACGGGGCATTAGATGTGCCAAGGTTTCCTTTATTATTTATTTGTTTGAACTATTGATTTGTTTTGGACAAGTCGTCATGACATAGTGGACGAGAGTGGAAATTCGGTCGTAATGAAAAAGGATAAGGAGAATAGTTTGATTTGCTAGATCAGGAGAGAGTGTCAAATATTAAAATATTTGGAGGAAAATAATGGCAGAAAACAATCCTGTCTTGAAAGCATGGTAGAATGTAGCTGTGTTATAAAGCGACCTGGAAAGCAGGCGGCGAGCCGTAGCGTGAGGAAAAGCCGACAGCTTATTTAGCTGGACGCGTGCGGTATTAGCGCAGCGATGCGGGAATTGTTGGCGAGTGGACAACGGCTTCCTCAAGCGAGGAAGAAGTTATGCGGCAAAGATGTGGCCGGTTGAAGCGGTACTGGAGTCTTTGTTGGAATCTGAAAAAGGTATTGACGGATTGGAGGGAAGAAAAGGGTTGTCATAATAATGATAACGGAGAAACACATACAGAGTCGTAATTCCAGGTAGTACTGGAAACCAAATTACGTGACAGAAAAATATGTTAATTTGAATATGAACGTAGATGAAGTAAGAGCAATGAGACAGTGATGGAAAATCCATTATATAGCGCATGTCAGGAAATCGGTTATGTGTAGTGGCTACTACGACCGGAAACGGTATAGAAAGGTGAAAGGCCATAAATAGCTGTTGGCAGCGAGGTAGTACTGCGCGAATACGAATAAAATACGTTTGTAAAAGACGGAAGGAAGACAAAAATATATGACCTGAAATGTAGAATAAACAACTGCGTTAGAGTCAACAAGTCAAAATAGAAAGATCAGTCGAAAGGTGTATTAGAGGGAATGCATAGAAATATAATATCTTAGTATAATTAATGGGCCGACCGCGGTGGCCAAGCGGTGTGCGGTGCGCCAGTCACATTCTGCACGGCCACTACGGTCGGGGTTCGAATCCCCCCTCGGGCATGAGTATTTGTGCCGTCCTTAGTATTAGCTAGTTGATAAGTAGTTTAATGACTGATGACACCGTAGTTGAGTCCCATAAGCCCTAAAAACATTTGAACAATATATGGTGGGAGCGGTATAGAAAGGTCGAAGAGCACCTAGAAAATAGAGACACTATTGCGATTATTCAGGTGGGAAATCTATAGCTCATATGGTACCGCAGGAAAGGTTAGCTAGAAGCGATTGTAGAAGGTAGAAACATGTTGCGAGGTAAGACATCAGATGGAATGTTGGCTGAAGGTGGTAGGAATCACAGTAATTGGCATAGCGATGAACAGTTGGTGGCGAAAGAATAGTAACGAATGAATTAGGAAAAGGTACACTTGGAAATGTATATAGGTTCCGCATGAATGAGAAACGTGTAATGAACAATGGTGACAAAAGCAAGGAGTATTGACGGGATACTGGCACGTTGTGGCCAGATAAGTAAAGTAAGTGAAATATGTGCAGAAGCAAGAAGAGATACTGCATCGTAACGGATGGGCGTGCTGTGTGTGGCGTCACGAGACTCAGCAGGCAGCAAGGTCATGCGTACAACGCAACCGTCGGTCAGCTGGTGTGACGTTGCGCGTGAGGGGCGGCAAGGCGACGGAGGGGAGGAAACACGTGGGGCTTCATGTCTAGCGCGCTACAGCACGGACCATCACGCAGCCTTTAAACGTCGCGACGCTAGCAGCGAAGGGAAAACTCATCCATCTGCCAATAATCCGCGTGAATAAAAGTTCTCAATTTCGTATGAAAAAAAAAACTCCGAAGTTTATGCTCGAAGGAGTAGGTTCATTCTCGCTAGCACCAATGAATGTGCATAAGTGAAAGCACGGCAATGGCTAGTACACCATCAAATACGAAGAAGAAGAAGAAGAAGAAGAAGAAAGAAGAAAAGTGAAGGCTCTTGGTAGGAATGACTTTGTGATCATCGCCATCAAATTTGGGATTAACCTAGTAATAATAGAGTATTTGAGTCAAGTGAGTGAGTCGGCACCAAAATGCATAAAATCATATGTAATGGATGATCCCGAACGTATTGATGTCCCAATTGCAATTAGAAGTTAAATATGTAGTGGAGATGAACCGCAAACAAGATATTTTGTAGAAAATAAAACTTCCTTTGGTAAATGCCAGTGCGTTACTATTTAAAGCCTGCTTTGACGGCACAGGATGACGAAACGGTTCGTAAACACGGAGAGTGTAAGTGTAACCCAGAGAAATGTACACTGCACCGAGCGACAGTGCGAGGGGGCAGAAAACTACTGCATCAACTCTTTGACCGTAGAACAGTACCGACTTGAGACAACTAGGATGCGAGTAGTAATTACTCCCTTTACTGACATAAGAATGCACTTCAGCGTCCAACCTCTACACACAGAAGCTAGATGTGTCAGCAATGGGTGCTGACAGGCTCAGATATGAATAAACGTGGAGTCCACCGTGCGGTAGGAAACCAAAATACGGGACACATGTGGGTACGGATAGCGCGGCCGCTAGAGCCGGAGTTCCGAGTCATCTCTCGGGTATTCGGCAATCCCATTATCTAGAATATATCAAGTTAGTTTCTAATACATAAAATAACAAAACTTACTGGCATACAAAAGCCAAATAAATTGATATCTTAATTAAAGAAATGGTTGTCACGCGCAAACAAGTAGGAAAGACAGTTATTATTTCTTAAGAAGTTTACTTATTTCTCTCTCAACTATATTTTGCACAATAACGTACGTCATTTTGGGGTTCGGTATTTTAATATAGATTTTCATAATATACAACTCATCATGTATTCTGCAAATGAGTTCTTGATATAATTATTTCCTTTGCACACTAAATATGTTGTTTCTTCGCAGTCTATAAAATATTTGTGGTGGAGAACATTCTTTCTGCAGCAACATTATGGCCAGGTGGAGCTAGCACAAACCAAGTAATGAGCTACAATTTTTTTCACCAGATATCATCAGTTGTAAGTAAGTTGAAAATGAGAGGCCAGATTTTTCCAACTCGCTTCGCAGTTCTCAATTAATAAATTTTTGCTTCACATGTAACTGTTTTTAACACTGTTAACTTCCTGACGCCATTAAATTACATATAATTTCTTTCAAATGGTATTGATATCTTGTTACCTTTTTTCTCTCAGTTAAAATGTTACTTGAGGTGCAATGCAACTTTCTGCATGGAAATGACGCACAAGCCTTTTCTGTTTATGATTGTCTGTTATTCCATGCATGGTTTCGTGCAGTTTGACGTCAACCGTGTCCCTTGTAAGTACCGTCCTTTAGAGTGTACGCTGGGACCGTTCCCGACTTGCCCTCTGTTAAGTGAGTGGGCTGTACGGCTACGCCGCGGTGGAGTAGCCGAGCGGTCTGAAGCGTCTCGCTGCGGAGCGTGCGGTTGCTCGCCGTGGAGGTTCGAGTCCTCCCTGGGGCATGGGTGTGTGCGTGTTGTCCTTAGGATAGTTTACCTAGGTTTAAGTAGTTTGTAAGCTACGGACTGATGACCACGCAGTTTGGTCCGATAGATTTACAAACATTTGAACATTTGTACGGCTAAAAGAGATCAGGGGAACGACGAGCATGCATTGAGACGGAAGCGTATCTGACCGCATTTACAGTCTGCGACAGGGCTGAGGGCCAGGAGGCTGGCCGTCGTTTCATTCACCGCACCCGCCAAGGCTGCTCTTATCACTGCACGCGGAATACGAGCACAGCCGACGCGCCACTCGGCCGCTGTGCTAACTGCCTGGGGGGGGGGGGGGGGGGCAATAAACCCACTGCGCGCTACTGTGCGCTCTTCGGCCGGGCGCACACTTGACGCAGCAAAGCAGAGCAGAGGCAGAGGAGAGGCGTAGGGCGTCTGCAGATCAGCGCACACTTCACGCAGCACAGGCAGAGAAGGACAGTGCTGCGTGTAGTGCTCACTGAACACGGCACGTTCTGCATTTCCACTGCAAACTGCTCGATGCAATGAGATTTAATTACTGAGTCCCTTCAAAACTCAATTATTTTAATTTACGTGTATGTATAACTGAGTGTGTGTGTTTTCCGGTAAAGTGCGTGTAGGAGCAATGAAACGTCTGTTGATCAACAGGCAGAAGTGATGAATACATGGCGAACTTGTGTAGTCTATGAAAGTTCATTAGAAACTACTCAGATGTTCTGACTAAACAGAGCGACTCTGATTATGATTGAATTTCTGAAAGTAGTATAGAATTCAGCTTGAGGAATATTTACAAAAATATTACTAGATTTCATGATCATTCATCATCTATGGTGTAGCATTGGGTGCTGAACACCAACGAGTGAACAGTGTGTTTCAAATAATGGAAGAAGGCCCCTGATGGTGAACAAAATCGTTGCGTATTTCTCCTGGCTTCGCCGAGCTGATCATTCAGAAGTAACAGGAATTTCAGCTTACATTATTCTTTCATCTCTGTCACACGCTTTTACTGAAACCAGGGACTATAGAACAAAAAGAACACAATCAGCATCTTCAGCTTATGAATCTCGGTGTCTTTTCAGTTCAGTAAGTTGTTCATTTCCAGCTTAGCAGGTTGGCAGCACAGGAAGAAGAAAAACACGAGGCAGCTTCGCACTCGGCACAGCAGGCGCCAACAGCCGCGCGTGTGCCGAGTAGCTGCTGACAACTACGCGTCAAACGCATCTCACGTATTTTATCGAGAGTGGAAAGAGGTATAGCTCTCCTTCCACCGTTAAAAACAATTTTGATTTGTTAGCTCTACTTTTTATGTAGTAATGTATGATGTAAAATGCACCAAACGCAAATTGGTCAGCGACTACATTTTTCGCTGTATACTCTTAAAATATGTGCGGCGTTGTATTTTAGTTCTTAATATAGCAAAAACTATGGGCAATAACGACAAGAAAACCTCTCCTATATCATGCAGTGATCTTTGGCTATAAGATACAGATTTTTTTCTACCAATTAGTTTCTGCAAAATCGATTGAGGAATCTGTGTTAGTGCAGAAAACACATAATTCACAAAATAGTGTTATTTATTTTTTTACGCAAAAAGTAAATGTCTTAAGGAGTAACTAAATACAAAGAAAGCTATAGCTTACATTTGTCTACATAAAAAAAATTATAATAATAAATTCCAAGCATATCGGATGACGTGAAATTTCACTTTGCGGCAGATGTAGAACAGAGGCGCAGGATGATTCTGTGTGGCATTTTTAGCAATTAGACCTCAGCTGGGATCGTGTCCGGCCTGCCTGGTCTAAGTCCTTTAGGTGACGCCTCTTAGGCGACTTGTGCATAGATGATGATGAAATGATGTTGAGGACTACACAACACCCAGTCCATGAGTGGAGAAAATCCCCAACCTGACTGGGAATTGAAACCAGGCTCCCTGTGTGCAGCCCACCATGTTGTCCACTGGGTACGGAGGCGGACACAGGTGCAGGAAAACTGCGCCTTGGACAACTGGACAGAGACCTGCCCCATCAAAAGCCTGCCCTCTGCCTCGGCTACGTTCAGTGTGCGGTATCCCATTGGAAAGCATCCGTTATAACGTGCTGGCCGCCTATCCTCTACCTCTACTCTGTCTGTGCTGCCTAAAGTGTGCATTGGGCCCGGCGAACACTTGACGCAGAAAAGGCAGAGATACAGGAGAGCGCAGGCCCTCTGCTAATCAGTGCACACTTCTCGTAGCAGAGGCACAGCACAGGCAGAGCAAAGCAATGTATAGCGCTCTTATAACACAGCACAAGCCAAACGTCCATTCTAAACCTCTCGATGCAGTTCGATTTATTCCTGAAACTCGTGAAAATCAACTAATTTAATTTAATTTGTTTGTATGTGTGTGTTCCGGTTAAGTGCGTGAAAGCAGTGAAAGGTCTCTGTTGATCAACAGGCAAAAGTGATGAATATATGGAGAACTTGTGCAGTCTGCGGGGAAGTTCCTTATGAGGTACTGGGGGAACGCTTCTGACTAAACAGATGGCAGTTCAAAGGGATTCACATGCTGACAGAGGAGCAATGTAGCTTTTGAGACGCCATACCTACTAAAGAAAAACTAGGATATGTTTTACGTATGTAATTAAAATAAATTTAGTTTTCTTTTATAATTAAGATAAACAAGTGTCACTGTAAATTCAACAATTTAAAGAACCTTTATACACCTGACAAATTTAATCATGAATGTGGTGCAATCTGTAACACCTTTCTTCTCAGTGACACCTTTTGGCCTTGTTTAAAAGATAAATCGATATGAAATATTTATGTAAATCATAGTTTCCTTGTTTAACTGCATTTGGACATGAAGTATCTCATTCCTTGGCTGTTTATTCGTAGCTATTCACGGCCTTGAGTACCATCATATTGGCGTCCTCATTTTTCTTCTTATTTGATAGCGGCTGTTCTTGTACGTCCACTATTTTATAACAATACGTTCCTATTCTGTCTCTGTCATCATTTTGATGATAATTACCATCAACAACCATCGTATTTGTTAACCGTCAAGGTAGGTTAGTATTTTTGCAACAGTTGACTTTCGCAAAGTAGTATAAATGCAGCTTGAGCAGTACTGACAAGAAAAGTTACTAGATTTCTAGATCTTTCGTTATCTATGGTGTAGCAGTGGTTAGTGAATTCTACGAAGGAGTGGATGTCTGTTTCATGAAACGGAAGAAGGATCGTGAAGATAAAGAGAA
Source organism: Locusta migratoria (assembly GCA_026315105.1). Classification (NCBI taxonomy): domain Eukaryota; kingdom Metazoa; phylum Arthropoda; class Insecta; order Orthoptera; family Acrididae; genus Locusta; species Locusta migratoria. The sequence continues at coordinate 560,164,252 of CM048755.1, read as the reverse complement.
AGCATTGCACATCCCTCCCAGTTTAGCCAATCTGTTCGTTCAGAAGTAACGGGAATTTTAGCTTGCGTAGTTCTTTTATGCCTCTCACGAAGTTTACGGAAATCAGGGGCAATAGACCGAAAAAATACAGTCTCAGCATTTTGAGCTGGTAACACTCCGTGACTTTTCATTTCAGTAAGTTGTTCATTTTCAGCTTAGCAGGTTGGCAGCACAGGAAGAACGGAAAACACGAAGCAGCTTTGCACTCGGCACAGCAGGCTGCAGCAGCCGCGCGGGTTCCGAGTAGCTGTCGACCGCGACGCGTCAAATGTATCTCAGGTATTTTCTCGAGAATGGAAGGAGGTATAGCTCGTAGGCAGTAATGTATGGTGTAAAATGCGCCAAATGTAAAGTGGCCAGCGTCTACATTTTTCACTGAAAACTCTTCAAAATATACGCGATGTTGTACTTTAGTTCTTATTATAAGAATAACTATGGGCAATAACTACAAGAAAACAGTCCAATGCCGGCCGCGGTGGCCGAGGAGACTGAGGCGCTCCAGTCACAGTTTGCACGGCCACTACGGTCGGGGGTTCGAATCCCCCCTCGGGCATAGATATTTGTGCCGTCTTTAGTATAAGGTAGTTGATAAGTAGTTTGTAAGTTTAGGGACTGATAACCCCGAAGTTAAGTCCCATAAGCTTAACAAACATTTGAACATTTGAAAAGAGTCCAATATGATGCAGTGACTTTTGGCTAAAAGACACAGAAAAATAATTTTTCTACCGAATAGATTCTGCAATTTTTTTTTTTTTTTTTTTTTTTTTTTTTTTTTTTTTTTTTTTTTTTTTTTTGTTGAGGAAATCAATTTAGCGCAAAAAAACGCACAAATCCTAAAATTGCGTTTTTTTATTAATTTGTTTTTAATTTTTTTTGTACACAAAAAGTAAAAGTCTTAGAGGCTAAATAAAGACAGAGAAGCATGTAGCTTATATTCGTCTACACAAAATAATGTTTTTCCGAAGCAAATCGGGTGGCTTGGAATTTCACTTTGCGGCAGAGGTTTTGATAAAGGCACAGGAAAACTGTGCGCGTCAGACAACTAGATAGAGGCCTGCCCAGCAAACGCCTGCCCTCCGCCTGGGCTGCGTTAAGTGTGCGCTGTCCCACTGAAAAGCATGGCTTACAGACGGCTGGCCACCTATCCTCTGGCCGTGGCGGAGTGACCGAGCGAATTGCGGCGCTATGCTCCGGTGTGCGAGGCCTTTACCCGTCGGGATTTTAATCCTCCCTCGGTCTAGGATGTTTGTGCTGTCTTTAGTATAAGTTAGTTTATCAGTACTTTGTAAGTTTAGCGACTACTGACTCCTCAGTTAAGTCCAATAAGCTTAACAAACATTTGAACTTCATTTCCTATCCTTTGCTTCCCCTCTGCACGTGCTGCGTCAAGTGTGCAATGCACTCCAGGCGAGCAGAGGCAGAGTATACGCGGCCAGCAGCTTATAAACAAATGGGACACGGCATACACACTTCTCTGTACTTTTGTTTCTCTCTAAGAGTTTTACTTTTTGCATAAAAATATAAAAGACACTGTATTTGGATTGGTGCATGTTATTCGCTAAAGCTGCTTCCTCAATCGAATTTGCTAAAACTATACAATAGAAAAAATATTTTTCTTCATCGTGTAGCCAAACATCACTACATGATGTTGAAATGGTTTTCTTTTAGATATTTCCCCTACTTATTGTTATAATAAGAAGTAAAGTACAACTCCGTATTATGATGAGTTTGCAGTGAAAAATGTAGTCGCTGGCAAGTTTGCGTTTCGTGCGTATTATACCACACATTGCGGCTAAGAAAAATAACATATTAAAATTGTTTTTAACGGTAGAAGCAGAGCCATACCTCTTTCCATTCTCGAGAAAATACGTGAGACATGTTTGACGCGACGCGGACAGCAGCTACGCGCCACACGGGCGGCTCTATAGCCTGCTGTGCCGAGTGCGGAGCTGTCTCGTGTTTCTCTTCTTCGTATGCTGCCGATGCAGATCGAAGTTGGAAATGAACAACTTGCTGAAATGAAAAGACTCCGAGAATCATAAGGTAAAGGTGCTGAGTTTGTATTTTTTCGCTCTGTAGTCCCAGGTTTCACTTAACTTTATGACAGACATTAAAGAAAAATAAAAACGTTATGTAATAAAATACTGGAAGTACAAGAACAGTTGCTGTCAAAGAAGCAGAGAAAAGCAGACACTAATATCATAGCACTAAGGACCATCAAGAGTTACGAATAAAGACATATGTAACGAAACACTGCGTGTAAATACCTTTAAACAAGGAAACTATGATTTGAACATTTTTTTCACATCGATATATCTTTTAACCTAAGACATATGAAAAGCCTACCAGGTGCCACTGAGAATAAAAGTGTTTCTGATCGTATGAACTGCACCACAATCATCATAAAATATGTCAGGCATCTGAAGGATATTTCAGTTGTTGAATTTGCACTGACACTTATAAATGAAATGAGAGAAAAATAAATCAGATTTTAAATATATCCCTCAAACATATCCCTAATTTTTCTTTAGTAGATATGACATCTCATAAACTATTTTGCTTCTCTTTTAAGTCTTCCTGAATCAGCATGTAATCTCTATGAACTGTCGTCTGTTTAGTCAGAACAGTTGAGTAGCTTATAATGAACTTCCATAGACTACACAAGTTCGCCATTTATTCGTCACTTTTGCCTGTTATCAACAGACTTTTAACTACTCTTACATGCACTTAACCAGAATAGAACCACACACACACACACACACACACACACACACACACACACACAAATTAAATTAATTGAGTTTTGAAGGAAACTCGGGAATCAAATCTAATTGCATCGAGAGGTTGCAGTGGACAAGCAGCCTGTGCCATGTTCGGTGAGCGCACCCGCTGGCTCCCCTCCTCTGCCTGTGAAGTGCGCTGACCTGCAGTGCCCTGCGCCTCGCCTCTGCCTCTGCTCTGCCTGCGCTGCGTCAAGTGTGCGCCGGGCCAAAGTGCCGACGCCGACTACGGTTACGGCCACACGAGCATTTCTTCCACGCGCGACTCTGCTGGACTACACGTAACACGCGGAGCTCAGGAAGTGGTGGCCACACGGCCCCCTCTCTCATGCTATGTAAAGCCCAGTCAAATCACATTTGCAGTTCGTGAAGTAGAATAGGTCGGAAGCTGGCCGGCCGCGGTGACCGAGGGGACTGAGGCGGTCTGCACGGCCACTACGGTCGGGAGTTCGAATCCCCCCTCGGGCATGGATATTTGTGCCGTCCTTAGGATTAGCTAGTTCATAAGTAGTTTGCAAGTTTAGGGACTGATGATCCCGTAGTTAAATCCCATAGACTATACAAATATTTGAACATTTTTTTCGGAATCTGTTTAAATATGGTATAACAGACGTATGCTGCAGATTAGATGAGGAGACCGAACAACTATTGACGAGGCAATAAATTAAGTAACTGAGGTAAGTGTAGCCGGAGGAAAACTGTAGATGGAGACAAAAAAATGCAAGTTCATATTGGTGTCGAGTGCAGGAATTATACACAGGTCAAGAATCCTGCAACGGATAGACTAGCATAGTCGAAGAACAGTATCTGCTACTGGACCTATCACAAACGCGTATTTTGCTTTAATAATTGTACGAGAGTATACATGATCTGAAAATATTGCATCCTCACACACGATGTGTGAAAACTGTGACAAACTAAAAGACAGCATGGGAGATATAAATTAACAGTCTGCATAAATTAGCAATCAAGTTTACGTAACCTGGAAACATATCCACTAGAGCAGTGGGTATTTAAGTCCGATAATGATGTGATAAAGAGAATTACGCACTCTACATTTCGGCTACAATTTTTAATACGAAACTCAGTTTATAATGTATCGTATTTGTAAAATATACATAATATACATTATGCATTAAGTAAAGGGAAAGAGGCTTCTCTTCCTCAGAAATGCACACCAAGTTACTGTGTTAATTTAAATGATGCTTCACCTTAATTAAACTGTAATGCCAACCCCTGTCTACCAGACAGTCCCTCAAAGCCTCGATGCTCGGCGGGCAAAAGACACTCTCGCCAGTAGGCGATCCAACGTCCACACAAACGCGAACGAGGTAAATAAAGAGAAGATTCGCGGTCGAAATAGGCGCCTTTTCTTGCAGATCCTTCCACCTACCTACGATTTGTCTACGACCCCTATATAGGCCCTGTCATACGATTAATCGAGTAGTTCTCTCTCCGCTACGATGCCAGCTGTTAGCCTAGTCGTAACTACGAAGAACCAGCCACTGTCAGAATAGCCGAAGACTGAAGACCGTCCGAAGCCGACCGAGTGGAACCATACTTTAACAAAACCCGACGGACTTACGAATCATCTTCGTATAGTAAAGTTGTTGTATCTGTTAGGAAGTTAAACAAATACACATGTGTTGAAGAAGCACGCCTTTATTTACAACATAGACATAGGCCTATTTGAATGTCGAATTACAAGCCTGTGGTACTCCCTATATTTAAGGGGAGACGGAAGGCAACTGGGCTCGAAAATTCGATATTTAGATTTTAGCGTATTTGAAATGCCTGGTATTTCCTGCGTGAAAAAGTTTTTGCTTGATATCAATCCGACAACTTTTTCGTGAGTTATGATGGTTTTTCTGACGCTCTGTGCAATCTGGCCACTCCTTCCGTTTTGCGCCATGAGAAGAAAATGCTCATAGCAATCTTTTACTCCTTGTATATTATTTCACGCTTCTATTGTTTTTATCGTTTCAGTGTTTCCTACCCTGTATCTACTATCTATACTTTTTGTTCCGATCGTGTTTGTTATTGTTTTCGAACGTTATTGGTTGAACGTGGTGAAGTTTCTTGTGACTGAAGTACGTCTTGATTTGTATTTTCATTGGTCCCGCGTGTTTTAATAAAAATGCCGCGAAAAAAAATTCTCGCCTAAATTAAAATTCAGAGGAAATAAATACATAAAGATAAGTTAGGTTAGTGGGTCAAAGGAGCCAAGAATGTTAGACATAAATAAAATCAGCACATCGAGAAATAAACTGAATTGTCTTCAAGGCATTTCCTCCCAGTCAGCTTGTGGAAATGGACATTCATTTGGAAATATTGTGGTGAATCTTAGCATGCTCTGTGATTTAATTTCCAAAAATACTATCTGCAGAATATGTGGTGGTGACGTAATTTTGAGTGAGAAACAGTGTCTTCGTAAAGGGATAGTGTCAAACCTGACGTTGAGTTGTACAAAATGTGGTGCAGTCATTACAACAATGTCATCAAAAATGGCAAATAATAAATTGTATGAGAATATGAGGCTAGTTTATGGTCTCAGATCTATTGATAAAGGGATGGAGGCAGGCACACTTTTATGTGCATTACTTGACATTCCAAATCCTCCTGCAAAATTTAAGACTTACAATAATGTTATTGGAACTGCTGTTGCTGAAGTTTGTAACAAGTCAATGAAGGGAGTAGCTAAATTAGCACTCAAGGAAAGTCATGACAGTGAAATCAGTGATATTTGCGCATGTTTCGATGGTAGCTGGCAGAAACGTTCCACACTTCACTAAATGGTGTCGAGACAACTACATCATGTGATACCGGCAAGGTAATTGTAGAGATTCTAAGCAAGTACTGTCAGATTTGTGGCAGTGGAACTGAGAAACGGGATGAACATTACTGTCATATGAATTATACTGGTCCAAGTGGTGGCATGGAAGTAGCAGGAGTTGAATCGTTCAGTGGCAAACAGTGGTGTCAGATACACACAGTATTTAGGAGATTCTGAAGCAAGGCTTATGACCGGGTATGTGCAGAGCAACCCTATAATCCTAATGTCACAATTTCTAATTTATAGAGCATTGGGCATGTCCAGAAGAGAATGGGTTACAGGTTAAGAAGATTTTTTAAAAGAAAAGTCACAAATAGTATTGGAAGATGGTAAGAAGTTAGGTGGCAAAGGTCGCCTGACATATGTTGAGATAGATTACAGAATTATTATGGCTTGGCCATAAGAAGAAATGTAGAGAATTTAGAAAACAAGAAAAAAACTGTATGGGCTATCTATTTCCATAAGCTATCCACAAATAAAAATCCTGGGCACTCCCTTTGCCCAAATGGTCCTGATACTTGGTGCAAGTACAGGAGAAGTGACACATATGACCATAAATTTTCTTTACCTGCAGCAGTAATAAATGAAATTAAACCTATATTTAGAGACCTTTGTAAAGATACTTTGTTGAAGAAATGTCTTCAAGGGAAAACCCAAAATTTAAATGAATGTGTAAATTCTGTCATGTGAACTCGGTTACCATAAACTGTATTTGTTCAGATCAAAACCCTCAAATTATGTGTTTATGATGCTATTTGATGCTTCAATGATGGTGTAACTAGAAAATTGGATGGTTTGGAATTACTGGGAATACAATCTTGTGGAAATACTGCAAAATCCTTGGAGCAATGGATAAAGAGAGAATCCGCAAAGTCGATATTGCTAATTTAAAATGCACATAAGAAGCTAGACACAAAAGAAGAGGACTAAGAGAAAAAAAGAAGATTAGAATGATTCAGGTGATGCTCAATATGGCGCAGGAAAATATTAGTGGTAAGTAATTCTCATCAATAACTGTACTAGAATTGCAATATTAAACTTTAAATTGATTTTTCTCATAACTACATTTTTTTTTACTTTCAGGTAACATTATTTGATATACTAATAGGGTTAGAAAGATGAAATTTGGTCTTTTTGTACTGAAGACGGTAATAAATCATTACAAGTAAATTGAGAACCATAAAACAATCATCAAATGTTTTATAATAATTAATGTGCTATAAAAGTTAAATTTTATTGCTGAAAGAATAAAAAACGTTTTCCTTCAAAACCATTGTAGTTATTATGTTCATTTTACTTGTAAATTGAGACATATATGTTATTCATATGCAGTAAAAATGTCGTTGTTTTATCACTTATAGTTCCTATTCAAAGGATAAAATATCATTGGCAGAACGTATTTCAAAGACCATCCCTCAGTCTTCATAATTAAATTCTTGTATACAGATTCCTTTCTTCCTAGATGAAGCAACCTTTCTATCACAAAGTAATATCTTCCATTTCATCATAATTACTCATGCTTAAAGTTTACCTACTAGTAACGACAGCAGATTGTACGGCACAAGGCCTCGCCCGAAGACGTCGGATCATGTCGGTTCGGGAGGCGACAGTTGTTCTGGCAACACACGGGTCTGCGCCGACTGCCTGATCGGGTCGGATCCCGCTGCCCAGGCGCCCTGACAAACGCCACTTGCAAAGCACGGCCGAGGCTCCAGAGACGGTTGAGAATAAACTGTTGTGAACTACAGTCTGATTAAAATTACTTGGCCGGCCGCGGTGGCCGAGGAGACTAAGGCGCTCCATTCACGGTCTGCACGGCCACTACGGTCGGGGGTTCGAATCCCCCTCGGGCATAGATATATGTGCCGTCCTAGTTCGTAAGTAGTTCATAAGTAGTTTGTAAGTTTAGGGACTGATGACCCCATAGTTATGTCCCATAGACTATACAAACATTTGAACATTTTGAAAATTACTTGGAACTTTTTGACATTTCACACGTTGGAGCTGCCTTCCATCAATGAGATCACTCTACATACATCCGCCATACGTAGCTAATCGTTGCCTACTGTCGCAAGTGTTCAGTTCACTTCCATTTCCTTGTCCGGCGTTTTATTCTTGGTCCTTTTTGTTTATTTTGTTAGTGTGTTTTGATCTCGACTCACAAGTCTGTTCACTTAATTTTCATCACACATGCTAACCATATAAAGAAAAATGCACATAATCAACAGTGCAAACAAAATACATACGTTCCAGACACAGCACTAACCAAACATTACTTGATCTGGATCCTTCCGCACAAGCTGTGCTAAAAAAATGTTTGTAAATCTATCGGACCAAACTGCGTGGTCTACAAACTACTTAAACCTAGGTAAACTAACCTAAGGACAACACACACACCCATGCTCCAGGGAGGACTCGAACCTCCACGGCGAGCAACCTCGCGCTCCGCGGAGAGACGCTTTAGACCGCTCGGCTACTTCACCACGGCAAGCTGTGCTGTAGCATCACGTATACAGTTATTATAATCAAAACGACCAGCTTACCTCTTTGGTATCGATTTAGCACGTTCACACATGCGCAGATCCGACTTAAACCGATTGAAATGAGACGCTTCCTTCACGGCCCATCAGTGTGTTCGCCGTATTTGAAGATGTCGGGCAGCTGCGCCGATGAAATATCGCATGATATTCATCACTTTGCATCATAATGCACTGCTGGGAGAAACAAGGAAAGGTATTAAAGTAGCAATTTGGAAATATAAAAATAAGTCATTGCTATTAGATATAAAAAGTGCCGAGGTTAACATGTGCGGTTTCCTATCCTATCTACTGCTCACCGAACAGCGAAGCACCGCCACAGCGGGAGAACGAAGTTTAGCAGGCGCCGCCACGCGCACCAATCATGACTAGGCGCGCGGCCACTGACTTAAGCGGCCGCTTGTTGCTGGCCGCCAGACAGTCGGCCACCGGACCGACGAGCAACAGCAAGAAGAGTCTAGACTAGTTCACTTTACATTTTTTACTCAGCAATCTTATTATTACCCTGCTTAAACACACGAAACAAGTAATGTATTTGAAACTTCCTGGCAGATTAAAATTGTGTGCCGGAACCGGGACTTGCACCTGGGACCTTTGCCTCTCGCGGGCCTTTTGTGAGGCGGCATAGTGAGACGTGTCGGGATAGCACAGTCGGTAGCTACCTAGTGCGCTTGCCCGCGAAAGGCAAAGGACCCAGGTTCGAGTCCCGGTTCCGGCACACAGTTTTAATCTGCCAGGAAGTTTCATATCAGCGCACACTCCGCTGCAGAGTGAAAGTTTCATTCAAGTAATGTATTTGGTTTTATTCTCTGAATAAACTCTTACATTCAGTGAATGGCTAATTCAGTAACACGCTGTAACCCATTTATAGAATGTGTTCCTGTTACATCCCGCAGTAGTCGACACAACACATGACGACGAGGTAACTCATCAGCTACGAGTTATTGCGGACCGACGTGGCCTTCAACTCTTTCAGCCAATGTTCCACACAGCACGACAATCGCTAATTAACTGCTCTCTCATTTTTTCAGACTTGTTGTTTGCGATTATATTTTGTCTTTTTGTTTGCTTTATATCGTCATTCAACTATGACATCCACGCCTCCTCTAATAAATTGGCAACTGTCTCACGATAATACTGCCGTTGATCAAATGCAGGCCGGCCGCGGAGGCCAAGAGGACTGAGGCGCTCCAGTCACGGTCTACACGGCCACTACGGTCGGGGGTTCGAATCCCCCCTCGGGCATGGATATTTGTGCCGTCCTAGTTCGTAAGTAGTTCATAAGTAGTTTGTAAGGTTAGGGACTGATGACCCCGTAGTTAAGTCCCATAAGCTTAACAAACGTTTGAACATTTTTTTTGGATCAAATGCAGTTTATTCAGTTTCAGAACTAACAAATGAGCCAACTACTGACAGTGCAGAATCTAATCACCGCGCAAACTGCTGCCGCTTTAACCTACGCCAGCGCCAACAGCGACCCAACATGGATACATACCACCATTCAGAACATTCAAAGAGCAAGAGGAAGACTTCAAGGAGTCCTACCCACAGTTCGAGGCGCATTTCGTCACACATGAAATTCCAGGTACTGTAAAATTGCATTATTATCTCTCACTGGCCGGAACATCCATTTATAGGTTAACGATAAAATTGTTTCCGACTTCGCGTTGGGAGTTGCCTTAGTTTGATGAACTAATTAGTGTCCTTAATAAATACTATGAGAATCAGGTTATCGTAGCAGCTGCTTAATATAAGTATTTTCGTTTGTGAAAGAATCCTGAACAGTTATATTGTCAGTGGGTCACAAAACATCAGGACTTAATTCGAAATATCCGGTTTCGTGTGTTTGTGGCCAGTATTATGCCGACGCAATAATACGTTATGCGTTTACATGTAGTGTCCCGTACAGTCGTATTCACGAGCAGATCTCACAGATTCTACAAGTGTTACACATAATAGGACATCAAGATTCGTGTGACACTACCGCAGAAAACTTTGCGGTAGCTCGTATTTGCAGTACTGCAGTCAGTGGTAAACAAGAACAGCGTAGTGGCTGGCCGTTCGGAGTACACAGACGCTGCGTACAGAGCGAAGAAGTCTCTCAAGGCTGAAATCTTGCCCCCATTGATTTTCCAAGTATATGAGACGGAACGGTCCTTCGAAGATACAGAGGGGTCGAACGTTCCGGCTTCGAGAAAAGGATGGGACGGCTATGCACGCTCGACTTGGTGAGGGACTGCCGTGCCCTCAGATTACTTACCAAATGTTCAGATGTTTGTGAAGCTTATGGGACTTAACTGCGGGGTCATCAGTCGCTAAGCTTACACACTGCTTATGAACTAGCTTATACTAAAGACAGCACAAACATCCATGTCCGAGGGGGGGGTTCGAACCCCTGACGGGGAACGCTCTTGCGCATCGCAGCATAGCGCCTCAATGCGCTCGGCCGCTCCGCCGCGGCGGTTAGTTGTGTCAGAGTCGATATGCCTTTAGAAAAGGCAAATGGACCATAGACAATCAATTTTCGCTTGCTATGGTTATCACGTCAGCCTTTCAAAAAAAAAAAAAAAAAAAAAAAAAAAAACAGTGGTTGCTGCTTTTCTCGACGTTAAGAGCGCTGATGATCATGCTCAGATACCGCGTCTCTACCTTCACCGATGATTTATGGCATCAGTTCCCTAGTTGCTAAAAGAACGATATTCGTCCGGCACCAAGGTAACATGATAGGATATATTCTTGTCTCCAAGCGCTTGCCACAGGGCAATCCCGTTTCTATACACTCCGTATACGCATGCCCTTGAAAGTATGATTATACCTCCCACAGAAGTCTTGCAGTATGGAGACGGTGCATTTGTCCATTCCACCACTGATTCGTATCATCCGGCTAAAATGACATTACTCTCTACCATTTCACATATTTATGAGTGGCTATCTACTAATGGAGAGCAGATATCTGCTGACGAATCAGTGACAGTCCCCTTCTACAAGCCGACAATGAATCTCATAGATGGGCACATTACGTGTCGAATATAAACATTCCATACAAAATCGTAAGCACGGAAGTTTTAATTCTCGAAACTATATACTCTTGTGTACAGAGTCATCCACACCTGTCTTGGAGCCATGCGATCGACGTCCACCTACGCCCTTTTAGTAGAAGCAGGAGAAATGTCCTTGAGCATTAGGACGCCAAATGTTGTCGGATAAATTCTACATTCAAGGCATTGCTTTCATGAACAGTTCAGTCTAAAGAAGTAGAATACCATTATCTAATTGACTATGGATTGCCTCCCACAGAAGGAATATACATCCAACTGTTTGTACAAACTTTATCACTTAGACATCAATGATATGTTCTGTGATTACGTAGAGTTTCCCGGCGTATAAATTGTTGATATTCATGTCGGGTTTCGAGCCGGATCATCGCGTCATCTTGAGACAATATTTCAACGGACCACCTGGCCGCCATCTTCAGGTGCTGAGTCTCGTAGGAAACTGAAGTCTTGCCGTGCCCGGCGGCCTTATATACGCCGCGAAGTACTAACGGCGCGTGCGTCAGAGAGTCGTGGCTGCGTCCTCTGCCGCAAGCAGCCGGTGCAGCGCCTCAGTGGAGAAAACTGGCAGGAACGATGTATCGCTTACATGCGCTAGTTGTCACAGGTGGAGAAAAGAGCACGCTGTTTTTTAAAATTAGACAAAACTGGATTCCACATGTTGCTAAGAGGGAATCCCTTATCTCTATTTATTAAATTGTCCGCCAACCTAATCTCAATAGATTCCTTTAAAACGCATTCCCAGTAGCGAGACGCAGAAGCAAGTACATGTGTTTCGTGATACTTCATTCTGTGTCCTTCGGTTAAACAATGCTCCGCTACTGCAGACCTGTCAGGTTGTAACAACCGTGTATGTCTGTGGTGCTCGGTGCGTCGATCATTGACGGTGCGAATCGTTTGTCCTATATATGCTTTCCAACAGTGGCAAGGAATCTTATAAACACCAGGTTTTCTCAGCCCCAAATCGTCTTTAACTGAGCCAAGAAGAGCCCTAGTCTTGGCAGGTGGTCGAAACACACTTTTTATATTAAACTTTTTTAAAATCCTTCCAATTTTTGATGACACATTTCCAGCGTACGGAAGGAAGGCAACTGATGTGCATTGGTCCTCTTCTGGTTCTGGCGACGGCCCAATCTGCATGGCATGACGGATCTGTCTCTCTGTGTACCCGTTCTCCTTAAACACCAACTTCAGATGTTCTAGTTCCTGTGTTAAGGTATCTGCATCCGATATGGCATAAGCTCTTCGAACTAAAGTTTTCAGGACGCCTGTGCGTTGGTTCGGTGGGTGGCAACTCATTGCATGTAGATATCGGTCTGTGTGCGAAGGTTTTCTGTACACACTATGTCCTAGGGTTCCATCGTCCTTCCTGTACACTAAAACATCCAAAAATGGAAGCTTCCCATCTCTCTCCATTTCCATCGTGAATTTAATGTTGGGGTGGAGGCAATTAAAATGATCCAGGAACCGATTAAAAGCATCCGGTCCATGAGGCCACACCATGAACGTGTCATCCACGTATCTCCAGAAACAGGTAGGTTTCAGACGAGCTGTCCTCAGTGCCCTGTCTTCAAAGTCCTCCATAAATAAATTGGCGACTATGGGGGATAAAGGACTTCCCATAGCCACTCCGTCGTTCTGCTCAAAGTACTGGTCATTAAATAAAAAATATGTAGAGGTCAGCACATGACGACAAAGCTTAGTCATTTCTGCGTCCAGTTTGTCACCAATTAATTCTAAAGACTCTTCAAGAGGGACCCGTGTAAACAGAGATACTACGTCGAAGCTGACAAGCATATCAGATGGACCAACACACAAAGATTTCAACCGTTGAGTAAACACCAAAGATTTGGGGATATGGTGTTCACAGTTTCCAACGTGAGGACTAAGGAGTGATGCTAAATACTTTGCCAAGTTATATGTCGGTGCACCCAAGTTACTTGCTATAGGACGTAATGGCACCACATCTTTGTGGACCTTTGGTAGGCCGTATAGTGGAGATAGATGGGAAGCTTCCATTTTTGGATGTTTTAGTGTACAGGAAGGACGATGGAACCCTAGGACATAGTGTGTACAGAAAACCTTCGCACACAGACCGATATCTACATGCAATGAGTTGCCACCCACCGAACCAACGCACAGGCGTCCTGAAAACTTTAGTTCGAAGAGCTTATGCCATATCGGATGCAGATACCTTAACACAGGAACTAGAACATCTGAAGTTGGTGTTTAAGGAGAACGGGTACACAGAGAGACAGATCCGTCATGCCATGCAGATTGGGCCGTCGCCAGAACCAGAAGAGGACCAATGCACATCAGTTGCCTTCCTTCCGTACGCTGGAAATGTGTCATCAAAAATTGGAAGGATTTTAAAAAAGTTTAATATAAAAAGTGTGTTTCGACCACCTGCCAAGACTAGGGCTCTTCTTGGCTCAGTTAAAGACGATTTGGGGCTGAGAAAACCTGGTGTTTATAAGATTCCTTGCCACTGTGGGAAAGCATATATAGGACAAACGATTCGCACCATCAATGATCGATGCACCGAGCACCACAGACATACACGGTTGTTACAACCTGACAGGTCTGCAGTAGCGGAGCATTGTTTAACCGAAGGACACAGAATGAAGTATCACGAAACACATGTACTTGCTTCTGCGTCTCGCTACTGGGAATGCGTTTTAAAGGAATCTATTGAGATTAGGTTGGCGTACAATTTAATAAATAGAGACAAGGGGTTCCCTCTTAGCAACATGTGGAATCCAGTTTTGTCTAATTTTAAAAAAAACAGCGTGCTCTTTTCTCCACCTGTGACAACTAGCGCATGTAAGCGATACAGTTTTCTCCACTGAGGCGCTGCACCGGCTGCTTGCGGCAGAGGACGCAGCCACGACTCTCTGACGCACGCGCCGTTAGTACTTCGCGGCGTATATAAGGCCGCCGGGCACGGCAAGACTTCAGTTTCCTACGAGACTCAGCACCTGAAGATGGCGGCCAGGTGGTCCGTTGAAATATTGTGTCAAGATGACTCGATGATCCGTTGATACATTCTCTAAGATGTTCACCGCCTCCGCCTCTTTTTGAATATGATCTTCAAACACTTGCCTTGCCAGTTCTAGATCAGTGTCCCCTTTAATACTAAGCAAATACCTTATGCTTAAAGACCGTGGAAGCTCAAGGAAGCATATAGGGACACAGTTGAGCCATGGCTCAATGTCGAAATATACAGGAATGGAATAGGGTAGGGCGTTCCCCACAGGCGACGCGCGTCATCCTGGCCCGAATGACGTGAGAAATGGGCTACGGTTACCGACTTTTTCAGAGCGGAGTCAGCTAAACAAGCCAGCTCGGGTTACAGCATTTGCCACACTTAATGTCGGCTCTATGACAGGAAGAGCACGTGAAATAGCTGCAGAATTAAAAAGGCGTAACATTGACATATGCAAAGTGCAGGAGACTAGGTAGAGTTGTGCAAAATCACGAGATGTTGGTTGTGGAAATAAAATCATCTACAGCGGCAGCCCAGAACCTGCCAGAGAAGTTGGTATCATTGTTAGTATGACAATTCTGTAGCATAAGTAGAACGATTTGACGACAGATTAATGAAGGTTATTTTGGATATGGATGAAAGGAACATTCATATAGTCTCATGTTATGCTCCACAATCAGGCTACATGCAGCAGATGAAAGATGACTTCTAAAGATTTTAGAAGTGCCTTATGAAGATACTCTCATAGTCTCTGGTGATCTCAACGGTCATGTTGGCCTAAAGGTGGATGGATATCGATGTCATATTAACAAAGGAGCTGGACACATAGATGCATTTGGGGGGAGAATATTGAACTTGGCGGAAACTCTTGACCTAGACATCATGAACACGTACTTCAAGAAGCGGATGTCTCACTTTTGTACTTAACTATTTCAGCCAGATACATTTATTTCTTGTACGGCGACGTGTCCTAAAAGTCGTTTTGCAAGCAATAGTTATTCCATACGATTCAGTTGCTACACGACACCGCCCTCTAATTGTCTAGTGGCGCAGAATACCTCCATGTGGAAGAAAGAGAGAACGTAGTGGACCGGCGCAGACTAAAAGGTGGCGACACAAAGAAGTGGGAAGCGAAATTATTTCTTCCATCACTCTTCCATCTATAACTGATGCAGGAACAACGTGGGGTGCCCAGAAAAACGTCTTGGCAGTAGATCATAGAAAATAAGGCGCCACAAAACCAGACCAACGTAAAATTGATCGACAAGCATGGGTTTGGAAAAGAAATGTTCAAATGTTTGTAAATCTATCGGACCAAACTGCGTGGTCATCAGTCCGTAACTTACAAAGTACTTAAACTACGGTAAACTAACCGAAGGACAAACACACACACTCATTCCCCAAGGGAGTAGTCGAACCTCCCACGCCGAGCAACCGTGCACCCCGCAACGAGGCGCCTAAGACCGCTCGGATACTCCACCACGGCCGTGGGTTTGGACCGAGGAGATGAATAAAGCTGTGCACCTTAAGAAGTGAAAACTGGAATGAATACCGTACAGCTAAGAACGCAGTAAAGGAGGCAGTTGTGTCAGCAAAACCAGTCCATTTCAGCGTCCGCCTCCGTAGCTCAGCGGTAGCGTCGCTGACTACCACGCAGGGGGCCTGGGTTCGATTCTCAGTAGGGCACTGGTTGTTATGTGTTGTCCTAATCATCATCATTTCATCATAATTGACTCGTAAGTCGCCCACGCGGCGTCAAATAGAAAGACTTCCACTAAGGTGGCCGAACAAACCCGCAAGACTTCTCCCGGCCAAAAAAGGAATACGCTCATTTCATTTCCAGCCCATTTCAGCACAGTCTATGATAATCTTAAAACACTGACTGGAGAGCGAGAAATTTATGGACTGGCAAAGCAGCCGTGGCTGAGCGGCCGAGCGCAATGAAGCGCTTACTCCGATGCGCGAGGCCGATCTCCGTCGGGGGTTAGAATTCTCCCTAGGGAATGGATGTTTGTGCTGTCTTTAGTATAACTTATTTCATAAGTAGTTTGTAATTTAGGGACTGATGACTCCGCAGTTACGTCCCTTAAGCTTTACAAACATTTGAACATCTAGCAAAGCAGCGTCATAAACAAATTGCCTACATTGAAAAATTGTGTGGAATCAAGAAACAAGAAGAAAGTAGCAGAGAGATGGAGGAAATACTTTGAGGAAGTTTGCAATTCCAGTGTTAAATCCTGTACAGGGACTCATAGCACCAATTACCAAGGATGACTTTGTCGAAGCATTGCGTAAAACGAAAAATGGAAAGGCAACGGGGCCTGACGATATACCAGCAGACCTGAGGAAATCAAAGCACTGGGACTCAGCTTAATGGCTGACAGGTTACTTCACTCAAATTATTGAGGGAAGGATCCCATCTGACTGAACATGTAGCACAACAATTCCAATATGGAAACAGAAGGATAGCCCAGCAGAATGTAATAACTACCGCCAAATATGCCTCCTATCACAAACAATGAAATTGTTTGAACAGATCATTGATGAAAAGATGCGACAAATAATCAAACTCACCATCAATCAATGTAGATCGGTGAAGGGCTGTGGGACGACTATTTATGCTGACGGAAATCTCAGTGCAGAAATCTCCAACCGCCTGTGCAGTGCATGGCTCAAGTGGCATTCTGTGATAGAGGTCTGCATATTGGAGATTTAGCTCGCTCGTACTCACTCTAGCGCGATGTGGCTGTATTGAGTATACATGTTGGGAGCGGGCTGCTGATCGATCTGGGCTCCGTTGGACTGAAATGATTCTGGTACCATCAGCGGCCTCTTGGAGTGCAGCACCGCCACAGCAGCTGTGTGTGTCTACAGGGTGACGCTGCGTCTGACACACCTCGCTGCCACCAGCTGGTGGGACTGTACTCACATCTGTTTAGTTGTGACAAACACAAATATTCGTGCTTCGTAGCGTCCATTGTGCTAGGCAAATAAAAAAATAAAACACAAAAAAATGTTACCATTTGATAGTTTCACAGGTGACGTTAGTGGTTTAGCAAAACCTTGACGCCAGTTCCTTGTTGCGTACGATTTTAGGCTACATCAATATAAAAATTCTCCTAACTTCTGCAGACATGCATTAATGCAATATAACCAGCAGGGAGAAAAGAGAAGCGGAATGGAACAACTATGACATCTGGAGATTTGATTAGTCAGAAATAAAATTATATACTGTAATCATTTAAGTACACTAATATATAACTTTTCATGATAAATGCTACAGGCATTTAGAAAGCCTGAAATTTGTCTAACAGAAAAAGTCACAAAAAATTATAAGGATTAGGTGGATCTCTTTTCGCAACGTCGTAATAAATGACTAAGAATTAATTGTTTCTATAATATTAGGAAATACTGCCGTAAGGAGGTTCTTCTCCATTGGAGTCAGTCGTCGCCGAGGGAAAGATTTGTGTGTTTATTGAGTGTTCTGAACGTAAAACTCATATGAAGTTCTGAAAACGTATCCAGGACTGATACCTAGCAATTCACTTTAGTTTATTTCAGTGTCTGACAGAATAAGCTAAACTAGCGATACATTTTTTGGCTTGCAAATGCGACATTAAGACCACAGAAAATACGTATTTACTTGTGGTAACGAGAGAAAAGTACTCTGCATAATTTCTAAACCTCTTCTCTAGTTTTAGCTATATTTCATTAGCATTAATGTATAACGTAAATAGGAGCTGTTAGCAAGCTACACTCTGTCACACTATTTTCATTTCAGGATTTAACAATCAGTGGCACGTGCAAGATAGATTGCTGCACTTTACTACGACTAAAATAGCCGGAATCTTTCATCGCTTACTTTCTAAAAAATCGGATAATTATTTTATTAAAAGAAACACACACAAAGATGCTAAATAAAAAGTAACCATTTTCTTTTTGTCTCAAAGAAAGTGAAACGTTTTGTTTAAAAAATGGATGTGGCGTAGTCCTATACACCTCTAAGTCTTTTTAAAGCACGAAAATCGGAGAACTAGGTTTTCCCTTTTCTCACATTACACGGTCGGGCATTTCGAGTACGGCATGCTCGAACGAGCATAAAGAATATCAAATACATTTGATCACAGCGTGCTAAACTACGATATTGACATCTACCGGACTGAGAGACCTTTATGGCTACACGAGAACAGTCTGAGGAGGAGCATGCAGATAGACTGATGCGGATGAGAACGCATTAATTGTCTTCGAGAGCCAGGAGGCTGGCCGGGACATCGTCGCGCTGCCTGCCGTTTCATTCACCGCACCCGCCAAGCCTGCTCTTATCACTGCACGCGGGAAACGAGCAGAGACGACGCGCGACTCTGCCGTTCAGGCCAAGGCCAACTGCCGGTGGTGGATGGGGGAGGACAATAAATCCACTGCGCGCTACTGGGCTCTTAACAGAGTCGACTAAGATTACGACCACACGTGCGGATTTGCCACGCGCGTTTTTGCCGCACCACACGTAACACGCGGACTCATGAAGTTGTAGCCACATGGCTGTCTCTCTCACGCTGCGTAAAGCCCAGGCTCACTCATCCTATTAGTAGGGCGTTGTGCAAGCTGTGGCCACACTTAATGTATTGATGGACATAACAGACAGCAATTATTGTTTCAGATCCATAGACGTAGCTGTATTTTGTCATCAAGAAGACTCCAATATGTTCAAAGTAGCTGAATTGGCTAAAAAAATGTTAAAATAGGATTTTGAATGTGCGAGAATCTGCATCACTTCCAGATGATCCTAATGGACTGAAAATAGCTTATGTATTTCTGGCCAATGAGGTTTTTGCATGAGGCAATATCCCACAAAGAAACGTTACATATAGAAAAAAGTGTTAACCACAGACTTTATTGAACACTACATAATATGGAATGTGCATTTGGTATTTTACCCGATAAATGGTGAATTTTCCACCATCCAATAATTATTAGTGTGGCTCTGGCGGATACAGTTGTTCAATTTATTAACAATTTTTTGAGATAACGACAGTTACAATTTTGGTAACACATTGTCACGCAGAATGGATGGTATTTCTGCACATTGGACAAGGGGAACGAACAGTAGAAATAATAGAAGTGTTCATTTTGTTGATTAGTTGTGTTCCTCTCAAATATTTGTACCAAGCCAAAATAATTACGCTAACAACTTCGAATGAAGACTAACTTTGTAGTATGAAATTGGCTTGTTGACATATTATTCGTGAATAAACTTCATTATGAACTGCATATAGATTTTAATAAAATATTTAATACCTGTAATTACCTAGATCTGATTTTTGCTAGTCATCAATTTCATTCCACCATTCTCTGAGAGCGGCCAAGAGATTTTTTCTCTTTTTTGTACCCTTCAACCCTTGTATTATACAGCCATGGATGTTTCTGCACTTCCATGATAATATCAGTGTCCAGAGGCTCCAGTTTGACACTTTATAAAATGCAAGAAGAGTTCCAGAACGACAAAGAATCGAGAGTGGTAAAGTCTGTCTGTAAACTGAACAACGAGTTGTCTAATCACCAGTCCATTCACCCAGACACGTCACGGGTCGCCGCACCTAGCTTGGGGGATCGCGGTCGCAGGAGGAAGCAGTTGAATCGTGGTGAATGAAATGTTTTTTGACAGTTATCTGTTATGGTAGAAAATAAAATGCAATTGAAAACTACATTTTTGAGAACCATATGAATTAACACGAGACTTTGAAACTTCCTGGCAGATTAAAATTGTGTGCCGGAACCGGGACTCGAACCTGGGACCTTTGCCTTTCGCGGGCAAGCGCACTACCGACTGTGCTATCCCGACAGGACTCACGATGCCGCCCTACAACTTTACTTCCGCCAGTACCTCGCCTCCTACTTTCCAAACTTCACAGAAGCTCTCCTGCGAACCATGCAAGACTAGCACCCCTGGAAGAAAGGATATGGTGGAGACATGGCTTAGCCACAGCCTAAGGGATGTTTCCAGGTTCGAGTCCCGGTTCCGGCACACAATTTTAATCTGCCAGGAAGTTTCATATCAGCGCACACTCCGCTGCAGAGTGAAAATTTCATTCACGAGACTTCGAATTTACGTGGCCTTATAGTTTCGTCACAGAGAATCTACAGCATCATAGACGAGTGAGAGCGCAGGTGCCAGAGTTAACTGTAACACTAGGTGTGTCGCTAACACTACACCGCATATTGCATTGATAGCGGCATTTTCAGACAAAATCATTTTCTAATTGTAGCGTACCTATTTCTGTTTTTAATTCTTTGCCGTTCACCACTAAGCAAAACAGTAATTCATGCAAGCTGGAAGTAGCTTCTTCATTTTATGTTCGATCGGAGCGAAGCGCACAGACAGACAATCACATTTATACTCGCTGCCATACTGATTGCAGGGAGAGAAAATGCACAGCTGCGCGACCACATCAAAGAATCTCGCATCACTGCCCGCTGAGCGCTGTTTATAGTTTTATAACCATTATTGGAGAGGGTCTTGCTAAAATTGTTTTACTTGGTAGGGGTCGAATATTGGAAAGGGTTGAAAACACTCCTCGACAACATACAGCATTAGTAACTTATTTAAATAATTAAATAAACACAGTCAGCTCTGGTACACAAACAAAACGTTTTTAGTCATCCTGTACTACTCTTGTTCCTAGAAGTGGGCAATACCCAGAAGGGTCCTGAAACTGGAGCGTGTCTCCCACTCGTGTCGCCTGCCCCATTCAACAGGCAGTGGTCCTTAATGTCGGTGTGAATGCAAGCAGAAACACGAGTGGGAAAAGCACACTTGTGGCTGTAGCCTAATGGGTCATATCTGGTCGGATCGGCTACCTACAAAGGGTCTGAGCTGACCAAACATGTTTGTTCTCATATCAGTAGTTGGGCCGACTGTGTGAAAAGTTGTGTTAGTGTTACAGGAAGTTACATGTGAAAATGGATTAACTTGGCTCAGTATAACTGGTGAAAACTTGACGAGTAATTTTCGATCGACAATGTCATAAATGTGATCTCAACAACTTGCCACCTTTCAATTTGAAGCCTTAGCTTAACTCAGTTTCCTAAGATAATCGCTTCTGATATTAAAAGAATGGATTTGCCATGGAACTGAACCATTAGCATTCTATGATCTTCAAATACATGGTTTTCCGGATTACTTTCTTTGAAAGCCATGTCTGTGTACATTATTTAGTAAACACATACATTTGAAAATCTTATCAGGTTTTACAGGAGTATTTTCTATGGCTCTGGTCAATATTCGCCATTTGGCAACCTTAATATCAAATGCAAATTCTGCAGTGTTAATTTTACCTTAACTACAGTATTTGCAGATTTACCACTTATTTGAAATCTGTCGTTTAAAACGTGCATTCATCAGGCGTAATTTCAAAAGGAAAGCGCCATTATCAGGTAAAACCAAAGGAATGTCAGCAGCACTCTCGGGAAAGAAAGCATACAAAGCTAAAGCCAAAAGAGCGTTTTCTCCATGAGCGTTTCTGCTTGAATTCATGCCGACGTTATGGAACACTGCGTGTTAAATGGGGCTGGCCACACCCTATGTTTCTGCACGCCGTGGACCTGAAGACGTCAGTGTACATGCTGCATGAATGCGCTGGGTGCATCCATTCTGAGTGTTTCTTATGATGGCCGCTGACCATATTGAGCAGAAGAACGCAGAAGTTTTATGGGAAGTATAGGATGACTAAAAATTTGTTCTCTGTGTACCAGAACAGACCGCCTTTCTTGAATTATTTATATAAGTTACTAACTACGTTATTTCCTAGAGTACACTGCATTTAATAAAACATTATCATTATCCAGGCAATGTTTCATCACTCATTTGGCAAGAGCACTGCAACTGTGTTCGTTAAACGTGTTGGATAGACTGTGCAGGTGTTCGTATGTAGCTGCGTGGATCGAAGCACGATCTTCATTTGAAAGAGATACATTACAACTCTTCCTTTTTTTGTCATTGTGGCTGTCTTCTTGTATTTTATAGTCTAACGTGTGAGTCGTTGCTGTGATATTAAATTATGCTTCCAACTAATATTAAATGCGCAAGATGTACCCTTGGCTCCTGCAAGGAAGACATCTACAGCAAGAACACGTTGAAATCAGAGAGCTGCCCTAACACTTATCTGATGATGCCAACACTGGTGTGCCGCTGTCACTCGCTGTCACTGTCGCTGGCAACTCCTGAAAGAAAAAGCTTACAAGCTAGTAACTAGTGGGGCTCAATAAGGGTACGTTATGATGACTCTAGCTACAAGAAAAAAAGTTGTTTTACTAAAAGATGACTGGTTTATTTTACTTTAACAACTGAGATAAAAAGTAAATTTATATACATAGTTTCTCTACTGCTCCCGGTTCATTTAAAAATCATATGATAGGTATAGACTGGATAGTAAATAATAACTGTAGTAGGCTGATAGAATGGTTGACAATCGCGCCTACTGGATTTTACACAATTTACCGCACCCTCAGTTTGGCAAACGAGGTTGTTGCGATGCTGTGAACTATGGTGAGAAATTTGTAAATGTTGTCAAAGGTATGGTAGGACTCGCCTATAGCAAATTGCTCACTGTACCTTGTTGCTGTGCCAATGACAAGATGGCTGCCGCTGGGCTCTGTCACTGCATCACAAACTACTCCCTTTACTGCCTTGATCCACCACCGCCGATCGCATTGTCCCTGAATCTTGATGAAGTCAAGATAGCTACAAGCACTAGGTTAAGTCTACTGTTAAGTCTACTGGCGTGGTACATCGGCCTTTGCCAACCCACCGTGATGCCACTCAATATGCGCTCACAAGCGTTACACTATCGCCACTCTGTCGCTTGTTCACAGCCGGATATGAAGTATCGCGACTCAACACTCGAATAAACGCGTAATCACACGTACTTCACTAGAAGATACTGTGATACGCTCACCGACAGAGCTGCTCTTCGCGCGAAAGTCCGTGAAAAGACTTCGCCCACACAGAGGATGGCGTCAGCACACACGACTACCACCTCCTACGGCCGCCCACCAAAAAAAGTGAAAATCTCGCTGCGTTCAGGAGCTTCCTTGTCCCTAGTTCTTGTCTCTTCCTATGTGTGGCGCAAGTGTCGCTTCATCTACGAATCAAAACGTTTCTCTGAGAGGGTTATGCTGGGGGAAAAGCCAATCGCATTTCTCCCTTTAAATATCACGCCACCGGCGTGCGCCGTTTCGTCACTGGGCTTGGCGTTGCATCAGCTCAGCTCGATTATTGCACCATGAAGTTTTGGGTTGCTTCAGCCACGACTACAAGACTGCTGTCGCCTGTCGCACAATTAACTGGGACTGCTAATGCACAAGGCACAATTAACAGTGAACTGTCTCACAACTATCTCTGTTACCTGTGCTGTTTCTGCTATCCTGTTCTCTGTTTCCTGTGCTCTCGAGGGCTGGCTTATCGCCGAGTGTCATCTGTCGCTCGCTGCTCGCTGGGGTGTGAGGGACCTCTCAGCACCTGGTGTTTACGCCGGGCGCTCCGCATTCTTTAAAAATACCTCCAGTGTGTAAAAGCGTGTGTGCGCTTGACAACCAAGCGGTTAATTATTCCTTTTCAATTCGCACTGCGACATGACCGTAATTACTATAAGCAATATGATGATAACTTCTGTATTAATTATACTCAAATTGATCGTCTCAAAGAGTAGAAAACGTTCCTGAGAGTGAAATACGTCGGAAAATGTGTTTTAGCAACTCAAAATTGCAATTTGACTCCTTATAATAGTGTCAAAATGGAACCTCTGCACAGTGATATCATTATCACGGAAATGCAGAAATATCCATGACTTTACAATACAAGGGTTCAGAAGTAGAAAAATGTAGATAAATAGAGATAAAAAGAGAGAAATATGGCGATCAGTTACAGTGGCTGTTCTCGGAGAAAACTAGGTTGGAATGGATGAAAAAAGTAAGATATCTGTAATTGCAGACAGTAAATATTTTATTAATATCTATATACAGGTTATAATTAACTTTATTCATGAATAAACTGTGTAGGAGCCAAATTTGTGATTACAAAAAGTAGTCTTCATTTGAAGTTATTTGCATAAGCGGGTATCACCAAATTCACATTGCTCCAAAAGATAGAACCAAAATCGATTTTATAGTTCCGAGCGGCCTGTATGAATTTCTAAGAATCCCATTTGACCTGCGCAACGCACCTTCTACCTTTCAACGATTTACTGATTTATTATTACGTGGTTTGAAAGCCACAATTTGTCTTGTTAATCTAGATGACATTATCGCCTTTCTTGGACCATTCCAGAGTATGCAGAACATTTACATAGTGTATTTTCCAGATTGCAGAATGCTAATTTAAGTTTAAAACTTGAGAAATGTTCATTTTCCCAGTCACAAGTAAACTATTTAGGTCACATTATTAGCACAGCCAGAGTAAAACCCGATCCAAGGCTTAGTGAAGCTGTAGACACGTTCGTTACTCCTACTAATTTGAAGGAACTACATAGTGTTTTGAGATTAGCTAATTACTATCATAAATTCGTAAATAACTATGCAGAAATCACCAAGCCTTTAACGACATTACTAAAAAAAGATACTCCTTTCATATGGTCTCGAGAATGTGAAACTGCAATGCAGAAAATCGAAACTACTTTAACATGAACACTTTTACTGATTTACCCTGATGTCTCTAAAACCTTTCTGATGTCCTGTGATGTTTCTAATTATGATTTTGGATGTGTGCTTAGTCAGGAACAGAACGGCGTGGAACAACAAACTGGTAATGCATCCCGCTAACTTAACAAAGCAGAAATAAACTACAGCACTACTGAGAAGGAGTGTTTTGCGCTCATATTTAGCATAATATATTTCCATCACTATCTTTATGGTCTAAATATACTGTGTATACTGACAATTTGGCTCTCAAATGGTTATTAAATTTGAAGGATCCCAGCAGTAAGCTAATGCGCTGGACGCTGTTCTTCTCTGAGTATGATTTTGAGATGCGCCACAAACCTGGCCACTTGCACCAGAATGTAGACGCACTTAGCCGCAAAATTAGTGTAATTGAGGCATGACGTCTCGATAGACGAATTAAGGGAGGCTTAGAATAACAACCCAAAAAAGCAGTCAACAATCCGAAGATTGGTTTGAACACCACAGTGCTTTACTAGGCATGGTCCTGTTTGGAGGTGGTATGCCGTTGCCTTCTTCCGACCTTCGAACTGGCTTACCCAGCCAGTTATAGGGGGACCTACAGTTTAACGTGGGTTGCGAACCACGGTGCTACTCGGTATTTTTCACATGAGCAATACTGCCAGAAATAACGACCCAAATTGTCAAAAATATACCACCCTACCTCAATTTGAGTTTCAAGATGGAACACTCTATTGGAAAACTCTGCATGGGAACAGAATTGTAACACTCACCATGTTAAAAGAGCATATAATCAGGCAGCGTTATGATTCGTTACAGGCAAGTCATAATGAAACGAATTCCACTAATGCCCGTCTAACGGCGCGTTACTGGTGGAAAAAACGTAAGCGTGATGTATACATGTATGTTAAATCCTGTCTGCCTTGCGCAAAGCGGGTACAGTATACATGCCTGCGTGTACCTCTACAAACGCTGCCGAAAGCATCCAAACCTCTCGATTATGTCTCAATCGATATCGTAGGCCCCCTGCCCCAATCCCAACAAGGGAATAAATATATACTGTCCATAATTGATGACATTCGAGTTACTTCATTTTGGTGCCATTAGTCAACATGTTGGCTGAAACAGTGGCCAAAAGCCTTGTGACACATTTGGTGTTGCCTTTTGGTAGCCTGCAAGCTATATTAACAGATTGTGGCACGAAATTTTTTGTACAATTCTGCAAACACCTAAAAGTTAAGAAATAGAGAAACACTCCCTTCCACCCACAAGCCAATGGTCGCGTAGAACGCGTACACCGTACTATTACTAAAATGCTAACCTACTACATGGGAAAAACCCACACAGATTGGGACAGATACATACCGGAAATTACTTCCAGCTACAATACTAGAACTCACGAATCCACTAGGTACACACCCTATGAAGCTGTATTCGGGCACCCTACGAACTCTCCTTTTGAATTAGATAAACTACCTACAGAGGTTCATATGCAGGAAGTAATAGAGTTAGCCAAAAAAATGTTCAAATATTTATAAATCTATCGGACCAAACTGCGTGGTCATCAGTCCGTAGCTTACAAACTACTTAAACCTAGGTAAACTAACCTAAGGACAAACACACACACCCATGCCCCAGGGAGGACTCGAACCTCCACGGCGAGACGCTTTAGACCGCTCGGCTACTCCACCGCGGCCAAAGAGTTAGCCAGACGGTTGAAAACTATTTGGTACAATGTTAAACGAAATAATGTCAGAGCCACTACCAAACGAGTTTGAAGGCGCAACAAAGATGTGATTGCACATTCGTATCGCCCAGTTGATTTGGTGTTGTTAAGAATCACCACTGTGAAACCTGTTAGAACTAAAAAATTCACCCCTCCTTTTGAAGGACCTTATCGGTTTACACGCATGAGGTGACCCATCAGTAGGGAGCTGCAATTACTCGTTCGATCAGTAATCGTACATTTTGATCGGCTACAGCAGGCATGTCCTATATTCACGCCCAGCGGGCGCGCCCGCGCCCCGCGGAAGTAGTACACTGTAGTTCACCGCCACGACTGCGACCATGTGTCGCGTGGCCGGCAAGAAATACAGGCCAGAGCGCGCACTTTATGCCACGTAAGCAAGGTAGTTCCGAGCCGGCGCGATCGCTAGTCGATTGGCCGGCCGCTGGGGCACTGCCCATTGCGTCATAGCGGGCAGCCACTGAGCTAGCGATCGTGCCGGCTCGGAACTACGTTGCTTACGTCGCATGAAGTGCGCGCTCAGGCCTGTATTTCCCGTTGGCCGCGGTGTCACTGCGACCGTGTGACACTAGTGACGGCAACGGAGCGAGAGAGATAGCTGCGGAAAGCGAGAGACCGCAGAGCACTGTTGTGCGCTGGAATGTCCCGCGGTCAGATCCAACATAAACGAAGTAACAGAGGAAGCGCAACTCTGTAATGAGATCGAAGAACGGTAAAATAAGCAAACCATTCACTGTTTACGTAACAATTAGTGTTTGTATGACAGAACCACTACGTGAAGCTAGGGAAAATATCCAAAACACGAATAATAGAAAAAAATAGTAATTTTGTGACCCAAATTTGATTCTGTTAGTATTGTACATGCATACTCGGCATATATACAGTAGGCTTCTTCTGAAAGATATGTGTTTATTAAATGAACTAGTATCATAAATATGCTATTTTAAAAATAATTTTATGTAATGGCTATAGAGTGTCACTTTTACAAGTAAATATGTTTTGGTAAAACACAAATAAAACACTAAGAAAAAGAGACTGGTTTTAGGCGCATTTTCCCCCTACTTCCTCTGAAAACATGCATGCGCACTTTTGGCACGATCCGTTTTGACGAGCACACTACTTCCCCCACCACTGCAATGACTGCAACATGTGTGAGAGTGAGATGGCTATAACCCAAACGCTGAAAGGGGGAAACGAAGAAAGGCATTTTTTTTGCAACACAGTGAGGCTACTAAGTGTCGTAGAGTTCTTTTATAGTCGGGAATTTATTAATAATATATATCTGCCACCTTTTTTCATTCGCCAAAGCAATAATTTTATTCTTTAATGAAACAAGCACATTATGCAGTATTTATGTGATTAGCAGAAATAAATATCTTTCTTGAAAATCAATTTTCATTAATGTGTTTAACATATTTAGAAACCTTTATTGAATTCCTTAAAGACAAAGGATAATATTAGACACCTCAAGCTCACAACAACAGAGATATTACGTTACGTAAAATATGTCGCTGCGGAAAAGTAAGTGTAGAATTATATGATCATTTTTTATATAGCTAACACGTACAAAAACGAAATGCGAATTGTTTTTGAACATATATATCAATGGTGTGAAGTGTGCTATCAAAATGTAATAAGTGCAAATAATGAAGTGCAAAAAACATAACATTTGAAAGTATTAAAAAGCATAAAACTGCGAAAAAAACCACCTCTACAACAGACATACTGCGTCAAAAACGTAAGTACATAGACTTATTAAAATAACTTAAAACTTCATAAATAATTATATAATTATCTACAAAACGTTGTATGTACTGCAAGTGACTTAAAAATGCCAAAAGTAACATCTTAACTAAAATAGCTGTGTATCCAAACAAAACAAATAAATATTTAATGTGTCATTATTTAAAATTGTCATAAGGAAGAAATTATGTACGTTTGGAGTTTACAATGTGTAATATATTTGGAACTATTGTTCGTGATTCAGCCAAACGTGTGGTGATTTGCAGATTAAGATCTGTAAAACGAGAACATTGTCAGCAAAGGCGCCCATGTCCACAAGGCAGTGTTTGCCCGTGCCTGGGCTACAGCCTTACCATGGATGCGTTGTAAGACATCCACCCGCACCAACCACCAACCACCAACCAAGTTCGGAAAAGAAGGAAAAAAACAACCGAATCCGCCCGCCAGTTGTCCCAGATACGAGTTGAGTTCTCAGCACCCATATGTATTGCGGTTAGGATAACCTAATCATCGGTAACAAACCTCTACCTGTCATTTATTCTCTTCAGGGACTGTTTCCAAGACTAACAAGAGGTGTATAGCGAACACGAAGCATCCTAGTTACCTACCATGTTTCTGTAATTGCTACTTTTATATTTATAAAATACTTGTCGTGCTTACATTATGTTTTGTGTGTTAATGCTTTTCTTTTCAGCCTATGTATTGCTTTGAAGTGGAGTACATTAAAAACCTCAGAATCGAGGGATAAATCAGTATGTAGCTATACGGGAAAACACGACAAGGGCAGTCGCCCTCTTAGAATGCGCATCTGCCCTTTAGCATTTCTATATTTGACAGACACAGCCGCAGTTTCTTTGCATTATGTGGCAGACGGAAAACCACGTGGAACGGCTGACAGGTCCGCGACCCCTCCCACACGCTCTATCGACGCGTTGCTCCCTCCCCACCGCCCGCAGAATCCGCAAGCACCCACGAGCCGCAGCCCAGCAGCAGAGCAAACCGGTTCCTTCCCGCCCGCCAGCCGCCACCCACCTCCCCCTCTTTCCCTTCGCTCCGCGTGGGCCTACCGCGCACGTCCTACGTGAGCGACAAAAGTGCACGACAGCACGCGACATCCAGCTACGCGACACAGCAACTACAAGCAGCAACATTCGGCGACATAGCCTCGTGTCATACGTGAGCGACAACGTCTGGCTACAAGATGGCGGCTAGAACCGATCAGCTGTTTCTAACATTTGTCACCCATAAACCGTAGAATAACGATAGCTCTAGAGTAAGGCAATAAAATTTTATTTACTTTAGGAAATAAGACTTAAGAAGGGTGCTGTGCATTAAATTTACAAAATGAAAAATGTTCGTGGACTATTTCATTCATAACTTCAAATATGAAAATAGACAACGAAATCACAAGCCAAACACAGCGACAACTACAGACACTTTCGAGTTTTTCTTTTGTGACTACAAACCATCAACAACTGAATAAGTACAAGATGAGTTTTACTGTAAGACGAGAGTCAATCCTTTAATTTTGGACAGAATTGCTAGCAGTGGGCTTTGCATAGCGGTAGTGATGTGGGATACCAAGATGCATTGTTTTACCAAATTAGTACCAATATATTCGTCTTTACTAAAAAACACGTAATTCACTGAAGGCATACCAAACACATTAAATTCCGACTGAAAAATAATATCAACATATTTTAACAATTGTTTTTAGTTGTTCCCCAACATGTTTCGCTCGCATTGCAGCATCATCAGTGGGATATTTATTGCATAGTGTCTATCAAATGAACAATGAATTGATTATTACTTTTATGTACATTAAGTGTAGCAAGCACAGATAATTGTGAAAACAATTTAAATCGCTTCTTACTTTTATAGGTACTCTAGGCCTACCTTAATGCCACATATCGCCGGCCGCGGTGGCCGAGGGGACTGAGGCGCTCCAGTCACGGTCTGCACGGCCACTACGGTCGGGGGTCGAATCCCCCCTCGGGCATGGATATTTGTGCCGTCCTTAGTGTTAGCTAGTTCATAAGTAGTTTGTAAGCTTAGGGACTGATGACCTTGTAGTTAAGTCCCATAAATTCTACAAACATTTTGAACAATGCCACATGTCATTATTCAGAAATGTAATTTTACACACATCTCCTGTGAAATCCAATTGTTGTCTCTCTGTCTCTGGAGTAAGTTTGCTGTTACTGCAAATTCTTAAAAAGAACACAAATGCAATTGTTCCAAACACATTCATCATTGTGTGAATCAGACTACCATTTTGAATAAAAACAAAAGATTGTCATATTAGAAACAATTTAAACATTTAACCTCAGTCGTAAATTTACGAGATAGTTATTTTTGACACTTCTTAACCCAATCAAAAATCTTAATTATATGTAACTGCAATTTTATATTCTGTTATTTCAGAAACAGTTGCAGTTTCATAAACTTCGGGGATTATTAGCTCGCAGAATTCTTGCGAAATCCTCTATAACCTCGACAAGCAGACGATTCTCAACGAACTAGATACTTCGTTGCGCGTGTAACGGCGTGTAACAGCGACGAGAGCAACAGCCAGCGCGCCGGATACAGCTCAGTTAGGACACTTCTGTAACTACACATGTGGTCGTATTTTTCACTTGAAGCTGTCGCGCGCTTTTGTCACTCGACTCTCACGTAGCACATAGCCTCATACTTTGCGTGCCACTTGGAAGCAGCCATTCTTCCCCTTCTCCCGCCGCACAAGCCTTCGCCAGCCATTGGGCCGCATGAATGAAACGGTGTATTTACTTTATACTCTGAATTCCAGATAACATACTCAGGTTCGCATGAATAAAGCGAGTCGGAGAATATTCGAGGAGATGCTGAAAAGTAATGACTCCAAATTTTTTTCATCTGTTCGCAGCATGGTTGAGTTTTCGCATGTCCTGCATATTACTCGGTTGTCCTTGCCGCGTAGCTGACGCAAAGTACAACTCTCTGCCGCTAGAGGACTTCGAGTAGTATCGAGTAACATGGCGGTCTGTAAAGTGACTATGTCGGTGCGTGGAAAACAGCGTGCTGTAATCGAATTTCTAGCCGCAGAAAACACGCCTCCAATTGAGATCCACAGATGAATGAAAACTGTGTACAGTGACGAGTGCATCGACATCAGTAATGTGCGCCGGTGGGCTGCCCGTGCTCAAAAACACGGTCTTGACCTCAACGACTGTGACAGAGCAAGGAGTGGACGACCGCGTACGGTAACAGACGAGACTCATCGGAATCGTGTTGATCAACGGATCAGAGAGAATCGTCGGATAACACGGCAAAACCCTCACTGCAGTGAGGCATATAGCCGCCCGCAGTGGCCGAGCGGTCTGTGGCGCGCCAGTCACAGTCTGCACGGCCGCTACGGTCGGGGGTTCGAATACTTCCTCAGGTATGGATGTTTGTGTAGTCTTTAGTATAAGGTAGTTCATAAGTAGTTTGTACTTTTAGGGACTGATGACCCCGCAGTTAAGTCCCTTAAGCTTAACAAACATTTGAACATTTTTGTAGCGTATCACGGGAGCGTGTACAGGCGCTGATTGTGTAACTGCGGTACAGAAAAGTGTGTGCACAGTGGGTGCCCCGACACAAAGGACGTTGGACATCTGTCAACAATTGCTGTTGCCGTTTGAGCAGGGGGGTGATGGGTTCCTTAACAACATAGTGACTGGTGATGAAAGCTTCTTGCACCATTTTGATCCCCTAAGCAAGCGAGCATCACAGGAGTACCGCCACCACGGATCACAAAAAAATGTTCAAATGTTTGTTAAGCTTATGGGACTTAGAGCTGTGTGCAGCTACGAAGGCGGGTGGTGGGGTGATGCGCAGTAGCAAGAGCCTGTGTACCACGTGACGACTCGTGACGACCCAGCCAATAGCGTCATTTCGCCGTTTCGCGCCGTGCCGAGTGTGCTTTGAACGTATAATCCTGATTTTTCTTCCAGTGGTCGTATACTGAAGGTTATTTACTTTGCGAAGTGTTCGTTATGAATGACGGATCAAAAAAGCGTCAAGAGTTACATAACAAAGCAAGATCTGTTGTGTTCCGAGTGTTTAACTGCTGAAGAAGGGAGGCGGGAGCAGACGACTGGCCGCCACGTGGTGCTGCCACAACGTTGCCACAGCCAGCCGGGGGCGGCTGAGGCGCGCGGCGAGCCACTGCGGACATCCAGGGAGGCGAACGCGGCCGTCACAGGCAGTGGGTCGGCGTCTTTTAAGTCGCCAGGTCAGCAGTGACCACAAGACCGAGGATTATTAGATCGGAAAAAGGGCATTTTAGACGTCTAAAATAGGCCATGCATTACCTCATCTAGGGCAAATAAAATCTAAAACAGGCCCCGAAAGGAATCGATCAGACGAAATAAACAAAGTAAAATACATAGTGTTGACTTATGAGCAAATTTTTACTCACATATAATAAGAAGAAAAATGCATATTAATGACCAAACCGACACCAAACCTTTATACTTTTCGAAGATAAAAATACAATGCAATTCAGAAGCCAGTGCTGAAATACATGTAACAGGTCTATACAATTTACCAAACGCAGAATAAACCAGAGGTTTCAAACGTTCATAACCTAATTGGTTTCACAGTAAATTACTGAAAACTTTTGAAGGTTTCCCAGAGAAAACCCACGGTGCTCGTATAATTAATTTATACGCCGTGAATGAACGTTGTATATCAACGTATGTGACAGGGGCGCACTTCACTTTCGGTATACATTTTGGACGGGAATGCAGCATTCAGTAGACCTGGATGTTTCGCAAAGTCTCTTCAGGCCGGTGTTGTTATGGAAAATCTGCTGAAATTTTCCCGTTCTTTTTCTCCCACGTTACCTACGCTTCAGTAATTTCCTTTTTT
Organism: Locusta migratoria; assembly: GCA_026315105.1. NCBI lineage: Eukaryota > Metazoa > Arthropoda > Insecta > Orthoptera > Acrididae > Locusta > Locusta migratoria. Next base: position 560,130,973 of record CM048755.1, on the reverse strand, counting down.
ACTTCCACTGGAAAAGCCGTATTCTCATAGATAGGTTAACTTTAAACTAATACTTCGGGAATAATTGTCCCCATAAATGTGTAGTTGGCTCTAATGGAAACCAAGTCCCGCTGAAGTAAGAGATCATCGAGTAATTGTGTCACACCTTTCAAAGCCAGAATCACTTTGTTTTCATCTACGCCAATTTAATATAGCCCCTTCAACCTAGTACTGACACAATGGGTGCGATTATTTGCTCTTTAGTGTTTGGGCTTTGCTTTGAACAGATCAAATAAGCCTTGGATGGCGGATCTGGCTCTAAATTGCCAACAATCAGTTTTGGGATGTTCCGTAGTTTTCATCTACAGAAATCCATATGGAAAACTCCACAATAAGGATTCTTTGCAGATCGTCCATGTAAGTTAAGTCGACATAATTTTTACGCAACGTTAACTCTGCCTGCACAGACCAATGGCAGTACTTTCTTTCACATATCGATCTTCGTTTTTCTACTTATGAGTTTTCGACGCAAGTATTTTGAAAATAGAAGAAATAGATTCCTTTTGGATTTTTCAACTGAAACAGGCAAAAATATGGGTTAACTGCGAAATAGGCTATTTTAAGTGCTATAAAATTATCTCTTTCGGTTTTAAGTAGCCACGAAACGCGTAAGTACATTTGCAACTAGCAACTCAGGAGAATATAAGGTTTTAACCATAGTATCCGCGGTCTAGTGATCACTAGAGATTACTGTACGGAAGCGACGCAGTCGTAACAAAGAATTGGGCTATATTGACGTTTTTTGAAAGGAACGTTTTGCGTGGAACAGTATTTGAAATGTATTCGAGGGCCAAATATCGCACTGCGGAGAAGTTAGTTTCACAAATGAAAGAGAAGTTGGACTGGGCAGCGAAGATGAGAGCGTTAATTTATTGTCCCGAGAATTGATAAGTACTGAATACAGCATCACCTTGTTTGTGTAGCTGTGGCCTTACATATTGATAGTAGCTATTAATCTGTATTTCAAACATTTTATTACGAATTTTAGGTTTTATTTGTGTAGCGGCAAACAGTAATCGCCATTAACTATACTGCGCAGGCACTTGCTTGCTTGCGTGTATGTGTGTGTGTGTGTGTGTGTGTGTGTGTGTGTGTGTGTGTGTGTGACAGATATGTTTCACAAAATCGTTGATATTTTATATTGTTATTACAAAACTCGGCAACGCTTAGCAATTACTAAATATGAGTGGAAATATCAGTCCTGACTTCTACAGAGTGAATACATTTTATATTTTCACTCAGACATACTTCAGTATTGTTATACATTGATCAGTGGGAGTTTTGTTGCTTAATCCCTCATATTTTCTTCAGAGCCTGGCTTGAATAGTCCACTTATACTTCGAAAGAATGTCACTAGTAATTTTTATAATGTTGTCACTGAATTTTATTCTCATTGCTGTTATGTTCGCTTGAACACAATATGTTCACTTTTTGAATCAATTTTTTTTAATTACGCCGTCGTCTCGTAGCCGTCTGTGATCGTAGCAAAGTGGCACAGACGATGACACTCAGTACAAAACAAGTATACAGGCTTCATTTATGTGGATACAATTTTATTTTTGCTTTCTATGTATGTTTAATCTATGCAGCAACTACATGGTCATGGCAGTAGAAATGAATCATTTATTGACAACTTGTAAAAATTTCCAGTTGCTCTCTATTGCAAGCAAAAAAAGAGCTTTCCTTACCATTAACATTGTTTGCCTAAATGAAACGAATAGCATGAAAAATGCATTAATGTTGAAGGCCTATAGACGATATCTAACTCAAGATATCAGAATGTGTAGCTGAAGTGTGCAGAAGGTTCTTGACTGAGTGCCCAGTGCGTACATATGAATGGCTGCTGCCAGGAGCGCGCGGCCGCAGCGGCCAGTCAGCTGACAGCGGTCAACTGACAGCCGGGGGAGGAAGCGGCGACCTGGCGGCGTCGCGCAGTGTTCTCCCTCTCTGTCTGCGCAGAACCTTTCGCTCAGCCGCCTTCCTACCTGCACACAGCTCTAACTACGGGGTCATCAGTCCCTAAACTTACAAACTACTTATGAACTACTTACGGCACAAACATCCATGCCCGAGGGGGCATTCGAACCCCCGACCGTAGTGGCCGTGCTGACCGTGACTGGAGCGCCTCAGTCACCTCGCCCACCGCGGCCGGCCACGGATCACCTCCAAGAATGTGCAAGATCATTCTCACTGTTTTCTGGGATGTTCGAGATGTAGTGCATATGGAGTTCGTGGCACCACCATAAATTCCTCACGGTACAGCGACACTCTTCACAAACTGAAAGCACCCATTCAAAGAACTCGTCCCCACATGGAACATCCTCACCTTCAGCATGATAATGCCAGACCGCACACGAGTCCTGCGACATCTGCAACGATCCGCCGCCTTAGATTCACTCATCCTCCATACAGTTCAGACTTGGCTCCATCCGATTTTCAGTTCTTTCCAAAGCTTAAAGAGAACCTTCACAGTGCCCACTTTACAAATGATGAAGTAGTGCAAGCTGAGGTGAGGCGGTGGTTCAGACAACGAGGTCCAAACTTCTACAGTGACGGGATTCTCTCGCTGGGAGAAATGTGAGCGTCACCAGGATGACTATATTGAAAAATAAATATGTAGAAATGGTGAATAAAACTGTGGTATTGTAATACAGTTTGGTTTACTTCAAAATCCGTAAGGTATTCCCGGGGGGAAAAATCGGAGGCATTACTTTTCAGCATCCCAACGTACTTCAAACGAGTATGTTCTCATCTTGAGTAATAGTATGAGGGAAGTTGCTCACAACAGAGAACATTCTCCGATTTCGTATGAATAAAACTAGCGAAGTTTCTCACGACCGGAGAACATTCTCCGTTTTCTGAAGTGAGCTCTCTACCATACTTCGTACTGAGTAACTTCTATTAGCGTTACGTTTTACTGTGATTCATAATAAAAATTACAAAATTTGTGTTGTTTAGAAGGCAAGAAGAATTCCTTTATATGTAGGCTAGTGTGCAGAAATAAAACATGTATGCAAATAAAAACATTTTGCTGACGAGTCGCTTCCTTCACAATCATAAGTATGACACTTCAAGCATTTTATACAGTGACAAATATGAAGTTTGAAGAGTTTTTTCATTACCGACACAGAAATGAAACACAAGTGGATTCAGCTGCGTGTTTTACCCGTTTGTTTAGAGTACATATTTTCAGTTGTAAACAGCTACATAGTAAAATACTATAGTATGTTTTTAATGAGTGTCTGTTAATAAGGCCTAATGAAGTTAATTACAAATAAAGAGCGTACCAGGTCTTCAAAGTATTTTTGTACTGCTCTTGTCCATTCTATTTAAGATGCTTTCTCTGCCTTCATAATCGTAACTTATGTTATATTAGATGTAAGTATACACGACAGTAAAATTAATAACTGCTTAATTACATACTTAGCAGTCTGTTTCATGTAACAAAATCGCATGGCCTTTCGCTAATGAGCAGACCATTGTGTGTCATATTAACAGAAACTATCCTGTCTTAGAAAGCTCTGACAGCGTTCCACGTTGTAACAAATGAAAATGTAATGCATTCTTAAAATTTTGTTCGCAGATTGTGCTAACCCAACTTGAATAGCCGGCCGCGGAGGTCGAGCGCTCTGCGGCGCGCCAGTCACGGTCCGCACGGCCACTACGGTCGGGGGTTCGAATCCCCCTCGGGCATGGATAATTGTGTCGTCCTTAGTCTTAGCTAGTTCATAAGTAGTTTGTAAGTTTAGGGACTGATGACCCCGTAGTTAGGTCCCATAAGCTATACAAACATTTTTGATCCAACTTTAATAACAACGTTTTTAGCACGGCGAAAATTTTGTAACATTGTCAGAAGAATAAATTTTCATAAAATGTCCACATTTATTCTTAATAATATGCTGCTGCACAACAAATAAATATGTAAACATAGTACAGTTCTTCCTGAACACATAGACGCCTACTCCATATTTGTACACTGAAACATTTGCCTGACTAGTTTAAAGAAATACACTATTGAACAACTGATCTGTGGCAGACATGACACATGGAGAACCTCCCCAAGAAGGAGGGGAACAAGCGAGAATGAACTTACTCCTTCGAGCATAAGCTTCGAAGTTTTTATTCATACGAAACTGAGAACTTATTCAAAGAGCGTTCCTTTTGTCTGAGAATCTTCTCTGGAGCATGTTCTCTTTCTTAACCAGTTGGCACATTGGCAGATGGATGAGTTTTCACTTCGCTGCTAGCGGCGCGACATTCAAAGACTGCGTGATGGTTCGTGCCGTAGCGCGCTAGACATGAAGCCCCACGTGTTTCCTCCCCTCCGTCGCCTTGCCGCCCCTCACGCGCAACGTCACACCAGCTGACCGACGGTCGCGTGGTACGCGTGACCTTGCTGCCAGCTGAGTCTCGTGTTGTCACGCACGGGCCGCGGTGGAGTTGCCGAGCGGTATAAGGTGCCGCGTTGCGGAGCGCGCGTTGCTCGCCGTCGGAGGTTCGAGTCCTCCCTGGGGCATGTGTGTGTTTTTTGTCCTTGGGTTAGTTTACCTTAGTTTAAGTAGTTTATAAGCTAAGGACTGATGACCACGTTGTTTGGTCCGATAGATTTACAAACATTTAAACATTTTCATCACGCACGGCATGCTCGTCCCTTGACGCAGTACACTTGTTCCTCCCGCACGTATTTCACTTACTTTACATCGTGCCAGAATCCCATCAACCCTCCTTGATTTTTTTACCGTTGTTCTCTACACGTTTCTCATTCATGCGGAACCTATATTCATTTGGAATGATATCTTTCTGTATTTCATTTGTTTCTATTCCTACGCTACCAGTGGTTCATCGCCATGCCATTTAGTGATGACTACCACTGACTTACAGATCTCTAGATAGACTCCGTAGCCGCAACCCATTTCCGGGTATGGAGACCGACCGTGTCTTTATGCATTCCATAGCGCGCGTGGAAACGTGTTGATTACATAAGGCCGGTATAGCATACGACGCAGGCTTGTGTCAGAAACTCTGTTGCAGCTACACGTTTGTACCCTTTCTGAGCCATCATTACACCTGATGTCTTACTTCACAACATCTTCCTACCATTTACAATCGATTCTAACTATCCTTTCCTGCGGTACCATAGGAGTCATATTTTTCAACATGAATAATGGCAGCAATAGTGTGTCTGTTTTTCTAGGTGCCCTTCGACCCTTTTATACCGCTACCACAATTAATTATACCCAGATATTATATTTCCTTGCATCCCTTCCCCCCTAATACATCTTTCGACTGAACTTAGAAATTCTATGTTGACTTGTTCCTGTAACGCAATTGTTTATTCTACATTTCAGGTCATATACTTCTGTCCTCCTTCCGTCTTTTACAGACGTAATTTATGCGTATTTTCGCAGTACTACCTTACTGTCAACAGATATTTATTTCATTTCACCTTTTTATACCGTTTCCGGCCGTAGTAGCCACTACACATAACCGCTTTCCTGACATGCGCTAGGACATAATGGATTTTCCATCATTGTTTCATTGCTCTTACTTCACGTTCATATTCAAATTAACATACTTTCTATCACGTAAGTTTTTTTTCAGTACTTCCAGACATTACCACTCTTTATGTGTTTCCCCGTTACATTATTCATGACAACCCTTTTCTTCCCTCCACTCCGTCAATACCTGTTACTGTTTCCTCAAAAGCTTCCGCACCGCCCCGCACGGGCACATCATTGTCGCGGAAATTGTTCCTCTCTTGAGGAAGCCGTTGTCGCCGCGCGGGAGTAGCCAAGCGGTCTGGAGCGCCACGTTACGGATAGCGCGGCCTCCCGCGTCGGAGGTTCGAATCCTCCCTCGGGCTTGGATGTGTGTATTCTCCGTACGTTAGTTTGACTTAGTTTTTAGTAGTTTGTAAGTCTAGGGACTGATGATCAAAGTAGTTTTGTCTCAGAAGAATTGCAAACATTTGAACATTTTTGAAGCCGTTGTCCACTCGCCAACAGTCTCGCACCGCTGCGCTAATACCGCACGCATAGGGCTAAGAAAGCTGTCGGCATTTCCTCACGCTACGGCTCGCCGTCTGCTTTCCAGCTCGATTTATAAAGTAAATACTTTCAACCATGCCTCCACGAAATGTTTGTGTTTAACCCCACAGTTGTTTTCTGCAAATATTTTAATATTTGACACTTTCTCCTGATCTGGTTCATCAAACAGTTCTCCTTATCCTTTTTCGTTACGATCGAATTTCCACTCTAGTCCATATGCCTTTACGACTTGTCCAAAACAAAAAAAAAAATAGTTAAAACGAATAAATAATAAAGGAAACCTTGTCACATCTGATGTCCTGTCACCCATTCTGCACAACATATCCGCCTGCCAATCTTTTCCTTCTAATCCAGTAACAACTGTAGGTGGACACTTATACATGCTGTAAACGGAGTTGCAGTCACACTACACTTGAATGAGACTAGTGAATTGTTTACAAGGCTCTCATAACCTGCGTTTCTGTCAAGAATAGCATTTTACCCACTTACCTTGCTAATAACTATTATTATGCTGCTTCCATTAATCCCTGCATTCTGATTCAGTACCGTAGCTATGGCCTACATAAAAATGCCATGCAATGTTTATTCTTTTATTGTATTTAATTTCCTTGTGCAATTCGTAGTAAGTACTTTCTATAGCCAAAACTATTGCCATAGTGCACAGAACGTATTTGCGGACTACTTCCGTTGATTTCCTAATTCAATTTGATACGGGAGCCACTATCTTCATGTTCGTGGTAATTCCACACCATCTTTTTTTAGGTGGCTTGCCTATTAAAAGTCGACCACTGTACGTAACAAGAGCTTTGCCTTATCACTAAAATTAGTAAATAAAGTCCGTGTGAACTCTTGGTTACTCCCTGCTATAAAGCCTTGTTCCCTGGCCAAAACTGAGAACTGACTCGTTTCAAATTACTTCAATAACAGGAAGTTAATACTACAGTGGTCAATATACTTAACAGCTCACACGTTATTACACGCAGACATTAATAAGCAAGGCACCAAAATTAAAATTATCTTAGAAAGGTGGTTAAGAAAAAATTTATGGCGCAAAGGAATTTAGATATAATTTGCATCTGATCTTGTTCTCAGCACTTGTGAAGAACAATATTAAATAAAAGAGGAAAGGTGCACTAAAACTACAATTTATAGGATTATGTTGAACATAAACTAGTTTATTAAGATAGAAAAAAAGCAAAATGGGGAACCAATTTCGTTAACACAATAAAAATGCATCTCTTACATGAATTAATGAGGACGGTGGCCAGCCTAAATTATACATGATTTAACGTTACTGTGGGGAAGGATTCACAAACAATATTCATTCTCTCACACACACGTAATGCCACAGAGAAACTCACCAAAAACAGCGTGCTGAGACGAGGCGGAAGCAGGCGCCGCTGTCGTATGCGAAATTCAGCAAGTCGGAGGTAGCACAAACACTTTGAAGCTGTCTCTGGTCTGTCGTGCCTGTTATGAGATGGTGCGTGTGTATAGCAAATTAAATTACATCTGAACTGGACCGCGAGCAAACACGCTAACGGCGACACACGGCTACGTTACATCAACGCACTCCACTGATGGAGAAGTGGTTGAATATCGGATTCATTATACAACATCACGGTGGATTCTAAAGTTGCAGTCTGTTAGAAGTCGAGCTAGGTACTGGCTTTATAAGTGACGTGAACTCAGGCGACTAGCTGCAAACCCCGGAAGTCTGAACTCGGACGCACGTGGTTCCGAAAACCGATGAACTGCATGTAACCCATAGAAATGCTTAGAATTATATAAGGAAGCGAATTAAATACAACTACACGCGATAGGGCGCGATTACAGAGACGGATGAAGTCCAGTCTCAGAAAACCCACAAAAATGAAATAATTACAAAGTCGGAAAAATAAAATTAAGAATTACAGCATGCAACACATAGAAATGTCTAGAATTACATAAGGAAGCTATTGAAAGACGTTGTACAAGGCCCAGTGAGAATTACAGACACACAAAGAGTTCGCACTACAAGTCGGAGAAGAAAGAACATTAAAATAGGCGAGGAGAGAAGATCGCGAAATATTAGTGGAAATCAGGATACCGGCGTAGCTACTTGTCTGATGGGCATGGAACAAACAAGACTTGAAGCTGAAGGCTTTGTTCCATGAACCAACCACTTGGAACACATATCACTCATGGAAGGAAACTATGAGAAGATTTTACATGCACTGTACAAAAAAAATCAACATATCACCTATTAGAAATCGGGACCCACAAAGCTAGAAATTATTTACAGAGTTCATACACAGCAACATGATCACAATAGGTCTTAACACACCAGGCCGTTATCAAACTGCAATTAGAATCACACACACACCGCGTTTATCTATAGGAAATCACTGAATTGAGAAACGAGAACACATTTCCGCATACGATCGGAGAAAATATTCCAAAAGTGATTCTAAGTTCACGAATCTAAGTTAAACGTGCTAGTCAATGAAACGCTACCATCTCCAGAAACAAGAGCAGAACCAACCTTACCTCACCAGACGACCAGCCGAGAGTGATCAGCCGCGCGGCCACCGGGGCACAGGAAGATGCGGGAAGCCACCGGAAGCTGGAAAATCCACGAAAACAGCGGTGGTGGGGGACCGAGAGACACGCCATCAGCTCGCAACGAAAGGGTGTGGAAACCTCTTTGGTAGTTATCAGCAGCTATCGATACTGAGCCAGAGAGCTGTCACTCCTCACATTCAAACAGCCATAGATTCACGCACACACTTAAAGGTAAAACAACTGCACATTCTCACAGGGACAGTGGCGTAGCGGAGAAGCCGTACTTACACCACATTAATTAATATACTAATAAATTATTAACATAACAAAATAATAAAAACCTCTCAATATTAACTAATATTCTAACACATGAAATAAAAATGTTATTCCTCACGCCTTGAAAAGAGTGGGCTTCAAGTTTTAACAAAATGATAATCTAGCGACATTAAATAAATTGTAACTCTACAGAAACATACAAAAAAATATATGGAAGATGACAGACGGTCGTCTTTCACTATTACTGCCTAGCCGATTTAATATAGTCCACCGACTCCGTCCCACAGTATTTTACAAACGTTTACAAGTCTTTGGATTGCGTCTTCTCGGGTGGGTGCCTCGTTCTTTTAGAAGGGGGAAGGCAGCGTTGCAGACGCGCACCTTTATCACGCCTTCAAGACTGCTCCACACCACCCCCTATAATTCCATCAATGGATTTTTAAATGTGGTGTTTCTGTAACCGAGCTGTTACAGCAAATGTTAGTAGTGTGCGAAGTTTTTGAAACAGTGTCGTTAATGACCTGTCTGTAACCTTGCATTATAAAAGCAGATCAGTCTAAAGTTACCATTATTATTATTTGTGTTAGGGAATAAAAATTTATTTGCAATGTAATCTGGTCATAACATGTTTGACATTTATTTTAAAATTGACTTGGCCAACAACCTTGGTGCTATTACGTCTTTTTGAAACTACTCTCTTTTACATCAACAATTACACTAGCTCGTAGATATGGAGATTCTTCGTTAATCAGTGGCATTTAAGCTACGATAGCACACCGCTGCCGCTACAAGGCCACAACTGTCGATGCTATGTGGCCGCACACCCGGTCAAGGTCGCCCAGCTTTGCAGACCGCATTGCATATATATCGTACATTGCAGTATGATTCTCTCATTTACCCCAACAATCGCTTTCACTTCCATCTTCCTGAACCTCCCAAATCCTAATTTTCTGACAACCCTGCGTGTGTTACACTTTTCAATTCACACGTATTAGACATATTTAGTGTGCAATACATAAAGAGTTTTAGACGTAATGAGGTGAACAAGAAACCACGACAAAACCTAACATCCTCGATCCAAAAGTCCCCAATACGTTTTGCGTCAACTCTCGATTTTTGTATCTTGCAATCATACAGAAGCTAGTCGAAGAATAGTTGAAGGAGTGTTTGTATAGCCACATGACAAGAGTGCTTGCTCAAGAATAGTTGAAGGAGTGTTTGTATAGCCACATGACAAGAGTGCTTGCTCACCTTCGCACCACTACTCAGATGCTCATACCACACTTTATATCTCACCGAATGTATTTTCGAGTTGCATCACCATGACAACTGGAAGGAGCAGTCTGTTTTATTGACAGAAGATTCCTACAATAAATCGGACATTTGCTCAAGCACTAACAAAATCAGATTATGTTAGATCGAGCTGTAGTCAATATCAGTAATTGGCACCAAAACTGACTACTGTCATCCTACCTACAGGAATTTTTGCTCCTGCAACGGTCCTAATCTGTGCAATCATTTTAGGATTTTGTTACAAAAGGGGATTTTGTAAACGTGCCGCTGCACCCACTGAAGTTGTGCCGGCCTCCTGCCGGAAGGTAACAATGCGCACTAGTGTAACGGTAGCCCGGGTGTACCTCATCGCCGGCCGCGGTGGCCGAGGTGACTGAGTCTCTCCAGTCACGGTCAGCACGGCCACTACGGTCGGGGGTTCGAATCCCCCCTCGGGCATGGATATTTGTGCCGTCCTAGTTCGTAAGTAGTTCATAAGTAGTTTGTAAGTTTAGGGACTGATGACCCCGTAGTTAAGTCCCATAAGCTTAACAAACATTTGAACATTTTGTACCTCATCACGTGACCGAGCTAGTTCCTACCGCTGTCGTGCTACCACTTCGCCTTACCCGGTAATAAACTGTATCGCCAGCCCCTGTCTAGTAGGCCGTACCGCAAAAGCGCGATGCTCGGCGGACAACAGACATTCTCGCCAGCAGGCGTTCCAACGTCCACACAAAGATTCGCGATCATAATAGGCATATTTTCTTTCAGAGGTCGGCGTACCAACCATACCAGTCGCAGATCTTTCCGCCTGCTTGTGACTGGTTACGACCCCTACATAGACCACTGTCTCAATAACCGAAGACTGAAGACCGTCCGAATCCGACCGTGTGGAATCATACTTCGACAACCTTTGACGGACTTACAAATCATCTTCGTATAGCATGGTTGCTGTATCTCTTCAGAAGTTATATAAATAAACTTGTATTGGAGAACCACGCCCTATTTACAACATAGACGTATTTGAATGTTGGATTACAAGCCTGTGGTACTCCCTAAATTTAGCGGGAAATAGTGAAAGTTAAACATTATCAAAAAATTCCTTTCGGGAAATAGACCGCATCGTCATTGTGTAAAACTAACCGACGGTTTCGTTCACTACTGCAAGTCACCTTCTTCAGGGTATTCATCTGACTGCGACTTGCAATAGTGGCCGAAACGTCGGTTGGTTTTACACGAGGACGATGCGGTGTAATACCCTAAAGAACTTTACTGAATGTGACAATGACAGCGGAAGCCTACGCTTACATTAAGTTAAACATATATCAAAAATCCTCCCTCGTTCTTAGTCCTTAAATTCGTGCATACACATTTTTTTTCTCCCCAGATAAAGATGAAGCAACCCTTCTATTACAGTGTAATATCTCGCATTTCTTCCTAATTACTAATGCTGAAAGTTTCTCTACTAGTAACGACAGCGGACGTGTACGTCACAAGACCTCACCTAAAGCGTCGGTTCGGGAGGCGACGGTTGTTCTGGCAACAACGCCCTGTGCCGACTACCTGATCCGGTCGGATCCTGCGTCTCGTGTAAGAGTAGCCTGTTTACGCTGTACCAACCTCCTGTTTCCGGCAACTGTGTAGAGCTAGATCGGCGAAGTCCTTGCTGACTGCCTCAGAGCTGCCCAAGCGCCCTGACAAACAACACTGACGAAGCATAACCTAGGCTGAGATGGACAGACTACCGGTGTGAACGTACTTGACTATACTGTTGTGAACTATAGTCCGATTTCTTGCAAGTAGACACTTTATACGATGGAGCTGTTTTCATCCAATGAGAACGCTCCACTTACTATCGACGTACATGCGTTCGTCGTTGCCAACTGTCACAAGTGGTCAATTCGCTTCCACTTACTTGTCCGTCGATTACTTTGTAATTTTTGTTTCTTGTTTAGTTGGTGTGTTTGGATCTCGACTCAAATCAAATGTTCAAATGTTTGTATAGTTTATGGGACTTAACTACAGGGTCATCAGTCTCTAAACTTACGAATTACTTATGAACTACCTTATAGTAAAGACAACACAAACATCCATGCCCGAAGGAGGATTGGAACCTTCAACTTATAGGTCTTTTCACTATATTTCGCATTTCATTACGATGGTAGCCAGATAAAAGACAATAAATTGTCAACAATGCTAATGAAATACATACGTTTCATACACAGCACTAATGAAACGCTACTGGATCTGGATACTTCCGCACAAGCCGCGCTATAGAGTCGCATATACAGTAATTATAATCACAAAGATCAGCTTACGCTACATGAGCTTCATGCTGGTTATGCGAAACCAAACTTCTGAAAAGCTACAGTCATAGTTGTGAGTAGCTACTTACTATCATAAATAGTATGGGCCCCTATATGAAAAAAGTTGCTCTGCTGCGCTACGGCCGTATCAAAATTTCTCGTGATGTAGGTTGTGGGTTAGAATCTTGTCAATTGTAGGGATGTTTTATTTATAAATTTGATGAAAATGTTGTTATTTTCACTCAGTTAATTGATATGATGGAATTGTCTGATTTCTGATGCTTTTGCACGTCATTTTTATAATCGAACTGACTTTTATTCTCATTTATTTTTCATCACATAATTCTTGTATAGTTGGGTCCTCCTTTGTCATCCGTCACCTGTAACTGAGTGCCAAGCAGCACTGCTCATCGGCTCGTGACATGGCAGCCCTTATAGCCACAGCCAGGGTGAAGATATTTTCAGGTAACCAAGGATAGTGAGAAATTAAATCTTGCTTTTAGTGCTGAAAGTTAATATTTTCCGTTTTGATTTTACTCATATAGGCTAGCTTAAAGCGTCTTGAACGAAGCGATCGCGACCTTAATTCTGTCGCAGGTTGTCGACCGCTATTTTCTCATAGACACTGAACATTGAACACGGCTACAATACACGTCCTCTGCAACAATTAGTCAATTAAAACCAGCTGTCGCATCCCCAACATAACTCACAACGGACGCTTATAAAAATGTCTGCAATTCTTTGGGACCAAACTTGTTTGGTCATCAGTCCCTAGACTTATGAACTAACCTAAGGACAACCCACACATCCATACCCGAGGGGGGATTTGAATTCTCGACGCGGGAGTCCGCGCGATCCGTAACGCGGCGCTCCAGACCGCTCGGCTACTCCCGCGCGGCGGTCGCTTATAACTTTTTACCGCGTTACACATTACCAGCATTTGTGAAGTCACCCGTCATTTTGTATGTCGTCCATAACGGAGTGGTAGTTGGGCCCTGTGTAGTAACATTGTAGTCTCACGTGGCAAACGTCAATTAGCAAGAAAATTTAATCAGACTATGTATACTATTTCATTCGCGCCCTGACGCACGACAGGACTACAATCAGCAGCATAGCACTACGACTTTACAGACAGGAGGCTGCAACAGAAGGCCACCCAACACAGGCCATAATAAATGATACGGTCGTGTTTAAGGAGCCTGGATATTTATCTGAGAATTGAATACATTTTCCTGTAGTAATGTGGCTGGTTGCAGCACTTATTTTCTACAAGACAGTTATGAAAACAGCTATGGTGTTCCGAAGCCAAGATGAAAATAAACGTTGTTTACATGTTTTTAAGAACAGCGTAGGTCTAACTAAACAGTCTCTGAAAATTAATTTTTCGCTAGCCTGCAAGTATATCTTGCCAGAAAAGCAGAAGGCACCTCAATGAAAAGAAAGGCGAGATTATGCTATCTAGTGATTAGTGGCACTCAACTGATGTTATCGATAAACTGATAAAGACACCTAGAGACAGATCTTGACAGGAGATTGAAGGAATATTAACCTAAATGAAAATAGTGGATTTTATGCAGACCAACACCGGAAACTGCCAAAAATGCTTCGGATAAACACCAACTGAAAGATGAAAGAACAGGGTAGGGGAACAATTTTGGTGTATTTACATCCTGTCAAGAAGCAAGAAGATTGTGTGTATAAACGCATTCATCGTGCAAACAAATTAAATGCTGATAACACATAATTTCCTAGCAAACAGAAATGTATTAACATTTTTGAAAATCTGACAAGGGATGGTAGAAATAATTCCCAATAGCTTTTGAACGAGGCCCCTAGTTTATGTTTGTTACTTATCAGTCTTCCTATTACCCTAGACACAAAGACACCATTATTCGGAATGGCTGTTTCAGTAACGCGCTCGCGTAACTTCTACAAGTTATAGTGTACTGACGTGGCCAACATTTCCCAGTGCGGCGCTCGCTAACTAACTTTTCTCTCGTGTTTTTTAGAGGCGCGCTTTGCGATTGCATTTTGTTCTTTTACTCGCTTTGAGTCCCGATTTTAACATGAGTACGGCGCTTTCTCCATTAAATGCGCAACTGCCTCAAACTACTGCTGGCGCTCATGAACTGCTACGGCTTCAACCGCGACGAGCCGCAGTGAAATGGCCGAGCGCTCTAAGGCGCCTTCTGCAGAGCGCGCGGTTACTCCCCATCGGAGTTTCGAGTCCCCCATCGGGCGCTGGTGTGTGTGTGTATTGTACTTAGGTTAGTTTACGTAGTTTGTAAGCCTAGGCACTTATAACCTTATTAGTTAAGTCCTATAGGTTTACAAATATTTGAACAAATTTCCAACCGCACCGCGTTGCTAGCATCCACCGCTGCTCAACCTGGATACATACAGAACATTCAACGATTGGTCAGGGAGTTCGAAGCGCATGGAGTTACACAAGTGCCAGACATGTTAAATTGCGTTATTTTCACTTTATGCCGGCCGCGGTGGCCGAGGGGACTGAGGCGCTTCAGTCACGGTCTGCACGGCCACTACGGTCGGGGGTTTGAATCCCCCCTCGGGCATGGATATTTGTGCCGTCCTAGTTCGTAAGTAGTTCATAAGTAGTTTGTAAGTTTAGGGACTGGTGACCCCGTAGTTAAGTCCCATAAGCCTTACAAATATTTGAACATTTTCACTCTATGGGAGGAACTGTTCGGCTCACCATGATTGACAAACTCTAGTACGCAACTTACTGCGTATAACGTTGAAACCATTCCAGTGCTTGGAACCTGTTGCTTGCCTGCCACATTACAGTCTCACAGCAGGGCAGTGATATTTACAATTTTGTGCGCACGGGACTGTGAAAATACTTTTTTGGTTTCGAGTTGTTTGGCCTTCATATTCAGGAGAATGCACTTTGTTTCTGTTTTTGATGCAAAGGACAGTGTTTGTAATTTGCTTGCAGAGATTCCGGTTTTGTTTTATGAAGTCCTAGCCAAAACAAATAATTTCGTAGCGCATGTAACACTGAAGGATAATCCGCAGCCTAAGGTTTTTAAGGTACGGGCCATGCATGATGTACTTAGAGACAATGCTGCACAGGAACGTGAAGAATTACAGCTCCCTGAGTCAGAATTTGACGCCACCGAAGCATCGTGTTGGCTCACTGATGTGCAAGACGGTGAAATGTTACAGTCTTTTTCCCTTGACTATCGGAAGATTGCACAGGCCACAGTAGCAGACCCTGACATGAAACATTTGTCGTATTGTATCCGGAATGATTGGCCTCATTCTCTGAAATCTTTTGTGCGCCGTTACTTTGTTCGATGGCGTTACCTCTCCGTACAGTTCAGCGTGATTTTATTGCAAAATGAGTACCCAGTGACGTTTGCTTATTCCATAGGTGTTGCAGAATGATGTGTTGCTAGAATGAAACTTTCATTTTGCAGCTGAGTGTGCGCTGATATAAAACTTCCTGGCAGATTAAAATAGTGTGCCGGAACCGGGACTCGAATCTGGGACCTTTGCCTTTCGCGGGCAAGCGCTATACCGACTGAGCTAACCCGACACGACTTACGATGCCGTCTCACAACTTTACTTCCGCCAGTACCTCGCCTCCTACTTTCCAAACATCAAGAAGCTCTCCTGCGAACCTTGCAAGACTAGCACTCCTGGAAGAAAGGATACGGTGGAGACATGGCTTAGCCACAGCGTAAGGGATGTTTCCAAAATGAAACTTTCACTCTGCAGCGGAGTGTGTTGCTATTGCTCCAAGGATATTGGGGAATAGTGTGCACTACACAGTTGTCGACATTGTTCTTGTCCGGCATGTTCACCCACATTGAACAGATAACGCCAGAGTGCCACGCTCGTGTTGAAAATCAGTCCTCGGCACTAGAAACATTTTCAGCTTGGCTGACGTTTGAGTCCCCATGGAAGTGAGTGCATGTTGTTTTCGCGGTACCATTTTGGAACATTCGTTATGTTATTGTGAAAGACTATTTCAGCAACTATTCGATTTTGGTGCCCATGTCCTCCATAGAACCATTTAGGATTTAACATCCATTTTGGTAAGGAGGGCTCGCCTTAAGTTTTGGTTTCTGTCAATGGACCACGGTTTACGTCTAGAAAGTTTGGACAGTTTTATGCAGCAAATGGCATCACTCACCTCACTAGTCGGCAATCCGGCGGAGTATCTGAACATTATGTACAATCATTTAAGCAACAGATGACAATCCTGCGTGCCTCCGACACACAGGATCAATCTCTGCTGCTGTTCCTGTCGACGTTCGCTCTCCGCCCCGCGACGGTCCGTCGCCTGCAGAGCTTCTACACGGCCGACGCGATCGTACGCTGCTCAGCTTGCTGCACTCGCCGCACCGCACAGCACCTCTTACCAGACCTAAGTGTCGCTACGCACCTAATGATCTTCCTGTTTTCAGAGTTTTTTACCACTCCAGCTGCTGGAAACTGTAAGGGGACAGCTTTGTGGGGACACTTGAAGTGTGCAATTCTGAGATAAAAACGCGTACACGCGCGGGAATCGAGATGTGTTTTGACAGCTACTGAGTCGTCGTAGTTCAGGGGTTAGTCAATACATAGCGGCACCTCTCATCTGCCAAACAAACATCTGGGCGCTCGCTTTGTGTATAGACACGTGACTGGAAAATCCAGGCGGTTATGGACTCAATGGCGGTCGGCGAGGGAAGCCTTGTTTACATTGGAGAAAAATGCAATAAACTACTTAGAGATGAATAACTATCGATCTACGTATGGTACTAAGGAACGCGTAGGCCTATTTCAACGCTGAAAATTAGATCTAAGTGAGTACTATTAAGATGTTTTTTTCTTTGCGCATATTCAGTAAATTTGAATAAGAGGCTAAAATGTGGTTCCCAGGTATAAAAGCTGTGTTTTAAATAAATAAACAATAGTAACTGTAGTATTAGAGGCAATACCATAAACTAGACTTTAGTCATACAGAATATATGACATCAACTGCGATTGAAGTTTATAGATAATGCAATAATATCAATTGTTTAGTGAATGATCTATGTTTTAAATATCAAAAAAGTCAAATATGTTAATTATGGGAAAACTAAGATATGTACAATGTTTTTGATACCATATTATATTTCAGCGGAAAATGTCCGTTAAATTCATGTATTTGTTTAATTCATATTATGAGTAAACGAGGTATTTTTGAGGAGATAAGACGCTGATTTCGCTTCAGAGTAAGCCAATGAGGGTATTTAAGGCGGCCATTTTGGTTAGTGTGAGGTAGTCTGTTAGATTTGGTCAAATAGGCAAGAGGTGTGCGTTACGATGAACGACTGGGGAGTCGCCTGAAGACTCTTAAATTTTTAGCTAAGTGTTAGAGTGTGGAACTTAAAAAAATTGTTCTGTGGTGCTTCGTGGACTTAACCTATATTTTGTGTCTGTGGGACTTCAGTGGTGCTTCGCGTACTGTAACTTTAATCTGCGAGAGTGGAACTTGGGATATTTTATGATTCTTACTGGACTTTAATTTTATTCAGCGAGTGTGGGACTCAGAAACGATTCAGTAAAGTTTCCATGTAATTGCGTGGCAGCCTTAAAGAACTCAGGGTTTACCCTAAAGTCAGGACTGGAGGCTATTAGGTGAAATAAACTTCCGTTTAGTCAAAGTGACTGAGTCGTTTGTGTGTTTATGGTTCCTGCCTGCATTTATCTACAGTAAAACATTTGGGGCCATTGCAGCAGGTGTGTCTGGTACCCCTAGACACAACGCAGCCAGTTTATATAGTAAGTAGGGTTTACAGCGGCACTTCACGGAGCCCAAAGGAAACACAGGCTGTGAATGGGTGTTTTATTTGTATTATTATTTAGTACTGTAACATTAGGGGCGCGAGCCAACTGAAGAAAGTAACTGAATATTAAGTGTATAACTTCATCACCCTACACAGAACAGTGCCTCTTTCTAAAATTCATTACAAACAGTTTTTGTTTTGTGTGTGTGTGCTTGTCTCTCTCTCTCTCTCTCTCTCTGTCTCTCTCTCTCTCTCTCTCTCTCTCTCTCTCTCTCTATATATATATATATATATATATATATATATATATATATATATTGTTTTTTATACCGTGTGTAAGCTCGTAAAACGCAGTACTGTTATTAGACAATTGGGTGCATGTGTGTTTCTTAATCAAGGTCCATCCGGGTTGCTGTGCTGTCATAAGAATCAAATGCGTGCTTTTCGATTGCCGGATTCTACCTCAGAGTTTGTTCCCAGATTGCCGTCTCACCAATGTCCGTCGGCCATTCCGGCTGTCCCCGTGTGGCACGTCAGCTCCGCCCGCGCAGCCGATGGAGTGGGATGCATCACTGCCAACCCAGCCCCGCCACATCCTTTGCGAGCGACCACGGCGTCACAGTAGCTCAACTTCCCGGACCTGGTACCAGCCCCACCAGAGGACTCTTCGCTGCCACCGACATCATCTTCATCGAAGTCACCGATGTCGTCGACTCAGGAAGCGGCCGCGGACTTAGCGTCGGTCACAGTAGCGATTCCCAACTGCTCAAGACGGCCAGCTTCCTGCCTCCTTCCCCGTTGTTGTCATAATGCTCCCTATATGACAACGGTGCGGCACTTTATTCATTTTTTTTCGGGGGGCGGGGGAGGGAGGAGTGTGCAGTCCTATCATATCGACTGCACACCAACCAGTGCAACAAAGCAAGAACGAAGTTTAGCAAGCGCCGCCACATCTGCCAATCAAATCAAGATGCGCAGCCATCCCTATGGCCGCCACGAGAGCAGCGCTCTCTACATCTCCGACTTAACCAGACACACGTTTCTGGTCACCAGGCAGTCCTGCCACCAAACCATGTGCAGATCCAAAAGAATGTAGCCTAGTTCAGTTTATATTTTTCCTTGCAATCTCACTGTCACCCTGCTTCAAGACTCTGAAGGGGGTGGGTCTTTTTCACAATTCATTCCTCAATTTTCTCGTCTCTCCTACGTCTTATTTCTAATTAATGGCTGATAATAGGTGTTTATTGCATGTAATAATTTTATTATTCTTATTTTCTGATTTCTACTTTCAGTAACATGTTGAGGGGGATGTGTCAGGAGTCTTGTTTATTGATTTAATTGTTTATTAGAGTACTTCAGTTATTTCATTTATGTGGTTACTTATGGCAGTGTCGAGCCAGTGGCGTAGCTATATCACCAAGGGCCCCGGGGCAAAAATGACATTGGGGCCCTCTTTAAACTAAAACTATACAGATACAAAACTACTTCATCATCAGCTCCATACCGCCTACTGGAAGACATAATAAGGAAAACCTACATACTACTATGTGTCATGCAGCAGATAATACTCTCTAATATAATTATAACTGTGAAAGTTTGTTTGTTTGTTATACTGTCACGCAAAAATTACTGGGTAGAATTGGATGAAATATTGCAGAGGGATGGAGTTGGACCTAGATAGGACATACAGATTAAACGACGCCATGGGATAGTTTTCGAAGTTACTCCAAAATAGGCGAATGAAGTTGCAGGTAGAAGCTTCAAAGATGACGAACCGATCAGTAATACAATCCACAAAACCATCCACTATCCATATTTTCTCTTCTTGTTGCACGAATTTCAGAGTGAAATTGGTTACAACACTTCATTGGGATACATTGATTAAGGAATACTTCCTTGGGGAATTCACTAGTCAATCAGGTGGGTTACTATAACAATACCGTTCTATAATAATACAATGCAGAGAGTTCATATCCAAATGTGGTCACACCAAGTATTGTCAACGCACTGCTAGTAATTCAGCGCCACTGACTGCTATTTTGCAAAGATTGGCAGCTATGGGAACTCCGAATTCAACCGACAACCAACAACATGCTAATAGCGGCAGGGACCAACGTCTTAGCGGGAAAGCAATAGACCTTGTTATGTTTATCTTCTGACGTGGCAATAATTTTTGGATTTCACTTAGTGCGTTTGTTTGTTGGTCAGGGTTCAAAAAGTTAAAAGTCGAAAATTCCCCATTCAACTAAAATATTGTATACAGTATTGTGGTGTCGCACAAGTACAAAGTGCGCGCCACCTACTTTCGCCGCGCGCCGCCATGCACGCACGGCGCGGCGTTCTTACGACGACAGCCACGAGCGCCCTCAGCTGCAACTCCGCTCGTGGCCACCACTGAACGACATCGTTCACTTGGGGACTGAGATAGCAACCAGTAAAGACTTCGGAATCCGATAGGCACCAGTGAAGACTTGGCTATCAGTTAGGCACTAGGCAGGACTCTAGCTCAATTATGTATCAACATTCTGCAGTACTATGTAAAAGTTAAGTATTGTATACATTCTGTGCAATATATATCTCGTTCTAATTTGCTCTAGTGTTTCTAGTTTCTGGCTGCTCCCCTCCGTACCTAAACCAGCGTGCTATCTTTATTTCTGTGTCGGTCTCATTCCACTCGGCCACCGACACCTACGACGGAAACGGGACACAAAAGCGGCGACGAGGCTGGGACACAAAAAGTATAACGTCGATTATTCGAAGTAATTGGAGGACATGGATGTTCGGAAAATCGTAATGTACACTTCCATCTGCCAATAAGACGTTTATACAATATTTGGAGACACGCGATCCTACATAAGGCGCCGAGCGGCACTCCGCAAGACTTGGAAAGCTCAGCTGTTGCTGTTAGCCGATTTGATGCTGCCGTTACTTCTGCTCAGGAATGCAAATGATACATCGATGTTTTGTTCAAAAACATCGATGATTTGAACAGTGACACTTCGTCGATGCATTGATGACAAAAGTCCAAAAGTATCGACATCGATCAACAAGTAATTCCGTCATTAGTAACTCAGCCAGCGACAGGTAGAATGCTGTGCTTTTGCCCGCCTTTACCTGTATATATATATATATATATATATATATATATATATATATATATAACATGCAATATTGTAGAGCGTCATTTTAAAATAATATAGTATAAAGGCTTATAACTTCTTAATGATGTTAACAGAATATATATATATATATATATATATATATATATATATATATATATATATATATATTCTGTTAACATCATTAAGAAGTTATAAGCCTTTATACTATATTATTTTAAAATGACGCTCTACAATATTGCATGTTATATACAGTTGCATCTGATTTGGAAACTAAAGACGAAATCAATATTTGATTGTTTATTTCCGAGTAAGTGCCAATTTCCGAATGTGTGATTAGGTTACAATCAATAATAGATTACTGTACTTGAGAGATTTCAGTGCTGCCACTTTCCGTTGCTTTCTGACAGTAAAAGGACAATGTAACCTTGTTAATTTTATTAGATTATTCATAGGTTATCTATTTTATTTAATAACATATGGCGAAAGAGAAATATTGTATTACTTGGTTGTGTGAGGCCTGTAGCAAGGGGGGAAAACACTCGTTCAGAGCTAACGGCAGACCGGTGGCTAGTACGAGGGTGTCTCTGTTATTCGGAGGGGCAGCAGTTCTCGGAAGACGTCTTGCAGCCGGGGGCCACAGCAGGTAGGACTGAGGCGTGAGCCTTCCAAGTATTTTCGCATACGTTACCGTCATCTGGCTGGCGCGGTGGACGCTGGCGTCGTCTGGCCGAGAGTGTCTGGAGCAATACAGTGTCTCCAAGGGCGGTGTACGATGGTTTGCGAGGGGAGAGCTGGGACGTCTGGCGTCGAGTTGGCGAACGCCAGGGTGGCTTCCTTTAGGACATTGTACGTCTCTGGTGCCAATCTGGCGGGCGCCGCAGTTGTTTTCGAAGGTGCCTGAAGGCCATCAGCCGCTACCATGAGAACGCTGGATGTAAGGACGAGGCCCGACCGGTGGAAACGTAGGAGAGCTGGCCATTGGGTTTCGGCTGTCCGACTCCTGAACGCAAGTCGTGATTGGCCGTACTTTGGCGCCTCGCTGTGGATTGGCTTTTCAATATAGGCGGAAAATGCAGGCTTTGCAGAGAGGAGAAAGAGATTTTAGAAGTAGGGAGGAGGAGACTGGTGTTTGAGTAGCCAAGGAGAGAAGACGATTCTCTTCTACTTTCAGTATACACTTGTGTCGA
Source organism: Locusta migratoria (assembly GCA_026315105.1). Classification (NCBI taxonomy): domain Eukaryota; kingdom Metazoa; phylum Arthropoda; class Insecta; order Orthoptera; family Acrididae; genus Locusta; species Locusta migratoria. The sequence goes on along the minus strand of CM048755.1, from coordinate 560,108,394 downwards.
GCAGCTGTACTTAGAGTTTGTGGTACAACTTTTGCAGTTGCTCCAAAAGTTTTGCTAGTAGCGCTGAGTATTGGCAAGCCGAGAGCAAGGTCAGCCTGCCTGAAATTAGACGCACCGACGCGCTAATTGCGATTGTCACGGTTCTGGTGTCATCTCTGCCTACAGTGCATTCCTGTATCACACGAAAATTGGCTATAGTGGCACGACATAGCCGAAAGCGAGAGATCGTAAGCACTGAGATCCGCCAGGGTCGAAGTTGGCTGATATTAGTTAAATATTGCTTCTGGAATAAGAAGCTGAATTATTTCCGGGTCCGCGGCTTGCAGCTATCGAGACTCGCAGCCGCCACCCAGCCGTCGTATTGTCGACATCGTCAGCCAGCAAAGTTTTGGTACAGTATCACGTGCATTTGCTAGTGTTTCAAGGGGTGTTCACGTTTTCGGACTATTGAAAACGTTAGGTAAACTCACAGAAACCTGGTATCGGAATATTCCTCTCGATTACGCCACGGTTTCCAGTTAAATGTGAGTTGTGGCAAGTGTTTAGAATTAGATACAATTATCCTCAACTTATTGCTGCAGGAGTGTATATTCTGTTTTGTAAATTATGTTCGTTAAATTTGATCTGTGTTGGATTGTATGTGAGCTTTTGCTTTCTTCTCTGACTTTCATTTGACTTCAGAGAATAAAATGAGTCAAACCAAATTTCTTTAATCAAATCATTCAAATTAGTTTGCCCCCATTACACAATTTTGGATGGATTTTATTACTTGGAAATAACAGCATAAATTCATTAACTGATAGATGGTAAGTCAGTCACGCCTATCCTTTAATATCAAGTGCACAAACCACTTGCATACTCCATTTGTATACTGTCATTCCTCTCCCCTACCTTGCATTTTATTTTGAAACACACCCACCATAAAACCTACCTTTCATACTCAAAACACTGGCGGAATCGATAGAAAAAAATGCCAGACACATCGATTTTTTTATGAATAGTATGTGCATAACTGGATTTTATTCACAGCTTTTGGTTCAGCTACAAATAAGTGGCACTAAATTATAATATTGAATGAAACAGTGTGCATTCTATTTTTATCTTGTTTCGGTCGTTATTAGAAGCATCTCTGTAGAAAGTACTGGATCTTCACGATACTGGAGAATGCAGATCTTGCAAAGACATATCCCAAATGCTTCTGTGTAACAAAATTATGAACCCTGCGGCAGGCGCGCTTAAGATTGTTACGTCAGCGGGCGCGTGCGGCACTCAGTGCCGCCTACATTTAAATACAAAGAAAAGCTTTTTCTTCAATTTTTGGGTGGAATTTAATTATTTATTATGTGTAACATCATTCTTAACAGCAACTTTCAATATAATCTGTATACATATATTTCAGCAGTTTCATGTATTAATAACAGGAAAAGCACAGTTTTGTTCCTTTTTGTTTGGCACGAAACAAGACAGAAGTCATCTTGAAATCCGAAAAGACAGTTTCCAATTTCTCGCGATCTATTGGGAAAAAATTCCGGAGGAATTTCCTTCTTGTTCTTTTTCAATGTTCCAATGAACGTTAGCTCATTTTCTAAAAGATGCTGGGCTACAGGGTAACTACTGTAGTAGTTGTCCGTAGTTAGATTCCTGTGAATTCCCTTGATTGGTTCAACCAATCTCTTCACAATATCCATTGGCTCGTTAGATGCAACATATGGTCCAGGATTATTTCTGCCGCAGTATACTTCAAAATTAAATGTATAAAATGTCTTGCTATCGCACAATGCATATAACTTCAATTCATACTTAGCGGGCTTATTGGGCATGTACTGAACAAAACCACAACGTCCGCGAAATGGAACAAACATTTCGTCTATGGTAGTGAACTCCCCTGGACTGTAGTTATTTCTGCAGTTGTTCAGAAATGCTGAGTGGAGATTGCGGATGGCAGCAAGTTTATCAGTTGCTAGTCGTTCTTTTCTTGTAGAAGAATCATCAAACCTGAGTGACCGGAGCAAGAACAGAAAGCACTTGTAGCTAAATGCTGTTCTTAGAATAATCATTCCTGTCTCATTTGTGCGTCCTCCTTTTTGTACAACAATGAGAAACAGTGCTCCTTAAAGAACCGTTATTTCAGAAGCAGAAGTAGTTTGGCAATCTCTAGCCCTTGAGTAATTCACAGATGATCTCTTGTTATTCATGTACTAGTCTGTGTTTTCAACAACATAATCAATTATCTCAGGATCAAAAAATTTCATAAAACTTTCTATTTCAGTTTTACCTTCTCTACCATTCAGTTTCGGGCCGGGTAGGACTTTAATTATATTCTTACGTTTTGTTTTCCCTGGTAGTGGTAACGGATTATTTATCCACAAAGTTTCTTGGTCCTTACCAATGTAAAAATGGCAGTCATCATGTTGCATTCCTATCACTTCATTCTCGTCAACGCATGACTGCTCAGACTCGCTACAATGATCTGCAGTTTCAACTATTTCTGCTTCCTCATCGCTGTCAGAGAAATAAGCATAATCATCTTCGTCAGATGATTGCAGAAGAAGACGCTCAATTTCTTCTGGTGTTAGTCCTTTCCTTTGTGCGGACCTGGGAGACAATAAAATAATTCTAATACCAAAGCAATGTTAATAACTAAATCATCATACACACACAGAGTTGTAAAGCAAAGCTTCTAATCATCAAAACATCCGACAGTAGTACGGCTACATGTACTTACTTTACCGGGCGCGTGCGGTACACAGTGCCGTCTCGGTGCAGTCGTCCACTCCACAGGTCAGTCACAGCTGTTACGGTGAGTATATTTAGTGGCGCAGTAATGTAGTTCGGCGCGTGACTAAACAATCGAAGCATATCTAGCACCATTGTTGCGTGCTCGGGACGCTGACGTAATTATTGAAAGAAAATAAAATTGACGGCACTATATGCCGCCACGCGCCCGCCGCAGGGTTAAAGCTTTCATAGTTATTAATTGAAATATTGCCTGTCTGCATGGTGCAAAAAATGGCAATTGTCCATTAATAATGAGAAGTATGAATTCACCCATATGACCATTAAAATAAGCCCGTTAAACTTCATTTACACGATAAATCAGTTAAATCTACAGGCCGTAAATTCAACTAAATACCTAGGATTAACAACTACAAACAAGGCACACACGTTTTATGTAAGGGATGTCTCCCCGCTATCTCTAGGTCCCAAACTGTCGGTAGAGGATAGCATGCTTTACAACGGGCCTCTCCCACTCTGGTGCTTCTCGACCACCGGTGGGCACCGGGAAAAGCACCGGTGCTCTGCTGCTGCGCCGGTTGTATGGGGCACCGGGCACGTGAGGCAGGGCAGACACAGCGCTGTAACGCCACTGTTACGACAGGAACGTGTTGTCGAAGCGCCTTGCACGGCGAGAGCCATTGTGTTCGGGAATTATTAAAACGAATAATTGTAATGCCAATTTTTGTGTACAGGCAGAAATAATAGTTGTACTGCGCTTCTTATTTTGCCCAAATTTTCAGCAATCTTTGTTGATCTTTGGCATCGCTTTCAAGCCACTAATTATATTAGGCACAATCGTTTTGGCACTTTCAGTTCGAAATACAGTTTGCAACGATGCATTAAACTTGATTTTATTTTGTTTCATTAATATTCATAACTGAAAACATTTGCTCACAAAGAACGTTGTTAAGAACATTCAAATGTTCAAATGTTTGTTAAGCTTATGGGACTTAACTACGGGGTCATCAGTCCCTAAACTTACAAACTACTTATGAACTACTTACTAACTAGGACGGCACAAATATCCATGCCCGAGGGGGGATTCGAACCCCCGACCGTAGTGGCCGTGCTGATCGTGACTGGAGCGCCTCAGACACCTCGGCCACTGCGGCCGGCGTTAAGAACATTGCAACCCATTTTAGGACAAGCGCATGAACTCTCGTGAATTTATGTCGATCAGCGCCTTCATAAAAAGGAACTGAAATCACTATTGTAATGGCAGTAGCGGTCTGTCAAATTGAATCGTACTGTACTTTTATCAGTTCAATTTGGGGACGTGATGGGGCAGCCTCTGGGTGCACCCAAATACGCAGCATAAATACTTTTGAGTGCAGGTTTACTTATTTTATTCATTCAAACTTATCTTCAAAAATTTCATCTACTCCCTGCTGTGAACGTAAGTACTTAATGTAAAGAATTTTGAAAGGGAAAATTTTACAAATTTCCTTCTTGTAGCCGGTCGCAGTGGCGCTCCAGTCTCAGTCTGCACGGCCACTACTGTTGGGGGTTCGAATCCCCCCTCTGGCATGGATATTTGTGCCGTCCTTAGTATTAGCTAGTTAATAAGTAGTTTGTAAGCTTAGAGACTCAAATGTTCAAATGTTTTCATAGCTTATGGGACTTAACTACGGGGTCATCAGTCCTTAAACTTACAAACTACTTATGAACTAGCTAAGACTAAGGACGGCACAAATATCCATGCCCGAGGGGGGATTCAAACCCCCGACCGTAGTGGCCGTGCACACCGTGACTGGAGCGCCTCAGTCCCCTCGGCCACCGCGCCCGGCTGTTTAGGGACTGATGACCCCGTAGTTAAGTCCTATAAGCTCTACAAACATTTTTACATTTCTTTTACTTCTTGAAACTCTCTTTTAAGAAGCAATACCAGCAACTTGGAACTTCCAATACGATCACACATAGTACCGATTAATTTATTTTTACCGTGCGACGATTTATTTAAGTCACGTAAATATTATTTAACCCGTGGTGTCATTTTTGAAAGCGAGGTCAGCCATCCAAATGTCGAAATGTTTGTAATCCTACAGGATTTTTTTTTTTTAAGAAAAAATAAAAAAGCATATTTTTGTTTTCCTCAACGGATTATGACAATTCTGAATTTAATTTGGTAATTAGTTTCCTTCTGTCCGGTCCAACTGGTGTGTTACGGAATGTTTATTTTCATAATGACGGCGCTTTGTCCATGCTTTTGCGTTGACATTAGAGATGCACATTAAGCAAGTACCTACGCACTGAGCAATAAAAATGGCACACTTAAATCCGAACTTTGTGTGCTCATGGAAAATGTTCGCAAGATAGATAAACAGTGTCCTATTTCAAATAATTCAGAACGAGTATTCAGCGCATTCAAGTAGACACGCTGTCTCTGTCACACGCGTGCTGCTACAAGGTGAGGCAGGAGTGGTGGGGTGAAAGCAGCGGGGCCGCACGGCGCGGCACCGTGGCGCGCAAGCACCGAGTGCTCGTAGTTGGAGGGGCCTGCTTTACAACACAGTACATGGCAGGATGCTGCACGGTCAGTTCTCTGCGAGGGGAGGCTGTCTGGCTCAGCTTATGTCCGGCGCCCACGTTAATAAAAATCGGCGCCAAGATGACGGCGAGAGATAATTTCGCAAATGTTTCGGGGTAAAGTCTGCGCTACATGACTTTGCTTGAGAAATTTGCAGTCGGGTGCGGAGTCTAGGGTGCAGACTGCAGCTCTGTCTGCGATTGGCTGCGTGATTTGCTATATGACAGGTCAAACAATCCATCATCCGGCCGAGTGTTGTCATTGGACAGCCCATTAAAGGTTTGGTGAGATTGGCTTCTTAGGTGTGAAGGGCGTAAGAAGCTTGGTTGTGTGGAGGTGAGGGGGGACTGTGGCGAGAGATACACCTGAGTACTTTTCGCTTCAGGTTTCAGACTCTGCAGTGGGCGGTACATATTATTGAAACTAAAAAAATGTTCAAATGTTTGTTAAGCTTATAGGACTTAACTACGGGGTCATCAGTCACTAAACTTACAAACTACTTATGAACTACTTACGAACTAGGACGGCACAAATATCCATGCCCGAGGGGGGATTCGAACCCCCGACCGTAGTGGCCGTGCTGACCGTGACTGGAGCGCCTCAGTCACCTCGGCCACCGCGGCCGGCATTACTGAAACTCCGGCAGACGTTGCAGGCTGCGGACTTGCATTTTGAGTTGTGGGTTTGCTTGTGGCAACCAAACGTAAATCTTGGTGGCTACGCAGTCTGTGGCCAAGCAGAGTGAATATCTTCGCTGTTACTTAGGACGAAGTTATTGATTTCACAGACGGGATCCGTAGCCTCCTGCTCCAGTCTGTCAACATAGACGCTGCTGTTGTTTCAAATGTTTGTATAGCTAATGTGACTTAACTACGGGGTCATCAGTCCCTAAATTTACAAACTGCTTACGAACTAAGTTACACTAAGGACAGCACAAATATCCGTGCCCGAGGGGGGATTAGAACCCCCGACCGTAGTGGAAACAACCGTAAGACAGGCGGCTGTTATTCCCAACAAATCTGTCCATCACGTACAGCGACATATAAATTATGGGATGAAAAATCCTTTTTCCCCATATAGTCAGATTTTGCCATCTTCCTGAAAGTTTCTAATTATGCGGTCTATCAATCTGAGTTTTGTTCTTCCATTCCTTATTATATTTTTAATGCAACCACATTAACCTAGTTTCTGTATTGTAGATATGCCTTTCACTTAGTACTGCAGAATTTCGAAGCAGCTGCCATCTAATATCTCAGTCAATCAGTGGAGAATATGCTAGAAGCTCTAACCTAGTACCTCTTCATCTAGTAGCAAAAAATCTGCATCAGTGAAAGAACTTCAGTGGCTCATACACAATCGCCGCGGCGGATTACCCGCGCGTACTGGAGCGCCGTGTTGTGGTGCGCGCGGCCGTCCGCCGTCGGGAGTTCTATTCCCCCCTCGGGTATGGGTGTTTGTGTTTTCCTAAGTTTAGTTTAACTTAGGTTACGCAGTTTGTAAGCTAGGGACTAATAACCAAGCAGTTGAGTCCCATATGCCGGCCGCGGTGGCCGAGTGCTCTGCGGCGCGCCAGACACGGTCTGCACGGCCCCTACCGTCGTGGGTTCGAATCCCCCTTCGGGCATGGGTATTTGTGCCGTCCGTAGTATTATCTAGTTTGTAAGTTTAGGGACTGATGACCCCGTAGTTAAGTCCCATAAGCTTTACAAACATTTCAACATTTCAGCATCAAAATGCAATACATCAGATGTAGAGTATGATACTGAACGTATTGCTATCGCGCGTCCATTTAAAACTCGAATACGTGCAAGTGTTGCGCCGAAAACAAGATATTGTATTTAGTAGAGAATACAATTTCCTTCTTTACTGCCAGTGCGTCACTAACTAGAGCTCTGCTTGGACGGTCCCCATGACAAAATGTTCAAATGATTGTAAATCTATCGGACCAAACTGCGTGGTCATCAGACCGTAGCTTACAAACTACTGAAACTAAGATAAACTAACATAAAGTCAAACACACATGCTCTAGAGAGGACTAGAACCTCCAACGGCGAGCAACCGCGCGCTCCACAGATAGGCGCCTTAGACCGCTCGGCTTCTCCACCGCGGCATGACAAAATGCTTTGTAAACACGGAGAGCCGCTAGTGTGACGCAGAGAAGTGTGCACTGCACGTAGCGACACTGCGAGGGCGTAGAACACAACTCTCTGACAGTAGAGCAGTGCCGAGTAGAAGTGAGAGAGACAACTAGAATGCCTGTAGTAATTACTCCTAGTATTGACATAAGAATGTACTTCAGCGTGCAAACCTTGCACAAAGAGCCTTCCTGTAGTTCTGAAGCTAGATATTGTGTCATCCATGGGTGCTGAAAGACTCTGATAGGAATAAACGTGGAGTCCACCGTACGGTAGGGATGCAAAATACGGGACGAATATGTGTGTCGAAGATCGCCTCCAGTTTCGGGTAGCGCGGCCGCTATCTCAGGAGCTTTGAGTCGTCACTCCGGCAGACGGTAAGCTCAGTAACTAGAACATATCAAGTCAGTTGTTAATACAAAAATTAACCAAACATACTCTCACTGTAAAAGTTAAATAAATTGTATTACTAATTAAAGAAATGGTTGTCACACGTAAACTTGTATAAAAGACAGTTATTATTACTTGCGAAATTTATTTATTTATCTCTCAATTACGTTTTGCTCAAGAATGTCTGTCATTTCGGAGTTCTGTATTGTAACATAGATTTTCATAATATTCAACTTATCGCGTATTCCAGAAATGAGTTCTTGTTATATTTTTTTTTCCTTTTGACACTAAATACGTTTTTTTCGATGTCCATAAAATATTAGTGGCGGAGAACGTTATTTCTGCACCAGCGTTATTGTAATTTTTTCACCAGGTATCTTTAGTTATAAGTAAGTTGAAAATGAGGGACTAGTTTTCACCAACTCGCTTTGCAGTTCCTGATTATAAATTTTCTCTTCACACATAGATTGTTTAATTTAATTTAATTTTTTTTCATAAACGGTTAAATTCCTCAAAAAACTGATCTTCACATCTTTCTTTCAAAATATTTTCACCAAAAGTTTCAGGACTTTACTGAATAGACTTCCAAAGCACGGGATATTTGAGCTGAAAACAGTCATGGTTTTGGCACATGAAATGGATAAGTCCATTTCGCCACTTAATCACTTAACGACTTGTGTAATCAGCTTAAAATGTCCAATAAATCAAACTCTTTTAGCACTCCATCATCGTTCAATGAACTCTTTAATGACTCAATTTTGTATTGTTTGAGAAGCTGCACATCTCATGTGAAAGGATTACGTAGTACCAACCAAAGAAATTGAAAAACAGAGTCTTATTCCCTTTGAGGTAAAGCGTGTTTTCTTTATTGTATGATTATGTCCTCATTTGTTTTCCTTTTGGCTACACTGTACACTATTTGAAAACACCTTATTTCAAACTATATGTCTGGGGTAGTAGAAAACGGAACAATATACATCCCTTATTTATTTTGTCGGGTCAACGGTAGACTAAGGTTAAGTGACGATCCGATAAATACGGGACGTTTGCTCACCGCTAGAAAAAACTCGAACTCCTAACCAGTCACTCTCAGAATCTAACAGTTCCATCTGCACTTACGATACCGGCTGAAGATTAAATCTGATAATTTATAGGTTGCTTTGATGTCCAAGTTCTACGAGATACTTATTATGCGGTCGCATATCTTCATCTCTCCGAGCTGCAATCTTTCCGTCCTCCGCTTAAGATGGGAGACCAGGCATATCTACAGCAAGTAATGAACCGACCTGTCTGTATTCGTGCATTTAGACTTCAGAGGTAGGCGTCTCCGAGCTGACCTAACAAGCGATACCTTTCATCTCGAACGCTCGGAATCGCATGAAAGCATTCTTAGAATAACAAGCAATCATAAAGAAAATAGTGGTGTGCGTCGTTCCTATTCAGAACGCTACACCTGTCTGCTAGTGCAATTAGTTGATGGCAGAGTGTAGCTGCACTAACCAGTGCTCCTGTTGCGTGAGTGGTATAGCTGCAGAACGGACTTGTATTTTGGAGTGTTTGCAAGCGAGTTACTGAGTAAACTGTGTGCAGTGCAGTGATAACCATGAAAAGAATTAATTCTACCCATGTTTTTTTTTTTTTTTTTTTTTTTTTTTTTTTTTTTTTTTTGTTATGCTTATGGGACTTAACTATGGGGTCATCAGTCCATAAACTTACAAACTACTTATCAACTACCTTATACTAAAGACGGCACAAATATCCATGCCCGAGGGGGTATTCGAACCCCCGACCGTAGTGGCCGTGCAGACCGTGACTGGAGCGCCTCAGTCTCCTCGGCAACCGCGGCCGGCCTACGCATGTGGTCCCATTATTAGGGACGAATTTTACGACGTGCTGAATATGGAAGTGACACAGAGGCAGAGGCTATGGAGAATTCAATAATTCGGAATATAATAGCGACGACACAGAAATACACGTTACGTTGGATAGATACACGGAATTTGAAGGACTAGAGGCAGCCAGGGTATGACGCTGACATACGAACATCATTATTTGAAAATGTAATTTGTATGTCTTTTGATATTGGACTGAATAAAAGCGAAAGTGATTTGCAATTTGACAATGTGGCTTTAGTAAAGTGTGCACATTGTTTTCTCCCAATTTGTTTTAACCAATTCACCAAAATCCCACATCTGAAATTTGAGGACTGGTGTGTGGTACTTCTGTATAGTTCTGTTTTGCGCAGAGAGATATTGGCGCTGCTGATTTAATATATAATGATACACAGACGCCACAAAATTACATACAATCTACTTCCTATGTTAATGATACTTATTTCTCGGTTAAAATGTTACTTGTGGATCAATGCAACGTTTTGCCACGAAATGACGCACACCACTGTCCTGTTTATGATACCAAGCATGGTTTCGTGCATTTCCGAGCTTTGAAGGTTATAAAAAGATGTCCGTTGTAAGTACTGCCCTTATGATTGAACGCTGGGACCGTTTCCGATCTGCCCTCCGTTAGGTGAGTGAGCTGTATGGCTACACGGCATCTGGGCAACGAGGAGCTTGCAGATCTGAGATCCTTGCGGATCTGAGCGCATTTACAGTCTTCGAGAGCGCTGAGGGCCAGGAGGCTGGCCGTGACTGCATCGCGCTGCCAGTCGTCTCATTCACTGCATTCGTAAAGGCTGCTCTTATCACTGCACGCGGGAAACGACGACAGCCGGAGCGCGACTCGGCCATTCAGACCAAGAACAACTGCCGTTTGGTGGGGGGGGGGGGGGGGCAGGGGGAAGCAATAAACGCTCTTAACAGCCGACGCCGACTAAGGTTGCGGCCACGAGTTCACGAAGTGGTGGCCACACGGCAGCCTCTCCCACGCTGTGTGAAGGCCCGCCAAATGCCATTAGTAGCGCGTCGGGCAACCTGCGGCAACGCTTAATGTATTGATGGACGTAACAGACAGCAATTACTGTTTCAGGTTCATAGTCGTAGCTCTTAAAGGAGTCTGCGTTATTTTCAGAGCATCTTAATTGGCTAATAATGTTACAATCGAACTTCGAATTTGCCAGAAGCTGCAGAATTTCCAATGATCCTAGTGGACTGAAAATCACTTATGTAAGTGTGGGTAATGAGGTTTTTGCAATGAGGAAACGTTATATATAAAAAAGTGTTCAACTGCAGACTGTAAAGAACACTACGTAATGTGAAATGTCCATTTGGTATTTCACCTAATAAATGGCGAATTCTCCACAATCCAATAGATGTTAGATTGACTACGATGGATATAATTGTTAACGTCTGTTGTGAAATTCACAAATTTGTGAGATAACAAGACAGGTACAATTTAGCTAGCACATTGACATGCATAATGGAAAGTATTTATGCACATTGAGCAAGAGAAAATATCAGTGGAAATAATAGAACTGATTACTTGTGTTCCCAACAAATATTTGTACCCAGCCAATACAATTATGAATAAAACTTCGAATGAAAACCAGTTTTGTACTATAAAAATGGCTTCTTCACATTTTATTCATGAAAAAACTTCATTACATATTGCATATAGTTATTGACAAAATAAATAGTCTGTAATTATCTAGATATCATTTTTGCTTGTCAGTCAAGATTTTTGGCCCACTTCAGGTAACGTTAGTAACACTAAAAGTGCGCCTTTGCAATCGTTAATTGACAGCTCGAAATTTAAAAGAAAATAACGGCTTAACCGACTATCTGACACGAAAATTGAATAACCGAATTTGTAGAGGAGAAAATTCTCTACAAACTTGCTCTATTATGTTTGTACATAACACGCACGGTCACAGAGATACTTTCAAAAGTAACTGTGATTTGACACCAACTCTTGATTTTACGTAAACCAGGCGTTAGGAAATGTCACGTGACATTTCTCGCCCAGAACTCTCTCTGGCATACTCCATCTATTTTATGAATTTCTTATTATAACTTACGCGTTTATTTCAAAGTAGTGGAGCACTGAATAATTAACAAGAGCACGTCGTTCATAGTACGATAAATAAAAATGAAGTGTTTAAAAATGTCATTTTAGCTGTTAGCATCTGCCAGCAATGGTACGAGAATTAACAGAACGTGCCCTAGTTGTTTTCCTTGTTGTAGTGGGTAGTGGATTACGTTGTGATGCATGTGGTTCATAGTTCGAAACCCGCCGATACCATGTTATTTTTAGTCTTGGCTCCAGAAAGGTTTTCGGCACTCTTATTAATAAAACAGAGCAATCTTCTGCAGTGTTAACAGTTGTGGAGATGTAAGAGTGCTCCTTCTAAAATGGCCAGTTTCGGCAAAAATATTGGTTTCGGCTGAAGTTTCGGTTTCGGCCAGAAATCACCGAATCTTCGGCTTGTCCGAAATTAGCTTTCTTGAACTTCGTGATCAAGTCCGATCGGGTCATGGGTGGATTCAGTCAACAATAACGCTTTACCTCAGTTGTCGGTGCGCCGTTTAACTGCTTGCAGTCTCTCCTCCAGCGTAAAAATTTTGGGTATTTTGTTGTTAAGCACAATATAAAGCTATTGTAACTTATAGTGATATTCTAGGTTTGTAACAAGTTAACTTAATCAGTACTGTAAGTAATAGAACTGGTTATCATATTGTTATGCTGTAAAGTTTTATTAATGAGTTTCCGTAAAAGCAAAGGAGCTTTTTCTTAATAACTAATATGGGTTTAGGAAACATTGATCATGTGGTACACACCTTTTCTGTTCAGATTGCATTAATTTATACTGACAACAAACGTACTGTTAGTTGGAACTGTGACATCATTTTTCGAAATACTTTTTCCAGCAGTGATTGAATATGCTATGTATTCAGGAATGACAAAAAGGAGATATGTAAAGTTGTTTGGCGACTGCAACTAAAGGAAGTGAAGATGGCAATATAAAGATAGCGCTATCAAGAGCAAAATCGTAAAGGCTACTTATGGAAGCAAACAAATGACTTCTTTCTGCGTATTTTGTATTGTGGTACTCATGTTGAGGCTCTGGAATTTCGTAGTATCTATTTGGCATCTTTGTTGTGAACCTAAATACTAAAGACTATCTTCCTACAGGAAGGTATGCAGGACTGTGAGATTTGTGGTAGCTATACATTGGTCTCGTTAATTCGAGGTGAACGGGACAGGGATTACCTCGAACTATCGAAATTTACGTGTGAAAAAGAAGAAATTCGACCTTGAAAAGAATACTCCTCTAAAAATATTATCTTTTTTTTGACAAAGTTTTTAAATGGTCATTTACATTGGAAGCCTAAAGGTTTTAAAGTCTTTCGACTATTTACTTCACCTTATATAATCTAAATCTATAAATGTGAATGTCTGTTCGGTGTACGTTTATCACGTCTGAACCACAAGACATAAATACCTAAAAATTTGTACAGTTACTAATGTCTACCCGGGGAAGGCTTTAGGCACGGTTTTATGACGATCGGATAGCTGTTTATATATATTAATGTGAATATCTGTTCGGTGTACGTTTATTACATCCAAACGACAAGACTCAGAGACTTAAATATTTGTACAGTTACTAATTTTTACCTGAGAAAGGTTTTAGGCACGGTTTAAAGCGATATGAAAGATATTTAGTAACTTGAAGAATATAAAGTGAAATGCGGAACAATAATTATTCTTTGAAAATTATATTTACTCTTTTCAAAGGGTGTTATTGGTTGCATTATTTCTTGAGGGTTGATAATTATAAAACGGTTGAGTATATTGGCTTCGAAAGTTATTGTTGTATATAAAATGCTACGTGTGTGTGTGTTAATATTTCGCTCTGCAGCGAAAACTACAGAACGCAAACGAATGGTCTGTGTGTAATAGTGGTCCGAAGTCTCCCGTTGTACACCATAACAGTTCCATGACGATAGCTTGAAGGGGGTGGAAGATATGGTGGTTGAAAGTCGTCAGATTATAATAAAATTCGGACTGAAGGCCAGCGATGACGTTTGCAAGTCTATAGCAAGGAGGTTACATACAGCGAAACGTGATGCCACAGATCATATCTTTGGTCTATGCATGCCACAACGTCTTCAGCTCTTTCTGTGTAAGGATAAGCATACGAATAAGGAAATATAAGAATAAATAAATCAAGGAGTAGAAAAGAAATTTCTTTGATACATCTCTTTAAAAAAAAAAAAATCTATTTGACATTTGACGCATTATACAAAGTGATCGATCTGTGATATTATTACAATCATTATTGTTGATTTTCGTGATTTGACCTACACTACTTACTTCACTTTTTTTTATTTGGATGTTGATTAAAAATGTTTGTTTCTAAAGAAGGTACAGTATTTCATTTCATCCTTCAAAACCAGTCTCATAGCACACTACTGAAAGATAGCATATCTATCATAATCAACCAACACGCGAGCGCAGCCGCGGGTTTAAGCTAGTAACAAATATAATAATCTTTTTCTGTGAAGATACAATGAACCCGCAGTTGTTGTTTTGTTTTATGACGCTTGTTTTTGTTGGAAATTCCGAGACTTGAAACAACGAGACTTCCCTGTATCGAGTTCACTTTACCTATTGTCTAACTTCCCGTACTTTCCTCTTTTTAAGTAGAAAATGTCATAATGAGGAGAAAAGAATCCAATTTGGAAGTACTTTAATAAACGTAGCGTCGATCTGTCTAGACCTGTTCGTATCCATGTCATCTTCTAGGGACTCCTGATTAGGCTCACACACACTCAAGAATGCTTAGTACAGGAAGGGGATTTTGAAAAATGTATAAAACCCAGTGATTTATGGTGTAACGTATATATACAGAAAGTTTAACTTAATTACGCAAGTTTCGGTTACGGTTTCGCTTTTGGCCACAAATCATGCTTCGGTCAGACTCTCGCCTCGGCAATCACCTCCTCCTTTAAATGAAATCTTCGTCCCACCACCCATTTCTTCAATTTGGGAGACAAATAATAGTCCGAGGGAGCCATGTATGGAGAATAAAAGGGACGTGAAACGAGTTGGAATCTTATTTCTAATAATTTTGCGACCACAACTGCTGAGGTGTGTACTGGTGAATTATGGAAAGGCCATTTTTATGGTCCAGTCACCGGCGTTTTCCTTGAGCTCGGTTTTTCAAACGGTCCAATAACGATGAATAAAATGCACCTGTAATAGTTCTACCTTATTCCAGATAGTCGATGAGGATTATCTCTTGCGAATCCCGAAAGACAGTCCCCATAACCTCTCTGGCCGAAGGACGGTCTTCGCCTTTTTTGGTGCAGATTCTTCCTTGGTAACCCATTGTTTAGATTGTTATTTGTTCTCAGGAGTATAGTAATGTATCCATGATGCATCCACAGTGACGAAACGACACTTTAAGTCCTGCGGATTCTTCCTGAAGAGCTGCAAATCTCGCTTGCAACCCTTCAAACGATTCCGTTTTTTGTCAAGCGTGAGCAATCGCGGCGCCCATCTTGCGGATAGCTTTCTCAGGTCCAAACATTGATGCAAAATATTATGTACCCATTCATTCGAGATGCCCACAGCACTAGCAATTTCACGTATGTTAACTCTTCTGTCATACATCACCATAACAGGGATTTTTTTCAATGATTTCTGGAGTCGTAACTTCCACAGGGCGTCCAAAACGTTCAGCGTCACTTGTTCTTATATGGCCACTCCGAAATTTTGAAACCACTTTTAATCTGTTCTAATGGAAGTTGCAGTGTCACCATAATGTATATCAAGCTTCTCTTCAGTTTCCTGAAGCGTTTTTCCTTTCATAAAGTAATGTTTAATCACCACACGAAATTATTTTTCGTCGATTCTTTGACAATCTTTCGATTTCCTTGATTCACTCGAATGCCAAACACAAAGACATAGACGTATATGGCTGAAACTTGGTGTGCGTTCTTTCCAAAGATGTTACTAACTAAACATAACCGCGATACGCGCTGGTGTTGTCACCTCTAGGAATTTGAACGGTCTTCAAACGCCCCTCGTATGTCGATGGGCAATTGTCAGATCGTTACATTTATTCTTATGTCATTTTTCATGGTGTGTTTACTAAGTCTTTATATTTATTATAGAAATAAAGGTATATAATATTGATGTAGTCGCTTTAAATGTTGGTAAATAACTAATTAAATAACAATTTATGACAAGATGTTGAATAGGTGATTCTATCCCACTAAGTAAAATAACTGACTTGGTTTCAAATGTTCCCTTGTTTGTAATTGTAAGTGCTTCACCTCCAGCCTCCTGCCCATCTCCTACAATATACTGACGACACTGCCGCCCTCGCTTTAACTTCACCGTGCCTTATTGTCTTAACTGACTACGTATGTTTTATTCATCTGTCAACGCTGTATTTTCCTCAAAATTTGTCGTTGTATCTATATTTTAAATGTCGATTGTTCAACTCCATTTCATGTTTAAAGTCCTCATGTTCATTTCTCTCGGCTGATGAGCTGCACTTAATGCTGCTGCCAGCCTACTGGCATGTATATGTTCAGTGTGATATAACAATAAAGAAAAAATAAATAAATATCAGGCATCTCCACCAGTTGTTTTAATCATCATCATCATCGACATTTCAGTGTTTTGAAAGACTTCAAAGTTTTACTACATTTTATGTTTCTCCAATTACAATATACATGTTTTATTTGTTATTTATCTCAAACTTTTAATCGCCTTTTATATTTTAACTGCTCTTCCATATCATGTTTTAAATTCTTTATGCTGAAGAGCGCTGACAGCCCCAGTTACATGATCCACTTTCTTGCGAAAATCGACAACTCGAAGTGTGGACGGCTTCTCTGCCGTAGTGTAAATCAGGAACCAACCACGGCACGGGTGCGACTTTGACGTCAATAATCTTTCGATTGTACCTAGTGTGGAGTTCTAAATTTTCGAGTGCGGTGAACACTGCGCATGCGCAGAAGCAGCGGCTGCATTGCCCAGCAGAAGACGCGAGTTACTGTTTTGTACACAACGAAGGAACGTCTAAATAGTATAGTACGGAATAAAAATCTAGTGAGCCATCACTGGCGTTTTAACTTCACGTTTTCCATCAAAATAAAACAGAGCATGTTGATTGTGGATTACATTTCTTTTTTTTTTATAAACGGAGTAGACGAAAGAAAGCGTTACGGCTCTTATTTCGGCTTATATTGAAGAGAGAGACCTCCTAGAAACAGAACATCATTTATATCACAATAAGGTAATTTTAACCACCTCTAGTATTATTTGTGATATTTGTGTGTTACGGTGACTGCAGATACTCATTGAAAACATATATTTTCTAGAAGGCACAGAATGAATGCTCAAATTAGTGACAAAGGAAGTATCAGTACCTTGCCTAAAAGTTACAGCTGAAGATTGTAAAACTAAATTTGGCACTCTCGGTTACATTACGGAAAGGAGTTCAAAGAATTCCCCAGAGCAAAACAGTGGGTGTTGTGCATCCAGACGCTTCTCTTCCTGCCTCTGCGCTCTTTCTTTTTGCCTTCCTGTAAAGCGGCGGCGATTACTACCGTTGTTGCAGCCAATACCACAAGAATTTCATCCATTTCGTTGTGTTGGATAAAAGGTTGTGACTAAAACGAAAATCAGCTCACGAAGTATTACGACGACAGCGCAAAGACCGCACAGCAGACAGCACACGCACAAATTTCGAAGCTATCATGTAAACACAAACGATCACGTAAAACAAATGAAACTCGGAACCACCAGGGGCGCTGCAGTCGACACATTCGATTCGAGTAGTCAACCGAGAAAAGAAGTCACTCGTGTAAAACGCTTAGCCTTTAGCCGGCTAGGGTGGCATACAGTGGGGAGCGATGAAGTCACACTGCCCTGGGACGAGTTCCGATAGATCAACGTTCACGTTGCGCTGCGGTTATCTTCAGCTGTCGCGCTAGTCTTTAGCAGCTCACGGTATATAATTGCATATGACCGGAAGTAAAGGTACTTCTGTTAGTGTACAGTCTGGGATGTCAGCAATCACAAACGGAACTGTTTTGAACGAAAAAGCTTACGTAACCAAAAATCTACGGAATAGCTATTAAAAAAAAGCTATTTCTAGTTGAGATAAAATAAACTGATGATACGTTAGGTGTGAAAGCTTGTATAATAAACTTGTAAGCAACACAGCGTGGCCACGCTATGTACAGTGCTGGATTCGCTTCAGCTTGTTACCTGTTTTGATTTGGGAAGTTTTTGGGACACATAGAACACGTAAGAGTAAGATAGCCGTGGTGCAGTAGCCGAGCGGTCTAAAGCGTTTAGCTGCAGAGCGCGCGGTTGCTCGCCGTCGCAGGTTCGAGTCCTCCCTGTGGCATGGGTGTGTGTGTTTGTCCTTAGGTTACTTTACCTTAGTTTAAGTAGTTTGTAAGCTAGGGACTGATGACCTCGCAGTTTGGTCCGATAGATATACAAACATTTGAACATTTGAATTTGAAAAAGATAATCATAGTATAGTACAAAATTTCTTAATAAGAAATAATTCGCAGAATCAACAAATTCAATACTTGTGTTGTGCTCTGATTTAGCTATATTTAAGTGATGTCACCTTCAGTCAGAATTTTTAAATCAGAGTCCTACGTGGCGTTTCTCATTCATAGCCTCTAACAACTGGCGATGATTTCCCTCCGCAGATAAGTCTGTATTCGCTCGTGCAAGTGTAAGCCGCTTCAAAGGTGTCCGCACGGGCGTGCATGCCCGCCTTTTTTCTCATGTAATTACGCAATACCGCAGGAATGGTATACAACTCGAATTCCTATAGACGTATTCTTGTTAATTATGTACAGCATCTACATTGTTGACATTATTTCGAAATATAAACTGTCTGCAGTAATCGTAGAATACATTTGTAACATGCATTACTGTGAAATATTATTAAACTAGGTTTTATCTTGCTACTCATACCCTAAAAAATACAATTACGGCAGATATCTGATAAATGAAGCATTATTAGATACACGTTTAGATGCACGATTTAACTCAAAGAATCACTCATAAATTCCCTGAAGATTCGTTCTCCAAGACAAAATGTAAGGAATATAATGAGTGCCGTACTGGAGGGAACACAGGTGGTCGTCGCCTCCCACTTTTTTGCAATGGGTACCCTGTCTCTTACTACTTTGCGTGCGGGATATCCTCTTTCATTATCTCTCTCAGTGCGTTGTGTGACCTCACTCCAGGCTGAGGATTCTCATTTCAATAGCTGTTCGAATGACATTATTAGAGAAATCAACTGTAAGGCAAGTGTTTTAGAGATTGCAGAAGGCAGTATCCAGGCCCAAGTTCGTGAGCAACATTACAAAGTTTTTGAAGGGATTAGTATTCTCCTACAGTACCTACAAACGGACAGTGTTGATAAGTGAAATGTTCGTAAAGCTGTAGAACTAAACTGTTATGGTCACCAGTCAATTACTACTTAAATTAACTTCCACTAAGGACAGCACACACACACACACACACACACACACACACATGCTTGAGGGAGGACTTGAACCTCCGGCGGGAACAGCCGCCCACTCGTTAGCATGACGCCTTATAATACGCGGACACGACAGTGTTAATATTCCCTCAACTATACGGCAATTTCGCGGTCATTAACAGTCATTGACCAACGGAAGGAAATGCTAACTAGGGACACCTTTGACCTCTAATGCTCAAACCCGCACGAATGCACAGTTAGTATAACAAGTAATCATCAACAAAACAGTGGTGTGCGTCATTTCCATGCAAAACGACGCACTTGTTTGCATAGTGTAGTTACACTAACCAGTCTTCCATTTGCGTGAGTGGTATAGCTGCAGTACATATTTGTCTCTTGGAGTTCTCCAAGGCAAAATGTAAGGAATATAATAATATAATATATAATATAATAATATAATAATAAGCAAGCGAGTTACTGTATAAATTGTGTACAGTGCAGTGATATCATGAAGACAAGTAATCCTACGCATGTAGGACCAACTTATGACGTGCTGAATATCGAAATGACATCGGGACTGAAGATATGGTCTTCTCGGATATATTAAATAACATAATCATTCTGAAATAAAATGTCGTGGACGTTAAGCTGGATTAGAAGGATATGGAGAACCAGGGTATGGTATTTACATGCCAACATCAATTAGTGTGGCTTTTGTTATTGGACTGCGTGAATGCGGAAGTGAATTGGAATGTGATAACGTGGCTTTAGTGAGGTGTGCACATTGTTCTCTCCCACTTTGTTTTAACCACTTCATCGTAATCCCGCATCTGACCATTGAGTCCTAGTAAAGCACTTCTAGGTGTGTGCTACTGCAGTATATGTATGTTTTGCGCTATTATAAGTACTTCAAGCAAAGAGTTTCTGGCGCTGCTGATTAAATATGTAATGATTAAATGACGCCATTAAATTGCATATAATATCCTTCCTATTGTATTGATATCTTGTTATGTTGTTTCTCTATGTTAAAATGTTATTTGACATACAATGCAATTTTTTGTTTCGAAATGTTGCACACTACTGTCCGTTTTATGACAGCCTGTTATTCCAAGCATGGTTTCGTTCGCGCGTTCGAGGTCAAAGATGTCCATTGTAAGTATCGCCCTTCTGACTGTACTCTGCAACCGTTTCCGATCTGCCCTGTGTTAGGTGAATAATCTGTACGGCTACACGGAATCCAGGCAACGAGGGACAAGCAGTTATATAGATGCGGATGTGAGCTCATTTACAGTCTTCGAGAGCGCTGAGGGCAAGGAGGCTGGCCGTGACAGCGTCGCGCTGCCTGGCGTTTCATTCACCGCACCCGCCAAGGCTGCTCTTATCACTGCACGCGGATACGACCGCAGCCGACGCGCGACTCGGCCGTTCAGACGAAGGACAGCTGCAGGGGGAGAGGGGAGGGGAAGATCAATAAACTCATTGCGCGCCACGAGAGCCGACGCCGACTAAGGTTACGGCCCCAAGAGCGTTATCCTACGGGCGTTTCTGCCAGACTATACGTAACACGCGGAGCTCAGGATGTGGTGGCCACACGGCCGCCTATCTCGTGCGGCATAAAGCCCTGCCAAATTCCATTAGTAGTGCGTCGTGCAAGCTGTGGCAGCGCTTGATGTATTGATCGCCATAACAGACAGCAATTTTTGTTTCAGATTCATAGACGTAGGTGCATTTTGTCTTCAAGTGGCCTCCTATTTATTAAAATAAACAGAACTGGGTAAACAATGTTACAATCAGACTTTGAATTTATCAGAAGGTGCACACTTGGAAATTATCCTAGTGGACTAAAAATCGTTGATGTGTTTGTGGCTGATGAGGTTTTTGCAATAAATGATTATTTAAGGAGACCATACCCACGGGAGCATTGCAAATAAACGAATACTATTTAACTGTTTAATGTCCACGACTCAATGTTATGTAGAGTGTGCATTTGGCATTTTATCTAATAAGTCTAGATGTTTACACTACCTAATCGATGTTAAAGGGGATGACTCGTATACCTTACCACACCCCTATTGCGCACTTCCGAACTCATTGAAACACGTCCACTGAATGTGTGGTCGTGTTCCATTTTGAGCTATTAATAACTCTAAAGTGTTTCTCCACCATTAATATTGCTAATTTGTACATCAATTATTTTATTCCTTAATTACTGATCAATGCCCCATGTATATGTATGTTGCTACTCGTGTGAATGAACTTGTGTGTTCGTATTAATGTGGCTGAATTTAGAAAACCAGAAGTAGTATAAATAGGGAATATTTACTCTAAAATGTCTTACTTCTTTGTAAATTTTAGCTAGAACCTACGTTTTTTTTTTTTTTTTTTTTTTTTTTTTTTTTTTTTTTTTTTTTCCATGATCCTCATTGAATGAGAAGCCTTGAACAAGGCCATCTAATCACGTGTTTGTGTGTCTTTGTGTCTTGAGCTATGTCTTTTACAGGCAGATTGTGATTTGAATATTTGATTTAATCAGGTGTTAAAACTTTTATCCATTATGTTTCTCAACATGCGACTGTATTATGAAATAGGTTTCAGAAATTACTGCAACCAGTCGCCTTTTTTCTTCTCAATGAAGATTTATTAAATCATGACTGCTTTCTAGCTTCCTAGCAGCTCATCATCAGATGGTATATATACAGATGTTTAAGTAATAATAAAATCAATACTCCTAGTACTAACGTAAATATCATTCTGAAATCATATTTTATACATATATTAACTTTGTAATACAACCTTTGTTCTTACTTTATCTAAATTGGCATTATATTTACATCCTATAATAAGATAAGCTTTTGTCAGTCTTTGGTTTCACATAACAGCTACAGCTACAGCCCCAAAGATCAGATCACAACCCAAGATTCACAGAAGTGGGCACCCAATACGCCTGATAGTGAACGCAATAAATAGTCCTGGCTACAAACTAACCAAAAAACTACAGGAATTAATCAAGAAATATTACACATTCCCAACCAACTACACCATAGAATTGATTGACAGCATCAGAAACATCAACATACCCAGTTCAGAAAGGTTTACATCCCTTGATATAGTGATCCTGTACACCAACATTCCTATAATAGACAGACTCCGAATAATAAAATACAACCTAACGCATCATAAAAAACTAAGTAACATTGAAATCTATGAATTAATGGATATGCTTGAGTTAGTACTATCACACAATTACTTTTGCTTCAGCAACAAAATATATGTTCAGCATGATGTTATGGCAATGGGGAGCGGCCTTCTTGCTGATATCTACATTAATGATTTTGAAAACAAATTCTTTAAAGAAAACCCAATTGAAAAAGATAAAATCATTTATTATAAAAGGTATGTTGATGACACCTTGTTGCTATATAATGGAGCAACCAATGATATTGAAGAGTTAGCTGAAAAACTAAACAAAGTTCATCCCAAAACAAAATTTACAGTGGAACATGAAACACAATCTGGGATCAACTTTCTTGACCTATACATAACATATCAAGACAAGAAACATAAATTTCAAATATACAGGAAACCTACCACATCAGATGTCACAATAAATAATACATCATGCCACCCAAATCAGCATAAATTAGCCATCTATAAATCAGCACTTAACCGAATACATAAAATTCAGCCGAATACCACTCCTAAAACTAAAGAAATAAATATTCTAAAAACCATAGCATTGAACAATGCTTATGACCCAACCATTGTAGATAAACTGGATGATAAAATTAAATCCAATCAAACAGCAACAACAAACCAATCCTCAGAAGAAACCAAATTTAATTGTATGCCATTTCTCGGCAACTTCTGATACAAACTAGCTAAGCTGTTTACACCACACAAGATCAAAGTAAGCTTCCACACTAAAAACCACATAAAAGGCAAAATAGTTCATAACACTAAAAGAACCACCACACCCTTTCACAAATCCGGTATTATAAATTAACATGTGATAGCTGCTCCTGCTACTACATAGGACAAACAGGAAGAAGTTTTAATATCCGATACAAGGAACATACAGATGCAAAATTTTCTTTTGCTACCCACCTTGCAGAAAACAAACATTCCATTACAAGCATACATACCAACCTCCATATACTACACTCTGAAGATAGGGGACTAAAAATGGTCCTCCTTGAACAATTAGAGATTTTCACCCATAAACATAATTCACCACACACGTTTCTAAATGAACAGACAGAATTAGCAAACCCCTCATTCTTCCAGAATTTTGAAGACTCTTTAAAATTGAAGAATTAGACAATTATTCCCAACCCACCTGCCACACACACACACACACACACACACACACACACAGGGAGAGAGAGAGAGAGAGAGAGAGAGAGAGAGAGAGAGAGAGAGAATTCAAATGTCTTATATGCCACCTCAAACAACATGTGACGCTTGTGAACAAATGTTAAAGTAATCATAAAATCAATACTCCTAGTATCAACGTAAATATCATTCTGAAATCATATTTTATACATATATTAACTTTGCAATGCAACCTTTGATCTTATTTAATCTAAATTAGCATTATATTTATATCCTATAATAAGATAAGCTATTGTCAGTCTTAGCCTGTGATGTAAACATACTGTTTGGATTGTTTACAAGTTGAAATACGTTGTAGTGGTTGTGCTGTGGTAATGTGTGTGCAATGTTCTTTTTAATTTTACCACTTGAAAATCTTAGGAGTTGCTGTGGTGTGCTGATGGAAGGGCAGTGTTGTGAAATGTTACCCAAAAGTGGAACACACAGGGACATAAGAAATGTTAAACTCCTAACTGGAAGTAACATCTTGAAGACGAACTTATATTGTAATTAATCAGTGTAACATACCTCAATTATTGTTTAGTTTTCTCGTTTTCTGCCCGGCCACAGATAAAAATGTAATTTGCACTAAATGTATATATACCATCTGATAATGAGCTGCTAGGCAGCTTGAAACCGGTCATGGTTTAATAAATCTTCATTGAGAAGAAAAAAGGCGACTGGTTGCAGTAATATATATATATATATATATATATATATATATATATATATATATATATATATAGTTTTCATAGTAGATTACAACAGCGTGACCTTGGCCTGCTGTCAAGTCAATTTATTTGATTTTATGCAATGTCACCATGCTGCGTCATGCTGCTTCTACAATCCGCTTTTCGCCAAAGCTTTTCCACGAGCGCCTCCTTGTGTGTGCGACTGGGAGTTTCTCTGATGATCATCTGGCCACAACGTCGAACTGACCAAATTAGCTTTGTTTAAGTCCCTGTGATGGCACTAAGAAATTTCTTAAACATTTTTGAAATGTTATAACTTTTGCATTGATAGTATTGGGTCACGTTTTGTAAAGCCTATGGCCCCAAGTAGTCTACTTTATTTAAGGTTTTGTAATTTACTGTAATGTTCTCAATTACTTTTTTTATAAATTAACTATGAAATTTCATACTTCTTAGTTGTTGTGAAAGGATGGGTAGCACCCCACAAACAATTTTAGTGAGTGCTAAGCTGTACCAGCACTGGACAACGAAATATGTTATGACGAATTGATTCTAAGTGCCAAGGAAGGAATTCGTCCACACTGCTGCAAGAAGCGCCGGCGTTCCTCGTCACCCGCCCGTGTTGGCGCGAGAACCGTGTCGTCAAGGAATCCCACCTACTACATTATGGGGTAATGCCACCGAGTCACGCCGGGCAGACTGCGGGTAGCCGATGGCGCTGGGGGAGTGGGCAGCACAGGGGTTATATTCCAAGTGGCTGATATCACACAAGCCACGAGCCAGCGGACACCGGTCCCGCCCCACCGTCGTGGCTCCTGTCCCTGCCGAAGAGGGCGCCTCGCTACGCGTATTCCGACAGCAGAGGGAGCAGATGACGTGCGCCCACCTGATGCAGCCAGCAGCTACAAGTGGGCCACTGTAGGAGGCGAGGTCGGCGCGGGTCCGGCATCTCATAAATCCAATGCCACAAAGGTGTGGCACTACCTCTTGTGATCTCTCGCCATTGAGGGTGTTCACATAATTCCTCTTCCTCTGAGTCTAATGCAAGATGATGACTGATCCAACCAATGGCGCTGAGTCACTGAGGAAGAGACGTCGGCGAGGCAAGATGCAACTGGATCTGGGAAAAAGGGACAATCAACTACGACCATGAACATTGAACGACAATTTGGCAGTAATAAAGTGTTAAATAAGTGCAGGTTGTACTTGCCACCCCATTATCCTAAAGAGTTCTTCCTTCGGTGCCCCTTTGTTTTTATCGGAGTGTGTGGCGAAACTTTAATCATATATTTTGTTACAAGATAGTGAACACTTACCGTAGTGGATCGAACTTGATTTTTTAAGACACTCCCAGGAATGAAAAGTTCATTATGCATGTCTTTCTTAGGCTTCAAAAATTCTTTTATAAATTGTATAATTCTGTAAATTATTGTTTATGCATCTATTTTTATTCTCCAATATAGGTGACCACCCACTTTTTGCACCACCTTCTTTACTATCTTTAACTTTTGTTTAAACAGATTAAAATGTTTGCATATGTTATTGTTAGTGTTGAAACGATAGTTAATTTATCATTTTGTTTGTTTGTTAAAAAAGGATGCCCATGGTTGTCCACAATGCCAAAAGTAGATAAGGCTATTGATTTCTTTTTTGTGCATAATTTTAATCTGGATCCAATCCAGTATAACAGAATTGGTCACAGACTCTTTATCGCCCCTAAACAGAGGGTGATGAAACACGTCCACTGAATGTGTGGTCGTGTTCCATTTTGAGTTATTCGTGATTCTAAAGTGTTTCTCCACCGTTAATTTTGTGTATTTGTTCACCGATAATTTTATTCCTTTATTAATGATCAATGTCCCATGTATATATATGTTTCAAGCTGTGTGATTGAACATGTGTGTTCGTATGAATGTAGAAGCTTGCTTTTAATATTGATTGACTGCCGCGCAATTGATTACAGTCGCCGCTTCCCGCTTTAGGCCTCGTTTACTTCAGTTAAGAACACATGGCTTCGTATGTCGTCTGCACTGCCGTCTGCTGGGCAGTCAGACACCCTTTCTTAGCAAGAATGGTCAGACTTGTCATGTCGAAATCTGTATTGCTATTTCAACCACTGTTAAGATCTGCAGAATGTGCTGGCCACGGCAGCAGTCGAATATTTTCATTATCCAGAAGGGCCCATACAGTACCAGCAACATGCGGTCGTGCGTTATCCTGCTGAAATGGAGGGTTTCACAGGTATCGAATGAAGGGTAGAGCCACAGGTCGTAACACATCTGAAATGTAACGGCCACTGTTCAAAGTGCCATCGATGTGAACAAGAGGTGACAGAGACGTGTAACCAATGGCACCCCATACCATCACGCCGGGTGATGCGCCAGTATGGCGATGACGAATAAACGGTTCCAATGTGCGTTCACCACGATGTCACCAAACACGGATGCGACCATAATGATGCTGTAAACGGAACCTGGATTCATTCGAAAACATGAAGTTTTGCCCTTTGTGCACTCAGGTTCGTCGTTGCATACACCATCGCAGGCGGTCCTGTCTGTGACACAGCGTCAAGGATAACCGCAACCACGGTCTCCGAGCTGATAGTCCATGCTGCTGCAAACGTCTTCGAACTGTTTGTGCAGATGGTTGTTGTCTTGCAAACATCCCTATATGTAGACTCAGGGATCCAGACGTGGCTGCACGATCCGTTACAGCCATGCGGATAGGATGCCTGTTATCTCGACTGCTAGTGATACCAGGCTGCTGAGATCCACACGGCGTTCCATATTATCCTCCTGAACCCACCGATTCCATATTCTGCTAACAGTCATTGGTCATTGGATCGCGACCAACGCGAGCGGCAATGTCGTGATACGATAAACCACTATCCACCTAGGCTACAATCCGACTTTTATCAAAGTCTGAAACGTGATGGTACGCATTTCTCCTCCTTACACGAGGTACCACAACAACGTTTCGCCAGGCAACACCAGTCAACTGCTGTTTGTGTATGAGAAAACGGTTAAAAACTTTCCTGATGTGAGCACGATGTAGGTGTCACCACAAGCGCCAACCTTGAGTGATTGCTATGAAAAGCTAATCATTTGCATATCACGTCATCTTCTTCCTGTCGGTTAAATTTCTCGTATGTAGCACATCTTCGTAGTGTAGCAATTTTAATGGCCAGGAGTGTATTACCCGGCAAGGCGAAGAGGTAACGCGGCAGCTGCAGGAACTAACTTCGTCACGTAACGAGGTACAGCCGGGCTACGGTTACACTAGTGCGTTTTTTCATCTGTAAGTGCGAGAATGGAAGGCGAGCGTGGAAAGTGTCTTCGTGGACAAGCGCGGCGGCTTGCGGTTAATGTAATTAAATGCGTTAATGAGCCGGTCGCGGTGGCCGAGGGGACTGCGGCACGTCAGTCACGGTCTGCACGGCCACTACGGCCGGGGGTTCGAATCCCCCTCTCGGGCATGGATATTTGTGCCGTCCTTAGTGTTAGCTAGTCGAAAAGTAGTTTGTAAGTTTAGGGGCTGATGACCCCATAGTTAAGTCCCATAAGCTTAACAAATGTTTGAATCGTTAACGACGAGAAACAGAAGTGATTGACCGTGCCGGTGCAGAAGGCGACGGAACGTGCTGCCAAAATGTTAAAGCTGAGCAAGAGAATGGTTTACAAATTACGGATAGAAGGACAAGTTGCCGAGCAAAGTAGAACTCACGTTTCTACGTCGAATAAGAAGAAACAAGAACCTAACAACAACTATGTGATCGATGATATGGATAAATGCATTATCAAGCAGCAATATCAACGGTATTACGAACAATGTAAAGAAATACCAAGTTTGCGAAAACTACACAACTTTGTGTAACGGAACTGAGTTTCAAAGCTAGCATGATTAAACCAAGGCTAGGAACGTATATTCATACTATAACATTAAGATTAATGTAGATACCGTATCATGCTTACAAGACGATCACCAGAGAAATCATGGTGCGGCTGTGGTAGGGAACAGTTAGTACAGTTGATGTGTTACATATGGCAGTGAAGCGGGTTCACAAGTAACGCAACAAATCTGACACGGCCTGTGTGCTTCATTGACACTGCGACTCCCAAATCATCAAATTACTGCAGTGTTGGTACAACGTCTTTGAAAACTAAAGTCAGTTAGTCAGGCCGTTCATCCGACCGATTTTCTTCATTTTTGCTGTACACGAAAGGTATTCGTTCGCCGATTTGTCATCAACTATCAAAATAACTCAAGTCTCTCCATACATTATTTTTATTCAAACGCGGTATCTTTGTGTCCTTGTACTGAATATTTTAATTGGTTTGTTTTACGATATCGTCGATTCTAATTAAGTCACGCAGTTCATTTTGACCTAAGAACAATAAACGGATCAAACTCTTTCATTTGTGCTTTTAAACACTTGCATGCGTGAAAATTCAACTTTTTTGTCATTCAAATAATGGTGTGAAGTATTCACACGGGTTCTCTAGTAACCATGTGAATGTGTACAAATATGTCAATAAAAGTATACGGAGTTACTAAGTGTTCATCTTAAAAGTTTGTTCGGGTTACAGATGCCCCTAGAAATGTGTAGGTGTTTGTGTGCTTTACGCAACATTAAACTCGTTGTTAGATAATGGTGTTGCATTGCAAAAATTGACAGCAATTATGTAATAACAGTAACATTGAATTGATATATTGAAAAATAATAAATAAGGTTTCAAAAACCGTACAATTTCTACTCATTTTAGTGAATATTTAGCAATATGAATTTAATAGATATTTACTAGAGGATCTGTGTGAATACTTCGCAGCGTTAGTAGAATGATAAAAAAGTTGAAAAAAAAATGGAAGTAAAGATAATGTTCACGAATAGCTTTCTTCAGAATCAACCAATTCAAGTGTTTGAAAGCATAAATGAAAGACCTTTTTAGTTAAAAAATATAAAATAAAAGGCTGCAAACTTTAATTAGAACCGAACATGTAAAACGAACCGATTAAAATATGCAAGGACATAAGGATAACACGTTTGAATAAAAATAAAGGATGGAGAGACTTAAGTTAATTCTGATACTTGATGACATATCTGCGAATGAATACCTTTCATTTAAAACAAAAATGAATGAAATACGCTGGGTAGTTTGGTCTGGCCGACTGACTTATGATCCCGTAGATTATTTTGATATTTAAGATAGGCTGTAGTCAAGGGCAGACGGCCCCTTCACGAAGTTAAGATAGCCAAAATTCAGTCTAACATGAGTGAAAATGATAAATCGTATTTATTTAATTAAATTGTTCTTTCAAGTGAACAATACTTTTGTTAACTTTAAAATTTAATTGACTGTACAATATTTGGATTGAGTTTTCTTGCGTAACAATGAATGTGGTGATGGCGGCGAGCAGAGGACGTGGCGCAGTGGAGCGCGCGTAGGCAGGCACGCTGACAGGTGGCGCTGGCCGTGGTGACAGCTGCTGCCCCAAAGCTCAGCAGGGAGGCAGCTCGCCTGTAACACTCCACTGGCAGAGACTCTCACTGATTGACGTACTGGATCGACGTTAATGGGTTCATCTTGTCCTGACCACTATCGTTAGTTACGTAAGGTATGTCTTTCACAACATTAAATTTCCATTTGTGCTCGACAACTGAGTCCCACAGCGGAGTTCGCCACATGGCCGTGGGGCTTTATGTGACCTAATTCAGACTTGGTGTATGCACCAGCTTTGGCGCTGATCCATTGATTCGCGCCAGCTGATCCGCGCCGGCGTGGCCTTGTGCGAGGCCGTGACGTCATGGCGAGTGGGGGAGGGGCCGCCTGCCGCCTCGTTGCCAGCAGCCGCGTGTTCCGCTCTGGCAGGAGGCTGGTCGCGCGTCCATCCGCCGCTGTCGCACCTGATCGCCGCCAACTGGTTGTCACTTCAACAAATGTTTCGAACAAGGTCAACACGGGTTTAGGAAATATCGTTCATGCGAAATACAACTAGCTCTTTACTCTCACGAAGTGATGAGTGCTATCGACAAGGGATCTGAAATTAATTCAGTACTTTTAGATTTCCAGGAGGCTTGTGACACAGTACCCAACAAACGGCTTTTAAACGAATTGCGTGGTTATAGTATATCGCCGCAAATTTGCGACTGGATAGGGGATTTCCTATCAGAGAGGATACAGTTTGTAGTAATCTATGATAAGGCATCGACTATAACAGAGAGGAGCCGGCCGCGGTGGCCGAGGGGACTGAAGCGCTTCAGTCGCGGTCTGTACGGCCACTACGGTCGGGGGTTGGATTCGTCCCTCGAGCATGGATATTTGTGCCGTCCTAGTTCGCTAGTTCGTAAGTATTTCATAAGTAGTTTCTAAGTTTAGGGACTGATGACCCCATAGCTAAGTCCCAAAAAAAAAAAAAAAAAAAAAAAAAAAAGGATATCGGGCGTTCCACAGTGTAGTGTTATTGGTCCTCTGCTGGCAGCCGTGATTTTGGTGTTTGGTGACCACCCATGTCACAAAACACCATACAGAAACTTCGTGTGAGTACATGTAGCCCATTTGTCTGAAGACAATTACATTAATATTGTTACGTTGACAACATGAGCAATTACTATCGAACTAGAACGCAATATGATGACCACATTGGTGGTCAGAGAAGTCAATTTACAGTAACCATTAAATTACATTATTATTCCCCACTGAACATTATTACATACTGGGGTGGGGAGAGTTGTGCTCGTACTCACGTAACTTTATTCATGGTATGCGCCCTTTGGTTGGGGAGCCGGCACCACTTCAGTGGGTGCAGCAGCACATTTACAAAATCCCCTTTTGTAACAAAATCCTATAATGATTGCACAGATTAGGAGCGTCGCAGGAGCACAGTAGTTAGTTTTTATTACCGTTCGTCGACCACAATACAGAGCTGCGCTTCCACTGTTATTTCGTTTACGTTGGATCTGACCGCGGAACAGTCCAGCACAGTTCTGTGCGGTCTCACTCTTTCCGCAGCTATTCTCTCCCTCCGTTGCCGACACTAGCGACACACGTTCGCGGCCAGGGCGGTGAACTACAGTGTACTCCTCCCGCGAGGCGGAAATGTTGGCTATGCCTGCAATAAAAGAATAAACATTTCATGGCAGTATATAGGTAGACAATAAAACATACCAGATAAGAAAATACTATGTAATAGTGGACGTAAAATAAAAGTCGCTTAACATGAAAACGTAGTAGTTACATAAACATAACGAAACAAACTTGGCAGAGAGAAAAAGAACTAAAATAAGAACAAAAACAAAACACAGCAGAACAAAGTTGGCAGCGCTGCACTAATAGTAACAACATATCCAAAAACATTATTACTGATTTAATATATAAGTAATTGATGGGAGAAAAATTTATGTAGGCCATAGTTTAGGTACTGAATCACGATGCAGGAATTCATGAAAGCAGCATAATAATGGTTATTAGCAAGGTAATTGGGTAAAATGCTATTCTTGACAGAGACGCAGGTTATGAGAGCCTAGTAAATAATTCACTAGAATCGTTCACGTGTAGTGTGACTGCAACACCGTTTACAGCCTGCATAATTGTCCACGTCAAGTTGTTACTGGGTTAGTGGGAAAATGATTGGCACGCAGATATGTTGTGCAGAATGGGTAACGGGGCATTAGATGTGCCAAGTTTTCCTTTATTATTTATTTATTTGAACTATTGATTTGTCTTGGACAAGTCGTCAGGACATAGTGGAGGAGAGTGGAAATTCTGTCGTAATGAAAAAGGATAAGGAGAATAGTTTGATTAGCTAGATCAGGAGAGAGTGTCAAATATTAAAATATTTGGAGGGAAATAATGGCAGAAAACAATCGTGGGGTTAAACACAAACCTGTCTTGAAAGCATGGTTGAATGTAGTTGCGTTATAAAGCGAAATGTAAAGCAGGCGGCGAGCCGTAGCGTGAGGAAAAGCCGACAGCTTATTTAGCTCGAGGTGTGCGGTACTAGCGCAGCGATGCGGGATTGTTGACGAGTGGAGAACGGCTTCCTCAAGCGAGGAAGAAGTTACGTGGCAAAGATGTGGCCGGTTGGTGCGGTACGGGAGTCCTTGTTGGAAACTGAAAAAGGTATTGACGGTGTGGAGGGAAGAATAGTGTTGTCATAATAATGATAACGGAGAAACACATACAGAGTCGTAATTCCAGGTAGTACTGGAAACCAAATTACGTGACAGAAAAATATGTTAATTTGAATATGAACGTAGATGAAGTAAGAGCAACGAGACAGTGATGGAAAATCCATTGTATTGCGCATGTCAGGAAAGCGGTTATGTGCAGTGGCCACTACCACAGGAAACGGTATAGAAACGTAAAAGGGAATAAATAGCTGTTGACAACGACGTAGTACTGCGCGAATACGCATAAAATACGTTTGTAAAAGACGGAAGGAAGACGAAAATATACTATCTGAATTGTAGAACAAATAACTGCGTTACAGTCAACAAGTCAAAATAGAAAGATCAGTCTTAAGATGTATTAGTGGGAATGCATAGAAATATAATATCTTAGTATAATTAATGGGCCGACCGCGGTGGCCGAGCGGTGTGCGGCGCGCCAGTCACATTCTGCACGGCCACTACGGTCGGGGGTTCGTATCCCGCCTCGGGCATGAATATTTGTGCCGTCCTTAGTATTGGCTAGTTCGTAAGTAGTTTAGTGACTGATGACCCCGTAGTTGAGTCCCATAAGCTCTACAAACAATTGAATAATATATGGTGGGAGCGGTATAAAAAGGTCGAACAGCACCTAGAAAATAAAGACACTATTGCGATTATTCAGATGGGAAATCTATGGCTCATATGGTACCGCTGGAAAGGATAGCTAGAATCGATTGTGGAAGGTAGAAACATGTTGTGAGGTAAGACATCAGGTGTAATGTTGGCTGAAGAAGGGTACAAACGTGTAGTTGCAGCTGACTTTCTCACGCAAGCCCGCGTCCGATAGTATACCGGCCATACATAATCAACATGTTTCCACGCGCGCTATGGAATGCATGAAGACACTGTCGGTCTGCATACCCGGAACAGGGTTCCAACTATGGAGTCTAGAGAGCAGTTAAAATTCGGTGGTAGGCAACACAGTAAATGGCATAGCGATGAACAGTTGGTGACGAAGGAATAGCAACGAATGAATTATGGAAAGGTACCATTCCAAATGTATATAGGTTCCGCATGAATGGCAAACGTGTAATGAACAATGGTGACAGGTCTAAAAGAAGTGAAGTTAATAGTTGGGTGTTTTTACCGGCCCCCCAGTGCTGCTGTAGCAGTTTTAGAATCATTCAAGGAAAGTCTACACCAGGTAGTGCATAGGTATCCGGGCCACGTAATATTAGTCGGAGGTGACTTCAACCTTAAGAGTATAGATTGGGACCTCGCTAGTTACATTTCAGGCGGTACAGACAAGCAGTCTTGCGAGCTACTTTTGGACACATTCTCCGAAAACTGTCTTGAGCAGTTAAACCGGCAACCCACGCGCAATGGAAATATTCTAGACCTTATAGCCAAAAACAGGCCTGACCTTATTAACGATGTCTGTGTAGAGACAGGTTTTAGTGATCATGATATCGTCGTAGCGTCGATGGTGACCAAATTTCATAAACCAATCAAGAAGGCTAGGAGCGTGTTTTTGTTGGGAAGAGCCGATAAGCAAATGTTACGATCGCACGTAGAAAATGAATGGGCATCGTTTAATTCTGGGACTATGGATGTAGAGGAATTGTGGACTAAATTTAAGTGCATTGTTAATAAAGGGTTAGAGAAATACGTGTCAGTAAAGACGATTAAGGATGGAAAAGATCCACCGTGGTATAATAATAATGTTAGAAAGCTGCTGAGAAAGCAAAGGTTGTTGCACTCTCGATTCAAAAAAGAACGCGCAAATGATGACAGGCAAACGTTAGTAGAGATTCGTGCGTCTACAAAAAGATCGATGCGTGAAGCATACAATAATTATCACAGCCATACCTTAGCAAAAGATCTTTCCGAGAACCCGAAAAAATTCTGGTCCTATATAAAATCGATAAGCAGGTCAAAGCCAACTGTCCAGTCACTAGTTGATCATTCCGGTGCAGTAATAGAAGAAAGCAAACGGAAAGCTGAAGTTCTAAATTTAACCTTTAAGAAATCTTTCACGCAGGAGGACCGCACAAATATACCATCATTTTATCAACGTACTAATTCCGAAATGGGGGACATAGCAATAGGTATTTCCGATGTAGAGAAGCAGCTGAGAGAGCTAAATACGAAAAAGTCTGCTGGTCCGGATGGAATACCAGTTCGGTTTTACAAAGACTATTCTGCGGCATTGGCCCCCTACTTAGATTGCATTTATAGCGAATCTTTAATTCAGCGCAAAGTTCCTAATGATTGGAAAAAAGCGCAGGTGACTCCCGTGTATAAGAAAGGAAAGAGAACTGACCCACAGAATTACAGGCCAATATCGTTGACATCGGTTTCATGTAGAACTTTGGAGCATATTCTCAGTTCGCATATAGTAAATTTCCTTGAAACGGAAAAGCTTCTTTCCATGAATCAGCACGGGTTTAGGAAACACCGTTCATGTGAATCTCAGCTTGCCCTTTTCTCACATGACATCTTGCGAGCCATGGACGAAGGGCAAGAGGCGGATTGTGTTTTTCTCGACTTCAAAAAGGCGTTCGACGCGGTGCCACACCGCAGACTTCTAACGAAGATACGAGCTTATGGAATAGGATCACAGATTTGTGACTGGCTGGAAGACTTCCTAAGTAATAGAACGCAGTATGTTGTTCTCGACGGCGAGTGTTCATCAGAGACGAGTGTATCGTCAGGCGTGCCCCAGGGGAGTGTGATAGGACCGCTATTATTTTCTATCTATATAAATGATCTGATGGACAGAGTAAGTTGTAATTTGCGGCTGTTTGCTGATGATGCTGTGGTGTATGGAAGGGTGTCGTGAACTTCTTGATGCTGTCGCGTCGTTCAAATATCTAGGCGTAACATTGCAGAGCGATATGAAATGGAACGAGCATGTAAGGACAGTTGTGAGTAAGGCAGACAGCCGACTTCGGTTTATTGGCAGAATTTTGGGAAGATGTACTTCACCTGTAAAGGAGACCGCGTATAAAACGCTTGTACGACCACGTCTTAAGTATTGCTCAAGTATTTGGGACCCGCAGCAGATCGGTTTGAAAGAAGACATAGAGGCGGTTCAGAGGCGAGCAGCTAGATTTGTTACCGGTAGGTTCGACCAATGCGCGAGTGTCACGGAAATGCTCAGGCAACTCAATTGGGGATCGCTGGAAGAAAGACGACGTTCTTTTCGTGAATTTCTGTTAAGTAAATTTAGAGGGCCGGAATTTGAAGCTGAGTGTAGTACGATCTTGCTGCCGCCTACTTACATTTCGCGTAAAGATCACAAAGACAAGATAAGAGAAATTAGGGCTCGTACGGAGGCATATAGGCATTCTTTCTTTCCTCGTTCAATTTGGGAGTGGAATAGTAAAGGAAATGCCTAGTAGTGGTACAGTGTACCCTCCGCCACGCACCTTACGGTGAATTGCGGAGTATGTATGTAGATGTAGATGTAGAAGGCAGGGAGTATTGACGGGATACTGGTACGCTGTGGCCAGATAAGTAAAGTAAGTGAAATACGTGCAGAAGCAAGAAGAGATACTCCATCTTAAGGGATGAGCGTGCTGTGTGTGACGTCACGAGACTCAGCTGGCAGCAAGGACATGCGTACAACGCAACCGTCGGTCAGCTGGTGTGAAGTTGCGCGTGAGGAGCAGAAAGGCGATGGAGGGGAGGAAACACTTGCGGCTTCATGTCTAGCGCGCTACAGCACGGACCATCACGCAGTCTTTAAACGTGCCAGCCGCGGTGGCCGAGGGAACTGAGGCGCTCCAGTCACGGTCTGCACGGCCACTACGGTCGAGGGTTCGAATCCCCCCTCCGCCATGGGTATTTGTGCCGTCCTTAGCTAGTTTGTAAGTTTAGGGAGTGATGACCCCGTAGTTAAGTCCCATAAGCTATACAAACATTTGAACATTTTTTAGTCTTTAAACGTCGCGCCGCTAGCAGCGGCTCGCCGCTGGCTCATCCATCTGCCAGTAAGCTGTGTGAATGAAAGAAAGAGAACATGGTCCAGAGAATATCCTCAGAGCAAACGAATGTCTCTGAGTAAGTTCTCAATTTCGTATGAATAAAAACATCGAATCATATGCTCGAAGGAGGAAGTTCATTCTCGCTAGTTCCCCTTTTTCTTGAGTAGGTTATCTGTGAGTCATGTCCGCCACAGATAAGTTGTTCAATCGTGTATTTCTCTAAACTAGCCCAATCAGGTTTTCAGATAATGAGTTGTCTTAAAGAAATAGAAGTAGACTATAC
This sequence comes from Locusta migratoria, assembly GCA_026315105.1. Taxonomy (NCBI): domain Eukaryota; kingdom Metazoa; phylum Arthropoda; class Insecta; order Orthoptera; family Acrididae; genus Locusta; species Locusta migratoria. The sequence continues at coordinate 560,071,655 of CM048755.1, read as the reverse complement.
GATATTCACTTGTAACAAAAAACAGTAGTTGTATCTTACTCATGTAAATAACCTTAGGCAATCCACTTTAGATTACAGATGCTTCTATTTCGTTAATACACAGTATCTTGTAAAATGTTATACTTGAAAACATAAACTGTACATTACGAACTGATGTTTTCCTGTAACTTCCCTTCGACGTTGAGAGTTCCTTGTGGTTTGGTTGAACCAGTGACTCCCAGATAGCACTGGGTTGAGCCTCTTGCCGCTGAGGGGCAGAGCTAGAGTCCGGTAGGTGGTGAATAAGCGGATGATTATCGCTGGATTTAAGGTCATGTGCCTCCAAGCGGCACGCAACTGTAAGGCGCGCGGCACGCCGAAGGGTGAAGGGGAGAGATGGGGAGGTGGGTGGTGGCACAGAGTAACTATATAGAGAAGAAACACCCCCTCCCCCCAAACCACTGTCTGACGCTCTGCTCGTAGTTCCGTAAGATGCTAGCAGATGTCAGGTGGTTCCCCAGCATAGTACTGGTAGACCACACTAGAGGCGCTTCTGAGGGTGCCTCTCGCACATCAGAGGGTAGCGTGGAGGGGAAGGTGAGGGGAAGGCTCATGCCACCTGCCACGAGGCCATGGCAGTTTCTGGTGCAAGGAGGTTAGAATATCTGGAGATTCACTGAAAAAGTGAAGCAAAATGCGTATTCCAGCATTTGTTTGTGCCCTAACATTGGTCGTACTGTGTAGTACAGTAATTCTAGTCGTTGAAATGTATATCATGTCTAAGTAAATATTCGGATGTGACTGACAATTTAGTGGCTTTACATAAAGAGGGCAATATTCACACAGGATTTTAAGCGAGAAATCCTTGTTTTGTGCACAAAAGCATGGCCCCCTGGCTTCAACCAATGCCTCTTCTCAGCATTGGCAACGCTACCTTCCTTTATTCTAACCTCCTTGGTCCGGTGTGGCGGCGATTGAGGGGAATTGCTGATGGGGACAGCCGCTACCTGCCTCTTGCTCTGGCCGCCGGCTGGCCAGTTTAAAGGGCTGTTTCTGATCCCAGCGCCATCATGGGACATCTTACGAACTGCTGAAACCCTCCCTTCCCACGCCCCTGCGTGCGTGGCTGGGCCCTAACGCAGGTTTCCCGTCTGTATATTATTGTCTGTGGTGGCGGCTGGCGGGCGGAAAAGAACCGGTTTGCACTGCTGCTAGGCTACGGCTTCTGGGCGATTGCGGATTCTGCGGGCAGTGGGGAGGGAGCAACGCGTGGACACAGCGGGCAGATCACCGGGCGTGGGAGGGGCCGTAGACCTGTCAGCTGTTCCATGTGGTTTCCCGTCTGTCACACAATGTAAACAAATTGCGGCTGTGTCCGTGAAAGATAGACATGCTAAAGGGCAAATGCGCATTCTAAGTGGGCTACTGCCCTCGTGTTTCCATGTATAGCTACATACTAATTTTTCCCTCGATTCTGAGGTTTTTTAATGTACTCCACAGCAAAGCTGTGGATGAAAAGAAAATCATTCACACACAAAACATAATGTAAACACTACAAGTACTTTACCAATATAAAAGTAGTAATTAGAGAAACATGTGTAGCTAACTAAAGACATTAAATGACAGGTAGAGGTAGAGGTAGGTTATCCTAATCTTGTGACCGGAAGACACATGGGTGCTGAGAACGCAACCGTATCTGGGACACTTGGCAGGCGGATTCGGCTGCTTTTTTCTTCTTTTCCGAACTTTGTTCCCTTGTGCAGGAGATACTGGAAGTGATGCGGGTCGATCTCCTACCACACGTCCATGATAAGGCTGTAGCCCAGGCATGGCGAAACACCACCCACGGGCATGGGCACCTTCGTCGACAACGTTCTCATTTAACAGATCTTAATCTGCAAAACTCCACACGTTTGGCTTTAACGCGAACAATAGTTCGAGACATATTACATACTGTAAACTCCAAACGTTAATTAACAACAAAATGTTAAATAATGACACATTAAGTATTTATTTGTTTTGTTTGGCTACACAGTTATTCTAATGAAGCTGTTTATTTTGCCATTTTCAAGCCTTTTGCAGTACATACAAAGTTTTGTACATCGTTATATAATTATTTGTGAAGTCTATATATTTACGTTTTTGATACAGTATGTGTCTTGGAGTGTTGGTTTTTTCTTTCTTTCTTCTTTTTTTAAATTTATTTTTGCTTTAGAAGATTTTTCACAGTTTTATGCTTTTTAATATTTTCAAATGTTATCTTTCGTGCACTTTAATATTTGCACTTATTAAATTTTAACAGCACAGTTCACACCATTGATAGATATCCTTAAAAATAATTTGCATTTATTTTTTTGCATGTGTTAGCTATATACAAAATGATCTTATAATTCTATACTTCAATTTTCTTTCCTGCAGTGATATAGTTTACGTTGTTTTGAGCTTGAGGTGTCGAAAATTATCCTTTCTCTTTAATTTATTCAATAAAGTTTTTTTTAAATATGTTAAACAGCTTAATGAAACTTGTTTTGTTTTTCAAGAAAGATACGTATTTCTGCTAATCACATGAATACTGCGTAATGTGATTATTTCATTAAAGAATAAAATTATTTTTTTGGCGAAGGAAAAAAGGTAGCATATATATATATATATATATATATATATATATATATATATATATATATATATATATATATATATATATATATATATATATATACTGCTAAAATCCCGATTATAAAAGTACTCTACGACATTGCCATCTCCACTTAGTAGCCTAGTTGCCTCACTGTGTTGCAAAAAATGGTTTTCTTCGTTTCCCCGTTGCAGCGTTTGGGCTATAGCCATCTCACTCCCACACATGCTGCAGGCATTGCAGTGGTGGGGGAAGTAGTGCGCCCGTCAAAACGGCTCGCACCAGAAGTGCACTAGCAGCTTATCAGAGAAACTGGGGGAAAATGCACCAAAAACCAATCTTTCTTTGTTAGTATTTTATCTGTGTTTTAACAAAAAAAATATTTCTAAAAATGAGACGCAATAGCTCTTTCATAAAAATAATTTTAAAATATCATATTTATGATACTAGTTCATTTGAGAAACATATATCTTTCAGAAGAAGCCTACGGTATATATGACGAGTGTGCATGTACAATACTAACAGAATGAAATTTGGGTTACAAAATTACTAAATTTTTCTTCTTTTGTGTCCCGACTTCGTCGCCGCTTTTGTGTCCCAGCCTCGTCGTAGGTGTCGGTGGCCGGGTGGATGAGACCGACACAGGAATATAGATAGCACGCTGGTGCAGGTACGGAGGGGAGCAGCCAGAAACTATAAACACTAGAGTAAATTAGAAAGAGATATATATTGCACAGAATGTAACAATACTTAACTTTTACATAGTACTGCAGAATGTTGATACATAGTTGTTAGAGGCCTGCCTAGTGCCGGTACGATAGCAAAGTCTTCACTGGTGCCTATCTGATTACGAAGGTCCTAACTGGTTGCTAACTCAGTCCCAAGTGACCGGTGTCTTTCCGTGGTGGCCACGAGCGGGGTTGCAGCAGAGGGCGCTCGTGGCTGTCGTCGTGAGAACGCCGCGCCGTGCGTGCATGGCGGCGCGCGGCGAAAGTAGGTGGCGCGCACTTTGTACTTATGCGACACCACATCTTCGATTAGTGTTTTGGATATTTTCTAAATATTCGCGTAGTGATTCTGCCATACATACACCAATTGTTACGTAAACAGTAAATGGTTTGCTTATTTCACCGTTCTTCGGCCACATTACAGAGCGGCGCTACCTCTGTTACTTCGTTTACGTCGGATCTGACCGCAGGACAGTCCAGCGCATAGCAGTGGTATGCGGTCTCATTCTTTCCGCAGCTATCTCTCTCGCCCCGTTGGCGACACTAGCGACCCAAGTGGCGGCCGGTGCGGTGAACAACAGTGTACTCCTTCTGCAGGGCGCAGGCGCGCCCGCATGGCGGATATGTTGGCCAAGCCTGATGTAGCCGATCAAAATGTACTATTACTATTCGATCGGGTAATTGCAGCTCAGCCTTGATGAGTGACGTCACGCGTATAATCCGATACGGTCCTTCAAAAGGTCTAACGCGATTCACAACTGTGTTTCTTAACAACACCAAATCGACTGGGCGATAGGAATGTGCGATCACATCTTTGTTGCGCCTTCGCACTTGTTTGGTAATTGCACAGATTATTTCGTTTAACCTTGTGCCAAATAATTTTTAACCGTCTGGCTAAGCCTTTTACTTCCTGGATATCAACCTCTGGAGGTAGTTTATCTAATTCAAAAGTAGAATTCGTAGAGCATCCGAATACAACTTCATATTGTGTGTACCCAGTGGATTCGTGAATTCTAGAGTTGTAGCTAGAAGTAATGTACGTTATGTATCTGTCCCAATCTGTGTGAGTCTTTTCCACATAGTAGGTTAACATTTTAGTAATAGTACGGTGTACGCGTTCTACACGACCGTTGACTTGTGAGTAAAAGGGAGTGTTCCTCTATATCTTTATTTTCATGAGTTAGCAGGCTTGTACAAAAAGCGAGGATAAACAATTCGTGCCACGATCTGTTAATATAGCTTGCGGGCTACCAAAAGGCTACACCAAATGTGTGACAAAGCTTTTCGTGACTGTTTCAGGGACATGTCGGTCAATGGCAACAAAATCAAGTAACTCGAAACTCATCAATCGTGGACAGTATATATTTCTTTCCTTGTTGGGATTTGGGCAGGGCGCCTACGATATCGATAGAGACATAATCGAAAGTTTTGGATGCCTGCGGCAGCGTTTGTAGAGGTACACGCTGGCGTTGCCGGCCGCATTGGCCGAGCGGTCTGCAGCGCTCCAGTCACAGTCAGCACGGCCGCTACGGTCGGGGGTTTGACTCCCGCCTTGGGCATGGATGTTTGTGTCGTCTTTAGTTTAAGGTAGTTCATAAGTAGTTTGTAAGTTTAGGGACTGATGACCCCGCAATTAAGTCCCTTAAGCTTAATAAACATTTGAACATTTGATCACGCATACTGTGCCCGCTGTGCGCAAGGCAGACAGGATTTAAGATACAGATATTTCATCACGCTTACGATTTTTCCACCAGTAACGCGCCGTTAAGCGGGCGTTAGTGGCATTCCTTCCATTATGACGTGCCTGTAAGGTATCATGACCACTGCCTGATTATATGCTCCTTCATCAGGGTGTGTATTACAATCCTGTTCCCATGCGGAGTTTTCTGATAGTGTATTCCGTCTTGTAACTCAAATTGAGGAAGAGTGGTATATCTTTAACAAAGTGGGTCGTTTTTCAAAGCCTCCCTTTGTTCTTCTGTCAAGACGTCATCTACCTGAATTCCTCTAATTTTGTGCCTAAGTGCGTCTGCATTCTGGTGCAAGCGGCCAGGTTTGTGGCGCACCTCAAAATCATACTCAGACAAGTGCAGCGTTCAGCGCATTAGCTTACTGCTGGGATCCTTCAAATTTAGTAGCCATTGGAGAGCCGAATTGTCACTATACACAGTAAATTTAGATCATAAAGATAGTGAAAGAAATATGTTATGCCATATAGGAGCGCAAAACACTCCTCAGTAGTGCTGTAGTTTATTTGTGCTTTGTTAAGTTGGCAGGGTACATTACCAGTTTTTGTTCCACGCCGTTCTGATCCTAACTAAGCACATATCCAAGAGCATAATTAGAAACATCACATGACAATATAAAGGGTTTAGAGATATCAGGGTAAATCAGTAAAGGTGTACATGTCAAAGTAGTTTCGATTTTCTGCATTGTAAGTAAATTAAAAGTCTCAAGACCATATGAAAGGACAATCTTTTTTTTTTAGTAATGTCGTTAAAGCATAGTTATTTACAAATTTACAATAATAATTAGCTAATGCCAAAAAAACTTTGTAGTTCCTACAAATTAGTAGGAGTAGGAAAGGTATCTACAGCTTCAGTACGCTTGGAACCGTGTTTTACTCCAGCTGTACTAATACTCTGACCTAAATAGTTAACTTGTAACTAGACAAATGAACATTTCTCAAGTTTTAAACTTAAATTAGCATTACGCAATCTGGAAAATACGCTATGTAAATGTTCTGCATTCTCTGGAATGGTCCTAGAGAAGATGATTATGTCATCTAGATAAATAAAACAAGTTGTGGGTTTCAAACCACACAACAACAAATCAGCAAATGTTTGGAAGGTAGCAGGTGTGTTGCGCAGGCCAAATGGCATTCTTAGACGTTCATAAAGGCCACTCGGAACAATAAAGGCAGTTTTGGCTCTATCTTTTGTAACAATGGGATAGCCCGGTCGAGTAGCCGAGCAGTCTAAGGCGTCTCGCTGCGGAGCGCGCGGTTGCTCGCCGTGGAGGTTCGAGTCCTTCCTGGGGCATGGGTGTGTGTGTTGTCCTTAGGTTAGTTTACCTAGGTTTAAGTAGTTTGTAAGCTACGGACTGATGACCACGCAGTTTGGTCCGATAGATTTACAAACATTTGAACATTTGAACAATGGGATATTGATGATACCCGCTAGGGTGGTAAAGATTTGTAATTACCGAGTCGATCTAGCGTCTCGTCAATTCTAGACAGTGGATAGTGGTCAGGTGTTGTAACCTTGTTGACAGCGCGCATATCTATGCCAACGATGAATTTTTCCCATTTAAGGTTTTTTTTTTTTTTTTTTTTTTTTGCTACGATGACTATAGGGTAGCACCAGGGGCATAAATAGGGTTGTATGATTCCAGCTTTGAGCTGTTGCTGTAGTCTCTTCCACAATAGGCTGCAAATGGTAAGATATGTGATAAGCTTTTCGCGCGATTGGTCTAGCGTCTCCTGTAAGTATTTCATGCTCGACTAAATCAAATGTTGAAATATTGGTGAAGCTTGTGGAACTTAACTGCAGGGTCATCAGTCCCTAAACTTACAAACTACCTATGTACTAGCTTATACTAAAGACAGCACAAACATTCATGCCCGTGGGGGGATTCGAACCCCCGAAGAGGAACGGCCTCGCGCATTGCAGCATAGCACATCAATGCGCTCGGCCGCTCCGCCGCGGCTCGATTAAATCAGTGGTTGGTAAATATTGTCTTTCCTTCGAATAACCAAGAGTAGTCTGATAATAATGAATTTAATAAATCTTTTTCAAGGTCAGGTAAATGTTGCAGTTTCTACTGAATCTCCCCCTTTAATGACTGAGAAATTGTAAAAATGGCTTTCTTATGGAAAGCGTGTAATTGCATACTTCCACATTGAGGTGCAGGTGGCAAGTCTTCCGGGACTACTAAGCGAGTTATTTGTAGCTTAATTACAGTTTGGCATAAGCCGCGTTTTGCATGCACATATAAATGGTTAAATTCATCATTCTGATACAGTTGAGCTACCATAAAAGTTGCGTCATTGCATCCTTTAACCCTGCTTGGTAGCCAAAAAATCTTCCATGTTCCTGCCGTTAAATTCATGGAATTATGTGCCTTCAGCTCTGTCACAGAAGCCTTCGAAACCGAGTAAACTGGCCACGTTTCCGCGGTTCCATGCATCAGCGCAGTGCTGTTCTGACCGAAACGGTGCACGCGTTCAGCGAATTGTACAGTGCAAAATTTGTAATCAATAATTTCTTGAAATTGACGGAGGAAATCATCTTCCAAATTTATATCAAAATCTGCATGTTTCTGGTTAATTACTTCAAGCCGGCCGTGGTGGTCGAGGGGACTAAGGCGCTCCAGTCACGGTCTGCACGGCCACTACGGTCGGGGGTTCGAATCCCCTCGGGCATGGATATTTGTGCCGTCCTAGTTGGTAAGTAGTTCATAAGTAGTTTGTAAGTTTAGGGACTGATGACCCCGTAGTTAAGTCCCATAGACTATACAAACATTTGAACATTTGAATTACTTCAATAAGAAATTTGTATTTAGCAGAATCAATTTGAAATTTAGTAACACAACTTCCTGCAGGCTTTACAACCCCAGGGCCAATACCACTAATGTTACACCGTGAGGGCTGCAATTTTTGCTTGTTACAAAGAAGTTGGAAAACTAAGCTCATCTGAGCACCCGAATCAACTAATATACGCACACACTTGCCGTTTCTGGCACTGTAAAGTACAACATTGGCCACCTCTTTCAGTCCATCATATTTGATGGGCGTCACGTATCTTAACCGGGCGGAGAGGGGCGACGGCACCCATCCACTCGACCGTTTTCCGATCACCTTCTCTGACTGCTAACGCGCCGCGTAGATTACTCCGTCCTATTGATACATTATGTCTGGCAGGGCAACTAAGCCCCAAATAGGCAATTTTTACATCTCTATCTACATACTTACTCCACAATCCATCTTAAGGTGCGTGGCCTTGGGTACACTGTACCACTATTAGGCACTTCCTTTCCTATTCCACTCCTAAATAGAACAAGGAAAAAAAAGAATGCCTATATACCTCCGTACGAGCCCTAATTTCTCTTGTCTTTTTGATCACTACGCGAAATGTAAGTAGGCGCCAGCAAGATCGTACTAATCTCAGTTTCAAATTCCGACAGTCTAAATTTCCTCAAGGGAAATTCACGAAAAGAACGTCGTCTTTCCTCCAGCGATCCCCATTTGAGTTCCCGGAACATTTCCGTGAAACTCGCGCATTGGTCGAACCTACCAGTAACGAACCTAGCTGCTCGCATCTGAACTACTTCTATGTCTTCCTTTAAACTGATCTGCTGCGGGTCCCAAACACTCGAGCAATACTCAAGACGTGGTCGTACAAGCGTTTTATACGCGGTTTCCTTTACAGATGAAGTACATCTTCCCAAAATTCTCTCAATAAATCGAATTCGGCTGGCCGCCTTACAACTATCCTTACATGTTCCTTCCATTTCATATCGCTTGCAATGTTACGCCTAGATATTTGAACGACGCGACTGCATGACTAACAAGGGACCTCCACGAACCCGAGGCGGCGAAACTTTTTGAAAAGTTGAGTTTAGGAAGTCCTTACCACGATAAAATTCATGGAGCATTGAAAAGCTGCGAAATTTTATTTTAACCCTGCGGAATTAAGCGTTAAAAATTGAACAACAGCGGACTATCTCAAAAACTATCAAAGATAAAAATTTCGAACCACTTTTTTCCTATTAAACCGGTAAAAGTAGAGCCTTTGGTGAAAATTTCGAGCATTTTGCGATATATCCAGCCGTTTGTGAAAAAACTTGAAATTTGTACATTTTTGAACCTCTTTTTGCTTGTAAAAATTATAATTAGGCAGTAATAAATAGTGAAACGCGTAACGACGTCTGAAGTGATCATTTTAAATATATACCTTCTGGTTGGTATGGTAACTGCACCGACTGAAACCAGAATTGTTCCAATTAAAAAGATAAATTCAGTTTTTAAAAAATGATTATAGTAATTACAACTATACCTGCCCAAAAAGGACAGATTTCAAAGACCAAGCAGTCATTTTGTTGTCACTTTTTAGTTAATTACTGTTTTTAAGGAGAAAAATAAACTGACTATAAAACAGTATACATCTCAAAAGTGCCAATACATGACTTTGACTTGTGTTTGAACGGCCACTGAAAAGTAACCTGGGTTTTTTCGGCACGTATAGAAAATTTTATTTAAAAACACGAATAAAATTATTACTGTTGATACCGCTTAATTTGTAGCATAAAGTCGCTTATAAAAATAATATTTTATATCATTTGCGTTAATTAGGGATAAAATTTTAATAAAAATACAGTTTCTGCAACGTCCATAGAAGGTTAGTTTCGCTTCACGTAGTATCACCAATACTCAACCAGAGTCTCTGAAACGAACTGTACTAGATTTTAAACAATGTGTATGCATTTCATGTAGACTGCGTTTTATTTCTGAGGAAGAAGTGACAAGATACTTACAATAACAAAGGCAGAATGACAGGCAGAATCTCCCCTAAAGTTGTTGCGCAGGTGGTATTGCTCCACAAAGTGCTCAAAGCACAGCAGTTGGGTACAACTGCATCGAATGAAGCTTCTTTCTTGGCAGTCTTCATTTTCACAGCTGCCCATATTCGTTTTGAAGCAGTACTCTACCGGAGTAACGACTGGTGCAGGGTGCACCAGGATGTATCCAGTTTCGTACCAGCCGTACTTAAACATTTCTTTGAACCTCGGAAAACATAAAAGGTTAAAAACTAGCGAATGCAGTTTTATAACATTATTTCGCACCCCGAGTTCAATGTCATGTTTAAGTAAAAGAATCCTGTAGGAGATCTTACGGTGCAGGTTCTTGTACGGCCGGAAACCGTACACATCAAAAGGCTGTATCATTCCTGTAGCCCCTTTCGGTATCCGGAGAACCTTGATATTATACTCCCCTTCGGTATCTACAAAGATATGTAAATCAAAATATATTTGTCTGTAGATAATAACATTACTTTTTCTTAGACAAACGGTCGTACCTTCGTCATCAATCGATTCGACACTTGTAGTAGGGCCATCTGTGGCTTTGTTGAACCCTCCAAAAGCATCTAGCAGTATGCTGGACCCGGCGACAATCTGCGGCCGGAAAATCTCCTCGTACCAGTCTTTCAAAATTTGACTGCTACATTTGCCAGACTTGGTAGCGACTATTTTCAAATTCGGTGCCTGAAACAACAATCGACTATTTTGTATAAAGGCAATTATGCTGGCAAATACATTTCTACACAAAGAAAATATCTTTAAGCAATTTAGAGACACGTAAATGCTTACCTGAAAGAGACGTTGTTAACAAATTGTCCGAATGACCCACTAGGTTCTGGTAAAACTAGCAGCATGGGCTGCGTAAATTCCCCTTCTGCATTCAATATGGGCTGCACTGTGTAGCTGTGCCTTATGCTGTTGACACGCTGCACAAGTGCATTCACTTTTTTTACGCCTTTGGTATGCAAAGTGCGACCGGAGTGCAACTCAAAGTTAAATCCGCTTTGGTCGCTATTGTACGTATTTGCCGAACCAACCCTCTGTATGTCCAACCTCACTTTGGCGACAAAGGTCTCGACAAGTTCCAGGAGGTTCGTTGTCTTCAAAATCTGACTTCTAGTCACAAATTTAGTGATTTTTCTGCCCCCAATGGAATGTGTTGCCTTGAATTTATGCACCCACGCATTCGAAGCATTAAACTTGGGTAGGAATCCTTCTGAAGCCTGGTAAAAGAAAAAAAAAAAAAAAAAAACGCTTCGATATAATATTTTGTTCATAATGTTAATTTTAGAAGAGATCTTCCATAAAGTAAATAACCTCAACCTTTAGGCGGGGAATAGCTTACCTTCATTGTGTAAGGTAGGCGAACGGTGCGGGAAGACCAGATTTTATGAGAAAGAGAGGGGGTCGAATAGTAGCAGCAGGTTACGTAGTTTATGGTCGACCCCTAGCAACGGCAAAAGTTTTTTGGAAGGTTCACGGGTCTTTGGAAGAAGTCTGATTTCGTGCTGTAGGCAGGAGTCTTATAGCGTAATGCAGAATTTACACCACTACGTTGCGTTGCGTCCAAGATTAAACAATGGGAATGACGAGATTCCACGCCCCTTGCATCGATTTGCGTCTCGATGCATCTGGGATTCCCATTTATAATCTTCGACGCAACGCAATGCAGTGGTGTAAATTCTGCATTAAGGTGCCTTTCCAATCATGCGTCGTCGCGTTTGACGCGCCTTTCGAGACGAAAAGAAAGCCTGCGTGCATGCGCAACAGCGCGCCGCGTCGCCTCACATTGCGTGGCCGCTTTCCCGATTCTGATTGGCTAATGCGCCGCGTTGCCGTGTTTCGACGGCGAAAGGCACCTTTAGACGTACTGTTAAATAACTTAAATCTGTTCAAAATAATAAATCTTTTACGGTCTCTAAATCTTTTCTTACGCGTAATATTAACTGTCCCTTTTGAAGGCTGGCCTCTTTAAAACATTTCTTCACCACCACAACATAATGTACTAAGTAATAATAATATGTTGTGTAGTTCGGGAAATATCCATAACAGGTTAATAGCAAAGATAGTTCATTAGGAATCAGTCTTACAAGTTTGAACAGGTCATTTGTAAACTAAAGTTTGTTTCGGATACAAATAAAGTTAGAAAATGGCTGTTTATGAAATCTTTGGTGAAGGAGCGGTGGTCAAAAACAATGGTTAAAAGATTAGATACCTTAAGAATGATCCGTTGTGTTGCTTATCTCAATTCCCCATGATCTTAAATCGGAGTCGTGTACGATTCCACCTTTCTCTTCCACTTCGTCAAAGCGCGTCTTGACTACCCGTTCAATGTCTTTCATTTTTTCTCTTTTCGTGCCGCCTTTTGTAACAGCTTTTTCCCACCTAAAATAAAATAACATTCCATAATATATATGTACCCTCCCCACACACACATGTACACTACTCACCGTTCTAGTTGACACATCGATTTCACTTTTGTGTATTTTGTTTGTACGCTGCTCAAACTTCTCCTCGACTTTTTCCCACTTCTAAAATATTCGACTGCCCTCTTTTTATAGTAAAGATTGACATCATCACCGTCTTTTTGCGAAAAATCAGTATCACTACCGGTAACTTCATCTTCCGTCGTAGCATCAAAAGCTCTCTTTATACCACCGCTTCTGGTCCGGGAAAGATCACACTCTTCGGTAACTAGACGATGTCCTTCATCTTCCAAATCTTGAGTAGACCTTAAATTTAGGGTGTGTTCGTCAAGTATTCCTAAAGAGAGGAAGCACAGTTGATAATGATTTCTTATACGTCAGTACAACTATTACTGCCGTCCTACCAAAAGAAAAAACGAACTAATAAGCGATTTCTTGTTACTTCATGGATAGTTACAATTATACTCTTCCATAAGCATCTCCAGCACGTTACGCGGATTGAAATGGTCCATTGATAAAAGAATAATACGCTTTACGAAAAATTCTCCAAATAATGACAATGCTATTGGTTCTCAACAGTAGAGGTCTTACGTCTGTTATATGGTACTAGAGAACCACTTGACTCCATTACCCTCCCCTTCATCGCACACAAACAGTTCCATTCGTCGCCCGGCGAACAGGAAGTGCCACGCCGAAAGCCATTGATGTCCCGCTCGGCCTCCCCCCCCCCCTTTCCCAAAAATACGCACTTTTTCAAAGCTCATTTGCAGCGACAATTTTATAGCTACTTTTGGAAGTGTGGTCACATTGTATAGGGACAGGCAAAGTTGTTCAAAGAAAAAGTTAAAAATGAACGACAATAAGCCAATTTATTGGAGTTTTTTGCGGGGTCCTATTATAACGTTTTTCTTAAATATAACGGTAGTTTGTGTGTTTGAAACGCGAATACGCAAACACTGGTAAATTTGGTCATTGCGAACAGTTGACGTGGTTTTGTAAAAACGAAAATAGTTTCTGATTCGACCTTGAAATACGTCCTTCGTATAGAGTATTGTTCAACGCCCATGTATTTGGAAATTACCCCAAAGAAACTAGTAAAGGAAAACAAAATATCAGCTGATGCGTGGAGCTTTAAAAGGGGAGGGGGGCACGGTAGTTTAAAGAAATAGTTGATACTCACTCGAACAAGTGCAACACAACTTCATTTATAAACTTCTGCCTGCTCGGGTTCGAATCTCGAAAGAGCCGATTCCCGATTTTACCATTTTCCTTTGTCAGGAGACCAAGAGCAAATGTATCAGAGTAGGGGGGAGGGGGGGAGTGTAGAGCGGGGCGGGTTGGAACAACGCATCAACTCAACCTGCTGATCCCAAAGGCGGAGTGACGAACCGTCGGCCCTAGACGACCACTGGGCTCCATGTCTCTCACAGTCCAGACAGATTATGACCGCGGACGTCCATCGCATTTTGCCTATTCCGGGGGGCCAAGCGCAAATTGTTTCAAAGCGTAAATTCTGGTTTCAATCGGTGCAGTTACCATACCAACCGGAAGATATATATTTAAAATGATCACTTCAGACGTCGTTATGCGTTTCACTGCGTACTACTGCCTAATAATAATTTTTACAAGCAAAAAGAAGTTCAAAAATGTACTAATTTCAAGTTTTTTCACAAATGGCGGAGATATCGCAAATTGCTCGAAATTTTCGCCGAAGGCTCTACTTTTACCGGTTCCATACGAAAAAAGTGGTTTGAAATTTATATCTTTGATAGTTTTTGAGATAGTCCGATTCTGTTCAATTTTTAACGCTTAATTCTGCAGGGTTAAAATAAAATTCCGCAGCTTTTCAATGCGCCATAAATTTTATTATGGTAAGGACTTCCTAAACCAAACTTTTCAAAAAGTTTTGCCGCCTCGGGTTCGTGGAGTTCCCTTGTGAGCGATGCCCTCCCTATCATGTGGGTCCTGCGATGCATGTCGATAGTACCCGCACAGCGAACATGTCGTACAGGACGAACTATATGGCAGAGACTACTATACTCTAGTGGGCTCCTGTAGAAGTTGCACTGCAAAGCGGAACCGTAACACAGGCGGATGTTATTTCCACCAAATCTGCCCATCACTCAGAGAAACATATAATGTATGGGGTGTAAAAATACTTTTTCCCCATATAATCAGATGTTGCCATCTTCCTGAAAGTTTCTAATTATGCGGTCTATCAATCTGACATTGTTGTTCCATTCCTTACCATATTTTTGAATGGAAACATATTAACCTAGTCTCTATATTGTGGATATGCCTTTCACTCAGTATTTCAGAATTTCGAAACAGCTGCCATCTAATATCTCAATCACTCAATGGAGAATCTGCTAGAAGCTATAACCTAGTACCCCTTCACCTAGTAGCAAAGAATCTGCATCACTGAGTGGCTAATGCACAATGAAGGAAGAAGAAGAAGATGATGATGATGACTGAAGGCTCTGGGTAGGATTGACTTTGTCGACATCATCGTCAACTTCGAGATAAACCCAGTAATAAAACTGTACTTGTACCAAGTGAGTGAATCGGCACAAAAATACAACAGATGTAGCGAATGATACTGAACGTATTGCTATCGCGTTTTCATTTAGAAATCGAATATGTAAAAGTGTTGCGCCGCAATCAAGATACTGTATTTAGTAGAGAATACAGTTTCCTTCGGTAACTGCCAGTGTACCACTAACTAGAGCCCTGCTTGGACGGCCCATGATGACAAAAGCTTTGTAAACACAGAGAGCCGTAAGTGTCACGCAGAGAAGTGTGCTATGCACGTAGTGACACTGCGAGGGCGTAGAAAACTACTGCATCAACTACAGTTGAGCAGAACCGAATGGAAGAGAGAGAGAGTGACAACTAGAATGCGCGTAGTAATTACTCCTAGTACTGACATAAAATGTACTTCAGCGTGCAAACTTTGCACAAAGAGTCTTCCTGTAGCTCTGAAGCTAGATATTGTGTCAGCCATGGGTGCTGAAAGGCTCAGATAGGAATAAACGTGGATTCCACCGTACATTAGGAAAGCAAAATACGAGAGACATGTAGGTACCGAAGATTGCGCCACGTTTCGGATAGTGCTACCGCTAGCACCGGAGTTTCGAAACGTTTCTCCGGCAGACGGCAAGCTCAGTAGCTAGAACATATCAAGTCAGTTGCTAATACAAAACATACTCTCACAATAAAAGTCAAATAAATTGTATTATTAATTAAAGAAATGGTTGTCACACGCAAACTTGCAGAAGAAACCGTTATTATTATTACTTGCGAAATTTACTTATTTTTCTCTCTATTACGTTTTGCTCAAGCATTTATGTCATTTATGAGTTCGGTATTATAACATAGATTTTCATAATATTCAACTTATAGGGTATTTTGAAAACGAGTTCTTGCTATAATTATTTACTTTGCACACTAAATATGTTGATGTTTTTGCAGTCCCTAATATATTTGTGGTGGAGAACATTATTTTTGCACAAGCATTATTGTCAGTTAGGTCCAGCACGAAACAAGTAATTTTTTCACCGGATATCTTTAGTTGGAAGTAAGCTGAAAATGAGGGACCAGTTTTTTCCAACTCGCTTCGCGGTTTCTAATTATAAATTTTCTCTTCACATGTAGCTGCTTTTCACACGGTTAAATTCCTCAGAAACTGATTTCACTTCTTTCTTTCAACATATTTTTTCCAAACTCCGGTAAAATTTTATACCTTACTGAACAGACTTACAAAGCACAGGATATATGAGCTGAAACCAGTCAAATGGTTTTTGCACATGACATGGTGAAGTCCATTTCGCGATTTAATAACTTAACGACTTGTGTAATCAGCTTCAAATGCCCAAGAAATCAAACTCATTCGACACCCTATCATCGATCAATTAACTCTTTAATGACTCAATTCTGTGTTGTTTCAGAAGCTGCACATCTCATGTGAAAGCATTACGTCGTACCAACCAAAGAGATTGAAAAACTGTCTTATTCCCTTTGAGGTAAAGCGGGTTTATTTATTATATGATCATGTACTCATTTGTTCTCCTTTTGGCTGCATTGCATATTATTTAGAAACACCTTACTTCAAAATATATAGAAAACGGGACAATATACATCCCGTATTTATTTTGTCGGAACGTCTGCTCACTGCTAGAATAAACTAGAACTCCTAACCACTCACTCTCAGAATCCAGCGGTTCCATCTGCAATTACTATACCGACGAAGACCAACTCTGCTAATTTATAGGTTGCTTTAGTGTCAAAGTGCTACCAGATACCTATTATGGGGCCGCAGCCAGTAAGCTGCGATATCTTCAACTCTCCGAGCTGCAATCTTACCGTCCGCCGCTGAATACGGAGACCAGGCAGATCTACAGCAATTAAAAAACCGACCTGCCTGTCTTTGTGCTTTTCTACTTCAGAGGTAGACGTCTCCGAGCTGACCTAACAAGCGATATCTACATCTACATTGATTCTCTGCAAATCACATTTAAGTGCCTCGCAGAGGGATCATTAACCACTTTCATAACTTTTCTCTACCATTCCATTCTCTAATAGCGCGCGGGAAGAAAAAACACCTAAGTCGTTCCGTTTTAGATCTGATTTCTCTTATTTTATTGGGATGGTCATGTCTACCTAAGTTGGTGGGCGCTAGCAAAACATTTTCACATTCAGAAGTAAAAGTCGGTGATTGAAATTTGGCAAACAGATCACGCCGCAATGAATAACGTCTTTCTTTTAATGATTCCCACCCCAATTCGTGCAACATTTCCGTGACGCTTCCCCCCCCCCCATCCGTAACGTGATACAACAAAACGAGCTCCCCTTCTCTGAAGTTTCTCAATATCTTCCGTCAGTCCCACCTGGTGAGGGTCCAATAATGGGCAACAGTACTCCAGGAGAGGACGCACAAGTGTGACGTAGGCAGTCTCTATGGTAGAGCTGGCGCATCTTCGAAACGTTCTGCCAATGAAACGTAGTCTTTGTTCGCATTCCCCACAATATTTTTGTGTGTTCTCTCCGCTCAAAGTTGTTCGTAATTGTAACTCCTAGATATTTGGTAGAATTTACGACCTTAATGTTCGACTGATTTATCGCGTAATTGAAATTCAGCGGATTTCTTTTAGTGGTCATGTGTATTACTTCACACTTTTCTTTATGTAGTGTCAATTGCCAATTTTCGCACCTTGTAGAATTTTTTTTCTAAATCGCTTTGCAGTTGCTTTTGAGCCTCTGTTTACTTCACTAACCGATAAACGACAGCATCATCCGCGAACAGTCTAAGGGAGCTATTCAGATTGTCTCCTAAATCGGTTATAAACACAACCAAGAGTAGGGGACCTATAACGCTTCACTGGCGAACTCCAGATATCATTTCTGTTTTTTTTCCTCGATGACTTACCGTCAATTACAGCGAACTGTGTCCTTTCTGATAGCAAATCATGAATCCAATTGCACAATTGGGGCGATATTCCATAAGTACGCAATTTCATTAGAAGCCGCTTGAGGGGTAGAGTGTTAAAAACTTTCCGGAAATCCAGAAATATGGAATCGATTTAAGGTCCCTTGTCGATGACACTTATCACCTCATGTGAATAAAGGGCAACCTGTGTTTCGCAAGAGCGATACTTTCTGAATCCGTGTTGACTATTGGTTAATAGGTCGTTCTCTTCGAGGTAGTTCATAATGTTCGAACAAAGTATATATTCCAAAATCCTACAGCAAATCGACGTCAATGAGATTGGCCTGTAATTTTGGGGATCACTCCTATTGCCTCTCTTGAATATTGGAGTAACTTGGGCAACATTCCAGTCTTTGGGTATGGATCTTTCGCTAAGTGATCGGTTTTAAATTGTAGATAAGTACGGAGCTTTTGCATCAGCATACTCTGAGATGAATCTAGTTGGTATACAATCTGGCCCGGATGATTTGTTTTTATTTAGTGACTTAAGTTGTTTTACTACTCCTGGAAAATCTACTGCTAAATTTCGCATGCTGGCAGCTATTCTTATATTGAATACTGGAGTGTTCACTTCGTCTTCTTTGGTGAAAGAATTTCGGAAAGCTGTGTTTAGTAATTCTGCCTTAGCAGTACTGTCATCGGTAGTATTACCATTGCTATTGCGTAGTGAAGGTATTGTTTGTGTTTTGCCGCTAGTGTATTTCAAATATGACCAGAATTTCTTTGGATTTTCTGGAAGATTACGAGACAGGATTTCGTTGTGGTAACTACTATAGGCTTCTCGCATTGAAGTCCGCGCTAGGTTGCGAGTTTCAGTAAAAGACTGCCAGTCTTGTGGATTCCGTGTCTTTTTAAATTTTGCATGCGTTTTTCTTTCCTTCTGCAACAGTGATCTGACCTGTTTTGTGTACCACTGGGTTCACTCCCCTCTTTTACTAATTTATTTGGTATAAATTTCTCGATTGATACTGATATTATGTCTTTGAAAGTAAGCCACAACTGATCTACACTCGCATTTTTTGTTTTGAAAGTCTGGAGGCTATCACTCAGGGAAGCGTGAAGCGAAATTTATCTGCTTTATTGAATAAATATATTTTTCGTTTAATTTGGGTTCGCTTGGGAATTTCGACATTCAGTCTCGCTACTACAATCCCTGTATATGTTTTGATGCTCCTTACTATCTCAGGATTATTTGTTGCTAGGAGATCAAGGGTATTTTCGCAACCATTTACTATTCCAGTGAGTTCATGAACAAACTGTTCCCTGTAGTTCTCAGAAAAAGCATTCAGAACTAGTTCGGACGATGTTTTATATTTGCCGCCTGTTTTGAATACATAATTATGCCAACATATCGAGAGTAAATTAAAGTCGCCACCGATTATAACAGTATGTTTCGGATACCTATTTGAAATGTCATTCAAGCTTTTTTGAACATTTACGGCTACTGCAACGTGTGAGTCAGGGGGCTCGAACGCTGGAAATCGCTTCCTTAGAATATTAAGCAATCATAGATAAAAAGTGTCGTGCGTCATTTCTATTCAAAATACTGCACTTGTCTGCTAGCGGCACTAGATGGTGGCATAGTGTAGATGCACTAACCAGTGCTCCAGTTGCATGAGTGGTATAGCTGCAGTACGTATTTCTCTCTTGGAGTGTTTGTAAGCGAGTTACTGTGTAAACTGCGTAATCCTGCGCATGTGGTGCAAATATTAAGGACGAAGTTACGACGTGCATAGAAATGACGCACATTACTGTCCTGTTTATGATTCCAAGCAAGGTTTTGTGCATTTAGGAGCGTTAGAGGTCAAAAATAGATGTCCCTTCTAAGTACCGCCCTTCTGTCTGTATGCTGTGACCGTTTCAGATGTGCCCTCCGGTAGGTGAGTGATCTGCACGGCTACACGGTGTCCCGTCTGTGTATTGGTTTCCTGCGAGCCGTAACAGGAAAAGGTATCTGACGCTACGTTTCAGGATGGAGAGGGGTTCGTCCAACTCGTACAGCTACTAGTTGGATGTTTTTCAGACTTGGGAACTCGGTGTGATTTGAATTAAAAGGCAGAAGTATAGGAGTAAATTACAGAAGTTATAAACTGTAGAAGTACACTTTCACTATAACGGAAGGAGGCTCTGAGGCGAGTAACTACTCATAGCGACAAACTCGGCCAAAACCTAAGTCATGGCCCTTTGGTAGGGCGGCATGGACCCTGCGTCGACTACGGACTGCTGATAACTCTCCCGATCGGCCTCCAAGCCGTCGGTTAAATACTGAGCGGTGACGCCTCTGGAAGCTACCACTCTTAATCCGGGAGCTTTCCGGCCTGGCCGTCACATAACTCCTCGGACGGAGGCTGGGTGGAGGTTTCCTACTCAGCTGCCACTAATTACTAGGGCGTTTCCATCTCTGCTTTGGTCACGTAGCAACCGAGTGGGCTAACTTCCCAACCTACGACAGTGCAATAACACGTAACACGGCTACTATCATTATAGTAAAAGTTGCTCCGCGAACTATTAGCGACAACGGCATGCGGGCAATGAGGAGTTTGCATATCTGAAATCCTTACGGATGTGAGCGCATTTAGAGTCTTCGAGAGCGTTGAGGACCATGAGACTACCGTGACAGCGTCGCGCTGCCTGTCGTTTCATTCACCGCACCCGCCAAGGCTGATCTTATCACGGGATACGAAGACAGCCGACGTGCGACTCGGCCGTTCGGGGGGTGGGGGGGGGGAGAGGAAGCAATAAACGCCCGTAAGAGCCGACGCCGACTAAGTTTACGGCCACACGAGAGCTTCTCTGCCCGAGTACACGTAACATACTGAGCACATGAAGCGGCAGTTTTTCTTACGCCATGTGAAGGCCAGCCAAATCCCACTAGCAGTGCGTCGGGTACGCTGTGGTAACGCTTAATGTATTGATGGCCATAATAGACAGCTATTATTGTTTTAGGTTCATAGTCGTTGCTCAAGGAGACTGCCATATGTTCCGAGCAGCTGAATTCGTTAAAAAAAATTACAATCGAACTTTGAATTTGCCAGAATCTGCACAACTTCCAAATGATCCTAGTAGACTGAAAATCATTTATTTTTGGGTAATGAGGTTTCTGCAATGAGCAAACGTTACACATAAAAAAGTATTCAACTACAGAATGTCGAGAACACTAAGTAATGTGGAATGTTTATTTGGTATTTTACCTAATAAATGGAGAATTTTACACAATTCGATAAATGTTAGTTTGACTACGGTGGATACCATTGTTCACACCTGTTGTGAAATTCACAATTTTGTGAGATAAAAAGACAGTTACAATTTTGCTAACACATTGACATGCAGAATGGAAAGTATTTCTACACGTTGGACAAGAGGAAAGAATGGTGGAAATAATTTAAGAGGGCGTTTTTCTAATTATTTGTGTTCCCATCAAATATTTGTACCAAGACAATTATGCAAAAACTTCGAAGAAAGACTAGTTTTGTAGTATAAAATTGGCTTCTTGCATATAGTTATTAATAATACGCATCGTCTTTCATTACCTAGATATGATATCTGCTCGCCTGCCAAAAGTTTTGGACCACTTTAGGTTACGGTAGTAACACTAATAGTGGGCCTTTGCGATCGCCATTTGATAGCTCTAAATGTAAATGAAAATAACGGCTTAACTGTTCATCTGACATGAAAATTGAATAATTGAAATTGTAGAGGAGAAAATTCTCTACAACATTACTCTCTTATGTTTTTTTCATACCTCGTATCGTTTCAGATATATTTGCAAAAATAACCCCTATTTGACGATGTCTGTCTGTCAGTCCGTAACGCGCTCCCATGGAACACCCATCGGCACGAAATTTTACAGACATAATTGATGCCCTCCAGAGACCAGAAGCTCCAATTTTTAAATATTTCCGGCAAAAAGTACGTTAGTAACACTTTAAAAAGTCCGTTTGCAATGGCTTTTTGACAGCAGGAAAATAGACTGCAATTAAACCGTTCATCTGACACGAAAATTGAATAACCGATTTGTAGAGGAGAAAATTCTCTACAACCTTTCTCTGTTACGTTTGTACATAACACGCACGGTCACAGAGATACTTAAAAAAAACTGCAGTTTGACCCCACCCCTTGATTTTCCGTAAACCAGGCGTTAGGAAACGTCACGTGACATTCTTTGCCCACAACCCTCTCTGGCATACACCATCTTGCTTCCTGTATTTTATGATTTTCTTATTATAACTTATGCGTTGTTATTTCAAAGCAGTGGAGCACTGAAGAATTAACAAGAGCACGTCGTTCATAGTACGATAAATTAAAATTGTGTTAAAAATGTTATTTTAGCTGTTAGCAACTACCAGCAATGGTACGAGAATTAACGAACAATGGCGTAGTTGTTTGCCGTGGTGTAGTAGGTAGTGCGTTACGTTGTGATGCATGTGGTTCATTGTTTGAAATCTGCCTATAGCATGTTCT
The DNA here is from genome assembly GCA_026315105.1 of Locusta migratoria. Taxonomy (NCBI): domain Eukaryota; kingdom Metazoa; phylum Arthropoda; class Insecta; order Orthoptera; family Acrididae; genus Locusta; species Locusta migratoria. The sequence goes on along the minus strand of CM048755.1, from coordinate 560,049,362 downwards.
TTTTAGTTTTGGCTCCTAAAAAGATTTTCGGCACTCTTAATAATAAAACAGAGCTATCTTCTGCAGTGTTAGCAGTTGTGGAGATGTAAGAGTGCTCCCTCTAAAATGGCCAGTTTCGGACAAAATATTGGTTTCGGCTGTAGTTTCGGTTTCGACCAGAAATCAGCCGAATCTTCGGCTTGGACGAAAGTAGCTTTCTGGAACTCAGTGATCAAGTCCGATCGCGTCATGGATGGATTCAGTCAACAATAACGCTGTACGTCAGTTGACGGTGCGCCGGTTAACTGCTTGCAGTCTCTCCTTCAGCGTAAAAATTGTGGGTATTTTGTTGTTAAGCACAATATAAAGCTATAGGAACTTATAGTGGTATACTAGGTTTGTAACAAGTTAACTTAATCAGTACTGTACGTAATGGAACGGGTTATCATATTGTTATGCTGTAAAGTTTTATTAATGAGTTTCCGTGAAAGCGAAAGAGCTTCTTTCTAATAACTAATATGGGTTTAGGAAACATTGATCGTGTGGTACACACCTTTTCCTGTTCAGTTTCTGTAAATTTATACTGGCAACAAACGTACTGTTAGTAGGAACTGTGACTTTATTTTTCGAAATACTTTTTGCAGCGCTGATTGAATCTGCATCTATTCAGGAATGACGAAAAGGAGATATGTAAAGTTGTTTGTCGATTGCAAAAAACGGAAGTGAAGATGGCAATATAAAGCTAGCGCTCTCAAGAACAAAATCGTAATGGCTACTTATGGAAGCAACCAAATGACTACTTTCTGCGTATTTTGTATTGTGGTACTCATGATGAGGCTCTGGAACTTCGTAGTATCTATTTGGCATCCTTATCGTGTACCTAAATATTGAAGACATAGTGCTACAAGAAGGTATGCAGGACTGTGGAATTTGTGGTAGCTATACATTGGTCACGTTAATTCGAGGTGAACGGGACCGGGATCACATCGAACTATCTAAATGTACGTGTGAAAAATAAGAAATTCGACCTTGAAAAGAATACACGTCAAAAAAATACCTTTTTTTAAAACAAAGCTTTTAAATAGTCATATACATTGGCAGCCTAAAGGAATTATATTCTTTACAATATTTACACCGCCTTATATAATAACATATAGAATAATCTTTTTCTGTGAAGATAAAATAAACCCGCAGTTCTTGTTTTGTATTAAGACGCTCGTATTTGTGGGAAATTCGAAGACTCCAAACATCTAGACTTCACTGTATTGAATTCACTTTACTTATTGTCTAACTTCCTTTACATTCTACTTTATAGGTAGAAAATGTCACAATGCGGAAAAAGAATCCTATTTGGAAGTACTTTAATAAACCATGATACGCCTGTTCTCAAGTAACAGACGTTGTTGATGGTTCGCAGCTGTACATGTTAAATATACATTAATTACTTCGCATTTTGCGAGATTTTCCGACTGGCCGACTGGGTCTTGCTGCTGGGAAGCGTTCCGGGGTGGCCGAGTGGTTAAGGCGACCTGCCGCGAAAAAGCGGGAGACCCGGGTTCGAGTCCCGGTTCGGCACAAATTTTCATGTGTTACAAAATGATATACCAGCTTAAGAAGAGCAGATAAGGTGGAAAATCTCGCAAAATGCGAAGTAATGAATGTATACTTACTTTAATAAAAGTAGCGTCGATTTGTCTAGACCTGCTCGTCTCCCATGACGTCTTTTACGGACTCCTGATTAGGCTTACGCAAGCTCAAGAAGGCTTATTACAATGAGGGCATTTTGAAAAATGTGAAAAACTAGTGATTTGTGGTGTAACGTAAATATAAAGAAATTTTAACTTAATTACGCAAGTTTCGGTTAATGTTTCGGCCACAAATCGTCTTTCGGTCTGACTCTAGTTTCTACAATGACCTCCTCCTTTGAATGAAATTTTCGTTCCGCCACCCATTTACTCAAATTGGGGAACAAATAGTAGTCCGAAGGAGCCAAGTCTGGAGAATCCTATTTCCAATAATTTTGCAACCACAGCTGCTGAGGTGTGTGCTAGTGGATTGTCATTAGGGAAAGGACATTTTTATGGTTGCATCATCGGCGTTTTTCTTGCAGCTAGGTTTTCAAACAGTCCAGTAACGATGAATAATATGCAGCTGTAATAGTTTCTCCCTATTTCAGATATGCGATAGGGATTATCCCTTGCGAATTCCAAAAGACCGTTGCCATAACCTTTCTCGCCGAAGGACGGTCTTCGCTTTTTTCTCCCTTGGTAACCCATTATTTATATTGTTATTTGGTCTCAGGAGAATAGTATTGTATGCATGTTGCATCTACAGTGACGAAACGACGCTATAAGTCCTACGAATTCTTCCTGGATAGCTGCAAACTATCCTTCCAACACTTCACACGATTCCGTTTTAGGTCAAGCGTGAGCAATCGCGGTGCCCATCTTGCGGATAGCTTTCTCAGGTCCAAGCGTTTATGAAAAATATGATGTACCCATTCATTCCAGATGCCCACAGCACTGGCAATCTCGTGCACCTTAACTCTTCTCTCATCCATCACCATATCATGGATCTTAAAATGATTTCTGGAGTCGTAGCTTCCACAGGGCGTCCAGAACGTTCAACGTCACTTGTGCACATATGGCCACTCTGAAAATTTTGAAACCACTTTTAATCTGTTCTAATGGAAGGTGCAGTGTCACCGTAATGTATATCAAGCTATCAAGCTTCTCTTTGGTCTCTTGAGGCGTTTTTCCTTTTATACAGTAATTTTTAATCACCACACGAAATTATTTTTCGGCGATTCTTTGACAATCTCTCGGCTTCCTTGATTCACACGAATGCCAAACACAAATAAATTGACGAATATGGCTGAAACTTGGTGTGCGTTCTTTCCAAAGATGCTACTAACTAAACATGACCCCGATACGCGCCGGTGGTGTCACCTCTCGGACTTTGCACGGATTTTTCAAACGCCCCTCGTATGCCGATGTGCATTTGCCAGATAATTACATTAATTCTTATGTCATTTCATCATGGTGTGATTGCTAAGTCATTATATTTATTATACAAATAAATGTATATAATATTGATATAGTCGGTTTAAAGGTTGGTAAATAAGTCAAATCAAATGTTTGTATAGCTTATCGGACTTAACTACTAAACTTACAAAATACTTATCAACTAGTATATCCTAAGGACGGCACAAATATCCATGCCCGAGGGGGGATTTGAGCCCCCGACCGTAGTGGCCCTGCAGACCGTGACTGGAGCGCCTCAGTCCCCTCGGCCACCGCGGCCGGCGGTAAATAACTAATTAAATAACAAATTATGACAAGGTGTTGAATAGGTGATTCGATACCACTAACTGAAATAACCGACTTCGTTTCAAATGTTCCCATGTTTGTAACTGTTAGTGTCCCACCCCCAGCCTCCTGTCCATCTCCTACAATATACTGACGACACTGCCGCCACCGCCTTAACGTCATCGTGGCTCTTTGTTTTAACTGACTACGTATGTTTTATTCATCTGTAAACTTTGCATTATCTTCAAGTTTTGTCATCTTACCTATATTTAAAATCGCCATTGTTTAACTCCATTTCATGTTTTAAGTCCTAATGTTCCTGTCACATGTTCTCTCGCCTGAAGAGCAGCACTTAATGCTGCTGCCAGCCTACTGGCATGTATATGTTCAGTGTGATATAACAATAAAGAAAAAGAAATATATGGCATCTGCAGCAGTTGTTTTAATCATCATCATCGCCATTTCAATGTTTTGAACGATTTCAACGTTTTACTACATTTTAAGCACTTGAGATTTCTGCAATTACAATATCCATGTTGTATTTAATATATGTCCTACTTTAAATCGCCTTTTATATTTTATCTGTTCTTCCATTTCATATTTTATGTTCAGTAGGCTGAAGAGTTCCTGCGAGCGCTGACAGCCCGCCCTGTATAAGGGAATGAAATGACAATAATGAAAAAAAAATTAGAATAAGTGTCTTAACTGTGGCGGTTATCTTTCCCTAGGCTTACAAACTACTTAAAGTAACTTACACTAAGAACAACACACAAACCCATGTCCGAGGGAGGATTCGAACCTCCGACTGTGACTTGGTTTCCCAGAAGATCAAACATCATTTTACTGTGAATGGAATTCGTCGCAAGTTTGTAATTTTGTTCATTTTATATTTTTGATGGGATTAGTTTTTCCCGTATCTATTATAGAAGGGAAATGTAGAAATAGATTAAGTAACAAGTACAATAAACCGTCTGCTAGGCACTTAAATGTGACTTGCAGCATAAATATTTAGTTGTAGATATTAAGAACTGTGATGAATAACAAGAACGTAATACCAATTTTGCAATAAAATAGCTTCTCTCCACATTCTGTAGTTTGTACCAAAAGTACTGTCTAATCATTGCATACTATCACTGCGACATCGAGTGGAGTAAAATCCGATGACCATCCCGTTGAAGCTTCTGTTGCGCCTGTTGTACAGCCTTACAGGAGAACAAGAAAGTCTGGCAGCCAGGCTAACATTTAGGCGTCCTACTCACAAGCCTTCCTTGCCTGACTCTTTAGGACTTGTAAGCGACCTAAATTTTGAGCTGGTTGAAACGGGCGTCACTCCGCTCGCTTCCCGCCGTGCTCGCGGCATGCTTTAAGCCCCTTTTACACGATCCACTTTCTTGCGAAAATCGACTACTCGAAGCGTGGACGGCTTCTCTGCCGTAGTGTAAATCAGGATCCAACCACGGTGCGAATGCGACTATGACATCAATAATCATTCGATTGTGCCGAGTGTGGAGTCCTAAATTTTCGAGTGCGGTGAACACTGCGCATGCGCAGAAGCAGCGGCTGCATTGCCCAGCAGAAGACGCAAGGTACTGTTTTGTACACAACGAAGGCACGTCTAAGTAGTATAGTACGAAATAAAAATCTGGTGAGTCATCACTGGCGTTTTAATCACGTTTTCATCAAAATAATACAGAGCATGTTGATTGTGGATTACATTTTATTTTTTGTAGGAATGGACTGGGCGAAAGAAAGCGTTAAGGCTCTTATTTCAGCTTATGAAGAAGAGAGAGCCCTCCTAGAAACAGAACATCATTTATATCACAATAAGGTAATTTTAACCGCCTCTAGTATTATTTGTAATATTTGTGTGTTACGGTGATTGCAGATACTCGTTGAAAACATCATATATTTTCTAGAATGCACAGAAAGAATGCTCAAATTACTGGCAAACGAAGTATCAGTAGTTTGCCTGAAAGTTACAGCTGAAGATTGTAAAACTAAATTTGACACTCTCAGTCACATTACGGCGGGGAGTTAAAAAAATTCTCCAGAGCGAAAATAGTGGGTGTTCTGCATCCAAACGCTACTCTTCTTGCCTCTGCGCTCTTTCTTTTTGCCTTCCTGCAAATCGGCGGCGATTACTACCGTTGTTGCAGCCAATACCACAAGAATTTCACCAATTTCGCTGTGCTGGAAGGAAACTCAGCACACGAACTATTACGACGACAACCACAGCGCAAATGCCGCGCAGCACACAGCACACACACAAATTTCGCAGCTATCGTGTAAACACAAACGATCACGCAAAACAAATGAAACACGGAACCGCCAGGGGCGCTGCAGTTGACACACTTGATTCGAGTAGTCAACCGAGACAAGAAAGTCGCTCGTGTAAAAGGGGCTTTAGCCGGCTGAGATCGCATAAAGTGGAGAGCGATGACGTCACACTGCCCTGAGTTGGACTTGACAGGACGATTCCCGGTACTCCCGCGTTCACGTTGCGTTGCGGTTGTCTTCAGCTGTCGCGCTAGTCTTTAGCAGCGCACGGTATGTAATTGCACACAAGCGGAAGTGATGGTACTTCTCTTAGCGTACAGTCCGAGATGTCAGCAATCACAAATGAAACTGTTTTGAACGAAAAATCTTATGTAACCTAAAATCTACGGAATAGCCCGGTAGTAAGAAAAGGTAGTTCTAGTTGAGAAAAATAAATTGATGATGCGTTAGATGTGAAAGCTTGTATAATAAACTTGTAAGCAACACAGCGTGGCCACGCTATGTACAGCGCTGGATTTATTGCTTCGCTTCAGCTTGTTACCTGTTTTGATTTGGGAAGTTCTTGGGACACATAGAAAACGTATGAAAGAAATAGCTGCGTTGGAGTACCCGAGCAGTCTAAAGCGCTTCGTTGCAGAGCGCGCGATTGCTCGACATCGGAAGTTCGAGTCCTCCCTGGGGCATGGGTGTGTGTGTTGTTCTTAGGTTAGTTTAACTTAGTTTAAGTTGTTTGTAAGCTACGGACTGATGACCGCGCAGTTTGGTCCGATAGATTTAAAAACATTAGAACATTTGAATTTGAAAAAGATAATCACAGCATAGTACAAAATTTCTTAATGAGAAATAATTCTCATAATCAACAAAGTCAATACTCGTGTTGTGCTCGGAATTAGCAATATTTAAGTGATACGCCATCTTCAGTCACACTTTTGATTTCAAAGTCCTACGCGGCTTTTCTGATTCATAGCCTCTAAGAGCTGGCGATGTTTTCCCACCGCAGATGAGACTGTATTCGCTCGTGCAAGTGTCAGCTGCTTCACAGGTGTCCGTACGGCCGTGCGTGCACGCCTTTTTTCCCGCTCATTCACAAACATATTACCGTAGGAATGGTATACAACTCGAATTCCTGGAAACGTATTCTTGTTAATTTTGTACAGAATCTACATTGTTGACATTATTTCGAAATATAAACTGTCTGCAGTATTCGTAGAATACATTTGTAAGGTGCATTACTGTGAAATGTCATTAAACTAGGTTTTATATTGCTACTTATAGTCTTAAAAATACAATTACGGCTGATATCTGATAAATGAAGCATTGTTAGGCACACGTTTAGATGCACGATTTCACTTGAACGAATCACTCGTAAATTCCCTGAAGGAAGGTTCTCCAAGACAAAATGTAATGAATATAATGAGTGCCGTACTGGAGGGGGACACAGGTGGTCGCCGCCCCCCACTTGTTTGCGATGGGTACCCTGTCTCTTACCACTTTGCGTGCAGGAAATTTTCATATTACAGTGATTCTCTTGAAAGTAGACCACTGCAGATGTAATGTGATATTTAGCTATTTTAGCTGAGTATATTCGCTGTAGCTGTCTGCTTACTGGAAATAATCTGATCTTAATCTCGGTAAATAATAAAAAATGCACTGCTTAAATAGTGTAATCAAATCTGGCATCAATTTAATGAAAAACTCACAGTTACAAAATTAGTAAATAGAGTCTTGACGAGAGGAGCCAAAACCAAGATCAACATTAATTTAAATGATTCTAGTAGCAGAAAACATAGAAAGATTAGTTTTAAAAATTATAGTTCAGGGTGTACAAGCCAGTTAAAATATTCATGTAAACTACTTGATGTGCTGCTGAAACTTGTTCCTTGGCCCAAATTGAGAACTAGTTTGACCTTAAATTACTCTCACAGCCGCAAGTTAGAAAAGCGGCGGTCATATTGTCACATTGTAGCTCACAGGAATCACACTTACTATGAAACGAGCCACCACAAATAAATTACTTTATGAAAGTGGGGGACGAAACAAGAGGCGCAACGGAAATATTAATAATAATCAGCATCTGAGTGTGTTCTCAGCACATGTGAAACAATATTTATGAAGAAAGGGGTGGGTATTCTCAAACTACTCTATTAAAAATAGGATTTTACTAAACAAAATGCTTTTATTCAGTGTAAGCACAAGCACTTGGGGGGAAACAATTTTGTTACACAATAAAAACGCATCCCATTGAAATTAGCTCACAAGCACAATCATACCTTATGCTAAAATGCCCTTAATAAAAACTTAAGTTTATCTACACTCAATTGAATTTTAGTTGGGGGTGGATTTACAAATAGCAAGCATTCATCCACACACACACGCAATGCAAGCGAAACTTACTAAAAACAGCGTGCTGAACAAGGCAGAAAAGGCCGTCGATCTCGTAGGGGAAGTTTCAGCGAGCCAAGGCGAAGGACACAACACAATAAAAAGAACTTTCGTTCGTGGCTAATTCTATTCTTGTTTTAACTGGAGATGGCTCGTGTAGCAACAAAATATGTTTGCATTTGAAGCTAAACCAAGCGCTGGCAAACTAACTGAGGCGCGCACCACGTGGTTCCGAAATCCAGTAAAATGAAGAAAATCAGTTACTAAAATATTACGAAAATTAACTATAGCATACAACCCATAGAAATGCGTGGTATGTTACAAGGAGACGAAAGAAACACTGTTCCACACGATAGGAGAACTTTCGAGAGATGGATGAGGCCCGCTCTCAAAAATAATCAAAGTTTAATAAATTCGGAGTCACGGAATAACAAATATGAAATACGGCATGCAACCTATAGAAATGCGCAGCATTTCATAAGCAAGCAAATGAGAAAGGTTGTACAGAGCTAATAAAGAATTTACAGACCGCGTTTGGGAACAGAATACAAGTTCGAGAATAAAATTTACAACAGGCGGAAGAGGGAAGATCGCGCAGTACTACCAGGAAAAGGAAAGATACATGCAGTTATTCTAGCCTGAAGGGCATAGAACAAACACGGGTTCCGCTTTGTTGTGAGAACACACCACGTGGAGTACACGTTACTCGTGGACAGAGAAAACAAACAGTAACATTGCACACGAGTTACAAGAAGCAAAAATCCTGCTTAGTAGTCGCGCATCTTTCGCTGCATAGCTCGAAGAAACTTACTCCGAAATTGAATGCAAGTTCTAAACCCTAAGTTGAACTAACTGAACAACGAATTGCCACCATCTCCAAACTGAAAGAGCAGAGCTAACTTACCATTCCGAAGGATAGCCACCGAACGAGTGAGACTTTGGCGGGCCACCCTGGGCCTCCGCCCGGAAATCAGCAAAACCCGGGGAGCCAGAGGTGGTGGGGAAAACGCAGAGATTCGCACAAGGGCGCGTATCTACATCTACACATCTACATCTACATGGGATACTCTGCAAATCACATTTAAGTGCCTGGCAGAGGGTTCATCGAACCACAATTATACTATTTATCTCCCATTCCATTCTCGAATAGCGCGCGGGAAGAAAGAACACCTGAATCTCTCTGTTCGAGCTCTGATTTCTCTTATTTTATTCTGATGATCATTTCTACCTATGTAAGTGGGAGTCAACAATATATTTTCGCATTCGGAGGAGAATGTTGGCGATTGGAGTTTCGCAAGTAACCCACGCCTCAGCGATAAGCGCCGTTGTTCTAATGATTCCCATCCCAGATCCTGTATCATTTCCGTAACGCTGTCTCCCCTGTATCGTGACAATACAAAACGAGCTGCCCTTCTTTGGACTCTCTCGATGTCCTCCGTCATGCCCACCTGATAAGGATCCCACACTGGGCTGCAATACTCCAAAAATGGACGGACAAGCGCAGTGTATGCAGTTTCTTTAGTAGTTCTGTTGCATCTTTTAAGGATTCTGCCAATAAAACGCAGTCTCTGGTTCGCCTTTCCCACGATATTATCTACGTGTTCTTTCCAGTTTAAGTCTGAAGTAATAGTAATTCCTAGGTATTTTGTGGAGTTTACGGCCTTCACATTTGATTGATTTATGTTGTAAACAAAGTTTAACGGATTTCTTTTCGTACTCATGTGGACGACTTCACACTTCTCATTATTTAGAGTCAATTGCCAATTTTTACACCATACTGATATCTTATTCAGATCGTTCTGCAGTTGGTTTTGATCTTCAGATGATTTTACTAGACGGTAAATGACGGCGTCATCTGCAAACAACCTAAGAGAGCTACTTAGATTTTCCCCTAAATCGTTTATGTAAATAAGGAATAGCAGAGGACCAATAACACTACCTTGTGGAACGCCCGATATCACCTGTGTTTTAGTCGATGCCTTACCATCGATTACCACGAACTGTGTCCTCTCAGACAAGAAATCCCCTATCCAATTGCAAATTTGGGGCGATATACCATAACCACGCAATTTGATTAAAAGGCGTTTGTGAGGTACGGTGTCAAAAGCTTTCTGGAAATCAAGAAATACGGAATCGATTTGCGAACCTTTGTCGATAGCACCCATCACTTCGTGTGAATATAGAGCTAGTTGTGTTTCGCATGAACGATATTTTCTAAATCCGTGTTGACCTTGGGTCAAAAGATCGTTCTGTTCGAGATAATTCATAATATTTGAATACAGGATATGTTCCAAAACCCTGCTGCAAATTGACGTCAATGAAATAGGCCTGTAGTTTAGTGGGTTACTCCTATTGCCTTTCTTGAATATAGGTGTGACCTGTGCAACTTTCCAATCTTTTGGTACAGATCCTTCTATGAGAGAGCGGTTGTATATGACTGTTAAGTAAGGAGCTATCGCTTCAGCATAATCAGATAGAAATCTAATGGGTATACAATCCGGACCAGAAGACTTGTTCTTATTAAGTGATTTTAGTTGCTGCACTACTCCGACGATATCTACTTCTATGTTATTCATTACGGCATCTGTTCGTAATTCGAAATCTGGAATATTGGTTTCGTCTTCTTTAGTGAATGAGTTTCTAAAAGCTAAGTTTAGTAACTCTGCTTTAGTAGCGCTGTCATCGGCAGGATCGCCATTACTATCACGTAGTGATGGTATTGTTTGTGACTTTCCCCGAGTATATTTAACATATGACCAAAATCTCTTTGGGTTTTCAGTCAAATTACGAGAAAGAGTTTCGTTGTGATAAATGTTGTAGGCATCTCGCATTGAAATCCTCGCTAAATTTCGAGCTTCTGAGTACAATCGCAAATCCTGGGGATTTCGTGTTCGTTTAAATTTAGTATGCCTTTTCCTTTGCTTTTGCAACAGTGTCCTGACCTGTTTTGTGTACCAAGGGGGATCGCCTCCTTCTTTTATTAATTTATTAGGTATAAAACTTTCAATTGCTGTCGATACCACTTCTTTGAATTTTAGTCACATCTGGTCTACACCTACGTTTAGTGTTAGAAACGAGTGGAAGCTGTCTTTCAAGAAGCAATGTATTTTGTTTCTATCTGCTTTCCTGAACAAATATACTTTGCGTTTATTTTTGGTAACTTTGGGACTTACGATATTCAATTTCGCTACTACAGCTCTGTGTTCACTAATACCTGTATCCGTTTTGATGCTCATTATGAGCTCAGGATTATTTGTTGCTAAGAGATCAAGTGTGTTTTCACATCCATTTACAATTCTAGTTGGCTCATGAACTACTTGTTCGAAGTAATTCTCAGAGAATGCGTTGAGTACAATTTCGGACGATGTTTTATGCCTACCTCCTGATTTGAAAATATAATTTCGCCAACAGATCGAGGGTAAATTAAAATCACCACCTACTATTATCGTGTGAGTCGGGTACGTTTTTGTAATTAGACTCAGGTTTTCTTTGAACCTTTCTGCTATTGTATCGTCAGAGTCGGGAGGCCGGTAAAAGGAACCGATTATTAACTTCTTACGATTTTTGGGTACAACCTCTACCCATAATAGCTCGCACGAACTATCAACTTCAACTTCGCTACATGAAATACTACTTTTGACGGCGACAAACACGCCACCACCTATTTTGTTTAATCTATCCTTTCTGAATATCGTTAGATCTTTTGAAAATACTTCTTCTGAACTTATTTCCGGCTTGAGCCAACTTTCGCTGCCTATAATGATGTGAGTTTCGGTGCTTTCTATTAACGCTTGCAGTTCTGGAACTTTCCCGACACAGCTACGACAATTTACAACTGTTATACCGATAGTTTCCGGATCTACATTTCTCCTGTGATCCACCTGAACCCTTTGAGATTGCCCATTTTCTATTTCCCCGAAGCTCTTTATCCTAAAAAACCGCCCAGTCCACGCCACACAGCCCCCGCTACCCGTGTAGCCGCTTCCTGCGTGTAGTGGACTCCTGACCTATTCAGCGGAACCCGGAAACCCACCACCCGATGGCGCAAGTCAAGGAATCTGCAGCCTACACGGTCGCAGAACCGTCTGAGCCTCTGATTCAGACCCTCCACTCGGCTCTGTATCAGAGGTCCACAGTCGGTCCTGTCAACTATGCTGCAGATGGTGAGCTCTGCTTTCATCTTGCAAGCAAGACTGACAGTCTTTACCACTTCAGTTAGCCGCTCGAAACCTGAGAGGATCTCTTCAGATCCGAAACGACACACATCATTGGTACCGACGTGAGCCACCACCTGCAGTTGGCTGCACCCCGTACCCTTCATGGCATCCGGGAGGACCCGTTCCACATCTGGAATGACTCCACCCGGTATGCACACGGAGTGCACGTTGGCCTTCTTCCCCTCCTTGGCAGCCATCTCTCTAAGGGGCTCCATCACCCGCCTAACGTTGGAGCTCCCAACTACAAGTAAACCCACCCTCTGTGAAAGCCCGGATCTTGCAGGCTGGGTGGTGACAGGGTGAGAGACACCATCCGACTCAGGAACGTCGTCCTGAGCAGACAGCGCCTCAAACCTGTTCGCAAGACGAACCGGGGAGGTCTCACGATCGGTCCCCCGGAATGTCTTGTGCCTCCTGCCACGCACTGGAGCAACCTCCCACGCAACCACGGGTGGGATGTCTGCCTCACTGCTAGCAGTTTCAGGGCATGTCGCTGCCGCAGGCCGATCGGTGGAGACGACGGGAGTCCGTTCGGTCCCCACCGCCGGCCAACAACAACGACGCCCATCGATCGCAGCTTCCAACTGTGCAACTGAGGTTAACACAGCTTGAAGCTGGGAGCGAAGTGTCACCAGCTCAGACTGCATCCGCATACAGCAGTCACAGTCCCTATTCATGATTACAATGCCAACAAAAGCAAAAACTACAGTCGCGATGCGTTCAAACTAAACTGTTCGTTAGAACGCGGATGTGAATCCAATACGCACGACAGCACAGTATAACTTTACAAATTGAGTCGAGAAAGTGTAGACGAAAATCAAAATACTATATGTCGCTTCTAATCAGAAAATAAAGACAGACGACTGTCGCGACGCGATTCACACGGCGGAATAATACACTAACCAGATATTTAACGCGAATAGGAATCAAACAAAAACGCGAGCACCCAATAAATTTAATGCACTCAAGGGAAAACGCACTGAAAAGTAAAAATATGTAGCTTCTAGAGAGAAGCCGGTTACACTTACAACTGATAAATTACTGCTACGCTACTGGAGAGGCCCACACCAGCCTCTTGCCAACCTAACTCGCAACGAAAGGGTGTAGAGACCTCTTTGGAGAGCATAGAAAGAGAAGTTGGTACTAGCCACCTATCGACGCAAGTCCAGAGAGCATCGCCCAAGGCTAAATTTCTCATACTTCCAGAGACACTAGCACGCCAAAAAAATTTCTCATACTCACACATGCAGAGACAAAACATTTTACACTCTTATAGGCACGGTGGCAAGACGTAGAAGCCGTTCATGTGGCCACATTGATTGCACACTAATAAATTAATAACATAAATCTAACACAAATGAAGTTAAATACGATTACTAATAATAACATTTAAAAAAATGAACTGAAAGGCTACGTTACTCCTCAAGCCTCAGAAAACGAATAGCCTGTCGTTTAGCGACTTTAAATAAAATACAAGATTAAAATTCAGGGAAGGCGGCAGACAGCCGTCTTCCGCTCTCTCATTATCTCTCTCAGAGCGTTGTGTGATCTCACTTCAGGCTGCGGATTCTCATTTCAATAGCTGTTCGAATGACTAGAATAACTAGAAAAATCAACAGTAAGACAGGTTTTGCAGGGATAGCAGAAGGCACTATCCAGCCCCGAGTTCGTGAGCAACATTACACTGTTTTTGAAGGGATTAGTATTCTCGTACAGTACCTACAAACGGACAGTGTTGAAAAGTCAAATGTTCGTAAAGCTGTAGAACTAAACTGCTATGGTCACCCGTCTATACACTTATAAACTACTTAAACTAACTTTTACTAAGGGCAACACACACACACACACGCACACACACACACACACACACACACACCCATGCTTGAGAGAGGACTTGAACCTCCGGCGGGAACAGCCGCCCAGTCGTTTAGCATGACGCTTTATAACACTCGGCCACGACAGTGTTAATATTCCCTCAAACTACAGGGCAATTTCGCGGTCAATAACAGTCATTGACCAACAGAAGGAAATGCTAACTAGGGGACACCTTTGACCTCTAACGCTCGGAACCACACGTAGCCACACTTAGAATAACAAGTAATCAGGAAAAAAAAAAAAAAAAAAAAAAACAGTGGTGTGCGTCATTTCCATGCAAAGCGCCGCACTTATCTGCATGGTGTAGTTGCCATAACCAGTCCTCCAATTGCGTCAGTGGTATAGCTGCAGTACATATTTGTCTCTTGGAGTATTAGCAGGCGACTTACTGTATAAACTGTGTACAGTGCAGTGATAGCATGAAGACAAGTAATCCTACGCATGTAGGACCAACTTGCTGAATATGGAAATGACATCGGGACTGAAGACATGGACTTCTCGGATATACTATATTACATAATCATTCAGAAATATAACGTCGAGGACGTTAATCTGGATTTGAAGGATATGGAGAACCAGGGTATGGCATTTACATACAAACATCAATTAGTGTGGCTTTTGTTATTGGACTGCGTGAATGCGGAAGTGATTTGGAATGTGATAACGTGGCTTTAGTGAGGTGTGCACATTGTTCTCTCCCACTTTGTTCTAACCGCTGCATCGTAATCCCGCATCCGCACATTGAGGCCTAGTAAACCACTTTCAGGTGTGTGCTACTGCTGTATAGGTGTGTTTTGAGCTATTATAAGTACCTTAAGCAAAGATTTTTTGGCGCTGCTGATTGAATATGTAATGATTAAATGACACCATTAAATTACATATAATGTCCTTCCTAAGGTATTGATATCTTGTTAAACTGTTTATCTCTGTTAAAATACTATTTGAGATACAATGCAACGTTCTGCATCGAAATGGTGCACATTCTGTCCTCTTTAAGATTGGCTGTTATTCCAAGCATGGTTTCGTTCGCGCGTTCGAGGTCAAAGATGTCCATTGTAAGTATCGCCCTTCTGATCGTACTCTGCAACCGTTTCCGATCTGCCCTGTGTTAGGTGAATGGTTTGTACGGCTACACGGAATCCGGGAAGGGATGAACAAGCAGATACATTGATGCGGATGTGAGCTCATTTACAGTCTTCGAGAGCGCTGAGGGCAAGGAGGCTGGCCGTGACAGCGTCGCGCTGCTTGGCGTTTCATTCACCGCACCCGCCAAGGCTGCTCTTATCACTGCACGCGGATACGACCGCAGCCGACGCGCGACTCGGCTGTTCAGACGAAGGCCAACTGCCGGGGGAGAGGGGAGGGGAGGATCAATAAACTCATTGCGCGCCACGAGAGCCGACGCCGACTGAGGTTACGGCCCCAAGAGCGTTTCTTCCAGACTATACGTAACACGCGGAGCTCTGGATGTGGTGGCCACACGGCCGCCTCTCTCGTGCGGCATAAAGCCCTGCCAAATTTCATTAGTAGTGCGTCGTGCAAGCTGTGGCAGCGCTTAATGTATTGATCGCCATAACAAACAGCAATTATTGTTTCATATTCATAGATGTAGATGCATTTTGTCTTTAAGTTGCCTCTTATTTATTAAAATAAACTGAATTGGGTACACAGTGTTGCAATCAGACTTTGCATTTACCAGAAGCTGCACAACTTGGAAAATATCCTAGTGGACGAAAAATTGTTTATGTGTTTGTGGCTGATGAGGTTTTTGTAGTGAATGATCATTTAAGGAGACCATACCCACAAGAGCATTACAAATAAACAAAAACTGTTTAACTTCTTAATGTGAACGACTTCGTTATGTAGAGTGTGCATTTGGCATTTTATCTAATAAATCTAAAATTTAACACCATCTAATCGATGTTACAGGGGATGTGTCGTATACCTTTCCTCACCCGTATTGCGCACTTTCCAAAACATTGAAACACGTCCACTGAATGTGTGGTCGTGCTCCACTTTTACTTATTCATAACTCTAAAGTATTTCTCCACCATTAATATTGTTAATTTCACATCCTTTATTTTATTCCTTTATTAATGATCAATGCCCCATGTATAAATATATTGCCACCCGTGTGATTGAACTTGTGTGTTCGTATGAATGTGGAAGGCTGTTTTTAATATTTACTGACTGCCGCGCAATGGCTTACAGTCGCCGCTTCGCGCTTTAGGCCTCGTTTACTTTAGTTAAGAACGCATGGCTTCGTATGTCGTCTGCACTGCCGTCTGCTGGAAAGCCAGAGGCATCCTTTCTTGGCAAGATGGCGAGGTGACCTGTTCTTAGAGTGGTAGCAACATAATCATGGATGAAGGAGGTGACAAAAGAGACAAAATGTTCAAATGTTTGTAGCGCTTATGGGACTTGACTACGGGGCCATCAGTCCCTAAACTTACAAACTACTTATGAACTAGCTAAGACTACAGACGGCACAAATATCCATGCGCGAGGGGGGATTCGAACCCCCGACCGTAGTGACCGTGCAGACCGTGACTGAAGCGTCTCAATCCCCTCGACCACCGCGGCCGGCGACAAGAGAGACCTCTCTGGAGCTGTAGTAGAGGTTATTATCTCTCTCAGGTTGCGAGGGTTGGTAGACAAAAGTCTTTGAGAACGCTTTGAACGCTCCCTACATCCGGTGGGGAGACGGAACGCTCTGACCGCGGCGTGAGGCATCACTCTCTTGCCGCGACCGCCAAAGTGAGTATTTCGTCGAATCATGGTGAGGGGATGGCATGCTGATAGAACTTTATTTGTGATCAGGCAGTCCTGGTGTGTCAATGATAATTCTTCTAGAGTAATTCTTTTGCTATGCGAGGTGAAGTGTTTTTTAATTTTCAGAACTCTAGTAATTCTGTGAAATTTTAGTATTTGTATTTTCAATCAGGTAATGATTTTTGTGTCCGGTTTTCTCAAGTTAGAATACACGTGTGTGGCCTTCAGCCTTTCCATAAACTTAGTATGTTTGAATTCCGTGCTATTCTTTACTAATGTTTTCGTGTTCCCTTTTGTTGGGATTATGGGAATAGCCCAGCAGCGACCGCTTGTCCGCAGGTAGCCCCGTCACCCGACGTGCTCACCGCGCTCTTCAAACAAATGACCGCACAGATTAACGATCAGTTCTGTGAAACGAAAGAGCAGTCGCAAGAGATTAGCGAACAACTGAAAGAGCAGTCGCAACAAATTGATGAACGGCTTGATGAAATGAATCAATCCTCAGCACAACGTCTGATCGCATTTAAGGTATTTAAACAACAGGTCGCGAACCAAGAGGCGCCGGTAAGATCAGAAGCGTCGAGTAGTACGCTACTTTGAAGTCGGGCAGAAAGTCCTGGCTCGTTCCTGTCGTTTTTCCAACAAGCAGCTTGCTCTGATGCGGAAGTTCTTTCCAGTTTTTGTTGGTCCCTTCTGCAAAAGGCGAATTTTTCATGAGAACGCGGTTGAACTTCAAAGTTGTATGTGTGTTGTTTAAAGTTGAATCTATCGTTTAATGAGAGAACAAAAGTAGTTTATTTTAAAGTTAATCATTCAAAACTTGATCTGGTATTAATTGCAGTCCAAATAGTTGTCATATATTGATTTTTAACAGTCAAGATCACAAAGTCATCAGATTACTTCATCAAAATTTAAGTGAACACGTACATTGTTAATTAACACAGTAATTTGATTTAATTATGGCCCTGATATTGATGTATATACTGTTAAATAAGAAACAGTGCATTAAACCTATTATGTGCGCAACGGATCGTTTAACAAAACAACTGTGAGAAGTAACCTGCATGAAACACACACAGACTATACTCAAAAAATTTGACTGCGAGAAATATATTAAAAACACAAACCATTTTCATAATGTTTGACTACGAGAATTTTATGCAGATCAGTACCTGATTATCAAAATTCAGTATCATACTCAATTAACTGCAGTGTTGCATAACAATCCTTTACTACGCTACCAATAACGAAATCTGTTCAACAAGATTACCAAAATCAATAACGCACTTTAAATCCACAAATAACTAATTATCAAATAAAGGAAGTAGGTTAATCTTCTAGCTATGTAAATGAAACAGGAAAGAAAGGTCAACTTTGTTACCTATTATTAATAATCACCATTACATTACCTAAATAATACAACCTTTTCATACTGACGTGAAATGCAATTGCCTTCATTCCAGCGGTGGTACAACGTTTTCACAATAATAAGAAATACAATGTATTCCAAATACAATCATATCAACTTGCTGGCACAGCAGCCTCTGCTCTACATCTGAGCAATATATACAACATAACGGCTCTCTAAGCGAGCTGAACCTCAAGTTCGACTCTCTGTCTCTCTGCACGAGCTACAATGCTATACGATACATAATCTTTGCCAGATATGAAACTTCACAGATTTATGTACACATATCTATACACGCAGTAGAAACAATATTATACATACGTTACTTGACACAAAATAGGAGGCACAATATTAGACATTTTCTTACAAATTCAGCAATATACATTTTCCATGGACACGTTTCAAACTGGAAACAGTACGGACCCGGAAGTCTCATAGTGTGCACCATGTTTCAAGTCTTAAACATTGTAAGGAATGATTGTGTATTTCTTCTTGTGTATTTTCTATAGGTTATAGCTTCGATGTATTTATGTGTTTTGCACTGTTCTTTGGCGTTAAAGGTTGTATTGATGTCCAGTACCGGCAGTGAGTGTATGGGAAAGGCATGTTCCTCCAGGGCAGGGAGGGCGGTAATTAGTAATGCCACTGACAGTACGTGTGCGCCCTGTGTCCTTGAAATTACCAATGTGTTAGCTTTTGGAAGTCGCCGTAATGGCACTGCCTCCTGGGTAAAACGGGTTAGCCCTTGGTGAAGCTAAGAAAGTGTTACAGAACATGTTGTGTGTCCTTAGGACAAGGGTTTGTAATGCCAAGTAGGTGGCGTATCTAATTTACCAATTGATCAAGAATCCGTAATGCAAGCTTTAACATGACGACCTTTACTATGTGCACCCCTAACGAAGATTCCCAGTTTTATTTTACAGGAAACTGTGATCGATGCAATATAATAGGTGAGAAGGACGCACTGAAGGCTCACGTGAATTTTGTTGATGAGAAAAAGTATGCAGCCCAGTGTACAATGACAAGCCCTTGCTTAATGCGACCAGAGCGTTGGACGAGTGCCAGAATTTAAAAAAAACCTCAAGTGGTATAAATAGGGAATATGTTCTCTAAGATGTCTCCCCTCTTTGTAAATTTTAGCTAGAACCTAGGTAACATGTTTTAATTTTCATGATGCTCATTTAATGAGAAGCCTAGAACGAGGCCATCTAATCACTAGTGTGTGTCTTGATTTATGTCCTTTACAGGCAGATTGTGATTTCTATGTTTGATTTAATCAACTGTGTTTATTTTCTCTATTGTTCCAGGTGTTTCTATATTTGCATGTCTTGTTTTTGATAATCCTCTGATTATAGGATTAGGATGTCAATTAATCCATTTATTGATTTTTATACCAAGCTTACCTATCTAAAGGGAAATTTATGTTTTATCTATTTTGAGATTTTGTATATATTTTGAAGAATCGCCAAACTGCTGGTGCAGTTATCACATTGTGCCATTGCTATTCTGGACAAACAGTAAGCAAGTTGAAGTGTCACTAATTACAAAAACTTGTCTTGATTCTATAAAGATTCTACAGGTACTCGCCAAAGAGCCAGGAGTAAGCCAGTGATCTACAAGTGGTCGAAAACTAAATGGTTAGTTGGGCCCAACATTTAGTTTGCATAGTAGATTACAGCAGCGTGACCTTAACCTGCTGCCAAGTCACGCCGTGTCACGCTGCTTCTGCAATCTTCTGATCGCCAATGCTTTTCCACGAGCGCCTCCTTGTATGTGCGACTGTGTGTCTCTGATGATCGTCTGGCCACAACGTCGAACTCACCAGATTAGTTTTGTTTAAGTCCCTGTGATAGCATTAAGAAATTTCTTAAACATTTTTCAAATGTTAAAACTGTTTCTTTGATAGTATTGGGCCACGGTTCGTAAATCCCATGGCCTTAAGTAGTCTAGTTTATTTAAGGTTTTGTAATTTACTTTAATGTTCTCAAATATGTGTTGATAAATTATCTATGAAATTTTATATTTCTATGTTGTGGTGAAAGGACGGGTAACGCCCCATAACGAATTTTAGTGAGTGCTAATCAGTACCAGCGTGGTGAACACCACTGGACAACAAAATATGTTATGACAAATTGAAGTGATTATAAGTGCCAAGGAAAGAATTTGTCCACGCCACACTGCTGCAAGAAGCGCCGGCCGACATTCCTCGTCACCCGTCCGTGTTGGCACGAGAACCAGGTCGACATGGAATTCTCACCTACTACATCACGGGACAATGCCATCGAGTCACGCCGGGCAGAGAGCGGGACGCCGATGGCGCTGGGGGAGAGCAGGCAGCGCAGGGGTGTGGGCGGTTGCCTTCCAAGTGGCTGACATCGCAAGGTCGCTGTACCGCCCCACCACACTTCCGTGCAGCCACGAGCCAGCAGTCACCGGCCCCGCCCCACCATCATGGCTCCTGTCGCTGCCAAGGTGGGCGTCTCGCTACGTGTACTCCGACGGCAGAGGGAGCAGATGACGTGCGCTCCTGTCAATGCGGTGGGCCACTGTAGGAGGCGAGGTGGGCGCAGGTCCGGCACCAATATATGCCCTGCTGCGCGGCATTCAACGAGAGCAGCAGGAGCATAACACAGATGCCTGACGTATGTCACAGCCAGACCAGTTGCTGCACATATTAGAACACCGACGCCATGGCATCACCCAAGAGGCACACTTCGTCTAACACAGGATCTGTTGCCACTGAACAATCAAACCTTTTACGATTTTCCTGAGCAGTCCTTAATGTGTCTTTGCCAATGCCCTCCGGCAAAATCATGCTGAATATTTGACTATTAGCTGGGAGGCGCTTATGTCTCCAAGCTTTCTAGTGATCTTACCAATCTCCTATTTTGGTCCCTGACACCGGAAAACATTATTTTTGGGTTCGGCCCAACATTGATCTCTGCACTCCTGTGACTTCACAAGTGATGAAAGACTTAAATGAACCTCCTTACTTAACACACATCCATGCTTCGACACTACCTCTTGTGATCGCTCGCCATTGAGGGTGTTCAGAAAATTCCTCTTCCTCTGAGTCTAATGCAAGATGATGACTGATCCAACCAACGGCGCTGAGTCAGTGAGGAAGAGACGTCGGCGAGGCGAGATGCAACTGGAGGTGGGAAAAAGGAACCATAAACTACGACCACGGACACTGAACGTCAACTTGGCAGAAATGAAGTGTTAAATATATGCAGGTTGTAGTTACCACTCAGTTATCCTAAAAGTACTTCCTCCCCGTCGATGCCCCTTTGTTGTTATCGACGTGTGTGGCGAAACTTTAATCATATACTTTTTTACAAGATAGTGAACACTCACCATAGTGGATCGAACTTGATTTTTTTTAAGACAGTCCCAGGAATGAAAAGTTCTTTTTGCATCTCTTGCTTATGCTTCAAAAATTGATGATAGTACGTAGCACTAACACTCGAAGAGTCTTCATGTGTGAAACTTTCTTCCGTTTCTTCGCCGTCTGTAGAATCACAGTTTGCAATATCGAGTGTTTCAGTCGTTTCTAGCGACATGTCTGCGCTATTTAAATCCTCGTCTAGAAGTTTAACTACCATGTCGCACATCACATAATTAGTCTTCACGCGTGTTTTCTGTTGATTGCTTCATTTGGCGTCTGTGGCATATCTCCATGGCAAGCAGTAAAACATTTACAGGGGGAAAGACGACCGTCTGTCGTCTTCCATATATTTTTTATAGTTTCTGTAAAGTTATAATTTATTTAACGTCGCTAGATTATCATTTTGATAAAACTTGTACCCCACTCTTTTCAAGGATGGAGGAATAGCATCTTTTATTTAATGTGTTAAAATATTAGTTAATATTGACAGGTTTTTCTTATCTTGTTATGTTAATAATTTTTATTCTATTAATTAATGTGGCATCAGTACGGCTTCTCCGCTACGCCACTGTCCCTGTGAGAATGTGCCATTGTTTTACTTTTAAGTGGATGTGCGAGAATCTATGGCTCTCTGAGTGTGGGAAGTGATAGATCGCATTGCATCGTTCTCTCTGGCTCAGTATCGATAGCTGCTGATACTACCAAAGAGGTTTCCACACCCTTTGGTTGCGAGCTGGTTGGCGAGTCTCTCGGTCCCCCACCACCGCGGTTTTCGTGGATTTTTCAGCTTCCGGTGGTTACCCTCGTTTTTCCTCGTCCTGGCAAGGCTGGCCATTCGGTCCTGGGCGAATGGTGAGGTAAGGTTGGTTCTGCTCTTGTTTCTGGAGATGGTAGCGTTTCATTGACTAGCACGTTTAACTTAGATTCGTGAACTTAGAATCTCTTTTTGGAATATTTTCTCCCATCGTGTTCGGAAATGTGTTCTCGGTTTTCAATTCAATGATTTCCGATAGATAAACGCAGTGTGTGTGATTCTAGTTGCAGTTTGATAACGGCTTGATATGTTAAAACCCTTTGTGATCACGTGGCGGTGTATGAACTCTATGTAAATACTTTCTAGCTTTGTGGGGCCCGATTTCTAATAGGTGATATGTTCATTTTATACAGTGCATGTAAAATTCTTCTCATCGTTTCATTACCTGAGTGATATGTATTCCACATGGTTGGTTCATAGAACAAAGCCTTCAGCTCCCACTCTTGTTTGTGCCATGCCCATCAGGCAAGTAACTATGCGGGTGTCCTGATTTTCACTAATATTTCGCGATCTTCTCTCCCCGCCTGTTTTAATTCTGCCGTTTCTTCTCCGACTTATAGTACGAACCCTGTCTGTGTCAGTAATTCTCTCTGAGCCTTGTACAACCTCCTTCAATAGCTTCCTTATGTAGTTCTAAACAATTCTATGCGTTGCATGCTGTAATCATTAATTTTATTTTTCCCACTTTGTAATTATTTCACTTTTACGAGTTTTGGAGACTGGACGTCATCCGTCTCTGTAATCGCCCCCTATCGAGTGTGGCTGTATTTCATTCGCTTCCTTATATAATTCTAAGTATTTCTATGGGTTGCATGCAGTAGTTAATTTTCTTTATTTTTCGGAAAATACTTTTATTAAATTTTATCGGTTTTCGGAACCACGTGGGTCCGAGTTCCCACTTTCGGGGTATGCAGCTAGTCGCCTGAGTTCACGCCACTCTCTTATAAAACCAGTACCTAGATCGATTTCTAACAGACCGCCACTTATGAATCCACCGTGATTTTGTATAATAAATCAGACTTTCAACCACTTCACCTTCAGTGGAATGCTTTCATGTAACGTAGGCGTGTGTCGCCGTTGGCGTGTTTGCTCACGGTCCAATTCAGATGTAATTTAAGTTGCTATACACACGCACCATCTCAAAACAGGCACCACAGACCAGAGCCAGCTTCACAGTGTTTGTATATTGTGTTTTGTGCTACCTCCGACTTGCTGAATTTCGCCTACGATAGCGGCGCCTGCTTCCGCCTCATCTCAGCACGCTGTTTTTGGTGAGTTTCGCTGTGGAAATGCGTGTGTGAGAATGAGAGAATAAGAGTGAGAGAGAATGAGTGTTGTTTGTGAATTCTTCCCCCCAGTAGTGTTAAATCATGTAACAATTTGTGATGGGCACCGTCCGCATTAATCCATATAAGAGATGCATTTTATTGTACTAACCAAATTGGTTCCCCATTTTGCTTGTTTTCTATCTGAATAAACAAGTTTATGTTTAGCATAATCCGTAAGTTGACTATAAATTGTAGTTTTAGAGCACCTTCCCTCTTTTATTTAATATTGTTCTTCACAAGTGCGGAGAACAAGCTCAGATGCAATTTTTCTTACGTCTAAATTCTTTTTGCCATAAATGTTTTCTTAGCCACCTTTCTAAGATACCTTCAATTGTGATGGCTTGCTTATTAATGTCTGTATAATAACGTGTAAACTGCTATGTATCTTGACCACTGTAGTATTAACTTCATGTTATTGTAGCAATTTGAAACGAGTCAGTTCTCAGTTTGGGCCAGGGAAAAAGGCTTTTTTAGCACGGAGTTCACACGGACCTCTTTTACTAATTTCACTGCTAAAATAAGGCTCTTGTTACGTACAGTGGTCGGCTTTTAAGGGTTTACCATCACCTGTGAGGGAAGATTGAATGTTCACCGTAAAGTGGCTTGCGGAGTATAGATGTAGATGTACAGAATATCTTTCACATCTACAACCAGTTTCAGGACGGTATGTTTCGAAATACGTATCAGAAATGAAAAGGAAGCTCATGCCACAGAAACAAATATTCGTTTCCCCTTTCCAACAAAACCGTGCAAATATATTCCGCTTTAGTGAACGCCGCGATAAGACGGCCGCACCTCCCGACCATGCGCACAACGCTCACTATAACAACAGCTCGCGACTCGCCGTTTCCAGGGGTGGCCAGCCGTCACCACAAGCGCCAAGTAGTAAAAACGTGATTTTTTAAGTGACTTCCAGGTCATGTCAGTAGATAACATTCTTCATACAGACTTCTTCAATATTAACCAACAGTGCTAAAAAAAAGAAAATCAATACATGTTTCGGCATGACAAGTCTGACCATTCCCTTGTTAGCACCAATTGTGCGTAGGTAGTAACTGTACTGTGGAATGATTTGACGACCTGTGACACAGCTGCGCCTTGTTGGTTGCATAGCGTCAGGTGCGGCCCCCACTTTGGATCAGCGGTGATACACATTTTTTTCTGTCGAGTGTACAGATGATGACGGGTATCATAACATTTTGAATCCTGTAACCTTATCCGTTGTTATTTTGTCTTCATTTAGATGAGATGCTTGGAGGGCTATGATATCGGTTTCATGCTCAATGGCCAGTTTGATCAAGTAATCACATTTGTCTTTTGACAGTCTTTCAACATTGATTTTGTAGCGTAGTAGCTTAATAGGTGGTTAATTTATTAAAATCACTTGTTAGTCACTTGATTTTAAGCTGATATTTTGAGCAGTCTAGTTACTTTAACTACACTGTGAGTAGGATCAACTGGGTACTGACGTTATATTCCACAGGGCATTTCTCGATGTAAAATCGGGTTAGCTTGAACCGAAAGCTGACAGAATCGCGGTTTCAGAGTATTCTGCCGATTAGTATTTTGTCTATGTATATTAATTATTCCCAAAGGATGACTTATTCTGACGAGGCGGCATGTAAAGACGTAGGGTACTGGGTTGTTAGTACTATTTGCATTGTTACAACTTCTTAGCGGTGATTTGGGTTATTTTGGAGAGAAAGAAATGGCGTTTCATAAATAGACGTTTCTTGTTTAATTCAAGGAATTTCTTAGATTTTGCCACACGTTGGGTTTGTGATCTGCATAGCAGAGTCCTTCTATTAAAGACATATTAACACGAAGTTGAATGGTGTCGTATACAGAAAAAGGGAGAGTTGTTCGTCACTCAAGGAAGTTTAAAGTTGGATAATTTCCGTAATTTCAAGTACGCTAAACCTACACCATACTCATGCAGTTAGTCTGCTGATATTACCTTTTTTTCGAGAGGAAGGTAGCTTAGTGATGTGTCGACTACTGGGTGATCTAACAAAGGGTGACCACATTTCCAAAATCAAAATGCGGGACACAGACGGGTATCTAAGATTGCGAAACTTCATGTTGCCTTTACCTGCGACGTCATGAACATGATTGTTATCTCTTGAAGCTTATACAATATGACGGCTTTCGTGTCACTCATTAACGCAGACATTAACACACAGTATAATAACAAATAATGCCATTGTTTCTCTCTCTACCACCCAAAGGCTAACGTATCATATTTAGTGGTTTTCGTATTTACATTTGCTACTCTCGAAATCATTTCTCTTTAGTACCGTATGTCGCGTGCAGAAAGTGCGATTTTTAAGTATAAAAGAATTACCACAACACGAAATTAATTTCTGAAAGAATATGAAACCAACGGGACAAACATAGAAATTATTCGTTTTTGAGACTGGACAAACTACATATACGGCAATATCAATAGCTAAGACTTTCCATTTCAATTGCTAATACAAAAATTAACCGAACATACACACATAAATAAAAGCCAAATAAATTGCAATACTGATTAAGGAAGCACTATAATTGTTTTGTAGGTGTCACATACTAATTAGTAGGAAAAACACTTATTATTACTTATGCAGTTTACTTCTCTCTCCATTACATTAAGCAGAAGAATGTATGTCATTCAGGAGATCGGTATTTTTACTTCTATTTTCATAATAATCAACACAAGAAGTATTCTGATAATGAGATTACACACTAAATATGTTGTTTTTGTGGTCCGTAAACTATTAGTGATGGGGAACACACTTTCTGCAGCAGCGTTAGCACCAGGCGGAGCAATCTCAAACTCAGTAACGACCCGCAAATTTCTGCATCAGATGTCTTCAGATGCAAGTAAGTTGAGAAGAACAGTTTTTACTGATCCGCTTCACAGTTCCCACATAATAAACATTCTCTTCAAATACATTTTAAAAAAACTGACCCTCACTGCATCTTGTCAAAATATTTTCATCTATCGGCGGTAAAGTTTTAAGACTTTACTAAACAGACTGACATCGAAGATATGACTTCATCTCATGAAATGGGTAAGCTTATTTCGCGGTATAACCAATTAACGTCTGAAGAAATGAACTTGAAGTGTCCACTTTTTCACCGAATCGTCGTTTAATTAATGATTGATTAATGAATGAGATTTTATTTTGGAAAATCTGCGCATCTCATGTGAAAGCATAGCGGAGTACCAACCAAAGAAATTATAAAATCGTACTTTATTCACTTTCTGTTGAAGCACATTTTCTCTATTGTTTGATTATGACCACATTTGTTCTCCGTCTAGTTATGCTTTGCCTTACATAAAAAAGTTGTTATTTCAATATATGAGCAGGCTAGTATAAAACAGGACAAGATGTGTCACGTATATGCTTTGCTGGTACAACGGGGCACTTAGGCTCAATAAGAGACGATCCCGTAAAATACTCTCTCTAGAAAAACAACAGTTGGCACACAAACAATGATGTGGACATGGAAGCGAAGCTAGAAAGTACATTCTCATGAACAGAACAAATTTTATTTAATGTGCAAAAGCAAATACTTCCTCAGAGTTTAAGAGAGACGGGCTGTTAACATAACGAAACGTTGCTGATTCTTCTTGCTGTTGCCCTTGAGTACAAGGATCGACTCTCTGGGCGACCAGCACTAGACATCTGGTTATATCAGCTTTATAGGGGGCACTGAACTCCTCGTCGGCCGTGGCTGTGGCCAAGGCACTTCTCGCATTATGTTCTGTTGCATTAAAGGAAGAAAGACTTCCTCAGCAGTAAGACCGTTACTTCCTTATTTATGATGGTCCTACTCTTGCGTTTTGCAACAAAAGAAAATATACTGCACGACGAACTTTGGCTCTAATTAGCTTGGCTGTGTGTGTTGCAAACGTCAAACCAACGTATACTGTACACTGAAAGAGTACTTTTTCAACGAGAAAATAAGTTCTCGCTTTGCTGTTGTGATTTTGAAAATGTAAAGTCGCCTTAATTCTGCCAATAAAAATAGACATTCATTTTAGTATTTATGTGAAAAAGTAACGCATCTGGTACTCTTAGTGGATAAAAACGATGGCTCTAAATCATATCATACGTCCTAAAGCAATAATCAATGCACAGCTGCTCGCAATGTGAAAGTCTTACATATTACCAAACGATCCTCAATCGCCCCTCGTACACTCTTTTTTTTTTTTTTTTTTTTTTTTTTTTTTTTTTTTTTTTACAAAAAACGTACTTTTCTCTATTCTTTGCCTAAGATCGCATACATCGATATCTAGTTCTCAGTTTCACTATGGTACATTTCCTTATACAACCTTTCAAAATTACGGGACGGTTTTCGAAAATCGGGACAAAATAGTCCCGTTTGTGCTTTGTCAGGGAACGGGACACTTAAGCTGAATAAGTGACGATCCCGTAAAATACGTAACGTCTGGACACCCTATGCCCTAACTTTATCTCGTTAAGAGTGAGAAGCACAATGTGCAACGAAGCAGTGAATGGTGGCAACTACAATTACTTGATGTAGATTAAGTTTGTTTCTTTGTCTCCGTTTTACTGTAAATCCACATGGAGGCTACAATTAGGCGCATATATATAATTATCTCGTATGTTTATAAATAATGGAATGTTTCAGTTTATTATGTGCTATTGGTAAACCATAATATGAAGAGGCAGAAAACTGCTCATAGAAACATAGAAACAGAGAGAATGTTAGGTGAGGGATGAAAGGCATCGCTTTGTTCTTGTATATCTACATCTAGATGGGCTAGTGCCTGGCACTTTATCTCCCATTTCATTCTCGAATAGCGCGCGGAAAGAAAACACACCTTAATCTCTCCGTTGCAGTTCTGATTTTTCGTATTTCATTCTGATGAACATTACTACCTATGTAAGTGGAAGTCAACAATATCTTTTTGCATTTGGAGGAGAATGTTGACGATTGGAGTTTCGTGAGTAGACCACGCTGCAGCGATAAACGCCGAGCTGCCCGTCTTTGGACGCTTTCGATTTCCTCCGTCAAACCCACCTGATAAAGATCCCACGCTGGGCAGCAATATTCGAAAAAAGGACGGACATGCGTAGTGTACGCAGTTTCCTTAGCATTTCCGTTGCATCTTTTAAGGATTCTGCCAATGAAACGCAGTATCTGTTTCGCCTCTCCCACGACATTATCTACGTGTTCTTTCCAGTTTAAGTCTGAAGTAATGGTAAATCCTAGGTATTTAGTGGAGTTTACGGCCTTCACTGCTTCACTACTGGGTCATCAGTCCCTAAAATTAGAAACTACTTATTATCTTGCTAATACTACGGACGGCACAAATATCCATGCCCGAGGGGGGATTCGAACCCCCGACCGTAGTGGCCGTGCAGACCGTGACTGGAGCGCCGCAGTCCCCTCGGTCACCGCGGCCGGCAATCGTTTATGTAAATAAGGAATAGCAGAGGATCAATAACACTACCCTGTGGAACGCCCGATATCCTCTGTTTTAGTCGATGCCTTACCATAGATTACTACAAACTGTATCCTCTCTGATAGGAAATCCCCTACCCAGTAGCAAATTTGCGGCGATATACCATAACCACACAGTTCGTTTAAAAGCCGTTTGTGTGGTATGGTGTCAAAAGCCTCCTGGAAATTAAAAAGTACTGAATTAATTTGAGATCCCTTGTCTATAGCAGTCATCACTTCGTGTGAGTTATGAGCTAGTTGTGTTTCGCATGAACGATATTTTTTAAATCCGTGTTGACCTTGTTCGAAGCACTTGTTGGAAGTGCCAACCAGTTAACGGCGATGAGATGCGACAGCGGCGGATGGACGCGCGACCAGCCTCCTGCCAGAGAGGAACACGCGGCTGCTGGCAACGAGGCGGCAGGCGGCCCCTCCCTCACTCGTCATGACGTCACGGCCTCGCACAAGGCCACACCGGCGCGGATCAGCTGTCGCGAATCAATGGAGCAAACACCAGGTCTGATTTACGGCCATGCGCTCCACTGCGGGATTCAGCTGTCGTGCATAGATGGAAGTTCTAATGTTGCTTTCGACAAGAACTTGTGTGAAAGACATACCTTACGTAACTAACGATAGTGGTCAGGACAAGATGAACTCATTAATGTTGATTCAGTACGCCAATAATATAGTTGTTGTGGTCTTTCTGTCTGAACTATTTATCCCATTGGCATTGTTAATTTTATATCCTCTGTACTGCGAGAATAGTTTGTCATTTTACTGGCCAAGTAACAAAACTCATCTACCACCTTCATTGTATTGTTACCTAATCTAATTTCTTCAGCACCGTCTGGTTTTCTTTCAATGCATTCCATTACCCTTGTTTCAATGGTACTGGGGCACTACCTTCGCCTCGAGGATAGGGTGGAGTACATGACATATTTATGGAATTCCCACCACCAGGAGGAAGCGCACCGTTATTATGACGAACTTAACGCCAACATTCTCACAGTGGCTCTTCTCGATGGCCAGAAATTCGCCATAAGGCAGTAACTCCCACCTATGTTATTCAATTGACCTCCCGATTAATTTACGATACATTGAAGTAGGATGATTTGTTTTCTTAAATTCTTCTCACTCTCGGACCATTCCGAAGATGGTATTATGTCCTCATTTTCATTCTTGAAATATCCTTGTTACAGTTCTTTTTCCGTTGGGCACTATGTATTTTACTAATGGTCCCGGTACAGAGTACATGTATTTGTTTTACATTGTAGTGTAATAGTTGTTCTACCAGACGGATTTTGGTTTTTCCCTTTATAGCAGGGAGAGTTTCCATGATTATATGCAGTTGTTGCATTTATGTTACGTTACAGCACATGAGAATTTAGGTACAGAAAAAGTGTAACCTTCTCGTTATTACGTATGTGTCTTCATCCATACTTGTCGGAATGTCCATTTCCTGCCAGTTACACTCTCGATCGTAAATTCAGTTACTTCATCACAGTAAGTCCGCACGACTCTACAGCACTACCTCAGAACCTAAAAGTCTAAAACAAAACACAGACAAAGT
This sequence comes from Locusta migratoria, assembly GCA_026315105.1. NCBI lineage: Eukaryota > Metazoa > Arthropoda > Insecta > Orthoptera > Acrididae > Locusta > Locusta migratoria. Next base: position 560,018,584 of record CM048755.1, on the reverse strand, counting down.
CGCAAAGTCGATTCATCACGCAACCGATCATATCTCTAACGTTCCCATGAAGTGAGTACTTCATCCCAGTCGTACCTCTGGTGCTGTGATATTCCTACTGTGCTACCCTTTCCTACAACAACTGCAAGTTTTTCCCTTTTAAACGAAAGAACCTCTTCGAAGCATGCCACTCCCGCGAGTGAAAAACATCATACCGCACTTCTCTCATTCGAAGGCTATGTATGTGCATCTGCATCTACGTAAATACTCCGCTAAACACATTTAAGTGCATGATTTTCTGTACCGTTCATTCTGTAATAGAGGGAGGGAAAAATGAACACTTGAGTCTTTCCGTCTTCTATCTCATTTGCCATCGAACATGTAATTGCACTTGATAAGGCAATGATGCTCTTAAGGACGAATGACAAATAACAAGTGACGTTCTCATATACAGCCGCCTCCACAAGTGGACACTTGGGACACTACCACCCCGCTGCCCCCAAGCCATCCACCACCGCTCCCTATAATTTTTTATTCCAAATATACATATCAAATTAATTGTGAAATTCTATGTTTATTAATTAACAATCAGAACATTCCGTATTACTTATTTCATTTTTCCTGTCCAGAACACAATCCTTTAAATTCTAGTGTAATAAATTTTAAAATTTAATTATTTCTTGCCCAATAATCAGCCACACAGGTGGCCTTGTCATTAGCTAGCTGTAAATCCAGGAGGATTTGGGCACGTCAGTAAGTGGTCGTCCGTCTGGACATTCCCACGGTTGCACAAAGGTTCCCTCTCGAGGTATCCCCAACCGGAATGGTTGAACTTGCAATTTGAGACCCCAGTCCTTAGCCTGTTGCGAGCCTTCCAGATTGTAAAGGATTTGTTACCTCCTGCTGCAAGTTGTTCATTCAGAGCCAAAATATGGTAGGTGTTTCCTCCATCCATAGCTGAAGTCTCCTCTCTTCAACAGTGACTGCAATTGGCTCTGATGTCCACAGGAAGCTCCTTGTTGAGGGAAGCTGCGTAGGCTGTTGTTGGTCCCAAGTAGGGGGTGGCGATTGTTTCTTCCTCTCCACCTTGGCAGCTGCTTGCCGCCGTATGCTTGGTAGGGGAGAAGCTATCCCTATGAGGGGGTAGATCTTCTCTGTCGGCGAGCGTCTCAAGCACCCTGATATCATGCAACAGCGAAACTCACCAAAATCAGCGCGCTGAAACGAGGCAGAAGCAGGCGCTGCTATCGTAGGCGAAATTCAGTAAACTTGGAGGTACCACACAACACAATATACAATAAAACTGCGAAGATTGGTCTGGTCTGTCATGCCTGATTTGAGAAGGTGTGTGAGTATGGCAAAGTTAAGTTACATCTAGATTAGACTACGAGAAAACACGCTATCGCCGACACACAGCTACATTACATGACCGCACTCCACTGAAGGTGAAGTGATTAAAAATCGGATTCATTACACAAAATCACGGCGAAGTCGTAAGTTGCAATGTGAGAGTAAACTATCTAGGCACAGGTTTTATGAGAAGTGGCGTGAATTCAGGTGACTAGCTGCAAGCCCCTGAAGTCGGAGTTCGGACCCACGTGGTTTCGAAAACCGATAAAATGTATAAATTCAATTTCAAAGAAATAAAAATAAAAACTACGGCATGCAACCCCTAGAAATGTTTAGAATTACATAAAGAAGCGAATGAAATGCAGCTACATATGATAGGGAACGATTACAGAGAAGGATGAAGTCCGGTCTCAAAACCGGGAAAGTGAAATAATTACAAAGATGGAAAAGTGAGAATAAAACCTACAACATGCAACCCTTAGAAGTACATAGAATTTCATAAGCAAGCTATTGGAGGAGGTTGTGCGAGGCTCGGAGAGACTTACTGACAAAGACTGACTCCTCACTACAAGTACAAAGAAGAAACAGAAAAAGTAAAATAGGCGGGTAGAAAGGATTGCAAAATGTTATTGGAAATCAGAATGATACAGGCATAGTTACTTGCCTGATGGGCATGGAACAAACAATAGAAGCTGAAGGCTTTGTTCTAAGAACCAACCATGTGGAACACATATCACTTATGGAAGGAAACGTTAAGACAAATTTACATGCACTGTACAAAAATGAACATATCGTCTGTTAGAAATTAGGCCTGACAGAGCTAGAGACAATTTACACCGATTTCATACTCCGCCACATAATCACAAAAGGTTTGAATATACCAGGCCGTTAGCAAAATACAACTAGTAACACATACACTGCGTTTATCTGTTGGAAATCATTGGATTGATAAACCAGAACACATTTCCGCACACAATTGGAAAAAAAAATATTCTGATAAATGAATCTAAATTGAAGAGTCTAAGTTAAACATGCTAGACAATGAATCGCTACCATCTCCGTAGGCACAAGAGAAGAACCAACCTTACCTCACCACGATCCCAGCACAAAGTTAAGCCCGAGTGGCCACAAGGCGGGAAAGCTAGCAGAAACTGGGAAACCCACGAGGACAGCGGTGGTGGGGAGAGAAGATCTCATGACTCGCCCTGTAGAAGGCTCGTCGACTGGCTTGTAAGCAAAGGGTGTAGAAACCTTTTTGGTCGCAAAAGCAGCTGGGGCTTGTAACGACTAACTATCGACTCTGAGCCAGAGAGAACCATGCAAAGCGAGCTATTACCACCAACATTCAGACAGCCATTATGTCCTTGCACATCCACTTAATAATAAAACAAGTACACATACTACAGGGACAGCGGTGTAGCGGAGAAGCCATACATATCGCCACATTCATAACCACAACAACAAATTATTAAAATAACAAAATCCTAGCAATATTAACTAACATTTCAGAAACTAATATTTTAAAACATGAAATAAAATTCTATTCCTCATGCCTTGAAAAAAGTGGGGTTCTAGTTTTAACAAAATGCTAATCTAGCGACATCAAATAAATTACAATTTCATAAAAAATATATGGAAGACGACAGACGGTCGTCTTTGAAGTATAAGTTAGTTCATAAGTAATTCGTAAGTTTAGGAACTGATGACCCCACAGTTAAGTCCCACAAGCTTTACAAACATTTGACCATTTTTTAATATCTTAACAATCACTCTTCCGGTAACACAACTACTTTAAACAATTTCTATCGAAAGACACCACGGAAATGGTACGAACGAAATGGAAAACAACTTTGTTTTAAAAATAACAACGTCTAACGGTAATTTAAATACAGATCGATCTCCAATGTGATCGCAAACACACACACAGTTTTCTCTCACCAAGCTACATAAAACAATTCTTACAGTCCTTTCTATACGCTTATGCTAACTGCACAAATTCCACTCTCTCTTTGGCGACCATGCCCTGTTACAATATTAGACCACGCACATCGCACATACTTCTTTCGAAATGTAGCAAGCCTTTACAATGTTTCCTTAGATCTATGTATTGCTGTCTTCTATTTCCTCCTACCATCCAGTATTGCAACATGTAAGTTTTCGAACTCCATTTCATTCTGTAAACAACCACTGTTATGGTTTTAATATCCAGTTCTGCGCCTTCTGAGACACATCTTCTTGCGTGTACCCATCTTGCTGAAACTAAACATAGCAAAGGGAATCTCTCTCTCTCTCTCAGTCTAAACAATAAAAAAAATGCACGAAATAATTTAAGATCAGCAGTTTCGCGATTCCGACAGTCTACATTAAAACATTTTTTTCTCAAAGAACTGACCTAACAGCATCCTTCTTCGAAATGACACTCGACAGTACAACAAACACGGAACAGCAAACATCTGCCTCCCTAACCGACAGGTCATATAGGTAATACTTTACCTGCCCAGCGCAACACAATTACAATAGATTTTCAGGTCTGTAGAGCATGATCGACCTGCACTTTGCCCAAAATATAGACAGAGACAGACAAAAGTTCTCAGTCCAAACACAAATCAAGCTCCTTTTCTGTGTTAACTGAGATTTCTTCTTTCCTTTCACACCACAGCAAGTCGTTAAAAGATGATGGTGTGTCTACACTTTTATTTTGGTTACAGTACAGCTGCATATGTGCAACGTAATGGTCGCAATCACTTCTAACGCACCCCACTGAGAGACTCGGTCATCACAATATAAGAAAATCACATTGGCGTGTATTACGACCCATTTAAGATTTTCAGTTTTATAATATTTTGCAAACATTTCGTACAAAAATAATAATGCAAATAATAAAAAAAATTATTGTGATACCATTACGACTCTGCTATTGTGATAATATCTATGCACCCAACACGTAATATTCTTTCTAACAGTATTTTAACAAACAGCCAAATTTATATGATATTCGAGTTTAGCTTTGACAAACATACTATTTTTGAACTTATACCTCTTTAAACAACCATCTTAAAACCTCTCCCACATTTTCATTATATTTTTCCGTTAAAATACTATCACCTGTTTTTCCGTGGTAGTTTGTTCAAAATTTATTTTCCTTACCTGTACTGGTTACGAATGTCTATAGTCTGGAACGAACGTAGCGTACATTTGGCGTTCGGACGAGTGACTACAGCCTGGATGGAACACAGCGTACATTTGGCATTCGTAAATCATTCACGTGACATCCCTCGTCCGAATATCTCATTTGTGTACACCATTTTGCTTGCTCTACTTATGGAGCGCATTAAGGCGCTATGCTATGATGCGTGAGGCCGTTCCCAGTCGGGGGTTTGAATCCCCACTTGGGCATGGGTTTTTGTGCCGTCTTTAGTATAAGCTAGTACATAAGCAGTTTGTAAGTTTAGGGACTGATGACCCCGTAGTGAAGTCCCATATACTGTACAAACATTTGGACATTTTCCCTACTTGATGATTTTCTTATTATAACTCAAGTGTTGTCATGTCAAAGCAATGGCGCACTGAAAATTATAAAGAAACGTCGATCTTAGGACAATGAATTATAATCTAATGTTAATTAGTTAGTTAACTTCTACCTTTGATGGTACGAGAATTACGGATTACTCTCGCAGCTGTTCGCCATTGCGTAATGGGCGAGGAATTAGTTTGTGATGTACGAACATGTTAGACGGTGGTTCGAAACATGCTGGGGCGCGGTGGCTCAGCGCGCTCGGTCAGAGGGTTGCCTGCTTGGTAGCTCGACGCCCTCTGTAACGAGAAAACTGAGTTATCCGAATCGATCAAAATAGGACAAAACAAACCAACGTCCACAAAGTACCGATCAAACCGAAGAACCAATGAAAAGAGAGAAAAAATAGGGTTCAATCAACACTGTCTGAATAGAACGCCTGTGCACTATCGTGCCACATCACGTCATGAAGAGTAGATCGCGATCGCGTAGGTCACTGACCTGCTGATGTGAGGCACTGGGCTGTGCAATATCAGCCAGCCATTCAGCTACGCGATCCCGATCTACTCTGCATGACGTGACGTGGCACGGCAGTGCACAAGCCTTCTCTTCAGACGGTGTTGGTTCAACGACATATGTAATAAAAAACTGAGTAAAATTCTCAACGAACAACCCGGAACGAACATGAACAAACGACCGCAAAGCATCGATCTCCCTGAAGAATATATACAACCACCACTGACAATTTTTCCCTCTTGCCTCCTAAAAGGTTTTCGCACACTCTTGTTAACACAACTCTATTCTGCAAAATTCGGATTTGTTCAAAGGTAACAGCGCTTTCTCCGAAAAGTGCATTTGTTCTGTTTCGAGAACATTCCATGAAATACCGGGTGATCCAAAAGTCAGTATAAATTTGAAAACTTAATAAATCACGAAATAATGTAGATAGAGAGGTAAAAATTGACACATGCTTGGAATGACATGGGGTTTTATTAGACAAAAAAAGGTATTGCTAGATGCGTGAAAGATCTCTTGCGCGCGTCGTTTGGAGATGATCGTGTGCTCGGCCGCCACTTTCGTCATGCTTAGCCTCCCAGTTCCCCAGACCTCAGTCCGTGAGATTATTGGCTTTGGGATTACCGGAAGTCGCAAGTGTATCGTGATCTACCGACGTCTCTAGGGATGCTGAAAGACAACATTCGACGCCAATGCCTAACCATATCTCCGGACATGCTTTATAGTGCTGTTCACAACATTATTCATCCATTACAGCTATTGTTGAGGAATGATGGTGAACATATTGATCATTTCCTGTAAAGAACGACATCTTTTCTATGTCTTAATTTGTTATGCTAATTATTGCTTTTCTGATCAGATGAATCGCCATCTGTCGGACATTTTTTGAACTTTATTTTTTAAATTGTTTATTTATTTAGTTTTTGGTTATTCCAAGCATGTGTCTACATTATTCCGTGATTTATTAAGTTTTCAAATTGATCACCCGGTATATTAAGTGCTACATTTATGTGGAATTCAGTATTACCACACTTAATCAGTTTGTAATTTTAGCTGTAAAAGAAAACGTAATTACGGTTTGAAATACAGTATCTTCTCTTTATTTTAGCGCATAACAAAGTAACGTGAACGAAATAACATCTGAACTACAGGAGAGGTAATACCATTCATGTTAAAACCGTCCATAACAACCATGTCAAAGACAAAAATTTTAGTAATTGCATTTATTCTAATTAATGACTTTCAATACATTCCTTAAATTGTTAATAATAGCTTAGAAAAGAATAAACAAGGTAATTTGTTGCAATGTATACACTTCCGTCTCATTAAGGAACTACACTTGCCACAGAAATCTTGTACTTCCTTCATATACGACACTACCAGTATCAGAATGTTGTTCAGAATATTCATTATTACAGTATCCTCCCACTTGACGTGCACATACTTCAGAAGTCCATTGTTCAATTCATTGTTACGTATTTCACGACATGTTCACGAAGTAGAACAAACACGCATTTTAGAGGGAGCATTCTTACATAAGAACAGCTCTAAATATTGAGAACATAGCTCTACTTAATTTATAAGGGTGCCCGAACCCTATTAGGAAAAAGGGAGAAATTTTTTTTGGTAGTGGTGGGTTCCGAACCTCTGACCAGGTGCATTACAATCCGATGCCCTGCCCACTACACTACGGCGAACAGTTGCGAAATACAAAACTTAATCTTATACTAGTGATGGCAGATGTTAAATGATGCCAATATAGCATTATTAAACACTAGTTTATCATTTATCGTACGAAGAACGGCGTGATTTCGTTAATTCTTCAGTACGCCATGTCAACGTATAAGTTATAACAAATTCATCAAATACGCAACGCAAGATGGCGGATGCCAGAGAGTTCTGGGCATGGAGTGTCACGTGAAATCTCCGAACGGCTGGTTTTCGTAAAATCAATGGGCGGCATCAAATATCCGGTATTTTATGCAAATATAGCTCAAACGATACGAGATATGAAAAAAACATAAAAGAGCAAAGTTGTAGAGAATTTTCTCCTCTACAGATTCGGTTACTCAATTTTTGTGTCAGATGAACGGTTTATTTTCAATGAAAATTATATTACAAACGGCTTTATTTGGCGTTACTAACGTATTTTTTGTCCGAAATATTTGAAAAACCCAGGTTCCTGTCTCTGGCGGTCAACAATTATGTCCGTAAAATTTGGTGCCGATCGATTGAACGGTTCGACGTAAAAGGTGGGAACACGTTACAGACAGATAGACAGACATCCCAAAATCGCCGTTATTTTTGCTAATATCTCTGAAACGATGCGAGATATGAAAAAAAGGAAATAAACAATAAGACAGTAACGTTGTAGAGAAATTTCTCCTCTACAAATTGATGTATTCAGTTTTCGTGTCAGCTGAACGGTTAAGGTGTTATGTTCATTTAAATTACGAGCTGTCAAAAGACGATCGCAAAGGCCCACTTTTCGTGTTACTACCGTAACCTAAAGTGGGCCAAAACGCGGCAGGTCTCCACCGGATACACATACACCGATCTTCATATTTCTAGAAATTTATCTGATTACTTAGGAAGCGCAATATACCAATCAACTATCCCCTAAGGACATTACATAGACGTCTTATTGGACAGATGAGTTCGCTAGATTTATGGACGCACCAGTGAATTTTCGGTGTTCGTATTAAGCCAGTAAACAATTTGCAAAACACGATTGAACAGAACACAACTGTTCTCTAAGGAATTTGTTAGCCAAGACCACATGGATGGGATTGACACTATGTACAAGGATGCACTTTGTAAATACTGGCTGTCCACGTTTAAAACACTTGTGCAGTATATTAGAGAGTCAAACCCACGATCTATCCCGTAAGTGTATATTGTAGCCTCCAGCCTGGTAGTGCCTTGTTCTCGACCAAATGAAGAAGTAAAAGTCTCTCTCAAACGCCTATCAGAACACTTTATAAAATCGATAAGGTCACTACCGGTAATTGTATTGATGCCAGAATTCGTTATTCGACAAATAAATGTATTACAATATTTTTAATCGGCAATTCGACGTTAAACACATTAAACAATCGATTACATCTACCCTATCAATGTCCACAATCACATTGCTGTTTCCTATACAAGCGAAATTCGTGGGTGGCTACTAGGTACTCGTACAGTTCCATTTTGTTTAAAAATATCCTTACGAAATGTAGTGGGATGCCCAAATCCAGAAGATGGACGACAACAGCACGAAGACGTCGTAATATAGATGGGAGCTCCTCCAATACAACATCTAATTTAACATCGGCTAGTTCCACTTTATAGGGTGTAGGCACAGGATTTGCATACTGCCACTAGATGTTCTCCAGTGCTTCCTTACCAGTTTCGCTCCAGCATTCCACATGATGTCACAAAGCTGCCTCCAGGTAGAAAAAATGGTAACTTCACCTTGTCTCCATGGCTTACCATGACGAACTTGTCGAATTTCCTATGTGAGTATAAGTTCATGATCAGAAATAATTTACCACTGTAAGCATCTATGCCACTTACATGACACCAGTGTAAAGTAAACAACACTAACACACGATCAAACACGCAATACTTCATAACGTACACATCGCAAAGTTTTTTACAACCACAATAACATAATCCTAAATCGACTTTTTAGTCTTCTATCGCAACACGTCATCCATAACTGGAAACAGACACTGCATCGCATATTTTAGAGTATTTCAAACACTTTTTACTTAAATTATATCCCAACTAGCCTGCGACACTCTATGTAAGCGTTTCTAACAACAACCATCTCCAACCCAATGACCGAACTATAACTGGAATCAGCACTAATCTACAACAAACTGATCTAGCCATCCCAGCTCTTTTTTACTAAAGTTCTAAACTAACTAGCATCCGACAATCTCGGTATCTCTGTGTTATTGGTGTATCCCTCACGAGCAACTAACCGATTGATCATCCATCTTTTTGCATTGCATATTCCACCAGACAGTATTTCTATAACTTTTCTATCAGTCACTAGACCACATACCTCGTACGTTTAACAATCACTCGAACACAAACAGTCATCGTATTCTCCCTTCTAACAAAGCAATACTCCGGGTAAACATCTGTAACACGCACAATTACATAGTAAAACTGACTGACACACATAGAGCAGCTAATAAGAATGATCCAAATCAACTTCAAGCTCATTTCTTATATATATCTAATCCTTGCAACCAACAACGCGAAATAGTATACACCATTTCGAACTAATACAATACGCGAAAAATTTTTTCGAATGCCAACAGCAATCCTTTAAAGACTAAACATACGATTAAACCCTCCTCCCAACGCGGGCAACTACCCAGCTTTAAATCACCTAACCATATGTTTTATTGAAATCAATGCTTTTCGACCAAGGAACAATAATTTATCACCGCAAGCATCTCCGCTACGCTACCAAGAGGCGTCCATTCGTTAACACCACTAAAAGACGAGATAAATACATCCCAACCGTAGCACATAACCATACCACTAAGTATTAATAAGCAGTCCACAAATGTAGAACACTTCTAAGTTGCAACGAACCGTACGACTAAACTGATCGATATCGACATTTTTCACAAGCCAAGATACATCGTACACATCAGATTACGAATACGTGAGAGCTAATTTTACAAAGAAATAATATTACATTGCTTCTATCAACAGCCATGAAAATAAAAGACAAACGATTTTTCACAGCTATACTGTCGTTCTTAACGTAACATCAGCATAATAAAGGCCGTCTATAACTATTCTCTACAGGTCATAAAAAGACATCTATGCACAATCGTATTACTGACAAATACTACAACATTTCTGTGGATCATTTCCTCTCAGTTGACACACACGAGGTAGTGACCGAATGAGTTGACTACAGCAGCCTGATGCAAATATAGTTGCGATAACCTATTCTATACACAAACCCACACACACTCACAAACATCGGATAAGCGCTAAATTGCGATGTAAAGTCGAACTCCAGTCCATACAACCATGTATCGCACAATATCGATTTAAACGAACGCTTGCTTAGCTGTAGACTAGAACAGCACAGAAGTACATCTCCGATCACTGACCAACTAACAAATACTCTACCAATCGAAGCCCTGCCCTTGTGATACATGTCTTCCGGTATTTTCTCCTAGATCCATTAACCAGTAAAACCGAAAAGTTCTACACAAAAAGTTAGAAGTCTTAACAGCAGATAGCTGTTTCAGATGCAAACTGTTACATATTTTAGGTAATCACATCGACGTTGGAGTGCACCTCAGCACACTTGTTGTGTTCTTTTCAATTGTGCTTTGCTAATTGTTTCCTGGCTTAATAAGAACACCTAAAATTGACTGGTGTATCTGTAAATATAGTGAACTCCTCTGTCCAATAGGACGTTTTTGGTCTCCCAATGGGGGTGCGATAGAAGCGATTGTGATCTTTACGTTGCACGTACACAGTTGTACTGTAATAATTAAAAAGTGTAGACACACCATGTTCTTCTAGCGAGCAGGTGTTGTAGTGTGTAGGTTAGTATTCTAGTTTACATATTACGCATCTTCGTTTGAAGAAGACAGCTACATGTAATTATCGATTAAAAAAAAATCCGAGTTCGGTTTAGTGGAATGAAAGAAGAAATGTTAGTTAACACAGAAAAGGAGCTTGATTTGCGTTTGGAGTAAGACTTTTTGTCTCTCTCTGTCTATATTTTGGGTAAAGGGTGGGTCAATTATGCTCTACAGAACAGAAAATCTATTGCAATTGTGTTGCATTCGGCAGGTAAAGTATTACCTTTATGACCTGTCGGTTAGGGAGGGAGATGTTTGCTGTTCCGTGGTTGTTGTATTGTCGAGTGTCATTTCGAAGAAGGATACTTTCGAAAAAAAAAAAGTTTTATTGTAGACGGTCGGAATTGGTAAACTGCTGATCTTAAATTATTTCCTGCATTATAGTGACTCCGAGGAAATACCGTTGTGCAATACGGTTTAGTTTTTTTTTTAACATAGAGAAAAAACAATTGTAAACATCTTCTGTAATGATCGATACTCGGTGCTCGCAAGTTTGATGTATGTCAGATAAATGTTGCAAAGACTTGGAACATTTCGAAAAGAATCATTTGTAGTGTTTCATATTTTAACTGGGTACTGTCGAGAGAGAGAGAGAGAGAGAGAGAGAGAGAGAGAGAGAGAGAGAGGGAGAGATTCCATTGTTATGTTTACTTTCAGAATGATGGGTATACGCAAGAAGATGTGTACTGCTTTAGCATTCGCGTTATACAGGAAATAAGAATTAAAATTAATTTACCCGAATTCTCTCGTCTAGAAGAATTGTCGGAAGGTGCAGAACTGGATATTAAATCCATAAAAGTGGTGGATTACAGGAAGACATGGAGTTCGAAAACTTAAATGTCGCAGTACTGGATGGTATGAGGAAAAGAAGAAAGCGATACATTGATCGAAGGAAACGTTGTAAAGACTTGGTAAATTACAAAAAGAATTATGTGCATTGTCTAATACTGTAACGGGGCATGGTCTCTATAGAGAGAGAGAGAGAGTATTAAATTTCGGAACTTGATAATTTTAAGAGCAGCTGGTATGATTTCTAAGAGAGAGTAGGTTGTGGCTGGTCTGTCTATAAAATGGAACAGGTATGCGAACAAGTGTTTTTGTTACACATCTACTTTCGAATGACTGCTATCGTTGGGCAATCGTCTGGGCTCATCTCAAACATAGCACATTTAGATAAATGCTTCTTAAATGCAAAGTGTGATATCCTTGTCAAAGTGGGGTCCGCAGGGGTCTTGCGTATGTATCAAAATAAGGTTCTGTTGCCTCTTAGATCATTTGGAGATGTAACTTAAATATCTTTTGAGAGAGAATGATAAAACAATAATAAAACGTTATGATATTTTGTTTAAACAATTAGCATATGTTTATAGATAGGACTGTAAGAATTGTTTTATGTAGCTTGCTGAGAGAACACCGTGTGTGTGTTTGCGATCGCATTGGAGATAGATCGGTATTCCGTTACTGTTAGGTGTTTTAATTTTTGAAATAAAGTTCTTCTCTAGATCGTTGGTGCCGTCTCCGTGTTGTCTAACGAGAGAAATTGTTTAAGGTAGTTGTGTTTGTCAAGGCTGAGAGCCGGCCGCGGTGGCCGAGGGGACTGAGGCGCGCCAGTCACGGTCTGCACGGTCACTACGGTCGGGGGTTCGAATCCCCCTCGGGCATGGATATTTGTGCCGTCCTTAGAGTTAGCTAGTTCATAAGTAGTTTGTAAGTTTAGGGACTGATGACCCCGTAGTTAAGTCCCATAAGCTCTACATACAAACATTTGGACATTTGAACAAGACTGAGAGACACACGTTTGTGGCGTTCGTTGCCGTTACATTCCGTTTTTATCTAATGAGAGGGTTTGTTTTTTTATGTTTTTTTAAAGTCCGTCGACTGTTGTACGCATCGTCTATCCGAAGAGATACATTTATTTTGCCCAGGAACCTTATGGAGCGAACGATTTACAAAAGAAGGAACCATTATTTTTGGATAGTCCTAAATGGTTGGAACTGTTTTTAAATAATTGTCGTAAATGTACAACACGCAGAATACACCCACCTATAGTATTACACTGAATTTCGTTATGCTGTTACTATATATACCTGAAAAATTGTGTTTTGTACTTAAGGTTCGATGTAATACGTTACTTAAACTGTACGTACTGGACCCGAAAAAACTTACTGTTCTAATTCTTTAAAGGATTTTGCAATTAATATACAAATTAGGTATAGAAGATTATTGGGAGCGGTGTTCGAAGGCCTGGCGGCTGGTGGGGGCGGTAGGATTAGTTGTGCAGGGGATCAGTTTGTTTACGAAGCTGTCATGTTAAGTGCAGGTACATGATCAGTTATTATTCCAGGTTATTGAATTGTCCGAAATACGGTTATGAATAAAAGAATTGTTTCATTTTTTCCAATGTTGGTGTAAGACTGAGTAATACCCCTTGTCTTCGATAAGTAATAACTTTTGTAAATATTTATTTTTATTTTTTCTAGGGGTGTAGGTTCGAGTCCCGGAGTGGATTGCATGGGGGTGACAATTTCTAGGACTGTCGCTGGGGCTGTGGCGCAGTGGTCGCAGTTAAGTTATTCAAATTTAAATTCATATGGAAAGGTAATACGGAATGTTCTAATCGGCCACCGCGGCCGGCTCTGTGTCAGAGATACGAACCCGGTATTTACTGGTATTCTTAACTAAGTAAATTTAGATGTTATCTATCGAATTTTCTCACCAGGAGCGAGATGCTTCAAGGTGAAATAAGTATGCAGTTTCTTTTTTATTGACCAGAAGTAGAACCTCTGAGCTACAGACGTTCTTTTCTATCCACGAATAAATATTAACGTTCATCTGCGAACTCACAATTAATGAGAAGTCTACGTCTTTAACTAGAAATAACGGCACGTTTCGTTAGCAACAAATGAGGAGACTTTTAAAAATTATTTCACTAATAGATATGAACTTACTAAAATTTCAAATTATATTATGAATATTGGTGTGTTGGACCAGAATTCGAATCAACGTATATAAGTTCCTTTCAAGGAGGCATAGAGCGGTTTTCAGTCTTCTCGAAAGCTACAAAATAATGGACATACTTGAGGGACTGATACCACGAAATAGTAAATACGAGTTTGATCGTAGTCCAGTCCTGAAGTTATCAACATTTCAGACTCATATATACTACTTGTGACCTTAAATGAGTATTGGTTAATTAAATAATATACAAATTTTAATATAATAGAAAGATTTTCGGCAGCAAGGTTACCCATTGCCAGGTACTTTGCCTGTTACTTCCTAGTGAGTAGCAAACTAGTATGTGTTTAATGCGGATTTTAAACTACGTTGCATCATTATATTGTTCGATTGGCTTTACGAGAGATGAAGTAGTTAGTTTTGTTCGTGCCTGTTAGAAATACGAGGTTGAAAAAGGAATGGAACCCACACATTGCAGGTATTGAACTACAACCGATGCACGTGATATGTATCAGGTATGTGATGCGTCGTAACTTGTGACGAGATAAGCGTACACGTTTGAGGTTACGAAAAACAATACGGCCCTCATTTAAGTGATCAGATGTAAACAGGCTTGTTAGACGGAAATTATGCTAGCGTTTTGTCAGTCGGATGGTAAGTCATCATATCCCCGATTTGAAGACATTGTGAAATACCCACTATCGCAATTCATAGTTCCAAAATTGCCACTGCAGAGCAAAATGTTCCCAGATAATCAGATCATTACCGTCCGAATTTCTATTGTTATCTTCATACCGCTTCCGATAAACTGGGTCCTTGTTGCTCATATTTCGAAGCACTTAGTAGTTTGCATGTTGCCTAAGGACCACTTCTCAATTTACTACTAAGCATTTACAATTATTCTTCGATTACATTACAACTATATTAAATGAAGAAGACGTTACTTGAGAACAGACATAATTCCTTTAATTTTACTTGCTCGAAGCTACAACCCTAGTAAAATGTTAAAACTGGAAAATTACTCTTATTCAAAATCGAACGGATTGGTCGAAGTCACCTATTTCAAGTTGTATTAGAATGAAAATGTTGCAACTGTTTGCATTGTCATATATTTCAATTTTTGCATTTTGTGTATCAAAGTTCTTACTTTCGCGGAATTCAACTTCAGTATTCAGTTCAACGATATACAAAATATTTCGCAGTTACAAATCTCACGTCTGATTCAATGACCTCACAACTAGTTGCCGCCTCATTGGGAAACCAGTCTCAGTAATTAATGTAACGACGATTGTTTACCAGTGTTGTTTCTCATAGAAAAATAGGCTCCATAAGTAAACTGTAACACTAATTT
Organism: Locusta migratoria; assembly: GCA_026315105.1. Taxonomy (NCBI): domain Eukaryota; kingdom Metazoa; phylum Arthropoda; class Insecta; order Orthoptera; family Acrididae; genus Locusta; species Locusta migratoria. Next base: position 560,003,307 of record CM048755.1, on the reverse strand, counting down.
TAATTAATGCATGCATACTGGAGAATTTAACAGTGCTGCTGCCTTCACTTTTGTTTATGCCTGTATCAGTTGAAGCCCCAAATAGTATAAATCGAACTGGAGCTCAGTCTTGCACTGGTATATTCATTGATCGTTCCTATACATTTTATAATCACTGAAATGAAACTGCATGACCTTCCTTCCCCTCCCCTCCAAACCCAGCATGAGACATTTCTTTTCCGCTAGTAGTTGTCACCAACAACATCAACACCACTCGATAGCACAGTAGGAAAAGTGACATAAAACTACGATACAATAATACTCACTGATAAATTTTTAAAAAAATCATCCAACAGTCTTTTGGAAGTTACCCCTTTCTCAGTTACTCTTCTCATAATATGCCCTCAAATATTTACTTTTCACTCTACTATTCGAACAACGGCCAAGAAAATTTATTCCCGTACAGGAATTCACTCCAAACATATTTTGGCGACATCTTCAACTCTGAATTAATTGGCTTCTACAGGCATGTAATCGCTATACTGCCTGAGTACTGTCAAACTGTTAAGGATAATATTATACAAGATATGCAATAGCTAAAATAACTTTTGACACAGAAGTTTTCTTAAAAAACGCCTCTGGATTTTCCATCTGGAAACATGTGGCTCTGTCACGGGACGGCTACAATTTTTACCTCCAGCGTGCCAAGAAGCACCGTTACTCTACTGGCGTGCACGCTACCAAGGCCTAGCGGAAACTACCCGTGTTGGCTTTTTCTTTGCTGCCACAGTAGTTATTAAAACACACAATTTGCAACGTGACAGCCGAGATCAGTTGCAATTTCGGTGTGGAACTTTTTTTGTGGGCTCAAAATCACGAGTTGTTAATATTATGTCATACCTTTATTAGATGTAAATGATACGAAAAGTGTATTTAATTTGTCAGCTTAATTCTGAGTTAACCAGAAGATAGCTCGATGGCCACAGAGTGGCCGAACGTATTTTGCAATGTTGCCAATTCTCCATTAGAGTAGCGAACGGCGCAATACGTTCGCTTAGCCTATCAGTTTATCGCGCTGGCTAGCGCTGATGGAAATTACGGCTTCAAATTTGAGGCGCGCTGCCTGACACCATGTCGGGTGAGAGCAGAAAATATACCTAGTGTTCACCAAGGAGTTTTATTCAATCCAAACGCCGCAATTAAAAACCAGGGTAAATTAACCGAGCTGCTCCCCTTTCAGTAGCGGTAATTGATATATTTAGTCTTCTGCCTTAAGAATGCTGCAGACTGGAAACCCATTCATCAGAAGCGTTTGGTATTACAGTATTACAAGACGCTGTTAACATATTCATCTCAATGTTATACACTTGAATGTTTTCACTGTCACAATCTATAACACGTAAATGCACAAAATGTAAAGAAATTTTTGTTTGTTAAGCTTATGGGACTTAACTACGGGGTCATCAGTCCCTAAACTTACACGCTATTTATCAACTACCTTATACTAAGGACTGCACAAATATCCATGCCCGAGGGGGGATTCGAACCCCCTACCGTAGTGGCCGTGCAGACCGTGACTGGAGCGCCTCAGTCACCTCGGCCACCGCGGCCGGCGTAAAGAGAAGATTACGCAGATTGCAAACAGCGAAGATTAACAGACAAATGTTATAAGCTGCGAATAACATATAGTTTAAAATCAAACAAACGAACCATATAAATATTAAAAGAAGTGAACAATTGCAACGAAAGTTATATTCCAGCGTTTGATTATATGACAGCAGGAGAAGTTGTGATTGGAATGTGGAACAAGTATCAGAAAGTCGCGAAAGTAATGACTTGTTTATATCATGTGTCAGTTTTTCTATAGAAGCCAAAGGGACGAAAATTATTTTCTAATTGTAACGATTACAATGTAATTGCTGGTAACGCTTTGAAAATGAAATAATAATGCTTTACGATTTCTAGGCAACACATAAGAGAGAGGAATGAAAGAAACACGAAGAGGTTTCCGGTACCCTACGTGGAGTTGGGATGGAATTTCAATACCATACTTCGCAGTTCGCTCATAGTTTCTTTCTACGTTCTTTTATACAAACAACCCTCTAAGCTTTCACAACAGTTATCCCATAATTATCGGAGGCTGATATGTTAACTACCGCGTCACTTAAGGCAGATCTAACTCGGTCGACAATGCTTATTGTAGTTTCGTCCACAACCCTTGCGTAGCGTAAGCCTATCACGGCTAATATAAGGCGGGGAAACAGGCGTTGCAGCAGCCGTTTCAAAACTCCCTCGTAAACTTCCGCATTAACAGTATGACCGTCGGGTACAAACTCGTGATGTATCAAACACTTGCTAATGAAAAATTTAATCAACATTTTTTTACTTAGATTTTGTCAGCTGACATTTCTGGGAGGCGGGTAGACGATGAGCACCATGTCATTGACTGTCGTTTGGTCTCCGGATCGTAATTGTAGAGCCAAATCTCCGGTAAGTACGATTTCCAAAAATTACTGTTTCCGGTCAGCCATGCCGATGAATTCTCCATACTCGTCTGTCAGCATGTTCGGTAAAAAGCAGCTACAAATCTAAGTGAACAATAGCGCTTACACTGTTTTTGGTGATCCTCAACTCGTCTCCTATCATTCTTAAAGATGGCCACCGATCATCCGCAAGCATCCGGCGCAATCGTTCGATGTTGTCTGGAACTGAGACAGTGGACGGTCGACCCGAACGTGGCTTATCTTCGACTCCTTCTTTTCCGTTTCTAAAGCGTTTGTGCCATTCAAACACAAACTTTGTACTCACTGCCCCAACACCATACACTTTCATTAACATCACTTAGGTGTCCGTCACCGTTTTGCCTAATTTGAAACAAAACTTTATGTTTTGCTTCATTTTAAGTTCCATGTCGCAATGACACGAGTTCTCACACTGACCCTGTTAGCTGGGTCGCAGCGTGTACTACCGATTCACTGCAGTGCTTTGCACGATAGGGAGCGTTTGCTGACATGTCCCTCAATGTATATGCGCCGGAACCTAATCCTCGCCAGCGCTGTTTTTAAAATGTGGGACCATTCGCCGAACTTTTCACACGCACCTTGTATAAAATCTAAAATGAAAGTAGAATAGGTGTTGTGAACTGAGTTAGATTTGACAGATACTTTAAGAAAACATCAATGCCTATTTCTTAAGCTATGTTAGTGTCTCATATTATCAGAAACTATGTTCTTAACAGTTGTTCGAATAGGAGAGTGAAAGATAAACATGTGGGGGCATAAGACCAGAAAAATAAATGAGAGACGTCTGACTTACAAAAGACCATTGGAACACTTTTTTAATCATAAAAAAGCATTATCGTGTAAAGTAACCCGCGGTGCAGATAGTTTTTATTGCCGTGCTACAGTACAGTGTCTCAGCCGGTGTCTATAAGTACCAGCGAAATTGAAATATCTCGTACTGGGAGGTCACACGGTTCCATTTCAATGATTACAAAACGTAGAGAAACGAACAATGTATAGTCTTGTGCAAGCACATACTTGCTGTGAGATGTTATTCGGCCTGGAGCTTGAATTGATACAAGGCCAGTTTAATTCAGACATATACAAGAGTGGAAGCCACAGTGCTATTAAGGTCTGCAATCTGTATGCATTGCTTACACACGCCATTAGTGTTACAGTGTCGTTATGAAGCACAGAAGTGAAGCCAGTATTATCCGATAAGAAAGAGCACGGGTAAAAATCTCCCCCACACCAATTACTGAAGCTGGTCTTCTACAGAGTCGGCAACTAACTCGAGGTCACTGAGTCTGATATGAGTTTTGAAACTGTGAAATACTTTACACATCCTTGAACTGAATACTAAAGTTGAATTCTGCGAAAAAAGGAACTACGCAAAAAGATGAAATGTTAGTTTATAATAACGCAGGCAGTTGATGTGCTGCAACATTTTCTTCCGAAGACAACTTGAAATAGATAACGTAGACAAAACCATTGCGTTTTAATAAGCGCAATTTTCCGCTCTTGGTATTTAAAAAGTGCCGTTATAAGCGAAAGTAAATCTGAAGTCATAGTATCAGACATCTAGTAATGTCTTCATCAATCAACATACATAGTTTTAATGTAGTCAACGAATAATGGAAAGTTTGATATTAACTTGAAAAGTTTTTCGTAGATATAGACGCTACTAATTTATAATCAGTTTTGACCCACTGCTGTAAAATTTGCAACAAACATTAAATGTAAGCGGATTGGAATAGTGACAAAATAATGGAAACTTTATTATTATGCTTTCTGCTATTGTATCGTCAGAGTCGGGAGGCCGCTAAAAGGAACCAATTATTAACTTCTTACGATTTTCAGGTACAAGCTCTACCCATAATAACTCACAGGAACTATTGACTTCAACTTCGCTATACGAAAGACTACTTTTGACAGCGACAAACACGCCTCCACCTATTTTGTTTAATCTATCCTTTCTGAACACAGTTAGATCTTTTGCAAATATTACTGCTGAACTTGAGCCAACTTTCACTGCCTACAATATGTGTGATCCGGTGCTTTCTGTTAACACTTGGAGTTCTGGTGCTTTCCCGACACAGCTACGACAATTTACTACTGTTATACCGATAGTTCCTAGATCTGTATTTCTCCTGTGATCCACCTGCACCCTTTTAGATTGCCCATTTTGTTTTTCCCTGCAGCCCAGTGCACGCTACACAGCCCCCGCTACTCGTGTAGCCGCTTCCTGCGTATAGTGAACTCCTGCCCCATTCAGCGGAACCCGGAAACCCACCACCCGATGGCGCAAGTCAAGGAATCTGCAGCCTACACGGTCGCAGAACCGTCTGAGCCTCTGATTCAGATCCTCCACTCGGCTCTGTACCAGAGGTCCACAGTCGGTCCTGTCAACTATGCTGCAGATGGTGAGCTCTACTTTCATCTTGCAAGCAAGACAGGCAGTCTTTACCCCTTCAGATAGCCGCTCGAAACCTGAGAGGATCTCTTCAGATTCGAAACGACACAAATCATTGGTACCGACGTGAGCCACCACCTGTATTTGGCTGTACCCCGGACCCTTCGTGGCATCCGGGAGGATCCGTTCCACATCTGGAATGAATCCACCCGGTATGCACACGGAGTGCACGTTGGCCTTCTTCCCCTCCTTGACAGCCATCTCTTTAAGGGACTCCATCACCCGCCTAACGTTGGAGCTCTCAACTATAAGCGTTTGCTTGCTACTGTGAAAGCCCAGATCTTGCAGGCTGGGTGGTGACTTCAGGGTGAGATCCACCATCCGACTCAGAAACGTCGTCCTGAATAGATAGCGCCTCAAACCTGTTCGCAAGACGAACCGGGGAGGCCTCACGATCGGTCCCACGGAATGTCTTGCGCCTCCTGCCACCCACTGGAGCAACCTCCCACGCAACCACGGGTGGAATGTCTGCCTCACTGCTAGCAGTTTCAGGGCATGTCGCTGCCGCAGGCCGATCGGTGGAGACGACGGGAGTCCGTTCGGTGCCCACCGCCGGCCAACAACAACGACGCCCCTCGATCGCAGCCTCCAGCTGTGCGACCGAGGTTAACACAGCTTGAATCTGGGAGCGAAGTGTCACCAGCTCAGACTGCATCCGCAAACAGCAGTCACAGTCCCTATTCATGATTATAGTGCCGAGAAAACAAAAACTACAATCGCGATGCGCTCAAAGGAAGACTACACTGTTTGGTAAACGGTAACCCTGTGGGTTCTATTTCCATTCCAGGAGTATATTTTTAACAGGCAGGAACGTAATGTATATTACCTGTGGTGAAGTCAATTGAAGATCGTCAAGCTGCGCCGCAGTTGAAATTCCGCACATCACACACATCAGTATGCTACTTAATAGGACGGAGCGGGTTTACGTGTGGTATTAACAGGCAGAATACGCAGCTGCTGGACTAGGATCTCCTATTACTCGGCATGTGCCCCTATTTGAGCCACAATCGTGATCGCGCGTTGGTAAGGCACGAAAGCTTATGTTATTTAGCATTGGCTATAGGTAGTTCGATTGGTTTCAGTAGCGGAACAAGATAGATCGTTATGTCATTCCAAGTGCGAAGATGTGAATTTGATAATTCATGAAAACGTTTAACGCTGTTAATCGTGTTTTTTTTTTCTGGTTAATTTACAACCGGCATAAGTTACACCAATTCGGAAAGACGTTTCGAAGCTTTGTGAAAAACCATTCCGAGAGCGAAACTACTTCTAATTGCTTTACAAGTTTCGCAGTTCTGATTCTGTAGTAAAATTTCTTGTTCATAAAAATATTTAATTTTGTCTAAGAATAACTGCGATTGCTGTCTCATATTGTAAGTAGTGCGCAAATAGTTTTGGAATGTACCTATTATAATAAACTTGAGTAACAAGCGTCAAGGGGTGTGCGTTCCTTGAATTTGCAATATCTGAAATGATTGCTAGGAAGAGCAGTGTTGTGTTTTGCTTTGTCGTGTTGTCATTTTCTTATAGTCTAACGCATGTAGCGCAAAACGCTTAGAGGACCCGCAAAATAGTTACACTGTGTAGTATGCATACATATCAGGCGGAATACAGTTCAGCCAGCACCACCTAGAGACAAGGCCTCACATCAGCCCCTGCTAAGTCAAACTGACCAGGCCGCGGCCGCCATCTCAATGGCTGGCCGCTGAGGCTCCTCCAATGACTCGTAGCGGCCAGCCAGTAAGCTGGCGGCCGCGGCCTGGTCAGCACGGACTGTTGTGAGGCGTTGTCTCTAGGTGCTGTTGGTTCAGGTCGGGAATTTCTTCCACAACTTTGTGGACGTCCTTGCATCTCTTGCATTGTTGATAGGCTATAGATGCATTCCCTATCTATGACAATCCTTGTACTTGTTAGACTGTTGAAATGTTTCCGGTAGTACCTCCAAGCAAGTGTTTTCACTTGGGTACGAACTTCTGAACTTCTCTGGCACGAAAGGTATATGTCTCTTTCGTGACGCCTAACAACAGATATCAATCTTCGTGCCTCCTATTCGGACCTCTTCTTTCTGTGGCTTGTGTCGCAGCGAGCTACTACTAATCTACTGGAAAAGTGACTGGAATCGTTTAAAGCAGGAAGGCCACTGGAACTGACGAGATGTCAGTTCCATTCTACACAGAGAATGTGAAATAATATTGCATTCCTTCTACAATAGTGTACCGTAGAACTATAGAGGAGCAAAGTTGCATTAATGATTCGAAAAAAGAGCACTTCATTTCGTGTTTTCAAGATGGGTTGTCGAACAGATACGAAAACTGCAGTGCCGCGTGGTCTGAGGCGGGATGTTATGGACAGCGCAGCCATGCCCGTCGGATATTCGAGCCCTCTCTCAGACAAGGGTATGTGTGATGTCCTTAGTGTACGTTAGTAAAAGTAATGTGTAAGTGTAGGGACCAATGATCCTAGCAGTTTGCTCCTTACTTGTACAAACCTTGAACTTCAAAATATTATGTAGTTTCAGATCTTTGACGTCGATCTGTTATAGAAGTTTGTGAGGTTTCTGGAAATTGAAAATTATCATCGTATGCCTCAACATGGGTTTCTAAAGTAACGATTATGTGAAGCCCAACCCAACACAATATACATATACGACGTAGTGGTTAACGTTGAAACTTCAAGGAGGCATTTTGCGGATGATGCAGAACAACACAAGAAATCACAGTGCTAGAAAATTTTTGCGAAGTGTATTATGATATGCAGCGTATCAACGGTTGGTGTATGGAGTGGCATTTGACCCTCAACGTAAACAAATGTTAGCTATAGGCAATACATTGAAAGAAAGATATTGTAGAGGAATCATTGGAAGCAGTTACTTCCATAAAATATCTGGGCGTAGGCATATGGAGTGATTTTAAGTGGAACGACCATTGGTTAAAGCAGAAACTAAGATTCATAGGAAGTGAAGTCCCTCAGTAAAGGATATAGCTTATTAACCACTCGTCCAACAGATATTTGTACACTGCTCGTCAGTGTGGGACTCGTATCATAAAGAGCTGGTAGAGGAGATAGTTGATATACAAATGAGAGGTCGTACGTTAATGGCCGTGCGGTCTGAGCCGTCAAGTTACGGATCGCTCGGGAGCTCGTGTCGGAGGTTCGAGTCCTCCCTCGAACATCGGTGTGTATATTGCACTTACTGTAAGTTAGTCCAAGGACTATGCAAGTCTAGGGACCGTTGACCTTACCAGTTTGGTTCCATACGTTTACAAACATTAAATCTCCTTTCTTATTTTTAAATTTTTATTTAATTATTTTTTCAATTGAGAACAGCACGCTTCGTTACAAGTTCATTCAGGAAGCGCCAAAGGGTCACTGAGGTAACTGACAAACTCGAGCTTCAAAAGAGGCTTACAGCCTTGCTGTATGGCCTTTTGTCAAAGTTCCGAGTTTGTACGTTCCTCGAAGAGTCGACAGATATACTGTTTTCTCAAATATATATCCTTGTCAAAAGACCTTGAACAAAAAATTTTAGGGGTTAGAGGCTACACAGAGGTTCACCAGCAGTCTCTTTTTCTGCGGGCCATACGCCAATGGAACAGGAAAACGAGGGAGTGCAAGAATTAATGGATTGTACTCCATTGAGCCTAAGACGGGACCACGACATAATTAACGAAACAATTGGAAATATCAGTCGAAAAGCTACGAAAAGGTTTTAGAACGATGGAAAAAGAAATATATAAAAGGACAAGTTGGCAGCAGAATTCTGATAAAGATGCACTGTCTGCCTAAGAGGAAGAACTTTCTAAGTAAAATATTCTTTATAGTGTATTCCGGTCATTCTGAGTAAAGTGCATAGTCCGTGTTAATGCAATAAAAACAGCACCTCTACAGTCACGTAGGTCTAGGGGGCCTACATCACATTTCAAACTTCAATTTTGGAGAGAATAGATGAAGTAAGAGACAAACCTATAGTCTATTAAATGTGGTATATGGAATCCCTTTGTAAATGAGAAGTGAGGCATGATGTTTTTTACTGACGGGAGTGGGATGCTTCGAAGAAATTCGATCGTTTCGAAGGGAAAAATCATGCAGTTGCTGTAGAAAAGAATAGCTCAGTAGAAATAATCGAAGTATTAGAGATGCGGCAGTAATAAAGGAATCACATCATGGGAACGTTAGAGATATTATTGGTAGCGTGATAAGCCATTTTTTGCGTTTTTGTTTGTGTTTTGTTTTAAGCTTCTAGGTTTTGTGCATGCCGGGGTACCACAACAGAGTCATGCGGACTTACTGTGATGAATTTGAGAGACGCAGTGGAGGAACCGGACTTACTAATGCAGGTACAGCAGCCAGAGTATGAACATTTCCACAAGTATGTATGCAGGATAAACAGAAAGTAAGATCTGATATGAAAGCACTTATGTATGTACGAGAAGGTTAGACCTTCGGAACAAAACAGGAAGTACCCATTTAAGATTAAGTAAACTGACCGTCTCATATAAGTGTGGATAAGTAATGGTACTACATAACTGTGTTATTGTAGTAATTTAAAATAGTAATATGGTAGTGTCATGGGATAGGAGAGTTCGTGAGAAGCGTTTATGTAGGGTTTTAAGAATTATTACGTTGTACCTATTGTTTAGTTACCAGAAGACATTGTGTATGTAAGAAGGTAGACGAAAGGCGTAAAGAGAGAAATGGGGCGAATTTGTGGAATGAGATCCAGAAAATTGAGAATAATAAGGTGCCTATAAGGTAAATCTGAAAGATCACAATTATAAGAATACCTCAGGCGATGTAAGTCGTGAAAGGCCAGGTAAAGTACGAGAGTTAATGTGTGGTGTGGAGAAACGATGGTAATCATATTGATATTCTTGGATTTCTGTCAAAAAAGTGACCCAATTCTATTAATGCTATGTAATTTCGATGAATGAAATGAGCTAATTGAATTTTCAATGTATAGGCTAATTTATTATGAATTAAGAACGAATGTTAACAAGTTGGTTCTTTGGAATCATATTCTGAAGTATGATCAGGCAATCCAGGAAGCCAGAAAATATGACTTATGTTTTTATTTCAGTAACAAAGAAGTAAGAAAGCAGACAATGTATAGAGACGTTTCTGTCGTCCAAGGTAAAAACAAACAAATTTAATAAGTTCTTTTGTTTCAGGCACTTCATGCATAGTTTTTCGGGTAGCGTAATTTTTTTATGTGACCCAAGAGCTCATGGATACTGTTTTCAAGAGCTAACATGTACAATATTAAATAATCAGAGAGAAACAGTAGTGCAATAGATGTTAAAAACATTAACTCAGTTACTAAAGCCATTTTGGTAGTTCATGTAAAATAAGAATAATCACTAATAAATTTTTAGGACGATAGGAGAATGTTTGCCTGGTAGTGTAAGAGTAAACCTTCAAATGTTCAAATGTTCAAATGTTTGTACAGTCTATGGGACTTAACTACGGGGTCATCAGTCCCTAAACTTACAAACTACTTATGAACTACTTACGAACTAGGACGGCACAAATATCCATGCCCGAGGGGGGATTCGAACCCCCGACCGTAGTGGCTGTGAAGACCGTGACTGGAGCGCCTTAGTCCCCTCGGCCACCGCGGCCGGCAGAGTAAACCTTCTCTGAAGTATAAACCCATTTTACAACCCAGTACCTCAGATATTACTACTTTCTTAGGAAAGCACCACGTTGATCAAAGAAGCTAACTTCGGGTGACCAGATTTCCAAAATTAAAATACAGGACACAAATTACATGCCGAAATAAACTCACATGTTCTGAAACGTTTCGTAAATGCTGTATCAGTAAAAAGGATTTCTGTTCAAATATTTGGTTCATACTGAAACTACATACATCAGCATACTTTTTTTGTTAAGACTCGCACTTAATGAAGCGTAAAATACGTTGTAATACTAATGGCGTAATTATGTTATTGTTGTTACATGCAAACACAATGGGTCAATTTTATATGACCAACATCTTTCATGAAGGCTGACAGCTGTTAATACATACATAGGCTACTCTCTCAATAACATTTTTTTTTAAAATCAAGTTATTCGAGAGTATGATACTTTGAAATACAGTTTTGTGAAAATTAAGTGTGAATATTAAGTGTCGTAACAGGAGGGTCTTAGATACAGTTATATCTTTAACACATTCAATACTAAACCTCTTGTTTCCATCAGTCCATAAAGCAATGATCTCAGACACTGCACAAAGGTAATTATGAGCTTAAAATTTTTGCAGCAGATAAAAAGACATGAAATAAGTAGAAAGAGAGACTTTTCACCGAGACAGCATTTCGAAATTCGTGCTTTACCGCTTGACGTACATTTTAACATTGTTCACTTAGTGCCGGTGGCGGTGCGTCCTATGTGTTCACTGGTTCAGTGAACCCCTGGAAAATAGCTCGTCATGGAGTAAAGTAAATAAATTTAAAAAATAAAAAAAGTGTTTTTATACTATTATTCTTCTTTCGTTCTGCTATCAGATCATTTTAGATGCACATTCCATGTAATTTTATCGCATGAGAAACGCTTTACGTCGCGGAGACAGCACGTATACGAGTCGTAGCGCGGCCACTTAATATAGAACTCAGTGGCTGCAGCGTTGCAATGCGCATGTGCGGCTAAGGTTCAAATTCTCTTCTGAACCCCCTGGAGGCAGCAGATGGGCGATCCCGCTGCAGGTAGGGGCGAGGGGAAACAACGCTTTTAACATTGACGATGGAGCTGGTTGAGACGCCAGCTCCTGGCAACTCGAGCTCTGGCGGTTACGCACGAATGCTCCCGAAGCAAAGACAAAAAAGCCACTGCGCACCTCGCCGAGTGAATCTCCAAATCTTTCCTTACGGCAACATTCGCCCTTCATATTTCTTTTTGGGGCATTGAAAATTAATTAAAAACACGTCATATTTGGTAAAATATCTTATAACTATAAATTGTAGACGCATCAGCTGTAAAAGCCTTCAGAAAATCCGATCATAAATAATAATGAAGTCACTACTGTCCACCTAGCAAGAGTAGCCGTGTGGTTCGAGACCGACTGCAAGCAATTTTCTTTTAAACCTGATCTTATTTTTAAATGATACGGGAACAACAACGACTTGTGCATTGTTACTTAAAACATAACGTTTCAAAATTACGGGACGGTTGACAAAAAAACGGGACAAAATACGTCCGGTATGTACTTTGTCAGGACAACGGGACACTTAAGCTAAATAAGGGACGATCCCGTAAAAAAAAAAAAAAAAAAACGTAACGTCTGGTCACCCTGTGCCCCAACTTCCTCTCGTTAAGAATGAGAAGCACAATGTGAAACGAAGCAGTGAATGGTGGCAACTAAAATAGCTTGATGTAGATTAAGTTTGCTTCTGTGTCTCCATTTTATTGTAAATCCAGATGGAGGCTGAAATTAGGAGCATATATATAATTATCATGTGTGTTCATAAATAATGGAAAAGTGTTACGTAATTAGGTCCTGTTGCTAAACCGAAGTATGAAAATGCAGAATAGCAACAAATAATCCTGATCTAGTAAAGAGCATCAAAACAGATACAGGGATTAGCGAACATGGAACTGTAGTAGCGGGACTGAATAACGAATTTCCAAAATAAACCAGAAAAAAATGAAAAATATGCCTATTCAAATGAGCAAATAAAAATTCGCTTCACGCTTTTCTGAGTGGTAGTGTCCAGTCGTTCAACACTAAAAATGCGGATGTAGATCAGTTGTGGCTTACATTCAAAGACATAATATCAGTATCAGTCGAGTGATTTACACCAAATAAATTAATAAAAGAGGGTACTGACACGCCGTGGTACAAAATATAAGTCAGGTCACTCTTACAGAAGCAAAGAATAACGCTTGCAAAATTAAAAAAAAAAAAAAAAAAAAAAAAAAAAATACGGAATCCCGAAGTCTGGCAATCTTGTACGGAAACTCACAATCTAGCGCGGACTTCAATGCGAGAAGCTTATAATAGTTTCCACAACGAAATTCTGTCTCGTAATCTGTCAGAAAATCAAAGGAAATTCTGGTCATATGTGAAGTACAATAGCGGAAAACAGAAACAATACCTTAAAAGTCGACCACTGTACTAAACAAGAGCCTTGTTTTATCACTAAAATTGGCAAATGAGGTCCGTGTTACTCCCTGCTATAAAGCTTTGTTCCCTGGCCCAAACTGAGAACTGACTCGTTTCAAATTACTTCAATAACAGGAAGTTAATACTACAGACAGAAAACAAGCATAATAGGGAACCAATTTTTTTAATACAATAAAATGCATCTCTTATATGCATTAATGTGGATGGTGCCCAGCCTAAATTATACATGATTTAACGCTACTGGGGGGAAGGATTCACTAACAACTCTCATTCTCAGACACACACACACAATGCCACAGCGAAACTCACCAAAATCATCTTGCTGAGACGAGGCGGAAGCAGGCGCCGCTATCGTAGGCGAAATTCAGCAAGTCGGAAGTAGCACAAAACACAATATACATAAACACTTTGAAGCTGGCTCTGGTCTGTCGTGCCTGTTTCGAGATGGTGCGCGTGTGCAGCCAAGTTAAATTACATCTGAATAGGAACGCGAGCAAACACGCTAACGGCGACGCATGGCTATGTTACATGAACGCACTTCACTGAAGGTTGAAAATCGGATTCATTATACTAAATCACGGTGGATTCTTAAGTTGCAGTCTATTAGAAATCGATCTAGGTATTGTTTCATATGAGAAGTGGCGTGAATTCAGGCTACAAGATGCAAATCCCGGAAGTCGGAACACCGGACCAACGTGGTTCCGAAAACCGATAAAATTAAATAAATTCAGTTTCCGAAAAATAAGAAAATTACCCATAGGATGCAACTCATAGGAATGCTATGAATTTTATAAGGAAGTGAATGAAATACAGCTACACACGATAGGGGACGATTACAGAGAAGGATGAGGTCCTGTCTCAGAAAAACGACAAAAATGAAATAATTAAAAAGTCGGAAAATAAAAGTAACAATACAGCATGCAACCCATAGAAATGTTTAGAATTACATAAGGCAGCTATTGAAGGAAGTTGGACAAGGCTCAGGGAGAATTACTGACAAAGAGTGCGTACTACCAGTCAGAGAAAAAACAGGAAAATTAAAATAGGCGGGGAGAGAAGATCACGAAGTATTACTAGAAATCAGAAGGATACCCGCATAGTTACTTGCCTGGTGGGCATGGAACAAACAAGAGCGGAAGCTGAAGGCTTTGTTCTATGAACCAACCACGTGGAACACATGCCGCTCACAGAAGGAAACGATGAGAAGATTTTTCCATGCACTGTACAAAAATGAACATATCACCTATTAGAAATCGGGCCCCAAAAAGCTAGAAAGTATTTACACCGAGTTCATACACCGTCACATGATCACAAAAGCAATTTGTGCGGTACGGTGTCAAACGCCTCCTGGAAATCAAGAAGTACTGAATTAATCAGAGATCCCTTGTCGATAGCACTCATCACTTCGTTGTGTTTCGCATGAACGATATTTTCTAAATCCGTGTTGACGTTGTTCGATTCATTTGTTGAAAGTGACAACCAGTTGTCGGCGATGAGATGCGACAGCGGCGGATGGACGCGCGACCAGCCTCCTGCCAGAGCGGAACACGCGGCTGCTGGCAACGAGGCGGCAGGCGGCCCCTCCCCCACTCGCCATGACGTCACGGCCTCGCACAAGGCCACACCGGCGCGGATCAGCTGTCGCGAATCAATGGAGCAGCGCCGAAGCTCGCGCAAACACCAGGTCTGACGTACGTCACGTAACGGCCCACGGCCATGTGGCGAGCTCCGCTGCGGGGCTCAGCTGTCGTGCACAAATTGAAGTTTTAATGTTGATTTCGGTAAAGCACGTATTTCGAAATGCTGTCTCGGTGAAAAGTCTCTCTTTCAACTTATTTCATGTCTTCTTATATGCTGCAAAAATTTTAAGCTCATAATTACCTTTGTGCAGTGTCTGAGATCATTGCTTTATGGACTGATGGAAACAAGAGGTTTAGTATTGAATGTGTTAAAGATATAACTGTATCTAAGACCCTCCTGTTACGACACTTAATATTCACACTTAATTTTCACAAAACTGTATTTCAAAGTATCATACTCTCGCCGGCCGCGGTGGCCGAGGTGACTGAGGCGCTCCAGTCACGGTCAGCACGGCCACTACGGTCGGGGGTTCGAATCCCCCCTCGGGCATGGATATTTGTGCCGTCCTAGTTCGTAAGTAGTTCATAAGTAGTTTGTAAGTTTAGGGACTGATGACCCCGTAGTTAAGTCCCATAAGCTTAACAAACATTTGAACATTTGATTTATCATACTCTCGAATAACTTGATTTAAAAAAAAAATGTTATTGAGAGAGTAGCCTATGTATGTATTAACAGCTGTCAGCCTTCATGAAAGATGTTGGTCATATAAAATTGACCCATTGTGTTTGCATGTAACAACAATAACATAATTACGCCATTAGTATTACAACGTATTTTACGCTTCATTAAGTGCGAGTCTTAACAAAAAAAGTATGCTGATGTATGTAGCTTCAGTATGAACCAAATATTTGAACAGAAATCCTTTTTACTGATACAGCATTTACGAAACGTTTCAGAACATGTGAGTTTATTTCGGCATGTAATTTGTGTCCTGTATTTTAATTTTGGAAATCTGGTCACCCGAAGTTAGCTTCTTTGATCAACGTGGTGCTTTCCTAAGAAAGTAGTAATATCTGAGGTACTGGGTTGTAAAATGGGTTTATACTTCAGAGAAGGTTTACTCTTACACCACCAGGCAAACATTCTCCTATCGTCCTAAAAATTTATTAGAACTTGCGTAAAAGACATACCTTACGTAACTAACGATAGTGGTCAGGACAGCCGGCCGCGGTGGCCGAGGGGACTGAGGCGCTCCAGTCACGGTCTCCACGGCCCCTACGGTCGGGGGTTCGAATCCCCCCTCGGGCATGGATATTTGTGACGTCCTTAGTATTAGCTAGTTTATAAGTAGTTTGTAAGTTTAGGGACTGATGACCCCGCAGTTAAGTCCCATAGACTCTACAAACATTTGAACATTTGAACATTTTGGTCAGGACAAGATGAACTCATTAACATTGATCCAGTATGCCAACAATATAGTTGTTGCTGTCTTCCTGTCTGAACTGATTATCGTCCATGTTTCATCCACTACAAGACAACATTGGTCCAGTACGGCAATAATGTAGTTGTTGTGGTCTTTCTCTCTGAACTATTTATCGTCCATGTTTCATCAAATGTTCAAATGTTTGTAGAACTTATGGGACTTAACTAAGGGGTCATCTGTCCCTAAGCTTACAAACTACTTATGAACTAGTTAATCCTAAGGACGGCACAAATATCCATGCCCGAGGGGGGATTCGAACCCCCGACTGTAGTGGCCGTGCAGACCGTGACTGTATCGCCTCAGTCCCCTCGGCCACATGTTTCATCCCACAAAAGATTACACTCCACACAAATGCCTTCAGAAAACACTTCTTTACACTTAAATTAATATTCGATGTTAACAAATTTCTCTTTTTCAAATAAGGGTTTCTTCCCATTACCATTGTCAATTTTATATCCTCTGTCCTGATGACATATTTTGTCATTTTACTGGCCAAGTAATAAAACTCATATACCGCCGTTACTGTTTCGTTACCTAATCTAATTTCTTACACTGAAATCAATTACCATTATCAAGGTTCTTTCCTTTGGTCAGAACTGATTTTCCATTCGAGTTCTTAATATTCATAAAGTTGCTTTCCTTGTCTCCACTTGTCTCTTTTATTTTGCTGTAGGCGGTATCTACTTTTTCCCTAATTATAGATTCGTCAACAGACTTGCATTTGCCCTCTAGCCACTCCTCCTTAGCCATATTGCATTTTATGTCATTGTAATTTCTTAGACGTCTGAACACCATCTTACCTGCTTCACTGACTGTAGTGTTTATATTCTCCTTTCATCAATTAAGTTCAGTATTTCCTTTGATATCCAAGTAGTTTTTATAGATCTTGAATTTATATCCAGTTGGTCTCTGCTGGTTTCGCTATTTCATCTCTCAAAGTTACACATTCACCTGCTACTGTGTGATACCCCCCTCCCCACTTTCCTGTCAATTGATGCCTAAAGCTCCCTCTAAAGCTCTCAAGAACCTCAGGTTTATCCAGGTCCCATCTCTTTGTTATCTTACCTTTATATGATCCGAGTGTATATCTTGCGCTGTATATGTCTTACAGTATAGGACCTGGTTCCTCAATCTATGTCATACTATTATAAAAGCTATCCGTTACAAAAATCAACCAGGCGGCTTCCTCTTTCATTTCTTTACGCAGTGATATTCACTTACTATTTTTCCTTCCCCGTCATTTTCCCAGTCCCCCAACACAATTAATTTTTCCTCACCCTTAACTGCCTGAGTAATTTCCTTTACTTCCTTAAAAAGTTCATCATCAGCAGAGCTAGTTAGAACATGAACTTGTACTACAGTGGTCAGTGTTGGCTTCTTATCTATATTGACTTCGATAATGCGATCACTGCACTTTAGTTTACCCGAGTTAATATTTTCTTCTTAATTGTCAGACCTACTCCTGTAATACCCCCAACTAATTTTGTATTTATAACCCTGTACTCACCTGACGACAAATACTGTTCATCTTTCCACCGAACTTCACTAATCCCCACTACATTTAACTTCAATGAATCCATTTACCTTTTTTAAATTTTCTAACCTCCCTACACGATTAAGGTATTTAACATTCCACGCTGCGATCCGTACGTAGAATGCCGTTGTTGTCTTTCCTGATGACGACATCCTCCTGAGTAGTCACCGCCCGGAGATCCGAAACTCCGCTGCGGATTAGCCATGCACACTGAGGTGCCGTGCTGCGGTGCGCGCGGCCTTTCGCCGTCGTGGGTTCGAGACCCCCTCAGGCATGGGAGTTGGTGTTGTCCTTAGGTAAGTTTACCTTAGTTTAAGTAGTTTGTAAGCTACGGACTAAGAACCCAGCAGTTGAGTCCGATAGATTTACAAACATTTGAACAATAGATCCGAATGGGTGACTATTTTATCTCCGCAATATTTTACCCCAGAGGATGCTACCATCATATATTTACAATAGTGGTACATGTACACGGAAAATATAGTTTCCGCTTGCTTGCAGCCGTTCGCAGTAACTTACGGCAAAGTCGCATTATTTGATATGTCAACGCCAGCTCAGTCAGTCATCCAGACAGTTGTCACTGCAACTACTGAAAAGGCTGCTGCCCCCCTTGAGGAATCACATGTTTGTCTGTCCTCTCCGTAAATACCTCTCCGCTGTGGTTGCACCTACGGTACGCCTTGCTGTATAGTCGAGACACGCATCCATCCCACCTCGGCAGTTACTGTGGTTAATATACAGACATTACTTATGGACATCGGCACCCGGTAGTTAAAGGTAGTTTTAGCGACAAATAAAAGGCTGTGAGATGTCGCTTAAACAAATGAGGAAAAACCCCTTGAATTGAAGCAATGAGCAAACGCGTTTTCGTTTTGTAAAATTTGAGTGTGAAATTTATAAATGGAAGAAATAATTACATGAAATAAGAACTATTGGCCAAAGGGAAACTCGAAAACATGTAAAAGAAAAACTATCTGAAAGATTTAGAACTGGTCTGAGAGGCAGAGCACCGTTACCGATGGAGATCTACGAGACTGGGCCCTCCGCACTGCATCTCCCAAGAACATTGCTAATTTCCAGCTTTCGTCGACGTGGCTATACAGGTTCAAGAAATCGTACAGAATTACCAAGTTTACGTTTCGAAAACGTGTAGAGTAGCTGCCAGAGATAGACAATGCTATAGAGAAATTCATGTCTATATTCAAGGAATGCATGAAATTTACTGTGAATGGGTAAAGTTGGAAATGTGTACCAAGCCGGTATTCTAGCCCGGGTTTCCTGCTTTCTAGGCTGTTCAAATGTTTGTAAAGGTTATGGGACTGGACTGCAGGGTCATCAGTCCCTAACTTTACAAACAACTTACGAACTAACTTATACTAAAGATAACACAAACATCCATGTCCGAGGGAGGATTCGAACCTCCGACGCGGGAGGCCGTGCGATCCGCAACGTGGCGCTCCAGACCGCTCGGCTACTCCCGCGCGGCTCTAGGCAGTTGCGCTCATCTCTACACCACTGGCGACACAGCGATCACCACGCCTGCACAGAATTACTCAAGTACGCCTCCCATCAGATACAAATTATCAACTTTACCCTACCCACCACAACTCAAACTCGTAGATATTGTAAACGAATATACGTAAGAGTAAGAGCCTAGGAGTGCCTGCGCACTGAAGAAAGGATCATTGCCCGTCATCGGCATTTTATATAAGTTATATATCCGAAAGGACAGACTCCACATATATATATATATATATATATATATAAGTTTAATTCATATTAGACATATAGACGAAATTTGCTATTATCCACACAACTGCTGATTATAACGATGATCAGTCAGGTGTCGAGTAATAACTGCGTGCACACCACATTTTATCAGTTCTGGGTGAAAAAAGACGGAGTCGTTTGCCCAATCATTGGATGCAATGTTACATTCATGTATTATAATGCCAGTGATAAGTACGAGTGGTGTACTGTTTCCGCAGCTCTATATTTGTCTTCAAGCACGTCAAGGCTAATTAGGAACAACAATAAAAATGAACTGTTTAGTTGCTAAAATCTTGTAATCGACATATCAAAATCTGAAAAAAATGGGAAAGAATAATTTTCAACATTTCGTTTCAAACGTATTCCTACTAGTTGCAAAAATCAATTCATTGCTTTTGTTTGATTCATGATCTTTACATAATGACGCCTCTATTTCTGTTGAGGACGGTAGAAAATCTTTAGATGTAATGTGGATTCCACCTGTAACTACTTATGTGATTCAACCTCTCGATAAAGAATTTTTTTGGCAGTGGAAAGCATTTTCAGAAAATTATCAGAGCCGGCCGCGGTGGCCGAGGGGACTGAGGCGCTGCAGTCACGGTCTGCACGGCCACTACGGTCGGGGGTTCGAATCACCCCTCGGGCATGGATATTTGTGCCGTCTTTAGTGGTAGCTAGTTCATAAGTAGTTTGTAAGTTTAGGGACTTACGACCCCGTAGTTAAGTCCCTTAAGCTTAACAAACAATTGAACATTGAAATTATCAGACAACGTAATTTCTGATACCTGTCTCTCATTTAAGGTTTATTGGCGGAACAGTATTCTTAGTTCAAATGTTCAAATGTTTGTACAGTCTATGGGACTTAACTACGGGGTCATCAGTCCCTAAACTTACAAACTACTTATGAACTACTTACGAATTAGGACGGCACAAATATCCATGCCTGAGGGGGGATTCGAACCCCCGACCGTAGTGGCCGTGCAGACCGTGACTGAAGCGCCTTAGTCTCCTCGGCCGGCAGTATTCTTAGTCTCCTGTCATTTGTACATTACCAGTTTCATTCGCAACGCTTTACGAATTTGATCAAGTATGCCTGACATGCAGCGCAATATGCACATCAACGCCCGAGGCCATTTCTGACCCCATCCCAGGTCCGTATAAATAAAATTAAAGGTTTCTGCGAAGTGTCTGAACGCGAGAATTTTTCCTTTGTCCGGTGTGGCTGGTGCAAGAAAAATGTTCGTTTTGTCATGCAACAGACTGTTTGCATTTTTGTGACGACAATATGGAGGAAAACAAAGAACTGTTTCACTGGTACTCAATTGTACAACATTCAAAAATTATTTTAAGGAATGGCCGACAGGAATTGTTATAAAATGTGGAACTGCAAGACACATTTCATTAAACCAAATTACAAGTCCTCATTGAGTGAAACATAGTAATTTTTTTTCCTACAAGTCACTTTTATCTGATTTACATATTCAAGAATTTAACAGTCGATACCATGTCATTAAAATGTTTGTATAGTTTAAGCCAGGTGTTCACCGAAGCAAACAAACTAACAAGTGTGTGCAAAAGAGAATTCTGTCTGATGTACCCGGTAGGCCTCTTGCAGCTGCCACTGCAGCTGCTTAGGTATCCCTAACCTTTACCGTTTACCTGATCGGAAAATGGAGACCTGCCGTTTACCATAGAATTGGAACCATATGTTTTTCGTAACCACTGCAACATCTTTAAGAAGTAAATGCTTGGTTAATAATCATAGTTAACAAATTTGTTGTCTGAACGGGATTTGATCCCAAAAAAATGTTTCAAATGTTTGTATAGCTTATGAGACTTAACTACGGGGTCATCAGTCCCTAAACTTACAAACTACTTATGAACTGAAACTTCCTGGCAGATTAAAATTGCGTGCCGGAACCGGGACTCGAACCTGGGACCTTTGCCTTTCGCGGGCAAGCGCACTACCGACTGTGCTATCCCGACACGATTCACGATACCGCCTCACAACTCTACTTCCGTCAGTACCTCGCCTCCTACTTTCCAAACTTCACAGAAGCTCTCCTGCGAACCATGCAAGACTAGCACTCCTGGAAGAAAGGATATGGTGGAGACATGGCTTAGCCACAGCCTAAGGGATGTTTCCAGAATGAAACTTTCACTCTGCAGCGGAGTGTGCGCTGATATGAAACTTCCTGGCAGATTAAAATTGCGTGCCGGAACCGGGACTCGAACCTGGGACCTTTGCCTTTCGCGGGCAAGTGCACTAGGTTCGAGTCCCGGTTCAGGCACGCAATTTTAATCTGCCAGGAAGTTTCATATCAGCGCACACTCCGCTGCAGAGTGAAAGTTTCATTCTGAATACTTATGAACTAACTAATACTAAGGACGGCATAAATATCCATAGTGGCCGTGCAGACTGTGACTGGAGTGCCTCAGTAACCTCGGCCACCGCGGCCGGCATTTGATCCCACGATTTCTGTTCAATGTTCCACGTATAGCGCTTCTGCAATTAGACCAGTAGACCTTATACATCCAGTGGAATGGCAGCTGTGTCACTTCGTTAGATGATGCTCGACGTCGGTAATTAGTGTTCTCTTTATAAATTTCCACTCAATGTAAATGACAAGTCGGAGAAAAATGACAGCCGACAGACAAGGAAAATTTCGGAGAGACGTAATTCCGTGTAAAGTGCACGATTTCTACACATCTCCCGCTTCCATACTAATTGAGACACTTACTCTTTTTTCCTACGACATTTTGCATACTTCGTCAAGAACAGTGCGCTCGCCATGCAAAATAATCCTCACTGAACAGCAAAGTTTCGTGTTGTGGCACTAACAGCATACAGCTGTATCCGGTATGCGGAGTATTAGCTATAAAAACTAATAGCACAGCGTTCACAAGCAATGTTCGTTACCTCGTGTTCTCTTCCGTTCCCTCTAGTATAAAAGATTCTACCTATATACAAGAGAATAGTAGTGTATTTTCTGGAAATGCTCATTCCCTCGTGTTCGCTTCCACTCACTCCTTTTTAAACCAGGCTTTAGGTACTTAAACTTGGTGACTGTTATCTCTGAATAATTTCGCTATGCGGCGCCGAACAAGTGATTCGCCGCTAGGCGGGCAGGGCTGTACAAACCGCTGTTATATGCTGTTTTTCTCGTCGCAAAAATGTATAACTTCAAATTTTTTTGAAATACTTTCAGTACCTTTCAGCTAAAATTTTTACAGTGCATTTCTTTCGTTGAGTTCTTTCTGTGTAAAATATTAGAAGGTGGGTTTCGATATGTCTTATCGAAACGTTCTCTTGTAAGAGCCATCGCGTGTTCTAGTAGGCACCCAGGAAATCAATATGAAGTCTTTGCCATGGGCCGGACGGATGCGGCCAAGGAAACATATGTTGCAAAAGAGTCGCTTGTTGCTCCGTGCAGACAGAATTAGAAGACGTCATAGTATCAAAAAGGACCAATTTCCTAATGTTCTGAGAAACTTATCTATTTGCAGAACATTAGGAAGTTGCTCCTTTTAGATATTATTATCATGTTCAGTCAAGTACCAACGGAAAATTCAATTAATTTTAAGAAGTCATAGCTTTCATTTGTGCATCCATGCCGTGCATTACTGCAAGCTAGTTGCTTAGTTCGAACAACGCTCCTGAGACGTTGGTGCTACAAAGAGAGCACATCCCGGTGAAGGGAATGAGGGATCACAACACGAGAATTGTAAGTGACCGTACGTAATATCAAAACACCTTACCTTTTCTAAAGAGCATGGCGATGTTTAAAGCATTGCAAGACAACACGAAGAGCAGGATCGGCAGCAATTGTGCGCACAATACGACGGTAATCCAAAAGAAAAAGTTTGAAGACATTCAAGTTCCTAATTGTCAATATGAGGACATTAATCACCGGAAGATTCGAAAGCAGGAAATTTACCAATAGGTAAACGAGACATCAGGTCCGCATTCGAATGTCGGGCAGTAGGCCTGTAGAGCAATTCGTACTTATAATTTGAAAGAAAGAGGGCCGAGCGTTGCAATTTTTGCGCTCCACGTGGCAGTACAGAGTTGGTAGGCCCGAATAAAGCCGTCAAAGGCCGGTGATCCATGATCAAATAGAATTTTCTGCCAACAAATACTGATGAAGCTTTGTGACTCCGTACACTATCGCTAACGTCGCCTTTTCAAGTTGGCTGTAATTACAGTGTGCCTTGCTAAGCGTCTTAGAGGCAAATACAATAGACCTGTCTGAGGTACCAAAAAGGTGTGAAAGAGCAGCTCCGACATAGTAGAACGAAGCGTCAACAGCTAATAGAATTGGTTTGTGAGAACAATGTGGTATCAGGAAACCATCACCTAGCAGAGCATCTTTCAACTGATAAAAAGCATTTGCGCATGCTGCAGACCATACAAAAAGTTTATTTTTGCTGCGCAAGCTGTTAAGCGGTGCACCGATTTTCACAGCGTTAGGAATGAATTTACAGCAATAAGTAAGTTTCCCCATTACAGCTTGTAGTTCTGTGACATTTTTCGGTGGAGGGAAATTTTTAATTGCTGATAAATGAGACTGTTAAGGAAGAATTCCTTGTGAATTGATCACATGTCCGAGTTAGAGCAGTTGCTCATTGGAAAAAAAACCTTGTCTTTATTACATTTTAAGCCATTCCATTGTCTTCAAGCACTTGAAATAAACACTGTAAATTATGAAAATCTTCCTGCAGAGTACATCCTGAAACCACAATATCATCTAAATAATTAGAACATCACGGCATTTTTGCTGTTAACTGTTCCAACAATCTTTGAAAAATAGGTAGTGTTTGAAATCAATAGTCCGTTGTAAATTGATTATTACCAAACAATTTCTGGATTCTGTGTCCAAAGATAATTACTCATATGCCTCCCGTAAGTTGACTTTTGAGAAATATTGTCCGTTGCCCAATCTGTCCATCAGTTCTTCCGGACGAGCGAGGGGATAAGTATCGATAACAGTCTGTGGATTCACCGCACTTTTGAAATCGGCCCACAGACGAAGACGTCCATCAGTTTGTTTCAATATGAAACAGAAGAAGCCCACTGAGTAGCTGAGTGCGGACCCCATTATCAGCACATCTTTGAATTTCGCCTGGTCGTAAATTGCATGCGGAACATGGCGAGCTCCGACGAAGCGCACTTGTGCATTGTTCTTTTTTTTCGTTAAAAAAATAAAAGTGACACGAAATTCTAAATCTTTTGCCTGTCCTATATCCGGTTCAAACAACTATTTATATTTCTCACGCAAATCTGAAATTTGCTTTTGAGACACCGATGCACTAATTTGAAGAACATTGTCTTACTCAATAAGACTGAAGACATCCATTAAGTCAAGGCCAAATATACTTGTACAGTGTCGGTCACGTTGTACGTGGAAGGACACAAACATTATTTCATTTCTCGAAGATGAGGGCAAACTACACACACCAGGTACAGAAATGTAGTGTCCATTGTAGGCAGAGAGCGCAGAGGTAGGTTTGCAAAGGGTTTGGCTTCCTAGAAGTCCCTAAGTGTCTTTATTAAGTAGTGAAACTGAAGCACCAATAGCTAGCTGCAATTTCACGGAGTGGTCAGCTAAACGCAAAGTAACAAAGAGTTTATTGTCTTGACGGCGTAGCGCCTTGGGCGGTTTCCTCGAAGTGGCCGTTTAGTTCACTTGCTCGAACTGGCAGGCCGTGATAAAGTTAATGTTCTGGTGACTTGCACGCTTTCGCGCGTTTGCGAGGCGTAAACATACGCTTTTAACGTGTCCTCTCTTGCCGCAGCTATAACAAGTCGCCTGCCGGGTGAGGCATTACGAGCTCTTGTGCCTTGTGTAACATCGCGGAAACGATTTCCGCATTTTTTGCTAAGCGCCTCCACGTCTGCCGCGAAACTGAAAGAAAGAACCTGTGCCCTGTGACTTCACGTTACTTAAATTCCCTATTTTGTCTTTGCATTGTGACGTATTTCATGAAACACTGTGCACACTAGAAACCACAGGAGAGTCAAAATTCACCTCAGTAGTGTCTACTAAGCTTTGCAATTCAATTATGAAAATCACAGTTCACTAGTTCTGGTCTGACAGTTTTAGTATGGCAGCATGAATTCTAGCATCCAGAAACGTTCTGTGTGATAGCATCCCATTCCAACCCAGGTCATGCAGACTAAGCAAAGATTTCGTGACTGACGGAAACTAACAGTCATTCCTGACTAAGCATACAGACAGTGATATACCTCGATTTTGGACAGTATCAGTTAGCAAATATCAACTTTAAATTACATAACGTAAACATTTTTAATTGACGGGAATTCCTACGCAGCATCTACTGTATCTGTTAACGAACTACGAGAGATATTGCTCTTCACAAGTAACTTCCTTGAAATGCCGTGAGGAAAAGTTTTCTATTGGACAGGCGTTCGAACCCAGAACCTAATAGCATTGCTATCGAAGCACAATCAGCTGGATTTTCTCGGCTGTTGCTAGATGTTGTAACTGAAATGACGAGAAAAAACAATGATCTTTTCCTTCCCAGAACTCTAACTCGGCAACTATCGCTGTTATATTCTAGAGAAAACGAACGTTAAATATGGGGTTGTTACACCAGCAGCGACACGTGAGCATATTTGAACTAGAAATGAAATGAGGAAAAGTTAAGTGCTGGCTTGGAATCGAACATATCGTTGTTGACTACTCACAAACAGAAGTCAGCTATCAAATTTTTCTCCACCAGCAGCTCGGAATAACATCCTTGAACTCACAGTGATCTCGCAAATAGTCCTGTATCTCACTGAGAGTGAAAGACGTCAAATATCATTAGTGCTGACAGAGAATGAAAATACATTGAAAATCAAAATTATTATTATTAGGTGTTCACATGCTAGTTCTAGATAATACATAATGAAAACTTTAGTGCCGGCCAGGATTCGAACCCATTCACGCGCAATATGTGGAGATGTTGAGGAATCTGCAGTTTTGAACAAACAATAAATTATAGTCGAACTGTATTGTCAAGAAAGGACCAAATTCTGCGTTAAGGGCGGTCTGAGTTGCATTCTCAGTCCAGAACCAATTTTATAGACATGCAGAAGTTCAAATAAAAGATGAAATAAGTGTCCTGTGACCCTACATAGCGTTTGTTTCCTTACTAGAAATAAATAACTAGTATAAGAAAGGTTACTGGTGATCAAGTTTCTACATGTCACCCCTCCTGACTTTATTGAGGTTCAACCTATCTCTACTTGGGAGAAAAGGAATATCATGTGAATTTCAGACCACAATGCCATTATACCTACTTCACTTGGTGTAGCCAGGTGTGAATTGAATCTGTCTCTCCATATCAAAAATCATCGGCAGAAGTTGGAATCGAACCTGTCATCAATTCAACAGACCACCGAATCCTCTTCTCTGTGACTCATTTTTCTGTCGTAACACCGTTACGCCAAACTAAATGAGAATTCTGGCACCAGGCTGCCTATAGTGGTTTGCAGCATGTTCAGTACATTCATTTACTTCGTTGACTGAAACGTCATGAAGTAGCTGCCTCGGCTACCCAGTGCATATATTCGTCTTTATTTTGTAATCACAGAAATAGAATCACGTAGCTGCCACCTACACAGAACTGCAAACAGTGTAGAAACAGAAATTGAAATTGAAAGTGTTCTTTTCGACTTGAGCTACTCTATTGCGCTATCTCTTTGTTGAAAACGTTGTGCAGTGTAAAAGAAAAGCCGTAACTGTCTGGCTTTTAGACGTCTAGATCCGGCCATATGCATTATCTGACAGAACTGTGGAATATATAATTTCTGGCGGAATTGTTGTCGACTTCTGTAGCTGCCGTAGCCACGTGTCAGCTACTATCATGACGGAAAGTGTCGTGCATCGTAGATAAGAGGTCGCTTCTTCAAGCACATTCACTGCAACATTTATTAAAACGCAATTCTGCTGTCTGCTGAAGTTATCAATCTAATGGAACTTTGAACATAATTCCCTTTACTTCTCAACCAAATGTAGTCGCATGTGGAAAAAGGGCTAACCTCTGCGACATTTTGTTCTTTTCAGGTTTAATAGACGGATGGAGGCGGCAGATTCATCTCGAAACTTTCGTATTGTATATGGGGAGAAAACATCGTGCGAAAATCCGCCAGAAAAGAATTTTCTACATTATTTTTCAATGGTAGTGGCATTTTATTCTTCTTTAAACCTTTCTTTATAGTTTTATTTCAGAACAAGTTTTCTACATGCATGTAATCAATAAACTGCATGTGCATATATCGTTGATGATTAATTTCACTCTCATGTTTACTATTGTTTTACCAACACTAAAAGAATCCTTACTAAAATTGTTCACTGTATTATAAGAATTGAATTAAAAATACCCACAATAGCCTTACGACCAAATTCTTTTTTAATAATCCTGAATATTTGTACATAACCGTGCCTCCATCGGCACGAATTAGTAAAATACTACTGACTTAGATTTCGATTCGGTCTTTGTTTAATTGGTGGCTGTGTCATACTCAAGAAGTACGCAAATGTGACATTTCACAATTAAAGTTATGTATTCCTGTGAACCCAAAATTTGCTTGTCAGCAGCGGAAAGAGGCGCTACATGTACATGGTATAGACTGCAAATCACATGTAAGTGCCTAGCAGAGGGTTCATCGAACTACCTTTATACTATACATCTACCATTCCATTCTCGAATAGCGCCCAGGAAGAAAGAACATCTCAATCTCTCCATTCGAGCTCTGATTTATCGTATTTTAATTTGATGATCATTTCTACCAATGTAGGTTGCAATCAGCAATACATTTTCGCATTTTGAGGAGAATGTTTGCGATTGGACTTTCGTAAATAGACCACGCCGCAGCGACAAACGCCGTTGTTGTAATGATTCCCATCCCAGATCCTGTATCATTTACGTGACGCTGTCTCTCCTGTATCGTGACAATACTAAACTGGCGGCTCTTCTTTGGACCCTTTTGATGGCTTCCGGAACATTAGAGAACCAATAACACTAGGCTGTGGAACGCCAAATATCACCTATGTTTTTGTTGATGCCTTGCCATCGTTTACTACAAACAATGTCCTCTCTGTCAGGAAATCTCCGAAACAGACACAAATATGGGGCGATATTTCATAACCACGCAATTTGATTAAAAGCCGTTTATGAAATACAGTGTCAAGAGTCTTCTGGAAATCTAGAAATACGGAATCAATTTGAGATGCCTCGTCGATAGCAGTCATCACTTCGTGTGAGTAAAGAGCTAGTCGTGTTTCACATGAACGATATTTTTTTAATCCGTGTTGACCTTGGGTCAATAGATCATTCTGTTCGAGATAATTCAAAAAATGTTCAAATGTTTGTATAGCTTATGGGCCTTAACTACGGGGTCATCAGTCCCTAAGCTTACAAACTACTTATGAACTAGCTAAGACTAAGGACAGCACAAATATCCATGCCCGAGGGGGGATTCGAACCCCCGACCGTTGTGGCCGTGCAGACCGTGACTTGAGCGCCTCAGTCCCCTCGGCCACCGTGGCCGGCTCGAGATAATTCATAACATTCAAATACAGGATATGTTCCAAAACCCTGCTGCAAATTGACGTCAATGAAATAGGCCTGTAGTTTAGTGGGTTACTCCTACTGCCTTTCTTGAATGTTGGTTTGACCTGTGCAATTTTTCAGTCTTTTGGTACAGATCCTTCGCTGAGCGAGCGCTTCTATGTGGCTGTTATGTAAGGAGCTATCGCATCAGCATAATCAAATAGAAATATAATGGTTATACAGTCCGGATCAGAATATGTGTTCTTATTAAGTCGATTTCAGTTGCTTCACTACTCCGATGATATGTACTTATACGTTATTCATACTGGCCTGTTGTGCAGCATTGTATGTTTTTCACCATTGCACTATGTGCCGAAATTATTTTATTGCGATTTTCTTATCGATAACGATCTGACTGCTTGTAGCTCTTTCACAGAAGTGATGCAAATTTTAAAGTCAGCGAGACTGGATCCGCGAATCATAACAGACGCTATTTTACAGGTCAGCAAGTTGTCACACAGCTAGTGTAGTGGTATGTGTCTTGGCTTCCTCTTAGGAGGCCTGTAGGGGCTACAACTCGTAAAGTGCTATTTAAAGGAGAAGATTACTTGCGATTTCCACGTGCAACGCCTTTCCTGGGCTGAAAACCGTAAATTTGCAATGTTTTGTTACACATCGAGCGTTAATAACTCAGACAAATAGAAATGAAAAATCAAGTGAACTTTGAGGCTTAATTCCGGGCACACTACGAAGTAACTCGTCGATCATAGAGCTACCAAACATATCTTGCCTTGTTGCCAAATCTCAGTTACAGTACAAGCAGGAAGAATACAAAGCGATGTGTTCCTACAATGGGATACGAAGTGACCATACCTGGAGTCTCAAACACGCGGTTGCTACAGCCTGGAATACGTAATGCGTCTTATTCGCATTTCTGTATCTATGTTTAGGAGCTGGAGCGTAGTTACTAATAATACTCAGAACTGACTGAAATCTAAGCATAATAAATCAGTACCTCTCATAGTTGTTTTTGTATTTCTTTCATTGGTGTACGCAAAACTAAGAAACTCATTCACGGACGTTTTCGTGTCTGACCGATAGTCGAGCACAACAAACAAAAATTAAAAAAAAAAGAATGTCTCTGTGTGTTTGAGAGAGAGTAGAGAGAGAGAGTGTAAGATAAAAACAAAAAAGAATGAGAGAAAGGGAGAGTAAAAAATTATTGTATAGAAATTGAATCATGGTATGTAAAGGAATCCTCTATTAAAATGACACGTTCCAGATCATTACGAAATGTCGTTTTCATGATCTATGAAACAAGTATCACATCATATTGCTGACTAGCTACGAAGAGTCATAATTTTACCGAAGTTTTCGCCGATATCAGTAATCAAATCTAAACTTGAAAATAAAAGACGGCAGTTTTTGTAATAAACCGAGACTCCTATCAAGAACCTTTCGTCCCTGTTAACTAATCACGAAAGATGTCTGATATACCGCCAAAGCAGAAGTAACAAAGCGTGCACGCATTTAAAGATAAAGAGCATGATTTGAAGTTCTGTGACGGAGATACGAACTCAGGTCGTAATCGGATTGTTAACTAAGTAAACTCAAACGTTACGTATCGATTTCTCTTACCAGCTTCTAGGTGTTTGAATCTAACGTAAGGATACAAATTTTTGTGCCTGGGTGGCAATCGAACCGCACACCTACCGTCTTCTTTATCATCCACAAATATAGCTTAAGTATCGATTGCTTACTCACCAACAGTAAGATGTGTGCGTGCTTGACCAGAAGTAACGACACCTATTGTGATTGTTGACAACCTACAGTTTAACATGGCTTTCGCACAACAGTGCAACTCGTCATTTTTCACATCATTAAACACTGCCCGAGGGCAAACAAGTGTAAAATGGCAGATAAAAATCGTGGGACTGACCAGGGATCGAACCTGAGACCTTTGTATTCGATGTCTTGTTATGTACCACTTTTTTGTTAATTAATTTATTTATTTACTTCCTTACACTCTCCATATGTTGCCTTTTTTAGGCGCAGGCTTCAATTGCCTTTATGTAAATCAAAGTTTTCTTCTGTATTACTTTTCATTCGGCTTCTTACTGCGTGAGGCTTTCGTTGAATAATATTTCTCCTTTTTTTGTTTCCGAAATACCCCCTCATTGGCGTTATTGATTTTAAATTAAGGTAAGCTGAAAGTATTTTTTTTAACTTGACACTCTCCTTAACGTCACTGCTTCATTTGTTACCAGCTTTAAGTGCCTAACTGAAGTGGAATGGAATCATAATAACTAACTATGAAAAAGAATGAGTTCACAATTTTATTTTCGCATTTCGTCGCATAACATAGTTTGTCGTATTGTCATTTCAAGTCGATAACAGTACAATGGGGAATCTTTGAAACAAATCTTTGTATCTAGGTCGACTTAGTAACTTGTGATGTTCCGTTGATAACAACTGTAAAAAGTCAGGTAAGGATTTGTTTTTATAGTTGATGCTGTAGTACACATAGTATCCAATGAGCCAGCCGTAACTATTGTTTTTGGCATTAGGAAAGAATTCCCAGTCTGGATGCAATATATGCGTAGTCGTGGTATTCACTATACTAGTTCATGTTATAAGAGACAACTTTTTCCTTGTGCAGTTCCTTATCTCCGTTTGATCCCTGCAAGTGACGGAGTTTGATGTTATAAAGCTTTTCTCCTGTAGCAATGGCGTTGTTTACAACCTCGTACCAGACAGCTCCAACCTGAGACGGAAGCAAGGGATTCTGAACATTTTTCCATATGTTCTTCCACTGAAGCCCCTGGTGTTTCGCCTGGATTGGATGAGATGGCTGCGTTTTTGTAATTTCAATACACAGGTTTTTTGTTGTTAGTCCCTTACAGTCTGCGTCGATGTAACTTAATTCCAAATAATAATTGCGAACATAGGTTAGACTGATATTTATTCCACCTACATTCACTGGAGGCCTTCTGTAGCCAGGATCGAGACATGCAAAAAGGCGGTTCATGGTGGTATTCAGGTTGTTTTGCAACATCTTTGTTGCATAAATGAAGATGGCCGTGCACTGTGCGTAATTTTTTTTTTCCCACACAGAGTCCTTGCAGGCGTGGTAACGTTGCGGTCGCAAAGGGAGGCTTAAAGATGTTTCCCCTCCAAATGAACCAACAAGCAATCGCTAAAATACGGTCTGCTATGTTAGTGGGTATTGGTAACACTGTACCTGTATGGTATACATTACTAAATACAAACTCTGCTCTTTGGAAACGATCCAACGATCGGACTTTGTGTTCTGTGATCATGAATCGCATATTAATCTACGTCTGCGCTCAACTTAGGTTACACATATGCAGTGGATTGGCTGTGATTTTCAGACCGAATTGTGTCCTCTCCTTGGTTTCCTACAGCTGAGGGCATAACATCAATATTCTGGACTTTTCCATGTTGCGTTTTGCACCGCTAGCACTAGTATAGTTTTCTACAACCTGCCGTGCTATATCGATTTGTTGTAGGTTCTTGACGACCACTCTTACGTCATCCGCGTACGCATGACACACTGTTCTGCAATTTAAAGTCCGGATACCTTGTAGCTTTGCGTGGAACCTCTTGAGGAGCGGTTCGATACCGAGTGCGTACAGTGTTGAGGAGAGAGGGCATCCTTGCTGCACCCCTCGCTTAATCTTCACAGCTTCTGTTTATTTTCAAGTATGACTGTGTCTGTCCAATGGACTTCCGCATAATTCTAACGACTTCCTCGTTGTACCCCATGTTGCGCATCGTATGTAGTAAGTACGTGTGACTGATTCTGTCGTAAGCTTTTTCGAAATCCAAAAAGACGTCTGCGAGCTTACTTTTAGTGATCCATGTTAAGTGGGAGAAGTCCCTGTACTCCACCAAAACGTGTACCATTGTACTTCCGGTGGCCGGGTGTGCATGATATAGTCCTAAAACTTTTTTTAAAGTGGGCTTCATTCTGTCGTTGATCAAACGTGGAAATATTTTAAAACCCGAATTCAACGAAATTATAGGACGGTAGTGTGTCATCGTCGTCGCATTTCGAGTTTTTGGCAGGAGTACCACCTTGTCTTCCGTGAAGGTTGCTAGTAATTCGCTAATGGTCAGGAGCTCGTTGTACATTTTAGTAAGCTCAGTAGCGATGATGTCCCAGAAGCTCACATAAAATTCAATTGGCGGCCTTGTCTAGTAAAGCGCCTTAACAGTGCTTTCACCTCTTCGTCAGTAAATTCTTCTAAAATAAATAAGTTTTCTTCCTGGGTTAGATGAGTCGTAACTTCGGATAACAGATCCTCTTCTTCGGTGGCGTGATACAGTGATTCGGAGCAGAGTTGTTGAAAGTAATTCAGAATGCATTGTTTCATCGCCCGTTGGTCACTGTAGACATTTGCGTCACTCTCTTGGATTCACGAAAGATGTGGTAAATTGACGCATTTTCATTACAGAGATCATTTACATTGCTTGCACGAACTATCTTGCCCTGCTCAGATGGGCTTGTCAAGAATATAATTTTTGTCTTGCTACGTTTAATTCGTGCACAATTTTCTGCTGGATTATCCGAATTGTTGTAGAGCTCCCTTAGACAAGTGAAAAATACTTCCATTGTTCTCTTCCTCCAATAGTTTTTCCGTCTGGCGTACTGTATGATAGTTTTCCGGATTTGTGGTTTGGCACTGTTTATCCACGAAGCTAAGCGTTCTCGGTATCGGTCTTGAAGTCGAACGCATCTGTTCCATCTTGCAAGTACTACCATGCGCAAAAATATCCGAACGACCTGAATTGCATTCCGCCTGATGTGCATGCAACCCAACTAACGTACGTGTCTTGCGGGTGCTCTGCTCGCTCCGCGGTATAGTCGTTCGACTATTCATAATGGATCCACTGCAGACAACTGCTCTTTATGACAATCACTCCAGTTGTAAATTAACACCACGATTTTGCAAATACAAGGAAACACGTTATTAACTTCTTAACGTTTATTAAATCCAATTTATTACAATGACATATCTTAAGTATTATCACACGTATTACAGTCTGATATAACAAACTCCGTCACATAAAACATTAATTAATCCTTAAACAACATTTAATATTGTTACAAACAACAGATTTTACTATAGTATCGGAAATGCTAAAGTCCTGTAGGAATTCGAAGTACTTTTGTTCTCTAAATAGTTTTCTCACAATTGCGGAACGTCGTTCCACTGGCGAGCGGATTTTTATTAACCGATTGTAGAACTAACCAGATAATAAAAACTCAATTAACAGCAGCAAACGCACTATGGAAACTTCAATATTAACTGCGTATCACCAACATTTTCTCTGTATTCATACCTGAACAAATATTGTACACATCTTGGAACTTGAATTGATATGACAAACTACCTTGTTCTGGAATCAAACCAACCACCTGTAGCCGTAGCTAACTAAGCAATGCATTCATGTCTTATAGATACTTGATTATGCCTAAGATTGTCACAGCTGACGAAGCATAAAGATGTGTGAAATATTGGACATTTCCTCACAAATATCAAAACGCGCAAATCAAATCATATCAAATGCTAATTCTAAAACATTTTTATTTATTTATTTCTTACTGAACCAGGAACTTAATAATCACCGTTATGTTGCTAATCACAAGTGCCCAGACTCAGTTCTGTGTGGGACTTACATACTAGGCTGCTCCTGTCGGAGGTTCGAGTCCTTCCTCGGTCAGGGGTGTGTGTGTGTTGTCCTTAGATTAGATTAAGTTGTTCTAAGCCTAGGGACTGATGACCACAGTAGTTTGGTCCCATAGATTTACAAACATTTGATTTTGAGTTACATACCCGGTATCTAAATGGAAGATAACTAAGTGAAGTCAGATGTTTCACCAGCAGCGGGACGTTTGTAATCAGGATATAATTACGTTATGCGTCACCGGGAATCGAACCCCGAACCTACCGGTGTCCTTTCTAAGCACGAATGGACGTTAAATCTCAAATGTTAACTCAACAGGAATGACGATGCGTGCGTGTCTGACTAGTAACAACAGCACATGTCGTTGTTATAATAATAATAATAATAATAATAATAATAATTTCGTGTGGTTCATAGTCCTGGTGTATGTCATCCAACTGTGCGCCACTTCAGAGACTTGCATGTCCCTAACCTGCCCCAATTATCCAACCGGGAAAGGCGACCTACAGTTTAACGTGGAATCCAAACCACGTGTAGTTTGACACACATTGTTGAGACGTGAATGCTGGGTTGAAACACAGATTGAAAAAATCGGTGATCTGACTAGGTTTCGAACCAGCGACCCTTCAGTTACCAGTCAAGCGCTTTACCCCATGACCACCGCAACACCTTACCTTGCGTACATAAGGCACGAAGAGACATTCAAAAGAATTTTTTGTTAGTAGTCCAGTGTGCTCTATCTAGGGCGTCAAATGAAATTATGAATATTTTGTGCTGGACCTGGATTCGAATCCATATCCATATACGTGGCTTTCGTGGAGACCTAGAGGAGTCGGCAGTCTTGGAGAAAGCAACGAAATGATTCAGCTATATAATTCCGAGAGGGTCTAGTGCGAAATAGAGGAGATCCGAATTAGAATCCAGCACCATAATTTTTAAAAACGAAGACTTAAAAGAAATCCGAGGCCCGACCGGGTATCGAACTCGGGACCCTTCGGTTTCTAGTGAAACGCTTTACCCCGGTACTACTTTTTTTTTTTTTTTTTTTTTTTTTTCATTTTTTTCCCCAGCAATATCCATTGCAAAACAGAAACAAAAGTATTCTTCTTTAAAAGGAAACCAACACCTGACCGCGTTTAAGCAGTGCACACACACTACTACAGATTAACTAAACCAAACAAAACTTGTAGAGAGGAGGGGGTGCGCGCTGCCGCGGCTACAGGAAGCCGGCGGCAGGCGTCTGGCCGCCCACACAATCCACCGTTACCATATGCAGTAGACTGCTTTTTTTTTCGTTAAAAGCAACTGTTTAGAAAAAATCTAGGAATTAACAGCAATATCCATTGCAAAACAGAAACACAAGTATTCTTCTTTAAATGTAAGTAAAACTGTTGCTGTTTTAAATGGCGTAGTAGCAGTAATTACAGTCCCAAGACAAAAAAAAGTTTATCCTATTCCCGCCTTTTCAAATGCTATATTTAGCATGTTGCTAAACTGTTTTTTCTCATCAATAGTGCGTATGATTCTCCATCTCGCAGTGTTCATGTACGATTGAAAACTTATGGGATTGTCTTCTGCAGGTCCGTGGAATATATAGTTTACATAATTACCGAGAAGCCACATAATTGTATTGTTCTTTGTTTTCGGGTAATAACTTGTTTCCGGCCACATCATAATTTCTGAAGTGTAACTAGCTTCGGAGGTTCTTGATAGTAATGCTATTCGTTTCCTCACCCACTTCCAGTTGTCGATATGTCCGCTACAAGTGAATCTATGGATTATGGTGTCCAGTAGCCCACATTTTCTGCACTTGTCTGTATCACTTTTTCCGATGCGATGTAGCTTTTCGTTCGTTGCTATCGTCTGGTTGACGACTTTATACCAGGTGGACGCAACCTCTGACGTGTGGATTTTAAGGCTGATGTTTTTCCACACTGTCAACCAGTTTCTATGTGGAAACTTTAGCATAATACTGTTTGGCATATCTTTCTGTTGCCATATCTGTAGGATTTGGGTTGTAGTTAAAGTCGTAGATGGTACACGACTTTCTTTTAAGTAACTATACTCCAGGTAAAACAGACTGATATGTTTCAGACGGAAGTTATGATTGCTGATATCTATCGGCGGATTCATGCTCTTTGGCTGCAGTATTTTAAAGAGTTTTTCTGTAATATTACTGTGGTTGCCATGTATTAATCTTTCTGTTCGTCTAAG
This sequence comes from Locusta migratoria, assembly GCA_026315105.1. Lineage (NCBI taxonomy): Eukaryota > Metazoa > Arthropoda > Insecta > Orthoptera > Acrididae > Locusta > Locusta migratoria. The sequence goes on along the minus strand of CM048755.1, from coordinate 559,966,380 downwards.
ATATAAAGCAGTTGCCTTCCTATGAATATCAGTGAGTGCGAGTCCTCCAGTCAATCTTGGTTTTGTTAATGTTCCGGGTGTGAGCTTAAAAATGTTTCCTCTCCACACATGCTGTTAACTGCATTACTTTATTTGCCTGTACTTTTGGAATCGGGAAAATCTGAGCCACATAGTAGGCCTTGGTCAATAGATAGGTGTTGAGTATCCTCACGGCTCCAATAAGGTTTAGTGATCGCCACGTTGCTTCTAAAGTAGTCCCTTGCATTTTGTTAACTGTCGATCTCCAGTTCAGGGCCGCCATTTTTAATGGACATTTATCAACGATGATCCCTAAGGTTTTGTGTTGTTCGACGGTTTGTGCCCATGGCACGGCTACGTCGTCGAACCCTCTGATATTTACTAATTTACACTTTCCCGTGTTAATTTTTGCACCTGAAACTGCACAGTAGGTGTAAAAGTCCTCTTTTAGGCTTGTGACCTCATCTACTGTTCTTAGTAGCACTCCCACGTCATCAGCATACGCCCCTGTAGTGAATTTAACACCCGAAAGTTGTAACCCAGAGAGTTTCGTGGTAACCCTTTTGAGTATTGGCTCCAAGGAGAGCACATACAGCAGCATAGAGAGAGGACTGCCCTGTGGGATCCCCCTTTCAATGTTTATAGCCCCAGTTAATTGTCCATTGACAGCTATTTTAGTCGTTATCCCTGTAATCAAATTTCGTACCACTTTTAAAACTCTATCTTCCAGGCCTACTTCCTTCATTACTTTTTCCAGGTATTGGTGATTTACTCGATCAAACGCTTTATTAAAATCTATAAAAAATAGTGCACACTTTATATTTGTAACGGAGGCTATGGATATGACATCTCTGTAAGCAGAAATTGTGTTCATGACAGTTCGTGCAGGGAAACAGGATTGGTGTTTTCCAATAATTTTACTTATGGGATGACTCATTCTACTGGCAACTGCCCGGGCGATGGTTTTATAATCAAAATTCAGCAAAGTAATAGGCCTGAAGTTGTCGATGCATTTTCGTCCCTTGTTTTTTGGAACTAAAACAATTTTCCCTTCCTTAAACTCTTTAGGAACTACGACACCTTTTAATATTTCATTTAGAATATCCGTAAAAGTTGGTCCTATAAGGTGCCAAAATTTACAATAAAATTCTTTCGGCAACCCATCAGGTCCAGGGGATTTGTTGGGCGGCGACCTTGAAATGAGATCTAAAACTTCACGTTCTGTAAACGCAGTTAATATGTCACTGTTATCATCAGAGTTATTATCCGGAGTAAGTACTTGAAAAAATTCACCTACTGCACCCTCATCAACATTTTCCAGAGAATACAATTCTCTATAATGTTGATGTATTTCCTGTACTATGTCGTTTTGATTTACGAGCAGTCTACCATTTGACGTCAATAGCTCATCAATGAATGTCCGTCTTCGGTTCGTATTATGTTTAATTAAATGGTACAGAGACGTTACCTCTTCAACTACCAGAGAGCGTGATTTGGACTTTATTTTCAGACCCTCTAACTGTTTGCGCTTGATACTAAGTAATTTTGCTTTGATACACTTTATTTGTTGAAAGTGCGATCCATTGTTGTCAGATTTATCATAGAGCTCTCTTAATATAGAGTAATAAAATTCTGTGGTGATTTTTATTTCCCTAGCTTTTTGTCTGCCGTAGTTTATCACACACTGACGAAGTTTTCGTTTTGCGTGATTTGTCCACCAGTCTACTTTGGATTGATAGCGGCTGAGGGATCTGAGGCAAACGTCCCATGTGTGCCTGACGTCGTCTTCTAATTCTCTGTCTTGCAATAGCGAGATATTAAGCATCCAGTGTGATCTATATAATTTGGTGGGCTGTTTATCGAGCTCAAGTGTTACAACAAGCGCACAATGGTCAGAGAATACTGCAGGGATTACTTCCGCGGCGCGAAGCCTGTCACTAATGTTATCCGTCACATATAGTCGGTCAAAGAGGCTGCATGAGTGGGCGGTGAAGTAGGTGAATCTCACCAGTGTGGGATATTTCACTTCCCACGCGTCCTGCAGCTTTATATGTTTTACAAGTTCGTGCAGCTCTTTACAGTAATTGAAATGAGGACGCTGATCTTTCGCATGTAAAACGCAATTACAGTCTCCACCTAATAATATGTATTGCGGGTTTTTCCTTAGAAGGTAGATAATCTCCTCCTTGAAATATCTGGAACGTTCAGTTTTATTAGAATTCCCCGACGGAGCGTATAAATTTACCACGGTGACAGTATACAATTTAAAACTTATACCTCGACCGGATTCCAATTTTTCAATCTCTTGAAATGGAATACCGTCTTTAATTAAAACTGCAGTACCGGTACTGTTCTCCAGGGCTATGTTTTCTACGGTGTTGAAGCCCGATATACGGAGGTTCGTTGTTAACACCTCCTGTAGCAGCAAAATATCGGCTTCAGATTCGTACACGAACTGTTTGAAGGCCGCGAGTTTCAGGTCAGAGGTGATTCTACTGATGTTCAGGGTTACAACTTTATATGCCTGCATCTATCTAGTCCAGAAAAGCACTACTTTTTAACTTTCCCCCCTCCTGCGTCCGCGTCCCAATCCTTTGATGCTTTGCCACTTGTTTTCTTAGTATCAGTCTTGTATTGAGAGTCAGAGTTTTTATTTTTCTTTCGCGCAGCGTTCATTTTCGGCTGTACTTTACTCCTACGCCTCCCACTGCTGGAGAAACCCACATCAGAAGGCGAGGTGGGCGGCTCGCTGCAGACGTCCAGCTCCATATCAGAGTGCGACAGTTGGCGGGCCACCGCGGCGGCAGGCTGTGGCCCCGCCGGCTCGCCACTTCCTGCTTCGCTTTCCATTACCGCGTCCCTGTTTATGCTTACGTCCGCTCTGTTTTGGACGCTGCTCTGACTTGGCGCAGTTTGTGCATTGACAACAGTATCACAGTCCGGGTTGTCTACTATCACTGGTTCGGTTTGTTGCTCTCCACTAACAACAGTGTCGGGTTTGTCTGGTGTCCCTAGGTCTACGTGCTGTATTCCTTCTACTGATGTTTTTAGCACGGGTGATGGAATTTCTTCCTGTTGCTGCGGCTCGGATCCGATACTAGAACTGTTTGAAATCTCTGTGTCCGTACCGGGTGTAGGAACTTTAGTTTCTAACACGGTGTTAACGGTGCTTTTCCTGTTATCCTGCGACGAATATTCGAATTTGTCATCCACACTACTTTCGTCAGAGGTCCGTCTCCGTTTGTTAGTTATGGACTGAGTTACAACTGGGATAATAACTTTAGTGGGCACCTGATCTACGTTTACTTTTGGTGTCAGTGGTAGAAAGTCTGCCGGGACGACAGGTGGTTGCTCAGAAAAACTGCTACTGGGTGTTGGGTCATCAACTTCCCGAGTGGGTGCAACTAATTCAGCTAACGTTAGTTTTTTGCGTTGCTGCAAGTTGTTTCTTAATATAACCGGTTTTTTCAGTCAATCCTGACGAATATGTCCGCTTTCGTTACAGATGTAACACGTTTCTTCCTGACCAGAATATGTCACATGAGCCCTGTACCCACAGACAGTGATATGAGAGGGAATATTAGTTCTAACGTGCATTTCTACTGATCTTACACCACTGAAGTTTATGTTGCTTTGACCAGCGCTCGTTTCTAATTTGTTTAATATCGCCATAACATGATAACACCTCCCTAAGATAACAATTTTCTATTTCTGGCGGCAAATTGAAAACGCGAACATTCTTATATTCAATACCGGCATTAGATATGGAAACTGTACTCACCGTTGAGTCTCGATGTCGAAATTGAGCAGATGTTCCGTGTTTCATCAGGATTTTGTCTAGTTGAACGGGTTCCACTAACTTGACGTAAAAGCAGTATTCATCCAAATCGTAATAAGCGGTATGTATTTGTTCAGAAACGATTCCAAAAACGCTGTCGATCCAATCATGAACTTCTACCGAACTCGGTTGCTTATTCCTGGTTGCCTTATCAAACTCGAAACGCAGAGTGCACTTCCTGGGGACCTTCTTTTCCATATTTACGGTTTTAGCGGCCGAGACCGCTAACATTTACACAACACACGCACCAGAACACTAAGTGACGATACTGCACAACAAGTTAACACTTAACACGAAAGAAAGCTGTTCGCGACTTGTGAACGCTTTAAACTGTGAGCACACTCCCGGACGTCCTCACGCTACCGCGACTCAAGCGCCAACTGACTACCGGGCGAGACATATCATTTCTCTCAAATTTCCTTAATAAGAAAAGCTCGTTGTCAGGGTAGGATGAGGTCTGGGCCAGATTAATCTTTTCGTCTGATAGCATAAGTATTTTACCGTAAGAAGTATCATAAGTTGTGTTTCTGTAGCTATGGAAATCATCAGCTGAAATAAAGACCATAAAGTGCGGTACAGATAAAAATGCAAAACGATTATCAACCGAAGGCAGAGCTAATGCTCAAACTGAGGTGTATTTTTTACCTTGCCTTCCTCGACCGAGTATCGGATGGCGTATACAAAAATGTATAATGTGTTCTGAATACTTGGAACGCTACATTTACGTTGACTCTTCAAAAAAAGAATACTTTGTTTACAACGAATTAAAATTAGTAGGCATGACGGGATTTGAGTCGATTTATGGCAAATTACTAACTTACCGTCTTACTACGCAAAGCTTCCATTCGAATACACTCGCCTTACTGACTGGTATAATGTCATACGTGAGGTAACACACTTTCTTAAGAAGATACGATAGCCGGGACAATCTAAATTTTACTTTTAATCTCAGAAACACTGTCAGTATTACTACGTATAAAATTTAGACAAAATTCATTTCCACCATATTCTTAACAATACTAGGAACTTGTTTATGAAAGCTTTTTCAGAGCAAGTAGTTGGGAATGAATTTGACTTCTGAGGCAAAGAAAGTGTTTCCACATCGTATGGCACTTGCTTCCTCTTGCCTTGTCGATAGGTGCTTACTTGCGAAATGACACAACTCAAGAGCTTTGATAAATGTTGTATTCTTGCACTTTATGAAGAGGGATACAGTGTCGGCGCCATTTCCCGTGCTCTAGGATACTGCAAATCCACGATACACCTGTGGGTGAAGAGGATGGCAGATGAAGGCCATGTTAACAGTCATCGTCGCCCCGGACGTCCACGCACTATGACAAAGGAGCAAGACAATGATATACTCCGCTGCAGTGATGAAGACCCATTCCGCACCAGCACCGAAATTAGGAACGTTCTACAACTACCTGTAAGTAGATAGACCATCCACCGTAGTCTCAACGAGGAAGGAAGATATGGACAAAAATCGGCGATAAAGGAAATGTTGACAGAACAACATAAGACTGCCAGATTAAACTTCGTATTGGCATTTGGCATACGTAAGCAAACCAATTTCATTCTGGGAGCAGAGAAGGTATTTCCACAGCACCAAAGGGTTCTGTCCATGTGTTTCGTCCAACTGGACCGAGATTCGACAGAAAATATGTCCATCAGAGGCAAAGGTGTGGCCGATCTGCTGTCACAGTTTGGGGATGGATGTCGGCAAATGGTTGCGGCATTCCGTGGGAACTGGACCGTCCGCCTACCAGTAGTTACTACTGTGAAATACTATATAATGTAATGCTTCCTTCTGTTTGTGAGACGTTTCCGAAAGGCAGAATAATATTCCAACATGACCGTTCCCCGGACTACAACGCAAATTGTGTGAAACAGTGGTTTCGAGTGAACGGAGACGTTGATGTGTAGGACTGGCCTCCCAAAGATGCTGACCTCAATCCCATAGAGCACGTGTGTGCAGAGATGGAGAAGATTATTAGGAGCCGAAGACCTACGCCAGCAACAAAGGCAGCGCTATCTAAAGCAGTTCAGGATACATGGGAAGAGCTGTCGCAGAATAGTGGGTTTGTAAGAAAACTAGTTACCTCTGTTCCCCGGCGGCTAAGTGCAGTTGTAGAGGAGAATGGAAACTGGACACGATACTAAATTATGTTGTCATGAGAGACAAAGCTTTGTTTATATTAAATGGAAGTGTCTTATTTTCTCGATTATTTTTCTTGAAGATTTACATTACTTCGAAGAAAATAAAAATTTTTTTGTGTTAATTTCAACCTTCTGTAAAAAGTATTTCATCTTAAATTATTACACGAACTTTAAGAAATACCAAAACCAGCATGAAAATTAAGAAGGCTTATGACGTCGATGCCAATGAAGGCATCAAAGAAAGAACTATTTACTTTTTTTTATTAAGTGAAGAAGGCATTTTATTTATTAATGTTCTGTTTATTTAGATGTAGGCAGGGTACCAGTAAGGATAAAATCATAAGAGAGGTGTCATTTTTAAAAGTGTTGAAAGGCCAGCTGGTAGACGCAAACTCGAGCGTTTGAGTCCACTACATTTACTAACTTGCAGTCGAATATAACTCAGTAGTCAAAGCCTACTGTAATTTCACCTTAAAGCCCATTAAATCCTCTAAGTAACGCTTTTAGAGTAGACACTGTTCATATTAACTTGGCGTCCAATACACCTGTTCATCGACTTTGTTGAGTATCACGTATAATTTACGAAACCAGAAAAGGAGGATTAGGTTTTAATATCCTGTCGACGTCGTGGTTATTTGAAATGGAGCCCAAGCTGGGATTGTTTCGTTAAGAATGTGGAAGGAAATTGGCTATGCTTTTAAAAAGGAACCATGTTGCCATTTGCCTAGAATAATTTCAGAAAATCACTTGAAAAACAGAAGGACAAACAGACATGGAAACTATACACTTTCGCCATTGTATCACAGAGCAGTCAAAATTCAAATAGTCAAAAACGAAAAGTGAAATACCGAATTTAATACTAATTATACCTGGAGGCAACAGAAACTTACATGATACGAAAATAAAAGTCATTTCTACACGTTGCCGTTAAGAGTGATGTTGCCTTTCTATTGAGCACTGAAATCTCCAATAATGATTAATGAATCGAAGTTTTAAAATAATACTAACTTCTGGACTGAGTACCGATCCGGTTTTAGGGTAGAAATGACACATAAAAGTAGTAAGGTTTCGTGAAATCACATTATATAGACGTATCGGTTAAATGGTTTATTTGCAGTAACACTCTTACAACGCTAAACTACAATGTCACAACATCTAGTTTTACGATCTGGTCAGCAGTGGAAATCAAAACATCTTAGTAATAAAGTCTGTAAATAACATTGCTTCTTGCATTCGTTATTTCGCTTTCTTTATCTGTAAGAGAAGCTTCCTCGTCACCTTCTTATCACATAATCCTATGAAGTCCTTAAGTTTTTATTTCCTTAATTGCCAGAATCTATGACGAGGTAAAGAGAGGCAGAAAGGAAGAGGAGACGGTGGGAGAAAGGAAGAAGAGAGGGAAGACAGGATGAAAGGAAGTATAGGACGGGCAGGATTGCGGGATAGACAGAGAGAAGAGGAGGAGCTGGAAGAGGTAGAAGGGGACGAAGAGACAGAGGCAGATCGTAAGAGAGAGAGAGAGAGAGAGAGAATGGGGAATGGTAGACAGAATTCAGAAAGCAAATGCTTTTCTCAAGGGCAACAGGGTATTTGACTGTTCTCTGGTAATCATGGGTGATCATGTCATCTTACGCTCATAACATGAGCTGCGGTAGAATGGCCGAGTGCTCTAAGGCGCCTTGCTGCGGAGCGCGCGGTTGCTCCTCGTCGGAAATAGCGTCGCCCCTCGGGCAAGTGTGTGTCTGTGTGTGTGTGTGTGTGTGTGTGTGTGTTTCTGTGTGGTGTTGCCCTTACATTACGTTAGTTTAAGCAGTTTGTAAGCCTAGACTGATAACCGCGGCAGTTCAGTCCCAAATAATTACAAACATTTGAACATTTCATAACATGACTTGTTTTCCTCGTCAATTGCAGTATTCTTTAAAAACAAACGGAAATGGAATTCAAATATAATTTGAAATCCAGCTAAAACGCTTCTTTTGAGTCATGTGATGCCTGTAAACTCAACCCACATGGTGTGCTCCTACTATTCTAACATGCCGGCCGCGGTGGCCGAGGGGACTGAGGCGCTCCAGTCACGGTCTGCACGGCCAAAACGGTCGGGGGTTCGAATCCCCCCTCGGGCATGGATATTTGTGCCGTCCTTAGTATAAGGTAGTAGATAAGTAGTTTGTAAGTTTAGGGACTGGTGACCCCGTAGTTAAGTCCCATAAGCTTAACAAACAAACAACTGTTGTAACATTCACTAACAGTGGTATATTGTCTGTGCATTCGTATTTTAGGAAAAGGTCTACAAATATTGCGTAGTGCCGAACTGTAAAAATAAATCTATAAAAATCTAGAAAATATGATTTTGCATGTTCCAAGCAATGATGAAGGCATAAAATGTAGTTTATTCTCCCTCGTAGAGATCCTAATCAGATAGCGGTCACTTGGTGCGTTTAAGTTTAGGAGGATTACTTTGATGTAAGTAAACACTCCGTACAACAATTATTATTCTATTAGTTCACAAACGGTATTAAGAATCATGCTCTGCAGCCGCAAAGTTGTATAGTTTTTTTTTTCTTTTTTTCTTTTTTTTTTTTTTTTTTTTTTTTTTTTGGGGGGGGGGGACTTAACTACGGGGTCATCAGCCCCTAAACTTACAAACTACTTATGAACTAGCTACAACTAAAGATGGCACAAATATCCATGCCCGAGGTGGGATTCGAACTCCCGACCGTAGTGGCCGTGCAGACCGTGACTGAAGTGCCTCAGTCCCCTCGGCCATCGCGGGCGGCAGTTGTATAGTATTACTGTGTACACATCAGTGAACTGATGTTTTTGTTAAACAGGTGTTCATGATATATTTGTATTTTAAGTCGTTTACAAACGTAGTTGGTGAAAGTACAAATTTCATTATGGTTGTCTTTTCAATATTTACTTCGGTGAGGCAGTGTTTCGGTATATGATAAAGACATCAACAATTTGTCTCAAAAACGCCTTTTTAGCGCATATACTGAAACCAACTGGATTTGAACACGGAATGCAAAATTTGTGAACGATACTGGAACCGCATCGCTACCAAGTTTATGTGGAACTGATTAAGTCTATTCGAAACTTCGACATTTTTCTTGGAATATTTTAATTTTGGCACGTAAGCCAAGATAGTTATCCTTTTAATTTCATTCTTCTTTAGCCTAACAAGTTCCGATTTAACTTGACAAATTTCTTTGTAATCAAACAGCACGAGAAAAATGCATAGTAATTTGTGGAAAGTGGTTAGCGCGCAAGATTAAATTGCGTATACACATGAATTAATCGGAATCGGAAATGTAACTACGTAGTAGCGCACTTACCGTGTAATTTTTGCAGTGGCTTTTATAACTGAGTTAATTTAAACGTGAAATGCATTTGGTAGAAAAACGAAGACTTAATCTAACACGCAATCCATATTTACACACTTTTATGGTGTGTAATAGTTTGTATCTTTGGACTAGAGTTAGTCTGTTGACATAAACAAATATACGTATATTTTACTTTAAATGCGACTTTCACCTTTCTTACTTACGGTACGTTAAAATCTGGATTGTTGTCGAGAAACTAAGATACCTTAAGCGCATCAACTTTCGGAAGGTTTTTTCACTATCAGACTTCACATAATTTTCTCCCTTCTTACAAAAAAGTTATAAATGCGTTTTCCATCACAAGTAACTCAATTGTACACAGAAAAAGTCAGGAAAGATATTAGTAACCTTCGCTAACACTGCTCTAACACGCATATGGCTTCTTCTTCCTCGTGTTGTGTGAAATCACCAGAGCTTAAGCCAATAACAGAGCGTTTTTGATCACGTGACCTAAACTTGAAATTTAATTATATTCATGCTATAATTTCAAAATAATAACAAATGTTTTGTAAGAACAACGACGGAAAATTCTATTTGAACATTACAATCATCCAGATTGAAAACAATTCGAACCCAATTTTAAACATAGCATAATAGCCTACTATATATGCCACATTCCAGATTTGGTAACCCATTTCAATGTGTAATTAGGAAAAGGGGAACAAAATATTATGTTCTCATTAGACTGATGTATTTTCTCGGTGCGTCTATGTTAGCAAGAATACTTTTGCTTACTGTCCCATTCATTTCATACCAGACTGAGCTACAGTAAAGCGTAGCCAGGTTTACCTAGTTAACATGCAAAATTTAGAATGTTGGTAAGGCAACAAAATTAGAAGAAGTAAGGATGGTGAAATTAATAAAATATTTCGAAATGAAACATAAATCATTTCTTCCGTAAGAGCTAAGATTGCAAAATCGCTCCTACACAGATATTAAATGCCAAATGAGTAATTAACCTTTTAACTATAGTAAAATTCTACTGACGTTCATTGTAATCGGACCTTGTAGAAGGTAGACTGCTGTAAAAGCCAGGGAAAAGAAGTCCCCTCTGATGAACTTCCGTCTTTAATGACCACTCTGTCGACGGGGCGTTAAACGTGAATCTTCCTTCTTGTTTTCGCGTGAACTGGTGCAGTCCTCTGGAGGGAAAGACTTTCCAAGGCAATTTCAAAAACAGTCCACCTCTGCAAGGCCATATTATTGTGATATTTTAAGAAGTCAGCAGTTGTTGCAGAGCTAAACGTCGGTCTCTGCGTGACATTCAAGTAAAAGCCGATAAACAATTGCATCGGGTGACCATTTGATAAATACAGGACCTCTTTTAAGGCGTTAATATCACTTCTCACTCTAAAACAAAATGAAAATGATCACTTTCCAGTGAGTTAGTCACCGAAAGTGACATCTTATTGTCCGCGGTGGGCGTCAGACTAGAACTACGAACAAATTATACCAACTGCGAGATACTTTACAGTAATCCCATCTCACGCACTCTTAGTGCAACCTCTTCCTGTTTCTTTCGCACCTCTCTGTTTTTGAGAGACTGGAAACTGGAGAGTTCATTCATCAGATGCTTTTCACTTTTATATAAACAGTATTACCAGCAGATACACTGTAATATTTACGAGTATACCATACATATGGTCCCTTTCGATTTTATAGAATGAATTACATATTCTAAACATTACTTTCGCGACTTTTTTTTCTTGTCTCATATTCTTATCACAAATGCTTCCCCTGTCACTTATAAGCTTGAATCGAATTACCATTGAAATTGTTCAGATGCTTAATTTTTTCGCGGATGATCTATTTTTCAAGCACTGGAAAACATTTATTAGCACGGTTCGTTTGATTGGAAACTATGTGCTCGAAACTTATGCAATATGTTTGTGAAGTTTGCATTTTGTAATCAGGGTAATTCTATCTTTACATTTATGCAGTTGTGTTAGAGGTGGAGCCAACGAAAAAATTCATAAGGAAAATAGTATTCAGGTATATAACATTAAAAAGTATTGTGCAGAAAATATTAATAACGTCTCGTGATGCTATAGTTAAAGAAATCGATGAAGACTTATTCTTCTATGCTGGGTATATCTCTTCTCAGTCAACACAGTGGCAGGCTGCGCGCCGCGCCTTCGAAGCCGCTATCTCCGTCAGCGCTAAGGCAGTGCGAGGAACACAGACGCCCAGCAAACGTATTCTGCCTGTCGCTAGTCTAATGGAGAATTGGCAACATAGCAGAGTACGCTTGGCAACTCTGTGAGCGGGAAGTTACTTCCTGGTAAGCACAGAATTAAGCTGATAAATTCACTTGATTTTTCATGTCATTTCCATTCAATAATCTGAGTGACTTTCACTTAAGGTGTCACATAAAGTTATTAATTCATATTTTTGGGTCCAGTAAATTCGTTCCACACGAAAATTGCAACCAATCTCTTCTTTTAAAGTTACGCCCGATCTGGTCTCCTAACTTGTCGGCCAGTAAGGAGGAACCAAATACTCGTAGTCCTCGCTAGCCTTCGGGTAACGTAGTCGGCTGCGAAACGAACGTGCTGTCAACTTTCGATGTAAATCGTGGTGACAGCAAATATTTTTAGCTCTTCTCTGACAGAGCTACAGGTATCCAGATTGAAAATCAATAGGGAATTCTTAACAAAACTACTCAGTCAAAAGGTGTTTAGCTGTTTCCAGGACGGCATTCTCTCATATACTCTGAAAGTGACTTACAATGCTCAGGTGGTTTACCGATTCCGTGCGTGTAGAAACCAATTCCTTTCGAGTTAAAGCTGTCGCCGAACCATGTTGAAGTCAATTTGTCGTGAAATACATTTTCATAGGAGTATATGTTTAACTGGCACGATCGTGTCTACTTCACCTCTTGTAACACCAAGTGAAGAACGTCAAGTTGCACCGTAGTTAACAATTCCGTATTAAACCGAATTATTTCGCCATCAGCACGGACAGAGCCGATTTATCGTTGCCAGTAACAGGCAGAATACACGGCAACCAGTAACTCTGTCGCTAGAAAGCTTTTCATATATTACAAAACTTTATTCTATTTTGTAAACCAATGGTCCTTTAAGGCATGTGTCTCGTATTGAATTTAACTTGAAACGTTAAAAATTATGGTGCTGGATTCTAATTCGGATCTCCTCTTTTTCGCACTAGACCCTCTCGGAATTATATAGCTGAATCATTTCGTTGCTTTCTCCAAGACTGCCGACTCCTCTAGGTCTCTACGATAGCCACATATGGATATGGATTCGAATCCAGGTCCAGCACAAGATATTCATAATTTCATTTGACGCCCTACATAAAGCACTCTGGACTACTAACAAAAAATTATTTTCAATGTCTCTTCGTGCCTTATCTACGCAAGCTAAGGTGTTCGGGTGGTATTGGGGTAAAGCGCTTGACTGGTAACTGAAGGGTCGCTGGTTCGAAACCTAGTCTGATCACCGATTTTTTCAATCTGTGTTTCAACCCAGCATTCACGTCTCAACAATGTGTGTCAAACTACACGTGGTTTGGATTCCACGTTAAACTGTAGGTCGCCTTTCCCGGTTGGATAATTGGGGCAGGTTAGGGACATGCAAGTCTCTGAAGTGGCGCACAGTTGGATGACATACACCAGGACTATGAACCACACGAAATTATTATTATTATTATTATTATTATTATAACAACGACATGTGCTGTTGTTACTAGTCAGACACGCACGCATCGTCATTCCTGTTGAGTTAACATTTGAGATTTAACGTCCATTCGTGCTTAGAAAGGACACCGGTAGGTTCGGGGTTCGATTCCCGGTGACGCATAACGTAATTATATCCTGATTACAAACGTCCCGCTGCTGGTGAAACATCTGACTTCACTTAGTTATCTTCCATTTAGATACCGGGTATGTAACTCAAAATCAAATGTTTGTAAATCTATGGGACCAAACTACTGTGGTCATCAGTCCCTAGGCTTAGAACAACTTAATCTAATCTAAGGACAACACACACACCCCTGACCGAGGAAGGACTCGAACCTCCGACAGGAGCAGCCTCGTATGTCAGTCCCACACAGAACTGAGTCTGGGCCCTTGTGATTAGCAACATAACGGTGATTATTAAGTTCCTGGTCCAGTAAGAAATAAATAAATAAAAATGTTTTAGAATTGGCATTTGATATGATTTGATTTGCGCGTTTTGATATTTGTGAGGAAATCTCCAATATTTCACACATCTATATGCTTCGTCAGCTGTGACAATCTTAGGCATAATCAAGTATCTATAAGACATGAATGCATTGCTTAGTTAGCTACGGCTACAGGTGGTTGGTTTGATTCCAGAACAAGGTAGTTTGTCATATCAATTCAAGTTCCAAGATGTGTACAATATTTGTTCAGGTATGAATACAGAGAAAATGTTGGTGATACGCAGTTAATATTGAAGTTTCCATAGTGCGTTTGCTGCTGTTAATTGAGTTTTTATTATCTGGTTAGTTCTACAATCGGTTAATAAAAATCCGCTCGCCAGTGGAACGACGTTCCGCAATTGTGAGAAAACTATTTAGAGAACAAAAGTACTTCGAATTTCTACAGGACTTTAGGATTTCCGATACTATAGTAAAATCTGTTGTTTGTAACAATATTAAATGTTGTTTAAGGATTAATTAATGTTTTATGTGACGGAGTTTGTTATATCAGACTGTAATAAGTGTGATAATACTTAATATATGTCATTGTAATAAATTGGATTTAATAAACGTTAAGAAGTTAATAACGTGTTTCCTTGTATTTGCAAAATCGTGGTGTTAATTTACAACTGGAGTGATTGTCATAAAGAGCAGTTGTCTGCAGTGGATCCATTATGAATAGTCGAACGACTATACCGCGGAGCGAGCAGAACAACCGCAAGACACGTACGTTAGTTGGGTTGCATGCACATCAGGCGGAATGCAATTCAGGTCGTTCGGATATTTTTGCGCATGGTAGTACATCCTGTCTTAAACAGTCGTCTTGAAGAAGCGAAAGATTTAATTGGCAAAATCCACACCCGAGAAAGGTTTTTTTCCTGTGTATGCTCGCCCAAATATGATACGCACAGTGGTCTGAAAAACTAACAGGCCATATTTCGCAGTTTCTCACGGATCAGAAAAGGTCTGTTGTATAGTAGATACGATCTAATCTGCTAGCGGACGTATTTGTGACAAAGGTGAATCCTTGGGAGTTCGGTCTCAGGTGTATCCAGCTGTCTACAATATGGAGGCTCTCCGTGAAAACATGAAGTTCGTCACAATAATTAAAGTTAGGAATCTGGTCCTCTCTGCCTAGGAAACAGTTAAAATCTCCTCCTAAAATTATGTTAGAATTAGCTCGCGGAATGAGACGGGCCAAATCGCCACGGTGAAACTGGCTTCGATTACGTCTATTTCCAGTGTCCGATGGGGCGTAGATGTTAATTATATGGATATCTTGTATTTGAAACGAGATGCCCCTGCCGTTTTCAAGCAGTGCTTTCATTACCTAATGTATGCCATGTCGTACCGATATTTCAGTTCCACTTTCTTGTCCAATATTAAAATTCACGTCGTAGCCATATATATTGCCTAAATCTGTAGTACACACATCCTGGAGCATGCGTATGTCGATATCCGCAGCATACATGTCATCTTTTAAAACTTGTACTTTCCTTGCGGATTCTAATCTATTGATGTTTAATGGTGTGACTTTGTAATCTTGCGTGGGCATGCGTGGATTTAATCCTCCATTTCTTCAGCCCATGCAGTTGGTTTATCCGGTGGGTGGTGTCGTGTGTCATCCGTCGGTTCTTCTTGTGATGCTTCAGGTCGGGAGGGCGCGGGAGTCTGTGTTCGTTGCTTTCCCTTTTCTTCTTCCGTTGTGTCCGTGGAATTTGCGTGTCCGTTTTTAAGGATCTTCTTCCTTCTTTGCCTTTTCCAATCTAAGTCTTTGATTTCTTCTTCCGTTTGAGTCCACAACTTCTTAGCTTTAGTATTCCTCTGTTGTGAAGAGTTGATCTCCATTCGTTGCGTATCTGCCGTTTCCTTACCAATTAGGCAGACACTGACAGACTGAGATGAATTTTCAACGGCGTACCAGGTTCCGCGCTGGCCGGTGTCTCTTGTTGTTGACAGGGCCGCGTATCTTCGGCCGGGGTCGTGTACGTAGCCGTTACGGTGTTCGTTTCCTCATGTCTACCCTCTTCATCAATGCTGCTGACTGGGGGCTCGGGGTTCTCAATCGTTTTAATAACGGGAACAGGCACAGGAGGTTGTTCTCCAGGACGAGGCTGTAACTGTCCGTTTTGTCGTGGCGAGGTGTTGACGAGCACGTTTACGTACTTTTCACCACCCGATTCTGCAGCAGTAGACGGTAGTTGTAGAGGGTGGGTGGTTCTACGCACGTTCCGTATGTTGCGATAGTCTGCACGCATGTGTTCCGGTGAGTTACACTTAGCGCAAGTGCGGGGTTGGCCTTCGTATATTACGAGTTCCTGGAACCCTTGTACGTGCTTCCGCAAGTCGATGGAAACACTTTTTACGCCATTATCGACGTTGAAATATTTTAGTTCAGACCATTTCTCACGTTGAATTTCGAGTACGTTCCCATAAGGCGTAAGTGCTTGTTCGAATTTCTCGAGTGGCATTTCAAAGGGAACATTGAAGATCCGCACAGTACGGAGACCTAAACCAGCAAAGCTAACGGACATATTACTAATTTCTCCATTCTTGTGAAGGAAATTGATAGAGACTTTCGTTTTTGACACGATCCGTAGGCGGATGTCTTCGTCAACTATTTTTACATACAATATGTTTTCTAACAAATCATACTGCATTCCTATTACATCTTTGACTTTCAAATCTATGTCGTCAACGCTGGAAACTTTGGGACGTCCACAGCCTAACGAAAACCTAAACTTTAGGTTACACTGTCTCATCGAGGAATCAATGGTGTTTTCGTATCAGTACTTACAGGAAGTAAATAACTCCGCCAACAGCACGCGTCGTAGGCCGCTTCCCAGCGAGGTAGGCCGCACGTCCACACTCGGCTGCTGCCGCGGCGGAACTGTGCTGCTAGGTGTTTGAATCTAAAGTAAGGATACAAATTTTTGTGCCTGAGCGGCAATCGAACCGTACACCTACCGTCTTCTTTATCATCCACAAATATAGCTTAAGTATCAATTGCTTACTCACCAACAGTAAGATGTGTGCGTGTTTGACCAGGAGTAACTACACCTATTGCGATTGTTAACAATCTACAGTTTAACGTGGCTTTCGGACCACAGTGCAACTCGGCATTTTTCACATCAACAAACACTGCCCGAGGGGAAATAAGTGTAAAATGGCAGATACAAAACGTGGGACTGACCAGGGATCGAACCTGTGACCTTTGTATTCGGAGCCTTGTTATTTACTGCTTTGACACCACTTTTTTTGTTGTTGCTGTTTTCCTTCGAAATCAGCATGTTGATAACGCTTGAACAGATAATGGCTGTTGTAGGACAATATTTAACGTATTTCCTTATGATTGTGAATAGGTCCTTTGAGTTTAATTTTATAGTGTTCACATTCAGTATAAGTATGCGAAATATTAGGTAAAGCTCGTTTTTCGGTGTTGAATGACGTAAGTAGCCGCCTGGCGCATTATTTTTCGAACGGGGGTATCCGAGCTTGTAAGGCCACAGCAGCTCATGCTTGTCTATGGACATTTCAGTAGTTCGATCGAGGATGGCAAGTTTCTTGCAAAGGAAGTCAGTAATTGTTCTAAGTCGATAGTAGGTCAGACGGTGTTGCAACGAGTCGACAAATCCACACAGGTCGCATCTTGGGGTGTAGCTACGATTAATTTTATGCAGCTTCTCGTTTGTTGATTTCTTAATAAAAATAATAATAAAATGTTTGTATAGTCTATGGGACTTAACTAGGGGGTCATCAGTCCCTAAACTTACAAACTACTTATGAACTACTTACGAACTAGGACGACACAAATATGCATGCCCGAGGGAGGATTCGAACCCCCGACCGTAGTGGCCGTGCAGACCGTGACTGAAGCGCCTCAGTCCCCGCGGCCACCGCGGCCGACGTTGATTTCTTATCATTGGCCATCATGTACCACATTTATTCGGCATGTGATGGTAAGATGTCGTCAAAGATATTTCACCATGTGATATTTCAGTTGTGGTGGGGATACTTCAATTCAATGGTGTTCCTCCTGGTAGTAGCGGTTAAATGGTTGTATATCGTCTTTTTGATAAAAACTCGTGAGTTCACATCCTTGAATATGGAACTAAACTCCATGGCGTACAGCTGCACGTGCAGAAATGGTCTGTGTATGGTTGTAATATTGACCGGAGGTTCCATGTCATGTGGACCACATTGATGGAACAGCATTTGAGCGACACTGGGCTCAGGATTGTCTATCATTTTGCGAAAACGATTTGTGAGAAGTGCCTTATTTGCGCTTTGACGTCTATTAGGTTGAGGTCACCACTCGCATGTGACAGCATCAGACTATGAAAGCTAAACTTGAACAAACTACCTCTCATTATATACCAGCAACAGACCGTCTGTGTGCTCACTGCATTGGGAGGTGGGGCCGGAAGAATTTGTGTAAGATAGCTGAATTTACTGGCAACAGTTAGCCTCACCGTCTGTACCTTTTGGACAATATTGAGGTGTCTAGTGCCGAACGAGTAAAGTACAGTCCGAACCTGGTTGAGCATATCAGCCCAGTTCCGCGTGTTCATCTTGTCGGGGCTACTATTAAGATATATTTCAAGAGACCGATGATCACTGCTAGTAAAGCACCAGTCAATGTTACCAACGTTGGTAATGCCGCTCCCGATGTGCAGCAAGACAGTCTTCCTGGTGTTCAATTTTGGACCTGTTGCCACTGAAAATTCTTGAATGAGCCGCCCAGCTATCATCAAATCCCTTGTCGAGGATATACCAATGCACAGGTAGTCTGATTAAGATATATAACATTGCCTTACTCTCCCAATGTTAAGTCCGGAAGTTTCTTCTGTAATCGTGATCAGTAAGAGTTCCATGACCAGGGCAAAGAGTACCATAGAAAGAGGGCACTCCAGTCTGATGGAACGTTCAACATTGACGAGTTTACCTAAATGTCCATTGATCATGGGCCGAGATGTTGCATTGGCAATAATTCTCTTGATGACGTTCATAAACCTCATGCCAAAGCCCAGTTTATACATTGTTGCATACAAAATATCGTGGCTGATACGATCGTAGGCATTTTCAAAGTCAATAGAAAGCAGCGCAGCGGATTCTTTACTCTGGGCATAGATGGGGAGGAGATCGTGCTACGTGCAGGCGGCGGTTTAACAACTGTAATACACCACTCCAGAGTTGTATTAAAACGAGATTTAGTTCGTAAGACCTGTCTGCAAACATACGCAATTTCTTCCTACACCTACATGGGATACTCTGCAAATCACATTTAAGTGCCTAGCAGAGGGTTCATCGAACCGCAATTATAATATTTATCTCCCATTCTATTCTCGAATAGCGCGCGGGAAGAAAGAACACCTGAATCTCTCTGTTCGAGCTCTGATTTCACGTATTTTATTCTGATGATCGTTTCTAACTATGTAAGTGGGAGACAACAATATATTTTCGCATTCGGAGGAGAATGTTGGCGATTGAAGTTTCGCAAGTAGCCCACGCCGCAGCGATAATCGCCGTTGTTGTAATGATTCCCCTCCCAGATCCTGTATCATTTCCGTAACGCTGTCTGCCCTGTATCGTGACAATACGAAACGAGCTGCCCTTCTTTGGACTCTTTCGATGTCCTCCGTCAAATCCACCTGATAAGGAGCTCTGCAATATTATGCACGCTCTGATGTTGTTGGTCCGCGACAGTTTGTGTGCCTCAGGCTGCAGTGCGTAACAGCCACATATTCAGTGCCAACTGGTGCGTCAGCTAATTCACGCATTACTTCGTCTGGCGCCAACACCACCTAGACAGAAGGCTCGTGTGACGTCATGCAGAGTAGGCATCGTTCGAGTAGCTCACTGGCTGCACGCTACGGCATAGTGGGCCGTGCCCCAGCGGCCACCCAGTGAGCTACGCGCACGATGCTACTCTGCAAGACGTCACACGAGAGCGCCGTGGCCTTCTCTCTAGAAGGTGTTGCCCTGGCACGATGTTCGTTGCCTGTCCCAGGGCGCCGCTCATAGCAGCTGCTTACGTCACGGGCCGACGCGAGACTCGCCCGCCGCGGTACGGTCAGAGTAAACGAGACGCGGACAGTCTGCAGGCAGGTTAGCTGCTGAATTACAAATTGAACACGTCCGGGGCTTCCCTCGTATGTTACTAACGCTTTAAATCACCGTACGGTGATGAAGGAGAGTACATAACTCGTGAGATCTATTCTTACTACTCTCATACCGTGTCCACATTAAAGAACCTGTTATTCGTCCAACGTTCCGCTGTTACAGTGTAAACCATACGAAAAGCATCTAGTGAGTTTCTGATACTTTGTTCGTCCATTTCAAATGGCAGGGTATAATCATAATATTCCGCAATCCCAGACCAGTGTAAGAGATTGACGCAGTACTCACCACACTGCCTTCCACGGTGCAGACGGCAGACCCGTTCGTGTTTCGCGGTTTTGCTCAGAAAATCATAACCATTACCGATAACTTCGCCTTCACGAAGACGAAGGGATTCGTGCGACCAGGGCATTTGAACGGGAAACTGAAATGAAAAGTAAATTTACGAATAACGGATCCATATTCTAGAAAATCACACACAAGCGCGCTCGAAGTAGAGAGAGCCTGCAGTGTATGGAGAGCACTGCAGATGTCCACACTGCCCAGCGGTCGGAACGCAACTGGCTTTTAGTGTTGTTCAAATATGCTCAGTTGTTTGTTAAGCTTATGGGACTTAACTGCGGGATCATCAGTCCCGAAGCTAACAAACTGCTTATAAACTATATTATACTAAGGCAACACAAACAGCCATGTCCGGAGGAGGATTCGAACCCCCGACGGGGAACGGACTCGCGTATCTGAGCAAAGTGCTTCAATGCGCTCGGCTACTCCGCCAAGGCGTTAGTGTTGTTAAAACAATAGAAAACATGAGAGAGAAATTAATCATCAACGATATATGCCAATTCTCTAATGTTATCTATAACAGTCTGGCAATGCACATGCAGTTTATTGACTACATGTATGTACAAAACTTGTTGTGAGTCAAAGCTGTCAAACAAGGTTTGAAGAAGAATAAAATGCCACTACCACACGATAGCTAATGTATAAAATAATTTTCTGACTTATTTCTGCACGATACTCTCTCCCCATACATAATACAAAAGTTTCGAGATCCATCTACTGCCTCCACCCGTATATCAAACCTGAAAAGAACTAAATCTCGCAGAAGTTAGCCCTTTTTCCACATGCGACTATTTTGGGTTGAGAAGTGAAGTTCCATATGTTTGATAACTTTATCAGACAGCTGAATTGCGTTTTAAAAAATGTTGCAGTGAATGTACTTGACCTCGCTACCTCTTATCTACGGTGCACGACGCTTACCGTTACGCTTCTAGCGGACACGGGGCTGCAGCAGATCCCTTAGTTGACAACAATTCCTTCAAACGTTTCTCATTCCACAGTGATATCGGACAATGCATATTGCCGTCCGAGAGACGAACAGTTGGAGCTTTTCTTTTGCACTGTATGAAGGTTTTCAACAAAAGGATAGCGGTATAGAGTAGCTCAAGCGGAAAAGATCACTTTCTATTTAAATTTTTGCATACCACACTGTTGGCAGTTCTGTGTAGGTGGCAGTTACGTGATTTATTATCGTGATTACAAAATACGGTCGAATGTATGCACTGGGGAGGCGAGGCAGCTAGTTCATGACGATTCATTCCACCAAGTAAATAAGTCCACTGAACATGCTGCAAACCACTACAGGAAACATGTGTGTCAGAATTCTCATTCAGTGTGGCGCAACGGCATTACGATATAAAAAGGGGTCACAGAGGAGTTGGTGGTGTGTTGGATTGATGATAAGTCGATATACTTATGGTCTGTCTTCGATTCCAACGTCTGCCGATGAATTTTGATAAGAGACAGATTTTATTCACGTGTGGCTACGCCAAGTGAAGCAAGTGTAATGGCATTGTGGTTTGAAATTCCCATTAAACATGATATTCTTTCTCTACCAAGTAGAGGTTAGGTTGAACCACAATAAAGTAGTGACATGTAGAAACTGTATCACCAGTGACCTTACCTATACTAGCTATTTATTCCTAGTGACGAAATAAACGCTATGTGGGGTCACAGGACACTTATTCCGTCTTTGATTTGTTTTTCTGTATGTCAACAGAATTGTTTCTGGACTGGGAATGCAACTCAGACCGCCCTTAACGCGGAATTTGATCCTTTAGTGACAATACAGCTCGACTACAATTTATTGTTTGTTCCAAACCGGGGATTCCTCAACATCTCCACATATTGCGCGTGAATCGGTTAGAATCCTGTCCCGAAACTTAAGTTTTTATTATGTATTATCTAGCTCTAGCAGAAGAACACCTATATGCTATTGGGTAATAATTTTGATTTTCAGTGTATTTCCACTCTTTGTCAGCACTAACGATATCTGACGTTTTTCACTCCCAGTTAAACACAGAAGTATTTGCAAGTTCACTTTACGTTCAAGGATGTTATTCCGAGCTACTGGTGGAGAAAAATTCGGTGGCTGACGTCTCTTACTGTATAGTCAACAAAGATATGTATGGGGTTCGATTCCCAGTCAGCACTGACCCTCAGTAATCTTATTTATAGTTCAAACATGCTCACATGTCACTGCTGGTGTTACAAACCCATATCTAACGTTCGTTTTCTCTAGAATATAACTGCGATAGGTGCCGGGTTAGAGTCATGGGAAGAAAAATATCAGTGTTTCGTCTCTTCATTTCAGTTAAAACATCTAGCAACAGCCGGCAAAATCCTATATGTCGCAGTTGATTGTGCTTCGATAGCAATCCGCTTAGGTTATGGGTCCTGTCCAACCTTCACGGTATTTCAAGTAAGGTACTTGTGAAAAAGCAATATTTAACATCTCTCGTAATTCGTTTACAAGGACAATAGATGCTTGTACGAATTCCCATCCATTAAAAATGTCTATGTTATGTAATTTGATGTTGATATTGGCTAACGTATACTGTCTAAAATCGAGGAATATCACTGTCCGTATGCTTATTCAGGTATGACTGTTACGTTCCGTCAGTCACGAAATCTTTGCTTAGTCTGCATGACCTGGGTTTGAATTCATATGCAGAACCAGAAGATTCGTCGTGTGTCATTGAAGCTCATACATATTCTCAACTAGCTGCTGGTGAGTGACTTAAATTTTTAATGAAATTTGGTGTTAAATAATAAATACGGTATGTAACTTTGAACAAGCAATTGTGAATACGATGTACTTACTATGTGCATTACCAATCTGACGTAATAATGAGATGGTAACATTTCAGTTATGCCATTACTTGTAATAAATGTTAGTGTACAAGCCTTAAGGACAGTCTTACTGTCCCTGATATTTGTAGTATCGTGGTATTACTTTACATCTTGAGTAATTGCGATACAGAGCAGTGTTTTCTAGTGGTGTCTTGTTGGAACCATTTTCAGTAGTCACAACACTGTACCGAGGAGCGATTATGCCGGCCGCGGTGACCGATGGGACTGAGGCGCTTCAGTCACGGTCTGCACGGCCACTACGGTCGAGGGTTCGAATCCCCCCTCGGGCATGGATATTTGTGCTACTGGTAGCTGCTTTTTATGAATTAAAATTTATTATAAACATTTGTATACTCATTTTGGGCGTTTTAGTATTACTATCATAACAGACTGATAAAGCCCAGACATGTGAAGTAGTTCATAAGTAGTTTGTAAGTGTAGGGACTGATGACGCCTTGTTAAGTCCCTTAAGCTTGACAAACATTTGAACATTTTTGAGGAGCGAACTGCAATTCAGGTTTTCGGATACTTTTGAGCAACACCTATGGCAGTTATATTCTAGTCGTCACATATGAATTATTTCATGCTACTGGTAGCTGCTTTGTATGAATTAAAATTTATTATAAACATTTGTATACTCATTTTGGACGTTGTAATATTACTATCATAACAGACTGATAAAGCCCAGACATTTGGGTAAATAGTTCAGTGATCAAAGAAAATTAAACTTAAGGAGAGGCATTGAATTGGAATTTCTTCGGCAGCCAAGATTCGAACCCAGATCCTCCTACTTGCTAGGCAAACAGTATAATCACTAAGCCACCGCGAACTGAAGTATACGTTTCTTGTGAAGGGAGGCGTGCTTTAAGACAGTCGCTCCGATCACTGTAACCATCAGCTCGCGTTGTATTCGTGTTTATAGTGCTCGCCTAGTTAGCAGCAGGTTACAACACCGCCTGCGCCCTCACAGTTTCCCCACAGCACGAAAGAGTAGCCCGCCCAATGAAAGTGTGTGCTTTGTGCTCTCTTAAAGTGTCAAAGAGCTTGTGCCAACAAAACCTTTCAATAAAAAGCGTGACAAAATATTAAAACTAAGAGCTCTTCATTAAGAGCAAAGTAACAAATTTTATTCCTTTAAGTAAATGTATTTCATAATATGTTTTAATGTTACGTTTGAAACTGATCATTAGTTATTAAATTGTGCTCTCATTGTCTCTCCCCATTGCCCTCTCACTCTCTTTCTCTCTATCTATCTGTATCTGACTGTATATCTCACTTTACAGTGTTATTAAGAAATTGATGAATCTATGTCTGTATAAGAAAAGGATCCATATCGCGACTGATCTATAAATATCTTGTGTACACCCACTACAGTGGCGTAACTAGGACTTGGGTTTGGGGGGGTGGGGATAGATCTGCTTGACGAGCAAAATTTTAGTCAGTTTCCAGACAGACTACTATATACCACTCCCGTTGAAGAAACTAATTCACTCCCATCCAATGAAAGCTTATGGTAAACACCCCAAGTTTCCAATCATTACCTGATTTCTGTTATACGAGTTCTTTTTTTTTCTGGTTCTGGGGGGGGTCTATCCCCCCATCCCCCCCCCCCCCCCAATAGTTACGCCACTGACCCACTATGTCATTACTCATACGCAAAATTAAACAGTGTACTCTGTAATAATTCGGCCAGGGACGCTTTTGTTCAGTGACTTTGCTGATGGAAGCATTCGCGCACGCCACGCCAGCGTCCCGCCAGCTCGGGGTGTGGAGAGGGAGGAAGCGCCCCAACTGTCACGTTCGCCAGCGGCCGACGCTCTCTCTCCAGGGGTCAGCCTGCCGAATTGTCGTGGCTTTCTCGTGAGGATGTACACTGCGAAACCAGCCTTACTTTAGGAGGTGAGGATAAATGGCGACAGCGGATGCAGGTAAGAGAGGCCCTTACAACTAAATGGACACAATATCGCGTGTACCGAGCGAGTTGGCGCTGTGGTAAGACACTAGACTTGCATTCAGGGGGATGGTGTTTCAAATCCACCTCCAGCCATCCAGATTTAGAATTTTCCTAAATCACTTCAGGCAAATGCCGGGATGGTTCCTTTCAAAGGGCACGGCCGATTTCCTCCCACATTCATCCCTGAAAATCCGAGCGTAAGCTCCGTCTATAATGACTGCACCGTCGTCGGGACGTTAAAGCCTAAGCTTTCTTCCTTCTACAATATCGTGTTTGCAGAGAAAGCCCTTGTCTGCAGATACCAGAGAAGTCGTTTCCAAAAAGCAGCGATGGCATCCCAGATAAACCGTGGACCCCAGCAGACGGGAAGAAGACAAGCAAACCCCTGCAGTGCTGACCTGCGTGAGTGGGAGAGAGACTGGCTTGCAGTATATATGAAGTGGTTCCACCAAAACAATGTTTCTGGCCAGGGAGAAAGACCCTGATAAATGATATACCAGACAAGCCTAACACAGACAGCGGCCACAAAGAATTGTGTTTAGAAACAGGAAGGAATGCAGAAGATAAAGATAACAAGCTTGAAATGTGGGAAAGACGCCAATTCGCGAGTTTCATCTCAGCCCACACAAAATTTCCACCACCAACTGAGGGGCGTGGTCGTGAAAACGGCGATCAACTATTTGATGTCATTGCACAACCAACCTACCAATCACAGATCCAAAGGGACGCAAAATTCGAATAGAAGATGTAGCTAGAGAGCAAATGGGACTCGGTGAGAAACCACGGACACTTGGTCCGGAGAAGCGAGAAGACATGCAGGCAGCTGCTGCCTTACCAGAAGAGAGACTTTGACGTCTTTGCACGGGGGTTGTGCCGCGCCACACAGCCTCAGAGCCAGGGAGTGGAGAGCAGACGCCTGTCACGCCACCGCGACAACAACCGCCACCGCCGCGCAGCCACACCGCACCGCACCGATCCAACGCCTGACCACCACATCAAGTTAATGTTGGTGAGACAGGAAATTACCTTGCCCTTCTCTCTTCATATCTGAGTCTTGTCCATGCCCAGTCAAATCGGCCTTGAGATATTGTTTTGAAATTCTGGTTATAAATAAAAGTTAATTTCATGTGGTAATCATCTGTGAAATGGGTACTGTTCTCAAATAAATCCCTTAAATCCAATTTCCCTATCAGCCTAGTTCAATAATTATACATTATATTTTTATTTAATTTACTGCAGTGTGCGAGTTATTCAGGGAGATGTTTGATCTACCACAACTCTCAGTTGTGCAGAGAAAATAAATTAAAAAGAAAAGGACTTGTTTGATTGCCAATGCATTTGCGTTACGTATATTGTTTAGTATTAATTTTTGCAGTATATGTTTCTTCTTATCATTATGTGTTTCACTTTGATTGCCGCCACGTCGGGGTGGCCGAGCGCATTGATGCGCTATGCTCCAATGCACGAGGCAGTTCCCCGTCGGGTTTTCGAATTCTCCCTCAGGAATGGATGTTTGTGTCGTCTTTAGTATAAGGTATTTTATAAGTAATTTGTAATTTTAGGGACCGATGACCCCCCAGTTATGTCCCATAATCTTAACAACATTTGATTGCCCATGTTATTTCATAGCCCAGAAACTTTCATTATATTTGTCTTTTTGTAATTTTCTTGCCTATGTATTTATTGTTATTATTATGTGTCTTCCTTTAATTGGTCAAAGTTTTGTTTTATATATTACCTGATATTTCTGTTCCAATTTTGTTGTGAACTTCATTATATCCACTGCATTTTTTCAGTGCAAATCAACCTGGTAGATGCATGCTACACTAAAGTGTGAAACGACACTTTAATAGGTGACGAATTAGGCCATCGCACAAAATTTGGTTTTTGTTATTTGCCATAAATCTATACATAGTTGAAAAATCACATATAATGGATGTCACTATAAAATCACCAGAATTACAGCATTAAATAAATAATGAAACTAAAACAAAAAACAAAAAATCGCTAGAGTCATATGAAAACAGTTTATTCATTCTCTATCTCTCTCTCTCTCCCTCTCTCTCTCTCTCCCCCTCTCTCTCTCATGGACAATCGTGATACAGAGAGACTGAAATACAAAAAGAAAGTATGTAAGTGTTTATCTTATATAATGAATAAAATGT
This sequence comes from Locusta migratoria, assembly GCA_026315105.1. Lineage (NCBI taxonomy): Eukaryota > Metazoa > Arthropoda > Insecta > Orthoptera > Acrididae > Locusta > Locusta migratoria. The sequence goes on along the minus strand of CM048755.1, from coordinate 559,939,371 downwards.
GAGACAGGAAATAAAGATACACTACTATATTAGCTATGTATGTAAAAGTATTTTTGAATGTAAAAGTCTAATAAATGTTTATTTTGAAAAAAAAAATGGTTCGAATCCTGTCAGTGGCACAAAGTTTAATTCAATGCTTCTCCTGCAGTTTAACGTCCTTGATATATTTCCAGACAAAATATGTCTCAGGACAATGACTGCCATTTGATACTTCAATGTTCCCTTGACAGTCCGCGATAATTTCTATGTCTCAATACATAAATAGTCTTGAGGCACTGCGTATCAATGTGAGATTACACTTCCCACAAATCGATGCACAATGAATGATTCGATGAACTCTTAGAGGACACGGAGCACTTTACGCTAATACGGGGAAGGATCTGACGACGTGTTTCGGCCCGGCAGGTTTCACGCACGTAATAGCGTTCATTATGCGCCATCTCTGACAGGAAACTGGAAACTGTTATTATCAACAGTCGGTGTTCACGTGTTCGTCACCATGGCACTACTATCTGCAACACTACATTTAATTTCTACTGTCCTCGTGAAAAGAACTTAAGTTTAGCAATGTAAAAAAAAAATTATAATAGGAAAACAAATAAAAATAGCAATTGTTAAATAATTACAGCAGACCCACCACAACATTTTTAAACTTCTCTGTTTGTCACTCCTGCAGTAATAGAACATGTTTAGTAAAACCTTTTTTTTTATATAATACTGTTCTCTTAACTACATACAGAGACACCTCTTTAGGAGAAAAGCACGTAATGCTTGTCCTACTTTATTTTGCATAAGATATGAGATATTTTTTCAGTGCAAATCAACCTGGTAGATGCATGCTACACTAAAGTGTGAAACGACACTTTAATAGGTGACGTATTAGGCCATCGCACAAAATTTGGTTTTTGTTATTTTACCATACATCTATACATCTATACATAGAAGCGAGAAGACATGCAGGCAGCTGCTGCCTTACCAGAAGAGAGACTTTGACGTCTTTGCACGGGGGTTGTGCCGCGCCACACAGCCGCAGAGCCAGGGAGTGGAGAGCAGACGCCTGCCACGCCACCGCGACAACAACCGCCACCGCCGTGCAACCACACCGCACCGCGCCGATCCAACGCCTGACGACCACATCAAGTTAATGTTGGCGAGACAGGAAATTACCTTCCCCTTCCCTGTTCATTTCCGAGTCTTGTCCATGCCCAGTCAAATCGGCCTTGAGATATTGTTTTGAAATTATAGTTATAAATGAAACTGAATTTCATGTGGTACGTATCTGTGCAATGTGTTCTGTTCTCAAATAAATCCCTTGAATCCAGTTGCCCTATCAGCCTAGTTCAATAATTAAACATTATATTTTTATTTAATTTTACTGCAGTGTGCGAGTTACTCAGGGAGAGGTTTGTTTACCACAACTCCCAGTTGTGCAGAGACAACTAATTTAAAAAAAGGACTGGTTTGATTGGCAATGCATTTGCGTGATGTATATTGCTTAGTATTAACTTTTGCACTAGATATTTCTTCTTATCATTCTGTATTTCACTTTGATTGCCGCCGTGGCGGAGTGGCCGAGCGCATTGAGGCGCTATGCTCCGATGTACGAGGCAGTTCCCCGTCGGGTTTTCGAATCCTCCCTCGGGCATGGATGTTTGTGTTGTCTTTAGTATAAGGTAGTTTATAAGTCCCATAAGCATAACAACATTTGATTGCCAATGTTGTTTCATAGCCCAGAAACTTTCATTATATTTGTTTTTTTTTGTAATTTTATTGCCTATGTTTTTATTTTTATGTATTTATTTTTTATTGTTATGTGTCTTCCTTTAATTTGCCAACGTTTTGTTTTATATATTACCTGAAATTTATGTGTGCCTAATTATTTTCATTTCTTTTACATTTTTGTTGTGAACTTCATCATATCCAATGCATTTTCTTCAGTGCAAATCAACCTGGTAGATGCATGCTACACTGAAGTGGCAAACGACACTTTAACAGGTGACGAATTAAGCCATCGCACAAAATTTCGTTTTTGTTATTTGCCATAAATCTATACAAAGTTGCAAAATCACATATAGAGAATGTCACTATAAAATCACCAGAATTACAGCATTAAACAAACAATGAAACTAAAACACACAAAGAAATCGCTACAGTCACATGAAAACAGTTTATTCACTCTCTCTCTGTCTCTCTGTCTCGCTCTCTCTCTCTCTCTCTCTCTTTTTTTTTCTCTCTCTCTCTCTCAGGGATAATCGTGATACAAAGAGACTGAATCACAAAAAGCAAGTATGTAAATGTTTATCTTATATAACGAATAAAATGTGAAACAGAAAATAAAGATACACTACTATATAAGCTACGTAACTGTTATTTTTGTATATAAAAGTTTAATAAATGTTTCTTTTGAAAAAAAATGGTTTGAATCCTGTCAGTGGCACAAATTTTAATTCAATGCTACTCCTACAGTTAAACGTCTTTGATATATTTCGAGACAAAATATGTCTCAGGACATTGACTTATCATTTGATACTTCAATGTTCCCTTGACAGTCCGCGATAATTTCTAAGTCTCAATATTTAAATAGTCTTGAGGCACTACGTATCAAGTTGAGATAACACTTCCCACAAATCAATTCACAATGAATGATGCGATGAACTCTACAGGACAACGAAGCACTTTCTGCTGACACGAGGAACGCTCTGACATCATGTTTCGGCCGGTCAGATTTCACGCACGTAATAGCGTTTATTAAGCGCCACCTCTGCCAGGAATCTGAGAACTGTTATTTATACCGTCGTGTTTGTGACCATGGCACTACTATCTGCAACACTACATTCAATTTCTATTGCCCTCGTGAGTAGGATACAAAAGCGGATTCTGGGTCACAAAATGATATCAAATTAATTAGAGTAATTGCGTAATTAGAGTAACTGCATAATTGCAATTATGTGTACTTAGAGTAATTGCAAAATTGCCATTACGTGTACCTAGAGTAATTACATGTACTTTTGGTAATTAGGGTAATTGTTTATTCATTTATTGTAATTGTTTATTGTTATTGCAATTGCACGTGTTCGCTGCTCCACGTCTGGCGACGAACTGAGATCACCCCAAGGCATCACGTGACTATCTACGTCATCCCCACCCTACCACGTGACCACCACCAACCAATGAGGGCACAGCACGTGAGCACCCCCTTCCCACAGTGAGCAATAACAGGTCCAAACTCGTCCACCTGAGGATATCAACACTAAAAGCACTGTGGCAGTATTTCGTGGAAAAACAGCAGTTCAATAACGTTATTATTACTGTTATTAATTGTCCTACACCTAACTGAAACGAGCTCTGTTTTTCATAGGAACGTCTAACACACACAAAACAGTATCAAAAAATGATCACTGCAGTATGTAACATCATAATCTATTTCCGAGGCGAAGCGTGCAAGAAAACAATGGGAGCACAGCACGAAGAGACGAGTGGTATACGGGGATTGTATGCACGCCGGGTGACCGCCAGCTGGCCGGCGCAAGTCCTGCCTTGTCGGCGCACTCCAGTGCTGCGGGCACAGCGCAGTCCATTGCCGAGATCCCCCTCCTCCCCGCACTCACCCACAGCGTTGCTTCTTTCTTCGATTCGCATCGCAAGTGGTGGTCGGATATCAATAGGTTGTCAGATATCTATGCTTCACTCAGGCGAAGTGTGTCAATGGGCTAGCCCGCGAAACACGTCTTTTGAGAATATGTGCACAGGTGCTCCGCATAACACAGAAAAGTTCCACAAAGACGCTTGGAACCCATTCTCCGCAAAACACGTGCGACCCCTAGACAATACGTCTGCTCAATAACATACACAGCGGATTTCAGACCACCCATTTGGTTTCGCATATTCTTAGAAATACCCCCGACTCGCGGCGGTGACAGCCGACAACATCTCATCCGCCCCTTGACAGTGGACTCAAAGTGACAGCCGCTGTAGGCGCTACCCACGATCCTCCTGCCAGCCACCTCACACGTTTCCGCGAAAAGAATTCCCACACACGTGTTCAGCATAGCACGGAAAATTCCCTGAAGACGCTATTCAACCAAAGCAACCTTTGAAAACAGACAACGCTATTCGACACGGGAAATCTCGAACATTCCCATTTGATAGCTGAGCTGGGAAAAACAGCATGACAGCAAGTTCAGACATGTGGGAGTTGTCCCATTGGCTAGTTGAGCTGGGAAAAATCGCATAACAGCAAGTTCAGACATGTAGAGACCGATCCAGTCTTCTCATTGGCTTCGTCGTGCTCGTTTCTAACGTTAACACACGCTTTTTTATCAGCAATATCTTTGGGAAGTTCGATGAAACTGTTTCCGCCTTTCATTGGGTCAAAGAGATGTGAATGGACGTCCAAGTGCAGAACACGGCTGAGTGCTTTACCAGATCCTCTGATTACCATATCTGAAAACTGATCCCTAATAGCACTCAAGGTGAAATTCTCATACCATTCGGATACTGGAACAGTCGGTGTAATTACGGCATTATCACCCTAAATGTAAACGATAGTGGTTTCCTCGACAACACAGCACTGCGCTACACTAAATGGCGCTATAACAAGTGTATAATAACTTTGTTTTAACTTGGAACTGTAACAAGTTATGATGCTTTAAAAAAGGAGTGTGTGTTCTACTAAAAATGTATTCTCTTGAATGTGCAACACATTAAGCTCGAAGTAGCTTTCCAATTATATCTGAATGATGACATGGCAGTTACAGATTGATTTGAACATTGAGGTTGTTTGTTGGTTTTAAAATTTTATTTTAATCATTTCGATAGGTTTCGCTGGAATCAAATCTGCTGGTGCAACAAAGTTTGCTGTTTGTGTGACAAGAAATACAATAAGTTTTGAGCCTCTTGTCATGGTCTGTCAGCTGGTTCAGAAGTGCGTTTTGGACACGGTTTCAAAAAGAACTTAAAAGCAATTTTGTGTAAGTTCCATTACATGACGACCAAAGTTGGTGACGATTACCTTCTATACTATCGATATACCGGGATTATTACCACTATATATCGTACAAAGAGCTTTGCAACCAACTTCGAGAAAAAAAAAAAAAAAACATTCGGAAAACCTCCGACCTGAAAGAAAAAAAAATTCAGATATCGTTTATGGCTTTTACCATCAACAATAGTTGTGATAAAGAGTTTAACTTCTGTTTAATTTTTTTAATTTTGTCTTCATCACTCTTCCTGACCAACGTGCTTCGTCCACAATGCTTTTTTATACTTGTTTTGTCTCCTGTACTATAAATGTTCACAATTTGTTAATTTATTTATTCCCTAAATTAATCTTGAAACGTTATACTGTTCTATCTCGTTGAAGAAATACACAATAATAAAATGAAATCATAAATTACAACGTTAAAAAATACTGCATGTGCTTTAAAAGAAATAAACTAAAAATCGTTTCATTTCGTTGCTGAGATCTTGATTGTGTTCTAGTGAAGCTCAGCGTTTCGACCTCGCACAATAGGGGCGCTACAGCCATAGCGTGCAACTTGTGGAAGTTTGAACGGACGCGGTGCGAGCACCGGAATCCACGTGGTTAAGTTCACCGCTGGCCCGAAGCTGGAGACCCATGTTTGATTACCGGCCTGCTTCACATTTTCACTTGTCGCCATTGTTTAATTTCAATGTCCTAATGCAGCACTATCGATCCTTTTCTTCCTATTCCTTATTCCGTCACCTACTTCACAATTGCTTACTACGCAGACTACTCTCCACTAGACCATCGCACCACTAGCGATTAAGGCGCCTCCACGTCACAAATTTTACTTCCGCTTCTGTGTTCCAAAGAATTTTTGAATAACTGCCAAGGCTCTCCACGCAGCGAAATAGACTAGTAAACATGGAGGTCTGTGTTCGATCCCCGACCGCATCACAAATTTTAATTCAGTGCTTCACCTTTATCTTTAATGTCTTTGGTATTTTTGAGAAGAAAAACCGTCTCAGGTTTCGTGTATTTGCTTTTACATTGATATTCCTTCATAACTATTTGAAAATTCTTCTTTCTGTTTGTTTTGGCCTCTCTATCTTCCCTTCTAGGCTGAACTTCCCTCACAAATTACGCCCGCATCGGTGATCTTCTATATTTAAACTTTTTGCAGATGTTTTAAATACAATTCTGCAAAACCATATTTGTTTTAGAGATGGATTAAATTTAGAAAATGAGTACTTCTTCTCTCGGAAAAATAAATATTACGATTCCTAATGATTATTCTGTGCGTCCAGTTTAAACATACAGATTTCTGGGGCACGGCCCACCGCCTCACAGCAGCCGGCCAACTAGCTATCCGGTCAGCCGGCTCAGGACTGCTATGCTTACGTCGGATGACGTGCGCGCCGGGGCCTGTCTTTCTCGTTGGTATCGCTCCACGGCTGCAGACGTAACGCTGACTGGTGAAGCACGACATTCACTGTCGAGTCGCCACCAGGTTTCCCAAGTGATTCAAAACTCTTGGAACATCTGCTTCGACTGCAATTAACTTTATTTCAAAAAGCACTACCGGTCTCGCGTCCTGTAGACACATCAGCAGGTGCTAAAATTCCTTAGAGAAACATATCTGCCATTTAGCCTTCCACAGCCGTTAAATTTAAAACAATCGAAAGCTTAACTTCACGTCCTCATTAAAAAGTATAAAACTTGAACGCTGTTGCGTTAGTCCTAGTTTTTAAAAATATACTGGGGTCGGAGGGCAGGTGAAACCGTGCCACGTGGAAGCGGTGTTGGCGCGAAACCGACCGAGGCAATACTCTTGGAACCAGTTACTTGAATGTCCATGTTCCGTGATTAGAGTTGTGGGTTCACTGCCCGACTTACTTCGAGCCGTCTTTGAGGCTGAATGAGGATATACGGGATGTTGAACAGTATTAGTAGAGTTTCTTGACCGGCCGCTGTGGCCGAGCGGTCTGCGGCACGCCAGTCAGGGTCTGCACTGCCACTACGGTCAGGGGTTCGAATTCCCCCTTGGGCATGGATTTTTGTGCCGTCCTTAGTATTAGCTAGTTCATAAATAGGTTGTAAGTTTAAGGACTGATGACCCCGTACGTAAGTCCCATAAGCTCTACAAAAATTTGAACATTTTGATTTGATTTCTTGTTTTGTTTGCTTCGTTTTTCAAGCAGTCGGATAATTTATTTCTTATAAAGAAGAGTTATTTACTTTTATTTTAAGGGGCAGCTGTATGTTTAAACTGCACGAATAAAACTAATTTTCATCAGGATTCGAAATAATATTTTTTACGTGAGAAGAACTATTCAGTTTCTAGATTCAATAATAGTAATAATAAAACAATGATGTGCAGAACTGTATTTGAAACATCTAAACATCTGCAAAAAGTTTAGAGTACAATATCGCCGATGAAGGCATAATTTGTGAGCGATGTTCAGTTCAACCTAGAAGAGCAGATAAGGAGGTCCAAAGAAAAAGAAACAAGAACTGGCAAATATTTATGAACGAGGTGAAGGAATAAGAATTAGGAAGGAAAGGAAAGATAGTGCTGAATGAGGGCATTGAAGTTAAACAATGGCGATAAGTGAAAATATGAAGCGAGACGGGAATCGAACCCGTGTGTTCCGCTTCGGGCCAGCGGTGAACTTAACTACGTGGCTACCGGTGCTCGCCCCGCGTCTGTCACAAACTTCCACAAGTTGCACGCTATGGCTGTAGCGCCCATATCGTGCGAGGTCGAACGTATGATTGCATATGCGGTGAAGTGATTAAAGAAACGCCGTCTTCGCGAGTCGTAATTTATTATATTGGTGTGGTGTCTGTTACTTCGGATATGCCCGAAATAACAGACACCACACCAATATAATAAGAAACGAGAATACCCAATAGGCTTCGAATCGTTGCGGAAGCAGTATTAGCAGAAGACGTTCATTTATTTATAATGGTTTAGTATGTAACAGTATAAGAGTGCTACTCATTGGACCCACTGTTTGGCTACCATTGGCCAAAAAAAAAAACAACAAAAAACGAGTCAAACTGTTTGAGAAACACCGAGGTTCAATAGAATAGGAAAAAAATTCACCTATGAAATGAAATCATTTTTAGTATATTTATTTTAAAGCGGATGTAGTATGTTTTAACGTTCTAATCTATGATTTCATTTTAATATTGTGTACTTTTTTTCAATGAGGGAGAACAGTATTACTTTTAAACATTAATTTAGGGAATGAATAACGTATTGTGAACAATTATAGTACAGAAGACGAAGTAAGTATAAAAGAGCGTTGTGGAACGAGCAGATTCGTCTGGAAGGGCGATGAAGGCCGAATAAAAAATAAAACACAGTGAAACCCTTTATCATAACTGTTGTTGATGGTAAACAGCCATAAACGACATGTCTTTTTAGTCAGGTCAGAGGTTTCCAGTAGGTTTCTCGAAGTAGGTTGGAAAGCTCTTTGTACGATACATAGTAGTAATATTCCTGGTATATGGATAGTATACAAGTTAAGCGCCAATAACTTGGGTCGTGGAGTAATGGATTTTATACATTACTTTCAAATTCGTCTTGAAGCTGTGTATAAAACTCACTTCTGAACCAGCTAACAGATACAGAGATTATAACAGATGTTCGAAACTTTTGTATTTTTTGTTCATGCAACAGCGTACTTTGTTTCACCATTATATTTCCCGAAGGTTAGTTCTTTGCATGCAGCTAAGACTATCGAGATGGTATTAAAAAACATTAAAAACTCCTCAAAACCAACAAACACAATAGATGTTCAAATCAATACGTAACTGCCATGTCATAAAAAAAAGTTTTAAATTTTTGTTAAGCTTATGGGATTTAACTGCGGGGCCATCGAAGCGTAGCGCCTCAATGCGCTCGGCCATTCCTCGGCGGCCAGGTCATTATTAAGATATAATTTGATAGCTGCTTCGAGGTTAATGTTTTACACATTCAACAGAATACAATTTTAGTAGACCATACACGCCTTTTCTCAGCGTCACGACATGTTAATGTTCAAATATAAAGGAGTTATTATAGACTTTTTCTTTAATAATGTAAGAATTGCCGCTAAATATGGCAACTAATAGGCGGGCTATCTGAAACCATCCAATAATAAATTTTTTAATTCAGTGCACAATAATATAACCTAGAACGAGAATACATTAGGAGATCGGTATCAGGATAACCAGGTATCATAAGACAAACAGTCCATTTACGAAAAGACAGGTTCAGACACATCAGTGGGCAGACGAGAAGAGGCGAGGCATGCCTCTGCTCAATCGCAGCGAATGTCTCGTCCTCCAGTCAGTGCTTGTGGCCGGCCAGAGGTTTGAACGGAAGTAAACGGGGCACTTCACAGCACGGCTAGCGCGTGTAAACAAACTTCCTTACACGACAATCTACTACAGCTAAATCTTACCAACTGTTATTCAGTTGGTCTCAGACGTTTCATAAATGATTCTTGCGTTAGGTATGTTGTTAATATGAAACTGTTCATTAAAGAAATCAGGGTAACAAAAATAAGACCACCTTTTTTGGTAACTTGACATTCTTCATTTATTAAAAAAACCGTACTGCTTTCAATAAAGACAGAGGACATAAAACAGCGATTGATAGTAGAATGAACACCACAGAATACCAAGACCTTGCATGTGGGTGTTTAGTAGCGTGGTCGACATACGTCTCCCTCACTTTTTGTTACAAATTTTTCGCAAAATTACTCTGAAGTTACCGCATGTGCCTTTGAGCTATAGAACACTCACGAGTAAAAATGCCGCCAGAAACACGTTCGTATTAATGATTTAGATTCGTTGCTGTTTCGTAGAACAGGCATTCGTAGCTACAGCGTAAAGTTTCTTTATAAATATTAACAGAAACTTCTTCATAAACTTTATTCCCACAATTTTTACGACTGTCTTTGTAACAGGACACTGAATTTTACAAAAATATCGTGTCTCAGTCCGTGTATCATGGATGAGGATGTTCCTACTCCTAGAATTTTAACCCTCAAGGATTGGGGATGTGGGGGGCGGGGGCAGACATTTCCTCAACAATTCTTTCTTTCAGTTTATACTGTAGAATGTTTATGACTGACAGAGTAGATTGCAGGGTGGTTTTCAAAGATTTTGTTCAAACGCTGCTAGAAGGAAGTTGACAAACATTTCAAATTCCCAAAATATCCCGTCCGAGTTGGCTAAAGGGAAAGCGAATACGGTGGCGAAAATTTCTCTCAGACAAGTAGGTGTTATATAAGCTGCTTATTAACTTCCAGTCCTTTAGAAGTGTGCCTAGCGTAGTGGACAAGTGCTTTGAGTGCAAAGTTGGAAGTCAAGGTTCGATTTCCCGGTACTCCTTACTTTTTTGTTCATTTCATATTACCCCTCGCAATGTAAACCTTTCATTTATGAAATTTAAATTTACTTAAACGTTTCAGTGTGCCACGAACTTTGATGTCAAGAGGTGTCTCAATTAAAACACATTCAATCCCACATCATCAATCCAGTGCCACAATTCCCATCCATACACGTGGTATGCAGAAAAATCAACAGTGAAAAGTTATTTACTTAAAAACTTGAATAAAGTATGGTTTTCACCGGAGCATATTTCGGATAAAATACTTTGGTAAAGTCTGCATAGTGTGGAGATTTTCTTTGACGATGAACACCCTAAGGAATGTAATATAACTTCGGCATATAAATACGTGCTACAATTTTTGAAATATTATTTTCATTTAATACTTCATCGAACTATGCAAATTAAATGATGAAATAAGATATATTAAGTAAATTAGTTATAAAGAAACAAAATATATATACTATGCATTGAAATTTTTATAATTGATAATTAAAATTACAAGGGTTAATATAAGAAAAGTATTTTGGAAGGGACGGGATTCAAACTCGTGCTGTTTCATTCAAAAGCTAATCGTTTAGCTACTTCGCAACACCGAAAACACCGTCATCAGCAATGGTGAGCCTCAATATTAGCTGATATTGCACCTATCTGTAGTTGGATCATTTGGCGTGAGTTTTCTCTTTTCCTATGGCCTACACAGGGGAGATATTGTAGGAATTTAAAAAGTTCATATTCGTGTTTCTTCTCGCACAGATTGCGCCAAGTAGGTGAGACCCATCCAGCGATCCCTAGTGTTGAGACTTTCAACACGCAAACGTATAAGGGGATATTATTAGCCTTTGTCAAGACAATCACAAACCACGGAAGAAGACACTTGGTCCGGAGAAGCGAGAAAACATGCAGGCAGCTGCTGCCTTAACCAAAAGAGGGACTTTGACGTCTTTGCACGGGGGTTGTGCCGCGCCACACAGCCTCAGAGCCAGGGAGTGGAGAGCAGACGCCTGCCACGCCACCGCGACAACAACCGCCACCGCCGCGCAGCCACACCCCACCGCACCGATCCAACGCCTGACCACCACATCAAGTTAATGTTGGTGAGACAGGAAATTACCTTGCCCTTCTCTCTTCATATCTGAGTCTTGTCCATGCCCAGTCAAATCGGCCTTGAGATATTGTTTTGAAATTCTGGTTATAAATAAAAGTTAATTTCATGTGGTAATCATCTGTGAAATGGGTACTGTTCTCAAATAAATCCCTTAAATCCAATTTCCCTATCAGCCTAGTTCAATAATTATACATTATATTTTTATTTAATTTACTGCAGTGTGCGAGTTATTCAGGGAGATGTTTGATCTACCACAACTCTCAGTTGTGCAGAGAAAATAAATTAAAAAGGAAAGGACTTGTTTGATTGCCAATGCATTTGCGTTACGTATATTGTTTAGTATTAATTTTTGCAGTATATGTTTCTTCTTATCATTATGTGTTTCACTTTGATTGCCGCCACGTCGGGGTGGCCGAGCGCATTGATGCGCTATGCTCCAATGCACGAGGCAGTTCCCCGTCGGGTTTTCGAATTCTCCCTCAGGAATGGATGTTTGTGTCGTCTTTAGTATAAGGTATTTTATAAGTAATTTGTAATTTTAGGGACCGATGACCCCCCAGTTATGTCCCATAATCTTAACAACATTTGATTGCCCATGTTGTTTCATAGCCCAGAAACTTTCATTATATTTGTCTTTTTGTAATTTTCTTGCCTATGTATTTATTGTTATTATTATGTGTCTTCCTTTAATTGGTCAACGTTTTGTTTTATATATTACCTGATATTTCTGTGTGCTGCATTATTTTAATTTCTTTTCCATTTTTGTTGTGAACTTCATTATATCCACTGCATTTTTTCAGTGCAAATCAACCTGGTAGATGCATGCTACACTAAAGTGTGAAACGACACTTTAATAGGTGACGAATTAGGCCATCGCACAAAATTTGGTTTTTGTTATTTGCCATAAATCTATACATAGTTGAAAAATCACATATAATGGATGTCACTATAAAATCACCAGAATTACAGCATTAAATAAATAATGAAACTAAAACAAAAAACAAAAAATCGCTAGAGTCATATGAAAACAGTTTATTCATTCTCTATCTCTCTCTCTCTCCCTCTCTCTCTCTCCCCCTCTCTCTCTCATGGACAATCGTGATACAGAGAGACTGAAATACAAAAAGAAAGTATGTAAGTGTTTATCTTATATAATGAATAAAATGTGAGACAGGAAATAAAGATACACTACTATATTAGCTATGTATGTAAAAGTATTTTTGAATGTAAAAGTCTAATAAATGTTTATTTTGAAAAAAAAAAATGGTTCGAATCCTGTCAGTGGCACAAATTTTAATTCAATGCTTCTCCTGCAGTTTAACGTCCTTGATATATTTCCAGACAAAATATGTCTCAGGACAATGACTGCCATTTGATACTTCAATGTTCCCTTGACAGTCCGCGATAATTTCTATGTCTCAATACATAAATAGTCTTGAGGCACTGCGTATCAATGTGAGATTACACTTCCCACAAATCGATGCACAATGAATGATTCGATGAACTCTTAGAGGACACGGAGCACTTTACGCTAATACGAGGAAGGATCTGACGACGTGTTTCGGCCCGGCAGGTTTCACGCACGTAATAGCGTTCATTATGCGCCATCTCTGACAGGAAACTGGAAACTGTTATTATCAACAGTCGGTGTTCACGTGTTCGTCACCATGGCACTACTATCTGCAACACTACATTTAATTTCTACTGTCCTCGTGAAAAGAACTTAAGTTTAGCAATGTAAAAAAAAATTATAATAGGAAAACAAATAAAAATAGCAATTGTTAAATAATTACAGCAGACCCACCAAAACATTTTTAAACTTCTCTGTTTGTCACTCCTGCAGTAATAGAACATGTTTAGTAAAACCTTTTTTTAAAATATAATACTGTTCTCTTAACTACATACAGAAATACCTCTTTAGGAGAAAAGCACGTAATGCTTGTCCTACTTTATGTTGCATAAGATATGAGAAGAGTTCAGAGCAAAACATGCACTGCCACTTTGCATGTGAAAAGTTGTTAATGTTGATTCTGCCTACATGGAAGACTAGTACAAGTTACTATGAAGGTATTCTCTGCGTTGCTGAAGTTAGTTGATGTCATTTGTATGACCGGTTACACTGTTAGACTGCACATTTGATAGTTAAAATAAGCAGAATATAAACCTGAGACCTCGTGCAGTGCAAGATCTGACAGATAAACTCATTGATAGGTTTAAAAGATGTTGTTGTGTACAAGAATTCTTTATCGTCGAATACATTGATGGGGCATTGTGTTGTATTATGACTAAAAGGTGGAGACTACACCTGAGACATACCTCTTACGCTAGTAAGTAAAATAACGCAAGCTAGTGTTACAAATGATAGTTCAAATTGTCCTCTGTAATAATTCAGTAAAAGGAAGCTCTCTCGACGACTGAACTCAGGGACTGATTAGTTCCTGTTGCGAGTTTCGACAAAAGACAAATCCGAATTTTACGGCAACTTGAATTCGGAGCGTTCGCGTTCTGTCAATATCATGTGGCTGTTGCAAGGGGAGGTGCAGCACACTTATAATTACTTTTTGAAGTCACTACGATGGCTTTGACTATCTACTTTTGCGGGAGAGTGTTGTCGACCCATGTGTGAACTGCATTCGAGAACGCCACATTTGATTTCTCTTCGTATAACAACTTATATTTTTTATGAACGACTGTCATTTCAATGGAAAAGCACAACGAAGCTTATCACCGATACTTCGTTTTAGGTAGGATTTAATATAAAAATATTTCACTCGTATGTGGTGTATAAAACTATAATTAGTAACAGATTATAGCCCTGTCTCGTTTTAAGGATGTGGTCTTGTGGATAACGACATGTAGTTGCAAAACGAGAGGACGTCAGTGCTCATCTTGGCTAATAGGTATAAATGTTCGAATGTTTGTAGAGCTTATGGGACTTAACTACGTGGTCATCAGTCCCTAAACTTACAAACTAATCATGAACTAACTAATACTAAAGACGGCACAAATATCCATCTCCTCGGGGGGATTCGAACCCCCGCCCATAGTGGCCGTGCAGAACGTGACTGGCGCAGACCGCTCGGCCATTGCGGCCGGCGCTAATAGGTATAATTGCTGTGAGAGAAATTAGCAGCAATCATACTTATTAACACTCTTGCTTGTCAAAAACAGTCTCTTGTTGTCTACTAACATGTCATGATTTTCGGGTATTTGTTTTAGAGTTTCCTGCCACTAATACATTCATTAACATTAGCTCAGCACTATTCCGACAAACAAAGTCTCCTTTCAGGTCACCTTATCAGCGCTACTACGTCACGATTACGTCAGTTCCGGCAAAATGTAATGCGAAAAGAGTGCGACTCTAGTTGAGTCGCCGTGTTTCTCCTCCCCTCATTTTTCACCTAGCCCTTATCATGTGCTGTGCTACGGACGTACATGAAATGAGCACTGCATAGTAATCTTCAAGTGGTATTGTAATCGAGTATTACTAATCAACTGGTGATATACTTATTGCTCCGTTTGAAGTATTGGAAATCATCTAGACGCTAATGTTAGACTTCTGTACGGAGGATGTCGGTTAGTATTAACGGAGATGACTGTCTAGTTCCTTGTTTTGGGATAGGTTTCATCATTTGTTACTGCATAATTTTTATAAACCCTATGCGACCAAACTGCTAGGGTCATCGGTCACTAGACTCACAAACTTCTTAAACTGACTTACACTAAGGAAAACACACACCAACACACCCATGCCCCGAGGGAGGACTCGAACCTCTGGTGGGAACGGCTGCGCGATCAGTAGCGTGATGCCTTAGACCACACGGCCATTCCCGTGCTGCACTTGTAGTCGGCGTCACCGCGAAGGCGGCCTAGTTTTCAGCCGTTCTGCGCATCCCCCTCCAGTACCTCAATGACAGCCAACAATGTTCATTCTGTAGGCGCGTGGCTGGCCGCGAGTTACGCAATGCTTCTCCCGTAGGCGCAACGTTTGGCGCTCGACCGTAGCTCCTCCCCCCACGCTTGCCCTATCGCTGCCTCAATGCGCGTAAGCGACTTCTTATATGACGCCAGGCATAACTGACCAATAAAATGGTTCGTCAAATTACTGTCTCCGCCATTCATTTGATCCCTTTTTAACACTACTTCACTATGAAGTGTGCCGGGATTGCACAGTTGGATGGGCGCTTGTCCATGAAAGGGGAAGGTCCCAGGGTTCGAAGCCCGGTTCCGGCACACAGTTTTAATGTGCCAGGAAGTTTCATATCAGCGCACACTCCACTGGAGAGTGAAAATATCATTATGCCTGGGATAGTTTCTGGAGTAAACGACCGTTCAACTGATCTGAGAAATATACGCTGAATCATCATTGAGGAGTGGGACAATGAAGACCAACAGTCCCTTGGTGGTCTAGTGAACAGTATGCGGCATTGCAAGAGGAAGCGTTACCGGGTATTAGTGAGACTGCTGTATGCTGCATTTAGGAACCCAAATTAAGAAATTGAAATGAGCGTATGGCTTTCTTGGCCGGGAACCCTTGCGGGTTTGTTCGGCCGCCTTAGTGTAAGTCTTTTTACTTGACGCCGCGTTGGCGACTTACGTGCCAATGATGATGAGATTATGATGATTAGGACAACAGACAACCCCCAGTCCCCTGCCGGGAATCGAACCTGGGCCTCCTGCGTGGTAGTCAGCGACGCTACCGCTGACTTACGGAGTCGGACCCCAAATTCAGAAAGTCTAGGTTACTATCGAACAACTTGTCAATTTCTGTTTTCATGTCCTATAAAGAGAACTGAAATGTTGTTTTTCTATATATCTCTGTTACATATATATGTAAAGGGCCATAAAGCCCGAAAATCGTGGTTAGGCAACACTGTTTTCAGACGTGTGTAATAATAATAGATGGAAGAAAGAATAAATCCTCTAGCGATCCCTAAATACATTGGACATATCAAACGACTATTTTGGTATTACTGTCGCAATCCCCTATTTTCGTTACTGTTGACTGGCCCAGTCGATCACTTATCAACTAATATCATCCTCGAGACTTCTATTTTTGATCAATTCCACTTCCTGTAACTTTCTATCAATGGATAATAGCATAGAGCGCTCAGATCCACGTTTCCACCCGTTTAGGGCTAAGCATTCTGCCGGCCACGGTGGCCGAGGGGACTGAGGCGCTCCAGTCACGGTCTGCACGACCACTACGGTCGGGGGTTCGAATCCCCTCTCGGGCATGGATATTTGTACCGTCCTTAGGATTAGCTAGTTCATAAGTACTTTGTAAGTTTAGGGACTGATGACCCCGTAGTTGGGTCCCATACGCTATACAAACATTTGAACATTTGAACTAACCTTCTTGATGGAACTAAGGGAGATGTACTTCGTCTGCAGAGGAATGAATGAAGTCCCTCTCGGGCGATTCGCAGTGCCGCAGACTGCAGAGGCATTGCGTAGTCGCCGCTCCGAGTGGCGCATTCCAGGCGAGCGATAAGGATCGGCGTTGCCACGTGTCGCCTCCAGCCGCTGCCTGCCGACGCCTTGGCTGCGGCGAGAAAAACGTCGAGATCTATATATCCCCATATGTCACTGATTACTACATATCTGTTTAACTTTGGCCAAACTGGCCAAATCTCAGACAACCACACCACCTCCAACAAAAACTTGCTACTTCAAAGGATATTTCGAGATGATCGATATGACCTTTGGTACTAAGTACTCATGAAGAAATTATTATTACTTTTACCGGTCGCATAGAAGATTTCCGTCCCCCATAAGAGTACATGCAACGACGAATGGTAAAAAAGCAAGGCTCTACATCTTCAAATACCACGAAGCATGTAATGTAAATACTTACAATAGATAAGAGTGGTGTCTGTTCTTTCGGACATATCCGAAATAACAGACACAACACCAATCTCTAATAATTATTTACAAGTGAAGGCTGAGTTAGGTTCATTTACTTCGCCACAGATGCGGTCATAGGTTCGACCTCGCACTGGAATATGTAATGGCGAGTGTAAGAGTGCATGGACTATGAGGGCGCTACAGCAATAGCGTGAGACGTATGGAAGTTTGAGACACACGGCAAGCGGTCGCAGGTGGCCGGGTGGTTGAAGCGACCGGTGGCTTCAAGCGGCAGATCTGGGTTCGATTGCTGGCCCAGTTCACTCTTTTACTTATCCCCACAATGCCCCAATGCAGGTAATGACAGTCCTTTCATTCTACCTTCCCCTCCTTAACAAATAATTTGTATATAAGGTAAATTGACACTCTCATTACAATCTTCCATTCTTTCTTTGAAATATAAGTGTGAGCAACTTGGATAATTAAAATTTAAGAATAATCATTCGTAAAGAATGGCAAATTAGCACATACGATTCTCATTTTAGTAGAGACATATACTTTCTTCTGACACAAGCAAAGGACTATCATGTATTACAATAGATTGTAGGGAAATTTGGCCATTGATTACATTACGACAGTGCCTCACTAGTCATACATAAGGGGTAATTGAGTAAAAAATTACAGTTACTACTGGTGTCAGATAAGAAGAATGATTTTTCTAACGGATCGCATTATTGGAGTGACCCTTACAACATACGACGGATAACTAACTCTATCGGTTTCAATATAGCAATGTTTTCCAATCTGTTCTTCGTGACCTCCAGGGGGAGGGGTCCTTGTAAACATTAATTCTACTTTGAATAGAACGTGGTAGATTGTTTTATAATAAATACTGTGTGAACAATGAATAAATCCAAAGCATTAAGACCGTTTTCATGAAT
The DNA here is from genome assembly GCA_026315105.1 of Locusta migratoria. NCBI lineage: Eukaryota > Metazoa > Arthropoda > Insecta > Orthoptera > Acrididae > Locusta > Locusta migratoria. The sequence continues at coordinate 559,921,126 of CM048755.1, read as the reverse complement.
CAGTTGATAATTAACTCGACAAGTTGCAGTAAGCAATTATTGATAAATTGAAACAAAAAACCTTTGTACTTATTTACAAATTGACACACAGTGAGATAAACTTTAACAAGTATAATTCCGTTGTGTCTTATCTGAAATGAGAAACACTCGTTGTAGAAAATGCATTTCTCTGTCGGAAATCATGTAAAGGAAGAAGGTGTTCCATTCCAAAAAATATAATTCAAATTTGTTCTATAAGATATAATATTGTACAATATTTTTTTCAAGAAAGTAGTGTCAACAGAAAGAAAATTACGTTCGTTGGTTTTGAGATCTCTTAAATAGTGGCGTTATGGCTTCGAGGAGGGTGGGTGGGGGGGGGGGGGTGAGGTTCACCGAATATTTTTTTTCTTGTAAGGGGGGTCGCGTATTTAAACAGATTGGGAAAACTGCACTATAGTAATGTTAAAGTAATGCCGTCCCCAGTAACGGTTTTATTCAGTATTTGTTGCATATGCACAAATAAGCATATTCATTAAACTAAATGTAGCACAAGAGTATGAGAGGAGAGCTTACAACAACTCATCGATACACTAATATAGTCATAGCTAGCCCAAACGACAACGTATACTGTTTAACGCTAATTTTATTTGCCCTCAAACTGAAATTTGTAAATCTCAGCTGTGGTGGAGTGGCCGAGCGTTCCAAGGCACCTAGCTGCGGAGCGCGCCGCTGCTCGCCGTCGGAGGTTCGAGTCCTCTAAATGTTCAAATGTTTGTTAAGCTTATGGGACTTAACTACGGGGTCATCAGTCCCTAAACTTACAAACTACTTATCAACTACCTTATACTAAGAACGGCACAAATATCCATGCCCGAGGGGGGATTCGGACCCCCGACCGTAGTGGCCGTGCGGACCGTGACTGGAGCGCCTCAGTCCCCCCGGCCACCGCGGCCGGCTTCGAGTCCTCTCTCGGGCATGGTTGTATTTGTTGTCCTTGCCTAGGGAGTGATAACCAGAGTTGTTAACTCCCATATATTTACATACATTGTATTTCTTTGTAAATCTCATATATGATTGCTCAAGTAGAAGAACTACTAAACTACAAGAATTACTAAAAATCTAATGAAGAATTACACATTCAACCTTATAATGAGACAACCTACCTCTCAACCAACTATATGACATTAGGGAAACGAGACTCGACAGTCCAGTCATCAACAGTACAATGTCGGCGTTGACGGCCCCCGCTGAGGCGTAAAGGTTTGTGTCGTGTAGTGATCAAGGGTACACGAATTAACCTTCGGTTCCGAAAGCCCATATCGATGATATTTCGTTGACTCGAACTCTGACACTTACTGATGACCCAACACTGAAATCCATAGTAATTTGCGGAAGGGTCCCACTCCTGTCACGTTGAACGATTGGTCCCGTTCTTGCAGCATCTTTTTCCGGCTGCAGTGATCTGTGCGATTTGATGTTTTATCGGATTCCCGATATTCACAGTGCACTTGTGAAATGGTCGTAGGGGAAACCCCACCTGGTTGCTACCTCGTAGTTACTGTATCCCATCTCTCGTGCGTCAACTACAACACCACGTTCAAGCTCGCTTAAATCGTGATAACCTGCCATTGTAGCAACAGTAACCGATATAACGCCTGCGCCAGACACCTGTTGTCTTATATATACGTTGCAAACACATCATCTTTCTTTGAGTGTTTACCTGTTTCCGTGTTTGCATACACATGGCTATAGCATTTTATTTCGCTCTTCACTGTATACAAGGAATCTTCAGGATGTGTACTACGACTTTGATTGGCACCTCAGACTATCAGCGATACTTTCGTAAACATTTAAATTTTCAATGACACTGTTAGTCGTACCCATCCTAGGGAGTTTTTGGACATTTTATACCTTATTCTCGCAGTGAGATTTCATGCCCGTAGTGATGGCAGTGCCGGACGCGGTGGCCGAGGGGACCGAGGCGCTTCAGTCACGGTCTGCACGGCCACTACGGTCGGGGGTTCGAATTCTCCCTCGGGCATGGATATTTGTGCCGTCCTTAGTTGTAGCTAGTTCATAAGTAGTTTGTAAGTTTAAGGACTGATGAACCTGTAGTTAAGTCCCTTAAGCTCTACAAACATTTGAACATTTAGTGATGGCAGTATAGAAGAACATGGAAGTCTGACGTTGCTTACTATTCGAAGCATGGTTTCGTGTGATTCCGAGCGTTCGTGGTCAAAGGAGTTCCAGGGGCTGTAACGCGCCGTCCGACTACCACGTGACTTGAGCATAGATGCTGAGGATGGAATTTTCGTTCAGCGCACCCGAATGCTCACTCCGTAGATATTTATACTATATGAAAATAAGGAAAGGGTTCGATAGTAAGTGTTTTATTTATGTTTGCTATTGTAGTAGAATATTCCTGGCGAAGACAAACATAATATTAAGGGCTGACCTAGGATCGGACTGAGGGGTACATCTACATCTACATCTACGTACATACTCCGCAATTCACCGTAAGGTGCGTGGCGGAGGGTACACTGTACCACTACTAGGCATTTCCTTTCCTATTCCACTCCCAAATTGAACGAGGAAAAAAAGAATGCCTATATGCCTCCGTACGAGCCCTAATTTCTCTTATCTTGTCTTTGTGATCTTTACGCGAAATGTAAGTAGGCGGCAGCGAGATCGTACTACACTCAGCTTCAAATTCCGGCCCTCTAAATTTACTTAACAGAAATTCACGAAAAGAACGTCGTCTTTCTTCCAGCGATCCCCAATTGAGATGCCGGAGCATTTCCGTGACACTCGCGCATTGGTCGAACCTACCGGTAACAAATCTAGCTGCTCGCCTCTGAACCGCCTCAATGTCTTCCTTCAAACCGATCTGCTGCGGGTCCCAAATACTTGAGCAATACTCAAGGCGTGGTCGTACAAGCGTTTTATACGCGATCTCCTTTACAGGTGAAGTACATCTTCCCAAAATTCTCCCAATAAACCGAAGTCGGCTGTCCGCCGTACTCACAACTGTCCTTACATGCTCGTTCCATTTCATATCGCTCTGCAATGTTACGCCTAGATATTTGAACGACGCGACCGCATCAAGAAGCTCACTACTGATGCTGTATTCGAACATTATAGGATTGTTTTTTCTACTCATGCGCATCACCTTACATTTTTCTACATTGAGAGCTAGCTGCCATTCTTCGCACCAACTAGAAATTTTGTCTAAGTCAACCTGTATGCTATTACAGTCAGTTACAGACGACACCCTCCCATACACCACAGCATCATCAGCAAACAGCCGCAAATTACAACTTACTCTGTCTATCAGATCATTTATATAGATAGAAAATAATAGCGGTCCTATCACACTCCCCTGGGGCACGCCTGACGATATACTCGTCTCCGATGAACACTCGCCGTCGAGAACAACGTACTGCGTTCTATTACTTAGGAAGTCTTGCAGCCAGTCACAAATCTGTGAACCTATTCCATAAGCTCGTATCTTCGTTAGCAGTCTGCAGTGTGGCACCGTGTCGAACGCCTTTTTGAAGTCGAGAAAAACACAATCCGCCTGTTGCCCTTCGTCCATGGCTCGCAAGATGTCATGTGAGAAAAGAGCAAGCTGAGTTTCACATGAACGATGTTTCCTAAACCCGTGCTGATTCATGGAAAGAAGCTTTTCCGTTTCAAGGAAGTTTACTATGTTCGAACTGAGAATATGCTCCAAAATTCTACATGAAACCGATGTCAACGATATTGGCCTGTAATTGTATGGGTCAGTTCTCTTTCCTTTCTTATACACGGGAGTCACCTGCTCTTTTTTCCAATCACTAGGAACTTTGCGCTGAATTAAAGACTCGCTATAAATGCAAGCTAAGTAGGGGGTCAATGCCGCAGAATAGTCTTTGTAAAACCGAACTGGTATTCCATCCGGACCAGCAGACTTTTTCGTATTTAGCTCTCTCAGCTGCTTCTCTACACCGGAAATACCTATTGCTATGTCCCCCATTTCGGAATTAGTACGTTGATCAAATGATGGTATATTTGCGCGGTCCTCCTGCGTGAAAGATTTCTTAAAGTTGAATTTAGAACTTCAGATTTCCGTTTGCTTTCTTCTATTACTGCCCAGCTCGTTAGCTGACACGTATAGCACATGCCACTAAACATTTTATTGACTACGTTAAATACGATGTGCAGTGTCCGTGTTTATCGATAGAACAATACAAATGTCCCTCTATCGTTAAACGCGGACACTGCAGCTTGTATTTAAATCAGCCACAGCAAGGCTTGCAATGAATATAGTAAACATCTCTCCCTGAGCGGCAATTACATCATATAATGCACGACCAGCCGTGAGCATTAGGCTATCTGTGGCATAGGCACAGGTAACATAATGTTAATGCAATCGCTCACGAAAATTGGCAAACACGGGTTCGAGTCCCGGTCCGGCACAAAATTTCATATGTCACCATCATTCAGCTGGTGCTGAATCATATTGGCAATTGGCCTAAGAAGCCGAAAGTTGCTAATAACAAGCAAATAAAAGATCTTCTGGAACAAAAATATTACGTATTTAAGTTTTTAATTGCGAATACATTTATTGTTACTAAGTTACATTAGAACTTTTGCATATAGAGAAACGATTACATAAGTGTACTACTGTGCCTACAAAATAGGTGCACATGTTCTCGAAAAATACAACTTATACGCCGGTATGTAATCACATTTTTCACTGTAGATAAATAAAGCACGCAACTGGGAAAACGTTACGTACATGTCAATGTATGTGGCAGGAAACCCTATTACAGCAACTGAGTGGCAGACGGTGGCTGAAGATTATGCTCGACACCCCACTGAGCTGCTATCGATATTAATGTCCACTACGGATAACATACAGGATGTAAACGGTATAAGCCACCAAAATTACACAGATGGTATATCTCAGTGTGCTTGACAAAAAGTGTAACGAAATATTGTTTTATTATGTACTTTATATTTGTATTCGTGAAAACCAATATTTGAAGGACTGATGGTAGGCGTATTTCTGTTTACGTTGTGGACTCACGATACACGAGAGAGCCCTGTAACCGCGTGGCCTATCTGCGCTGCCAGCACGCGCGTGGGAGTGCGAGAGAGAGCGCGAGAATGCACTACGCGACGAGAAAAGTAAACTTCGGTCGTGTACAACGACGCAGCTCGGCGGCTAGGTTCTGCTCTCTCAGCATCTTTTGCCTCGCCACAAATTAAGTGAATATCGCATAGTTCAGCAATAGTAAATCTCCCTTCCATCCTAACAGTTAATAGAGTTGCAATAACGTCTGCACTGGTTACTCGACGACTGTGGTCGATCGGCGTATCACCATGACGCAACCACCCTGGCCTACTTGCCTATGTGTTTACGATTCACGCTCGCGATGTCTATACGCGCAGCGGGCAATATTAGGAACCGATTGCTTACGTACGTACACTGTCAAGTGTCTACATTTCCAAAAACATTATCCTGAGACGAACTGTTTCTTTCTGTGACAACTGTAGTAAATACGAAAACATGTTACTAGACATTTTTGTCAAGCACACCGAGATGTACCATCTGTAAAATTTTGCCGGCTTCTGCCGTTTACACCCTGTATGTCTTTAATATAAAAATAGATTATGTAATTCATTTCTTGTCTAACTTTGATGAACTACACGTATTTTGAAAAGCTGCGTTAATTAGTCTTCTACAATAAGAAGGGTATCTCAAGTTCGAAATTAATTTATTTAATTCCTGAATTTAAGAAGACGAAAGCGTTTGCTCAAGTTTTGGAATAATCCTGTTGAACTTTCAAGATTTTTGAAGACCTGAATCGAAGTTTATTAGTAACTGACTAGATAATCTGTTACTTCGCGATATTACGTAAAATTCAGTAAGACGGTTTTGACAATTTGCAGCGTATAGGTCTCCCATGAGCCACAGACATCGCCGAGGTGGGGTGGCTTGCGTGCCTCAACGATACAGATAGCCGTACCGTAGGTGCAACCACAGCGGAGGGGTATCTGTAGAGAAGCCAGTAAAACGTGTGGTTCCTGAAGAGGGCAGCAGCCTTTTCAGTAGTTACAGTGGCAACAGTCTGGATGATTGACTGAGCTGGCCTTGTAACATCAGATAATGTGGCTTTGCCACACAGTTACTGCGAACGGCTAAAAAGAAAGGGGAAACTACAGCCGTTACTTCTCCCGAGGACATGCAGCTCTGGTGTATGAACGGACGATGATGGCATCCTGTCGCCGGCCGAGGTGGCCGAGGGGACTGAGGTGCTCCAGTCATGGTCTGCACGGCCACTACGGTCGGGGATTCGAATCCCCCCTCGGGCATGGATATTTGTGCCGTTTTTAGTCTTAGTTAGTTCATAAGTAGTTTGTAAGTTTAGGGACTGATGACCCCGTAGTTAAGTCCCATAAGCTGTACAAACATTTGAACATTTGGCATCCTGTCGGGTAAAATATTCCGGAGGTAAAATAGTCCCCCATTCGGATCTCCGGGCGCGGACTACTCAGGAGGATGTTGTCATCAGAAAAGACAACACTGGCATTCTACGGATCGAAGCATGGAATGTTAGATCCCTTAATCGGGTAGGGAAGTTGGAAAATTTAAAAATAAAAATGGATAGGTTGAAGTAGGATATAGTGGGGATTAGTGAAGTTCGGTGGAAAGAGGAACAGGATTTCTGGTGAGGTGAGTACAGGATTATAAATACAAAATCAGTTGGTGGTAACGCAGGAGTAGGTCTGATAATGAATAAGAAAATAGGAATGCGGGTAAACTACTATGAGCAACACAGTGATCGCATTATCGTAGTCAAGATAGATACGAAGCCAACACCGACCACAGTAGTACAGGTTTATATGCCAACTAGCTCTGCTGATGAGGAGATCGAAGAAATATATGAGGAGCTAAAGGAAATTATTCAGATAATTAAGGGAGAGGAAAACTTAATTGTTATGGGACATTGGAATTCGGTTGTAGGACAAAGAAGGAAAGGGAAGGTAGTAGGCGAATATGGTCTGGGCAAAAGGAATGAAAGAGGAAGCCGCCTGGTAGAATTGTTCGCGGAACATAATATAGTTATAACAGACACCTGGTTTAAGAATCACGAAAGAAGGTTGTATACGTGAAAGAGACCAGGAGACACTGGGAGATACCACGTTTTAAACTGTAAGACATACCCAGGGGCAGATATAAACTCTGACCATAACTTATTGGTCATGAATTGTAGGCTGAAACTGAAAAAACTGCAGAAAATAAGGAGATGGGCCCGGATAAACTGAAGGAACCTGAAGTTCTTGAGAATTTCAGAGGGTGCTTTAGGCAACAGTTGACAGAAACGGGGAAAAATAAAACAGTAGAGGAGGAATGGGTAGCATTGAGATATGAAATAGTGAAGTCAGCAGAGGACAAAATAGGTAGGAAGGCAAGACCTACGAAAAATCCTTGGATATCGCAGGACATACTGGATTTGATAGATGAAAGGAGAAAATATAAAAATGCAGTAAATGAAACGGGTAGAATGGAATACAGAAGACTAAGAAATGAGATTGACAGGAAGTGCAAAATGGCTAAGTAGGAGTGGCTAGAAGCCAAATGCAAGGATGTTGGTTGGTTGGATGTTTAAGGGGGACCAAACTGCAACGGTCATCAGTCCCCTGCAAGGATGTAGAAGAATGTATAAATTGGGGGAAAATAGATACAGCTTACAGGGAAATAAACGAGATATTTGGAGATAAGAAAAGCAGCTCTATGAATATCAAGAACAAAGATGGAAAACTATTTCTCAGCAAAGAAGGGAAAGCTGAAAAGTGGAAAGAGTATATTGAGAAGCTCTACGAAGGAAATGAACTTAGAGACAATGTTGTAGGAGGGGAGGAAGAAGTAGATGAGGATGAAATAGGAGATACTATACTGAGAGATGAATTTGACATAGCACTGAAAGACCTAAGTCGAAACAAGGCCCCTGGAGTACATGACATACCATCAGAGCTACTGAAGTCTCTGGGAGAACCAGCCACGAAAAAACTGTTTCACCTGGTGTGTAAGATGTATGAGACAGGCGAAGTACCCTCAGACTTTAAGAAGAATGTAATAATCCCTATTCCAAAGAAAGCAGGCGCAGACAGGTGTGACAATTACAGAACCATCAGTTTAATAAGTCAGGGTTGCAAAATATTAACACGAATTATTTACAGAAGGATGGAAATGCTGGTAGACGCCGACCTCGGGGAAGATTAGTTTGGGTTCAGGAGAAATGTAGGAAAACGGGAGGCAATACTCACCTTACGGCTTATCCTAGAAGATAGTTTAAGGAAAGGCAAACCTATTTTTCTAGCTTTTGTAGATTTGGAGAAGGCTTTTGACAATGTTGATTGGAATAAACTCTTTCACGTTCTGAAGCAAGCAGAAGTAAAATATAGAGAGAATTAGGTTATTTACAACTTGTACAAAATCAGGCATCAGTTGTTAGAGTTGAAGGGCATGAAAGGGATGCAGTGGTTGGGAAGGGAGTAAGACAGGGTTGTAGCCTTTCTCCAATCTTATTCAATTTGTACAGTGAGCAAGCTATAAAGGAAAGCAAAGAGAAATGTGGAGAAGGAATTAAAGTTCAGGGTGAAGAATTAAAAACGTTGCGTTTTGCCGACGACATAGTAATTCTGTCAGAGACAGCAAAGGACCTGGAAGAGCAGTTGAACGGAATGGACGGTGTGCTGAAAGGTGCATATAAGATGAACATTAACAAGAGTAAATCAAGGGTAATTGAGTGGAGTCTAAGAAAATCAGACGATGCTCAAGGAATTAGATTAGGTAACGAAACAATAAAGGAGGTAGATGAGTTTGGTTTCTTGGGCAGTAAAATAACAAATGATGGTCGCAGAACAGAGGATATCACATGCAGAATGGCAATGGGTAGAAAAGCGTTCTTGAGAAAGAGAAATTTGTTAACCTCGAATATTATTTAAGCCTAAGGAAGTCCTTTCTGAAGGCATTTGTGCGGAGTGTTGTCTTGTATGGGAGTGAAAAATGGACGATAAACAATGCGGACAGGAAGAGGATTGAGGCTTTTGAAATGTGGTGCTACAGAAGAATGCTGAATATTAGGTGGGTGGATCGCGTAACTAATGAGGAGGTACTGAACAGAATTGGGGAGAAAAGAAATTTCTGGCCTACCTTGACTAAAAGAAGGGATAGATTGGTTGGGCATATTCTTAGACATCAAGGGATTGTGAATTTAGCGTTGGAGGGAAGTGTGTGGGGTAAAAACCGCAGAGGAAGGCCAAGAGATGGATACAGTAGGCAGATTCAGACAGCTGTAGGTTGCCGTTCTTATGTGGAGTTGAAGAGGCTTGCTCAGGATAGGGTATTGTGGAGAGCTGCATCAAACCAGTTTCCGGACTGAAGACCACAACAACAACAACAACAACAACAGGGTTCGTAAAAAGAATATTCTAGTGTGATGAAGAATTGCTTTTTAAGTGATCAGTCGTTGTCACACTTTATTACGTGGAGGCAATTTTACCGAATTACGCTGAGTAATACAAGCAAGCTAACTGTACAGTACATCTCTGGTTCTGCTCTAGTATTCAGATCCCGAATGAGACTTATACTAACGGAATATGCCTTTGCAGAGGAGTTCTAATGACTGATACGCTTTAAAATTTTCAATTTAAACTTGTTGATGTGAGAGAGATAACTTTAATGTTACAGTGTTCATTAAAATACTAGGGATAGGTTCATATAGTATTCATTAGACAAGAGATTCTTGGTTGTACAGCGAGTATAGACAAAGACCCTGGTTGTTTACTGTAGCAATTAGAACTATATAAAGATTATCGCTGATTTTAAGGTAAATAAATTACTTACCCGCTGGAGCTGGAAAGAACCTGCAGCGAATCTTCGGAGGCGTAACGTCAGTAGCGTCTTTACAGCTCACGTAGGTATTTTGCAAGCGTTGTGTTGGCGTATACTAGAAACTAATTTAGCAACGAAACCACTGGTAACATTCCCTGTTTTGGGAGATTCGCCCTAAATGGAATCTGAAGCGCTACATCTGTATTCAATTTTACAACAACGTAGTAATTTCCAGTGAGATGATCGATTTTAAAAGATATTTGTATTTTCAACTTACAAGGAAAGTATATGGACTCGAACAGATATATCTGTATGAACGTTTGCTTGCAGGATCTCTACGTACACCTCAATGTGCTGGAGGGTGTCGTTTTTCTGCAAAACTCTGCGATCATGCTCTGGATAGCACTGTAGATGTAATTGTAGACGCCATACGTAATGCAGATATCTTAACTATAACTTATGTAATAATCATCGTACATGTTCTCTAGCGTATTGTCATCAAAAGCCGTGATGATAGTTGCAACTTTAACCTTCTTCTCAGAAGACTGTTGGTATTCACTGCCACTGCTTTCATCGCCTCTTCCCGCACTAACCGTCGCACTACCGCTAGCAATGAGTTGGTCGTCATTATCATCCATATTATCATCATTATGTGTTAGTGTTACAACAGTATCTAACTTATGCTCATATTTCTGTACCATAACAGAAACGAGGAAGCATGCGAATGATTCATCTTCTACACTAATACCATCTTTTCGAAGAAGGGTTCTTCGTAACTTCATCTCAACCAATCGCAATACATTAGCAGGATTGATTGCCAATCGCCGCCCCATCTGACGCTTCACCACACAAATAACGTCACGAAAAGCAACTTCGAAGGCACACACTGCACCGTCTCTACTGGCGAACCGACAGGTCAAAGTGCAATGTGGCAAGGCACACGCAGATGCCTCTAATGGGTGACTGCAGAGTTTTGCAGATGCGGGAGTATCACTAGTGCAATAAGGGATCTTTACATTATCTCTAATTCGATTTTGGTGTATATGTGTTTGTTCGAGCCCAAGTACTCTCCTTATTAGTCCGTATTTATTCATTTCTACGAGACATTCAGGAATTTGTTCATTCATCCTTTGGGACCAAATACAATGTTAATATGTTGTCGGTCTGTAAAACTTGTGCACTGGGCGGTTGCCCCCCTGCATCGCTGGACCCAGAAACTGGGGAAGCGAATGCTCGGCACGAGTAGCAAGCGCGCGGTTGGTTTGACGGCAGTACAGCACACGTGGCGACTGAGCACCGGAAGGCCGCAATGGCTCTCTGCAGAGGCAGCAGTGTGCGTTTCGTCATCCACACAGCGCTCCGTTTTCTACGCGACCGCTTAAAACACGAATTTATGTCTTTGGATTAAGTTCTATGAAATCGTTTGTAGTGAAATCTTATCAATGGCATTCCACGACAGATATGACAGGATTTTTTGTATCTTCAATGTTTGTGATGAATTTTGCAATATCGAAACGTATAAAGTGGATTTCGTCGACGGGTTAATTTATAGGAGTTGGATAATTTAAGGAAGTGTTGAGGAAAATATACAGGAAATTGGATCCAGTGTGATGGGATACAGCACAGGTGCGACAACTCTCACGGTTGTAACATCGGCGCAGGTTCCAAAAGTATACGCATAGTTTCGGCATTCTACATCGGTTGGTGAGTATCAGTTATGGATGATATAAAAAAAGCTTTACTTTGCTTATTGCCTTTACAGATTACGGAAAACTCTGTTTGTAGGACAACATGGAAGTTCGTGCTACTGAACTTTCACATTAACTTCTCGGAGCAGTAGGTCAATATTGAATAAATTTACGGTGTTTTTCTAATTGTTATCGAAATTCTTCGCTTAGTCTCATCTGAAACCAGTACAGTATATAAATTACTTGACAGATTAATTGTGGGTGGCAGATTTCAACACACTCCTAGAAATATGCCATTTGCAAACAGGCGAGCGTGATGGCCAGGTCTATCGGTTTCAGATCATCTGCATCTACATCTACATTTGTACACTGCAAACCACCTCACAGTTTCTACCTTTTCCTATTCCAGTAACGCATGATTCGCGGGAAAAACAACTGCCGCATTCTCATGGGAAGATATACCTAAGGTAAAACAATATATTGGATGACTCTTCGAGAAACTAACTCTCTCGGAACTTAGTAGCCCATATCGTGATACTGAACGCCTCTCTTGCAGTGTCTGCCACAGAAATTGCCAGATCATGTCAGTTGCGTTTTCACGCTTGCTAAAGAAAACCTATTAACGAAGTATGCTGCTCCTCGCTAGATCCTCTCTCACTCTTCTCTCCTTCTGATCTGATACGAATCCCACATTGACGAAAAACATTCAAGTATTGATCGAACGAGTGTTTTTAAAACTGCTCCCTTTGTTGATGAACTAGACTTCCTGAGGATTTTCTCAGTGAATCTCAGTCTGGAATTTGCTTTACCTCCGTCTCCAGTGACCACGCTGTCTACGGGACGTCGCACCCTAATCTTCCTTCCTTCATTATTTGCCTTACCCACAATTACTACATATCACTCCGTATGCATATTCCCAGACATTATACGGCCGCAACCGCTTCCAGTAGTTGTTCTGAAATTGCGAAATAGTGTAATAAACGTTCTTTCTTTGTAAGTGTATCGAATACGTTACATTTGTTTATTTTGGTGGCCATTTCCCACTCCCAGCACCAAGCATCGATACGATGTAAAATCTCCTGCATTTTGCTATAGTTTTCCAGAATTAGGGCTTCGCGGTACACTGGAGAATCAGCCGCGAAACGTCTCATACAACTAACTGCCAATGTTGCCTACTAGTTCATTTATATATAGGGTGTACCAAAAAGGATGGCGCAAGCTTACACGGTTGAGAGTACACGATAATAGAAGGAAAAATGTCCTACTAAACATGGGTCCACAAACGAACTGCTTACGAGATAATTACGAATCTATGGTTCCAAGTCGCCACTGAGGTCATTATAAACATCGTCTCAGTTATTACGCATTAATTTAGACTTTAATATTACGAGTTACATCGCATTTAGTTCACATTTCACTGACTTTATTGTAAACACCGTCCTAGTCAGTACAAATTAATTTAAAAAACAATCAAATGTTTGTAAAGCTTATGGGACTTAATTGCGTGGTCATCAGTCCCTAACTTACAAACTACTTATGAACTACCTTATACTAAATACGACATGCCCGAGTGCCCGAGAGGGGATTCGAACCCTCGACGGGGAACGGCCTAGCGCATCATAGCATAGAGCCTCAATGCGCTAGGCCGATCTGTCGCGGCAAATTAACTTCTAATGTATACCTTACTATTAGGTTTTCCACCTCATTTAGTTAAGATTTCACGTATGGGTTACCTGTTAAATGGGGTGTTCGTACTGTCTTCCTTGCATCTGGATGTAATACTGTGCTCGTCTCTGCAATTAATTTAGAATTCTTTCGAAAACCCCAGGATACTTTCAAAATTCTTGACATGAGTGTACAACTCTCGGCTCCAGTTCTTCAACCGCGTTAACGGGTTTTGAGGTAACCCCAGACACAAAAATCCAAAGGATTCAGATCAGATGATCTTGGAGGCCAAGGTGCAGGTTCGCCTCGACTTATCCATCTTTGGCCGTATCTGCGACGTAGATGCCGTCTCACAGCAGTAGCAAAATTACATTAACTAACTCGAACGATGTTTGCAATACAGTCAGTGAAATGTGAACTAAATGCCATGTAAATCTTAACAGTGAAGTCAAATTGATGTGTACTAAATTGGAGTATGTTTACAATGATGTCAGTGGCTGCTTGGAACATACTCGTTTGCGGACCCATGTTTACTGGAGCAATTTTCCTTCTATTTTCGTCTACTTTCAACTTTTAAGTATGCGCCATCCTTTTCTATACGCCCTTTATATTGTGAAAAGTAACTGTTCTGTAACACTCCCTTGTGGTATGCCAAAGATTACTTCCTCGTCCTAGGACTTCTTTCCACCGAAAACGTCATGCTGTTCATGTTCTGTTCCCTAAAAACTCTTCAATTCAGTCAGACAGTCGGTTTGATATTCCGTACGCTCCTATTTTGCTCAGTAGGTGCCACTTCGGAGCCGTATCGAACGTCTCCTGAAAGTCAAGGAACACTGTAACTATGTGGGAACCAATATTTTTTACTTTCTAGGTCTCGTGGCTGAACAAAAGAAAATGGGTTTCAAACGTTCGTTCCTTTCGAAATCCATGTTGTCACCCACAGAGGATATTTTCAGTCTCCACAAATCTGAGAACACTACAGCGTAAAACAAGTTCCAAAGTACAACATCAGAGCAAAGGCACAGCCGCGGAGGAATAGTCGAGCGTCCTAAGGCGCTTTGCTGCAAAGTCCACGGTTGCTTCTCGTTAGAGGTTCGAGTCCTCCCTGTGTGTTGTCCTGAGATTAGTTTACGTTAGTTTCAGTAGTTTGTAAGCCTACGGACTGATAACCTCAGTAGTTAAGTTCCACAAATTTAGGAACATTTGAAACTTTCGAACCTACGTCTCACATATACGCCCATAGTTTTGCGTATGTTTTCGACCACCTTTCGTAAAAACTGGAATGGCTTAACTTTTTTTTAGTCATTCGGAGGGTTTAGCTCGTGTAGAGACTTAAGGTACATTGTTACCAGAAGGAGAGCAAGTTCCTTTGCTAACTCTGCGTTAAATGGAACTTGTATCGTCACGCGGAATGTCCATGTGGTCTAAGGCACCATGCTACGGACTGGGCTGCCGTTCACGCCGGAGGTTCGAGTCCTCCCTCGGGCATTGGCGTGTGTGTGTGTGTGTGTGTGTGTGGGTGTGTGTGTGTGTGTAAGTTATCCTTAGTGTAAGTTATTTTATATAGTTTGTAAGTGCAGGGACTGATGACCATTGCAATTTGGTCCAATATGTTTACAAAAATTTGAAGATTTGTGAGAGATAAAAGTGTCAGAGTGGGTTGAAGGTCGGTGCTGGGAATCTGACGTTAGTAAACGAGTTCCCACGATTGGCAAGATTCCGGATAAGAATTAAGGTGTTACACACCTATCTTATTACTCATAACTTCAGATGATGATGATGATGATGATTGGTTTTTCAGCGCGCTCAACAGACAGTAATTACAGAACAGCACACACTACACAACCTGTTACAAAGTGGAAAATTGTTCTATTTAGATGTAATATAGTGGCAGGTTTTTCAATTACTTTGAAAGACGACCGTCTGTCGTTTTCCATATATATTTTATAAAATTGTAGTTCATTGAAAGCTTTTCACAGTGTCGACTGGAATACACTCTTCCAAATTCTGAAGGTATCAGGGGTAAAATATATGGAGCGAAAAGTTATATTCAACCTATACAAAAATCAGACAGCAGTTATTAGAGTCGAAGGGCAAGAAAGGGACGCAGAGGTTGGGAAGGTAGTAAGACAGGGTTGTAGCCTTTCCCCAATGTTGTTCAATCTGTACATTGAGCAGGCAGTGAAGGAATGGAAGGAGAAATTTGAAGAGGGCATTAAAGTGCAGGGAGAAGAAATAACCCCACTATTTTCGAGACATGAGGAATAGCATTTTTATTTCATGTTGTAAAATATTAATTTCTGAAATGTTAGTTAATATTGCTAGGATTTTGTTATTTTAATAATTTATTATTGTAGTTATGAATGTGGCAATAAGTAAGGCTTTTCCGCTACGCCACTGTCCCTGTGAGGGTGTGTACTTCTTTTACTTTTAAGTGGATGTGCGAGAATCTAATGGCTGTCTGAATGTTGGTAGTAATAAGTCGCTTTGCATGGATCTCTCTAGCTCAGAGTCGATAGTTAATCGTTACCAACCCCTGCTGCTGATGCGACCAAAGAGGCTTTTACACCCTTTGGTTACAAGACAGTCGACGAGCCCTCTCCACGGCGAGTCTCGTGATCTTTTCTCCCCGCCACCGCTATTTTCTTGGGTTTTCCAGTTTCCAGTAAGCTTCGCCCATCCTGGCCGCTCGGTCTTGGCTTTGTGCTAGGATCGTGGTGAGGTAAGGTTGATTCTGCTCTTGTGTCCGCGGAGATGCTAGCGATTTGTTGTCTAGCATGTTTAACATAGACTCTTGAACTTAGACTCTTTTTTCGCAATATTTTAACCGATCGTGCGCGGAAATGTGTTCTATTTTTTCAATCCAGTGATTTTCAATAGATAAACGCGGTGTATGTGTTACTAGTTGCTGTTTGATTTTGGCCTGGTATATTTAAACCTTTTGTAATTATGTGGCGAGGTACGTACTCTGTGTAAATTCTTTCTAGCGTTGTGGGGCCCGATTTCTAACAGACTATATGTTCATTTTTGTACAGTGGATGTAAAATCTTTCTTATCATTTCCTTCCATGAGTAATATGGGTTCCACGGGGTTGGTTCTTAGAACAAAACCTTCAGCTTCCACTACTGTTTGTTCCATGCCCATCAGGCAAGTAACTATGTGTGTATCCTTCTGATGTCCACTAACATTTCGCGATCTTCTCTCCCCGGCTATTTTAACTTTTCTGTTTCTTCTCCGAACTTGTAGTATTCACTTAGTCTCCGTCAGTAATTCTCTCCCACCCTTGTACAACCTCCTTCAATAGCTTGCTTATGAAATTCTATGTATTTCTAACGGTTGCATGCCATAGTTTTTATTCTCACTTTTCTGTCTTTGTAATTATTTCACTATTCTGGTTTTTTGATACTGGACTTCATCCGTCTCTGTAAGAGCTCCCTATCGCGTCTAGCTGCATTTCATTCGCTTCCTTTTTAATTCTAAACATTTATATGGGTGGCATGCCATAGTTTTTATTTTTATCTTTCCGACTTTGTAATTATTTCACTTTTCCGGGTTTTGAGACAGGACTTCTTCCGACTCTGTGAACGCTCCCTATCGCATGTTGCTGCATTTCAGTAGGTCCCTTATGAAATTCTACGTAGTTCTAGGGGTTGCAAACCGTAGTTAATTTTCTTTATTTTTCGGAAATACATTTTTATCGGTTTTCGGATCCACGGGGGAACGAACTCCGACTTCAGGGGTTTTAATTAGTCACCTGAATTCACGCCACTTTTCCTAAAACCAGTGCCTAGATAGTTTACTCTCAGATTGCAAGTTAGAGTCCGCCGTGATATTGTGTAATGATTCCGATTTTTAACCACTTCACCTTCAGTGGAATGCGATCATGTAACGTAGCCGTGTGTCGCCGTTAGCGTGTTTGCTAACGGCCTAATCTAAATGCAACTTAACTTTGCTATACTCAGGCACCATCTCAAATCAGGCATGACAGACGAGAGCCATCTTTGCAGTTTTATTGTATATTGTGTAGTGTTGTACCTCCGGGATTGCTGAATTTCGCCTACGATAGCGGCGCCTGCTTCTGCCCCGCTTCAGCACGCTGATTTTGGCGAGTTTCGCTGTAGCATTGTGTGTGTGAGAGACAGTGAGTGTTGTTTGTAAATTCTTCCCCCAGTAGCGTTACGTTCTGTGTAATTTATGTTAAATTCAATGCTGGGCATCGTCAGTATTTGATAATGTTTATGGGGTGCATTATTATTGTATTAACAACATTGGTTCCCCATTTGGCTTGCGTTCGACCTGAATAAACAAGTTAAGTTCAGTATAATTTTGACTTGCCTATAAATTTTAGTTTTCTAGCACCTTCCCCCTTTTATTTAATATTGTTTTTCACCAGTGCTGAGAACAAACTCAGATGCAATTTTTTATGTTTAAGTACCATTGCACCATAAATGTTTCTCTTTACCCACCTTTATGAAATAACTTTAATGGTGTTGGCTTGTTTAATAATGCCTGTGTGTAATTTCGTGTGAGCTGCCACGTATAGCCGGCCGCGGTGGCCGAGGAGACTGAGGCGCTCCAGTCAAGGTCTGCACGGCCACTACGGTCGGGGGTTCGAATCCCCCCTCGGGCATGGATATTTGTGCCGTCTTTAGTATAAGGTAGCTGATAAGTAGTTTGTATGTTTAGGGACTGATGACCCCGTAGTTAAGTCCCATAAGCTTAACAAACATTTGAACATTTTTTGACACGTATATTGTCCACTGTATCGTTAACTTCCTGTTATTAGAGTAATTTGAACCAAGTCAGTTCTCATTTTGGGCCAGAGAACAAGGTTTTGCAGCAGAGAGTAGCCGGTAGTTCACACTGACCGTTTGCTAATTTTACTGCTAAAATTAAGCTTTTTTTATAACAGTAAACTCTTATCTGGGTACCTCCTACCAGAACTAAGCTTTTATTTCGTCCAGTGGTCCACTTTTAACTTAGATGTCCAGTATTTGTTATCTCTCAAGCTGTATGTTTTATACCCGACTTTCCTCTCTTTTACAGTAACAGCGTTACTGCGGACATTTATATTTTTTCCAACCATATTTTTTATGTATACATTACTTCCGTTACAAAACATTTCAGTACGCTTGAAAAATGATATGAATGTTGTTGTTGTGGTCTTCAGTCCAGTGACTGGTTTGATGCAGCTCTCCACCCTACTCTATCCTGAGCAAGCCTTTTCATCTCCTCATAAGAACGACAACCCACATCCACTTGAATCTGCTTACTATACGCGTCTCTTGGTCTCCCTCTGCGATTTTTACCCCACACACTTCCCTCCAACGCTAAATTCACAATTCCTTGATGTCTAAGAATGTGTCCTACCAATCTATCCCTTCTTTTAGTCAAGGTATGCCAGAAATTTCTTTTCTCCCCAATTCAGTTCAGTACCTCCTCATTAGTTACGCGATCCACCCACCTAATCTTCAGCATTCTTCTGTAGCACCACATTTCAAAAGCCTCTATCCTCTTTCTGTCCACACTGCTTGTCGTCCATGTTTCACTCCCATACAAGGCAACACTCCATACAAATGCCTTCAGAAAGGACTTCCTTAGGCTTAAATCAATATTCGATGTTAACAAATTTCTCTTTTTCAAAAACGCTTTTCTACCCATTGCCATTCTGCATTTTATATCATCTGTACTGCGACCACCATTTGTTATTTTACTGCCCAAGTAACAAAACTCACCCACCTCCTTTATTGTTTCGTTACCTAGTCTAATTCCTTCAGCATCACCTGATTTTCTTACACTGCACTCCATTACTCTAGTTTTGCTCTTGTTAATGTTCATCTCATATGCACCTTTCAGCACACTGTCCATTCTGTTCAATTGCTCTTCCAGGTCCTTTGCTGTATCTGACAGAATTACTATGTCGTCGGCAAAATGCAATGTTTTTAATTCTTCTCCCTGAACTTTAATTCCTTCTCCAAATTTCTCCTTGCTTTCCTTTATAGCTTGCTCAATGTACAAATTGAACAACCCTGGGGAAAGGCTACAACCCTGTCTTACTCCCTTTCCAACCACTGCAACCCTTTCATGCCCTTCAACTCTGACAACCGCTGTCTGGTTTTTGTACAAGTTGCAAATAACCTTACGCTCCCTATATTTTACTCCTGCTTGCTTCAGAACTTGAAAGAGTTTATTCCAATCAACATTGTCAAAAGCCTTCTCCAAATCTACAAAAGCTAGAAATGTTGGTTTGCCTTTTCTTAATCTATCTTCTAGGATAAGCCGTAAAGTGAGTATTGCCTCCCGTGTTCCTACATTTCTCCTGAACCCAAACTGATCTTCCCCGAGGTCTGCTTCTACCAGATTTTCCATCCTTCTGTATATAATTCGTGTTAATATTTTGCAACCATGACTTATTAAACTGATGGTTCTGTAGTTTTCACACCTGTCTGCACCCGCTTTCTTTGGAATGGGGATTATAACATTTTTCTTAAAGTCTGAGGGTACTTCGGCTGTCTCATACATCTTACACACCAGGTGAAACAATTTTGTCATGGCTGGTTCTCCCAGAGACTTCAGTAACTCTGACGGGATATCATCTACTCCAGGGGCCTTGTTTCGACTTAGATCTTTCAGTGCTCTGTCAAATTCATCTCTCAGTATAGTATCTCCTATTTCATCATCATCTACATCCTCTTCCCTTCCAACAATAGTGTCTCGAAGTTCATTTTCTTTGTAGAGCCCCTCTATATACTCTTTCCACCTTTCAGCTTTCCCTTCTTTGCTGAGAACTGGTTTTCCATCAGTGTCCTTGATATTCATAGAGCTGTTTTTCTTATCGCCAAATGTTTCTTTTATTTTCTGGTAGGCTGTATCTATTTTTCCCCTATTTATACATTCTTCTACATCCTTGCATTTGCCTTCTAGCCATTCCTGCTTAGCCATTTTGCACTTCCTGTCAATCTGTCGTCTGTACTCCATTTTGCCTGTTTAATTTTCTGCATTTTTATACTTTCTCCTTTCATCGATTAAATTTAGTATCTCCTGTGATACCCAAGGATTCTTTGTAGGTCTTGCCTTCCTACCTATTTTGTCCTCTGCTGCCTTCACTATTTCATCTCTCAATTTTACCCATTCCTCCTCAACTGTTTTATTTTCCCCTGTTTCGGTCAATTGTTGCCTGAAGCTCCCTCTGAAATTCTTAAGAACTTCAGGTTCCTTCAATTTATCTAGGTCCCATCTCCTTACATTCCAACCTTTCTGTAGTTTCTTCAGTTTCAGCCTACAGTTCATAACCAACAAGTTATGGTCAGAGTCTATGTCTGCCCCTGGGTATGTCCTACACTTCAAAACCTGGTTCCGAAATCTATGTCTTACCATTATAAAATCTATCTGGTATCTCCCGGTGTCTCCTGGTCTCTTCCACGTATACAACCTTCTTTTGTGATTCTTAAACCAGGTGTTTGTTATAACTAAATTATGTTCCGTGCAAAATTCTACCAGGCGGCTTCCTCTTTCATTCCTTTTGCCCAGACCATATTCACCCACTATCTTCCCTTCCCTTCCTTGTCCTACTACCGAATTCCAGTCTCCCATAACAATTAAGTTTTCCTCTCCCTTAATTGTCTGAATAATTTCCTTTAGCGCCTCATATATTTCTTCGATCTCCTCATCATCGGCAGAGCTAGTTGGCATATAAACCTGTACTACTGTTGTCGGTGTTGGCTTCGTATCTATCTTGACAATGATAATGCGATCGCTGTGCTGGTCATAGTAGTTTACCCGCATTGCTATTTTCTTATTCATTATCAGTACTACTCCTGTGATACCCCCAATTGATTTTGTATTTATAATCCTGTACTCGCCTGACCAGAAATCCTGTTCATCCTGCCACCGAACTTCACTAATTCCCACTATATCTAACTTCAACCTATCCATTTCCCTTTTTAAATTTTCTAATTTTCCTACTCGATTAAGGGATCTAACATTCCACGCTCCGACCCGTAGAATGCCAGTGTTGTCTTTCCTGATGATCACATCCTCCTGAGTAGTCCCCGCCCGGAGATCCGAATGGGGGACTATTTTACCTCCGGAATATTTTATCCGAGAGGATGCCATCATCATATGTTCACACAGTAGAGCTGCATGTCCTCGGGAAAAATAACGGCTGTAGTTTCCCCTTGCTTTCAGCCGTTCGCAGTAGCTGTGTGGCAAAGCCACATTAGCTGATGTTACAAGGCCAGCTCAGTCAATCATCCAGACTGTTGCCCCTGTAACTACTGAAAAGGCTGCTGCCCTCTTCAGGAACCACACGTTTTACTGGCTTCTCTACAGATACCCCTCCGCTGTGGTTGCACCTACGGTACGGCTATCTGTATCGTTGAGGCACGCAAGCCACCCCACCTCGGCAATGTCTGTGGTTAATGGGAGTGGCATGATATGAATATAATATTTAATTCCACCTATTACTAACACTGACGTAATTAAAGACGCGATTTTTTTGCTTTTGCACTAGAACTGACAGAAACGCGAAATATTGTAGTTCTGCATTGATTAGTCACTTGGTTAACAGACGATTTTAGACAATGACATATTTTCATCTGGATATATGAGTTTATACTTCAACTGTGTATATTTCTCTGCGTATCTGATCGCTCTGGAGCGTTAGTAGCTCGTATAGGTGTGACCACTCATTCAATTCACATATAGTCACAATTTTCAATTGTCTTACTGTGGCAAATAATACGAAATGAAAAGCAAATAAATCAGAATTAATGTGCTTTAGGTATGATGAATGTTTTCAAATATGACTTGATTGGAACATTTGTATAACTATCCAATTACTGTAACGCCCAAGAATAGCTGGCATTCATATAAAAAAAGTTTGTACATTCCAGTATAGATAACTATGGTGAGAGCGGTGGAGATCCGTAATGCGTTTGTACAGCGTGAAACGCGGGCCTAGAATATAGTCCTCTTCTCTCCACTTAGTATCAAGGAGAACCTACAGCCAAACGTCATCATTAATGGGAATCATTCAAAACAGTGCAATACTACTACTTATGAACTAACTTATACTAAAGACAGCATAAACATCCATGCCCGACGGAGGATTCGAACCTCCAACGCGGAAGGGCGCACGGTCCGCAGAATGGCGATCCAGACTGCACTGTTACTCCCGCGCGGCCCAAAGTGATACTATTACGACGTGGAGGAGATACGGATATACAGGAACTGTATCTATAAAAAGATCGATGCGCGAAGGATACAATAATTATCACAGCCATACCTCAGCAAAAGATATTTCCGAGAAGCCGAAAAAATTGTGGTCCCTTGTAAAATCAATAATCGGTCAAAGGCCACTATCCAGTCACTCGTTGATCATTCCGGGGCAGTCATTGAAGGAAGCAAATGGAAACCTGAAGTTCTAAATTTAACGTTTAAGAAATTCACACAGGAGGACCGCAACTAAGCCCCAAATGAAGAACAGAGTAATAGGTATTTCCGGTGTAGAGAAGCTTCAGATTTACATAGCGTATCCTGCGGCATTGGCCCCTCACTTAGCTTGCATTTATCGCGAATCTTTAATTTAGCTCAAAGTTCCTAGTGAATGGAAAAAAAGCGCAGGTGACTACCGTTTATGAGAAAGGTAAAAGAACTGGCCCACATAATTACAGGCCAATATCGTTGACCTTAGTTTCCTGTAGAATTTAGGAGCACTTCTCAGATCGAATATAGTACATATACGTGAGACCGAAAACTTCTTTCTATGGATCGACACAGGTTAGGAAGCATCATTCGTGTCAAACTCAGCTTGCCCTTTTCTAACATGACATCTTGCGTGACACGGATGTAGGGCAACAGGGAGATTGTGTTTTTCTCGGTTTCAAAAAGGCATCTGACGCGGTACCACAGTGCAGACTGCTAACGAAGACTTCCTAAGTAACAGAACGCAGTACGTTGTTCTCGACGGCGAGTGTTCATCAGAGACGAGTGTATCGTCAGGCGTGCCCCAGGGGAGTGTGATAGGACCGCTATTATTTTCTATCTATATAAATGGTCTGATGGACAAAGTAGCTTGTAATTTGCGGCTGTTTGCTGATGATTCTGTGGTGTGTGGGAGGGTGTCGTCTTTAATTGACTGCAATAGCATACAGGATGACTTAGACCAAATCTGTAGTTGGTGCGAAGAATGACAGCTAGCTGTCAATGTAGAAAAATGCAAGGTGATGAGCATGAGTAGGAAAAACAATCCCATAATGTTCGAATACAGCATTAGTAGTGAACGTTTTGATGCAGTCGCGTCGTTAAAATATCTAGGCGTTACATTGCAGAGCGATATGGAATGGAACGAACATGTAAGGACTGTTGTGAGTAAGCCGACTTCGGTTTATTGGGAGAATTTTGGGAAGATGTACTTCATCTGTAAAGGACACCGTGTATAAAACGCTTGTACGACCACGTCTTGAGTATTGCGCAAGTATTTCGGACCCGCAGCGGATCATTTTAAGGATGACATAGAAGCAGTTCAGAGACGAGTAGTTAGGTTTGTTACTGTTAGGTTTGATCAATGCGCGAGTGCCACAGAAAATGCATCGGGAACTCTATTGGGGATTGCTAAAAAAGAAAAAGAGACGACGATCATTTTGTGAATTTCTGTTGGAATTTGTAGCTGAGTGTAGTTCGATCTTCCTGCCGCCTACTTACATTTCGCGTAGTGATCACAAACACAAGATAAGAGAGATTAGGGCTCGTTCGGAGACATACAGACATTCTTTTTTTCCTAGTTCTATTTGGGAGGGGAATAGGAAAGGAAAAGCCTAGTAATGGTACAGTGTAGCCTCGGCCACGCACCTTACGGTGGATTACGGAGTATGTGTGTAGATGTAGATGTATTGAGGCATAAGATTGTCATATGCATACGACTACTTTTTGTTTTTATATTACCATTCTTGTGTTATACTTCATGTACTGTCTTGTTCCATGACCATCGAGTCTTCCTCTTCAATTGAATCCTACGGAACAGAAAACAAAATGTTCAAATGTTTGTATAGCTTAAGGGACTTAACTATGGGGTCATCAGTCCCTAAACTTACAAACTACTTATGAACTAGTTAACACTAACGACGGCACAAATATCCATGCCCCAGGAGGGATTCGAACCCCCGACCGTAGTGGCCGTGCAGACCGCGACTGACGCGCCGCAGTCCCCTCGGCCACCGCGGCCGGCGAACAGAAAACCATATTATAATTACTATTATAGCAGGTCCCGTCAGTCCATCGATCCAGGTTACAGTTCCGCAACACAACTGCTTGGCTACGTCCGACATAATCACCGATATCTCTGATAAGTAATCCACAAGTCTTATAGGCAACTACTCTTTCTCGGTCGAACTCCGAAACGTTCTCGGAAGACGCCTGTTGTATTCTACGACGCAAACTTCGGTTGCTTGCGCCAAACAAGTTCTCGAATGAATAATTCCAGTACATCCAGACGATCATTTGTTCCCAGTTATATAGCGCTTACAGGTGATGTGCGCCTGCGTTTAACACTTAGCATTTGCATCGCTCGTCGCCGCAAACAAATGCTGTGCATTTCACGAGATTTGGATGCTTCCATCAGGGTGTCTCGTTTTGGGTGTCCAGCAGTGTATAACTGCGTCTTCAGAAGCTTTCATTAGCTACGGGTAATGGCGAAAATACAACTAATCTGCAGCAGTCGAGATCGATGCTGTTACATAATGTAGCTACATACTACTATTCGTGCTATTCGCTTAGGGCTCACCACAGTATTGTCTAATGTGTGTGCTGTCACTATGTTGTTACATAGTTTTTACATGCCTCACACCTTTAGAAGTATTACTCATGTATAAGAGTTCTTTGTTTATATAAATGCTCCCAGTTTTATTTGTAGCATTCAACGTGGAACTATGACCATCGGAATATCTTACATCACTCAAAATACAAATGTTTGTAAATCTATCGGACCAAACTGCGTGGTCATCAGTCCGTAGCTTACAAACTACTTAAACCTAGGTAAACTAACCTACGGACAACACACACACCCATGCCCCAGGGAGGACTCGAACCTCCACGGCGAGCAACAGCACGCTCCGCAGCGCGCAGCGAGACGCCTTAGACCGCTCGGCTACTCCACCGCCGCTCTTACAGCATTATTGTTATTACAGTCAACAAGAATGTGTAATGTCATTCGACAATGACACATTGCATGCTTCGATACAACCTAAATACACGTGGGATATGATTATTTCTCTGGGATTATAATATTTTGCAGTTTTACTGCTAATACGAATAGCTTCAGGTCCCTTTATGCACACACGAGTTACAATTATGTCACTGTGATCCGAGCGAGCGGCAAAATCACGATACTAAAGGTCAGAAAACTCCTCAACATAGACGAATAGTTTACCTTTATTCAGAGTCTGTACTTTGTTTAAACGTCACATTCCACTTGGAAACTAATTCCTGAAGGAGATCCACTTTCTTGTCTTCCTCAGTAATTTCATATTTACGCGTTCTTTCCATTCCATTAAAGGGAGAAATGTTGAAATGTTTGTATTCCTACGGGACCAGACTTTTAAGGTCATAAGTCCCTAGACTTACAAGCTACGTAGAACTGATGCTAAGGACAACAGATACATCTGTGTCAGAGGGAGGAAGCGAACTTCCAATGGGAGCGGCCGCGCCCCAGACCGGAGATACCCGCGAGGCTAAAAGGGAGTCACAGTGCGAGATAGAAACGTCACTAGTAACTTGGTATCTATAGTAACGTGTACCCCACACACTGTTTTATAATTTCTCGATGTTTAAGACTAGTCTACATATTAATTTTCGTAATTAGTTTATCAATGAAGATTACTGCAATGTGCCCTAACATCCGTATCTGGTCTTTCAACACATCCGGGGAGAATTTTTTTGATCTGTTTGATCTAAGAGATTCAACAGCCATTTAACCTGTCAAACTATTGATCTATTAGGGTTAGTCTTTCTATCAGGTTTCTAAGATACGACTATGTCGAGTACGAATGTCATTCAACACTTCTTCAGTTGCTATTCATCTGTATAAAACGATACTAGATTTACACAATGCCCATGTCTAGTTCATATTATATAATTTACAGACGTTTATGAAGGGTATTTTTAGTTCGTATATGAAACTACGAGATGCTATCCTTTTTCAGCAGATGTGTTCCGTTTTATGAAATACAATACCTCTTAAGTAGTCTGCAACAACAGATATCTACGAATCGTTTCGTTTTCTTAGATCGTAAAACTGATCACTGGCAATATGTGGCAAATGTTGATTTTTTCCTTATAGAAGTTTCATGTTAGTTTTTGGACTCCCTTCATGAAGCGCCGACATCTTGCACATTTGAGGGCAATTTCCTCAGTCTGCACCAATGGTTTTAGATCTAAATTGCACTTCATTATAGCACTATGCGTCTTTTGTGATTTTAATCACGCTGGGTAGCACCACCAGATGTCTTAGTATTCGTTTGCGTCTTCACTGAGTCTGTATCGTGTGTTTTTGTAGCCCTGTCAACTTTGCGTTTTTATATATTAATTTTTATACACAATAACATAGTTAAAAGTAATATTAATAAAACAAAGTAAAATAAAAAGGAAGTGCAATATTCGCAGCACATGTTACAGATCAGCCAGAACGCAAAAGTATACAAATTTAACTGCTAGTGCTACAGTGAACGGTGAAAATCATAAAAGCTATATATTGCTATAATGAAGTGCAAATTAGAGCGAAAAGCGTTGGTTCAGAAAGAGGAAACTGCCATGAAACTTCGCAATAGTTCTGGGCTTCATGATGTGAGGCAAAAAATTAATATGCGATTTCACTAAGGACGAGATCAACATTTTACAATTTTTACTACCGATCTGTTTTTAGATCTGATATAACAAAACTAATAATAGATTATGTGTCATTGCAGAGCACTGAAGATCTTTTATATTCCATTAACAGAAACGCGACTGGTGAAAACAGATATGAACTTATTGTAGTAACTTAGGCCAAAAATACCCTTCATATTTCAAAAGCATCAACGAAAATCATGGCTACACAAATGAAGTTAAAAAACTCCTTGAACGAAAACACGACTCAAAAAATCGTTACGTTTTTCCATCGAAGTTTCTGTACGACTGTGACTCTCGCAATATTTAATCGCTTCCACCTGCCCATTACAGTTCAACGTGTCAATAGTCCCGCAAGTTTACACCTCTGCCAGTAAATATTTTTATGTCATGCATAACAGCCAACGCAGCGAGTTTTCTTGCTGGCTGCCTGTTATCAGCCGGTGCGAATGACCCTGAGCTGAGCACGGCTGCCTTTGT
Organism: Locusta migratoria; assembly: GCA_026315105.1. Lineage (NCBI taxonomy): Eukaryota > Metazoa > Arthropoda > Insecta > Orthoptera > Acrididae > Locusta > Locusta migratoria. Next base: position 559,893,544 of record CM048755.1, on the reverse strand, counting down.
CAAAGATTTACGATCGCATTGCGAGACTGGCCATTTACGGGCTTTTGGCTCCGCGGATCATTTCTAAAGCGCGTTCATTGCTTGTTATAGTGTACGAGCGAAGGTCGGCCATTGTAAGAAGTTTGATTTCATTGTCGGCTTTCATGGTTTCCATAATTTTCATTCTTTCGGGTCACAGCCGTTAACGTTGGTAGCAGCAATACTGATGTGAACTGAATTTTATTTGCGTTTCAGAGAATCCGTTAAAGCAAATAATGGATTTATCAATGCTATTGCTGGAAATTGCACAAAATGGTGCAATGACTTGCAGAAAACATAGCACTGCCTTTTCGAGTACGGTACGTAGTGTAAAATTTTAGCGCCACTAAAAGCTTTATGAATGCTACAGAATGTTTTCTGGGAACTTTTCTTTACCTCGGCGAAGTCTGAAACTTGTTCGTTACAATATTTTATTTCTTCAACGTTCTTGTTGCCAGAATGACAGATAATATATTCTCATTTGTAATTAATGCTGCAGACAATAATCAGAGACACAGATAAATCCTTAATTTTGGACTACTAATTTTATTTGGAACAGTAAACCTCCGTCTCATTCGTCTCGATGAGAGCTTCGATACTAGCAGCAGAAATTCTAAAGTTCCAATCGGATAAACAAAGTGGATGTCGATATATTTGTGGTTAAAGCGGCTATATAAAGACGTTTAGTGAGATGGGTAATAGAGAATTACGATATCTTAGACTGTTCAGCAAATTCTTGAGTCGTAGGGCGTACCTTAATTATTTTGTAGAATCACACTGGTATAGAGGGAATTTCACAATTCCCAAGACACCATTAGAGGTGATGTTGAGGAGTTTTATTAAATAAAGTTTTCATAAGTAAATCATGTCTGGAAATAAACTATCAACAGCAGAAAATTCCGAACGACCTGAATTACCTTTCGCCTGATATGCATGCCTACCATATAACATACCTGTCTGTGCGCCCTCTAATCACTTCGCTATACACAGAAGAGACCACTCCTCTTATGGCAATTATTTCAGAGGTGAGGTAACATCGCGATATTGCAAATAAAAGGAAACAATTAAAGATACAATAGTCCATAATGCTTACAGGCTCAACGTCTCTACAATAAGTGACATTTCATTAATGTATGATGTAACCAACTGTATCAAATAAAAAAAAATCCGTAATCCGTCCACAAAATTAAACAGTGTTTTGAACAAGAGATTTTACGACAAATAAAAGGAAGTTTGCTCTTTTTTTTTCTGGCAGCTGCGAACGTCTTTACTATGGCGAGATGTTTTGTATAAAAAGTTTGATGAATTAATCAGTTAAAAAGAACACTTTCACAGCGCAAACGATGAATATATCAAGATTAACAGCATAGCACCAGTCATTTCCCAACACTCATGACTAAAAAAAAAATATTTGTTCACATCTTTGAATGCAGAATTACAAGAGAAAATATCTTGTTCTGGTTCTGGAATGGAAACCACCACCTACAGCCATTGCTTACCACGGAAAGCTTTCATGCCTTATACAGACTTGATAACGACTAAGATTGCCAGAGCTGACAGTACCAGTTTGCAGACCAGGACATGAAAATTAATGGGCAGTTTTTGGAGATCTTAAGCGGAAAACCTATCAACACTGAAACATCCGTGTTAACAAACCACGAAGGATGTTAAGTAACGATATTCTATGATTTTATGTTCTGTGACGTAGATACGAACCTGGAAGCTAATGGGATCGTTAACTAAGTAAAGTCAGATGGTAGCTATAGAACGTTTTCACCTTCAGAACTGCCGCCAGACACACCAGAAGGATGAGACGCTCCACTAACTTGAAACGCTCCGCTATTAAAGAGTAACTATTAATTTGCGGCTGCTTGCGGCCGCTGCTGTGGTTTATGGGAGGTTTCGTCATTTATTGACTCTAATAACGTGATGACTTAGACAAAATTTCTAGTTGGTGTGAAGAATGGCAGCTAGCTCTAAATGTATAAAAATGTAAGGTGATGCACATGAGTAAAAAAAACCAATATCATAATGTTCGTATACAGCATCAGTTGTGAGCATCTTCAAAAAATTCTCACAATTAACCGAAGTCGGCTCTCCGCCATACTCACAACAGTCTTTACATAGCCGTACCTTTCATATCGCTCTGGAATGTTACACCTAGATATTTGAACGACGTGACTGTATGAAGACACTCACAACTGATGCTGTATACGAACATTATGATATTGTTTTTTTTTTTTTACTCATGTGCATCACCTTACATTTTTATACATTTAGAGCTAGCTGCCATTCTTCACACCAACTAGAAATTTTGTCTAAGTCATCACGTTATTAGAGTCAATAAATGACGAAACCTCCCATAAACCACAGCAGCGGCCGCAAACAGCCGCAAATTAACAGTTACTCTTTAATAGCGGAGCGTTTCAAGTTAGTGGAGCGTCTCATCTTTCTGGTGTGTCTGGCGGCAGTTCCATGCGGCGTGTTTAGTACTGAGGTCGCCGTCTATGTAGACGTCTTCCCAAAGCCGTGATAGGTATTCAACGTCTTGGCAGTGGAGATCTTCCGCAGGTCGAATGTAGGTCGCAATGAACGTCAAATCTTGGTGATCCGTGTCCACCGTCACGCCAATCGCCTCAATGTTGACTAGTTAAGGCACTGGCTCCACGTGGTGCGCTAGCGAGCTTCGTATGCTAACTGCCCGCGCCAGTCGGTCTGTTCTATTGATGAACATATTTCGCAGTGTAAAGAATATAGGTTTGTGATGTGTTTCGGATAACAGCAGCACATCGACTGAGTGCTGGCTCATAAAGAGTTCCAGTTCACGTTATTTATTTCTGACCCCTGTTGCATTCCAGATAGCTATTGTCTGATTACGCGCTGGCCGTCTGCGACGATCCATTAGTCCATCAGTTGCGCTATTACCTCAAGGAGGGTGAACACCTTTGTGTCTTGTTTCATAGAGTCGTGTTGCTTTCTAAGTTTGATAATCCTAATGGTACATTCGTGGCTAGGTATTATCGAGGTATAATAAGGAATAGTGATGAAATCAGCGTTTGTTTACAAGTACCTTCCTGATCGTATTAAAAAGTTGTCGCAGTGAACACATTAAATAATAATTCTATATATGTTGAGTCCGATCCCCTTCAGTGCAGATGTACACCGTGCTCTAACTCATATGGGAATCGGCGTAACGCCGCGAGTAATAAAGATAATTAACTGGGGCCCTACATCAGTAGTGTGTGGACAAGCTAAGAATTTGTGTTTGACGTGCTATGGTAGTCTCTGCAACGATAGTGACCACTATGTCTGAATCGCGTAGTAAGTAAGAGACCCGTGTTCGAATCCTGGTCCGATACAAATATTCAACTTTGGCAATTGATATAATTCAGTCCCCACTGACCGCTAATGTCTTTAACTCCTTTGTGTCTTGACGTACAGGTCTTCATTCTCATTGGTAAGCTGAAACCATTTCGCAGGAACATCAAAATCACTGTAGCGATCTGCATCACGCACATTTTGCGACTTTCGCATATATTATGAGTGTCACAATCTGAGCACACGTTTGACTTTTAAAAATGATAGTGGAGAAAAGTAACGAAAATTTAAAAAGAATTTAAGAAACGTTTTCACATTTGCGAATATGAATCAGTATTTGTTGTACAATTTATTGGTGAAATTAGAAAATTTGTGCCAGGCAGGAATTCTAACCCGCGTTTCCCGCTTTTCACTAGCGTTCCCTTTAAACATTACACTATCCGTGCACGCCACCCGTACCGATTCAATCTTCCCTACGTCAACAACTGTCTACTAACTATGAGAGCTCGTGTATTCCCAAGGACAGAGTTCATTACAAATGTCGTAGTTTGCTTGCCTTGAATACCAATTGCAGTGTCGGGTGTTTAACAATGTAACTAATATACGTGTATTAACTGACTGTTCTGGCGGTTCTTGGTAGAATATTTGATTGGTTTTTAATGAAACAAAAGAGAAATGTTCTGAAATATTTATTATTTTACGATGCCGCTCGGTTAGCCTTGTGGTCTAACGCACGGGGAGGAGTACAGGCCCCGATTCTAATCGGTCCGGCGGATTAACGAGGGGGTCGGAGTGCCGGCCAGTCTAGGTGTGGTTTTTGGGCGATTTTCCACATCCCCCTAGGTGAATACTGGGCTGGTACCCAAGACCCGCCTCAGTTACACGATTCGCAATCATTTCGTAACACTTAACACTTGCACACGTATAACCCTAAACGCAGACATTTGGGGTACACATTCCCTCCCGGCAAGAATGAGTACCGTCAGGAAGGGCATCCCGCCACCCAGTAAATATTAACGCACGCCAAATCCGGCTTTAACAAAGAGCCGCCTGCATGTGCGGTAACATGGCCAAAGATAAAGAAAGAAAGACTTATTATTTTACTAACCGGTTTCCGTCTGTTACGCCATCATCAAGTGCTGTCTACAGTGATATAAACATAGGACTATAGCTGTAAAACTTTAAGGTTCCAAATATTAAGCTGTTTTATGTAGAGTATTTCAGTTCATTTTTAAAGTTGATAAGTGTTAAAGGTTTAGAATTAACTGAGAGGAATTATTCAACCGAAGTTGCCGCATAAAACTACTGAAAATAGATAAAATATGCGACACGTTGAAAATAACAAATTACAACATTGCTCCTAAGAAAACAAATATAAATTGAAGAAATAAGCCTTCTTGACAGGTTCCATCAATACTGACAAGCAAATGATCGTATGTTTAAAAGGTCAAATAGTGGAAACATACGTATACTAGTGAAGCCAGCAATGCTTCGCAATTGCTAAATATGGATGATAACTATCTTACATTCCATATCCTAATCTCTCTGGCCAACATCCCTGCAATCTCTATGCCTATTTCTTATTTTCCTCTTCGTCTTCTAATGCCTCTCTCAGTATTAGCTAGCAGAAAAGCCGGAGTCGCTCAGGTATGTATTTACTCCAGCACTCTGTCAGTCCATGCGCTCCCCATCGTCCTCTGCCTCCTGCGCCTCCTCGTCCGCTCCTCCTCCTCCTGAGCCACCCTCCCCTCCCCCACCTCCTCTTCTTGCTCCCTCATCATCCTGTATCTACCCATACATCCAGCTGTCTCTATCATTACCTATCCTCTCTCAGCCATTCTCCCCATGTTCCCTTCTAAAGTAAGGTACGCTCAGCCATACACAGTACAAAAGCTTATGTAGACGGTGATCTGCCTTTTGTTTTGATTGTTAAGTCTGCAAAATTCCATCAACATCAGGATCACGCTGTAGATTACTGTAGAAGTCTGTGGCAAAGTACCCTCCGCCATGCACCGTGCGAGTTATTAAGTAGAGAGTGCCGTACCTCTTGTTTTGAAACTCCAGTGTGAAAATGTTGTGGAACTCGGATGAATGCTACTGCTGAGTATAAAATACAGATGTAAATCCGAAGTGGCGATGTCCCCTTACAAAATTACAAATTTCGAATTTTCGGTTACTCTCTTGGGTTTTCCCTATTTTTTTAAGCCACCATTTTATTAAAGCGAAAAAAAGTATTACGCAAATCTGTGAGCCATTTCTGAATTTTAATGGCTAACGCAAAGCAGTTGCCATTTCAAAGTCCAAAGTTTGTGTTATTAAGGGACCAAAAGAGCTCAGTTCATCGGTCTCTTGACTTACACATTACTAAAACTAACTTATGCTAAGGATAACACACACACACACACACAGTATCCGAGGGAGGATTCGAACATCAGGCAGGAGGAGCCGCGCAATCAGTAATAAGGCTCCCATGACATATAAAAACGAGGTAGTCATCTCAAATGTAAAATGCAATACATCCTATTAGTAAGAGTATTATTATGCCAGATCGATTGGTGCCATTTGAAACTTGTGATTTCCACCGGGAGCGGGTTATTCAGACCGGAAGTCAATTATTTTAAAATGGAATTGCATACTTTTGCTTACTGATTTCGATTCTATGCCGAAAATGGAGAAGATTTTTTTTTTTTCTGAATAGTCATTCTGCACTCCAAATTGTCATCTGTAGTGTAATGGCCCATCTGGAAACTGGCAAGGATATATTACTTGATATTATTAGATACTAAAGCCAAATATGTTACGTACATTTAATAATGTAATACGTTATTAAGCTGCTTACAGTGTGTCTAATAGCACTTTGATACGCAAGACAGTCGACCTGCAGTGATATGGGCCCATGCAGATTCTACATAGTGTACTGACACAATAAACATTTTCTCGCGCTTTTAAGCTGGACTGAATCATATCAATTCGAATGCCATTTGTTAAGCACGTTCTTACAGCAGGAACAGTCTCGTTCACGTCCCTGCTACTACTGGGCTTCATCTTTCTTGTGACTTCTAAAGAAACACCTATGTTTTGAAAGGGATTTGTAAGCGTAGAATGACGATTTAGAACTTTTTTTTAACAAACACTCTCCTTTTTTGGCATAGAATATAAATCAATAAGAAAAATTCCATTCCATCTTAAAAAACCGACTTACGATCTGAATAGCCCACTTCCGGAGGTAATCGGAAGTTGAATGTGCTACCATTGGATCCAGAGTAGTATACTTACTGCAGAACGTACTGCATTTTATATTTCATAAGTCTCGTAAGAGTAGGCGCGTGAAGAAAGTAAGTTCCGTTTCAATTTATCTCCGCAGCAGCGCTGCGATTGCAGTTCTGCACATGCGCTTGTAGACGATGTGTATCAAGGAGAAGAACGTGCGCCATTTGCAGATCGCTATCAGTTACGTACGCTTTGTTGTGCTTGTTTGAAATGTCGGCGTTGATTGAAAATCCCGCCGCCTGTGAAATCAGATCGATGATTCGGTTTCTGCATGCGAGGAAAGTGAAACCAAGGGAAATTTATTGGCAAATTTGCGATGTTTACGGGCCAAATGTGATGAGTGATTCGATGCTGAGAAGATGGGTCCGACAGTTCAGTGGCGGTCGTAGTGATGTGCACGATGAAGAACGAAGTGGGCGTCCACTTAGGTCACAGAAGAACCTCGCTCCTAGCGACTTTCATATGTTCTTACATCTCAAGTCTTTCCTTGGCGGTCATCACTTCACCAATGACGAAGAGCTGAAAGAAACTGTTTCCAACTGGCTGAAGACACAGGCGGCAGATTTCTATGAAGAAGGTATACAAAACCTGGTGCCACGCTATGACAAATGCCTGCAAAAATTCGGCTGTTATGTGGAAAAGTAGTTTAAGAGTTGTAGAATTTTGTGCAATAAAAATTTCTTCTGTATATGTGTACAATTTCATTTTATTACCAAACGGAACTTACTTTCTGGACGCGCCTCGTATTATCTGGTTCCCGGGGCTTTTATGGCGCAGGTGAAATAATTGTGCAAGTAACTTTTGAAATTTGAACGTGTTAGCTTGTTTAATTACGAAGTACTATCGCAATCACATGAACGTTATGGCAGCGCATGAAATAGGAACAAAAGAACAAATATATATGAGGTTTCAAATCTTCCATTAGCCCATCTCCTTTCTCTTCTCTCTGTTCAGCTATTCCTCCCCCCCCCCTCACCTGTCCCTTTCTCTGTCCATTTCCTCCTCCCCCTCCCGCTGTTCATCTCTTTTCACCTCTCTGTCACTTCCTCCCCTCTCTCATTCTCCTCCTCTGCCCTCTCTCTGTCCGTCTCCTCCCTCCCCTTTCTGCCGTCTCTTTCCACACCTACTCCTCTCACTCATATATTTGAAAACATACAGATATGCATTAAGTTCCATGGTGACTAGTCAAACGGTGTCAAAGTCACAAGGTACCCTCCATCATGCTAAATTCACTGGCTTGCAGATTACCAAAATCTTCTTCATTAAAGCTACATTTATATGCTGACTTTCATGGTGACCAGTCGAACAATTTGGATGTTTGTTGTGACGTACCCTCCGCCATGCACCTACGGAGGCTTACGAAAGGTAGCTCTGTATTACTTCGGGGTATAAGCTACCTTCATTCCATATTTCATTCAATTCCGTTCAGTTGTTTCAGCGTGAAGTATAGCGTGAAGAGAAACGCTTATCCACCATACGATACCCTCCGCCACGCATCGTACACCGTACAGTGGTTTACCAGAGGTATAAGGGTATAAGCTACTTCCATTCCAAATTTCATTCAAATCTGTCCATCCCTTTCAGCATGAAGGAGTAACAAATATATTAACCCATTGTAAGGCACCCTCCGTCACGCACCATGCGGTGACTTGCTAAAGGTAGTCCGTATTAATCAGGGTATAAGGTACCTCTCTTCCAAATTTCATTCATATGCGTCCAGCCATTTCCGTGTGAAGGAACGAATTAACCAATTGTAAAGCACCCTCTGCCATGCACCATAGAAGTCAAATTTAGTATTCCTGTAACCTTCGCGCGAGCGCAAGCAATGAATTGACAAAGTTTAATCGCAGACGGATGTAAGTATAGCCGCGCATAAACTACGAATAAAAAGACAAAGAATATAAAGTTAGAATAAAATGAAGTACACGACAAATTTGTAAAACACGGTTATGCCTTGTTTTAATCTGGAAAAAATGTATAACATGAAATACAGCGTAACATAAAGATAACATCGTAAATCGAGTATAATTATGATTTCATGTAGATCAGTGACCTGGTGCAAGTCTTTCAATTGGACGCCTCACCCGTCCCTAACGTATCCCAGTTATCCAACTGAAAAAAGGTGATCTACAGTTTGGAATATGAACAACGTGTCAAGTCTGGCGACTCATCACATCGGTTAGACGTGAAGGGTAGGTTAAAACATAAAGGGTAGAATGCTGTGAGCCTAACTATTTTCGAACCAGTGTGATTTCGGCATGCAACCGATGACTTTGCCGCTAGCCCAGACTTCTAGTTGAAGAACAGAATAATAATGTTTTGTTACTTCTGGAAACTTGATAAAACATTTAGTTTGTAATAAAAATAATATTCAGGATTTAATCGAAATAAAAACCATCCTGTCATTTAAGGTGGATCAAGTCACAGAAACTGCAAACATTCTTATTAAGATCGTTCTTGTAGTTTCGGAGTTCATCGGGGACAAACGTCGTGAAAGGGTGTATATATATATATATTCTGTTTATATTCATGAAGAGCGCAACATATATATTCTGTTTATATTCATAAAGAGCGCAACATATATATATATATATATATATACATATATATATAATTCTGTTTATATTCATAAATTTGTTAATTCTGTTTATATCCATAAAGAGCGCAACATCTTACCGGAGATAAAACAACAAAGAAACGGCATAAAGATATAGGGAGCGGAAAACTACTTCACTGCAAGATCGTTACAATTGCGATATGGCAAAAGCGCGATTCCAGGTACTGCGCTGGAGACAAAGCATATACTCCTACCAGTATCGCTGTCACGTGACAGCCTCGGCCAATCGGAGATTTATTTCTTTTCAACGACCACGGTCTACTACTTAAGGGCGGGTTTTCAGCTGAGGCTCTGCAGTCTGAAGTCAACACAGATCGTGTCGGGACGCGTGTGTTGGCTTCTACCTAAAACCGGGAGTTTGAGACGTCTTGACGTTTCAATTACACCTTCGGCGTACATCTTGGCCATCGCATCTTCCGCGCGAAGGTAAGACCAAGCACGATATGATGAACAGTTAGTAATTTGTTACTGTGAGTTTCAGCGGTTTCACAATTTCTCGAAATTTTCTAGGAACGTTAAAGGAGTAGTTTTTTTGGTCAGCAAATAAGTTTTCATTTTCAGAAAGACAGACTTTTCTAGTATGTGATGTACAACTTTTCATGTATCTAAGTTGTGCTGCAGGATAGAAGGAATGATGGTTAGTGTGGCTACTGATATATAATTGCAAAGTTCATTTATAATTCCGTTCTTTCTACCTTAACGTAGTGACAGTGATGAAACCCCAAGTCGTGATTCTATGTTTTCTATAAAGTATTTTTCATTTTAGAAAGCTACCCGGTCTTCAGTTACCATGAAAAATTATTGCACATGAACTGTTCTGATTTATGCTTTAGAAAGGTACTCAGTTTTTCGCCGTTTGATGATTTAGATGTGATAAGCCAACGGTATTTTAAGATGGGCACGTTGTTATACTTGGTATATTATGAACAAGTAGATCTGCATGCATCCCTAAGATAAATACGTTTTCTACCCGTTGAACATGTTTCCATCTCGAGTATGAGTGCGCCAACTAAACTAAATTCCGAATTTGTAATATTCTCTAGAAAAGACGCTCCAACATTTAAATAAATATTCGATGTTAACAAATTGCTTCATAAACTCTTTTCTTCTCATTGCCAATCAACACTTGGTATAATCTGTACTGAGATTATCGTAAGTTATTTTACTGCCTAAGTAATAAAACTGGACTACCTCCTTTATTGTCATGTTTCCTAATTTAATTCCCTTATCATCGCCTAATTTGATACGACCACATTCCATTACACATATTTTGCGCATGTTAATATTCGTCTTAAACTCTCCTTTCAAGGCACTGTCCGTTCCGTTTAATTGCTATTCCAGGACTTTTGCTGTCCCTGACAGACGGCAGTATCATCTCAAACCGCATAGTCTTCAGTTCTTTTACAGTAAACATAAATGCTAGTATTTCAATTTTTGCTTTGACTTTTTAAACTACTCTAGAACCAGTGTAGTCCTCAATGTGATATCTATCATAACAAAATTATTTATCGATAAGGTAGAACTTGCCACGTGTATGCCGTTCTGTCAGACCTTTGGCGTCTACTTTTACGGACACGTAGAGATTTATATTCGCCGATCGTAGGAGTGCCCTACTCTCATCAGAAAGAAAATGTTAAATTAGAAATATAAGCGATGTAATTAAAATACACGCTCCGATCCCTAATCAATTGTCGGCCGATTGTTTGAGAAAATGTTAAGATAGCATGGTTTGCAGCACAATTATCACCAATTATCACCAAATAGCGAGGTATTTAGCAACGTTTCCAGACTGATTTATCACTGAAATTCACCCGAAAGAAATATGACTGTGGATTGTGTACCTTCGTATGTAGCTCATGGTGTTTTGAATTTTTATGTTTAGAATATTTTTATGATAAGTATCACTCTCAAGCAAGCAATAGTTCTCGTGTAGATTGGAAATCCAAAGCAAAACGTTTGATACTAGCATTTATGTTTATTGTTACTATCAATCTATGAGATCAAATAAAATTGATAATACTTATTTTTGTTGTAGGACGTTCTATTGCATTTATCGACAAAAATGAGGAATACATAAAAATTATTCACAGAATCGGATTTTAAACCCCGACAGCAAATTTTGGAGTTTGTCATTTGATCCGTACCTCTGCAGACGTTCTAAATACGCCACTACCTGTTTAGCTGGATAAAATAGCGTTTAAGCTGTCCTAAGCTTTATTCCTTTTGTTCCTCGAAAGTATTGAGTATTAACACTTCAGACAAAACACGTTCCTCTTCATTTTCACATTTGTTTCACTCTGAGAATTTTCGGCTCTGTCAGTGAGCTACATACGGCGCCTAAACATCGTAAGAACATTTACTTCATGGATTCATTATCCTTTGTCGTCAGATATGTATCTGTCAATGTTATTGTTGATTTCGTCTTGATTCCAATGACTGCCCGTCATGCTTCTCAATTCTGTGCAAGCCTCTTCATATCCAAATAACTCCTACAACATCCATTGCTGTTTCAGGACGTATCCTATCAGATGATCTGTTCCTTTAGTCAAGTTATGCCACAAATTTCTCCCACTCTCTGTTCAACGACTCCTCATTGTTACGCTATCTGTCCATCTAATTTTCAGCAGCCTTCTGTAGCACCAATATCAAAAGATTTTATGGTATTCCTTTCTAAAATATTTATCGGCAACATTTAATTTCCATAGCAGGCTACAGTCCAGACAAATATCCTCAGAAAAAAAAACTGTGTAACAGTTAAATCTATATCAAACAATAATTCATTTCCAGAGACATATATCATCGCAATAAATCAAAGATATTTAGTAAAAGTGCGAGGCATAGAATTAATATTTGTTGCTCGGCTTGGATTCGAACCCGGGAACCCCTGCTTATTAGGGAGTCGTTTATCTACTTTTTATTTATTTATTCACTGAGACACCGCTGCCTTATGGATAATGCTGATGCATGGAATATCCGAAAACACGTCTCCCTCCACAGTACAAACTGCAATTCTGCCTTGAAATTCCCCTTAATGTTTGATATTAATATCATCTAAGCCTGAGGTACAAGGCAGCATTGTCCCAGTTCAATGCTGCGCTGCTGTTCCGCTTTTGGTATGTGTTACATAGGGGAAAGTCGAGGCAGAACTGAAGTTTGTGTTGTGGAGGGAGACGTGCTTTAGGATATGCTGTGCATTGGCGTTCTCCATAGGGCTAAGGTGACTGAGTGAATAAAACTACTGCCTAGTAAGCAGGACTTTCCGGGTTCGAATCCTGGCCGTGGGACAAACTTTGTTTCACTATCTCATCTTCTATTCATATTCAAGTTTATATTCGATTTTAGCAAATTTACCTTGTTCAGAGATGTTTCTCTTACACGACGACCCTACATTTTTGTAACCTGTCTACTTCCCACATCATTATTCATTTTACTGCGCGAATAACAACAGGATCAACTACTTTTTGAGTCTCATTTTCGAATGAGCCTGATTTAATTCGACTGTATTCCATTGGACTTGTTTTGCTTTTGTTAATGTCCGTCTTACATTCTGCTTTTCAACACACAGTCCACTTCGTACAACTGATCATCTAAGTCTGCTCTTCCATGTCTGTCTTTCCGACAGTATTAGACTCATTCACAAGTTTTCTCTTGGTATTCTTCAGAGCCTGCGCGACATGCAGACTGTATAACATCGGTGATAGGCAAAAAACTGTACCGCTTTCTTCACAACTGCTGCTTCTGTTTCATATCCCGCGACTCTTATAACTTCTAACTGGTTTCTTTGCGAGCTACAAATAATGCTTATCTCCCTGTATTTGACCCCAATGACCTTCGGTATTTAAAAGCGTGTCTTCCAGAGAACATTGTCCAAAACATTCTGTAAGGTTATAGACACACGTTTGCTTTGTTTTAACCGATCTTCTGTGTTATGTCGTAGGGTTAGTATAGCTCCACCTGATCCTATGTTCCCAGAACCTGAACTGATGATAAAGGAAGGAAGAAGGAAGATCAGAGTTTAACGCCCCGTCGACAGCGTGGTCATTAGAGACATAGATCAAACTCGGATTGTTTGGTTAAGGATGGGGAAGGAAATTGGCCATATCCTTCCAAAGGAACCATTCAGAAATTGGCCTAGATTCATTTAGGGAAATCACGTAAAATCCATATCTGAATAGGCGAATGTAGATTCGAGCCACCGTCATCCGGTATGCAAATTCAGTGCGCCACCTCACTAGGTGAGATGGATCTTCCCTAAGCCCCACTTTAACCAGATTTTTCCACTAATTATTCTTATGATTATTTCGTATCATTACTAATAAAATTTTAATAATAGGAATTATATAATTTCAACACTGTATATTCTTAATTCGTATTAGTTACACTATAAGCTTATTTCGACTTAAAAGACATCTTCAGGTATTATGCCTGCAATACATAAGTTTTCACAATATTTAGTACTATGCTGCCTACTTGTTTTATACAGAGGTAAAAGAAATGCTACATACCACTTTCTGTTATGCTGTACATTTCAATATTACTGTGACGAGATATATTTTATTAATATTATTTTCTTCTTTTATCACGTAACTTATAATATTGTGCTGTCATGCAAGATATTTATCAAGTTAGGGATTTTGACATTTATTTGACAGCTCTACAGAGATGTAATATGTTTACATTATTTGCACAGAGAAAATATACCTATGAGCGTTAAGAGATAGATTATATATATATTCTCTGTGCAAATAATGTAAACATATTACATCTCTGTAGAGCTGTCAAATAAATGTCAAAATCCCTAACTTGATAAAGATCTTGCATGACAGCACAATATTATATGTTACGTGATATATATATATATATATATATATATATATATATATATATATATATATATATATATATATGAAGAAAAAATAATAATAAAATATATCACGTCACAATAATATTGAAATGTACAGCATAACAGAATGTGGTATGTAGCATTTCTTTTACCTCTGCATAAAACAAGTAGGCAGAATAGTAATAAATATTATGAAAACGTATGTATTGCAGGCATAACACCTGATGATGACTTTTAAGTCGAAATAAGCTTATAGTGTAACTAATACGAATTAAGAATATACAGTGTTGATATTATATAATTCTTATTATTAAAATGGCGATGTACGACATCACTAACACTGTGGGCCCTGCAGATATCAAACTGATAAAATTGATAGTGTATTTATAAGAGGTATATTTAAGGATACTATTTTAATTTTTATTTTGTAGCAATAATTTTTGTATAACATTGTAACTGTCATACTGTTTTGCTGATCAATTTTTTTTTCGAGTTGTCTACTCTGCAACTCTACCAAACTGCGGTTTTTTCTTTTTTTCTTTTTTTTTCCTTTCTTTTTTCTCAAACTGATCTTTATGTAAGCAATGTCAATGAGTTCTTTTTCATATAAAGCATGTCTGTGCTCCCGTAGTAATTTTGAGCACACTTTCTCACTTTTGTATTGAAAATTCATGTTACAGTGCACTTAAAGTTATAACTGTGAATACGCACTAACTGTGAACTTTCTCTTGCAGCCTAGGTGTAAACTGAAACGCACGCGTGAGGCGACACGATACTGCAGCGCTTTACACGCGTGCTGTGCCGGTCGTCGCGAATTGAGACGCGTGTCAACAACACCATCAAAAGAGATGGCCACGGCGCTCTCGTGTAACGTCACGCAGAGTAGGTTGGGATTGCGAAGCCGAGTGGCTAGCCGCTAGTAAGGTCTATATAGGAGAGGTCTGGACACTAATATTCCTTACGAAGCCGCCAAATTGTGTCTCGAACGGATGGAATATTTGAAAACATTGCAGATTTGGATTCTCCGTGAAGAATGTAACTTTTGTTTGAAACACTTTTTTTTCGTTTCAAGATAGCGCTGTAACCGGCAAAAATAAAAATGACTTGAAAATTGGTGAAGAATGGTAGTATGTCAAACAAATAGACATCGTTCTCTTTGTCTAAATTTAACGCTTCCAGCTTCAGCAGACAGTTGGACAATACTGCGAAAAGTCGTTGCAGAAGTAAGTTTCTACCAGGGAACAGATTAGCATACCATTTGACGAGTTTGTTCAACATGTATATGAGCCTCACGGTACAAGGAGATGATACTCTCCTCACAAGAGTTAACATCGTGCAACAGTTGCCTAGAGATGTGTACTTCTTTCTCTTTATTGTTATTTCAACGCCGGGACTGGGCAGGCTGGTAACAGCACTTCAGCCATATGGATATATATTAATTTCAAACATGTCGTGAAACATACATGTTGTTGCTCTGGTCTTCAGTCTGCCTTCGTAGTTGAGTGGCAGTGTCTCTGAGCGCCGATCCCAGGGGCTCGGGTTCGGTTCCCGGCAGGGACGGGTGTTGAGTGTTGTCCTAATCATCATCATCTTATCATCGTCGGCAATCAAGTTGCCCAAGCGGCGTCAACTAAAACGATTTGCACTACTGCGGCCGAGCAATCCCGCATCGGACCTCCCAGTCAACAATGCAATTTGATCATTTCATTTTCTTTCTGGTCTTCAGTCCAAAGACTGGTTTGATGCAGCTCTCGACCCTTCTCTAACCTGAGCAAGCCTCTGCATCTCCTCATCAGAATGTTAATCACATCTTTTTGAATCTGTTTACTGTATTCATCTCTTAGTCTCCCTCTGCGATTTAAAAAAAAAAAAAATAATAATAAAATAAAATTAAAATAAAAATAAAAATGTTCAAACGTTTGTAAAGTTTATGGGACTTAATTGCGGGGTCATCAGTCCCTAAACTTGCAAACTACTTATGAACTAGCTTATACTAAAGACGGCACAAACACCCATGCCCGAGTGGGGATTCGAACCCCCGACTGGGAACTGCCTCGCGCATCATAGCATAGTGCCTTAATGTGCTCGGCAAGTAGAAAAAGCAAAATGGTGTAGGCAAATGAGATTTTCGGGCGAGGGATGTAGTACGTGAGTGATTTACGAACGCCAAATGTACGCTGTGTTCCATCCAGGCTATAGTCACTCGTCCGAACGCCAAATGTACGCTATGTTCGTTCCAGGCTAGGCAAGGAAAATAAACTTTGAACAAACTACCAAGGCAAAACAGGTGATAATATTTTAACGGAAAAATATAATGAAAATGTGGAAGAGGTTTTAAAATGGTAGTTTAAAGAGGTATAAGTTCAAAAAAGAGTATGTTTGTCAAAGCTAAACTCAAATATCATATTTTGTTTGTTAAAATACGGTCAGAAAGAATATTACGTGTTGGGTGCATAGATATTATCACAATAGTAGAGTCGTAATTGTATCACAATAAGTTTTTATTATTTGAATTACTATTTTTGTCCGAAATGTTTGCAAAAAAATTATAAAACTGCAAATCTTAAGTGGGCCGTAAAACACGTCAGTGCGATTTTCTTGCATTGTAATGACGGGGTATCTCGCTGGGGTGCGTTAGAAGTGATTGCGGTAATTACGTTGCACATACGTAGCTGTACTGTAAACAAAATAAAAGTGTTCTTTTAGACAAGGTACGCCAGACACACCTTTTCTCCCCGATTCTGTTCAGTACCTTCTCATTATTTACGCGAGGTACCAACGAAAACTTAAACATTCTTCTGCAGTACCATATTTCAAAAGGCTCTATCCTCTTCCTGTCTGAACGATTTGTCGTCCATGTTTCACTCCCGTACAAGGCTTCACTCCCGACAAATGCCCCCAGAAAAGTCTTCCTTACACTTAAAATAACATTCGATGTTAACAAATCCCTCTTTTTCAAAACCGCTTTTCTTCCCATAGCTATTCTACAGTTCATATCCTCTGTACAAAGTTCATCTACCGCCTTTACCATGAGTCTTGTTTTGCTCTTATTAATGTTCATCTTATAAGCTCCTTTCAATACACTGTCCATTCAGTTCATTTGCTCTTCCAGGTCCTTTACTATCTTTGACAGAATTGCAATATCATCAACAAAACACAATGTTTTCATTTCTTCACCATGAAATTTAATTCCTTTCCAAATTTCTCCTTCCTTTCCTTCACAGTTTGCTCAGTTTACAAATTGAATAACATTGTACCGTGTCTTACTCCCTTCTCAATCAGTGCTTCCCTTTCATGCCCATCGACTCTAATAACTGCCGTCTGGTTTTTGTACAAGTTGTAAATAACCTTCAGTTCCAAATATTTTACTCCCGCTGACTTCAGAAATTGAAACCGTGTATCCAATCAAAATTGTCAAAAGCTTTATATAAATCTACAGAAGCATGAAAAATGGGTTTGTCTTTCCTTAATCTTCTAAGATACGTTGTGAGTATTGCCTCCCGTGTTCCTACATTTTTCATCAATCCAAAATCATCTTGCCCAAAGTCAGCTTCTACCAGATTTTCTATTAATCTGTAAATAATTCATGTTAAAATTTTGCAAACATGACTTATTAAACTAATGTTTCTGTAAATTTCGCCAGTCCCATACATCTTACACAACAGGTGAAATAGTTTGCTCATAGCTGGCTCTCACAGAGACTTCAGTAGCTCTGAGGGAATGTCGTCTACTCCAGGCGCATTGTTCCGGATTACGTCTTTCAGTGCTCTGTCAAATTTTTCTCTTCGTATAGCATCTCCTATTTGATCTTCATTTACTTCCTTTTCCCTTTCGGCAATATTGTCTCGAAGTTCATTTCATTTG
Organism: Locusta migratoria; assembly: GCA_026315105.1. Classification (NCBI taxonomy): domain Eukaryota; kingdom Metazoa; phylum Arthropoda; class Insecta; order Orthoptera; family Acrididae; genus Locusta; species Locusta migratoria. Next base: position 559,875,614 of record CM048755.1, on the reverse strand, counting down.
TAAAGCTTCTCTATGTACTGTATCCACTTTTCAGCTTTCCCTTCTTTGCTAAGAACTTGTTTTCCAACTGAGTTCTCGATATTCAAACATCAAATGTCTCTTTTAGTTTACTGTAGGAGGTATCTCTTTTTCCCCGAGTTTCACATACTTCTACAGACTTGCATCTGCCCTCTAGCCACTGCTGCTTACAATTTTGCACTTCCTGTCAATCTCATTCCTTAGTCGTCTCTACTCCACTTTATTTGCTTTATTTACTGCAGTTTCATATTTTCTCCTTTCAAGAATTATATTCAGTATTACATGTGATACCCAAGGACTTGCTTCTACGGTGCAGCTATCTGTATCGTTGAGGCACGCAAGCCACCCCGCCTCAGCAAATTAGGTAGTTAATAGGGGTGGTATCTCACCTATAGAAAAGATATCTCACCTATCTTTTCTAATTTATTTCAATTAAAAATCTCCGCTTTGTAGCCCTAGATTTGTCTGACACGGATCCAGTATCTCGAAATTTCTTCCATTTACATGACTTCATGTCGAATAATTGAAAACGCACACACTCCAGGAAACTTTCACGTGAGTGTAAGCCGATATTCCATATCAGATTCTGTTTTCGGGTAGTTCAGTACAAGAAACATTCGTAGAGTCTTCGTCTGTACAATGCCGAATGGAAACTTGACAAGAAAAGTCAAAAGAAATGCTACACAGATACTTTTGGGGAAAACAGAATTTTGTTAATAAAAAGGTGACTGTCTTGTTACAATGGTGGTTGTACCTTTTGTAATATCATATACGTTGCAACGCTTATGGTCACTTTCTCTGTAACCTGCATACTCCATTGTGATTTTACATTCACAGCATCAAGCAGCTAACACCCTGTAGTGACGGAAGTTATACGAATACAGGCTGCTAAAGCCGAATTACAGACCCAAACTGGTCGCCATCACAAAGTACCATGGTAGCGTGACCAGACCTCTCTCATATAGACCTTTGCTGCCAGAGCCTGGTGGATTGTGCCCTAGCAGCCAGCCACTCAGCTACGCAGTCGCAACCTACTCTGTGTAACTTCCAGGAGAGCTGCGCGGCCTTCTCTTTCAGTGGCGTTGGTGTGGCGCGTATGCCGCGTTTACCATCCAGTCCGAGTGACGCAGAGACGGCGTTCCGGTGAGTATCAAATACTTTTCAACCCGTATTAAGAAAACTATTTGTCGCGAGGGAAAGGCCGCGTGGTCTAAGTCCGGATGCTACGGATTGCGCGGTCGCTCCCCGTCGGTGGTTCGAGTCTTCCCTCGGACAAGGGTGTGTGTGTTGTCCTTAGTATTAGTTATAGCAGTTCGTCATCAAGCGACCGATGACCTGAGCAGTTTGAACATTTGATTTCAAAAAACAATTTGACGAAAAAAATATACATGTTACACGTTGATATTTTCGCTGGATAGAGGTGTTAATTTATTTTCGCTATTAGTCACAGAATTATGTAAGGTATTATACACATTTTAAACACTGTGCAGTGGTAAAAACAAAATGCATGGAATTTTGACTAAACCTGATTTTAGGCGATAGGGGTTGCTGTGTATGAAATGTAGACAACATTCCAAACTTTCATTGAAAACGGATAGCGGAACTACATGTCAAATTCGTTCCCGAAATTTGGTTGTCATATCTGCAGGACAGTACAGCCCAGTTGTTGCTGCACAACGGAAGTCATATGGTCTTAACGATCGTCATATTTCATACTTATTCTGAGGACAAAGTGTTGCTTTATTTATTAGAAAATAATAAAAAATACTGAATCACAAAATAAATATATTACCCTCAGAGGAAAATCTGTGGACAATTTCGAAGTACTACAAAGATAAGTAATGACAATTTAAGATATTTCTTCAGAATGTCTAGAAGAAGAATATGCGATTAAGATATTGACACAAATTGATGTAATGCACAAGATATGATTGCAACTGAACAAAAACTGGGAGTATTTTTGAGGTAGTTGATGAACGACTTCTTTGTATGAAATAAAGGGAATCCTTATTTCACAGCATTTGTTACTGCAATGTGACCTAGGTTTCGAGTCACAATTCTATTTCCAGCAAATAACTGATTCCATATTTGAGAACGAAGTAAAGATAAAAGGGGCAACTTCCTAACCTATCAAATGCTGACTTAAGCTGTAAAAGTTAATGGTTTTAGGTTCTGACGAAATTACGTAAGGATTTAAAAAATTCTTTAGCAGTAATTACGATGTAGTTTTGTCTTCAATATGAAAACTGGTCTGATGCAGTTTTCCACGCTACCCGGATCTGTGCAATAACTATAACGATTTCGACAAGATTATCTGTAGACTTATCAGTTCCGTAGAAAAAAGACTCGTTTTCTATATTTATCTGTTGATGATGTCGTGTGGCACCTTTGACCGTTAGACCCCACTTGGGGTCGTGTTCGGCCTGTCTTGTACAAGTCTTGAGGTGACGCCACTTGAGCGACTTCGCGACGATGATGATGAAATGATGAGGAGGGCAGCACACCACCCAGTCCCCTAGTGGAGAAAATCTCCGACCGAACAGGTAATCGAACCCGGTCTCCCTGCATAGCAATCTAGCACGCGGTCCACTGGACTACGGAGGCGGGCATGTATCTGTAATTTTATACAGGCTGTTTCACTTTAAATTTAAACTATTCTACGTTGTTTCATGATCGCATGATGTTGGAATTTTTCTTATCATCTTGCTAACCAAAACTTTATAGATACATGGAATAATTCGAACTGTCAGATACGAAACAAAACTAATAACCAACCTAGTCGGTGGTTTCAGTTTGAGATGACACATTCGCTCTTTGGTCTCAAGGTAAAAAAGCTTTGGAAGAATGCGTTTGCTATTCGGATAGTACGAATCCAATATGAATATGGAATATGGACTATGACAACGCTATATTCTTCTGGATATATGAGTTATGCGACAGGCTGAAGGAAATTTGGAACATAAGGTGTTTCGTATAGCCATGGATACGAACATGTTCTAGAGGTGTTAAAATAGAAAGGCACCAAACGACGCTATGGGTATAACTGAAGTCTTTATTCAAAAGTAATCACCAGAGGCCTGAGAACAAGTATACCCCTGTTTAACGAGCGAAGGATTTCCTGTTCACAGAATTCCAGTGGCTGTCACAAGAGCCAGTCCTCTACTGTGTTCTACAGCCCGTCGTCCGAGTTAAAGCGCTTTGCTTTGAGATTGCTCATTTGCGGCCCAAACAGATGGAAGACACAGGGTGACATATCCGGACTGTAGGGCGGATGCTCACGCCGCTCCTACTTGGACGTGACAGGTACGCTGAGTGTCACCCTGGAGACGTGTGAACGCGCGTTATCAGGTAGCAGAATCACTCCCTCCGTGAGCAGCCCAGGCCGTTTGCTCTTGATGGACTTGCGAAGCCTAAAGAGTATCTTACAATGCACGTCACTGTCAATGGTTTCTTCGTGCTCGAGGAATTAGATTATTATCGGACCTGGTGAGGGCAAAACACTGAATTTTTAGAGAGGTGACGATGCTTGCTTCGCGTCCATAGATGTCGCTCAGTTATCCGAAAGAGGCATATTCAGATTCCAATCGGTTTGGTTGTTAAGACGTTTAAACTGCGCTCGTACTTGCAAAAGAGCTCCAATTATCATCCACAGCAAAAAAGAGACGTAATTGAAAGTATTGATGACGGAGCCAGAAGAATTTTTACGCCGGTAAACGTGGAAGCCGAATTATATCTGATGCAGGCTTTCGAGAAGAATGGATATTCACGTAAAGATGTAAATAGCTCTGCGACCAAGGAACACTAGGCCAAAGGATAACAATAAAAACTCAGCGATGGAATGCATATTTTAGCTGTGGTTGCCCGTCATTCAAAGTTCTTCAGCGATGGAAGATCATAGTTTCTCTCCTCTTTTTTAAAAACTTACTGATCAGGTCAGGAAGATTTTACAAAAACAAGATATCAATCCGATTTGTAGGCCAATTAAGAAGAATTTCCAGCATTCCAATCCGAAAAGAATAGACGCCTTCCTCTGTCAGTATGCGTGATATATATAAGATTCCGTGTACTTGTGCAGTGGTCTATATTGGAACTACGAATAGAGGTGTCAAAAAAGACTGGAAGAGCGTAAAAGTATACCGATTAGGAAAACTGAAAAATCAGCCGTGCCCGATCACGCACTTCAATCAGGAACTAACGCAGTGAAATCTTAAGAAACTAAAATTTTATTTACAACGCCGAGCTGTTACCCACGACTATGTAGGGAAGCAATTGCAATATATAAGAGTGTGGATAATTTTAACAGGAAGGAAGAATTCATGATGCATGTTGTCATATGGATCGTAGCTCTTCAGAATAGGTAGATACATTTTTATCCTTGAACAGCGGTAATCGATAGTTAAATTCCATCTCTAAAACGAAAACACGACCACGCCCATTTTAGACATTATAGGGACTGATAGGGACTGATGACCCCGTAGTTAAGTCCCATAAGCTTTACAAACATTTGAACATTTGCTACTGGGAACACTGAAATCAGATGTTACAATTCGACAGATACATAAACAATATAGCATATCAATGCTGATTCGTGTATCACACGCACACACACACACCCACACACACACACACACACACACACACACACAAAAGTTCAAAGCGTTTATTAAGCTTGTGGGTCTTAACTGCGGGGTCATCAGTCCCTAAACTTACAAACTACTTATGAACTAACTTATACTAAAGACAGCGCAAACATCCATGCCCGAGGGAGCATTTGAACCTCCGACGGGTAACGGCCTCGCGCATCGAAACATAGCGCCTCAATGCGCTTGGCCATTCCTCCGCGACTCTCACAAGAAACTCGTATTTACTTCGCCGCAGAATTTGACTCAGTTTTGTCTAGAAAAGACTTGTGATCAGAATACACATCACAAATTCCTAGGGTAATTGTTACAAAATATAGTTGCTTTTGGATACTGTTAAGACTGCTGTGAAATATGTGTGTAAGTAACATTTTCTAGTATGAATACTAAATAAAAAACCTTAGATTGAGTATGGTAAAATTAAATAACTCACTGAAACTTACAACTCTGATCAATGTACTTTTTATTAAAAATAGTAAAATTGCATATTTTTCAGGTGGTAATTTGTGTTCACAGGATGTGATCCAGTTGCCAGTGAGGGACATTTCTGGTGAGTAGAACTTCACATAACATATATCTTGATTTTTCTTTTTAAATAAGTTGTTGTATATCCAGCTCTATAATTGGAATGGACCGAAGTAGCAGCTCTAATAAATTGAAATAACTGCTCAGTTTGACAACAGTATATTTAGTTAAAAGCTCGGGAAAGAGGTTATATAATAATTTAAATATCTAAATTTTGTACTGAAGGACGGCACAAATATCCATGCCCGAGGGGGGATTCGAAACCCCCGACCGTAGTGGCCGTGCAGACCGTGACTGGAGCGCCTCAGTCCCCTTGGCCACCGCGGCCGGCCAGTCTAGATTCAGATGCCGTAAGTGACATTTCTGCAGAGTAGGATACGTTATGTATCTAACTTTTTCTGTTTTTCTTAGAAGTTTGATTCTTAAATTCCACGCGCAGAGGTTTAATGTCACTTTTAATGTCAATTTATTCGTTAATGTTTCACTGTATTACCGTATCAATCCATTTCTATATCTTTCGAATCCTTTTGACATTCAGCAGATGGCTGGTGGTATTGACGTTGAATAACTGAAAGCGGACACTCTGCTGCGGTATATTGTAAATGGAATCAGGTCTCCAATTTTTTTTATCACTCATAACTATTCTCTAATTCATTGTTTAATGTTGCACACTATTAACGAATTACTCTATTTATATGTCTTTGGAATTCTTCCTACTGTCTGAGGGCAAACTTGTGATGATGTGTTCCTTACGCTGAATGCAGACTCTCTGTTGCAGTACCACAGTGATGCACATATAATCTGATGGTCTGCCTGTTTTGTTAGCTATCCTCATAAATCCCCATTTAGTTGAAGTTTCTCAGTTTTTATATCTCACTAATGTTCTACTTGTTTTAATTTTATTGGCAGTTTGACGGTAAGCTGTTGAAGATATTGTCGGTGTACTGACAGCAGCTGCTGCAATTTCTGTATGATGAAAATGAAATCAAAATATCTGTCTGTTTTGTTATCTTATCTGTCTCATCCCTAATTCTTTGTTTACTGTCTCACAGTATTAACGAATCACTCTATGGCTGTGTCTTTAAATTTCATCTGGCAGTTTGGCGGCACGCTGATGATGAAGCTGTCGCCGTATTGAAAGCAGACACTTCTGCAGTATCATTATGATGTATCTGAAATCTGACGGTATACCTGTTTAGTTATATCTCTTAACAAGTCACTAAGTTGTTTGTTAACGTATTACATGTTTTATATTTGTTTATAATCCTACTGGTATATGGCGGCAGGCTGGTGATGATAAAGTCCATGCACTGATGTACTGATAGTAGGCACTTTGCTGCAGTATCATTATGATGTTGCCGGCCGCGGTGGCCGAAGGGACTGAGGTGCTCCAGTCACGGTCTGCACGCCCACTACGGTCGGGGGTTCGAATCCCCCCTCGGGCATGGATATTTGTGCCGTCCTTAGTATTAGCTAGTTGATAAGTAGTTTGTAAGTTTAGGGACTGATGACCCCGTATTTAAGTCCCATAAGCTATACAAACATTTGAACATTTTGAACTTTCCTCCAAAATCTCTAATTAATTCATTAACTTTCCACAGTTTTTAGCTATGAAACCATTTATACTAATTTATAATCCTATTGTCAGTTTGACTGCATAATAGTGATATTATCGGTGAATTGATACCAAACACTAAACTGCAGTAGCAGTGTGACGTAAATCAAATCACACGATTTTTCAGTTTTGTTAACTCTCCTGGCTAGTCGCTAATTCATTGTTTACGGTTTCACATCATTAACGAATCTCTCTAATGCTATGCCTGTAACTGCCATGTGATAGTCTGATGGCACACTGTAAAAGAGGTTCTGCTGTCAACGCTCCGAGAACGTAAGTGTCTCAAATAGTCAACCAATATCTTCTTTCCTCCTACGTAGCCTACATCTCGCAAAAAAAATGTGACTATATAATTACTGGCTCATGTTTTTTTCCGCGAACCATACCCGAATTTAAATTGAGAAACAGGCAGAAACAGGCAGTGTAACACCAAGTACATCTACATGCACATCCGCACTCCGTAATCCACACCAAAATGTGTTGCGGGACTACTTCGTGTACCATCGCCACTTTTCTTGACATTACACTCTCGTAAGTTTTGCGGAAAAAGTTTATTGTCGGTATGCCTTGGTGTGTGCTCTAATCTTATCGTCTTGTCTTTTCGTAGGATTAAAAATCTGTTGGTTCACTCTTAAGATTTCGTCGTTCCATTCATAATCGCTCCTTATGCCAACTCCCAGATATTTTGTGGAAGTAACTGATTACAATGTGGTTCCTGATGCCAAGTACTTACACAGTAAAGGATCTTCCTCTCTATGTATTCGTAGCACTTTACATTCAGTTTTGTTGAGCGTCTGTTGCCACTCCCTGAAACATTCGTCGATACGCTGCAGATCCTCCTGCAATTCGCAACAATTTTCCAGTGTTGTAGTTTCTTGATATACATCCTCCGCAACAAGTATCACTGACCTTCCTATGTTGTGTGTGCAATGTCGTTTGTATGGATTGCAAGAAGCAAAGGTCCCGCTACATTCCCATGGGGCTCGCAAGATGTCACTTTCTCGTCGTGATAGTTCTCTCCACTGAGACTGACATGCTTTGTTTTTTCGCTAGAATCTTTTCAATACAATCAGACATTTGGGCCGTCAGTACGTACGCTCTTCTTTAGTCCATTAGGCGTCCGTATCGAACACCTTGCGGAAGTCAAGAAACACGGCGACTACGTGTGAGTCTGTGTCTACTATCCTCCCTCCTGCCTCCTCTATTTACCTCTCCCTCCTCCTCTCACACATTCTCCTCATCCCCTTCTAATTACCTGTTCATCACACTGTCTATTTCAATATCACCTGATCGCTGATAATCTCCTATTTTCTCTTCTCTCTGTTCATCTATCTCTAATTTATTCGTCAATGTTTCACTTTATTACTGTATCATTCCATTTATATAACTTTAGAATCCTACTGACATCAGACTGAGGGCTGGTACTGATATTGATACTTTAAAGCAGACACTCCGCTACAGTATCAGAAATGTGTACATAAAATCTAATGGTGTGCCTGTTTTGTTACCTATCCCAACATATCCCTAAACATTAGTTGACGTTTCACAATTTTCACATACCACTCACATTCTCTTTGTTTTAATCCTACTGGCAGTTTGATGGCAGGCTGGTGATGATAAAGACCGTGTGCTGATGTACTCTGCTGCAGAGTCAGCGTGACGTAAATGAAATCTGACGGTCTGTCCGATTTTTATCTCTCGTAAATAACCTCTATTTCATTCATTAATGTTTCATTGTATTACCGTATAACTCCATTACTATATCTTGCGAATCCTACTGCTACTGAGACAGAAGGCTGGTATTAATATTGATTCTTGAAAGCAGACATTTTGTTATTTCTCGCAACTAACCTCTAATGCTTTGCTTAATGTGACGAATAACTTCAGTTCTCTTTCTTTGGACTTCTTCTTGTAGCTTGAGGGCAGGCTGATGATGATATGATGCTACGCTGAAAGCAGACTCTCTGCTGCAGTACCAGAGTGATGTTAAAAAAATCTGACGGTCTGCCTCTTTTGTTACCTCTACCAACTCATCTATAATTCATTCGTTAACGTTTGACAGTTTTCATGTCACTTAAACTCAAATTCTTTTTCATTGCACTACTAGTTCGCCAGCATGCTGCTGCAGATATTCTCGGTGTACTGATAGCAAACACTCTACTGCACTATCAGTATGATGTAAATGAAATCTAATGGTCTGCCTATTTTATGTGTCCTAAATTATCTCCAATTCATTCGTTCATGTCTCACAGTATTATCATATCCCACCGCTTTTATATTTGCTAATCCTACTGACATTGTGACAGACTGTTGGCCTGAATGTGTGTACGCTCTTTTTCGTGCATTACGCAACTGTGCGTGACCGTACCTGAACACCTTGATGAAGTCAAGAAAGGCGGCGTCTACGTGTTAGCCTGTATCTACAACCCTTCCATCTGCAACCTCAATCTACCTCTTCCTCCTCCTCCTCTCCCCCTAATCGCCTATTCATCACACTGTCTATTTTATTACAACCCCTGCTCGCTGCTAATCTCCTGTTGTCTCCTCTATCTTTTCATTTATCATATGTCTGCCAGATTTCAAGGTGATCGATCAAACGGTATAGAATCCTGGAGTAAAGTTCCCTCCTCCATGCATCGCACGAGTTATTAAGTAGACTGTGCCGTCCGTCTTCTTTTGAAGTTCAAGTGTGCAAAATCTTATCACAGTCGGATGAAAGACAGGGAATGGTAAATAATACGCATCTGACCCGAAGTGGTGATGCTGATACAAAATCACTCATTTCGATTTTTCAGCTATTCCGTTGGATGTCCCAGTTTTTCTTTCTTTATAAACCACACCTTTATTAAAGCGAACTAAACAAATTATACAAATCGGTGAAACCATTTCAGAGTTTTAGAGACACTAACGCACAAGAACTGAATATTTACATTGAAGAGATCCACAGATAGAGGGCGAGGTACTGGCAGATCTATATCTGTGAGGACAGTCCGTGAAACGTGCCGGATAGCTTAGTCGGTAGAGCGTAACCTGCGAAAGGCAAACGCTCGGTGTTGTTGTAAGTTTACCGCTTAAGTTTTTATATTCCGACCGTTTCGAAGTGTTGGAATAATCGTTTTCAAAAGAAATGATACAATGAGTTAGGTTGCAATGAATCTCGACATATACATTATCCTAATCATTACATTGCTTCTACGTAGTTCAGTACCACTCCGTGTCGGCTTCCAGCACGCGTCTTCTGTCCCACGGCGTAGTCGAGCCTTTGGTCTGTAGGCGCAAATATTGTTACGAATGTGCGCCGTTGGTCATAGGAAACTGGAGTGTCTGTTGTATTTGAGTGCATGCTATCTGGCAGGGGCTATTATGTCTTCCGAGATATCAGATGGTGATTTGAATGGTTTGGCACTGCATTAGCTCCACACTCCAGACTAATACTAATCCAAATCCAACATAATATTAAATGAGTCAATTTATGGGACAACTCTAGATATAAAGAATAATTTCTCCGCTGAGATAACTGACTCATTTAATGTGATGAGGGATTTGGAGTAGCATTACTCTCTAGCCCAGAACTACTGCAGTGCAGAACTAGACAAGTCAGCATTTGATATGCCGGCAGAAGTGTCGGCCACTGCCATATGGCATGCCCACAAGTAAATGAGCCATTCAAGTTGCCTACGACAAACGGTGCAGCTCCTTAACTACTGTTGCGCCTACAGACCCAAGCATAGAGTCTCCCGTAGAACAGAAGTCGCGTGCGGGCAGCTGACAAAGAATAACAATGAAGTACGTACAAGCAATACAATGATTAGGATTATGTTTATCTCGAGATTCATTGCAACGTAGGTCGGGTCGATGACTTCTGTGTTGGTGACAGCGGGCAGGTTAGTCGCGTGTCTGGAGCTTCAGTTCATGTAGGCTGCTGACACTGTTAAGCACTGACCGACTTCCTGTCAGTCGCACTTGTTGTGGAACTGTGCCGGGTACTAGAACAGCCACACAATAGTTTTTATGCTAAATTATTTACACTGCACTTCACAGTTTGCTTTTCCATTCACTCAAAAATGTTTGTACCACAACAACGACAATCGAACAACTAACACAATGTAGACTCCCAATGGGGCCGCTTTCACTCTCTGTTAATAATAAACCGTTCAAATGTTTGTAAAGCTATGAGATCAAACTATAGTGGTCGTCAGTCCCTAGACTTCAGAAACTACTAGAAATAACGTATGGTAAGGACAACACATACACACCCATGCCCGAGAGAGGACTCTAAATTCCGATGGTAAGCATCCGCGCAGTGTGCTGCAAAGCGCCTTAGAGCGCTCGACTGTTCCAATGCGGCACTTGGCCTTGAACCATAATTTGAATATCATTTAAAAAAAGATTTATTGAACAATGTTGAAAAGTTCCAGCTACTGAAGGGTACCTAGTGATCCCGGTCAGTTAAGGCAGGAGAAACTCAGTCTGCGTGCTTTGTTACCTCTACTTACAAATCTTCAACTCATACATTAAAATTCCGCCGGTTTTACGTATCATTCAATTTCTATTTGTTTTATCTATTTGCAGTTTGACGGCAGGCTGACGATGGTATTAGCAGTGGAGTGAAAGCAGGTATCCAGTTGTAGTATTAGTATGATGTAAATGACATCTGACGGCCTGCCTTTTTACTCTCTTCTAGTTAATCACTAAGTTATTCGTTATTGTTTCACTATATTACAGTATCATTCCATTTCTATAACTTTCGAATGCTATTGACATCAGATAGGCCTAGTATTGATACTGATATTTGATAGCAGACACTCTACTAATGCATCAGAATTATGTGCGTAAAATCTGAGGGTATACCTGTTTTGTTACCTGTCCTAACAAATCCCTAAACCATTAGTTGACGTTTCGCAGTCTTAGCATATCACTCACATCCTATTTGTTTTAATCCTACTGGCAGGCTGGTGATGATAAAGCCCGTTAACTGATGTACTCTTCTGCAGTGTCAATGTGATGAAAATGAAATCTGACGGTCTGCCTGATTTTTATCTCTCGTAAATAACCTCTATTTCATTCATTAACGTTTCATTGTATAGCGTATAACTCCATTACTATATCTTGCGTCTCCATCCGCCACTGAGACATAAGGCTGTTATTGATATTGATATTTGAAAGCCGTCAATCTGATCCAAAATCAGTAGTATATTGTAAACGAAATCAGACGGTGTGCCAGTTTTGTTTTGTCTCGTAAGCACTCTCTAATTGTTTGCATAATATTTTTCACACTAATGATGTAGTACTCCAGTTCTCTGTCTTTGCACTTCTTCATGCAGCTTGACGGCAGACTGATGATGATATGCTTGTTACGCAAGCGCAAAAGTTTCAAATGTTTGGATAGCTTATAGGACTTAACTACGAGGTCATCAGTCCCTAAACTTACAAACTACTTATGAACTACTTACGAACTAGGACGGCACAAATACCCATGCCCGAGGGGGGATTCGAACCCCCGACCGTAGTGGCCGTGCAGACTGTGACTGAAGCGCCTCAGTCTCCTCGGCCACCGCGGCCGGCGCTGGCAAGCGCTCTACGACTGTGCTATCCCGACACGACTCACGATGCCGCCTCACAACTTTACCTCCGCCAGTACCTCGCCTCCTACTTTCCAAACTTCACAGAAGCTCTCCTGCGAACCATGCAAGACTAGCACTCCTAGGAGAAAGGATATGGTGGAGACATGGCTTAGCGACAGCCTAAGGGATGTTTCCAGAATGAAACTTTCACTCTGCAGCGGAGTGTGCACTGATATGAAACTTCCTGGTTCGCAGAGAGCTTCTGAGAACTGCATGGTTCGCAGAGAGCTTCTGTGAAGTTTGGAAAGTAGGAGGCGAGGTACTGACGGAAGTAAAGTTGTGAGACGGCATCTTGAGTCGTGTCGGGATAGCACAGTCGGTAGTGCGCTTGCCCGCGAAAGGCAAAGGTCCCAGGTTCGAGTCCCGGTTCCGGCACACATTTTTAATCTGCCAGGAAGTTTCATATCAGCGCACACTCCGCTGCAGAGTGAAAGTTTCATTCTGGAAACATCCCTTAGGCTGTGGCTAAGCCATGCCTCCACCATATACTTTCTTCCAGGAGTGCTAGTCTTGCATGGTTCGCAGGAGAGCTTCTGTGAAGTTTGGAAAGTAGGAGGCGAGGTACTGGCGGAAGTAAAGTTGTGAGGCGGCGTCGTGAGTCGTGTCGGGATAGCACATTCGGTAGTGCGCTTGCCCGCGAAAGGCAAAGGTTCCAGGTTCGAGTCCCGGTTCCGGCACACAATTTTATTCTGCCACGAAGTTTCATATCAGCGCACACTCCGCTGGAGAGAAGAAGTTTATTTCTGAAGGTATTCGATAACTGGCAAGTGTGTCGAGCAATTATTCTTCACGGTGTGGTTGCTTTCAATAGTTATACTGAGGTTACAAAACAGCAATGTGGATTCTGATACCATGTCGCATCGAAAATGCGATTACATGCGAAGCATAATATCCAACTGAGAAGGATGGGGGAGACCTTCAGTGTCTGCCATTTCAAAGCTTGGATACGGTATTTGGCGGAATATATGTCCATTTTATTGGCGACAATAGTGCTTGCACGGTAAGGTCCAGTTGTCCATCATATCCATTTGTTTTTCGAGAATCAACGACAGAGAAATAATGAAAGTGATTAAAAAGAGCCTGTCAAGCACAAAATTGTGAAAAGAAGCACGGAGAAGCAGATAAATATTTCAAGGGAGGGGTAGCAGGAGGGAGGGCGGGATCTAGGAATGAACAGGAGAACAGAACTGGAAAATAAAAGAAGCAAATGCTTGCAAAGTACTCCTTACTTATATATCACAGTTTGTTTTAGGGCCGAGAGAAAAGGAACGAATGTTTTACAGAACGAAGGATGGATTATCGGAGATATAAAAGAACACTGCTTCATAGAGAGGACCCATGGACAGTAAAGAAAGCAGACATTAAAAGAGACAGTATTGTTTTAACGGAAACCACAATTTAATTTTTTTACAGCTTTTTGGGGGAATAGACCAAAAGGGCAACTGAGGTTATAATGTAAGGGAGGTGAAAGAGAGAAAGAGAGAGAGGAAAAATTAACAACGAGTAAATACAAGACAAATCGTTTGCAAATTTTGTTAAGGACGGAGGGTGTATTAATGTATGGAGGGGAGGAGAGAGACGTATTTGAAATAACAAAAATTACTTTAACAGCGTCCATCTAAACTGATTTCTCTGTATGCATGGAGTCTAGGTATAAATGAATAAAAATAGGATATTGAGTGAAATGAGAAGCATTGATTTAATATTTGTGCCATGGGCGGGACTCGAACCCAAACCCCCATACTTCCTTAATTCAATGCATTTCCTTTCACTTAATTTCTTTGACATACTGATGCGGAAAACTGTCTCTAGGTATATAAATTTATAAAAATACGATAATAAAGGAACTGTATATTTAAAAAAATCTATTTAAAGGCATCTCAAAGGAAGAAGAAACTCATATTTTATTTCTTTTATAGTCTCACTTAGGAGATTAAAAAAAATTAAAGTACTAATAATTTATTCAGAATCCCTCATTATTTGTTTCTTTCATAATACATCTCAGCGTAGAATCTATAACGCCGTCAGACCAGCTTCTCTTCTGTAAGAGCGATGACTCTATCTCGAGTTGATTGCTCGCAGTGAGACGGCCTGATTTGTATTTCAGCTGTCTGCTTTTACTATGATACCAGGAAGTAAACATTCTGTATTTACGTCAGAGCCCCACTCTGCGCTTTGCTGGGGGCTGTTGGGCATCACCGCGACCGCCACCTTGCTGGCTTCCACCAAGCCTCGCCTTGGCAGGAGCTGTGGTTGACCGGCCAACCCATAGCTCTCGAGCCACGGCTAATACAAGCACAGACCGCAAAATCAGGCTCAAACGTTTCTGCTAACCTACCCAAGTGTGTAGTATCAACTACTACAGCTAGAGCTATTTTGCTATAAAATGAGCAGCCACTTTAACTTCGTTAAATATCTGAATGAAATGTCAAAAGATAAAGAATAGAATCATGATAAACGCAGCTATCACACAATGTTTCACCTAGATAGCAATCATACGACACAGGAAACTATCTTTTCAGCGCTCTGCATTAGATTTAGACACAAAACAATATGTATTCAACCTAGAAAACTACGTAAGTTTTAAAATTAAACAATTATGGTGGGAACAACACAAAGATATACAGTATATCATTCACGTTTTGTGCACTTATAAAGTGTTCTCATTGTCTCTGAAAGAAATAAGTACTACGAAACAGAAATACCTTCTGCTGAGGCCCTTCATTTACACGATTGTTCTGTTATTCATAGTGAAGTGTTTCGTAATGGGTTCATAGGATCGCTTTAGTTTCTCGACTGTTCCACGCTTATACGAAGATCGAGAAAAACAAGTGCCAAAAAGGATATATGCGAGTTCTAATTACCATTATATAATTCTTAAAATTCAAATCAAATGTTCGAATGTGTGTGGTATGGTAAGTTCAACAGTCCCTAAGCTTACACGCTACTTAAACTAACTTATTATAAGGACAACACACACATACCCATGCCCGAGAGAGGACTCGAACCTCCTACGCGAGCAGCAGCCCGATCCATGACATGGCACCTTAGACCGCGCGGGTACTCTGCGCGGCCTTCTTACAATTGTAACATACTTTTTACGGTAATGAGAACAAAAGCTCTTTGCATTTGTAGCAGAAGGTTTGTGATTGAAATCTCATAGAAGAAGCATGCTACACTGAAAACTCCTTTGTTTTAATATTTTGCTTCCCCACTTCAACCCCCTGCCGTCTCCGCCCACTCCCCAACCTAAGTAGTAAAAAAAAAACGGAAAACATCCTAGACCTTATTTCTGCTAATTCACTATACCGCACAATCCGATATCTTTTTCCAACTTTTTCACTGTCCTCCCTCTATACCGTCAGGTAATAATCGCACATTACTCAGCAATACTGCGGAAGAGATGGGGTTTATAGCCTCCTAGGGAGACGTTTTAATCTTCTAATGGTTGTGTCAATAACAGGCGCTTATTTTATCTTCACCAAAACATGTATATTTCGCAGTTAACGTTGTTTTCAATTGTACCCACCAGAAATTTTGTTAGTTGTATAATCCCTAAATTTGTTTTGTTTATCGATTTCTCAAGGACTGGCAAAAATTTTCTGGTAATCATGTGGTGAACTATACGCATATTTATGTTTAGGGTGAATTGTCGAATTTGCATCGAGAAAACTTCAATATCATTTTAAAATTGGCTCTACTTCTCTGAGGTGCTTACTAGATAGCAGCATAATCTGCCACAAATATATCTCAATTCGATATAGCAGTTTGTAACTCTGTCAGAGAGTGGGTAAAATGTTTCTCTCGCTCCAATTTGTAACTGAGAGCTACTGGCTCTTAATCTTTAAAGAGCGTCGACATTTTCATGAAGGAAGCGAACAGCTGCAGCGTGAATCCCCTCCTCATTGGCCTTGTGAAGGCCGATGCAGATAATTCAGAAAGTAGGGATCGAGAATAGTTGTAGTTGCTACGTGAAATTCATCACCCTTGTCTGTAATCATATATGTGATAAGTAAATGACACACCGAAGTTCACAATAAGTGAATCTTGAAAGATTCTTCTATATACATATATGTGTGTTGTGACTGTTCTTTCTGAAGAACAGACACCACATAAATGTACATAATTAAGTAGAAGACGAGAACAACTCCAGCCTTCAGCGCAAATGCACACTACGCCTGAACTCTCGAGGTAATCGGCAAAGTGCCACGAGCAGTGAGTGCAAAATGGAAACAGCACCTACGTGAGCAGTGTGAGGAAGTTTGAGTCTTGTGGGTGACGAGGGCGGAGAGGAGTGGTAGCCCGCGCACCTGCGATGATCGTTGTTTTCCCGCTCGTGCAGTGGTTAACGTAACTGCTCACAGAGCAGTAAGAATGGGCCCGAATTCCTGCTGGCACAACTGTTCAACTTCCCCAATGCGTGCATTCAGTGGCCACAAGCAGCATGTGTCGGATTATTTCTTTTAATCTAGATTCTTCTCTGTCATTCCAGAAAGCAGTGCAACTATCATCAGACATGATCCACCGTGTTGTCATTTCGCTACCATAGTCGTACCAGGAAGATCATTTGTCTACAGGCAATGTCTTTCTCGAGTGGTCCAACACCTTAGGAGAACATGTTGTGCACACATTATGCATGGCTTAATTACTTCTCCTACGACGTGAGGTCGAGCATTGATTTATTTATAGTGAGGGAGACGAATAGAATGTTGCAAAGATATATAAAGAAAATAAAAGTAATCCACTGAGTTACAGATCCACTGTATTGATATCGACATGTAGCAGGACGTTTGAACAAATACTTTTTCCAGCGTTATGAATTATCTAGAAAAATTAACATCAAACCGGCAAAGGTTTCTAAATCTTTACTCTTGTGAGATTTTGGCGATACTATATTTTCACGATCTACTGAGTACTCTCAAACTAATTCCATATTTATAGAGTGCCAAAACGATTTTTGGTTTCTTCAATGCCGCAGTGGAGAGGCCAAGCGCATTGAGGTGCTACGCTCCGATGCGCGAGGCCGCTCCTCGTCGGGGGTTCTAATCCCCCCTCGAGCATGGATGTTTGTGTCGCCTTTAGTATAAGGTAGTTCATAAGTAGTTTGTAAGTTTAGGGACTGATGACCCCTCAGTTAAGTCCCTTAAGTTTAACAAAAACCTATCTTCAGCCATAATCAACTTCAAAACATATCGCTTTCCTAATTTGTGCGACTGGACTCATGATGTCCTATCAAACGCAATAACAGGCGAGGATTCATCTAGTGAAAAGGACGTGGCGAGTGTAATTCTTCCAGCAAAGTGAAGTAAACTTCTCCTGATTCGAATATATATTCGAAATATTTAATGAGCGATTTGAGGCAGTTAATGCTGCCCACTACTAAACTCAGAAAGGCAAAGTGAATTGCGAAATGAATTTGAATTTGTATCTTCACGGCGCAAATGGTGACAATTGACCTTAAACCTCAATATGAATTTGGCTCTGAACATAAGTAGTCAGAGTTTTGTCAGCATTCTAGATATCGATAAACAAAACAAATTTGAAGGTTATACATATAACGAAATTCCTGGGGATGCAATTAAAAACAATGTTAACTGTGAATAACACATGTTTTGGCGAAGGTGAAACAAACGGTCTGTTATTGACATTACCATTAGGAGATTTACACGTCTCCTAAGGAGACTGCCAACCCTACAATTGTTCCCCCTCTTATGCAGTACTGCTGAGTAGTGTGCGATTATTACCTGATGGAATAGAGGGAGGACGTCGAGAAAGTTGAAAGAATATATCAGATTATAACTCGCACATACGCTATTTGACACTTGTATTTATTATTATTATTATTATTAGTAGTAGTAGTAGCAGTATTTCGAGCTAATATAAGCGTGGAACAGTCGAGAAACTGAAGCGATTATATGAACCCATTACGAAACACTTCACTGTAAATAACAGAACAATCGTGTAAATGAAGAGCCCCAGCAGAAGGTAATTTCCTTTGTTTAGCACTTATTGTTTACAGAAACACTGAAAACACTTTATAAGTACACAAAACGTGAATGATGTACTACGTGTATACATTTGTGTTGTTGCCACCAGAACTGTTTAATTTTACAACATGCTTACATTTCTAAGATAACTACATATTTCATTACATCTAGATCTAATGCAGAGCGCTGAAAAGACAGAATAATTTTCTGTGTTATATGATTGCTATCTATGTGAAACATTATGTGGTACTACGTTTATCATGATTCTATTCTTTCACATCGTTAAATATTTGTATGAAGTGTCAAATCCGCGGTGGAGTAGCCGAGCGGTCTAAAGCACCTCGCTGAGGAGCGCGCGGTTGCTCGCCGTGGACGTTCGAGTCCTCCCTGGGGCATGGGTGTGTGTGTTTGTCCGTAGGTTAGTTTATCTAGGTTTAAGTAGTTTGTAAGCTATGGACTGATGACCACACACTTTGGTCCGATAGATTTACAGACATTTGAATATTTTCGAAGTGTCAAAAGATAACGTGGCTGCTTATTTTATAGCACAATAGCTCTAGGTGTGGCAGTTTATAATACACGTTAGGGTAGGTTTGCAGAAACTTTTCACACTTCAAGGGTTGAGTCTCGCCGTATTAGCCGTGGCTTGCGAGCTACGGGCATGCCGGTCAACCACAGCTGGTGCCGAGGCGAGGCTTGGCGAAAACCAGCCAGCTGGCACTTGCGGTAGCGGGGCAACAGCCCCCAGCACGGCACAATGCGGGGCTCAGACGTAAATACAGAATGTTTACTTCCTGGCTTCATAGTGAGAGCGGAAAGCAGAAATACAAATCTGGCCGTCTCACTGTGAGCAATCATCTCGAGATAGAGTCGTCGCATTTACTGAAGAGAATCTGGTCCAATAGCTTTATAGATTATATGCTGAAATGCATAACGGAAGAAACAAATAATGAGGGATTCTGAATAAATTATTAGTCCTTCAAATGTTTTTTTAATCTCATGTCTATTTTCATATTTCGTAAGTGAGAGACTGTGGAAGATCTCTTGGCAATAGAAATAAAATATGTGATTCTTTTTCCTTTGAGCTACCTTTCAATTGATTTTTTTAATATACAGTTCCTTTATTATCTTATTTTTATTATAAATTTATATACCTAGTGACAGTTTTCCGTGACCATATGTCAAAGACATTGTTGTTGTTGTGGTCTTCAGTCCGGAGACTGGTTTGATGCAGCTCTCCACAATACTCTATCCTGACAAGCCTCTTCATCTCCACATAAGAACGGCAACCTACATCTGTCTGAATCTGCTTACTGTATTCATGTCTTGGTCGTCCTCTGCGATTTTTACCCCACACACTTCCCTCCAACGCTATATTCACAACTCCTTGATGTCTAAGAATGTGTCCTACCAATCTATCCCTACTTTTAGTCAAGGTATGCCAGAAATTTCTTTTCTCCCCAATTCTGTTCAGTACCTCTTCATTAGTTACGCGATCCACCCACCTAATCTTCAGCATTCTTCTGTAGCACCAAAGCCTCAATCCTCTTCCTGTCCGCACTGTTTATCGTCCATGTTTCACTCCCATACAAGGCAACACTCCATACAAATGCCTTCAGAAAGGACTTCCTTAGGCTTAAATCAATATTCGATGTTAACAAATTTCTCTTTTTCAAAAACGCTTTTCTACCCATTGCCATTCTGCATTTTATATCCTCTGTACTGCGACCATCATTTGTTATGTTACTGCCCAAGTAACAAAAGTCATCTACCTCCTTTATTGCTTCGTTTCCCAATCTAATTCCTTCAGCATCACCTGATTTTCTTAGACTGCACTCCATTACTCTAGTTTTGCTCTTGTTAATGTTCATCTCATATGCACCTTTCAGCACACTGTCCATTCCGTTCAATTGCTCTTCCAGGTCCTTTGCTGTATCTGACATAATTACTATGTCGTCGGCAAAACGCAATGTTTTTAATTCTTCACCCTGAACTTTTATTCCTTCTCCAAATTTCTCCTTGCTTTCCTTTATAGCTTGCTCGATATACAAATTGAATAAAGTTGGAGAAAGACTACAACCCTGTCTCACTCCCTTTACAGCCACTGCATCCCTTTCATGCCCTTCAACTCTGACAACCGCTGTCTGGTTTTTGTACAAGTTGTAAATAACCTTACGCTCCCTATATTTTACTCCTGCTTGCTTCAGAACTTGAAAGAGTTTATTCCAATCAACATTGTCAAAAGCCTTCTCCAAATCTACAAAAGCTAGAAATGTAGGTTTGCCTTTTCTTAATCTATCTTCTATGATAAGCCGTAAAGTGAGTATTGCCTCCCGTGTTC
This sequence comes from Locusta migratoria, assembly GCA_026315105.1. NCBI lineage: Eukaryota > Metazoa > Arthropoda > Insecta > Orthoptera > Acrididae > Locusta > Locusta migratoria. The sequence goes on along the minus strand of CM048755.1, from coordinate 559,854,864 downwards.
CTACATTTCTCCTGAACCCAAACTGATCTTCCCCGAGGTCGGCTTCTACCAGCTTTTCCATCCTTCTGTATATAATTCGTGTTAATATTTTGCAACCATGACTTATTAAACTGATGGTTCTGTAGTTTTCACACCTGTCTGCACCTGCTTTCTTTGGAATGGGGATTATAACATTTTTCTTAAAGTCTGAGGGTACTTCGCCTGTCTCATACATCTTACACACCAGGTGAAACAGGTTTGTCATGGCTGGTTCTCCCAGAGACTTCAGTAGCTCTGAGGGAATATCATCTACTCCAGGGGCCTTGTTTCGACTTAGGTCTTTCAGGGTTCTGTCAAATTCTTCTCTCAGTACAGTATCTCCTATTTCATCTTCATCTACATCCTCTTCCCTTCCTACAATATTGTCTCGAAGTTCATTTACTTTTTAGAGCCCCTCTATATACTCTTTCCACCTTTCAGCTTTCCCTTCTTTGCTGAGAACTGGTTTTCCATCAGTGTCCTTGATATTCATAGATCTGTTTTTCTTATCTCCAAATATTTCTTTTATTTTCTTGTAGGCTTTATCTATTTTTCCCCTTGCATTTGCATTCTAGCCCCTCCTACTTAGCCATTTTGCACTTCCTGTCAATCTCATTTCTTAGTCGTCTGTACTCCATTTTGCCTGTTTCATATACTGCATTTTTATATTTTCTCCTTTCATCGATTAAATTTAGTTTCTCCTGTGATATCCAAGGATTTTTTGTAGGTCTTGCCTCCCTACCTATTTTGGCCTCTGCTACTTCACTATTTCATCTCTCAATTTTACCCATTCCTCCTCTACTGTTTTATTTTCCCCTGTTTCTGTCAATTGTTGCCTAAAGCTCCCTCTGAAATTCTCTTGCTGGAGCGACCGCAAATCCGCCTCAGACTTCGAGGCCAAGAAATTACTGTTACGTAGACAGATACCGCCGAACTATTTTACTTGTGGTACCATGTGTTCTGCACTCCATTTTGACGAAAAATATTATACTACCACATCTGAAAATCGGTAGTTGATCAGGCTGATGCCATCTTGTAATGGCTAAGATATGGTTTGATTCCTGCTGGGGAAACAGTTTTTAACATTTGAAAACATCGCCCTCTCCACCTCCCATAGCGGCAAGTAAGTAATTTAGGATTGTGGCGTCTTTCAAATCACATTACACATGTCCATTCGCTACTGACAAGAACAAAGTTGAATTAGTTTTCGTTGTTTCTTCAAAATGCCAAACCCCTCCAGGTCTCTACGAACGGCGCGATCATAATTCCTAGTAAACGAGATTGGGAGAGTTGTTACCTAGTCATCTGAGGTCAACGCTGACGATAGGCGCGGGGGACTGGAGTCCCAGGCAGCTCAACGTTATTTATTGCGCTACTTCAAAATGTTTGTAAATCTATCGGACTCAACTGCTTGGTTACTAGTCCGTAGCTTACAAACTACTTAAACTAAGGTAAACTAACCTAAGGACAACACAAACATCCATGCCCATAGGGAGGACTCGAACCCCCGACGACGAACAGCCGCGCGCACAGCAGCACGGCGCTCCAGTGCGCACGGCTAATCCGCCGCGGCTTGCGCTACTTCTAGCCGAACATAATATGCACATCCCGCTAATGGTCAGAACAGTAACTATTTCATCTCTTTGCATATATATAATAAATAGCGAACAGAACCGGGGTTGGCTCCCTGCCGGGAAAGAAGTCAATTGTATCGTCATTTTAAGTTCAAATATAGCGCTATCTGTGAATTTATTTAATATCTGACGTGTGATTCTGCTTCGTTAACGATTCATATAGGTACTGCGTTCTATTCCACAATTTTATGACGTTTGACACCTGTGAGTTGCACGTTATTATATACCTTTAGTGGTTACCTCTCAGAAACAAATTTAACTTCATACCATTCCTGGTGCAATGCTAAAGTTAACCGGGTTCGACATTGGCCTTGTAAACCGATACCAATGAAAACGTCACTGTCTTACGTCTCTGCATGCCTAATCTAGTCCCGATCAGAAACGCAAGCTTTTTTTTTTGAACAGAACAGTGCGTTCAAATTCAGAGCACGAACAAAAACTCATTGTGTCATTGATTGAGTTTGATAAGGTACCCGATTTGTCACTTATTGTAATTAAATTGAATTTACGTTGCTCTCTCGACTCTAATAACTTGTATTCCAATGCTTTTTGTATGACGGTATTGAATTACACGTGACCCGACTGCCATAAGGAGCAATGTTCTCTACTGCGTCTTTGGTACCCATTGTGAATAGTCGAACGACTGTACTCTACAGGGGTTTTGAATGTGGAGTACCCGGAACACAGCTACGTTAGTTGGGTTGCATTCAGCTGTGATCCACTTTTTTTGCTGTCAAGTGTACAAATAATCTGACGGTCTGCCTCTTTTGTTGCCTTTCCCAACTAGTCTCTAATTCATTCGTTTACGTTTGACAGTTTTTCATGTCACTTAAACTCAAATTCTTTTTCATTGCACTACCAGTTCGCCAGCATGCTGCTTATTATATTGTCGGTGTGTTGACAGCAGACACTCTACTGCAGTATCTGTGTGATGTAAATGAAATCTAATGGTCTGCCTATTTTTATCTGTCCTATATTATATGTAATTCATTCATTCAAGTTTCACAGCATTACCTTATCACACCGTTTTTATATATTTCGATTCTTACTGACATTGTGACAGATGGCTCGTATCGGTATTGATACTTGAAAGAAAACACTCTGTTTCAGTATCAGTATGGTGTAGTATTTTGATTCAGTATGAGTTCAATGTAAACGAAATCAGACTCTCTCTCAGTTTTGTTATGTCTCGTAACTAGTCTCGAATTCTTTGATTAATATGACGCATTACTCCAGTTTTCCGTCTTTGGACTTCTTGTTGCAGCTTGTGGGCAGGTTTGTGACGATGTGTTCCTTACGCTGAAAGCAGACTCACTGCTGCAGTACCATAATGATGCACGTAAATTCTGACGATATGTTTGTTTTGTTACCTCTCCTAATAAATCTCTGATTCATTCGTTAAGATTTCACAGTTTTTCATATCACTTCAATCAATTTCTTTTTAATTCCAGCATGCTTGTGATGATATTGACGGTTTTTATATCTTGCTAATTCTACTGACATTGTGACGGAAGGCTGGTTTCGGGATTGATGTTTGAAAGAAAACAATCAGCTGCGGTATCAGTATGATGTAAATTAAATCTAACGGTCTACATAATTCGTTACACCCCTTACAAAACCTCTATTTCATTCATTAACGTTCCACGGTTTTTAGGCAACAATCCATTTATTTTTATTTTTAATGCCATTTTTAGTGTGACGGCAGAATAGTGACGACATTACTGATGAATTGATACAGAACACTTAATTGCAGTAGCAGTGTGATGCAAATCAAGTCAGACGCTCTGTCAGTTTTGTTATCTCTCCTGACTAAACAATAATTCATTGTTTAAGGTTCCACATTATTAAAGTATCTCTCTCTTGGTAGGCCTTTAACTGTCATGTGGTAGTTTGACGGCAAGCTGCAAAAGAGGTGATGTTATCAACGTTCAGAGACCATAAGTGTCTCAGATAGTCAACCAGTATCTTACAAATAGGATTAAAAATATATATAAACGATGTCCATACAAAATCACAAATTTCAGAGCGATATGAAATGGAACGAACATGTAAGGACAGTCGACAGCCGACTTCGGTTTATTGGGAGAATTTTGGGAAGATGTACTTCATATGTAAAGGAGACCGTGTATAAAACGCTTGTACAGCCACTTCTTGAGTATTTCTCAAGTGTTGGGGACCAGCAGCAGATCAGTTTAAAGGAAGACATAGAAGCAGTTCAGAGGCGAGCAGCTAGGTTTCTTACTGGTAGTGTCACAGAAATGCGAGAGTGTCACGGAAATGCTCCGGCAACTCAATTTGGGATCGCTGGAGGAAAGAAGACGTTCTTTTCGTGAATTTCTGTTGAGGAAATTTAGAGGGCCGGAATTTGAAGCTGAGTGTAGTACGATCTTGCTGCCGCCTACTTACATTTCGCGTAGTGATCACAAAGACAAGATAAGAGAAATTAGGGCTCGTACGGAGGCATATAAGCATTCTTTTTTTTTTCCTTTTTCTATTTGGGAGTGGAATAGGAAAGGAAATGCCTAGTAGTGGTACAGTGTACCCTCCACCACGCACCTTACGGTGGATTGCGTTGTATGGATGTAGATGTAGATGTAGAATACAAGAGCCATTCAAGTTGCCTATGACCTACAGCGCGCATTGGTAACGACAGTTGCGCCTACACAGCCAAGGATCGGCTATGCCGCGTGACAAAAGCCGCGTGCAGGGAGCCGACACAGAATAGTACCTAACTACATAGAAGCAAGCTAATGATTGGAATGATGTGTATGACGAGATTCATTGCAACCTAACTTATAGTATCATTTATTTTGAAATCATTATTCAAACAGATAGAATCGGTTGAGATATAAGAACACTAGCAGTAAAATTACATAACGGCTAGCGTTTGCCTTTCGCACACAACCCTTACCGACTAAGCTATTTGGTCTCACTTCACGGCTTGTCCTCACAGCTTCAGATCCGCCCCTACCTCGCCTCCTTTCGGGGGATCTCTTCGGTGGATATATTTCGTTGTTGTGCGTTAGTCTCTGAAACTATTAAATGACTTTACCTATTGCAACAATTTGTTTTGTTATGTTAGATGAAGGGGTAGTTTATAAGGAAAGAAAAATGGGAATCCCAATGGAACACCTGAAAAATCGGAAAGCATCAAGAAACACACTTCTAATGCTGTATTCGAACATTATGGGATTGTTTTTCCTGCTTATGCGCATCACCTTACATTTTTCATCATTGAGAGCTAGCTGACATTCTTCGCAGAATGTGCATGCCATGTGGTAGAGGTCAACTCGTCTGCTGGGCATGTCAGAATGTGACTTGGATGGTTTGGCACTGCATTAGCTCTGCACTAGAGAGTAATACTACTTCAAATCGCAAATGACATTAAATGAGTCAAGGCATGTGAAAACTTTCGTTATAAAGCATCTTTACTCTTAACCTGAGATAAATACACACACACACACACACACACACACACACACCAACACACACACACACCAACACACACACACACACACACACACACACACACACACACACACACGAAATCATTGATGTTATACAAACAGTAGTATAAGGAAAGTTTTCAAATGAACTGACTCATTTAATGTGATGTGGAATTTGGAGTAGTATTAATCTCTAGCCCAGAACTACTGCAGTGCCGAACTAGATAAGACACCATTTGATATACCGGCAGAAGTGTCGGCCTCTGGCACTTGACATAACCAAAATTACAAGAACCGTGCATGTTGCATACGCCCAACGGCGCAGCTCCGTAACTACAGCTACGCCTACAGACCCAAGCATCGACCATCCCGTAGAACAGAAGTCGCGTGCGGGTAGCCGACACAGAGTAACAATTAACTACGTAGAAACAATGTAATGACTAAGAAAACGTATATGTTGAGATTCATTGCAACCTAGCTCATCGTATCACTTATTTCGATAACTATTATTCTAACATGTCAAAACGGTCGAAATATAAGATGTCAACGGTGTAAAATTGTTACAGCGGCGAGCGTTTCACACATTCTTCCGTAGCGAAATGGATCAACTTCTGGTTTTCGAACGTAAAGGACGCTCGTTTGAATCTACCGAGGGTATTTTCTTTTTCTTATTTAGACATTTGAATGAAATGTTTTACACCTCAATACGCTACAAATTGCGCTGTTTTAGGGTTTTGAAGATATTACGTTCTATGACATTATATTAAAACAAATGGTTTTGAAGCATATAGGACTTAACTGCAGGGTCATCAGTCCCTAAATTTACAAACTACTTATGAAATAACTTATACCAAAGTCGACACAAACATCCATGCCCGAGGGAGGATTCGAAACCTCGACGCGGAAGGCAGCGCGACCGCAACGTGGCGCTACAAACCGCTCGTCTACTCCCGCGCGGCATATTATATTAGTCTAATCTTTAAATAAAACTTCAAATTGCCAGAGAAAAATATTGAAACTAGATGTATTTCTTTCTAATTACTTGGAAAAGGACCTGGTGTCTCCTTAACTTTTAGCCAAGAGAAACTTATTAGCGGACAGGCATTTTGTTCAAGTCCTTATGCGTGATTGACACTAGCGAGTGGATGTCCCTTCCTGTACATGTTGTTTCCACTTTAATATTCTTCCTTCCACTACGGTAGTGTTTTTTGTGTTACGTTAAGAAGAACAGATCGATATCTGTTTGGTAGCTGGCGCGGATAAACCATTCTAACCGACATCTGTAAAGAAAAGAAAGAAAAAACAGAAGAAAACTCCACAAAGAACTTATATACCAACGCACATAATTTTAAAAACAAACCTTTATATTTCGCAAAAAAACAACCACAAAACTATAATGCTGACTGGTTATAGTAGTTACCTTGGATGCTAAGAATCTGCAGAAATCGAATACAGTACCCTTCAGAACTAACGTTGGAATAAAAATTATACAGGGTGGTACAAAAGTATGGTAATTCTGGATTAAGTCGTCAGGAATGAATTTCTTTTCTTTTCATGTTTTTAATGTTTAACACAAAATTTGTTTGCTTTTTCCTGGATATTACATGGCGACCGAGATTTGACTTATTCATGACTTCGAAGGTCATATCAAAACCAAATTCGTTTGTGTAAAATGGAAATCAACATTTTATTACGGATTTGCAAATAACAGGAAATGTAACATTCCAATATGACCCTGACGATGTCCTTTACCATGACGTTTAAGATCATTTCAAGGTCACTTACATTTTCTCACATTTTCATTATTGTCGATTTGGAAAGAGCTAGAATTTCATTCCTTATACATAATGATGCTCTTGGCCGTTACCAGTATTTGAATATGATTAAAAATTATTGATTAATGTTGGGAACGTACAGCCACTGTAGGGTACCTAGTGGCTCAGTCAGTTAAGGGAATAGATAACCTGTCCAGTTGAAGCAAGGGTTACAATCAATGTCCGAAATGTTCAAGGTCAACATGCTGGAAATTTCCTAGATGGACATAAAAATTTCCAATGACATCCTTATCATGTCAGATGGGGATTCCCTTGTGAGAATGGCGAATGGAAAATTCGCCAGCTAGCGGCGATTATGCTAATCATGGCCATTGATGCGGGCAGTGGGTCCAAAGTGAGTCAGCAGCAGTGTATGTACTGCGGCCCAGCTGTGTTGGGCGATGTTGTTACGTCATGCTTTGATGCCCTTCCTCCAGACGCTAGGACGTCAGCGTGTGACGTCGGCAGCGTGAATGGCTCCGTAGCTTATCTCTGGCGGCGCCGTTTTGTCTCGCGAGCCATCTCGAAGCTTATGCGGCGACGTGAACAGTCAGTCAACAATGACGTCAGAGTCCGGGGTTCGGGACCCGGTGTTGGCCGTAGCCCTGACTTCGCAGCGTCCGGCAGAGACAGTGCACGCTACCGCTATCCATCGCACTTCATCCGATGACGATGGCGACGTGTGGCACATTCTGTATGGCGTAATACCGTCCACCTGTGACCGACCATTCGAAATCTGTTCGGCGTTCCTGAAATACGTCACTCCCCTGCTGAATTCGCCGTTGCAAACTTTCAAATCGAGTCAGTGACTCCCGGGTTGATTCCCAATTGCTGCTTCGTCATTTGTCAGAACCTTATGGCTCGGGTCGATGACTGCTGTGTGGGTGATAGCGCGCAGTTTAGTCACTTGTCTGGAGATACAGTTCATGTAGGCCGTTGACACTGCTAGGCACTGACCGACTTTCTGTCAGTCGCGCTTGTTGTGGCACTGTGACGGGTACTACAACAGCCACATCATGGTTCTTCTACGCTAAATTATTTACACTATACTTTACACTTTGCTTTTCTATTTATTCCAGAATGTTTGTATTACAACAGTGCAATCGAACAACTAGACAAACGTACACTCCCATAGGGCCCCTTTCACACCCTGTCGATCTAAAATCAACCGTTCCAATCTTTGTAAAGCTGTGGTCGTCAGCCCGTAGACGTACGAACTTACTCAAACTGACTTATGTTAAGGACAACACACATACCCCCATGCTCGAAAAAGGACTTCGACGGAGAGTATCAGCGCACTCTGCAGCAATGCGCTTTAGAGCGCTCGGCCATTCCACTGCGACACTCACGGGAACCATTTTTATTATTGTGAATTTAAAAGTAGACGCACTGTCATCCTCACATGTCACCTTATAATTGATATTGATCATCCTCTTGAACTCAAACCAGTCCTTGAATGTCAAAAAGAAAAAAAAAAAAAAAAAAAGCTCAGAGGCTGCGTGCTTTGTTACCTCTACTTACAAATCTTCTACACATAAATTAAAATTTCGCTGGTTTTACGTATCATTCGATTTCTACTTGTTTTTGTATCTATTGGCAGTTTGACGGCAGGCTGTAGATGATATTGACAGTGGACTGACAGCAGGTATCCTCGTGTAGTGTTTGTATGATATAAATAAAATCTGACGGTCTGCCCTGTTTTCTCTTCTAGGTAATCACTAATTTATTCGTTAATGTTTCACTGTATTGCCGTATCATCCCATTTCTATATATTTCGAATCCTATTTAAATAAGACAGGAGGCTGGTATTGATACTGATACATGAAAGCAGACACTCTGCTGCAGTATAATAATTATGTACATAAAATCTGAGGAACTGCCAGTTTTGTTACCTCTCCTAACAACCCTCTAATTCATTTGTTGACGTTTAACAGTTTTTTCATATGACTCCCACTCTATTTGTTTTAATCCAATTGGCAGTTTAAACCGAATCTGTTGATGATTTTGGCGGCGTTTTGATAGCGACTGCTGTAGTATTAGCAGGATGTAAATAAAATGAGAATTTTTTTATCATACCTGACTCATCTGTAATTTATTGTTGACTGTTTCTCAGTATTAACGAATCACACTGTGGCTGGGTTTTTAAATTTCATCTGCCAGTGTGACGCTACGCTGGTGATAAGATAGTCGCCATACTGAAAGAAAACACTACTGCAGTACCTTTATAATGTAACTGAAATCTGCGTCTGCCTGCATAGTTATCTCTCCTAACAAGTCACTACCTCGTTTGTTAACATATTACATTTTTTACATTTGTTTTTAATCCTACTCGCAGTTTGACGGAAGGCTGGTGGTGATTAGGTCCGTGCACTGATGTACTCTGCTGCAGTGTTACTATGATGTAAAGGAAATCTGACGGTCTGCCTGATCTTTATCTCTCCTAATTAATCTCTAATTCATTCGTTTCATTCGTTAATGTTTCATTCTATTACTGTATAACTCCATTACTATATCTTGCGAATCCTACTGCCACTCAGACAGAAGCCTGTTATTGATATTGATTCTTGAAATCAGACATTTTGTTATTTCTAACAACTAACGTCTTATTCTTTGCTTAATATCACGAATAACTTAAGTTCTCTTTCTTTGCACTTCTTCTTGCAGCTTGAGGGCAGACTGATGATGATATAGTCGTCACGCTGAAATCAGAATCTCTGCTGCAGTGATGTAGAAAAAATCTGACGGTCTGTCTCTTTTGTTGCGTCTCCCAACTAGTCTCTAATTCATTCGTTGACGTTTGACAGTTTTTCATGTCACTTAAATTCAAATTCTTTTTCATTGCATTATCAGTTCGCCAGCATGCTGCTGACGATATTGTCTGTGTACTGATAGCAAACACGTTACTGCAGTATCAGTAAAATATAAACGAAATCTTAAGGTTTTCCTGTTTTTATCTGTCCTAAATTATTTCTAATTCATTCGTTCACACGTCACAGTGTTACCATATCACACCGTTTTTATACCTTGCTGATCCTATTGACATTGTGACAGATGTGTGGTATCGGGATTGATAGTTGAAAGAAAACACTCTACTGCGGTATCAGTATGATGTAAATTAAATGTAACTGTTTGCATGAATCGTAATCCGTCCTACAAAATCTCTATTTCATGGATCGTGGTCATTGTCAAATCAAGGACGCAATTAAATGTCCAGGGAAAAAGCCTACAACTGTTGAATTACATATTTAAAAATCGATTGCTGACGAGTTATTCAGGTTTTCCATACTTTGATGCTACACTACATATCAAAGAGAAAATGAGCCGGTGGCCTGCAGTGCACTATTTAGATCACAATGCGGCAGTTCCTCCTTGTAGTGATCACACGTGTTTGACTGGTGTGTTCACTGTGGGTATGCGTGGGCGAACGTACCCACAGCGTCAAGGAAATGCACAGTAATGAATATGTGTACTTTATGGTTTTGTGGGATGTAGGATTCATCTAAAGACAGGAGGTAGCTCGAAGTTGAACGGCGGTTCCTGTTTATAACACAAACTGTCTTCATTTAATATTAAACCATATCAAGTTGGTCGTCCGTTGCGTCGTCTTGTGGACGGCTACTGGAAAATTTCTCCGGCTAGCGGTGAGCGCACTGACTCAGGTCACTGCGGCGAGCGGCGAGTCCGATGTCAGTGAACAACAGCGTATGTACTGCTGTGGTGGACGATGGCGTGCCGTCAGGCGTCGATGACCTTCCTCCAGACGCAAGGACGAGAGCGTATGACGTCGGCGGTACGAACGGCCGCGTTAGCTTATCTCTAGCGGCGCCGTGATGTCTCACCAGTCACCTCGCGGCTTATTCGGCGGCGTGAACGGTCAGCCAGCAGCGACCTCAGAGTCCGGAGTTCGGGGCTTCGTGTCGGCCGTAGACGTGTCGTCGCGAGGTGTGGCACAGACAGTGCATACGCTACCTCCGTCCGATGTCGATGGCGAAGTGAGGCAGAGACTGGACGGTATAGTGAACGACAATTGACAACGTGGGTGACGGTATTAAAATACGTCTCCAAACTAACACGAGTGGGTTATAATGCGACAACAACTGAGAGGTCGGACTCTTCAACTCACAGCTCTCGCAGCACTGCGTAAAAGGCCGAGCAAGCGTGGAATAATGTATTCACAGACAGTATTCGCCATGTGTATGACCGAAGAGACGCCAGAATAAGCGCTTGAATTGCCACTCGTGGAGGCTACACCAAGTACTAATATGCGTGTTTCAATTGAATCGATCCCTGGTGTCTCAGTAGTACTTAAGATATTTACTAGAGGACCCGTGACAATACCTCGCACCGTCTGTGGAATGACAAAAAATTCGGGAAAAATGGAAATAAATTTGAATGTTCACGCATAGCTTTCTTCAGAATGAATGCAAGTGTTTAAAAGCACCAATGAAAGAGTTTGATCCGCTGATGGTTTTTGCTCAAAAAGAACTGCGTACCTTAATTAGAACCGAAGATATCGTAAAACAAACCGATTAAAATGTCCAGAGCAAGGACAAAAGGATACCGCGTTTGAATAAAAAAAAAAGGATGGAAAGACTTAAGTTAATTCTTATACTTGATGATAAATCTGCAAGTGAAAATTTTTCGTTTGAAGCAAAAATGAAGGCAATCGGTCGGACAGAACGGCCTGACCAACAGATTATACACTACTGGTCATTAAAATTGCTACACCGAGAATAAATGTAGACAAATGGGTATTCATTGGACAAATATATTATACTACAACTGACATGTGATTACATTTTCACGCAGTTTGGGTACATAGATCCAGAGAAATTAGTACCCAGAACAACCACCTCTGGCCGTAATAACGGCCTTCATTCGCCTGGGCATTGAGTCAACCAGAGCTTGGATGTCGTATACTGGTACAGACGCCCATGCAGCTTCAACACGATACCACAGTTCATCAAGAGTATTGTGACGAGCGTCTTCAGTTGGTGCAAGTTCTGGAGAATGTGCTGGCCAGGGCAGCAGTCGAACAATTTCCGTATCCAGAAAGGCCCGTACAGGACCTGCAACATGAGGTCGTGCATTATCCTGCTGAAATGTAGGGTTTCGCAGGGATCGAATGGAGGGTAGAGCCACGGGTCGTTACACATGCGAAATGTAACGGCTACTGTTCAAAGTGCCGTCTATGCGAACAAGAGGTGACCGAGATGTGTAACAAATGGCACCCCATACCGTCACACCGGGTGATATGCCACTAGGGCGATGACGAATACATGCTTCCAATGTGCATTCACCGCGATGTCGTCAAACACAGATGCGACCATTATGATGCTGTAAACCGAACCTGGATTCATCCGAAAAAAATAACGTTTTGCCATTCATGCACCCAGGTTCGTCGTTGCATACACCATCGCAGGCGCTCCTGACTGTGATACAGCGTCAAGGGTAAACGCAGCCATGGTCTCCGAGCTGGCAGTCCATACTGCAGCAAACGTCGTCAAACTGTTCGTGCAGATGGCTGTTGTCTTGCAAACGTCCCCATCTGTTGACTCAGGGTTCGAGACGTGGCTGCAGGATCCGTTACATCCATGCGGATAAGATGCCTGTGATCTCGACTGCTAGTGATACGAGGCCGTTGTGATACAGCACGGCGTTTCGTATTGCCGTCCTGAAGTCACCGATTCTATATTCTGCTAACAGTCATTGAATCGCGACCAACGCGAGCAGCAAAGTCGCGATACGATAAACCGCAATCGCGTTAGGCTACAATCCGACCTTTATCAAAGTCGGAGACGTGATGGTACACATTTCTCCTCCTTACACGTGGCCACGAGGCATGACATCAACGTTTCACCAGGCAACGTTGGTCTACTGCTGTTTGTGTATGAGAATTCCGTTGGAAACTTTCCTCATGTCAGCACGTTATAAGTGTCGCCACCGGCGCCAACCTCGTGTGAATGCTCTGAAAAGCTAATCATTTGCATATCTCAGTATCATCTTCTTGTCGGTTAAATTTCGCGACAGTAGCACGTCATCTTCGTGGTGTAGAAATTTTAATGGCCAGGAGTGTATTTGGTGAAAAATGGAAGTAAGTTGAATGTTCACGCATAGCTTTCTTTGGAATCAATCGATGCAAGTATTTAAAAGCGCAAATGAAAGAGCTTGAACCGCTGAGTGTTGTCAGGTCAAAAAGAACTGTGTTCCTGAATTAGAACCGAAGATTTTGTAGAACAAACCGATTAAAATGTTCAGTGCAAGGTCAGAAGAATAGCGCGTTTGAATAAAAGTAAAGGATGGAGAGACTTAAGTTAATTGTGATAATAGATGACAAATCGGCGAATGAATACCCTTCGTTTAAAGGAGAAATGTAGGAAATGGGTAGGATTCAATGGTCTGACCGACTGATTTTAGTTTACAGCAAGGACATCCCCATAAGAAATATACAGAAGGAAATCGCGTTTGAGTAGAGAAGGAAGGTGGGACTTATGTAAATTCTCATAGTTGATGCTAAATCTGTGGTTTAATACCTTTCGTTTAAAGCAGAAATGAAGGAAATCGGCCGGGTAGTATTGTCTGGCAGTCTGACTTTTGTTTTCGTAGATTCTTTTAATATATAAGATATCTGTAGATGAAATAATCCCAGACAACTCATATGAACCGTTTCAGCAATAGATATTGAGTGAACTGGAAAACTCCAAACGGCTGTACTATTTTTCATTCCTGTAGTTCGTTTCTATGTCTTAAACATATACCTGTTTATGTATGCTCTAATGGACATGTCTGAAAGAACAGTCATAACCAAACGCCGAGTTAAGTCACAGAGCATTTAATGCATTCATAGTTAGACCATGAGATGTTAGTTACATTGGTCCTGGATTCGGCTTGGCAGTAGGATCATTATGCATGACGATGAAGTCCCTTTATTTTGCTGTTAGTTCAATATTCGACTTTTCTCGTCACTACGTGTGTCGATTATCGTAAATTTCTCTATATGTTTTCAAGCTTTGGCATTCGTTTACGTAACGGGTGGTGCATAATAATTTTAATGTTTAACGGTTAACCATTCGTTGCCAACAATAAAAGTATTTGACGGTTTCAAATCATAGTGAGACACACGTTTCTTCGTGACACCGTATTAAGGGCCACTCCCAGCTTAAGATTTTGATATTTTACGTCTATCCGTGAGTCATCACCAAAGATACGTAAGTGGTTCGATTCCCAGTGAGTATTGATCTCTGAATCGCGCTTTTTTCAATTCAAGCACTCCTATGTCTCGCTACTTGTGAAAAAACCTACGTCTAAAATCCATTTTTGACAGAAAATAAGCAAGTGCCGAGATAGAAACCTGTGAGGACTAAAATTATTCAGTCTCATCGTCACTTCAGATCAAAACACGTGGTTACCGCCTAGAATACTCGATATCTAACACTGTTTGGATAACAATCAGATAAGGTTCTATGATCGGACTTCCGTCTACTACAAAACTTTACATCTTGGCTTTTCGCGTTTTTTACATAGGAATGACGCCATAATTAGCATCTTTCGTGGACAACTAATAGGGATAAAATCTGGTGGATAGCATTCCCGGAACAGTAAAAATACTTAAGTCATGTAATTCAAAGTTCAGTTTTGTAAACTGATTCTGTCTAAAATTGAGTCTCAGTCGGGCATGAAATCTTTGGTTGATTTGGATTGTCTGTTGGTGTTAGGTATGATTCCACATCAAAAACAAGATAGTTCGTATGTCATTTACAATTCAGACATATACACAACTAGGTGCTCATAAGTACCTTACATTTCAAATGTCACTTTGTGTTACATAATAAGGGTGGTAGTTAACTTTCTATTTGCACTTACATCTACGTGCCATCATCAACACAGTGAAAGTAATAATGGTTCAATTGCGGGCATTGGTTCTGCACGTGTTCAAATGTTTGTATAGTCTATGGGACTTAACTACGGGGTCATCAATCCCTAAACTTACAAACTACTTATGAACTACTTACGAACTAGGACGGCACAAATATCCATGCCCGAGGGGGGATTCGAACCCCCGACCTAGTGGCCGTGCAGACCGTGTCTGGAGCGCCTCAGTCTCCTCGGACCCCGCGGCCGGCTTCTCCATGTGTTAATGAGAGTGGTAACATTTGAGTATGTCATTCATATCTATTCATAATATAAATATGTATATATATGAATGTGTGTATATTTCACATTGTCTACTAAACTACTTGTCCGACGGCAACCAAAGTTTTCATATATATCCCTTTATATTTTTATTTTTTATTTTATTTTTTATTTTACTTTAATTTATTTTTTATTTTTTGGACGAAACAGATTGATTCACAGGGGACATGTTCTGCTGCCACTTGAACTTGTGTGACCATGGAGAAGTGCGGACGCTTGTTATACTGGAACAAAATCACTCCCTCCCCTCTTGATGGACTTGCCACGGAGTGTCTTACAGTACACGTCACTGTTGATGATTTTTCCCTGCTTAAGGTATTTCGTAAGCATCGAATCTCGGATGTCCAACACAACGGAGAGCATTACCTTGTCTGCTGAGGGCAAAGCCTTGTGAATATTTTAAGGGGTGGTGACGACGCATGCTTCGCGTCCCTAGTTATCGCACTATGTTATCCCAAAGCGGTATATTCCAATTTCAACCGGTTTCGTTGTTAAGACGTTTCGTATCTTTTGAACACCCCTCGTAATTTATAGACGATATTGTTTTTGTGCTACTACAATTTATAGCTTGTGGTTGCACGTTATTATATTCTGCTCAAGGTGCTGCGGAAATTCTGTGTGAATTTTTATTGCCAATTATTGTGTTTATTTGACATTTGTTCTGAGCATTTACTGATGTGACTTAGACTTGTAATTCTTCTAAAATGTTAATTAGTCGTCCTTTGAAGCTAATATGTAAAACTGTGTGACTTTTCTCTATATTTTCAGTGAAACGTTTCCTTTCTCTGAGAATGATGAAAAATCATTTTCGCTGGTATTAATGTGTTCTCTATATCTAGTTTTAACAGGTCTGATCAATGTAGGCTTTGCTACATTTACTGCACTCGATAACAGAGTGCCTATAAAATTCTGTCTTTTTGTGTTTTTTTTTTTTTTTTTTTTTTTTTTTCTTTTTTTTATGTATATAGGTATGGAAATATTACAGATTTGACTTGCTTTCTTATTTACATTTTTGCCAATGTGATTTTGCTTTGTGTAGTAACTGACAAGTTCTGGCATGGCTAGTGGCTGATTGGATCGGCGGGTACACGTTGTGATAAGAAACTGTGTTGCCACTGATTCCATCAGGCTACTGTCCATTTTCCAGAGGCTACTAAGACTGTTATCAGCGAAACGAGGCAGCAGAGGACCTCGTTAAGTAGATTGTGAAGGCGCTTGACAAAACAATATGAACACCTAACAAAGACACAACAGTTACTTATTAGTAAGGAGGTAGCCCACTGCTAGGCTTTGATAACATAATGTTACCCACTATTGTGCCAAAACGTCCGCCAATTATTTAAACGGTGTAATTTTGGTACCCACTCTCTGCTCTAAAACTCTTAATAACGGTTCTATTGATTATGTTGAGACATGGCGATTTTGCTGTGCAGGGGAGTAGTTCGGTAATTTTCTGATGTGCAAAACATGCACTAACCTTTGAAACTTTCTAGTTGTGTGTGTGACCACATTATGATTTTGTAATATGGCACTATTTTTAGCACTAAGTTATATACAGTGAGTAGTTTGTTGCAGAGCATGGTGAGATATTCATTGACGGTTATCCTACCAATGAGAGTAATGAGAGAAGCAGTTGAATACCGCCATACAGATACCTAATTCATGACTGAATCTCCCCAATGATTGACTGTAGGCATCTGGTATTGCAAGCTTCTTTTGGGCCTGATATTCTTATCGGGTTGTCTGCCGGATCCGGACGTCATCTGGGCAAACTATTTCGGCGTTACATTTGGTCGCTATCCTTAGGTGTGTGAGCTGTTTCACCAAACCGTCAGAACTGAGTGTAATCCGCGAGAGGCGGCCCCTTCATACGTCGCTGATGGCCAACAGCGCTTGCGCATATATCGACATATGGTCCTCTATCTTACAGTTCCCCAGTGGTGTAAGTCGATCTAAACGTTAATCGCAATGACAAGGTATTTGTATACACCGAGCCTCTTCAGTCCTAAATCATCCTTCACTAGGCCCAGGAGCCATGCGGAAGTTGCCGCGTGGGATAAGGCATCATGCACGGATTCGGCGGCCGCTCCTTCGAGAGGTTCGAGTCCTCCCTAGAGCAAGGGGATGTGGATTGCCGTTAGTTTAAGTTAAAGTAGTTTGTAAGTCTATGGCTGATGACCATAGCAGTTTGGTGCAATAGGTTTACAAACTTTTGAACATTTCATTTGAGCTCAGGAGCACTCCAATCTTGGCTGGATGACGAAAAATACGTTTTTTAAAGATATGCATCCAACAAAACGTAGGATAGATAACGATTTACGAGTGGCTATTAAGGGTTCATGTGATTGTCCAAACTGGAAAGCACGACATATCTGTTTTTCTGTACATTTATTCTGCTTTAACACGCCTCTAAGAAGTGACAGCTCTTCTGTCAAGCTCTCTGCGTCTGAAACGGCAAAAGCTCCTTTTGCCAACGTTCGCCGGGCACCAGTACGTTGGTGTGGGGGTTGGCAGCTTGCTTCATGCAAATAGTGGCCGGAGGGGGAGGGGGACTTGCTTCCCTCACACCAACGTAGTGGTGTGCTGCGAACGTTGGAAAAATGACCTTTTGCCGTTTCAGACGCAGAGAGCTTGACAGAAGAGCTGTACCATCTTAGAGACATGTTCAGGAAAAATGGATATGCAAGCAGATCTTTCGTGCTTTCCAGTTTGGACCTTTGCGGAAACTCTTAGAAGATAGTTGTAAATCATTGGCCTTACTACCTTTTTCTGGAAGTATATCATCAAAAACTAGGCAGACTTTCAAAAAGAAATAATATCAAATGTGTTTTTCGTTCTCCAGCCAAGGTAAGAGCGCTCCTCGGCTCAGTCAAGAACGTTTTAGGACTGAGGAGGCCCGGTTATACAAAATCCCTTGTCATTGAGGGAGTGTTTACATTGGTCAGACAATTATAATCATACGAGATCGATGTACGTAGCACAATCCACACTCACGTTTGTTTCAAATTTGCAGTGGCCGAGTACTGTCTTTCCGAAGGATGTAAAATGATTTATGATGAAATGGAAATCGTTGCCTCTGCATTTTGCTATTAGGACTATTTATTGCTGGAATAAATTGAAATTCGTCTCTCGGACATTATAAATACAGACAAGAGGTTTCCTTTAAGCAAAATATGGAACTCGGTGTCATCACACATAAAAAAGCAACGGTCTTTCACTCGACCAGCAATTAACAACACTCAATAGCCAGTTATCGTTAACGCCGGCTTTGACTACTATGGCGATGTACGATAGAGGGCCTTACCGTCTATACTTGCGCACGCCCTGTTGGCCAGCCATCCACGGCATATAAAGGGGCCGCCGTTCACGGATTAAATCTTCAACGTCACCAGCCACTCCAAAGACCTAATAGAAACATCTTGACCGCGAAAAGACCCCCAGCCTTGGCGTCAGCCATTCACCCGTCTTAGGGCTTGCTCCCTATCAACTCCTCCCAGTACTGGCAAGCCTTCCGCCCCAACTAAACTCTCTTTCACAATGACCTTCCGTTCCCCGAGAACGCCCGTAAGGCAAAACAGTTTTGCCTCCTACCTCGCCGATATATTTCCCATTCATGGTTTCCACATTTCGACTACTCCCTCTTTCCCGACGCCAATCAACGAACCGAGACCTACACCCACCAGCTCGCCCCCGACTTCCAGTACTGCGACCACATTCCCCCATCACAATCCAACACACCAATTACCGCCTTTGACATCCAACTCACACTTCGCACCAAACGCAACACCGCCCCTTGTCACGACTGCTTAACCTACAGTCACCTTCGCACCTGCCGCCCCCTTCTTCCAGGCGCCACCCTGGCATCCCTTTATGACGTATATTATTCTCTATACCGGCTTTTTCCCCAACCTCAAGGATCCTAATTTTCGCTAAACTCGACATGCTTACCTCTGACACCTCCTCCTACCACCCCATCATTCTCACCTCGGTCTTTGGTAAGGTCCCAGAAATCATCATAACTCCGTATGCACCGACACCTCTGCCAAAACCAACTCCTTCCTGTCTCCCAATGCGGCTTCAGACCTTCCTTCTCTGTCCATGACCAGCCCCTCGACCTTACCCATCTCCTTTCTGTCCTACTCAATATCCTTTATGCTGCTACCTGCATGACCCTCGACACTGAGAAAGCCTATTACCGTGTATGGCATTCTCCTTTTCAAGCTCCAAACATGCACCCTTCTTATTATGTCCGATTCATCGTTTCCTTTCTCTGCAACCGTACATCCTACGTCACTGAGAACTAGTAGGATTTCCGTTTGTATTACCCCCCACCTCCCTCCATCGGGGTGTCTCAGGGCTCCGTCCTCTTGCATTTCTTCTACCTGATATAATCGCAAGACCATGCCACAGCCTCATCCTCCCGTACATCTCCTTCAGTATGCTGATTATACCGCCTTCCTAGTGCTTGCCCCTCTCTCGCCCGCTGCCAGCACCTTCTCCAGTCTCACATCTCCTAATTCGTCACCTGGTGTACCCAGTGGCTCCTTTCCGTCAACCCTCAGAAATCTTTGGCAATCATCATACATCATACTACCCGCTCCTTCCGCCACCACGACATTTACCTCACTCTCCATTACCGTTCTATCCGTCAAAACCCTACACCCCCCCCCCCAAGTACCTTGGCCTCACCATTGACATCTCCTTCCCCTTGAACCCCCACCTTGAAATTGTCCGCCTGAAAGCCCTTTCTCATCTCAATCCCCTCAAGCTCCTCTTCAGCCAGACCTGGAGACTTAACCCTTCTACCATCCTTTACACCTACCAGTCCTGAATGCATCCTATGCAGCTTTCAGCCCGCTAGGGTCGCCACCTCCATTGCTTCTGTAAATCCGTCTAAATCCGTGAGAGTTGCCCCCTCTGCCTCGCTTACCGCATCCGCGTCCCCTTCATCACGCAGATCCTATACGATCTCATGCCTTTCTTCCTCCTTTTCAAGTTCCTGGAACATATCCGTGTCATTTACGTCACCCGACAAATAGATTCCCGTCCCCCTCTGGTCTCTCCCATCCTCTTGAAACCCAAACTCCTCCTTCCGTCTTCAAACTTTTCACATCCTGTCTGAGTGTAGCTTTCGCCACCTCCCCTCCCGTATGTAGCCCTCTGTCCCGACATCTACCCTCCTAACGACCCTGATCTCTCTCCCGTCCTCGTCCTTTCTCTCCCTCCCCTCCGCATCTCCACTTCGCTTCCTATCCCCTGTAGGGTCTCAGTGCGCCGTTAGTGTTAGTTTCATTGCTGTGTTTTCCCGATTTTAAAACTGACACAACCCAAGATCTTGGTAGAACAGGTGTTGCGTATGTATTTTAATCCGTGTCTCTTTCGTCGCCGTTCTGTCTCATGTTTAAGAGCTATAAATTTTAGCCACCATGGCCGCTTTTTATTCTATTTGTGCTCTTATTCCCCATGCCTTCTTACAATGTTCGCCAGAATGTCCTGTATCATTTGAAACTCACCTTTTCATCACATTTATTGTCTGTTTAAATCCTATATGTAAAACTTTTTGTCTCGTTCGTCTGTAGAGCGGCGCTTAGGCAGCTATCAGCGTATCCTATGAGGGGCGTTGAAACCCAATAAGGGAAAAATAATTTAAAAAAAAGCATTGAAATCATTTCGGGTAGGTTGCTGAAGATGGAGGCCCAATGGATATTGTGTCCAGGTGACGTCCTGTTCCGGCAGACAACCCAAGAAGAATATCATATATTGTTAGCCGGGAAAAATCTACGAAGTCACTTCTTTTGGGCTATTACATGCATAAGTACTGTTGTCTTTAGATGGCAATGTAAACTATAATTCATCACATCTACCACATAT
This sequence comes from Locusta migratoria, assembly GCA_026315105.1. Classification (NCBI taxonomy): domain Eukaryota; kingdom Metazoa; phylum Arthropoda; class Insecta; order Orthoptera; family Acrididae; genus Locusta; species Locusta migratoria. The sequence goes on along the minus strand of CM048755.1, from coordinate 559,833,888 downwards.
AACCTCTGACAGTAACGTAGATGAACTGTGAACTACAGTTATTTTACTGTCCTTCAAAATAGTCACCTCCCATAACTATGCATCGCTGAGCTCTGCGATACATGTGCTGGAAACTTTGCACGAAGTCTTCCTTTGGGATGTTGTACAAAACCTCGTCACGTTTCGTTGAATCTCAAGAATATTGTCAAATATCTTTCCTTTCAAAGCGAGTGTGAGTCGAGGAAGTTGAAAGATGTTTGGAAGACTGAGGTCCGTCGAGTATGGTGAATGTTCAGGTTTCACTACTCTCTTTTTTGCCAGGAACTGTTTGCGATATTGACTGTGTGTGGGAAATCGTTGTCGTGTAACGTGGACATGCACCAAACTCTCCGGATCTCAGTGCATCAGCCTTATTCCTGTTCCCTCGACTCGAACTATCTTTGAAATGAAAGGGATTTGACAATTTTCCCAACTTCAAGCGAAATTTAAAGAGGCTTCTGAACATCATCCCAAAGGAAGACTTTGTGCAAAGTTTCGAGGACATGTATTGCAGATCTCAGCAGTGCACAGTTATGGAACGTGACTATTTCGATGGACAGTAAGGTAACTGTAGTTGATAATTCATATACGTTAATGTTACAGTACTATTCTTCATCATCTTCATCATTAGAGACTGAATATGCCTTTCAGCGTTCAGTCTGGAGCATAGTCCCACAAATAAAATTCCTCCACGATCACCTAATAAATGCTAACATTGATGCCTCGTCTGATGTTATGCCTTTTACTTCAAAATCATTCTTCACCGAATCGGTGTACTTTCTCCTTGGTCTACCTCGACTCCTCTTACCCTCCGCTGCCGAACACACGAGTCTCTTAAGTAACCTTGCTTCTCCCATGCGTGTAACATGACCCCACCATCTCAGCCTGTTCGATCTAACTGCTTCATCTATGGTATTCATTCCCAGTTTTTCTTTGATTTCCTCAGTATGGACACACTCCTGCCATTGTTGTCATGTACTAGTACCTGCAATCATTCATGCTACTTTCATATCTGAAACCTTAAACTCATGAATAAGGTAACCTGTATCCACCTAGTTTTTACTCCATAGAACAACGTTGGTCAAAAGATAGAGTGGTGTACTGCTAGCTTATACTTGGTACTGACTTCCTTCTTACAGAAGAGAGTACATCTTAGCTAAGCACACACTGTTATAGCTTTGCTACACCTTGATTCAAGTTCTTTCACTTTGTTGCCATCCTGTGATAAAATACATCCTAGGTACTTGAAACTGTCTACCTGTTCTAACTTTGTTCCTTGTATTTGGCACTCAATTTGTTTAAATCTCTTTCCCACAGACGATAATTTTCTTTTGGAGATGCTGATCTAGATATCATAACTCTTACACCTCTGATCAAGCTCTGAAATATTAGATTGCAATCTTTTAATCGAATCTGCCATCACAGCTGAGTCTACCCGAATACGCGAGACTGCTTATTTTGTTTTCACCTATTTTAATCCGACCCTACCATTCTACGGTTTTCAACACATGATCCATGAATCGTATGAACAACAGTGGTGACAGGTTACAGTCACCGAATTTTATTGTCAGAGGTTGTTTTTCCACTCATCAAGCGTCCAGGTTTATTGATCGTGGCACCACTTCCTTTGCCAGCTTTCAGTTGGTTTCCATTATTAAGTGCAACTGTAGCAGCCATTCAATGGTTATTAATCTTAAAACGCAATGTTTTTATTGAAGAAGTATTACTAACGAGAGTGTTAAGTTTTGTAGTCCTTTTCGTGGCAGTTTTATATGGTTTGGCCACAATTGTTCTTAATGCACATCGGTAGCTGTCAGTTTTTTAATTTCACCCACTATTCCTCTTCGCCAATGATGTTTTAGCTTGATTTATGTATTCTGTCATTAACGAAGATACTTCGCTATTGAAACGTTAAACAGTGCAGTAGTTTCCATCACACATGCTTCCACTAACTGAGCACTATCGATTTGACCTCTTTCGAAGTCTGAGAGGTCAGGAATTCACCAATCGTTTATTGCGTCACAGAATAATCCGTATAATATGCTGCAATGTACCGTCCAAGACTTTGTGCAGTGATGTACACTGCGGACGCGTCGCAGTTTTAGCACGTACGCAAAGGTGTGAATTTGCAACATGTATTATACTGCAAGGTGTTCATATTATTTTGTCTAGCCCCTGTACGATTTATCTCTGAATGAATTGTTGACTATATTGTAAAATCTCTCTTCAGAAACCGAGCGAGGTGGCGCAGTGGTAACACACTGGACTCGCATTCGGGAGGATGGTGGTTCAAATCCACCTCCGGTCATCCTGATTTAGGTTTTCCGTGATTTTCCTAAATCAGTCCAGGCAAATGCCGGGATGGCTCCTTCCAAAAGGGCACGGCCTATTTCCTTCCCCATCCTTACCCAAAACTCGAGCTTTAGCTCCGTCTCTATTGACTAAGCTGTCGATAGGACGTTAAACCCTAAGCTCCCCCCCCCCCTCTTCAGAACAACCAGATCAATATAAACATGTATCTGTTGCCGCATGCAAGAAAGGTCACCATTTGAGAAGGATGGACTGATTTGCCTCACTGTTATTTGTTGTGTGTGCAGAAGTTATCAGGAAAGTTGGAAAATAAAATGAATGTGTCAATAATCTCAGCGTTAAAGTAACATTAACTAGGCCATTAGGATAACAATCCAAATCGGAAATAATTTATGCAATAAGTTTCATTATTTTAATGCCTTCATTACTCTCCCACGCCCCTTCCACCCCGCTCCTGCGTGTTGAAGGGTGCGATGGAATGGAAAATATACTTCTATAAAAGTTATTCGACGTTAGATACTCCACTGAATGAAACCAGACTCATAATTTTTGGACCACTTGCTTTCATAATAACTATCATCAAAGTGGGATAATCATAACATGTTTAGAAAGAAACGCAAAAGATATTTATGTGATATTCCACATTATTTACTATTAAACAATCAGGTTTCGTCTATTATGCCATAATCAGGTTCTGAAATATAGATGAATAGGGGATGATATTTACATGGTTTAGAGTAGAGTAGAGTAGAGTAGATGATTATGCGAAAATAGGTAGTTACACATATTTGACAGACGTCGACGTTTGACTGTAGCTGTTCTACTTGGCTCCTCGAAGTTTGTAATTCGGGGTCCTTCACCTCTTGAGTCTGCTCCTTAAAATCTATAAATGTAGTCCAGATCTTCGTTCAACATCTGATTCGTCAATTTTATTTGTCTGGAGGAAGTTAATAAGGAGCTATCCTTGCTGTTGGCAGAAATCAGTGAGCACTTACTGTCAGCCTTTCGGCATCCATATACACCTGAAGACCCTTGTTGCATTTGCAGAATATTGTGGAGAGAAGGAACTGTGTTGTTGATTACTTGGATGTAGGAACGGAGCGAGGACCGAACTTGAAGCCTGTCATCCCTAGACGAGCGAATCAATATGGTATTCTAACCACAATTGTAATTGTAGGTAATTTCTGTATATTGTTGGCAGGCTCCTTCGGATATTGGCAGTAGGGATTCCACGATGAATTTAGATTTCATTATGACTCAGAAAAACAGGTTCTACTACAACGTTTCGAAAGTATTTTCTGCCATACCATTCTGGAGTGTTGTTAAGTAGCATACGCCATTTTCGATGACAGTTTCAATTTACTGCTCACAGAAAGGTTTGATTTCTTATAGAAGACTTTTATTTGCGAGCAATAGCTTGACCAGTTTCTGATGGATGATGAGTACTTATGAAGTCTGCCAGAACCATCAAACATCAAACTTAATGCGTTTCATTTGTAGTGACATTTTCGGTAGCCTTAATTGTAATGTTTCACCAGTACTCCACAAAATCCGATGGAGAAGAAATCCACCATCGATGACAAAAGCGGCTGTTAAGTTTTACTTGACTCGTGGCTATATGGTCTGTTATGGTGCAGTGTTTTGCGATTCCTTAATTTCAATACGAAATAGGGTGCAAAAACTTTAGGTCTCATTGAATGCAGAATTTATTACTCTGTTACAATTATCCGTCTCTATTGAGATTAATTTATATGATATTGCCAAAAAAAAGAAGATACAATAAATATTTATCATTATACATAAAGTTTGTCCAGCTTTCATGACCACTAGTTTGGGAATACGTGAACCAGAAAATATTGTATTACTGAATGCAGAATTTAATGCCCTACAACTATTAATAGTACCATATTCTCGTTAGTCTGAATTCTTTATGAGACATAACCGAAAAACTATAGAAATAAATTTTTGGGTGTTCATTTATAACCCTCCCCCCTTCACTGAATTCCCCTCTGTGGTGTCGCACAAGTACAAAGTGCGCGCCACTTACTTTCGCCGCGCGCCGCCATGCACGCACGGCGCGGCGTTCTCACGACGACAGCCACGAGCGCCCTCTGCGACAACTCCGCTCGTGGCCACCAGTGAACGACATGGCACTTCGGACTGAGACAGCAACGAGTTAGGACCTTCGTAATCAGATAGGCACCAGTGAAGACTTTGCTATTGTACAGGCACTAGGCAGGCCTCTAATAACTATGTATCAACATTCTGCAGTACTATGTAAAAGTTAAGTATTGTTACATTCTGTGCAATATATCTCTTTCTAATTTACTCGAGTGTTTATAGTTTCTGGCTGCTCCCCTCCGTACCTGCACCAGCGTGTCGGTCTCATTCCACTCGGCCACCGACACCTACGACGAGGCTGGGACACAAAAGCGGCGACGAAGTTGGGACACAAAACCCTCACCACTTTATGTACAACTTCGCCATGAGAGAAAACCAAGTATAGTCGCATTCGACCACCAATGAAGGCATTAAAAAAACCTTTTGTCACAATTTTTTCCTATTTGTTTATTCTACACTATTGGCGTAATATATAGGATAAAAAGACGTAAACGATGTATCGCCCTTATCTCTCTATGCTTGAATATCGTATAAAGTGAAGACCTTTTCTGCATTGTGAAACAGAAAATTCGTCGTCGCAAGAGGAGAACAGCGACTTAAAATTGCAAGAAGAGAGAAGTGGTCTGCGGCTGGGGACAGAGAGTTAACAGACTTGGTTTTAAAAAGCTGTTGACTCACTGTCACTGTGCCGCCGCCCACACAGCATCATCACATCAAGAGGTCACTGGTAAACTGGTCTCGGCTCGTCTTCAAACATGGAAATAAGAGAAGTGTTCATTCATATACTCTTTTAAGACAAAAACTATTGTGAACCCGTAGGGTGGAGTCCAAACGCTGTACAACATTTTTGAAAATTCATGACATTTGTATTGTCATCTAGTGAAACATAAAACAGTTACTCACTTAAATTTGCTTATGCCCTCTTATCATAACAAAGAAGCATTCATTTCAAACGTAATGTATAGGGATTTACGCGCCACATACATCACAGACGAGAGGATCGTTTCACCAGAGGATGAGGCCATGTGTAAGCGAACTGCACTGTTCAGCGGTGGGTCTGGGTTACTTGTTACTTGGTTATGGGTTACATTAGGTGCAAGTAGGTCACACAGAGAGGCGCAAAATGAAAAACATTTTGTTCTGAAGTTAACCACTCTAGTCCATTGCTATAAGGTTTCCATGAAGCTCTGCATTAAATACTGTGACATATCCTCAAGATATGACTAGGGAAATAGGAACACCTGAATTTTTCCGTTTCCGATCTGATTTCTCCTATCCATTTTTAGATAATGTATGCCAATAGAGGTGCGTGCTAACAAAATGCGTTCGTATTCGGAAGAGAAAGTTGGTCACAGAAATTTCGCAAATATATCTCGCCACAATGAATAACGCCTTTCTTTTAATGATTTCCACCAAAACTCGTGCGTCATTTATGTGACACTCTCCCCTATATCGCAATATTAGAAAACGAGCTGCCCTTCTTTGAACTTTGTCTATATTCTCAGTCACTCCCACTTGGGAGGGACCTCACAATGCGTAGCAGTACCCCAAAATAGGACGCACAAGTGCAGTGTAGGCACTTTAGACAATGAAACGTAGCCTTTGGTTCGCCTTCCCTACAATACATGTCAAATGTTTGTAAATGTATGGGACTCAACTACTATGGTTATCAGTCCCTAGGCTTACAAACTGCTTAAACTAAGCTAACCTAAGGATAACACGAAACTCGAAACTCCGACGGTGATCAACCGTGCACTCAGGAACCTAAGAGCGTTCGCCATTCTACCGCAACTTCCTGCTATATTTTAGTTTAGTGGCAATTTATTATAGTTTGTTGCAAGGTGATACAATTTGAAAGCAAGATGGTATCTTTTTGGAGAAGTTGTTTCAGTGCTATTGTAAGATGAAAATCTATTTCTGCCTTCTGTCTCCTTAAATGGTGATCCAATAAATTTCTTTTAACAATAATCCATTCTATTTTCATAAATCGTTATCCATTGGTTCTTTCTTAAACAGTGATCTATTTACAACGATTCTTCAGATGGTGAGATGTGTTCTGTGGCCACAACATGAGAAATTGCTTATAAGTAAATGAATACTCAGATTTGTGTTTAGATATAAATTGATGACTGATGAAATGTTAATGTCCAGGTTTCGTAGTTAAACATTAAAGTTTTTCGGTTGTCCGTTAGAATCTCAGTGTCAGTATAGCGATAAGATTTGATGCACTATTCCTCGTGACCATTTGTCCTAAACCAAGGAAGATCTGCTGGATCGTAGGACGCGCCGCACACTTGATGAACACGTTGCAGTCTCTCTGAACACGAGAAACATTCTAAGTGTTGAAGCACCACCTATTTAATTGAGTATCGTCCAGTCGGGATTCAGGCATGTGATTGAATTCGTACTATGCGGCCTCTTAATGGATTTTAGGAACTTGTTGCCAATTGTCATGGTTTCTGTAGCCATATCGATTTGGTGAGGTAGTCTTCGGTTTTCTCACAACACACGGTACTATAAGATATTCTCATTTCTTAAACAATGATCCAACTCTTTTCATTAAGTGCTAAGTCATTCTGTTTTTATAGTTGGTGATATATGGTGATACATTCTATTTTAATACTTTACATGATTAATTACGTTACTTGTGACCCATCCTATTTTGACAGTAAAGTGTTTTATTTTCTTAAAACATTTCGCATTTCTTTAATTCCTTAACTGGTGTAAGACCCAAGGAACCAAACTACCAAGGCGAATGGTGTGGGCAGGAGTCAGTATTGGTAAACGTACGGACCTGTAAGTCGTTCAGAATAGCGCTTTAACTGTTCAGAGGTTTTGAAACGAGATGCTTCGACCTTTTACTATGTCCCTAAACTAACACAATACTTAAAGTAACTGATGCTGAGGACCACATCACAGCCATGTCTGAGGGAGGACTCGAACCTCGGACGGAGCGGTATCAAAATCCATGACATGGCACCCCAGACCGTACGGATATTCCCGCGCGACCATTGTCGCATTCTCTTTTTTGCAAGGTTTGCCTGTTCCAGTCTTGTAAACAGTGAATCATTCCATTTTTGGGTCGCTCTGAACAATGGGTGCCGTAGGCCATGGGAGATTCTGGAACTTCTACAGAACTTACCCAACGTGAGTCACTGTGATTATACACTGTTCAAAATAATTATGGTAACAGGTGAGATGCCATACATAGTGTCACGTATTTTATTCAGGTATTAGTTACAACTATAATTTGTGTGTGATACAGTTCGATATTTCGCTGTCGCAACTTTTTACTTACGCCGAGATTACTAAGAGCGAGGCCCCGTGGGGATACCATAATAATGAAAACGTTATTCTCGTTGCCGTTGCCTCAGACGGCCAGTACCAGCATTTCATGGACATTGTGAGGTTACCAATCAGTTCTTGTGGGATATTTAGCCAATCTGGCATTAGTGCAATGTCCAGATCTGCAACCGTTGTTGTAGGTACTAGTCTAGCTGCAATGAGTCTGCCAAGTGCATTTAAGATATGCTCAATCGGCTTTATGTCCGGTGAACAATGTGGCCACTCCATTCGTTTAATTCCCGCAGCTTCAAGCATGTTGTGCACCAGTGCAGCGCTGTAGGGACATCGTCCACCAGAAATAACCCATCTCCATTGGTGCCAACGTAGGCATAGCAAAAGGTCGAAGCATCTCGTTTCAATACCTCTGAACAGTCAAAGCGCTATTCTGAACGACATAGAGGTCCGTACGTTTACCAATACTGACTCCTGCCCACACCATTCGTCCACCACCATGATATGGTGATGTTTCCTGCACATAAGGAAGGTTGTTCCTAGTTCCACGTTCTCTTCAGATAAGGGAACGGTGGCTGTCCTGCTGACTAATTAGTGAACAGAACCCGGCGACACTCGTTAAGACCCCAATCCTGATGTTCTTCCGTCCAGTTTCTCTGGATAAACGGTGTCGTGGTGTTCATAGGACACACAACGTAACCCTCTGTGCGGAAGGCCACATTACCGAAGAGATCTCCGACTGTTTATGTTGATATTGCGCGTCCTGTTGATACATGGAAGGTGCGTTGCAGCTGAGTGGCATTTAGCTTCCCGTCTCGATGAGCTATTGACCGGAGATAACAGTTATCTCTTGCTGGTGGAAGACCTTACCCTTGCATTCTTTTAGCGGTTCTTGATGTCTTAAATTGCGTCCAGGTCCTATAAATTACAGTTTGGGACACTCCAGTAGGTGCAGCCACACCCCTCTGTGTCTACCCCGTTTCTAACCTTCCTGTGGCTCTTTATGCCTGAGCTTAGGGAAGTCACGTTGTTGTTGCATTGCACTACCTGCTCACTACACTGTCTGAACCCAAGTGTTTGTGTAATTCGTTTGGTGGAGTAAACGCACGACAACACCAACACCTCTGCAGCAACTTTTTGTTATTGCCACTATCTCGGTTGCCGTAATGTTGTTGTCTCCTCTCGATAGAACCGATAGAAAGACGTCGAACCAGTTTAGTTCGTTCTGCCGATTACAGTACTTAAGAACCTAGATATCTCAAATGATCCCCTAATTGTTTTGAACGGTGTAATATCTTTGCCAAAGTGAAATAACCTATGCGAGGGATCAATTACAACACCAGATATGACAGCCTCTAGCGGAGGCGTTTAAACTAAGGATAGTGTTCCTGGAGCCACTCTCTAACACTTGTTGAACAGTTCCCTGTTAAGATACAGGTTCCATGTATTCATGAAGTTGTTACCATTCTCGTACACGTCTATCGGCTCTAAACAATTACAAACAATGCTCGTCAGACCAGTAAACATGTTTCTAGTCATCAACAGCCCAACGGTGGCGTTGGCGGGCACAGGCGAGACGTAATCTTTTGTGTCGTACAGTCATCAAGAGTACACAAGCCTTTATCGAAGGTGTTTCCTTGAAAGGTTCGCATGCTGACACTCGTTTACGACCCAGCATTGAAATCCACGGCAATCTAAGGAAGAATTGCACGTTTAACGATTCTCTTCAGTCTTCGTTGGTCCTGTTGTTGCAGGACATTTTTTCCGTCAGCAGAGATGTCGGAGATTTGACGTTTTACCGGATTCGCAATAATCACGTTGCACTCGTGTAATGTTCATACGGGAAAATTCCCAGCTCATCACATTCTCGGATAAGCTGTGTCCCATCTCTAATTCGGGGACTATAACATCATGTTCAAACCTACTTAAATCGTGATAATCTGCCATTATAGCAGCAGTAACCGATCTAACGCCTGACTAGACACCTGCTGTCTTATATAAGCGTTGCCTAACGCAGCGTCGTTTTCTTTGTTTGCATAAGCAAGCCTATATCAGTACAAGTTGCTCTTCCGTGCGTATTTACCTCTGTCAACAAAATAATCTAAGAGAAGAAGTATAAAACTTATTACTTTTTATCCAGGCCTGGTATATGAATGACCTATTAGATAGCATCGGAAGTTGAAAGAGGTTTATCCATGTAGCATACCAGGAAATCACAAAGTTGGAAAATGTAGGGAAATGCAAACTATCTGCAGCTAATCTACGGTTGGTGTAGATTGTGGCCAGACCCTCAAAATAAACAAATACATAAAAAATAGATGCGTTTATAAAACGTTGCAGAGAAACTAGTGAGTACCGTTACTTTCACAAAATACGAGGTATGTCCACAAAGTGAGCTCCGTTTGGTTATATACAACAAACGTGTGCAGATACAGTAAAAATATTTATAGAACAAAAATGTACAACTACGTTTCTACATAGCTTCCGAAATTTTGAGGGCATTTATCATAGCATGGCACATATTTTTGTATGACTTCTTCATACAAGGTTGCCGCCTGTGTATTCAACCATGTGGTAACATGTTCTTGACCACCAAGGACGGATTTTAGGTGTAAGAGGAGATGAAAATCGCTAGGAAATTGTGCTTAATATCCTCTTCAATTGTGTTAACCAGTTCATCAGTAATCATAGACGGGCGTCCACTTCATTCTCCATCGTGCACGTGATTACGTCCTTCATTGAACAGTCTGACCCAACTTCTAACCATTGAATCACTCATAGTATTTTTTCCGTAAACCTCGCAGATTTTTCCGATGAATTTCCATCCGTTTAACTTTCTTGGCATTTACAAAACGATTCACAGATCTGATTTCACATGCGGCGGGATTTTCAATTATGGCTGACATTATAAAGAAGCACTACAAAGCACACATCGACAGCAGCGATATGAGAACATCGTACATGTCTTCTCCTTGAGTCAGAGTAATTGCCGCACATGCTCGGAATTGCGATCGTAGTGCTGCCGCAGATACAAATAGAAACGGAAGTTACTTTGTGGACGACCCTCGTATCTTATTGTAGGTATAAGGAGCCATTTGAAGCGGAAAGATAACAATAAATCAGGAGGGGTTGGCATCAACAAAGGCAGTAGTTTACGAAACCCTCGTTCGACGTGTACTTGAATATTGCTCGTCAGTGTGCGATTCGTACCATAGAGAATTAATAGTGGAAATAGCGAACATCCAAAGAAGAGCAGCACACTTTGTTCCAGGTTCATGAAGTAAGCACATGATCGTCTAACACTAGAGGCTTACGCTGAATGTGAGACGTTGTGCATCATGGAGTGGAGTTCTGTTAAACTTTCGGAGGGCTACCTGCTGTCATTTTCCCGCGAAACATACGCGACTGGAAGAGGAAAAGGAGGAACTGATGTACACATAGTACCCTTCACCACGCACCTTGGTGTGTCTTACGGTGTATTGATGTAGATGTAGCAAACGAAACAGACTCTTCTGCGACAAAGTGTTGAGTTTCCTTCAACTTTTTTTATGGTAGGTATACTGTGGCCATTCCCGTTCAAGAAACAAACAGCCGTATTCTCTTCACATGGCTGCACGAAAACGTTTCTGACTTGATGAACAGTCATTACTCTATCGCATCTCAACTGGTTCGTTAAATTACCCAATCTTAACTACATAAAGGCGTTGAATGTTTCGGAATAGTTAGAATCTCTAATGAGTCGCTGCAATAAACATTCAGCAATGAAGGATCGCTCTAAAGATACTAATGAACTTTGCCTCAAAATAATGACGGTATTATCAAGTTTTAAGACGTCATCAAACAAAAATAGGGTGATGTTTCCTGTGTGTGTGACATAATTTATGTTCCATTTACTATTACCTCAACAGCGACGTAAGTGCTGTACATTTTACGACGATGGGAGGTCGTTGTAGGACACTGATGTTTTGCAAAATACAATGCAAGCAATTGAAGGTGAAGATGTGTGGTTAAATCCGCCTTATGCAAGACACCTTGTTTTTTTTTAACGCCCGAACACTTTGCAGCACTTAAGTGGGACGTCTTCCGTGTTATTTTTGCCTATTATTTTAATCAATAACATTACAGATTTTGGTTACACAGTCATTAGGATGAGTTGTTTGATTTGACAATTTTGTTAGATATTGATGAACAGTCATTACCTAATTTATTCACGATTCTTACATTATAATAATAAATTAGGCCTAATATCTAACAAAACTGTCAAATCAAACAACTCATCAAAATGACTTTATAACCAAAATCTATAACATATTATTCTAGAAAATAAAAAGCAAAAAACTCACAGGAAATGGCACAATAAGTGCCGAAGCATGTATGGGTGTTAAAACAAAACAAGGTGTCTTGCATAAGGCAAATTTGACCACATATCTAATACAGCAATCACGGAAGATACAGGAGCTGCACCTTCACAATTTAATCAATTGAACTTGTATTATGACACCTGTACAAACTTCCAATGTTCCACTGCTGATCATTTACTTGTGGTCAACGATTCTTACAAATCACAATCAGGGATCAAACAGAAGACATACGGTGGTTCTGATCAATGGTGGCGTCTGATGGTTGGCAGAGGGGTAGTGGAGGTCGTTGAACAGCTGTTTTGAGAACTGTTCGACGCGCCACTGTTCCAACCCGGCCATTTACTTCTGGTCAACGAATCTCATATTTCATCTCCAGGCATGCAATGATGGGAAGGTAGGAAGATAAGGTTTAACTAACCATCGACAACATGATTATTAGAGGTGGCAGCTATGGCAGTAAAGGATCCTCACTGTGGATGTGATAAGTGGAAATCACTGTTCGTTGGCAGAATGACAGTGCTATTTCCTGAACTTGTCGGATTAGAACTATTTGAAACTGCCACTGTTGCACTGCCAGACATTTTCTTCTGGTCAGTGATTCTCATCATTATCGACCAGGCATCAGACAGAGGGCATGAAGACATCACTGTGGTTCTGATTAATGTCATCGAGGCTCGTCATTCATGACGAGGCATCAGATGGAAGACATGAAGTCATGACTGTGGTTCTGATCAATATTGGGCAATGATGGTTGGCAGAGGGGCAGTGGGTGTCATTGTACACGTGTTTTGAGAACTGTACTGACCGCCCACTGTTCAGTTGCCGGCCATTTACTTCTGGTCAACGAGCCTCGTCTTCCACCAACGGCTATCAGATGAAAGGAAGGTTGGAAGATAAAGTCTAACGTTCCGTCGACAGCGTGTTCATTAGAGGTGGCAGACATCAGGTAGAAGGATACGAAATCCTCACTGTGGGTCTTATCAGCGGATGCCGCTGTTGATCGCAGAATAGCCGTGTCCCTAAAGTGGCTTCAGAAGAGCTGTTGCACTGCCGGTCATTTTCTTCTTGTCAATGATTCTCAGCATTCGCAACCAGGTATCAACTTGTGATTGTACATTCGAATAAGTATTTGTGTATGAATTATAGATAATTGAGTTAATAGTTGTTTGCTGTGTGTTACTTGATGGACCCTAAAGTGGTTAGATTATTCAAATGCTTGTAATCTTTTGGAGCCAAACCGCTAAGATAATCGCTCCCTCGACTTACAAAATACTTTAACTAATTTATGCTAATGAGATCACACACATCCATGCCCGGCGAAGGACTTGAACTTCCAGTGGGAGCGGCAGCACAATCAGTGAAGTGGCGCCTTTCACCACGCGGCCATACCCGCGCGGTGGTTAGATTTTCAACGAATTACATAGTGTCACTCAAACATGAAATGAACTGGCTTGTGCCTTCCGCCGCAAACATAATAATTTAACTGAAGTATTAACTAACGGTGATAGTACTAAAATAGATATAAATCTGTATTAGATGTTGGGGTGACTGATGGTTTGAAATACTTACTGAAGAAAAAATCAGACCCTGTTACGGTTATATATCACTAAGAAGAGAAAGGTCAGGGAAGATTATTGAATCTATATACGCAATACAATTTCCAGACGGTAGATACATTTCGAAACATTCATTTCGATATTTTTAAATATATATTGTATTGCCAGTTTTAAATAACGTTACCCTCTATGGCAAACGACAACATTGAGTTTACAGTATTAACTGAATTTGAAAATTACTCTGCATTAATGTGCACGAAAAAACCATGGAAATAATTTAGTAAATATTTAAAACTTTTACTGCAAATAAATTAATGCATCCCGACTAAACGTCTATTTGAAAATATGAAATAAATTATTCAGTTGGTAATTTATCCTTTATTTTATTTCACATTGTCTATAAACTTCAACTACTAAATAGCACCATGAGCCTTAGTTTAGATAGTAAGTGGTTTACTATGTGAACATAGCATCCAATTACACTTTTTAATAAAAAAAACTCCTTCCTGTTAAACATACGATTACAAATTTCTTTAATACTTACCTATAGTGTTATTTAATTAGGAATATTTAGATATAGTGTAAAATGATAATTTGTAATTGATACAAAATGTGTGGAAGAAATTTTTATCAGTTTCCGGAACCTTTCTGTTGATCTTTCAGCGACAGGTGTACTTTGTTACCTGCAGCAGGCTGTGAAATGCAACACGATACTAAGAAGTAATAGTACGACATTAATGTGGTTCTTTTCAGGTCTTATTATCTAGCCCTTGCCTTGGGACGTACGTGAGAACGGTGGTCTGTGGCACGGAGGAAACCTACACGAACACGGTATTTAAGCAGTGTTGTGTGCGTTTCAACCTAACTACACGCTGCCTCCTACATCGTCTACGAGTCGCATCACTTACCACCCATTACCACGCATTGTCAACGTTTAGCTATGTCTAGAACGGCACTGCCATTTTAGCGCGGCAGATAATTTCCCACTAGATATAGTGCAAAATGATAATTTGTAATTGATACAGAATTTGTGGAAGCAATTTTTATCAGTCTCCGGCATGTTCATGTTTATCTTTCACTTACAGGTTTACTTTGTATCCTCCAGCACTCTGTGAAGTCCAAAACGATATTAAGATGTAATAGTACGATATTAATGTGGTTCATTTCAGGTATTATTATACAGCCCTTGCCTTCGGGCGTAGAAAAGAATGGTGGTCTGTGGAGTGGAACACGATATTAAGAAGTAATAGTACGAATTTAATGTGGTTCTTTTCAGGTCTTATTATCCACCCCTTGTCTTCGGACGTAGGTGAGAATGGTTGTCTGTGGTACGGTGGAAACCTACACGAACACGGTATTTGTGCAGTGGCGTGTGCGTTTCTACCTTACTACGTGCTGCCTCCTACATCGTCTCATCATTTACCACCCATTACCACGCATTGTCAACGTTTAGCTTTGTCTAGAACGGCACTGCCATTTTAGCGCGGCAGATAATTTCCCACTAGATATAGTGCAAAATGATAATTTGTAATTGATACAGAATTTGTGGAAGAATTCTTTATCAGAATCCGGAACCTTTATGTTGACTTTCACCTACAGGTGTACTTTGTAACCTCCAGCACTCTGTGAAGTCCAACATGATATTAAGATGTAGTAGTACGACATTAATGTAGTTCATTTCAGGTATTATTATCCAGCCATTGCCTTCGGAATGGTCTGTGGAGTGGAACATGATATTAAGAAGTAATAGTTCGACATTAATGTGGTTCTTTTCAGGTCTTGCCCTTGCCTTCAGACGTGGGTGAGAATGGTGGTCTGTGGTACGGTGGAAACCTACACGAACACGGTATTTGAGGAGTGTCGTGTGCGTTTCTACCTTACTACGCGCTGCCTCCTACATCGTCTACGAATCTCATCACTTACCACGCATTGTCAACGTTTATCTGTGTTTAGAACGGCACTGCTATTTCAGTGCGGCAGAGATTTGCCCACTAAATGTGACAAGTGCCGAACCCGTCGTTGTAAAAGGGAGTAGGGAGTATTGTGTTAGCAGTAGAAAAGCAGTAACAGTTGTTGAAAAGAAGACAGTGGCTTGGATCGAGGATTAATCGTTCGATGTCACTTTGAAAACAAATCCACCAACGGTATTTCAGCTCCCGTAAGTGCATTGCTGTTAGTGTCATTATGAAGACAGGGACCCATAAGAGTAACCACAGGCAAACCACACTAGGAAGACCGCAGGTACTGAGAAACAGGCACCATAGGCAATTATAGAGAGTGGTCGTAAAAATCTCATGGAATCTGGAGAAGGAATAGGTAGTTCCGAAGTGCTGCGAACATCCCAGCTACCATAATAATAGGGCGCATGGAGATGAATATATTAAGGTACAATGGTCGAACAGCTGCTCAAACGATATATTTTTCTGTAGTAAGTTCTATACGATGAATGAGTTGGTCGAAAGGACAACGTTACTTAACAGTAGATGTCTGCAAACGAGCCTTTTTGAGTGATGTATCACGCCATACCACGTGACATCGGGTGGAAGCGATTGGGCTTTGCAACTGCCTGGAGGGCGTTACCTACCATTGCGTGTATTTCCAACTTTGTTTACGGTATGGAAGTGTTTCTTTTAGCTGGGTATGTTCCAGTTATTTTGCTTAAGATAACGTTAATTGCAAAAGTTAGTGTACTGATTACACGAAACGAACATTTCTGAAAATCAAATAAAGTACGTGAACCAAAAAAGGCCCACCTAACGTCTGGAAATTTCGTATGCAGTATGTGTAAGTGGTAATATTCCGAGATCGTGTCTGCCACATCCTACAACTATATTCAGTTCAAAAATAAATTAAAACGGAAAGTTTATGTAATTAATATCATCATTTTAAAGAAAATTCTTAACCCCTGCAAGTGGGCCTTGTTACGAGACCCTGTTCCCAATATGGCCCGTAGCCACATCTAGTTCATATTAACATTCTGGGGCATGTAAATAGAAGGATAACTATTGGAATACATTGCAAGAGTTGTAATGTAATTTTATTTTCAACATAAATGGAATGAGATGATACATAGAATTTTATATTTACATTTTTTTACAAACGGTTCTTACAGTATTGTTGGTAACTTACTGGTTACTATATCTTAAGATTATTAAATTCAATAAGCAACCAACATTGTTCTGACAGCAGTAAGCTTCCTTATCGTAAGTTAAAAGGAACATAAGTCTAATTATTACATCTTCTATGTTGGGCCTTATTGGGAACAACCCATTTAAAACGAATGTGTGTTTACTGTTTAAAAGAAACATTTTTTTTAAAGATTATGCCACTATAATAATACAGCACAATTTTCTGTACACCTCTACATATTAACCAGTACAGATGTTAGATGACCGAAGCGATTGCATTAGATGAAACGTACCGTGAAAATAAGAAGCAGCCCTAGTTCGTTGAACGTCATAGCACAACTGAAAGTAAAATGACCGACACGAGAGTGGCTGCGGAAGCAATTGTTGCCTTGTTCACTAGATATCACAAGCTATCATTACGAACGACATGAAGCACTGTTTTCAAATTATCTATGCTAA
Organism: Locusta migratoria; assembly: GCA_026315105.1. Taxonomy (NCBI): domain Eukaryota; kingdom Metazoa; phylum Arthropoda; class Insecta; order Orthoptera; family Acrididae; genus Locusta; species Locusta migratoria. The sequence goes on along the minus strand of CM048755.1, from coordinate 559,816,638 downwards.
AAAATGAGAGTGGGCCTTATTAGTAACCGGGCCTTTTTTGGTACACGTACCTTAGTTCAAATATTTGTAAACCTATTGGGCCAAACTGATATGGTCGTCAGTCCGTAGTCTTACAGAATACTTACAGTAACTTAAATTAACCTAAGGACAACATACACACCCATGCCCCAGGGAGGACATGTACCTCCGACGGCGAGCAACCGCGCGCTCCGCAGCAGGGCGTCTTAGAACGAACGGCCACTCCACCGCGGAAATCTTTCTGAGCCGATGGCTAATTCGTATTTTCAAGATAGTGCAGCCTGTCAAAAAGCAGTGTCTATGAGAGATAGTTTGTGAATAATAAAATGTATGGAGTTACAACCTGAATTAAACACAATCTCAGAAAATGGCCATCTTTGAGATTAGGTAAAATATCGACTTCGCTACTTTAAGCATCCGATATCCCTTATTTCTCTTAGTCTCTTCTGGAATATTGGGCTGCCATTCCTCCAAAAACGTTATGACACCTCAGTTGGAAACGAGATGTCAGGAGGCAATTTTATACATCTATCACGCCCTCTCTGCAGGGAAGTTTCAACTGAAGATCGATAACGGAAAAAATTAAATGTCCTTTTTCCCGCGCGCTTTTTAAAGAATGGAACGGTAAAAATTCTTTTTATGAAAGCTGTCCGATAAAGACTCTGCCACGCAGTAAATGAGATTTGTAGAGTAAATATGTAGATGTAAAAGGAGCGTTTCAGAAATGTGTCAAAATGAGATACTTGAAGAACGATTAGCCAAAAATCAAATGATGAAAGGTTTGGAAACCTATGGGACCATACAACCGTGTTCATCGGTCTCTAGGCTTACAAAGTACTGAAACTAGCTTCCGCTAAGGACAACACACACACACAAACCTCTGGCGGGAGAGATCGCGCAGTCCCTGATATGGCACCTAGAACTGTGCGGCCATCCCCGCGCGGCAACGATAGCCGGCAACTGTGCACTGAATCACGTGGGCTATCAGTGTGCTGACAGCATTGTGCCAATGGGTGTAAGGGGTGACCAGCACTGCCGCGGCGGAGTAGCCGAGCGGTCTAAAGCGTCTCGCTGCGGAGCGCGCGGTTGCTCGCCGTGGAGATTCGCCCTGCACGCCCTGGGGCATGGGTGTGGGTGTTGTCCTTAGGTTAGTTTATCAAGGTTTAAGTAGTTTGTAAGCTACGGACTGATGACAACGCAGTTTGGTCTGATAGATTTACAAACATTTGAACATTTGAAAATTTGACCTGCACTAAATACGTAACCTCCAGTAGAGAAGGTCAGGTGGAGCATTGCAGTTATGTGTCTACAGTCAACTATCCTCGGGACTATTTTAATGCTCATGGACGCAAGAATAGCTACCAGAGAGAAAGGTGATCAAACAAACCCTACCTTTTTAAGAAGTTAATTTCAAATTTCCGGCTCTAGACCCCCCACCCCCACCCCCTTTTCTAAGCGTTCAAAATATCATCGCCTACAATTCTTCGAATTTTAAAAACGTTATTCTAAAGGTCTAGCAACCTGTATACAGCACGTAGACGATGCTTCACCCTTCAACTGCGTGAAAGTTCGCTACAATACATTGAGGAAAGAGGTTTGTAGTTTGCGCCACACTGCTGCTTCGAAACCGTTGTACGCGATACGTTATCCACACAGCAGTTCCAACCACTATCCATAACGAAAGTGAGGAATCATAAAGATGCTGACGGATATAGGAAAGGAAATTTCGCTAACCGTAGCTGCTTGACGCAGAATTAAAACATATCACTAGTGCATTGCTCAAGAATCGGTATTCGTGCGCTGAGATTAAGAAATCGCTAAGACCGCCACGTAAAACTGGCAGCAATGTACAAACTCTAGTGAAATCGAAAGTTCTCCTGCCTTTCATTAAGGACGTTATCGAGCATATAGGAAGGATTTTGACGAAACAGAACATCGCCATAGTATACAAACCAACAACTACCTATAACTAGAAACGAATGCTCGCAAACCGTTGAAAATGGCGTGAATTTAAAGGATTCAGTGCAATTGAGAGAGACGTGTACGTGGGTACCACAAAATGAACTGTTGTAATACGATGAGAAGAGCACAAGTGCCTCTGTAGGGAGGGGGAGGTGAGTGACTGATCAGCTGTTGTGGGACATGCTTTGCATCCAGGAAACCATCACGTTAAATTTGATAAAACCCAGCTACTGGCAACAACAAGCGCATGCCATAAAAGGTTGTACGTAGAGACGATAGAAATTGTTAAACACATCAACAATTTCAATAGGAAAGAAGAGGGCGTAAAACTTACCTACATCTGATTTCCGGTGCTGAAGAAGAGGTGTACCAAATTTCCACCGTGGGTGGATAGCAATAGCGTATGATGGCAACCGACAACTGCAAATGGCGCTCAAATATTCAAAACACATGACTTCACAATTCTGCGCGGGAGCACGCGAAAACGAAATTTGGCTGGAACCAGTAGCGGGTCATGGTGTGATTTGAACATACCAAGAAACCACGATGGCCCTTGAAAATGTCCTCCGTAGATGGGGGACGAAAATTTAAGTTATAACAATAAATCCACCCGAACACAGTGCAATATTTTAATAATTTAAACATTTTCGGCTGTGAAAGTTTACATTTTACTATTCTTATCCTTTTAATGGCGTACGCTTCATAACAGTTTGACTTATACTGGAATTGAGCCTTTATTAAGATAAAAAAGTATTAGTGATAGTCTTCAAACCTTTAGCAGCAGTTGCCATATATTAAAATGCAGTTATTAAACATGGCGTTCTCTACTAATAGCTGGCCGCGCGGAAGTAGCCGAGCGGTCTGCAGCGCCACGTTACGGATCACGCGGCCTCCCGCGTCGGAGGTTCGAATTCTCCCACGGGCATGTGTGTGTTGTCCTTCGATTAATTTAACTTAGTTTAAATAGTTTGCAAGACTAGTGTCTGATGACCAACGTAGTTTGGTCCCACATGATTACAAACATTTTTACTAATAGCGGCGTATCCATCTGTTAATGTGGTGCAATCATAGTTTTTTACTGAGTTGAATAGCAGCAATGATCATCGGGTCAAAGCTTGGTTTACCGACTTGGTGATTGTAATCATCCCATACATGTGGTCCGCCCTAAGTAGGCACTTGTTGGACTGTTTCCTGTACTGGATCATACCCCGGAAACTGGCGGTTGTAACAGCTTCACGTACCTACACGTACATGCGTAGAATGACAATACTGAAACTCTTCTGCCCTGTAGCTTAAGCGAGAAGAAAGTACTCCATAAACTTCCAGAATTATAATTACGTGGTGTATATTAAAAAAAATGAAATTTTAAATGAAAAATTTAGTCACTTAATTAGATTAGTAAGACAATGGCGATACGGTATGTCAATCAAATATTGGAAATGTGACACTTTTCAGGTTACCATGCATTATTGTTGACGGAAGCGGCTCATTTCAAACATGAGGCATTGCTTAGTAACTTTATCACAAATCTGATATTGAGAATCAATGTCAATAGGTACTGTAATTCACGTTGAAATATCTTGGTCAGTGCAGCTCCATTGTCATGATCTATGAATGAGATTATGTTTTTAGTCATAAAATTTATTATATGGAATTGACTGTACATTTTTGGCTAAAATGTGATTGTTAGTATAGTTTGATATAAACGTGTGAAATCTGCCGATTATTCTATCGTTGTTTGAATTGTACGCCCCTAAGTCGATTATTTTCAAACGTGCATCAATGTATTTGCCTTGGCAACATTTTTTTAATTTTTAACAGCTTTTGGTCGTACTGATTGTTTGAGACTTGCAATATTTAGTACTGCCTCAATGACTGTTCTGGAACAAACAGCATTCTTGCATAATGAGTGATGGGCGTGCGATTTCACATATTGATATATGATTATGTGTATCGTATGCTGATCTCTCACTGTGCACGACTTCACTTATAGACTATTTTACATAAAGTGATGGTACATAGCAAGTAACCCAAAGATGTGACAATGGCTTTTTTCCAAAGAGATTAATACAGTAAGAGTTTCTTTTGATTATAGCATGTTAATTGTTTTAAGATGTTATTAATGTGTTTTCAGACAGTACACAACTGTACATCATCTCATCAGCTGCTGTGGAACTAACGGATTGCATGTTCCTTGGTCACAGAAGCGTTAGTTGCACATGTTATTAATTTACTGTGTGACTTTCCCTTCCGTGTCTCAAGGAGCATGACATGCGCCAGCACCATCGTCACCTCCAACGAAGATGTCGAACTCATTGGAGACTCGTTGAACATGTATCCTTGGGACGTAAGGTAATATTTTGCAGCTCACTTCTACCTTGAACAGTCACGCCAGATGACTGTAGATTCCTCTTTGCAGTCATCTGTGAATTAGGAGGTGACAGTACAGTATCTTGAGAGAAATACACAAATTGATGCAGTGACGATAGAGGTTTCGACGTTATATAACTTTTACCCTTTCATCCTTTTGCAACATCGCTGATGATATTGTTCGAACTCTTTGCTGTGCAGCCGTAAAAAGTTCAGGCCTTAGATTCACAAAGCGGGGTGGTCAGTAGAACTTATTTGTATTGCAGGATTATTGGTGCAGGGTTAACATGGCAGCTTGCAAATACTGGACATCTTGGCAGTGGCGGACTAGGGGGGGGGGGGGGGCGGAGGGGGCTGTCCGCCCCGGGTCTCCGGTCTTGGGGGCCTCCAAATACCGGAAAGGACTTTTTTTATTCCTCCTTGAGTGCGATTGGCATCTCGTTCTGCTGGGGCCCCCAAATCTCGAAAGCTCTTTTTTCAGACTGTCCTGTGCCTCTCGTCCTGAAAGAGGGGCCTCCAATTCCTTTTTATAGTAATACAATAGTAAACTGGGGGGGGGGGGGCTCCTTTCGTTTCGTCGACGCCCCGGGCCTCCAACACCCTTAGTCCGCCACTGCATCTTGTCCTTGCAAATGGTTCTTCAGCACGATTAATTCTGTATTGAATAACCCAATCTTTCTTTATAAGCCAGGTTGAGCACGTACACCATCCTTCGTTGAAATTAGTTACTTCCAGTTACCACAGATGCCGAATGGTTTAACTAACCAGAGCAATAATGTGGACTCCACAAAAATATGTGAGACATTTCTAAACGTGAGACCGGCGCTTCTAAATCAAACCTTTATGGCAATACCTCGTGCTATAGCTCATCGATACAAAACCTGCTTGCTGTAAGATGGACTCCTGGTTCGATTTCTAGGCTCTGAAAGGTTTCTGCATGAAAGAATGAAATTCAAATGTTCAAATGTTTGTAAATCTATCGGACCATACTGCGTGGTCATCAGTCCGTAGCTAACAAACTACTTAAACCTAGTTAAACTACCCTAAGGACAACACACACACCCATGCCCCAGGGAGGACTCGAACCTCCACGGCGAGCAACCGCGCGCTCCGCAGCGAGACGCTTTGGACCGTGAAAGAATGATTGTCCCTTATCAATACGATACGCACAAGGGCAAAAGAATATTGTTTATCCCTTTCAAGGCATATCTACTTACGACTGCTAATTTCTAAACAATACATAATGCAACAATTCCTGCGTTACAAATGGAAATATACCTTTTATTGCAAAAACGAATAGTAATATAAGAAATGAGGTTCCTTTTAAACCTATGTTAAACACTGCTTGATCTTTGTTGTTGTTATTGTGGCCTTCAGTCCAAAGACTGGTTTGATACAGCTCTATAAGCTCTCCTGTGTGCCGCGGCAGATTAGCCGTGCGCACTATGGCGCCGTGCTGCGGTGCGCGCAACCGTTCGCCGTCGGGGGTTCGAGTCCTCCCTCGCGAATGGGTATTTGTGTTTCCTTACGTCAGTTTACCTTACTTTAAGTAGTTTGTAAGCTACGGACTAATGACCAAGCAGTTGAGTCCGATACATTTACCAACATTGGATTATTTTCTCCTGCGCCGTGCAAGCCTCTTCATCTCGGAATAAGAACGGCAACCTATATCCTTCTGAACCTGCTCATTGTATTCGTCTTTCGGATCGGACGTCCTTTGCGATTTTTACCCAACGCTCTTCCCTCCAATGCTACATTAACGAATCCTTAATGTCTCTAATTGTGCTTCACCAATAGATCACTTCTCGTAGCTTCTCGTAGTCAACATATGCCAGAAAGTTCTTTTCTCCCAATTTCTGTTCAGGACCTCCTGATTACTTACACGATCTACCCGTCTGTAGTAACACATTTCAAATGCTTCTATCACCATTCTGTGTGAACTCTATAACGTCCAAGTTTCACTCCTGTAAAATGTTACACTCCACACAAATGCTTTCAGAAAGGACTTCTTAACATTTCAGTTAAATTTAGATGTTAACAAATTTAGATTCTTCAGAAATACTTTTCTTCCCATAGCAATTCGGCGTTTGATATATTTTTTACTTTCCCCATGAGAGGTTTTTCTGTACCCAAATAACAAACCCGAACTACTACTTTTATTTTCTCGTTACCTAATATCATTTCTTCAGAATCACCTGATTTTATTAGCAGACATTGCATTATCTTCTGACTTCCGTTCTAGACACTGTCCATTGCGTTCAGTTGCTCTTCCAGGTCCTCTGTTGTCTCTGACAGATTTGCGCTACCGATAAACCGTAAAGTGCCGTGGTGTCGTGGTCGAGCGCTCTAAGGCGCCTTGCTGCGAAGCGTGCTGTTGCTCCTCATCGGAGGTTCGAGTTCTCCCTGGGGAATGGGTGTGTATGTTTTCCTTTGCTTAGTTTAAGTTTGTTTCAATAGTTTATAAGTCTAGGAACTGATAACCACAGCAGTTTGCTCCAATAGGTTTACAAACATTTGGCCATTTTGAAACCGTAAAGTTTTTATTTATTCTCTCTGAACTTTAATTCCTTCTCCAAACTTCTCTTTCCATTTTTTCACAGCATGCTCAGTGTACAGACTGAATACATTGAGGAAAGGCTATAACCGTGTCTTACTTCTGTCCCAACAACTGCGTCCCTTTCGTATCCTTCGATTCTCATAACTACTGTCTGGTTATTGTACATGTTGTGTAGGGCCTATAACTTTTGGTTGCCCATATTGTACCCCTGATACTTTCAGAATTTGAACGAGTGTATTCTAGTTAAAATTCGTCAAAAGTTTTCGTTAAATCTAGAAAAGCTAAAGACATAGGTTTGCCTTTCCTGAACTTATCTTCTAAGATGTAACGTGACCAATACCTTGCGTGTTCCTACATTTCTCATGAATCGAAGCTGATCTTTTCCGAGTCTACCAGTTTTTCCATTCCTCTGTAAATAATTCGATTTAGTCTTTTGCAAGCATGACTTATTAATGTATTAGTTTGGTAATTTCCACACCTGTCTGCACGTGTTTTCTTTGGAATTGGAATTATTAACTCTTCTTGAGGACTGAGAGTTTTTCTCATGTTTTATACATAGACCTTTATTATTGCATTATTCATCATACAATTGTTCAAATGCATGTCGTCCGAAAGCTTTAATCGAAGAGCGTATCGGTATTAGCATGGGGCTCTCTTAACATTTCAGCAGATACTGAAGTGCAGGCATGACGTATTCGTTCTTTAAGATATCTGTATTTTCCGCTTCCGTTCCGAAACCACCAGGATGTATGCCGTGATCGGGGTACACGTTGTTGAAATATTTTCTAACATTTCTATGAAAAAAGGGTGGTGAGTGCACCATCGTTCTGAAAAAATTCTTCACATCTAATTGAAGAGGAATGTCTTTATTGTTAATTCCATATTCAGCTCATTCTGTATGAATTGCCAATACAGCCAACCAGTTTGTCTGGGAACCAAATGAAATGGTCCAACGACATGGTCTGTTACAATACGACACCATGCAGTAACACTCCTGTGACTCCTCTAGTGATGTGGTCGTAACCAGCGAGAATTCGCAGGAGCCTAGTAACGTAGATTATGTCTGTTGACTTGGGGTTATTAAATATGTTCACATGTATGGACACCTTTTGGACCAAACTACTGTGTTCATCAGTCTCTAGACGTACAAACTACTTAAGCTAACTTACAATAAGGACGCCACACACACACACACACACACACACACACACACACACACACACACACACACACACACACACATGCCCGACGGAGGAGTCGAACCTCCAGCGGGAGCGATCGCCGAGTCTGTAGCATGATGCCTTAAACCACAGGGCTACTCCTACGCGGCCGCATCATTGGCTGAATGACACTCATGTCCCCTTACCATCTGCATGATAAACTCCAGACTTAAGTCTACTTTACTTACAATACGTCTTCAGGACGATACCCGAGTTCGGAAATAACTTTTATATAGCTGCCGGAGTAGGTGCAGCTTAAAAGGAAAACATTTTTGATCCTCTGGAATCCTTTGTGTGAAGACTTAAACATCCTAGGACTGCTGCAGTTCTTTGTCCAAATTACGACGAGAAATAAATGAGGAGTGGGTGAGATGTAATGACTAACAAAAAAATTATAATATCGATCTTGTTATTATAATAGATAAAAACAATTTTCACAATTTTCATCCTATTTTAAGTTTATGCTACATTCTTCGGAAGCATTATTTTCATTTAAGCTATGCTTATCGTGCGTGGGATGTGCTCAGAAGTATTCAGTAATGTTATGGGTAAATCACCTGCGTTACCCCTGGTACATATAAATCCAGTGTCACGATGTTTCTTCCCGATGAATTCCGAAACTAAATAACTGATCATAATCAAAAATTGGACAGTGCGTGTGATTCAGTCGAACTTGAAAGATAGCATAGTTTTTATCTCAGCTAATAACCTCAATATTATTTTTATTTCAAATTGAATGTTTTTATCAGAATTCGGTAACTATCCAATAATTGGGGTTGTTCTTGAACTTTACATCTGAGCTAGCAGAAAAACTATCGCTCTGAGAGTGAAAGGTCACAGGTTCTATGCTCACAGGGATCACGGATTTTTTCACTTGCAGTTTTAACCTAGCCTTCACCTCTTAACGAAGAAAGGGGTCGCCAGAAACGACACGTGATTCGCATGCCACGTTAAACTGTATGTCCCCTTTCCGTGACTGGTTAATAGGGTGGGCCGAAAATAGTGAATGTTTGAGAATCTAGTTGTAATAGGGCTCGAATGTTGCATATTTATGTGCTGATTAACGAAAAACTAATTTAAAAACCTAACTTAATATCTTCAGTTCGCGCAGAGGGCATTAATGTACAACAAAATTGTATTAAATCAACAATTTTCGTGTTTTCATAAAGCACAGAAAGAACTTTTCAGCATTGCATGTATTTTGTTGTCTGCTGAGTGACGGGAAGACAAAGGTGGGTGGCAGACTGCAGTGGTCGTGGCAGACAGGCCAGTAAACAAGTCGCGACACGAAACGAACCCCTGACCGTCCCACTACCACCGCTTGCTCCGCCACTATTGACTCCGCCAGTTGCTACTTGTTATTGCTGGTGACAACATCGAGTTGAAGTGTTCGTTTAGTTTAAACGTTAGTGGAGTGTGCATTGTTTATAAAGTGTTTTTAAGATACCTGTTTTGTTGGCACTAAGTGTTAAATGGCAACTCCAAACAAGACTAAGTTGTTATTGACGAGACAGTCGTATCGATGCCCTAGTTTTGGTTTGCCTAAACGACTTAGTGGGATAACCCTTTCAACTTATGAGGATGTTCTATTACGTTGTTTTGACGAGAGCTTTAATATTTCTACACAATTAGATTCAAAGAAAAATGTTTCATTTTCCATAATTTCTGAGAATGTTGCTAATCAAATACAAGCAATTTATTATAAAGCATCCATTCCATTTGAATCTCACAAAAGAGTTGCGCAAATGATAAAAAAAGTTTCACGATGATTATTACCAAATAAGAAAATCGTATAACAGAGATCATGAAAAAGATAATTATAAGAAAAAAATTGCAAGTGTTTGTAGCTGAAGCCAAAGCAAAACTATTTGATATTTCCGCCTGAAAATGCCCTATGACTTACACCTTTGAATGTGGGAAAAAGCCGAGTACATGTGACTGCCCTGTTATTGTAGACTGCAATTGTGAGAAAGACAGAAAGATACCTGCTATAGAGAGAAAATCATACATGATCAGCGAACATCTAGGATTGCATGCATCGCCAACGTACATAAAATAATAACAAGAAAACTTCAAAGGAAAGAAGAAAGGAAACAGATATAAAGAAAGCGATGAAATGTTGCTTTTACAAGAGACACTTGTGAATTAGAACGAAAATCTCTTGCAAAGAAAACAACTGGGGTCGATTTTTCATCAATTCCTTCTACTTCGTCTCAGATAAGAACAATTCTAACGTCTACTGCTTTAATTAGTGATCGGTTTCGTGTTTCAGATAGAGCTACGGCTGCTATAGCTTCCAGCGTTTTGTATGATCTAGGAATGATATCTGAAACAAATACCTCATTTGTTATAGACAAAAATAAGGTACGAAGAGGAAAGCACAAGGCAAGACTGTCTATTCAGCAACAAAACCGCAGTATTAATATAATAAAGGGAATATACTTTGATGGCAAAAGAGACAACACTTTATTCCAGGAGAAAATAGGAAACAATATGTACAGAATAGTCAAGAAAGAAGAGCATGTCAGTATAGTTCTTGAACCTGGATGGTAGAATATCGGGCATATTTCTCCAGAAAGTGCAACTGGAAGGGGTATAGCTGAGTGAATTCTGAAGTACCTTGAAGATAATAAATTTAACATTGATGAGGTAGAAGCTATTGGTTGTGATGGTACTTCAATAAATACTGGGTGGAAAAATGGTGTTATTCGCAATATACAACTAAAAATTCAACGACCATTACAGTAGCTCATTTGTTTACTTCACTTCAACGAATTACCTTTCAGACACTTATTTCAGTTTTTGGATGGAGAGTCAACTGGACCATCTTCGTTTAGTGGAATAATTGGAAAAAGACTGACTGACTGTGAAAAATTACCCGTTATTGATTTTGAGGTTGTGGAGTCAGGGTTGTCAGAAAAATTGGATCTAAACATAACAGAGTTAAGCAGAGATCAACAATACCTCCTGGATATTGTCAAAACTATTCAAAGTGGAAAATGTACTCCAGATCTGGCTAATCATGATCCTGGACCTCTTAGTCACTTCCGTTGGTTGACATGTGCGAATAGAGTGTTGCGCTTGTATATTTCTGAAGTAAATCCCAGGAATGAACTCACGACTTTAGTTGACTATATTCTATAGACATATGCGCCAGTCTGCTTCGATATTAAGAGATACACCTCAGTAAAGTATGATACAAAGCATGTTTTTAAGGTTATTAAAACTTCCAGACATCTTCCGGAGAACATAAAAAAGCAAATTGATCCGGTGATTCAACTAAACTCGTTTTTCTGTCATCCAGAAAACTTGTTATTGGCTATGATAGTAGACGAGAGTTGGGTTTCAGAAGAATCCTATAGGCAATAAATATGAAAACTAACCGCAAAGCTGCAGTAACAACGTTTACTACACCAACACTAGATTTTGCGGCTACTGACTACAGTGAGCTTATAGACTGGTCAAAATGTAAGCTATCGCCTCACCCAGTGATGCAGAAATTGACGACAGAATCCATTTCTACATATTTGATGAATAAGACTTTGCCCGAATTTTAATTTCTGAACTTTTCGTGGCACACTCAGACTGTATAAAGATGTGGAAAATTAGTAACAGAGGCTGCAGAAAAAGTATTTTGGCAAGATAGCAGAGATGGATTCATTAGGACGACTCTGCTGTCAAGATCAATAATGCCAAAATTTGGACACAAATCAGAATTCAAGCCAACAACATCTTTGACTAGTATGTAAATGAAGGTATAAAAATGGAAATAAATGTATTTATTGTAAATATGAATATATAATTAGTATGACCTCCTTGGGCGGTTGGTTGGTTGGGTATAGTGTGGGTGGAACTCGATTTGCAGCCACCTCGTCGTGGTGAGTTCTGGGTCATTTAACCAAATTTGCTGGTGAAATGGGCGAAGAGCTGCAAAGTTATGATGTTATCTCTTTAAATAATCAAATCACAATAAATAAACGTAAAATATTTAAAACGTACATATAAATACGAGATAATAGTAAATTTCAGTAACATTTCGAACATTTGGAAATGTTGTCATATTTCGATAGTTAAGGCCTTCAGCGCGAACTGATTACATAAGCTAGGACTATCAAAAATATTTTTATTTTAAACTTTACATTGATACGCAGTTTTTGAGTCCTATTACGACCTGATACTGAAAGATATATTTTTATATGACCTTTCAGAAATTCTATAAATTTATCGTTTTTGTTTTTAGAAACTTTAAGCCCTTTGAGCGAACTGAAGATATTAAGTTAGATTTTTTAAATTATTTTTTCGTTAATCAGCACATAAATACACAACTGTTGAGCCCTATTACAACTCGATACTCAAAAATTCATTTTCTCGGCCCAAAGTTTACTTAAGACATAACCGAGTAGTTTAAATTATTTATGTACTTCATTTTATTCTAATTTTACTGTGTGTTTATACAAGTCAAACGCTGTGCGTTAGTCTCGCTAAACTCAGAAGTTTCTTCACCGATTTGAACTTTTTTTTCGCTGAAAATATAAGGAAACAGCAGAAAAAGTCGTTAAAATCGAGACTGGGAATTTTGCAAGGGAGACATCGCCACTGCCAATTAGATTCGTATTTTATTCGCTGCCATTCAGTCCACCCGACTATGATAAAATTGTGCACACTTCAGCTTCAAAACAAGAGGAACGGCATTGTGTACACAATAATTCTCATGGGGAATGGCAGAGGGTACTTGAAAACGGACTTCGACATCACTCTACAGTTTTATACCTATCTTGATGAAATTTCCCAGTTGACCTTCAATACAGGAGAAACATCGCAGCCTCAATACGATTTTGTACGGTGAATGATGGAGGGTGCCTTACGCCTGACTTTGACTCCGTTTGACCCAGTACCATAAATTAGGCAGATATTAAAATGTTTTATATACAGGGGAGGGAGGATGAAAACGGAGACAAAGGACTGGAGAAGACTGCCAGAGAGCGGAGAAAGAGAATGACAGGGACAGAGGGATGGATATGTGGATAGAGGGAAAGAGTACAGGGCCAGAAAGAGGTAGGTAGACAGTCAGAGAGCAGTATGTGGACTAACTGAATACTGGAATATATAAACAGCCTAACAACGCCGGGTTTTCAGGTAGCCAACACATTGGGAAGCATCAGACGACAAAGAGGTAATAAACATGCATACAGATGGGGTAGTGAAAGACGGAGAGATTGTGGCAAGGAGTGAAGGATGTATATCCAGGTCCAATGCATATTTACCAATTGGGAAGAATTGCCGCGTTCTCTAGTAGACTATATGTTTGCTCTTGTTACGAGGGTGCTGCCAACATAAGGAAAGGTTTTCATTACCCCCGATGGTAACTGTCATTTCTTTGTTCTTTTAGAGGTGCTGTTTAATTCAGTTTAGGCCAATCTATTTGTGTGCTGCGGGTAGGCGATCAGGATAACTTCCCCCTCAGGGGACTTACGGCTCTTTCGTAAGAACGTGCGTGGCAAGCACGGGACCCAAGCTATTGCGGGACCTACTTCCTTTCCAGTGCTGCATTGTCTTTCCATGGCCCATCCCTTCCTATCATTCCGCTTCTTTTCCTTCCACTCCTGGTTCTCCCTGCGGGTTTAGTGAACAGAACTGACCTGTCTGACATACGCTTTGATTTTATGGTACTGTAGTTTTCTTTTTCTTTGCGCCTATCCAGCCTGTACGGGGAGGCGTGGTTAATTAATGTTTTCAAATGAGTATATGTGGGAAAACATCTGAAAGCAACATCCAGTCTGACCAGGCATACATCTTCAATCCCAGAAAGCGGGTTTTAAACGCACAGCTAACCGGGCATGACTAATTTCGTAGCACTGTATTTCATTAAATTATATATGATAGTGATATATTTTTGAAGCCTTTCCTTTTTACTTGTTGTGATGGAAATTGGTCTTCGGTTAGATACATTGGACTGCATACGTCGGATTATCTTTAATTAGAAGCAAGAATATATTTTGAAGCGTTAATTATATCTGTCCTGTTATTATTGAGCTTGACAGTCGATTGTCATTTACACTGGTAGATAAATCAACGACCTCTGAACGAATTCTATATAAAATACCAAGCGTTTCCTTGCTGTAACCTACTTTACGTGAATACTAAAGCAGTCAATGAAAATTTTGTTCCGGCCGCGGTGGCCGAGGGTACTGAGGCGTTCCAGACACGGTCTGCACGGCCACTACGATCGGGGGTTCGAATCCCCCCTCGGGCATGGATATTTGTGCCGTCCTTACTGTTAGCTAGTTCGTAAGTAGTTTGTAAGTTTAGGGACTGATGACCCCGCAGTTAAGTCCCATAAGCTGTACAAACATTGGAACATTTGATTTGAACCACCTCTGGCCGTAATACCGCCTGGGCATTAAGTCAAACAGAGCTTGGATGGAGTGTACAGATACAGATTCCCATGCAGCTTCAACACGATACCACAGTTCATCAAGAGTAGAGAGTGGTGTATTGTGACGAGCGAGTTGGTCGGCCACCATTGACCAGACGTTTTCAATTAGTGGTCAGGACAGCTGTAGCACATTTTCCGTGAATGTATGATTTCGCAGGGATCGAATGAAGGGCAGAGCCACGGATTTGTAACACATCTGAAATGTAATGGCCACTGTTCAAAGTGCCGTCGATGCGAACAAGAGGTGACCGAGACGTGTAACCAATGGCACCCCATACTATCACGCCAGGTGATACGCCAGTATGGCGATGACGAATATAAGCTTCCAATGAGTGTTCACCGCGATGTCGCCAAACACGGGTGAGACCATCATTATGCTGTAAACAGAACCTGAATTCATCCGAAAAAAATGACGTTTTGCCATTCGTGCACCCAGGTTTGTCGTTGCGTACACCATCGCAAGCGCTCCAGTCTGTGATGCAGCGTCAAGAGTAACGGCAGCCATGGTCTCCGAGCTTATAGTCCATGCTACTGTAAGCGTTGTCGAACTGTTCGTGCAGATAGTTCTTGGCTGCACGATCCGCTACAGCCATGCAGATAAGATGCCTGTCATCTCGACTGCTAGTGATACGAGGCCTTTGGGATCCAGCAAGGCGTTCCGTATTACCCTCCTGATCCGACCAATTCCATATTCTGCTAACAGTCATTGGATCGCGACCAACGCGAGCAGCAATGTCGCGATACGATAAACCGCAATCGCGATAGGCTACAACGCCGGCAACGCCGGTCAACTGCTGTTTGTGTGTGAGAAATCGGTTGGAAACTTTCCTCATGTCAGCACGTTGTAGGTGTAGCCACCGGCGCCAACCTTGAGTGAATGATCTGAAAAGCTTATTATCTGCATCTTCTTCCTGTCGGTTAAATTTCGCGTCTGTAACACGTCATCTTCGTGGTGCAGCAATTTTATTGGCTAGGAGTGTAGTACTAGGATCAATAGAAGAAACTGTTTCTGGTGATCCTGACAAATTATCTGCAATCAACATTTAAGACAAATTTGAAATTTCGATTACTGAAGTAAGCAGGAAATGTATTGTAATGGAAGCTGTAGTTTTTTAAGAATTACATTATTATTGTTGTTATAACATGATAAAAGAGTACATTAATAACACTGTTGTTCAAAATGTAGAACATTAAAAAAGTACTTTTTGTTCACAGATGGCGGTGAAGTTGCCGTTGGTGTACATCAGAGGTAAGTTTCTTACTTACATTACATTATTTAGTTATAATATTTGTATGTTAGTTTTTCTCTGCTAATATGGATTAGGTTTTTCTTTTATTCCGGCATATAGTGGTGTGAGCCTAATTAATTTGCAAAACTGCCACAGATTCAAAAGGACTGGTTGTATGAAACTTCCTGGCAGATTAGAATTTTGTGCCGGAACCGGGATTCGAACCTGGGACCAGGGACACAATTTTAATCTGCCAGGATGTTTTGTATCAGCGCACCCTCGGTTGCAGACTGAATTTTCATTCTAGAAACATCTCATACGCTGTGGCTAAGCCATGTCTCCACCATATCCTTTCTTCCAGGTTTGCTAGTTGTGCAAGATTCGCAGGAGAACTTCTGTGAAATTTAGAAAGTAGTTGCGGGATACTGACAGAAGTAAAGTTCTGAGGACAGACCGTGAGGCATGCAGGGACAGCGCTTGCCCACGAAAGGCAAAAGTCCCAGGTTCGAATCCCAGTTCCCGCACACAATTTCAATCTGAAAGGAAGTATCAAATCAGCGCACACTTCGCTGAAGAGTGAGAGTTCCATTCTGACTGCTGGTATATTAAAAGTAGGGAAGCTACTGGTTGAAAATAAATCCTAATATAATCCGTTGTGTTAGCAATAACAGGATTAACACGTTTATTGGAAGACGTTTGAAATAGAGAAGGATATGATTTGCCAAAATAGTCGTTTGTTTGGAGAACCTGTCGTTCTCTCATAACTGGGACTGTGCTATCTACATAAGACTCTGCGTGTGAGCCTATGAGCAAAACCAATGTTAACCGCACCAGAAACAGCGAATTGTTCTTACTTCTTACTTAGTGGGTACGACAAAAATAACAGCGACGGTGTAGCTTTATTTACAGGTTCGAGGAGCAGAAAATATTTTGATACTTTCCTGGCGGATTAGAACTCTGTTCCGAAACCGGGATTCGAAGCTGGAACCTTTGCCTTTCGCGGGCATGCGGTCTAACCGACTGAACTGCCGCGGTACGCTTCCCTGTCCGTTCTGACAGTTTTACCTCGATTCCACTTTCCAAACTTCACAGAAGTTCTCCAAGAAGCAGGGTGGTCGACGGAGGTGAATCCCAGGATCTTTTTCACAGCGTTGCTATCGTGGTTGCCAAACCCTTGACATCTTGGTCTTCCAAATGATGCTTCAGCGTGTTTGGGTATCAGGCGAGATATCATACAGAGTATACATATGGTAACGAATTTTATTCAAATATTGGTTACAATTGTAATTTGTGTGTCAGAGAATACTATATTTTGCTATCCCAACTCTTTACTTGAGGTTTACATGGCATTAACGTAGAGCGAGGTACCATGGGGCTATCATTATGAGTGAAAAAGTCAGCCGGCCGCGGTGGCCGAGGAGACTGAGGCGCTCCATTCACGGTCTACACGGCCACTACGGTCGGGGGTTCGAATCACCCCTCGGGCATGGATATTTTTGACGTCCTAGTTCGTAAGTAGTTCATAAGTACTTTGTAAGTTTAGGGACTGATGACCCCGCAGTTAAGTCCCATAAGCTTAACAAACATTTGAATCCGTACGTCCACCATCATGATACGGTGATGTTTCCTGCATATAAGCAGAATTGTTCCGAGTTCCACGTTGGATAATTCCCCGCCGTGCGGGAATGGCCATTCGGTCTCAGGCGCCATTTTGCGGCCGCTCCTGTTGGAGGTTCGATTCCTACTTCGGGCATGTGTGTGTTTGTCTTGCCCTAAGCGAAAGTTGCTTTAAATAGTTTGTAATTCTAGACCGATGACCCTTAGATTTACAAATATTTAAGCATTTGAACATTTGGTAATTCACTAATTACGGATTATTTAAGTTATTTAAACTGTTATTATTTTTCTTTGCACTGTGTTTTGTATCTTTTAAGCAAGTGCTGTCTATCGATGTTGTAACGTGGCGTATATAACACATTCAGTCTAAACAGCGATATTCCAGGAAATGAATACTACTTAAACAACTTTACAGCTTAATTCAAGTAATCATGCACATTCTATATGCATCTGTATTATGCGTTACGAAAATTCGCCTGAACATCACATACGAAAGTCTTAGGGTGAAGAGCATTCCAATAACTGAACGGACGCCAACTGTCCAATCCGTTCAAATGCATGACGGTCGCCAGAGCTGTAGCAGGTACAGCAGTGTTTCTGCTGCAGCTTTGATGGCTGTTGTGCGTTAATCCATCATGCATGAAACAGGTGGGTTATTTGTTATTCTTCATTTTCTTCTGGTTAAACAGTTTACAGATGATAGGATGGATCCCTGTGTAAAACTGGCACAATATTTTTGCAAGAGGCCACGTTGACAGCATCAGTTGCACTGTTGAACTGAACGCATAGGAGAGAGCGCTCATTTTATCTCCTCGCTTCCTACATGCTCCGGCGTCCATCACGATGGGACATTTTAGAATCAGACATTTGCAGTTTTATATGCCCTGAAGGGTTGAGTACCCTAGTCTCCTCCTTCTGACCCAACACCTGGCCCAAGGAAATCATAAAAACCACTCATTACTCTCATATTATTTACATAAAAATTTTACGTGTGTGGAAATAGCAATATCGGCACTAACATTACGTTGAAGTTATAAATAAAGTGTTCTATAGTTCTTCCATAAATTGATTAATCCTGTTTAGGCGTTTATGAAACAATATCATATTTCAGGCCTAGCAACAGTATCACAAAATAACTAATAATTAAACTAGCTGGACTCAGCTCGGTTCCCTTTAATTTAATCAGTTTGCAATATCGATTTCGCATAACGAAATTAACTGCTGTTTCGGATCCTTTAATTAGTTCCACAAGTTAGACGTATGTAACGGAACCCTGGTATTCTTGTGATCCATGCAGGGGAACATCGATAGGCAATGTTCCGCAACTGCCGAATTTCAGGTTGATATAATATTATGTGTCGTTAGTGTTCACAATGATCTTCAAAAGTATACACCGCCTGACCTATAAAAGTCGTTCCACATGTCAAAGCAAGTTCCGAATTTATCAAATCCTCTGGTAAATATAAAATTTGTTGCACTTATCAGATAGTGTATACCACTGAAAGTTGTCGTCAAAACCAGTACCATACAAGGCTTCTTCTTCTTCTACTACTACTTCTTCTTTTCGTTCTTCTTTTCACACTCATGTGGCGTCCTCGTTCCTGGCAAGTCTTCTCCATCACCATCGGTCCCATACGTCCTTTGCCCTTAGAAGTTTCTCCCTGAAATCTTCACGCATTTAGTCCCTCCATCTTATTCTTAGTCTCCTTTCATCCTCCGCTATCATGTCCATACCACTCTAATCTTCTCTCATGAACCTTCCTTGATAGCTCCGTCACTTTAACACTGCCTCTTATTCTCTCGATTCTGATCCTATAGTCTCTAATGACGCCACAAATTCTTAACCTTCTTTATTTCAGTGCTATCCACTGCCTTAAAATATGTCTTCGTTGGTGCATATGACTGTGCTCCATAAATGATTGCAGGACTCACTACTGACTTATACACCATTGCCGGCCGCAGTGGCCGAGGAGACTAAGGCGCTCCAGTCACGGTCTGCACGGTCACTACGGTCGGGGGTTCGAATCCCCCCTTGGGCATGGATATTTGTGCCGTCCGAGTTCGTAAGTAGTTCATAAATAGTTTGTAAGTTTAGGGACTGATGACCACGTAGTTAAGTCCCATAGACTATACAAACATTTGAACATTTTTTTACACCATTCCTGTAGGCTTCGGGTTTATTCTACTGCAACAACCTAAAAAGTCGCGAGGTGCGGATCATTACCTACGATGTTACATAGCATTGGTTACAAAACTTCAGGGAGCGTGTAATTAAAGAATCCATCGAAATAAGAGCGAGAAAACCACAAATATATCGTGATAATGGCTACATACTCAGTTAGGCGTGGAATCTCGCAAGTGGCATGATGATGAAGAGAAAGAGATTGTCCACAAAAGAGCTGAGGCCGCCTGAAGCTGCACTGTGTGCGGGTGGACAACGGAGCTTCCTGCGGAGGGAGGAGATAAAAGTAGCGTTCCGATTCCTAGGCATCCATGTCATACGTTCGCATGATGATGGCAGCAAAGTTGTTTGTCGAAAAACTGTGATAGTTTAACACAACAATCTGGCTGTACACAGCAGAACATATTTATTGAGTGGTATATCTAATTTATCAATCATTGATGAAATTCACTATTTGAACTATTACTGTTTTTAATTGCGTTATGTTTTGTATCTTTTAACAATGTGCTTTCTATAGATGTTGTAAGTGTAAAAGTACTAATTTGACATTTAAAACATACATAGTCTGAGTTAATCAGTTTGGAAAACATTGTTTCCTTTCTTCGAATGAACAGCGAACTTATTGTTTAATAATAAAAATAACAGTCTAGTTCGCAATGCAATTTATTAACACTGGCGACCGGTTTCGATCTAAGTGCTAGATCATCTTCAGATCTATGAACACAAAATAAAAAGAGATAGAGGGAAACAGGTACACTATTAGTTACTAAAATAAATTTACAACCAAGTTTTAAAGAAGTTACCTGAAACAGTATACCTCGCTACGAAAGTGAGCGTGTGGCGACTGCAAACCAGCGAGGGACTGCTGTGTGTTATAAAGGCAAAGCCCCGCCCACCGCCTGAAGCAACAACACTTCTTAAACCAATGAGAAACGTCGTACATTAAGAAATAAGATGGGAGATGTATATATATACATAGATAATCCATGATGGATATAAAATGCGGTTACTCTTGTGGTGGTCAATTATTTTATGGAGGACTTTGAAGAAAAAGCTCTACAGTCGGACACTCTCAAACATAGTGTTTTCTGGGGTATGTGGATGACAGATTTGTGGTGCAGCCACACGGACTTGACACTTTATCTACCTTTATTCAGCTATTCAATTCGTTCCATCCGGATATAAACTTCACAATGGAAGTGAAAGAAGATGGAATTTTGCCTTTTCTTTATGTTTTGGTATGGAGGAAGGCAGATAGGACTTGAGACACACCGTCTACCGGAAACCAACGCATACAGAGTTGAATTTGCAGGCTACAAGCTGCCATCATCCTGCACGATTCGGTAATGCGTTACGTACGATGGTTCATAGAGTTCCTTTGGTATCTGATCCTGGAAGTTTGTCGAGTAGGATACAACATCTGAAGACAGTTTTTCGACAGAACAGCTATTCTGAGAGACAGATGCATAATGCATTCTGGACCAAGCAGGTTCAATCCATGGTGCGAATGGAGACGCAAAGACACCCAACACCTGACCTTATTGCCGTACTTAGGTGCCATGTCGTCAAGAACTGGAAGATTCCTCGGAAGATGTGACATTAAGTGGGTGTTTAGACCATCTGAAAAACTGAGGAGTTTGTTAGGCTCAGTCAAGAATGATCTCGGCGTAATGAAACGTTGTGTGTACAAGATCCCTTGTCAATGTGTGGTGGATATATAGGCCATACGCGTCAGGCAGTACAAAAACGATTTGACGAACATCAGCAGCATAACGCTTACGTCAAGAGCTGAAGTCGGCAGTTGCAGAACACTGTCTAATACAGGACATCGTATGTTTCGTGGTGAGACATATTGTTGGGACTGCGTCGTTATGGAAGGAATACAAATTCGTACATCTGACAATCTAATCAACAAGGATGCCGGGTTTCAGTTGAGTAGAGTCTGAACCCCCCCCCCCCCCCCCCACATTGGTTGCTATCAAATCACGACGAGAAAGTCAAGATATTTCGATAGCAGACCCGTCAAAAATTGGTTTAGTTATAGGAAGTAACGTCTGGCTGCACTGTTAGTAAACACAGCCCACAGCGCAGGCGCAGATAGGCCGCTCTGTAGAGAGCGCTTGAGTTTGCCAGTTATTGCACATGCGCTGTTTGAGCGCCTGCGTATTCTTCGCGTGTGTGTGTCAATGTGCAGATATCGACCGTTATACTTGGCGACCAACAAGGCCTAACCACCTGAAGCTGTCGGGCAGTTGCTCCGAGGAAAAATTGTAGGATTTTCACAACTTCATCCGGCGGCAAAGTCGTGAAGACTCTTTCCAACAAATCCGCCGTGAAAGGTTGAAGAATCACGTCATTTGAACAGTTACGGAGACAGTTATCTTCCTTATTTTATCACAATCGGATGAAGGGTATGACAGTGCCGCCCTCGATTCTGAATCATCTATTTTTTAGTTTTAAGCATCACCTACAATGCTCAAACGTGAATCTAAATCATCCGGGACCGCAATCATACGCCGCGGGGACTGAGGCGCTTTAGTCACGCTCTGCACGGCCACTACGGTCGGGGGTTCGAATCCCCCCCTCTGGCATGGATATTTGTGCCGTCCTTAGTATAAGGTAGTTCATAAGTAGTTTGTAAGTTTAGGGACTGATGACCCCGCAGTTAAGTCCCATAAGCTTAACAAACATTTGAACATTTTGAACGCAATCATACACACACACACACACACACACAAAATTTAGTCAGGATTGGTGCAGCGGTTAAGGAGTTCAGTGGCATATAGACGTTTCAATAATTAAAATGAAGGAAGTTTTTACGTAAAATATGTCCATGTTTTCACTTCATAAGAACCGTCCGGAGCCTTCTATGAATATTTGAAAAATTAAAAAAGAATGCCCAATTTGTTCTGCCGCTATCGAGTTTCGCGCTTAACAACACAGTCAGCTACTCATTTCTATTTATAAGGTTATAGAGAACTTCAGTATATAAAAATATTTATGTAGTTAGATAGCATAAGTAATTAAATTTGGAGTTTTATTTGGATAAGTGGTTGCGACAGGGTGAGAAGCAATCCCCATCGGGATCTAGAGAAGCGACAACGTAGACGTGTTCGTGCGTCTCCCTGGTAGAGGACATATAATTGAGCATCCCGGGAAAGCAGAGATAAGAGTTGCACGCTCACGCATGGCCAAACAGTTCGTCAGTACATCGTATGACGGTAGCATCTTCGTTTGCCAAAAAATTGTGCCGTTTTTCCACGGGGATCCAGCTATAAAATCGTCAAGATTTTCCTGCGGGTGGTGTATCTACAAAGTGCATCTGAAAAGTTCGGTAAATGTTTGCATATTTTACAAACCGTCCTGGCGAGGATGAGCTGCCCGCATATACATATTTATGGACATGACAACAAGTGTCCCCTGTCGTGCAAATCACTGCAATGAACAGGTGATACATGCTGTGACCCAGCTAAAAGTGTCAGCGTGAGAACTCGTGTCATTACAACATGGAGCGCAAAATGTAGTAACGCGTTAGCGTCAAGGTTTGTTTCAAATTAGGCAAAACGGCGACGGAGACCTATAGGATGTTAGTGCAAGCGTATGGCTTCGAAGAAGTGAGTAAAAGTGTGTGTTAGTTGTTGCGGAGATCCAACAACGCGTGACCTCAATGCTTAGAGCGATTCAACAAGAAGCATTTGCTGATAGTTTTCAACACCTGTACAACCGATGTCAGAAGTGTATTGTAGACAGAGGCGATTACTTTGAAGACCAGTAACAGTATTTTGTTAGTAACAATTGTTTCTGAAACCATTCACTGAAATTTTCAGATACACCTTATAATTGTATTCTGATTTGTTTCCTTTCAACAAGTGCTTTCTATAGATGTTGTAAGTGTAAATGTACTAATCTAAGTAGTAATACTGTCTGAATGAATCATGATTTATTATCTGTGCAGATTAATTCAAGTAATCATGTACATTTTAAATGCATCTGTTTTATGCGTTACGAAAATGTGAAGTTTACTATTAAGTGCATAATTTTTCTTTGCCTGAACCTTATAGAAGAAAATCTTCAAGCGAGGGACATACTGGTAAACAAATGGGTTTCAAACAGGCGGTCTACAAATGCATCACAGTCATCAGAGTTGTATCTGTGCACATGTCTAACAAAACTGTGGCAGATACATCTTTGATAGCTGTTGTGCGTTCCTGCATCACACGTGAGACGGTTGATATATCTGTGAAACTTCTATTTACCCTGTTGTGGTTTCTGATTAATAAGTTCACCGACGTTCGGTTGGATCCCTGTGTCAAACTATTATAATATTTCTTCAAACTAACATGTTGCCATCGTCTGGTGCACTGACGAACTAAATGCCTAGGAGAGATGACGCACGACATTTATCGCCTCCCTCTCCTCAACGTTCCATTGTCGTTGTACGCCAAACATGTGTGTAGCCAGAACATTGCTACCTTGGACTTTTATGATCCCGCCATTTGCGGTTGCATCCGCATTGAGGCGTTTGGTATATTTGTCTCCCCAACTACACCCTACTCTCGATCCCTGGAATTCATGGAGGGCACTCAGTCCTCGCGGGTGATTTTGTTAATATCTTATATATTGAACCAGTAATATCAGGTCAAACATGATGTTATGGTAATAAGTAAAGTATCCCATTGTTCTTGTATAAAATAAGCCTGATATGGCTTGTTTGAATGTCTAAAATTGTAAATCATATAGAGTAAAATTATATAGAGTGTCATGGAAATCAGACTTTATTAATTATAGAAACTGAACAATGTGTAAGGCCTAACAACAGCATACATACTAGCTGTATGAGGCTTCGTTCAGTTGCGTTTAATCAATTATTAGTTGGATTTGTCATAAATAAAGACCCCCCTCTCCACTCTCCCCAGTCACTAGCAATTACAGGTAGATCCAAATATCACCAGTTGTAATTTATTATTTAGTGACTATATTAATTTTTCGGTTCTAAATTGTGTCCCTCAACATGTTGTTAATGAGTATTTTGGCACGTTGTCCTTGTGATGAATGCCTCGGATTGGTCGCCTTACTTTCATTACCTCCCTCCCAGTACAATGTTTCATTTCTTTGCACGTTCAGCGATGCAGGTGTCCTTGTTGCGATCCCTGACGTTTTAAATTGTTTTGTTCGCTGAACCAGTATTATGGGGACTAACGTTAAGTTATGGTTATGAATATATTCCATAATTCTTGCATAAGAGACATGAAGACCATGTAGTATTGTAAGAAAAACTGCCAGCTTTGTAAATAATTACTTATCATACAAGGTGTGATGGGGTACAGATTTTGTTAGTATTAAAAATTGAGGACTGTTTCAGGGGTATCAGAAATATCCACGAAGAACGTTATGTTTCACCTAGCTGGAATCAACTCGGTTGACTGTAGTTTAACCAGTGAGCAGTGGGATTTGCTATAACGAAGCTAAGATTAAACATCACCCAAATGCCTCTCGACTGTCACCTAATATTACACTTTCATCTACATTTATTCGACTATATTTCCTATTTAGTGACTATCATTTTTTTCTCGGCTTTAACTTAATTCAAGCATATTATTAATGAATATTTGGCCGAACGTTATGTCGGATACTTGTCAGCAGATTAACGCAACCTATATCGTCGTTCGCTTCCACGTTTGACATGTTCGTTTCTACTTTCCTTATTGGTTTTTGCACAGTCGGTAATAGTAATTAAAATAGCTAGCGTTCAAAATAATTAGCGAACATTCTTATTATTTTCCCACTGTTCCTTACCTTTATCTAAAAGTCAACGTGCTGTCTGTACCACAGTCAATAAATGTAAAAAAAGCTTATGTGCAGTAAGAGGGAGTTTTGTGACTTAAGAACACCCTTTGGGCAACACTAATTTATTTATACACGTTAAACTTGCAAGTTCAGGAACAAGTACAAGTATTCACGGAATAATATTTTGACGATACAACGTAAAGAAACAAAGGTTAAACAAATTCCCTTCCGGGGTTACCGAAATGAAATTTATCTTCTATCACGGCCTAAAAGCATTTGAACTGTAACGTAGGGTACATTTAGCTCCCCAAACTACACCAACGCCCTAACCGAGTAATTCACGGAATCCACTAAATCCGCGTAGATTTTTCTAATATTAGTATTTGGATTGAATTAACATTATTTCGTCCAACATGAAGTAATGATTATCAATAAATTGATGTTTTTCTTGCATAAAATAGTGAAGCCTATTTCTGATGGTTTGAAACAATATACGTACAAATAGTAAATATTTAAAATTGAACGTTTGATGAGAAGCCAAATCTATGATTTGTAAAAATAACGATGCCACCTGAAAGAACACTCACCCCTTCCCTGTCACAGAAAGTTATAATAACTTTCAACTATCTCCAACCGTAATTTCCTATTTGTTGAAAATAGTAATTTCTCGGTTTAGAACGATGTCATTTGACAGATCATTAATGAATACTTTTGCGGATGGTATAGCGTTTTCTAGTGATTGTCGTTGTATTTTAATTTAATGATGATGATGGCCGCGGCATTTTTACTGCCTCCCTCCTCAGAATGATTGTCCTTCAACTCCCAACGATGCGTGTTCTGCAGTTCTTGCCAAAGAACAAGTTAAATTTGAAAGAAGTTCGAAAATTGCGTAGGGAAGGTGAACCAAAAGCTTAGAAGATGCAACAGTTCTACTAAAGAAACTGTATACATTACACTGGTGCGTCGTGTTTTGGAGTATCGATATCTAGTGTGATATCCCCACCAAGTTGAACTGATGGATACACAAGGGAAGTTTAGAGAAGGGCAGCCTGTTTTGTATTATCACGATATAGGGGAGAATTATCACAGAAATAATGTACAAATTGTGAAGGAAATCATTAGAAGAAAGGCGTTATTCGTTGCAACGAGATTTATTTGAGAAATTTGTCACCAACTTTCTCTTCCAAATGCGAATATGTTTTGTTAGCACCCAGATACATAGGGAGACATGATCATCTTGATAAAATAAGAGAAATCAGACCTAAAACTCTAAGAATCAGATGTTCGTCCCGTGCGCTATTGGAGAATGAAACGGTAGGGAAATAACATAAAAGTGGTTCGAGGAACCCTGCGCCATGCACTTAAATGTAATTACTGGAGTGTTTGTGTAGATGTAGGAATGAACATAATTTAGTGTAATTTGAAATACCCCTACATTTGTAAATAATTACTTATCATGCAAAGTGGGATACAGCCTTTTACAGTAATAAAATTGATGTTTGGTTATGTTTCTGCATAATTATTTATTTTCGTTGTTCTCGACATCAAACATCATGGAGCACGCGGTCTCTCACCAATGTAAGACATTCCATAAGTCTGCGTATATACATAGTTCATTGAATGCTATTCCAATGTGAAATGACGCACTTACATAGGTCAGCTAGTGCGAACCGATGAAAGTCGTTGTCTGGAACACCAATGGCAGACAACAGTGCAGCAACAAAACTTGTCAGCCGTTGCGGAACATTGCCTACAGATATTGTACGGTGTGAGTTTCAAGGTCACTAAGGTTCGATCTATGAGTCTGATTTCTGATACTGGGTATTTAAACAAATAAACGACAAACCAGTGAGAGAACCACCAATAAAGGTGATAATACGCAGCGTGGAGTGGAGTCTTGCACATAGCATGATCAAGATGAGAAAGATATTAGCGTACTAGGAACTAACTTGGTCAATTTCCCGCTAGAGGGACAACTCTGGAGACGAGTGAGCGCGTACAAATGAAGCATTTCGATGAAGGAGGAAATGAAATTAGAGGGCATCCAGTTCTTCATTCCACCTTACTATGGCAACTTGGTCGATTGCCAAATTATTGTGCCAGTTACTTTGGTCAAGCGGTGCGCACCAACTGAGTCGTTCTCCGGAACACCAATGTCAGACAGGACTGCAGCAGCAAGACAATTCAGTCGTTGTGGAACATTGCTTATGGATGTTGCATGGTATAGTTTTCAAAAATACCAAAGTTCGCCCAATGCGTCCAACATCATAAACTGTGTAATTAGAAATTTAATTGAGAAACCAGTGAGAAAACCACTAATAAACGTGATAATGGCTTCATATACATCTAGGCGTGGAATCCGGAACAGTAATGGATTGGCATACAAGAAATTTTATTTTGGAATTTAGCAAGTAGAGCAGCTACTATAAACTAGCACTCGCGCATGTCAATGTTCGCGGAAAGGTCGCTGTGCATTCCGTTGAGGGAGGAAGTAATACCAGCGTGTGCAATCCTAAGCATCAGGTTTATCAGTGCACCTTACGATGACAACTTAGTGGTGTGCTGGAATATAGTGCCAGTTGACACAGGGACCTTTCCATACAATTATTAAGTATCTTATCAGTTAGATTAATTAGCATTAAAATACAATTAAAATTTTATGTGAATTCTTAAAACTTTTAGTGAAACTGTGATTTGTTTCTTTCAGAAAATGCTTACTGTATATGTTGTATGTGTAACTGATAAAATTCAAATGTTCAAATGTTTGTAAGGCTTATGGGACTTAACTACGGGGTCATCAGTCCCAAAACTTACAAACTACTTACGAACTAGGACGGCACAAATATCCATGCCCGAGGGGGGATTCGAACCCCCGACCGTAGTGGCCGTGCAGACCGTGACTGAAGCGCCTCAGTGTCCTCTGCCACCGTGGCCGGCTAACTGATTAACACATTAATTCTGAGCTGCTCATTTACCACCTATAGACGAAATATGTAATTTAAGTTTTTTGTTGCATTTATGTTTTGGTTTTTAGCAAGTGCTTTCAATAGATGTTGTATTTGTAAATTACTCATATGAAAGTACGAAACACATTCATCTAAGCAACAACAGGCCACTCAATAAGAATAACTTAAGACACCTTTAAATCTTGTTGCAAGTAATTATGTACATGCTAAATTCATCTGTATTATACGAAAATATGACATTTCCGCGGCGGAGTGGGCGAGCGCATTGAGACGCTATGCTCCGATGCGCGAAGCCGTTCCCCGTCGAGGGTAAGAATCCTCCCTCGGGCTTGGATGTTTGTGTCTTCTTTAATATAAGTTAGTTTATAAGTAGTTTGTAAATTTAGGGACTGATGAATCCGCAGTTAAGCCGCGTAGGCTTAACAAACATTTGAACATTTTAATGACAATATTCATTAAGTGGTTCGGTGCACATTCTTTGTCTGAACCTCAGAGTGAAGAACATAATCATCAATGAATGGGCTTCAAGCGATCAGTCTTAACAAATGCACCACGGTCGTTAGAGCTGTAAAGGGTTCATGTATGACAGTAATGTACCCGTTGCACCTCTGATGACTGTTGTGCATTAATGCATCGCACAGCTTGTGTATTTGTGATTCTTCAATTTTACCTTGCATAATTATTGATGGAAATTTTCACAGTTGGGTGGACAGCTCCCAGTGACAAACTGGGACAATATTTAGGCAAGAGAAACAACATGCCATCATCAATTGTACTGATGAATTCGATGCCAATAGGTGGGTCTTTTTTTCTTTTTTTTACCTCGTCCATCCCTATTGCTTAATGTCGTCCGTCCGAGGCCTGCAACGAGTGGCTGAACACTTAGAATCCCAGAGTATCGTCACCGCAGACTTGTATAGTCCTATCTGCTCCGGACCGTTAAGTACCATTGTCTCCTCCTACAGATTTGTAACGATGTTACAGTCTCGTGTGTTGCTGTCCGTCACATCTCAACGGCACTCATTGTCTGACCATCGTAAGAGTTGGTCTAGTCTCTTGAGAGAATGACATTGGTGAAAAAATGCGTACTGACGAAATAGTTGTGGTCATCAAACTTGTCATGAGCAAGAAGAGAAACGGATTAACCTAGAAAGACCTGCCATCAGCGGCTAGAGGATCAATAGTCCCTGGGAGAGGAAGAATGGTGGGCGTTCTGCGGAAAGAGATGTAAAAGTAGTGCGCCCACATTTCACAGTTCACCTTATCACGGTAACACGGTTGTTTTCCAAACTCTTGTGTCACTCTGTCACAGGGACTTGGTAATAAAACTGTCAACGTTTTCAGCAGATGTTATATCAATAGATGCAACATATTATTTAAGCTATTACATTTTAATTGAATTCTGGTTAGTGATTTTTCAGCAAGTGCATCCAATACATGTTGTATATGTAAATGTACTGCGCTGCAGTAGTACCTGAATGTTGCATTATTTATCATCTATACAGCTTAATGCAACTAACCGTGTACATTTTTTATGAATCTGTTCCATGCATTACAAAAGTTTTAAGTTTACTATTAAGTAAATTAATAAATTTGACCTTATATACTAAGATCTTCGAGCGAAGGACAGATTGATAAACATAGTGGCTTGAGAATTGCTGGCTACAAATGCATGACGGTCGTCAGAGCTGCACCCTGCACATGTATTACAACAGTGTACTGGTTGCATCTCTGATGACTGCTGTGCATTACTGCATCACACGTTAAGACGTGTCCTATACCGGTGTCTTTTTTTTCGCCTGGTGAAATACTTGAATAATTAGTTGACGGATGTACATCTGGGTTTCTGTGTCAAATAGTCACAATATTTCGCAAACGAAAACGTTGCAATTAAGAGAGGCACTAATGATCTGTATTCCTAGGAAAAGCCACGCTACTTTTAATAATTCCCTTCCCGCAACAATCCACTCTACGTGTATACCAAGTCAATGTATTTCGTATAATGCAACGGTAGGTCGAATGCTTTTCAATTAATATAAGTTCTTCCTAATTTTGAGGAAATAACGGCCTCTGCTTGGACAGTAACCACTATTTATGTACAGACACAAAAACTCTCCAAACCCTTGGTGAAACACACACATTAAATTGCTAGAAAGTGAGATAATAGAGGGGTGCAACATATCAGTAGAACGGTGCAATAGGGAATTTACATTATACGGGAAACGTGATCGAATCGCAGGAATAGTAAGGAATTCCTCGTTTTAAGTAGGGATTTTGGGTTCGAGGCTAGGTGTGGGACAAATTATCATCTGTAACCGTTGATATATTTTCCCGGTCTGTCATAGATAGGACCGAAAATGCTCGAAGGAGGACCCGAACCTCCGATGAGAGTGGCCGCATAGTACATGACTAGAGGCCTTGCGTACAAACGGCTGGGTCCCTTTGTCAAGCTGTCACAGTATTTCGGCAGACGATGACGGTGCAATTATCAAATGCAATAATGATGTTAATGCCTAAGAGTGACCACGCTACTTTTACTACTTTCGTCCCCCTTATCTCACTGTCCTTGCACGCCTAGCGATACGGGTGATCGGAGCTTTGCTACCATAGACATTCGTTCTCCCAAAATTTACGTTCTTTTTCTTTTATCTGCACTGCAACATTGGGTTCATATGTCTCCCCCATTTACCGGACCACGCAAACACTGGAATTCATTAAGTCTACTAAATAACAGTTAACTGTTCCCTTGTAAGCTGAGTTTACAGTATCATTCAACCATCTTCAACAATTATTTCCTATTTAGTGGCCATTTTAATCTGTCCGTTTTGAACGCTGTTCGCTCTACACATTATTAATGAACTTTTGGGCACAAGGCATATCGGGTACTGGTGAGTACAATAATGGGGAATTTGTCGTTCTTAAAGAATATTAGGGTTAACGTCCCGACGTTATGGAAGTCATAAGAGAATGATCGCTGTTCGTTTCAACTACTAACTTACGAATTGTTTATTCCTTGTTTTTCTTTGAATTAGCAAACATGGTAATTAAACCAGTCAGCGTAGAAAGTAATTAGCGAATATCCTCATTACTTTTGCACTATTCCCTTTCTGTTCTTTTTATGTTGCTCTCCTATTTCTATCGCAGTCAATAAGTGCTGTAAGTTCCTACTGTACAGATTTAGGGAGGGAATGGATACATATTTTGCTCGGGGATGAACTAATTACCAATTTAAAAATTCCATACCAAACTGAAAGTTACACGATTTCCGTATATTGGAAAAAATCACTATATTTCGGTACCGTGAGGCGATAGTTGGAAAAATATTACATGTATGTTATGTGTTCTCTTAGCGGAAAATATCGCCATAACATTTTTGTTATCTGTTGTCTTAGCTGAAAATCGAGACACAATAGATGTAATTGTATATATGCTTACATAGCAATCGACCATACATAGTTTAAGATGCGAACAAGAGGGATAATAAAGGTGCGTAACACATAAGTAGTGCGGAGTAATTTTGAACGTGGATCGGATGTCAGTCGTAACTGAATGGTCGTTAACGAAAGGCACTACAAGCATTGAAAAAGAAATTCTGGATCGAGTCGTATCCCGCCGCAAATACGCAAATATTCAGCTGTTACATGCGATGTACTTCAATGCCTTGTAAGCAGCGATGACCGAAAACGTTTCTATAATCCGGAAATATTTTGCTATTAGATGCAACTGTAAAAATGTTCAAATGCTTGTAAATCTATCGGACCAAATTGCATGGTCATCAGTCCGTAGCTTCCAAACTACTTAAACCTAGGTAAACTAACCTAAGGACAACACACACACCCATGTCCCAGGGAGGACTCGAACCTCCACAGTGAGCAACCGCGCACTCCGCAGAGAGACGCTTTAGACCGCTCGGCTACTGCACTGCAGCTAGATGCAACTACAGTATCTTAATGTCTTTCATGAATGTCTTTAGTAATTATATAAGTGTTTCATTTGAATATTTGTTAGCATCTACTTAATATGGCGAGGAAGAACTGCTCTAATGTACAGACAGCTGCGAGTAAGACATGGAGACGCGGACTTGAAGGCAAACATTATGACGAGTAAGGTTCTCCCGGGCCTGATGGAGCACTGTACAAAGTACTTGGCAAAGTGGTGTAAACCATATGTCGGCAAATGCTTCCTATCACAAATGTTCTGGATAGGGTTACTCCTCTCTCTCCTCACCAGGCGGTCGAGAGCAAGGTCATCGGATAAGCATCAGTGTTCCCCACAACAGTCAATAATCTTACGCATCCGCTGGACTATGGAAGGTAGTCCAAAAATCTTCACAAGTACAGCATATACAATTGCCATGTAAATGTGAAATAACTTACATTGGTCAGAACCTGTTAGTTGTAGAATATTGTCTGTCGATGTTATACGGTACGCTTCATAAAAATACCAAGATTTCGTCCAAAACATCTGCGAATGCTTAATTAAAAAATCAGTCGACAAACGTGTGTGGGATTCACTAAAGAATCCATCGAATTACGAGTGTAAAAATACGAAATATATCGTAATATTGACTATGTACTCAGTGAAGCGTGGAATTCCGCTTTTAGCATGGTCAATGAGAAAGGGATTAGCCCACATGGAACGGACGTCTGGAGTTAGTAGTACAACAACAGAGATGCCGTTTGCGTGCATCTCTGCGCGCAGACGGCGTATTGAGCATTCGAAGTAGGGAGGGAATTGAAGTAGCGTGCCCACTGCGATGCTTCCAAATTGTAAATGCACCTCAAGGTGGCAAAATATTATGTCAGTTTGACAAAGGGATCCGGCCATGCTTCGATGAACACTTTTGAAATCAAATGTTGAAAAGTTTGTACAGCTTACAAACTACTTGTGAACTCGCTAACACTAAGGACGACACAAATATCCATGCGCGAGGCGGGATTCGAACCTCCGACCGTAGTGGCCGTGCAGACAGTTACTGACGCGCCTCAGTCCCCTCGGCCACCACGGCCGGCGAACATTTTTGAATAGTTTTTATACCTAGTTATAAGCAAACATTTTTTATCTCTTACTATTTATATTTTCGGCTTTTTCTAGCAAATGTGGAGCTTGTTTCCAAAAATAATAAATCTACAAATTTCAGAAAATGACTTAGAGGTAGCCGCCGCTATGTAACAACGTATTGGATCTAACACGTATATACTTTACTGCAAAAGGATCAAATCTCTTCTTCGGAGGTTGTCAAATACAGTATTTTACAGACAAACATACGACATCCGTTTGAACTTTCATAACATTAAGTATCAGATCCTCTTACTCTTTTCTGTCTGAGCAATTGATGTCAGAATCTCAGTGTCTGCGACATTTTTAGTTTTAAAACTATACGACGTTGCAAACATTATAAAACGTATGGAGTCGAGCGTTTGAAAAGAAACAAAAAATTATGTTATTCCTGTGGTTTGTAACAACATCACAATACGGATATCTGTTTTGGTGGTGCCTTCCCGTACATGACAATCCGTGCATGCCTGCAACAGGTCTTTCGGTATTGCAGAACAGAGATAGCGAAATGTAATTTGATGCCCCCAGAGCACTATAGGAGAGTATTTGAGACAATAGGGACACAGTAGAATACAGTAGGATGAATTCTGATTTTATATGGCTCATTTGGCATAAACTCAGGCAAACATCAGTTTTAAAGTCAAAACACAAAAAATGATCAAAAGAAGGGTAAGGTATGAACGCAGTTTTGGCTCAAGAAAAAGATTCACCAAATGGTACTTAGGCACAACAGAAAAATAAAATAAATAAATAATAAATAAATAAATTACTTGGTGAATAAATTGAACCACATCCTCCCCTGTAGAAGTTTGGTAGTGGGTAATGATTTACGATTAATTAATGGGAATTGAAGTAATAACGCTAACGATTAT
This sequence comes from Locusta migratoria, assembly GCA_026315105.1. Lineage (NCBI taxonomy): Eukaryota > Metazoa > Arthropoda > Insecta > Orthoptera > Acrididae > Locusta > Locusta migratoria. Next base: position 559,782,364 of record CM048755.1, on the reverse strand, counting down.
GATGACTGATTTTTTTAATGAAATATTCGTCCCGTCGACGTCATGGTCAATGGAGGAGCATGACAGATATAGTACGATTTGACACACTTCTAATTCAAGTAATCTTGCACATGTTAAATCTTTATATATAAACTAGAGTATTTGTGGAGTTTTGTGTTTGTGTGTACTTGTTGCATACAAAACTACAATTTTGTTCCAATCATTATGAAATTTTGCACACTGAACCTTCTAACCAATATGACGGTCGCCGTATATGGATCACGAACAATACATAATTCAGGAGATATGATGTCATAAACAATGAGATACGCGAAAAACTGCTGCATCTCGCGAGAATGATGCGCATTTCCTCCTAAACCAACAAGGCCGATTTGAACCAAATTTGGTACACATATTCCTTACCATGCGGTAACAACTGCTGTAAGGATAAAAACCACACACGACTCATGTTTCAGCAGATATAACGTAATAAATATAGGAGCTGCCAGAAACTGCCGCATAATGCGACGAGAAACTGTAAACGCACTATATGCGAATGAGAGTACTTAGCGACAACCACAGCAAAATGGTGAAACGAAAAATGTTCTTGCACGCAAATGTAATAGATTTCTATAAAGCTACACGGAAAGGAAGAGAATGAAACAGTGTATCTTCAACGGATACCCATTATTTACAACAGATGTACCTTTCAACTTCAAGAAACTGCAGTTTCCAGTTAATTTTCATTTTCTACTACGATTAATAAATCACGGGGCAATCTACTAAATACTGCGGAGTGGATTTGACCTCTCCATGTTTACCACAAATAGCATATCACGTCATTTGCTGAAGGGTGGGCTCACCAAAGAATTTATTCATGCTAGCTCCTGGATAAGTGACAATAAATATTGGATATAGTCAAGTTTTGAATTAAATGAATGAATGAATGTTACAAATGACTTGTATTTTGATTACTATCTTTCTTTCGTGGTACATTATCTATAATTTTGTGCATTATGCAAGACCGCCTTATTTCTTATATATTATCCAACAAATGTAACATTTTTTAAGAAAAGAGAAGGTGGATATTGAGAGAAGAGATAGGAGAAGTACTCACTGAAGGCTCGAATAAATAAGTAAGTACTCGTGCCAGGGCCGGGTTTTCAGCTAGTTTATATTATGCGTTACTACAATGTAACGTTTTCCATTCGGCGTTTCATAAACTTTTTTCGACGTAACCTTACATATCAATAAGATACTGATAAACTGACTGGGTTCAATTGTTCAGTTTGTTCAGTCTGATTTCTAATTGCACGTATTGTGTCCGGTTTTGTTTATGTGTATGTAGACGAACTGAACATTTTGTCTTCACCTAAAGGCAATAAAAATCAGCCGGCCGCGGTGGCCGAGGGGACTGAGGCGCTCCAGTCACGGTCCGCACGGCCACTACGGGCGGGGGTTCGAATCCCCCCTCGGGCATGGATATTTGTGCGGTCCTTAGTATTAGTTAGTTCATAAGTAGTTTGTAAGTTTAGGGACTGATGGCCCCGTAGTTAAGTCCCTTAAGCTATACAAACATTTGAACATTTTTGAATAAAAATCATTTATTCAAAAGACGAAAGATGTACTTCCAGAGCTACGAATGTGTATTCATCACGTGTTTTAAAGTTACGTTATGGATACCCATTCGTGTCTTTGTGGTACATGATGTGCTTGAAACGAGAACATCTTGACCAGCGTCTCCTTGGTGTATCCTTTCGGTAATAGTAGTAGAAAAATATACATCAGTACATTAGTTCAGTATATTAAGTTACCATGTTTTCAAAAGGTGTTTGTACGTAATGAAACTTGATCATTCAGCCTTGGTTATTGCCTTGAATCAGAAAAACAAGTCTTTGCACATATATAATTAATTCTTCATATAAAATTTCCAATGATAACAGCGAAAAAGAAGTGTGTACCTTATACTACAATATGTTTCACAATTTTGCAAAGATGTCTTTTCTACATTCTTTTAGATTAAATACAAAACTCACAGGGGATGGCGGGATTTCCGCCTAAACTACCTTGTGTATGAAAATAATAAGTGTTTTGCTCTAAGGCGGATCCACAACATCACATTTGTAACGGAAACACGGATCCACAGAAGAGATTCAAATCACAATGATTGCAACATCTGTAACCTGTTTACCAGATCAAGCGATTTGAGCCTATATTCTGGTTGTCAAAAGTAGGCTACTTCAGTTATATTTACGAATGTGTCATGATATTATGCTTTAATTGTCGTAAGTTATAATTGTATGGATTCTAGTAGCAAGATTTATACACTTATATGTAACGTGATCTTTTCAGACGGTAGCGTTGTGTATATTGAAAAACAAGACATTTTTATGGTATAAAATGATTAGTTTTTAATTACTAAATGGAAAATGAAATAAACTTATCATTTAAGAAACACAATCCATAATAACAACTACGCCTTTCAGTTATACAGGAAAATATACGCTATTGGTAACTTCTGTGTATTCTTAAGTTGACAATCAAATGCGAGCGGAAAACTAATGTCTTCATATTTTTATAGTGATCTACCACAGTTTTCTGTATTTCTATTATCTGTGGAGTACATTATTAAGGGGAATCGCGGCTCTTTTTAACGTAACGAGTCAGTGTGTTTATCGGACGTTAAAAAGTGCCACGTTCCCCCTTGAGAATGTCCTCCGCAGATGAGGACTAAACGTTGGGTATTACCGACGAATCCACAAGACCACGGCTTAATAGCCCGGAAAATTTTAACAATATGGACCATTAAAACAACCTAGACTCGCTACTCGTTTCAATCGGAGCAATTTAAGCTGTTCTTTGTTGATACATGTCGAACACACACTCTGTTAAAGCACGATATATTCATTAAAAACATTAAGTAGATTCTTTTGAGAACCGGAATAATATAGGCTCAGATTGTCTGATCTGGGAAATAGGTTACAGATATTTTGCTGCTGGTTTACTCGGTGCGGTTTGTATTGTACTCTTCGGTTCCTGTTCACAAACATGTATTCCTGTCTAACCAGATTCTTCATCCTCTGATCAGGAACCACATGTCATTTCTGACGACAACTGACGAGAGTTGTAGACAAGGAAAAAATTAAACTTTTAAAAGAAAAATACATTTCTCAAGAGGTATATCAACTAGAACTTCTCACTTTATCGGAAGACCATCACATTCCAAGCCAATTGAAGTTATTAGATATCACGTCGCCAAGCGTTCTGAATGTTCGAAAAGGGAATATATATTTAGGGATCTTCGAATTTTTCCGTCTATTACAGGTTAAACACTAAGTAAAAACAAAGTTTGATATCTGTGTATGCCAGAAGTACCTCAGAAGTTTGATGTCGGTTGTTGATAGAATTAACTGTTAATATTTCGTAAACTATAAGTTGTAGAATAGTATAATTTGGAAATATACCTGGACACAGTAGGTACTCTTGGTCACCGGAAATTTAGGCTTCTAGCTTTATCCACTAAGAAGATACAGAGAGTCTAAAGTTCCGTGAATGTCTTAGAGATAACGATGGTACAGCTGTGCGTGTTAGACTTCCGTGCTCTTAGATACAATTTTCTTTTCAACCCATAGCCCTTCTCCATATTCTGCCGTCCGCTAATGATCTGGTTCGACAGACTCTAAGAGGCGTAGACCCACACTGAGTTTCGTCCAACTTGTCTTAAGTTATACCTCGCTCACTCCATTCAACAATACCTGAGAAAATTTTGCTCTCACCCCTAGTTAAAGAAATACCTCTGTTTCCATGCTTGAAAACTGATATGAATACTACTCTCATCCCGTAAGATGTAACCTGTCCCGAATCCGACGTCATTTCAATTATCCTAAGTAACCATTTGAGACCTGACCTTCGACTTTATTTGATGAATTCAAACTTGATTTCATCTGCATCTTCATTGCATGCTATCGATTGACCTGTCTCTCGACTTCCTCAGTTGTGATCGCCTTTCCTCCATCATTCCCATCCCATTAAACCTCATAATCTGACACAACATTGAAAGCTTCAAGTAAATTGAACTACTACTGAAAATATTCTCTCCATCTTACCCAAGGCATCCCCACATTGAACAACTTTTCAACATATTCCCTCCATCTTCCAAAGGCATCAATAGCAGCAGACCTGCCCTGTCCAAAACACGTGTCAATTATTTCTTTCCACTCTTTCGAAGACACGTAATTACACTCTCACAAACCACATGTGGCGCTGATTGCCCTCCTGAATTCCTGAACTGTTATTATGTAGTCAATAACAGATCTGGCTCCCCTGCCTTACTAAGTATACCGGTGAATGTTCTAATTCTTATAAAGAGAGTTTGTGAGAACCAAGCCCAAAGAAATGCAATACGTGTTTTACCTTCCGACAGGATGTCGATATGCAATTGTCAGATGACTATATTTATTACTTTGTCATAATATTATGGTGTGATTGCCCAGTCATTCTATTCATTATAGATATAAAGATGAATTATATTGATAAAGTCGCTTTCAATCTAATAATTAGATAACAAATTATAACAAGGTGTTAATTAGCTGTTTCCACACCACTAACGAAAATAACTGACTTGGTTTCTCATGAGATGTCAAACTTTTTACCGTGGAAGCAATTCGTAGCGAGACTTGTATTTCTGTATATTTTATGTTTCCGATGGGATTAGTTTTCCGCGCGTGTATTAGATAATGGAACGGTTGAGTTATAGCACTAAATCGGTTCGATCAACCCTCTGTAAGGCACTTAAATGTGACTTGCAGAATAATAATGTATATGTAGAAGTACATATTAACAACTCTAATTTCTCTACTATTCTCTGAACGATATTAATGAAACGTGTTTTTATTAGCCTATTGCTGACTGGCACCATTTTTCTGATGAAAAACGATAATAAAATATAAATAGCTGCTCATTCACATTCTGTACTTCGTACTAAAAGTACTGTGTCATCATTGCAGACCAATGTTCTCTCCTTGTGTGTTCTGTCATTGCGATACTCCGTGGAGTAAACTTTGGAAACCATCCTGTTGCAGCTTCATTGGCGCCTTTTGTAAAGGCATATAGGAAAGCAAGAAGGTCTCTCAGCCAGTCTAACATGCAGGCGGCCTACTCACAAACCTTTCCTGCCTGACTCTTTATGACGCTATCAACGCTCTGTTATGGGCAATGGAAAGGAAAATATTGCTATAGATGAAATCCCAACAAAAACATAAAATGCACAAGTCTAGCGATTAATGTCTTCCAACGTACAAAATTGATAGATCTTATGGGAAACCAAGTCGGTTACTTTAGTTAATGTTCATGGAACCTAATATTGAACAACTTGTCATAATTCGTTATCTAATTAATTATCTAGCAATATTTATAGCGACTATATAAATATTATTCATTTTATTTCTATAATAAATATAATGACCTGGTAGTTGCATGGCAACATTTAAAATACTTTATGCATATTGTAGTATACTTCACGCTTATGTAAATACGTTTGCTTACAAAAAGGAATATAAATTACGAGAAGGTGTTGACTAGGTGTTTTCATGAACACTAACTAAAGTAACCAACTTGGTTTCCCATGAGTTTTCACAACTTTTACCGTCAAAGGAATCCGTCACTTGCAAATTTATACATTTTATGTTTTTGGTGGAATAAATTTAACATGAGCGCTTATTTTTAATAATAGTCTGATTTTCTTGAAATGACATATTAGGAAGTAATTTACTGTGCTCACTATTAGTACTGTTTCTGTAGATGGAGATTTCATGTGTACATGGGAAAAATTAAAACACAAACTAACGAGTAAATTCACATCATTATCAAAATATACGTCTTTTTCTTATTACTTTGCAGCCAATTTTGGAATGGAAAGTACTACAGAAGCATTCTGGAGATTCGGATGTATTCCCATCACGTATTTTACTAATCGTTATGGTGATACATTCGTTTCTCTATGGTGCACATCGTGCTTCAAACATTTATCCAACGGTGGTCGTGATTATGTATCCTTTTAATAAAAATTGTATAGATTAAGACATTTGTGTTCTTCATTTGTCGCTACCTCTGTAGAAATATACTGCTTATCTACTAGAGTATGATGTTTAACTTGTCAGCATTTTAATACTAATAGGTCGTGATAAATTACAATTAAACAACTGATAGTAAATTCCTGTTGATACTAATACTATGATTAATATCTCTATAGTATGTACATCTTTAGAACAATGAATAGAAGTAACACGATAATGCAGTGAAACTCCGCTTCTTGTAAACTGAGTATGGATACCCACCTAGTAGTGTGTTTGCACTCCCTGATGGTGCTAACATCTCATGACGAAAACGCTGTTTGCAAGCTATTTTTAATCAAAGTCAAGTGACGCACTTTTCACTCAATTATGTCTCAAATATACGTATCAGAATTTATACCTGCTGTTCTGAATCACTGATAAGCATCCTCGTAGTTGTGATCTGTTCGTGATATGTGGGTTTCAGTTTAAAAAAATTGCAATTACCAGTTTAACACCCTTCTAAATCTAAATTTATACAACCAAGAATTGTTGATATAACCAAAATAACGCATAAAACCATATCTTAGGTGTGAAGCATCAAATTTAGCAAATTTACAGTGTGCGGTATGATAAGGTCCGTTGTTTACGATTATGGGCTGTAGGTAACGTAACTTGATACCTCTCTCTCAGATACTGTATTAACACAGAACAACGCGCACTTTTGGCAACATAATGGAGTTATTAACGATCTGAAATGGATCTAGAGCAATGCACGGATTCCTCACATTTTACATCTGATTTCTAATAAACATATGAACTCATCAACCCCGCTCCTTCTCGTCTTCACCGAAGTCGTCAGACACCGCCGCCACCCTCCACCCTCGCCTCTGAAGTCCTTAGACCAGCTAGTTTATTCGACATCTTCACTCCTCCATATAAAATTTCCCCTTCCTTTCCCCACCCATGTTCCTGTCGATTTCTTGTTTGAATGCCTCTCCTGTTGTGAGGGATTCGTTTGATCACTTTTACAAGGTTGTCGTAATTATTAACAATATTACCTACTACTCAACCATATAACGCACCAATTACCTGACCACTAATTTTCTCACAATGTTAAACTTCCACGTTTTAGATATTTCTTACACAATAAAGTAATAGGTTTGTAGCTTTCCTATTGAATAGTGCAAACGCTGTGTCAAAGATAATGGAAACACCATGTTAAATAATCAGTTTAACTTACCTTCTTCCTTTACATGCCAATCTCGTGTATTACTGACTTCAATCCAAGGCAATCTTTCAGGATGGGTTCATTTGTGTTAATGATAACTGATATTTAGACATTAGCAATGGAATACTACTGTCTAGCTTCCGTAAAATCATCATTATAGAAGTATAAACGTTTAGTAATACAGACGGAAGCACGTAATTGCATGTTACCTCATATATACAACCATTTTAGTGTTTTCGACAGTGATTTAGGTCATACCCAAGTCAGATGAACACGTAAGCTTAAGAGATGTCTCGAGAACATTCTGGAAACATTCCCTATGTTGTCATACCTCCATCGTAACCTTTCTTCCAGGAGTGTTAGACCCACACGGTTCGCAGTAGAAATTCATGAAGTTTGGAAAGTAGGAGGCGAGGTTCTGGCGAAAGTAAAGTTCTGAGGACGGACCATGAAGCGTGCCGAGGTAGCTTAGTAAGCGTTGGTACGGCAGCTCAGCGCTCTCGATTGATGATGATTGGCGTTTTAGGGCGCTCAACAGCGAGGTCATCAGCGCCCGTGCGCGCTCGGTCAGAGGACTGGACACCCTCTGTCATAAAACCACTGAGCCCAGAACTCCACGAAGGAAGATGTTTGATGTGCATTTTCGGCCAGAAACTAATTTTTTGACGAAACTTTCGGACATTATCGAGACTCGATCACAACTAAGATCGTCATAGCTGACTAAATAAGTAAACATCTTTTTCAAAGCAAATTACTCTCCAAATTCTGAATACTTGAAATCAGAAGTAGTTGTGATGGCGGTGTGAGAAGGAACAAAAATTTCCTGAATATGTAATTCGTAAACAGACCTGCCATTCATTTGGTAATAACCAAAGGAACTGAAAATATCATCTACTCGTAACGCTTACAATGTATGTGCTGCGTTTTTTTTTTTTTTTTTTTTTTTTTTTTTTTTTTTTTTTTTTTTTGTAAATAAAATTGTAAGGCACATGATCGACAAGATATCTAATTTCCAAACACCCAAAAACAAACAGGAAAGACAGAAACATGTCAGCGGGACACAATTTCTTCGCAATCCCTCGCAGTTGGCGTTGTTCTCTCGAAGTTACTTTCCAAGTTGTTTCACACTAACGACACCTATGAGCTATCACAATATTCATAAGATAACTACCGAATTGTAAATGATATACTGATATATTAAATATAACGGAACTTGAGACCCCTATATAACTCAACCACGCCTTCATCGTAATTTCATGTAAAATGCTACAGGAAATACACAGTAACGTTTTTAAGATAGCTTCTGCGTACTTCATGTTGTCTCCGGATACAACTATTCATTGGCTCTTACCTGAGGGTCGCACAGACAGGGCTCAACCAGAATGATAAACAGACTGAACACGTCAGTCGTCATATCATTTAGGACTCATAATACATGGAAACGACATGTGAAGTACCAATTTTTATCCTAATTATACAAACAGGTCACTGAAATATAGAATTCGAACGGCACTATGTTATAAATTAGTAAAAGAAGTAGATGTTTCCACATCTATAACGCTGAGTTTATTTGCTCTATCAAACATTGAAGTCAACAATAAGTGGTCTAAAATCGAGTGCTGCAAATTTGTTATCTGTGTTATGCTGTAAATGACACACAAAAGTAATAACGTTTCGTAAAATCTCATTGAAGGGGCGTTTAACTTTAAATATTTCAAAATTCAAATGTTTGTACAGCTTATGGGACTTAACTACGGGGTCATCAGTCCTTAAACTTACAAACTACTTATGTACTAGCTAATCCTAAGGACGGCACAAATATCCATGCCCTTGGGGGGATTCGAACCCCCGACCGCAGTGGTCGTGCAGACCGTGACTGGAGCGCCTCAGTCCCCTCGGCCACCGCGGACGGCAAATATTTAATTTCGGATAACACTACCGTAACGGTCAACAACAATGTCATAACTGGTAAGTCGATGTTCTCAGCAGTGGAAATCAAACATAGTAGTAACGAAGTTTATAAATAACCTTGATTCTTGTATTCGTTATTTCGCTTACGTTTCAATAAGAATAACTGCCAAATGACTGCAATTCTATGGGACGAATCTAGCCGGCCGCGGTGGCCGAGGGGATTGAGGCGCTCCAGTCACGGTCCGCACGGCCACTACGGTCGGGGGTTCTAATCCCCCCTCGGGCATGGATATTTGTGCCGTCCTTAGTTGTAAGTAGTTCATAAGTAGTTTGTAAGTTTAGGGACTGATGACCCCGTAGTTAAGTCCCATAGGCACTACAAACATTTGAACATTTTGACGAATCTACTGTGGACATCAGTCCCTAGACTTACAAACTACTTTAAGTTAAACTAACCTAAGGACAAGTCACAGACACCCAATTCCAAGCCCAAGCCCAAGCAACTGTAAGATCGGATTCGTATTGAAGGGGTCATTGGTTCAACTCCGCCTAGCGCCAAATTCTTTTGTGCTCCTTGGTAATGTATATACTACTGACGCCACAATTATCCGAAACATCTTATTGGCTATTTTGTATGTACATGCGCACAACATCAGCATGGGACGTCAGTATTTAAAACAAGCGCATTACCTTGTAGACTATGAGCCTTTCAGGAACATGTTTACATAAGCCGACAGGAGATTTCTTTTGGAGCGAGGGTTACAAAATCTGTAGTTGAGTACGCGGCAAAGTATATAAATGTTATCACTAATTCTTCAAAATACAGCAAACTGGTTACAGACTTGTACAAAAAGTATTTAACGAATGTTATGAAGCCATACGTGCAAGAGAATAAATGTCTTCTATTGATTGACTCATGGAGAGAAGAAAGAAATCCATAAATATGCGACTAACCGTTCCCAGATATAGCCTACGTTCAGCATGAAAGTAATTCCCCCCAAATGTACTCCACTCGTGCAACGCTACGATGTATATTTTTATCGTCAGGTAGAAAATGTAATACAATCGTTCAGAATTGTATTTACCTCATGGAGAAAGCAGAATAACTCACTTCTCGAGAAACTTACATCACATTAATTTCCATTAGGGCTATTCATCATCAGCTATCAGCTACCCTCACGAGTATTCATCGACATGTTGCGTTACGCGTGGCTCGCTGCTGAACTGTGCGATGAAAGTTGCTGTTTCCCGAATGTCATTCAAGACTGTTTATCCATGCAGACATTAAAAAACCATGTCACTGCGAAAAGGCGGAGTTTATAACGCGAAATATGCGGCAACAATAATTGCTTCCCCCGTTTTTTCGATGAATATCACCCTGGTACATGTAATTGATCAACTGCAAAAGAACTGAAGTATCGATTTACATACACAACGTTCTCAACTATGCGTTAACTAAAATCAATTTTTAAATGTTTGAAGTCCCTAATTACATCCTATGCCTATATTTTTGAGCATATAAATATATAAATTAATAAAACAACTTTGATGATGCTGCGGTTAATAGTGATGTCATTGGTGTACACTTTGCCAAGGAGCACAAGAATATTTACCGCTTGGCGGAGTTGAACCCTCGACCCTTTCAATACGAATCCGTTCTCTTACCGCATTTTTTCCATTGTTCTTCGTGTAGTTCGGTCCGTCGCGGAAGTGTGTTCGTTTTAGTTCTACGTTGATTCTCAGTCCTTCGCGCAGTTTTTCTTATTAGCGAGAGCATCCGGCACTCTCACCGAACGCGCTGAGCCACCGCCGCGGCTTCTCTGAGCCAAACACCGCTTCCTAAATACACTGCTACAGGAACAATTGGTAAGATGAATATTGTGTTAGATTCGTGACACAATTTCATTTATTGCCTAAACGCTTGGCTATCATGAGTCTCCACTTGTTGCACTTTCATGTACACCATACCCTACATAAACCAAAAAATTTTTACAAATTCGACGATGACGAGTAGGCGTTCTCTCCTTGTGAGGCGAATGGAACGACGCTGTGCAGATTCACAAAAACTGCGCAGCGCCTGGAAAATGCGGTATATTCCGTACCTCACTATGCTCTTAACAGTCATGGCGTACGCCAATGTTTAGCTTGACAGGAAGACATAAATGAGAAAATTACGAAAGAACGAGACAATCAATAAAGCGAGTCACATACACCAGAGTTCAACTAACGCCAAGTGATTTCTAAAATCGGTTTGGTTAGTAAGGAATCACATCAATATAGCTCCAACACGCAAAAGATGAATCAAAGAAGAGATTGTAGTGGCGTATACAGAAATAGTATGTTCGACATTGTAACTAGACGAATAAAAATCATATAATATAAATAAGTATTCGGGTAGGCTTTCCTCCTGGAACCTGTATTTAACTCACTTTGGTGTTTACGTTTTGTAAAACACCGAACGTAGATGATCCACGATGTTGTTTCGTTTTGCCATCACACACTTCTTATACTTTTAAATTTGGATGTATGATAAAGACACAATGATCTTAAAACAATGGTTAAAATAAAAATATTCCAGATGGCAGGATTGTTACTGCTCCATGGTTGTGTGGCTTGCTATGTTCACCGCCACCACCTGCCACCATGCTGCTAGTCATCTAATGGTGGTCTACGTTGACTGAAACCGGTCATGAAATAAAAGTAACAATTCTGCGATCTGGACTACTGTAATTTTATTTTAATTTTAATCTTATACTTTTACTTAGTGCTTTCATCTATTATAGACAAGTTGGTTTTGTAATGTTTATTTTACAGGGGCCACAGCTACGATTAATTTTAAAAATGGTATTTTGTTGCCTTTATCTGACATATTACTTATTTGGTGTACGATATAGATGCTTGAATTTGGCAATTTGGCGGAATTGTACAATCGTACAGCAAATAAATACACGTCACCTGTAGGCAATAAAAATCATTTATTCATTTTTGTTTATTTTGTTATGCACATGTACAGGAAAGACAAAAATGTACTTCCAGAGCCATGAATGTGTGTTCATCACGTGTTTTAAAGTCACGTTATGGACCCCCATTCGTGTCTTTGTGGTACATGATGTGTTTGCAACGAGAACATCTTGTCCAGCGTCGCCTTCGTGTATCCTTTGTATAATAATAGTAAAGAAATATACATATATACATTAGTTCAGTATATTAAGTTACTATGTTTTCAAAAGGAGGTTGTACGTAATGAATCCTGAACATTCTGTCTTGGTTATTGGCTTGAATCAGAACAACAACTCTAGCACATATGTGATTAATGATTCAAATAAAATTTCCACTAAACAGAGACACAGCGAAAAAAAGTGTGTACCTTATACTACAACACGTTTCACAATTTCTTAACTATGTAATTTCTACATCTTTACAGATTAAATACAAAACTCACAGGGGATAGCGGGATTTCCGACGAAAGTACTTTGGGTATGAAAATAAGAGTTTTGCATCAAGGTGGATCCACAACCCCACATTTGTAACGCAAACACCGACCAACAGAAGAGATTCAAATCACAATGATTGTAACATCTACAACCTATATCCCAGATCATGCGATGTGGGCCAATATTCTGGTGGTCAAAAGTCGATTACTTCATTATTTTTTACGAATGTGCCATCATATTATGCTTTAATTGTCTTAAGTTATAAATGTACTGATTCTAGTAGCAAGATTTATAGAACTACCTATATCGTAACCATTTTCAGACGATACACACCGTGTATACTGAATAACAAGGCTTCTTTTTTACGGCATAAAGTGAATAATCTGGAATGACTAAATAGTGTACGAAATAAACTTAGCTATCATTTAAGAAACACATTGCAGAATAACAAACTACAGCTTTCAGTTATACGTGAAGATATACCTTATTCGTAATTTCCGTGTATTATGAAGTTCACGAACTGATGCGAAGTAGTAGACTAATGTCTTCAAATTATTATAGTGATCCACCACAGTTCCTGTACGTATACATGAAACAAGGATTGCACGTTTACAATATAATCGACGTCCCACATTTCGCAAATATTGTTCATCAAAGCCCATGTGATAACCCAAAGGAGACAGGGAATGGGTTTTGAGAAAATCTGTGGCTGATGAATAAAAAATGTTACCCATGATGAAAAAAGATTACCATCATCATTAGATATTGATTATGTCATTCAATCTGGAGCAGATCCCCATAATAAAATTCCTCCATGATCTCGTATTCAATACTAACATTAATGTCTCGTCTGGAGTTAATCCTATTACTTCAAACTCGTTCTTGACCGATTTCCAGTACTTTCTCCTTGTTCTACCTCCACTCCACTTACCCTCTAATGTCGAACCATGCGTCTCCCACATAAACCTGTTTCTCCCGCGCAAGTAACATGACCCCACCATTTCAGCCTGTTGTCAAGATCAGCAAATTTGTCACACCTTTTAATCGAAACAGTAATCTGCCGTACTGGATGGCAGCTGCTACCAAACTGAGGGGGATGTGTACCGTGGTGAGTGGTCTATCTGCGTTGGTGGTACTGGAGGCGGACACGTGTAAGACAAAGTGTTATTCACTTTTGGAAGGACCCTCTAAGAAATTTGCCTTTTAGACTCATATAGTCTTAACACCTGTCGTATATGAAAGGAGAATGATCTAATACAACTTTACAGCCTAACTGAATCTGTATTTCGGGTCTCCAGATTGTTACACTATAGGGAATAAAAGTTGGATAGATCAACAGACTCCACGTTTTCTGTTAGTATAAATGCATCATTATCGTTGGATGTGTATTTTGCACACGTTTAATAGTAGTGTTCAAGAGGCACTTCTGACGAATGGTGTCCATTATTGAGTCAAAAAAATTTTTGTAAAGCTTGTGGTACTTAACGTCGGAGTCATCAGTCCCTAAACTTACATACTACTTATGAACTCGCTTATACGAAAGACGCCCCAAACATCCATGCCCGAGGGGGGATTCGAACCCCCGACAGAGAACGGCCTCGCGCATCGTCGCATAGCGCCTCAATGCACTCGGCCACTCCGCCGCGGCATTATTGACTCAGGGATGAGATAGGTGGTAACGCTAATTCTTCAATACTTGGAATATATAATTTTGGTTATCGTTATTCGTATTACATTGTGATATGTTTTCTTAGTATTTTAAGATTGTGTCTGTGTTCACAGAACTATGATTCGGAAAAAGCATAAAAATCTATTTTAGAAATTTTTCAGAGATATCCATCTCTTGAACCGCAACCATTAATTTGTTTTTACATTTTCCTTGAGCCTTTCTAATGATGCTTCATTTATAGGTGTATTTATTACCTGCAGCTCACCGTGAAGATTAAATGTGCATGAAGTAGCGCGACTGAAATTATATTTCTTTACGGGTGGTTGCGTCTTGCTTTCAGGCAAACATGCAAAGATCTTATAGATACTATATTTCTGCTACATTTACTTGTTTCAGTTTTTCAGTCTATAGCAATGCATCGCGGTCGTCGGAGGTGTTTCTTGCACATGTCTGACAGTCGTGTTACAGAGGCACTTCTGATGACTGTTGTGCATTATTGCAACAGTCATGCTAATTCACCAATACGTGGAAAATATATTTTTGGTTACTGTAAATTCGTGTTACATCGTGAAATATTTTTTCCGTTTTTTAAAGATTATGTCTGTGTTCACATAACCATGAGTCGAAGAAAATAATAAAGACCTACTCCAGAAATTGTTCCAAGACATTTACCTCTTGAACTGCTACCATTACTTTGTTTTAACCTTTCCCTCAGGCGTATCTAATTATGTTTCATTTATATGTGTAGTTATTACCTGCAGCTCACCGTGAAGATTAAATTTACATGAAGTAGTGCGACTGCAATTTCATTTCTTTACAGGTGGTTACGTCTTGCTTTCAGATATGCATACGAAGATTTTATTGTTAGTATAATTCTACTAAATTAACGTGTTCAGTTTTTCAGTCTATACCGATGCATCACGGTCGTTGGAGGTGTTTCTTGCACACGTTTGATAGCAATGTTCAAGATACACTTCTGACGACTGTTGTGCATTACTGCATCACGAATAAGACAGGCTAATTCACCAATACATGGAATATACAATATGGTTATTTTTATTCGTATTATATTGTGATATGTTCTTTCATTTTTTAAAGATTATGTCTGTGTTCCCATGACCATGGTTCGATAAAAAGAACAAAAATCTATTCCAGCAATATTTCCGAGTTATTCATCTCTTGAACTGCTACCATTAATTCGTTTTTACATTTCCCTTGGGCCAATCTAATGATGTTTCATACGCAGGTGTACTTATTACCTGAAGCTCACCGTGAATATTACATTTACATGACGCAGTGCTGTCATTTCTTTACCGGTGGTTACGTCTTGCTTTCAGACATGCATACGAAGATCTTATAGTGACTACTAGTCTCCTAAATTAATTTGTTTCAGTTTTTCAGTCTATACTAATGCATCATAGTGGTCGGAGGTGTTTATTGTATACGTTCATATCTTTGTAAAGTTACGGGACCTAACTGCAGTGGCATAGCTCCCTAAATAAACCAACTAGTTGAACTTTTTCGTAAGAACAACACGCTTACACACACACACACACACACACACACACACACACGAAAGCGCGCACGCACAAACACGCACATACATATACACACACAACCATGCCCGACGGAGGACTCGAACTTCGCCATTCCGCCGCGCCCATTATTCCATCACGCATGATACAGGTGGTAAAGTTTATTCAGCAGAACATGAACTCTACAATTTAGGTAATTGCTATTTGTATTACGTTGTTTTGTTTCATATAAGCTAGTGTCTGTGTTTTCCTGTTTTCTTCTTTGACACGAGACAGAAACATCAGGTTACGGAAAAGTGACATGTCCTTGAACCATCCAAGTACTAACATTTCTTAGGTTTCGGCTTTCCCTTGGACCCAACTTTAGAGTTTTCATCTACAGGAATACGATTTACCTGCAGCTCACTGTATGGGCTAAATTTACGTGGAGCAGTGCGACGGCTTTAAGACAATGGATGCGGACAGGCGGTAACTATCATCACTGAATACGAAGAGTGTGTTTGAAGGCCGCAGCCCTACTTCAGACTACACAATGCACCGTAAACAAATCACATCATTGATAAAGATTCACATACATGATGTAAATAGTCGTACTTTTCCGTGTTGTATGTGGAAACATCACTGATTATTCGTCTGAGGACGCTTACTTTATATTGTTTCATTTTGATGATAATAAGGAAGTCGAATTTCCGATGTCAATTAGCAAGCATTCGTCAGTTAATAAACAGGTGCTATTCACAGTCCTACTATAGTTTCTAGAGATACTACACTTATGCCAGTGCTATAAGAGCAGAGGGTAATGAGATAGGGATAATTATCGTACGTTTGGAAGCATATCAATATAAAATTTGGTTTGGAATCAGAAGACGGCCGATTAACGTTAACACAAATGTATAAGGTTTCTGAAAAAGGAAAATTGCCAGCTCCGTCGGTAAATTGTCTTGTGCGCCAGTATCGTGAAGTGATCACTAATCAATAAACAACTGTCGCTTCTGTCATAACAGTTTGGTCTCCTTTTTATCATATAAGAAAGCTTTGAATTAAAAATTATAATAAATATAGCACTTAAAAACGGTCATTCAAGATAAGGAGTGTCGTAATTAACTGCGATAACGGACACGGAAGTAAAAATTACAACAGAATCAATCACCTTCCGTTGCAAATGACCATCAGTAGCTATGGGGAAACCCACTGTTCAAATCTGGTAGCGGTAGTTCAGTTCTGAATAAGGGTCCTTATTCTGTTAACCCATACTATTGTCCAGCAAAAGTATGAGGGGCCTTCATCAGGATTTCAAACAAATGCAGTCATTTGCCGATAACGGCAGAGTATAAAAAATCGACCCGAGGATGGCCAAGCAGTTTGCAACGACTAACGACACAAATTTTCGTAAGTAACTAACAAGTTGTAGAACTAATTCAGATTCATTGTCGCAATTACGAATTTACTTCTTGTAAAAATACATTCCGTAGAAAAACTATGTTTTATTCTTTCGCTACGACTACATCGTTCTAGTGTCAAGTGATGAAAATGAATTGGATACTTTAGAAAATAGTAGTATTTCAACATAAGGGAGTCTTTTAAGACGTAGCTACTTCGTTTCTGATGGTGCCATTCTAACAACTGTGGCTTATTTCTGATGAGAAATACCTTGCCGATGTCTCATCGCCAGTAACAATGTGAATTCGATAAACAGTTCTGCATAGCGTAAATCTGCCATAAAAGTTTCATATTTCACAGTTCCCTAAAAACTGTGTAAAGAATGCGTGCAGGCCAAAATTAGTGGAACGCCTACATTTTTCCGTTCGTCATTAAACGTGATACACAACTGGCAAACTGTAGATTCAGAATGATCAAATGTATGTAAAGCTAAGAAGCCTAGCTGCTGAGGTATAGCTCTCTAGACTTACAAACTACTTAAACTAACTTTTGCTAGGGACAACATACCCTCAAGAGATCGAGAAATTTCTCGAACCCCCTACGGCAGCGGTAGCGCAGTCCTGATATGTCGCCCCAGACCGCGCAGCGCCTTCCGTTCAGCAAACTGACGTCCGTTCATCATATTCCGCAGACCTCTGTTAATGGTCTAAAAATCACAATATGTCGGACGACTTGCACGTTTAAAAGCAGATTTGACGGTTTACCTCACGGTTGTCAGACACATCATATTCGTCACTCGTTTTAAGCTAAACAGTTATCAGCCGTGTTGGACGGTAGCTAAGTGGGATGTGTACCGCGCTCAGTGGTCTGTCTTCGGTGGTGGTGGGAGAAGCGATCTCGGGTAAAACAAAGTGTTATTTATTTGTGAAAAACCCTCATAATACTCGTAATTTGCCTTTTAGACACTGTATTAACAGCTGTAGTATATGAAAGGAGAATGATTTAATACACTTTTACATCTTACAGGAAGAATTACGGAGATGCTAAATGAGTGTGTACTCCGGGTTTGTAGACTGAGAAGACTCCAGAGTATTACATAAAAAATATTAGAGAGAATCAAATTCAGATAAATGAACACACTTCACGTTTCAAGTCAGTATAAGTTCATCACTATCGTTGGAGGTGTTTTATGCACACCTTTTACAGCAGTGTTCATAACGCGCAATTGATGAATGTTGCGCATTACTGCATCTCGCATGAGATAGGTAGTAAAGCTAATTCAACGGTACATGAATTATATAAATAAAGTTGTTATTATTCGTATTTATAAGTGATATGTTTCTTTAAAGAATGTGTTGGTGTTCACCTAACCACAGTTTGACAAGAAGTCAAAATTTCTATTCCTCAAATAGTAATGCGTTCTTTACCTCGCTACGTGCACAATCAATTTTTATTTTATATTTAGATTTTTCATGGTTCTCTCTAATGACGCTTCATTTACAGGTGCACAAAATGTTACATAGGAAGATATCAGAATGAATAAAATTCCAATAAATCAACAAACGCTAAGGTCATGCATCACTACGTCGGTGGTGTTATATGTAGACGATTGATAGCAGTTTTCTGTAGACTACTGTGCATTATTGCATCGCGCAAAGGACAGATGGCATGGCTAATTCACCATTACATTGAATGAACAAGAAAAGTTTTTTATTATTCCTATTACATTGTAATTTGATTCTTTTACGTTACAATCTACGTTCAACTAATAATGTTTTCAGTAGAAGCATACAAATTCTATTCCAGAATTAATTATATGTCCTTTATCTTTTGATGTGCCACCATTAATTTGTTTTTAGATTTCCTTTGGGCCTATCTAATTATGTTTCATTTACAGGTTTACTTAGTACCTCCAGCTGACAGTGAAGATCAAATTTACATGAAATAGTGTGACTGCAATTATGTTTGTTTACAGGTGGTTACATATTGCTTTCAGACTTACAAAGAGAGAAGAAAATTCTGGCATACTAATATGCGTGAAATTTCCGGTCTGTGTAAATGCATCACGGCCGTCGGAAGTGTATTATGCACATGTTTCATAGCAATGTCCATTATACACTTCTGACGACTGTTGTGCATTATTGCATCACACAACAAACAGGTGGTATAGCTATGTCACCAATACATGAAATGCATAATTTTTGTTATTGTTGTTTGTATTACGTTGTGGATTGTTTAATATAAGCTAGTGTTTGTGATTTCCTATGTTTTGCTTGTAAATATTTTTCTACATTTTTTGCATATTTGCTTTTTCGTCTACAGGATTACTTGCAGCTCATTGTATGGGTTAAGTTTAAGTAAATTAGTACGACGACCTTGAGACAATGAAAACAATGGCGGTCTGCAGATGGCCGGTAAACACAAATAGGAATTGAAGATGTGTGTTTGATCGTTTAAGTCCCACTGTCTACCACTTATTGCACCGTATCCAATTCTCCCCATTCATCAGGAATCACACTGCTGATGTAAAGACTTCCCCATAGTCAGGAAGCATGACTCAAAATTCGTCTATGAATGCTTATTTTATTTCATTTTGATGACAGTAAGAGAGGCAATTATCCGTACTCAATTCTCAAACATTCATCAGTGAATAAATTGGTACTGATGATAGTCTTATTCTAGTTTTCAGCACTACTACACTATACAAGTGCGTAAAGAGCAGAGTTTAATAATTTAGGGATAAGAGTGGTACGTTGTGGTAGGACATCAATATAAACATAAATGTTAGTTGAGAATCCTAAGGGAGAGGAATAATGTTATAAAAAAGGGGAAGGATTCAAAAACTGAAAATCTGGCGCCTCTGTCGAGAAAATGTGTCTTATTAGTCAGCATTGTGCAGTCAGTACTGTTCACACAACAGAAGTGTATTATCTGATATTAGTGGTGTCTCCTTTTCATCACTTAAAGAAGTTTTGTGTCAAAGTGTAAACATGATAGGAAGTATGAATATCTATGTTACTGTGAATCATGGATTTCGGTCTACGGTCATTATGGATAAGAAGTGTCATATTTAACAGCTATAATGAGAATGTATTTAAGTATTAGAACAGGATCAAAAAATTTCAGTAGGAAATGGTGCTCATAATGTTCAGATCACAGTTATTTAAATTCAATAGATTGCGTTTCATTTTCGTACTTATGGGTGGCAACTCATTTATAGTGAGGTTTGACGACTGTTTAAATGAACAATCAATCTAACGTGGTGAAACATTTAAGATTTTGTGCACTATTTAGATTTTCCTTGGTATTCCAAACTCACTCCATCCCAATTCTGGGATGGTTCCTTTTCCAGATGGCACGGCCATCGGTAACAGAAACTATCCGAACGTGCACTACGTCTCCAATGATCAAGATGTCGAGGACGCGTTAAACACTTATTTCCTTCCTTTCTTTGCTTTCAGGTATAAATAGTTTTAACTATATTCGTTTCACATTGTTTCGTTGTGCGGTGATAACTTCTCCGTTGTCGACCTTAACACGTGGGTGAGATTGAGAGAGATGAAGTGCGATTTTTTTCTCCTTTGTAGTACGAGTATTTACATTCATTTCTAGAGTCGTAAATGGACGCTATCCCACAAACCACACCACTTGGGCATTCATGCCCAGCACGTCGCCACTGGTGTCAAACTTTCGCCTTAATGTGAAAAGGATCCTTCAGAGAATGTACGTTTGGAGATTCTACGACGATATTGTCATTTTCATTAATTCATTACGATAATTAATTCTTTAAATGTATAATGCATATTAATCCTAAGGGACTAAACTACTGTGGTCATCAGTCCCTAGACTTAAAAACTACTTACACTAACTTATACTAAGCACAATACACAAACACACACACACACGTCCGATGGAGGACTCGAACCTCAAACACGAGTGGCCACACGATCCGTAAAGTGGCGCATTCGACCAGACGGCCATTTCCGCGCGACTATTTATAATTAAGGTAAGAAATGTCTGTACATAAAGTATAATTATTTACGAAAAATGAAGACTGACATTTGCAATGCCACAGTATGTTCATTGAACTACGCTCGCTCGGGCGAAAGTGGAGATGGGCACGGTATTGATCTTGTACGTACTCTCGCCGTCACCAAACACCTGTCCAGGGTGTGTCACACGCTGTTTCCATTCATCGCTTAAGCACTTAGCCATCTAAATCTCCGGCAGAATTCGAATCGTGTCTAAAAACATTACCAATATTTACTAGTAATTGTTATTAACATATTGTATATTGTTAGTTAGCACAGAAAATATTCATATCAATCTTAAAATTTGTTTTATAATGCTACTAATAATTTTCTGTTTCTATCCATTTCCCTTACGCCTATCTACTGATATTTTAATTGCAGGTATATTTATTACTTGCAGCTCACTGTGAAGCTTTCATTTACATGAAGAAGTGCGACTGCAAATACATTGCTTTACAGTTAGTTTAGTCTTGCTTTCAGACATACATATCAAGATCATATAGTTAGTATAATTCTCCTAAATTAATGGGTTCAATTTTTCAGTTTATAGCAATGCATCACGGTCGTTGGAGGTGTGTTTTTGGCACACGATTGATAGTAGTGTTCAATTCACACTTGACGACTGCTGTGCATATCTGCATTAGGCATGCGACAGGTGGTGAAGCTAATTCACCAATACATTGTGATATGTTCTTTCCTTTTTTTAAGATTGTGTCTGAGTTGCCATAACCATGATGCGATAAAAAGAATAAAACTCTAGTCCAGAAAATTTCCGAGATATTCATCTCTTGAACTGCAACCATAAATTTGTTTTTACATTTCCCTTCGACCAATCTGATGATGTTTCATATGTAGTTGTACTTATTACCTGAAGCTCACCGTAAATACTAAATTTACATGAAGCAGCGCGACTGCTGTTATATTTCTTTGCCGATGGTTACTTCTTGCTTTCAGACATGCATACGAAAATCTTATAGTAACTACAATTCTGCTAAATTAACGTTTTTCACTTTTTCAGTTTATACTAATGCATCATGTTCGTCGGAGGTGTTTCTTGCACACGTTTCAGAGCAGTGTTCAAGGCTCACGTCTGACGACTATTGCGCATTATTGCATCAAAATGTTCATATCGTAGTGGAGATACGGGACCTAACAGCAGTGGTCATCGATCCCTAAATACACAAACTAGTTAAACTAACTTATAGTAAGAAGAAAACACTCCCACATGCCCGACGGAGGGCTCGAAACTCCGACGTGGAACGGTCGCGCCCACCGTTACAAGGCGCCCTAGCGCGCACTGCAATTCCGCCGCGGCCATCATTCCATCGCGCATGAGAAAGGTTTCCTTCTTTGACACGAGACAGAAACATCAGGTTAAGGAAAAGTGACATGTCCTTGAACCATCCAAGTGCTAATATTTCTTAGGTTTCAGCTTTCCCTTGGGCCCAACTTTTGAGTTTTCATCTACAGGAGTACGTTTTATCTGCAGCTCATTGTAAAGGCTAAATTTCCATGGAGTAGTGCGACGGCCTTGAAACAATAGAAGCAATGGCGGTATGCGGACAGTCGGTAACCATCAAAATCACGGAATACGACGAGTGTGTTTGAACGCGGCAACCCTACTCCCTACTACACACTGCACCGACAAATGATCACATCACTGATATAGATTCACATAGATGATGTAATTACTTCTACTTTTCCGTGTTGTATATGGAAACAACACTGATTATTCGTCTGAGAATGCCTATTTTATGTTTTATATTTGATATTAAGACAGTCGAATGTCTATAGTCAATTTGTAACGTACCCGTCGCCGTTTTTAATTTTATTTTATATAGCCTCGGGTCTGGACTGTGTATTTTACCACTCTGTCTGACACTGTGCCCGATAACTTGTACACTGAAGGTGCCTACTGCAAGCTATTGCGATACAATATGGCTCCCACGTGCGAAATAAGCACGCCCAACAACTTTAATGAAATCGAGAGTCATAAGATTGACCCGAACAACGGATAATATTACAAACGCATCTGACCTAATTAATCGGAACCAATATACGTACTCAAGTGGAACGGATACGTTCCTTTGTTATTTATGCTTCAGTGCACCATTGCAGGCCACATGAAAGACGTTAAGAATGGCATTATTAGTGCTGAATAGGGTCATATGTACATTTAGAAATTGCTTCGACAGCATGTGGGGTAAAATCGTTATTTATATAACCACTAATTCTCTAAGATAAACACTATGTGATGTTCATTTAAATGCTAATTTTTAGTATGAAAGAGAATTTAAGTGCAACCTTTTGTTGCTATCATCTGAATGGGCCTCCTAGCAATTTTCCAAAAAAGACAGGTTAATTTCGTCACTCGCCAGGATATGGAAGCAAGGAGTTTCCTCTGATTTCACGCAATGATTTGCCACATTCACACAAGGCATGCAAAGAAGAATTACTGCGTGAGCCATCAAATTTGAATCCGCCCGGCCGTTGTGCGCCAGGGGCAGCAAAGTGGTGCGAACGGACACAAAAAAATTACCCGTGAATGGGATTTGCATTACCGACCTTTTGATCACTGCTAGAACATGACAGGGGATCACAAAACATTACAATGCCCGTCGAGGTGGTGAACATACGCGATCAGTGTGGCCCCCGACAAACAAA
This sequence comes from Locusta migratoria, assembly GCA_026315105.1. Lineage (NCBI taxonomy): Eukaryota > Metazoa > Arthropoda > Insecta > Orthoptera > Acrididae > Locusta > Locusta migratoria. Next base: position 559,758,480 of record CM048755.1, on the reverse strand, counting down.
AACCAAGTTACTGAAATTTAATTTAAAATAATTACCACCATTCTGAATAATTACTATAACACTATTGCATGAGCAGGGTAAGCAACTGCAACAAACCCTCTGTTACCAGACTTACTATGTACTGACTACCACGGGGCACAACGTACACCCTCATCACATTGCACAAAGAAAATCGTCATTATTCAAAGATTAATCATATATTGTTATATATATTACAATCTGATATGTCTGTTTCCTTTTTTTAAGATTGTGTCTGTGTTCACATAAGCATGATTTGATAAAAAGCAAAACAATTCAATTCAAGAAATAGCTCTGTGTTCTTTATCTTCGTCTGCTAACATTTATTTGTTTTTACACCTTTAGATGGCATTACCTGTAGCTGACCGTGAGGATTAAATTTACATCAAATAGTGTCACTGCAATTACGTTTGTTTACAGGTGGCTACATCTTACTTTCTGACTTGCATACGATTATGACTTAAAGTAAAAAAACTTTGATAAATCAACATGCTTCAAGTTTTTAGTCTGTACAAATGCATCGCGGTTGTTGGAAGTGCCTTTTTCACACGTTTGAAGGCAGTGTTGATCAGGCACTTCTAACAATTGTTGTGCATTATTTCATCACACAAGATCCAGGTGGTATAGCTAATTCATCAGTACATGAGATAAGTAAGTTACTGCTATATGTTTTACGATGTGGTTTGTTTCTTTTTAGCTAGAGCCTGTGTTTTCCTGTATTTTGCTTTGACGCAAAACAGACATTTCCTTGTTCGAAAAAAGTTACATGTACTCTATTCGTTCAAATGCAGACATTTTTTTGAGTTTTTAGCTTACCCTTGGGTATAACTTTTCATTTTTCGCCTACAGCAGTACGTTTACCTGCAGCTTCCTGTATGGGTTAAAATCACATGATGTAGTTCACGTTCTTTAGACTATGGAAGCTATGGCAGTCTACGGAAAGTTGGTAGCAGCTAACAACACGGAATATGAGAAGTGTGTTTGAGCGCTGGAGCTCCACTGGCGACTGACCAATGCACCGTATACAAATCTCAAAACTCACCTAGAATTACAAACATGAAGTAAAGCCTTTTTCGTGGTGTAGTAATTCGTCTGCGGATGCTTACTACATTGTCATTCATCTTGATGACAGTACAAAAAGCCAATTTTTGTAGTCCATTCTCAAACATTCGTCAGTGAATAAATAGGTACTGTTGATAGTCTTACTGTAGCTTGTAGCACTACTACATTATGTCAGTGCTAAAAAAGTAGAGGATATTGAGTTAGCGAACAGAATGGTACGTTAGGGTAGTATATCAATATAAAATTTGATTTGGAGTCATAAGTGAGTCTAATAACTTTATCAAAAATGTGTAAGGATTCTGAAATCGAAAAGTTTGGGCCTCAGCCTAGGAATTATGCCTTGTGGGTCAGAATCGTGAAGTGAGCGCTAATCACTGAACAACTGTCGCTTATATCAAAACTGATGTGTCTCCTTTGTTATCGTGTAAGAAAGCTTTGAGTGAGAAATAATATTAAATATAGGGTTTAAAACTTACAAGTTATGGTGATTAATCTAACTCAGTGGTCAATCTAGATAAGGAGTGGTGTGATTAGCAGCGATATCGTAAGCGGTAGTAAATGTTACAACAGACGCAAACACATTTCGTTACAAATGGCCAACAATACCTACGAAAGAGACCAACGCTTTAAATTCAGTACAGATAGTTTAGTCGTGAGCAACCGGCGTTTTTACGAATTTGTTTTACGATTTTTTCCCAAAATAAAAGGTCATGGAAGGGTTCTTGATTCATCAAAACCTAAGATTGCACTACCGGCGTTTTTACGAATTTGTTTTACGATTTTTTCCCAAAATAAAAGGTCATGGAAGGGTTCTTGATTCATCAAAACCTAAGATTGCACTACAAAAGTATGAGGAGCCTTAATAAGGGTTTCAACCAAATGCATTTGCTTAACGATAGCGGGTGAGCTGATCAAAAGTGCCTCCAAATAACGCAAATCGTCCAGAATCCGATGGCTGAGCACTATGCCATGACTCATGATGCAAATTTTCACGTGTCTATAACTAATTTCACAACGCATTCAGATTAATTTTCGCAACTGTGAATTGAATTCTTGTAACATTCGTTAGAGACACTGTTTGTTTCATTCTTTCACTAGGACTACAATCTTCTAGTTCCAGGGATTAATTTGATTTTAAAACTTTGTTAATAGCTTGCCTTTTAAGACGTAGATCTGGGATTCTGATAATGCCATTCCAATAACTGACTCTTGTCTCTGATGACAAATAACATTTTCATGTCTCATCGAAAATAACAATCTGAATTCGTCACACAATTTTTCTAGAAAATGACCTCATAATCTGACACGTAGGTCGTGCAAATTAAAATATAGTTTGGTGAAACAAGGCAACAAGATTGCTTCAGTTTATTTAATTGATTAATTATTTATTGATTATCTATTATTCATTGATTTATTTAATTGATTAATTTAAATGTTTCACCAAGAACCAACAGTGGATTCAATCAATAAACTTTGACTAACTTGTGCCAGGGAGAAGATACTCTGCTATGCACTAGACTCGATCCTCCTACAGCAACGGCAGCGGATTCCGCGACATGACGCCTCGGACTGTGAAGCCCAGCAAACTGACACTTCGTTCATCATAATCCGTAAACCTCTGTTATTTGTCCATACATTGAGATGTGTAGGCGGTTCTTACCCGTTTAAGAAGCGGATTAGACTAAGCACCTGAGAGGTGTCAGGATCGTCAAATTTGTGACACCTTTTAAGGTAAACAGTAATCAGTCGTATTCGACGGTATGCGACACCAAACTGAAGGGTATTTCTACCGCGGGAGTGGTCGTTCTGCGGTGGAGTATGAAAGGAGAATCGTTTATACAACTTTACAGCTTAAAGCTAGACGTTCGGACATTTTAATTGACTGTGTATTTCGGGTTTGCAGAATACGCAGTATACATAGACGCTGTGCTGAAGCTGTCGAACACCCACGCAACATGTGACGGCTACTCCTCATGATACTTCAGGCATATTTGTTTCTCGCTTCTCCCTATTCACCAGCTTAATATACTGATACTAGTGCAGCCGTGGAACGCTGTTTCTTGAATCGTCCTTCATGAAAAATTCCGTTTTGAATCCGTATGCAGAAAGTGCAAGAATCACTTGGTGTTTAAAAATTATAACCCCAGATACAGTGTTTTAATTATCTGCTACTCCGGTTCCTATAGTGGTTCAGAGTATTTTTACATTTAGTGCAGTTAAGTGGAATTTTCAGTCCTAAATGTCCTACTGAATACCGTTAAACGAAAAGTTAAGCACAGCTGATCTGTTGTTGTCTATGATACGATTATCAAGATCCGATTGCCTCAGTTTCTTCGACGCATAACTACTTCCGAGTGCTGCAGTATATGCGTTTTGTTGCAAGTGTTAAATTATATTTTTTCCGACACACTGAGTGTCCACCACTCTCTCCAAATATTGTACTCATCAGAATCCAGAATTCCACACTCAACTCACAGAGGCTTGGAAAGGGTGTCAGGACACATGAGCGTTACCGGGAACGAAAGGTCAGTTGTAGTTACCAAAAAGGCGTGTTGTGATTCTCTGTTATTTAGAATTAGGCGTCAGTGGAAAGACGACTGGCTGGTAGTGACAACAATAAGCCACGAGTAGTGAAGTCCACGCACGCGGCCGTGGTGTTCTTCCTTCTAGTCACGCAGACGTAATGAGGACCTGATAACACATCTTGTTGAAAGCCACAGCTAGAAGACACACTCAATTGTGTGGTACATAATGTACAGATCACAATGAGTTGAATTTAAAACATTACGTTTCATTTTCAGACTAATGGGCGGCAGCTCATTTTTAGTGAGGTTTGCAGAATGAGAAGACTCCTCTTAGTTGTATTATTCGTCTTCCTTCACCGGAAAGTTACATACTAAGATATTAGAGTGAATAAAATTCTAACAAATCAACGTACTTCAAGTTTTCTGTCAGTATAAATGCATCACTACGTCGGTGGTGTTATATGTAGACGATTGATAGCAGTTTTCTGTAGACTACTGTGCATTATTGCATCGCGCAAAGGACAGATGGCATGGCTAATTCACCATTACATTGAATGAACAAGAAAAGTTTTTTATTATTCCTATTACATTGTAATTTGATTCTTTTACGTTACAATCTACGTTCAACTAATAATGTTTTCAGTAGAAGCATACAAATTCTATTCCAGAATTAATTATATGTCCTTTATCTTTTGATGTGCCACCATTAATTTGTTTTTAGATTTCCTTTGGGCCTATCTAATTATGTTTCATTTACAGGTTTACTTAGTACCTCCAGCTGACAGTGAAGATCAAATTTACATGAAATAGTGTGACTGCAATTATGTTTGTTTACAGGTGGTTACATATTGCTTTCAGACTTACAAAGAGAGAAGAAAATTCTGGCATACTAATATGCGTGAAATTTCCGGTCTGTGTAAATGCATCACGGCCGTCGGAAGTGTATTATGCACATGTTTCATAGCAATGTCCATTATACACTTCTGACGACTGTTGTGCATTATTGCATCACACAACAAACAGGTGGTATAGCTATGTCACCAATACATGAAATGCATAATTTTTGTTATTGTTGTTTGTATTACGTTGTGGATTGTTTAATATAAGCTAGTGTTTGTGATTTCCTATGTTTTGCTTGTAAATATTTTTCTACATTTTTTGCATATTTGCTTTTTCGTCTACAGGATTACTTGCAGCTCATTGTATGGGTTAAGTTTAAGTAAATTAGTACGACGACCTTGAGACAATGAAAACAATGGCGGTCTGCAGATGGCCGGTAAACACAAATAGGAATTGAAGATGTGTGTTTGATCGTTTAAGTCCCACTGTCTACCACTTATTGCACCGTATCCAATTCTCCCCATTCATCAGGAATCACACTGCTGATGTAAAGACTTCCCCATAGTCAGGAAGCATGACTCAAAATTCGTCTATGAATGCTTATTTTATTTCATTTTGATGACAGTAAGAGAGGCAATTATCCGTACTCAATTCTCAAACATTCATCAGTGAATAAATTGGTACTGATGATAGTCTTATTCTAGTTTTCAGCACTACTACACTATACAAGTGCGTAAAGAGCAGAGTTTAATAATTTAGGGATAAGAGTGGTACGTTGTGGTAGGACATCAATATAAACATAAATGTTAGTTGAGAATCCTAAGGGAGACGAATAATGTTATAAAAAAGGGGAAGGATTCAAAAACTGAAAATCTGGCGCCTCTGTCGAGAAAATGTGTCTTATTAGTCAGCATTGTGCAGTCAGTACTGTTCACACAACAGAAGTGTATTATCTGATATTAGTGGTGTCTCCTTTTCATCACTTAAAGAAGTTTTGTGTCAAAGTGTAAACATGATAGGAAGTATGAATATCTATGTTACTGTGAATCATGGATTTCGGTCTACGGTCATTATGGATAAGAAGTGTCATATTTAACAGCTATAATGAGAATGTATTTAAGTATTAGAACAGGATCAAAAAATTTCAGTAGGAAATGGTGCTCATAATGTTCAGATCACAGTTATTTAAATTCAATAGATTGCGTTTCATTTTCGTACTTATGGGTGGCAACTCATTTATAGTGAGGTTTGACGACTGTTTAAATGAACAATCAATCTAACGTGGTGAAACATTTAAGATTTTGTGCACTATTTAGATTTTCCTTGGTATTCCAAACTCACTCCATCCCAATTCTGGGATGGTTCCTTTTCCAGATGGCACGGCCGATTTCCATCCCCATCGGTAACAGAAACTATCCGAACGTGCACTACGTCTCCAATGATCAATATGTCGAGGAGGCGTTAAACACTTATTACCTTCCTTTCTTTGCTTTCAGGTATAAATAGTTTTAACTATATTCGTTTCACATTGTTTCGTTGTGCGGTGATAACTTCTCCGTTGTCGACCTTAACACGTGGGTGAGATTGAGAGAGATGAAGTGCAATTTTTTTCTCCTTTGTAGTACGAGTATTTACATTCATTTCTAGAGTCGTAAATGGACGCTATCCCACAAACCACACCACTTGGGCATTCATGCCCAGCACGTCGCCACTGGTGTCAAACTTTCGCCTTAATGTGAAAAGGATCCTTCAGAGAATGTACGTTTGGAGATTCTACGACGATATTGTCATTTTCATTAATTCATTACGATAATTAATTCTTTAAATGTATAATGCATATTAATCCTAAGGGACTAAACTACTGTGGTCATCAGTCCCTAGACTTAAAAACTACTTACACTAACTTATACTAAGCACAATACACAAACACACACACACACGTCCGATGGAGGACTCGAACCTCAAACACGAGTGGCCACACGATCCGTAAAGTGGCGCATTCGACCAGACGGCCATTTCCGCGCGACTATTTATAATTAAGGTAAGAAATGTCTGTACATAAAGTATAATTATTTACGAAAAATGAAGACTGACATTTGCAATGCCACAGTATGTTCATCGAACTACGCTCGCTCGGGCGAAAGTGGAGATGGGCACGGTATTGATCTTGTACGTACTCTCGCCGTCACCAAACACCTGTCCAGGGTGTGTCACCCGCTGTTTCCATTCATCGCTTAAGCACTTAGCCAACTAAATCTCCGGCAGAATTCGAATCGTGTCTAAAAACATTACCAATATTTACTAGTAATTGTTATTAACATATTGTATATTGTTAGTTAGCACAGAAAATATTAATATCAATCTTAAAATTTGTTTTATAATGCTACTAATAATTTTCTGTTTCTATCCATTTCCCTTACGCCTATCTACTGATATTTTAATTGCAGGTATATTTATTACTTGCAGCTCACCGTGAAGCTTTCATTTACATGAAGAAGTGCGACTGCAAATACATTGCTTTACAGTTAGTTTAGTCTTGCTTTCAGACATACATATCAAGATCATATAGTTAGTATAATTCTCCTAAATTAATGGGTTCAATTTTTCAGTTTATAGCAATGCATCACGGTCGTTGGAGGTGTGTTTTTGGCACACGATTGATAGTAGTGTTCAATTCACACTTGACGACTGCTGTGCATATCTGCATTAGGCATGAGACAGATGGTGAAGCTAATTCACCAATACATTGTGATATGTTCTTTCCTTTTTTTAAGATTGTGTCTGAGTTGCCATAACCATGATGCGATAAAAAGAATAAAACTCTAGTCCAGAAAATTTCCGAGATATTCATCTCTTGAACTGCAACCATAAATTTGTTTTTACATTTCCCTTCGGCCTAGCTAATGATGTTTCATATGTAGTTGTACTTATTACCTGAAGCTCACCGTAAATACTAAATTTACATGAAGCAGCGCGACTACTATTATATTTCTTTGCCGATGGTTACTTCTTGCTTTCAGACATGCATACGAAAATCTTATAGTAACTACAATTCTGCTAAATTAACGTTTTTCACTTTTTCAGTTTATACTAATGCATCATGTTCGTCGGAGGTGTTTCTTGCACACGTTTCAGAGCAGTGTTCAAGGGGCACATCTGACGACTATTGCCCATTATTGCATCAAAATGTTCATATCGTAGTGGAGATACGGGACCTAACAGCAGTGGTCATCGATCCCTAAATACACAAACTAGTTAAACTAACTTATAGTAAGAAGAAAACACTCCCACATGCCCGACGGAGGGCTCGAAACTCCGACGTGGAACGGTCGCGCCCACCGTTACAAGGCGCCCTAGCGCGCACTGCAATTCCGCCGCGGCCATCATTCCATCGCGCATGAGAAAGGTTTCCTTCTTTGACACGAGACAGAAACATCAGGTTAAGGAAAAGTGACATGTCCTTGAACCATCCAAGTGCTAATATTTCTTAGGTTTCAGCTTTCCCTTGGGCCCAACTTTTGAGTTTTCATCTACAGGAGTACGTTTTATCTGCAGCTCATTGTAAAGGCTAAATTTCCATGGAGTAGTGCGACGGCCTTGAAACAATAGAAGCAATGGCGGTATGCGGACAGTCGGTAACCATCAAAATCACGGAATACGACGAGTGTGTTTGAACGCGGCAACCCTACTCCCTACTACACACTGCACCGACAAATGATCACATCACTGATATAGATTCACATAGATGATGTAATTACTTCTACTTTTCCGTGTTGTATATGGAAACAACACTGATTATTCGTCTGAGAATGCCTATTTTATGTTTTATATTTGATATTAAGACAGTCGAATGTCTATAGTCAATTTGTAACGTACCCGTCGCCGTTTTTAATTTTATTTTATATAGCCTCGGGTCTGGACTGTGTATTTTACCACTCTGTCTGACACTGTGCCCGATAACTTGTACACTGAAGGTGCCTACTGCAAGCTATTGCGATACAATATGGCTCCCACGTGCGAAATAAGCACGCCCAACAACTTTAATGAAATCGAGAGTCATAAGATTGACCCGAACAACGGATAATATTACAAACGCATCTGACCTAATTAATCGGAACCAATATACGTACTCAAGTGGAACGGATACGTTCCTTTGTTATTTATGCTTCAGTGCACCATTGCAGGCCACATGAAAGACGTTAAGAATGGCATTATTAGTGCTGAATAGGGTCATATGTACATTTAGAAATTGCTTCGACAGCATGTGGGGTAAAATCGTTATTTATATAACCACTAATTCTCTAAGATAAACACTATGTGATGTTAATTTAAATGCTAATTTTTAGTATGAAAGAGAATTTAAGTTCAACCTTTTGTTGCTATCATCTGAATGGGCCTCCTAGCAATTTTCCAAAAAAGACAGGTTAATTTCGTCACTCGCCAGGATATGGAAGCAAGGAGTTTCCTCTGATTTCACGCAATGATTTGCCACATTCACACAAGGCATGCAAAGAAGAATTACTGCGTGAGCCATCAAATTTGAATCCGCCCGGCCGTTGTGCGCCAGGGGCAGCAAAGTGGTGCGAACGGACACAAAAAAATTACCCGTGAATGGGATTTGCATTACCGACCTTTTGATCACTGCTAGATCATGACAGGGGATCACAAAACATTACAATGCCCGTCGAAGTGGTGAACATACGCGATCAGTGTGCCCCTCCCCCAAACAAAAACCAAGTTACTGAAATTTAATTTAAAATAATTACCACCATTCTGAATAATTACTATAACACTATTGCATGAGCAGGGTAAGCAACTGCAACAGACCCTCTGTTACCAGACTTACTATGTACTGACTACCACGGGGCACAACGTACACCCTCATCATATTGCACAAAGAAAATCGTCATTATTCAAAGATTAATCATATATTGTTATATATATTACAATCTGATATGTCTGTTTCCTTTTTTTAAGATTGTGTCTGTGTTCACATAAGCATGATTTGATAAAAAGCAAAACAATTCAATTCAAGAAATAGCTCTGTGTTCTTTATCTTCGTCTGCTAACATTTATTTGTTTTTACACCTTTAGATGGCATTACCTGTAGCTGACCGTGAGGATTAAATTTACATCAAATAGTGTCACTGCAATTACGTTTGTTTACAGGTGGCTACATCTTACTTTCTGACTTGCATACGATTATGACTTAAAGTAAAAAAACTTTGATAAATCAACATGCTTCAAGTTTTTAGTCTGTACAAATGCATCGCGGTTGTTGGAAGTGCCTTTTTCACACGTTTGAAGGCAGTGTTGATCAGGCACTTCTAACAATTGTTGTGCATTATTTCATCACACAAGATCCAGGTGGTATAGCTAATTCATCAGTACATGAGATATGTAAGTTACTGCTATATGTTTTACGATGTGGTTTGTTTCTTTTTAGCTAGAGCCTGTGTTTTCCTGTATTTTGCTTTGACGCAAAACAGACATTTCCTTGTTCGAAAAAAGTTACATGTACTCTATTCGTTCAAATGCAGACATTTTTTTGAGTTTTTAGCTTACCCTTGGGTATAACTTTTCATTTTTCGCCTACAGCAGTACGTTTACCTGCAGCTTCCTGTATGGGTTAAAATCACATGATGTAGTTCACGTTCTTTAGACTATGGAAGCTATGGCAGTCTACGGAAAGTTGGTAGCAGCTAACAACACGGAATATGAGAAGTGTGTTTGAGCGCTGGAGCTCCACTGGCGACTGACCAATGCACCGTATACAAATCTCAAAACTCACCTAGAATTACAAACATGAAGTAAAGCCTTTTTCGTGGTGTAGTAATTCGTCTGCGGATGCTTACTACATTGTCATTCATCTTGATGACAGTACAAAAAGCCAATTTTTGTAGTCCATTCTCAAACATTCGTCAGTGAATAAATAGGTACTGTTGATAGTCTTACTGTAGCTTGTAGCACTACTACATTATGTCAGTGCTAAAAAAGTAGAGGATATTGAGTTAGCGAACAGAATGGTACGTTAGGGTAGTATATCAATATAAAATTTGATTTGGAGTCATAAGTGAGTCTAATAACTTTATCAAAAATGTGTAAGGATTCTGAAATCGAAAAGTTTGGGCCTCAGCCTAGAAATTATGCCTTGTGGGTCAGAATCGTGAAGTGAGCGCTAATCACTGAACAACTGTCGCTTATATCAAAACTGATGTGTCTCCTTTGTTATCGTGTAAGAAAGCTTTGAGTGAGAAATAATATTAAATATAGGGTTTAAAACTTACAAGTTATGGTGATTAATCTAACTCAGTGGTCAATCTAGATAAGGAGTGGTGTGATTAGCAGCGATATCGTAAGCGGTAGTAAATGTTACAACAGACGCAAACACATTTCGTTACAAATGGCCAACAATACCTACGAAAGAGACCAACGCTTTAAATTCAGTACAGATAGTTTAGTCGTGAGCAACCGGCGTTTTTACGAATTTGTTTTACGATTTTTTCCCAAAATAAAAGGTCATGGAAGGGTTCTTGATTCATCAAAACCTAAGATTGCACTACAAAAGTATGAGGAGCCTTAATAAGGGTTTCAACCAAATGCATTTGCTTAACGATAGCGGGTGAGCTGATCAAAAGTGCCTCCAAATAACGCAAATCGTCCAGAATCCGATGGCTGAGCACTTTGCCATGACTCATGATGCAAATTTTCACGTGTCTATAACTAATTTCACAACTCATTCAGATTAATTTTCGCAACTATGAATTGAATTCTTGTAACATTCGTTAGAGACACTGTTTGTTTCATTCTTTCACTAGGACTACAATCTTCTAGTTCCAGGGATTAATTTGATTTTAAAACTTTGTTAATAGCTTGCCTTTTAAGACGTAGATCTGGGATTCTGATAATGCCATTCCAATAACTGACTCTTGTCTCTGATGACAAATAACATTTTCATGTCTCATCGAAAATAACAATCTGAATTCGTCACACAATTTTTCTAGAAAATTAGCTCATAATCTGACACGTAGGTCGTGCAAATTAAAATAAAGTTTAGTGAAACAAGGCAACAAGATTGCTTCAGTTTATTTAATTGATTAATTATTTATTGATTATCTATTATTCATTGATTTATTTAATTGATTAATTTAAATGTTTCACCAAGAACCAACAGTGGATTCAATCAATAAACTTTGACTAACTTGTGCCAGGGAGAAGATACTCTGCTATGCACTAGACTCGATCCTCCTACAGCAACGGCAGCGGATTCCGCGACATGACGCCTCGGACTGTGAAGCCCAGCAAACTGACACTTCGTTCATCACAATCCGTAAACCTCTGTTATTTGTCCATACATTGAGATGTGTAGGCGGTTCTTACCCGTTTAAGAAGCGGATTAGACTAAGCACCTGAGAGGTGTCAGGATCGTCAAATTTGTGACACCTTTTAAGGTAAACAGTAATCAGTCGTATTCGACGGTATGCGACACCAAACTGAAGGGTATTTCTACCGCGGGAGTGGTCGTTCTGCGGTGGAGTATGAAAGGAGAATCGTTTATACAACTTTACAGCTTAAAGCTAGACGTTCGGACATTTTAATTGACTGTGTATTTCGGGTTTGCAGAATACGCAGTATACATAGACGCTGTGCTGAAGCTGTCGAACACCCACGCAACATGTGACGGCTACTCCTCATGATACTTCAGGCATATTTGTTTCTCGCTTCTCCCTATTCACCAGCTTAATATACTGATACTAGTGCAGCCGTGGAACGCTGTTTCTTGAATCGTCCTTCATGAAAAATTCCGTTTTGAATCCGTATGCAGAAAGTGCAAGAATCACTTGGTGTTTAAAAATTATAACCCCAGATACAGTGTTTTAATTATCTGCTACTCCGGTTCCTATAGTGGTTCAGAGTATTTTTACATTTAGTGCAGTTAAGTGGAATTTTCAGTCCTAAATGTCCTACTGAATACCGTTAAACGAAAAGTTAAGCACAGCTGATCTGTTGTTGTCTATGATACGATTATCAAGATCCGATTGCCTCAGTTTCTTCGACGCATAACTACTTCCGAGTGCTGCAGTATATGCGTTTTGTTGCAAGTGTTAAATTATATTTTTTCCGACACACTGAGTGTCCACCACTCTCTCCAAATATTGTACTCATCAGAATCCAGAATTCCACACTCAACTCACAGAGGCTTGGAAAGGGTGTCAGGACACATGAGCGTTACCGGGAACGAAAGGTCAGTTGTAGTTACCAAAAAGGCGTGTTGTGATTCTCTGTTATTTAGAATTAGGCGTCAGTGGAAAGATGACTGGCTGGTAGTGACAACAATAAGCCACGAGTAGTGAAGTCCACGCACGCGGCCGTGGTGTTCTTCCTTCTAGTCACGCAGACGTAATGAGGACCTGATAACACATCTTGTTGAAAGCCACAGCTAGAAGACACACTCAATTGTGTGGTACATAATGTACAGATCACAATGAGTTGAATTTAAAACATTACGTTTCATTTTCAGACTAATGGGCAGCAGCTCATTTTTAGTGAGGTTTGCAGAATGAGAAGACTCCTCTTAGTTGTATTATTCGTCTTCCTTCACCGGAAAGTTACATACTAAGATATTAGAGTGAATAAAATTCTAACAAATCAACGTACTTCAAGTTTTCTGTCAGTATAAATGCATCACTACGTCGGTGGTGTTATATGTAGACGATTGACAGCAGTTTTCTGTAGACTACTGTGCATTATTGCATCGCGCAAAGGACAGATGGCATGGCTAATTCACCACTACATTGAATGAACAAGAAAAGTTTTTTATTATTCCTATTACATTGTAATTTGATTCTTTTACGTTACAATCTACGTTCAACTAATAATGTTTTCAGTAGAAGCATACACATTCTATTCCAGAATTAATTATATGTCCTTTATCTTTTGATGTGCCACCATTAATTTGTTTTTAGATTTCCTTTGGGCCTATCTAATTATGTTTCATTTACAGGTTTACTTAGTACCTCCAGCTGACAGTGAAGATCAAATTTACATGAAATAGTGTGACTGCAATTATGTTTGTTTACAGGTGGTTACATATTGCTTTCAGACTTACAAAGAGAGAAGAAAATTCTGGCATACTAATATGCGTGAAATTTCCGGTCTGTGTAAATGCATCACGGCCGTCGGAAGTGTATTATGCACATGTTTCATAGCAATGTCCATTATACACTTCTGACGACTGTTGTGCAATATTGCATCACACAACAAACAGGTGGTATAGCTATGTCACCAATACATGAAATACATAATTTTTGTTATTGTTGTTTGTATTACGTTGTGGATTGTTTAATATAAGCTAGTGTTTGTGATTTCCTATGTTTTGCTTGTAAATATTTATCTACATTTTTTGCATATTTGCTTTTTCGTCTACAGGATTACTTGCAGCTCATTGTATGGGTTAAGTTTAAGTAAATTAGTACGACGACCTTGAGACAATGAAAACAATGGCGGTCTGCAGATGGCCGGTAAACACAAATAGGAATTGAAGATGCGTGTTTGATCGCTTAAGTCCCACTGTCTACCACTTATTGCACCGTATCCAATTCTCCCCATTCATCAGGAATCACACTGCTGATGTAAAGACTTCCCCATAGTCAGGAAGCATGACTCAAAATTCGTCTATGAATGCTTATTTTATTTCATTTTGATGACAGTAAGAGAGGCAATTATCCGTACTCAATTCTCAAACATTCATCAGTGAATAAATTGGTACTGATGATAGTCTTATTCTAGTTTTCAGCACTACTACACTATACAAGTGCGTAAAGAGCAGAGTTTAATAATTTAGGGATAAGAGTGGTACGTTGTGGTAGGACATCAATATAAACATAAATGTTAGTTGAGAATCCTAAGGGAGACGAATAATGTTATAAAAAAGGGGAAGGATTCAAAAACTGAAAATCTGGCGCCTCTGTCGAGAAAATGTGTCTTATTAGTCAGCATTGTGCAGTCAGTACTGTTCACACAACAGAAGTGTATTATCTGATATTAGTGGTGTCTCCTTTTCATCACTTAAAGAAGTTTTGTGTCAAAGTGTAAACATGATAGGAAGTATGAATATCTATGTTACTGTGAATCATGGATTTCGGTCTACGGTCATTATGGATAAGAAGTGTCATATTTAACAGCTATAATGAGAATGTATTTAAGTATTAGAACAGGATCAAAAAATTTCAGTAGGAAATGGTGCTCATAATGTTCAGATCACAGTTATTTAAATTCAATAGATTGCGTTTCATTTTCGTACTTATGGGTGGCAACTCATTTATAGTGAGGTTTGACGACTGTTTAAATGAACAATCAATCTAACGTGGTGAAACATTTAAGATTTTGTGCACTATTTAGATTTTCCTTGGTATTCCAAACTCACTCCATCCCAATTCTGGGATGGTTCCTTTTCCAGATGGCACGGCCGATTTCCATCCCCATCGGTAACAGAAACTATCCGAACGTGCACTACGTCTCCAATGATCAATATGTCGAGGAGGCGTTAAACACTTATTACCTTCCTTTCTTTGCTTTCAGGTATAAATAGTTTTAACTATATTCGTTTCACATTGTTTCGTTGTGCGGTGATAACTTCTCCGTTGTCGACCTTAACACGTGGGTGAGATTGAGAGAGATGAAGTGCAATTTTTTTCTCCTTTGTAGTACGAGTATTTACATTCATTTCTAGAGTCGTAAATGGACGCTATCCCACAAACCACATCACTTGGGCATTCATGCCCAGCACGTCGCCACTGGTGTCAAACTTTCGCCTTAATGTGAAAAGGATCCTTCAGAGAATGTACGTTTGGAGATTCTACGACGATATTGTCATTTTCATTAATTCATTACGATAATTAATTCTTTAAATGTATAATGCATATTAATCCTAAGGGACTAAACTACTGTGGTCATCAGTCCCTAGACTTAAAAACTACTTACACTAACTTATACTAAGCACAATACACAAACACACACACACACGTCCGATGGAGGACTCGAACCTCAAACACGAGTGGCCACACGATCCGTAAAGTGGCGCATTCGACCAGACGGCCATTTCCGCGCGACTATTTATAATTAAGGTAAGAAATGTCTGTACATAAAGTATAATTATTTACGAAAAATGAAGACTGACATTTGCAATGCCACAGTATGTTCATCGAACTACGCTCGCTCGGGCGAAAGTGGAGATGGGCACGGTATTGATCTTGTACGTACTCTCGCCGTCACCAAACACCTGTCCAGGGTGTGTCACCCGCTGTTTCCATTCATCGCTTAAGCACTTAGCCAACTAAATCTCCGGCAGAATTCGAATCGTGTCTAAAAACATTACCAATATTTACTAGTAATTGTTATTAACATATTGTATATTGTTAGTTAGCACAGAAAATATTCATATCAATCTTAAAATTTGTTTTATAATGCTACTAATAATTTTCTGTTTCTATCCATTTCCCTTACGCCTATCTACTGATATTTTAATTGCAGGTATATTTATTACTTGCAGCTCACCGTGAAGCTTTCATTTACATGAAGAAGTGCGACTGCAAATACATTGCTTTACAGTTAGTTTAGTCTTGCTTTCAGACATACATATCAAGATCATATAGTTAGTATAATTCTCCTAAATTAATGGGTTCAATTTTTCAGTTTATAGCAATGCATCACGGTCGTTGGAGGTGTGTTTTAGGCACACGATTGATAGTAGTGTTCAATTCACACTTGACGACTGCTGTGCATATCTGCATTAGGCATGAGACAGGTGGTGAAGCTAATTCACCAATACATTGTGATATGTTCTTTCCTTTTTTTAAGATTGTGTCTGAGTTGCCATAACCATGATGCGATAAAAAGAATAAAACTCTAGTCCAGAAAATTTCCGAGATATTCATCTCTTGAACTGCAACCATAAATTTGTTTTTACATTTCCCTTCGACCTATCTGATGATGTTTCATATGTAGTTGTACTTATTACCTGAAGCTCACCGTAAATACTAAATTTACATGAAGCAGCGCGACTGCTATTATATTTCTTTGCCGATGGTTACTTCTTGCTTTCAGACATGCATACGAAAATCTTATAGTAACTACAATTCTGCTAAATTAACGTTTTTCACTTTTTCAGTTTATACTAATGCATCATGTTCGTCGGAGGTGTTTCTTGCACACGTTTCGGAGCAGTGTTCAAGGGGCACGTCTGACGACTATTGCGCATTATTGCATCAAAATGTTCATATCGTAGTGGAGATACGGGACCTAACAGCAGTGGTCATCGATCCCTAAATACACAAACTAGTTAAACTAACTTATAGTAAGAAGAAAACACTCCCACATGCCCGACGGAGGGCTCGAAACTCCGACGTGGAACGGTCGCACCCACCGTTACAAGGCGCCCTAGCGCGCACTGCAATTCCGCCGCGGCCATCATTCCATCGCGCATGAGAAAGGTTTCCTTCTTTGACACGAGACAGAAACATCAGGTTAAGGAAAAGTGACATGTCCTTGAACCATCCAAGTGCTAATATTTCTTAGGTTTCAGCTTTCCCTTGGGCCCAACTTTTGAGTTTTCATCTACAGGAGTACGTTTTATCTGCAGCTCATTGTAAAGGCTAAATTTCCATGGAGTAGTGCGACGGCCTTGAAACAATAGAAGCAATGGCGGTATGCGGACAGTCGGTAACCATCAAAATCACGGAATACGACGAGTGTGTTTGAACGCGGCAACCCTACTGCCTACTACACACTGCACCGACAAATAATCACATCACTGATATAGATTCACATAGATGATGTAAATACTTCTACTTTTCCGTGTTGTATATGGAAACAACACTGATTATTCGTCTGAGAATGCCTATTTTATGTTTTATATTTGATATTAAGACAGTCGAATGTCTATAGTCAATTTGTAACGTACCCGTCGCCGTTTTTAATTTTATTTTATATAGCCTCGGGTCTGGACTGTGTATTTTACCACTCTGTCTGACACTGTGCCCGATAACTTGTACACTGAAGGTGCCTACTGCAAGCTATTGCGATACAATATGGCTCCCACGTGCGAAATAAGCACGCCCAACAACTTTAATGAAATCGAGAGTCATAAGATTGACCCGAACAACGGATAACATTACAAACGCATCTGACCTAATTAATCGGAACCAATATACGTACACAAGTGGAACGGATACGTTCCTTTGTTATTTATGCTTCAGTGCACCATTGCAGGCCACATGAAAGACGTTAAGAATGGCATTATTAGTGCTGAATAGGGTCATATGTACATTTAGAAATTGCTTCGACAGCATGTGGGGTAAAATCGTTATTTATTTAACAACTATTTCTCTAAGATAAACGCTATGTGATGTTAATTTAAATGCTAATTTTTAGTATGAAAGAGAATTTAAGTGCAACCTTTTGTTGCTATCATCTGAATGGGCCTCCTAGCAATTTTCCAAAAAAGACAGGTTAATTTCGTCACTCGCCAGGATATGGAAGCAAGGAGTTTCCTCTGATTTCCCGCTATGATTTACCACATTCACACAAGGCATGCAAAGAAGAATTACTGCGTGAGCCATCAAATTTGAATCCGCCCGGCCGTTGTGCGCCAGGGGCAGCAAAGTGGTGCGAACGGACACAAAAAAATTACCCGTGAATGGGATTTGCATTACCGACCTTTTGATCACTGCTAGAACATGACAGGGGATCACAAAACATTACAATGCCCGTCGAAGTGGTGAACATACGCGATCAGTGTGGCCCCCGACAAACAAAAACCAAGTTACTGAAATTTAATTTAAAATAATTACCACCATTCTGAATAATTACTATAACACTATTGCATGAGCAGGGTAAGCAATTGCAACAGACCCTCTGTTACCAGACTTACTATGTACTGACTACCACGGGGCACAACGTACACCCTCATCACATTGCACATAGAAAATCGTTATTATTCATAGATTAATCCTACACATTTATGCATTAAACAAATGTAAAACACATGAGAAACAAATTATAACTAATAAAAGACTACCAATGCACAAACTGGACTCACAAACTACAATTTATCCATTTCGCGCGCAAAGGCTTATTTAGAAGTAAAATCACTGTACATTTGAATATCGACCCACAAAATGAATATGTACCGTAAACAAATACAAAAACACGTTCAACGAACTGATACACCCCATAATGTAACCAATAACCGACTTAGCAGCAACTTTAACCCACGACAAAGCTCACACCATCTCTGTCTGATTCTATCACTTGAAGTCGCCCAAAAATGTTAAAATTGACACCTATTGATTGCGTCCCCTAACAACCGGTAGTGAAAGCGTCACCATGAGCAGCATTGCTGAATATTCTCACCAAATCCTTACCAAAACCTCCGCGACACCAGCGAGCAGCTCTCCTCACGTCCGTACTCTGCCAGGCCAGGAACCGATCTCTTTCTCTACCTAGGCGCCACCCGGGCCAACCGTCCCCTCTTTAAATTCGCGAGGGCGGAGCGCCCCGATTGGCTAGACACCGAGGGTCGGTTACTCCACAGCCTTCGCAATGCCTGGCTTGACCAGATCAACCCTCTACTTCAACCCTCAAACAAAACCTTTGCTGGAAGGCAGTCCTTGTCACAACTACATAGCCACAACGAAAGATTACAATATTGCCCATGTTACAACAGCGAAAGAAATATTATTACATTCCACTCGCACTCCATAGTACACAAGGATGGGGAACATCGGAGAGTGACTTATAACAGGAAAGATATAAAATAAAATGTACACCTTCGCCATCTCTGTTTCTACAATTGCTCTTTCAGTTTTCAACACCTGCCACAAAGTGTTGCAAGCCATTCCCAAGTGAATAAATTCAAATTTCATTCATTAAGTTGACATAATGAGACATCAGAGCAATGAAACGAAATGACAGTCTCGTTTCAAATTATCAAGCATTCACCAGTGAATAAATAGATACTATTGATAGTCCTCCTATGGTTTCTAGAGCTACTACACTATGCCACTGCCATAAGAGCAGAGAATAATGAGTTAGGATTATTATGGTACGTTTGGAAGCATATAAAAATAAACTTTAAAAAAGATGTTTGTACAGTCTACGGAGTTATCAGCCCCTAAACTTACAGACTACTTATGAGCTAAGACTAAGGACGGCACAAATATCCATGCCCGAGGGGGGATTCGAACCCCCGACCGTAGTGGCCGTGTAGACCGTGACTGGAGCGCCTCAGTCCCCTCGGCCACCGCGGCCGGCAATAAAATTAAAATTTGGTTTGGAATCATAAGGGAGCCGAATAACATTAACAAAAATTTATAAGGATTCTGAAAACGGAATATTAGCGGCTATGTCGTTAAAATATCTTGTGCGTCATTGTTATATAAGAAAGCTTTGGGTTCGAAATTAAATATAGCAAATATGAACTTGAAAGTTAGGCGACTGACGTAACACAGTGATCATTCAAGATAAGGAGTGTAGTAATTAACTGCGATAACGGACACGGAAGTAAACATTAGAACAAAATCAAACAGTTTCCGTTACACATGACCATCAGTACCTAAGGAATATACCTACTGTTTAAATCTGGTATCGGTAGTTCAGTTCTGAATAAGGGTTCTTATTCCGTCAATCCTTAGCATTGTCCTACAAAAGTATGAGGGGCCTTCATCAGGATTTAAAACGAATGCAGTCATTTGCCGATAACGTCAGAGCTGATTAAAGATTGCCTCCAAACAACGCATAAAAAATCGACCCGAGGACGGCCAAACACTTTGCAGCGACTAATGTCACAAATTTTCGTATGCAACTAAAAAGTTGTGCAACTAATTCAGATTCATTGTCGCAATTTTGAATTGAATATTGTTAACATTACATTCCTTAGAAAAACTATGTTTCATTGTTCCGCTACAAGTACAACGTTCTAGTTTAAGGGGATGAAAATGAATTGGAAGCTTTTGAAAATAGTAATAATTCAACATAAGGGAGACTTTTAAGACGTAGCTACTTAGCTTCTGATAGTGCCATTCTAACAACTGACACTTGTTCCTAATGAGAAATACCATGCCGATGTCTCATCGCAAGCAACAATGTGAATTCAACAAACAGTTCTTCATAGCATAGATCTGACATAACAATTTCATGTTTCACAGTTCCCCAATTGTGTAAAGAATGCGTGCAGGCCAAAATTAGTGGAACGCCTACATTTTTCCGTTCGACATTAAACGTGATATACAACTGGCAAACTGTAGATTCAGAATGATCAAATGTATGTAGAGCTAAGAAGCCTTACTGCTGAGGTCTAGCTCTCTAGACTTACAAACTACTTGAACTTACTTTCGCTAGGGACAACATACCCTCCATAGTGCGAGAAATTTGTGGAACCCCCCACGGCAGCGGTAGCGCAGTCCTGATATGTCGCCCCAAACTGCGCAGCGCCTTCCGTTCAGCAAACTGACGTCCGTTCATCATATTCCGCAGACCTCTGTTAATGGTCTAAAAATCACGATATGTCGGAAGACTTGCGCGTTTAAAAGCGGATTTGACTGTTCACCTCACGGTTGTCAGACACATCATATTCGTCACTCGTTTTAAGCTAAACAGTAATCAGCCGTGTTGGACGGTAGCTAAGTGGGATGTGTACCGCGCTCAGTGGTCTGTCTTCGGTGGTGGTGGGAGAGGCGATCTCGGGTAAAACAAAGTGTTATTTATTTGTGAAAGACCCTCATAGCATTCGTAATTTGCTTTTTTGACACACGCAGTATTAATAGCTGTAGTATATGAAAGGAGAACGATATAATGGACAATTAAATCTTAATGGAAGAATTACAGACATGTTAAGTGAGTGTGTATTCCGGGCTTGCAGACTGAGAAGACTCCAAAATTTTACATACAAAAATATTAGAATGAATAAAATTGGAGGTGTTTTGTGTAACGTTTGACAGCATTGTTCATAACGCACTTATGATGACTGTTGCGCACTACTGCATCAGGCATGAGACAGGTGGTAAAGCTAATTCACCGGTATATGAAATATATAAAGTTCTTATTATTCCTATTACTTCGTGATATGTTTTAATTTATTTATTTCTTTAAATTATTTTTAAGAATGTGTCAATGTTCACCTAACCATACTTTCACAGGAAGCCAAAATTTCTATTCCAGAAATTTTTACGTGGTCTTTGTCACCTTGTGTGTTCCATTAATTTTTATTTTATGTTTAGATTTCCCTTGGGTCTATCTAATGATGGTTCATTTACAGGTGCACAGAATGTTACATAGGAAGATATAAGAGTGAATAAAATTCGAATATATTAACGGACTGCAACTTTTCTGTCACTATAAATGCATCACTATCGTTAGAGGTATTTCTTGCACACGTTTGATAGCAGTGTTTAAGAGGCCCTTCTGACGACTGTTGTGCATTATTGCATCAAGCATCAGACAGGTGGTAAAGCAAATTCACCACTAAATGGAATATATAATTTGAGTTATTGTTATTCATATTACAATGTGATATGCCTCTTTCGTTTTTTAAGATTGTGTCTGTGTTCACATAAGCATGATTTGATAAAAATCAAACCAAGTCAATTCAAGAAATAGCTCCGCCTTCTGTATCTGAGTCTGCTAACATTAATTTGTTTTTACACTTGTAGATGTCATTACCTGTAGCTGAGCGTGAGGATTAAATTTTTATGAAATAGTGTGGCTGTAATTATGTTTGTTTACAGGTAGCTACATCTTACTTTCTGATTTGAATACGATTATGTCTTAGAGTAAAAAAAATTATAGATTAAAATGCTTCTACTTTTCAGTCTGTACAAATGCATCACGGTTGTTGGAGGTGTCTTTTTCACACGTTTGCAGGCAGTGTTACTAAGGCACTTCTAACGATTGTTGTGCATTATTTCATCACACAAGATCCAGGTGGTATAGCTAATTCATCATTACATGAGATATATAACTTACTGCTATATGTTTTACGATGTGGTTTGTTTCTTTTTAGCTAGAGTCTGTGTTTTCCTGTATTTTGCTTTGTCGCGAAACAGACATTTCCTTGTTCGGAAAAAGTTACATGTACTTTAATCGTTCAAGTGCAGACATTTTTTTACTTTTTAGCTTGCCCTTGGGTATAACGTTTCATTTTTCGTCTACTGCAGTACGTTTACCTGCAGCCTCCTGTATGGGTTCAAATCACATGATGAAGTTCACGTTCTTTAGACTATGGAAGCTATGGCGGTCTACGGAAAGTTGGTAGCAGCTAAAAACACGGAATATGAGAAGTGTGTTTGAGCGCTGGAGCTCCACTGGCGACTGACTAATGAACCGTATACAAATCTCATCACTCATCTAGAATTACATAGAAGAAGTAAAGACTTTTGCGTAATGTAATTTGGAAGCATCACCCGCATGTTTATTTCATTTTCATTCATTTTGATGACAGTAGAAAAGGCAAATTTCTGTAGTCCATTCTCAAACATTCGACAGTGAATAAATAGGTACTGTTGATAGTCTTACTGTAGCTTGTAGCACTACTACATTATGCCAGTGTTAAAAGAGTAGGAGATTTTGAGTTAGCGATCACAATCATATGTTACGGTAGTATATCAATATAAACCTAAAGTTTGATTTGGATTCATAATGGTGTCGAATATATTTGTCACAAATGTGTAAGGATTCTGAATGCGAAAATGTGGCGTCTCAGCCTGGGAAATATGCCTTATGGGTCAAAATCGTGAAGTGAGCGCTGATCAATGAACAACTGTCGCTTATATCATAACTGATATATCTCCTTTGTGATCGTATAAGATACGTGAGCGATTACGTAAGCGGAAGTAAATGTTACAACAGACGCAAACGCATTTCGTTGCAAATCACGAACGATACCTACAAAAGAGACCCACGCTTTAAATACGGTACAGATAGTTTCGTCGTGAATAATCGGCGTTTTTGCGAATTCGTTTGGCTTCGTTTATACAATTTTTTTTCCACAAAAGAAGGTCATGGAATGATTCTTGATTCATCAGACCTTACGACTGTGCTACAAAAGTATGAGTAGCCTTCATAAGGATTTGAACCAAATGCATGTGTTTAACGATAGCGGCTGAGCTGAATCAAAAATGCCTCCAAATAACGCATAGAAAATCGACCTGACGATGCCAATCACTTTGCCATGAGGCATGATGCGAATTTTCACGTGTCTACAAATAATATCACAACCCATTCAGATTCATTTTCGCAACTACGAAGTGATTTCTTGAAATACATTCGTTAGAGTCATGGTTTGTGTATTCTATCACTAGAACTACAATCTTATAGTTCCAGAGCGTGAAAATGATATTAAAAGTATTAAAATAGGATGCCTTTCAAGACGTAGCTACTTAGTTTCTGATAATGCCATTCCAATAACTGAAACTTGCCTCTTATGCGAAATAACATTTCCATGTCTCATCGAAAATAACAATGTGAATTCGTCACACAATATTTCTAGAAAATGGGCTCATAATCCGACACCTAGTTCGTTCATAAAAGAACGTTTAGTCAAACAAGACAACGAGCTTGCTTCAGTTTATTTAATTGAAAATGTTTCACCACGAATCAACAGTGGAAGCAATCAATAAACTTTGACTAACTTGTGCCAGGGAGAACATACAGTGCTATGCCCTGGAAAGGACTCGAACCTCATACGGCAACGGCAGCGGATACCACGACATGACGCCTCGGACTGTGAATCCCAGCAAACTGACGCTTCGTTCATCATATTCCTAAACCTCTGTTAGTTGTCCGTACATTGTGATGTGTAGAGGGTTCTTACACGTTTAATAAGCAGATTAGACTACGCACCTGACAGCTGTCAGGATCATCAAATTTGTCACGCCTTTTAAGTTAAACTGTAACCAGTCGTATTCGACGTTAGGTGTCACCAAACTGAGGGGTATGTGTACCGCGGTGAGTGGTTGGTCAGAGGTGGAATATGAAACGAGAATAGTTTACACAACGTTACAGCTTAAATCACAACTTTCCAGACATGTTAAGTGAATGTGTATTTCTGGTTTGCAGAATGAAAAGACTCATTTTAGTTGTATCAGCCGTCTTCCTTCAGCAGAAAGTTACGTACGAAGATATTAGAGTGAATAAAATTCTAACAAATCAACGTACTTCACGTTTTCTGCCAGTATAAATGCATCACTATGTCGGTGGTGTTATAGGTAGGTGTTTGATTGCTGTTTTCCGAGGACTACTGTGCATTATTGCATCACGCGAAGGACGGATGGTATGGCTAATTCACCACTACATTGAATAAAAAAGCAAAGTTTCTTTTAATTCCTATTACATTGCCATTTGATTCTTTTAAGTTACTATCTCTGTTCAACTGAAAATGTTTTCAGAAGATGTTTACAAATTATATTCCAGAATTAATTACATGTCCCTTATCTCTTGATGTACTATCATTAATTTGTTTTTAGATTTCCTTTGGGCCTATCTAATTATGTGGCCACACGATCCGTAAAGTAGCGCTTTAGACCAGATGGCCATTCCCGCGCGTCTATTTATAATTAAACTACTTGAACTAACTTATACTAAGGGCAATACACAAACGGGCAGACACACACACACACACACACACACACACACACACACACACAAACAAACACACGCACACATGTACGATGGAGGACTCGAACCTCTGACGCGAGTGGCCACACGATCCGTAAAGTAGCGCTTTAGACCAGATGGCCATTCCCGTGCGTCTATTTATAATTAAACTACTTGAACTAACTTATACTAAGGGCAATACACAAACGGGCAGACACACACACACACACACACACACACACACACACACACACACACACACACAAACAAACAAACACACGAACACATGTACGATGGAGGACTCGAACCTCTGACGCGAGTGGCCACACGATCCGTAAAGTAGCGCTTTAGACCAGATGGCCATTCCCGCGCGTCTATTTATAATTAAACTACTTGAACTAACTTATACTAAGGGCAATACACAAACGGGCACACACACACACACACACACACACACACACACACACACACACACACACAAACAAACACACGAACACATGTACGATGGAGTACTCGAACCTCTGACGCGAGTGGCCACACGATCTGTAAAGTAGCGCTTTAAACCAGATGGCCATTCCCGCGCGTCTATTTATAATTAAACTACTTGAACTAACTTATACTAAGGGCAATACACAAACGGGCACACACACACACACACACACACACACACACACAAACAAACACACGAACACATGTACGATGGAGGACTCGAACCTCTGACGCGAGTGGCCACACGATCCGTAAAGTAGCGCTTTAGACCAGATGGCCATTCCCTCGCGTCTATTTATAATTAAGGTCAGAAATTGATGTACGAAAACTGAAGACTGGCATTTGCAACGCTGCGGTATGTTCATCGAAGATGGATCGCCTCGAGTGAAAGTGGAGAGGGGCACGGCATTAATCATGTGTGTAATCCCGCCGTCACCAAACAGCTGCCCATGGCGTGTCACGCGCTGCTTCCAGTCATCGCTTAACCACTAAGCCACTTAAATCGTCGGAAGAATTCGAATCCTGTCTAAAAACTTTATCATTTTCAAAATTTCAAATGTTTGTAAATCTATCGGACGAAACTGCGTGGTCATCAGTCCGTAGCTTACAAACTACTTAAACCTAGGCAAACTAAGCTAAGGACAACACACACACCCATGCCCCAGGGAGGACTCGGACCTCCATGGCAACCGCAGCGAGACGCTTTAGACCGCTCGGCCACTCCACCGCGGCACTTTATCATTATTTACTACTAATTGTTATTAACATATTGTATATTGCTAGTTAGCATCAATAATTGTCATATAAATTTTAATTATTGTCTTATAATGCTAGTAATTATTTTCTATTGCCACTGATTATTCAGCTTTACTAAAAGTTACAAATTAGCTTCGTAATTTATCAAAAGGGCAACTGCAGATTACAAATGTTAATTATTTTATTCGTGTTCGTAGGTTTCCTTCCATGTAGCTGTGAAAATCATCAGTGGTAAGTACAGTTTTATCAGTTTTCTTCTTTTTTTTCTTTTTTTTCCTCTCTCTCTAACACTGCACTTTATTATCAATACGTCTGTAACAACCACGATATGAATGGAAAGTTAAACCCTAATCTCCGTTCCTTCATCGATTATCAAGACAGTTTTTTGAATTAAGAGAATGGAATACCGTCAGCGGTTTATTTTATGCAATTTTATTTCACTACCAGTTTCGACACTATAAAGTGGTAACAAACTAAAACTCCACAAATTAACGGCTGATAGTGACCACTACTTTAATTTAACAACACAGCCGATGTCCCTCACAATGTTCCTTAGAGATGGACATACAAAGCCTTCCACAGGTGTTAGCTGTTTAAACTGTTTCTTTCGCTGAAACGTGACAGCAATGACAGATCTTTAGTAACACGCAGCGATATCTCTTACTTTCGTATTCGAACATATAACCCCTAAAACTGCTGCTCTGTTTTCCATTAGGTGCTGAAAGACACTACATATTATGTGGCCACGATATGACTTAATACTAAGTTTTCTCACGGATACAGGTGGTGCTAGGTTCACCTACACGATGTCTAAAATGGTGTATTACCATATCTGTCACCCTTTCGCCTACAGTCGCATAGGCTAGCACTGATCTCTGGTGCTTTGCGATTCGCTGCTACTCCTGCATAGCCCAGTACTGCCGACCTGCTCCAGACGTCCGATGCTGCCTCTGCTAGTGGGAGCCACTGCACACGAGAAGTCTGCCAGCCGATCTGGACCAGCGTCCCTGTGCCTCCCGCTGCAGACTCCACGTAGGATCCTCACTGCTGCCAGCCACCACCAGCCGGCTTACAATGCTTGGAGTCGCCGCTGCCCACACCGTCGACGTCGCCCGCGTCTGTGGGGAACACAGGTACTGCAACCGCCGCCGCCGTCTGCTCTTCTGTCGTCGTCATCAGAGTCCATGTCTAAGTACAATGTCGTCCTTGTATTTCGTCGATCAGCGGTGTACTTCTACTTCGACCCTATATTTACGTCATCCGTCAGCACTACAATTCACTACATCTCTCCATTCCCCGACCGTTCCCGGAGTTGCACTTCAAAACTCCTCCATCATCCACCATCCTATTCCTCTTCAGTCTCCACTTCTTCTCATTAGGCAGCTCCCCTCCCGATTCCTTCCCCACCCCCTCCTCCCGGCAGTGCCGCTCAGGCGTCGCCTGCCCTGGTTCAAGACAACTGGGCAACCATTGCCAATGAGTTAATGCCGCCACCACCACTATCACCAGTTGCAGTTGTCGCGTCTGGGGACACACATCAACCTCCTCCTCATCACTAAAAAGCAGACCAAGCAACACAACCGTGATCCTACCGCTACCACCACCTGAACCTGACCCACAGTTCCTTGAAACTTTCCCCTTCATCCATGAAATTAGATAAAACCTACCCAATGCGCCCACCTCCTTCATTATCCCCAGAAGGACTCCTCATTATATCTCCCGACCTCTAATTCCACACTCACCTCCTCCAGAAAATTTTCAGCATAACCTTTGGAGTCGTGCCTCCCTCACTCCTTTTTTCTCCCCCTCCACTCTCTATCAACTCCTCCCTGCTCGTAATCCACCGTCCCACACTACTGTGATCAAACGCTTAGGCCAGGGATCACGGAGACCAAGGTGTTGATCGACATAACTCCCACGCCTACCTCTCCATCCTTCACGCCCACCATATTAACAATGCGACAGACCCCACCTCCTAATCACTTCTTCACCGGAGCCATGTGATCAAGGTCGACCCCTCCAACTCGCCTCCACAATTCTATCGTTCCCAAAAGTGACTAGTTTTCAATGAGTACCTCACTGAAAATTATAAAAACCTGCCCACCTATCCACACTGCAAAGCTCCTCATTTCCTTAAACCATGCCCCAGCATCGCCGTTCCCAACTCCAGTAACACCTGTGAGCAGGCACACCCTACCTACTCTTATAAATTCAAAGCCAGACCCCCTACTGTTACCCATGGACTGACAGTCCCTGTCCACCCAGTTTGCCACCCCTGCATCCTAACAATTCCCATCACCCGACTACTACAGCCGAGGATATTTTCCGCTTTATTACCATCAACCTTCAGAGTGTCCATTCCTTGCAGCGCCCCTAAAACTACAACTGCCCTCTCAGTTTTTAAATTAAAAATGTTTGACATGTATTTCCACAACCAGACCCACTTTACCATCAGTCACCTCAACACCCTAGTCTAAATTTGCTCCCTTCCGATAGCCCTTCTCCTCCCCTGCCCTTCTCTTCCATCCCTTATGGCACATCAACACTACTCAATTCTTTAAAACAATATCCACTCCCTCCCTAATAATAAACACCTGTTCATGAACACCCTCTGCCACCACCACATGGACGGCTTTATCCTTAACAAAACTTTTCTCCAACGTCGCCATACCATCAGTACTGCCCCTTAACTGCTACATAGCACAGACCACTCTCACCCATTAGCATAAGGTGGGGTTGCCAGTCGCCACCCCTGTGATCACCTGGTTTCGCGTCAAGCCTTCTTCAATGATCCCTCTGAACATCTAATCCTTAGCCTGTTTCTCCCCTCCATTACTGCTACCTGCACTGCAAATAGATGTCTGTGGACTGTGTGACTACCTAGTAAGCGGGAAAATATAAATGTTCACCTTTCCCAGTTGATGGAATGCAATGCGCAAAGGCAGATAATTTGTTTAAATTCTTTTATGCTTTTATTCACAATGGCTGCAACATGAAATTTAATTTAATTGTAAGTTGAAAAATTTTCGATTTTAGGTAATCGTGAGTGTAAAACAATCGAAATTTAACATTAATAATTGCTTAAACTATATCTTTCAGCACAGCTTTCCGCTTTGTTGTAAAAGAATTATACACTATGAAAAAGTATTTGAAGTTAGGTTCAGCCTACAAACACGGAAAACGTAATTTTACGAAAACAACTAAATTCGATTCACAGGGCAAGACATTACATAAAAAATTGTAATTCTTTCATAGAGTTCTTTCAACTGCAATCAACCTTCAACAATACCCGCTAGTGCTGTTCCTAACCGAATGATGTCACCCTCCGGAGATAATCGAAAATTTTGGTTCTCTCGAACTAGTCATCACGAGATTCGATAGGGACCAACAAGACTTATATATTTACGTTGTCTGTATGTGTTGCCCAAGCTATGCTTTATTGGCTAAACGTAACTTACACATATTGTGCTCTGTACGGCTTCATTTAAGGTAGATGGCTGAACATTATCTGAGAGACGCACTGTACACGTCTGCTTTCGTACCCAGCAACTACATTAACTGCAAATAATATCTTGTACCTATGATCGTATAGTCAAACACTGTATACATAAGCTTTCATTTGTGAAACAATAATTAAATATAAAATGAAAGTTAAGGGAGCCTCCAAATCTCAAAAGTTACTTTTTTATAGTAACAGTAGTATAGTTATAGTATTTTCAAGTGGGCGTGGGGACTCATTTTGTTTTGCCGCCGGCCCGGGCCTCCGACAGCCTTAGTCCGCTACTGTAATGTCTGTTCAATGTTTTGATCTATACGAAGTGTTTCTACACAAACAATAGTAATAAATAGAAAAAAACCTTTTAAAATTAGCAGAACAAATGTATTAACTGCGTTATGCGAATGGAAGTAAAATCCCTAAGTAATCATCTACCATGTTCAGACACTAAGTTCACTTCGCGATCATACAACACGAAATAAGTGTCAGCTTAGAAAAGATCAAATCTTAGTGTAACGAATAACACATCAACACTCGTAAATTCTCGCGTAGAATCACTTGCACTGTTCATTTAGAATTCCGTAATGCAATTGAAAAATTAAGAGTTGTTAAACAGTCATTCATTAGCTCTGACAAAGTGGCCTCTTTCCGCGCGAGACTCTAACATTGTCGGAAACGGATCACTTCAAATACCTGCCATGTTCTCCTTCCAAGACGAGATATAAAGATCATCATTTAAGTATCCACCAGAGCGTCAATTAAGACAGATCTCTGTCACCACATCGCTCTTTAGAAGCATAGGATTTACCCATTTTCAGCGGTTCCCCATTCTCCTCCAGTATCTTTTCCAGTGTTAAGAGGTTGTTGGGGGCAAACGCAGGCTACCGTATTCGCTAGCCAGGTCCTTCTAAATGAAAGCTGCACACTTCGTCGGCCTGTTCGAGAGTCGCGCCTCCCATACAATTCCAGCAATCTGAATACTTATAGGACATATAGATTATCTATTGTTTTACAATAGCTCCACTTTGTTGGCTAACTAGGCACAGTATTTCGCACCACTTTTGACTTATTTTGCTTAATTAAAAATACATCAAATATTACAAGTTTGTGAGATCAATAGTGTAAACAATTTGGTGGTGGTGTATAAAAGGCAGCATCAAACTCCTAACATTGAAAAAGACATAAAATAATCTAAAACTAAAACAAATTATAAAAATTTTCGCATACTAAATAATTGCCCACGACAAACCTAGAGTTTTTTTTCTTTTTTTTCAATCTGTACTCCCTTTTCCCTGCTGTCCTTGTTGCTTCTATTTTTATATTTTCTCCTTTTATTAGTTAAATCCAGTATATACCGTGTTACCCGAGGATTTCTATTAGGTCTTGTTCTTCTGCCGATATGATCCTCTGCAGGCTTCACTACTTTGTCTCAGGTTCCTTCACTTTTATCCAGATTCCTTACTTTCCTAACTTTTTTGCAGTTTCTTAAGTTTCAATCTGTAGTTTATTACCAGTACGTTATGGTCAAGCAGTATATCTGCCCCTGGATATGTCTCACAGTTTAAAACCTAGTTTAGAAATCTGTGCCTTACCAATATCGTATCTTATGGTGTCGCCTGCTCTCTTCCACATGTACAACCTTGGGCTATTCAATTTGAAATAGGAATAAAAATGAGAAAATTCAGCTGGTATATTTTTAAATAATGAAGAATTTGTACATGTGGCAATTAATGTAAAGAAAATAACTGTCATGAATTTATCCCTTAAACGGTCGCAATTTTTCGAGTTAAATTGAGTGAAGTTTGTGTCATTTACCGAATGCGACACATCGTTTGCTGTGTAACTCAAGAACCTCATACCAGATTTCAGTGAAGAACAGTTCATTTTGAAGCTGAATATCTGAATTTGGTGTAGGTATAAACAATAAAATGAAAAAATTCACTGTCGTAAAACTTTTTTTTTTACAAATATTAAAACAAATACCTTTTTCATGAGGATTAAACGTACATAGGGATGAACTTCTCATTATTACACGTTAATTTTCGTTTTAAGTATTATGGAGTCCCTTATCTTTAATGTGGATACATTTTAAGCAATATTTTCGTTGATACATGATCACAAATAAAATGTTGCAATATTTCACAATATTTATTGTTTAGTACAAACTAGTTTTCGGCTGTTCCCCATCATCTGGTACAGGGGTTACTATAAACTAACATCAAGGCAAAGATTTTACGACATGTGCATCAACGAATCACATAGAGAAGCAAAACATAAAAGTGGTTAGGAAAGTATATTAAGAAGTGGTCCAAAATTATTAATTATTGAGTAGGTAGCTGAGAAAGTAAGTGACAGTTTGAAAAATAAATTACATGGTATTTGTTACAAAAATTAGCTCTCATTTTTGTTACAAAAATAAGCTCTCGTTTTTGTTACAAAAATAAGCCCTTATTTTTGTAACAAATATTGGGCTCGGTATTGACTTTGTACGTATCTTTGCTACGATCATCCGCTCACTGTGCTTTTGATTGTAACTTATACGCATTCTTATTTTCATTATTGGACCTACTCCAGCGTTCCACAAATCTGATTTTGTATTTTTAACCTTGGTGTGGCTCGAAAGCACATTGGTAGAGTACCTGTCAACGAATCTAAATATCACGGGTTCCATTCCATCTAAGTCTGGGATTTTTATCTGTCACTGTTCACTTCTTTCACCTCCGGCAGTGTTGCTGAAGTGAAAATTGCCGAGCAGCACAGAGGTTCAGAATCCACGTTTAACTGTAGGTCCACCTATAACTGACTGGGTAAGTCAGGTCTGAGCAATCTTCGGATTGTTGCCTACCTTACCTTATTCGCCTGACCGGAAATCCTTGTCACCCTGCCACTGAACTTCACCAATCCCCACCATACCTAACTTCAACCTACCCGGTTCTCTTTTCAAAATGTCTATTTCACCTACCCGATTAAGGGGCAGCACTTTCAACGCTCCGATCCCTAGAATGTCTGTTTTGTTGACCCACTTTAGGTTACGGTAGTAACACTAAAAGTCGGTCTTTGCGATCGTTTTTTTTGACAGCTCGAAATTTAAATAAAAATAACGGCTTACCCATTCACCTGACACAAAAACTGAATTTTTTTTTCATATATCGAATCGTTTCAGAGATATTTGCAAAAATAACGGCGATTTTGGGATTTCTGTCCGCTGTTTGTCTGTCCGTAACGTGCACCCACTTTTTAAGTCCAACCGTTCAACCGATCAGCACTAAATTTTACGGGCATAATTGTAGGCCGTCAGAGATCAGAACCTCCGTTTTTCAAATTTTCGGACAAAAAATACGTTAGTAACCTAAAAAAAGCCGTTAATAATATAATTGTAATTGCAAACGAATCGTTCATCTGACACGAAAATTGAATAACCGAATTTGTAGAGGAGAAAATTCTCTACAACGTCGTTCTCAAAAATGTTCAAATGTTTGTAAATCTATTAGACCAAACTGCGTGGTCATCAGTCCGTAGCTTAAAAACTACTTCAACTAGGGTAAACTAACCTAAGGACAAAACACACACGCACACACACACACACACATGCCCCAGGGAGGACTCGAACCTCCGACGGGGATCAACCGCGCACACCGCAGCGATGGGCCTTAGACCGCTCGGCTACTCCACAGCGGCCAACTTCCTTCTCTTATGATTTTTTCATTTCTTGCATCGTTGCATAGATATTTGCGAAAATAACGGCGATTTGACGATGTCTGTCTGTCTGTCTGTAAGGTGTTCCCACTTTTTAGGTCGAACCGTTCAATTGACCGGCGCCGAATTTTACGGACATAATTGTTGAGCGCCAGAGACCAGATCCTGGCTTTTTCAAATATTTCGGACAAAAAATACTGTAGTAACACCAAAAAAGCCGTGTGTAATATAATTTTCATTAATAATAAACCGTTCATCTGACACGAAAATTGAATAACCGAATTTGTAGAGGAGAAAATTCTCTACGACTTTGCTCTCATGTTTTTCTCATATCGCTTATCGTTTGACAGATATTTGCAAAAATAACGGCGATTTGACACCATCCATAAATTTTACGAAAACTAGCCGTTCGGAGATGGCACGTGACATTCCACGCCCAGAACTCTCTCTGGCATTCGCCATCTTACGTTGCGTATTTGACGATTTTCTTGTTATAACATACATGTTGTCATTTAAAAGCAATGGCGCACTGAAGAATTAACAAAAGCACGTCGTTCTTCCTACGATAAATAATAATCTAGTGTCTAAAAATGCCATGTTAGTATCACTTAACAACTACCATCAATAGTACAAGATTAAAGAACGAATTTTGTAATTGCTCGTTGTAGTGTAGTGGGCAGCGCGCTAGATTGTAATGTACATGGTCAGTGCTTCGGAACCTACCACTACCAAAAACATTTTTTCCTCTTTTCTTAAAAGGGTGTCGGGTACCCCTATTAATTAAATATAGCTATTTTCTCAATGGTTAGGGATGTGTATATGTAAGAATGCTCCCTCTAAAATGTGTGTTTATTCCATTAAACAAAGGTCTTCTGAAGCATATACACGTAAACTGGGAGGATACTATAATAATGAATATTCTGAACTACATTCTGATACTGTGAGTTTCGTTTATAAAGGAAGTTCTAGATTTCTGTGGCAAGTGTAGTTCCTTAATAAAATGGAAGGGGAGTGTACACATTGCAACAAATTACCTTGTTAATTTTTTTTCTAAGCAATTATTCACTATTTATGAAATATATTGAAAGTCATTAATTAGAATCAGTGCATCTACTAAAATGTTTGTCTTTGACATGGTAGCTATGGACACTTTTAACGTAGATGGTATTACCTTTTCTGTAGTTCAGATATGACTTCGTTCGTGTTACTTTTTTCTGCACTAAAATAAAGAACAAATATTCTATTTCAAACCGTGATTACGTTTTCTTTTACAGCTAAAATCACAAACGGAGTAAGTGTGGTAATACTTTCTACATTAATCTAGTACTTAATATATATACAAAGTTAGTACTATCATTACGTCATTTACAACAGTCATTGTAACAGTATCTCCCGAGTTTATGTACATGCTTACAATTCGTTGGCATATATTTCATGGCATGTTCTCGAAACCGAACAATTTCACTTTTCAGAAAAAGCGCTGTTACCTTTGGACAACTAGGAATATTGCAGTATATAGTTGTGTTCAGTTAACAAGAGTGTGCGAAAACCTTTTAGAAAGCAAGAGGGAAAAAATTGTCAGTAGTGGTTATATATATATTCTTCAGGGAGATAGATTCTTTACGGTCGTTTGTTCATGTTCGTTCTGGGTTGTTTATCCCTTTTAATTGGTTCTGCGGTTTGATTGGTACTTTGTGGACGTTGGTTTGTTTTGTTCTATTTTGGTAGCTTCGTCGATCAGTCAGTTTTCTCGTTAGAGAGGGCGTCGAGCTACGATGCCGGCAACCCTCTGACCGAGCGCGCTGAGCCACCGCGCCCTAGCAAGTTTCGAACCATCGTCTAACATGTTCGTACGACACAAACTAATTCCTCGCCCATTACACTATGGCGAACAGCTGCGAAAATAATCCGTAATTCTCGTACCATCGGTGGTAGGTGTTAAGTAACTAACTCATAAACATTAGATTATAACTATTTGCCTTAATAAACGACGTGGTTTTTTTTTCCTTTTAAATTTTCAGTGTGCCATTGCTTGTAAATTACAACGCTTGAGTTATAATAAGAAAATCATCAAGTAGAGAAAGCAAAATTGTGTACGCAAAAGAGATTTTCGGGCGAGGAATGTCACATGATCGATTGCAAATGTTCAAATGTTTGTAGAACTTATGGGTCTTAACTACGGGGTCATCAGTCCCTAAGCCTACAAACTACTTATGAACTAGCTAAGACTAAGGACGGCACAAATATCCATGCTCGAGGGGGGATTCGAACCCCCGACCGTAGTGGCCATGCAGACCGTGACTGGAGTGCCTCAGTCCCCTTGGCCACCGCGGCAGGCGTGATCGATTTAGGAAGGCCAAATGTACGCTGTGTTCCATCCAGGCTATAGTCACTAGTGGCTACGTTCGTTCCAGGCTATAGTCATTCGTAACCAGTACAAGCAAGGAAATTAAACTTCGAACAAATTATCAAGGGAAGACAGGTGATAATATTTTAACGGAAAAATATAATGAAAATGTGGGAGAGATATTAAAACGATAGTTTAAAGAGGTAAAAGTTCAAAAAAGAGTATGTTGTCAAAGCTAAACTCAAATATATAAATTTGGCTGTTTGTTAAAATACTGTTAGAATGGATATTACTTGTTGGGTGGATAAATATTATCACAATAGTACAGTCATAATCGTGTCACTATATTTTTTATTATTTACATTATTATTTTTGTCCGAAATATTTGGAAAAAATTATAGAACTACAAATCTAAAGTGGGCCGTGAAACACTCCAGTGTGATTTTTTTCCTTAATGATGACACCCTCCCTAATAGTCCCCACCTGGAAATTGGAATGGACGGCTATTTTACCTCCGGAATATTTTACCCAAGAAGACACCATCTTCATATATTCATACAGTAAAGCGGCATGTCCTGGTGACTTTGCTGATCGATAAATTACAGCATTATCAGCGAAGAAGCTAAGAGAGCTGCTGAGGATTGTCGCCTAAGTCGTTTATGAATATAAGGAACAGCATGGGTTCCTATTACACTTTCCTATTACACTTTCCTGGGAACGCCAGATATCACTTCTGTTTTACTCGATGACTTCCCGTCAATTACTGCGTACTGTGTCCTTTCTGACAGAAAGCGGTCTAATGCGCCAATCTGCGGAGCGCGCAGTTGCTGGCCGTCGGAGGTTTGAGTCCTCCCTCGGGCGTGGATGTTTGTGTTGCCCTTAGCATATGTTAAGTTAGTTTAAGTAGTTTGTAAGCCCAGGCATAGATGACCTGTGTAGTTAAGTCCCTTAGATTTATAAACATTTCATCACTTGAAAATGGCCTATTTTGCACAGTTATACAATACTATATTAAATGAAGCATAAGTAATGTGATGGCCAATAGTCATTTATTCATGTCTTCTTAATTTCTTGTTCACATGAAGAAAAGACACAAAAATGTACCCCCAGAGCAACGAATCTGTGCTCACCACGCGGTTTACAGATACGTGGTGTGTCTTTGTGGTACATTATGTGCATCTCGTCCATCATGATCACCACACGGTATCCTTTTGATAAAAGTAGTTTTAAAACATACATCAGTCTGTTACGCTATTTTAAGTACATCTACTTGATTTGATAATATTCAAGTGTTCTGTAACGTGTAAACATATAATTTTAGGTACGCGAGGCATGTTACAAATTTAAGATGAGTGCTTAATTTTACTAATAATCTGTTATACTTGCAATAGCTCATTGGGGTGTAAGTTAAAGGGTGGTGCTCACTTATGTTTACTTTATCAAAGGAATTACACAAGCAGTTGAGATCATACAGTGTATTGAGCAGGCAGTACATTGCAACAACAACGAGACTTGCCCGAAGCTATGGCATGGAGAGCCAGGTAGATTGCGGGACAGACATAGAAGGAGGTGGCTGCAGCTATTGGAGTGTTCCAACATGTAATTTCCAGGACCTGGACGCTATTTCAGACAAGATGAACCGTAAAAGGAAGGCAAGGCCAAGGTCGTCCATGGGGAACACCAGCAAGAGGTGACCGTTATTTCCGATAAACAGCCCGCCGAGACAGGAGGCTGAATGCAACGCAACTGCAACTCACCCTTCAGGCAGCAACAGGACGCGCAATATCAACACAAACAGTCCGAAATCGCTTTCGGGAATGTGGGAATGTGTGTGTCCTATTAAAACCACGATACTGTTCAGCCCGCACAAACTGGGAGGAGCAATAATAGCATTGGAGTCGTAACGAATAGCGGCAGTTCTGTTCCCTCGTCTGGGGAGAAGATGGAACTCGGAACAATCCTGCTTATGTGCAGGAAACATCGCCATATCATCGTGATAGACGAATGGTATGGGCAGGAGTCAGTATTGGCTGACGTACGGACTTCTATGTTGTACATAATGGCGATCAGAGGTTTAGAGACGAGATCTTTCGACCTTTTCTTGTGCCCTACGCTCGTGCCACAGGAGATGGTTCCTTCTGGTGGACGATAATATTCGTCCCCAATGAGTTGTACTGGTGGAAAATATGCTTGGAGACGAGGGAACTGAACGAATGGAGTGGCCAGCCTGTACACTGGACTTAAATCCTACTGAGCATGTCTAGGATGCACTTTACAGACGCATTTCTGGCAGGCCAGCACCTACCACCACGGTTGAAGATCTGGGAACTGCACTCGTGGAAGAATGGCTAAATGTCTCTCAAGAGGTGATTGATTACTTCATACTGTCCCTGCCACTGTGGTGTGGAACTGCACTGGCAATACCAGGTGATCACACACCATATCAGAGGGCAACTATAAAGACCTTTTCACGATTATGTTAGCGCCATGATGCCAGGATCTGAGTAAACGCCATGTAAATGTCAACTAAATACTCTAGACAGCAAAATATCGTAATGTATCAGACACAAATTACAATTGTAAGCTATATCTGAATAAAATACGTTATATACAGGGTGTCCCAGATATCTTGTCCACCCAAAATATCTCTGGAACAATAACAGCTATTGAAAAACGACATTCACCGGTATCAATGTAGGGCTGGAGCCCATGAATGTACATATTTGGAAACATTCTAAAACGAAAGCAAATGTGTTTCTTAACACAAACTTATGTTTTTTTTTTTTTTTTAAATGGACACCCTATATGTTTTCTTCAGCGATCCATAGCATGACAAATCGCATAAACAATGGCGTTGATTGCATCGAAATATTCCAATTACATCCCGAGATATTGCGACGAGAAGTTGACACCTGAAATACGCCAAACGCTCGGCTAGCGCACGTCCTGAGACTCAGGCGAGAACCCCATGCTGCCCACGACGAGCGCTAGCAGCGCGTTTCGCGTATTTCAAGCGTCAATTTCTCGTCGCAATATCTCGGGATGTAATTGGAATATTTCGATGCAATCAACGCCATTGTTTATGCGATTTGTTCTGCTATGGATTGCTGAAGAAAAAATATAGGGTGTCCATTGAAAGAAGATAAATTTATGTTTAAAAAAACACATTTGCTTTCGTTTTAGAATGTTTCCAAATATGTACATTCATGGGCCCCAGCTGTACATTGATACCGGTGAAAGTCGTTTTTCAATAGCTGTTATTGTTCCAGAGATATTTTGGGTGGGCAAGATAACTGTGACACCCTGTATATATTGTGTATGATATCACAATGTTTCGAGCGGTGTAGTTATGAATGAATACACCGAACTACGCATTTTAGGAGCTATACAGGAATGATGAGACATATAGTTAAAACGCATACACACATACGATTTGAGATAAAGAAAGGACATTGAAATCCATCTTCATTCCCACACACAAAACCACATATTTTTACCTCTAAGATGGAAAATATGACCAAATGACGATGTATTACAGTAACGTATAAACAAAACACATTTTATCAGTATAATTCGACGAATAAAAATCGAATCATATTAATAAATGTTTGGTTACTGACAGCTGTATATAATATGATTTAATACAGCTACGTTATGTGCTCATCATGCGTTTTACTGATACGTCATGTGCGCACATTCGTGTCTTTGTGGTACATAATGTGCTTCGTAAGAAAATATTTGTCCAGTGTGATCTTAATTATGTATCCTTTTGATGTAATTATTGTAAGAACATATATGCCTCGCGGTAGTGTCTGTGCTCTCTACGATTCCTTGCAGCTGCATGGTTGCTCCCCATCAGAGCTTCGAGTCCTCCCTGTGTGTGTGTGTATGTGTGTGTGTGTGTGTGTGTGTGTGTGTGTGTGTATGTTTTGTTCTTAGTGTAAGTTACTTTAAGTAGTTCGTAAGTCCTAGAACTGATGACCACTGAAGTTTGCTTCCATAGCTTCATAACAATTTAAACATTACAAAAACATATAATGGTCGCCTATGCCTTACTTTAAGGTACAACTGTTACAGATGATAAGACATTGCCTGACAGAAAATGTGATGCACTCACAAGGGGTGATTGGCAGTGAACGAAGCTACGTATTATGAAAGGCCACGTGAATTTTCTGAACTTATTACAAACTGGGAAGAAACAGACAAGGCCACGGACACTAGATCAGTACGATGTCTCACTCTCTCCGGCAACAATGCATATCCTTATGCAGTTTGGAAAGGTTTAAAGCAGCCTTTGGATCCTACCATGAGGAACGTTTTCCACAGTTGCAACTGTCCGCCAGTTACTGGTGTTGATACCAGGATGGTGGCCCCTCCCAATGCCGTTTCAAACGTGCTGAATAATGGAGAAGTCCAGCGATCTTCCGGCCATAAACACGTCTAAACACTGTCTCAGGTTACCTTGTCATCAAGGGTGTGAAGTGCGGATGCAGAATGTTTGTGAGGGATCGCTCTTCCGTGACAGTCTGCAGAAGCATCACTACAAGTGACCTGACCGCATATCCTATGGATCCCCACACCATGATACTATTTTTCGGTGTATGTCTCCTCTGCCCTTGACGCCGCCAAACCCGTAAACGATGGTAATGGGAAGTCATGGAGAAGCGGGATTCATCACTGTACAACATGAAGCCACGTCATCCGTATTCTCTTCACGCGGATACTCAAGCTGCTCCCGCTTGCACTTGGCCAGTACAGTTTATGGGATCCTGGATATGTGTGGACGTGTCTTAACATGGTGCAGAATCACTCCCTGTGTGAGCGGCCCAGGCCTCGAATTTTTAATGAGGAGGTGACGACGCATGCTTCGTATCCTCAAATGTCGCGCTCAGTTATCCGAAAGCATAATATCCAAATTTCAACCGGTTTGGTTGTTAAGACGTTTCGTACCTTTTCATTTTAACATCCCTCGTACTAATTTTGGGTTCGAACAACACGGGATTTTTTTCCTATTCATCTGCAGTAACTTTAGTTTTCCCATAATTAAAGCCTTTCATGAGGTCAAGTTAAAATGTTGTCTATGTCAAATTGTATCCTCCGACCATCAATCAACCACATCAACCTCCTAGAAAACCACAATATCATCAGTCCTCTGACCGGGCGCGCTGAGCCACGGCACTCGGCGACCACTTGAGTTCCACCGCCAAACTTTAATTATTAGTACTTCTGGATTTCCGGAAGGCTTTTGACACTGTACCACACAAGCGGCTTCTAATAAAATCGCGAGCTTGTAGAATATTGCTCCAATTGTGCGATAGGATTCGCGATTTCCTGTCATAAAGGACACAGTTCGTACTAATTGACGGTAAATCATCGAGTAAAACAGAAGTGGTATCTGAGATTCCCCTGGGAAGAGTTAGAGGTCCCCTACTTGTGTTTATAAACGATTTAGGAGACATTCTGAATAGCTGTCTTAGACTTTTCGCGGATGATGCTGTCGTTTATCGGTTAGTGAGTCAACAGAGGATCAAAAGCAACTGCAAAGCGATTCAGACAAAATTTCTACATGGGACGAAAATTGACAATTAACAGTAAATAATGAAAAGTGTCAAGTAATACACATGACCAATAAAAGAAATTCGCTGAACTTCAATTACACGAAAAATCAGTAAAACCTTAAGGTCGTAAATTCTACCAAATACATAGGAGTTACAATTACAAAAAACGTTTTCTGTCAAATTTACTCTTGTAAACAGTTTTTGCGGAGCAGTTACGGGTCAAAACTTATAACACATTTTGATGAGAGCTACAGACTGATCTGTTGTCTATAATAATAGTCATTTAATGTGTTCAACATACAGTCCCGCTTGGTTAACTCACATTTGAAGGCGATGTATCCAATCGTCGTGCCACACAGCAGGGATTCTGCAGTAATGCTGCCACATGCATTTTCAATACATTACTGCAGATGGTATCTCGTTATGATTTTCTCTGCATATACGATTTGATTTAAAAGATAAAAGTCATGTGGTGTGAAATCAGGTGATGTGCGTGGCCATTCCACGGAAAAGGTTTCAACCAATCCAGTGACCAGGTAACGTCCGACTCGCCCCCCCCCCCCCCCCCCCCTCCCGAACCCAGGAAGCTCACGGTTCTTTCGTGAGTACGTGCGTGGCGATCATGGAGTTCCGAACTATGCAGTCTTACTTGCTTGTTTCCTCCCTGGACTGCATTTCATTTCCCTACCCCTCCTTCCCTATCCTCACATTTTCGCCCCCCACGGAGGGAGCAGTTTGGTTCACCTATCCTAAACAAACAGCCAAACCAAACAACTAAAACCGACTGCTCAGTAGTGTGGTGGAGTCCCATCCTGTTGAATGTAAGATGGAAAGCTGCCGTCTTCATTCAAAGTAAGGGAAACACCACTTCTTGCGAAGTATCCAGGAAGCTTTGGGCATTTAGTTTCTGGTCGATGAAAACGGATCCAATTACATGAGTACGCCATATTCCATACCTCAACGTAACCTTTACTTCACCAACTACTTCTGAAGGTTTCATCCAGTGTGCATTCTGGCACTCCACTCTCTGTCGTTTTGAAGGTTGACTTCATCACTGTCACCCTGTGCTAAAAAATGAATCTGTTGTAACTTTTGAACCATACGTGCTTCGTCGAATATGTTTATAGGAATTAATTTGTTAGAGAATGTTTCTTATTGATAAACTACACGACCCCATTTCCATAAAAACAATTGACGTAGATTCAAGATGGCAGATTTCAGGATGGCGCCCATGTTCAGTATTTAGCACAATATGTTGACCGCCAAACCCATTCCTTACTGGAATATTCAGGTTTCTTTGTTCCTGTAGAGGTCTTGAAATAAAAGAATGTTGAAATGCTGAAATGTTTGTATTTCTAAGGGGCCCAACTCCTCTGGTCCCTAGACCACAAACCACTTAAATTTCTTATAGGAAATGAGCATTATGAACGATTAGCTGTTTACTGTACTTATAACTTCGACCGGTTTCGGTCTTTATGTTTTCATCAAGACTAGATGTCAAGTGACATCTTACGAACTTTTATTGATTGACTTGCTTGTAAGCACGCATAGGATGGTAGATAATGTGTCCACTTAATCAGTCTGTTCAGCTTACAGTCACTGAAGATGGCTCGGAACCAAATCCTGTCGAAATTATTGGTATACTAAACAGCTAATGGTTCCTTCTAAATATCTTACAGCTGTTGCCTGATATCTCAATAAAAATATGTACTTAAAATAACTTAAACTAACTTATAGTTGGGACAAGACACACACCCATGCTCGAACCTTCGACGCGCGCTAAAACGGGTACTGTAACGTTTGACTCACCCTGTAGAGTTCCACTGTGTGGGGCTGTGAAAGAATCTTCTTAAAAGACTTCTCTTGAAAAGAGCTCAAAGTACGTCACAAGAATGTACCCCCTGCGGTGAATATATAAACCTCCCGTACTATACTCGCTAAGTTACATTCGCCTCGAACTACTATTGCAATTAAATTACATGTGATAAAATACCACAATTAACTTCGTATCACCTAGATCTGTAATATTTGTCCGGGTAACTTCACAACTTCCCACAAATTCGACATCAA
Source organism: Locusta migratoria (assembly GCA_026315105.1). NCBI lineage: Eukaryota > Metazoa > Arthropoda > Insecta > Orthoptera > Acrididae > Locusta > Locusta migratoria. The sequence continues at coordinate 559,714,974 of CM048755.1, read as the reverse complement.
CAGAGGAAATATATTTGAGTAGCCTATTATCAAAACCGAACGAGGTGGCGCAGTTATAACACTCTGGACTCGCATTCGGAATTATGGTGGTTCAAATCCACCTCCGGCCATCCAGATTTAGGTTTCCCGTGATTTCCCTAAATCACTCCAGGCAAATCCTTTGAAAGGTCACGGCCGATTTTCTGCCACATCCTTACCCAAACCTTCCGAGCGTAAGCTATACAACTTGTGCTTCCATGTATCGATGGCCACATTGCAATACGATACTGCGCGACCACACGTAGGACGCAATGTTCAAGAATTCTTCACCTACCGGATCGCATTGTTGCCTACCCACTATGTCTGTTCTCGCGATCTCTCACCTATCAAAAACGTATGAATTTAAATGTAAATTAAGAAACCCGGAACGGTTTTTTGTCTCAAATATGTCCATGATATTGATGATGAAGGCGAAGCAATGAATTAAAAATTTTGGTTCGGCCAGTAATCGAACCCGGACTTCCATGCTAACTTTTTTTTTATCAAGTAGCTCCTCAGTTGCCCTCACAAGGGCTGAGTGCGCCCCGCTTACCAACAGCACTTTTTTTTTTCCTTACACTCTCCAAGTTTGCCTTCATCGGCGAGCTTCTACTGCTATCATATGGTGCCGTTGACTGCCGGTACGGGAGGTGGGAAAAAATAGTAGTAACTGAATAAACAATCAAAAACTAGAAAGTACATAGGGAGATAATAACAAAGAAATACAACATTTTCCCCTTCTGGGAATGGCAGTCCTAGGTGGCTAGTTTCGTTTCTTTACCGAACAGGGTTAATCATGAAAAAAGAGAAGGAGATAATTTTCTTCGCCGCTCTCACAAACATAACAGAAATTTTACCTGCAAGACATGTACTTTTCAACTAATTACAGTATAACACTCCACATAATGAACAATTAAATTTAATGTTCACTGTAGCGAACAACTAAACGGGTAAGCCAAAAGTGCCTTCTTCAACAAATACAACATGGATGGAGCAAAGAAATTTCTCTCTTGCAGAACAATGACGCGGCATGTAATTTCTTAAAAGTTAGAAAATTAGATCATATCTGCTATTCCACAGCTTCCTAGTGAATTCCGATGACATGTGACAAACAAGTCACACGAAACAGTTTAAAAAAGCATCCTCCATCTAGAGGAGACACGTTAACATCCGGTAGTTCCGAACTATTCCTAGAATCATAAACGAAAAGGAAACAAATGTCACAGTTAAACAACAAAGCAAATTCAAAATTCGAAGTATCAGCACAGTCCAGGTTTCCCTCATCTTCCCCTCGTCACTCCGTCACAAACTCCACGAAGCGTTAACAAGATTATGAAAAACAGTAGTGAGAAATATTTTTATGAAGTTTTGAAAAGTCTCTTGATAATGTATGTGTCCTCTAATATACTGATGTTGTTCCCACAAAAACATGAGGAATTAAGTTGCATCGGTAAGTTCTAGATGAAAGATGGCATACGTCACATGCGCGACGATCCAGGTAGTGGCCGCCCGTTTACTTGCGGGGAACGGGTTGAAGTCCGGAACCAGTATTGTAGTGGCATCAAAACAATCAGCGGTATTGCGATTGACGATACGCAACATCTCACGAGCAATATCCCACGTCAGTTTGAAGCGGGGACACGTGACACGGTGTTCCACAGTGTCAACTCCACCGCAGGTATCGCACAGGTCAGACGGAGAATGTTTTATCGTGTGCAACCGAGCGTTAGTCGCGACAGTTCTATTGACGACCTTGTACCAGGTAGCCTTGACATGCAGGGAGAGATATCGGGCCGAGATGTTCTGCCACGCGATCTTCCACAACCGTCGTGGGTTCCGAACTTCAAACTTGTTAGGCGACGGTTTTCCTCTAACTGCTTCATAAAATCCCTTTGCTGTCCTATTTGGTGGCTCGAAGTTTTCAGGTGGAATATAACTCTTCTACATGAAAAATTGGCGTATGTACATTAACCGGAAAGGAATTGACATCGGGTTAAGTGGAGCGACCTGTGATTCCGGTTGATGGATACGGAAGAACTCAGCCGTAGGCCCGCGGGGGTGTTTCTCATAGACGGCGAGTGTACGGTGTACTAACAGCGCGGCGCACTTAGCCGGCAGGTCGATCAGTCCAAGTCCTCCCCCTGCCTGTGGCAATGTGCAGGACGCGTGGGAGACTTTGAAAATATCTCCTCTCCAAAGCAACCAATATACTGCCTGCACGATTGCTCTACCTATTTCCTTAGGTAGGTGAAAAACTTGCGCCAAAAACCACGCCTTGGACAACAGGAAACCATTAATGAGAAGCACTTTTTGTCCCAATGCGAGATACCTACGGGAATGCAACTTTGCTATAGCCCTAACAGAGTTAAGTAGAAGACGCCAGTTGTAAGACGTCGTCCTTTGTAGGTTGGCTTGATAGGAAATACCTAAGATGGTATGCTTGTCACTGATCGTAAACCAAGGTCTACGTATCTGCACAGAGGACGGTCGTATCGGAAGCAGCACAGTCTTGCGTCGGTTGATGTCGGAGACTGAAGCACGGTGATACAGCTGCAGCACTGAGTACGCCACGTCGACGTCGTCCCACCTGCTGACGAACAGTCCGAGGTCGTCCGCGTACGCGCGGCACACAAGCCGCGCGCCTCCCACCGTTATCCCCTGGCACATGGAGGTCAGTTTTCGGAGGAGGGTGTCCAACGCGATGGCAAACAAACCCATAGAAAGGGGGCAGCCTTGTTTCACAGAACTGTGTAGCTTCACCGGTTCTTACAGACAACCATTGATCATTATTCGTGAGGTGGAATTTGTCAGTGGGTGCATAATGGCGGTAATAAATTTTGTGCCAAAACCAAGTTTGAACATCACCTTCCGCAGATATTCATGGTTCACCTTATCGAATGCCTTAGCAAAGTCAACAGATAACACTGCTAAAGGCGTTTGTGTTGTCGCAGCAAATGCAATGGTGTCCCTATATGTAACTCATCGAAAATTGTTCTGCCCAGAACGGCACAACACTAATATTCGCTGATCACCTTGGTCAAAGCAGTATGTAGGCGAGCAGAAAAACTGCGTGCAACCAACTTACAGTCTCCGTTTAAAAGAGTGACCGGCCTCAGGTAAGCTGCGTCACATTTGCGAACATCCTTCGGTAACAAAACAATGACGCCCTCTAGAAAGGCTGCAGGAACAGCAACGCCGTTAACGATTTCATTGACAATGTCCGTAAGTGTGTCACCCAACAAATTCCAGAAACGCAAATAGAATTCAGGAGGCAGGCCGTCAGCCCCAGGAACCTTGCCTTTGGCGCTGGTTTTAAGTGCATGAAGAACCTCATCTGCCGTGAAAAGTTCGTATAGAGCCATCCTATCCACCCGCGAAAGAGGATGTGGGAGGCCTTGTAGAAGAGCGTGAATCGCAGCATCGTCAATGTCTGCACTTTGAAATAGGGCGGTAAAGTAACGATGAGCCTCTGACAACATCGCAGCATTACTAGTGAGACGCTCTCCATTACTTGATTGCATAAAAGGCAACTGACATTGCTTCCGGCGTTTCATTTCCCGCGTTATGTGATAAACAGATGGTGCCTCACCAGGGATATTGCCGTCAGGTTGACTACGGATGATTGTACGTTCCGACTGAGCTCGCTGTAGCGACAAAAGTTCCGCCTTGATGCGCTTAAGCCGTGGCAAAAAGTCACTTGCATTGCGGAGATCTGCACGGACAGTATCTTTCAAGCACTGAAGGTAAAACTGAACAGTCTTTCGACGCCAAAACGCCTCCTCTGCACTGTAAGTTTGCAACGTACTACGTAGTGTGGGTTTAGCACTATTCGTCCACCAATCTATTACAGTACGATAGTTTGCGCGCTTTTCTAAACAATGAGTCCAGGTTTGCTCGATTTCCATCTGAAGAACAGCATCTTGTAAATGCTGGACATTGAACCGCCAAAGTCCGGGTCGTTTTAATTTCACCAAATGTGGCAACGCAACACGGCAAGTATAGGCACTGTGATCAGAAAACGCCAAGGGCTGTGCGCTGACACTAAATATGTTAGGCGCACAGTTTCTCGCCACATAAATACGGTCCAGTCGGCTCTGTCCCGTTACATAAAAGTGCGTAAACTCCGTGTAAGTAGGGTGGAGTTGACGCCACGAGTCCACAAAACTAAGATAGTCAATTAAAGCCTGCAATGACGAGCATTTGTGCGGGTGAGGTTGCTGGTCCGCGTCATCGATTACACAATTAAAGTCGCCGCCCAGTACCGTGGTGCTATTGTGTCCAGTGAGCAACGGGCAAACGTTGGCAGCAAAAAACTGATCACGTCCTCTACAGTACACGCAATGCCTCGACCATCCGGTAGTTTAACAACATTTCTAAAATCCCATACTTGGTTAATTAAAACTGCAGTGCCCCAGAGTGTTTCTGGATCAAGGTTTAAAATTGAATTAAAACCTGGCACAAACTCAACTTCAGCGGTCTTCACTTCTTGTAAAAAAAAAAAAAAAAAAAAAAAAAATCTATTAGGGATTCAAGTTTATGTGCACTCTCGATCTTGTTAATATTGACAGTGGTGACCGTGCAAACATTCCCTCGCACAATAGAACACATACAAAGGTTCAGAGGGGACGACGAAAAACTAGAGTTCTTGGGCGGGGTCCGCCGTCAAGCCACGCTGCTGATCCTGCGCCCAGTCCATCGGCGTGATGTCTACGACCGGCAGGCCGGCGGCTGCCGCGCTAGCCGAGCCCGAGTCCCGAGTGACGTCACTGTGCGAGGCGCAGAGACGCCGCGGCCGCCTCGTCCTCGCTCTTCCTCTTGCCCGAGGTCTGCACTTCGACACTCGGAGATCGCTGACTTTTGCGCGCATCCTTGCGTTCTCTCCTACGGGGTTCGACGATGGGTTTTGCGAAAACTGCGGAGTCAGTAGTCGACTGTTCGCCCTCATTGCTACTGTCGTCCGTAAGCGACGTTTCCTTCGACGTCTTGTTGCGGCGCCTCCTCTTCTTTGTCGCGACTCTCACTTCCGATTCCCCATCACCTGACTGAGAAGCAAACGGAACCTCGGGTTGCGAAACAACATCCATCGATTCTTGAACAGGGGCGGGTTCTTCACTCACAGATTCGACAAGTGGGACAGGATTCAAAACCGGTGCCTCCACCTCCACTGATCAATCTGCAGACATCTCCGGACGCGGTGAAGCAAGCCCTTGTACAACGTCACTGAATAACGGTTCTGACTGTGCTCCAGCAACGACCGTGGGTTCCCGAGGCAACTGCACAGGGCGCCGACCTTTGTTTGGACAGTCACCACGAATGTGTCCCACCGTATTACAAATCCCGCCAGTTTGCGGTTGTCCAGGGTATGAAACAAACGCCCGACTACCACCGATAATCAAGTAAGACGGGATATGTTTCCGTAGGTTGACCTTCACAGTACGAACACCGCTGTCCACTTGATAGTAATACGGATCCGACCATTTTTCATTGATAATTTCATTTGCAACAACATCACCGTACGGACGTAAAGCAGTTTCAATCACTGAATTAGGACATTCGAAAGGTACATTGAACACCCGTACGTCACGAACTCCCTGCCCAGCGTGTTGCACACGGACGTCACTAATAGAGCCATCCACGTGTTTAAATTTCCGAACCCCGTCATTTTCGGACACAACCTTTTCACAAACATCATCATCCCACAATTTCAAAAACACTGAAATCAAGTAAATGTCAATTTGCAGTCCTAGCACTACTTCCCGTGGCAAACGAAGCGTATCACGAATGAATTTCAAAATGGTGGGCCGTAACGTTTTCCGATCAAAAGTGCATTGCACCGTACGATTTCGAAGTGGATTGAATGCCATTTCACTCACCGAATTAATGAAATTGTATAAAGCGCAGCCAAGCGAAGCGAAGACCGCTCCCACGAAGCCAAGGAGGCCGGTGCCGAGACGTAAACACGCCGCCGAGCTGGAGAGCGCGAGCACACGTGTTTCCTGACAGACAACTAGCGCCGGCCGCGGTGGCCGAGGGCACTAAGGCGCTCCAGTCACGGTCTGCACGGCGACTACGGTTGGGGGTTCGAATCCCCCCTCGGGCATGGATATTTGTGCCGTCCTTATTATTAGCAAGTTCATGCGTAGTTTGTAAATTTAGGGACTGATGACTCCATAGTTAAGTCCCATAAGCTCTACAAACATTTGAACATTTTTGAAACTAATTACCGATTGAGCTGCAGGAATTAATAGTTCCTGCGAGTTAGTAAATTGCTAGTAAATCAAATATTTTTATTTTCTTAATTCAAAAGATACCATCCCAAGATTTAATGAATTGTGATGGTGATTGCAAAAGGTAATGGTGTGGGAGAGATAAGCAATAATCTGCTACGTTTCAGAGCCGAGTCCATGGATGTCGCGCTCTTTCTGTATTCTAATTACCGATTGAGCTGCAGGAATTAATAGTTCCTGCGAGTTAGTAAATTGCTAGTAAATCAAATATTTTTATTTTTTTAATTCAAAAGATACCATCCCAAGATTTAATGAATTGTGATGGTGATTGCAAAAGGTAATGGAGTGGGAGAGATAAGCAATAATCTGCTACGTTTCAGAGCCCAGTCCATGGATGTCGCGCTCTTTCTGTATTCTCATTATCAAATTAATAATCAAAAGATTGTAGCATGTGTTGCCAGTTGACGATTATTCTCAGTGATACAGCTCCGATACATATGGGATTTTATAAACCTTCAAATATTTGTATTTTCTTTATTTCTGCATTCAGATAAATTCTCTTCTGTAGACGCTTTATAGATAATGTAGGTAATTTTCATGTCTTGTGTAGGAGTATGGTAGTAAGTTGAGTTGCCAAGAATGACTATATAGTATGTCTCGCTATTTCAAAAGACGCTCTCAGGATAATAATATCAAGCACTTTATTTCTCATCTCTTTCGTTAAACTGTCCGTAATTTACGGCGAGCCACTACCTTGCGGTGATACAGGTATGGGATGTATGGGATACCGCCTAGTATCTTGCTGGACCTCATTTCGCCCGGCGAAGTGATGCATCTTCTCGTGGCATGGACACAAAGAAATGATTGGAATATCCTGCAGGAGTATTAAAACATGCTGCTTCTATAGACGTTCATAACTACGAAAGTGTTGCCAGTGCAGAATTCTGTGAACGAACTGGCCTCTCGACTATTTACACTAAATAATCAATTGATGTTGGATGATATGGATGGTCGAATATTTCTCAGGATTTGTCGAGAATGTTCCTCATATCAATCGCCAATAATTGTGGCCTAGAGACATCGCGTATTGTCATCCATAAATACAGCATTGTTGTTTAGGAAGTTCAATTCCATGAACGGTTGAAAATTGTTTCCATGTAGGAGAAAATAACCATTTCCAGTCAGTGATCGGTCCTATCGAACCAAGGGATCCAGTTTATTGCATGTAAAAAGAACACACACCATTATGTAGCAAGTACCAGTTTTCACTATGCAAAGTTGACACCGACTGTTAGAACTTTTTAACTTGCCACCCGTAAAAATGGCACCACGGCGATTCACGACGCTTCTTTTGTGTTCGCCACTCACATGCGTCACTCGCTGTGCGTGTTGAAATACTGACTTTACCAATTAATGAAACGGTGCTGCAATGATACGGACAAACGCCGTGATTGGTGAAGACGTATGCTGCAACCACAGATTTCATTATATGCTCCTCTTGAATAGTGAGTACACATTCAGCGGTTACTTTTTAAATACAGTGAGCCATGCGACAATTAACAACCCTTATGCATCATTCATTGCGAAATCTGGGGAATCCATTCGCTTTGTGTGGACAATTAATGATTTATACGATTTCAACGGACACTTCGGACAATGTGATGACATAGATCCTGGGAACAAACATCTTTACATGACACGTTGTAAGAAACGTATTACCGCTACCGAGAAGCAAGACAGGAGGTATGCGACAGAACACCTTAAGTCTTCTGATTGATGGCAGCAACTGAGCAGGAATGGGAGACCAACCTTCTTAATAACCACGGAATAGCCCTCAGACTTTGGGGCGCCAGATACTGTACATATATTCAGCAATCGCGGAACCGACTCCAGTATCTAACTAGCAATGGAGCGTTAATCTTTGACAATTCCAGCCATTGCTGTCGGTGAATCGTCGGAAAAATATTCTAAAGGCCGACGAACCCGAGACGGAAAGTAAAATCCAATCTATCAGTTGTTTGTTACGTCTTGTTAGATGTCAATATACAATAATCCTACGATATATGTATCACTGCAACTGGTTTCTATCATATATATTTCGAACGGGAGTATGATCGCGTAGGCTAAGACCTCATGACACGGTTTGCACGTCCGCCCCCTTCGGGGGTTGGAGTGCTTCCTCGGACGTGTGTGTATTGTCCTTAGCTTAACTAAGTTTAAGTAGTTAGTAAGTCTAGGGACCGATGACCCAGCAGTTTGGTCCCATAAGATTACAAACATTTTTTCTTAATTATTTCAGGCAACTTGTATTATTGCAAAACAACGTACACAGAAATTCCCAAAACTTCTGTTTCGCATTTAAATAACTTGAATTTGATTCTTAGTACATAAAAATGTACCCAATCACATACAACCTCAAAAATATTTGGCCAAGATTAAAAGAATTCTAAATCGATTTTTACTTGAAACTGTGTTCAAATGTTTGTAGAGCTTACGGGACTTAAATACAGGGTCATCAGTCCCTAAATTTACAAACTACTTATGAACAAGCATATACTAAAGACGGCACAAACATCCAAGGCCGGGGGTGGGGGGGGGATTCGAACTCCTGACGGGGAACGGCCTCGCGCATCGTAGCATAGTGCCTCAACGCGCTCGGCCGCTCCACCGAGGCTGAAACTGTGTAATAGTAAGTAAAATGATCCTGTTTGTTGTCTGATTGTACTAAGTAAGCAAAAATTACTGTTCTGTTCTAAATGTGTTTAATGAAATTTTTTTTACTTGTCATTTCGCATTCGGGTTTCCTTGCACTTCAACGGCCGTTTCAGAATATTTTGGATGGTTGCATTCTGAGGATGTACGTCTGGGTATGACACTTTATAAGATGCCTGCCTTGTCTTCCCGGAAGGTGAGGCAGGAATTGTGGGAGAGATCACTTTAACTCCCCTGATGGATGGCAGCAACACTGAGCAGAAATCTTGAGAACTTATTGAAGACGTTTGGTGTATAGACGTTGCTTAACAGGTGCATTGGTTGTAATTTGCAGTTCTGATATTCATCTATTAGTTGTTAGTATGTCTCCCTACACAATCTCACGAACATTTTCATAATCGTTTCTGACAACATGTATTATTTACGTAAATTCAGTGTTACCTTCTCTATTGTACATTTAATTCTTTTTACTCTGGCAGGTATTCGATGCTTGGATGGCGGCTGTCTGGTAGGCAGCACCAAAGCGGTCAAAAGTACCAGCGAGATATTTTCACTTACTTGTTTGCACTGCTATTTTAATTCTTACGTTCCTCGCTTGTTTTGTATTTAGTAGGCCCACTCTCATGTTTTTCAAAATACTGTTGTTTAATATCTGTGTATTGCACCTTTTTTACCTCGTCTGTCGTTCGTTATTTAATGCAAATAGCGTCATCTTATTCATATAAACGGTTTGTTTCAGTAGTTTTTGATATGCAATTGTAAAACATATGCCATCTTTCTGTTTCAGACAACCAATCTCGCTTTTTCATGGACACGCGATTGAAAAGCAAGTCATCATGAAACATTTGAAATTTACCAATAACATAAAGAACGATAACAAAGATTAAAAGGTACAGTTGTGTGTAATCAGTGTAATGGGCTACACTATAATAAGAGTCAGCGTGACGAAAATAGGTTAACTTCCGATGTCAGCAGACGACCGCTCCGTTAAAACTTTTTTGGCGAGTAACCTAGACGTGACGTGGTGTGGCATGACGATGACAACTTTTACTGATTACTTATGCATATCTCTCAACAGCTATAAAAAAGGTTCCAGCTCGCTTTGTGGGACTAAAAGTATTCTCGCACGAAGGGTGCCGTATGTGTCGCAGGTACATTTTCCTTGATTTGTGTATCTGAGGCCCATTCGTTACTTGTCGTGTGAGTTTAACAACATTTTCAACGAATAAATAAAACCGCATAGCTATCGTATGCACAAATGCCGTGATATGCAAAGATTTACTCCGTTACGACGAGTCTGAGCAATCCGCTTCTAATAACGAAGCTATCCACGGACGTTCAATCCTAATCATCTGACGTCAGGGTGATTTGGTCTTCTTTAATAGTGAGTACACTGATCCATATTTTTAAATTCTTAGATTTTAGTGAGCTATCATTACATTTACAATTACATTTGGAAACAAACATAATTTCTGTTCGAAATTTGTCGAATCCAAATTATTATTGAACTCAGTTATTTCTGATCCAGGTTTTTGAGCATCTTAACGGCCGCTTCTGAACATTATTGAATTGCATTCTTTCTGTGTTCCAAGGGCACATCCGTTACTCGTTCTTTGAGTTTGAAGACGTACTGGAGCAATTAATAAAACGGCGTTACCATTGTATGGAGTAAGGCCGTGATTGATGTTAGGACCAGTTCAATTGGGTGTATGACTCTAATTGTGAGTACACTATAACGTCAGTGTTAATTTGTTGGATTATAGTGGAAAAATAACTACTCTTCAGAACATGTGCTTCATTTCTGTGGGTAAATTGTTGTATCCATCTTGTTTCTGTTGACAGATACTTCTCATCAAGGTGTTCTAGCGCCTCATCGGCCGCTTCTGGCAATTTGATTGCATAATTCCTGAGGATAGACGTCTGGATAAGTTGAGAAACGTAGTATGTCTTCCGGAAGGACAGGCAAGAGGCGTAGAAGAAAACATCTCAGATCCACTTATGGATGAGAGGAAAGCTGAGTAGTTAACTTCGAAGGTCAATGGAGATGGTTTGTATACATGTTGCTTAGCAAATACTTTGGTGTGTACTGCATTTACCTTGTAAATCTACTTCTTATTACTCACTCTGTCTATGCATCTACGCACGATCACCTACAGTTATGCAATCATTAGCTACATTGCGATGTTGCTAACCAGTTTTAGCGTTACTTCTTATACATTCGTAAATATTTTTCCAGTTAGTACGAGAGGTATTGGTCGCTTGAAAAGCTTTTACTGATTTCTAATTATGTATTTCAATTACACATTGGTTTATGGCATTACTACTAATACCGTCTACAATGACATGTCACCAGTAATAGTTATAGATTGTGAAGTTTCCGTAAGGTGATATTGACTATACTATGCATGTTAACATACTGACGATATGAATATCAGGATTAGACACTGCTAGACCCTAGAATGTCCAGAATACTCTTAAGGAAGCAGCCATTCGGTTAAAATTTGCAGAAATCCTTATGGCGCAAGCTGAATTCAGAGAACCAGTAGCGATTCCTGCAATTGATAAATAAAGGCAGAAGAAAGACGTCCGTGTTGAATTGAACGTAGGTGCGGTCGCACTGCTTAAGCAGCTTCAGTATGGCACGCCAAAGACGGAGAGACCGACAGAAAAAGAACTGTTGCCTCTAGGGATTGCAGGTATTCCTTCAAAAATAGGTGTTTTTCTCGGAAGTAACCATCTAGAAGAATCGAGGGTACGGCAGGAGGTCCTCGCCACCAAACATGATATTTGGACCTCGTAAATCGGCTTCTTAACCAGGAGTTACCTAAGACTGGTGTAGTTAGCGACCATGTCCCACCTTTATGCCTCGCTGGCGGATGATGTTGTCGTCTGTGGCGGTAGTATCCGTCCTCGTTCCGGACCTACTGTGGCTGTTACCCTGGGCCCCGCCGTGCCGTGGCGTCCTATTGTCCATCTGCACCTGCCAGGCTCGAATCTGAAACTATCAGAACTGTCCTTCAGCTGTTGGTGACCGATTTTGATTGCTGTCGTGGCCGTGCCACCGTGCACACCTTCAGAGTTCCGTGAGCGCCTGAGTAGTCCGCTTCCCGCAGAATCAGGCTGTTGTGAGTGTGGCGCATATTGTCCTCACAGGCTTCAGCTTTTAGTAGTGGCATTGGCCGATGCCTGGAGTTCTTTCCCAGGTTGTGTGGAGATTTAACGACCCGTTTTTGTACAGGTATTTAGCCTCATTACAGGCCGAACTGAGAAGGTATACTGCTTTCCGGTATATCACGTTCTCCGCTAACTTGATCTCAATTTATTCCGTTATTACATTAATACCAGAACGCAGGGATTTGACGATGAGTCTTGATTTTAAAATAATCCCCGGTGTGGTCATATTCCAGTAAGTGTTCTGATTTGGTTTTAGTGGTTTCGTTGTTTCTAGATATTTTATGTCTACGGTTCTGATTGTATGATAGATATAAACCAAGCAGTATTGAGATAATTTCTCGTACATACGCTGTTTTTTTAACCTCAATTCATCCTTGTTCTACTCGAGTAGTGACCTAATTTTTGTATATTGGCACAATTCACTTTTTATTTTGTGTTATCTTTAAATTCGGCTTATATTTCCAGATACAGGCCTCACATAAGTAGACGGCTTAGTTCCTAGTCTATTTGACTTTATCATCATCTTCTTCTTCCGTTTTATCAGGTCTCCTAGAGGCTTGTAGCGGTTAGCGTATCTCTATTGTTGAATATTCGTCTTCTCTGAACGCTCGTTGAATTTGATCAAATTCTACTCTCATGCTGTCTGCGTCTGAGTGTGTTTTAGCAATGTCTACCAGGGTGCTCAACACACCGTCCTTCTTTGGCGTGTGTTGCTAACTATCGGCCTATAGATACATGTTAGTGCGTGACAATTTAAGTTCATCCTATGGCTTAATGTGCCTTCTTTTTTTCTCTTCATAGGAACGTCGAGGAATGGAAGTACACCGTGTTCTCTAGTGGCTAATTTATTGTTGTGGTGTATTTAGTATTAACAGCTTTTACTGATTACGTATGCATATTTCTCAACAGCTATAAAAAAAGGTTTCAACTCGCTTTTTGGGACAATGGTATTCTCGCACGAAGGGTGACGTATGTGTCGCAGGTACATTTTCCTTGATTTGTGTATCTGAGGCCCATTCGTTACTTGTCGTGTGAGTTTAACAACATTTTCAACGAATAAATAAAACCGCATAGCTATCGTATGCACAAATGCCGTGATATGCAAAGATTTACTCCGTTACGACGAGTCTGAGCAATCCGCTTCTAATAACGAAGCTATCCACGGACGTTCAATCCTAATCATCTGACATCAGGGTGATTTGGTATTCTTTGATAGTGAGTACACGGATCCATATTTTTAAATTCTTAGATTTTAGTGAGCTATCATTCATTTGGAAACAAACATAATTTCTGTTCGAAATTTGTCGAATCCAATATATTATTGAACTCAATTATTTCTGATCAAGGGTTTTGAGCATCTTAACGGCCGCTTCTGAAGATTATTGAATTGCATCCTTTCTGTGTACCAAGTACACATCCATTACTCGGTCTTTGAGTTTGAAGAATTAATAAAATGGCGTTACCATTGTATGGAGTAAGGCCGTGATTGATGTTAGGACCAGTTTAACCAGGTGTATGACTCTAATAGTGAGTACACTATAACATCAGTGTTAATTTGTTGGGTTATAGTGGAAAAAATAACTACTCGTCAGATCATGTGCTTCATTTCTGTGGTTAAATTGTTGTATCCATCTTGTTTCTGTTGACAGATACTTCTCATCAAGGTGTTCTAGCACCTCATCGGCCGCTTCTGACAATTTGATTGCATAATTTCTGAGGATAGACGTCTGGATAAGGTACGTGTTAAGAAACGTAGTATGTCTTCCGGAAAGACAGGCAAGAGGTGTAGAAGAAATCATCTCAGATCCACTTATGGATGAGAGCGAAGCTGAGTAGTTAACTTCGAAGGTCAATGGAGATGGTTTGTATACATGTTGCTTAGCAAATACATTAGTGTGTACTGCATTTACCTTGTAAATCTACTTCTTATTACTCACTCTGTCTATGCATCTATGCACGATCACCTACAGTTATGCGATCATTATCTACATTGCGATGTCGCTAACCAGCTCAGCAGTTGAGTCCCCTTTAAACACACAACAACAACAACAAGCTAACCAGTTTTAGCGTTACATCTTATACGTTTGTAAATTTTTTCCAGTTAGTACGAGAGGTATTTGTCACTTAAAAAGCTTTTACTGAATTCTAATTATGTATTTCAATTACACATTGGTTTATGCCATTACCACTAATACCGTCTACGTTGACATTTTTATGTCCCAGTCTCGTCGCCGCTTTTGTGTCTCGTTTCCGTCGTAGGTGTCGGTGGCCGAGTAGAAAAGTACCGACACAGGAATAAAGGATGCACGCTTGCGCAGGTACGAAGGTGAGCAACCAGTGGGACAGCAGAAACTAGAAACACTAGAGTAAATTAGAACGAGATATATATTGCACAGAATTTATACAATACTTAAATTTTACATAGCTCAGTACTGCCGAATGCTGATACATAGTTGAGCTAGAGGCCTGCCTAGTGCCTATCCGATAGCCAAGTCTTCACTGGTGCCTATCTGATTCCGAAGTGTTAACTGGTTCCTATCTCAGTCCCAAGTGAACGATGTCGTTCAGTGGTGGCCACGAGCGGAATTGCACCAGAGGGCGCTCGTGGCTGACGTCGTAAGAACGCCGCGCCGTGCGTGCATGGCGGCGCGCGGCGAAAGTAGGTGGCGCGCACTTTGGACTTGTGCGACACCACACCCCTCCCCCCCCCCCCCCCAAACCGCCGCACCTTCGTGGCGTAGCGCTGAGGGCCACGGCGACGGCACTGGGAGGAGGGCTTATGCGGGGGCGTCACTGGTGGGACGGGCGTCGTAGCTGAGGCTGGGATCGAGACGCCGTCCTCGCCCCGGTATACACCTTGTGTGGAGATTTAACGTCCCATTGTTTTTGTACAGATATTTAGCCTCATTATAGGCCGAACTGAAAAGGTATACTGTTTTCCGGTAAATCACATTCTCCGCTAACTTGATCTCAATTATTCCGTTATTACATTAATACCAGACTGCAGGGATTTGACCATGGGTCTTGATTTTAAAATAAACCCCGGTGTGGTCATATTCCACTAAGTGTTCTGTTTTGGTTTTAGTGGCTTCGTTGTTTCTATATATTTTATGTCTACGGTTCTGATTGTTTGATAGATATAAAACAAGCAGTATTGACATGATATCCTGTAGACACATTGTTTTCTTAACCTCAATTCATCCTTTTTCTACTCGAGTAGTGACCTAATTTTTGGATATTGGCACAATTCACTTTTTATTTTGTGTTACCTTTAGACAGGGCTTATATTGCCAGATACAGGCCTCACATAAGTAGACGGCTTAGTTCCCTTTTATCAGGTCACCTAGAGGCTTGTAGCGGTTAGCGTATCTCTATGGTTGAATATGCGTCTTCTCTGAACGCTCGTTGAATTTGATCAAATTCTACTCTCGTGCTGTCTGCGTCTGAGTGTGTTTTAGCAATGTCTACCAGTGTGCTCAACACACCATCCTTCTTTGGCGTGTGTTGCTAACTATCGGCCTATAGATACATGTTAGTGCGTGACAATTTAAGTTCATCCTATGGCTTAATCTGCCGTCTTATTTCCTCTTCACTGGAACGTCGAGGAATGGAAGTACACCGCGTTCTCTAGTGGTTAATTTATTGTTGTGGTGTATTTAGTATTGACAATGTTTACTGATTACTTATTATATCTCTCAACAGCTATAAAAAAAAGGTTCCAACTCGCTTTGTGGAACTAATGGTATTATCGCTCGCAGGGTGACGTATGTGTCGACAGTACACGTTGTTTCATTTGTGTACTTGAGGCCCATTCGTTACTCGTCGTGCGAGATTGACATCAAGTTACACAAATCAGTGAAACGACAAAGCAATGGTACGACCAAATGCCGCGATATGCAAAGATGTATTCCATAACGACGAGTCCGACCAATCCGCCTCTAATGACGAAGCTATTCACGGAGCGCTAAATCCTAATCTGCTGAGTGTGGTCGTGTGGTCTTAATGAACGGTGAGTACACTGAACCATTTTTTAAAATTCTTAGCTTATAATGAGCTACCAAACGATTACATTAGAAAACCTAAACGTAAATTCTGTTCAAAATTTGTCGAATCAATTATATATTTGTACCCGATCATTTCAGATCCAGGTTTCCGATCATCTCAACGACCGCTTCTAAAAAATTTGATCGCATACTTTCTGTGCTCCAACAGCACATCCGTTACAAGTCGTGCTCTATGAAGACGTACTGGAGCAATTAATGAAACGACGTTACATCATATGGACTAAGGCCGTGATAAATGTTATTACAAGTCTAACAGTGTGGACTTCTGTAATAGTGAGTACACTAAAAAATCAGTGTTCACTTGCAGGAGTTCAGTGAGAAAAACAAAACTTACAATTAAGAACTTTAGCTTCATTTATGTGCGAAATTTATTGAATCGATTTCTTTTTGTCGACCGTTACTTCAATCTATGCGTTCTATTGACTCTAACGGGCCGCTTATGACAATTTGATTACATTCTTTCTGAGGATAGACGTATGGATAAGTTACGTGTTAAGAAACGTAGTAAGTCTTCTGAATGGGGAGGCAAGAGGTTCTGCAGAAAATATCTCAAATGCACTGATGGATGGCAGCAAAATTGAGCAGCTAACTTATTATCTCAGTGGACGTGTTTGGTATAGATGTTGATTAAAATACGTTCGTGTGTATATCAATTACGTTGTAGACTTATTTGTTAATACTCGTTCTGTCTGCACACGATAACTTCCAATTATGCGATCGTTACCTACAATGCGATGTTGATATCTAACATTAACGTTGCATCATATATTGTACATTTAGAAATAGAATTAAATTTAGTCCGACAAGTATTGGCTATTTCACAAATCATAAACAAAATTCGTGTTTGTTTATTAATTACACTATGACTAATGTAGTTATACTAATGTTGTCCACTATGTTACTATACCATTGATAGTTACCATGATAGACTGTGATAATAATTCTGCTATGCACATTTGGCGTAATACTGAGGATGTGAATACCAGTATTACACAGTGCTGGACCCCAGAATGTCCAGAATATCCATAATACCCAGGATACCCTTAAGGGAGCACCATTCAGGTGATGTTTGCAACAAGAGGCAACGAGAGGTTCACAGGAGTAGGATATCAGGCAGGCTGACTTCAGAGAACCAATAGCGCCTTATGCAATTCCAACATAAAGGGAGAAGAGAGCCGTATGTATTGTTCTATCGTGCAGTTGTACTGCGGCAGCAGCTTCAGTATGCCACGTAGAAGACGAAGAGCCCGACAGAATAAGAATAGTTACTAGAGGTGTTGCGTGTATCCCTTCAGAAATCGGCACTCTTTTCGGACGTTACCGTCTCGTAGACTCGGGGTACGGCCGGGGATGACGGTTTCTGCATAAATATGCGAAGGCGAGAGGTGCACATGGTTAGGATTTCAGCAGAGGCTCACATTAGGAGCGCAACCAGCGCTACCTGCAACCACTATATTATGGGTGAATATACGGCTGTATAAGCTTACTGGATTTGCTCTTTATGAGGTTGTTTTACGTAAGCAGATCAGTATGTCTCGTAGAAGAAAACGAGTGTCTTTCGAGCATATTTCAGAGCTCGAGAGAAGAGAGCAGTTGCATATAGGAATTGCGCTTAGTCTTCAGAGAAATTGATGGTCGCCTGGAACATAACGAAGTGACTATGATGCTGATCCGTAATCTCTTGCTCCAGGACGGAAAGATGGAGAACGGGATCTACTGCACCCACCTTGCTACAGCTCTACACATAGCATTATTATTGGGATGGCATTGCGCCTCCGTCCAGTGACAACCCTGTACTTACTGCTTACTGCCGGTGGATTAACGAGCCAGCGTTACATCTCTGAAATGCTGGAGGCTGCTGCTCTCGCATATATTTGGAGATAGCGACGAACAGAATGCAACCGGATAATGCGCGACCGCTCGTGGGACGCACTGTTGCAGTCTTCGTCACCCACTGGATTGTACAGCAAATCTCTTTTACACACACTTCTTCATCCCTGTACGCTGACACTAATATACTATAGGACTCCATAGTTACTTTCCTCTATTTGGGGTAATACCTCTTGTTAACACTACTTGTCAGAACGTTGTTTGAATTTCTGCTCCATATGGGAATGCCATAATTGCAAGAGATTCTTACCTGTGATCGGCTACTGTTTTACAAACGAGTAGATAAATTGCAGATAACCAACAGCTGTATAATCTCTAGTATTGATGAGAGGTGGCAAATTTTGTGATGCCGGCCGCGGTGTCCGAGGGAAATGAGGCGCTCCAGTCACGGTCTGCACGGCCACTACGGTTGGGGGTTCGAATCCCATCTCGGGCATGGATGTTTGTGCCGTCCTTAGTATTATCTAGTTCATAAGTAGTTTGTAAGTTTAGGGACAGATGACCCCGTAGTTAAATCTCATAAGCTATACTAACATTTGAACATTTTGAAAATTTGTGGCTATCAAATAAATCTGTAATAGGCACGGATATGAACTACGTGACATTTATTGTATATCCACAATAGTTAAATTCATCTCTCTCTTGCCTGCAACATAATCCGTAACTATAACTTATCCCTTTGATTATTACTGAATCGCCGTGTACGAGTGGCGGAGCGCGCTAAGGCCCCTTTCTGCGACGTCATCGGCGGGTCGTCGTAAGAGGTTCGAATACTGTCTCGGGTATCAATGTGTGTGTGTGTGTGTGTGTGTGTGTTGTCCTTGGCGTATTTTAGCTAAAAAAGTTTGTAAGTCTAGGGAGTGATAAGTATGGCAGGTTGGTCCAATAGGTTCACAAACATTTAAACATTTTTATAATTGTATAGCTCCAGAATACTCAAGAAAGGTCATGAAAAGCGTTATGACCATTAGAATACTAGACTAAGGACTCAATATCAGATATTAACACCTTTGTTGGCCTGTTACTTATGCATTTCTCTCAACAGACAGCATCAATTTGGAGCTCATAGTATTCTCGCATGAAGGGTGACGTATGTGTCGCGGGTACACGTTGTTTAATTTGTGTTGCCGAGGCCCATACGTTACTCATTATGCCAGTTTCACATCAAACTCCATCAATAAATTATACGGCATTGCAATAGTATCAAGAAATGCCGTGATAAATGAACATGTACTTCTTTACGACGAGTCTGATCGATCAGCCCCTAATAACGACGCTGTCCACGGGGTGTTAAATCTGGATCTTCTGTCCTCAGTGTCACCGTGTGGTCTTCTTTAATAGTGAGTACAGTGAACCAGCTTTATCATCTTCTTAGATTATAGTGAGCTACCAAACAATTACTTTTGAACATCATTACTGCGTGATATTTGTCGAATCCATTTTTTTTTTCTTTTGACAGTTACTTGTCATCCTGGTTTTTCTAGCAACTCAAAATTCAACGACCGCTTCTGACAATTTTATTGCATCTTTTCTTAGGACACACATCTCGGTAAGTAAGTTACACGTTAACAAACGTATTACGTCTTTTGGAAGGGGAGGTAGGAGGTATTTCCGCGGAAGAGTGGACGTGCGTTTTAAGGCGCCCTGATGCCAAACTCGCGGTTCCTCGCCGTCGGAGGTTCGAGTCATTCCTCGGACATGGGTATGTGTTTGTTATTCTTAGGTTCGTTTAACATAGTTTAAGTAGTTTGTAAGCGTTGTGACTAACAAGCAAAGAAGTTAAAAGTCAGACAGATTTACAAACATTCGAATTTGTTCCATAGATGTGGAAGAATACATCTCAGATACACTGACAGACGACAGCAAAACAGAGTAGTTAACGGGGATCTCAGTGGAGATGATTGGTGTAGAAGTTGTTTAACAAATACTCTGGTGTGTACTGCAATTACGTTGTAGAACTACTTATTTTACTCGCTTTGTATAGCCACATTACTGTTATGGTATCATTGCCTACAACGAGATTTTGCTATCTCATTTTAGCGTTCCATCTTATATTGTGCCTTTCTAAATTGCATTCCAGCTATTCCTAAAGGTATTTTTCACTTGACAAAATTTTTTCTGCATTCAAAATATCCATTTTAATTACACTTTCTTTCATGTTATTACCAATTGCATATCGTCCATAAGGTGATATTAATTCGACTACGCACTTTTGTGCAAAACTGACGATTACACAGTGTACTACCCTGAAATGTCCGTAACAACATTAAGGAAGCGGCCTTCGAGGTAAAATTTGCAGCAAACCTTATGGCGACGAGAGGTTCAGAAGAGTAGGATATCACCGCAGGCTGACTTCAGAGAACCAGAAGTGATTCCTGCAATTGCGTAAGCACCTTCAGTATGCCACGTGCAAGATGGATAGCCCGACAGAGAAAGCAATAGTGTCCTCTAGGGATTGCAGGTATGCCTTCAATAATCGGTGTTCGTCTCGACCGTAACCATCTCGTGGATTCAGGGCTTCGGCAAGAGGTCCTCGCCCCCAAACATGATATTTGGACCTCCTAAATCGGCTTCTTAGCCACGAGTTACCTGATACCGGTGTACGAGACGACCATGTCCCATCTCTTACGCTTCGCTGGCGAATGATGTCGACTGCGGCGGTAGTATCCGTCCTCTGTCCGGACCCACTGCGGATGTCCCTCGTCTATTGGTGAACGATTAAATTGCAATCGTGGTCGTGACAGAGTGAAAAACGTCAGACGTCAGTTTGCGCCTGAGTAGTCCGCTTCCCGCCAAATCAGGCTGTTGTGGGTGTGGCGTGCAAAGTCATCACAGGCTGCAGCTTTTACTCGTGCCGTTGAGCTTTGTCTGCAGTTCTTTCCCAGGTTGCATCGAGAAGTAACGTCCCGTTGCTATGGTACACGTATTTAGCCAGATTAAACGCAGTACTGAGTTGGTATACTGTTTCTCAGTATATCACGTTCTACGCATCCTTGATCTCAATTGATTGCATTATGACATTAATGCCTGAACCCGTTGGTTTGACAATGGTCCTGATTTTAATATAATCCACGGTGGGGTCATATTCCAATGAGTGTTCTGGTATGGTTTTAGTGCCCAGCCGTAACCATTCTTCGTTGTTCCATGATATCTTAAGTTTCGGTACTTATGGTTTGACAGATATAAAACAGTATTGGCATGATATCTCGTAAATATCCGGTTTTCTCCACTTTAATTCACCCTTGTACGCCCCGCGGAGTGCCGTAATTTGGTATATTGACACAACGCACTTTTTATTTTGTGTTACCTCTAGTTTGACTGATATTGCCAGATATAGGCCTCGCATAAGGTAGAAGGCTTCCTTCTTGGTCTCTTCTTCTTCTACTTAGTCATCATATTCTTCTTTTTCTCCCGTTTTATCAGGTCGCCTTGTGGTGTGTAGTGGTTAGCGAATGTCTATGGTTGAATACTCGTCATTTGTGAACGCTCGTTAAAGATGATCAAACTCTACTCTCAAACTGTCTGGGTCTGAGTGTGTTGTAGAATCGTGTAGCAGTGTGATCAACACACCGTCCTTCTTTGGCAGGTGTTGCTAACTATCGACCTATAGATACATGTTAGTGCGTGACGATTTTCAGTTCACCCTATGGCCTAATCCGCCGTCTGTTTTCCTCTTCATAGGAACGTCGAAGAATGGAAGTACACCACTTTCTCTAGTGGTTAACTTATTGTTGGGGTTTGTCGAGGCCAGCTGGCCCAAGAATTAATCCGTTCCATTCCTCCCAAGTGGCCAAATGACGAACGTGTTATCTACATGTCTGAAGAAACTCGTCGGCTGATGGGCAACAGCTGTCAGTGCCTTATCCTGGACTTAACCCATGATCCGTTTTGGCAGTACTGGGTATAGTGGGCTACTCATCACTGCTCCTTCAGTCTGCTCATACATTTGGTCTGCAGATATGAAATTAGGCGATCTCAGGATGTACTTAAAATGATACAGAAAGTATATTCGAAATCTCTCAATGATTAAATCGAGTGTGTCCTGATGTCCTCTTTACGTTCTTCTTCATTTCTTGATTGGTAGAACACATCTTCAAACAGCGAGAAACCCTACAGTATATTTCAAGCAATTAGAGAATCTGTGATAATCAGAACTACTAAAACTTGATTGTTACGATTATCTTCTAGAGGATATCGCCATGTCATACCATTGCATAAAACACTGTACCAATGAAATACCATAATGGTATGTTAATTTTCTATTTAAGTTGACATGGTGTTGCTAAAAACGGTTCCGTTAACATGGCAAAATTAAATTGTGGGTGTGAAGTAAAACTCACATAAATATACATTTTATATAAGTTGTCTGGAAATGTCATGTTAGTTAACGGTCGTTAAATTGTTATGCGTGTAACTATATAAACATTAGTACGTAAAGTGATACAAGAAATTAATTAGTGATACCGTAATGTCATCAGGGTTAAATGAAAACTAAACTCTATTCACCTACAGTGTGTATTTATTGCAAAATTTTATTAGACTACATACCAGCTTCTCAGTACTCACAGAAGCTACTGAAAAGATTTATGACAGTACTATATGTGACTAATATCTAAGCTTCAAGAATTGTCATTTATTTTTTGCAGTTGTAAGATGATTCCTACTCGCCATGTGTAACACATGTCATCTCGTACCACGGGTGACGTATGTCTTGATTTTATACGTTTCATTTGTGTTACTCGCGCACGTACGTTACACGTTTTGCGTGTTGATAGACGTGCAATATATAAATACTGAATCTGTAAAGCGATAGTCTGGACAAATGCCGTCACTGAAGAAAGCATATTTCATTACGACTAACGACAACCCAAACACCCATCCCCAAAGTAGGACTTTAAAGTCCGGCGGGAACTGGCACCCTGTCCGTAGCATGGTGCGTTACACCACGCGACTGTACCGAGCGACACAGTTTGAAGAACATTATGCATCACATCTGTGCCAAATTGGTTGAAACAATTCCTTTTTTGACATTTATTTCTCGTGTTTTCTAGCAAATAAATTGTTTGATTGCATTCTGAGGATGAACGAATATTTGTTGTTTCTCCCTTTGCCTACATATGTTCTCATACAGTTTTACTATATTTTCCAAAATTATGTTTTAGCTATTAATTAGTGTTCTATTAGTTCGGGCGCTGAAGACCATCCATCCATCCATCCAATAAGTGTTAGCTGTTAATTTCTACATTTACAATTTGTATTCCTGTTACTCTGACATGCATTTGTTACTCGACTAAGGTTCGACTGTATTCTAATAATATATTTTATTTACACTTTGTTTTATGTTGTCACCAGTAATACTTCAACTGTCATGCCTGTCCAAGATGGATATGATATATAGAATGTGATGTTTGCATAAGGTAAAATACTAAGATTTCTATTAACATATGGCGCCATACGGACGATTAGATTCATGAATATATTTTGGTAGCCATACGAGATGAAATACCTTTGTGGTAGAATCCAAATTAGCTGAAGTTTTCAGCATTCTTATACGGGGACGAGAGGTCCACATGGTTAGGATTTCAGCAGAGGCTCGCCTTAGGGGCGCCAGTAGCGCTACCTGCAACCACTATACAAAGAAAGAATAGAAGGTCGTGTATTTGCTCTTTATGCGGTTGTTTTTTGTAAGCAGTTAAGTATGGCTTGTAGAAGACAACGAGTGCCTTTCGAGCATATTTCAGAGCTCGACAGAAGAGAGCAGTTGCCTATAGGATTTGCGTATTCGTCATCAGAGAAATAGATGATCGTTTGGTACATAACTAAGTAACTGTGATGCTGAACTGTAATCACTTGATACAGGAGGGAACAATGGAGAACGGGATCTACTAAACCCACCTCGTTACAGCACTACACATGATGATACGCATTTTATGCATAGCATTATTATTGGGATGGTACTGGGTTCCCATTTCGCAACGCCCTATTACGCATTGCCGGTGGACTAAAGAGTCAGCTTTGCATCCCTGAATTGCTGGAAGCGGCTGCCCTGCCATATATTTGGAGGTTGCGGCGACCAAAGTGCAGCAGGATAATGCGCGACCACTCGTGGGACGCACTGTTGAAGTCTTCTTCACCCACTACATTAAACTGCAATCTCTTTTACACTCACTTCTCCATCGCTGTACACTAGCACTAATATGTTATACGTCCCCATAGTTATTTTCCTCTATTTGTGCAATACGTCTTCTTAGAACGTTGTTTGATTTTGTGCTCCATTTGGGAATGCCATAATTTCAAGAGATTCTTACGAATGATCGCCTTTTGTTTTGCAAATAGAAGTAGATGAGTTGTAGATAAGCAAAAGTTGTATAATGTCTAATATTGATGAAAGTTGGCATATTTTGGGTCTCTCAAATAAATCTGAAATAGGCGAGGGGAACAGCAAACTACGTGACATTAATTGTATATATATACAATAGTTAAATTCATCCCTCTCTTGTCTGCAACACACACCGTTACCAGAACGTTTCCTTTCGTTATAACTGAATCGCCGCTTGAGGGTGGCCGAGTGCGCTAAGGCCCCTTGCTGCGACGTGAGTGGCGGCTCCCCGTAAGGGGTTCCAGTCCTCTCTGGGGTATCACTGTCTGTGTGAGTGTGTGTTCTCCTTACCGTATGTTAGTTTAAGAAGTTTGTAAGTCTAGGGACAGATAACCATAGCAACTTGGTGCAATACGTTTACAGACATTTGAACATTTTTATAACTGTATCGTCTCTGATTATTCAGCAAAATTCCTGAAAAGCGTTGTTACCAATAGAATACAAGACTAAGGACACAGTATCATATATTGACATCTTTTTTGACTTGTTACTTATGCTTCTCTCTCAACAGACAAGCTCATTTTGGAACACATATTATTCTCACACGAAGGGTGACGCATGTATCGCGGGTACACGTTATTTAATTTGTGTCCCTGAGACCCATACGTTACTCGTTGTGCGAGTTTCACATCAAATTCCATCAATCAATGACACGGCATTGTAATAGTGTCGACCAATGCCGTGATCAGAGAAGATGTACTCCATTACGACGAGTCTGATCGATCAGCCTCTAACAACGACGCTGTCCACGGGGCGTTGAAACTGAATCTTCCGTCCTGACTGACAGTGTGGTCTTCTTTAATAGTGAGTACACTGAACAAGTTTTGTTGACTACTTAGATAATAGTGAGCTAGCAAACAATTATTTATAAAAACAATGACATCATTATTGAGCGATAATTATCAAATAAATTTTCTGTTGTTAACAGTTACTTCTCATCCTGTTTTTCTAGCAACTCAGCGCACGGTTCGGACAGTTTGATTGCATGTTTTCTTAGGACACTCGTCTGGGTAAGTTATGTGTTAACAAATGTATTACCTCTTCCGGAAGGGGGGGTTAGATGGTATTGCCGCGGTAGAGTGTCTGAGCGATCTAAGGCGCCCTGCTGCGGAACTCACGATTGCTCGCCGTCAGAGGTTTTAGTTCTCCCTCGGGCATGGGTTTGTGTGTGTTTGTGTACTGGAATCTCTTTTGCACTCACTTCTTCATCGCTGTACACTGTCACCAGTATACTATGGTCCGCCACAGTTATTTTTCTTAATTTGGAACAATATGTCTTTTAAACATTCCTTGTTAAAACTTTGATGATTTTTCGCCGGCCGCGGTGGCCGAGGTGACTGAGGCGCTCCAGTCACGGTCAGCACGGGCGCTACGGTCGGGGGTTCGAATCCCCCCTCGGGCATGGATATTTGTGCCGTCCTAGTTCGTCAGTAGTTCATAAATAGTTTGTACGTTTAGGGACTGATGACCTCGTAGTTAAGTCCCATAAGCTTAACAAACATTTGAACATTTTTTGATGATTTTTCGCTTCATTTGACAATGCTATAATTGAGACAGATACTTACGATTGATCGGCTACTGTTTTGAAAATGGTAGTAGATAAGTTGCCGATAAGCAAAAGCTGTGTATCGTGTAATATTGATTAAAGTTGACAGATTTTGTGGCTATGAATTAAATCTGAAGTAAAGATGGGAGCGGACTGAATGAACTACGTGACATTTACTGTATACCCATTAAAGTTAAATTCATCCCACTCTTCTCTTAGGGATATGCCGTAACCGGAACTTTGATTATAATTTTATTACTCACAAAATGTCGTTAAAAGTCTTATGACCAGCAGAATAATAGACTAAGAACTCTGTATCTAGTATTAGCAACTTTCTTGACTTATTGCTTATGAATATCTCTCAACAAACAACAGCTATAAAAAGATCACAACACGCTGTGTGGAACTAATGGTATTCTCGCACGAAGGGTGACGTATGTGTCGCGGGTACGCGTTGTTTCGTCAGTGTTCACGAGACCCATACGTTACTCTTAGTGCGAGTTCAGCAACAAATTCCAACTATAAATGAAACGGCATTGCAATCACATGGACAAAGTCTGTGGTAAGTGAAGATGTATGACAAGTCTGATGGATCAGCGTTTATGACGAAGATGCCCAGACGCCGTTAAATCCTAATCTTCTGTCCGGGATGTGACGGTGTGGCCTTCTTTAATAGTGAGTACACTGAACCATCTTTCTTAACTACTTAGATTATAGTGAGTTAACAAACACTTACATACGAAAACATTAACATTATTTCTGTGCGGAATTTGTCGAATCCATTATATCTTTGTACTCAGTAATTTCTTATCTAGGTTTTAGAGCATGTCAACGCCCACTTATGAACTATTTGATTGCATACCTTCTGTGTTCCCAAGGGAACATCCGTTACTTGTTGTACGAGTTTAAGACATACAGGAAAATTAAGGAAAAGGAGTTACTGTCGTATGCACTAATGCCGTGATTGCTATCACGACAAGTCTAACCGTGTGGACTTCTTCAAGATTGAGTACAGTATAACGTCTTTATTATCTTGCTTCTCTCCAGAAGATAAGCTTCTTATCCGTCAGAAATTTGTTGAATAAATTATTTTTTGTTGACAATTATTTCTTATCCAGGTTTCTATCGACTCATCGGCCGCTTGTGACAATTTGAATGTATTCTTTCTAACGATAGACGGCTGCAAGTGTTACGTGTTAAGAAACTTATTATGTTTTCCGGAAGGGGAGGGACGAGGTGTAGAAGAAATCGTCTCTGATCAACTGATGGATGCTGAGCCGCTAAATTCGGATCACCGTGGAAATGGTTTGTATAGATGTTGTTTAAGAATATTTTCGTGTGTACTGCAATTACGTTGTAGATCTATTTGTTATTACTACCTCTGTCTACTCACGATTATGCGATCGTTAGCTACATTGCGATTTTTCTATATAATTTTAGCTTTGCATATTACGTAGAACATTTAGAAATATTATTTCATTTATTACGACAAGTATTTGCCACTTCACAAAACTTTATTCATATTATGTACATTATTTACACTTTGACTTACGTATTTACACTATGACACTGCACCATTGATAGTTACTATGATAGACTGTAATATTAATTACATTTAAGTGCCTGGCATAGGGTTCATCGAACCACCGTTATACTATTTATCTCCCATTCCATTCTCGAATAGCGCGCGGGATGAAAGAACACCTGAATCTCTCCGTTCGAGCTCTGATTTCTCGAATTTTATTCTGATGATCATTTCTACCTATGTAAGTGGGAGTCAACAATATATTTTTGCATTCGGAGGAGAATGATGTCGATTGGAATTTCGTAAGTAGCCCACGCCGCAGTGATAAGCGTCGTTCTTGTAATGATTCCCATCCCAGACCCTGTGTCATTTCCGTAACTCTGTCTCCCCTGTTTGGTGAAAATACGAAACGAGCTGCCCTTCTTTGGACTCTTTCGATGTCCTCCGTCAAACCCACTTGATAAGGATCCCACACTGGGCAGCAATACTCCAAAAATGGGCGGACAAGCATAGTGTATGCAGTTTCTTTAGTAGTTCTGTTGCACCTTTTAAAGGTTCTGTCAAAAAAAAAAAAAAAAAAAAAAAAAAAAATAAAAAAAAAAAAATAATAAAAAAAAAAAAAATAACAAAACAAAAAAAAAAAAAAAAAAAAAAAAAGCAGCCTCTGGTTCGCCTTTTCCACGACATTATCTACCTGTTTTTCCAGTTTAAGTCTGAAGTAATAGTAATTCCTAGGTATTTAGTGAAGTTTACGGCCTTCACTTTTGGTTGATTTATCTTGTAAACACAGTTTATTGGATTTCTTTTCATACTCAAGTGGACGACTTCACACTTCTCATTATTTAGAGTCAATTGCCAATATTTACACAATAGTGATATCTTATTCAGATCGTTCTGCAGTTGGTTTTGATCTTCAGATGATTTTACTAGACAGTAAATGACGGCGTCATCTGCAAACATCCTAAGAGAACTACTTAGATTTTCCCCTAAAACCTTTATGTAAATAAGGAACAGCAGAGGACCAATAACACTACCCTGTGGAACACCCAATATCACCTCTGTTTTAGTCGATGCCTTAGCATCGATTACTAGGTGCTGTGTCCTCTCTGTGAGTTAATCCCCTATCCAATCGCAAATTTGGGGCGATATACCATAACCACGCAATTTGATTAAAAGCCGTTTGTGTGGTACGGTGTCAAAAGCTTTCTGGAAATCAAGAAATAGGGAATCGATTTGCGAACCCTTGTCGATAGAACTTCGTGTGAATAAAGAGCTAGTTGTGTTTCTCATGAACGATATTTTCTAAATTACTTCATAAATGGAGAACAGAGACGGCCGTGTTGGCGTTGTTCTTTCGTGCAGTCGTATTGCGAAGGCAGCCCAGTACGACTCGTAGAAGGGAAGACAGGGAACCCGACAGAAAAAGAATAGTTGCCTATAGGGATTACGGTAAACCTTCATATATCGTTTCGGACGTAACCCAGCACTTGTGTTGCGGATCTGAAATCACTTCCTTGCAGGAGGAAACGATTGACTGACGGGAAGTACTGAACCCAACTCGTTGCACCACTAAAGGTAATGACATGCATATTATGCGTATGGCAGTCTCGATCAGCTGTAGCACATCACGAGCCGTATTATAAAACTTCGATCTGTTGCGCAACAAGCAGTGTGCGCGCATACAAGTATGCGTCTTTGCAGCAGAGCGAATGGACCGCTACGGGTCCAATGGTGCGCCTAACATTGAGAAAGTTCCACACGCCTTTTCGTCGGCAATAGTGTTACGAACGACAGACAGAAGATAGCAGTATGGAGCAACTTCTTTCTCAACCAAGACCCGCGGTTCACCCCGTACCTCCACGATATCCTGAGAAAGACTGTAATAATGCTGGCTTATATAGTGGTCTTTGCACACGTTATAATGCTTTGGAGTAGTATTGGATTCCACTCCCGCAACACTCTAGTATGCATTGCCTGTATATAAAAGTGTATCACACTCCAATACAACAATACTACTATTTATTCATCACTGTTCTTCATATTTAACTCATCTTCGTGTTCCACATCTAGAACAGTTAGTTACACAGAAAGACCCAAAGTGTCTTGTATATATTTTATATATTTTCCGGCCACCACATTCGTTCCACTTTATTCTGTAGCGTAGAATCTAACTATAACTTCTTCTTTCGATAATAAATCGGGATTTTCCTGGGCACAATACGTCTTTAAGTACATTATAATCAGTAAAATGCAACACAAAGACCTGACATCAGATGTTGATTACATATTTATACCTTGTTACTAATGCTTTTTTCTTAACAGACAACCGTTCTAACGAGATCCCAACTCGCCTCATGGAACAAATGGTTTCCTCACACCATGGCAGACGCATGTGGTGGCGGTAAACGGTCGTTTTTTTTTTTGTGTATCACATCCAATACGTTAATAATTGTGCGTCTTGAAAGACGTACTGCACCAATTAATGGAAAGGGCATTTCATTCACGGGGACATAGGGCGTGATTGATGAAGATTATGCTGCAATCACACGTTCATTCATGTACTCCTCTTCAATAGTAAGTTACATGTTAATAAGACAAGTGGCAATTACTTTTATGGCCACTGCGCATCATTCTGTAGGATACATATCGAAGCCATTCTCTTTCTGCCGACTATTAAATCCCTTTGATGTTTTTTTAGCAACGGACGCTTTATAACAAACTGATTGCATGCATCTTGGAAATTAACCTCAGCATATGACACATTTTATAAAACTTTATGCCGCTTCACAAAAGGCGAGGGAGGCGGTGTGGAAGAGAAGAACAAATTTCCACTGATTGATGACAACAACTCAGCAGCAGGGGAGAGCCACACTGGTAATGACGACGGAAAAGCGCACCAGGTACCGTGCATATAACATTCAGCCGTAAGCCCAACTCTCAGTCATCTCCTGTTGGGAAAGACACTTCGTTTAACATGGTACACTAAAATTGTTCTTGTAAAGTAGGAAATCACATTGACGTACCTTTAATACAACATGTTTGGAAATATTAGGAAAGTTTAAGTTGTTTAAATAATCATGTACAAATATTTGAATACATTATTACCTGAAGTAATACAAGAAATACTCGTCAACAACACATCCAGGTGATGTGGAACGCCGGCCGCGGTGGCCGAGGGGACTGAGGCCCTTCAGTCACGGTCTGCACGGCCACTACGGTCGGGGGTTCGAATCCCCCCTCGGGCATGGATATTTGTGCCTTCCTTAGTTGTAGGTAGTTTATAAGTAGTTTGTAAGTTTAGGTACTGATGACCCCGTAGTTAAGTCCCTTAAGCTTAACAAACATTTGATCATTTTGATGTGGAACACATTACAAATGAAATTTTTTCACCTCTGACAGAGATTATCTGATGTGGTGTATTATGAGAAAGGAAAAATTCCTAAAGTTCTTCCAAATTGCAGGACATCAGGAATTTTTCCTTTTTCATAATATTATCATGTTCTGTCAAACACCGAGGGAAAATTCAATTAATGATGTGGTTTCACAAACTTCGTGAAATAACCAATAGAGTTAATTTACTCCATCCTCTATGCAGCATACACTCTAACGAAAACCTATTCCTCTCATTATATGGTCATTTTCCTCTTTACAAACGGCACTGAAAAGTCTAAGACAAGTAGAATCAAAACTAAGCACTCAGCAAGATAAATTGTCAGTTTAGTTTTAACCTGTTTCTCATGTTTATCTTTCAACAGAAAGGAGATACAGGAAGATCCAAATTCTCCATGTACGACAAACGGCATCCTCGCGTCACGGGTGACGTATGTGGTGGGGGAACACGGTGATTCATTTGTGTTTCCCGCGCACATACGTCACACATTGTGCGAGTCAGACGACTACCGGACCAGTTAGGAAGGCGGCTTTTTAATCTATGGAGAATTTCACTGACTGGAGAAAATGTGTCCTGATACGAAAAGTTTCGTCGTGTGTTCCTTTCTCATAGTGAGTTCACTGATACAGCTGTGTGAACTTGTTACATTATAGGGAGTTAACCATCAATCAAGTTTCAGAACATTTACATAATTTACGTGTGAAATTTGTATAATTTATTATCTTTCTGTTGACAATAATTATTACCCATGATTTCCACCACGCGAACCGTCACTTAAACACTATCACTTAATGCAATCTACGTGACACGGTAAAAGTAACTTAATATGTCTTTCGGGAAGACGTAATACCTACAGTATGTTATGTATTGTACATTTACTAACTGTATTCCTGATACATACTCTTAGCTTCATTAAACTTTTATTGCATTTAAGTAATGTGTCTTATTTAACCTTTTCCGTTGTCACCACTATTTCTGCCCACCATTACTCTTCACCTCAGTGCGTTATCGAGACAGACTATTATGTTTCCGTAAGGTATTAGTAAGATTGCTACTAATATCTGATACCATATGAATATCACAAATAACCACTACAGACATCGACACCCTTAAAGAATCATCCAAAACAGGTGGAACATGCACCTACCATTTGTGGTGACGAGAGATACAAATGATTAGGTTTTCAGCCCAGTCTCACTTCATTTGCGTCATCAGAACAGACTGAAAGCTGTATAAAGGGAGGACATACGACCGTGTAAATGTACTGGAACCGGCATTTTGGTACAGTAGTTTAATGTAAGTAGGTACAGTATGTCTCCAAGACGACAGCCTTTTCCATTCGAGCATGTATATTAGCTCGACAGAAAAAGAATATAAGAATATTTATCTGTATGGACTTTGGCTAATCCTGCAGATAAATCGGTAATGTCTCACGCGTAACCAAGCAACTGTGATGCGTATGATAATTGCCGTATGACTTAGGAAATGGCGGACTGATGGGACCGTTTACCCAACTTGTTGCTACACTCAAATGTTTGTAAACCTAGTTTTTCATACTGCAAATGGTCGTAAGTCTCTAGACTTACAAACTACTCAAACTGATTTACATTAACGACAAAACGCACGAGGGAGGACTCGAACCTGTGGCCATATGGCCACCCAGTCTTTAGCATGGCGCCTGAGACCACATGGCAATGCCGCGCGACCGTTGCTACACTACGTGTAATGACACACAAATTTTGAGTACAGAAATGATTAGCTCGTTCACATCACCATCGATAAAAGAAAAACAATTCCATTTTTTGCGAAACAAGCAGTATCCGATCGTACTGTTAGGTGTCTCTTGCAGCTTAGTGAACAGTCTGCGAGGCATCCATTGCTATTTTTAACTCTGATTCGACGCCACAGGCGTTTCTGTTTGCGCTGGTCCGATGAAATACGGACATGGGCAACAGAATGGAACATTGTTGTTTCAAAAGAAGAATCTCTATTCCTCCTGTTCCACAAGAAACGTATGAGGAGACTGTTATACTTTTTGCTTTTCATCGCCGTACTAATGTTCAAAATGTTCAAATGTTTGTAAATCTATCGGACCAAACTGCGTGGTCATCAGTCCGTAGATTACAAACTACTTAAACCTAGGTAAACTAAACTAAGGACAAACACACACACCCATGCCCCAGGGAGCCGTACTAATCGTACAGGTGATATTATGGAGTGGTGTCGACTCTGCTGCCCCATCACGCTAGTAAGCGCCACATTTTGAAAATCATATCATTTATGACAGATTCTTAGGAACATTTGTTGTTGCTTAGAGAATGAGACAAAGTAAGTAGCAGAGGAGCAATGACAGTATAAACTTTGACGGTGACGAACTTTCTCAGTTGTTGCGGCTATCCAGCAATTCCTCTTAAAGCAATAGATTTACGACCAACACAAAAGGTTTGTAGGTAAATGTGCTGACGATGAAGGTCAGTAAGTTATTTCGTTTATAATTCTTGTTTCATTTAATTTTCTAGACCATACACAGAATTTTGTATGAAAGACTAATAGAGAAAACATAGTTTTACTAAATCAAGCGAGACACCTTCTCAAATATAACTCATTGTTGTTCAAAAGCTACGATCCTTACATAGACAATATGTTCGAAAAATGGTATTACATATAAAGGAACATTGAACGTGGATTAGAAGACAATACGCAAGTTTACTGATATGCTTGAAGACGAAGTCATCTACACCGTAATTTTCTATTAATGCCTTTTGAATTTGGAAATTCTCTTGGAGGGCTAGAGATGTTTCTTATTGCTAAATCTGACTATTTTCATGTCAATTTCTATGGTGGTGGGATAGTGGTCTCCTTGCCTAAGGTATTCTGCAAATGTTGCATGGCTTTCGCCATATTTCCGTGATCGTTTGTGTTCTTCATATCGTGTTTCAAATGTCCTGCTGGTCTCTCCTAAGTATAGAGCATCACAAATGTTACATCTGAGCTGGTAAATACCAGATTTTTGGTAGATCTCCGTGTTGTGTGAATTTTTTTAGGCATTTCTGTAACGGCTTATGGCTTTGATATGCTATTTTTATTCCTTGTTTCTTGAGGATATTTCCAATTCTGTGTGACAGTTTATTTCCATAAGTAAATGTGTACCAGTTTGTTGAGTTTCTGTGTTATGTCCTTTTATGTTGTTGTGTTGGGGGATAGTTGTGGGTGTTCTGAGTACTTTGATTTGTGTGTTTTCTTTCTTTATTTTATTTTGGATTCTTTTATTCAGTTTTGTAATGAGGGTTTCTTACTATCCACTACACTCTGTTATTATATCCACCACCTTGTAATTCTGTTTGTCTAGTGGTATTGTGTTTAATCTGTGTAATATGTATCTCAGAGCTGATTCCTTTTTGCCCTGCAGGTGGCTAGAAAACTGGTATAATATTATGTCTGAAGCAGAACTTTTCTGTTGATGCAGAATGCGTGGCCGCTGCGGAGCGGCCAAGCGATTGAGGCGCTATGCTGCGATGCGCGAGGCCGTTCCCCGTCGTGGGTTCGAATCCCCCCTAGGGCATTCAAATGTTCAAATGTTTGTATAGCTTATAGGACTTAACTACAGGGTCATCAGTCCCTTACCTTACAAAGTACTTGTAAACTAGTTAACACTAAGGACGGCACAAATATCCATGCCCGAGGGGGGATTCGAATCCCCGACCGTAGTGGCCGTGCAGACCGTGACTGACGCGCCGCAGTCCTCTCGGCCACCGCGGCCGGCCCCTAGGGCATGGATGTTTGTGTTGTCTTTAGTATAAGGTAGTTCATAAGTAATTTTTAAGTTTAGGGACTGATAACCCCGCAGTTAAGTCGCATAAGCTTTACTAACATTTGAACAACTGAATGCTTGTGAGCTATTTTTCTTTGTGATGGGTATATCCAGTAAATTAATTTGGCGTGATTCATGAACTTTATGTTCTTGTGTATTGTATTTATCTCTGTGTGTAGTTGGTCTATTTTATTTTCAGGTTCATCTATCAAGCAGAGGGTATCATCCATATATCTCCACCAGTATATTGTACTGTATTTTCCTGGTACTATTTCTTCAAATGTTCTTTTTTCTGTTTTGTTCATGAAAATGTTTGCTAACCTCCCTGAAATTGGAGATACCATTGGTAGCCCTTCTGCTTGTAGGAAGAACTCTTTATTGAATTCAAAATAATTTTGTTCTGTGACGAGGTACACGAGTGTACTTATCTTTGTTATGTGTTCTTGTGATAACTGATCGAAGGTCTCTAGGTCTTGTTTTATTATTTTGATTGTTTCTTTGACTGGGAGTGTGGAGAACATGTTTTCAACATCAAATGATATCAACATATCTGTGTCAGGGATATATAAGTCTTTTATGTTGTTTGTTAGTTCCACTGTGTTTTTGATTGTTCTGTCATTGTGTGCTTTATATTGTCGTGTGAGTACATTGACAAGGGTGAATCGAGGTGCTCTTCTGTAATTTACAATTGCTATCATTGGTTCATTTATTTTGTGAAGATTTAGTTGGCTTACTCCAGTAGTAGTCCATTTTATTCAGAATCAAAATAATCCTATTGGATGAGAACTGTTACCTATCGAATTTAATAAAAATCAAACAAATGATGCAATACAAAACATTTATTGTACAGTTGACCACTGAAGATGCTTTATAATAAAGCGAAACGCGTCTGGTCTAAATTAGACTAATTTACAGTGGCATAAGACGGTTACCTAACCTAGAAAACTGTGTACCTACAACTGTGGAGAAAGGAGGTCAAAAAACAAAGATGCAGCTAAATGTGCTATTGATCTGAAATATCTTGATTCAGGAGGTAACTATTGCGAACGGGATCTATTGAACCAACCTCTTTGCAGCTCTACACATGTTGATACGCGTTTTATGCATAGCATTATTATTGGGATGGCATTGGGTTCCCCTCCCGCAACAACCTTGTACTCTCTGCCGGTGGACAAACGAGCCAGCGTTGCATCCTTGATAAAATCTTGTTTAATTTTCTGCTCCACTTGCTAATCCCATAATTTAAACAGATTCTTACGATTGATAAGCTATTGTTTTCAAAACGTAACATAAGTTGCAGATGAGCAAAAGCTGTAATTTCCTATATTAATTGAAAGTTGACAGATTTTGTTCCTATCAAATAAAACTGACATAACAGATAGGATGTGGTTCAATGAACTATGTGACCTTTCTTGTATAACCACAATACTTAAATTCTTCACTCCCTTCTATACAGGATAGTCCGTTATGAGAACATATTCCTTTGATTATAATTTTATTGTTCCTCATCACGCACAATACATCCTGAAAAGCATTATGACCAGTAGAATAGATGATTCAGTATCAAGTGTTAAAAACTTTTGACTGATTACTTATGCATATCTCTCAAAAGCTATGAAAAATGACCCAACTAGCATTTTGAAACTAATCGTATTCTCGCACGAAGGATGACGTATGTGTGTACTTGAGGCACATTCGTTACTCGTCGTGCGAGGTTAACATCAATTTCCACGAATCAGTGAAACGGCAAAGCAATGGAACGACCAAATGCCGTGATATTCAAAGATGTATTCCATAACGACGAGTCTGTTCAATCCACCTCTACTGACGAAGCTATTTCCTAATCTTCTGAGTGTGGTCGTGTGATCTTAATGAACGGTGAGTACACTAAAACATTTTTGAAACGATTACATTTGAAAACATAAACGTAATTTCTGTTCATAATTTGTCGAAACAAGTATACATAGTAGTATACTAGACTAAGGACTCAATATCAGATATTGATACCTTTATTGACCTGTTACTTATGCACTTATCTCAGCAGACAGCATCAATTTGGAGCTCATAGTATTCTCGCATGAAGGGTGACGTATTTGTCGCGGGTACACGTTGTTTAATTTGTGTTGCTGAGGCCCATACGTTACTCATTATGCGAGCTTCACATCAAACTCCATCAATAAATTATACGGCATTGCAATAGTATAGACAAATGCCGTGATAAATGAACATGTACTTCGTTACGACGAGTCTGATCGATCAGCCCCTAATAACGACGCTGTCCACGGGGTGTTAAATCTGGATCTTCTGTCCTGAGTGTCACCGTGTGGTCTTCTTTAATAGTGCGTACACTGAACCAGCTTTGCCAACTTCTAAGATTATAGTGAGCTACCAAACAATTACTTTTGAACATCATTACTGCGTGATATTTGTCGAATAAATGTTTTTTTCTTTTGACAGTTACTTGTCATTCTGGTTTTCTAGCAACTTAACGAAAGCTTCTGACAATTTGATTGCATCTTTTCTTAGGACACACGTTTGGGTAGGTAAGTTACGCGTTAACAAACGTATTACGTCTTCCGGAAGGGGAGGTAGGAGGTATGGCCGCGGTTGAGTGGACGAGCGTTTTTAAGCGCCGTGCGGCCGAACTGGCGGTAGCTCGCCGTCGGAGGTTCGAGTCATTCCTCGGACATGGGTGTATGTTTGATATCCTTAGGTTAGTATAATATAGTTTAAGCAGTTTGTAAGCCTTGGGCCTAATAGGCAAAGAAGTTAAAAGTGCGACAGATTTACAAACATTCGAATTTTTCCCATAGATGTGGAAGAAAACATCTCAGATCCACTGACAGACGACAGCGAAACTGAGCAGCTAAGGGGGATCTCAGTGGAGATGGTATAGAAGTTGCTTAACAAATACTCTGGTGTGTACTGCAATTACGTTGTAAAACTAATTTTTTACTCGCTCTGTACAGCCACATTACTGTTATGGCATCATTAGCTACAACGACATTTTTCTATCTCATTTTAGCGTTCCATTTTATATTATACATTTCTATATTGTATTCCAGCTATTCCTAAAACTATTTTTCACTTGGCAAAGTTTTTAAGCATTCAAAAAATTGCATTTTAATTACACTTTCTTTTATGATATTATCAACTGAATATCGTCGCGTCCACCATGACCCTTCATAATAGATATTTGTAAGGATAGATTGAAATGTAATAAGGTGAAATTAATTTTATAGTGCACTTTTGCGCAATAATGACGATTTGAGTACCAGGATTACACAGTGCTCTACCCTCAAACATCCATACCACTATTAAGGAAGCAGCCTTCCAGGTGAAATTTGCAGCAAACCTTATGGCGACGAGAGGTTCACAAGAATAGGATATCAGCGCAGGCTTACTTAAGAAACCCAGAAGTGATACCTGCAATTGCGTAAGCACCTTCAGTATACCACGTGCAAGGTGGATAGCCTGACAGAAAAAGAATAGTGGCCTCTAGGGATTGTAGGTATTCCTTGAAACATCGGTGATCTGCTCGACCGTAACCATATCGTGGATTTGGGGCTACGGCAGGAGGTCCTCGCTTCCAAAGATGATATTTGGACCTCGTAAATCGGCTTCTTAACCAAGAGTTCTTCAGCTGTTGGTGACCGATTTCGATTGCAGTGTGCCCCTGAGTTGTCTGCTTCCGTCCGAATCAGGGTGTTGTGGGTGAGGTGTGAAAAGTCCTCACAGGCTGCAGCTTTTACTCGTGCCGTTGGGCTTTGTCTGCAGTTCTTTCCCAGACTGTATGGAGAAGTAACGTCCTGTTGCTTTTGTACACGTATTTAGCCAGATTAAACGCAGTACTGAGCTGGTATACTGTTTCTCAGTATATCACGTTCTCCGTCACCTTGATCTCAATTGATTGCATTATGACATTAATACCTGAACCCGTTGTTTTGACAATGGGTCCTGATTTTAATATAATCCACGGTGGGGTCATATTCCAATGAGTGTTATGGTATGGTTTTAGTGGCCAGCCGTAGCCAGTCTTCGTTGTTCCATGACATCTTAAGTTTCGGTACTGATGGTTTGACGCATATAAAACAGTATTGCCATGTCATCTCGTAGTTACCCGGTTTTCTTCACCTTAATTCACCCTTGTACGCCCCGAGGAGTGCCGTAATTTGGTATACTTTCACAACGCACTTTTTATTTTGTGTCACCTCCAGTTTCGGCTAATATTGCCATATATAGGTCTTGCATAAGGCAGAAGGCTTCCTTCTTGGTCTCTTCTTCTTCTTAGTCATCACATTCTTCTTCTTCTCCCTCCGCCTCCGTAGCTCAGCGGTAGCGTCGCTGACTACCACACAGGAGGCCCGGGTTCGATTCCCGGCAGGGGACTGGGTGTTGTGTGTTGTCCTCATCATCATCATCTCATCATCATTGGCACCTAAGTAGCCCACGCGGCGTCAAATAAAAAGACTTACAATAAGGCGGCCGAACAATCCCGGAAGGGATCTCCCGGCCAAAAAGCCATACACTCATTTCCAATTCTTCTTCTCCTGATTTATCAGGTCGCCTGGTGGTGTGTAGTGGTTAACGGATGTCTATGGTTGAATACTCGTCATTTGTGAGCGCTCGTTAAAGTTGATCAAATTCTACTCTAAAGCTGTCTTGATCTGAGTGTGTTTTAGGATCTTGTACCAGTGTGCTCAACACACCGTCCTTCTTTGGCTGGTGGTGAGAAACTATTGGCCTATAAATACAAGTTAGTGTGTGCCAATTTTAAGATCATCCTGTGACCTAAATGACTTTTGGTTTCATCTTCATCGTAACGTCGATGGATGGAAGTAGACCGAGTTCTCTAGTTCCCTGTTCCACACATAGCACTTCTCCATTATCTGCCGTAAGCTAATGATCTGGTCCTGACAGCCTCTAACAGGCCTAAACCCACAACGATTTTCAGCAACTTGTCCTCAACTAATACTCGCACTCTCATTTCAATAATACCTGAGAACATTTTCCCCACAATGCTAATTAAAGAGATTCCTCTATAGCTGTTACGAACTTTTCTCTTTCCATGATTGAAAATTGGCGTGATTGCCGCTTTCGTCCAGTCAGACGGAACCCGGCCCGACTCCCACGCCTTCTCAGTTATAAAAAAATGTTCAATTGTTTGTCAAGCTTATGGGACATAACTGCGCGGTCATCAGTCTCTAAACTTACAAACTACTTATGAACGAACTTATACTGAAGTCAACACAAACATCCACATATATAATGTGATATGTTCAGAAGGAAATAGTAAGATATGACGATTGTACAATCATGGACATGCACTGGTGGACACCTTAGATGAAATACCTTTCTGAATGAATCCAAAGTAGGTGAAAGTATCTGCATATATATGCCAAGGCGAGAGGTTCATAGGTTACGTTTTCAGCAGAGGCTCACATTAGGAGCGCAACTAGCGCTACCTGTCACCACTATATAAAGGGAGAATATATGGCCGTGTAGGCTTAGTGCATTTGCTCTTTATGCGGTCGTTTTATGTAAGCAGTTCAGTATGTCTCGTAGAAGACAACGAGTGTCTTTGGAGCATATTTCAGAACTCGACAGAAGAGAGCAGTTGCCTATAGGAATTGCGTATTCGTCTTCAGAGAAATCGATGATCGTCTGGAACATAACTAAGTAACTGTGATGCTGAACTGTAATCGCTTGATACAGGAGGGTCCTCCCTGGGGCATGGGTATGTGTGTTGTCCTTAGGTTAGTTTACCTAGGTTTAAGTAGTTTGTAAGCTACAGACTGATGACCACGCAGTTTGGTCCGATAGAATTACAAACAATTGAACATTTGATCCAGGAGGGAACGATGGAGAACGGGATTTACTGATCCCACCTTGCTACACCTCTACACATAGTACTATTATTGGGATGGCACTGCGTTCCCCTACCGTGACACCCCAGTACGCACAGCCGGTGGACTAACGAGCCAGCCTGACATCTCCGACATGCTGGAAGCGGCTGCCCTCCCATATATTTGGAGATTGCCACGAACAGAGTGCAACAGGAAAATGCGCCACCACTCGTAGGACGCACTGATGAAGTCTTCGTCACCCACTGGATTGTATTGAAAATGTCTTTTACACAAAGTTCTTCATCCCTGTACGCTAACACTAATATACTATAGGACTCCATAGATGTTTTCCTCTATAGGAGGGAACAAGTCTTGTTAACACTTCTTGTTAGAGCGTTTTTTATTTTGTGCTACATTTAGCAATGCCATAATTGCAAGAGATTCTTACGTATGATGGTCTACTGCTTTGTTATTTAGTAGATACGTTGCAGGTAAGCAACAGCTGTATAATCTCTAATGTTGCTGAAAGATGGCAGATTTTGTGGCTATCAAATAAATCTGAAATAGGCGAGGGGGAACCGCGAACTACGTGACATGTATTTATACAGGAGTTAAATTCATCCCTCTCTTCTCTGCAACACACGCCGTCACCAGTACGTAATCCTTTCGTTATAACTGAATCGCTGGGGTTCGTTCAAAGAGCTGATTGACGTCATGTGGTAGTGCCTAATTTGCTGCTGCAGCTCTTTGAACGAACTTACAGTCGCGGCGCCGGGTGAACTACAGTGTACTCCGCCCGCAGGCGCGCCCTCCCGACGGAAATGTTGGCCACGCCTGTTGTAGACCTATTTTTTATTACTCGCTCTGTATAGCCACATTACTGTTATAGTGTCATTAGTTACAACGAGATTTTGCTATCTTACTTTCCCGTTCATCTCATATTATACGATTCTAAATTGTATTCTAGTTATTTCTGAAGGTCTTTTTCAAACATCTACAGGCCTCAGTCGCAAGTTACAATAGACTGTAACCTAGGTTACGATGTCACAAAGGATATCTTCTTCAGACAATACGAGATAAGAGGGTTAAATTACATGTCAACTAAAAGAAATTAAATCACAATAAACATTTCGGCTGTAGGCAGATAGTCATACCATAAAATAGGAACAGCAGCAGCAGTAGCAGTATGTCGGGGCTTCCTGCATTCAGTGTGATAGTTGAAAAGCAGCTGAATGTGCTTGTGAACTAAGGGGCTATATACGCTTGTCGCCATCTAGTGGCCAAATTAATAATCAATACAGCAGCTTACTTACACACCAGAAAGGTAAGCGTCTGAAGCCTCCACTTAATATTTTGCATAAAACTGGACAAGTGGTGATGGCACTACATATACAGTAAAATTGATAAATTACAAAAACAATTTTTTAAGCAGGGCCATGAAACAACATTTGTCAGACAAAACAGACGTGATATCGAGGAAGAAAATGTATCTCAAAATCTGCATTGGCCGTGAGTGATGAAGATGATCCTGCAACCGCGTGTTTATTCGTGTATTACTCTTACGTAGTGAGTTATATTTTGATGAAACAAGTGGCAATTATCTTTACGACCATTACGTATCATTCTGTAGAATACATTTCGAATCCCTTCTCTTTGTGTCAACTAATAAATTTCTTCGATGTTTTCTAGCATATAATCTGACGCTTTGTAATAAACTGATTGCATGCATTTTGGAAATTAAAATCTGTATATGACACATTTTATGACGCTTAGTGTGGCTTCCGAGAAGACGATGCCGGCTGTGTGGGAGAGAACAACTACTCAACTCCGCTGATGGATGACAACAACTGAGCAGCAAGGGGAGAGCCACATTGCTAATCATCACCGAAAAGCGCACCAGGTACCGTACATTTAACGTTCGGCCGCGAGATCATCTGTTTCCCACCACCACAACTTGAATCATGGACAATACTAACCACTCGCACTGTCGAAAAATCGTTTTATACGTTAGGCTGAAGATTTCCAGACAGAAGATAACAGCAGTGTGTCAGATGCTTGTTCTATCTTGCTTGGTATCTAACTACAATCAGGCTAAGATTTATTTATTATTGTAACAAGTATTCGTAATTATTTCAGCCGCTTGATCCAAAATTACAACACCGGCATTCGCAGGGAGACCCAAAACGTTTACTTAAATTTACATAGATTGAAATGCCGTCTTATTAAGGTTAGAGGTACGCAGTCACAAATAATCCAAATAACATTTGTTCAAGGTTCGCAGATATTTTATGATTCCTGCACAATTATCCACGTAAGGAGCAAATCTTGGATTTATGTGTGTGGTCACATATTGGCATACAGTGTCCTTTGTTTGCTAGTGGTCTTACGTTTTCGATAAGGTGTTGCTGGTATTGATTATATCAATTTATAATCAACAAGACATACTGTGATTGGGGAATGACATCAATCCTGAAATGAACGTGACTGTTCGAGTTGCGGAATCTCGAATAAGGATACTGGCCGAGTACTTTTGAAGTCACTACAATCCATTTTTACAACTCCAAATTTACCTTTCTTCACTCTGACATTTTCAATAATACAATAAAGCTGTTACGGGGCAAATGTTTTTGGACAACGCCGTAGTTTCCTCTCTATAGCCCCCAAATCACTGTCATTTGGAAGATACGAGTGATAAAGTTCAGAAAATTTGAGAGTAATTACTTCTATTTTAGTTTTGTCACTTTGAACCAAATTCATCGAATTTGTCATAATTTTAAAATTCCTATTTGCCCCCCCCCCCCCCCCGCCCCACACACACACGAATCCGACCATACTATCATGATTGGACCAATATCATAAGTTTCGACATACTTCATACATAATAACCTACCTCTTGAGCTCCCCTTGAAGCAATTCCTTTATTCCAGCAATGCATTACTGGCTTTCCACTTTTAAAGTCATGAATTCCAAGATTAAAGCAGGAGAATTGACCTGTTGTCTAATTTGGCCGCAATAATGCTTTCTGCAAATCAAATGATAAAACTGTAAGATTATCTTCTTTCTTGGAGTTCTCCATATCCAATCTTCTGCAGCTTCAGCCTTCCTGTGGTGCAATTCCTGCCCCTTCCTTAATCTACGTAGCTTCTGAGTGTCTTTCTCACCAATTCTAAGTGACTCCTCTGCTGTAATTATCGTGTTCAGCGTGTCGTATATTTGCATGTATTCTTTTCAGGAGGCTCGAAACTAAGACTGAAGTCTCGTCTATATACTTTTTCGTACAGTGATTTACGGGGTATTTTAACACTGAGATCTTATTCTTTCAGCTTATCAATGAATAATCTGTACAGCAAACTA
The DNA here is from genome assembly GCA_026315105.1 of Locusta migratoria. NCBI lineage: Eukaryota > Metazoa > Arthropoda > Insecta > Orthoptera > Acrididae > Locusta > Locusta migratoria. Next base: position 559,671,037 of record CM048755.1, on the reverse strand, counting down.
AGATTAAGTCTACTGTCCAAGTACTTTTTTGACGAAACTCTTCTGCAGTAGTGACTCGATGTACTCAGAAAACTTTTTATATGATTATGTGTGAGAATAATCACTGTGTAATCACTTTTATTATAAGGTACCTGTTTTCCATGCTGGTCACATAAACGGCTTGTCTTTGCTCTGAGTATGGCTCGATGTACCCTGCTACCAGAAATCTTCAGTGTCTTTAGATTAATTTCTTTGCATACCTTCATTTCCATCTGCACTAGGAATATAATAGTTCCTAGAAAACTTTTTCATGTCGGTTTTAGAACATTTACTTTTTATGGGAACATTTGTAACTGAACCATATATTATTGCCGTCTGCACATTCCATGACCCCCTTCCACAAAATGTGTTAAAAACTTTCTTTACTCCTCAAAATTTATTTATTTCTAACATTTTCTCTACATGAACAATTGAAATCAACAAACGTATTTCGTGGGACAGTCTTCCTTTCACTGATAAAGTACGTTTCTTCACTATTTCGCTTTTTCTTCCTTATTGTTTTCTTCCCTGTTTCCTTCTCTCTCTCTCTCTCGCTCTCCTTTTTTTTTCACAACTTTTATTTTTATCTATAAAACAAATTGCTTAGGTGTACAAATTTGTTTTAAAAAGTGATTTATTAAGACTTCCAATTATGAGACCATGTTGCCATATTCAATTTCATTACTTTCGTGGTTGGCGAATAAGCGAAATACAATTCTTTCAGGAACTATTCTGCCATAGTCAACAATCTACACATTAAATCGCATTCCCCCTCCCCCCCCTAGATAAAGAGGTATTTCTTTCCATAGAGTAAATATTTCTCCCTCTCATTATTTATGGCAACAATTGCCGAAATATCGATATACACTCACTATCGATTGTACAGGACCATAGATTTACTACTTGTGGTCATGGTTTATCCTGGCATTTAAGATAACCTACGTAACCTCCAATATACGAGTTTATGTCATAAATGAAAGTATATTACTAGTTATTAAAATCCACTTACCATCTGTTGATTGCGAGGCACCTTCACTACGCATACATCCGAAGAACCAAAACTAAACGACTCGTCTTCAGATTTGCCACCGTTTTCTGCCATTGCGCGGGAGCGTATGCCATAGCTGTGTGCCGCGGTACCAATTTGTGTTGTCGCATAGTTTACTTTGGAATAAGAGAATGCATTATAACAACCTTCTGGCAAAGAAATCCATTGCTACATCAACGAAACGAAGGGAGTTGTCATTTTAAAACGGTAAAGAACTGAGGTTTTTTATTTTTAATGTCACTTAGTTCATTCTGGCATAAGACAACTCAGTTGTTGGTTACGTCTTCAAAAAAAGTGTTCAAAATGTTTCTAAATCTATCGGACCAAACTGCGTGGTCATCAGTCCGTAGCTTACAAACTACTTAAACCTAGGTAAACTAACCTAAGGACAACACACACACCCATGCCCCAGGGAGGACTCGAACCACCACGGCGAGACGCTTTAGACCGCTCGGCTACTCCACCGCTGCAGTTACGCCTTCTTTGATGTCGATATACACTACCGGAAACTGAAAAAAGAACACCATGATTTCGTCAACCCTTCAGAGCGAAATTTTATTGACATATTCTTGGGGATGTATACAGCACACGATCACGCACTCCGAACCATACGCACATCAGTACAGTCACCGGAGCGTGCACAATATCGACGCTAGTATCTTTTATACCCTCCTTTTGGTGTAATGCTGGGTGCAACTTTCTCACGAAAATGATTGCAGAGGTGCCGAACGAAGTCTTACGATATGGCCTGCTATGCAATTTCCATCTGATGCCTCAGATGAACCACATCTCGTGCCGGTCGTGTAGACGGCGCGCCAAGGTGACGTTTCATCCGGCCCCAGACATGCTCAAAGGGGGACAGATCTGGGGATAATGATGGGCAGGGTAGTTTACGTACACCTTGAAGAAGACATTAGGTTGTACAGGATACGTGTGGACGTGCATTGTCCTGTTGGAAAAGCACGTCGCCTTGTTGGTGCTTGAATTGTGACAAGAGAGGTTGAATGATCGTTTCAATGTACCGTGTACTGTACAATTTTCCCAATACGAATACCAGAGGAAATCGTCCAGTATATGGTATGGCTCCCCACACCATGATGCCAGGTGTCTGCCTCGTTTGCCTCTGTCATGTGCACTCCAGATTTTCGCATTCCCCTGCACGACACCACACGCGCGTACGACCATCATTGGCAAGGAGGTAGCGACGACTCGCATCACTGCAGGCGTCACGTCATCATTCGTCCCTGCATAAGAGCCTACCATGTCACCATTGGAGGAGGGCTGGCCGATGTTGGGGCGTATGCGGAGGACACTCTAACGGCAAACATGATCGTGCATCCTTGTGCACGATATTCTACACTCACCATTCTCCTCTAGTGATCGTCTAGGTAACGTTTAACAGTGCACGGTGCACTGAAACCATCATTTAACCCGACTTGCTACTAATCACGCACCAGCAAGGTGATATGCTTTTCCAGCAGGACAATGCAGATCCAGATGTATCCCGTACCACCCAACGTGCTCTTCAAGGTGTACGTCAACTACCCTGGCCACCACGAATCCCAGATCTCTCCCCCATTAAGCATGTTTGGAACCGCATGAAACGTCATGCTGGGCGGTCTGCAGGAGCGGCACGAAATCTGGCCCAACTGAGGCACCAGGTGGAAACTGCATGGCAGGCCATTCCACGTAGCCACTTTCTGAACCTCTACGATTGTTTCCATGAGAGAATTACAGCTTGCATTGCTGCAAAAGGTGGGTATACACGGTACTAACGCCAACATTGCGGACGCCCTGGTGACTGTACTCACGTGCGTACGGCTCTGCCTGTGTGATCGTGTGTTGTATGCAACCTCAAGAATGTGTCAATAAAATATCCCTCTGGTGGGTCGACGAATTCATGGTGTTCTTTTTTCATTTTCCAGGAGTGTACAATAATTCTCCAATATATGTACCACTGCTACTGGATTCCATCATTTATATGTCACATACAGGAAAGGTCGCTCAGGCTAAAGCGTCATGACAAGGATTGCGGGGCTGCTCCCGACGGAGGTGTGAATCCTCCCTCGACATGGGTGTATATGGTGACGTTAGCTTAACTTAATTTAATTATTTAGTAAGTCTAGTGACCGATGACATAAGCAGTTTGGTCCCTTATAATTAGAAACATTTATTCTTAATTATTTCACGAGCTTGTTCCAAAACTGCAAGACAAACCTACATAGAAAATCAAAAAGTATCTGATACACATTTACATAACCTGAAGTGTAGTGTAGTAAATGAAAATGTACGCAGAGACATACAGCCTCAAATAATCTTTGGTCATGATTCAGACGAATCTAAATAGATTCTTAGAACTAACTTATATGACAAATGACTTCTATGCACGACTATCATCTTCGATTTATGACTGTATTCACTTAATAGCACACGATCACATTTGTTTGCTAGAGGGCTCAAGTTTTCCAAAGGGTGTTACCAGTATTAATTATACCACTGGATGATGCGCCAAAAGTGTATCAATGAATGACGAAACATCACGTTATCGTCAGAGGATTCGTTGCTGTTCCAGCATATTCTCATTACATTTTGCTTATTATAGAATAATGGCATTGTAGAGTACTATTCTTTATCCAGAAGGAATAATAGTTAATCGCTTGATATAAACAAAGCATAGCATGTAAGTGCTTGGTATTAACGCAGTTACAGATTTGAAGTGAAGGTAGTTCTTGGAATTTACGCTGAGCTCTATTATTATATATAATAGTAACATATATACAAGTATTCAACACTTTTTATATAAAGAAGGCAGTATACACAAGTATGATTAATGATTGTTTGTTACGAACCTATCATACTTACAAAAACATGATGTTCAATCATGGCTATGAAATGTGTAGAAAAATTGAAGTTGAATGGCATGTGAGTACACAAGTTTACTAACTGGCGACGTCCTCTTCTGCAAGAATCAGACAAAATATCATGTAGCATAATACAGCTCCAGACCACTAATTCTAGTAACAGTTGAGCTGCAATAAATACGTTTTGCACTATTTCAACTGCTTACTTAACAACTGTTTTACCTGTTAACCATGAATATCTCTCAACAGACAAGAGTTGTAAGATCATAACTGGCCACGTGGAACAAATGGTATGTTCGCACCACGATTGATGTATGTGTTGTGGGAACAATTGTTTCATTTGTGTTCCTGTGGTACATACGTTACTCGTTGTGCGAGTATAAAGACATTCAAGATCCAAGAACTGTTGCGGCATTAGAACCACATGGACATCTGTCATCATTGGTGATGGTATATCCCATTACAACAACTTTCGTCGTGTGCTCCTGTTTAACAGTAAGTAAAATGAACCACTTGTGTTAAGTTGTTAGACTACACTGAGCTAATCAACAATTACATTTCTTTGCTAAATCTGTTGAATCCAATTTATATGTACAATTATGTCTTATCGAGGTTTTCCAGCACCTCAACGGCCGCTTCAGGACAATTTGGTTGCATCATATTGTGAACGTACTTCAGGAAATGAGACGTTTCGAGATGTTTATTATATCTTACGGGGAGGTGAAGTGTGGAAGAGATCACCTCAACACCACTGATTGTCAGCATCAACACTGTGCAGATCTTAATGGAATCGGTTTTTATAGGTGTTGCTTAACAGATACATTGGTTGACTGATGTTCAGGTATTTGTTGTTACCCCGTCTGTCTTCACATGCTCATAGTTGCACACAATCGCTTCCAACAACATATATTAGTTAAATAATTTTAGTGGTACCTCCTATGATGTGCATTTATAAATTGTATTTCGGTTAATCTAAAATGTATTTGATATTCGACAAAGCATCTCCATTATTCAAATTGTTGTTGTCATGGTCTTCAGTACGGAGACTGCTTTGACGCAGCTCTCCACCCTACTTTATCCTGAGCAAGCCTCTTCATCTCCTCATAAGAACTTCAACCCACATCAATTTAAGTCTCTTTCCTGTATTACTCTCTTGGTCTCCCTCTGCTATTTTTATCCCACACACTTTCCTCCAATGCTAAATTCATGATTCATTGATGTCTAAGAATGTGTCCAATTCTTTTCAGTACCTCCTCATTAATTACGCGATCTATCCACCTCATCTTCAGCGTAATTCTGCAGCACCATATTTCAAAAGCCTCTCTCCTCCACCTGTCTGCAATATTTATCGTCCATGTTTCACTCCCGTACAAAACAACATTCCACACAAATGCCTTCAGAAAAGACAGCCTTACCTTTAAATTAATATTCAATGTTAACAGACTTCTCTTTTTCAAAAACGCCTTTCTTCTTATTGCCGTTCTGAATTTTATATCCTCTTTACCGCGACCATCATACGTTATTTTATCGCCAAGTAACAAAACTCATCTACCACCATTTTCATTTCGTTACCTAACCTAATTCAGTCAGCATTACTTGATTTTTCTTAGACTTCATTCCATTAGCATTGATTTGCTCTTGTTAATGTTCATCTTCTACGCTGCTTTCAGTACATTGTCCGTTCTGTTAAAATTGCTCATCCAGGTCCTTTGCTGTGTCTGACGTAATTACAATTTCATCGGTAAAACGCAATGTATTTACAACTAATACAGTTCCTTGAGACAACAATGTCTCGTCATATCAACGGTATTAAATATAAGGAAAGGCTCTGAATTAAAATTTGTGCTGTGGCCGGGATTTCTTCGCTTTGAACTTTAATTCTTTCTCCGAATTTCTCCTGATTTTCTATCACTACTAGCTCGGTGTACAAATTGAATAACATTGGAGAAATGCTACAACTCTGTCTTACTTCCTTCCCAAACAGTGCTTCCTTTCATACCATTTGATTCTTACAACTGCTTTCCCGTTCTTGAACATGTTGTAAATAACCTTCCGATCCGTATATTTTACCCTTGCTGACTTCAGAATTTGAAAGAGTGTGTTTCAATGAAAATTTTCAGAAGCTTTCTGCGAATCCACAAAAACTAGAAATGTAGGTCAGCATTTCTCCCCAAGTTGTCATTTTCATTTGGAAATTTAGGTCAGGATCATAATTAAGGTATTTTCTGTCATAATCTCTGTTTATAAAGGAAATTATACAAGGGATGTAGAACACCATCACCAAACAGATATAATTTCGATCAGAATGATTTTTGACATATCGGAGATTTAATTACCAAAAACTTGAATGCCGTTTCAAATGTGTATCCTCATTTAATTGAAGTCAACCTCATGTTAACCGTTGAATTAAGATACTGGCTAATGTCTTATAATGCGAATTATGTGAGTGTGCCGTCAAATTTCCGCTTAAATTTCAATACATCAAGAATTCTCACGAAAACGTAATTATATCAAATAAAATTTCTACGGTAGTTACGGTTTACAAAAAGAAAAGGCTAATACCTTTTGAAGCTTAGAAGAATGTAAAATTAACAAATAATTATCGCTTTACATTAAATACAAAACAATCAAACAGTTAAGTATTTGAAATATTTAAATATTTAGACCGTTTCAGAACCCTGAAATAAATACGTTTTTGCTGGACTGATATTCGAGCACGGATTTCCCGCTACGTGCTAGCCATCGCCTTAACCAATTTGCTTATCCAGGCAAGCTTCCCTCGTAACCCAAATTCTTAGCTTAAATCACACCGCGATGGTCGTGCCACCTGCCCATTAGATCCTCTTGCTCGGAGCCTACATTGGATTTCCGGTGGTAGTTATGACATGTCCGAAAAGAACAGACACAATATCTATAACTGTACATATGCCCCCAACAGGCAATTGACCGTTTCAACGCATACGCCTGGGCATTGACTCAAACAGAGCATGGATGGCGTGTACAGGTACAGATGCCCATGCAGCTTCAACACGATACCAAAGTTCATCAAGAGTAGTGACTGGCGTATTGTGACGAGCCAGTTGATCGGCCACCATTGAACAGACGTTTGCAATTGGTGAGAGATCTGGAGAATGTGCCAGCCATGGCAGCAGTCGAACATTTTCCGTATCCAGAAAGGTCCTTACAGGACCTGCAACATGCGGTCGTGCAGTATCCTGCTGAAATGTAGGGTTTCGCAGGGATTAAATGAAGGGCGCAGCCACGGGTCATAACACATCTGAAAGGTATCGGCCACTGTTCAAAGTGCTGTCGATGCGAACAAGAGGTGACCGAGACGTATAACCAATGGCATTCCATACCACCACGCCGGGTGATACGCCATAATGGTGACGACGAATACACGGTTCCAAAGTGCGTTCACCGCGATGTCGCGAAACACGGATGCAACCATCATGAAACTGTAAACAGAACCTGGATTCATCCGAAAAAAGGACGTTTTACCATTCGTGCATCCAGGTTCGTCGTTGCTTACACCATCGCAGGCGCTCCTGTCTGTGATTCAGCAACAAGGGTAACCGCAGCCATGGTCTCCGAGCTGATAGTACATGCTGCTGCAAACGTCGTCGAGCTGTTCGTGCAGATGGTTGTTGTCTTGCAAACATCCCCATCTGTTGACTCAGGGATCGAGACGTGATTGCACGATGCGTTACAGCCATGCGGATAAGATGGCTGTCATCTCGACTGTTAGTGATACGAGGCCGTTGAGATCCAGCACGGCGATCCGTAATGCCCTCCTGAACCCAACGATTCCATATTCTGCAAACAGTAATTGGATCGCGACTAACGCGAGCAGCAATGTCGCGATACGATAAACCGCAATCGCGATAGGCTACAATCCGACGTTTATCAAAGTCGGATAAGTGATGATACGCATTTCTCCTTCTTACACGTGGCATCCTAACAACGTTTCACGAAACAACGGAGGTCAACTGCTGTTTATGTATGAGAAATCGGTTGGAAACTTTCCTCGTGTCAGCACGTTGTATGTGTCACTAATCATTTGCATATCACAGCATCTTCTTCCTGTCGGTTAAATTTCGCGTCTTCGTGGTGTAGCAATTTTGATGGCCAGGAGTGTAATTCCATGCCTTCTGGGAATGGATGACTGGTTATGACACATTGTAAGGATTTTATTGTGTCTTCCAAGAAGGCGAGGCAAGAAGTATGGAGAGAACAAATCCACCGTGCAGAGCTCGACGCGCGATCTGAAACGCCAAGTCACGGATTGCATTCCCATTCCCGCCGAAAGATTGAATCCTCCCTCGGGCATGTGTGTGTGTTGTCCTTAGAGTAAGTTAGTTTAAATATCGTGTATGACTAGGGATCAATAACCTTAGTAGCTTGGGCCCTTATTATACCTTGCACGAAACTCCAATATTTCGCCAGAAATGCAACGTGAATTTTTGACAATGCCAGCTACTCCTGCTAGTGAAACGTAAAAAGAAATCATTAACGTAGGTCCAAGAAAACAAGACAAAAACCAACTGACAGTGTGTCAGTCGTAGGTTAGGTCTTCCTGGTTATCAAATGTTCAAATGTTTGTTAAGCTTATGGGACTTTTCACGGGGTCATCAGTCCCTAAACTTACAAACTACTTATTAACTACCTTATACTAAGGACGGCACAAATATCCATGCCCGAGGAGGGATTCGAAACCCCGACCGTAGTGGCCGTGCAGACCGTGACTGGAGCGCCTCAGTCTCCTCGGCCACCGCGGCCGGCCTTCCTGGGTATCAAACTACGACAATGCTACGATTTGGTTATCATTGCAACATATTTTATCAACAATAATTTCATTCGCCCGTGATAAAATTACGATAACTATAGACACAGTAATATAAAAAAAATTTGATACACGTTTACTTACCTTGAAGTGGCATTAGTGGAGGAAAATATACACTTCAGCAGTAACCTCAAGTAATATAAAATCACGATTCAGAGAAATTGAAATCAGCTCTCACCTATAAGTTCTATAATTTATTTTAAATTGTATTTTGGTAGACATTCCAGGCGATTAGTTTCAATGTCGTGTCCCTGAGACTGGTGGACAAGCCGACCGTGTCCCATATTTACGCCTCGTTGGCGGTTGCTTTGGTGGATTGTGGCGGTTCAACTTCGGGTGTTGCGTCGTCGGTTCACGCCCATTGCGCCGCACCCGACATGCGTGTTCTTGGAGCTATTAACCAATCCTTCTACTGTTGGTAACCGCTCCAGATTTCTAACCTGGCCGAGCTATGCTTCTCGGCATCAGCGTTTCGGTGTGTGCCTGAGAGGCTCGCTTACCCCCGAATCAAGCTGCTGTGGAGGTGGTAGTGTGTAATACACTACAGCCTTCAAAAGTGTTTAAATGTCTGTAGAGCTTATGGGACTTAACTACGGGGTCATCAGTCTCTAAACTTGCAAACTACTTATGAACTAGCTTATGCTAAAGACGGCACAACCATCCATGGCCGAGGGGGGATTCGAACCCCCGGCGGGGAACGGCCTCGCGCATCGTAGCTTAGCGCCTCAATCCACTCGGCCGATCTGCCGCGGCACAATACAGCCTTTACTCGTGGCCTTTGACGTTGCGTGCAGTTATGCCCAAAGTTTTGTGGAAAAGGCAACCTTTCATTGTACTGTCTGATTACACTGAGTACTGAGCTGGCATACTAATTCCGGGTTGATCACGTTCTCCGCTGTCTTGGAGTCATATGGCTCCCTTATGACCTTAATTACAGAATCCGGGGTTTGAGTCAAGATCCTGGTTTTTTATGGTAACACATGGTAAGCTCGAAATCCCGATGGGTCCTGAATATAATAGAAACGATACCTTCTTGGTATCTTTTTCTTCTTCCTCTTCATTGGCCCCGGTGTATCAGATCGTCTTGCCGTGTGCAAAGCTCTGAAAATGTCTTTGGTTGAGCACCCGTTGCCGGCAGTGGTGGCCGAGGGGACTGAGGCGCGCCAGTCACGGTCTGCACAGCCACTACGCTCGGGGGTTCGAATCCCCCTCGGGCATTGATATTTGTGCCGTCCTTAGTATTATCTAGTTCATAAGTAGTTTGTGAGTTTAGGGACTGATGACCCCGTAGTTAAGTCCCATAAGCTATACAAACATTTGAATTTTTTTGAGCACCCGTAGTCTTGTGAACACTGGTTGAAGATGATCATATTCTACTCTCAAGTTGTCTGAGTTGAGATTGTTTTCGCTTGGTATATCATTGTGCTTAGCACCCAGGTCTACTGTATCGGTTGGAATGGAAGTAGAGAGTCATTCGTTAGTGGTTAATTTAATGTTGGGGTGACTCCAGTTCCGATGGTACAGGAAGTGTTCCAGTCTGTTCCTGCCAAGATTCCAAATGAGGAAAGTGTCATTCATATACCTTTCTGAAGAAACAGCTTAACTGGTAGGCAATAGTCGTCGGTGGTTCACCCCTGAATTTCCCCACAATCAGATTCGCTATTACTGGAGATACAGAACGTCTATGTTATAATAAGCTCTAAAATATCTAATTCAGCTCCGTGAAATATCTCACAGATTTAATCGAGTGGGTTCCGAAGGGTATTCTCCTCCTACTTTCTTCATGTGTATGAGACAACCTAAAATACGAGAAACACTGCAGTAGCTTTCAAGTAATTATAGACTCTGCGACAAAGAGAATTTCTTAAAATCGATCATTACGATCGGTTCCTAAGGATAATACGATAGTCTTCCCATTGCACAAACCAGAATGTCACTCATATATATGTTCTGGGTACGTTGGCGTGATGTGGGTATAAACGATTCGCTTTACTGTGGAAAATTAAACTTTTGGCATGAAATAAAACTCACTTTAATATAACTTTGATTTAGGATGCATGCAAATATCATGTCAGTTTCCTGTCACTCAATAATGAACCATAAATTTTTGAGCATGTAATTACCTGAAGTGACACAAAGAATTATCATGAGTGATACGGTTACATGTGTATTAAATTGAAAATTAAATTATCTTCACCTCACAGTATGTGTTTATTTTTAAATCTGAAATAGACAATTGGTTGTGACTCCACGAACTAGGTGAAATTTCTTGTATATCAACAAGAGTTAAATTCATCCCTTCATTTTCTATAATATACACCATAACGACAAAAATTTTCTGCCATATCGTCTTTTTTCTACTCATTAAAGTAGCTGAAAAGCACTATGACCAGTAGAACACAAGACTAACGGCTCATTTTCAGTAAGGATTAAATTGTTATTCATTCGTTTCTCTCAACAGAAAAGAGGTACAAGAATATCTCAACTCTCAATATGAGACAAATGGTATCCTCGCAACACGGCTGACGTATGTGCTGGAGGGACACGTAGTTTCATTTGTGTTTTCCGGCCACATACGTCACACGTTGTGCGAGTCAGACGACTACCGGACCAGTTAGTGAGGCGGCGTTACAACTCTGTGGACAAATGCACTCTTTGATGAAGATGTATTCTGTTACGACAAGTGCGGTCTTCTATTCCTCTGCAATGGTGAGTACAGCCAGTCAGATGATTTAAATTGTTTGTATTTGATTATTTTGAACTAATCAACAATTAGCTTTAAGAAAAATATCACTACTGCGCGTAATTTGTCAGATGATTTTTCGTTTTGTTGCGAATTATTTCTCATACATGTATTCTCTCATCTCAACGGTCGCTCGGACAAAATGATAGCATTTATTCTAAGGATGGATGTAACTGGCTTATGTGGTATTTCTTACGGGCTGCTGAGACACGAGTAATGCGAGACAACACCTTAACTTCACAGGATTGCAGTAAAACGAGAATATTCTCCTATATTGCATGAAATTGGTTGTTTATCCATGAGAGTTAAATTCATCCATCTCTTCTCCGCAGCGCATACTCTAACAACTTTTTCCTTGAATGTCTTCTTATTACTCATAGAAGGTAATGTAGAGTGGTATGACCAGTAAAATAAAATCCTAAGGACGTTGCATCAAATATTGTCAATCTAGTTATACCTGTTATCATACGTATCTCTCAACAGACAACAGCTGTAAGGTGATCCCAACTCAACATGTGGAACAAATGTCAACCTCGTACTACGGCTGACATATGTGGTAGGTGTGCACGTTGTTTCGTTAGTGTGCCACAACCACATAAGTCACTCGTTGTTCGTGTTTAAACACATACTGCACCAGTTTATGAAACGGCATTATAATCGTTGGGACAAATGGCATCATTGTGGAAGATGTATCCTTTTACAACAAGTTTTATCGTCTGTTCTTGTTCAATATATATTACATAGAACCATAGTGTACACTGAAGCCGCTGTGTTAAATTGTTTCATTGCAGTAATCTAAGCAATAATTACATTTAAGAACATTATCTACATCTACAACATCTACATCTACAACCATACTCCGCAAGCCACCTGACGGTGTGTGGCGGAGGGTACCTTGAGTACCACTATCGATTTTCCCTCCTATTTCAGTCACCTATTGTTCGCGGAAAGAAGGACTGTCGGTATGCCTCTGTGTGGGCTCTAATCTCTCTGATTTTATCCTCACGGTCTCTTCGCGAGATTTACGTAGGAGAGAGCAATATACTGCTAGACTCCTCGATAAAAGTATGTTCTCTAAACTTCGACAAAAGCCCGTACCGAGCTACAGAGCGTATCTCCTGCATAGTCTTCCACTGGAGTTTATCGATCATCTCCGTAACGCTTTCACGATTACCAAATGATCCTGTAACGAAGCGCGCTGCTCTCCGTTGGATCTTCTCTACCTCCTCTATCAATCCTACCTGGTACGGATCCCACAGTGGTGAGGAGTATTCAAGCTGTGGGCGAACAAGTGTACTGTGACCTACTTCCTTTGTTTTCGGACTGCATTTCCTTAGTAACCTTCCAATGAATCTAAGTCTGGCATCTGCTTTACCAACGATTGATTTTATATGGTCGTTCCATTTTAAATCCCTCCTAATGACTACTCCAAGATACTTTATGGAATTAACTGCTTCAAGTTGCTGCCCTGCTATAGTGTAGCTAAATGATAAAGGATCTTTCTTTCTGTGTATTCGCAGCACATTACACTTGTCTACATTGAGATTTAATTGCCATTCTCTGCACCTTGTGTCAATTCTATGCAGATCATCCTGCATCTCAATACAATTTTCCATTGTTACAACCTCTCTATATACTACAGCATCATCCGCAAAAAGCCTCAGTGAACTTCGGATGTTATCCGCAAGGTCATTTATATATATCGTGAACAGCAACGGACCCACGACACTCCCCTGTGGCACACCTGACATAACTCCTACTTCGGAATACTTCTCTCCATTGAGAATGACCTGCTGCTTTCTGTTATCTAGGAATTCCTCAATCCAATCACACAATTGGTCTGATAGATCATATGCTCTTACTTTGTTCATTAACCGTTTGTGGGGAACTGTATCAAACGCCTTGCGGAAGTCGAGAAACACAGCATCTACCTGAGAACCCGTGTCTATGGCCCTCTGAGTCTCGTGGATGAATAGCGCGAGCTGCGTTTCACACGAACGCCTTTTTCGAAACCCATGCTGATTCCTACAGAGCAGATTCCTAGTCTCGAGAATTGTCATTATATTCGAACATAATACATGTTCCAAAATTCTACAACTAACCGACGTTAGAGATATAGGTTTATAGTTCTGCACATCTGTTCGAGGACCCTTCTTGAAAACGGGGATGACCTTAGCCATTTTCCAATCTTTCGGAACGATATGCTGTTCTAGAGACCTACGATACACCACTGCGAGAAGGGGGGCCAGTTCCTTCGCGTACTCTGTGTAAAACCGAACTGGTATCCCATCAGGCCCTGCGGCCTTTCCTCTTTCGAGCGATTTTAATTGTTTTTCTATCCCTCTGTCAGTTATTTCGATATCTGCCATTTTGTAATCTGTGCGGCAATGTAGGGAAGGAACTAGAGTGCAATCTTCCTCTGTGAAACAGCTTTCGAAAAATACATTTAGTAATTCTGCCTTAAAAGTGTCATCCTCTGTTTCAATGCCATTTACGTCACAGAGTGTCTGGCCACTTTGTTTTGATCCACCTACCTCGTTGACATAAGACCAAAATTTCTTAGGACTTTCAGCCAAGTCAATACAAAGAACTCTACTTTCGAATTCGTTGAACGCCTCTCGCATAGCTCTCCTCACGCTACATTTCGCTTCATGTAATTTTTATTTGTCTACAAGGCTTTGGCTACGTTTATGTTTGCAGTGAAGTTCCCTTTGCTTCCGTAGCAGCTTTCTAATTCGGCTGTTGTACCACGGTGGCTCCTTTACATCTCTTACGACCTTGCTAGGTACATACTCATCTAATGCATATTGTACGATGGCTTTGAACTTAGACCACTGTTCCTCAACACCATCTGTACTTAAGATAAAACTTCTGAGTTGAGCCGTCAAGTACTCTGAAATCCCCTTTGAGTCACTTTTTCCGAACAGAAAAATCTTCCTACATTTTTTGATATTTCTATAATTACCGATGCTGTAACCGCTTTATGATCGCTGATTCCCTGTTCCGCATTAACTGTTCCGAATAGTTCGGGTCTTTTTGTCACCAGAAGGTCTAATATGTTGTCACCACGAGTTGGTTCTCTGTTTAACTGCTCAAGGTAATTTTCAGATTATGCACTCAAAACAATTTCACTGGATTCTTTATCCCTGCCACCTGTAATAAACGTTTGTGTCTCCCAATCTATATCAGGTAAATTAAAATCTCCTCCCAAAACTATAGCATGATCGGGAAATCTACTCGAAATATCTTCCAAATTATCCTTCAGATGTTCTGCCACAACAGCTGCTGAGCCAGGAGGCCTATAGAAGCATCCGATTACCATGTTCGAGCCTGCTTTAACCGTAACCTTCCCCCAAATTATTTCACATTTCGGATCTCCGTCTATTTCCTTCGATACTAGTGCACATTTTGACGCTATAAACACGCCTCCCCCTTCACTGTCCAGCCTATCTCTGCGGTAAACATCCCAGTCTGAGTTTAGAATCTCATTACTGTTTATATCCTGTTTCAGCCAATTTTCCGTCCCTAGTAGTATGTGGGCGTAGTGATCGTTTATTATTGAGAGCAATTCTGGAACCTTTCTATAGACGCTCCTGCAGTTAACTACTACTACATTGATCATTTTCTTCCCTTTTGTGTTCTGCCTACTGCTACCTCGTCGCGACTCAGGAGGCTACTTTTCGGGCCTAGGGAGGGAATTCTCTAACCTAAAAAACCCCATGTGCACTCCACACGCACTCCGCTACCCTTGTAGCCACTTCCTGCATGTAGTGCACGCGTGACCTATTCAGGGGAACCCTACATTTCTCCACCCGATAGCGGAGGTCGAGAAATTTGCAGCCCAGATCTTCGCAGAATCGTCTGAGCCTCTGGTTTAAGCCTTCCACTCGGCTCCAAACCAGAAGTCCGCAATCGGTTCTGGGAACGACACTACAAATAGTTAGCTCAGATTCCACCCCGCGATCGAGGCTTTCTGCCTTCACCAATTCCGCCTGTATGAACTGAGGACGATCTCTGAACTCAGCCGGCAGGAGTCATTGGTGCCGACATGAGCGACAATTTGCAGTCGGGTGCACCCAGTGCTCTCTATCGCCGCCGGAAGGGCCTCCTCCACATCTCGGATGAGACCCCCCGGCAAGCAAACAGAGTGCACCCTGGCCTTCTTCCCCGCCCTTTCCGCTATCTTCCTAAGGGGCTCCATCACCCTCCTAACATTGGAGCTCCCGATCACTAATAAACCCCTCCCCCCGTGTGCTTGCTCGGACCCTGCTGAAGGAGCGGCCATATGCTCACTTATAGGCAGAGCGGGCGATGCCTCACGGCCAGCCTCCCCTTTGAGCCTCCGCCTCGAGCGACGCGAACGCCATTGAACCCGCCATTCCCCTGGGGGAGAGGGTGGCCCAACCGGGTCCGGTACACGCAAAGATGACTCGACAGCAGGGACCGTGGGTGAAGCATGTGACACCTGAGGTGCCCCATGCGACGCACCGGACTCCCCACTGACGCTACAGTCCGAGGCAGCAGCCTGAAGGCGGCTGATCGCGGCCATCAGCACGCTCAGCTGTTCACGAACGGCGGCCAGCCCCTCCTGCGTCCGTACGCAGCAGTCACACATCCTATCCATCCTAATAAATCAACAATTTATTGTAGAGATTAAGTAATCGACATGTAACAAGACCGCTAATTCACTACAGATGACTAATAGCTGACGAAACAGTGGTTACTAGAAACTTCTTGTTGGAAACAATAGAAATTAGCAAAAACCGTCTCTGGACTGAAAACAAAATATACGCGGAAATCACTGCTCTAACATAAAAGATCTACACGAAATATAGAAGCTCCTAAGCCAAAGAAAAGCTGCAGGCTACTGACAAACAACGGTATTTATCAAAATACGAGAGAATGTAATCTTAAAACAGTAACTCAAACGAAATCTTTCAAGTAGGTGACAAGAAGACTTAAAAACAGCAGTACTAAACTAAAATTAAGAAATTAACTGTCAACAAAATTAAACGAAAATTAAATTATGACACTTAGCGCTCTGAGCGATGCAGCAACGACAGCAGCAGGCACTGAAATGTGTACAATTTTTTTTTTTATTTTTTTTTTTTTTTTTATTTTTTTTATTTACAGTTTTTCTCCTCCTAGCTTTGTAACACTGCAACAGCCGTATCAGAAAAATTTGATTCCAAGCAATCTTAGGATGGACACTAGTGTATGGCGCGTTTTAAGACGTTTATTATGGTTTTCGGGATTGGGAGGAAGGAAATGTGGGTTAGAACACCATGCCTACGTTGATGTCTGCCAACAAAACTCATCAGATAACACCGTAATTCAGTGGAGACGGTTAGTATAGATGTACTTCACCAGAACCTTTCCTTGTGTACTGCAATTGCGATGTACACCTATTTGTTGCTACGCCCTCGGTCTACACACGATAACTCACACTTATACGATATTTTGGAACAATATGTAATTAGGAAAGGAAACTGGGCGTGCTAAATTGAAGGAACTGGGGTTGTTGATAGTTTCAGATGGACCATTAGTTATCGTTAGACTGAGGGAAATTAATACACTAAATAAAGATCACAATGTCTCTGAGGAATAACATAGTGAATGTTGCGTAGGATAAAATAAGTAGATGTAGTAGGCCAAGAAGGAATCCTTGGACATCACGGGAGATACCGGACATAATTGATGAAAGGAAAATAATTTAATAATGCAGCAAGTGAATCGGACGAAACTGAGTACAGACAGATAAAATTATCGTTGATAGTAAGTGCATAATGATTGCCTAAGCGGGAGTGGCATGATGAAAAAAGCTTGTCGATAGAAGTGGGGAAGATATTAAGTATAGAACAGCTATGGGATGTAAAGCGTTTCTGAAGAACAGATATTTTTCGACATCAAATATCAATTAAAATATTAGGAAATCTATTAAAAAGGCTTTCCTCTGCATTGTGGCATTGTAGGCGAGTAAAATGAGGTCGATAATCAGTACAGACAGAATGATTGTGGCAGCTACCGAATTTTGGTGCTTCGAGATTCGTCTGAATATTAAGATATGTACATTACGTAACTAATAGCGAAGTATTGAGCAGAAAAACAGAGAAAAAATATCTGGCATATCTAAACTAAAAGAAGCGACAGACACGTAAAGATATTGTTGATTTAGCACTGGAGGCAAGTGTAAGGGGTTGAAAATCGCAGAGGGAAATTATTTAACGAATACAGTATGCACAATTCAAAAGGATGTTCATACATAGAGATGAAAAGTGTATCATGGAAAACTGCATCAAACTACTCATTGGACCGAGAAATATAACAACAAGTAATTTTAATGTTGCCTCCTGTATTTTACTTTGTAAATTATATTACAATTACTCTGAGATTTATACGTCACCCGACATAGCTTCTACTCTATTTGAAATAGTTCATTAGTTAACACTCGTGTTTATGTTATCACCGCTAATTCTGTCCACCATTACACCTCTCATAAGATTGTTATGAAGAGAAATTCTGATGTCACCAAGGTATGGATTTTAACTAAGTCTCACTTCAGGGCACCAGCAGCGTCATCTGCAAGTGTTATATAAATGGAGAATAGACTGCCGTGTGTACATACTGCACTTAATCCTTCGTTCTGTCGTCTTATGTAAGCAGCTTCAGTATTCCACAAAAAAGACAGTCTTGCGTGCTTATTACGGAGCTTGACAGAGAAATAATAGTTGCCTGCAGGGAATGCGCTTTAACGTTTAGAGAAATTGACGATGGTCTCACACGTACCGAAGTAACTGTGATACGGATCTGTCATTGCTCGATGCAGCAGAGACCGACGGAATGAGGGTTTGCTTTCACCAAACTCGTGGTACCACTACATCTGATGACTCGTATATTATTCGTAGCTCTGTCATGTCACGACCGATATCATGAAAAATTCCAACTATTGTGCAACATTCAGTATACGCGCGTAGCATTAAACGCATTGTGAAGAAGAGTCCAGTAGTGTGTTTTCAGTGTGTTTACCACTGAGTGAACGCCAGAGACGTTTGCGATGGCAGTTGGTATGATGAACGTGGGATATATAAAATGAAATTGAACAATATTGTTTAATGCTAAGAATTCCGATTTTCCCAGCACGACCACGATAAGGTCGTGAGGGACTATTATACTATTGACTTACTCATCGCCTTACGGACCCTGCAAACGCTATCATCCCATACCTCTGGAGTTTGCCGATGTCCGTTTTGCATTAGCGGAATGAGCGACAACACGTTGAAACTTTGCCCCTCTTACATAATACCCAATAATGAGTACCATGGCGTAGTGGTAACATCGGAATCGCATTCGAGCATCCTGATTGAGGTTTTCCGTGATTTTCCTAAATCACTCCAGTATGGCTTACAAATTGGAGAGCGATTTTCTTTTCCACGCCTGATAAGACTATCCGGAAAGGTGCTCTAGCTGCAAAGACCAAGTTATGGGCAGGAAGTTAAAACCTAATCTTCGTTCCTTTTCTGTTTGTGTCCTGACTTTATGTTCTAAGTCAAGCACATGTCAGGCGTCGGTTCATCAGCTGGTTAATATAGCTGTACGAGTGTCACTTCACTCTCTCAAAAAATTGGTAAAATGTATTTTGTATGTTAGCTGATCAGTTCTTTCTGAATTGTAAGTTACAACTTACTGAAACAAGCATTGTCATATTTTGTTTCTATGTGTTATTGAATATTTAATTCTCTTACTGATTTGATCAACCATTTGATGATGAAAATCTATACCTGACTGTTAAACATTCATTACCTTAAATGTGTGGATGTGCGTTGTCGTGTGTATCGTTACCTATATCTGTTTGGAATAGGTCGCTGACAAATTCGTCCCCATAAACATGAATGTCTATATCTTGCATACGGGAAGAACCTACTCTCATCACTAAGGCATCATGTCTTATGGTCAGCTTTCACAGATATTATGAGTTCATCGAAACTGTGGCAAGTAATATGTCATTTGGATACACCAATCAAAAATTTACATTTCTGAGATGTTAATTTAATCTATTAATTTAACGCAATACAGTGAAAGTGTTTTATGTACAATAAAACTTAAATTGATATAGACTTACCAGAAATGAGTGCTCTGTTTATTTTAAGAATTTTATATATATATATATATATATATATATATATATATATATATATATATATATATATATATATATATACGGGTGGTACAGCTACCAAAATAGTTAATTTGATTAAATAAACTGAGTGAAGGGATCGATTAATTTGAAGAACATCAGGTGACATTCCTGTAATAAATTTGTCGCTTATCTATTGTCATGTAACTGTCATTATTTTTTCTTGCAGCCTTATATCTGTTATGCATTTCAACGCCTGTTTTGGTACAGTGGGTTTCATGACTCACGGGAACGGAGGAATGAGTACGTCACTTTTTTCCAAGTTTGCCGTGTCTCATGAGAATGACACCAGCAACTGGGGAGTGAGACATTTCATCTCCGCTGATAGTTGGCAGCAACCGATTGGTCTTACGGGATATCATTTCAAGCAAACCCAATTGCGTTGAAGGTATTCACGTCTGAACAGAGGTCGTATGCAAATGTTTTGTACATTCTCTGCCTATTTTAACTATATACTGCATACAGTTGTTCCGTACTCTTTTATGTCTCCAGCTTTCAAGAAAATAAAAGTACAACGTCTAACTATATTAATATTTCCCTCCCACCTCAAAAATGACAATAAAATGAAGAACGATAGCTGAAATAATTTCTGATGAATTACATTCAAGGACGTGAGACACGTTATAGATGTTTTTGAGGCCTCTGACATAAACTGAATGAGGCACAAAGACATTTGTGCTCAGCTGCAAGATCTAACCTGGGGCTTCTTCTTACAAGGCCAATGCACTGTCCACAAAGCCACCTGGACACAATGGATATCGCATCTGCACGCTCTCTGGATCCGCACTTAAATGGAAGCATCATTTCTCCCGTCGTTTCAATAATGAAATAATTCCATTCCAAATATTCAGCTCCTTGTATTCCTAGAAAATCTAATCATGCATCAAACAATTTAAGATGAGCCAGTACACTGGGGTCAAAGACATATAGGATACCTCTTGATATCTTGTTGGATCTCGGCATACAGAATACCTCTCGATATCTTGTCGGATATCGAAATTATTCATCCCCTCGTGACATGGACACAAAAAGTCCCTTACGAATATTAACCCATACTGGTTTTGTAGCCATTCCTATTTACGAGAGTATTGCCCGTGTAGAATTAAGTGAACGTTGTGTCCTCTCGAGTACGTCCAATAAATATTCGATGGTTGTCATATCGGGCAACCGGGGGGGGGGGGGCATATTATTTCTCTGAAATTGTCCAGAATGTTCGTCATATCAATCGTTAATAACTGAGTGACATGGCGTATTCTCATCGATGAATATTGAATCATTCTTTGGCAACTTAAAGTCTGTGAATGGCTGAAAATGGTTTCCGTGTAGGCGAACGTAACCATTTCCAGTCATTGATCGGTGCAAATGGAACTGATGAACAAGCCACACCATTATGGAGCTAATAACAGCTTGCACTATACCAAGTTCTAAACTTTGGTCCATGGCTTCTTGGGGTCAGCAACACGCTCTAACTGCCAGAAACTATATTCGGAACTCATTTAAGCAAGCCACAGTATTCCAGGGTCTAGGGTCCAACCGATATGTTCAAGAGTGTAGGAGAAACTCGCTGTAGGCAACATGTTTTAAACAAAGGTAACTGAGTGATTCGTCTGGTGCCGTAGCCCATTACTGCCAAACTGCGCCCCACTGTCCTAAGAGATACGTTCTTTGTACGTCCCACATTGAGTTCAGCGGATGCGTCGAATCTTATTGCCTGACTGTTTGCACTGACAACTCTGTGGACACGTCGCTGCACTCAGACATTAAATGAAGGTTGTCATCTACTGTATTGTTTGTGGTGAGTCGTACTGCCAAAAATTTGTAATTTTCGATACACTCTTTAAATTGCGCATTCCAGAATATATGAAATCGTTAATAATTTTCGAAAACGAGTGACACTTGCGTCTACCTCTAACTACCACCACGTTGTGGGGCCATAATCACGTCGGGAACCAATCCATATGAGTTACCGGATTACAAATGATAGCTCTGCAAGGCATCGTTCTTCATACCTTGCATACAGTGTACCAAGCATATCGTTATGCCCTGCAGGTTTTTCATCTCAGTTTAATTTTTAGGAATGATTGGTATTCCGAAATTATTCTCACACTTCTTTATTTCTAGAAGAAGAGTTCAACTGATTCTCCATTCACCCTTAGGAATCTTATTACAGCTAATAATTTTGTCGCCTTTCACAACATAAAGTGGTATAAAATTTTACTGGAGCAGAATTCGTCGCTCTCTTTTCTGAAAGATTTATTGTAACTATAACTTCTTCAGTCGATCATAAATTGTCATTTTCAGGGCCCTAATAGGTGCTCCAGAGCAACATGACCGGTAGAGTGCAAGACTAACAAGGGAACGGTCAGACTTGTCATGTAGAAACCTGTGTTACTATTTTTACCACTGTGAGTTAACATTGAAGGAAGTCTGTATGCAGACTGCTGCTGCATGACCTGGAAGTTTGTAATAACTTTTATGAAATATGATATTATTGTCGCATGGTTTCCGCGCTTATAACTGCCTGTTGTACAACCCTGATCTCTCTTGCTACGTTATACCTACGCCATCTAGGGACAAGGAGGCGTTAGCTACGCGCAGCTCTCCTGCCACAGCAGGGAGAGAGCTGATTCGCCCCGTGAAAGCCATCGTACGATAATTAATAAATACAATAATAATAAATTCGTTGACAAATGTAGCTCATATGTTATCTACAACATTCTTTCCAAATAGCTATGAAATAGACACAAATACATATACGGTTTAGAACACGTCAAACCTTTATTTCTTGTAATTACCGCAAAAATGCGAAATACCGATACAATGTTCAAAACATAGGTTTTTTTGTGCACCAAGAACATACAAGCAAATACGCCATATGACATCCCTGCGAATCACAGACGTTTTTAGACATCAGTAGACAAAACTCGGCCGGTGTTAAGAAGGAATCAGGCCTAATATCAGTATATTTCGAGGCGTACCACGCATATTTGATCACATTTTGAAATCGTGTGGAGGAAAACTGATAATGTACGATTGATTGCAACTTGAGAATATTGTCACGGTGATAGACAGGAAACTGCAGTGATTTGCACACAATAATTATATCTGTTAGTTTTCTGGAAAATGCCTAACACTGGCGGAAAAAATGCTCAGTCTAACGGTCGAATTACGTTCGTCGTTCCGGGTGGAATCTGAAGTATCTCTACTTCTTTGTCAGGGTGAGCTCGAAATACAGCTTTTAATGAATCAGAGCTTTTATGACCTGACCACGAATCTAGAAGGAGAAGAGATTTGTTGCCGCAGAACGGAAGAAAAGCATGACGCATGAAAAGTGTAACGTCATCATTTCCCATTTTTCCAGACTTCGATGCGTCTACCACAAGATTGTCTGTGTAGAACACTGTTGGTTTGACACGTGGTCCAAAACGTCCAGTTGGTTCTTGAAGACACACAGATAGTTTAGGAAGCAATGAACCATCCAGACTAATTATGGGCATTATAGTGTATGAATGGGTAAGTGCAGCCGTGGACTGCGCAATAGCTTCAATATGTTTTTCGCCTTTTAATTACAGTGTTCTTTTCGCACGCATTTATTTTTGAAAACCTGACTGATCTGTATTGTAAACATAAGATTCACTAAAACTGGAGATCTTATTTTTTGCAGTCGTAAGAAAAGCTTCCATCATTTCCATTTGAGTCACTACATTTTCCGACCTGTTGCTCAATACAAATTTTGTAATTTTTCGTGCCACAATTTTATGTGATCTTTTGAAACGACTAATCCAACTATGAGAAGCTGTACATTATTTAGTGTCTATCGAGTTGGCAATCTCTAACGCAGTCACGCGAAGTTGTGTCGCTGACACTCAATGACTGTCGTCTGGCATCGGTAAATTGCTCAAAAAGTCGCTCATTTATTTCCGTCTCAATTTCCAGTCGACTGTTACGTCGTCCAGCGACTTCCTTTTTCCATCTATACAATTCACGTTCATAACGGACAAAGCGATACTTATTTTGAACAGTACCGTCACGTAGGCGTTTCTTAGCACTTTCGTTCAACCAATACTTCACCGCTTTTTCTTTGTCTCATAATGTAATTGTAGTTGCTGGTGTTGCTTTCGGAGATAATTGATGACGGTATGTGGCACTATCACTCGAAGAGTCCTGATATTTGCCACTTTCTTCCGTTTCTTCGCCGGTTGTAGATTCACAGTCTGCAATATCGAGTGTTTCAGTCGTTTTTAGCCACATGACTGCGCTATGTACATGCTGGTCTAGAAGTTTAACTACCATGTCCCACATCACATAGTCTTCACTCGTGTTTTCTGTCGATTGCTTCATTTGGCGAGTAGTATATCTCCATGGCAAGCAGCAAAACATTTACAGGGTTTGCCATCACCTGTGAGGGGAGATTGATTGTACACCGTAAAGTGGCTTGTGGAGTATAGATGTAGATGTACAGAATATATTTCACATCTCTAACCAGTTTCAAGACGGTATGTTTCAAAATGCGTAACAGAAATGAAAAGGAAGTGCTTGCCACGAAAACGAATATTCGTTTACCCTTTCCACCAAAACCGTGCAACGATATTCCTCTTTACTGAACGTCGCGATAAGACGGGTCGCACCTCCCGACCATGCGCACAACACTGACAATAATAATAGCTCGCGACTCTCCATTTACAGGTGTGGCCAGCCGTCACCGCAAGCGCAAATCAGGAAAAACAGCCATTTTCGTGATTTTTTTAGGTGACTTCCAGGTCATGTCAGCAGCTAACATTCTGCATTCAGACTTCCTTCAATGTTAACTAACAGTGCTAAAAAATCAATACATGTTTCGGCATGACAAGGACTGCAGCCAGCGAACCACCTATCGCTAACCGAAGTGACCAGAGGAGTCCCTTCTAACACCAACCTAAGGACCTGCTATTGACAAAAGCCTCTGGTAGAAACCTCTTTGCCTTCGTTGAGTTAACGAACGTTGGACAAACCGTAGCTACAGCAGAAGCAGCTTTATTCTGCCTGCCATATTGTAAATTCATTGCCGACAGACACAGTCACTCACTATTTCGTTCATAACGGAGCTGATAGGAATTAACATAGTGATTTAAGTTTGACATATTGTAGAATAAAGGTGTAAAAAATATTGAATCAAATGTAAAGATAAACATCTATTAAGAGGATTAAAATTGACGCAGCACACGTGTTGTCTTAATCAGACGTTTCAAATGGAAAATTATAAATTTTACTGATTCTGCTCCCAGGTAAAGTTTTAAAACTGCACCGACAGTCAGCGATCCCAATGTTATTACGAGTTGCCAACTAACGAGCCAGTACTGCCTTGAAACGGCTCATAATGTGTTATTAATATAGACTATACCATGAATGCTCAGTCACGTGTGTGTTGATGAATGGCGAAACGTAATGTTATCCTCAGAAAGGTCTTTTTCTCTCCAAAGATATTCTCATTCCAGTCAGCTTGTGTTTTGGTTGTGGTCTTTAGTCCGGATACTTGTTTGATGCAGCACTCCAGCCTACTATGTCCTGGGCAAGCCTCCTGATAGGAACGGCAACCCACATCTATTTGAACTTGCTTACTGAGTCTGTCTCTTGGCCTCCCTATGCGATATTGACACCACACACTTCCCTCCAATGTCTTCCGTGATATCTACCAATGTGTTCAACCAGTCCGTCCCTTCTTTTAGTGAAAGTATGTGAATCATTTCATTTCTCCCCAATGCTAACTGGTCATTAGTTACCCAATTAAACACCTAATCTTAAGCATTCTTCTCGAGCAAAACATTTCTGAAGCTTCTATCCTCTCCTGTCTGAAATATTTATCGTCCGTGTTTCACTACGTACAAAGCAACGCTCCACAAAAATTCCTGCAGAAAAAAACTGCCTTAGATTAAATTAACGTTCGATGTTAACAACTTTCTCTTCTTCAGAAATGCGTTTCTTCCCATTGCCATTCTGCATTTTATGTCCTCTGTACTGCGATCATAGTATGTTATTTTACGGCCCAAGTAACAAACCTCATCTATCACCTTTATTGTTTCCTTGCCTAATCTAATTCCTTCGGCATCACCACATTTTCTTAAATAACATTCCATTACCCTTTTTCTGGTCTTGTTAATGTTCATCTTTACGCCCCTTTAAAGATACTGTTCATTCCGTTCAACTGCTCCTCCAGGTCCTTTGCTGTCTCTGACAGAAACACTATGTCATCAGCAAAACTCAATGTTTTTATTTATTCACCCTGGACGCATTTTGGTATAATATAATAGTGGCTACATTTTCAAGTACTGCTCATACTCCACGGATCGTTATAGATAAGCATCAATGCAGTTTTATCTCAGAAGTTGATGTTACTGTTCGAAATAAAATAGTTTGTGATTCACCACTACGTATACTGAAAGTATATATCAAAGTATCAGCTCAACAGCTTTCATATAAAGTAATACACTACATACAACTCTGAATAATGTTTGTCTATCCCGAACCTGTGACACAAACTCGAATAATATGTACGAAAATTTATGTTAAAAGAGTAGAATAATTGCAGTTGAATGGCAAAAGATTACACAACTTTACGTGCTGTTAACGTCCTCTTTTGCATCAGTGCCGGCCGCGGTGGCCGAGGGGACTGAGGCGATTCAGGCACGGTCTGCACGGCCACTACGGTCGGGGGTTCGAATCCCCCCTCGGGCATGGATATTTGTGTCGTCCTAGTTCGTAAGTAGTTCATAAGTAGTTTGTAAGTTAATGGACTGATGACCCCGTAGTTAAGTCCCATAGACTATAAAAACATTTGAAACATTTTTTAGATTCTCCACTGAGTGATTGAGATATTAGATGGCAGCTGCTTCGAAATTCTGCAATTCTGAGTGAAAGGCATATCTACAATACAGAAACATTTGAACTTTTTTTTTTTTTTTTTTTTTTTTTTTTTTTTTTTGCATCAGTCAGGAAGAATATCATACAGCATAATAGAGCTTCAAACCACTAACTCTAGTAACAGTTGAGTTGCAATGAATACGTTTTGCACTATTTCAATTGTTCATTTTTACCTGTTACACAGGAACTTCTCTCTACAGACAAAAGGTATAAGAACTTCATAAGTGGCAATGTGGGACAAATGTCATGTTCGCATCACGGCTGATGTATGTGTCAAGGGTACATGTTTTTTCAATTGTGTTACTCTGGTACATACGTTACTCGTTGTGCGTGTAAAAAGACATACAAGATCCCAATAGTGTCATGGCTTACAATCATATGGACATACGTCGTCATTGATGATGATACATTCTATTACATCAAGACTCCTCGTGTGTTCAACTGTAAGTAAAATGAACCACCCGTGTCAAATTGTTAGATTAAACTCAGCTAAGTAACAATTAATATTCTGTTCGAAAATTGTTGCATAAATTCTTTATACAATTACTTTTCATGTTGCTTTTCTAGCGCCCCAACGGCTGTTTCATAAAGTTTCAGTTGCTTGGATTTTGAGGATGAACGTCTGGATACGCCACATTTTAAAATGCCTGTTATATCTTCCGGAAGGGTAAGACAGGAAGGGTGAGAGAGATCACCTAAACTTCATTGATGGATGGCAGCAACGCTGAGATGATATCTACGGAACTTAATGTAGACGGTTGGTGTACGTATGTTGCTTAACAGATGCTTTGCTTCTGTATTGCAGTTCTGTTATTCAACTATTTGTTATTACTCCCTCTGTCTACACACACTAACAGTTTCGTAATATTTTCCAACAACACGTATTAGTTATGTAAGTTTAGTGTCAGCTTCAATATTGTATACATAAACTTGTTTTATTGTTATTCTAACGCGTATTTGATACTTGACTAAGCATCTCATTTAGTGCAAATATTTATCGTATTTATACCTCCGTTTATATTACCACCTCTACTCTATTCCACCATTCAACTTCACCAAATATGGTTTTCTAGCACCGCAAAGATAATACTAAGACGACTATTAGCATCTGGAGCAATGCGATTTATATGAGCACCAGCAATATTCAGTGCTGTCCATCCAAAATACAGCCCTAAGTAAGTATTCAATTTACTGACATATGCGGCAAGCCCTTACGTCGACTGGAGATGTACAAGAATATTGTTTCAGTGCAGACACACTTCAGACGCACCAGTAGCGCCTGTGCACACGCTATATAAAGGGAGAGAAGCCGTGTACACTGGAATTTCTGTTTCGTGCGTCACTTTCCGTAAGCAATTTCTTTCACTTTTATATGACAGCGAGAGCCTTTCGCACTTGTTTCAGAGCTCGACAAAGGAGTAATTGTTACCTATAGGAATTGCGATCTTTTCGGGTGTATCAAACCAAGTGTTAAAAAATTGTCAAATGTATGTAAAGCTATGGAAGCAACCTTTTGGTCATCTGTCTACAGGCTTTCAAACTACTTTAACTAAGTGTCACTAAGGACAACACACACACCCATGCCCGAGGGTTGACTCGTACCTTCGGTGGGATCAGCTTCGCAACCTCTGACATGGCGTCCAGAACCGATCGTCCATTCTCTGGCAGCCCAAGTAGCTGTGATGATGATTTGTAATCGCTGGATGCCAGAAGGAACGATGAAGGGAAGGTACCGCTTGCACCCATTTTGGAGCTACACTACACGTGATGAAAAGCAGATTATAAATGTGGTAGTGATTTTTAGCTCAGACTGATATCAAATCATATCATGAAAAATTCGATATGTATCGCAATCTGTCTTTTGCAATAGTGTGAACAGTCCGCAAGGAGTCTAGTAGTGCGATTACCGGTGCCTTAACGGCACAAGTGTTTCGTCTGCAATGATACGACGAACAACGGACTTTTATAACAAGACTGGCAGAATATTGTCTCAAACAAAGATTCCACATGACATGTGGTACGTAACTGTTAAATTAGTTCATTTAATACATCTCTGAACTGTTGGAGTTTGTTGTCCAGCCTTGTCTTTGGAGCGTGTTAACGGTCACAGTTAAACAGCACAACGCGTGACCACACGTATCACGCAATGATGAAGTGCTTTTCGTCACCAATTGGACTGCAATACAATTTATATTCTTACTCCGTGCTTCATGGCTCTCCAATTGGCACTAATACACTATGTGTCTCCTCCAGAGCTGCGCTGAATGACCGCTGGTTTAAGGAGTCATTCTATGGACTGGACGGTCGTTCCCACTGGAGGTTCGAGTAACCCCTAAGTGTACTACTTAGTGTAATTTACTTTAAGTAGTTTGTAAGTATATGGACTGATGATCATAGCAGTGTGATGCAATAAGTTTGCAAACATTTTAACATTTGATTTTGTCTCCTCCATTGTTTTCCCAAATTTTAAACTATACTTATCGTTAATACAGTTAAGACAGAAAAATATAGCACGTTTTTTAATTAGCTGCTCCAGTGGAATCCTGATGTTTAGATGAGTAGATAGCGCAACTATTGACGAGACACTGAATATAATTGGGGAGAATAGAAATTTTTGGGATATCTTTTACTAAAAGAAGGGGACGTTTCATTTGACACGTTCTGAAACGTCGAGGAATGATTAGTATAATATAGGAAAAAAGTGTGGGGATGAAAAATCTCACAGGAAGATCAAGTGATGAATACAGTAGGCAGCTTCATAGGAAAATAGGTTGCCGTCCTTATTCAAAGATGAAAAAGCTTGCACAGGGTAGGGAAGCGTGGGAACTTTAACAAACCAGTCCCTGAACTGAAAACCAAAACTAAAACAATTCAGAAAAGTAAAAGTATAGGATAAGACTATAAAACAATATATAGTTATAATTACACACATTTAACTTATTTAAACACATCGGGCCAATCAGGCCATCCGGACAAGCTTCCCGCTCTTCTCAACTGCTCACTCATTACGATGGAGGAGCCACTGCCCATTATATCCTCTCGTTCCCAGCTTTAGTGATTGTACGTATTTCGCATTTGCACAGATATTTTCATTTCCTGTTCATGGCATATAAATGGCTGTATATATGGTATATTCTCTTATGGACAGGTACTTAAGAACAGAAAGCATATTTCTTCTGTTCACGATTCTATTCTGACTCTGGTGATCTCCGGAACGTATTCCAAATGGCTCGCTGCCTTCCATAAAGTATAGTGAAGCTGCTTTTACTAAACAACCTCAAGAATATACACATTCAGTACGTCTACAAGGTAGTCAGTCGTCGGTCGTCCCTTATGTATAGCTCTTGCAGGTGCAGCTCCTGGAGACACTGAAGTGTGCCTCCGCTCAAATCCTAATAATGTTTATCCTCTCGCCGCCAAAAATGCATGCTACAAATTTCACATCATTTTGTTACTTCCTTAAGGTGTTGCACTTTGATTGTCCATCACAGAATATTCAGATCTTCAGAATGGCGCCAGAAGATAATATCAGCGTTACTATTGCCCTATGGAAACACCTCAGTCTATCTTTATAATCACCAATGGTGAAGTTTTATGGTATTCGTGTTCATAATATAAACCGGACTATAAATTACATTCGTAATTTAGATGCAGTATAAGCTTTCTCTATTGAGAAATACATATCAGAATAACTGGAGTACAATTTTTTATATATTTTTTGTTATGATCGTTGGTCCAAAGACTGGTTTCAGGCAGCTCTATACGCTAACCTGTCCTATGCAAGCCTCTTCATTTCTGAATAAGAACTACAACCTACATACTTTTGAAACTGCTTCCTTATTCTTCTCTCGGTCACCATCTGAGATTTTTATCCCACATACCTCCCTCAAATGCTAAACTGACGATCGCTTGACATCTCAGAATTTGGCCTTCCATATAGATTCCTCCTTTTGGTTACGATATACCAGAAATTTCTTTTCTCGCCCATTCTGTTCAGTACGTCCGCATTAGTTGCGCGAGCTACCCATCTAATCCTTAGTATTCTCCTGTATCACGAAATATCAAAGGATTCCATCATTTCCTTTGTTTGACATCCTTATCGAACACGATTCGCAATCGTACAAAGCTACGTTCCAGACAAATACTTACAAAAAGGTAAGAATACCACTTAAATTTGTATTCGATGTCAAAAAATGTATCTTCTTCAGAAATGCTTTCCTCCCAATAGTCATTAGACATTTTATATCATCGTAACATCGGCTATCGTAAGTAATTTTCTTAGCAAAATAACACTACCTCTTTTATTATCTCATTACCTACTATAATTCCTACTGCATTACCACAGTTTCTTACTCTTATTTTGCTCTTGTTAATGCCCATCTTATACCCTCCTTTATACACACTATACAATCCGTTGAATTGTTCTCCTACGTAACACTTTTCCTTTAATTAATACATTTATTTTTTATTATCATTAATAATGTCTGCTCTTTCCTGGCTTCAACGGACCTTTCAGGGGCAGGAACTACTATCACACACTCTCAGATACACTTTCTAAGGTTATACACTATTATCGTAGCGTCGCGTGCCCATCATCTCTATCTATATAAAAGCGAAAGGGCACTCATTCACACACTCACTCACTCACTGACTAAACACGAAATCTCGAAACCTACTTCACCGGTAAAGCTGAAATTTGACAGGAATGTAGTTTATAGGTAGTAGACGTCAGCTAGGAAACTATTTTGTGATAGGACCGATAGTTCAGGAGATATGGCGTCATAAACAATTAAAACTTCCCCGTCTTGCGGTATGCTGTGGCAGCCCGCATAACAGGCAGCCAAAGCGGGCTGCTGAGCTCCCTTTTCATAGGCGCTCAAACGTAATAACATAAACAACGGCCAACGGCAGAAGAAACGGCGCTGTACGGCGGCACTACATTACGGTCAGCCATTGACAGTGCCCAACCAATCACAGCAGAGTACCGGTTGTAACCGGTGTAGCGCACCGACGGAGTGTGAAGTAGTGTAGTTGCTTTGCCTTGGCCTAGCGCCACGTGTAATAGTTTATTTTCCGTCTGTACGTTTTCCCAATTATACTTGTTGTTTGTTGTCCCTAGGTGCCTGACCATCAGTTTTCCTGTCGTTGTTATTGTACCCCCAGAAGGTTCTTTTGTTTAATAAACCTGTTAGCAATTGTTAGGAGTTGTTGTCTTTTCTGCAAATCGCAGTGAAAACACAGAAATTAAATCTTAGGAATATGTCGTCTTGTATCATGTGCGTCAGTTCCGTGCCAGGGTGTCATGAATCTATTTAGTAACATCCAAGTTTCTTTCTGAGTTCATGGATACCGTTCAATCTGTATGTTTCATAATTTCCACCATTTATCCATTTATTACGACATTCAGCGTATTGGCAAAAGTGTGACGGTAGTTCCTATGTTGACATATTGTCATGTGTTCCATTTGAGCCGGCCGCGGTGGCCGAGGGGACTGAGACACATCAGTCACAGTCTGCACGGCCACTACGGTCGGGGGTTCGAATCCTCCCTCGGGCATGGATATTTGTGGCGTCCTAGTTCGTAAGTAGTTCATAAGTAGTTTGTAAGTTTAGGGACCGATGACACCGTAGTTAAGTCCCATTAGCTTTACAAACATTTGAACATTTGATGGGATCTTTGTCTTACAAGGAAAGAACTTGGGCTCGAACAAACACATATACACCAAAATCTTATGAGAGATAATGTAAAGATCCCTTATTTCACTAGTGATACTCCCGCATCTGCAAAACTCTGCAGTCGTCCGTTAGAGACCTCTGCGTGTGCCATGCCGTATTGCACTTTGACCTGTCGGTTCGCCAGTAGGGATGGTGCAGTGTGTCTCCGAAGTTGCGCTCTGAGATGTTATTTGTGTGGTGAAGCGCCAGATGGGGCGGCGATTGCTAATCAATCCTGCTAATGTATTGCGATTAGTTGAAATGAAGTTACGAAGAACCCATCTTCGTGAAGATGGTATTACTGTAGAAGATGAATCATTTGCATGCTTTCTCGTATCTGTAATGGTACAGAAATATGAGCATAAGTTAGATACTGTTGTTACAAACTGGTAATGATGATAATATGGATTATAATGACGAACAACTCATTGCAAGCGGTAGTGCTACGGTAAATGCGGCAAGAGGCGATGGAAGCAGTGACAGTGAATACCAACAGTCTTTAGGGAAGAAGGTTAAACTTGCAACTATCATCACGGCTTTTAATGACAATTCGCTAGAGAACATGTGCGATGATTATTACATAAGTTATTTTTAAGATATCTGCATTACATATAGCGTCTACAATTACATCTACACTGCTATCTAGAGCATGATTGCAGTGCTTTACAGTAAAACTACACCCACCAGCACATTGAGGTGTACGTAGTAGAGGTCAGAAACGGGCCGAGTATGAGCCTGGTCTTTCGTGTTGCGTACACTACAAACGCCTCCCTTCAACCCCGCTGTCATTGCGCGAGTATAACGAGCCTAAGTGCGCTGGCGCAGCCGCCCCATCGTACTCGCGGGCTCGTAGCCACCAGACATGAGCTCCACGGGTACTCGACGCTCCATATCCATACTCGCTGTCTCCGTGAGCTCGGCGACCATATGTTTGTAATTAATAAAAATCTACAGCTATATTCCGATCTTGATGAAATTTTGCATACTTGATCTTCAAAATAAGAGGAATATCACTGCCTACACAATATTCCATGTGGTGGATGGCGAAGGCTACTTTACTCACAGAATTCGACAAAATCAACAGTTTTCTTACGATTCTGTTGAAATTTTGTACACTTGATCTTCAGATCAAGTATTCATCAGTTTCTTTCTGCAATGTGTCAAGAGAACTTCATACCATTGTATTGAAAATCATTTCCACACATTATTGCTATACTCTCAACACATTCAATAAATTTAATATTTTTTATCAGCTCACGACAATGTTCTTGCAGATCAAGTGAAACATTTGTCGCTCCGTATTAAGAAAACAATTCGCAGAAGATTTTACATGTATTATAGTTTGATGTAATAAGGGCCTAAATATATTTTCATTACTGTGTAGCATCGAATTAAGTGAAGTATTACACGAAAATTAAGAATGTGCTTTGGTAAAATCACATTGCATAGAGTTTTTGGTACAGTCGAATTTTGATCAAAAGTTGCTGTGTGTGAAATGTAGACAATATTCTGACTTTTAATTTGAAACCGAGCAGAACGATAAATTAATTCGTTTTCGAGGCACTGGCACTTCCATTTCCATCCCTGCGCATCGGGAATCATGTGGTCATATCAATCGTCAAATTTCATACTCATTTTACTGAAGAAGTATTGCTTTATTCATTACTGCATTAAAAATATCACCAAATAAATGTATTAGAGTGAATGAAAAATCTGGAAGATGTCAAACTACTACGAAGACAAATGATGCTGATTTTACATCGGACTGACTAAGAGGCACTTTTCAGAAGTATAATAGGGAATTTTGTAGGACGCCATTGACCTACATGAATGTAATTTGCAACGGACTATTGCAAATGAACCGGAATCGGCGGTATCTTTGAGGTACGGTAGACGTTGAAATCTCACAATTGCGTGTGTTTTAACCAAACGAAACGCTTCCTTCATTTATTAATAAAGAATGACGTATGTTTCGAATCATAAGCTCATCTTCCAGTAAGTAAGTGATACAAAAAAAGACAACCAAGAAAAGATAAAAGTACCAACTCCCGAAGATATGGAATGTTGACATGAGCTTTAAAATTAATATTTCAGATTCTAACCACATTATGTATGGAATCAAAAATTCTCTAGCATTAATTACAGTAACTGTCACAATTCTGACAAAATTATCTAGATTTTTACTAGTTCCTTAGGAACAAAATCATTGGTTGTATTTATTTAAGCAGTCACAAAATGTTCATCCATTTATCTACTACACTGTCGACGATGTCCTACTACGAAATTAAAATTTTCAGCGTTGGTTGTTGATCATATGATGTTACAATATTTCACTAAACAAAACTGTACAGATATAAGTACGCAGTAACTGAAAAGTATAATGCACAAATGAAAAGAGAACGAGAACTTAAATGATGAAAAACGAATCACTAGTCTGTGAAAAACACTTTCAGTCGTAAGGCAATGTTGTTCGAACAGCGAATAACATATGGACTGGGCGGTCACTCCCGCCGAGGGTTCGAGCCCTTCCACGCGCGCGCGCGTCTGTGTGTGTGTGTGTGTGTGTGTGTGTGTGTGGTGGTGGTTGTTGTTGTTAGTGTAAGTTGTTTTAAGTAGTTTGTAAGTCGGTGGACTGATTACTATAGCAATATGGTATAATAGTTTTACATACATCGTAACATTTTGAAGAACCAACAATAGTGCCACTTTCGATACAGAGCGTACAGCAGAGTGCTCGCCCGCTCCCCGCCTCCCCTTTCTGTGCCGCGGCTGCAGCGACACGCAGCCCAGCGCAGGTGCAGGTCGCACAGCGTCTCGTCCCCTCTATTGCCAGTCTGCGCGGCCCCATTAGACTGCGCTGTGCCGCCCGTCCCAAATTGCGTCCGCGTCAGCCACTGTCCTGCTTGGATGCGCACGTGGAATGTAGGATGAAACATTTCCATCACACTCCTTAGCGACGGATACAAACGCGTGTACTGTCATAGTATTAACCGTTCAGTTTATAATGGCCATTTCTGCTGAAGGCGCTGCGAACTGTTGACTTGTTCTGTCATTTATTTCGTATGACGTACGCTCATTGGTACATATGCAACAGATAACAGACCTGTACATTCTGTTAACTCATTCTTGAACAGAAAAGCAATCGAAATAAATATTAAGATTATAAATGTATTGTTTTACGATAAAACAATGCTACAGCATGTTTGCAAAGAAATAACATTAAAGTCGTTTTTAATATATTCTTCTCAAGGAAAAATATGAGAACTTAAAGAAACCTGTGATGTTACTATGGAATAACTGGAGCGAATGCATAATACATTTTCTATTAATATATTTTTCTACAGAAAATTGTTCGGAATTAAAATAAAATTATTTTGCAAAGTAATAATTTGGTTTGCGGGTAGCTGATAAAAGTACATTTGCTGTTAATACTAAAATCTAAGAAATTAAAATATTGAGGTACAGGCTAATAACTAAAAGGAAGATGTCCCCGCTGCCAGGATGGACGCTGGTGTAGATTTGTCATTCACCCTGCTGAGCCTTAGTTTGAGTAGTCGATGGAACCTGAAAATTATTTAAGTTTTCCTTATAAATGTACTTTATGACGATTTATATTTGCGCGATACCTATCCATTTCAGCAAACTCTCAGATTACGTAGCCGCACTGAGACAATTGCTTGAGTGTACAATGCGGCCGGCTGCAGTGGACGAGCGGTCTGCGGCGTGCCAGTCACGGTCTGCACGACCGAGGCGGTCGGGGGTTCGAATCCCCCTCTGGGCATGAATGTTTGTGCCGTCTTTAGTGTAAGCTAATTCATAAGTAGTTTGTAAGTTTAGGGACTGATGACCCCGTAGTTAAGTCCCATAAGCTCTACAAACATTTGATATTTTTTTTTTTTTTTTTTTTTTTTTTTTTTTTTTTTTTTTTTTTTTTTTTTTTTTTTTTTTGTAGAATGCGGATCTATGTGCGTCGATCGTATACTGACGAGTGTTGTCGGACGCCTTCGGCCCTCTCTGGCTGTAAACAAAATTTGGTTCAAGGAGCTGCCATTAGCAATTGTAAAGTGAACAGGAAATACTAGTCCCGACGTATCACGGCAGTTGAGTGCCTTATCTTGCTTTGTTACGTATCACTGGCAGAGCGAAAATGACCGACTTTAGCGATGACGTAGCCTCTAATAAATCCGTTAGTTGTGAGACCGTAGAGAATGCGAAAAGAAAACTAAATGATGGAGTGTACCTACTTGCAAATATGCTGAAGAAGAGAAAGCGTGGCGCCTGGGAAACGTTTGACGCTGTAGTGAACGCTGTAGATAGAAAATACACGAAATATGAACATTGCAGAGAAAACGGTTGTATTCTTGTCTATTCTACCTCTTCCAGGGCAAGACATAGATGCTCTGTCGAACAAAAACACAGACCACAGAAATAATTGTGGAGTAAGCTATCTGCGCCCCCTTAACGAAACAAAATCTTATACATGATGGTACCCCTGTTATGATTTAGTAGAACTCGTAAGTGAAGCTCCTTTCGGCATGTACCAGACGCATCTTATATAGACAGTGACCTTCCGCTAGAATTCTTAAGTACCCTCCGCCATGTACCACGCGAATCGTACGTAGACAGTGTCCTTTCGCTAGTTTTGAATGTCAAGTGTGTGAAATTTCATCAAGATCGTAATAAAACTTTAGATTTTACAGAATTCTTAACTGAAGTACTCTCCGCCATGTACCACACGAATCTTACGTAGCCTGTGACCTTCCGCTAGTTTTGAATGTCAAGTGTGTGAAATTTCATCAAGATCGTAATAAAACTTTAGATTTTATAGAATTCTTAACTGAAGTACCCTCCGCCATGTACCACACGAATCTGACGTAGCCTGTGACCTTCCGCTAGTTTTGAATGTCAAGTGTGTGAAATTTCATCAAGATCGTAATAAAACTTGAGATTTTATACAATTGAAACTGAAGTACCCTCCGCCATGTACTACACGAATCTTACGTAGCCAGTGACCTTCCGCTAGTCTTGACGCCAAGTGCGCGAAATTTCATCAAGTTAGAAATAATACTATAATTTTTTTTAAACTATATAAGTATCCTTCGCCTTTCAGCACTCAAATCTTATGTAGGCGGTGATCTTTATTTTGAATGTCAAGTGTGCATATTTCATCAAGATCATGATAAAAACGTAGATTGTAAGAAATTCTGTAACTGAATCACCCATTGCCATGCACTACACGAATCCCTGCAAGAATGACCTTTCTCTTGTTTTGAAAGTGATGAGTGTTCATTTCATCAAGTTTGGAATAAAGGAGGCGTAAGTAATAAAGTAATACAACATCATAGGTAATTATCACGTGTAAGTTGTATCTGTCGCGAAAATTCTGCGTGTCTTCTGTTAAGAGTCACAGGCTAGGCGTGGCTCTCCAGGATCGTCTCTGCTCGTCTAGCTGGCTCGTTGGACCCGTCGCGCCCGCCGACCCGACCCGCCGGCCTCCGCGGGTTCCGTGTAACCGACAACGCGGCTCGTGAGTCTGCTGCGGCTGCGGGTACCGCCAGGCCCAGCGAGCCGCGTCGGTAAGCCCACGAGCGCAGCGGGCCGAGCCGGTGACGTCATAACGCCCGCTAGCGCGTTTTAAGCATTATTTGGAAGCCCGTTTCGGATCTCTAAGTCCGCCAGGGGAGGCAGCATCAACAGGCTGGCGGCGTTCGCCTCCCCAGGCTGCTGCACGGCAGCGGCGTGGACAGCTGCGGTGACGCTCGGCCCTCGTGGCGGCGGTAGACGGCAGCGTGGCAGAAAGCGCCGCCGTGGAGGCGACGTCGGGAGACGCAGTGGCCAGTGGCCGCACCGCACTGGCCGGCCGGCGTCACTGCGACGCGCTGCCCGCCTCACGCTGGTTGCACACACACCGATTTTGCACGGCCGGTAAAATATCGGTCTGCACTCACGCCGAAATTTTACCGGTCAAACGAGCAGTCGCTTGACTATCGCAAGCGATGAAATTTATTCCAAACATAAATTGAGTACAAAAAATTGAAAAGGATGTACATGCTAAAACTTTTAAAAATGACCTTTTTAGTGAAAAGGGTTGTATAAGCCAAGCATAATGAAACGAAAAAGGTTGCAAGTCCAGAAAAATTCCTACTATTTGCAAGAGCAGTTCGAAGGCACCAGAACTGTGGAAGCGCCAGCGGATCTGAGATTGGAAGATGTATGTGCTTAAGCTACGAATTTTCTTTAGTTGGTGACAGTACGTTGACACGACAGTGATTTCGGTCATTTCACGTGTGTGTTTTACTGTGTGTTTTGGTTGTGTGTTTAGTGTACCATCCAGAAAATGGAAAAGCCTGTTAGGATGAAGGTGATTGTTCGTTAGAGACGTGACGCAAGACAAAACGGCCAGCCGTACATTAACAGTTGTGGGAAAGAAATACGTGCAAAACCACCGCAGCAGAACAGGCAAGCTGCTCCTCTAAGTACAACTGTACAAACATAAGCAGTGAACAAAAACAGCTTATACTTCCAGATGAAAGAAGAAGCGGAACAAACTGAATACAAACAACTTTGTTTTAAAAATCCATCGAAAATTTTATTTTTCTCTGTTTTATATTAGCCTAGCATTGAAAGAGTAAAATTATATGTAAAGTTATTAACCCTTTCATTCCCAGTGTTGTTCCTGGATAATAACGTATTAAAAGTTGTTTTATACCAAATTTTGTTCATCAATCCATAAAGTTGCATTTTTGTTGATGAACAACATGCTTCTGTTAAGACACTTTGCCGCTTGGTACGGCGTAGAGTCACTTCTGAGGCATTAATCTGTCCATCTTGGAGATTGTGTTGTGTTGCCGTCTGTACGTGTCTGAAAGTGTGAACGTGAGTGTGGCTCCTTCTATTTAATTCCAGTTGTCTTTGTTGCTGTGGAGAAGATTATGCTAGCATTACTGACATTGCAGTGTTAACTATCAAGAAAATGATGTTCAAGTAATAAAATACCTGGATACATAGGTCTGTGTTGTGCACGAAATAAATGACATAAAAATCAATAGTTTGACCAAAAACTTTTAAAACACATATCTTTATGTTTACTGCACTGTATTAATACAGAAATCATTGAATTTTAATTTTTCCAAAGTTGATTTTATTATGTGGGACTGAAAGGGTAAACTTTCTCAAAACTACAATGGACTTACCATTTTTTTAAACATAAACGCTTGGCTTACATCCTTTTCAAAAGCTTAATAAGGCACTTACAGCGTTTTCCAGGAAACGGAAGGATGCAGGAATAAGGAGGGAAACTCAGGCTTTAACGTCCTGTCGACATCTTGGTCATTAGAGACGAAGCTAACGTTCGGAGTTTGGGGTAAGGATGGGGAAGGAAATCGGCCGTGCCGTTTGAAAGGAACCATCCCGGTATTTGTCATTTAGGGAAATCACGGAAAATCTAAATCTGGATGACACAATGAACCACCATCCTCCCGAATGCGAGTCCAGTGCGTTACCACTGCGCCACCTCCCTCGATAGAAAGGATGGCATTTACTTCTTTTTCCATATATGTTTTGTTCCCATTATTCATTTCCAGTCATGGATTGTATCGGTATTGTGATATATACACATTTTTTCATAAAATAAATATACTCATCCAATATTTAAGACATATTTTTTATGAATATTGAAAATTTCAGTTTGTGGAACTTACATCCTTATCCATATTTTTGAACACAATTCATGAATTTCAAAACATTTTGTCTAATATTATCACAAATATTGCTGGCATGATACAAAGAAGTTTTCTATCACACATTAATATACCAGTTACGAAATGCAATTTTTTCTTTGCTCTCCATTTTCATCTTCAAACGCGTCCAAAGTTTTGTTCCACAAAACTGCTCGTCCTTTCACTACCTAAATATGTATATACTTATCTCGTAATCCATTGTAAACGTGAACATGATATGATTGTATGCAGGGCCGGATCTAGGACATTTGCCAAAGGGGGCAAGCTTAAATTTGCCGCCCCTTCTTTCACCTCTCCCCCCTGTAAGAATCGACTTTTTTACGCTAATTGGGTTACATATTTCTAAATAAATGTCACAATCGCACAACATGAACTTATTTTATTGACTGAATTAAGATCAAAGGAAAACAGAACAATTTTAATAAATACAAAAATATTACAAGATTACTCATAAAAAAAATCAATTCAAAATTTCGCTTTTCGAGCTTTTTTTGTGCTGAAAACTATTTTTGATATCATCATAGTTTAGAGAAGCAGCTCGTTTGTGCTCTATGGATATTATACTCAGATTTGTTAAGCAGTCGTGCTCCTCAAGTGTATTTAATTAGTTTCAGCTTGCTGAAACTTCTTTCTCCAGACGAAACAGAAACTAGAATGGTAAGATATATTTTAACGCTGGGTTACCCCTCTACCAATTTATTTTTATAAATTATACTTAATGTTGATGATGCAGTGGAATCTTGC
This sequence comes from Locusta migratoria, assembly GCA_026315105.1. NCBI lineage: Eukaryota > Metazoa > Arthropoda > Insecta > Orthoptera > Acrididae > Locusta > Locusta migratoria. The sequence continues at coordinate 559,630,236 of CM048755.1, read as the reverse complement.
AAGGCTTTGTCTACTGCCAGCGCATGTTGTCTTAAGCTTTCAACTTCAAGTTCTTCCTCGCTAAGATCTTCTGCCAGTCCCGTTGCTTTGGCCTTCAAGTCCTCCACTTCCATTTCTCGAATTTGCACACCACACAGGAAACTAATTTTTGCACCAATTTTCTCAAGTGCGGTAAACCTGGTACTAAGCTCTGTCAATTATTTTTTTTTTTTTTTTTTTTTTTTTTTTTTTGTGAATTTTGGATACTTCATCCTCACAAAGCTCTCCGGCCATTTTCTTCATTCTTCGAATCCTTATTTCGGAGAATACTGTGGATACCTCATTATCTTCTGCTAGCAATTTGGCCTCAGAAATAGCTTCAGAGGTACAAGAATCCCGGGAAGTTTTGAGAAAGCACAAAAGTCCTCGAATGTTTCAAACAGCTTTATCAATTGGATGGTATTAACTTCTCAGAAACTGATTAACATGAGCAATTTATTTTAATATTTCTACCAGAAACAAGTCAAAGTAAAGAATTTGAGTTTCCTCATATTTTTTTTTTAAATAGATCTTGTCACTGATTTTGTTTCTGGTGTTGACAATTTGTAAGTTTCAGTTTCTTCCAGGGCCTTCAAAACTTTATTAAAATGCTTGTAAACAGCTTCAACCGCATCTACTCTTGCAGATCACCTAGTCTTGCTGAATGTCTGCATAATTTCCTCCCACTAAATTTAAAGAGTGAGCAGCCCATGGTACGAAACAGGCCAGTTCATTCTTATGAAGTATTCTTGACTGAGCCCCTTTGTACTTTCCAGTCATGTTTGCCCCATTGTCATGAGACTGCCCCCCTGCAGTACGTAATGTTCAACCCATCCTGTTCCAATTTTTGCAGTATCTTGACTAAGGCCTTCTCCTGTTTTGTCTGTAACTGTAAAAAAGTCGGTAAAACTTTCCACAACCTCTGAGTCATTCGACTTGACATATCGAATTACTTGTATCATCTGCGCATTGTGGCTGATAGCTGAAGTGCAGTCAAACATGAGTGAAAAGTATTTAGCAGCTAAAAATATCTTTAATTATATCTTCTTTTACTTTGTCAGCAATCAATTCACGGAACTCATCTTGTATATTTTTGTAAAAATAGCTAATCTGGCCATTCTTGTGGCGTTAAATACGCAGACGAAGGGGAACACTATAGTATGATATGAGATCAATTGTGTTTAGAAATTTGCCGCTATGTGGATCACCAAAATCACCATCTTCTTTTGTTCCTCTAAAAGGACTTCCTTGCTTAGCTCGCAGGTGGGTTTGACGGAAGACATCGAAAGAGTCGAAAGAAGGACAGCTTGTTTCGCCTCTTTTCGCGATACAGGGGAGACAGCGTCAAGGAAATGATACAGGATCTGGGATGCGAATCATTAGAACAAAGGCGTTTATCGCTGCGACGTGGGCTGCTTGCGAAGTAACAATCAACCCCACGAAATGCGGAATTGTTGCCTTCCACTTACATAAGTAGAAAAGATCATCTGAATAAATACGTGTAATCAGAGCTCGAACAGAGAGATTCAGATGTTCTTTCTTCCGCGCTATTCGAGAAGGGAATGGGAGAGAAATAGTAGAAATGTGGTCCGATGAACCCTCTGTCAGGCAGTTAAATGTGATTTACAAAGTATCCTGTGTAGATGTCTATCAATTCCACCGCTACCGAGAGAGGACTCTTAGATCCTTAATGCTTTTGATTTTCAATAAGAAGTGTGCGCACCTGAAATACTTTTTTTATAAGGACTGGAACGGTATTCAAATTCACCTGTTCTACAAATATTACATTGATATGAAATATGAATATTCATTTATCTGAAGAGGAAACCTATGCAAGTTAATAAACATCGTGCATTTACTTATGCAATAATGCAAACATCTCCCTCATTCTGGCTAATATCTAGTAGATTTTTAAAGTTTGAATAGCTGAAGTACCTGTGACAGGGCAACACTGATGTCAGCAACCAGGAATTTCAGTGTTATTAAATGATTTCGGTATTTCTTGCAGTCATTTTACTTTTAATAATTCTGTGTTAGTTAATTTTATTAAATTATACCAGAAAGATACATTCTGTAAAAAAGTAAAAATAAAAAAAGAGTCGGTCAAAATTTGCCGCCCTCTAAATTCTACCTCCCGGGGCAACTGCCCCCTTCCCCCCCCCCCCCCCCCCCCCGCCATAGATCCGTCCCTGTTGTATGTATGCCTCAAACGGGCAAATTACTATTTCTGTGCGGATATAGAAAGGAGTTCGATTCCTTGCGGGAATACAGATAAAGCCGCGATAGTGTGGACTAACGGACACTCGTAGAACGCGGTAAGTTGACGATTTGGGCAGGAATAGGAACGTGTCTGGGTAGCCGATCGCGTAATAAGAAAAATGAAAATCTACAGAACATCATAGTACAAAGGCACGATCTACTCGAAGCAGTGGCGAATTTTCACATCTTCCGCCAGCAGGCTATTGAAATCTTTCCGCCTCTCCTGACCTCCACAGTTCGATACCCTATTTCATAATCACTAATTATATTTTTTTTTATGAAATTGTAGTTTTTTGCTTTGTGCGCTATGGTCCTAATTACACCAACTTTCGCCGGCCGCGGTGGCCGAGGTGACTGAGGCGCTCCAGTCACGGTCAGCACGGCCACTACGGTCGGGGGTTCGAATCCCCCCTCGGGCATGGATATTTGTGCCGTCCTAGTTCGTAAGTAGTTCATAAGTAGTTTGTAAGTTTAGGGACTGATAACCCCGTAGTTAAGTCCCATAAGCTTAACAAACATTTGAACATTTACACCAACTTTTTTCCGTAATTAGTATGTATGTGAATAGAGGATTGAATATCACCTCCTAGATTATTTTTGCAACCCAGATTTTTGGTTTGAATCGCACAAGAAATAGTATTCGTTTATATCTTTGAGCTAATAAAAGCACAGTCCACACTACTAATAAAGTGGGGGTAAGGTATGCTTTAATACTTATTACACAATAGCCTAATGTACATTCGGTAAACGTAATTAAATGTCTTTTATTTCACTCACAGTTTACAAATTTTGGTCCAATATTTGCCGCCTCTAAAATCTGCCGACCTAGTCTCCAACCTATTCAGCATATTGGTAAATGCGCCACTGACCCGAGAATAATAATAATAATAACAATAAAAGTAAAAAAAAACACAAGAATCGGGTTCGAGCCCCAGTCTGTCACAAATTGTCGACTTCCCCACTGAATTTAATTAAATGCCCTGTAACAACGAGAATCTGAAATATTGGTAATTTATTGTATACAGAACTCACTACCAAAACAGTATTTTTTATTTTAGTCCTATATGCTCTAGTCGACTGAATGTCGAGAAGGCACAGCGGTAACTGTGCAGGGAGGACGGCAGGTGCGTGCGCAAGCTGCAATTAGACGAGGTGCGCCACTGGATGCCGGCAGTGGCAGCGGCCGGCAGCTGACCGGCTTTTTCTGTTGCCGGACCGTGGTCGGCCAGCGTGCAAGTACAATGCCATCCAATGGGCCACTGCTGCAATGTGGACGGCCGATATTTTACCGGCCGTTCAAAATCGGCGTGTGTGCCACCAGCCTCACACCGCTGCGCATCGTCTCGGTCTGCTGCCGACGCAGGCAGGACGCAGACATGGCTGCTGCGGCTGCGTAGCGCGTGCAGCTGACTGCACGTGGCAGTGGCGGCAGAACGCCGCACCGCTGCTTCACGATGGTTTAATTGCCTCCGGCCTCCATTGTCGTCATATTCACACCTAATTCAGCTCAGCCATACGGCGAGCCGGATCGCGATTGTAACACCAATTTGTGTCACGATGGTTGAGCGGAGAAGTGGGCATTGGCTTAAATGAGGAACATGTAAAATTATGATTAAATCAAAATGCTTGTTTTGTAACCAAAAACGAATCGATTTACTGGTATAAAAGATCATCTCTGTTTCATAATAGCAAGTATTCACACTTCGGCTCGTTTTCAAGATCCAAAATTAGTTCTTTACAGCTTATGTCAAGATTCATTTTAATATTTCGTTACACACCAGGTACATATAGTCAGAAAGGATTTCCTAAAAATTGAATTTCAATATTAATAATTATAATCTTGTTAATCATAACTTCGTAAAAATATATTACATAGCAAACATTATTATATAGCACCATGTATTTATCTGCGTTGGTAAAGGGCAATATAGCAATTCTCTCTGTATCACCAGTACTTCCAGCTGCTGGAATTACATATGAAAATAGATCTATTCCGTCATTACTTCTATATTCGTAGTGGTGTAGTAAGAGTGTCCTAGTAAGAGTGGAAGTATTTATTGTAACCTTAAGCATTTTTCCAAAAAGTTTGCAAGCTGCCAGATCTCACAAAGTTTTATTCACTTTCATGCACGTTGAAGGATTCGGAAAGATTTAAATAGAGGCACATTTTATACACTTATTCAGTACGTGTGCCTTCAAAAATATAAAGAAACATTGTCAATAGATTACGGCCACACAAACGTTTTTTCCTTTGAGCGTTTCTGCCGCAATACAAGTAACTCCCGGAGCTCAGTAAGAGGGACCGAACAGTCACCTCTCTCATGCGGCGAAAATCCCAGAGAAATCCCATTATTAGTACGTCCGTGCAAGCTATGTCGATACTTTATGTATTGATGGTCATAGCAGACAGCAATTAATGTTTCAGAATCATATACTAAGGTGCATTTTCTCATCGAGGAAACTCCAATATATCATCATATTTTAATGAGACCATATCCTACAAAAATACCTTACAAATAAAAAAAAAAAATTCGAAAAACTTACGGGTATGCTGCCAGGTACCAAAATCGACGACGGCCGATATATCGGCAGGAGACCAGCCTGCCATTTTCAAGGCTAAACTGCAGTGAGGAAGCAAGGTGCAACGATCTTTAAAATCTCGGTTTTCAATGAGTAAACAGGAAAGACAACACACACCGAGCAAGCAAGCACACAGTGCCGACACGACCGAATAATCATCAGTTCTCGACGAATGAGGTCGTCCCTCCGTTTTTTTTGACAAGTGAGAGAGCAAGATCCCAAGTGAAATTTAAGCAGAAGGTCCATCCCTATTCATAAAGATGTTACCTAGTTTTATTTCTATCGCTTCTTTGATAACACTGCCCCAATAGCTGGAAGTGCATGCCAGAATTTCCGTTTTGTTGTATTCCATAGGGTGACCTGTGTCAAGACAGTGTTCGGCCACCACAGATTTGTTTGGCTGTTGTAAACGTGTGTGACGTTTATGCTCAATACAACAGTCCTAATAGTTTCACATGCCACAGCTGCATGGGATACGGTAGACAGCAGCCGCCCGTAGTGGCCGAGGAGTCTGCGGCGCGCCAATCACGGTCTGCACGGCCACTACGGCGGGGGTTTGAATCCCTGTTCGGGCATGGGTATTTGTGCCGTCTTTAGTATTAGCTAGTTCATAAGTACTTTTTAAATTTAGGGACTGATGACCCCGTAGTTAAGTCCCATAAGCCCTACAAACATTTGAACGGTAGACACCCGCCTTGCGCAAACCGAGATCATCCATAACGGATCCCAAGGGTGCCTTAATTTTAGAAGGTGGACGAAACACACTATTTACATTGTTTTTTACGCAAAATGCGGCCAATCTTGTTTGAAGTGCTTTCAATGTATGGCAGAAAGGCCACTGACATTGCTGCCGACTCAGTGTTATCACTAGCCCGTTACACATGTGGTCGATAGCGCAATGCTCTTTTAATCTGCCCTTTATACCATAGCCATTCTGTCGAAAAGTTACCTCCAGATGAAACAGCTCAGTGGGCAGTGTTAATTCATATAGTTCTCAAAAAACGTAATTATCAATTTTATTTTGATTTCTACCATAACAGATAACAGTCAAAAAACATTTCATTGGCCACGATCCAACTACTTCCTCCTGCGACCGCGAACCCCCAAGCTAGGTGCGATTGATTTTCATTTATGACTTCTTCTTGGATTTTATGAAATGTCAAACTGAAGCCTCTGGACACTGATATCATTATTATGGAAGTCGAGAAACATCAATGACTGTATAATACAAGGGTTGAAGCGTATAAAAAAAAAAGAAAAAATTTCTTGGCCGCTCTCAGAGAAAAGTGGAATGAAATTAATGACTAGCAAAAATCAGAACTAGGTAAATACAGACAGTAAATATTTTATTAATCTCTATATGCAGTTCATAATGTAGTTTATTCATGAATAATATGTGAAAAAGACAATTTTATACTGGAAAACTAGTCTTCATTCGAAGTTGTTAACGTAATTATCTTGGCTTGGTACAAATATTAGAGAGGAACAGAACTAATCAACATAATGAACACCTCTATTACTTCTACTGTTGGTTCCACTTGTCCAATGTGCAGAAATACCTTCCATTCTGCATCTCATTGTGGTTGCAAAATTATTACTGTAGTTATTTAAAAAAACTGTGAATTTCACAAGAGGCTTGAATAATTGTATCCGCCAGAGGCACACTAACATCTATTGCATGGTGGAAAATTCACCATTTATCGTGTAAAATACGAAATGCACATTCCACATTTGCTAATTCAGCTGGTTTGGAGTCTCGTTGATGACAATATACACCTACGTCTATGAATCTGAAACAATAATTCCTGTCTGTTATTTCATTCACTACATTAAGCGTTGCCACAGCTTGCACAACGCCCTACTAATGAGATATGCCTGGGCTTTACGCAGCGTGAGAGAGACACCCGTGTTACGTGTAGTGCAGCAGAAACGCGTGGCATATCCGCTCATGTGGACGAAACCTTAGCCGACTCTGGCTCTTAAGAGCGCAGTAGCGCACAGTGGCTTTATTGCTTCTCCCCTCCGGCAGTTGGCCTTGGCCTGAACGGCCGAGTCGCGCGTCGGCTCTGCTCGTTTCCCGCGTGCAGTGATAAGAGCAGCCTTGGCGGGTGCGGCGAATGAAAAGACAGGCAGCGCGACGCAGTCACGGCCATCCTCCTTGGCCTCAGCGCTCTCGAAGACTGTAAATGCGCTCACATCCGCATCCATCTATCTGCGTGCTCCTCCTTGCCCCATTCTCGCGTAGCCATACAGATTACTCATTCAGGTACATGTAATGTCGTCGGTTAGCACGCTGTGATCAAATTCATTCGATTTTCCTCGTGGTCGTTCGAGCATACCGTACGCGAAATGCCCGACCGTGTATTGTGAGAAAAAGGTAAACCTGGTTCACCGATTTTCGTGCTTTAAAAAGACTTGGACGTGTATAGGACTACGCCACATCGTATTTTTTAAACAAAACGTTTCACTTTCTGAAAGACAAAAAGAAAATGGTTACTTTACCTTTAGTACTTTTGCGTGTGTATGGTTTTTTAATAAAGTAATTTTGTCGATTTTGTAGAAAGTAAGTGATGAAAGATTCCGGCTATTTTATTCGTCGGAAAGTGCAGCAGTCTATCTTTCAGGTGCCATTCATTGTTAATTCCTGAAATGAAAAAAAAAAAAAAAAAATGTGACAGAGTGTAGCTTGCTGACAGCTCCTATTGACGTTATACGTTAATGCTTATGAAATGTAGCTAAAACTAGAGAAGAGAGTTATAAATTGTAAAGAGTACTTTTCTGTCGGTTCCACAAGTAAATACTTGTTTTTCAATTTTCTTAGTGTCGCATTTGCAATCCAAAAAATCACACTGACGTGTTTTACGGCCCACTTTACATTTGTAGTTTTATAAGTTTTTGCAAACATTTTGGTATAAAATAACAGTCTAAATAATAAAAAATTTTGGTGATAAGATTACTACTCTACTATTGTGGTAATATCTATGAATCCAACACATGATATTCTTTCTGACCGTATTTTAACAAACAGTCAAAATTATTTTGCGTACGCGATCTTGCTTTCTCTACTTTCTTATTATAACTCAAGCGAGGTCATTTAAAAGCAATGGCGCACTGAAAATTATGAAAAACACATCGTTCTTAGGAAAATGAATTACAATCAAATGTTCGTTAGTTATTAACACCTACCATCGATGGTACGAGATTACTCTCGTAGCTGTTCGCCATATCGTAATAGGCGAGGAATTAGTTTGTGATGTACAAATATGTTACACGGCGGTTCGGAACGTGACAGGACGCGGTTGCTCAGCGCGCACGGTCAGAGGGTTGTCGGCACGGTAGCTCTACGCCCTCTGTAACGACAGAACTGAGTTATCCGAAACGACCAAAATAGGACAAAACAAACCAACTTCCACTAAGTACTCGTTCAAACCGACGAACCAATCAAAAGAGAGAAAACGAAAGACGGTTCAACAAACACCGTCTGAAGAGAAGGCCTTTGCACTGCCGTGCCACGTCACATCACACAGAGTAGGTCGCGATCGCGTAGCTACTGGCTGGCCGCTGTCAGGCGGTGGGCTCTGCCCCATCAGCCAGCCAGTCAGCTACGCGATCGCGACCTACTCTGCGTGATGTGACGAGGCACGGCAGTGCACAGGCCTTCTCTTCAACGTCATATGTAATAAAAAACTGAGTAATATCCTCAACGAGCAACCCAGAACAAATATGAACAAACGACCCCAAAGCATCGATTTAATGGAAAAAATAAAAACAACTATATATATATATATATATATATATATATATATATATATAAATATCACTGTCAATTTTTGTTCCACTTTATTTTTCCTCTTCATTCCTAAAAGTTTTTCGCACACTCTTGTTAGTTGAACGCAACTGTATTCTGAGTTGTTCAAAGGTAACAGCACTTTCTCCGAAAAGCGTATTTGTTCTGTTGCGAGGACATGCAATGGAAAATATAGCAACGAATTGTAAACATAGATTTCTTAAGACATGTACATAAACTGGGGAGATACTTTTACAATGACTGTTGTAAATGGCGTATTGATAGTACTAATTTTGTATATATCTTGAGTACTAGAGTTATGTGGAATTCAGTATTACCACACTTATTCCGTTTGTGATTTTAGCTGTAAAAATCGTAATCACAGTTTCAAATAGAATATTTGCTCTTTATTTTGGCGTATAACAGTGTAACATGAGCGAAGTCATATCTAAACTACAGGAATGTTAATACCATTTACGTTAATAGCGTCCATAGAAACCATGCAAAGACAAACATTTTAGTAGATGCATTGATTCTAATTAATTACTTTCAATATATTTCACAAATAGAGAATAAACGCTTAGAAAGAAAAAAAAAACAAGGTAATTTGTTGGAATTTATACACTTTCCTTCTGTTGCATTAAGGAACTACACTTTCCACAGAAATTTGGGACTTCCTTTATATACGAAACTACCTGTATCAGCACGTTGTGCACAATGTTCATTATTACAGTATCCTCCCAGTTTACGTGCATATGCTTCAGAAGACCATTGTTCAATTCGTTGTTACTTTTTTCACGGTATGTTCACAAAATAGAACAAACACGCATTTTAGAGGGAGCATTCTTACATATGAACAATTCTAAACAATGAAGAACATAGCTATATTTAATAAATAAGAGTGCCTGAAACCCTTTTAGGGAAAAAAAGAAAAAAATATTTGGTAGTGGCGGGTTCCGTAGCACTGACCCTGAGAATCACAAACCAACGCATTGCCCACTACGCTACGGCAAACAATTAGAGCTGATGCTAATACGGCATTTTAGACACTAGATTATCATTTATCGTACGCATAACGACGTGTTTTTGTTAATTCTTCAGTGTGCCATTGCTTTGAAATGACAACATGTAAGTTACAATAAGAAAATCATCAAATACGCAATGCAAGATGGCGTATGCCAGAGAGAGTTTTGGACAAGGAATGTCACGTGTCCTCTCCGAACGGCTGGTTTTCGTTAATTCAATGGAGGATGACAAATCTCTGTTACTTTTGCAAATATCTCTGAAACGATATGAAATATGACAAAAAAAGCATAAGGGAGCAAAATTGTAGAGAATTTTCTCCTCTACAAATTCGGTTATTCAATTTTGGTGTCAGATGAATGGTTAAGCCGTTATTTTCATTTAAATTTCGAGCTGTCAAAAGACGATCGCAAAAGCCGACCTATAGTCTTACTACCATAACCTAAAGTGGGCCAAAAAAAGTAGCGTAAGTGTAGCTTATTCTGTCAAACACTGAAGGAGGCTAAAGTGAATTACTAGGTATCAGTCCTGGATATGATTTCGGAACATTATATGATTTTTTCGTTCAAAACACTCAATAAACACATACAAATTCTTCCCTCGGCGACGACCGATTGCGATGAAGCAGAATATCCTTACGGTAGCGTTTCCTAATATTATAGAAACAATCAATTCTTAGTCATTTATCATGGCGTAGCGAAAAGAGACCCACCTAATCCTTATAATTTTCGTGACTTTTTTGTGGAAGACAAATTTCAGGCTTGCTAAATGCCTTTAGCATCGATCATGACAAGTTAAATGTTTTGGTGTACTTACAGTATATAGTTTTATTTCTGACTAATCAAATCGCCACATATCATATTTTGCTAAACCACTTAAGTCATCTGTGACATTTTTTTGCGTTTCACTTTTTATTTCCTTAGCACACTGGACACTACGAAGCACGAATATTCGTGTTTGACACAACTAAACATATGAGAGTATAGTTCCACCAGCTGGTGGCAGCACGGTGTGTCAGACGCAGTGTCACCCTGCACCCTGCAGCTGCTGTGGCGCGCGGGCCAGGCGAGGCCGCATGTGCCTAACACCTCCTAGAAGACGAGGCCTCACAACAGGCCGTGCCGACGTCACATCAAGAGGCCGGGGGAGCTAGTTAACTGGCTGGCCGCTGGAGCACGTCCACCACCTCGTAGCTGCTAGCGTGTCGGTGTGATGGTGTGACTTCGACACGGCCTGTTGTGAGGCCTTGTCTTATGGGAGGTGTTGGTGTTCCCCACTCGACCGACGCAGCGGAGCCAAGATCGATCGGCAGCCCGCTCCCAACATTCCTACTCAAAAGAGCCGCATCCGAGTGCGTCGCGCTAGAGCGAGTACGCGCGAGCAAAATCCCCAACATGCAGACCTCTATCACAGAACGCCACTTGAGCCATGCGCTACTCAGGCGGTTGGAGATTTCTGCACTGAGATTTCCGACAGCAGAAACCGTATAGCCTAGGTACTTGAGAGCACGTGCTCTTGGCAGGTCAACTACATTAATGCTTATGGTACCAGAGTCCGTGGTGAGGTAATGGGTTTTCAGTATGTTGAGCCGTAGTCCTACGCCCTCAAGGCGACCTTTCCAAGCTTGAGCTTGCAGTTGCAGATCAGTCTTGTCTTATGAGGCCAGCATATAATAACGTTAAAGGTACAGTTTTCTACAGGTGTCTTGTTACCGTGACCATGTTCAATAGGCGGGTTTTTCCTACAGAAAAAGGAAAGTCATCCTGCAGCTGATTGTATCCGACTCTTCGGATCATAATAGAGCAGTCTGCCCCCTCTCACAAGCTCTTGAGGTACTTCATGCTCTCGCAGAGCGAACCAAATCAACTTTGTGGAACTCGGTCGAAGGCCATTTCGAGGTCGAGAAAGGCTAGTTATTTTGACTTCTCACAGTGTAATTCAATGAAAAGTCGAGCAGCACGGATAGCATCTATAGTCCCATAGCCATTCACGAATCCACATTGATTGATGGTGAGACTGATTATTTGTCGGATCCTTTCATCACTGATGCGTCCAAATATTTTCATTGTGTGTGATAGAAGGCGTATTTGGCGGTAGTTATTACATTCTGCTGGGCTATCCTTCTGTTTCCATATTGGAAATGTTGTGCTACATGTTCAATCAAATGGGACCTTTCCCTCCTCAATAATTTGAGTGAAGGAACCTGTCGGCAATTCAGCTGAGTCCCAGTGCTTTGATTTCCAAAGTTCTGCTGATATGTCGTCAGGCCCCGTTGCCTTTCCAGTTTTCGTTTTACGCAATGCTTTGACAACCTCATCCTTGGTGATTGGTGCTATGGGTCCCTGTATAGGATTTAACATTAGAATCTGAACACGTGGGAATTCAAATTCAAATGTTTGTTAAGCTTATGGGACTAAACTTACAAACTACTTATGAACTACTTACGAACTAGGACGGCACAAATATCCATGCCCAAGGGAGGATTCGAACCCCCGACCGTAGTGGCCGTGCTGACCTTGACTGGAGCGCCTCAGTCACCTCGGCCACCGCGGCCGGCACACGTGGGAATTCGTCATTGCAACTTCCTCAATGTATTTTCTCCATTTCTCTGCTACTTCCTTCCTGTTGGCGATAAGTTTGCCTGGTTCATCTTTGATTCCACAGAATTTTTCTATGTCAACAATTTGTTTCTCACGATGCTTTGCAAGTCGATAAATTTCTCGCTCTCCAATCAGCTTTTCCAGATTATCATAGACTTTGCTGAAATGAGCTGATTTTGATGACACAACTGCCTTCTTTGCTGCGTTCCTAGATGTACGGTATTCATTCCAGTTTACGCTTCTTAAGGTTTACAGCTTTATTCATCTTCTCAGTCCAAAGCCATGTTTGTCGATCAGTTTTTAGTCGGCCTGGTTTTTGTGGCGCCTTATTTACCAGGATCGTCCACCAGGGCACATTTTTGAGGGAATTCCACATTGTTCCAACATCAGTAATAGGTGGAACAGTGATGGAAGATATAATGTCTCTTCCCACTACTTTGAGTCGCCACCATTTAGTCCGCGCCGGTTCACTACGTTCTCTCTTTCTTTCACATGGAGGTATTCTGCGCAGTTGGATAACTAGTGAGGAGTGTTGTGCAGTAACTGTAACGTATGAAATAACTTTTGCATGCAAAATGAATTTTAGGACACGTCGCCATACGAGAGAGAAATGTAACTGGCTCAAATAGCTACCACTGTAGTAAGTCTAAAAGTGGGACGTCCGCTTCTTGAAGTACGTGTTCGTACTGACTAGGTCATGAGTTTCCGCAGAGTTCAATATTCTCTCCGCATATGCATTTCCTTGTCCTGCTCCATTGTTACCATGACATGTATCTCCTTCCGATTTTGAGCCAACATGACCGTTGAGATCATCAGAGACTATGAGAGTATCTTCAGAAGGATCTTCTAAAATCTTCAGAAGCCATCTTTCATTTATTTCGTTCAGTGTGATTGAGGAGCAAAACATGAGAATATATGAATGTTCATTTCTTCCATAGCCAAAATAACTTTCATTAATCTGTCGTCAAATCGTTCTATTATTGCTACAGAATCAAAAAGTATCACACTAACAATGATTCCAACTCCTTTGGCAGATTGTGGGCTGGCGTTATAGATGATTTTATATTCACAACCAACATCTCGTGATTTTGCACCGCTCCACGTAGTCTCCTGCACCGTGCATATGTCGATTTTACGGGTTTTTATTTCTGCAGCTATTTCACGTGCTCTCCCTGTCACAGAGCCAAGATTAAATGCAGCAAATGTTGTAACCCGAGCTCGCTTGTTTAGATGACTCTGCCCTCAAAAAGTAGACAACCTTCGCCCATTTCTCACGTCAGTAGAGGAATGTGGGGTTTCCTGGCCATAATTTGGGCCTGACGGTCCGAAGGGGGTATGTCATCATCGAACAATCACTGTCATAGTCTCCCTCCTCCTAATCAATCACTATCATCCTCCCCCCTCCATTGCACCCCTGTGGGTTCCTGGCTATAATTTATTCATAGAGGTCCTGACGGTCCAGGGATCGAACACTAATTTATTCAGCAATTATGACAGGTACGCTGCCGACATGCGTGCATTCGTAAACACCACTAAAAGACGAGATAAATACGCCACACCCCTAAGACCTAACCATACTACTAAGCATCAATATGCATTTCCACAAATGTGGATCAACTTAAGTTGCAACGAATCGTACTACTAACGACGTCGAATCGGTATTTCGCGCAAGCCAGGATACATTGTCCGCACCAGATTACGAATACACGAGAGCTAATTTTACGAATATAGAATTACGTTGGTTCTATCAACAGACATAAGAATAAAAAAAACTATCGAATTTTCACAGCTATACGATCGCTCTTTATGCACCATCAACCCAGATCAGCTAGTAGAGATATAAATCTGTGCTGTTCTAGTCTGCAGCTAAGGAAGCGTTCGTTTAAATCGATGTTGTGCGATATATTAAGAGTTTGACTTTATGTGCATAGATTCATCTTGTATAAATTTGTTTCTTCTTCTAAAGCGGAACGATGAGTTTGAGAGCCCGCCAGACCACACGGACTGTGACAGCGGCCGTTAGGCGGCGCACACAACCTACGAGCGCTGCCGTCGCCACTAGAGCGCTGCACGCAGTGGCGCGCCTACCGCGCCGGTCATCTGCGCAGACAGCCGCACTATTTAGGGCCAGGAGCCACAGCTCGCTGCTTAGTCGTGTGTTGACTGCTCTGTGGATACGATCGGTATTCTGTCGATATCTGGCATCGACGTGGCTTCATCACGGTTTCTATTGGCTTACGTTTTGGTCTGTTTTTTTCCCCCTCCTTATAGTTGTTGTCATTGTTCGTCGCCTCTGTGGTCTCGTGTAGTGTTTATCGTTAGCGGCGAAGCTTGGTCGATCGGTCGTTCGCGTGTCGCTCCCGACCCAGTCCACCCTTCGGTCACAATAGCTATGTTTAATTTCTGTACCGTGTACACGTCCGCGGTAGCCGCTACTCTGGCCCTCTGTCGCGGATCCCGATGTGTAGCTCGTAAAGTGGGTGTAATTTCCGGATGTCGTTCCGGACGGATGGCAGCGGCGACTTCTCCGTCCGTGATAGTCCCGGCTTACACACGGTGTAAAGTCATCCGTTACAGGAGCGGCTCAGTTGCCTGGAACACTGCGAGTCGCCGCTGCTGCGTTCCCCATTCATTCAGGAACCCCACCGGTGGAGCCGCCAGTGTACGGCGCGCGGGTTGCGTACTCGGCAGCGGCCTTGAGGTGACGTCATTGATGTCCGGCTGCTGCTGTTTGGCGCTGGCCTACACATCGGGATTCGTGACACAGGGCCAGAGTCCCGGCTACCGCGAACGTGTACACGGTACAGAGACTAAACATCGCTTTTTAGAAAATCTTTAAGAGGAAACAAATTTATACAAGGTGAACCTGTGCACATTAAGTCAAACTCTTAATATATCGCACAACATCGATTTAAACGAACGCCTGCTTAACTGTAGACTAGAACAGCACAGAATTATATCTCTGCTAGCTGATCCGGGTTGATGGTGCATATAGAGCTATGGTATAGCTGTGACAATTCGACGTTTTTTTTTATTCTTGTCTGATAGAACCAACGTGATTCTATATCCGTAAAATTATCTCTCGTGTATTCGTAATCTGGTGCGGACAATGTATCCTATCTTGCTGTAAAACAGTTCTCGTTTATTTGCCAACGTGTTATCCATAAGAAGGAAAAATGCGGTTGCTCGCCGTGGAGATTAGTCCTCCCTTGGGTATGGGTGTGTGCGTTGTCCTTAGGTTAGTTTACCTAGGTTTTAGTTTGTAATCTACGGACTGATGACCACGCAGCTTGGTCCGATAGATTTACAAACATTAGAACAGTTTGGAAAAAATGCGAGGTATATAGATAACTATGTTACAAGCATGGTCAGACTGATATAGTGTCGAGTAGGTTGTGGGATGATCAATCCTGCTGGCATCTTGCTCCTGAGACAGCAAAGCCAGAGTCATCCACTGCGAAATAAGGAGTTCAAACTGGATAACCGTACAATGTGGTGTAAGCAGAGGAGTCAAACTGTTGTTGATACGAAGTATATTGAGTGTGCGACTCGTCTGTCAGTGGTATTTACGATAGTAAGGGAAAGCATCTCGGTAGTGCATAGATGATTGCGGTAGTAAATTGATTTTTTTTCCCGTCGAGAAGCTCTGGGTTCAATAAATCTCCAATACTTGATTAATTACAGTGGACTAGTTTCCACAAATAGAGTTGTATGGGTACGTTTCAACGTATATTCTCGTTGACATCGCTGTGACTCATCGTTCGTTTTGTTGGTTGAAACGGCGTAATTCTATGTTTCTTCGCGTTTGTTCCTCTGTCGAAGTGTTGGTGATGTATCTTCATATAATTATTTCTCGTTTATTCGCGGTCTGATGTGTGAAATGCGTCCTGACTTGTTAGGATAGTGGTTTTTATTACTGACTACGATAACAATCTGTAGTTGTTTCACATGAACGTTGCAATGTTGTTTTTGCAAATTATTCATAAAGGAGCGGAAGGAAAAATGTATTAGATAGGAAAGAATTGGCAGTGGCTGCTTTAGGAAATTGAAATAAAGCAATGGCGACAAGTGAAATGTGACCTGGGCCAGGAAACGAATCCGAATCTCCCGCTTCGGGCCAGCTGTCGCCTTAAACAATAGGCTACCCGTGCTCGCGTCCCGTCCGTCTCTATCTCCAACAAGTCGCACGCTATGGCTGTAGCGCCCCTATCATTCATGCCCTCTTACACTCGCCATTACGGATTCCCGTGCGAGGTCGGACGTATGATCGCCCCTGCGGTGAAGTAATTGAAGATAACGCCGTCTTTGCATCTAAATACTTATTATAAAGCTGTGGAGTCTGTTATTCCGTACATGTCAGAAAGAATACACTACACCAATATAATAAATTTTGGTTTCTATTCCTCACAGCTTTTATTCTGTTACAGGTACGAATTACGCGATACTGGTGACTAGCGCTAATGGGATTCGAATGTAGCGAACAGGGCAGATGCTTTGTATGATTATTACACAGATAAACCCTCAGATGACTGGTAGAAGAAAAAATGCGATGTATTTGAGTGTTTTGTCGAGTAGACCGTTCGGATGCTCAGTCAGTCTGGTATTTTTCTCTGGAGATGTATAAGTCAGAATCCGGAGGTATCACAAAATTGACGGTCTTCAGTCTTCGGCTATTTGACAGTGGGAGTTTCTTCGTAGTTCCGACTAGGCTAATGGCTGGCATCGTACCGGAACGAGAACTACTGGGTTAGTCGTATTACACGGCCTATATAGGTGTCGTAGACCAATCATAGGTAGTTGGAAGGATCTACAAGAAAAGGTGCCTATTACGATCGCGAATCTTCTATTTATTTACCTCGTTCTTGTTCGTGTGTACGTTGGATCGCCTGCTGGCGAGTGTCTGTTGCCCGCCGAGCATCGTGCCTGTGCGGTACTGCCTGCTAGACAGGGGTTGTCATTACAGTTTACTTAAGGTGAAGCATTATTTAACTTAACCACAGTAAAGTGGTGTGCATTTCTGAGGACGAAAAGCTGCTTTCCTTTTACTTAAGGCATAATACGTATTTTACAAATACGACACATTATAAATTGAGCTTTGTATTAAAAATTTTAGCCCAAAAGCATAGTGTGTAATTCTTATTATCACATCATTGTCGGACTTAAATACACACTGCTCTAGTGGATATGACTCCAGGTTACGTAAACGTGATTGCTAATTTATGCACACTGTTAATCTGTCTCTCCCATGCTGTCTTTTAGTTTACTTGTCGCAGTTTTCACACATCGTTTGTGAGGATGCAATATTTTCAGATCATGTATACTCTCGTACAATTATTCAAGCAAAATACGCATTTGTGATAGGACCACTAGCAGAAACTGTTCTTTGACTATGCTAGTCAATCCGTTGTAATATCCTTGACCTGTCTAAAATTCCTGATATCCACACTATTATGATCTTGCCTTGTTTCTTTTGTCTCTATCTACAGCTACACTTAGCTCAGTTACTTAATTCATTTCTTCATTTTCGGGACGTACCCCCACTAATTATTCCCTTCATAGTCGAGTTGTGCCATACATTTATTTTCCTACCTATACGATTCATTGCCTCGTCAATAGTTGTTTGCTCTCTTAATCTAATCTGTATCATTCGTCATTTAGATCATATTTAAAAAGCTTTCGACCTATTCTTCTATACGAACTACTAATGTGCTTTGACTGGGCTTTACATAGCATGAGAGAGGGGGCCGTGTGGCCACCACCTCCTGAGCTCCGCGCATTACGTGTAGTCCAGCAGAGTCGCGCGTGGAAGAAATGCTCGTGTCGCCGTAACCGTAGTCGGCGTCGGCACTTTGGCCCGGCGCACACTTGACGCAGCGCAGGCAGAGCAGAGGCGAGGCGCAGGGCACTGCAGGTCAGCGCACTTCACAGGCAGAGGAGGGCAGCCAGCGGGTGCGCTCACCCAACACGGCACGGGCTGCTTGTCCACTGCAACCTCTCGATGCAATTAGATTTGATTCCCGAGTCTCCTTCAAAACTCAATTAATTTAATTTGTGTGCTTGTGTGTGGTTGTATTCAGGTGAAGTGCATGTAAGAATAGTTAAAAGTCTGTTGAGCAACAAGCAAAAGTGACGAATAAATGGCGAACTAGTGTAGTCTATGGAAGTTCATTATAAGCTACTCAACTGTTCTGACTAAACAGACGACAGTTCATAGAGATTCAGATGCTGATTAAGGAAGTCTTACAAGAGAAGCAAAATTAGGGATATGTTTCTGTAATGTATTTAAAATCCGATTTATTTCTCTGTCATGTCTTTTAGAGCACTCTGCATACATGGGGTTTTCGGGGTCGCCTGCCAATTTTTATCCGCGAATTTTTAACAGACCGTGTTTTTAAAGTGCGTGTTGGTTCGGTTTTATCGAGCACTTTTAATCAGGAGAACGGAGTCCCCCAGGGCTCGGTCCTGAGCGTTGTTTTATTTGCAGTGGCAATCAATTCTATAGCCGATCACCTTCCACTGGGAGTGTCGGCGTCCCTATTTGTTGACGACTTCACGATCTACAGCAGCTCTGAGCAAACGGGTCTCCTGGAGCGGCGCCTCCAGCGGTGCCTAGACAATCTCCACGCGTGGATTATGGACACTGGCTTTCGATTCTCAGCTGACAAGACAGTCTGCATGAACTTCTGGCGGCGGAAGGAGTTCGTTCCCCCGTCCCTTCGTCTGGGCCCCATAGTACTTCCATTTGTGGATACCACGACGTTCTTGGGACTTGTTCTCGACAGGAAGTTAAGTTGGTCTCCCCACATATCCCGTTTGGCAGCTCGCTGTACCCGCTCTCTCAATGTGCTGCGGGTGTTAAGTGGCACCTCGTGGGGAGCTGACAAGTCTACTCTCCTCCATCTGTATCGCACCATAGTTCGGTCCAAACTGGACTATGGTAGCATCGTTTATTCTTCGGCTCGACCGTCCATACTGCGCCGCCTTAATACAATCCACCACCAAGGACTCCGTCTGGCGACAGGAGCGTTTTATACTAGCCCCGTTGAGAGCCTCTATGCCGAGGCCGCCGAACTACCCCTTTCTTACCGTCGGGAACTCCTGCTTAGCCGTTACGCTAGTCGTTTGTCGTCCATGCGAGGACACCCGACGTACGCAGTTTTTTTTAACGACTCACTTGACAGTCTCTTCGCTCTGCGCCCGTCTGCTCTGCTACCACCGGGAGTACGCTTGCGTTCGCTACTCGGCCAGCTTGGCGTTACAATGCCTGCTATCTACTCGACTGGAGAGAGCATCTCTCCACCGTGGCGAAGCCCCGAAGTCCGTGTTAACTTTGATCTTCATTCTCTCCCAAAGGACTCCACACCTCGTTTCGTCTACCAGAGAGAATTTCACGCACTCCGGTTTAAATTTGATGACAATTTGTTCATTTACACTGATGGCTCAAAGACAGACCAGGGTGTTGGGTGTGCTTTTGTACTTGGCAACGTCTCTTTTAAATATCGTCTTCCTGAGTGGAGTTCCATTTTTACAGCTGAGCTGTATGCATTATACCAAGCCACACAATACGTCCGGCGACACTCGCTCAGTAAGACTGTCATTTGCTCGGACTCTATGAGTGCTTTGTTGAGCCTTCGCATGCTATATCCGGCCCATCCTCTGGTACAAAGCATCCGCAATTGCCTTTATTCTCTTTCAACGAGCGGAACTACGGTGACGTTTCTGTGGGTCCCTGGCCATGTGGGAGTGTTGGGGAATGAGGCTGCGGATACGGCTGCCAAGGAAGCAGTTCTCCTTCCTCGGCTATCTACCTTTTCCACCAGCTCTGATGACATTCGCGCTGGTATCTCCCAGCGCATTATCTCCCGTTGGTATCTACATTGGTCATCCCTGTCAGGGAACAAATTGCGAGCCATTAAACCTGTGCCTGATCTCTGGTCAACGTCATCTCGACCCTCCCGCCGAGAGGAGATTGTTCTGGCCCGGCTTCGTATTGGCCACTGCCGTTTTAGCCACCAGCATTTATTACGTGGTGGTCCTGCTCCCTTATGTGAGCACTGTGATGCACCTTTTACTGTGAACAATCTTTTAGTGCAATGTCCATTTTTTAACCGCCTCCGTCATGATCTGTGTTTCCCATTTGAATTGTCTGACATATTAGCTGATGACCCGCAATCGGTTAACAGTTTTACTTTTTATACATCGTGCAAATATGGCGAAAGCCATTTAATTTCTAACCCCGGTTCTTTTTACTATGGGCAGTGTTGGGCGCTAATGACCACAGCAGTTGTGCGCCCTAAAACCACCAAAAAAAATGTCTTTTAGAATTAAGAGAAACAAGTGTCAGTGTAAATTCAATAACTAAAATAACCTTCAGATGACTGACATATTCAATCATGACTATGGTGTAGATTATACGATCAGAAACACTTTTTTCACTGGCACCTAGTAGGCTTTTAATATGTCGTAGGTCAAAAGATATATCGATATGAAAAATCTTGCAAATCAGTTTCCTTGTTTAAAGGTAGTTAAACACAGTGTTTCGTTACTTATGTCTTTATTCGTAGTTCTTTATGGTCGTGAGTGCTGATATTGGCGTCTGCTTTTTTCGTCTTCTTTGACATCAACTGTTCTTGTACATAAAGTATTTTATTACATTGCGTTTTTATTTGTCTTTCATGTCTGTCACAAAGTTAAGTGAAACCAGGGACTATAGACGGAAAAAATACAATATCAGCATCTTTACCTCATTAATCTCGGAGTCCTTTCATTTCATGAAGTTCATTTCCAACTTCGATCTGCATCGGCAGCATACGAAGCAGAGACTCATGAGACAGCATTCGGCACAACAGGTGGCTACAGCCGCGCGTGTGGCGCGTAGCAGCTGTCCGCGTCGCGTCAAACATGTCTCACGAATTTTCTCCAGAATGGAAAGAAGTGTGGCTCTCCTTCTACCGTTAACAAAAATTTCGATATTTTAGCTATATTTCTTACGCTGAATGTATGCTATAGTAGGCACCAAACGCAAACTTGCCAGCGACTGCATTTTTCACTGCAACCTCTTCATAATACGGAGTTGTACTTTACACCTATTATAAGTAGCGGAAATATCTAAATGAAAACCATTTCTACATCATGTAGTGATATTTGGATACACGGTGCAGAAAAATATTTTTCTATTGTATATTTTTTTGCAAATTCGATTGAGGAAGCAGCTTTAGCGAATAACATGCACCAATCCAAATACAGTGTCTTTATTTTTTTATGCAAAAAGTAAAACTATTAGAGAAACTAAGTACAGAGAAGTGTGTATGCGGTGTCCCATTGATTTACAGATGGCAGACCGCATATCCTCTGCCTCTGCTCGCCTAGAGTGCATTGCACACTTGATGCAGCACGAGTAGAGGATAGGCAAAGGATAGAAAATGTTGTAATGTTTGTTAAGCTTAGGGGACTTAACTCCAGGGTCATTAGTCCCTAAACTTACAAACTACTTATAAACTAATTTATACTAGAGACAGCACAAGCATCCAAGCCCAAGGGCGGATTTAAACCCCCGACGGGTAAAGGCCTAGCGCATCGGACCATAGCGCCTCAATTCGCTCGGCCACTCCGCCGCGGCCAGAGGATAGGTGGCCAGCCGTCTGTAAGCCATGCTTTTCAGTGGGACAGCGCACACTTAACGCAGCCCAGGCGGAGGGCATGCGTTTGCTGGGCAGGCCTCTGTCCGGTTGTCCGGGGCGCACAGTTTTCCTGTGCCTCTGTTAAACCTCTGCCGCAAAGTGAAATTTCAAGTCATCCGTTTTCTTCGAAAAAAGGATTATTTGATGTAGACAGACATAAGCTACATTCATCTGTCTCTGGTTAGTCTCTAAGAGTTTTATTTTTTGCGGAAAAAAAATAAATAAAAAATAAACTTTTTTTTTTAAGATTTGTGCTTCTTTTTCGCTAAAGCAATTCCCGCAAGGAAAAAATGCAGAATCTATTCTGTATCTTTTAGCCAAAACTCACTGCATGGTATTGGATTTGTTTTTTGTAGTTATTGCCCATAGTTATTCTTATAAGAATTAAAGTACAACACCGCGCATATATTGAAGCGTTTTCACTGGAAAATGTAGTCGCTGGCCACTTTCCCTTTGTTGTATTTTACACCATACATTACTGCCTACGAGCCATACCTCCGTCCATTCTCGAGAAAATACCTGAGATACATTTGACGCGTCGCGGTCGACAGCTACTCGACACCCGCGCGGCTGTTGCCGCCTCCTGTGCTGAGTGCAAAGCTGCTTCGTGTTTTCTGTTCTTCCTGTGCTGCCAAACTGCTAATCTGCAAATGAACAACTTACTGAAATGAAAAGTCACTGAGTTACCAGCTGACTGTATTTTTTCGGTTTATAGCCCCTGATTTTAGTAACCGTTGTGAGAATCATGAAATAACTACGCAAGCTAAAATTCCCGTTACTTCCGAACGATCACCTCGGTTAAACTGGGAGGGATGTGCAACGCTTTCTCTTTATCTTCAGGAGCCTTCTTCCATTTCATGAAACACACATCCAACCCTTCGTAGAGTTCACTAACGACTGATACACCAAAGATAAAGAAAGATATAGAAATCTATTAACTTTTCTTGTCATTACTGCTCAAGCTGCATTTTATACTTCTTTGCGAAAGTCAACTGTTGGAAAAATACTAACCTACCTATACGGTCGGCAAACATTACGATGTTTGCTGGTGGTAATTATCATCTGAAAGTTTGGAAAGTCAGAGGTGAGGTATTGGCAGAATTGAAGTTGTGCGGCGACACCATGAGTCGTGAAAGGTAGCTCAGTGGTAGAGCGCTTGGCGGCGAAAGGCAAGTCCCATCTTCGTGTCCCGGTTCCGGCATACAATTCTAATTTGCCAGTAAGTTTCAACATCAGAAATGATGACAGAGACAGAATAGGAACGCATTGTTATAAAATAGCCGGCCGCGATGGCCGAGGGGACTGCGGCGCGCCAGTCACGGTCTGCACGGCCACTACGGTCAGGGGGTTCGAATCCCCCCCTCGGGGATTTGTACCGTCCTTAGTGTTAGCTAGTTTATAAGTAGTTTGTAAGTTTAGGGACTGATGATCCCGTAGTTGAGTCCCATAAGCTATACACAACATTTGATTTTTAATTTTGTTATAAAATAGTGGACGTACAAGAACAGCTGCTACCAAATAAGAAGAAAAAGGCGGTCGCCAATATTATGGTACTCAGGGCCATGACGAGCTACGAATAAAGAGCCAAGGAATAAGATACTTCACGTGCAAATGTAGTTAAACAAGGAAACTATGATTTACATAAATATTTCGTATCGATTTATCTTTGAACCGAAGACCTGTTAAAAGCCAACAGATGTCATTGAGAAGAAAGGAGTTACAGATCTTACAAGTTGCACTACATTCATGATTAAATAGGTCATTTGTATAAAGGGCCTTTAAATTGTTGAATTTACAGTGACACATGTTTATCTTAATTATAAAAGAAAAGAAAAAAATCTAAACTTATTTTAATTACATATATAAAACAATCCCAATTTTACTTTAGTAGGTGTAGCGTTTCGCAAGCTAAACTGCTTCTTTATCAGCATGTGAATTACTTTGAACTGCCATCTGTTTAGCGAGAAGCGTTCCCTGAATAGCTGATAAGAAACTTCCACAGATTGCTCAAGTTCGCCATATTTATCACTTAGGCCTGTTGTTCAACAGACACATTTCACTGCTCATATATGACGCTATTAAGTGGAAGACACACACACACACACACACACACACACACACACACACACACACACACACACACACACACACACACACACACACACACACACACACAAACTAAATTAAATTAAATTACTGGATTTTAACGACACTCAGAAATTAAGTCTAACTGCATCGAGAGGTTAGCAGTGGACATGTAGCTTATGCTGTGTTAAAAGAGCGCTGTACGCTACTTTGCTCTGCCTGTGCTGTGCCTCTGCTGCGTGAGGTGTGCGCTGGCCAGCAGAGGCCCTGTGCCTCTCCTGTCTCTGCTGCTCTGCCTGTGCTGCATCAAGTGTGCACCGGGCCCAGCGCACACTTCACACAGCACAGGCAGAGCAGAGGCAGAGGATAGGCGGCCAGTAGTGTATAAAGGATGCTTTCCAATGGGGCACTTTACGCAGCCGAGGTAGTGGGCAAGCTTTTGATGGGGCAGGCCTCTGTCCGCCACACAGTGGTCCTGGGTTTGATTCCCGGTCAGTTGGGGATTTTGTCCACTCATTGACTGGGTGTTTTGTAGTCCTCAACATCATCATGTATGTACAAGACGCCTAAGTGGCGTCACCTAAAAGACTTACATCCGTCAGGCCGAACACGATCCCAGCTGGGGTCTAATTGCCAAAGATGCCACGCAGAATCATCCTGCACCTCTGCCGCAAAGTCACATTTCATGCCATTCAATATGCTTAGATTTTTTTTTATGTAGACGACTATAAACTACATCGTTCTTTGTATTTAGTTTCTCTCTAAGACTTTAATTTTTGCGTAAAATAATAAATAACACTTTTCCACTGTCAATAAAATACGTGAGATGCATCTGACGCGTCGTTGTCGGCAGCTACTCAGCACACGCGCGGCTGTTGGCGCCTGCTGTGCCGAGTGCGAAGCTGCCTCGGGTTTTTCTTCTTCCTGTGCTGCCAACCTGCTAACCTTGATATGAACAACTTACTGAAATGAAAAGACACCGAGATTCATAAGCTGAAGGTGCTGATTGTGTACTTTTTGTTCTGTAGTCCCTGGTTTCAGTGAACTTTGTGACAGAGATGAAAAAATTATGTAAGATGAAATCCGTGTTATTTCTGAATGATCAGCTCGGCGAAGCCAGAAGGAATGCGTAATGATTTTCTTTACCATCAGTGGCCTTCTTCCGTTATTTGAAACACACTGCCCACTCGTTGGTGGAGTTCAGCACCAAATGCTACACCATAGATGATAAAGTATCTAGAAATCTAATAAAATTTTTATCAATATTCCTCAAGCTGAATTCTATACTACTTTCAGAAATTCAATCAGCCTCAGAATCCCTCTGAGGTGTCGTCTTTTTAGTTAGAACAGTTGAGTAGCTTCTAATGAACTTCCATAGACTACGCAAGTTCGCCATATATTCGTCACTTCTGACTGTTGCTCAACAGACGTTTCGTTGCTCTTATACGCACTTTTCAGAAAACACACTCAGTTATACACACATATAAATAACAATAATTAAATTTTGAAGGGATTCAGTTATTAAATCTCATTGCATTCAGAAGTTTGCAGTGGACATGCAGCACGTGCCGAGTTCAGTGAGCACTACACGCATCACTGCCCTTCTCTGCCTGTGCTGCGTGAAGTGTGCGCTGATCTGCAGACGCCCTACGCCTCTCCTCTGCCTCTGCTCTGCTTTGCTGCGTCAAGTGTGCGCCCAGCTGAAGAGCTCACAGTAGCGCTCAGTCGGTTTATTGGTCCCCCCCCCCCCCCGGTACCTACCCCCCCCCCCCCCGCATCCCTCGGCAGTTGGCCTCAACAGCCGGGTGGCGCGTCGGCTGTGCTCGTATTCTGCGTGCAGTGATAAGAGCAGCCTTGGCGGGTGCGGTGAATGAAACGACGGCCAGCCTCCTGGCCCTCAGCGCTGTCACAGACTGTAAATGCGCTCAGATACGCTTCCGTCTCTCTGCATGCTCCTCGTTGCCCCGATCTCGTGTAGCTGTACAGATCACTCAGTTAACTGAGGGCTGGTCGGAAATGTTCTCAGCGTACAATCAAAAAGGACGGTACTTAGAAGGGACACGGTTGACCTCGAATTGCACGAAACCATGCTTGGAATAACAAGCAATCATAAACAGAAGAGTCGTGTGCGTAATTTACATGCAAAAAGTTGCATTGTACCTCAAGTAACATTTTAACAGAGAAAAATAACATAACAAGATATCAGTACCATATGAAAGAAATTACATATAATTTTATGGCGTCAGTGTATCATTACATATTCGATCAGCACGCCAAAAACTCTCGGCTTGAAGTACTTATAATAGCGCAAAATACACATATCCAGCAAAACTACACATCAGAAAGTGCTTACAATTGTCCTGTATGTGCAGATGCTGGATTTCAATGAAGTGGTTAAAAGAAAGTGGAAGAGAGCAATGCGCACACCTCAACAAAGCGACGTTATCACAGTCCAAATCACTTTCGCATTCATGCAGACCAATATCAAATACACACTAATCACATTTCAAATGATAATGTTGGTATGTCAATATGACACCCTAGCTTACTCCTTTCCTTCAAATGGAGCATAAATTCGTGTATTTCTGAATGATTATGTTGTATAATTTATCCGCGTACTCCATATCCTCAGCCCCGAAGTCACACATTCACCACGTCGTAACTTCGATCCAAAAATTTGGACCACATGCGTAAGATTAATTCCCATCATAACATCACTGCACTGTACACAGTTTACACAGTAACTCGCTTGCTAATACTCCCAGAGGCAAATACGTACTGCAGCTATACCACTCACGCAACTGGAGCATTGGTTAGTGCAGCTACATTATGCCACCATTTAGTGGCGCTAGCAGACACGTGCAGAGTTTTTGATGGAAATAATGCACACCACTGTTTTGTTTATGATTGGTTCTTATTCTAAGTACAGTTTCGTGCGGGTCCGATCGTTCGAGGTCAAAGGTGTCCCTTATTAGGTCAGCTCGGAGGCGGCGACGGAGATGCCTAGCTCCGAAATCTAAGCAGGTCGGTTCTTTTCTTGCTGTAGGTCTGCCTGGTCTCCTGCTTCAGTGGCGGCCCGTAGGAGTGCAGCTCGGAGAATCGAAGGTGTCGCAGCTGGCTGGCTGGTAGCAGTTTGTCGCCAAAACAACTTCCAAATTGGCGTAGTTGGCCTTTAGTTGGAATAGTATGTGCAGTTGGAAAACGCAGACTCTGAGACTGAGTGGTTTGCAGTTCAAGTTTATACTAGCGGTGACCAGATGTTCCGCATTTACGGGATCGTCGGGCATTTAATCTTAGTGTCCCGTTGTCTCGATAATATAAATACGAGACGTATGTTGTCCCGTTTTCTACTAACCGTCATATGTATTTTGAAATAAGGTGTCTTTAAATGATGTACCGTGTAGCCAAATGGAGATGAAATGGGGAATAATCATCAATAAAGAAAATAGCCTTTAACTCAAACTGAATAAGACGCTGTTTTTCTAATTTTTTTGGTTAGTACTAGGTAATGCTTTCACATGAGATGTGCAGCTCCTCCAACTATCTAATAAACTGAGTCATTAATCAGTTCATTGCTCGAAGAAGGCGTGAAGGAAGAGTGTGATTCCTTGTAAGTTTTAAGCTGATTTCACAAGTAGTTAACTGATTATATCGCGAAATGGAATTATCAATTTCATCTGCAGAAAACAAATGACTGGGTTCACCTGAAGTATCCTGTTCTTTGGAAGTCTGTTCAGAATTCCCCTAAACTTGAGTTTGGTGAAAATATTTTGAAAGAAAGTAGTTACGATCAGTTTTTTGAGGAACTTAACAGTGTTAAAACAGTTACATGTGAAGCAAAAATTTATTAATTGAGAACTGCGAAGCGAGTTGGAAAAATCTGGTGTCTCATTTTCAACTTACTTACAACTGATGATATCTGGTGAAAAAAATTGTAGCTCATTACTTCGTTTGTGTTAGCTCAACCTGGCCATAAAGTTGCTGCAGAAAGAATGTTCTCCACCACAAATAATTTATACTCTGCGAAGAAACAACATATTTAGTGTGCAAAGGAAATAATTATAACAAGAAATCATTTGCAGAATACGTGATGAATTGTATATTATGAAAATCTATATTGAAATACCGAACCCCAGAATGACGTACATTATTGTGCAAAATATAGTTGAGAGAGAAGTAAACTTCGTAAGAAATAACTGTTTTTCCTACTTGTTTGCGCGTGTAGACCATTTCTTTAATTATATCAATGGCTTTTTCAGGCCAGTAAGTTGTGTTATTTTATGTATTAGAAACTAACTTGATATATTCTAGATAATGGGATTGCCGAATACCCGAGAGATGACTCGAAACTCCGGCTCTAGCGGCCGCGCTATCCGTACCCACATGTGTCCCGTATTTTGGTTTCCTACCGCACGGTGGACTCCACGTTTATTCATATCTGAGCCTGTCAGCACCCATTGCTGACACATCTAGCTTCAGTGTGTAGAGGTTGGACGCTGAAATGCATTCTTATGTCAGTAGAGGAAGTAATTAATACACACATCCTAGTTGTCTCAAGCCGTTACTGTTCTACGGTCAAAGAGTTGATGCAGTAGTTTTCTGCCCCCTCGCACTGTTGCTTGGTGCAGTGTACACTTCTCCGCGTTACACTTGCCGCTCTCCGTGTTTACGAACCGTTTCGTCATCCTGTGCCGTCAAAGCAGGCTTTAAATAGTAACGCACTGGCATTTACCAAAGGAAGTTTTATTTTCTTCAAAATATCTTGTTTGCGGTTCATCGCCAGTAGATATTTAACTTCTAATTGCAATTGGGACAGCAATACGATCGAGATCCATTACATATGATTTTATGCATTTTGGTGCCGACTCACTCACTTGACACAAATACTCTATTATTACTAGGTTAATCCCAAATTTGATGGCAATGATCCTACCGAGAGCCTTCAGTTTTCTTCTTTCTTCTTCTTATTCGTCTTTGTTGTGTACTAGCCACTGACATGCTTTCACTTATGCACATTCACGGCTGCTAGCGAGAATGAACCTACTTCTTCGAGAATAAACTTCGGAGTTGTTATTCATACGAAATTGAGAACTTACTCCGAGACGTTCGTTTGCTCTGAGAATATTCTCTGGACCATGTACTCTTTCTTTTATTCATGCGGATTATTGGCAGATGGATGGGTTTTCCCCTTCGCTGCTAGCGGGGCGACGTTTAAAGACTGCGTGATGGTCCGTGCTGTAGCGCGCTAGACATGAAGCCCCACGTGTTTCCTCCCCTCCGTCGCCTTGCCGCCCCTCACGCGCAACGTCACACCAGCTGACCGACGGTCGCGTTGTACGCATGTCCTTGCTGCCAGCTGAGTCTCGTGACGTCACGCACAGCACGCTCATCCCTTACGACGCAGTATCTCTTCTTGCTTCTGCACGAATTTCACTTACTTTACTTATCTGGCCACAACTTACCAGTATCCCGTCAATACTCCTTGCTTTTGTCACCAGTGTTCATTACACATTTCTCATTCATGCTTAACCAATATACATTTGGAATGGTACCTTTTCGTAATTCATTCGTTGCTATTCTGTTCACTGTTCACCGCTATGCCAATTACTGTGATTCCTACCACCGAATTTTCACTGCTCTCTAGACTCCATAGTCGCAACCCTGTTCCGGGTATGCAGGCCGACAGTGTCTTCATGCATTCCATAGTGCGTGTGGAAACGTGTTGATTACGGATGACCGGTATACTATCGGACGCGGGCTTGCGTGAGAAAGTCAGCTTCAACTACACGTTTGTACCCTTCTTCAGCCACCGTTACACCTGATGTCTGACCTCGCAAAATGTTTCTACCTTCCACAATCAATTCAAGCTATCCTTTACTGCGGTACCATATGAGCCATAGATTTTCCATCTGAATAATGGCAATAGTCTCTCTATTTTCTAAGTGCTCTTCGACCTTTATATACCACTCCCACCATATGTTATTCAAATGTTTGTAGAGCTTATGGGACTCAACTACGGGGTCATCAGTCACTAAACTATTTATCAACTAGCTAATACTAAGGACGGCACAAATACTCATGCCCGAGGGGGGATTCGAGCACTCGAACGTAGTGGCCATGCAGAATGTGACTGGCACGCCCCACACCGCTCGGCCACCGCGGTCGGCCCATTTTTATACTAAGATATTTCTATGCATTCCATCTAATACACCTTTCGACTGATCTTTCTATTTTGACTTGTTGACTGTAACGCAGTTGCTTATTCTACCTTTCAGGTCATATATTTTCGTCCTCCTTCCGTCTTCTACAAACGTATTTTATGCGTATTCTCGCAGTACTACCTCACAGTCAACAGCTATTTATTTCCTTTCACCTTTCTATACCGTTTCCGGTCGTAGTAGCCACTACACATAACCGCATTCCTGACATGCGCTATATAATGGATTTTTCATCACTATCTCATTGCTCTTACTTTATCTACGTTCATATTCAAATTAACATGTTTCTCTGTCACGTAATTTGTTTTCCAGTACTACCACGCATTACGACTCTTTATGTGTTTCCCCGTTAACGTTATTATGACAACCCATTTCTTCCCTCCACTACGTCAATACCTTTTTTCAGTTTCCAACAAAGACTCCCGTACCGCTCCTACCGGCCACATCTTTGCAGCGTAACTTCTTCCTCTCTTGAGGAAGCCGTTGTCCACTCGCCAACGATCCCGCATCGCTGCGCTAATACCGCACACCTCGAGCTAAATAAGCTGTCGGCTTTTCCTCACGCTACGGCTCGCCGCCTGCTTTCCAGTTCGCTTTATAACACAACTACATTCCGGCATGCTTTCAAGACAGGTTTTTGTTTAACCCCACGATTGTTGTCTGCCATTATTTCCCTCCAAATATTTTAATATTTGACACTTTTTCCTGATGTGGCAAATCAAACTATTCTCCTTATCCTCTTTCATTACGACCGAATTTCCACTCACGTCCACTATGTCATGACGACTTGTTCATAACAAATCAATAGTTCAAATAAATATATAGTAAAGGAAACATTGGCACATCTAATTCCCCGTTACCCATTCTGCACAACATATCAGTCTGCCAATCACTTTCCCACTAACCCAGTAACAATTTTAGATGGACACTTATGCATGCTGTAAACGGTGTTGCAGTCACACTACACGTGAACGAGACTAGTGAATTATTGACTAGGCTCTCATAACCTGTGTTTCTATCAAGAATAGCATTTTACCCAATTACTTTGCTATTAATCAATAATATGTAGCTTTCATTAATTCCTGCATTGTGATTCAGTACCTAAACTATGGCCTATAGAAATTTTTCTCGCATCAATTACTTATACATATAATATTACTAATATATTAAATCTGTAATAATTGTTTGCATATGTTGTTACTATTAGTGCAGCGCTGCAAACTTTGTTCTTCCTGTGTTTTGTTTTTCTTCTTATTGTTGTTCTTTTTCTCTCTGCCAAGTTTGTTTCGTTATGTTTATGTAACTACTACGTTTTCATGTTGAGCGACTTTTAGTTTACGTCCATTTCATAGTATTTTCTTATGTGGTATGTTTTATTATCTACCTATATACTGCCATGAAATGTTTATTCTTTTATTGCAGGCCCGCGGGAGGAGTACACTGTAGTTCACCGCCATGGCCGCGAACGTGTGTCGCTAGTGTCGGCAACGTAGCGAGAGAATAGCTGCGGAAAGAGTGAGACCGCACAGCACTGTTCTGCGCTGGACTGTTCCGTGGTCAAATCCAACGTAAACGAAGTAACAGAGGATGCGCAGCTCTGTAATGTGGTCGAAGAACGGTAATAAAAACTGACTACTGTGATCCTACGTACAGCATTTTGTGTTCCTGCAAAGCATCTAATCTGTGCAATCATTATAGTATTTTGTTACAAAAGGGGATTTTGTAAATGTGCCGCTGCACCTACTGAAGTGGTGCCGGCTCCCCAGCCGAAAGGCGCATACCATGAATAAAGTTACTTGAGTATGAGCATGACTCTCCCCATCCCAGTATGTAATAATGTTCAGTGGGGAATAATAATGTAATTTAATGGTTATTGTATTGACTTCTGAGCACCGATGTGGTCACCATACTGCATTCTAGTTCGATAGTAATTGCTCATGTTGTCAACGTAACAATATTATTGTAACTGTCTTCAGACAAATGGGCTACAGGTCATCACCTGAAGTTTCTGTATGGTGTTTTGGGACATGGGTGGTAACCAAAATCACAGCTGCCAGCAGAGGACCAATAACACTACACTGTGGAACGCCCGATATCCTCTCTGTTTTAGTCGATGTCTCACCATAAATTACTACAAACTGTATCCTTTCTGATAGGAAATCCCCTAGCCAGTCGCAAATTTGCGGCGATATACCATAACCACGCATTTTTTTTTTTTTTTGACTTAACTACGGGGTCATCAGTCCCTAAACTTACAAACTACTTATGAACTACCTACAACTAAGGACGGCACAAATATCCATGCCCGAAGGGGGATTCGAACCCCCGACCGTAGTGGCCGTGCAGACCGTGACTGAAGCGCCTCAGTCCTCTCGGCCACCGCGGCCGGCGCAATTCGTTTAAAAGCCGTTTGTGGGGTACTGTGTCAAAGGCCTCCTGGAAATCAAAAAGTACTGAATTAATTTCAGATCCCTTGTCGATAGCACTCATCACTTCGTGTGAGTAAAGAGCTAGTTGTATTTCGCATGAACTATATTTTCTAAATCCGTGTTGACCTTGTTATATTCATTTGTTGAAAGTGACAACCAGTTGGAGGCGATCAGGTGCGACAGTGGCGGATGGACGTGCGACCAGCCTCCTGCCTGAGCGGAACACGCGGCTGCTGGCAACGAGACGGCAGGCGGCCCCTCCCCCACTCGCCATGACGTCACGGCCTCGCACAAGGCCACACTGGCGCGGATCAGCTATCGCGAATCAATGGAGCAGGCGTCGAAGATGGTGTAAACACCAGGTCTGACGTACGTCACGTAACGGCCCAAGGCCATGTGGCGAGCTCCGCTGTGAGTCTCAGTTGTCGTGCACAAATGGAAGTTTTAATGTTGCTTTCGACAAGAACTTATGTGATAGACATACCTTACATAACTAAAGATAGTGGTCGGGACAAGATGAACTCATTAAAGTTGATCCAGTGCGTCAGTCAGTGAGAGCCTCTCTCAGTGGAGTGTTACAGGCGAGCTGCCTCCCTGCTGAGCTTTGGGGCAGCAGCTGTCACCACGGCCAGCGCCACCTGTCAGCGCGCCTGCCTACGTGCGCTCCACCGCCACCAGACTTCGGCCACGTCCTCTGCTCGCCGCCATCACCACACTCATTGTTACGCAAGAAAACTCAATCTAAGTATTGTACAATCGATCAAATTTAAAAGATAACAAAAATACTTTTCACTTGAAAGAACAATTTCATTAAATAAATACGATTTATCATTTTCACTCTTGTTATACTGAATTTTGGCTGTCTAAACTTAGTGAAAGGGCCGTCTGCCCTTGACTACAGCCTGTCTTATATATTAAAATAATATAAGTCAGTCGGCCAGACCAAACTACCTGGCCGATTTCCTTCATTTTTGTTTTAAACGAAAGTTATTCATTCGCAGATTCAAACGTGTTATCCTTGTCTTTGCATTGGATGTTTTAATCGGTTCGTTTTACGACATGTTCGGTTCTAATTAAAGTTCCCAGTTTTGTATCCCATCCTCGTCGCCACTTTTGTGTCTCGTTTCACCGATGGTCGTAGATGTCGGTGGCTGAGTAGAGAGAGACTGACACAGGAATAAAGGATGCACACGTGTGCAGGTACAGAGGTGACCAGCCAGTGAGACAGCAGAAACTAGAAACACTAGAGTAAATTAGAACGTTTTATGTATTTCATAGAGTCTTGGTAATACTTAACTTTTACATAGTTCTTGACGGCAGAATGCTGATACATAGTTTATATAGAAGCCTGCCTACTGATGATTCCTAGTGCCTATCTGATTCCCAAGTGAACGATGGCCACGAGCAGAGTTGTAGCAGAGGGCGCTCGTGGCTGACGTCGTAAGAACGCCACGCCGTGCGTGCATGGAGGCACGCGGCGAAAGTACGTGGCGCGCACTTCATAGTTGCGCAACACCACACCGAGCCTTTTATTTTTTTTAACTAAAAACACTCATCCGGTCAAGGTCTTTCATTTATGCTTTCAAACACTTCAATTCGTTGATTCTGAAGAAAACTGTTCGTGAACATTATCTTCCATTTTCTCTCAACTTTTTTATCATTCTACTAACAGTGCGAAGTATTCGCACAGGTCCTCTAGTAAATCTCTATTAAACTCATATTGCAAAATCTTCACTAAAATGAGTAGAAATTGTACGGTATTTGAGAACGTCTTTATTATTTTTCAACATATCAATTCAATGTTACTGTTATTACATAATTGCTGTCAATTTTTGCTATGCAACACCATTATCTAACAACTAGTTTAATGTTGAGTAACGTACACAAACACTTACACATTTCTAGGGGCGTCTGTAACCCGAAGAAACGTTTAAGATGAACACTTAGTAACTCCGTATACTTTTAATGACATATTTGTACACATTCACATGGTTAGTAGAGGACCCGTGTGAATAATTCACACTGTTAGTTGAATGACGAAAAAGTTGAATTTTCACGCATAGCTTTAACGAGAATAAATCAATGCAAGTGTTTAATAGCACAAATGAAAGAGCTTGATCCGCTGAGTGTTGTTAAGTCAAAAAGAACTGCATACATTACTTAGAATCGAAGATATCGTGAAACAAACCGATTTAAATATTCAGTGCAAGAACAAAGATACCGCGTTTAAATATAAATAATGGATGGAGAGATTTAAGTTAATTCTGATAGTTGATGACAAATTGGCTAACGAATGCCTTTCGTGTACAGCAAAAATGAAGAAAATCGGTCGGCTAGAACGGCCCGGCTGACTGACTTAAT
Organism: Locusta migratoria; assembly: GCA_026315105.1. NCBI lineage: Eukaryota > Metazoa > Arthropoda > Insecta > Orthoptera > Acrididae > Locusta > Locusta migratoria. The sequence continues at coordinate 559,595,196 of CM048755.1, read as the reverse complement.
TTTCTAAGACGACGTACCAACACTGCAGTAATTTGATGATTTGGGAGTCGCAGAGTCAATGAAGCACACAGGCCGTGTCAGATTTGTTGCATTACTTGTGAACCCGCTTCACTGCCATATGTAACACATGAACTGTACTAACTGTTCCCTACCACTCACTGAAACAGCCGCACCATCATTTCTCTGGTGATCGTCTTGTAAGCATGATACGGCATCTACATTAATCTTAATGTTATAGTATGAATATACGTTCCTAGCCTTGGTTTAATTATGCTAGCTTTGAAACTCATTTCTGTTAGACAAAGTTGTGTTGTTTTCGCAAACTTGGTATTTCTTTACATTGTTCGTAATACCGTTGAAATTGCTGCTTAATAATGCATTTATCCATATCATCGATCACATAGTTGTTGTTAGGTTCTTGCTTCTTCTTCTTCGGCGTAGAAACGTGAGTTCCACTTTACTCGGCATCTTGTCCTTCTATCCGTAATTTGTAAACCATTCTCTTGCTCAGATTTAACATTTTGGCAGAACGTTCCGTCGCCTTTTGCACCGGCATGGTAAAACACTTCTGTTTCTCGTCGTTAACGATTCAAATGTTTGTTAAGCTTATGGGACTTAACTACGGGGTCATCAGCCACTAAACTTACAAACTACTTATCGAATAGCTAACACTAAGGACGGCACAAATATCCATGCCCGAGAGGGGATTCAAACCCCCAGCCGTAGTGGCCGTGCAGACCGTGAATGACGCGCTTGTCCACGAAGACACTTTCCACGCTCACCTTCCATTCTCGCACTTAGAGGTAACAACGTGCACTAGTGTAACCTCATCACGTGACGAAGTTACCTCTTCGCCTTGCCGGGTAATACACTCCTGGCCATTAAAATTGCTACACCACGAAGATGTGCTACATACGCAAAATTTAACCAACAGGAAGAAGATGACGTGATATGCAAATGTTTAGCTTTTCAGAGCATTCACACAAGGTTGGCGCCAGTGGCGACACCTAAAACGTGCTCACATCAGGAAACTTTACAATCGTTTTCTCATACACAAACAGCAGTTGACTGGTGTTGCCTGGTGAAACGTTGTTGTGGTGCCTCGTGTAAGGAGGAGAAATGCGTACCATCACGTTTCAGACTTTGATAAATGTCGGATTGTACCCTGGGGGTTAGCGGTTTACCATATCGTGACATTGCTGCTCGCGTTGGTCGCGATCCAATGACCAATGACTGTTAGCAGAATATGGAATCGGTGGGTTCAGAAGGACAATACGGGACGCCGTGCTGGATCCCAGCAGCCTGGTATCACTAGCAGTTGAGATAACAGGCATCCTATTGTGAAATTACCGCCCAATAGAAATACTGGTAATTTATAGCATTTGATATTTAAACAGTATGAAGTTCACTGCAAACATTGACCATGCCAATGCACTAAATGTTACACAATTTTAATCTTATTAATTATGGCAGCAATGTATATATGCAGTTGGGTGACAACATTTATAGTTAGGCCATAGGTAGAATTTGTCCACGTTGAGATTTGCTGTGTGCTTGTAGCTGACGAGAGGCCAGTGAGCAGGCCGACGTTGGTGGCTTGTTCCAGCTTAGGATTTTCCAGTTTTCGTTTCCGGTGAGGGGAGAGGGACAATGGCGAGTGCCACGTGGAATGCAGTGCCCAGCATGAAATAAAATATTCTAATACTACTTGCATTTGAAGTAATACGATGCAGTTAGGAACCTTTAAGGCCCTCATTACAAAATAGCCTGTTGATAAATAAACAATACATTAGCTGATACAGTCACATCTGGCGTAATATGTTTAACTGACAATGAAAAGTAATAAATTACCTATGAATACAAGACAGTTACACAACTAGCATGGCAATGTTTGTTTATAAAAAATAATATATTAACTATTTCTCATGTTATTTTCAATTATTCTTGTGTATTTTATCTTGAAGTATTCAGTTAAATCGCTTATCTGTGACATAAGAAATTGCACGATTATGATAAATAGTACAAAGGATGTTTATACCAATATAAAAACCTAAGAAGACATTTATTTAATGTGTAGTGTAATTATTTTGATTTTAAGTAGAGTTTTAGAAATGTATTGGCTGAGCGCTGTACGTTGGCAAATCGGTTAGAACAGCTCACATGGGAAAGTTGATGACATAGGGGAAAAAACACCGGTAGTTGAGCTTTTGGCACGCGCGCGCGTGAGGGCAGGAAGTGACGAGTCGGGTGCACATGGAGAACTGGTTGGGTGGCGTCGCGCTGTTCGGTTGGCACGTGCATCTCCAGGTGGAGACTTTAGATTTGTGTGTGGCAATGCCACGTGTGGTTGCTTGTCGTAGACTGCACCAAGTTGAATCGAGTGCTACTGTGTGTTTGTGAATATTTAGTCAGTGGAACAAGGTGTGCATCGCATTGAATTAAAGTGACTGTGATTTGTTAATGTAACACGTGTCGTCGCATAGGCATGAACATAAACGGTGTTTGAGACAGCCACGTGGTGTGGAAACAATTTGCAACAAATATTCATTTTGTCTGGGGCTCACGAGCTATAACTTTATTTGATAAATGTGTCAGACCACAGGGTTTTAATATGGTGTAATAAACAACATAAAGTGAACTTTCACGTGTTTTCAAAAATAGTAGTTAGTACACCCCTTTTCTCTCATGAACTTGCTTTATTATGAATTTGTTTTGTTAATCATATGCAGGGAAGGAAAGCTGCGTAACTGTGATATCATCCCCTAGAAAACGAGTCAAACAGTAGCAATCACAATTCCAGTGTTTTTGCATGTTTAGGAATTTGGTTCGCAGTTGGTGGTTTTGAGTTTTTAAAAGTTAATCTTTCCCTATTTCAAACTCACACCCCGACCTTCACTCTCACACTATCCACATGGCTGTAACGGATCGTGCAGCCACGTCTGGATCCCTGAGGCTACAGATAGGGATGTTTGCAAGGCAACAAAACATCTGCACAAAAAGTTCGAATACGTATGCAGCAGCATGGACTATCAGCTCGGAGACCGTGGTTGCGGTTATCCTTGACACTGCGTCACAGACAGTACCGCCTGCGATGGTGTATGCAACGAACCTGGGTGTACGAAGTATGATTACAGGTTCTGTTTACAGCATCATGATGGTCGCATCCGTGTTTGGTGACATCGTGGTGAACGCACATTGGAAATGTGTATTCGTCATCGCCATACTGGCGCATCACCCAGCGTGATGGTATGGGGTGCCAATGGTTAGACGTCTCTGTCACCTCTTGTTCACATCGACGGCACTTTGAAAAGTGGTAGTTTCATTTCACATGTGTTACGACCCGTGGCAATTGCGCGACAGTCAATCAATATTAAAAGCAACCTTCTGTATTCATACGAACACACAAGTTCAATCACACAGCTTGAAACATATATATACATGGGGCATTGATCATTAATAAAAGAATAATATTATTGATGTGCAAATACACAAAATTAACGGTCGAGAAACACTTTAGAATAACGAATAACTCAAAATGGAACACGACCACACATTCAGTGGACGTGTTTCATCACCCTCTGTTTAGGGTCGATAAAGAGTCTGTAAACAATTGTTATACTGGATTGGATCCAGATTAAAGTTATGCACAAAAAAGAAATCAATGCCTTATCTGTGTTTGGCATTATGGGCAACCATGGGCAATCTTTTTAAACAAACAAACAAAATGATAAATTACCTATCGTTTCACCACTAACAATAACATATGCAAAAAATTAAAAGTGTTGAAACAAAATTTAAAGATATTAAAGGTGGTGCATAACATTTATGGTCACTAATATTGGAAAATAACAATAGATGCATAAACAATAATTTACAGAATTATACAATTTACAAAAGAACATTTGAAGCCTAAGCAAGACATGCATAATGAACTTTTCATTCCTGGGAGTGTCTTAAAAAAATCAAGTTCGATCCACTGTGGTAAGTGTTCACTATCTAGTAACAAAATATATGATTAAAGTTTCGCCACACACTTCAATAAAAACAAAGGGGCATCGACGGGGAGGAAGTACTCTTTAGCATAACGGGGTGGCAACAACAACCTGCACTTATTTAACACTTTATTACTGCGAAGTTGTCGTTCATTGTTCATGGTCGTCGTTGATTGTCCCATTTCCCCAGCTCCAGTTGCATCTCGCTTCGCCGACGTCTCTTCCTGAATGACTCAGCACCACTGGTTGGATCAGTCATCATCTTCCATTAGACTCAGAGGAAGAGGAATTTTGTGAACACCCTCATTGGCGAGAGATCACAAGAGGTAGTGGCACACCTCTGTGGCATTGGATTTATGAGGTTCCTACATCCAAGCAGAACGCAAGGCTGTGGAATTTCTAAGTGCCAAATCATGGAAGTGTGTTAGGTAAGGATGTTCATTTAAGTCTTCCGTCACTCGTGAAGTTACAAGAGTGCAGAGATGAATGTCGGGGCGAACCCAAAAATAACGATTTCCGTTGTCAGGGACCAAAATAAGAGATTGGTAAGATCACTAGAAAGCTTGGAGACATAAGCGCCACCCAGCTGATAGTCAAATGTTTAGCATGATTTTGCCGGAGGGCATCCGCAACGACACATTAAGCACTGCCCAGGAAAATTGTGAAAGGTTTGATTGTTAACTGGAAACCCATCCTGTGTTAAACAAAGGGAGCCTGTCGGGTGATGCCATGGCGTCGGTGTCCTAATATTTGCAGCAACTGGTCTGGTTGTGACAGACGCCAGGCATCTGTGTTATACCCCTGCAGCTCTCGTTGAGTGGCGTGCAGCAGGGTGCGTATGGGTGTCGGACCTGCGCCGACATCGCCTCCTACAGTGGCCCACTTGTAGCTGATGCCTGCATCAGGTGAGCGTGGCCAACCGCATTGACAGGAGCGCACGTCATCTGCTCCCACCTTGGCAGGCATAAGAGCCGTGACAGTGGGGTGGGGCTGGTGACTGCTGTCTCGTGGCTGCACGGAAGTGTGGTGGGGCGGCTCAGCAACCTTGCGATATCAGAGACTTGGAATGCAACCACGCACACCCCATGCCCGAGGGGGGATTCGAACCCCCGACGGTAGTGGCCGTGCGGTCCGTGACTGGAGCGCCTCAGTCCCCTCGGCCACCGTGGCCGGCTATTTCATTGCCCAGTGGTGTTCACCACAGTGGTACTGCTTAGCACTCACTGAAATTGGTTATGGGGCATTACCCATCGTTTCACCACAACATAGAAACATAAGGTTTCATAGATTATTTATAAACAAATAATTGAGAACATTAAAGTAAATTATAAAACCTTAAATAAAGTAGACTACGTAGGGCCATAGAGTTTACAAAACATGACTCAATACTATCAATGAAAAAATTTTAACATTTGAAAAATCTTTAAGAAATTTCTTAGTGCTATCACAGGGACGTAAACAAAGCTGATTTGGTGAGTTCAATGTTGTGGCCAGATTATCATCAGAAACACACTCACAGATGCACACACAAGGAGGCGCTCGCGGAAAAGCATTGTCAATAAGCAGACTGCAGAAGCAGCGTGGTGCAGTGTGGCGACATTGCATAAAATCAAATTAGACAGACTTGGCAGCAGGCCAAGGTCTCGCTGCTGTAATCTACTATGCAAACTAAATGTTGGGACCAACTTGTGTGTGTGTGTGTGTGTGTGTGTGTGTGTGTGTGTGTGTGTGTGTGTGTGTGTGTGTGCGCAGCTATTTAGTTTCTGCTCCCTTGTAGATCACTGGCTTACTGCTGGCTCTCAGTCGAGTACCTGTAGAATCTTTATGGAATCAAAGACAAGTTTTGGTAATTAGTGGCACTTCAACTTGCTTACTGTCCGTCCAGAATAGCCGGGGCACTATGTGATAACGGCAGCAGCAGTTCCACGACTCTTCAAAATATATACACAATAAATAAAACATAAATTTCCCATTACAAAGGTAAGCTTGGTATAAAAATAAATAAATGAATAAATTTACAACTTAATCCTATAATCAGAGGAATATAAAAAATCGAGACACGCAAATACAGGGACACCTGGAACAATAGAGAAAATAAACACATTTGATTAAATTAAAAATACAAATCACAATCTGCCCGTAAAAGACATAAATCAAGACACACACTAGTGATTAGATGGCCTTGTTCAAGGCTTTTCATTAAATGAGCATCATGAACATTAAAACATATTACTTAGGTTCTAGGTAAAATTTACAAAGAAGTAAGAATTTTTAGAGTACATATTCCCTATTTATACCACTTGTGGTTTTTTAAATTCAGCCACTCGTCCCACGCTGTGGTCGCATTAAGCATGGGCTTGTCATTGTTCACTGGGCTGGATACTTTTTCTCATCAACAAAATTCAAATGGGCCTTCAGTACGTCCTTCCCACCTATTATATGACGTCGATCACAGTTTCCTGTAAAATAAAACTTGGAAACTTCGTTAGGGGTGCATATAATTAAGGTCGTCATGTTAAAACTTGCATTACGGATTCTTGATTAATTGGTAAATTAGATACGTCACATACTTGGCATTACAAACCCTTCTCCTAAGGACACACAACATGTTCCATAACACCTTCCTCGCTTCACTAAGCGCTAACCCCTTTCTACCCAGAAGGCAGTGCCATTACGGCAACTTAAAAAAGCAAACACATTGGTAATTTCAAGGACACAGGGCGCACACTTACTGGCAGTGGCATTACTAATTACCACCCTTCCTGCCCTGGAGGAACATGCCTCTCCGATACACTCACTGACGGTACTGGACATCAATACAACCTAAAACACTAAATTCACGTAGCACAATTGGAAAAGAAAGGTGCACCCTAAAATATTACATTTAGTTTGGGTACTAGTTGTACTCAGATCACATCTCTCGTGCAGCAGTTGAATAGCACACATGAACGACTGAAAATTAAAGCCGCCCGCTGTGGCCGAGGAGACTGAGGCGTTCCAGTCACTGTCTGGGCGGCCACTACGGTCGAGGGCTCGAATCCCAACTCGGGCATGGATATTTGTGTCGTCCTAGTTCGTAAGTAGTTCATAAGTAGTTTGTAAGTTTAAGGACTGATGACCCCATGGTTAAGTCTTATTGACTATACAAACATTTGAATATTTTGAAAATTAAACCACATTTATTCATTACACAGGCACTCCACAGTGAACTAGCAATCAAACGTCTGGAAAGCAGAGCAGACATTACCGACAGTGCCATAATACTTAAGTGTGTGCAGCGAAACAACAGGCCTCGTATGTCAGCTGATTGCACAGAACTCAACTCACTTCAACCAGCGCTGCATATACCCATATGCAGAATAACCAATCAAACAAATGCATCTTCTATGGGAGACAATGTCGGCGCGTCCTTTAACGCCAAAGAACAATGGAAAACACATACAAAATTCGCAATAAATACCTGGAACGTATAACCTATAGAAAATACAAAGGAAGATATACACACTCATTGTCTAAGACTAGAAACATGGTGCACATCAAGAGACTTCCGGGTCCGTATTGTTTCCAGTTCAACCGCGTTCTGATGAACAATTCGCCTTATGCAGAAGGGACTAACAAAAACTGGAAAATCAGAGTAAGGTGCTTGTTGGACAATCGACAGGAACGAGCCAGGACTTTCTACCCGACTTCAAAGTAGCGTACTACTCGACGCTTCTGATCTTACCGGCGCCTCTTGGTTCGCGACCTGCTGTTTAAATGCCTTAAATTCGATCAGATGTTGTGCAGAGGATTGATGCATTTCATCAAGTCGTTCATCAATCTTTCGCGACAGCTCTTTCATTTGTTCGGAAATCTTTTTCGACTGCTCTTTCATTTCACAGAACTGATCGTTAATCTGTGCGGTCATTTGTTTGAAGAGCGCGGTGAGCACGTCGGGTGACGGGGCTACCTGCGGACAAGCGCTCGCTGCTGGGCTATTCTCATAATCCGAACAAAAAGAAACACGAAAACATTAGTTAAATACAGCAAGGAATTCAAACTTACTACGTTTATGGAAAAGCTGAAGGCTACACATGTGTATTCTAACTTGAGAAAACCGGACACAAAAATCATTACCGGATTGAAAATACAAATACTAAAATTGCACTGAATTACTCGACTGCCGGCCGCGGTGGCCGAGGGGACTGAGGCGCTTCAGTCACGGTCACTACGGTCGGGGGTTCGAATCCCCCCTCGGGCATGGATATTTGTGCCGTCCGAGTTCGTAAGTAGTTCATAAGTAGTTGACCCCGTAGTTAAGTACCATAAAAAAAAAATAAAAAAAAAAATTACTCGACTTCTGAAAATTAAAAGACACTTCACCTCGCATAGCAAAATAATTACTCAAGAAAAACTTTCATTTACAAACCAGGACTGCCTGGTCACAAATAAAGTTCTAACAGGATTCCATCCCCTCACCATGATTCGACGAAATACTCACTTTGGCGGTCGCGGCAAGAGAGTGATGCCTTAGGTCGCGGACAGAGCGTTCCCTCTCCCCACCGGATGTAGGGAGCGTTCAAAGCGTTCTCAAAGCCTTCTGTCTACCAACTCTCGCTACCTGAGAGAGATAATACCCTCTACTGCAGTTCCAGAGAGGTCTCTTTTGTCACCTCCTTCGTCCACGATTATGTTGGTACCACTCTAAGAACAGGCCACCTAGCCATCTTGCCAAGAAAGGGTGTCTCTGGCTTTCCAGCAGACGACAGTGCAGACGACATACGAAGCCATGCGTTCTTAACTAAAGTAAACGAGGCATAAATCGAGAAGCGGCGACTCTAAGCCATTGCGCGGCAGTTAGTAAATATTAAAAGCAGCCTTCCACATTCATACGAACACACAAGTTCAATCACACGGGCGGCAACATATATGTATACACATGGGGCATTGATCATTAATGAAGAAATAAAATAATTGATGTACAAATTAACAATATTAATGTTGAAGAAACACTTTAGCGTAATGAATAACTCAAAATGGAACACAACCACACATTCAGTGGACGTGTTTCAATGTGATGGGAAGTGCGCAATATGGCTGAGAAAGGTATACGACACATCCCCTTTAGATAAAATGCCAAATCCACACTCTACATAACATCGAGTGGTTGACATTAAGTAGTTAAAAAGTTTTTGTTTATTTGTAATGCTCTTGTGGGTATGGTCTCCTTAAATGATCATTCATTGCGAAAACCTCATCAGCCACAAACACATAAACGATTTTTAGTCTACTAGGATAATTTCCAAGTGTTGCAGCTTCTGGTAAATTGTTGTTTGTTATGGCGATCAATACATTAAGCGCTGCCACAGCATACACGACGCACTACTAATGGAATTTGGCAGGGCTTTATGCCGCACGAGAGAGGCGGCCGTGTGGCCACCACATCCAGAGCTCCGCGTGTTACGTATAGTCTGGCAGAAACGCTCGTAGGGAAACGCTCTTGAGGCCGTGACCTTTGTCGACGTCGGCTCTCGTGGCGCGCAATGAGTTTATTGATCCTCCCCTCCCCTCTCCCCCGGCAGTTGGCCTTCGTCTGAACGGCCGAGTCGCGCGTCGGCTGCGGTCGTATCCGCGTGCAGTGATAAGTGCAGCCTTGGTGGGTGCAGTGAATGAAACGCCAGGCAGCGCGTCACGGCCAGCCTCCTTGCCCTCAGCGCTCTCGAAGACTGTAAATGAGCTCACATCCGCATCAATATATCTGCGTGTTCCTCGTTGCCTGGATTCCTTGTAGCCGTACAGATTATTCACCTAACACAGGGCAGATCGGAAACGGTTGCATAGTACAGTCAGAAGGGCGATACTTACAAGTGACATCTTTGACCTCAAACACACGAACGATACCATGCTTGGAATAACAGGAAATCATAAAGAGGACAGTAGTGTGCACCATTTCGATGCAGAACGTTGCATTGTATCTCAAATAGCATTTTAACAGAGACAGTATAACGAGATATCAATACCTTAGGAAGGACATTGTATGTAATTTAATGGCGTCATTTAATCATTACATATTCAATAAGCAGCGCCAAAAACTATTTGTTTAAAGTACTTATAATAGCTCAAAACACACATATACAGGAGTAGCACACAACTGGAAGTGCTTTGCTGCGCTTCAATATGCAGATGCAGGATTGCGATGAAGTGGTTAAAACAAAGTGGGAGAGAACAATGTGCACACCTCACTAAAGCCACGTTAACACATTCCAAATCACTTCCGCATTCACGCAGTCCAATAACAAAAGCCACACTAATTAATGTTGGTATGTAAATTCCATACCCTGGTTTCTCCATACCCTTCAAATCCAGCTTAACGTCCTCAACATTATATTTCTGAATGATTATGTTGTATAGTATATCCCAGAAGTCCATATCTTCATTCCCGACGTCATTTCCATATTCAGTACGTCATAAGTTCGTCCTTTATGCGTAGGATTACTTGTCTTCATGATATCACTGCACTGTACACAGTCTATACAGTAATTCGCTTGCTAATACTTCAAGAGAAAAATATGTACCGCAGCTATACCACTCACGCAACTGGAGGACTGGTTAGTGCAACTACACTATGCAGACAAGTGCGCCATTTTGCATGGAAATGACGCACACCACTGTTTTGTTCATCATTACTTGTTATTCTAAGTGTTGTTTTGTGCGGTTCTGAGCGTTAGAGGTCAAAACTGTCCCTAGTTCGCATTTCCTTCCGTTGGTCAATGACTGTTATTGATCGCGAAATTGCCCAGTATTTTGGGGGAATATTAACACTGTCGTGGCCGATGGTTATAAGGCGTCATGCTAACGACTGGGCGGCTGTTCCCGCCGGAGGTTCATGTCCTCTCTCAAGCATGGGTGTGTGTATGTGTGTTTGTGTGTGTGTGTGTGTGTGAGAGAGAGAGAGAGAGTGTTTTGTCCTTAGTGGAAGTTAGTTTAAGTAGTTTCTATGTTTATAGACTGGTGACCATAGCAGTTAAGTTCTACAGCTTTACGAACGTTTGACTTTTCAACACTGTCCGTTTGTAGGTATTGTAGGAGAATACTAATCCCTTCAGAAACATTGTAATGTTGCTCACGAACTCGAGGCATCTGCAATCCCTGCATCACTTACCTTACAGTTGATTTTTCTAGTTATGTCATTCGAACAGCTATTGAAATGAGAATCCGCAGTCTGGAGAGAGGTCACACAACGCACTGAGAGAGATAATGAAAGAGAATCACTGTAATAAGAAAATATCCCGCACGCAAAGTGGTAAGAGACAGGGTACCCATCGCAAAAAATTGGGCGGTGACGACCACCTAAGACCTCTCCATTACGACACTCATTATATTCATTATATTTTGTCTTGGAGAACGAACCTTCAGGGAATTAACGAGTGATTCGTTCAAGTGAAATCGTGCATCTAAACGCGCGACTAATAATGCTTCATTTATCAGATATCAGCCGTAATTGTATTTTTAAGACTATGAGTAGAAAATTGGGCGGTGACGACCACCTAAGACCTCTCCATTACGACACTCATTACATTCATTATATTTTGTCTTGGAGAACGAACCTTCAGGGAATTAACGAGTGATTCGTTCAAGTGAAATCGTGCATCTAAACGCGCGACTAATAATGCTTCATTTATCAGATATCAGCCGTAATTGTATTTTTAAGACTATGAGTAGAAAGATAAAATCTAGTTTAATAATATTTCACAGTAATGCACGTTACAAATGAATTCTACGAATACTTCAGACAGTTTATATTTCGACATAATGTTAACAATGTTGATGCTGTATAAAATTAGTTAGAATGCGTTTACAGGAATTCGAGTAGTATATTATTCCCACGGTAATGCGTATGCTTGTGAATGAGAGGGAAAAAAGGTGGGCACGCACGCCCGTGCGGACACCTGTGAAGCAGCTGACACCAGAACGAGCGAATACAGACTCATCTGTGGTGGGAAAACGTCGCCAGTTATTGGAGGCTATGAATCAGAAACTCCTCGTAGGGCTTTGAAATCAAAGTTGTGAGCAGAAGATGTCGTATCACTTAAATATTGCTAATTCAGTGCACATCACGAGTATTGAATTTGTTGATTCTGGCCGACCGCGGTGGCCGAGGAGACTGAGGCGCTCCAGTCACGGTCTGCACGGCCACTACGGTCGGGGGTTCGAATCCCCCCTCGGGCATGGATATTTGTGCCGTCCTTAGTATAAGCTAGTTGATAAGTAGTTTGTAAGTTTAGGGACTGATGACCCCGTAATTAAGTCCCATAAGCATAACAAACATTTGATTTTGTTGATTCTGAGATTTATTTCTCATGAAGAAATTTTGTACTATGCTGTGATTATCTTTTTCAAATTCAAATGTTTTTAAATCTATAGGACCAATCTGTGAGGTCATTAGTCCGTAGCTTACAAACTACTTAAACAAACTTAAACTAATCTAAGAACAAAACACACACTCATGGCCCACTCGTATCTTTTTCATACGTTTTCTATATGTCCCAGGAACTTCCCAAATCAGAACAGGTAACAAACTGAAGCGAAGCAGAAAATGCAGCACTGTACATACCTTGGCCACGCTGTGTTGCTTACAAGTTTATGATACAAGCTTTCACACCTATCGCATCATCAGTTTATTTTTCTCAACTAGAACTAACTTTTCTTACACCCGGGCTATTCCGTAGATTTTAGGTTACATAAGCTTTTTCGTTCAAAACAGTTTCGTTTGTGGTTGCTGACATCGCAGACTGCACGCTAACAGAAGTACCTTCACTTCCGCGCATGTGCAATTACATACCGTGCGCTGCTAAATACTAGCGCGACACCTGAAGACAACCGCAGCGCGACGTGAACGCGGGAGTATCAGGACTCGTCCCATCACGACACGTTCCGCTCAGGGCAGTGTGACGTCATCGCTCCCCACTTTATGCAACCACAACCGCCTAAAGCCCCTTTCACACGAGCTACTTCTTGTCTCGGTTGACTACTTGAATCGAGTGTGTCGACCGCAGCGCCCCTGGTGGTTCCGTGTTTCATTTGTTTTGCGTGAAAGTTTGTGTTCCCACGATATATTCGAAATTTGTATGTGTGCTGTCTGCTGTGCGGTCTTTGCGCTGTGGTTTTCGTCGTAATACTTCATGTGCTGATTTTGTTTTAATCACAACCTTTTATCCAACACAGCGAACTGGATGAAATTCTTGTGGTATTGGCTGCATAAACGGTAGTAATTGCCACAGCTTTGCAGGTAGGCAAAAAGAAAGAGCGCAGAGGCAGAAAGAGAAGCGTCCGGATGCAGAAAATCCACTTTTTTGCTCTGGGGATTTTTTTTAACTCCGCGCCATAATTTAACCACAGAGTGCCAAATTTAGTTTTACAATCTTCAGCTGCAACTTTCAGGCGAACTGCTGATACTTTGTTCTGTCACTAATTTCAGTATTTCTTTCTGTGCATTCTAGTAAATATATGATGTTTTCAACGAGTATCTGTTGTCACCGTAACACACAAATTACCTTATTGTGATATAAATGATGTTCTGTTTCTAGGATGGCTCTCTCTTCTTCATAAGCCGAAATAAGAGCCTTAATGCTTTCTTTCGTCCACTGCATTTCCACAAAAAATACAATGTAATCCACAATCAACATGCTCTGTTTTATTTTTATGAAAAACGTGAAGAAAAAACGCCAGTGATGGCTCACTAGATTCTTATTCCATATTATACTACTTAGACGTGTCTTTGTTGTGTACAAAACAGTACCTCGCGTCTTCTGCTAGATAATGAAGTCACTGCTTCTGCGCATGCGCAGTGTTCACAGCGCTCGAAAATTTAGAACTCCACGCTCGGAACAATCGAAAGATTATTGATGTCATAGTCGCATTCTAGTCGATTTTCGCAAGAAAGTGGATCGTGTAAAAGGGGCTTAAAGCAGGCCGCGAGCACGGCGGGAAGCGACCGGAGTGACGCCCGTTTCAACCGGCTCTACATTTCAGATCGTTTACAGGTCATAAACAGTCAGGCAAGGAAAGTTTGTGAGTAGGACGCTTGAATGTTAGCCTGCCTCCCAGACTTTCTTGTTCTCCTGCATGCCTGTACAACAGGGGCAACAGAAGCTTCAACGGGATAGTCACCGGATTTTACTCCACGCTATGTCGCAGTGATAGTCTGCAATGATGAGACAGTACTTTTAGTACAAGGTACAGAATGTGGAGAGAAGCTATTTTGTTACAAAATTGGTATTACGTTCTTGTTTATCATCAGAGTTCTTAATATCTTCAACTAAATATATATGCTGCAAGTCAAATTTAAGTGCCTGGCAAAGGGTTTATCGAACCACTTAATTAATATATCTCTACCTTTCCATTCTCTAATAGATACGGAAAAAACTAATCCTATCAAAGTATATAATGAACAAAAATAAAAACTCGCGACGAATTTCTTCCACAGTAAAAAGTTGTTTGATCTTATGGGAAACAAAGTCACAGTCGGAGGTTCGAGTCCTCCCTCGGGCATGGTGTGTGTGTGTGTGTGTGTGTGTGTGTGTGTGTGTGTGTGTGTGTGTGTGTGTATTGTTCTTAGTATACGTTACTTTAAGTAGTTTGTAAGCCTAGGGAAAGATAACCGTATCAGTTAAGTCCCTTTTTTTTCCCTTTATTGTCATTTCATTCCCTAATGCAGGGCGGGCTGTCAGTGCTCGCAGGCACTCTTCAGCCTACAGAACTTGAAACACGATATGTAAGAACTGATAAAATATAATAAGCGATTAAAAGTGGGAGATAAATTACAAATAAAATGTACACATTGACCAGCTGTCTAAAATAGGTTAGGAAAAAATTCAAAAAATTTTATTTCAAAACTTCGCCTAAGTTTTACAAGTGTTCTTCCACTGCGACATACCCCTTGACAACGTAACCAAGGCTGTCTACCTTGCAGGACAGAGCCGGCCAGAACCAGTATTGAATGCTGATTATAAAATCACGCCACCCTTCTGGCGTCCGTGCTGAAACTACTGACGTTTCCATGCTTCTTTGGAGCCAATAGCAAACACCCCGATTGATCACGTGTGCTACTGTAGTAGGACTCAGAGATGCGAGAATCAGTTCCTTCGATATCTTCGGTTAGAGTTCTCGTGCAGAACAGACGCACTCCAGAGGCTCAGCGTCTGTGCGGGGCGAACGGCCGCATGCCGTCCGCCCCCGCCTAGCGGCTGTTCGGCATCAACCACCAACTATGTGAACCATAACCATTACCTTTTTCCGTTTAATAATTCGTTTAGACTGGCATTCATTCAATGCATCCGACCCCAGGGCGAGTCCCGCCATGTATCCCGTATTTCAGAATATACCAAATATTAACTCGAATTCTATCTTTTATTTGCCAGTCAGCCACCCTTTCCTTGGGCGCCCACAAGCCTTCACCGCTCCGCCTTCCATCCTGACAACGCCTCCAACTCATTTATGCAGCACTGGGATGGGTTGTATAATTTTCCTATCATCCGTGGGGTAAAGATTAAGTGCTGTACAAAAATATGGAGATTGTAATTGCAGAAATCTAAAGTGCTTAAAATATAGTAAAACATTCAAGTCTTTCCAAACATTGAAATGACGCTGATGATGATGATTAAAACAACTGCTGCAGATGCCTAATATTTCTTTTTCTTTACTGTTATATCACAATGAACATATACATGCCAGTTGGCTGGCAGCAGCATCAAGTGCTGCTCTTCAGCTGAGAGAACATGAGACATGAACATTAGGACTTAAGATATGAAATGGAGTAAAGCAATGGCGATTTAAAATATAGATAAGATGTCAAAACTAGAAGAAAATGCAGAGTTGACAGAAGAATAAAACATACGTAGTCAGTTAAAACAATGAGTCACGGTGACGTTAAGGCGCGGGCGAGGGCGGCAGTGTCGTCAGTATATTGTAGAAGATGGACAGGAGGCTGGGGATGGAGCACTTACAATTAAAAACAAGGGTTATTTTAGGTATTGGGATGGAATCACCTATTTAACAGCTTGTCATAATTTGTTATTTAATTAGTTGTTTACTAACCTTTAAAGCGACTACATCAATATTGTATACCTTTATTTCTATAATAAATATAATGACTTAGCAATCACACCATGATAAATTGACATAAGAATAAATGTAATGATCTGGCAGTTGCACATCGGCATACGAGGGGCGTTTGAAGACCGTTCAAAGTCCGAGAGGTGACACCACCGGCGCGTATCGGGGTCATGTTTAGTTAGTAGCATCTTTGGAAAGAACGCACACAATGTTTCAGCAATATTCGTCTATGTCTTTGTGTTTGGCAATCGTGTGAATCAAGGAATTCGAGTGCTTGTCAAAGAATCGACGAAAAATAATTTCGTGTGGTGATTAAACATCAGTTTATAAAAGGAAAAACACCTTAGGAGACTAAAGAGAAGCTTCATATACATTACGGTGACACTGCACCTTCCATTAGAATAGATTAAAAGTGGTTTCAAATTTTCAGAGTGACTATATGGGCACAAGTGACGTTGAACGTTATGGACTCCCTGCGAAGCTACGACTACAGAAATCATTGATAAGATCCATGATATGGTGATGGATGACAGAGGAGTTAAGGTGCGTGAGATTACCAGTGCTGTGGGCAGCTCAAATGAATGGGTACATCATATTTTTCATAAACGTTTGGACCTGAGAAAGCTACCCGCAAGATGGGTGCCGCGATTGCTCACGCTTGACCAAAAACGGAATCGTGTGAAGTGTTGCAAGGAAAGTTTGCAGCTGTCACTGTGGATGCTACATGGATTCATTACTATACTCCTGAGACCAAATAACAATCTAAATAATGGGTTACCAAGGGAGAATCTGCACAAAAAGAAGGCGAAGACTGTCCTTCGGCCAGAAAGGTAACGGCAACGGTCTTTTGGGATTCGCTAGGGATAATCCTCATCGACTATCTGAAATAGGGTAAAACTATTACAGATGCATATTCTTCATCGTTACTGGACCGTTTGAAAACCTAGCTGCAAGAAAACGCCGGTGATTGAACCATAACAATGTCCTTTCCATAATGACAATCCACCATCACACACCTCAGCAGTTTTGGTCGCAAAATTATTGGAAATAAGATTCTCCAGACTTGGCTCCCTGGAACTACTGTTTGCTCCCCAATATGAAGAAATGGGTGGAGGGACGAAGATATCATACAAATGAGGAGGTAATTGTAGAACCTTGAGTCTGACCGAAAGATGATTTGTGGCCGAAACCTTAACCGAAACTTGCGTAATTAAGTTAAAATTTCTTTATACCCACGTTACACCACAATACACTAGTTTTTTCACAATTTTAAAAATGCGCTTCCTGTACTAGGCCTTCTAGAGTGTGCCTAAGCCTAATCAGGAGTCCGTAGAAGAGTCATGGGAGACGAGCAGGTCTAGACAAAGCGACGCTACATTTATTAAAGTACTTCAAAATTGGATTCTTTTCTCCTCATTGTGACATTTATCACAAAAATGCTCTCTTATATTATTTCCACCATTCTTTCCTCTTGTCCAAAGTGCAGACATACTTTCCATTCTGCATGTCAATGTGTTAGCAAAATTGTAACTGTCTTTGTGTCTCACAAAATTGTGAATTTCACAACAGGCGTGAACAATTATATCCACCATAGTTAAACTAACATCTATTGGATTGTGGAAAATTCTCCGTTCATTATGTGAAATACCAAATAACATTCCACATTACGTAGTGTTCTTGGCTGTTTGTAGTTGAGCAGTTTTTTATGTGTAACGTTTGATTCTTGCAGAAACCTCATTACCCAAAAATACATAAATGATTTTCAGTCCACTAGGATCATTTGGAAATTGTGCAGATTCTGGCAAATTCAAAGTTCGATTGTAACATTTCTTAACCAATTCAGCTGCTCTAAACATATTGCAGTCTCCTTGAGCTACGACTATGTACCTAAAACAATAATTGCTGTCTGTTATGGCCATCAATACATTAAGCGTCGCCACAGCTTGCCCGACGCACTACTAGTGGGATTTGGGTGGCCTTCACATGGCGTGAGAGATGCTGCCGTGTGCCCACCGCTTCATGAGCTCAGTATGTTACGTGTATTCAGGCAGAAAAGCTCTCGTGTGGCCGTAACCTTAGTCGGCGCCGGCTCTTAAGAGCGTTTATTGCTTCCTCCCCACCCCCCTCCTACCGCCGACTGCTGGCCTTGGCCTGAACGGGCGAGTCGCGCGTCGGCTGTCGTCGTTTCCCGCGTGCAGTGATGAGAGCAGCCTTGGCGGGTGCGGTGAATGAAACGACAGGCAGCCTCCTGGTCCTCAGCGCTCTCTAAGACTGTAAATGCGCTCACATCCGCAAGGATCTCAGATCTGAGAGCTCCTCGTTGCCCGGATGCCGTGTAGCCGTGCAGATCACTCACCTAACGGAGGGCAGATCGGAAACGCCCCCAGCGGACAGTCAGATGAGCGGTACTTAGAAGGGACATTTCTTTTTGACCTCCAACGCTCCTAAATGCACGAAATCATGCTTGGAATCATAAACAGGACAGTTGTGTGCGTCATTTCTATGCACGTCTAACTTCGTCCTTAATATTTGCACCACATGCGTAGGATTACGCAGTTTACACAGTAATTCGCTTACGAACACTCCAAGCACTGGTTGGGGCAGCTGCAGTATCAGTATGCCATCATCTAGTGGCGCTAGCAGACAAGTGCGGCATTTTGAATAGGAATGACGCACACCACTATTTTGTTTATAATTGCTTGATATTCTAAGAATGCTCTCGTGCGATTCAGAGCGTTCGAGATCGCTTGTTAGGTCAGCTCGGAGACGCCTAGCTCTGAAGTCGAATGGCACGAAGAGAGGCAGGTCGGTTTTTTAATTGCTGTAGGTCTGCCTGGTCTGCGGACGGTCAGATGCAGCTCGGAGAGTTGAAGATATCGCAGCTGACAGGTTGCGGCCCCATAATAGGTATCTGGTAGCACTTTGACAGCATAGCAACCTATAAATTAGCAGAGTTGGTCATAGACGGTATCGTAATTGCAGATGGAACCGCTAGATTCTGAGAGTGAGTGGTTCGGAGTTCGAGTTTATTCTAATGGTGAGCAGATGTTCCAACAAAATAAATACGCGATGTATATTGTCCCGTTTTCTACTAACCCACACATATAGTTTGAAATAAATTGTTTTCAAATAATATGCAGTGCAGCCAAAAGTAGAACAAATGAGTACATAATTATCTAACAAAGAAAACACGCTTTGCCTCAAAGGAAATAGGACTGTTTTTCAATTTCTTTGGTTGGAACGACATAGTGCTATCACATGAGATGTGCAGCTTCTGAATCAATACAAAACTCAGTCATTAAAGAGTTAATTGATCGATGATGGCATACCGAAAGAGTTATATTTCTTGGGCATTTTAAGCTGATTACTCAAGTCGTTAAGTAATTAATACGCGAAATGGACTTTCCCATTTCATGTGTAAAAACAATTTGACTGATTTCAGCTCAAATATCCTGCGCTTTGGAAGTCTGTTCAGTAAAGTCTTAAACTTTACCGAAGTTAGGTAAAAATATTTTGAAAGAAAGATGTGAAGATCAGTTTTTGAGGAATTTAACCGTGTAAAAAACAGCTACGTGAGAAGACAAAATTTATAATTAGGAACTTCGAAACGAGTTGGTAAAAACTGGTCCCTATTTTCAGCTTACTTCCAACTAAAGATAACTGGTGAAAAAATTACTTGTTTTGTGCTAGATCTACCTGACAATAATGCTGGTGCAGAAATAATGTTCTCCACCACAAATATTTCAGGGACTGCGAAAACAACAACATATTTAGTGTGCAAAGGAAATAATTTATGACAAGAACTAATGTTCAGAATACGCGATAAGTTGAATATTATGAAAATTTTTTGTTATAATAACGAACTCCTAAATGACATACATTCTTGAGCAAAACATAATAGAGAGAAAAATAAGTAAATTTCGCAAGTAATAATAACTGTCTTTTCTGCAAGTTTGCGTATGATAACCATTTTTCAAAATAGTAATACAATTTATTTCACTTTTATTGTGAGAGTATGTTTTGTATTAGCAACTGACTTTATATGTTACAGCTATTGAGCTTGCCGTCTGCCGGAGAAACGACTCGAAACTCCAGCGCTAGCGGCCGCTCTATCCGAAACGTGGCGCAATCTTCGGTACCCAAATGCGCCTCGTATTTTCCTTTGCTAACTTACGGTGGACTCCAAGTTTATTCCTATCTGAGCCTTTCAGAGCCCATAGCTGACACAATATCCAGGTTCATAGCTACAGGAAGTTCCCCTCAGGGGCTCAGCATTCATTTGCTGAGTACGGGCTTGGCGAACCCGGGGTCCTGAGCTGTGGGCTGTGTCGCGCCAACAGTCCGCTACACCGTAAGCTCTGTGCGTGCCTCAACGACCATCGTTCGGCGCGACGGTGGAACGTTGTACGTCTCAGAGCCCGGGGATCTTGGCTTAATCGCCCGGGTCGCGAGGATGGTACAAACCTCTATAAAAAACCCCTCAATCTCAAGGTGTGCTACGTGCCGAGGAGATGCATGGCTGTTGAGGTTGAACAGTCCTTAGCGAGCAACCTCTGGGGAACCTGCCGCACCTCAGTTGTATCAGGCTTACCCAGGCAAGCGGGGCTCTGCCTGGGTGGACCTCTTTTCCCTAGCTGCTCGTGGGAACACAATGAAGCGAGCGAAAGATAACGTTGGTGGACGTATAACCACCGTCTCAAAGCGTGGTAAGTTTAATGCTACATCATATGACCCCAAGTCGTTCCCTTCCTTGGCCACGCCCTGGGAGGAACGCAGGGCTGAAGATAGAAATGGGCCGTATTCACCAAGATATTTAGTTTGCACAAGGACTGATGGGGAGACATTTACTACAGTGAAGCCTCAGTTCTTTGTTGACCACCTGGAGGAGAAGTTTGGAGACGTGGAGTCCCTTTCCAAGATGCGTAATGGGTCTGTGTTGATTCACACCGCATCCCCTGCCCAGTCGCGGGCGTTGCTTGCTTGCGATAAGCTGGGAGATGTCACGGTCAACATTACGCCACATAAGTCTCTTAATCTGGTCCAGGGCATTGTGTTTCATCGTGATCTGCTCTTACAGTCTGATGAGGAGCTGCGCGCCAACCTCGAGCGGCGAGGTGTTCATTTCGTCCGGCGCATTCATCGGGGGTCGAAAGAACATAGGGTTGCCACTGGTGCCTTCATTGTAGCCTTTGAAGGCGATACACTGCCTGAAAAGGTGAAGGTGATGTGCTACCGGTGTGATGTGAAACCCTATATCCCTCCTCCTATGCGGTGCTTCCAGTGCTGGAAGTTTGGGCATATGTCGTCCCGTTGCCCTTCCAGCGCCACTTGCCGGGATTGTGGACGTCCAGCCCACCCGGACGCCCCGTGTACTCCGCCGCCCATCTGCGTGAACTGTGGCCTGGAGCATCCTCCCTGCTCATCGCAATGCCCTATTCTCCACAAGGAACGAAAAATCGTCGAATATAAGACTATGGACCGGTTGACGTATACAGAGGCAAAAAAGAAGTATGAGCGCCTACACCCAGTTAGCATGACCACCTCTTTTGCGACAGTCACGTCGTCGCCATCTTCTTTGGCGACCCGGATGTTTCCAAGTACTTCCTCCTCTGTGGGCCCTCAGGGCCGTAAGCCTTCATCTGCCCCCAAGATGGTTGGGGGCTCCCTTCCTTCTTCTGCTCCCAAGGTAATTGCCTCGGGAGCAACCTCCACCCTTCTGCCGGAGAAACAAAAGCCCTCTCCGGCCCCCCTCGTTCGGAAGGCGTCCCTCGGGACACTCCCTTCCGAGGGTTCCGCCAGTGTCGTTGCCGACACACGCCAGCAGCAGGCTACATCGAAGGCTGCTGGACGCAGGGCCTCATGCTCCTCCTCAGTCCCTGTGGCTGAGTCTGAGAAGCTGGCCCCGCCGGCGAAGCCCCCGAGGGGCAAGAAGGATCGGAGGAAAAAAGTGGAAAGTGAAGAGTTGCAAGGTACCATGGTGGCTCCCATGCCACCATCCCACTCCACCTCGACCTCTGGGGACGAGGTGGAGATTCTGGCGTCCCCGGACGACCTTGCTGTCGGGGACATCTCAGAACTAATGGATGACGAGCCAGAAAGAAAGCAGTCAGCAGATTTGAGTGATGCTGAGTTGTAATCTTCCCTCTTACCTTTCATGTTTTCTCAGTTATCAGACAGCTTCATCCTCCAGTGGAACTGCGGCGGTTTCTTCCCCCACCTGGCTGAGCTACGACACCTTTTAAGCATAACACCTGCTTTCTGCATTGCCTTACAGGAAACTTGGTTTCCAGCAATGCGGACCCCAGCCCTTCGTGGCTACAGGGGATATTACTGTAACCGTAGCTCGTATAACAGGGTCTCAGGTGGTGTGTGTGTGTATGTTCTTACTTCTGTTTATAGTGAATCCGTGCCCCTTCATACACCATTCGAAGCAGTGGCTGTCAGGGTAAGGACAACACAGGAATTTACTGTCTGCAGCCTTTATCTCCCTCCAGATGGTGACCTCTCTTTGAATGATTTGGCTGCACTTATATCGCAACTACCCCCGCCTTTCTTCTTATTGGGCGACTTCAATGCCCATAACCCATTGTGGGGTAGTACTTCGCTTTCTGGCCGAGGCAGAGTAGTCGAGTCTTTACTTTCTCAACTCGACCTCTGCCTATTAAATACTGGTGCCCCCACACACTTTAGTGTGGCACATGGCACGTTCTCGGCCATTGATTTATCGATCTGCAGCCACAGCCTTCCACCATCTGTCCACTGGAGAGCCCATGACGACCTGTGTGGCAGTGACCATTTTCCGCTTTTTCTGTCACTGCCACAACGTCAGTCCCCCGAACGCCCCCCTAGGTGGGCTTTAGGCAAGGCTAACTGGGAAGATTACACGTCCACTGCTGTTGTTCAACCTCCCCCACTCGATTCCATCGATGTGGTGGTCGAGGGCGTCACTCAAACCATTGTTTCTGCTGCAAAAGCTGCAATTCCCTGCTCCACAGGGTGCCCACGGCGTAAGACAGTGCCGTGGTGGTCGCCGGAGATCGCTGAGGCCATTAAAGACCGCAGGCGGGCCTTACAGCGATACAAACGGCACCCCTCTCAGGAGCACCTAATCAATTTTAAACGGCTTCGCGCTCGTGCTCGCCAGCTTATAAGAAGACGGAAACGGGAGTGCTGGGAGAGGTATGTTTCCACCATTGGGACAGGCACCTCAGCCTCGCAGGTCTGGAGTAAGATCAGGCGGCTACAGGGAATACAGACTACATCGGGAATCCCTGCGATCTCCACAAATGGAGTCCTATGTACGGACCCGGCCACTCTTGCAGAGATGTTTGCCGAGCATTATGCTCGTGCCTTTGCCTCTGCAAATTATCCACCAGCCTTCCGTGCAGTAAAGGAGCGGGTAGAACGCCAGCACCTCTCCTTTCGTACCCGCCGCTCTGAATCCTACAACAGTCCTTTCACTGAGTGGGAGCTCCTCAGTGCTCTTCGACAATGTCCAGACACGGCGCCAGGGCCTGATAGCATCCATAGCCAGATGCTGAAACATCTCTCAGCAGATAGTCGGAGGGCCCTACTTGCGGTCTATAACCGCATTTGGTGTGATGGTGTTTTCCCATCACAGTGGCGGGAGAGTATCATCATCCCCGTACTTAAACCCGACAAACATCCTCTGAACTTGGATAGCTATCGGCCCATTAACCTGACTAACGTCCCCTGCAAACTGTTGGAGCGGATGGTTAGTCGGCGGTTGTGTTGGATTATTGAGACTAGTGGATTATTGGCTCCATGCCAGGGCGGTTTTCGCCAGGGTCGATCTACCACCGATAATCTGGTGTGCCTCGAGTCTGCAATCCGCACAGCCTTTTCCCGGCGCCAACACCTCGTTGCCGTCTTCTTCGATATGCACAAAGCATATGATACAACCTGGCGACGCCACATCCTTAACACTTTATATGACTGGGGCCTCCGGGGCTCCCTACCGATTGTTATTCAGAATTTTTTAGCCGTCCGTACCTTTCGTGTTCAAATTGGTGCTTCTCTGAGCTCCTCTCATGTCCAGGAAAATGGGGTTCCTCAGGGTTCCGTTTTAAGCGTCCCATTATTTTTAATCGCCATCAACGGTTTAGCTGCAGCGGTTGGATCGTCGGTGTCCCCCTCTCTTTATGCTGACGACTTTTGTCTCTCTTTTAGTTCCTGCAGCACCCAAGTTGCCGAGCGAAGGTTGCAAGGTGCTATTCGGAAGGCGCAGAACTGGGCGCTTACCCATGGCTTTCAGTTTTCTGCCTCCAAGACCAGAGTGATGCACTTCTGTCGGCGTCGGACCGTCCACCCACACCCTGAACTTTATCTGAATGACGAACCACTTACGGTAGTGGAAACCCACCGTTTTTTAGGACTGGTCTTTGACGCCCGGCTGACGTGGCTCCCCCACATTCGTCAGCTGAAAAGGAAGTGCTGGCGCCATCTCAACCTTCTCCGCCACTTGGGTCATACGACCTGGGGTGCTGATCGCTCGACACTGTTGCGGCTTTACACGGCGCTGGTGCAGACCCGTCTCGATTTTGGGTGCATTGCCTATGGGTCTGCGGCACCTTCGGCACTGCATCTCCTGGACCCCATTCACAACTGTGGGGTCCGCATTGCGACGGGCGCTTTCCGCACCAGCCCGGTGAACAGTTTACTAGTGGAGGCTGGGATCCCACCTTTGGGGATCCGCCGCCAACACCTGCTCGCAGCTTATGCAGCGAACGTGTATTGCTCCCCAGGCCACCCAAACCGTCGTTTTCTTTTTTCTAATGTGGTCGTCCCTCACCATCAGCGACGCCCCAGGTCAGGTCATACGATAGCCTATAGAGTTCGGTCCCTCCTCCTGGAACTTGAGTCTTTGCCCCTTCCGTGTCCATATCGGGTCCAGGTGCATACACCTCCATGGTGTTTGACAAGGCCGTCTATTCGGCTGGACTCGGCCCATGGGCCCAAAGACTCAGTACCACTGGAGGCGCTCCGCCGTCAGTTCTCGGCTGTCATAGCGGAGTTCCGTGGTTATGACCTGATCTACACCAATGGCTCAATGGTGGATGACCGTGTTGGATTTGCCTATACACACGGTGACCATGTGGAACAGCACTCTCTGGCGAATGGCTGCAGTGTTTACACTGCAGAGCTGGTGGCCATTCACAGAGCTCTTGTGCATATCCAGTCTTGCTCAGGCGAGTCTTTTGTTGTTTGCAGCGACTCCCTGAGCAGCCTCCGAGCTCTGGAGCAGTGTTACCCACGGTCTACCCTGGTGTTGGCCGTTCAGGAGACACTTTATGCCATTACACGGTCCGGGCGATCAGTGGTGTTCATCTGGTCTCCGGGTCATGTTGGTATCCCGGGCAATGAACGTGTTGACAGGCTTGCCAAGCAGGCTATAGGTATGTCCTGTCTAGAGATCGGCCTCCCGGCTTCTGATCTCCGTTCATTGTTGCGCCAGAAAGTACGTCAGCTTTGGGATACTGAGTGGCGTAGCCTGCACGCGCCCAACAAGCTCCGGGTGGTCAAGGAAACGACGGTTGCATGGCGCTCCTCCATGCGCAGTTCACGACGGGACTCAGTGGTTTTATGTCGCCTCCGCATTGGGCATACGTGGCTACCCATGGACATCTCCTTCGGGGTGAGGACCCAGCCCAATGTCGGTGTGGCTCCCATTTGACAGTCGTCCACATATTGTTGGACTGCCCCCTTTTAGCCGCCTTGCGGAGACATTTTAACCTCCCTGCTGTTTTATCGGAAGTTTTAGGTGACGATGCCACAATGGCAGATACAGTTTTACGTTTTATACGAGCAGGGGGTTTTTATCATTCGATTTAACTGGAGATTTCTGTGTGTTACCGAGTGGTTGACTTTTCCTTTTTTTTATTCTTATGGTCGGTCAACCACGGCCATCGGTTTATTTGTTGTAAGTTGTGTTTGTGTCACCATCTCTTCGTTTTGTCTTGTTCTTGATTATGTTTTATGGACTCGGTGGGACTCCTCTCCCACATCGCAATTTTAAACTCTGTGCGTGATATCTCTCACGTGTATGGTTTTACTTTTGCCGCCTAGAGGTGGAATGGGGGACTGATGACCATTGTAGTTTTGTCCCCCTTAAACAACCTAACAACAACAACAACAACAGCTACAGGAAGCCTCTTTGTGCAAAGTGTGCACGCTGAAGTACATTCTTATGTCAGTACTAGGAGTAATGACTACACGCATTCTAGTTGTCTCTCTCACTTCTACTCGGTACTGCTCTACTGTCAAAGAGTTGATGCAGTAGTTTTCTACGCCCTAGCAGCGTCGCTACTTGCAGTGCACCCTTCTCTGCGTGACACTTACGGATCTCCGTGTTTACAAAGCGTTTTGTCATCATGGGCCGCCCAAGCAGGGCTCTAGCTAGTGACACACTGGTAGTTACCGAAGGAAACTGTATTCTCTGTTAAATACAGTATCTTGTTTGCGGCGCAACACTTTTACATATTCGATTTCTAAAAGAAAACGCGACAGCAATACGTTCAGTATCATTCGTTCCATCTGTTGTAATGTAATTTGGTGCGGATTCACTCTCTTGGCACAAGTACAGTTTTATTACTGGTTTATCTCGAAGTTGACGATGATGTCGACAAAGTTAATCCTACCGAGAGCCTTTAGTCATCTTCTTATTCTTTCTTCTTTCTTCTTCTTCGTCTTCCTTCATTTTGCTTTAGCCACTGAAGTTCTTTCAGTGATGCAGATTCTTTGCTACTAGATGAAGGGGTACTAGCTAATAGCTTCTAGTAGATTCTCCACGCCGGCCGCGGTGGCCGAGGGGCCTGAGGCGCTTCAGTCACGGTCTGCACGGCCACTACGGTCGGGGGTTCGAATCCCCCCTCGGGCCTGGATATTTGTGCCGTCCTTAGTATTAGCTAGTTTGTAAGTAGTTTGTAAGTTTAGGGACTGATGACCCCTTAGTTAAGTCCCATAAGCTATACAAACATTTGAAACATTTTTTAGATTCTCCACTGAGTGATTGAGATATTAGATGGCAGCTGCTTCGAAATTCTGCAATTCTGAGTGAAAGGCATATCTACAATACAGAAACTAGGTTAATGTGGTTACATTCAAAAATATTATAAGGAGTGGAACAACATATGTCAGATTGATAGACCGCATAATTAGAACCTTTCAGGAAGATGCAGTATCTGCCTATACCGGGAAATAGTATTTTTCCATCCCATACATTATATGTAAGAGCAGATTTGGTGGGAATAACATCCGCCTGTCTTACGGTTCTGCTTTGCAGTGCAACTTCTACAGGAGCCTACTAGAGTATACTAGTCCCTTCCATATAGTTCGTCCTGTACGACATGTTTGCATGTTTGCTCTGTGGGTACTATCGACATGCTTTGCATGACCCACATGATAGGCAGGGCATAGTTCAGTGGAGAGCAGTGACAAGGAGATGGATAGTCAGGAGTGGGAGGTGAACAAACAGGGGGTGAGGATAGATGGGCACAGTGTGAGGGGCGAGTAGAGGGACAGAAATAGCGGAGAAGGGGATGGACAGAAAGAAGGGGCAGAGAAAATAGAAGATAAGAGTAGGGGAAGAGGGAGATATAGTCAGTTTAAACACCAGACGAATTTGTGTGGAAAGCTTCAGGGAAAACTGGAAGTAATATAAGTATATTTCTGATAATTAATGTATTCGGGACTCACCTGAGTCGTTGAAAGGAAACGCGCAAGACATAGTAATTGAAGCACCATCTTGTAATTCACCTCCTTGTTGAATTTGTAAGTGGTGGGGAGGGATTTCATTTAAATTTCTTATTTACTTTGGTTGGATTTTGACTGAGATAGGCCACGTAACTATTTACTCATCAATGCGATTTTTTACGATAGTCTCCCATCAGAATTTAGTAATAGTTGTTCCTCTATAACTGGATATTCTGTGACTACACGCCACCAATGAAATTTTAGCAGCAGTTTTAATATTACCAGTGTAAAGTCACATGTGGTTAGTTGCCGGCAACAAAACATTTAAGAAGTACAGACACTGCTGTATGGCCACTTAACGAGCAGGAGAGGGACCATGTGGAAGCGTGAAGTCTACGAAATTGTCTGTAATTTAAGACAGATTTGGGGCGCCATGCAGTTTTACGTATCAACAGCATCTCTATATTTACAGCTACATCTAGAGTGTACACCAGTGGGGAAGAGAGGAACTATATATATATATATATATATATATATATATATATATATATATAGGAATTTCCATATGGTTTGCCATGGCTCTCCACACCTTCCGTAGGACAGTGATAGGCGGTGGCCCTCGTCATACGTCTGTGCCACAGTCCCCTACCGTGCGCATTCCGAATTCACTGGCCTGAGCCAATTTGAGCTTGCTAAACAGCACGTGTCGTCGATCCCTGCAACTTCGACGTAGGTTGGCTTCCCACGATATTGTTACAGACAGAAAATCTCACTCTCTACGACCAGCTCTCGACATGATAGCACGATCCCCGCTCTGCAGCTCCATGGGCTCGTTTTGCTACTCTACCCGTCGTAATGATCACCTCCGTTGTACCACTAGTGGCCCTACTCAGGCCGTAATCTCAGGAATTGTACTCCATTTTTCGATATATATATATATATATATATATATATATATATATATATATATATATATATCAATTTTATTACATCGCACCACCCTTGTCTGAGGATTATTTGCCGGTCCTGTCAAACACCGACCGGAAAACGCTCACAGTCTTTTCCTTCTCGTGCCATGCCTATATATATTTGTTCTCAGAATCGTGATCTTGGGATCAACACGAGTTTTCCGGGGTTTGGCAGTGCTTTGTTCAGAGCGCACTGTCTGCGTGGCCGCGCGGCCTTGAGCTGAACACAGCCGCAGCAATGACGCTCTGCTACCAGCTGGGCAGCCAACTCAGCCGCTACCGTCTTACGCGCAGTAGCAGCACGAGGGTCCTCGTTTTTGGGCCGGAGTCCGTCATCCATCAGGTACGGATTGTCAGCCATATATTATTACTCGACTACCCAGGGACAGTCATCTACGTCTAAGGTGAATCGAAATTTACCTGGATGCTTCAAATATTCAAGTATGCCGCTGTTCAACTCCTGGGATCCTTCTGGTGATCCACCCTCCATCTACTCAAGACAGCAGAAGAAAAAAATAGTGCGCATATGACAATGTAAAATTACTGCTAAGTTTGCAGAAAAAAGGAATAAATTGAAAGTTACGCTAGAAACCATGAGTATATTTGTCTGTTTAGTTATCCCATTCACTTTAAAATTAGGTCTGAAGCACAATGCAACTATTGTTTCATTAAACTAAAGCTACATATCGACGGCGACAGTGACGTCCAACCTGTCAGTGACGATGAAGGTGCCAGTAGGGCACCTGGATATAGACGGGCGTGTGCGTCCGCTATTTTTGTTCCTTCGCGTCAACCAACATAGGGCAGTCAGTATGCTTTCAGCATGGTGCCCGTGCAGCCTCGAATTGTTATAATTGTTCAAAACATTGTTTTGTTTCTCCGTACACCCAAAAATCGGTAAGTATTGATAATAAATTGTCATTGTGATAAATAGACACCAATAAGGACTTGAAAACTATGCGAAGTGGACTGAATCATTTGTAATTACGCACGCTTTCAACACATTGTTAACGGCAGGTTTCAATACTTGTTTCTTACCGATGGGTTCGACGCAACTGCTTTTGTTAGCGACTTTTACTTATACACATATTGGCGATAAAACAGTATCAACATATTCAATCAAACAATCAATTACTATTAGTGGGGAGGCCTGGGCAAGTTTGGAGCCCTTACTCGTACGGGAATTAGTACATAATGACTACGAGTTTGAGTACTGTGGGCAGGGTAGAGCTGGAAATTCTTGTCTGGCGGGAGGCGTGCTTAGATAGTCCTTGCAGGTGCGATGCTCACCGAGTCTACAGTGGTGTAGTGGTCAACGCTACTGCCTAGAAAGCGGGAGACCCGGCTTCGAATCCCGGCTTGCTACACATTTTCAGCTTTGCCCATGTGCAGTTGATGTCATATACTCTGTGAATATGAATATTAATAACTTTTAGAAGTGCATACTGATTTTAATTATTAAAATGGCTCATAAGGCTGGTACTTGTAAATCATGTTCTAAACTACAGCAATGTGAAAATGCACGAAGTTCTTTGAGTCTAGGTCATAGCTATGTTGTTGAGTCGTGTCTCCGAATGCGACCCTTCTTATTTGCCTGTTGGAGGCAATCGGTTTTTGATGCCTTTGCCATAAATTTTGTTTGTTTGTTTGGGTTTGGGGGGCCAAACTGCTATGGGTATAAGTCGCCCGGAGGATAGGGGAAGGAGTGAGGATAGGAAAGGAGGGGAAGGGAAAGGAAATGCAGTCCTGGGAGGAAAGAAGGAAGAAAGACTGCATTAGCTCGGGGCCCCGTGCTCGCCACGCACGTACTCACGAAAGAACTGTGAGCCCCCTGGGGGGATTGCCATAAGTCCTAACTGAAAACTTTTTTAAACACAAAGAATGGTGGTCTGTAACGACGGTGAATGGTTTGCCGAATAATTACGGCCGGAACTTGTTAATTGCCCCGATAACTGCAAGACATTCTTTCTCAGTTGTAGAGTAGTTTATCTCGGACTTCGAGAGTACTCTTGATGCATAGGCAATCACCTTTGCAGCACATTCCTGAACTTGTCAAGCACTGCACCAATCCCATAACCACTGGCGTCTGTGTGAACAGCAGTGTCCGAATTCTCGTCGTACAAGGCTAGAACTGGTGCGGAAGTTAGAGCCTCTTTGAGTGCCCGGAATGCTCTTAGTTTTGTCCGATCCCAATAAAACATGGCGTCTCCATGCAGAAGGTCTTGCAATGGACATGCCGTGTTACAACATCCTGTTATGAAACGTCGGTAGTATGAGCACAGCCCGAGAAAACTTCTCACATCACGAATGTGCTGAGGAGTTGGAAAATCTGTGACTGCCATTACTTTATCTGGATCAGGACGGACACCATCTCCGTTGACTAGCTGCCCCAGTATATTTATCTCTCTGGCGAAGAAGACGCACTTCTTTGGATTTAGGCGGAGTCCTGCAGCCTGAACACATTTCAACACAGTTGACAGGCGACTCAGATGTTCTTCAAATGTTTTCGAGAAAACGACAGTGTCATCTAAATAGCAAAGACACGTCATCCATTTAAGGTGTCGAAGCAAATTGTCCATCATGAGTTCGAATGTGGTGGCAGCATTACTTTGAATTCATAGAGGCCGTCAGGTATAATAAAAGCCGTCTTCTCCCTGTCAGCTTCGTCAACCTCAATTTGCCAATAACCTGCCTGTATGTCTATACTTGAGAAGTATGTAGCTCCTTTCAAGCAGTCTAAGTTGTCGTCAACGCGCGGCAGTGGGTAGACATCTTTCTCTGTGATTTTGTTCAGCCACCGATAGTCGACACAGAATCGCCACGTGCCATCCTTCTTCTTTACGAGGACTTCCGGAGAGGACCAGGGACTCTCTGAAGGTTTAATAATGTCATCGTGCAACATTTTCCGCTCTTCCTGCCAAATTATCCGTCTTTCAGCTGGCGACACTCTATACGAGCACTGGCTAATTGGTGGATGATCCCCAGTATTGATACGGTGCCTTACTGTGGGCAGTTTCGTGTGACTTTACCCCTGCTGAGGTGTGAATGCACCCGAAAATTAGCGTAGTGTAGCTAACACACGCTGGTGTTGTTCCTTGGTCAGTCCGGGCCATATTGGCAGTTCCACGGTTGTTTTCTCCAGCGTGTTGTCATCACTGACAGCAGAACATCGGTCTTCATTGATGACGTTGAGCTCACCGTCCTGGATTGGTTCAGCTGTCCCGATATACATCCTCTTGAGTTTAAGTTGTGACTGCTCGTGACAATTAGTGCTCCAAAGCTCTCCTCGACCACCAGTAATGCAAATGATAGCCGCTGGTACGTAAATTTCTTCTGTAAGCCTAACTTTTTACTATCGACAAGCACTTCCGAGTTTAACCGGTCATCTGTGTTTGTGACTTCTCATTGTCAACGGCGGGATCGTCACATTGTGAACGGCAAACAACTTTCCAGAAAATTCTGTATTACGTGTATCCGTCGGAACGACGACCTCAGTTTGCATCTCAGATCTTTCACCTTCAGTAATAGCATGGGATGCTTGCAGGACGTCCCATCTGAGGATGACATTCTTGCGACACAAGTTCCTGCTGGCTGGACGTAGTTTCCATTTGCGACCTTCAGCACAGTTGCGGCCGTATCACAGAACATTGTCTTCTTTAGTGTGCGGCGGTAATTATCCGACAATACGGAGAAAGAACCTCCTGTCCGGACAGGTTGGCTGTCGATTATGAAGTACATGAGATTTCCCGACATCTTGGCGACTGTCGTCCATAGAGGATTTTCATCTGCGGTGGTTTCACCTCCGTAGATGGTCGCCTCGCTTAGTTTTCCTGGGCGCGGCGGCTAGGGGAGCGGATGGTACCTCTACACGGCGACGGTGAACGGCAGCGGCGCGTCGGGGAGCGACCTCGTCCAGGGTACGGCGATGTGTTTCTTCCCATAGGTCGACTGAATTCATCAACAGGTGACTGCCTGGGATAGAACTGCTCTGATGGCTGACGTCTTGTGGCGAAATAATCGTCGAATATACGCCTTCTCTCTCTGCAGTAGCGTACGATATGTCCAGGGCGCCCACAGTGGAAACACAGCGGTGTGTTGTCCTCTGTCCTCCAGACGTCTGTTTTTCTACGGGGCCTCATTGTTCGAGGGGGAGTCGGTTGTGGCCGTGTACGTACTGCAGCTACACCACTCACGCAACTGGAGCACTGGTTACTGCAGATACACTATGCCACCAACTCTCGTGCTAGCAGACAAGTGCTGCGTTTTGCATGGAAATGAAGCACATTACTGATTTGTTTATGATCGCTTTTCATTATAAGCAAGGTTTCGTACGGTTCCGAGCGTTCGAGGTCAAAGGTGTACCTTGTTACAATAATTCCCTGTCATCAGGAAAATATGTCTCTATTGTCTTGAGTTCATTTGAATTTAGGTATGGTTTACACTTGAGTAAATTTATCGTATAGATATATAGGAAATTCGCACTGCAATAACATTTTCGTTGCAACACAGCAACACTTCTTAAAATCTTTTATGCTTCTTCATGTTAGGTAACTGAGAGAAACGCAACATTAGTTTAACTTCTTCATTTCATGATCAAGGTGTGCTGTTCGAAGTTGCTAAGATTGCGGAGTCTGTAACTTGGGTGTGCTGGATTTCATTACTCATTGGTGAAAGGGCAATGGTATTCCTCATACATATCCCAAAATATATGGCAGACCTATATACGGCGAACGATTATTCTTCTTTCTCTATATTTATAGGAAGTTAAAGTATACAGCAGTCAAGTGAACCATTCCACGCAGTGAATATTTCTGTACAATTCAAACGTGTAAAATGAATGCTTACTGTTCCACTGTAACTTGCAAGTTAATCTGATTCGTTTATGCAGATGTACTTCTTCAAATAACGAGCTACGAAAATGCAATAGATGATAGTAGCAACTCGTACTAAGATTCACTATTAGCATCAATTACGGATGAAAATTTCAATTCATGGTTGAAATCTGCAGATTTTAAGTACTCTTTCTTGTCGCTAGACATTATACTACGCCGGCCGCGGTGGCCGAGGGGACTGAGGCGCTTCAGTCACGGTCTGCACGGCCACTACGGTCGGGGGTTTGTGCCGTCCTTAGTTGTAGCTAGTTCATAAGTAGTTTGTAAGTTTAGGGACTGATGACCCCGTAGTTAAGTCCCATAGACTCTATAAACATTTGATCATTTGAACATTATGCTACTGACTGGATTAAACATTGAGCAGTAAACATAATGTGCAGTGCACGAAATCAGTTCTTGGAATGAAAATAGCGCAGACAACTTTCATACAGTATGATGGATCTACAGCGAACAGTACCACTGCTACACGTTGTCGTGTTTACTACTGCGGTATGTAACAGTAGATGGCACACATATGGTTGCTGATGTGGGCACATTACTAAAACAGACAATCTAATTAATAAAACAATTTATTCACAGAACAAAAACAAATACTTAATTTGCTTTGAATTGTAATATGTCTTGTTTTTTTGTCGCTACTGTATGGCTGCGCGCTATCTCTTTTGATACACAAATTATAACAAAACAAAAAGGAAGGCATGTTATGATTTCTTTAATCTTACAGTTTATCATACAAAACAAATGCAATGTTTTTATATATCAATTATCTGATTAAAAGTCATGACAAACTGTGTCGCCACTATGTTTTCCGAAACATATAAAAGTGAATTTTCATCTTTCTGACTAGTGGCATAAACCACACTAGGATCAAGACCCTATTAGTTACTCTATTTGCCCTACTTCTATAACAGAAATATGTTTTGTCCGCTTTCATATTACAAACAAACATTTGTATTCCTCTCCAAAGTAGTGATTGGGGTTGTTAAATGACAGTATTCAATAACTGCAATAAATTCAGATTATATTTCTGAATTCAAAGGTATAACCTAACCATTTACAATATTAGATGACCAACTGACAGAATACATGAAAATATTAAACAAGCTGTCGCATAACTTTACAAACATTGAAAGACACAATATTATACAAAATGAAATACATGACTAGCTTTATTTTATGAGATCGTATAATTCAAAGAAATTGAATAAAAAACAGACTTACTTGTAAATCTTATCCTAATCTGTAAGGATAAGATAGAAGGCAAACACAAACAATTAATATCCAGACCTGAACTGAGTTATGGAACCCTAATATGGAAGTGGGATGGTCCAGCTGATACATTAGCACGCACAGCAACGTTGATCACGCAGCAACAGCAGCGTCTATGTTGGCAGACTGGAGCAGGAGGCTATGGATCCCGTCCGCGAAATCAATAAATTTCCTCTTAAGTAGCAGCGACGATATTCACTCTACTTGGCCGCAGACGGCGTAGCCACCAAGATATGAGTTTGGTTGCCACAAGCAAACCCACAACTCAAAATGCAAGTCCGCACACTGCTACGTCTGCCGGAGTCTCAACAATGTGTACCGCCCACTGCGCTGTCTACAACTCGAAGCGAAAAGTACTCAATGCTATCTCTCACCACAGTCCCCTCTCTCCTCCACACCACCAAGGTTCACACGCCGTCTATCTGTGGCCACGCCCTCCATAAGTATGAAGCCAATCTCACCAAACCTTTAATGGGCAGTCCAAAGACAACACTGGGCCGGGTGACGAATCGTTTGTCCTGTCATATAGCAAAACACACGGGCAATGGCAGACAGAGCTGCAGTCTGCACCCTAGACTCCGCATCCGTGTGCAAATTTCTCAAAGTCATGTAGCGCAGACTTTTTCCCGAAGCATCTGCAAAATTGTCTCTCACCGTCATCTTATTAACGTGGGCGCCGGACACAAGGCGTGCAGCATCATGCCATGTACTATGTTGTAAAGCATGCTACCCTTGCAGACAGTTTGGGACCCAGAAATAGCGGGGAGTCATCCCTTACATAAAAGGTGTGTGCCTTCTGTCGCCATTCACCTAAAGAAATTCACAGATACCAGTACCATACCTTGGGTGCTACAAAAGAACACTCAACGCTAGCCTGACAGGCGCCAGGCGCTTTCACGGTAAAGCATTGCCTTCTCCAGCAACGCTGGCCATCCAGACGCTCCCAGGTTGCCGGGAGGGTATCTTTGCCTGCCGAAAAAGTGCCTCACATCCCCCACAGAACACTTATGACACTACAAGATGGCACAGAGGGCTTCGCTTCAGCACTGCTTTGAGACCTTTCCGCGAAAACACTAAACTTACAACACCAAATTCCTACGCTCCCCTTGTGTGTAAAGCCAGTCTCAAGTCACAGCTATCTACAACTCAAAAGAGCTTGCTCGACACTGTCATAAGTAACTACAGAAATGGAATAACTGAAGTACTCTAATAAACAATTAAATCAATGAACAAGACTCCTGACGCATCCCTCTCAACCTTTTACTGAAACTAGAAGTCAGAAAATAAGAATAATACAATTATTGCATACAATAAACACCTATTATCAGCCGTTAATTAGAAATAAGACGTAGGAGAGAAAAGAAAATTGAGGAATGAATTGTGAAAAAGAACCACCACCTTTCAAAGTCGTGAAGCAGGGTAATAGGAAGACTGCAAGGAAAAATATAAACTGAACTTGGCTAGATTCATCTGGAGCTGCACGTGGTTTCGTGGCCGACTGTCTGGTGACCAGAAACGTGTGTGTGGTTAAGTCGGAGATGTAGAGAGCGCTGCTCTCCGTGGCTGCCTTAGGGGTGGCTGCGCATTTTGTTGTGATTGCCGGATGTGGCAGCGCCTGCTAAACTTCGTTCTTGCTTTGCTACTACACTGGTTGGTGTGCAGTCGATACGATAGGACTGCAAACTTCTCCCCCCACCCCCCACCCCCCAAAGAAAAGAGTGCCCCAACGTTGTCATATACGGAACATTCTGACGACAACGGGGAAGGAGGCAGGAAGCTGGCCTACTTTAGCAGTTGGGAGTCGCTATTTTGACCGACGCTAAGGCCCTGGCCGCTTCCTTAGTCGACGACATTGGTGACTTCGATCAAGATGATGCCGGTGTGAGCGAAAAGTCCTCTGGTGGAACTGGCAGCGTGGTAGCCCGCAAGGGATGCGGCGGGGCTGGCGTTGTCAGTGATGCATCCCACTCCATCGGCTGCGCGGGCGGAGCTGACGTGCCACACGGGGACAGCCGGAATGGCGGACGGACATTGATGAGACGGCAATCTGGGAACAAAATCTATGAGGAGAAACTGGCTGCATTGTGTCTAGGGGTACCAGCCACCCCTGCTGCGATGGCCCCAAAATGTTTTACTGGAGGTAAATGCAGGCAGGAACAATAAGCACACAAACGACACGACACATTCACTTTGATTAAACGGAAGTTTATTTCACCTAATAGCGTCCAGTCCTGACTTAAAGGTAAACCCTCAGTTCGTTAAGGCTGCCACACGATTACATGGAACCTTTACTGCATCGTTTCTGAGTCCCACAGTTGCTGAATAAAATTGAAGTCCAGTAAGAATCATTAAAAATTCCACGTTCCACTCTCGCAGAATAAAGTCCGACAGACGCAAAATATAGTTAAAGTTCCACACTCTAACACGTCGCTAAACATTTAAGAGTCTTCAGGCGACTCCTTAGTCGTTCCTCGTAACGCACACCTCTTGTCTATTTGACCAACACTAACAGACTACCCCACACTAACCAAAATGGCCGCCTAAAATACCCTCCCTAGCTTGCTCTGAAGCAAAATCAGCGTCTTATCTCCTCAAAAATACCTCTTTTACTCATAATATGAATGCAACAAATACATATATTTGACGGACATTTTACGCTCAAACATAATAAGGTATCAAAAATATTGTACATATCTTAGTTTTCCCATCATTAACATATTAACTTTTCGGATATGATATTTGATATTTAAAACATAGATCATTCACTAAACAACTGATATTATTTCATTATCTATATACTTCAGTCACAGTTGATGTCATATATTCTGTGAGTATGACTTACGTCTAGTTTATGGTATTGCCGCTAATACTACAGTTATTATTGTTTATTTATTTAAAACACAGCTTTTATACCTGGGAACCACGTTTTAGACTCTTATTCAAATTTAATGAATATGCGCAAATCTTAATAGCACTCACTTAGATCTATCAATGGACACCTTGTTTGTAACATTTGATTAAGCTGTTTACAAGATATATCGTTTATAAAATTGTTACTTAACAATGATTTTTGATTTGCTATAACTCAAAAACTATGAAAGTGACCAGAGGCACGTTTATATGAGCGCAACCGTCTAATTGTCAGCTTTAAAATGGGCCTACGCGTTCCTTAGTACCATATATAGATCGATAGTTATTCATCTTTAAGTAATTTATTGCATATTTCTCCAAGGCCAAACAAGGCTTCTCTCGACGACTGCCATTGAGTCCATAATCACCGGGAGAAATTTTGATATGGCCGTAGCGCAGCAGAGCAACTTTTTTCATATAGGGGCCCATACTATTTATGGTAGTAAGTAGCTACTCACAACTATGACTGTAGCTTTTCAAAAGTTGGGTCTCGCGTAACTAGCATGAAGCTCATGTAATGTAAGCTGATCTTTGTGATTATAATTACTGTATATGCGACGCTATAGGGCGGCTTGTGCGGACGTATCCAGATCCAGTAGCGTTTCATTAGTGCTGTATATGAAACGTGTGTATTTCATTATCATTGTCGAGAATGTATTGTTTTTTATATGGTTACCATAGTAATTAAATGCGAAATATAGTGAACAGACCTTTGGGTCTAAGGTTCCTATCCTCCCTCAGGCATGGATGTCTGTGTTGTTGTCTTTAGTATAAGGTAGTTTATAAGTAGTTTGTAAGTTTAAGGACTAATGACCACGCAGTTCAGTTCCATAAGCTTTAAAAACACAAACCTATGAGTCGAGATATAAACACACCAACTAAACAAAAAACAAAAATAACAAAGAAAACGTCTGACAACGAATTGGAAGTGAATTTACCATTTGTGACAGTTGGCAATGACGAACGCATGTACACTTGACAGCAAAAAAAGTGGATCACTGCTGAATGCAACCCAACTAACGTAGCAGTGTTGCGGGTACTCCACATTCAAACCCCCTGTAGTGTACAGTCTTTCGACTATTCACAATGGGTACCAAAGAAGCAATAGAGAACATTGTTCCTTATGGCAGTCGGTCCACATGTAATTCAATACCGTCATACAAAAAATATTAGAATACAAGTTATTAGAGTCGAGAGAGCAACGTAAATTCAATTTAATTACAATAAGTGACAAATCGGGTACCTTATTAAACTCATTCAATGACACAATGAGTTTTTGTTCGTGCTCTGAATTTGAACGCACTATTTACCAAAAAAAGCTCGCGTTTCTGATCGAGACTAGATTAGGCATGAAGAGATGTAAGACATTGAAGTTTTCATTGGTATCGGTTTACAAGGCCAATTCCGAATCCGGTTAACTTTAGCATTGCACCAGGAATGACATGAAGTTCAAATTGTTTCTGAGAGGTAACCACTAAAGGTATATAATACAGTGCAACTCACAGGTGTCAAACCTCATTAAATTGTGGAATAGAACACAGTACCTATATGAATCGTTAACGAAGCACGATCACACGTCAGATATTAAATAAATTCACAGATAGCGCTATATTTGACTTGAAATGACGATACAATTGACTTCTTTTTCGGCAGGGACCCAACCCCGGCTCTATTCGCTATTTATTATTTATATATACATAGACACAAAGCGATGAAATAGTAACTGTTCTCACCATTAGCGAGATGTGCATATGTTCAGCTAGAAGTAGCGCAAGCCGCGGCGGATTAGCCGTGCGCACTGGAGCGCCATGCTGCGGTTCGCGCGGCTGTAGGCCGTCAGGGGTTCGAGTCCCCTCTACGGGCATGGGTGTTTGTGTTGGCCTTAGGTTATTTTACCTTAATTTAAGTAGTTTGTAAGCTACGTACTGATGACCACGCAGTTTGGTCCGATGGATTTACAAACATTCGAACACTAAACTACGAACTAATAACCAAGCAGTTGAGTCCGATAGATTTACAAACATTTACAAAATATTTTAAGTAGCGCAATAAATAACGTTGTGCTACCTGGGACTCCAACCCCGCTCCTATCGTCAGCGTTGACCTCAGATGACTAGGTAACAACTCTCCCAATATCGTTTACTAGTAATAAGGATCGCGCCGTTCGTGGAGACCTGGAGGGGTTTGGAATTTTGAAGAAACAACGAAAACTAATCCAACTTTGCTCTAGTCAGTATCGAATGGACATGTGTAATGTGATTTGAAAGACGCCACAGTCCCAAATTCCTTACTTGCCTCTATTGGAGGTGGAGAGGGGGATGTTTGCGATTGTTAAAAACTGTTTTCCCAGCAGGAATCAAACCATATCTTAGCCATTACAAGATGGCACCAGCCCGGTCAGCTACCGACTTCAGATGTGGTAGTATAATGTTTTTCGTCAAAATGGAGTGCAGAACGCATGGTACGTGAAGTAAAATAGTTCGGCGGTATCTGTCTACGTAACAGTAATTTCTTGGCCTCGCGGTCGCACCAGCCAGAGGTTCGACTACTTCCTCGGGCATGTGTAGTAGTTGTGTGTGTGTGTGTGTGTGTGTGTGTGTGTGTGTGTGTGTGTGTGTGTGCGTTTGTGTGCGTGTATTCCTTAACGTAAATTAATTAAAGTAGCATGTAAGGCTAGGTAGGGACTAATGACCTCAGGTGATTTGTCCGTTAGGACTATAACAAAAAACTTATATACAGTATGTAGAATTATGTAGCGTTGCGTATGATAATATACTACGTTTTAGCATGCTCTGTGGTGATTTTGTGTGACATGTTGCTCTATGTTTATTTAAGTATAGTCTCGTTTCGCTCAAGTTTGTATGAAAAATGTGTGTGGCATCTTATTGGACTTAACTGCTAACGTCATAAGTCTGCACACTGCTTAAACTATCTTAACGTAAGGACAACACAGACACCCAAGACCGAGGAAGGACTCGAACCACCGACGCGAGCAGAAGCCCAATTTAAGATATGATGCCTTAAACTGCGCAGCGCTCAAGAATATAACATAGCTCTTACCATAATAAATGAAATATTACGCATCCTAAAAGTAGCAAGGAGCGTCGTTTAAGCATTAGAAAACGGTTTCTAAAACGGGAAATATATACCATGTGTAACGAAATAGTCCGTTGGAAGGAAAGCAGAGGAGGAGAATCGAAACATCAGAGCTCTGTATTTCACAGAACGAAGAATTTATTATAGGTAAAGGGGTATGAAAGGACACGGTCTCATAGAGAGGACTGATATACAGTAACGAAAGCATAAATTAAAAGAGAGTGCATGCTGTCAACGGAAACCAATAGATTTTATCACTGTATTGTGAGGGAACCGACCAGAAGGGTAACTGAGGTTATGATGCAAGAGCGGCGACAGCGAGTGAGAGAGACAGAACAGAAGAGAAATTAACTATTAATAAATGCAAGACCGTTTGCGTATTTTTTGAATGACAGAGGGTGTATTAATGAATGGAGGGGAGGAGAGAGACGTATTTGAAAAAACTAAAATTACTTTAACAGCGTCCATCGAAACTGATTACTCTGTTTGCATGGAGGCTGGGTATAAATGTAATAAAAATAGTATATTAAGTGAAAGGAGAAGCATTGAATTAAAATTTGTATCACAGGGAGGAATCGAACCCAGAACTCCATACTTACTTTAATTCAATGCTTCTCCCTTCACTCAATGTCTTTGACATATTGACACGGAAAACTGACACTAGGTATATAAATTTATAATAAAAATAGGATAATAAAGGAACTGTATATTTTAAAAAACTTCAATTTAAAGGTAGCTCAAAGGAAAAAGAGACACATATTTTAATTCTGTTGCCAAGAGATCTTCCACAGTGTCTCACGTACGAAATATAAAAATAAAGATGAGATTAAAAAAAAATTGAAGGACTAATCATTTATTCAAAATCCCACATTATTGGTTTCTTCCGTTATGCATCTCAGCATATAATCTATAACGCTATCGGACCAGCTTCTCTTCAGTAAATGCGTTGACTCTATCTGTAGTTGATTGCTCACAATGACACGGCCTGATTTGTATTTCTGCTTTCCTCTCTCACTATGAATTCAGGAAGTAAACATTCTGTATTTACGTCAGAGCCCCGCTTTGTGCCATTCTGGGGGCTGTTGCCTACCACAGCAACCGCCAGCTGGCTGGTTTCCGCCAAGCCTCCCCTCGGCACCAGCTGTGGTTGCCCGGCCTGCCCGTAGCTCGCAAGCCACGGCTAATACAGCGAGACTGAAAAGTTTCTGAAAATCTACCCTAACGTGTATTATAAACTACCACACCTAGAGCTGTTTTGCTATAAAATGAGCAGCCACGTTATCTTTTGACACTTCATGCAAATATTTAATGAAGTGAAAGAATAGAATCATGATAAACGTAGTACCACATAATGTTTCACATAGATAGCAATCATATAACATATAAAATTGTTCTCACTTTTCAGCGCTCTGCATTAGATCTAGACGTAATGAAATATATGGTTATCTTAGAAATGTAAGCATGTTGTAAACTTAAACAGTTCTGGTGGCAACAACACAAATGTATACATGTAGTATATCATTCACGTTTTGTGTACTTATAAAGTGTTTTCAATTTGTCTGTAAACAATCAGTGCTAGACAACGGAAATTACCTTCTGCTGGGGCACTTCATTTACACGATTGTTCTGTTATTCACAGTGAAGTGTTTCGGGATGGGTTCATATAATCGCTTCAGTTTCTCGACTGTTCCACACTTGAAATACTACTACTACTACTACTACTACTATTACTACTACTACTACTACTAATAATAATAATAATAAATACAAGTGTCAAATAGCGTATGTGCGGGTTATAATTTAATATATTCTTTCAACTTTCTCGACGTCCTCCCACTATTCCATCGAGTAATAATCGCACACTACTCAGCAGTACTGCATAAGATGGGGAACAATTGTAGGGTTTGCAGTCTCCTTACGAAATGTGTAAATCTCCTAATGGTAGTGTCAATAACAGACCGTTTGTTTCACCTTCGCCAAAACCTTATGTTATTCACAGTTAACATTGTTTTTAACTGCACCCCCAGGAATTAAATATTTCGAATATATATTCGAATCAGGAGAAGTCTACTTCACTTTGCTGGAAGAATTACATTCGCCACCCCCTTTTCACTAGATGACTCCTCGTCTCTTACTGCTAACTATTACCTTGCAGATACGACATCATGAGTCCAGTCGCAACAACTTATGAAAGCGATATGTTTCGGGGTTGATTATGGCTGAAGATTTGTTAAGCTTAAGGGACTTAAGGGACTTAACTGCGGTGTCATCATCCCTAAACTTACAAACCACTTATGAACTACCTTATACTAAAGACGACACAAACATCCATGCCCGAGGGGGGATTAGAACCCCCGACGATGAGCGGCCTCGCGCATTGGAGCATAGCACCTCAAATGAGCTTGGCCACTCCACTGCGACGTTGAAGATACCAAAATCGTTTTGGCACTCTATAAATATGAAATTATTTTGAGATTACTCAGTAGATCATGAAAATATATTATCACCACAGTCTCACAAGAGTAAAGTTTTAGAAACCTCTGCTGGTTTGATGTTATTTTTTCTAGATATTTCATAACGCTGGAAAAAGTATTTGTTCAAACGTCCTGCTACATGGTAATATCAATACAATGGATCTGTAACTCAGTGGATAATTTTAATTTCTTTATATATCTGTGCAACATTCCATTCGTCACCCTCACTATAAATACATCAATGCTCGACCTCACGTCGTAGGAGAAGTAATTAAGCCATACATAATGTGTGCGCAAGATGTTCTCCTAAGGTGTTGGACCACTCGAGAAAGATATTGCCTGTAGACAAATTAACTTCCTGGTACGACTATGGTAGTGAAATGACAACACGGTGGACTGGTGACAGTTGTACTGCTTCCTGGAATGACAGGAAAGAATCTAGATTAAAAGAAATAATCCGACACAAGCTGCTTGTGGCCACTGAGTGCACGCATTGGGGAAGTTGAACTGTTGTGCCCAGCTGGAATTCGGGTCTGGTTCCTTCTGCTTTCTGAGCAGTTACAGTAACCACTGCGCGAGCGGAAAAACAACGATCATCGCAGGTGCGCGGGCTACCACTCCTCTCCCCCCTCGTCGCCCACAAGACTCAAACTTCCTCACACTGCTCACGTAGTTGCCGTTTCCAATTTGCACTTACTGCTCTTGGCACTTTGGCGATTACCTCGAGAGTTTAGGCATAGTGTGCATTTGCGCTGAAGGCTGGAGTTGTTCTCGTCTTCTCATATTTATGTGGTGTGTTTTATCGGAAGAACAATCATGACACATATATGTATATAGAAGAACCTTTCAAGATTCACTTATTGGTGGTATTCCAATTAAAATGTCTGAAAATTGAACTTTACTTGTCACATATGTGATTACAGAGAAGGGTGATGAATTTCACGTAGCAACTACAATTATTCTCGATCCCCATTTCTGAATTATCTGCATCGGCCTTCACAAGGGCAATGAGGAGGCAATTCACACTGCAGCTGTTCGCTTCCTTCATGAAAATGTCGACACTCTTTAAAGATTAAGAGGCAGTAGCTCT
Organism: Locusta migratoria; assembly: GCA_026315105.1. Classification (NCBI taxonomy): domain Eukaryota; kingdom Metazoa; phylum Arthropoda; class Insecta; order Orthoptera; family Acrididae; genus Locusta; species Locusta migratoria. The sequence continues at coordinate 559,550,700 of CM048755.1, read as the reverse complement.
CAGTTACAAATTGGAGCGAGAGTAACATTTTATCCACTCTCTGACAGAGCTACAAACTATATCGAATTGAGAAATATTTGTGGCAGATTATGCTGCTGTCTGCACCTCAGAAAAGCAGAACAAATTTTAAAATGATATTGAAGTTATATCTTCACAATGCAGATTCGACAATTGACCCTAAACATAAATATGCGTATAGTTCACCACATGATTACCAGAAAATTTTCGTCAGTCCTTGAGAAATCGATAAACAAAACAAATTTAAAGATTATACACGTAACAAAATTTCTGGTGGGTGCAATTGAAAACAACGTTAACTACGAAATATACGTGTTTTGGTGAAGATAAAACAAGCGCCTGTTATTGACACAACCATTAGAAGATTAAAATGTCTCCCTAGGAGGCTATAAACCCTCCAATTGCTCTACATCTTCCGCAGTATTGCTGAGCAATGTGCGATTATTACCTTACGGTATAGAGGGAGGACACTGAGAAAGTTGGAAAAAGATGTCAGATTGTGCGGTATAGTGAATTAGAGGAAAGAAGGTCTCAGATGTTTTACTACTTAGGTTGGGGAGGGGGCGGAGACGGCAGGGGGATGAAGTGGGGAAGCAAAATATTAAAACAAAAGAGTTTTCAGTGTAGCACGCTTCTTCTATGAGATTTCAATCACCAAACCTCTCCTACAAATGCAAAGAGCTTTTGTACTCGTTACCATACAAAGTATGTTACAATTGTAAGAAGGCCGCGCAGAGTACCCGCGCGGTCTAAGGTGCCATGTCATGGATCGGGCTGCTGCTCGCGTAGGAGGTTCGAGTCCTCCCTCGGGCATGGGCATGTGTGTGTTGTCCTTAAAATAAGTTAGTTTAAATAGTGTGTAAGTTTAGGGACTGTTGAACTTAGCGTACTACATACATTCGAACATTTGATTTGAATTTTAAGAATAATATAATGGTAATTAGAACTCATATTATCCGTTTTGGCAATTGTTTTCTCGATCTTCGTACAATCGTGGAACAGTCGAGAAAATAAAGCGATCCTATGAACCCATTACGAAACACTTCACTATGAATAACAGAATACTCGTGTAAATGAAGGGCCTCAGCAGAACGTATTTCTGTTTCGTAGCACTTATTGTTTCAGAGACAATGATAACCCTTTATAAGTGCACAAAACGTGAATGATATACTACATATATATATTTGTGTTGTTCCCACCAGAATTGTTTAATTTTAAAACGTACGTAGTTTTCTAGGTTGAATACATATTTTCTTGTGTCTAAATCTAATGCAGAGCGCTGAAAAGATAGTTTCCTGTGTCGTATGATTGCTATCTAGGTGAAACATTATGTGGTAGCTGCGTTATCATGATTCTGTTCTTTAACGTAGTAAAATATTTGAATTAAATGTCAAAAGATAAAGTGGCTGCTCATTTTATAGCAAAATAGCTCTAGCTGTGGTAGTTAATACTACACACTTGGGTAGGTTGGCAGAAAAGTTTTAGCCTGGTTTTGCGGTCTGTACCTGTATTAGCCATGGCTCAAGAGCTATGGGCTGGTCAGTCAACCACAGCTCGTGCCAAGGCGAGGCTTGGTGGAAGCCAGCAAGCTGGCGGTCGCGGTGATGCCCAACAGCCCCCAGCATAGCCCAGAGTGGGGCTCTGACGTAAATACAGAATGTTTACTTCTTGGCATCATAGTAAAAGCAGACAGCCAAAATACAAATCAGGCCGTCTCACTGCGAGCAATCAATTCAAGATAGAGTCACCGCTCTTACTGAGGAGAAGCTGGTCTGACGGCGTTACAGATTCTACGCTGAGATGTATTATGAACGAAACAAATAATGAGGGATTCTGAATAAATTATTAGTACTTTAATTTTTTTTTATCTCCTAAGTGAGACTATAGAAGTATAGAAATAAATTATGAATTTCTTTTTCCTTTGAGCTGCCTTTAAATTGATTTTTTCTAAATATACAGTTCCTTAGTTCCTTTATTATCCTATTTTATTATAAATTTATATACCAAGAGACAGTTTTTCACGTCAGTATGTCAAAGAAATTAAGTGAAAAGAAAAGCATGAATTAAAGAAAGTATGGAGGTCTGGGTTCGATTCCCGCCTGTGGCACAAATATTAATTCAATGCTTCTCATTTCACTCAATATCCTATTTTTATTCATTTATACCTAAACTCCATACATACAGAGTAATCAGTTTCGATGGACGCTGTTAAAGTAATTTTAGTTTTTTCAAATACGTCTCTCTCCTCCCCTCCATCCATTAATACACCCTCCGTCCTTAAGAAAATATGCAAATGATTTGTCTTGTATTTATTCGTTGTTAATTTTCGTCCTTTCTCTCTTTCTCTATGTCACCTCCTTTACATTATAACCTCAGTTGCCCTTTTGGTTTATTCCCCCAAAAAAGCTGTAAAAATAGTGGTTTCCGTTAAAACAATGCTGTCTCTTTTAATGTTGCTTTCTTTACTGTCCATGGGTCCTCTCTATGAAGCAGTGTTCTTTTATATCTGCGTAATCCATCCTTCGTTCTGTAAAACATTCGTTCCTTTTCTCTCGGCCCTAAAACAAACTGTGATATATAAGTAAGGAGTACTTTGCAAGCATTTCATTCTTTTATTTTCCAGTTCTGCACTCCTGTTCATTCCTAGATCCCACCCTCCTTCCTGCTACCCCTCCCTTGAAATATATCTCCGTGCTTCTTTTCACAATTTTGTGCTTGGCAGATTTTTTTAACACTTTCATTATTTCTCTGTCGTTGACTCTCGAAAAGCACGTGGATATAATGGACATCTGAACCTTATCGTGCAATCACTATTATTGCAATTAAAATGGACATCTATTCTGACAAATACCAGTATCCAAGCTTTGAACTGGCATCCAGTTGGATATTATGCTTCTCATATAATCGCATTTTCGATGCGACATTGTATCAGAATCCACATTGCTGCTTGGTAACCTCAGTATGACTATTGAAGGCAACCACACCGTGAAGAATAATTACTCGACACACTTGCCAGTTATCGGATACGTTGTCACTGACCATACTAGTAAATCACAGAAACTCCCACATCGAAGTCTGTTTGTGTTCCTGAACGTGGTGAATAAAAGTCAAAACGAAGTTACTTTCCGAATTTAAAATTTTTAACGCTTAATCCACGTTCCTCATAACTATAAAAATACCCAATATTAAACTTATCGTGGCAACAGCTATCCAACAATCTTTATTACAATGAGCTCATAGTTAAATAAGCTTATTACAGAATGCCATACCAAATCGTAATGTAGCATACTAAAACGTAGTATAATATCATGCAAAATCCGCGATAAGGCGCCTCACACTACGTGGCCATCCCTTGCGGCCAAGAATGTCTTACCTAGCCAGACACCTCTAAGCTCTGTGACTGGTCGTACTGTCTAATGAGTACTCCATTATGACAAAACATTATGCCTACGCATCTGTAATTCGCTGGAGGCCGGGATGAGGTTAACTTGTAATAGCTAAGGTATGGGTCCAATTCCCGCTGGGGGTAACAGTTTTTAACTGCCACAAAAGTAACATCTACACCTCCAGGAACTCCAATAAAGAACGCAGGACTCTGCCTTGTTTCAAATCAAAATTGAACATGTCCATGTGGTACTAAATTAAACAAAGTTTTCGCAAAATACCAAACCCCTTCCACGTCTCTACGAACGGTGTGATCCTAACTACTGGTGAACTACAATGTCATAGTTGACGCCTCATGGTGTCAGGTCAAGAGTGACGGTAAGTGCAGGGTTGGAGTGCCCGGAAGAAACAATAAATATATATGCAGTATTCCTTCCTATTATACAATAGCAAATGGTGCTGGGTTCGAGTCCCTGTCGGGGGAAAATTAATTGTATCGTCGTTTCAGGTACCAGTATAATGCTATTTGTGAACATATTTGATATGCGACATCTGATTGTGCTTAGTTAACAAATCATCAATACACTGTATTCTATTCCACAACTTTATGATGTATAATACCTGTGAATTGCACTATATTACGTATATTCAGCGGTTACCTCTCAGCAACAATAGGAGCTTCATGCAACTCCTGGTGCAGTGCTAAGATTATCATTTATTTCTGGGTTCAGACATCGGTCTAAGAAACTAATGAAAACGTCAGTGTTTTACGTCTATTTATGCCTAGAGATCACGCGCACTTAAACGTGGCCCCTGAGCGGAGAATGTTGGGAGCTCAAGCTTGCATTCAGCTCATAGCCGATTGGCTGTTGGAACAAGCCCCGCCTCTTTCCCCCAGTGCCGGCAGCTTACGGCGTATAGATTCCAGGTTTTAAAAGAAACAACTTGTAGGGGGTTAAGGCGTTACAGATGGAACACGAAATTAAGTTTAATGTTTGAGTAATTGAAAAGTGGAACGCATATCTACGAAATGTTAATATTTGAAAGGGACTTATTAAGCGGGTGTAACAACGCTCTCTGCCTCTTTTTATTGTCGTAACAGAATAAAAATCAGAATTAACATTCTTCACACCACTTTCAATATCAGCCTTCTTTCTTTTAAAAGAAGTCGTCGGGATATGTGGACGTATTTTAGCAAATAACAAAGTGGAAGACAATAATCAATACCAAGCATAAATCAATAATACATTGACGAGGTCTACGGTGTACAATGCTGTTACGAGGTAAGGTTGGTAGAGAGCATAAACATTCCGTTGACACACGAGCTCAGCCGACTTCCTCCGATCAGAGAGGGGCCACGAAAAAGTGCGTGACCTGTAAACGCAACTCGATCAGGCGTACAACAGTTTTTTGCGTAACAGCGCGTTCAGATTCAGATCATGAACAAAAACATATCGTGTCACTAAAAAAGTGTGATAACGTATCTGACTTTTCACTTATTGCAACTAAATTTAATTTAGAAGTGTTATTGTCTCATCTCTAATGACGTTTATTCTAATATTTGTTGTAGGAAAGTATTGGTTTCTACCTCGCCTGAATGCCATAAAGAGAAATAGGAGACCTAGTTAGTACCTATTGTGGGTAGGTAATAACTGTACTATGCAATGATTTGACGACCTGCGACGCAGCTGTGCAATGGTGGTTGCATAGCTTCAGGTGCGGCCTCCACTTAAAAATTCAGAAGTGATCGAATTTTTTTTCTGTCAAGTGTACGTCGGAAGTAAAAAGAGCGTTCTCATTGGAGGAAAGCAGTCCATCGTGTGAAGTGTGTACTTGCATGGAATATTAATCAGACTATAGTTGACAACAGTATATTCAAGTACGTTCACACCGGTAGTCTGTCCATCGCAGCCTAGATTAGCTTCTCCAGTGTTGTTTGTCAGGGAGCCTGGGCAGCTCTGAGACAGTCAGCAATGATTTTGCCGATCTAGCTCTACACTGTTGCCAGAAACAGGAGGTTGGTACGGCGTAAACAGGCTGATATTACACGAGACGCATGATCTTAGGTGAGTCCTTGTGACGTACACATCCGCTGTCGTTACTAGAAGAGAAACTTTCTGCATTAGTAATTAGGATGAAATGCGAGATATTATCCTGTAATAGAAGGTTTGCTTCATCTTTACCTGGGAAGAAAACATTATGTATACACGAATTTAAAGACTAAGAATGAGGGAGGATTTTTGAAATATGTTTAACTTAAATGTAAGCGTAGGCTTCCGCGGCCATTGTCACTATCAGTAAAGTTCTTTAGGGTATTAGACCGCATCGTCCTCGTGTAAAACCAACCGACGTTTCGGCCACTATTGCAAGTCGCAGTCAGACGAATACCCTGAAGAAGGCGACTTGCAATAATGAACGATACGTCGGTTAGTTTTACACGATGACGATGCGGTCTAATTCCCTAAAGAACTTTATTGATAATGCTTAACTTATACTATTTCCCGTTAAAGTTAGGGAGTACCACAGGCTTGTTATCCAACATTCAAATATGCCTATGTTGTTTATAGGGCATGGTTCTCCAACACAAGTTTATTTATATAAGTTCTTAAGAGATACAGCAACCATGCTATACGAAGTTGATTTGTAAGTCCGTCAAGGGTTGTCGGAGTATGATTCCACCCGGTCGGATTCGGACGGTCTTAAGTCTTCGGTTATTGAGACAGTGGTCTATGTAGGGGTGGTAGACCAGTCACAAGAAGGCGGAAAGATCTGCGGCTGATATGGTAGGTACGCCGAACTCTGAAAGAAAATGTGCCTATTATGATCGCGAATCTTTCATTCATTTACCACGTTCGTGTTTGTGTGGACGTTGGATCGCCTGCTGGCGAGAGTGTCTGTTGCCCGCCGAGCATCATGATTTTGCGGTACTGCCTGCTAGACAGGGGCGTGCATTCCCGTTTATTACCCGGCAAGGCGAAGTGGTTACGCGGTACTGATAGGAACTACCTTGGTCACGTGACGAGGTACAGCCTGGCTACCGTTACACTAGTGCGCGTTGTTAACTGTAAGTGCGAGTTGGAAGGTGAGCGTGGAAAGTTTCTTCGTCGACAGGCGCGGCAGTTTGCGGTTAACGTAATTAAATTCGTTTACGACGAGAAACGGTGCAGAATGCCACAGAACGTGCTGTCAAAATGTTAAAGCTGAGCAAGAGGATGGTATCCAAATTACGGAAAGAGAGAGGAACTCGACTTTGTACGCCGAAGGTGAAGAAGCAAGAACCTCAAAAGAAGTATGTGATCGATGATATTGATAAATGTATTATCAGACAGCAATTTACACGCTATTACGAACGATAACAAGAAATACTAACTTTGCGAAAACTGCAAAACTCTTGTCGAACAAAACTGAGTTTCAAAGCCAGCAAGGAAACCATTAGAAAAATTGTTTTGTCTATGGGATTTCCCTTTAGAAGGTACCAAAATAAACGTGTTGTTTTGTGCCAACGAAAGGACATTGTTGCTAAAACGGCTTACTTTCTCTGGTTTTTACTATAAATATCTAGCACCAAGATCAAAGCGACCAGTGGTTTACTTCGATGAAACATGGATTGACACGCATTATACAGCAAATACATTTTGGCAAAGTGATAATGTGCGAGGAGTGTTGTCAATATAAGTGCCGGTCACCGTTTAACTGTTGTTCATGTAGGCGCAGACATGGGTTTCATTTCGGGTGCACTTCTCATATATGATTAAAAACCAAAACGTCCAACTATCACTCAGAAATAGATAGCAAAAACTTTCAAAAATACGTTGAAACCCAACTTATGCCAGGCTTACCTCCAAGAAGTATTGTTCTTTTTGATAATGCTCCATATTAAAGTAAACAAGAGAATAAATCGCCTTACCCTAGCTCTCTAAAAAGTGAAATACAATCCTGGCTGACCAGCAACAACATACGCTATGACTCCGACCTACGGAAAGCCGAACTTCTGGCAGTAGTAAAGGGGTACCAAACGTCTTCCGTTTATTCTATCTACAAAAGTTTGCAAGAGAATGGGTTTGTACCCCTCCGACTGCCTCCGTACCATCCAGACCTGTATCTCATAGTATTAATCTGGAATATTGTAAAAAATAAAGTCGCTACTCAGATTATCTCAAGCGTTTAGCTCACGGAGTTGAAAAAAATTTCAGACGATGCTTTTGCTGCTGTGACAGTAGAAGATAGGAGAAAGGCGGTATATCACGTAGAAAAACTGTGCGAGGACTGTTATAGAAGAGATGCTCTGATGCCCGAAGAAATGGTAAAAAGTAATATCAGTCGGGCTGGATTCAAGTGACGAATCATTATCGTCAGCGACCGAATCGGCAGACGACGAATCGACAGAGCCAGCTGAGGAAGAAGAGAGCAGTATGGGAGGTAGTTCTACAGATACTGCCAGCGAAGCTCTGTGAACAGCTGAGGTAAGGTACTGCTGTCAGGAATATATCGTACAATCAGTATTCTAGCTATTGTTTATAATTGAAATTGATTTTCAATGTTGTTCATTGGAAGAAATAATTTGTTTTGATTACTAGCTTTGTCTTTACTTCTTCTGAGTACTCGTAACGTCTTTATACATTCGGAATACTTCTAGCCATTGTAGGTACTGGACATGCTTGACTGCAGTAATGTTCAACCAATGATTGTTTCGCAATTTTTTTCATATTGTGATAAGAATAAAACACTCGGAAACCCCCACTGAAAGGATTAGTTAAATCGATGCAGGTTTAACATCTAACCACAGCATCGAACATTGCATTCAAATTTCCAAATTAAATTTAGTCTTCCGCAAAATTAATCGCGAGTAAACGTGTGTAACAGGCTAGCAGCGGCCGACGTACAATAATAATGGAGCGTGCATGTACGCCATACTGCTCCCCCCTCTCTGTTTCTCCGGCGTAAAACTACGGTGCTGCAACCATCATGATATTACCACCTGACTCTGCGAGTAATACATAAGGTGATGCATGTAAGTTAACACAGTAACTTGGTGTTCATTTCAGAGTCAGAGAACCTGACTGTAACACTACTAGGATTGGGCCTCTACCAAAAATGTTCAAATGTCTGTAAATCTATAGACAAAACTGCGTGGTCATCAGTCCGTAGCTTACAAACTACTTAAACCTAGGTAAACTACCCTACAGACAAACACACACACACACACACACACACACATGCCCCAGGGAGGACTCGAACCTCCACGGCGAGCAACCGCGCGCTCCGCAGCGAGGTGCTTTAGACCGCTCGGCTACTCCACCGTGGCATGCCTCTTCTCATTCACTTAATGTATAGTATATATTTTACAAATACGATGCATTATAAATTGCGTTTTGCATTAAGAATTGACATGTTGACTGATTCTTCCGTCGCTTATTGGTAGAACACAATCAAATAAATGAAAAACACAATTTTGTGATTGTTCTACTCTGACAGAGACAATTCTTTATAAATGAAGAAACAATTTTTTGATTTTTCTACTCGTAGAACAATCACAAAATTGTGTTTTTCATTTATTAAGAATTGTCTCTGTCAGAGTGTGTAATTATCTTTATCACATCATTGTCTGAAATATTTATTCGGCTATGCTAGTCTATCCCTTGCAAGATTCTTCATTTGTGTATAACTCCTGCACTCCACACCCACCTGAACTTGCATGCTGTGCCAGGATGGTTCAGCAGAGAAGTGGGCATTAGGTTAAAAGAGGAAGACATGAAATTATGGTAACATCAAAATGCGCTTTAATGCCTTAAGTTGTTCGATGGTACTAAAGCGGACCCAGGGGGAAGGTCGACACCTGTCGCTAGAGGTACACGTGAGAGGAAAAGTTGAAGTCTGATCAGAGCTCAAAGTAGCACGTCTAGTCAGGTCCGAGGTCGGGGCGCAAGAGACCGTCCGTTCATCAGGTTATCGTTGAGGTCTGTGTACAGTGTACTCCACGTCGTTGGTTGGCTCGTGGTTGGTGGTGGGGTTCTGCCGATTCTCCGAGTTTGGCGTACCCTCGTCAGCAGAACGGAGCCACCAAGGAGTGCCGAATCGACAGGCACGTGTCGGGAAAATGCGCGTGGAAACTTCCAGCAGCAGGCACGCGGCATGGCTCGTGATTGGGTAAGACCACCAGACTGAGGGAATTGCTTATACACCCCAAGGGAAGACGTCGTCCTCGTACATCCTTCCCCCTTCTAAAAAGAGTAGTTACTGGGAGCGGAAGAGGAGAGAGAAAATACTATCAATCTACAAAAACGAAGGTCAGTCGGCCAGGCAAAACTACCCGGCCAATTTCCTAAAATTTCTTTTTAAACGAAAGGTATTCATCCACAGATTTGTCATCAAGTATCAGAATTTACACAACTATCGCCTTCCTTTTTCTATACTCTGTATATTTCCTACGGGGATGTCCTTGCTGTAAACTAAAATCAGTCGGTCAGGGCGTTCTATCCGACAGAATTCCGTCATTTGTGCTTTAAACGAAAGGAATTCGTTCGCCGGTTTGTCATCAAGTATCCGAGATAACTTAAGTCTTTCCATCCTTTATTTTTATTCAAACGCGGTATCCTTCTGTCCTTGCGCTGAATATTTTAAACGGTTTATTTTACGATATCTTCGGTTCTAATTAATGTACGCAGTTCTTTTTGACCTAACAACTCAGCGGATCAAGCTCTTTCATTTGCGCTTTTAAACACTTGCACTGATTGATTCTGAAGAAAGCTGTGTGTGAACATTTAACTTTACTTCCATTTTTTTCCAAATTTTTGTCAATCCACTAACGATGCGAAGTATTGGCACGGGTCCTCTAGTAACCATGTGAATGTGTAAGAATATTTCAATGAAATTTTACGGAATTACTAAGCGTCCATCTTAAAAGTTTTTTCGGGTTACAGACTCCCCTAGAAATATATAGGTTGTTAGATAGTGGTGCTGCATGGCAAAAATTGACAGCAATTAAGTGATAACAGTAACATTGTATTGATATGTTAATAAATAATAAAAAAGTTCTGAAAAAACCTACAATTTGTAGTCATTTTAGTCAAGATTTAGCAATATTAATTTAGTAGAGAATTAGTAGAGGACCCGTGCGAACACTTCGCGCCGTTAGTGGAGCGACAAAAAAGTTGGGAAAAATGGAAGTAAAGTTAATGTTCACGCAAAGCTTTCTTCAGTAGCAATCAGTCCAAGTTTTTAAAAGCGCAAATGAAAGACCTTGATCCGTTGAGTGTTTTTACCTAAAAAGAAAAATTGCGTACCTTAATTACGACCGAAGATATCGTAAAACGAACCGATTAAAATGTTCAATGCAAGGACAGAAGGATACCACGTTTGAATCAAAATAAAGGAACTTGATGACAAATCTACGAATGAATACCTTTCGTTTAGAACAAAAATATTTAATTTTCGTAGAATCTTTTAATATATAAGATAGGCTGTACTCAAGGGGAGACGGCCCTTTCACTAGGTTTAGATAGCCAAAATTCAGCATAACAAGAGGTAAAATGATAAATCGTAGTTATTTAATTAAATTTTTCTTTCAAGTGAAAATTATTTTTCTCAACTTTAAAATTTGATTGATTGTACCATATTTGGATTAGGGCTTCTTGCGTAACAATGAATGTGGTGATGGCGGCGAGCAGAAGACGTGGCCGCAGTTTGGGATGTGGGCTCAGTGACATAAACATGACCCGCAAGGTCGCCCGATTTAACATCAGTAGATTTCTTTTTGTGGGGTATCTAAAGGATCGTGTTTATGTCACTGAGCCCACATCCCCAGATGATCTAAAACGGCGCATCGAGGACGCATGTCGCTCCGTCACACCGGCGATGTTACATCTCGTCCGCAGATCCTTTCGACGGCGCTTGGCCTTATGCATTGAGGAACATGGACACACATTTGAACATCTCATGTAAATCAACTTCCCACCGCCATAACATACATCACCCACCACACAGCCATGTATTATGTACAGCGTGTGGTATCTGCCCCTGAAACTTTGAAGGGTTGTAGCTCCCAAACTAACAGTGATAGGAATGTAGTTTAAATTGATTTGGACGCAGCTCGTTTCAACGATTCCAATGCACGATAGAAAAAAACTATTGTTCCATTTAAAAATTATATCTTTGTGCTGGAACTCTTTGGAAAATGATACAATAAACTATGTTCATAGCTCCGCAGAAAGTGTAACATCTCTTGTGTTGACCTACCGCATTAAAATTTCCTGTCACCTATTATTTTATGCGTTACAAAGACAAACACACTTAGTGAAAAACCCTGTATATGCACAGCGGTGTGCAATGCTGTGCGACCTTGACCGGGTGTGCGGCCAGATAGCAGCGACAGTTGTGGCAGCAGCGGTGTGCTAGCGTACATTAAATGCCACTGATTAACAAAGAATCTGCACATCTACGAGCTAGTGTAATTGTTGATGTAAAAGAGGTGAGTTTCAAAAAGAGGCAATAGCACCACGGTTGTCGGCCAAGTCAACTTAAAAATAAATGTCAAACATCTTACGACCAGATTACATTGCCAGTAAAGCTATATTCTAACAACGAATAATAATAATGGTAACCTTAGACGGATCAGCTTTCATAATGCGAGGCGATAGACATGTCATTAACAACACTGTTTCAAAAACTTCGCACATAACTAACATTTGCTGTAACAGCTCTGTTAAAGAAACACCACATTTGAAAATGCATTGATGGAATTATAGAGGGTGGTGTGGAGGAGTGGTGAAGACGTGGTAAAGCTGCGCGTCTGCAACGCTGCCTTCCTCCTTCTAAAAGAACGAGGCACCCACCCGAGAAGACGCAATCCAGAGACTTGTGTACGAAGCAAACGTTTGTAAAATACTGCCGGGCGTAGTCGGTGGACTATATTAAAACGCCTAGGCAGTAATAGGCAAGTCACCTAAAAAAAGGTAGTGTGGAATTACCACGAACATGAAGATAGTGGCTCAAGTATCCAATTGAATTAGCAAATCAGCGGAAGTAGTCCGCAAATACGTTCTGTGCACTATGGCGGTAGTGTTGGCTACTGAAAATACTTATTACCAAAATGCATAAGGAAACTAAATACAATAAAAGAATAAACATTCCATGGCAGTATATAGGTAGGTAATAAAATATACCACACAAGAAAATATTATAAAATTGTGGTCTTAAAATAAAAGGCACATAGCATCATATATATATATATATATATATATATATATATATATATATATATATATATATATATATATATATATATATATATATATATTGATACAAGGAAAATTTATGTAGGCCATAGTTGAGGTACTGAAGTAGGATGCAGGAATTAATTGAAGCAGAATAATAATGGTTATTTGCAAGGTAAGTGGGTAAAGTGCTTTTCTTGACAGAAACGCAGGTTATGAGAGCCTAGTAAACAATTCACTAGTCTCGTTCAAGTGTAGTGTGACTGCACTGCAACACCGTTTACAGCATGTTTAAGTGTCCACCTACAGTTGTTACTGGATTAGTGGGAAAATGATTGGCGGGCGGATATGTTGTGAAAAATGGGTGACGGGACATCAGATGTGACAAGGTTTCCTTTATTATTTATTCATTTTAACTATTTGTTTTGGACAAGTCGTCAAAGCATATCGGACGAGAGTGGAAATTCGGTCGTAACGAAAAAGGATAACGAGAATTGTTTGATGAACAAGATCAGGAGAGATTGTCAAATATGAAAATATTTGCAGAAAACAACTGTGGAGTTAAACACAAACATTTTGTGGAGGCATGGTTGGATGTATTTACTTTATAAAGCGAGCTGGAAAGCAGGCGGCGAGCCGTAGCGTGAGGAAAAGCCGACAGCTTTCTTAGCTCTGTGTGTGCGGTATTAGCGCAGCTGTGCGAGATAGTTGGCGAGTGGACAACGGCTTCAAAACTGTTCAAATGTTTATAATTCTATGGGACAAAACTACGCGGGAGACCGCGCTAACCGTAACGTGGCGCTCCAGACCGCTCGGCTACTCTCGCGCGGCGACAACGGCTCCCTCAAGAGAGGAAGAATTTACGCGACAAAGATGTGGGCGTTCGGGCCTGTGTGGAAGCTTTTGAGGAAACAGGAACAGGTATTGACAGAGTGGAGGGAAGAAAAGGGTTGTCATAAATAATGATAACGGGGAAACACATAAAGAGTCGTAATGCCTGGTAGTACTGGAAAACAACTTACGTGACAGAAAAATATGTTAATTTGAATATGAACGTGAAGTAAGAGCAATGAAACAATGATGGAAAATCCATTATGTCCTAGCGCATGTCAGGAAAGCGGTTATGTGTAGTGGCTACTACGGCAGGAAACGGTATAAAAAGGTGAAATGAAATAAATATCTGTTGAAGCGAGGTAGTACTGCGAAAATACGCATAAATTACGTCTGTAAATGACGGAAGGTGGACAGAATTATATGACCTGAAATGTAAAATAAACAATTGCGTTGCAGTAAAAAGTTAACATAGAATTTCCAAGTTCAGTCGAAAGGTGTATTAGGGGTGAATGCATGGAAATATTATATCTGCGTATAATTAATTGTGGTAGCGGTATAAAAGGTCGAAGGGCACCTAGAAAAACAGAGACACTATTGTTGCGATTATTCATGTTGAAAAATATGACTCCTATGGTACCGCAGGAAAGGATAACTAGAATCGATTGTAAAAGGTAGAAACATGATGTGAGGTAAGACATCAGGTGTAATGGTGGCTCAAGAAGGGTACAGACGTGTAGTTGCAACTGACTTTATCACGCAAGCCTGCGTCGGATACTATACCGGCCTTATGTAATCAACACATTTCCACGCGTGCTATGGAATGCATGAAAACACTGTCGGTCTGCATACCCGGAAATGGGTTGCGGCTATGGAGTCTATCTAGAGATCTGTAACAGACAGTGGTAGCCATCAGTAAATGGCATGGCGATGAACCACTGGTAGCGAAGGAATAGAAACAAATGAAATACAGAAAGATATCATTCCAAATGAATATAGGTTCCGCATGACCGAGAAACGTGTAGTGAACAACGGTAAAAAAAGCAAGGAGGGTTGATGGGATACTTGCACGTTGTAAAGCAAGTGAAATACGTGCGGGAGGAACAAGTGATAGTGCCTCTTAAGAGACGAGCATGCCGTGCGTGATGAAAATGTTTAAATGTTTGTAAATCTATCGGACCAAACAACGTAGTCATCAGTCCTTAGCTTACAAACTACTTAAACTAAGGTAAACTAACCTAAGGACAACACACACGCCCATGCTCCAGGAAGGACTCGCACCTCCGACGGCGAGCAACCGCGCGCTCCGCAGCGAGGCGCCTTAGACCGCTCGGCGACTCCACCGCGGCCCGTGCGTGACGTCACGAGACTCAGCTGGCAGCAAGGTGACGCGTACCACGCGTCCGTCAGTCAGCTGGTGTAACGTGCGCGTGAGGGGCGGCAAGGCGACGGAGGGGAGCAAACACGTGGGGCTTCATGTCTAGCGCGCTACAGCACGGACCATCACGCAGTCTTTAAACGTCGCGCCGCTAGCAGCGAAGGGAAAACTCACCCATATGCCAATGTGCCAAATGGTTAAGAAAGAGAACATGCTCCAGAGAAGATTCTCAGACAAAAGGAACGTTCTCTGATTACGTTCTCAGTTTCGTATGAATAAAAACTTCGAAGCTTATGCTCGAAGGAGTAAGTTCATTCTCGCTTGTTCCCCTCCTGCTGGGTTGCAGCTCGTGGGTTCTTGCGGATTTTGCGGGCGGTGGGGAGGGAGCAACGCGTCGATACAGCGTGTGGGAGGGGTCGCGGACCTGTCAGCCGTTCCACGTGGTTTTCCGTCTGCCACAAAATGTAAACAAACTGCGGCTGCGTCTGTCAAAGATGTGCTAAAGGGCAGATGCGCATTCTAAGTGGGCTACTGCCCTTGTCGTGTTTTCCCGTATTGCTACATACTGATTTATCCCTCGATTCTGAGGTTTTTAATGTACTCCACTTCAAAGCAATACATAGGCTGAAAAGAAAATCATTAACACACAAAACATAATGTAAACACGTCAAGTATTTTATAAATATAAAAGTAGCAATTAGAGAAACATGGTAGGTAACTAGGATGCAATGCCAGTTTTCCAATGTTTGTAAATCTATCGGACCAAACTGCGTGGTCATCAGTCCGTAGCTTACAAACTAACTAAACCTAGGTAAAATACCCTAAGGACAAACACACACGCACCCATGCCCCAGGGAGGACTCGAACCTCCACGGCGAGCAACCGCGCGCTCCGCAGCGAGACGCTTTAGACCGCTCGGCTACTTCACCGTGGCAACTAGGATGCTTTGTGTTCGCTATACACCTCTTGTTAGTCTGGGAAACAGTCCCTGAAGAGAATAAATGACAGGTAGAGGTCTGTTACCGTTGATTAGGTTATCCTAATCTCGTGACCGCAAGGCATATGGGTGCGGAGAACGCAACCCGTATCTGGGACACCTGGTGGGCAGATTCGGTTGTTTCTTCCTACTTTTCCGAACTTAGTTCCCTTGTGGAGACGATACTGGAAGTGGTGTGGGTGGATTTCTTACCATGTTTCCATGGTAAGGCTGTAGCCCAGGTACGGGCAAACACTGCCCTGTGGGCATGGGCACCTTCGGTGACAATGTTCTCGTTTAACAGATCTTAATCTGCAAATCACCACACGTTTGGCTGTATCGCGAACAATAGTTCCAAATATATTACACATTGTAAACTCCAAACGTACTTAATTTTTTTCCTTATGACAATTTTAATTAATGACACATTAAATATTTATTTGTTTTGTTTGGATACACAGCTATTTTAGTTAAGATGTTACTTTTGGCATTTTCAAGTCACTTGCAGTACATACAACGTTTTGTAGATAGTTATATAACTATTTATGAAGTTTTAAGTTATTTTAATAAGTCTATGTACTTACGTTTTTGACACAGTATGCGTCTTGAAGAGGTGGTTTATTTTCTAAAGTTTTTTCGCAGTTTTATGCTTTTTTGTACTTTCAAATGTTATGTTTTTTGCACTTCATTATTTGCACTTGCATTTTGACAGCACACTTCACACCATTGATATATATGTTTAAAAACAATTTGCATTTCTTTTTTGTATGTGTTTGCTATATACAAAATGATCATATAATTCTGCAATTACTTGTCCGCAGCGATATATTTTACATAACGTAATATCTCTGTTGTTGTGAGCTTGAGGTGTCTAATATTATCCTTTTTCTTTCAGGAATTCAATAAAGGTTTCTAAATTGGTTTTCAAGAAAGATATGTATTTCTGCTAATCACATAAGTACTGCGTAATGTGCTTGTTTCATTAAAGAATGAAGTTATAGCTTTGGCGAATGAAGAAAGGTGGCAGATATATATTATTAACAAAATCCCGATTATAAAAGTACTCTACGACACTCAGTATCCTAGTAGCCTCACTGTGTTGCATAAAATGCCTTTCTTCGTTTCCCCCTTTCAGCGTTTGGGTTATAGCCATCTCACTCTCACACATGCTGCAGGCATTGCACTGGTTGTGTCATACAAACACTAATTGTTACGTAAACAGTGAATGGTTTGCTTATTTTACCGTTCTTCGATCTCATTACAGAGTTACGCTTCCTCTGTTCCTTCGTTTATGTTGGATCTGACCGCGGGACATTCCAGCGCACAACAGTGCTTTGTGGTCTCTCTCTTTCCGCGGCTATCTCTCTCACTCCGTTGCCGTCACTAGCGACACACGGTCGCAGTCTGGGCGGTGAACTACAGTGTACTACTTCCGCGGGGCGTAAATATCGGACATGCCTGCTGTAGCCGATCAAAATGTACGATCACTGATTGAACGGGTAATTGCGACTCCCTACTAATGGGTGACGTCATGCGTGTAAACCGATAAGGTCCTTCAAAAGGAGGGGCGAATTTTTTAGTTCTAATGGGTTTCACAACTGTGTTTCTTAACAACACCAAATCGACTGGGCGATAGGAATTTTCAATCACATTTTTGTTGCGCCTTCGAACTCGTTTGGTAGTGGCTCCGACATTATTTCGTTTAACATTGT
This sequence comes from Locusta migratoria, assembly GCA_026315105.1. Taxonomy (NCBI): domain Eukaryota; kingdom Metazoa; phylum Arthropoda; class Insecta; order Orthoptera; family Acrididae; genus Locusta; species Locusta migratoria. The sequence goes on along the minus strand of CM048755.1, from coordinate 559,533,189 downwards.
GTCAAATAGTTTACAACCGTCTGGCTAACTCTTTGGCCGTGGTGGAGTAGCCGAGCGGTCTAAAGTGTCTCGCTGCGGAGCGCGCGGTTGCTCGCCGTGGAGGTTCGAGTCCTCCCTGGGGCATGGGTGTGTGTGTTTGTCCTCAAGTTAGTTTACCTAGGTTAAAGTAGTTTGTAAGCTACGGACTGATGACCACGCAGTTTGGTCCGATAAATTTACAAACATTTGAACTTTTTTTTTTTTTGCTAACTCTTTTACTTCCTGGATATGAACCTCTTTAGGTAGTTTATCTAATTCAAAAGGAGAGTTCGTAGGGTGCCCGAATACAGCTTCATAGGGCGTGTACCTAGTGGATTCGTGAGTGAGTGTTGTAGCTGGAAGTAATTTCCAGAATGTATCTGTCCCTATCTGTGTCGGTCTTTCCCATGTAGTAGGTTAGCATTTTAGTAATAGTACAGTGTACGTGTTCTACGCGACCGTTGTCTTGTGGGTGGAAGGGAGTGTTACTCTATTTCATTACTTTTAGGTGTTTGCAGACTTGTACAAAAAATTTCTTGCCACAATCTGTTAATATAACTTGCAGGCTACCAAAAGGCAACACCAAATGTCTCAGAAGGCTTTGTTTCAGCCCACATGTTGACTAATGGCACCAAAATCAAGTAACTCGAAAGTCATCAATCATGGACAATATATATTTATTCCCTTGCTGGGATTGGGACAGGGGGCCTACGATATCGATTGAGACATAATCGAAAGGTGTGGATGCTTGCGGCAGCGTTTGTAGAGGTACACGTGGGCATGCATACTGTTCCCGCTGTGCGCAAGGCAGACAGGATTTAATATACAGGTATACATCACGCTTACGATTTTTCCACCAGTTACGCGCCGTTGCGCGGGCATTAGTGGCATTCCTATCGTTATGACTTGCCTGTAAGGAATCATGACACTGCCTGATTATACGTTCTTTTAACAGGGTGTATATTACAATCCTGTTCCCATGTAGAGTTTTCCAATAGTGTTCCATCTTGAAACTCGAATTGAGGAAGGGTGGTATATTTTTGACAATGTGGGTCGCTTTTCTAAGCTTCCCTTAATTCGTCTATGGAGATGTCATGCCTGAATTACACTAATTTTGCGGGTAAGTGCGTCTGCATTCTGGTACAAGTAGCCAGGTTTGTGGCGCATCTAAAAATCATACTCAGACAAGTGCAGCGTCCAGCGCGTTAGCTTACTGCTGGGATCCTTCAAATTAAGTAACCATTTGAGAGCCAAATCGTCAATATACACAGTAAATTTCGACCATAAAGATAGTGACGGAAATATGTTATGCCAAATATGAGCACAAAACTCTCCTTCTGAGTAGTGCTGTAGTTTATTTCTGCTTTGTTAATTTGGCGGGATGCATTACCAGTTTGTTGTTCAACGCCGTTCTGTTCCTGACTAAGCACACATCCAAGAACATATTTAGAAACATCACATAACAATATAAAGGGTTTAGAGATATCAGGGTAAATCAGTAAAGGTGTTCATGTCAAAGTAGTTTCGATTTTCTGCATTGCAGTTTCACATTCTCGAGACCATATCAAAGGAGTATCTTTTGTTAGTAATGCCGTTAAAGGCTTGGTGATTTCTGAATAGTTATTTACGAATTTATGATAGTAATTAGCTAATCTCAAAACACTTTGTAATTCCTTCAAATTAGTAGGAGTAGGGAAGGTGTCTACAGCTGCACTAAGCCTGGGATCGGGTTTTACTCTGGCTGTGCTAAATACGTGACTAAATAGTTTACTTGTGACTGGGCAAATGATCAGTTCTCAAATTTTAATCTTAAATTAGCATTCTTCAATATGGAAAATGCACTATGTAAATGTTCTGCATGCTCTGGAATGGTCCGAGAGAAAACGATAACGTCATCTAGATAAACAAGACAAGTTGTGGCTTTCAAACCATGTAACAATAAATCAGTAAATCTTTGAAAGGTGTGTTGCACAGGCCAAATGGCATTCTTAGAAATTCATAGAGGCGCTCGGAACAATAAAGGCGGTTTTGGCTCTATCTTTTGGAGCATTGGGAATTTGGTGATACCCGCTTATGCAAACAACTTCGAATGAAGACTACTTTTCGTATTCACAAATTTAACTCCTACACATTTTATTCATGAATAAACTTGATTATAACCTGCATGTAGATATTAATAAAATATTTACTGTCTGCAATTACATATATCAATTTTTTCATCCATTCCAACTCACTTCTCTCCGAGAAAAGCCGCTGTAACTGGTCGCCATATTTCTCTCTTTTTATCTCTATTTTTCTATATTTCTCTACTCCTGAACACTTGTATTGTACAGTCAGAAAAAATCTCTTGGCCGCTCTCAGAGAAAAGTGGAATGAAATTGTTGACTATCAAAAATCAGATCTAGATAATAACAGGCATTAAATATTTCATTAATCTCCATATGCAGTTGACAATGATGTTTATTCATGAATAATATGTCAACAACCCAATTTTATACTACAAAATTAGTCTTCATTCGAAGTTGTTAGCGTAATTATCTTGGCTTGGTATAAATATTTGAGAGGAACACAACTAATCAAAAAACTGTACTCTTCTCTTATTTCTACTGTTCGTTCCCCGTGTCCAATGTGAAGAAATACCTTCCATTTTACATGTCAATGTGGTTGCAATATTGTAACTCGTTATCTCAAAAGATTGTTAACTTCACAAGAGTCTTGAACAATTGTATCCGCCAGAGCCACACTAACATTTATCGGGTAAAATACCAAATGCACATTCCACAGTACGTAGTGTTCGATAAAATCTGTAGATGAACACAATTTTCTACATGTAACGTCTCTTTGTGGGATATTGCCTCATAAAAATATCATGGACCACAAATACATAAACGATTTTGAGTCCACTATGATCATCTGGAAGTGGTGTAGCTTCTGGCAAATTCAAAATCCGATTTAAACATTTTTTAACCAATTCAGTTACTTTGAACATGAAGGAGTCTTATTGATGCCAAAATGAATCTGAAACAATAATTGCTGTCTGTTATGTCCATCAATGCATTAAGTGTGGCCACAGTTTGCACTCCGCCCTACTAATGAGATGTGCCTGGGCTTTACGCATCGTGAGAGAGACAGCTGTGTGGCCACCACTTCATGAGCTCCGCGTGTTACGCGGCAGAAACGCGCGTGGAAAATACGCTCGTGTGGCCGTAACCTTAGTGGACTATGGTTCTTAGGAGTCTCTGCTCGTTTCCCGCGTGCATGCTCCTCCTCGCCCAGTTCTCGTGTAGCCATACAGGTCACTCAGTCCGTTTGATGTCAATGTCATTGCTTGGCCCGCTGTGATCAAATGCGTTCAATTTTCCTTTCTTTCGAGCATGCCGTACTCGAAATGCCCGACCGCGTACTGTGAGAAAAAGGTAAACCTAGTTCTCCGATTTTCGTGCTTTAAAAAGACTTGGAGGTGTATAGGAATACGTTTCACTTTCTTTTAGACAAAAAGAAAATGGTTACTTTTTATGCATCATTTTTGTGTGTGTATGGTTTTTTAATAAAGTAATTTATTATTTTGTAGAAAGTAAGCGGTGAAAGATTCCGGCTATTTTAGTAGTCGTAAAGTGCAGCAGTCTATGTTGCACGTTCCATTAATTCTCAAATCCTGAAATGAAAATAGTGTGACAGAGTGTAGCTTGCTGACAGCTACGATTTACGTTATACATTACTGTTAATGAAATGTAGCTAAAACTACAGAAGAAGTTTAGAAATTGTGCAGAGTACTTTTCTCTCGTTTCCACAAGTAAATACGTGTTATTCAATGGTCTTAGTATCGCATTTGCAAGCCAACAAAAGTATCGCTAGTTTAGCTTATTCTGACGAACACTGGAGGAGACTAAAGCGAATTACTAGGTATTAGTCCTGGATACGTTTCCGTATGGGTTTTACATTCAGAACACTCAATAATCACAAATGTTTCCCTCGACGACGACCGATTGCAATGGAGAAGAATCTCCTTACGGTAGTATTTCCTAATATTATAGAAACAATTAATTCTTAGTCATTTATTATGACGTTGCGAAAAGAGATCCACCTAAACCTTATAATTTTTGTGACTTTTTTCTGGTGGACAAATTTCAGACTTCCTAAATGTCTGTAGCATCGATCATGACAAGTTAAGAATTTTAGTGGTCTTAAATGATTAAAGTATATAGTTTTATTTCTGACTACTATAATCGCCACATATTATAGTTGTTCAATTCCACTTCTTCTTTTCTTCCTGCTGGTTATATTGCATTAATGCCTGTCTTCAGAAGTTAGGAGATGTTTCATATTGATGTAGCCTAAATTCGTACGCAACTACAAACTGGCGTCAAGGTTTTGCTAAACCACTAACGTCACTTGTGAAACTTTCAAATGGTAGTATTTTTTGTGTTTTTTTTTTTTTATTTTTTTATTTGTACAGCACATTGGACGCTACGAAGCACGAATATTCGTGTTTGACACAACTAAACAGATGTGAGTACAGTTCCACCAGCTGGTGGCAGCACGGTGTGTCAGACGCAGCGTCACCCTGCAGACACACTCAGCTGCTGTGGCGCGCGTGCCAGGCGAGATCCAGATCGATCGGCAGCGCGCTCCCAACAGGTATACTCAAAAGAGCCGCATCCGAGCGCGGCGAGATAGAGTGAGTACGAGCGAGGAGAATCCCCAACATACAGACCTCTATCACAGAACGCCACTTGAGCCATGCACTGCTCAGGCGGTTGGAGAATTCTGCACTGAGATTCCCGTCAGCATAAATAGTATAGCCTAGGTACTTGAAAGTGCGTGCTGTTGGTAGGTCAACACCATTGACGCTGATGGAACCAGCTCTCAATGTAGAAAAATGTAAGGTGATGCGCATGAGTAGGAAAAACAATCCCATAATGTTCGAATACAGCATTAGTAGTGAGCTTCTTGATGCTGTCGCGTCGTTCAAATATCTAGGCGTAACACTGCAGAGCGATATGAAATGGAACGAACATGTAAGTACAGTTGTGAGTAAGGCGGACAGCCGACTTCGGTTTATTGGGAGAATTTTGGGAAGTTATACTTTACCTGTAAAGGAGACCGCGTATAAAACGCTTGTACGACCACGTCTTGAGTATTGCTCAAGTGTTTGGGATCCGCAGCAGATCAGTGTAAACGAAGACATAGAGGCAGTTCAGAGGCGAGCAGCAAGGTTTGTTACTGGTAGGTTCGACCAATGCGCGAGTGTCACGGAAATGCTCCGGCAACTCAATTGGATCGTTGGAGGAAAGCGACGTTCTTTACGTGAATTTCTGTTAAGGACATTTAGAAGACCGGAAATTGAAGCTGAGTGTAGTACGATCTTGCTGCCGCCTACTTACATTTCGCGTGGTGATCACAAAGACAATATAAGAGAAATTAGGGCTCGTACGGAGGCATATAGGCATTCTTTCTTTCCTCGTTCTATTTGGGAGTGTAATAGGAAAGAAATTATCTAGTAGTGGTACATTGTACCCTCCGCCACGCACCTTACGGTGAATGGAGGTGTAGATGTAGAAGTCCGCCGGCCGCAGTGGCCGAGTGGTCTTTGGCGCGCCAGTCACAGTCTGCATGGCCGCTACGGTTCGGGGGTTCGAATCCCCCTCGGGCATAGATTTTTGTGTCTTATTTAGTATAAGGTAGTTTATAAGTAGTTCGTAAGCTTAGGGACTGATGACCACGCAATTAAGTCCCTTAAGCTTAACAATCATTTGAACATTTGAGTCCGTGGTGAGGAAATGGGTTTTCAGTATGTTGAGGCATAGTCCTACGTCCGCAAGGCGATCATTTCAAGCTTGGACTTGAAGTTGCCGATCGGTATTGTCTTAAGAGGCCAGTAGCACATCATCAGCATAGAATAACGTCCAAGGTGGAGTTTTCTACAGGTGTCTTGTAATCCGTATCCATGACCATGTTAAACAGGAGGGGTGAGACAGCAGAGCCCTGATATACTCCTACAGAAAAAGGAAGGTCAGCTGATAGTCCGGCAGCTGATTGTATCCGGCTCTTCGGATCATGGTAGAGCAGTTTGACCCATCTCACAAGCACTTCAGGTACTCCATGCTCCCGCAGAGTGAACTAAATCAACTTGTGGAACTCGGTCCGAAAGCCTTTCCGAGGTAGAGAAACGGAAAGTGTAAGTATTTTGACTTCTCACAGTGGTTTTCAATAAACAGACGAGCATCATGCATAGCATCTGTCGTCCTACAGCCCTTCACGAGTCCACATTGATTGATGGTGAGAGTGATTATTTGTCGCATCTTTTCATCAATGATGCCTCCAAATAATTTCATTGTGTGTGAAAGAAGGCGTATTGGGCAGTAGTTGTTACATTCAGCGGGGCTACCCTCCTGTTTCCATATCAGAACTCTTGTGGTACATGTTCAATCAAATGGGATCATTTCCTCCTCAATTAGTTGATAGAAGTAACCTGTCAGCCATTAAGCTGAGTCCCAGCGCTTTGATTTCCACAGGTCTGCTGGTATATCGTCAGGCCCCGCTGTCTTTCCATTTTTCGTTTACGCAATGCTTAGACAACCTCATCCTTGTTGATTGGTGCTCTGGGTCACTGTACAGGATTTAACACTGGAATTGGAGCAGGTGGAAATTCCTCATTGCAATCTTCCTCAAAGTATTTCCTCCATCTCTCTGCTACTTTCTTCTTGTTGCTGATAAGTTTGCCTTGTTCATCATTGAATCCAAGAATTTTTCAATGTCGGCGCGCTTGGAGACAAGAATATATCATATCATGTTACCTTGGTGCCGGACGAATATCGTTCTTTCAGCAACCAGGAAACTGATGCCATAAATCATCGGTGAATCTAGAGACTCGGTATCTGAGCATGATCATCAGCGCTCTTAACGTCGAGAAAAGCGGCGACCATTGTTTGTTTCATTTGAAAGGCTAACATGATAGCCATAGCAAGCGAAAACTGATTGTATACACCCCCTTTGCCTTTTCTAAAGCCATATCGACTCCGAGACAACTAAGTGCGATATTTCATCGGCACAACTTCCCGACATCTTTAAGTGCAGCGAACACACTGTTGGGCCGCAAAGAAAGCGTCTTGTTTCAATCGGTTTGAGTCAGATCGGCTCAGGCGTAAACGTGCTAAATCGATACCAAAGAGGTAAGCTGGTCGTTTTGATTATAATAAGTGTATACGTGATGCTATAGCACAACTTGTGCGGAAGCATCCAGATCCAGAAGTGTTTCGTTAGTGCTGCGTATAAAACGTATGTATTTTGTTCGAACTGTTAATTATGTATTGTTTTTTAACTGTTTACCATGTGCAATAAAAATTAAGTGAACAGACCTGTGAGTCGCGATCAAAACACACCAACATAATAGAAAACAAAAAGAACCAAAGAATAAAACGCCGGACAAGGAACTGGAATTTAATTGACCACTTGCGACAGTAGGCAACGACGAACTACGTATGACGGTCGTGTGTAGAGTGATCTTATTGGAGGAATGCAGCTTCAACGTTTGAAATGTCAAGTTGCAAGTAATTTTTATCAGACTATAGTTCACAACAGTTTATTCAAGTACGTTCTCAACCGTAGTCTGTCTCTGCAGCCTCGGCCGTGCTTCGCAAGTGCCGTTTCGCAGGGCGCCTGGGCAGCGGGATCCGACCCGATCAGGCAGTCGGCGCAGACCCGTGTGTTGTCAGAAAAACCGTCGCCTCCTGAATCGACATGATCCGACGTCTTCGGTTGAGGCCTTGTGCCGTACAATCTGCTATCGTTAGTAGTGGGTAAACTTTCAGCATGAGTAATTATGATGAAATGGAAGATATTACTTTGTGATAGAAAGGTTACTTCATCTTTATCTAGGAACAAAGGAACCTGTATACATGAATTTAATTACGGAGAATGAGGGAGGGTCTTTGAAATTTGTTTAACTTAGATCATTTCTATTTGAATATAAGGAGTACCACAGGCCTGTAATTCAACATTGAAATATGTCTATTTTGCAAATAAAGGCGTGCTTCTCCAACACATGTGTATTTATATAACTTCCTAACAGATACAAAAAACTTGTTATAGGAAGATGATTCGGCGTCTGTCGAAGTATGGTTCCACTCGTTCGGATTCTGACGGTCTTCAGTCTTCGGCTATTCTGACAGTGGCTGCTTCTTCGTAGTTCGGACTAGGCTAACGGCTTGCATTGTAGCGAAAGGAGAACTACTTGGTTAGTCGTATGACAGGGCCTATATTGGGGTCGTAGACGAATCGTAGATAGGTGGAAGGATCTGCAAGTAAAGATGCCTATTACAATCATGAATCCCTTTATTATTTACCTCTTTCGTGTTTGTGTGGACGTTGGATCGCCTGCTGCCGAGAGTGTCTGTTGTCCGCCGAGCATCGAGGCTGTGAGGTACTGCTTGCTAGACAATTTACTTAAGGTGAAGCATTATTTAAATTAACACAGTAGCTTGGTGTGCATTTCTGAGGAAGAGAAGCCTCTTTCCCTTTACTTAATTCATAATATTTATTTTACAAATACGATACATTATAAATTGAGTTTTGTATTAAAATTGTAGCCCAAAAGCATAGTGTGTAATTCTCACCTTATTATCAGACTTACATACACACTGCTCTAGTGGATATGTCTCCAGGTTGCTAATTTATGCAGACTGTTAATTTATACCTCCCATGCTGTCTTTTAGTTTATTTGTCACAGTTTTTACACATCGCATGTGAGGATGCAATATTATCAGATCATGTACACTCTCGACAATTCTTAAAGCAAAATACGTATTTGTGATAGGTCCAGTAGCAGAAACTGTTCTTCGACTATGCTAGTCAAACCGTTGCAAGATTCTTGACCTGTGTATAATTCCTGCACTCCACACCAATGTGAATTTACATTTTTTTCTTTTCACTCCACCTACAGTTTTTTTTCTGGGTACTCTTACCTCAGTTACTTAATTTATTTCTTCATTTTTGGGACGTGCCCCACTAATTACTCCCTTCTTAGTCGAGTTGTGCCATACATTTATTTTCTTACCTATACGATTGATTGCCTCGTCAATAGTTGTTTGGTGTCCTCATCTAATCAGCAGCATACGTCTGTCATATCATATTTAAAAAGCTTCCTACCTAGTCTTCATTACGAACTGCTAATGTGATTTGACTGGGTTTTACATAGCCGTGTGGCCACCACTTCCTGAGCTCCGCGTATTACGTGTAGTCCAGCAGAGTCACGCGTGGAAATAATGCTCGTGTGACCGTAACCGTAGTCGGCGTCCTCACTTTGGCCCGGCGCACACGTGACGCAGCGCAGGCAGAGCAGAGGCAGAGGCGAGGCGCAGGGCCACTGCAGGTCAGCGCACTTCACAGGCAGAGGAGGGCAGCCAGCGGGTGCGCTCACCCAACACGGCACGGGCTGCTTGTCCACTGCAACCTCTCGATGCAATTAGATTTGATTCCCGAGTCTCCTTCATAACTCAATTAATTTAATTTGTGTGTGTGTGTGGTTGTATTCTGGTGAAGTGCGTATAAGAGCAGTTAAAATCTGTTGAGAAACAGGCAAAAGTGACGAATAAATAGCGAACTTGTGTAGTCTATGGAAGTTCATTGTAAGCTACTCAACTATTCTGACTAAACAGACGACAGTTCATAGAGATGCTGATGAAGGAAGTCTTAAAAGAGAAGCAAAATAGTTTGAGATGTCATATCCACTAAAGAAAAATTAGGGATATGTTTGAGGAATGTATTGAAAATCAGATTTATTTTTCTCTCATTTCTTTTATAATTAAGAGAAACTAGTGTCAGTGCAAATTCAATAACTGAAATAACCTTCAGATGCCTCAAATATTTAATGATGATTGTGGTGCAGTTGATACGATGAGAAACACTTTTATTCTCAGTGGCACCTGGTAGGCTTTTCATATGTCTTAGGTCAAAAGATATTTCGATATGAAAAAATATTTGCAAATCATAGTTTCCTTGTTTAAATGTATTTACACGCAGTGTTTCGTTACCTACGTCTTTATTCGTAGCTCCTAATGGTCATGAGTGCTATGATATTGGCGTCTGCTTTTTCTTCTTCTTTTACTGCAACTGTTCTTGTACTTCCAGAATTTTATTACATTACTTTTATTTGTGATTCATATCTGTCACAAAGTAAAGTGAAACCAGGGACTATAGACCGAAAAAATATATAATCTCTGAGTCTTTTCATTTCAGTAAGTTGTTCATTTCCAACTTCGGTGTGCATCGGCATTATACGAAGAAGAGAAACACGAGACAGCTCCGTACTCGACACAGCAGGCGGCTACAGCCGTGCGTGTGGCGCGTAGCTGCTGTCCGCGTCGTGTCAAGCATGTCTCACGTATTTTCTCGAGAGTGGAAAGAGGTATGGCTCTCCTTCTACCGTTAAAAACAATTTTGATATGTTAGCTATATATCTTAAGCCGCAATGTATGGTATAATACGCACGAAACGCAAACTTGCCAGCGATTACGTTTTTTACTGCAAACTCTTCATAATACGGAGTTGGTCTTCTTATTATAACAATAAGTAGGAGAAATATCTAGAATGAAACCATTTCAACATAATGTAGTGATGTTTGGCTACACGATGCAAAAAATAATAATTTTTTCTACTGTTTAGTTTTTGCAAATTCGATTGAGGAAGCAGCTTTAGCGAATAATATGCAAAATTACAAATACAGTGTCTTTTATTATTTTTATTCAAAAAGTAATACTCTTACAGAGAAACTAAGTACAGAGAAGTGTGTATGCGGTGTCCCATTGGTTTACAGATGGCTGGCCGCATATCCTCTGCCTCTAATCGCCTGGAATGCATTGCACACTTGACGCAGCACGAACAGAGGCGAGGCAAAATGCTGACTGTATTTTTTCGGTCTATAGCCCCTGATTTCAGAAACCGTTGTAAGAATGATAAAATAACTACGCAAGCTAAAATTACCGTTACTTCCGAACGATCAGCTCGGCTAAACTGGGAAGGATGTGCAACGCTTTCTCTTTATCTTCAGGAGCCATCTTCCATTTCATGAAACACACATCCACCCCTACGTAGAGTTCACTAACCACTGCTACACCATAACGAAAGATCTAGAAATCTAGTAACTTTTCTTGTCAGTACTGCTCAAGATGCATTTTATACTTCTTTGCGAAAGTCAACTGTTGCAAAAATACTAACCTACCTATACGGTTAACAAATACGATGTTTGCTGATGGTAATTATCATCAGAAAGTCGGAGGCGAGGTATTCGCAGAATTAAAGTTGTGGGGCGGCACAGTGAGTCGTGTTAAGATAGCTCAGTGGTAGAACGCCTGGCCGCGAAAGGCAAAGGTCCCATGTTTGGGTCCCGGTTCCGGCACAAAATTTTAATCTGCCAGTAAGTTTCATCATCAGAAATGATGACAGAGGCAGAACAGGAACAGGAACGCATTGTTATAAAATAGCCGGCCGCGGTGGCTGAGGGGACTGCGGCGCGCCAGTCACAGTCTGCACGCCCACTACGGTCGGGGGTTCGAATCCCCCCTCGGGCATGGATATTTGTGCCGTCCTTAGTGTTAGCTAGTTTATAAGTAGTTTGTAAGTTTAGGGACTGATGACCCCATAGTTAAGTCACATAAGCTCTACAAACATTTGATTTTTGATTTTGTTATAAAATAGTGGACGTACAAGAACAGCTGCTACCAAACAAGAAAAAAAAGGCGGTCGCCAATATTATGGTACTCAGGGCCATGACGAGCTACGAATAAAGAGCCAAGGAATGAGATACTTCGCGTGCAAATGCAGTTAAACGAGGAAACTATTATTTACATAAATATTTCGTATCAATTTATCTTTGAACCGAAGACGTGTTAAAAGCCAACAGATGTCATTGAGAAGAAAGGTGTTATAGATCTTACAAACTGTACTACATTCATGATTAAATAGGTCATTTGTATAAAGGTCCTTTAAATTGTTGAATTTACAGTGACACTTGTTTATCTTAATTATAAAAGAAAAGAAAAAATCTAAACTTATTTTAATTACATATATAAAACATATCCCAATTTTACTTTAGTAGGTGTAGCGTTTCACAAGCTAAACTGCTTCTTTATCAGCATGTGAATTACTTTGAACTGCCATCTGTTTAGCGAGAAGCGTTCCCTGAATAGCTGATAAGAAACTTCCACAGATTGCTCAAGTTCGCCATATTTATCACTTAGGCCTGTTGTTCAACAGAGACCTTTCACTGCTCATATATGACGCTCTTAAGTGGAAGACACACACACACACACACACACACACACACACACACACACACACACACACACACACACACAAACTAAATTAAATTAAATTACTGGATTTTAACGACACTCAGAAATTAAGTCTAACTGCATCGAGAGGTTTGCAGTGGACATGTGGCTTATGCTGTGTTACAAGAGCGCTATACGCTACTTTGCTCTGCCTGTGCTGTGCCTCTGCTGCGTGAGGTGTGCGCTGGCCAGCAGAGGTCCTGTGCCTCTCCTCTGCCTCTGCTGCTCTGCCTGTGCTGCATCAAGTGAGCACCGGGCCCAGCGCACAGGCAGAGCAGAGGCAGAGGGTAGGCGGCCAGTAGTTTATAAAGGGTGCTTTCCAATGGGACTCTTTACGCAGCCAAGGTAGTGGGCAAGCTTTTAATTGAGCAGGTCTCTGTCCGTCTCTCAGGAGTCCTGGGTTCGATTCCCGGTCAGTTAAGGATTTACTCCACTCATTGAGCGGGTGTTTTGTAGTCCTCAACATCATCATCATCATGTATGTACAAGTCGCCTAAGTGGCGTCACCTAAAAGACTTACTCCAGTCAGGCCGAACACGATCCCAGCTGGGTTCTAATGGCCAAAAATTCCACACACAATCATCCTGCACCTCTGCCGCAAGTGAAATTTCATGCCATTCAATATGCTTCGATTTTTTTATGTAGACGAATATAAGTTACATCCTTCTTTGTATATAGTTTCTTTCTAAGACTTTACTTTTTGCGTAAAATAATAAATAACACTATTTGGGATTTGTGCGTTTTCTGCGCTAACACAGATTCCTCAATCGATTTTACAGAAACCAGTCGGTAGAAAAAAAATATTTTTCTGTATCTTATAGCCAAAGGTCACTGCATGATATATGATCGGTTTTCTTGTAGTTATTGCCCATTGTTCTTATAATAAGAACTAAAATTCAAAGCAGAGCACATTTTGAAGATTTTACGGTAAAAATGTAGTTGCTGACCAGTTTGCGTTTGGTTCGTTTTAAATCTTACATTACTGCATAAGAAGTAGACCTAACATATCAAAATTGTTTTTAATGGCGGAAGGAGAGCCACGCCTTTTTCCACTCTCAATAAAATACGTGGGATGGTTTTGACGCGTCGTGGTCGCCAGCTACTCGGCACACGCGTGCTGTTGGCGCCTGCTGTGCCGAGTGCGAAGCTGCCTCGTGTTTTTCTTCTTCCTGGACATGAATAATTTACTGAAACGAAAAGACACCGAGATTCATAAGCTGAAGGTGCTGATTGTGTACTTTTTGTGCTATAGTCCCTGGTTTCAGTAAACTTTGTTACAGATATGAAAGAATTGTGTAAGCTGAAATCCCTGTTACTTCTAAATGATCGGGTCGGCGAAGTCAGGAGAAATCCATTATTTGAAACACACCGTCCACTCGTTGGTGGAGTTCAGCACCAAATGCTACACCATAGATGATGAATGATCTAGAAATCTAGTAATATTTTTGTCAATATTCCTCAATCTGAATTCTATACTACTTTCAGAATTTCAATCAGTATCATAGTCATTCTGAAGTCTCGTCAGAACAGCCTAGTAGCTTCTAATGAACTCCCATAGACTACACAACTTCGCCATATATTAGTCACGTCACTTCTGCCTATTGCTCAACAGACGTTTCATTTCTCTTATACGCACTTTACCAGAAAACACACACACTCTTAGTTATAAACACACATAAATAGCAATAACTAGGTTTTGGAGGGATTCAGTAATGAAATCTCATTACATCGAGAAGTTTCAGTGGACATGCAGCACGTGTAGTGTTCAGTGAGCACTACACGCAGCACTGCCCTTCTCTTCCTGTGCTGCGTAAAGTGTGCGCTGATCTGCAGACGCCCTTCGCCTCTCCTCTGCCTCTGCTCTGCTTTGCTGCGTCAAGTGTGCGCCCGGCCGAAGAGCGCGCAGTAGCGCGCAGTGGGTTTATTGACCCCCCACACCCCGACAGTTGCCTCAGCGGCCGAGTGGTGCGTCGGCTGTGCTCGTATTCCGCGTGCAGTGATAAGAGCAGCCTTGGCGGGTGCGGTGAATGAAACGACGGCCAGCCTCCTGGACTTCAGGTCTGTCAAAAACTGTAAATGCGCTCTGTCTCACTGCATGCTCCTCGTTGCCCCGATCCCGTGTAGACCACTCACATAACAAAGGGCAAACCGGAAACGGTCCCTTAGTACACTTTTTTTTATTTATTTAGTCTATGGGACTCAACTACGGGGTCATCAGTCCCTAAACTTACAAACTACAAATGAACTACTTACGAACTAGGACTGCACAAACATCCATGCCCGAGGGGGGATTCGAACCCCCGACCGTAGTGGCCGTGCAGACCGTGACTAGAGCGCCTCAGTCCTCTCGGCCACCGCGGCCAGCCTTAGTACACTCAAAAGGACGGTACTTACAAGGGGCACGGTTGACCTCGAACTGCACGAAACCATGCATGGAATAACAGGCAATCATGAACAGAAGAGTCGTGTGCGTGATTTCCATGCAAAAAGTTGCATTGTACCTCAAGTAACATTTTAACAGAGAGAAACAAAATAACAAGATATCAATACCATATGATGGAAATTATGTGTAATTTAATGGCGTCAGTGTATCATTACATATTCAATCAGCAGCGCCAAAAACTCTCGGCTTAAAGTACTTATAATAGCGCAAAACACAGACCAGTATCAAAATACACACTAATTACATTTCAAATGATAATGTTGGTATATCAATATGACACCCTAGCTTCCTCCTAACCTTCAAATGCAGCGTAACTTCTTGTATTTCTGTGTCATCGCCATTTTATTTCTGAATAATCATGTTACATAATATATCCGCGTATTCCATATCCTCAGCCCCAAAGTCATTTACACATTCAGCACGTCGTAACTTTGACCAAAAAATTTGGACCACATGCGTAAGATTAATTCCCTTCATAACATAACTGAAGTGTACACAGTTTACACAGTACCTCCCTTGCTAGTACTCCCAGAGACAAATACGAACTGCAGCTATACCACACACGCAAGTGGAGCACTGGTTAGTGCAGCTACATTATGCCGCCATTTAGTGGCGCTAGCAGACACATGCGTAGTTTTGGATGGAAATAATGCACACCACTGTTTTGTTTATGATTGCTTCTTATTGTAAGAACGGTTTCGTGCGGTTCCGATGGTTCGAGGTCAAAGGTGTCTCTTATTATGTCAGCTCGGAGGCGGTGCGGAGATGCCTAGCTCCGAAATCGAAGCAGGTAGGTTCTTTTCTTGCTGTAGGTCTGCCTGGTCTCCTGCTTCAGTGGCGGCCCGTAGGAGTGCAGCTCGGAGAATCGAAGGTGTCGCAGCTGGCTGGCTGCGGCCCCGTAATGGGTAGCTGGTAGCAGTTTGTCACCAAAACAACTTCCAAATTGGCGTAGTTGGTCTTCAGTCGGTATCGTATGTGCGGTTGGAAAAAGCAGACTCTGAGACTGAGTGGTTAGCAGTTCAAGTTTATACTAGCGGTGACCAGATGTTCCGTATTTCCGGGATCGTCGCGCACTTAACCTTAGTTCCCGTGGTCTCGATAATATAAATACGAGACGTATATTGTCCCATTTTCTACTAACCGTCATATGTATTTTGAAATAAGGTGTCTTTAAACAATGTACCATGTAGCCAAACGGAGAACAAATGACGAATAATCAAACAATAAAGAAAATACTCTTTAACTAAAAGTGAATAAGACACTGTTTTTCAATTTCTTTGGTTGGTACTACGTAATGCTTCCTCATGAGATGTGCAGCTCCTCCAACTATAAAAAAAAACTGAGTCATTAATCTGTTCATTGCTCGAAGAAGGCGTGAAGAAAGAGTTTGATTTCTTGTACGTTCTAAGCTGATTTCACAAGTCGTTAACTGATTATAACGCGAAATTGACTTACCTGCAGAAATAAATGATTGGGTTCAGCTGAAGTATCCTGTTCTTTTGAAGTTTGTTCAGTAATGTCTTGAAACTTGAGTTTGGTGAAAATATTTTGAAACAAAGAAGTTACGATCTGTTCTTTGGAGGATGTTAACTGTGTTAAAAACAGTTACATGTGAAGCAAAAATTCATTAACTGAGATCTGCGAAGCGAGTTAGAAAAGTGTAGTCTCTCATTTTCAACTTACTTTCAACTGATGATATCTAGTGAAAAAAATTGTAGCTCATTACTTGGTTTGTGTTAGCTCCACCTGGCCATAATGTTGCAGAAAGAATGTTCTCCACCACAAATATTTTATAGAATGCGAAAAAACCACATATTTAGTGTGCAAAGGAAATAATTATAACAAGAACTAATTTTCTGAATACGTGATGAGTTGTATATTATGAAAATGTATATTAAAATACCGAACCCCTAAATGACATACGTTATTGTGCAAAATATAGTTGAGAGAGAAATAAGTAAACTTCTTAAGAAATAATAACTGTTTCTCCTACTTGTTTGCGCGTGCCAACCATTTCTTTAATTAGTATATCTATTTATTTGGCTTTTGTTATGCCAATAAGTTTTGTTATTTTATGTATTAGAAATAGCTAACTATAATTGGCAAATATTTATTTGTTATTCTTTGTATTTTTAAATTATTTACTAATGATTTGACTGATTTATTATTTTTGCTTTCTCACCGAATTTACTTTTAAACATAAAAATGCAAACTTGAACTACTAAATAACACTATGCACTCGTTTTTCACTGAACTTCACTCATATGTCTCAAAATCAAGCGAAATCATTTAAATCTTTAACTAACAAATTAATAAGCCACTTTCACTTTCGCGGTTACAACACAATTTTAGTTTAACAGAATAATTATTAGCAAAACTTATCACAGTTTATCTCATCTACTTGCATTACAATTCTATGTACGTAAACGTTCTGAATTCCCGTGCTGCAGTCGAGCAGTTGCGTGATTGCACAACTTGCGGTGGGCCGTTATTAAGTGTGTCTCTTGCTGTACGGCACAAAATTTTCCTCTGGGCGTCGTACAATTCTGTATTGTGCCCAGATTTCCAGTGCCACATTCAAATGGATACACCACCAACATCCGAGGCCAATTCTGGAAACTTTTGTTATTGACTAAAGCCTCCAATTCGCTGCGTCCCGTGCGCCTCGCGACATACGTGTTCACAGGCTCGTTCACTGCTCCAGACTTCGATTGCAACTGCCTCCGCGACTGTCTTTGCGCACCAAGAATTGGCGCCGACCACTTCAGCAACGGAGAAGTACAAAAGTTTTTATATTTAACATTCCCTACTGTATGCCCTGCGTCTGGATCAAATATCATATCTTCACAGGAATTACTATAAATGTTATTACAACATTGCTATATAACCAACACAAGTAAAATAAAGTTTTTGCCGATAAATAAATTATAAAGTAACACGTACATCACAGTTAATACAAAGACTTTTCTATCGATAGCTCAAAGACCTTAGAAACTCAATTACACCAGAAAAGAAATATTATATAAATAGAAAAAAAAATTACATATGTCCGTTTCTGGAAAATTCCAGTGAATGCAAATTTTATAGAAACACCAAACATAAATGTTAAATAGGATCTCAAATTATTCAGTTTTTAGTAAAGCTGGAAATTCAGCTGACTTGAATGAAATTTGAAAATAGTTGTCTATCTTTACAATCTTTTTATATACTGTTTGTAAAATATTTTAAAACTTTCCTAACTATCTCCACTCAATCACTACAGATTTAAGTACAACCTAACAGTAACAGTTTACATCAATATGTGAAACAATACAAAATATACATTACAATAAAGTTCACTATACTATTGCACTACCTACATGCACATTTCACTGAAAACTACACTTACACTTATTGCTGCCACTGAGCTCTTATTTAAGAGGCAGTATTTTTACCATCCTTTACACATTATTTTTCTTGCTCAATGCCTTTAGCCAGACATTCTTATTGCACACTTTTCCATGTTATTTTTATTTTCTTACTGCCTTTAACCAGACAATCCTTTCGTCTCTTTGTGCTGGGATCGTGGTGAGGTAACGTTGGTTCTTCACCTGTGCCTGCGGAGATGATAGCGATTCGTTTAACTTAGACTCTTGAACTTATATTCATTTTTCGGAATATTTTTTCCGATCGTGAGGGGAAATGTGTTCTAGTTTTTCAATCCAGTGATTTACAACAGATAAACTCGGTGTTTGCGTTACTAGTTGCAGTTTGATAATGGCCTAGTATATTCAAACCTTTTGTGATTATGTGGCGGTGTACGAACGCGGTGTAAATTCTCTCTAACTTTGTGGAGCCCGATTTCTAACAGACGATGTGGTCATTTTTGTACGGTGCGTGTGAAATTTATCTTATCATTTCCTTCCGTGAGTGATATGTGTTCCATGTGGTTGGTTCTTAGAACAAAGCCTTCAGCTTCCACTATTGTTTGTTCCATCTCCGTCAGGCAAGTAACTATGCATGTATCCTTTTGATTTCCACTAACATTTCGCGATCTTCTATCCCCGCCTATTTTTCTTTTGCTGTTTCTTCTCCGTACTTGTAGTAAGGACTCAGTCTTTGTCAGTAATTCTCTCCGAGCCTTGCACAACCTCCTTCAATAGCTTGCTTATGAAATCCTATGTATTTCTAAGGTTGCATGCCGTAGTTTTTATTCTCACTTCTCCGTCTTTGTAGTTATTTCACTTTTCCAAGTTTGAAACCGGACTTCATCCATCTCTGTAATCGCTCCCTATCGCGTGTAGCTGTATTTCATTCGCTTCGTAATGAAATTCTACTCAGTTCTGGGGGTTGCATGTCATAGTTAATTTTCTTTATTTTTCGGATATTGAATTTATACATTTCTATCGGTTTTCGGAACCACGTGGGTCCGAACTCAGGGGTATGCAGCTAGTCACCTGAATTCACGCCACTTCTCATAAAACCAGTGCCTAGATAGTTTACTCTCACATTGCAACTTAAGTGTCCGCCGTGATTTTGTGTAATGAATTCGAGTTTTAATCACTTTACCTACAGTGGAGTGCGAGCCTTGTGTCGCCGTTAGCGTGTTTGCCAGCGGTCTAATCTAGATGCAAATTAACTTTGCCATACTCACGCACCTTCTCAAATCAGGCATGACCGGTGCCATCTTCGCAGTTTTATTGTATATTGTGTTGTGTGGTACCTCCGGGTTTGCTGAATTTCGCCTACGATAGCGGCGCCTGCTTCTGCCTCGTTTCAGCATGTTGATTTTGGCGAGTTTCGCTGTTGTATTGCGTGTTGTGAGTGAGTGAGTGTTGTTTGTAAATCCTCCCCCCAGTAGCGTTACGGTCTGTGAAATTTATGTCAATTTCAATGTTGGGAATAGTCAGTATTAGTTCCTGTAAATGGGATGCTTTTTATAGTATTAATAAAATTGGTTCCCCATTTTGCTTGTGTTTGACCTGAATAAACAAGTTCTGTTCAGTATAATTTGGACTTGCCTATAAATTCTAGTTTTCGAGCACCTTCCCCCTTTTATAAAACATTGTTTTTCACTGGTGGTGACAACAAGCTCAGATGCTATTTTCTTTGTGTAAATTCCGTTGCGCCATAAATGTTTTTCCTTGCCACCTTTCTGAAATAACTTTGTGGTGCTTTGTTAATTAATGCCTGTGTTTAATTTCGTATGAGCTGCTATGTATATTCGGCACTGTATCGTCAATTTCCTGTTATTAAAGTAATTTGAACGAAATCAGTTCTCAATTTGGGTTAGAGGACAAGGGTTTTGCAGCAGATAATAGCCGGTAGCTCACACGTACCTTTTGCTAATTTTACTGGCAAAATTAAGCTTCTTTATAACTGTAAACTATTATCTGGAACCCTCCTCCCAGAATTAAGCTTTTATTATCTACGATGGCCTACTTTTATACTAAAGACAACACAAACATCCATGCCCGAAAGATGATTCGAACCTCTGACGTCTAACGAGATGGTTTTGTTTTTTTGTTTTTTTGTTTTTATTTTTTTTAATTTTTTTTTTCTTGGCTGTTGCACGCATCGTATAGAGATTTATTTTACCCAGGCACCTTAGGGAGCGATGATTTACGAAAGAAGGAACAATTATTTTTGAATAGTCCTAAATTTTTGGTTAGAATTGTTTCTAAATAATTGTCATAAATGTACAACACTTAGAGAACACCCACCTGTAGCATTACACCGAATTTCGTAATACTTTTTCTTTATTTACCTGCAAAATTGCGATTTGTACTTAAGGTTTGAATTAATACGTTACTTCAACTTTATATACCGAACACGAGGAAACGTAATTTTCGAAATTGTTAATGCAAAAGCATAGGATGTCACAATTAATATGCAAAGTAGGTATAAAAAAGTAATTGGGAGCTGGGAGCTGGCAGCTGGCGGGAGTGGTAGTGATTAGTTGTAGAGGGGATTAATTTGTTTACTAAACCCTCATGTTAAGTGCAGGTACATGATCAGTTATTATTACAGGTAACTGTATTGTCCGAAGTATGGTTATGAATAAAATAATTGGCTCCTTTTTTCCAATGTTGGTGTAAGACAGAGTAATAAAACCTGTACGTCGTTAAGTCGTAGCGGATCACGCGGGGGCGGCAATTTCTATGATTGTTGATGGGGCGGTGGCGGTGGCGGTTAGGTTGTTCAAAATTAAATTGATATGCAAATTTAATACGAAGACACAGAACGAGTCTCCTAGAAGATCAAAATATTTGGTGTCCATGGAAACGGCATGCAGCCGGCTAATCCTTCTAACACCAGAACACCAGATGAGGATCAGTTTGAATAGGTCCTTTTCAGAACCAGCCTTAAGAATGACTTCAGTTATAATTGAAGGTTTATCTGCAAATAAAGAACTTTTAGTATCTGACATACGCAGCAAATGCAAATGCGATGTTTTAATCGTACAAGAAACCCACAGAGAACCCACCATCCACAGGCCAAATATAAAAGGTATGATATTGACATTAGAAAGACCTCGCAAACATAACGGGAGTGCAAGATTCACAATGCCGGGCCTCATGGTTTGATCAGGAGCAATGATGCATATGGATAACGTAGAAATTTTAACAGGTGAATTAAAGTCAAGCACATTGATCTCCCTGTACAAGCCACGCGGAGCAGGTGTCATTTTCAGAGAACCAAGTCATTTCCAAACCCAGCCAATGAACTTTATAATTGGAAATTTCAGTTGTCACAACACGGCATGGGGCTACCATGAGAAAGATTCCAATGAGGAAAAAGTCGAAAGATGGGCGGAGAGTTCTGGACTTAAGCTTGTACACGATCCCAAATTACCAGCCTCTTTCAACAGTGGACGATGGAGACGTGGATACAACCCAGACAACATATTTGTAACAGAACAGATAGCGCAGCAATCGTTCAAGTCGGTAGAAGATGCGCTACCAAGAACTCAGCATGGACCCATCTCACTGACTGTTAAAGCTGTAGTATGCCCATTTAAAAGGCGGTTCAATTTCAAGAAGGCACGTTATAAACTATTCGCACAAGAAATGGACAGTAAGATTGATGAGATACTGCTAGCTGCTTGCTCCTACGACACGTTTATAGAGCTTATCAGACTTGTATCACGGAAATGCATTCCTAGGGGGCTGCCAGAATAAATATCTATCTGGCCTTGATGACAACACAGAAATATTTCTAAAAATAGTGAGGAGGTGTACAATTCCGACACATTCTCTGAAGACACCTTGGCGACGGAAGAGGACCTGCTCCGAGCCTTAATGACTACTAGAAGAGAGAAGTGCTGTGACTTAGTCACGTCACTAGATTTCAAACAGAGCAGCAGACAAGCCTGGAGCCTTCTCAGGAACCTCAGCAACGACCCAACTAGCTCTACGACAGTTCATTCTAGTCTTACACCTAACCAAATTGCCCATCAGCTCCTACTCAACGGTAAAACCACACACATACCACCCCGACCTTCTATAGTAAGAGAGATGGAAAATGAACACCACTTACTTGAGGCACCCTTCACGCTTGAGGAACTGCAGGCGGCTATAGACAAAATAAAAAACAACAAGGCAGCCAGCGAAGATGATTTAAGGGTGGAACAAATTAAAAACTTTGGCCCAAAAACTCTTTGATGGCTAACACACGTGATGAACAACTACGTCAACATCATGCAGATTCCCAAGTGTGGGGAAAAGGAAGAGTGGTAGCCCTATTGTAATCAGGAAAGGAATCAACATATGTCAAATTCTGTCGTCCAGAATCATTGCTGTGTCATCTGTTCAAGGCCTTCGAGAGAATGGTGCTAAATAGAATATCCAATCATGTAGACGAAGTCCTCAGGCCTGAACAAGCTGGATTTAGGCCAGGACGATCATAAACTGGGCAAATTCTGAATTTAACCCAGCATATTGAAGACGGATACGAAAGAAAGCAGGTGACTGGTGTCACTTTCGTTGATGTTAGCGCACACTATTTGACCTTTAATCACAGTAGACTGGTACATAAGCTTTATCAACGGGCTAAGGACTTTGGACTTTCAAGATTAATGCAGTGCACACTACAGAACTGACGCTTTTACGTCACACTGCAAGGATAAAGCAGCAGATGGAGACTCAAAAAATGGCTTTTCTCAGGGCGGTGTATTAGCTCCGATGTTGTTCAACATTTACACAAATGACCGGCAAACGCACCCCGATATATGCAGACGACACAGCTGTGGCCGCCCAAGGAAGCACCTACGAGGAAGTGGAGAAGTTAACAAAAGATCTGGAATTACTTGGTAATTACTATCACCAGAACCATTTGAAATCCAACCCAGCGAAGACGCAAGTCTGTAGTTTCCATCAGAGGAATAAGGAAGCTAAGACAAAACTCCATGTAAACTGGAAAGGCCAAGAACTGGAGCACTGTTACACTCCCAAATACCTAGGGGTGAAGCTGGATAGAACTCTGTCATTCAAACAACAATGTTTAGATACTAAGAAAAAGGTCACCACTAGGAATAGCATCATTCGTAAACTAACAAACACAAGTGCTTCGAACAACAGTCATGGCACTTAGTCTGTCGGCAGCTGAATATGCCGCGCCTATGTGGAAGAATTCGGCCCATGTGAAACATATAGACGTGGCCGTAAATGAGTCATCCTGCATCATATCAGGGTGCTTGAGACCCTCGCCGACAGAGAAGATCTACTTCCTGATAGGGATAGCCCCCTCCCCCACCTGCCCCCCTCAGAATAAGGCGGCACGAAGCTGCCGAGTTGGAGAGGAAGAAACAATTGACAGACAATCTCCACCCCCTAACTGGGCACCAACAACAGCCTAGGAGGCTTCGCTCAACAAGGAGCTTCCTGTGGACAGCAGAGCCAATTGCTGTCAAAGTTGAAGAGATGAGGCTTCAGCTATAGAAGGAGGAAACACCTACCCTATTTTGGCTCTGAAAGAACAACTTGCAGCAGGAGGTAACAAATCCTTTGCAACCTGGAAGGCTCTCAACAGGCTAAGGACTGGGGTCTCAAATTGCAAGTTCGACCATTCCAGTTGGGGCTACCTCGACGGGGAACCTCTGTGCAACTGTGGTAATGTCCCGACGGACGACCACTTACTGACGTGCCAAAACCTCAGCACATGCTGTACACTCCTGGATGTACAGCTAGCTAATTACAAGGCCATCTGTGTGGCTGATTATTTGGCAAGAAATATCTAAATTTTAAAATTTATTACACTAGAATGTAAAGGATGGTGTTCTAGACACGAATAATAAAATGAGTAATACGGAATGTTCTAACTGTTAATTCATAAAATAAGAAAGTCAAAATTAATTTGTTATGCAAATTTGGAATAAAAATGATAGGGAGCGGTGGTGGATGGTTTTGGGACAGGCGGGGCGGTAGTGGCCCAAGTGTCCACTTGTGGAGGCGGCTGTTTACGAGAACGTTACTTGTTATTTGTTATTCGTCCTTAAGAGCGTCATTGTCTTACTAAGTGCAATTACATTTCCGATGGCAACTGAGATAGAAGACGGAAAGACTCCAGTGTTCCTTTTTCCCTCCCTCTATTACAGAATGGAACGGTAGAGAAATATCATGCACTTAAATGTGTTTAGCGGAGTATTTACGTAGATGCAGATGTACATACGTAGCCTTCGTGTGAGAGAAGTGCGGTATGATGTTTTTCACTGGCGGGAGTGGCATGCTTGGAAGAGGTTCTTTCGTTTAAAAGGGAAAAACTTGATGCAGTTGTTGTAGGAAAGGGTAGCACAGTAGGAATATCACAGCGCCAGAGGTGCAACTGTGATGAAGTACTCACTTCATGGGTGCTTTAGATATGATCGGACGCTTGATGTGCCGACTTTGCGTCTTTGTTTGTGTTTTGTTTTACACTTTTAGGTTCCGAGATAGTGCTGCAGAGTCGTGCGAACTTACTGTGATGGATTTTAAAGACCCAGAGAATTAACTGAATTTACGATCGAGAGTGTAACTGGCAGGGAATGGACATTCCGAAGAGAATGGATGAAGACAAATACGTAATAAAGAGAAGGTTACACTTTGTTTACCTAAATTCTCCGGTGATGTAACTTAACATAAATGCAACCACTGCATATAATCATGAAAACATTCCCTGCCACAAAGAGAAAAACCAAAATCCCTCTAGTAGAACAACTATTACACTACAATGTAAACGAAATACATATATTCTGTACTGGGACCATTAGTAAAACACATACGGCCCAACGGAAAAATAACTGTAACAAAGATATTTTAAGAATGGTCGGAAGAATAAAGAAAACAAATCATCCTTCTCCAATGGATCGTAAACGGTAGGCCCATTGAATAACATAGATGGGAGTTACTGCCATATGGCGCACTTTTGGCCGTAGAGAAGAGCTACTGTGAAAATGTTAGCGTTAAGTTCCTCATAATAACGGCGCGCTTTCGCCTGGTGGTGGGAATTCCATAAATATGGCATGTACTCCACCCAACGCCGAGGCGGAGGGCGATTATAGCGAAGGTAGTGCCCCAGTGCCATTGCAACAAGGGTAATGGAATACAGTGAAAGAAAATCAGGCGATGCTGAAGAAATTAGATTAGGTAACAAAACAATAAAGCTGGTAGATAAGTTTTGTTACTTGGCCAGTAAATTGACAAAATATGCTCACAGTACAGAGGATATAAATTTAACAATGGCAATGGGAATAAAAGCGTTTTTGAAAAAGAGAAATTTATTAACATCGAATTTTAAGTGTAAGGTAGTCTTTTTGTTAAGTCATTTTTGTGGAATCTTATATTTTACGGGATGAAACAAATAGTTGAGACAGGAAGACCACAACAACAACTATATTATTGGCGTACTGGATCAACATTAATGAGTTCATCTTGTCCTGACCACTATCGTTAGTTACGTAAGGTATGTCTTTCACACAAGTTGTTGTCGAAAGCAATATTAAAACTTCCATTTGTGCACGACAGCTGAGTCCCACAGCGGAGCTCGCCACATGGCCGTGGGCCGTTACGTGACGTACGTCAGACCTGGTGTTACGCGAACTTCAGCGCCTGCTCCATTGATTCGCGACAGCTGCTCCTTGCCGGCGTGGCCTTGTGCGAGGCCGTGACGTCATGGCGAGTGGGGGAGGGGCCGCCTGCCGCCTCGTTGCCAGCAGCCGCGTGTTCCGCTCTGGCAGGAGGCTGGTCGCGCGTCCATCCGCCGCTGTCGCATCTCATCGCCGCCAACTGGATCAACACGGATGTAGAAAATATCGTTCATGCGAAACACAACTTGCTCTTTAGTCACACAGTGATGAGTGCTATCGACAAGGGATCTCAAATTAATTTAGTACTTCTTGATTTCCACGAGGATTTGACACAGTACCTAACAAAAGGCTTTTAAACGAATTGCGTGGTTATGGTATATCGCCGCAAATTTGCGACTGGATAGGGGATTTCATATCAGAGAGGATACGGTTTGTAGTAATCTATGGTAAGGCATCGACTAAAATAGAGAAGATATCGGGCGTTTCACAGGGTAGTGTTATTGGTCCTCTGCTATTCCTTATTTATATAAATGATTTGGCAGAAAATATAAGCAGTGAAGATCGTAAACTCCACTAAATACCTAGGATTTACTATTATTTCAGACTTAAACTTGAAAGAACACGTAGATAATGTCGTGGGAAAGGCGAACGGGTGGCAACCATTGATCATTAATAAAGGAATAAAGTAATTGATGTACAAATTAACGATATTAATGGTAGAGAAACACTTTGGAGATATGAATAACTCAAAATGGAACACGACCACACATTCAGTGGAAAACCAACTGCAGAACGATTTGAATAAGATATGAGTATGGTGTAAAAATTGTCAGTTGACTTTAAATAATGAAAACTGTGAAGTCGTCCACATGAGTACGAAAAGAAATCCGTTAAACTTTGTTTACATGATAAATCAATCAAATGTGAAGGCCGTAAACTCCACAAAATACCTAGGAATTACAATTACTTCTGACTTAAATTGGAAAGAACACGTAGAAAAGTCGTGGTAAAGGCGAACCAGAGACTGCGTTTTATTGGCAGAACCCTTAAAGGTGCAACAGAATTACTAAAGAAACTGCATACACTACGCTTGTCCGTTCTTTTTTGGAGTATTACTGCCCAGTGTGGGATCCTTATCAGGTGGGTTTGACGGAGGACATCGAAAGAGTCCAAAGAAGGGCAGCTCGTTTCGTATTGTCACGATAAAAGGGAGACAGCGTTACGGAAATGATACAGGATCTGGGATGGGACTCATTATAACAAGGGCGCTTATCGCTATGTCGTGGGCTACTTACGACACTACAATCGCCAACATTCTCCTCCGAATGCGAAAATATATTGACTCCCACTTACATAGGTAGAAATGATCATCAGAATAAAATACGAGAAATCAGAGCCCGAACGGAGAGATTCAGGTGTTCATTCTTCCCGCGCGCTGTTCGAGAATGGAATGGGAGATAAAATAGTATAACGGTGGTTTGATGAACCGTATGCCAGGCACTTAAATGTGAGTTGCAGAGTATCCTATGTAGATGTAGATGCAGACGTGTTTCAATGTGTTGGGAAGTGCGCAATAGGAGTGAGGAAAGGTATACGACACTTTAACATCGATTAGATGGTGTAAAATTCTAGAATTATTAGATAAAATGCCGAATGCACACTCTACATAACATCGAGTCGTTGACATTAAGTAGTTAAACAGTTTTCGTTTATTTGTAATTCTCTTGTGGGTATGGTCTCCTTAAATTATCATTCATTGTAAAAACCTCATTACCCACAAACACATAAAGGAATTTTAGTCCCCTAGGATAATTTCCAAGTTGTGCAGCTTCTGGTAAATTCAGTCTGGCTGTAACATTGTTTACCCAATTCAGTTTATTTTCATAAATAGGAGGCCCCTTGAAGACAAAATGCACCTACGTCTAGGAATCTGAAAGAATAATAGTTCTTTGTAATGGCGATCAATACATTAAGTGTTGCCTCAGCTTGCACGACGCACTCCTAATGTAATTTCGCAGGGCTTTATGCGGCACGAGAGAGGCGGCCGTGTGGCCACCACATCCAGAGCTCCGTGTGTTACGTATAGTCTGGCAGAAACGCTCGTCGGGAAACGCTCGGGGGCCGTAACTTTAGTCGGCGTCGGCTCTCGTAGCGCGCAATGAGTTTATTGATCCTCCCCTCCCCTCTCCCCCAGCAGTTGGCCTTCGTCTGAACTGCCGAGTCGCGCGTCGGCTGCGGTCGTATCCGCGTGCAGTGATAAGAGCAGCCTTGGCGGGTGCGGTGAATGAAACGCCAGGCAGCGCGACGCTGTCACGGCCAGCCTCCTGGCCCTCAGCGCTCTCGAAGACTGTAAATGAGCTCACATCCGTATCAATATATCTGCTCGTTCCTCGTTGCCCGATTTCCGTGTAGTCGTACAGATTATTCACCTAACAAAGGGAAGATCGGAAACGGTTGCAGAGTACAATCAGAAGGGCGGTACTTAAAATGGATATCTCTGACCTCGAACGCACGAAGGAAATCATGCTTGGAATAACAGACAATCATAAAGAGGACAGCAGTGCCACCATTTCGATGTAGAACGTTGCATTGTATGTCAAATAGCATTTTAACAGAGATTAACAATATAACAAGATATCAATAACATAGGAAGGACATTATATGTAATTTAATGGCGTCATTTAATCATTACATATTCTACCAACAGCGCCAAAAACTACTTGCTTAAGGTACTTATAATAGCTCAAAACACACATATACAGCAGTAGCACACGCCTGAAAGTGCTTTATTAGGCCTCAATGTGAAGATGCGGGGTTAAGATGAAGCTGTTGAAACAAATTGGGAGAGAACAATGTGCACACCTCCCTAAAGCCGCGTTATCACATTCCAAATCACTTCCGCATTCACGCAGTCCAATAACAAAAGCCACACAAATTGATGTTGGTATGTAAATGCCATACCCTGGTTTCTCCATTTCCTTCAAATCCAGCTTAACGTCCTCGACATTATATTTCTGAATGATTATGTTATATGGTATATCCGAGAAGTCCATATCTTCAGTCTCGATGTCATTTCCATATTCAGCAAGTCGTGAGTTGGTCCTTCGTGAGTAGGATTACTGGTCTTCTTGTAATCACTGCACTGTACACAGTTTATACAGTAACTCGCTTGCTAATACTCAAGGAGACAAATATGTACTGCTGCTATACCACTCACGCAACTGGAGGACTGGTTAGTGCAACTAAACTATGCAGACAAGTGCGGCTTTTTGCATGGAAATGACGCACACCACTGGTTTTTTCATGATTACTTGTTATTCTAAGTGTGGTTTAGTGCAGTTCCGAGCGTTAGATCTCAAAGGTGTCCCTAGTTAGCATTTCCTTCCGTTGGTCAGTGACTGTTATTGAGCGCGAAATTGTCCTGTAGTTTGCGGTTAATATTAACACTGTCGTTGCCGAGGGTTATAAGGCGTCATGCTAACGACTGGGTGGCTGTTACCGCCGAAGGTTAAAGTCCTCTCTCAAGCATGGGTGTGTGTATGTGTGTGTGTGTGTGTGTGTGTGTGTGTGTGTGTGTTTGTTGTCCATAGTGAAAGTTAGTTTAAATAGTTTATAAGTCTATAGGCTGGTGACCATAGCAGCTTAGTTCTACAGCTTTACGAACATTTGACTTTTCAACACTGTCCGTTTTTAGGTAATGTAGGAGAATACTAATCCCTTCAAAAACAGCTTAATGTTGCTCACGAACTCGGTGCTGGATAGTATCTTCTGCAGTCCCTGAAACACTTGCCTTACGGTTGATTTTTCTAGTTATGTCATTCGAACAGCTATTGAAATGAGAATCCGCAGCTTGGAGTGAGGTCACACAACGCACTGAGAGAGATAATGAAAGAGAATCAGGGGTGTAATATGAAAATATCCCGCACGCAAAGCAGTAAGAGACAGGGTACCCATCGCCAAACAGTGGGAGGCGACGACCACCTGTGTCCCCCTCCAGGAAGGCACTCATTATATTCATTATATTTTGTCTTGGAGAACGAACCTTCAGGGAATTAACGAGTGATTCGTTCAAGTGAAATCGTGCATCTAAACGTGTGTCTAATAATGCTTCATTTATCAGATATCAGCCGTAACTGTATTTTTAAGACTATGAGTACCAAGATAAAACTTAGTTTAATAATATTTCACAGTAATTCATGTTACAAAAGTGTTCTACGAATACTGCAAACAGTTTATATTTCGAAATAATGTCAACAGTGTAGATGCTGTACAAAATTAACAAGAATACGTTTACAGTTATTCAAGTTGTATACCATTCCTACGGTAATTCGTATATATATGTTTGTGAATGAGAGGGAATAAAGGCGGGCACGTACTCCAGTGTGGACGCCTGTGAAGCAGAAGACACTTGCACGAGCGAATACAGACTCATCTGCGGTGGGAAAACATCGCCAGTTGCTAGAGGCTATGAATCAGAAACGCCTCGTAGGACTTTGAAATCAAAATTGTGACTGAAGATGGCGTATCACTTAAATATTGCTAATTCAGACCACAACACGAGTATTGAATTTGTTGATTCTGAGGATTATTTCTCATGAAGAAATTTCGTACTATGCTGTGATTATCTTTTTCAAATTCAAACGTTATTAAATCTATCGGACCAAACTGCGTGGTCATCAGTCCGTGGCCTACAAATTACTTAAACTAAGTTAAACTAACCTAAGGACAACACACGCACCCATGCCCCAGGGAGGACTCGATCCTTCGACGGCGAGCAACCGCGCGCTCCATAGCGAAGCACTTTAGATCGCTCGGGTACTCCACCACCGGTATCTTTTTCATACGTTTTCTATGTGTCCCAAAAACTTCCCAACTCAAAACAGGTAACAAGCTGAAGCGAAGCAGTAAATCTACCACTGTACATAGCGTGGCCACGCTGTGTTGCTTACAAGTTTATTATACAAGCTTTCACACCTAACGCATCATCAGTTTATTTTTCTCAACTAGAACTAGTTTTTCTTACTCCCGGGCTATTCCGTAGATTTTAAGTTACATAAGCTTTTTCGTTCAAAGCAGTTTCGTTTGTGATTGCTAACATCACAGACTGTACGCTAACAGAAGTACCTTTACTTCCGCTCATATGCAATTACATACTGTGAGCTCCTAAATACTAGCGCGACAGCTGAAGACAACCGCAGCGCGACGTGAACGCGGGTGTATTGGGACTCGTCCCGTCACAAGTCCCACTCAGGGCAGTGTAACGTCATCGCTCCATATTTTCTGCGATCTCAGCCGGCGAAGGCCCCTTTTACACGAGCGACATTCTTATCTCGGTTGACGACTCGAATCGAGTGTGTCGACTGCAGCGCCCATGGTTGTTCCGTGTTTCATTTGTTTTGCGTGATCTTTTGCGTTTACACGATAATTTCGAAATTTGTGTGTATGCTGTCTGCTGTGCGGTCTTTGCACAGTGGTTGTCGTCGTAATACTTCGTGTGCTGATTTTCGTTTTAATCACAACCTTCTATCCAATGTGGTATTGGCTGCAAGAACGGTAGTAATCGCCGCCGCTTTGCAGGAAGGCAAATAGAAAGAGCGCAGAGGCAGGAAGGGAAATGTCTGGATGCAGAAAACGCATTCTTTTGTTCTGGGGAATTTTTTTAAATTCCCCGCCGTTATGTAACCGAGAGTGACAAATTTAGTTTTACAATCTTCAGCTGTAACTTTCAGGCAAACTACTCATACTTCGTTTGCGACTAGTTTGAGCATTCTTTCTGTACATTCTAGATAATATATGATGTTTTCACTGAGTATCTGCAGTCACCGTAACACACAAATAATACAAGACGCGGTTAAAATTACCTTATTGTGATATAAATGATGTTCTGTTTCTAGGTGGGCTCTGTCTACTTCATAAGCCGAAATAAGAGCCTTAATGCTTTCTTTCGTCCAGTTCATTTCTACAAAAAATAAAACGTAATCCACAATCAACAAGCTCCGTATTATTTTTATGGAAAACGCGAAGAAAAAACGCCAGTGATGGCTCACTAGATTTATATTCCGTACTATACTACTTAGACGTGCCTTCGTTGTGTACAAAACAGTACCTCGCGTCTTCTGCTGGGCAATGCAGCCGCTGCTTCTGCGCATGCGCAGTGTTCACCGCACTCGAAAATTTAGAACTCCACGCTCGGCACAATCGAAAGATTATTGATGTCATAGTCGCATTCTAGTCGATTTTCGCAAGAAAGTGGATCGTGTAAAAGGGGCTTAAAGCAGGCCGCGACACGGAGGGAAGCGAGCGGAGTGACGCCCGTCTCAACCGGCTCTACATTTCAGATCGTTTACAGGTCGTAAAGAGTCAGGCAAGGAAGGTTTGTGAGTAGGATGCCTGAATGTTAGACTGGCTGCCAGACTTTCTTGTTCTCCTGTATGCCTGTGCAACAGGCGCAACAGAAGCTTCAACAGGATGGTCACCGGATTTTACTCCACTCAATGTCGTACTGATAGACTGCAACGATGAGACAGTACTTTTAGTACAAACTACAGAATGTGGAGAGTAGCTATTTTGTTACAAAATTGGTATTACGTTCTTGTTTTTCATCAGAGTTCTTAATATCTACAACTAAATATTTATTCTGAAAGTCACATTTAAGTGCCTGGCAGAGGGTTTATTAAACCAGTTAATTAATATATCTACCTTTCCATTCTTTAATAGATACGGAAAAAGCCGATCCCATTACACATAAAATATAAAATGTACAAATATACGAACTAGTGACGAATTCCTTCCACAGAAAAAAGGCGGAGGTTCGAGTCCTTCCCTTGACGTGTGTGTGTGTGTGTGCGTGTTGCTCTTACAAGGAAGGTACTTGGGCTCGAATAAACACATATACACAAAAATCGTATGAGAGATAATGTAAAGGTCCCTTATTGCACTAGTGATACTCCCGCATCTGCCAAAACTCTGCAGTCGTCCGTTAGAGGCCTCTGCGTGTGCCTAGTCACAGTGCACTTTGATCTGTCGGTTCGCCAGTAGGGACGGTACAGTGTGCCTCCGAAGTCGCGTTTTGTGACCTTATTTGTGTGGTGAAGCGTTAGATGGGGCAGCGATTGGCAATCAATCCTGCTAATGTATTGCGATTGGTTCAGATGAAGGTACAAAGAACCCTTGTTCGTGAATACCAACAGTCTTCCGAGAAGAAGCTTAAAGTTGCAACTGTCATCACGGCTTTTGATGACAATACGCTAGAGAACATGTACGATGATTATTACATAAGCTATAGTTAAGATATCTGCATTACGTATGACGTCTACAATTACATCTACAGTGCTATCTAGAGCATTATTGCAAACTTTTGCATAAAATCGACACCCACTAGCACACTGTGGTGTACGTAGAGATCCACTAAGCAAACGTTAATACAGGTATGTTTGTTCGAGCCCAAGTACTTTCCTTGTTAGTGTAAGTTACTTTAAGTAGTTTGTAAGCCTAAGGAAAGATAACCTCAACAGTTAAGTCCCTTTCTTTATTGTCATTTCATTCCCAAATATAGGGCGGGCTGTCAGCGCTCGCAGACGCTCTTTAGCATAAAGAATTTAAGACATGATATGGAAGAACAGATAAAATATAAAAGGCGGTTAAAAGTGGGAGATAAATTACAAATAAAACATGGAGATTGTAATTGGAGAAACATAAAGTGCTTAAAATGTAGTAAAACTGTGAAGTCTTTCAAAACACTGAAATGGTGATGATGATGATTAAAACAAATGCTGGAGATGCCTTATAGTTATTATTTTTTCTTTATTTTTATATCATACTGAACATATATATGCCAGTAGGCTGGCAGCAGCATTAATTGCTGCTCTTCAGGCGAGAGAACATGAGACATGAACATTAGGACTTAAAACATGAAATGGAACTAAACAATGGCGATTTAAAATATAGATAAGACGACAAAACTTGAAGAAATTACAGAGTTGACGGATGAATAAAACATACGTAGTCAGTTAAAACAATGAGCTACGGTGACGTTAAGGCGAAGGCGAGGGCGGCAGTGTCGTCAGTATATTGTAGGAGATGGACAGGAGTCTGAGGGTGGGGCACTTACATTTACAAACATGAGAACATTTAAAACCAAGTCGGTTATTTTACTTAGTGGGATGGAATCATCTATTCAACACCTTGTCATAATTTGTTATTTAATTAATAATTTAACAGCCTCTAAAGCGACTATATCAATATTATATACCTTCATTTCTATAATAAATATAATGACTTAGTAATCACTCCATGATAAAATGACATAAGAATAAATGTAATGATCTGGCAATTGCACATTGGCATACGAGGGGCGTTTGAAGACCGTTCTAAGTCCGAGAGGTGACACCACCGGTGCGTATCGGGGTCATGTTTAGTTAGTAGCATCTTTGGAAAGAACGTTCACAATGTTCCAGCCATATTCGTCTATGTCTTTGTGTTTGGCATTCGGGTGAATCAAGGAAGTCAAGAGATTGTCAAAGAATCGCAGAAAAATAATTGCTTGTGGTGATTAGACATTACTTTATGGAGGGAAAAAGGCCTCAGGAGACTAAAGAGAAGCTTGATATACATTATGGTCACACAGCACCTTCCATTAGAACAGATCAAAAGTGGTTTCAAAATTTCTGAGACCATATAAGCACAAGTGACGCTGAACGTTTGGGACGCCCTGTGGAAGTTACGACACCAGAAATCATTGATAAAATCCATGATATGGTGATGGTTGACAGAGGAGTTAAGGTGCGTGAGATTCCAGTGCTGTGTGCATCTTGAATGAATGTGTCCATCACATTTTGCATCAACATTTGGACCTGTGAAAGCTATCCGCAAGATGGGTGCCGCGATTGCTCATGCTTTACCAAAAACGGAATCGTGTGAAGAGTTGCAAGGACAGTTTGCAGCTGTTCAGAAAGAATTCGCAGGACTCATAGCGTCGTTTCGTCACTGTGGATGCAATATGGATACATTACTGTACTCCTGAGAACAAATAACAATGTAACAATTGGTTACTAAGGCAGAATCTGCACCAGAACAGGCGAAGACTATCTGGAATAGGGTAGAACTATTACAGGTGCATATTATCCATCGTTATTGGACCGTTTGAAAACCGAGCTCAAGGAAAACGCCGGTTACTGGACCACAAAAATGGCCTTTCCATAATGACAATTCACCAGCACACACCTCAGCAGTTGTGGTCGCAAAATTATCGGAAATAGGATTTCAACTCGTTTCACACCCCCTGTATTCTCCAGACTTGGCTGACCGAAGCATGATTTGTGGCCGATACCGAAATCGTACCCGAAACTTGCGTAATTAAATTAAACTTTCTGTATATTTACGTTACATCACAAATCACAGGGTTTTGTACATTTTTCAAAAATCCCTCCGTGTACTAAGCATTCTTGAGTGTATTTGAGCCTAATCGGGAATCCCTAGAATATGACATGGAGACGAACAGATCTAGACAGATCGACGCTACTTTTATTAAAGTATTTCCAAATTGGCTTTTTTTCTCCTCATAATGCCATTTTCTACCTAAAAAGAGAAAGTATGGGAAGTTAGACAATAGGTAAAGTGAACTCGATACAGTGAAGCTCGATGTTTCGAGTCTCGGAATTTCCCACAAAAACAAGCGTCATAAAACAAAACAACAAATGCGGGTTCATTGTATCTTCACAGAAAAAGATTATTATATATCTTATTTTACATAGTTGTGACAAAGTCACGGAGAAGGCAGGCGACCATGATTAATAGTAAATGAAGTATGCAATAGGATGTATAGGTCGCTGTATTGTTTAAAGTCATAAAGTGGATAAAATATGACTTTATTTGACGCGTTTCGGCCTGAGCCATCATCAGAATGTGTGAAAGGCAAATAGTAATTGTACAATATAAGAACAGAAATATTACAAAAACACTTAACAAATTTGTTATAAAGAAATTCAGCGCACGTACCCTGCGTACGTATATTACAAGTATGTCAGTAAAAATAAATACATGTTGTTCTTGTAACATTAAGGAGCAGACTGAAGGATACGGAACGGTAATACAGGTTTATAGATTTTGGTCACCAAATGGCGTGCCGTTCTTGAACATAAAGCCTAGTGGCGCCGTGACCAGTGAAAAAACGCTAGGTGTAATTACAATATAGCAATACAAAAACAAAAATGTAATTTTTTACAAAGGATTTTTACAAATGCTTGTTAAACCATGTCTTATGGAGAAACAAAAATGAACAAATGCTACATCAGGAGTGGGTCTAGAGAATGAAGCATAAGGTGGCAAAGCTGGATATTATAAACAAATTAACCGTAATTACAAGAGAATGTACATATAGAATCATAAGAAATAGAGGCTGTAATGATGAACACCATAACGATGCTCTAACAAACAATATGTATTTGATGTTTGGATACTACTATAGGGCGCCAAGTTTGATTACATTGTCTAAGGTATTACCGGCTAAAAGATGTTCAATACATCGAGTCTAATAATATAACAAAACGACAAATGCCATATAATGTGTCCTGGTAAGCCACGTGTGGTTCAGAGTGGATTGTCACAGATCAGATGGTGAGAGATATACACTTATTACACTTGAATGATTATTGTCTACAATCATGTGATAATTGTCAAATAAAGTTACAGTAATGAAACAAACATGGAGAAATTAGAAGGAATGGAATGAAATTACCGCTTATGATAATAGACATAGCTATGACAAATATAGTGACAACAGGGCAGTCTCTATACATATATATACACACACAATCTCACAGGATTATGATTAACATCGTAACAATGGTCATGCATATATAGTGTACATGGGCTTATTAGGAAATATATAGGGCGCCAGGTCGGCGCCCCATTGCCTTGATATGAAAGTGCTGTCTGGATACACAGTGCGTCTTATCAGTAAAGATCACACTGGTATGTACAAATAAGTCAAATAAAAATGGAGAAGTTAATACAAACAAGAAATAAAAAATGCTTTCCACATTTTCTATAGGTGCTTACTACGTCGTGTCAGAAAGGTACCAGAATGAAAAAAATGCCACCTCATAATTATGCCGTGGTGGTTCTGGAGTGGGCCAAAAAGGTGATCACGGGAAAGATATTCAGAAAGCTACACAATTGTACATTCATGACAATCGTATACAAACTTGTAGCAAAGGTTGTTCAATTAGAGTTACTATACTAAGATAAAAACATAAAAAATAGAAGGGATAAATTAAAATTACAACTTATGAAAACAGGCAGGGCTATAACAGAAAAAACAGCGATGACAGTGCATCTACATTTATATATGTCTAACAGTTTACAAAAGATAAAAGTTGTGATGAACGTCTTAACAATGATCATACATATCTAGTGCATAAGTGTTTATTGGAAGCAAATTATACGGGGCGCCAAGTTTGCGCAGCATTATTTAGGTGTAAAAGTGTTGTCAGAATGGCCAATTTTTCTTATCAGTGAAGATTACACGTAAATGTACCGACAGGTCAAAGCAAAGTTGACAAGATAGTACAAAGGAGTGAACAATATTCCTCAAATAACCAAGTCCGAGAAAGCTAATTTCGGCCAAGCCGAAGATTCGGCTGATTTCTGGTCGAAACCGAAACTGCGGCCGAAACCAATATTTTGGCCGAAACTGGCCATTTTAGAGGGAGCACTCTTACATCTCCACAACACTTAACACTGCGGAAGAGATCTCTGTTTAATTAATACGAGTGCCGAAAACCTTTTAGAAGCCAAGGCTAAAAAGAACATCTGCGTGTTTCGAACTATGAACCACATGCATCACAACTTAACGCACTACCAACAACACCGCGGCAAACAACTATGGCATTGTCCGTTTATTCTCGTACCATTGCTGGCAGTTGCTAACAGCTAAAACGACATTTTTAAACACTACATTTTAATTTATCTTCCTATGAACGACGTGCTCTTGTTAATTCTTCAGTGGTCCATTGCTTTGCAATAACAACGCGTAAGTTATAATAATAAAATCATAAAATACAGGAAGCAAGATGGAGTATGCCAAAGAGAGTTCTCGGCGAGGAATGTCACGTGACATTCCCTACGCCTGGTTTACGTAAAATCAAGAGGTGGTGGCAAATCGCAGTTTTGAAAGTATCTCTGTGACCGTGCGTGTTATGTACAAACATAACAAAGTAATGTTGTAGAGAATTTTCTCCTCTACAAATTCAGTAATTCAATTTTCGTGTCAGATGAACGGTTTAATTGGAATCCTATTTCCTTCTGTCAACAGGCCATTACAAACGGACATTTTTAGTGTTAATAACGTATTTTTTGTCCGAAATATTTTTAAATTGGTGGTCCTGGTCTCTGGAGGTCATCAATTATGTCTGTAAAATTTGGTGCCGATGGGTTAAACGGTTCGACATAAAAATGGGAACACGTTACGCACAGACAGACAGACATAGTTTTTTTTAAATAGATTTAAATGATACGAGGTATGGAAGAAGATAAGAGAGCAAGGTTGTAGAGAACTTTCTCCTCTACAATTTCGGTTATTCAATTTTCGTGTCAGATGAATGGTTATGCCGTTATTTCCATTTAAATTTCGAGCTGTCAAATGGCGATCGCAAAGGCCCACTTTTAATGTTACTAACGTAACCTAAAATGGGACAAAAATCTTGACCGACAAGCTAAAATCATATGTAGGTAGGAACAGACTATGTATTTTATTGACAACTACATGCAATTTGTAATGAAGTTTTTTCATGAATAAAATGTGAAGAAGCCAATTTTATAGCACAAAACTAGTCTTCATTCGAAGTTTTTTGCATGATTGTATTGGCTGCGTACAAATATTTTATGGGAACACAAGTAATCAACAAAATTATCTCTTCTATTATTTCCACTGATCTTTCCACCTGTCCAACGTGCAGAAATACTTACCATTCTGCACGTCAATGTCTTGTTGTCTCACAAATTTGTGAATTTCACAACAGACGTTAACGATTGAATCCACCATAGTCAAACTAACATATATTGGATTGTGGAGAATTCTCCATTTATTAGGTAAAATACCAAATACACATTCCACATTGCGTAGTGTTCTTGACAGTCTGCAGTTGAACTCTTTTTCATATGTAACGTTTGCTAATTGCAAAAAACTCAATACCCACAAATACATAAGTGATTTTCAGTCCACTACGATCATCTGGAAGTTGTGCAGCTTCTGACTAATTCAAAGTTCGATTGTAACATTTGTAGCCAGGTCAGCTGATCTTAATGCAGTTTCCTTAAAGAGCTACGACTATGAACCTGAAACAGTAATTGCTGTCTGTTACGTCCATCAATACATTAAGCGTTGCCGCAGCTTGCCCGTTGCACTACTAATGGGATTTGGCTGGCCTTCACACAGCGTGGGAGAGGCTGCCGTGTGTCCACCAGTTTATGACCTCCGCATGTTACGTGTATTCGGGCAGAAAAGCGCGTGTAAAATACGCCTTTGTGGCCCTAACCTTAGTCGGCGTCGCCTCTTAAGTGCGTTTATTGCTATTACCCCCCCCCCCCCCCAACCGTCAGATGTTTTTTTTCTGAACGGCCGAAA
Source organism: Locusta migratoria (assembly GCA_026315105.1). NCBI lineage: Eukaryota > Metazoa > Arthropoda > Insecta > Orthoptera > Acrididae > Locusta > Locusta migratoria. The sequence goes on along the minus strand of CM048755.1, from coordinate 559,493,734 downwards.
CGCGCGTCGGCTGTGGTCGTTTCCCGCGTGCAGTGATAAGAGCAGCCTTGGCGTGTGCGGTGAATGAAACGACAGACAGCGCGACGCTGTCACGGCCAGTCCCCTGGCCCTCAGCGTTCTCGAAGACTGTAAATGCTCTCACATCCGTATCGATGTATCTGCATGCTCCTCGTTGCCCGGATGCCGTGTAGCAGTACAGATCACTCATCTAACGGAGGGCAGATCGGAAACGGTCCCAGCGTACAATCAGAAGGGCGGTACTTACAACAGGCGTCTTTTTTTTTAACCTTCAACGCTCGGAAATGTACGAAACCATGCTTGGAATCATAAACAGGACAGTGGTTTGCGTCATTTCTCAAAAATGTTCAAATGTTTGTTAAGCTTAAGGGACTTAACTACTTACAAACTACTTATCAACTACCTTATACCATGCCCATGGGGGGATTCGAACCCCCGACCGTAGTGGCCGTGCAGACCGTGACTGGAGCGCCTCAGTCCCCTCGGTCACCGCGGCCGGCACGTCATTTCTATGCAAAACGTTGCATTCGACCTCAAGTAACATTTTAACCGAGAAAAATAATATCATTACCGTAGGAAGGAGATTGTATGCAATTTTATGGCGTCTGTATATCATTATATATAAGATCAGCAGTGCAAATATCTCTCTGCGCAAAACACACCTATACAGAAGTCCCATACCAGTCCTCAAATTTCAGATGCGGGATTTTGGTGAACTGGTTAAAACAAATTGGGAGAAAACAATGTGCACACCTTACTAGAGCCACGTTATCAAATTTCAAATCACTTTTGCATTTATTAAGTGCAATATCAAAAGACACACTAATTACACTTTCAAATGATGATGTTCATATGTTAATGTCATACCCTGGCTGCCTCTAGTCCTTCAAATTCCGTGTATCTATCCAGCGTAACGTCCTGTATTTCTGTGTCGTCGCTATTATATTTCTGAGTAATTGTATAATATAATATATCCGCGAATTCCATACCCTCTGCCTCTATGTCACTTCCATGTTCAGCAAGTCGTAAAATTCGTCCCTAATATTGGGATTAATTATTTTCTTGTCGTAAAATTCGTCCCTAATATTGGGATTAATTCTTTTCATAATATCACTGCAGTGTACACAGTTTACACAGTAACTCGCTTTCAAACACTCCAAGAGACAAGTACGTTCTGCAGCTCCACCACTCACGCAACTGGAGCACTGGTTATTGCAGCTACACTCTGCCACCAACTAGTTGCGCTAGCATACAAGTGCAACATTTTGAACCGAAATGACGCGCACCACTATTCTCTTTATGATTATTTGTTATTCTAAGAATGCTTTCGTGCGATTCTGAGCGTTCTAGATCAAATGTATCGTTTGTTAGGTCAGCTCGTAGATGACTACCTCTGAAGTCGAAAAGCACGAAGACGGACAGGTCGGTTCTTTACTTGCTGTAGATCTGCCTGGTCTCCCATCTTCAGCGGCGGTCGGTAAGATTGCTGCTTGGAGAATGGAAGATATCGCAGCTGACTAGCTGCGGCCCCATAATTGGTATCTGGTATAACTTGGACACCAAAGCAACCCATAAATTAGCAGATTTGATCTTCAGTCGGTAACGAAAGTGCATATGAAACTGCTGGATTGTGAGAGTGAGTGGTTAGGAGTTGGAGTTTTTTCTGGCGGTGAGCAGACGTCCCGTATTTAAGGGATCGTCACTTAACCTTAGTCTACCGTTGTCCCGATAAAATAAATAAGGGATGTATATTGACCCGTTTCCTACTATCACAGACGTATAGTTTGAAAGAAGGTGTTTTTAAATAGTGTACAGTGTAGCCAAAATGAAAACAAATTAGGACATAATCATACAATAAAGAAAACACGCTTTACCTCAAAGGGAACAAGACTCAGTTTTTCAATTTCTTTGGTTGGTACTACGTAATCCTTTCACATGAGATGTGCAGTTTCTCAAACAATACAAAATTAGTCTTTAAGGAGTTCATTGATCGATGATGGAGTGCTGAAAGAGTTTGCTTTCTTGGGACTTTTTAAGCTAATTACACAAGTCGTTAAGTGATGAAATCGCAAAATGAACTTCCCCATTTCATGTGCAAATACCATGTGACTGGTTTCAGCTCAAATATCCCGTGCTTTGGAAGTCTCTTCAGTAAAGTCTTGAAACTTTACCGGAGTTCGGAGAAAATATTTTGAAAGAAAGATGTGAAGATCAGTTTTTTTAGGAATTTAACCGTATAAAAAAATAAAAATAACTACGTGTGAAGAGACAATTTATAATTAGGAACTGCGAAGCGAGTTGGTAAAAACTGGTCCCTCATTTTCAACTTACTTCTAACTAAAGATAGCTGGTGAAATAATTACTTGATTTCTAGCTAGCTGTACCTGACAATAACGCTGGTGCAGAAATAATGTTCTCCACCACTAATATTGTATGGAATGCAAAAAAAAAAAAAAAAAAAAAAAAAAAAAAAAAAAAAAAAAAAAAAAAAAGCATTTTTAGTGTGAAAAGGAAATAATTATAACAAGAACTCATTTTCGGGATACGCGATAAGTTGACTATTATGAAAATCTATGTTATAATACCGAGCTCCTAAATGACAGACATTCTTGAGCAAAACATAATTGAGAGAAAAACAAGTAAATTTCGCAAGTAATAATAACTGTCTTTTCTACAAGTTTGCTTGTGACAACCATTTCTTTATTTATTAATACAATTTATTTGACTTTTATTGTGAGAGTATGTTTTGTTAATTTTTATATTAACAACTGACTTGAGATGTTCTAGTTTCTGAGCTTACCGTCTGCCGGAGAGACGACTCAAAACTCCATAGCTAGCCACCGCGCTATCCGAAACGTGACGCGATCTTCGGTACACACATTCGTCCCGTATTTTGCTTCCCTACCGTACGGTGGACTCCACGTTTATTCCTATCATCGTCTTTCAGCACCCATTGCTGACACAATATCTAGCTTCCGAACTACAGGAAGACTCTTTGTGCAAAGTTTGCACGCTGAAGTAAATTTTATGTCAGTACTAGAAGTAATTACTACACGCACTCTAGTTGTCTCTCTCATTTCTATTCGCTACTGCTCTACTGTCAAAGAGTTGATGCAGTAGTTTTCTACGCCCTCGCAGTGTCGCTACGTGCAGTGTAACTATTTACTCATCTATGCGATTTTGCATGATTATATCCCATAAAAATTTAGTAATAGTTGTTCCCTGTACATCTGAATATTCTATAACTTGACGGCTCCAACGAAATTGTAAGAGTGGTTGCAATGTTTCCAGTGAGCTGTCACATGTGGTTAGTTGGCGGCAACAAAAAGTTTAAGAAATACAAATGTTCAAATGTTTGTAGATCTTATGGGACTTAACTACGCGGTCATCAGTCCCTACACTTACAAACTACTTATGAACTACCTTATACTAAAGACGGCACAAATATCCATGCCCGAGAGGGGATTCGAACCCCCGACCGTAGTGGCCGTGCAGACCGTGACTGAAGCGCCTCAGTCTCCTCGGCCACCGCGGCCGGCAGGAAGGGATCATGTGGAGCTGTGAGGTCTATGAAATTGTCTTTAAGAAGGATTTGGGGCGACATGCAATTTCACTGTTCAAAAACATCTCTATAATTACAGTTACATCTACAGTGTACACCAGTGGGGAACAGCGGAAATATATTTTTATCTTTTTGAGGAATTTCAACATGGCTTGCCATGGCTCGCCGCACCTTCCGTGGGACAGCGATAGGCCGGTGGCTTTCGTCGTAAGTCTGTGCCACAAGCGTCACGTTTCCCTACCTTGTGCATTAGGATTTTACTGCCCCATCGAAGTCCTTACCGCGGATCCTTGCCAATTGTAACATGAAACCTGCAATTACATAGGTTTTGCGCTGCCTTGCTATGTGATCGTTACAGACAGAAAAACTCACTTAATTCGAGCAGCACTACAGCCCCATGGGCTCATTTTTCTACTCTACCCATCACAATGATCACTTCCGTTGTGTCACCGGAGGCCCTCCTCAGGCCGTAATCTCAGGAATTGTTCCCCAGTTTTGGAAATATATCCATTACACCGCAACAATCGTGATTTGTTGGTCCTGTCAAACACAGTCCGGAAAACGCTCACAGCCTCTTCCTTCTCGTGCAACGCCTGTACATATTTTGGTGTCAAAATCGCGATCTTAGGATCCATACGAGTTGTCCGGGGTTTGGAAGTGCTTGGTTCGGAGCGCACTGCCTGCCTGGCCGCATGACCTTGAGATGATCACAGCCGAAGCAATGACGCTCTGCTACCAGCTGGTCAGCCGACACAGCCGCTACCGTTTGACGCGCAGTAGCAGCACGAGGGTACAGGATTTGGGGCCGGAATCCGGCATTCACCCATCAGGCGCTGATGTTGCAGTCTTCCGTCGCCGCCTTCTGATGCTTGCAGTCGGTCTCACTGTCCCTGCAGTAATTAATAGTCGGAGAAAGTGCTGTCAGATTATTATTCGACTACCCTGGGACTGTCATCTACGTCAAAGGTGAAGAGAAATTTACCTGGATGCTGAAAATCTTCAAGTATGCTGCTGTTGAAGTCCTGGGATCCTTCTTGTGACCCATTATCCGTCTACTGAAGAACGCTGGAGGAAAAAAAATATTGTGCATATGACAATATAACACAACTGTTTAGCTGGCTGAAAAAAGGAAATAAACTAAAATTTACGTCAGAAACCACGTGTGTAGTTGTTTGTTTACTTATCCCAATCACTTTAATGTTCGGTCTGAAGTACAATGCTACTGTTGTTTCATTATTACTACCACCACTTAAGCTACATATCGACGGCAACGGTGACGTCCAACATGTCGATAATGATGAAGGTGCCACGGATGGAATGGATATGCGCCGGGCAATGCATATCTTGCTTGGACAGCAGGGACGGTCTGCCTGAGTACGAAGAGGAGACGTAGACTCCTAGAGTGAGCAGCCTGGCCCACTGAAGGGCCACCTGAGGAGCTGCTGTGGTTGTGGAGCAACGGCCGCGGCTTGCCGGGCAGCCACTAGTCTTGTGTGTCAAGGAAACGCAGGTCTGTGCATGCATTGTTTTACACCAGGCACAGCCGGTACCGGCACATATTTCACGCCAATCTCAGTATGATCTATAACAGCAATAGTACAGAAAGAAAGTTAGACATTTTTCTTCATATGAATATCATGTCAAAATATATACATAGACAGGGAGAGGCGCTTAAAATTATTTTTCCGAATAGCTGGAAAAATACAAATCGGATTTATAAAATATGCGATAACAGTTGTTCGCCTCCAGGAGGGACATCCATTAACAGAAACCTCGTGACCCTGGACCATCCTCGGGGACCAGAGGAGGAAGTGACTATGAATCCTTAAATAGGAACCTAGTTTTCGTTACGTGCTAGACGGCGCTGTAATCTGAAAAAAAAAATGAAAAATGTTGAATATTGTTGAAAACGGTAATATTTTTAAACGATACACATCAGATTAGGAAAATCAAAGTACATTATTTGATAATTTTGATAATGCTATCATCTTACACCTTCCACACTCGAATAAAGTACAGACTGCTTTTACTCTATGGGCAGACTGTTCATTCTACTTCACTGATTCGGCAGTACCCTCTCTGCGCAGTTGCTCCACGATGTTAACGGTTACAGAGACAGTAGATATAGTTTCCTCGTACTTTCAGGCTCATAGAAATGTTGTAGAGCTCGGCAAAGGTATACTAATCTGTTCCTTGATAGGAATGTTTCACCTGCAATGACGTTTCGCCATATTTCGCAGTATAAACATATATTCACTAACCAGGTATGGGATCATACAGTAAGGCGCTCTTTAGCTGATGGCTGAGGTAGCTGGAAGCTGCAACAGAGAAATGGGAAGAAGATGTAACATACACACACACACACACACACACACACACACACACACACACACACAGTCACACAGGATAAGTAATTTAATAAGAAGAAACAAAAAACATTTACTATTGTGTACTGGAGTGACACGAATTACTAGTTCAAAACATATCTCTGAGGAGAAGTACCTCTGCCAACAGCAGTTAGAATGAATATTTTATGGTGAACCAGAACCTTATCTACACATACTGACAGGAAAGATGTAGTAATGAGAGGAAAGTTCAGATAATTCCCATTATGTAGTGGGGCGACAGTACTCATAAGCTCGAGACACGACTGGGTAAGCGGTCTGAAGGAATATATTATTCTGGATCAGAGGCATATTTACACAGACAGGAAAGATACAGCAATAAAGAGAAAGAACAGACACTTACTATTAAGCACTGGGGCACAACAATCATCAGTTTGAAACACGACTGTGGGAGAAGTTTGAACGAATATTTTATGAAGTAGCACGATTACATGCACATACATGAAAGATACAGTAAGAAGAAGAATAACACTATTACGCGAATCAAGCAGAGGTCTGAAGCGTTTTATGTTGGAACACAAACTTCGTTATTGCACACATTACAACGCACACTTTGTCCTCTTCACAGGTGTTTAAATTATTGAGAACAGGAAGTAAAGTGTGATGTAGCGAACGTCTTGGATAACACATGTAGAATGCATATATGTCTGCTGATTCTAGTGATGTGTGGAACGTTTTAGTGATGGTAATGAAATACTAAGATATCTTTACATGTAGAGAGTTTCGGAAAATATATGCTTGAGATAATTATTTTCCGGTCTACTAGTTTTCGCTTTCATCAGAATTTGTCTATAATATGAATTAGTAGGATATCTTCACCTGTAACAAACAGATGGTGAAGGATGTTAGAAAAATGATGAGAATATGAAGTACTGAGACATCTTCAGCTGTAGCAAATAGATGGAGAGTGGAAATTAGAGATCAGCTCATTAGAAAAATATATCTAATGAAGAGAAATTGAAGTACACAAACATCTTTAGATGTAGCAAAAAAAATCAGGTTTTGGCTGTTGTATCTTACTTCATTATAGTTCATAATAGAATTGCGCAAAAAAAAATTTGTGGTCTGTGAATTCGTAAAATAATTTTGCAGCGGCTGTTTCATGAGATGCTTTCATAAGAAATTATTATGGCTGAAATGATATATGCTTCACGTTGCCACTGTGTAAAATTCAGTGCATAATTTTGTATCAGTTGTTTGGTGTACTCAGAAGTACACATTCCTAACTATTTTGGCCCACAACCGAAGGCTTTTACATATCGGAAACGTTAGTCATTGAGTAAATACAAAGGGGTGGGCATGTAGAAACCTGATACGCAAACAGCCCATGTGCTGTCGTATACCTGTAGAGTGATAGGCTTTGAGCAGCCAAGAGCCACAAACTGTGGCTGGCCAGGCGAGCTCTGCAGCCACTGTGCAAAATGTGGCCTGGAGATCATCGTGTTCTTAATTGATGCATTATGCTATGTAATTTAATATAAAGACTCTGCATGTGATTGTTGTTTATTAGCATGTATATAAGGACTTGCACTTCTTACTAAGGTGTCAGGAGAGTGATTGTGCAAGTAATTTCGAGTTTTCTACAGAATTTTAAATAGACATGTCAGTTGTTGAATAATTAGTTTCATGACATGGATACTGGCAAGAACGTAAAGTTTCAACTACCACACTTGAAGTTTTAGGTACCTTATATTAAGTTTCAGGTAAAGTAAATGAATTCTCAGGTATCACAAATAAAGTTTCGGCTACCACACATAAAATTTCAGCTACAATTTAGAGGGTTGAATGTCATGGTTAAATAAATTATTTCAATGTATTGACTGCAAAGCAATTGCGCTTAAGAATAGTGAGTGAGAAATTGATCAGTTGATCAATGTATTGGAGAGGGAAGTCATGTGATCTTCATACTATTCACAGAATGACAGGGGTGAATCAGAATAATTTCAGTGACAAATATTCATGGAATCATTAGTGTGAAACAGATAGTTCTTCACGCAAGTTTTGGCAGTATCGAGCTGAAGGTGATCTTACGAAATATACAAACTCTGAAAGGAAAGTTTTGTGAATAGTCCTGTACCATTAACGTAAATGAACTATGAACTACACTTACCTTACTGTCCTTCGAAATAGTCACCTCCCATAGGTATGCAACACTGAGCTCTGTGATACATGTAATACATGTAATACACATGACCACTAAAAGAAATCCGCTGAACTTTAATGACGCGATAAATCAGTCAAACCTTAAGGTCGTAGATTCTACCAAATACCTAGGAGTTAATATTACGAACAACTTTGACTGGAGAGAACACATAGAAAATATAGGCGAACCAAAGGTTACGATTCATCGGCAGAACGCTTCGAAGATGCACCAGCTCCACCAAAGACACTGCCTATATCACACTTTTGCGTCTTCTCCTGGAGTACTGTTGCCCCTAGTGGGACCCTCACCAGGTGGGACTGACGGAAGACATTGAGAAGGTTCAGAGAAGAGCAGCTCGTTTTATCACGTTACGGGGAGGAAAGCGTCACGGAAATGTTGCACGAATTGGGGTGGAAATCATTAAAAGAAAGACGTCATTCATTACGGCGTGATCTGTTTGCGAAGTTTCAATCACCAACTTTTAGTTCTGAAAGTGAAAATATTTTGCTAGCACCCACCTACTTAGGGAGACATGATCATCCCAATAAAATAAGAGAAATCAGATCGAAAACGGAAAGATTTAGGTGTTCATTCTTCCCGCGCGCTGTTAGAGAATGGAACGGTAGAGAAAAGTAATGAAAGTGGTTAATGAACCCTCTGCCAGGCACTTGAATGTGATTTGCAGAGTATCAATGTAGATGTGGACATGTCCTGGAAATTTTGCACGGAGTCTTCCTTTCGGGTGGTGTTCAAGAGCCTCGTCACATTTCATTCAATGTCAGATATATTGTCAAATCTCTTTCCTTTCATAGCGAGATTTAGTCTAGGGAATAAGAAGAAGTCTGGAGGATTGAGATCCAATGAGTCCACTGGCTGTTGTAAATATTGTTTCAAATTTCTGTAATGAAAAACAAAATTGTTCTTTTAAAACCGACAATAATTTCTTTGGTTTCTCAGATGGTTGTGATACTTTTTCCCGCATTTAATGGCAAATGCGAATGAAAATCGTGAATAGTCCCGAAGTATTCAAGCTCCGTTACTAAAATGTATCATACATTGAAATCGTTGCGTACATTTTTAACCACAGAGTTGACACTAGAACATACTTCTGCATTGCCCAGCTCTATAGGCTATACCTACCAAGATATATGATGTAAAAGTCTTCAATTTCATACACGAATATGTTATTGCCACCTATATCCCTGCAGGAACAATAGGCAATATTAGCTCCAATGCCATTTAAACAAACTGGAGCCGTTTGTTATGAGTGTTACCCTAAATGCCACTTTAGTGATTTTCATGGTAATATTCTGCGACAAGTCACGTTAAGTAATATAAGACACAATGACCAGTCCATCTTAGTTTTTGAAGATGTCAGTATGGAGTAAAAAGTCAATTTTAAGATATAAAAAAGTTTTTCATACTTCAATACATTCCATACATTGCAAGCTCTTTGGAATTACGCTTCTGCTATCATTTCTCCCGTTTGTGTTCTTCTAATGTTTCTCGTTAAGGGGAAGCGATTTTCTGGTAAAAACGATTCATTGCTGATACGATCATATAGAAAAATTTGCTTCTTATTTCTTACAAGGGATACCTTTGACGTCGAACGCTCAGAACCGCACGAAATCATGCTTAGAATATCAGGCAAACAACAACAGGACAGTCATATGCGTCATTTCCATGTAAAACGTTGTATTGTACCTCAAGTAAAATTTTAACTGAGAGAAACAATGTAACGAGGTATGAATACCGTAGGAAGGAAATTATATGTAATTTAATGACGTCAGTGTATCAGTACATGTTAAACCAGCAACTCCAAAATCTCTCTGCTTAAAATACTTATTAAAGCTCAAAACACACATAACAGCAATTTCATACACCTGAAAGTGCTTAGGCCTATATTAGTCCTCAAAGTGCAGATGCAGAATTTCAATTATGTCGTTGAAACAAAGTCCACTTTCGCATTTACGCAGTCCAATATCAAACCCACATTAATTACGTTTTCTAATTATGACGCTGATATGTCATTGTCATATCCTGGCATTCGTCAAACATAGGCTTATACGAAGCTGCAGCAAAATGATTGTAAATCACAAAGCGAAGTTTTACGATGAGATAACGATAATGTGGCTTCACTTGTGGTTTGGCACCTTGTAGGCTTACAAAATCAGTAATACGTTTCGTTGACAGGTAGTTTCAAGTTTCTTTAAAGCATTTTGACCGAAAGCGTCTTGTGCCTCTTGAAAATAGATGTGCTACTTGTTTGCTAGTCTGCCTGCCATTGATAAAGCCACATCGATTGTGAGCTCTGGGTAGAGCTATGTACAGACTGTAGCGCACAAGTTGTAGTTTTCTCTTCTCTTTAGGACAGAGTTCATGCTGAAGACATTTTATACTGGAACATTTCACACTGTTCCAAACACCCTCCCCTGTTAAAAACAGGTTCACTTCCCCGACAAACTGTCGCTCCTTCTGAATTGTACTGTTATTTTCTATGTCCTTACGTGTGACAAATTTTGTAATATGCCTAGATGAAATGTCATATTCAGCCTTTAAATGGTCGATAAAGGAAAGAGACGCTTTGAAATTGACCAAGCCAAGCATTTAGCACCTTCGAGTTCCCACATCTGCAGATGCCGATAGTGAAATGTAGATCCGTACGTCCTTGCGCCATCAAATTGCGTTATTACATATTCTTTTTATAGTTTGTAATTGCGACAGAGTGTTTTCTTTTAAACGATGACTTGGTCCCCTTTTCCTAGAGTTTTGATGTAGAATTTATGTTCAGATAAATTTACTTTTGAAGCGCACATTTTGAAGCGCACATTTGGACCACAAGCATAGAATTAATTATCTTCATGATAGCACTGCATTGCACACAACAAGGTAAGATAGGCAGCGCCGATGTGACGTCAGCCCAGGCCGCTCTGCCTGCTCACAAGGAGGGAGAGTTGACCGAGGCCAACGAGAAAGACAGGCCCCAGCGCAGACGTCATGCCACGTAAGCAAGGTAGTTCCGAGCGGGCACGATCGCTAGCTCAATGACTGGCCGCTATGAGGCAGTGGGTTGTGCCGCAGCGGCCGGCCAATCGGCTAGCGATCGCGCAGTCTCGGAACTACCTTGTTTACGTGACATGACGTCTGCGCTGGGGCCTGTCTTTCTCGTTGGCTTCGGAGTTGACAGTGTGACGTCACGCGGAGAAATATAATGCAGTGAGTGGAGTGCAACAGTGTAGGAAAGACAGGGAGCAGATGTGGCCGAGTACGAGGCAGTACGATCAGAAGGACGCACTGCGATAGCTTTGGAAAATGGGCAGTGTTTCCAGCCTGCAGTTGATTCATTCACAGATTCTCTGCCATTTTGAAAGCTTTAATTCTGTATTAAATATTTGTTATGAGGAGCTCTTTTCCTTGGAGTGAGGTATTTAAGTAGTCTAAATGGCCTATTAAATCAGCAAGGAATGCTATGTCACAAATCCAGTTTTTTTTTCCTTCGAACTGAGGAACAAGCTGATTTTGATTAGTCATGAATAATGCTATTTCATTTCTTAACTCAAAGAATCGATCTAGCACCTTACCCCTGCTCAACCAACGCACAGAACAAAAATAAGGAAGATCACCATACTGAGTACCACATTCTTCAAGAAAACTTTTGAATAGTCTATGTGGTGTCGCACAAGTATGAAGTGCGCGCCACGTACTTACGCCGCGCGCCGCCATGCACGCACGGAGCGGCGTTCTTACGACGTCAGCCACGAGCACCCTCTGCTACAACTCCGCTCGTGGCCACCACTGAACGACATCGTTCACTTGGGACTGAGATAGGAACCAGTTAACACTTGGGAATCAGATAGGCAACAGTTAAGACTGAGCTATCGGATAGGCACTAGGAATCCTCAGTAGGCAGGCCTCTAAACTATGTATCAGCAGTCTGCAGTCAAGAACTGTGTAAAAGTTAAGTATTACTAAGTCTCTATGAAATATATATCTCGTTCTAATCTACTCTAGTGTTTCTAGTTTCTGCTGTAACACTGGCTGGTCACCTCGGTACCTGCACACGCGTGCATCCTTTATTCCTGTGTCGGTCTCTTTCTACTTGGCCACCGACACCCAGGTCTACCGGCGGAAACGAGACACAAAAGTCTATGTCTCAAGCTTCCTGATCGGATGGAATTTTTTGAGTTGTACAACTGTATCCATAACGTTTCTAATTTTTAATAAATTTTGTGCATAGATTATTTTGTTGAAGTATCCATTGGACGGCAGTGAGTTCTTGTGTTGCACCAGAAACACGTTTCATACGTTCTTTCACCCGTGTTATGAATCCCACGTTAACTCCTACCATAGAAAGGGCCCTCACCCGTTGCGACAGAAAGAAGTTTATTCTAACTCAGGCCAACGTTTTCAACAGCTTTTTCAAAGCTTTTGAAATGTCCAACCCGGTTGTGGTGCCCTTGAGAGGGTTCAAACCTAAAAATTTCTCTGTTAAAATCAGCTTATCGTCGACGCCCCGAATGAAAATCGCGAAATGTGCAAGATGCGATATTTCAGTACTATCATCGACTGCTAAAGAATATTGTATAAACTTACTTGCCGTAGAATCTAGTTCTTCATGTCCTGAATACGTCGCATAACAGTTGTCGGAGACGAACTAACTTTTTCAAAGTATTCTACTAAATATGGGCACATTTTTTTCAGTGGCCAGCACAGTCACTTCTTTCACAAAGTCACCCTCAGTAAATGGTCTATCTTTCTTAGCAGCATTGTGTAGCTAAGACGGACAGACGCTTCGTTACTCTGACATTTCTCCACATCAGCACGTCCCTTTAATTAATGCGTAACAACACACGGGAGTCAAATTGACTCCACATTGGTAGATACTCATCGGTTGCACATTGTTGTACTTCCGTTAACCACACCGTTCCGTCAGTACTTTCAAACTAATTTTTCCTCAGTCCGCACGTGTACTGTCGAGACCACCCATCTGTTTCTTTGCCACATATTTGTTTCTGAATTTAGTGAAGCGCATTACGGAGTCAGCTTGACTCTACATATGTGTTAGCGTGAGACAAAATTGGTAAGCTTGTTTCTCTAAATTATATACTTGAGAAAAGTTAAGCAACTAGAGTTCTTTATAACTTCTAATCTTACTGTTAACAGGGAGGTTTTTGGTAAAGAAAAGGAGCAAACAGTATCCGGTGGATACAATCTGTAAACTAGAAAATATTTCTGTATATGCCCTAAAAAACTGGAAAGAAAAACCATCACTTTATGCAGACTTCGTAATCATCCAATCTGTGGACACTGTTCAGTAGTTGTGTATAACAACTGTATACGAAGTAGCATAGGAAAGTTGTCTTCCTCTGATACACAGTTTACGCAGTAACTATCTTGCGAACACTCCAAGAGACAAATACATACTGCAGCTATACCACTCACGCAACTGGAGCACTGGTTAGTGCAGCTACACTCTGCCACCATCTAGTAGCGCTAGCAGACAAGTGCGGCGTTTTTCATGGAAATGAAGCACACCACTGTTTTGTTTATGATTGCTTGTTATTCTAAGCAAGGTTTCGTATGGTTCCGAGGTATCGCTTGTTAGGCCAGCTCGGAGACGTCTAGCTCTGAAGTCGAAATGCACGAAGACAGGCAGGTCTGTTCTTTACATGCTGTAGATCTGCCTGGTCTCCATATTCAATGGCGGCCGGTAAGTTTGCAGATCGTAGAGTCGAAAGTATCGCAGCTGGCTGGCTGCGGCTTCATAATAGGTATCTGGTAGCACTTTCAAACCAAGGCAAGCTATAATTTAGCAGAACTGGTCTTATGTCGGTATCGTAGGTGCAGACTGACAGACGAGTTAGAGAAAGTTTTGCCGGCCGCGGTGGCCGAGGAGACTGAGGCGCTCCAGTCACGGTCTGCACGTCCACTACGGTCGGGGGTTCGAATCCCCCTACGGGCATGGATATTTGTGCCGTCCTATTTCGTAAGTAGTTCATAAGTAGTTTGTAAGTTTAGGGACTGATGACCCCGTAGTTAAGTCCCATAAGCTGTACAAACATTTGAACATTTAGAGAAAGTTTTTAGATTAATTCCCTATCATCAGGAAAATGTCTTCATTACCCCGAATTCATTTCACTTTAGGTATGGTTTGCACTTGAGCAAATTTATCGAATAGATAGATAGGTAATTCGCACTGCAATAACATTTTCGTTGCAACACAGCAATACTGTTTTAAATATTTTATGTTTCTTCCCACCCCCATGAACCACAGACATTGCCGAGGTGGGGTGGCTTGCGTGCCTCAACGATGCAGATAGCCGTACCGTAGGTGCAACCACAGCGGAGGGGTATGTGTGGAGTGGCCAGACAAACGTGTGGTTCCTGAAGAGGGGCAGCAGCCTCTTCAGTAGTTACAGGGGCAACAGTCTGGATGATTGACTGAGCTGGCCTTGTAACATCAGCTAATGTGGCTTTGCCACACAGCTACTGCGAACGGCTGAAAGCAAGGGGAAACTACAGCCGTTACTTTTCCCGAGGACATGCAGCTCTACTGTATGAACATATGATGATGGCATCCTCTCGGGTAAAATATTCCCGAGGTAAAATAGTCCCCCATTCGGATCTCCGGGCGGGGACTACCCAGGAGGATGTGATCATCAGGGAAGACAATACTGGCATTCTACGGGTCGGAGCGTGAAATGTTAGATCCCTTAATCGAGTAGGAAAATTATAAAATTTAAAAAGGGAAATGGATAGGTTGAAGTTAGATATAGTGGGGATTAGTGAAGTTCGGTGGCAGGATGAACAGGATTTCTGGTCAGGTGAGTACAGGATTATAAATACAAAATCAGTTGGGGGTATCACAGGAGTAGGACTGATAATGAATAAGAAAATAGGAATGCGGGTAAACTACTATGAGCAGCACAGTGATCGCATTATCATTGTCAAGATAGATACGAAGCCAACACCGACAACAGTAGTACAGGTTTATATGCCAACTAGCTCTGCCGATGATGAGGAGATCGAAGAAATATATGAGGAGCTAAAGGAAATTATTCAGACAGTTAAGGGAGAGGAAAACTTAATTGTGATGGGAGACTGGAATTCGGTAGTAGGAAAAGGAAGAGAAGGAAAAATAATAGGTGAATATGGACTGGGCAGGAGGAATGAAAGAGGAAGTCGCCTGGTAGAATTTTGCACGGAACATGATTTAATCGTAACAAACACGTGGTTTAAGAATCACAAAAGAAGGTTGTATACGTGGAAGAGACCAGGAGACACCGGAAGGTATCAGATAGATTTTATAATGGTACGACATAGGTATCGGAACTAGGTTATAAACTGCAGGACATACCCAGGGGCAGATATAGTCTCTGACCATAACTTGTTAGTCATGAACTGTAGGCTGAAGCTGAAAAAACTGCAGAAAGGTAGGAAAATAAGGAGATGGGACTTAGATAGATTGAAGGAAAGTGAAGTTCTGGAGAATTTCAGAGGGAGATTTAGGCAACAATTGACAGAAACAGGGGGAAATAAAATAGTAGAAGAGGAATGGGTAGCATTGGGAGATGATATAATGAAGGCAGCGGAGGACAAAATAGGTAGAAAGGCAAGACCTACAAAAAATCCATGGATATCACAGGAAATACTACAGTTAATTGATGAAAGGAGAAAATATAAAAATGCAGTAAATGAAACAAGCAAAATGGAGTACAGACGACTAAAAAATGAGATTGACAGGAAGTGCAAAACGGCTAAGCAGGAGTGGCTAGAAGCCAAATGTAAATCTGTAGAAGAATGTATAGCAAGGGGAAAAGTAGATACCGCCTACAGGAAAATAAAAGAAACATTTGGAGATAAGAAAAACAGCTCTACGAATATCAAGAACTCAGATGGGAAACCAGTTCTCAGCAAAGAAGGGAAAGCTGAAAGGTGGAAAGAGTACATAGAGCAGCTCTACAAAGGAAATGAACTGAGAGACGATGTTGTAGGAACGGAAGAGGAAGTCGATCAAGATGAAAAAGGAGATACTATACTGAGAGATGAATTTGACAGAGACCTTGAAAGACCTAGGTCGGAAGAAGGCCCCAGGAGTAGATGACATACCCTCAGAGCTACTAAAGTATCTGGGAGAGCCAGCCATGACAAGACTATTTGAACTGGTGTGTAGGATGTATGAGACCGGCGAAATGCCCTCAGACTTTAAGAAAAATGTAATAATCCCCATTCCAAAGAAATCAGGCGCAGACAGGTGTGAAAATTACAGAACCATCAGTTTGATAAGTCATGGTTGCAAAATTTTAACACGAATTATCAACAGGAGAATGGAAAAGCTGGTAGAAGCTGATCTCGGGGAAGATCAGTTTGGATTCAGGAGGAACATAGGAACCCGGGAGGCAATACTCACTTTACGTCTTATCTTAGAAGATATATTAAGAAAAGGTAAACCTACATTTTTAGCTTTTGTAGATTTGGAGAAAGCATTTGACAATGTTGACGGGAATACACTCTTTCAAATTCTGAAGTCAGCAGGGATAAAATACAGTTATTTACAACTTGTACAAAAGCCAGACCGCAGTTATTAGACTCGAAGGACATGAAAGGGAAGCATCAGTTGGGAAGGGAATAAGACAGGGTTGTAGCCTTTCTCCAATGTTATTAAATTTGTACATCGAGCAGGCGGTGAAGGAAAGCAAGGAAAAATTTGGAATAGGGATTAAAGTTCAGGGGGAAGAAATAAAAACATTGCGTTTTGCTTATGACATTGTAATTCTGTCAGAGACAGCAAAGGACCTGGAAGAGCAGTTGAATGGAATGGACAGCGTGTTGAAGAGAGCATATAAAATGAACATTAACAAGAGCAAAACAAAAATAATGGAATGCGGTCTTAGAAAATCAGGCGATGCTGAAGGAATTAGATTAGGTAACGAAACAATGAAGGTGGTAGATGAGTTTTGTTACTTAGGTAGTAAAATAACATGCGATGGCCGCAGTACAGAGGATATAAAATGCAGAATGGCAATGGGAAGAAAAGCATTTTTGAAAAAGAGAAATTTGCTAACATCGAATATTAATTTAAGTGTAAGGAAGTCTTTACTGAAGGCATTTGTGTGGAGTGTTGCCTTGTATGGGAGTGAAACATGGACGATAAGCAGTGCGGGCAGGAAGAGAATAGAGGCTTTTGAAATGTGGTGCTACAGAAGAATGCTGAAGATTAGGGGGGTAGATCGCATAACTAATGAAGAGTTACTGAACAGAATTGGTGAGAAAAGGAATTTTTGGCATACCCTGACTAAAAGAAGGGATCGCTTGGTAGGACACATTCTCAGACATCGGGGAATCGTAAATTTAGCATTGGAGGGAAGTGTGTGGGGTAAAAATCGCAGAGGGAGACCAAGAGACACGTATAGTAAGCAGATTCAAGTGGATGTGGGTTGCCGTTCTTATGAGGAGATGAAAAGGTTTGCTCAGGATAGAGTAGGGTGGAGAGCTGCATCAAACCAGTCTCCGGACTGAAGACCATAACAAACAATGTTTCTTCACGTTAGGTAACTGAGAGAAACGCAATATGGGTTTAACGTCCTCATTTCATGAACAAGATATACTGGTTGAAGTTTCTAAGATTATACAGTTTGCAACTTATGTGTACTGGACTTTAATATTCACTGGTGAAAGGGCAATGCCATTTGTCATACATATCCCTCACTCCGCGAGCTACAACTATAGCTATCGGATGCAGGATTTACTCGTAGAGCATTGCCTGCTTCTGGAGATGGTTTTAAAAGGATATATCTTCTTTATTTTTAATTTGGCATCAGCGTTTTTGCGAAAACTAGTAATTACTAGAAGGAACAAATTCCGTAGAAGTCATCTTCAGGTGCCGCAGTGTCGGTAGCCGGCGTCGGTTGTGCCCCGTCTTCTAGATGATCTCAAATCTTGAGGTCGCAGGCAGATCTTCGAGCCCCACGACGATACGCAAAAGGAACAAGAGGAGGGATTATTGCAATCGCCGTCGAGAAGAAAGTTTCTTCGGTATAGCTGTCGGTAGGTCCGTTGCAGTCTCTGGGTAGATCAACTCCGGATGCGGACCGGGATCGAGCACGCACGCTCTGCGATCCCATCGATGGCCAGGGATGTCCCATTGCTCTCGAGTAAAGAGAGCATATCGGCGAAGTTCAGGCAGCCTGGTGAAGCCATGTTGCTTCAGACATCGTTCTAAGACTTTAAGAACCGGGTACGCGATGTTAACCATTCGATAGGGGAGAGAGGATTTCTTGTGCGGAGGTAAAAAAGGAAAGGGATTGTCCAGATGGGGATAAGAACCATCGGAGATTGAGGAAGAAATCATCTTGAAAGCCGGGAGGATGCTCTGACGCGTCGAAACGGTAAACAGCAAGTGAGTTACAGAGGTTATCGTACAGGAAGACTAGTATTTTATTTGTGTATTTCTAACCATAATAAACAATACATTCACTAAACAAACGTACATCATTCTGATGAGTTCATTCAGAGGGAAATTCTGTTTTATTGTAGGGTATTTCTAACCATAATAAACAATAAATTCACTAAACAAACGTACATCATTCTGATGAGTTCATTCAAAGGAAAATTCTGTTTTATTGTAGGGTCCCCTAATCTGTGTGCCAGTTACCTGAATAGAAGGAGACATATTCCAGAAAATTATATTGTTTGTATTTTAAAATCTTTAAAGAAATTATATTTTATTGAAAGACTAATTTGTAGAACTAATAATTAGTATTTGGCTTGTAACATTTTAACCAATTAAGTCACTAAATAAATGTATACAATTCTGATGCATTCATATACTTCTTTTAATGGCCCCAAAACACTGAATGCCCATGGGCCCCTGCATAGCTTAAGACGTCCCTGATTGCGACATTGCGTGGAGTAAAATCTAGTGACCATCCCGTTGAAGCTTCTGTTGCACAGCCGTACAGGAGAACAAGAAAGTCTGGCAGCCAGTCTAACATTCAGGCGTCCTACTCACAAACCTTCCTTGCCTGACTATTTACGACCTGCAAACGATCTGAAATGCAGAGCCGGTTGAAACGGGCGTCACTCCGGTCGCTTCCCGCCGTGCTCGCGGCCTACTTTAAGCCTCAGTTACACGATCCACTTTCTTGCTAAAACCGACTACTCGAAGCGTGGACGGCTTCTCTGCCGTAGTGTAAATCAGGATCCAACCACGTTGCGGGTGCGACTATGACGTCAATAATCTTTCGATTGAGCCAAGTGTGGAGTTCTAAATTTTAGTGCGCGGTGAACAGTGCGCATGCGCAGAAGCAGCGGCTGCATTGCCCAGCAGAAGACGCGAGGCACTGTTTGGTACACAACAAAGACACGTCTAAGTAATACAGTACGGAATAAGTAGTTTGTAAGCTAAGGACTGGTGACCTCGCAGTTTGGCCCGATACATATAAAAACATTTGAATATGTAATCATATGTTCAAATGTTTGTAAGTCTATCGGACCAAACTGCGTGGTCATCGATCCGTAGCTTACAAACTACGAAAACTTAGGTAAACTAACCTAAGGACAACACACACACCCATGCCCAAGGGAGCACTCGAACCTCCGACGGCGAGCAACCGCGCACTTCGCAGCGAGGCGCCTTAGACCGCTCAGCTACTCCACCGCGGCTTTGAATTTCAAAAAGGTAAACACAGCATAGTACAAAATTTCTTCATGAGAAATAAATCTCAGAATCAACAAATTCAAATACTCGTGTTGTGCTCTGATTTAGCAATATTTAAGTGATACGTTATCTTCAGTCACAATTTTGATTTCAAAGTCCTACGAGGCTTTTCTGATTCATAGCCTCTAACAACTGGCGATGTTTTCCCACCGTAGATGAGTCTGTTCTCTCGGCAACTGTCAGCTGCGTCACAGGTGTCCGCATGGGCGTGCGTGCCCGCCTTGTTTTCCCTCTCATCCACGCACATAAATGTTCAAATGTTCAAATGTTCAAATGTTAGTAAAGCTTATGGGACTTAACTAAGGGGTCATCAGTCCCTAAACTTACAAACTACTTATGAACTACTTACGAACTAGGACGGCACAAATATCCATGCCCGAGGGGGGATTCAAACCCCCGACCGTAGTGGCTGTGCAGACCGTGACTGAAGCGCCTCATTCTCCTCGGCCACCGCGACCGGCTCCACACACATATATACGCATTGCCGTAGGAAAGGTATACTACTCGAATTCCTGTAAACGTATTCTTGTTAATTTTTTACACCATCTATATTGCTGACATTATTTGTAAATATAAACTGTCTGCAGTATTCGTAGAATACATCTGTCACATGCATTACTGTGAAATATTATTAAACTAGGTTTTATCTTGCTACTCATAATCTTAAAAATACAATTACGGCTGGTATCTGATAAATAAAACATTATTAGACACACGTTTAGATGCACGATTACACTTGAACGAATCACTTGTAAATTCCCCCAAGACAAAATGTAAGGAATATAATGAGTGCCTTCCTGGAGGGACACAGGTGGTCGTCGCCCCCCACTATTTTGCAAATAAAATATTATTAGACACACGTTTAGATGCACGATTACACTTGAACGAATCACTTGTAAATTCCCCCAAGACAAAATGTAAGGAATATAATGAGTGCCTTCCTGGAGGGACACAGGTGGTCGTCGCCTCCCACTATTTTGTGATGGGTACCCTGTCTCTTACTGCTTTGCGTGCGGGATATTTTCATATTACAGTGATTCTCTCTCATTATCTCTCTCAGCGCGTTGTGTGACGTCACTCCAGGCTGCGGATTCGCATATCAATAGCTGTTCGAATGACATAACTAGAAAAATCAACTGTAAGGCAAGTGTTGCAGGGATTGCGGAAGGCACTATCCAGCCCCGAGTTCATGAGAAACATTACACTGTGTCAGAAGTGATTAGTATTCTCCTACAGTACCTACAAACGGACAGTGTTGAAAAGTCAAATGTTCATGAAGCTGTAGTACTAAACTGCTATGGTCACCAGTCTATAGACTTAACTACTTAAACTAACTTTCACTAAGGACAACACACACACACACACACACACACACACACGCGCGCGCGCGCACACGCACACACACGCTTGAGAGAGAACTTGAACCTCCGGCGAAATCAGACGCCCAGTCGTTAGCATGTGCCTTATAACAATCGGCCACGACAGTGTTAATATTCCCTCAAACTGCAGGGCTATAACGGTCACTGACCAACGGAAGGAAATGCTAACTAGAGACACCTTCGACCTCTAACGCTGGGAACCGCACGAAAACACACTTAGAATAGGAAGTAAACATAAACAAAACAGTGGTGTGCGTCATTTCCATGCAAAAAGCCGCACTTGTCTGCATAGTGTAGTTGCACTAACCAGTCCTCCAGTTGCATGAGTGGTACATGAGTAGTACATATTTGTTTCTTACGGTATTAGCAAGCGAGTTACTGTATAAACTGTGTACACTGCAGTGATTTCATGAAGACAAGTTATCATACGCATAAAGGACCAATTTACGACGTGCCGAATATGGAAATGAGATCGGGACTGAAGCCATGGAGTTTTCGGATATACTATATAACATAATCATTCAGAAATATAATGTTGAGGACGTTAAGCTGGATTTGAAGGATATGGAGAATCAGGGTATGGCATTTACATACCAAAAGCAATTAGTGTGGCTTTTGTTATTGGACTGCGTGAATGCGGAAGTGATTTGGAATGTGACACCGTGGCTTTAGTGAGGTGTGCACATTGTTATGTCCCACTTATTTTTAACCACTTCATCGTAATCCCGCATCTGCGCATTGAGACCTAGTAAAGCACTTTCAGGTGTGTGCTACTGCTGTATATATATGTTTTGAGCTATTATAAGTACTTGAAGCAAAGTGTTTTTGGCGCTGCTGATTAAATATCTAATGATTAAATGACGCCATTAAATTACATATAATGTCCTTCCTAAGATACTGATATCTTGTTATATTGTTTTTCTCTGTTAAAATGTTATTTGACATACAATGTAAAGTTTTGCATAGAAATGGTGCACACTCCTATCCTCTTTATGATTGCCTGTTATTCCAAACATGGTTTCGTTCGAGCGTTTGAGGTCAAAAGTGTCCATTGTAAGTACCGCCCTTCTGACTGTACTCTGCAACCGTTTCCGATCTGCCCAGTGTTAGGTGAATGATCTGTATGGCTACACGGAATCCGGGCAAAGAGGAACAAGCAGATATATTGATGCGGATGTGAGCGCATTTACAGTTTTCGAGAGCGCTGAGGGCCAGGAGGCTGGTCGTGACAGCGTCGCGCTGCCTGGCGTTTCATTCACCGCACCCGCCAAGGCTGCTCTTATCACTGCACGCGGATACGACCGCAGCCGACGCGCGACTCGGCCGTTCAGACGAAGGCCAACTGCCGGGGGAGAGGGGAGGGGAGGATCAATAAACTCATTGCCCGCCACGAGAGCCGACGCCGACTAAAGTTACGGCCGGGCGTTTGTGCCAGACTATACATTACACGCGGAGCTCAGTATATGGTGGACACACGGCCACCTCTCTCGTGTGGCATAAAGCCCTGCCAAATTCCATTATTAGTGCGTCGTGCAAGCTAGGGCAGCACTTAATGTGTTGATCGCCATAACAAACAGCAATTATTGTTTCAGATTCATAGACGTAGGTGCATTAGGTCTTCAAGGGGCCTCCTATCCATTAAAATAAGCCGAATTGGGTAAACGATCAAACTTTGAATTTACCAGAAACTGCACAACTTCCAAATTATCCTAGTGGACTAAAAATCGATTATGTGTTTTTGGCTTATGAGGTTTTTGCAATGAATGATCTTTTACGGAGACCGTATCCAACAAAAGCATTACAAATAAACAAAAACTTTTTAACTACTTAATGTCACGGACTCGATGTTATGTGTAATGTGTATTTGGCATTTTATCTAATAGGAGTAGAATTTTACATCATCTAATCGATGTTAAAGGGGATGTGTCAGATACTTTTCCTCACCCCTATTGCGCACTTGCCGGCCGCCGTGGCCGCGGGGACTGAGGCGCTCTAGTCACGGTCTGCACGGCCACTACGGTCGAGGGTACGAATTCCCCCTCGGGCATGGATATTTGTGCCGTCCTTAGTATAAGGTAGTTCGTAAGTAGTTTGTAAGTTTAGGGACTGATGACCCCATAGTTAAGTCCCATAAGCTTAACAAACATTTGAACATTTTTATTGCGCACTTCCCAACGCATCAGCTACAATTTTGATGACACGTTAACATGCATAATAGGACGTATTCCTTTACATGGGATAAAAGTAATGAACAGTGGAAAAAGAAGAGATATTATTTACCTGATTACTTCTATTGTCCTCAAAGATTTATACCGTGGCAATATCATCACACAAACAACTTCGAATAAAGTCTTCTTATTGTAGTGTAAAAAAGAAAGACTTTTTATTCATGAAAAAACTTCAGTATAAACTATAGCCGCTTTGGAGTGGCCAAGTGCCTTAAGGCGCCTTGCTGCGGAGTGTCCCCCCTCCAATATTTTGTGATTCTGTTTAGTCCTCCTCATCAAATACATCCTATCATTTGAGGCTGCCCCCAAATAATTTAGTGTTGGTAGCGCTGCAATAGAATGTACATTACTTTTATGTTTACCCAAACTACCGATGTTTTTATTTACGCGCCATGGAGTGAAAATAACTTTTTTCAATAGCTGGATTAAGGCTTTCATTGGAAAATTCTACAACGCTATTAGTAAATAAACTACGTTCGCGACATGTAAATAAAGGAAATTATATGAATTTTGGATGTCAGGCACCTTGAAAAGTCATCATAAGGAAACAAATGTATATAAAAGTAAGTGGTTGCAGCTAACTCATTATAAATTACCTCCAGTTTCAACAGTTCCAATGCTGTTATATGTCCACATAGGAAAAGACTCATCTATCAATTTCTATGCAAGAAAGAATACATAATACTTTTCACAGCATTAATACCGATTCCCAATATTTTTAGTATTTCCAACAAGATAATGCTCACTCTCAGACGTCAATTATATTGACGTATTAACAGTGATACTGAATATGTTAGAGGTCCCGCTAACTTCCGAGTGAAATTAGTACATTGCTAATGGTAGGCACAAAACGCATATTCTTTACACTGCATGAAAAGGCCGAAACTCCTCACACCAATCATAGTAAAATGACAGCATAGGGTTTGCCGAGTGTACAACCAATAAGAAGAGAGCATTTATGTGACGTGATAGCAGTGCGTGTGATGTGCAGGTTCGACGGCATATTTCACGTGAAGATTCGTGGATAATATATCTTAACTCGTCTGTAAACTTTCGAACATTTCATCGGAATAATTATACTTCAAAATATGCATTTCCAAGAGACCATTGTTATTATCATACATAGTAGTACACAAAAACTCTTAAAACACAACAAAAGCATACAGATCAGCTAAATATGTGAAACATACAAAAAACTCACGTCACTTTACCAGCATCCCTATCGAATAAAGTTAAATCACGTCTTCCGTGACTCCTTGAATAATAAACGCACTCTATTTCCATATGGTTAATTTCGCACTGTATTGCGTCTTGGCACCTTAAAATCCATCACAATAACTCATACCTCAACTTCAAATTTTCAAGAACTTGCGATTATTATCTAGCATATAAATTTGTAATATGTTAAACATGGCGATTTTGTCTAAATACAATGCACTGAACAAACCACTTAATAACTGTACAGTATTTAAAATGACTGATGAAAAGAAATGAAAACAGCAGGCTTATGTGAGCTCTGAGTTTGAATTTTTGAAACAAGATTGTTGATATCTTGATTTATATCACTGATACTGAGTCTTAACGTATTTTCCAGGTTGTCGTCAGTTACTCTTACTCGCGTGTTGTATTTATTTCTTTTCATGAGCGAAATAAGTTGTTCACACTTATATGTGCTTCCAAAAAGACAAATCTTCCTTCTTGCAAAGGATCTTAGTTGAGGATATTTTTCTTCGCTCAAATACGTTTTATAAAATTCGACCAAGTTTACTTCATAAACTTTGGATTTTAAAAGCAAATCTTCCTGAACTTCATTCAGTTCCAATTGAAGGTTTCCTGGAGCCTTTCCTACACTACGTGTCGATAGGTTAGTTGTCTGCATTCCTGAAATCAGAAAGTGTTGTGGTAAACTGCACTAGTAATGATTTCAGATCATCAGCATAAGTAGCATACTTAACGTTCCTTTGAGCTGATACTGTAGGGAAAGGGTAATAATTTCTAGCTCTCATGTGCATTTCCGACAAGCGCATCTTAGTCTGAAAAGCTTTCAGATGGCCGTATAATTCATGAATTAACTGCCCTTGTTTCTGGAGTTTGTAATTTAAGTAATTTAAATGACCTGTGATGTCAACCAAAAATGCCAAATCAAAAATCCATTGTGGTTCATTTATCTCAGCCAATGGTTTCCCTTTGACAGCCATAAAATCTGATACTTATTGTCGAAGATCATAAAAATGTTTTAGCCTTTTGCCTTTATTGAGCCATCTTACTTCGCAGTGGTAAGATAAATCTTCATGTTCGGCACACAGGTCAGCCAAATACTGTGTGAACTGGCGGTTATTTAGCGCGTGGGACTTTATAAAATTGATGCTCGTGGCAACCACGTCCATGGAATTCTCGATTTTACCTGATTTAGATCACACATTTTGTTGGTGAATAATACAGTGAAGAAACTTCCTGGCAGATTAAAATTGTGTTCCGGAACCGAGACTGAAATCTCGGACCTTTGCCTTTCGAGGGCAAGCGCTCTACCGACTGAGCTATCCCGACACGACTCACGATGCCGCCTCACAACTTTACTTCCGCCAGTACCTCGCCTTTTTCATTTCATTTCGACAAAGTGGTGAGCAGTTTCGGACAGAGGCAGGAGCACGTGACCAAATGCGAGTGTTTCACGTTGCATCAGACACAGAAGGAAGCAGTGGACTTGAGCACGCGCGGCCGTCGAAACGGTAAACAGCAAGTAAATTACAGAGGTTATCGTCCCGGAAGACAATCAGCAGAAGGGGGCAACTGATGAAATGAATACTGAGCAAGAAGCGAGGATTGGCAGAATTCGCCTGCGAGCAATAAAGTCGGGGACCGAAATTGAAAGGAGACTAAAAAGCATAAAACTGTGAAGAAACTTTTGGAAAAAAAAGACTCCAAGACACATACTGTGTCAAAAACGTAAATATATAGACTCATTAAAATAACTTAAAACTTCACAAATAATTATATAACTATGTACAAAACGTTGTATATACTGAAAGTGACTCGAAAATGTCAAAATAAACATCTTAATCAAAATACCTCTGTATCCAAACAAAACAAATAATATAAAATGTGTCATTATTTATCATTCAGTTGCCAGGAGGAAGAAATAATGTACGTTTGGAGTTTACAATATGTAATATATTTGGAAGTATTGTTAGCAATACAGCCAAACGTGTGGTGTTTTGCAGTTTAACGTTGTCGGCAAAGGCGCCTGCGTCCGTGGGGCGGTGTTTGGCCGTGCCTGGGCTACAGCCTTACCATGGATACGTGGTAACAAATCCACCCGCACCACTTCCAGTATCTCCTTCTCAAGGTAACCAAGTTCGGAAAAGAAGGAAAAAACAACCGAATCCGCCTGCCAGGTGTCCCAGATACGGGTTGCGTTCTCGACACCCATATGTCTTGTGGTCACAAGGTTAGGATAACCTAATTATCGGTAACAAACCTCTATCTGTCATTTATTCTCATCAGGGACTGTTTCCCAGACCAACAAGAGATGAATAGCGAACACGAAGTATTCCAGTTGGCTACCTTTTTTCTGTATTTGCTGCTTATATATATATATATATATATATATATATATATATATATATATATATATATATATATATGTAGTGTTTACTCTATGTTTCGTGTGTCAATGTATTGCTTTGATGTGGAGTACATCAAAAACTTCAGAATGGAGGAATAAATCAAAATGTAGCTATATGTGGAAAAACAAGAAGTGCAGTAGCCCACTTAGAATGCGCATCTGCCCTTTAGCATATCTAATCTGTCTTCGACAGACGCTTCTGTAGTTTGTTTACAATGTGTGACAGATGGAAAACCACGTGGAGCAGCTGACAGGTGTGCGGCCCCTCCCACGCGCGGCCAGCCGCCTGCTGTGTCCTCGCGTTGCTCCCTCCCCACCGCCCGACGAATCCGCAAGCACCCACGAGCCGCAGCCCAGCAGCAGAGCAAACCGGTTCCTTCCCGCCCGCCAGCCGCCACCCACCTCCCTCTCTTCCCTTCGCCGCGCCGCGGCCTGCCACGCGCGTCCCACGTGAGCGACAAGAGCGCGTGACAGTGCGCTATATCCAGCTGCGCGACACTACAGTTACAAGCAGCGACATTCGGCGACATGGCCGTGTGTCCTACCTGAACGACAACGTCTCGCTATAAGATGGCGGCTAGAACCGATCAGCTGTTTCCAAAATTTGGCACCCATAAACCGTAGAATAACGATAGCTCTAGAGTAAGGAAATAAAGTTTTATTTACTTTATGAAATAAGACGAAAAGAGAATACTGTACATTAAATTTGCAAATTCCAAATTTTTCGTGGAATATTTCATTAATAACTTCAAATAAGAAAATAAACAGTGTAGATCACCAGCCAAATACAACGACGAGTACAGATACTTTCGAGTTTTTGTTTCGTGAGTACAAACCATCAATAACTGAATCAGTACAAAATGAGTGTTATTGTAAGCCGACAGTAAATCATTTAATTTTGGACGGAATTGCTGTAATTTGCAATTTTGTACCAAATTAATACCAATACACTCATCTTTACTGCAAACACACGTATCCCACTGAAGGCCTACCAAACATATTAAATTCTGATTGAAAAATTATATCAAGATATTTTATTCAGAAATGTAATTTTACACACATCTCGTGTGAAATCCTTGTGTTATCTCTCTGTCTCTGTAGTATGTTTGTTGTTAATGCAGTTGCTTAAAAAGCAGACAAATGTAATTGTTCAAAATACGTTCATCATTGTGTGAACCAAAGTACCACTCAGAATGAAAACAAAAGACTATCATATTACAAACCATTTAAAAATTTAAGTTCAGTCGTAAATTTACGAGATAGTTAGTTTTGGACACTTATTATCACAATCAAATTCTTAATTATATGTAACTGCAATTTTATATTCTGTTATTTCAGAAACAGTTGCAGTTTCATAAAATTCGTGGATTATTAGCTCACAGAATTCTTGCGACAACCTCTATAACCTCGACAAGCAGACCATTCTCAACGATCTAGATTCTTTGACGCGCGTGTGACAGCGACAAGATTCAAAAGCGTTTGAATTCAAACGTCGCCACTTGACGCGAGTGACAGGCAGCGCGCCGGATGCAGCTCAGCCAAGACTGTGGGACACTTCCGTAATTATACATGTGGTCGTATTTTGTCACTTGAAGCTATCTCGTGCTTTCGTCGCTCACGTAGGTTATAGCCCTATATGTTGCGTGCCGCTTGGAGGCAGCCATTCTTCCCCTTCTCCCACCGAACCAACCTTCGGCAGCCATTGGGCCGTATGAATAGAACGGAGTATCTACTTTACACTCTGAATTCCAGAGAACATTCTTAGGTTCGCATGAATACAGCGAGTCGGAGATTATACTTCAACCGAGTATGTTCTCAGCGTGAGTAAAAGGGTGGGGGAAGTTACTCACAACAGAGTACATTCTCCGATTTCGTATGTATAAAACTAGAGAAATTTCTCACGACCGGAGAACATTCTCCGTTTTCTTACGTGAGCTCTCTAGCATACTTCATGCTGAGTAACTTCAATTAACGTTACGTTTTACTCTGGTCCATAATAAAAATGACAAAATATGTGTTGCTTAGAAGGCAAAAAGAATTACTTAATACGTAGGTTAGTGTGAAGAAATAAAAAGTTTATGCAAATAAAAACATTTTGCTGACGAGTCGCTTCCTTCACAATCATAAGTGACGAATGTGATGTCAGAAGTTTTTTCATTGCGACATAGAAATGAAAGACAGGTCGATTCAGCTGCGTGTTTTGTCCGTTTGTTTGGAGTGCACATTTACAGTTGTAAACAGCTAAATAGTAAAATACTATAGTATGTTTTTAAAGAGTGTCTATTAATAAGGCCTAATGAAGTTAATTCCAAATAAAGTGCGTACCAGGCCTTCACAGACTGTATCACAAAATAAGTACTGCTGCAATACAAGATATGAATTATTTTTTACTGCTCTTGTTCATTCTACGCAAATCGCTTGGCATATTTAAGATGCGTTCTCTGCCTTCGTAATCGTAACTTCTGTTATGTTAGATGTAAGTATACACGGCAGTAAAATTAATAACTGCTTCATTACATACCTAGCAGTATGTTTCATGTAACAAAATCGTACGGCCTTTCGCTAATGAGCAGACCATTGTGAGTCATATTTAACAAAATCTAACCTGTGTTAGAAAGCTCTGACAGCGTTCCACGTTGTAACAGATGAAAATGTAATGCATTCTTAAAATTTTGTTCGCAAATTGTGTTAACCCAACTTCAGTAGCAACGTTTTGCATGACGAAAATTTTGTAACATCGTCAGAAGAATAAATCTTCGTAAAAATTCCATATTTATTCTTAATAATATGCTGCTGCACAACGAATTAATATGTAAACAGAGTACAGTTCTTCCTGAACACGTCGATGCCTATTCCATATTTATACACACAATAATTTGCCTGACTAGGCCAGTTTAAAGAAATACACGACTGAACAACTGATCTGTGGCCGACATGACTCACGGAGTACCTCGTCAATTAGGGGGGGCACTAGCGAGAATGAACTTACTCCTTCGAGCATAAGCTTCGAAATTTGTATTCATACAAAATTGAGAATTTACTCAGAGAACGTTCTTTTGCCCTTGAGATTCATCTCTGGAACATGTTTTCTTTCTTATACATATGGCCCATTGGCAGATGGATGGGTTTTCCCTTCGCTGCTAGCAGCGCGACATTTTAAAGACTGCATGATGGTCCGTGCTGCAGCGCGCTAGACATGAAGCCCCACGTGTTTCCTCCCCTCCGTCGCCTTGCCGCCCCTCACGCGCAACGTCACACCAGCTGACTGACGGTCGCGTGGTATGCGTGACCTTACTGACCAGCTGAGTCTCGTGACGTAACGCACGGCATGCTCGTCCCTTGACGCAGTATTGCTTGTTCCTTCCGCACCTATTTCACTTACATTACAACGTGACAGTATCCCATCAACCCTCCTTGCTTTTGTTGCCGTTGTTCACTAAACGTTTCGCAGACATGCGGAACCTATATACATTTGGAATGATAACTTTCCGTATTTCATTTGTTGCTATTCCCTCACTACCAGTGCTTCATCGCCATGCCATTTACTGATGCCTAGGACTAACTGTTACAGCTCTCTAGACCCCATAGCCGCAACCCATTTCCGGGTATGCAGACCGACCGTGTTCTCATGCATTCCATAGGGCGCGTGGAAATGTGTTGATTACGTAAGGCCGGTATTGTATTAGATGCAGGCTTGCGTGAGAAAGTCAGCTGCAACTACACGTTTGTACCCTTCCTGAGCTACCATTACACCTGATGTCTTACCTCACAACCTGAATAATCGCAACAATAGTGTATTTATTTTTCTAGGTGGCCTTCGATCCGTTTATACCGCTACCACCATTAATTATACCCAGATATTTCCGTGCATTCCCCCATAATACATCTTTCGACTTATCTTAGAGATTCTATTTTGACTTGTTGACTGAAACGCAATTGTTTACATTTCAGGTCATATATTTCCGTACTCTTTCCGTCTTTTAAAGACGCATTTTATCCGTATTTGCGCGGCACTGTCAACATTTATTCCCATTCACCTTTCTATACAGTTTCCGGTCGTAGTAGCCGCTACACATAAGCACTTTCCTGACATGCGCTACATAATGGATTTTCCATCACTATCTCATTGCTCTTACTTCATCTATGTTCATATCCAATTAACATATTTTTCTGTCACGTAAGTTGTTTTCCAGTACTACCAGGCAATACGACTCTTGATGTGTTTCAACGTTATCAATAATATGACAACCCTTTTTTTTCTCCACTTCGTCAATACCTTTTTTTTATTTCCAACAAAGACTTCCGTATCGTCCCAACCGGCCACATCTTTGCCACGTAACTTTTTCCTCGCTTGAGGAAGCCGTTGTCCACTCGCCAACGATCCCGTAATACTGCTAATATCGCACGCATCGAGCTAACCAAGCTGAGGGCTTTTCCGCACGCTAAGGCTCGCCACCTGCTTTCCAGCTCGCTTTATTACTCAACTACATTTAACCATGTTTTCAAGACCTGTTTGTGTTTTACCACACAGCTGTTTTCTGCCATTATTTACCTTCAAATATTTTAAAATTTGATACTCTCTTGATCTGGCTCATCAGCAATTCTCCTTACCCTTTTTCGTTACGATAGGATTTCCACTCTTGTCCGGTATGCCTTGACGACTTGTCCAAAACAAATAAATAGCTAAAATAAATAAATAATAAAGGAAACCTTGTCACATCTAATGCCCCGTTACCCATTCTGCACAACATATCCGCCTGCCAATCATTTTCCCACTAAAACTTTAGATGGACACATATGCATGCTGTAAACGGTGTTGCAGTCACACTACTCGTGAACGAGACTAGTGAATTATTTACTAGGCTCTCATAACCTGCGTTTCTGTCAAGAAAAGCATTTTATCCACTTATCTTGCTAATAAACATTACTATGCTGCTTCGATTAATTCCTGCATCCAGATTCAGTACCTAAACTATGACCTACAAAATTTTCCTCGCATCAGCTACTTGTAATAATGTTTTTGATATTTTATTACTATTAATGCAGCGCTGTCAACTTTGTTCTTCCTGTGTTTTGTTGTTGTCTTTATTTAAGTTTTTTCTCTCTGCCAAGTTTGTTTTGTTTTGTTTATATTAGTACTACATTTCTATGCTATGTGCCTTTTACTTTACATCCTACATTTTATTATCTACCAATATAATGCCATACAATGTTTATCTCCTTATGGAATTTGGTAATAAGTATTTTCAGTAGCCGACACTACCCTAGTGCACAGAACATATTTACGGACTACTTCCGCTGATTTGCTAATTCAATTGGATACTTGAGCCACTATCTTCATGTTAGTGGTAATTCCAAACCACCATTTTTAGGTGACTTGCCTATTACTGCCTAGCCGTTTTAATATCGTCCACCGACTACGTCCCACAGTATTTTACAAACGTTTAATTCGTACACAAGCCTCTGGATTGCGTCTTTTCGGGTGGTGTGCCTCGTTCTTGTAGAAGGGGGAAGGCAGCGTTGCAGACGCGCACCTTTGTCACGCCTTCACAACTCCTCCACACCACTCCCTACAATTCCATCAATGCAGTTTTAAAAGTGGTGTTTCTTTAACCGAGCTGTTAGAGCAAATATTAGTTTTGTGCAAAGGTTTTGAAACAGTGATGTTAATGCCCTACCTATAGCCTTGCATTATAGAAGCAGATACCGTCTAAAGTTACCATATTATTATTATTATTATTGAACTTTAAACATGGCTGATTAACAGCAACCGTAATACAATTTTTTAAACAATTTTTATATCATCCAAACGTTTGCGTAATTTTTAGGTGTTTTAACTAGGTTTCGATGACACTAGGGACAACTTCATCAGAAGAATAAAAACAGTTACATGAAACAAATTACGTCAAAAATATTACCAGTGGATTGCTCAAGTCTATTACGATAAAAACTAGCATTTAGTGATACAAATGAAACCAGTATTGTAAACAACTTGAGCAATCCTGCTCGTAATATGTTTAACGTCATGTGTTTCATGTAATTGTTTTTATTCTTCTGATGATGTTGTCCCTACTGTCAACGAAACCTAGTTCAAACACCTAAAAATTACGCAACCGGTTAGCTGATATAAAAAATGGTTTACAAAATAAATGTTATTATTTGTTGTAGGAACAGAGCCGGCCGCGGTGGCCGAGGGGACTGAGGTGCTCCAGTCACGGTCTGCACGGTCACTACGGTCGGGGGTTCGAATGCCCCCTCGGGCATGGATATTTGTGCCGTCCTTAGTTGTAAGTAGTTCATAAGTAGTTTGTAAGTTTAGGGACTGATGACCCCGTAGTTGAGTCCCATAGACTCTACAAACATTTGAACATTTTTGTTGGAACAGATCTTCACTTGCAATGTAATCTGGTCATAAGATGTTTGACATTTATTATTATGCTGTATTGGCCAACAACCGGGGTGCTATTACCTCTTTTTGAAACTCTCCGCCGCGGTGGAGTAGCCGAGCGGTCTAAGGCCTCTCGTTGCGAAGCGCGCGGTTACTCGCTGTCGGAGGTTCGAGTCCTCCATGGGGCATGGGTGTGTGTGTTGTCCTTAGGTTAGTTTACCTTAGTTTAAGTAGTTTGTAAGCTACTGACTGATCACACTTCAACTTTCCCTGTCAAGGGTACCTCTAGCAACAAGAGTCGACCTTCCCCCTATGTCCGCTTTAGTACCATCTAACAACTTAAGGCATTAAAGCGCATTTTGATGTTACCATAATTTCATGTCTTCCTCTTTTAACCCAATGCCCACTTCTCTGCTCAACCATCGTGCCACAGCATGAAAGTACACGTGGGTATGGAGTGCAGGAATTATACACACGTGAAAAATCTTGCAACGGATAGACTAGTATAGTCGAATAAATATTTCTGCTGCTGCACGTATCACAAATACGTATTTTGCACACGATCTGTGATAACGGCGACAAGTAATCTAAAAGACAAGTAGGAATGAATTAACAGTCTGCATAAAATAGCACATCAAGTTGAAGTAACCTGGAGACATATCCACTAGAGCGGTGTATTTTAGTCCGACAATGATGGGATAAAGATAATTACACACTCTGACAGAGACAATTCTTAATAAATGAAAAACACAATGTTGTGATTGTTCTACGAGTAAACAATCACAGAATTGTGTTTTTCATTTATTTGATTATGTTCTACCAAGAAGCGACGGGATAATCAGTCAACATGACAATTCTTAATGCAAAACTCAATTTGTATTGCATCAAATTTGAAAAAATATATACTATGCATTAAGTGAATGGGAAGAGGCCCAATCCGTAATGTTACAGTCAGCTTCACTTCCTCTGAAATGCACACCAAGTTACTGTGTTAAGTAACATGCATTACCTTATGTATTACTCGGCAAAGTCAGGTGGTAATCTCGCGACGGTGGCAGCACCGTCGTGTTTACGCCGGATAAACAGAGAGGGGGAGCAGTATGGCGTGCATGTGCGCTCCATTATCAAAATACGTTCAAATGTTTGTTAAGCTTATGGGACTTAACTACGGGGTCATCAGTCCCTAAACTTACAAACTTCTAATGAACTACTTACGAACTAGGACGACACAAATATCCATGCCCGAGGGGGGATTCGAACCCCCGACCGTAGTGGCCGTGCTGACCGCGACTGGAGCGCCTCAGTCACCTCGGCCACCGCGGCCGGCCGCTCCATTATTCTTGTACGTGGGCAGCTGCTAGCCTGTTACACGCAGCGCGTTTACTCACGATTAATTTTGCAGAAGACTAAATCTAATTTGGAAATTCGAATGCAGTGTTCGACGTTGTGGCTAGATGTTAAGCCTGCATCGATTTAACTAATCCTTTCAATAGGGGTTTCCGAGTGTTTTATTCTTCGCACATTATGAAAAAAATTGCGAAGCAATCATTGGTTGATCATTACTGTAGTCAAGAATGTCCAACAACTACGACGGTTAGAAGTATTACAAAGATAGTAATCAAAACAAAGTATTTCTTCCAATGAACAACATTGAAAATAAATTTCAATTATAAACAATAGCTACAATACAGATTCTACGCTATATTCCTGACAGCAGTATCCTATCTCAGCTGTTTACGGAGCTTCGCTGGCAGTATCTGCAGAACGTCCCATGCTGCTCTCGTCTTTCTCAGCTGTCTCTGTAGATTCGTCGTCTGCCGATTCGATCGCTGACGATAATGATACGTCACTTGAATCCAGCTCGACTGATATTATTATTTTATCTATCTCTTCGTCTATCAGAGCATCTCTTGTACGACAGTCCTTGCACACATTTTGTTCGTGACATACCGCCTTTCTACAATCTTCTAATATCACAGCAGCAAAAGCATCATTTGAAATTTTTTTCACCTCCGTGAGCTGAACGCTTGAGACATTCTCAGTAGCGATTTTATTTTTTACAATATTCCAGATTAATTCTATGAGATTCAGGTCTGGATGGTACGGAGGCAGTCGGAGGGGTACAAATTCATTCTCTTGCAAACTTTTGTCAATACAATAAACGGAGACGTTTGGTGTCCCTTTACTACTGCCAGAAGCTCGGCTTTCCGTAGGTTGGAGTCATAGCGTATGTTGTTGCTGGTCAGCCAGGATTGTATCTCACTTTCTAGAGAACTAGAGGCAGGCAGTTTATTCTCTTGTTGATTCTGATATGGAGCATTATCAAAAACAACAATACTTCTTGGAGGTAAGCCTGGCATAAGTTGGGTTTTAACGTATGTTTGAAAGTATTTGCTATCCATTTTTGAGTAATAGTCGAACGTTTTGGTTTTTGAAATATATATGAGAAGTGCACCTGGAATGAAACCCACGTCTGCACCTGCATGAAAAACAATTAAACGGTGACCGGATATTTTGTTTGACAACACTCCTCGCGCACTATCACTTTGCAAAAATTTATTTATTGTATAATGCGTGTCAGCCCATGTTTCATCGAAGTAAACCACTGGTCGCTTTGATTCTGATGCTAGATTTTTACGTAAAAACCAGAGAAAGTAAGCCGTTTTAACAATAATATCCTCTCGTTCGCACAAAACAACACGTTTATTTTGCAACCTTCTAAAACGAAATCCCATAGACAAAAGAATTTTTCTAAGGGTTTCCTTGCTAGCTTTGAAACTCAGTTTTGTTCGACAAAAGTTGTGCAGTTTTCGCAAAGTTAGTATTTATTGATGTTGTTCGTAATAGCGTGTAAATTGCTGCCTGATAATACATTTATCCATATCATCGATCACATACTAATTGTGAGGTTCTTGCTTCTTCTTTTTCGGCATAGAAACGCGAGTTCCACTCTCCTCTCCTCCTTTCCGTAATTTGGAAACCACCCTCTTGCTCAGTTTTAACATTTTAGCAGCACGTTCCGTCGCCTTCTGCACCGACACGGTCAATCACTTCTTTTTCTCATCGTCAGCGAATTCAATTACGTTAACAGCAAGAACAACGCGCACTAGTGTAACGGTAGCCAGGCTGTATCTCGTCACGTGACCAAGCTAGTTCCTACCGTTGCCGCGTTACCGCTTCCTCTTGCCGGGTAATAAACTGTGCTGCCAGCCCCTGTCTAGCCGGCAGTACCGCAAAAGCACGATGCTCGGCGGGCAACAGATACTCTCGCCAGCAGGCGATCCACGTCCACACAAACACGAACGTGGTAAATAAACAGAAGATTTGCGATCATAATAGGCGCTTTTTCTTGCAGAGGTCGGCGTACCAACCATACCAGCCGCAGATCTTTCCGCCTGCTTGTGACTGGTCTACTACCCATACGTGGGTCACTGTCTGAATAGCGGAAACTGAAGACCGTCCGAAGCCGACCGGGTGGAACCATAGTCCGACAACCCTTGACGGTCTTACGAATCATATTCGTATTGTTAGGTTGCTGTATCTGTTAAGAAGTTATATAAATAAACTTGTGTTGAAGAACCACTCCCTATTTACAACATAGACAGATTTGAATGTTGGATTACAAGCCTGCGGTACTCCCAGAATTTAACGGGAAATAGTGTAGACCGCATCGTCATCGTGTAAAACCAACCGACGTTTCGTTCACTATTGCAAGTCGCCTTCTTCACGGTATTCGTCTGTCTGCGACTTGCAATAGTAAACGAAACGTCGGTTGGTTTTACACGATGACGATGCGGTCTATTACTCTAAAGAACTTTATTGATAGTGACAATGGCCGCTGAGGCGTACGCTTACATATTTCAAAAATCCTCCCTCATTCTTAGTCTTTAAATTCGTGTGTACATAATTTTTTCTTCCTGGATAAAGAAGAAATGTTCAAATGTATGATAAGCTTATGGGACTTAACTACGGGGTCATCAGTCCCTAAACTTACAAACTACTTATCAACTACCTTACACTAAGAACGGCACAAATATCCATGCCCGATGGGGGATTCGAACCCCCGACTGTAATGGCCGTGCAGACCGTGACTGGAGTGCCTCAGTCCCCTCGGCCACCGCGGCCGACAACAAGTAATCCCACGTGACAAACGTCAATTAGCAAGTAAATTTAGTCAGACTATGTGTACTATTTTATTCGCGCCCTGACGCACGACAGGACAATAATCCGCACCATTGCACTATGACCCAACACACAGGAGGCCGCAACAGACGGCCACAATAGATGTTACGGTCGTGTTTAAGGAGCCTAGACATTTATCTGACAACTGAATACATATTCCTGTAGTAATGTGGCTGGTTACAGTATTTGTTTTCTACAGGATAGTTCCTAGCAAACAGAAACGTATTAACATTTTTGAAAATCTGACAAGGGAGGGTAGAAATAGTTCCCACAAACTTTTCAACGAGACCACTAGTTTATATTTGTTACTTATCAGTCTTCCTATTACCGTAGACACAAAGACACCATTATTCGGAATGGCTGTTTGTGTAACGCGTTTGCGTAACTTCTACATGATATAGTTGACTGACGTGGCCAACATTTACCAGTACGGCGCTCGCTAACTAACTTCTCTCTCATGTTTTTAGAGTCGAGCTTTGCGATTGCATTTTGTCCATTTGCTTGCTTTGTGTCCTGATTTTAAAATGAGTTCGTCGCTTCCCCCATTAAATGTGAAACTGCCTCACGCTATTGCTGGCGCTGATCAAATGCAGTTTATTCAGTTTCAGAACCAACAAATAAGCCAGCTACTGACGGCTGTACAGATCTAATCACCGGGCAAACTGCTGCTGCTTCAACCGCGCCTAGCCGCAGTGAAATGTCCGAGCGCTTATAAGGCACCTTCTATGATAGAGCGCGCGGTTACTCTCCATCGAAGTTTCGAGCCCCCCCCCCCCCCCCCCATCGGGCACTGGTGTGTATGTGTGTTGCACTTAGGTTAGCTTAAGTAGTTTGTAAGCCTTATTAGTTATATCCCATAGGTTTATAAATATTTGAACAATTTTTCAACAGCGCCGCGTTGCTAGCATCAACCGCTGCTCAACCTGGATACATACAGACCATTGAACGAGCAAGAGGAAGACTTGAACGCGCACACGCGACATAATGGTGATGTGTTTTGACAGCTACTGAGTCGCCGTAATTCTGGGGTTAGTCAATAGATAGCGGCACCTCCCATCTGACAAACGAGCGTCTGGGCTGGGAAATCCAGGTGGTTATGGACTCAATGGCGGTCGGCGAGAGAAGCCTTGTTTAGCTTTGGAGAAAAATGCAATAAAGTACTTAAGATGAATAACTATCGATCTATGTATGGTACTAAGGAACGCGTAGGCCCATTTTAAAGCTGACAATTAGACGGTTGCGCTCTTGTCACGTTCATAGTTTTTGAGTTATAGTAAATCAAAAATCATTGTAAAATAACAATTTTATAAACGATATATCTTGTAAACAGCTTAACCAAATGTTACATACAAGGTGTCAATTGATAGATCTAAGTGAGTACTATTAAGAATTTTTTTCTTTGCGCATATTCAGAAAATTTGAATAAGATGCTAAAACGTGATTCATAGGTATAAAAGCTGCGTTTTAAATAAATAAACAATAATCACTGTAGTATTAGCGGCAATACCATGAACTAGACTAAAGTCATAGTCACAGAATATATGACATCAACTGCGCATGAAGGATATTGATAATGACATAATATCAATTGTTTAGTGAATGATCTATGTTTTAAGTATCAAAAATCATATCCGAACAGTCAGATATTATAATTATGGGAAAACAAACTATGCACCATGTTTTTGATACCATATTATGTTTCAAGGGAAAATGTCCGTCAAATACATGTATTTGTTTCATTCATATTACGTGTAAAAGAGGTATTTTTGAGTAAATAAGACGCTGATTTGGCTTCAGAGTAAGCCAGCGAGGCGGCCATTTTGGTTAGTGTGAGGTAGTCTGTTTTGAGGGCAAGCAGTGCGGCTAGCAGAGCTGTGCGGGGTGGCTGGCCGCTTGCTGATGCACAGTGCACGGGTAAGAGGGCAACTGTGCAGCTTTGAGGGCGCTTTGCACGCAAAGATGAGTAAGGACGAGCTGAATTACTTACTGCACGTAGAAAACACATGATGTCGTTTCAAGCTGATGCGGCTTCATCATATCTGCCACAGCATGTTTGAGTGGGACGTAAGTGTTAATAATGCTTACCCGAAAATTGTGTATCCTGTACCATGCAACGGTTGCTCATGTAAGATGAAAGACAGTTTCGAACCACTGTAAAACCTACTTTCGTGGCCACAAATAGGACATAGACGTAAAGAATTAAGAAAAGACTCTTTTATTCTATATTTTACGTTATATTTTCACAGAATTGTGTAGACTTTTTTTTTAACAAAATGTAACAAAACTGAACTTTCTGCAACTAAAAACATCCTTCATTACAATGACGATAAACTGGGTCGTCCGTCAGAAGGTAACAATTATTAAGGTTCATCACATCCTTAGGAAAGGATGAAAACTGGAATCATTCTGAAGAGGAAAAAATTCCAGAACTCTAGACCTGGGAGCAATGGAAAAAGTTCCCTACCTATGTCAGTGGTACCACAACGAAGTTGTCGTGGTACGATAAAGAACTTCTAAAAAATAACCAAATAAGTACATAGGAAAATTTGTAAGCTAAAGGAAAATAAAATATCCCTGCTGCGGGAAGCAAAAACCTAGGAACTATTAAGATAACTATAATTTATCAATGTAAAACAAAAATCTTTCCCCTGGAGGACGTAAAAGGGATACCTAAACTTAACTCCTATGATATATAGAAAACGTAAAGGGTAAGAAACTCTATGATCGCAAAGGCTATCAGTTTCCTGTCAAGATAAACAACAAGGTGACATACACATAAAAGAATTGTCATTTCAGAGGAGAAAAGAAATAAACATTAATTTACATCATTCTGGATTTATTTAAAATGATTTTGAACCAACATCT
Source organism: Locusta migratoria (assembly GCA_026315105.1). Taxonomy (NCBI): domain Eukaryota; kingdom Metazoa; phylum Arthropoda; class Insecta; order Orthoptera; family Acrididae; genus Locusta; species Locusta migratoria. The sequence goes on along the minus strand of CM048755.1, from coordinate 559,453,220 downwards.
CGATATTTGGTGTGAAACTGCACCAGTCAGATGAACGTCAGTCAGACTACTTCTACATCATTCTGGATTTATTTAAAATGATTTTGAACCAACATCTCGATATTTGGTGTGAAACTGCAGCAGTCAGATGAACGTCAGTCAGACTACTTCTAAGCTTTGATTTTGTCAGTTTCATTATGGAGAAAATACTTTCGAACAAGTATGTTGTTCCAAAAATGTTATACACACGAGCAGCTGTTTTGAATAACAATGGAAACTGTTCACGTGGAACATATTTATAGAAGCTTTCCAAGTTTTCTGCAGTGCGAAACTTCTCCTTCAGCACACGATTGCATTGAAAGTCAATGAGCGCTAACTGAATTTCATAAGAAACATTTTCCACGTTAACTGCAAAAGGAGTTGCAATAAGGTTGAAATCGCTTTCAAGTAGATCTAAGTCTTCAAATCTATTGTCGAAATTTCTTCGAGAGACTGTAGCACCATTAGAAACTCATCAAAATGTTCTTAGAGCCTCGCTTTCTCCAAATTGTTTTCACTGACAATTTGTCCAACACTCGGGAAGTGTACACTTGACATTTCTGCCAGTTGCTTTTCCCACAAAAGCAATTTTCTCTTGAAAGCCAAAATAGTGTCAAAAACTTCATTGATTACCTTATTTTTACCTTGCAAAGCTACATTCAAGCTATTCAGATGCTTCGTTAAGTCAATTAAAAATGCAAGGTCTAAAATCCACTGTGAGTCGTCCAGTTCTTTCACTGGTTTTCCTTTCGCATTCATAAATAATGCTATCTCTTTACGTAAATTAAAAAATCGTTCTAAAACAACACCTCGACTAAACCAGCGTACATCACAAAAATATGGTACATCACCGTATTCACACTCGAGATCTGCCAGGAACGATTTGAATTGTCTATGTCCCAAACCGTGCGATCTGAGAATGTTAATTGTCTCTATAACCACATCCATGACGGCAACTAGTTTGGCACATTTGGCTAGCAAATTAACACGACGAAGAACGCAATGTCTTGCTGGTATTTCCTGCTGGACACCGACTGCTTTCAACTTTTTTCTTATCAAAGCAACCACTCCAGACTTGTGACCAATCATTGCAGGAGCCCCATCTGTTACAATCGATGAAAGTTTTTCCCAACAAAGCTCCTATTTCTCTATTACATTTTCTAAGCAAGAAAATATATCTAATATTCATACAATATATGACATCAACTGCGATTGGGCAAAGCTGAAAATGTGTACCCAGCCGGGTACTGCCCAATCGCAGTTGATGTCATATATTCTATGAATATTAAATAATAGCAACTGCAGGATCAGAAGTGACGTCTGTTCTCTCGGAACAGACGCCACATGTATATATAGAAAATATATCGTCGGCCGTTGTTGTGTAATGCATAGGCACTAAATCTAAGAGTTCCTGAAGCACATTAAACTGACCATAAACGCCTTGCGAAAAGACTGCAAGTTGAGCAACTCACATACATCAGTGCATCATCCAGTGCTAAAGAAAAGAAAACTAAATCTTTGGTCCTGTCTCTCAACTGAATTTCACGTCGTTTGCCATTTCTTCAATGTACCTGCTAACCATTCTCCGTGAAAGAGGAACGGTTTCAAAACGAGGAAGATTTGCTGGGTACAAAATTGTTGCGGCAGCAACAAAACATTCTTTCACAAATTCTGCATCGCTGAAGGACCACGCAGTTTTAGCTATTTTAGGAGCTGCATGATAGTTTACTCTCATCGCTGCAGCGTTGTGGATTAGAAGGTTTTCTTCCTGTAAATACGTACAGGAGAAGACAAAATTGACGGAAAATGCACACAACATATAAATAACAGCAGTAAATTGAATTAATAACATAATTACCTACAAGTATACTTACGTCTTTCTCCTTTTTCTGCTTCATTTCTATAAGTTTGACTTTTCATTCTTCTTTACTCAAACTAACTACATCTTTTCCGTGAAGAAGTTGAAATTGACGCTTCACATTGTACTTCTTCCATGAAGACAATGTTGAATTCCAAAACAAACACTGAGGTCCGCTTTGCGTTCCAACAAAAAAGTACTCTTCTCCCCACTGTGGGTGTTCAGAAGACTGTCTCTTCAAAGATTTTACGTCCTCCTCAGCCATTTTTCAGACACTAGTTATGCTTTATCACGAACACCGGACGCGATTTCTACAAGTAAACAGAACGAGTGGTTCCGCGTGGTGTGGTGACGTGCGCGGCTGGTCGAGTGTGAGAGGGTGGCACTGCTGGCTGGCGGAGTGGGGAGGGGGGGGGGGGGGCTCGCACTCGCGGAACGGCATTTGCCCAGCCCTGCTTTACCGTGAAAGCGCCTGGCGCCTGTCAGGCCTGCGTTGAGTGTTCTTTTGTAGCACCCTAGGTATGGTACTTGCTGTGTCGATACACATATCGACGCCGCGCACCAGAAATGTGGCGCGTCGTCTTTCCGGGCGCGGCGGTAGAGGCGCCGTACCGGACATGCGCAGACGCCGACCAATAGCAGTGGGCGTCGGCGGACTTGGGCGAGGAGCAACAGGAGGAACGGCAGTCTGGGCCGGGGAGCGAAGAATCAGCAATCATCCTGCTACCGATTACCAAATAACCTCAGATACAGCAATGGCGACGAGATCTGCTTAACTTCGTGGTTGTTTTGCTGTTTTGCGTTTTTTACATTGTCCACGTTGCCTTGTTTTTTCGCCTACCTCTGGCGACCAGTTTTTCTGATTGCTCTTGCCGTGTGTCTACAATATTTACTCTTGTTGGTGCGTGTTGTGTCGTGTCATAGTCGTCTTGTTGCATACTATTTTATTGTTTCAATTTACCATGTCTACTCCTCCGAATGTAATCTCGCCGGTTGTCGCTCCCAGCATGGATTTAACTCAGTTTTGTCAGTTCCAGGCACAACAGATGTCACAGTTCACCCAAGCTGTACAGTTACTCGCGCAGTCACAACAGGCGATTGCTCAAACACAATAGTCGTTGCCATCGCGGCCACAACAGGATGTACACTTAACAGCAAAAAATGTGGATCACCTCTGAATTCCTAAGTGGAGAGCGCACCTGACGCTATGCAACCACCATTGCACTGCTGTGTCGCAGGTCGTCAAATCATTGCACAGTACAGTTATTACCTACCCACAATAGGTACTAAGTATGTCTCCTATTTCTCCTTATGGCATTCAAGCAAGGTACAAACCAATACTTTCGTACAACTAATATTATAATAAACGTCATTAGAGTTGAGACAGTAACACTTGTAAATTAAATTTAGTTGCAATAAGTGAAAAGTCAGATACGTTATCACACTTGTTTAGTGACATGATATGTTTTTGTTCATAATCTGAATCTGAACGCACTGTTAAGCAAAAAACAGTTGTATGCCTGATCGAGATGCGATGATTACAGGTCACGCACTTTTTCGTGGCCCCTCTCTGACCGGCGTAAGTCGGCTGAGCTCGTGTGTCAACGGAATGCTTATGCTCTCTACCAACCTCGCCTCGCAACAGCATTGTACGCCGTAGACCTCGTCAATGTATTGTTGAGTTGTGCTTCGTATTGATTATTGTCTTCCACTTTGTTATTTGCTAAAATAAGTCCACATACCCCGACGACTTCTTTTATAAGAAAGAAGGATGACCTTGAAAGTGGTGTGAAGAATATTAATTCTGATTTTTATTCTGTTACGACAATAAAAAGAGGCAGAGAGACTTGTTACACCCGCTTAATAAGTCCCTTTCAAATATTAACATATGCGTTCCACCTTCCTATCACTCAAACATTAAAGTGATACTTAATTTCGAGTTCCATCTGTAACGCCTTAACCCCTTACATGTTGTTCCTTTTAAAACCTGTAATCTATACGCCGTAAGCTGCCGGCACTGCTGGAAAGAGACGGGGCTTGTTCTAGCAGCCAATCCGCTATGAGCTGAATGCAAGCTTCAGCTCCCAACATTCTGCGCTCAGGGGCCACGCTTAAGTGCGCTTGATCTCTAGGCATAAATAGACGTAAAACACTGACGTTTTCATTAGTTTCTTAGACCGATGTCTGAACCCAGAAATAAATGACAATCTTATCACTGCACCAGGAGTTGCATGAAGCTCCTGTTGTTGCTGAGAGATAACCGCTGAAGATACGTAATATAGTGGAATTCACAGATGTCATACATCATAAAGTTGTGGAATAGAATACAATGTATTGATGATTTGTTAACTAAGCACAATCAAGTGTCACATATCAAATATGTTCACAAACAGCGTTATACTGGTACCTGAAACGACGATACAATTAATTTTTCCTCGGCAGGGATTCGAACCAAGCACCATTTGCTATTGTATAATAGGAAGGAATACTGCATATATATTTATTGTTTCTTCCGGGCACTCCAACCCTGCACATACCGTCACTCTTGATCTGACACCATGAGGCTTCAACTATCACATTGTCGATCACCAGTAGTTAGGATCACACCGTTCGCAGAGACGTGGAAGGGGTTTGGTATTTTGCGAAAACTTTGTTTAATTTAGTAGCGCATGGACATGTGCAATTTTGATTTGAAACAAGGCAGAGTCCTGTGTTCTTTATTGGAGTTACTGGAGGTGTAGATGCTATTTTCGTGGCTGTTAAAAACGGTTACCCCCAGCGGGAATCGGACCCATATCTTGGCTATTACAAGTTAACATCATCCCGGTCTCCAGCGAATTACAGATGCGTTGGCATAATGTTTTGTCATAATGGAGTACTCATTAGACAGTACGGCCAGTCAAAGAGCTCAGAGGTGTCTGGCTAGGTAAGACATTCTTGTCCGCACGGGATGGCCTTATCGCGGATTTTGCATGATATTATACTACGTTTTAGTATGCTACATTACGATTTGGTATGGCATTCTGTAATAAGCTTATTTAACTACGAGCTTATTATAATAAAGATTGTTGGGTAGCTGTTGCCACGATAACCTGAATATTAGGCATTTTTAGAGTTATGAGGAACGTGGATTATGCGTTAAAAAATTGAAATTCGGAAAGTAACTTCGTTTGACATTTATTCACCACGTTCAGGAACACAAGCAGACTTCGATAAAGGAGGTTTCTGTGATCTACTAGTATGGCCAGTGACAAGGTATCCGATAACTGGCAAGTGTGTCGAGCAATTATTCTTCACGGTCTGGTTGCCTTCAATAGTCATACTGAGGTTACAAAACAGCAATGTGGATTCTGATACAATGTCGCATCGAAAATGCGATTACATGCGTAGCATAATATCCAACTGGAATGGATGGGGGAGAACTTCACTCTCTGCCATTTCAAAGCTTGGATACTGGTATTTGCCGGAATAGATGTCCATTTTAATGGCGACAATAGTGCTTGCACTGTAAGGTTCAGTTGTCCATTATATCCACGTGCTTTTCGAAAGTCAACGACAGAGAAATAATGAATGTGATTAAAAAAAAGTCTGCCAAGCACAAAATTGTGAAAAGAAGCACGGAGATGCAGATAAATTTTTCAAGGGAGTGGTAGCAGGAGGGAGGGCGGGATCTAGGAATGAACAGGAGTGTAGAACTGGAAAATAAAAGAGTGAAATGCTTGCAAAGTACTCCTTACTTATATATCACAGTTTGTTTTAGGGCCGAGAGAAAAGGAACGAATGTTTTACAGAACGAAGGATGAATTATCGAATATATAAAAGAACACTGCTTTATAGAGAGGACCCATGGACAGTAACGACAGTAACGAAAACAGACATTAAAAGAGACAGTATTGTTTTAACGGAATCCACATTTTTTTTTTACATTTTTTTGGGGGAATAGACCAAAAGGGCAACTGAGATTATAATGTAAGGGAGGTGACAGAGAGATAGAGAGAAAGGAGGAAACATTAACAACGAATAAATACAAGACAAATCGTTTGCATATTTTGTTAAGGACGGATGGTGTATTAATGGATGGAGGGGAGGAGAGAGACGTATTTGAAATAACAAAAATTACTTTAACAGCGTCCATCTAAACTGATTATTCTGTATGCATGGAGTCTAGGTATAAATGAAAAAAAAAAAGGATATTGAGTGAAATGAGAAGCATTGAATTAATATTTGTGCCATGGGCGGGAATCGAACCCAGACCTCAATACTTTCTTTAATTCAATGCTTTTCCTTTCACTTAATTTCTTTGACATACTGATGCGGAAAACTGTATCTAGGTATATAAATTTATAATAAAATAGGATAATAAAGGAACTGTATATATAAAAAAATCAATTTAAAGGCAGCTCAAAGGAAGAAGAAACTCATATTTTATTTCTTCTATAGTATCACTTAGGAGATTAACATTTTTTTAAGTACTAATAATTTATTCAGAATCCCTCATTACATCTCAGCGAAGAATCTATAACGCCGTCAGACCAGCTTCTCTTCAGTAAGAGCGACGATTCTATATTGAGTTGATTGCTCGCAGTGAGACGGCCTGATTTGTATTTCGGCTGTCTGCTTTTACTTTGATGCCAGGAAGTAAACATTCTGTATTTACGTCAGAGCCCCACTCTGGGCTATGCTGGGGGCTGTTGGGCATCACCACGACCGCCAGCTTGCTGGCTTCCACCAAGCCTCGCCTTGGCACGAGCTGTGGTTGGCCGGCCAGCAGCCCATGGCTCTCGAGCCACGGCTAATACAGGAACGGACCGCAATACCAGGCTCAAACGTTTCTGCCAACCTACCCAAGTGTGTAGTATTAACTACCACAGCTAGAGCTATAAACTGAGCAGCCACTTTATCTTTTGACATTTCATTCAAATATTTGACGAAGTTAAAGAATAGATTTAGACACAAGAAAATATCTATTGAACCTAGAAACTACGTATGTTTTAAAATTAAACAATTCTGGTGGGAACAACACAAATGCACTTATAATGTTTTGTGCACTTATAAAGTGTTCTCATTGTCTCAGAAACAATAAGTGCTACGAAACAGAAACACCTTCTGCTGAGTCCCTTCATTTACACGATTGATCTGTTATTCATAGTGAAGTGTTTCTTAATGGATTCATAGCATCGCTTTAGTTTCTCAACTGTTCCACGCTTATACCAAGATGGAGAAAAACATGTGCAAAAAGATACATGCGAGTTCTAATTACCATTATATTATTCTTAAAATTCAAATCAAATGTTCGAATGTGTGTGTGTGGTATGCTAAGTTCAACAGTCCCTAAACTTACACACTACTTAAACTAACTTATGCTAAGGACAACACACAGATACCCATGCCCGAGGGAGGACTCGAAACTCCTATGCGAGCAGCAGCCCGATACATGACATGGCGCCTTAGACCGCGCGGGTACTCTGCGCGGCCTTCTCACAATTGTATGGTAATGAGTACAAAAGCTTTTTGCATTTGTAGGAGAAGGTTGGTGATTGAAATCTCATAGAAGAAGCGTGCTACACTGAAAACTCTTTTGTTTTAATATTTTGCTTCCCCACCTCATCCCCCTGCCGTCTCTGCCCCCTCCTCAACCTAAGTAGTATATATATATATATATATATATATATATATATATATATATATATATATATATATATCACTATACCGCACAATCTGATGTTTTTCTTCAGCTTTTTCAGTGTCCTCCCTCTATACCGTCAGGTAATAATCGCACATTGCTCAGCAATACTGCGGAAGAGGTCGAGCAATTGTAGGGTTTATAGCCTCCTAGGGAGACGTTTTAATCTTCTAATCGTTGTTTTATCTTCACCAAAACATATATATTTCGTAGTTAACGTTGTATTCAATTATACCCACCAGAAATTTTGTTAGGTGTATAATCCTTAAATTTGTTTTGTTTATCGATTTCTCAAAGACTGACGATAATTTTCTGGTAATCATATGGTGAACTATACGCATATTTATGTTTAGGGTCACTTGTCGAATTTGCATCATGAAGATATAACTACAATATCATTTTAAAATTGTCTCTGCTTTTCTGAGGTGCTTACTAGACAGCAGCATAATGTGCCACAAATATTTCTTAATTCGATATAGCAGTTTGTAGCTCTGTCAGAGAGTGGGTAAAAAGTTATTCTCGCTCCAATTTGTAACTGAGAGCTACTGCCTCTTAATCTTTAAAGAGCGTCCACATATTCATGAAGGAAGCGAACAGCTGCAGCGTGAATCGCCTCCTCATTGCCCTTGTGAAGGCCGATGCAGATCATTCAGAAAGTAGGGATCGAGAATAGTTGTGGTTGCTATGTGAAATTCATCACCCTTGTCTGTAATCATATATGTGATAAGTAAATGACACACATAAGTTCAATTTTCAGACATTTTAATTGGAATACCACCAATAAGTGAATCTTGAAAGGTTCTTCTATATACATATATGAGTCGTGACTGTTCTTTCGAAAGAACAGCCACCACAGAAATATACATAATTAAGGAGAAGACGACAACAGACCCAGCCTTCAGTGCAAATGCACACTAAGCCTGAACTCTTGAGGTAATCGGCAGTGTCACGAGTTCAAATTGGAATAGGCAACTACATGAGCACTGTGAGGGAGTTTGAGTCTGAGGAAGTTTGAGTCTTGTGGGTGACGAGGGGGGGGGGGGGGGCGAGTGGTAGCCCGCGACCCTGCGATGATCGTGTTTTCCCGCTCGTGCAGTGGTTACCGTAACTGCTCAGATAGCAGTAGGAACTGGACCAGAATTCCGGCTGGGCACAAGTGTTCAACTTCCCCAATGCGTGCACTCAGTGGCCACAAGCAGCTTGTGTCGGATTATTTCTTTTAATCTAGATTCTTCTCTGTCATTCCAGGAAGCAGTACAACTATCACCAGACATGATCCACCATGTTGTCATTTCACTACCATAGTCGAACCAGGAAGATCATTTGTCTACAGGCAATGTCTTTCTCGAGTGGTCCAACACCTTAGGAGAACATCTTGTGCACACATTATGCATGGCTTAATTACTTCTCCTACGACGTGAGGTCGAGCATTGATGCATTTATAGTGAGGGTGACGAATGGAATGTTGCACAGATATATAAAGAAAATAAAAGTAATCCACTTCTCCTACGACGTGAGGTCGAGCATTGATGCATTTATAGTGAGGGAGACGAATGGAATGTTGCACAGGTATATAAAGAAAATAAAAGTAATCAATTGTATTGATATCGACATGTAGCAGGACGTTTGAACAAATACTTTTTCCAGTGTTATGAAGTATTTAGAAAATTTAACATCAAACCGGCTAAGGTTTCTAAATCTTTACTCTTGTGAGACTTTGGAGATACTATATTTTCATAATCTACTGAGTACTCTCAAACTAATTTCATATTTATAGAGTGCCAAAACGATTTTTGGTATCTTCAACACGGCAGTGGAGTGGCCAAGCGCAATGCGGTGCTATGCTCCAATGCGCGAGGCCGCTCCTCGTTGGGGGTTCGAATCCCCCCTCGGGCATGGATATTTGTGTCGTCTTTAGTATAAGGTAGTTCATAAGTAGTTTGTAAGTTTAGAGACTGATGACCCCGCAGTTCAGCCATAATCAACTTCGAACCATATCGGTTTCCTAAGTTGTGCGACTGGACTCGTGATGTCCTATCCGCAAGGTAATAGCTTGCAGTAACAGACGAGGGGTCATCTAGTGAAAAGGACGTGGCGAGTGTAATTCTTCCAGCAAAGTGAAGTAGACTTCTCCAGATTCGAATATATATTCGAAATATTTAATGAGCAATCAAAGTATTGCTCTTGGAAATGAGGCAGTTAATGCTGCCCACTACTAAACTCAGAAAAGCATAGTCAATTGCGAAATGAATTTGAATTTGTATCTTCACGACGCAAATGGCGACAATTGGCCTTAAAGATCAATATGCATTTGCCTCTGAACATAAGTACTCAAATGTTGAAATGTTTGTAAATCTTATGGGACTTAACTACGGGGTCATCAGGCCCTAAACTTACAAACTACTTATGAACTACTTACGAACTAGGACGGCACAAATATCCATGCCCGAGGGGGGATTTGAACCCCCGACCGTAGCATAAGTACTCAGAGTTTCGTCAGCATTATAGATATCGATACGCAAAACAAATTTGAAGGTTATACATATAGTGAAATTCCTGGGGGTTCAATTAAAAACAATTTTAACTGTGAATAACACATGTTTTGGCGAAGGTGAAACAAACGGTCTGTTATTGACACTACCATTAGGAGATTTACACGTCTCCTAAGGAGACTGCCAACCCTACAATTGTTCCCCCTCTTATGCAGTACTGCTGAGTAGTGTGCGATAATTACCTGATGGAATGGAGGGAGGACGTCGAGAAAGTTGAAAGAATATATCACATTATAACTCGCACATACGCTATTTGGCACTTGTATTTATTATTATTATTATTATTATTATTAGTAGTAGTAGTATTTCGAGCTTAGTATAAGCGTGGAACAGTCGAGAAACTGAAGCGATTATATGAACCCATTACGAAACACTTCACTGTGAATAACAGAACAATCGTGTAAATGAAGAGCCTCAGCGGAAGGTAATTTCCTTTGTTTAGCACTTATTGTTTACAGACACATTGCAAACACTTTATAAGTACACAAAACGTGAATGATATACTACATGTATACATTTGTGTTGTTGCCACCAGAACTGTTTAATTTTACAACATGCTTACATTTCTAAGATAACTACATATTTCATTACATCTAGATCTAATGCAGAGCGCTGAAAAGAGAGAATAATTTTCTGTGTTATATGATTGCTATCTATGTGAAAAATTATGTGGTACTACATTTATCGTGATTATATTCTTTCACTTTGTTAAATATTTGAATGAAGTGTCAAAGAATAAAGTGACTGCTCATTTTATAGCAAAATAGATCTAGGTGTGATAGTTTATAATACTCGTTAGGATAGGTTTGCAGAAACTTTTCATACTTCAAGCGTTGAGTCTCGCTATATTAGCTGTAGCTTGCGAGCTAAAGGCAGGCCGGTCAACCACAGCTGGTGCCGAAGAGAGTCTTGGCGGAAACCAGCCAGCTGGCGGTCGCAGTGGCGGGCAACAGCCCCTAGCACGGCGCAAAGCGGGGCCCTGACATAAATACAAAATGTTTATTTCCTGGCTTCATAGTGAGAGCGGAAAGCAGAAATACAAATCAAGCCGTCTCATGTTGAGCAATCAACTCGAGATAGAGTCGTGGCATTTACTGAAGAGAAGCTGGTCCGATAGTGTTATAGATTATATGCTGAGATGCATAACGGAAGAAACAGATAATGAGGGATTCTGAATAAATTATTAGTCCTTCAAATGTTTTTTTAATCTCATCTCTATTTTCATATTTCGTAAGTGAGAGACTGTGGAAGGTGTCTTGGCAACAGAAATAAAATATGTGTTTTTTTTTTCCTTTCAGCTACCTTTAAATTGTAGTTTTTTAAATTTACAGTTCCTTTATTATCCTATTTTAATTATAAATTTATATACCTAGTGACAGTTTTCCGTGTCAATATGTCAAAGACATCGAGTGAAGGGAAAAGTATTGAATTAAAGTAAGTGTGGAAGTCTGGGTTCGATTCCCGCCCATGGAACAATTTTTATTTCAACAGTTTTCCGTATCAATATATCAGAGACATTGAGTGAAGGGAGAAGCATTGAATTAAAGTATGTATGGAGTTCTGGGTTCGATTCTTCCCCTGTGGTATAAATTTTAATTCAATGCTTCTCCTTTCACTCAATATCCTATTTTTTATTACATTTATACCCAGCCTCCGTGCAAACAGAGTAATCTGTGTAGATGGACGCTGTCGAAGTAATTTTTGTTATTTCAGATATGTCTCTCTCCTCCCCTCCATCCATTAATACACCCTCTGTGAATCACAATATACGCAAATGGTCTTGCATTTATTAATAGTTAATTTCTCTTCTATTCTCTCTCCCTCGCTGTCGCCGCTCTTGCATCATAACCTCAGTTACCCTTCTGGTCGGTTCCCTCACAATACAGTGATAAAATCTAATGGTTTCCGTTGACAGCATGCACTCTCTTTTAATTTATACTTTCGTTACTGTATATCAGTCCTCTCTATGAGAGCGTGTCCTTTCATACTCCCTTACCTATAATAAATTCTTCATTCTGTGAAATACAGAGCTCTGGTGTTTCGATTGACCTCCTCTGCTTTCATCCCAACAGACTATATCGTTACACATGGTATATATTTCCCGTTCTAGAAACCGTTTTCTAATGCGTAAATGACGCTCCTTGCTACTTTTAAGATCAGTAATATTTCATTTATTATGGTAAGAGCTATGTTACATTCTTGAGTGCCGCGCAGAGTAGCTGCGCGGTTTAAGGCAGCATGTCTTGAATTGGACTTCTGCTCGCGTCGGTGGTTCGAGTCCTTTCTCGGTCTTGGGTGTCTGTGTTGTCCTTATATTGAAATAGTTTAAGTAGTGCACAGACTGAAGACTTCAGCAGTGAAGTCCAATAAGATTTCACACACATTTTTCATACAAACTTGAGCGAAACGAGACTATAGTTAAATAAGCATACAGCAACATGCCATACAAAATCACCACAGAGCATGCTAAAACGTAGTATATTATCATACTCAATGCTACATAATTCTACATACTGTATATAACCTTTTTGTTATAGTCCTAATGGACAAATCACCTGAGGTCATTAGTCCCTACCTAGCCTTACATGCTATTTTAATTAATTTACACTAAGGAATACACACACACACACACACACACACACACACACACACACCGAGAAGAGGTCGAACCTCTGGCTGGAGCGACCGGAACTCCGCGACAAGACGCCTCAGACCGCGAGGCCAAGAAATTACTGTTACGTAGACAGATACCGCCGAACTATTTTACTTCTCGTACCATGTGTTCTGCACTCCATTTTGACGAAAAACATTATACTACCATATCTGAAAATCGGTAGTTGATCGGGCTCATGCCATCTTGTAATGGCTAAGATATGGTTTGATTCCTGCTGGAGAAACAGTTTTTAACAATCGCAAGCATCCCCCTCTCCACTTCCAATAGCGGCAAGTAAGGAATTTAGGACTGTGGCATCTTTCAAATCGCATTACACATGTCCATTTGCTACTGACTAGAACAAAGTTGGATTGGTTTTCGTTGTTTCTTCAAAATGCCAAACCCCTCCAGGTCTCTACGAACGCCGCGGCAGAGTAGCCGAGCGGCCTAAGGCGTCTCGCTGCGGAGCCTGCAGTTGCTCGCCGTGGAGGTTCGAGTCCTCCCTGGGGCATGGGTGTGTGTGTTGTCCTTTGGTTAGTTTACCTAGGTTTAAGTAGTTTGTAAGCTACGGACTGATGACCACGCAGTTTGGTCCGATAGATTTACAAACATTTCATTTCTCTACGAACTAGTAAACTAGTAAACGAGATTGGGAGAGTTGTTACCTAGTCATCTGAGTTCACGCTGACGATAGGCGCAGGGTTGGAGTCCCAGGCAGTACAACGTTATTTATTGCGCTACGTCAAAATGTTTGTAAATCTATCGGACTCACTGCTTGGTTATTAGTCCGTAGCTTACAAACTACTTAAACTATGGTAAACTAACCTAAGGACAACACTAACACCCATGCTCGTAGGGGGTACTCGAGCCCCCGACGGCGAACAGCCGCGCGCACCGCAGCATGGCGCTCCAGTGCGCACGGCTAATCCGCCGCGGCTTGCGCAACTTCTAGCCAAACTTATGCACATCGCGCTAATGTTGAGAACAGTAACTATTTCATCTCGTTGCGTATATATACTAAATAGCGAATAGAGCCGGACTTGGGTCCCTGCCGGGAAAGAAGTCAATTTTATCGTCATTTCAAGTTCAAATATAGCGCTATCTGTGAATTTATTTAATATCTGACGTGTGATCGTGCTTCGTTAACGATTCATGTAGGTACTGCGTTCTATTTCACAATTTTATGACTTTTAACACCTGTGAGTTGCACTGTATTATAAAGCTTTAGTGGTTACCTCTCAGAAACAATTTGAACTTCATGCCATTCCTGGTGCAATGCTAAAGTTAACCGGGTTCGGACATTGGCCTTGTAAACCGATACCAATGAAAACGTCAAAGCCTTACGTCTCTTCATGCCTAATCTAGTCTCGATGAGAAACGCAAGCTTTTTTTGATGTTCAAATTCAGAGCACGAACCAAAACTCATTGTGTCATTGAATGAGTTTGATAAGGTGCCTGGTTTGTCACTTATTGTAATTAAATTGAATTTATGTTGCTCTAATTTTTTCTAATGTTTTTTGTATGACGGTATCGAATTACTCGTGGACCGACTGCCATAAGGAGCAATGTTCTCTACTGCTTCTTTGGTACCCATTGTGAATAGTCGAACGACTGTACTCTAAGGGGTTTTGAATGTGGAGTACTCGCAACACAGCTACGTTAGTTGGGTTGCATTCAGCAGTGATCCACTTTTTTTGCTGTCAAGTGTACAATCTGCTCCACTGCCACCATTTCGACCTTTTATAGAAGAAAAGGAAACGTGGCTTAAATGGTTGGTGCAGTTTACTTCGCGACTGACAGCATACAATGCACAAGGTACTGTGAAGCTTCCCTTTTTTCTCGCGTGTGCTGGTGTTGTAGTTTACCGAACGGCTTCCAAGTTATTCCCCACTACGTCCCCTGAGTCATTTTCTTATGAGGCTTTATTCGAGGCTTTGTCTAAGTACTATAACGAACAAGTGCATGTGGCAGCGGCCCGTTTTAAATTTTTTAGGAGTAGGAAGCAAGAAGGTCTAATTTATCGGATTTGGCTCGCCGAGTTGCTAGGTTTAACTCGTAACTGTAAATTCAGGTGTTCATGTGGTGAATATTCTAATGATTCTATGATTCGGGATGTGATAACGCAAAATGTGCCCGACAATCGAATTCGCGAACAGATTTTGCGGCACGCCGATCCTATATTGCAACAGGTTATGCAGATCATTTACTTTCATGAAGCGTGTGATGTTGTTAAGACTAGCTTTGATCCGGTAGGAGTGTGTACAGTGTCAACAGCACGTCAGGGCAAGCGTCAACAGAACGGCCCCGCGCTGACACAAGGCGCCCGGCGCGCTGGCATGTCGGCCGCTGGGCGTAAACATAAGCGATCTACCAACCCCGCTCGCGGAAACGTTAAATCATGTCCTCCCTGTTTCTCAAAACATACGCGTGACAATTGTCCTTCTCGTAGAGCAACTTGTTTTGCATGTGGAAAGTTAGGCCATGTTCGTTCCGTCTGTCTCCAACAGAATAAAGGTTCCACAGCACAGGCACGCACAGGGGACCGTTCGCATCACATTAATGTTGTGTATTCTCCATCACCTACGAGTGATACGTCTGTTGAACTTGCGTCGTCACAGACTGTGTCTTCGCAGGCTAGGTACCATAATGTGAATAAATTGTTTTGGATCTTGAAGTTCTTGGCCAGACCGTGACGTTTCTATTAGATACTGGTGCTTCGGTTTCCTTGCTTAATCGGGACACATACAATTTGCTTGGTCAGTCGCTGTTGCAGAACTCTTGCATGTTGCTTACGGCGTATAATGGTCAGGACATACCTGTGCTGGGTTCATATACTTGTAATGCTACATACCGGTCAGTTACGAAAACAGTGACATTTCAAGTGCTTCGTGCTTCTAATAGTGCAAACATTTTTGGAGTTTTTTATTTATTCGGCCTCCGAATAGTGGATAAGGTTCTTGCTCTCATGTCCTATGACCATCGGGACACTGTAGCTAAACTGTGTGATGAATTCAGTGACTTGTTTCGTGATGGTATAGGCATGGCAAACAACTTTATAGCAAGTGTGACATTGAAGACGCGGCACGCCCCCGCTTCTGTAAAGCTCGTCCCGCGCCGTATGCCCATCGGGATGAGGTGGCGGATCTCTTAAGACAGTGGCAGGCTAATGGTGTCATTGCACCGATCAAGGCGAGTGAAATGGGCATCGCCCTTGGTGATCGTGAATAAGCCAAATGGTAAATTGCGTCTTTGTGCAGATTTCAAATCTACCGTGAATCCGCAGACTGTGACTGACTCTTACCCTTTACCACGACCGGAAGAACTGATGGACCGCTTAGGTGCAGGCCGGTATTTTTCTAAAATTGATCTGCGTGACGCATACTTGCAGCTTCCTCTGGATGTGCAGTCGCAACATGTTTTCGTGATCAACACGCACTTGGGACTTTTCAAGTTTTTGCGCCTTCCTTTCGGTAGTGCAGCGTCTCCCGTCATTTTCCAGCGGTACTTGGAACAGTTGACCGCTACTGTGCCTGCGTGTTCTAATTATTTGGACGATACTGTAGTGTCTGGGCGCACTCCCGAGGAACAATTTGCGAAGTTTATTTGAGGTATTGTTGCAGGCAGGATTAACGTGTAACAGGGACAAATGTGTGTTTTTTTCAGTCGTAACTCGAATATTTAGGTCATGTCATCAATGCACAAGGTATCCACCCGATACAATCTCATTTACAGGCATTTCGCGACCTTCCACTGCCCACTACCATTACTGAACTTCACTCTGTGCTTGGGAACTCACTTATTACATTGATTTATACCAAATGCATCCCAAATTTCAGCACCCTTACATCGTCTGCGACGTAAGAATGTTCCATTCCTGTGTTCAAAAGAATGTGATGTTGCTTTTCGCAAACTTAAAGATGCCTTGTTGAGTGACAACTGACTGGTTCCTTTTGATGCTACAAAACCGGTGATATTAGCCGTCGACGCATCATCATACGGCCTTGGGGCGGTGCTTTCTCATCAGACGGGTTCCGTGGACAGACCTATTGCCTTTGCATCTAAGCTTGTGACCAAACTGACCAACAGAACTACTCACAGATTGAAAAAGAGGCCCTTGCAATCATTTTTGGTGTTACCAGATTCCATCAGTACCTCTATGAGCGAAACTTCTATCTGGTCACAGATCACAAGCCATTACAATCTTTGTTTCTTCCTGCTAAACCCATTCTACAACGTACGGCACAGAAACTACAACGTTGGGCCCTTATTCTCTCAAACTATCAGTATGAAATTGTTTATCGGCCCACAACTCACCATATTAACGCGGACACGCTCCCGCGGCTTCCTGTTGGTCCTGACTCTGATTTTGATGCCTCATAGGCAGCTTGTTGCCATATAGATACGCAGGATTCCAACGCTTTGGACAAATTTCCACTAGATTACAGACAGGTTGCTCACGCTACAGACGCGGACCTGGATTTACAGATCCTTTTACAATATATTCTCTCTGGGTGGCCACGATTCTGAAAAGAGATTTCGAAACCGGGTGTCCGTCAGTATTTTGCTCGACGTTTTGCTTTATCAACACACCGAGGCGTCATCTTGCTTTGCACTAACGGCGACATGTGCAGAGCGGTAATACCTCAGGCTCTTCGGGCGTGTGTTCTTAACTTGTTACATCAAGGACATTGCGGAGTCGTCAGAACTAAACAGTTGGCCCGCAAGCATTGTATCTGGGTCGGACTGGACAAAGACATTGAACATATGACGACACGATGTCGTACCTGTGTCGACAACCAGTCCGCACCGCCTCAACGTTTCACTGACTGGCCGAAATCCACTGGACCATGACAACGTTTCGGAAGACCAGGTGGTTAATTGTTGTCGATGCTTTTAGTAAATTCCCGTTTGTGGTCTCCACGAACTCTACGACGACGAGTGCTACTGTTAAAATTCTCCAGTCTATATTTTGCATTGAGGGCCTTCCACAACTTCTTGTCAGTGACAATGGCCCCCAGTTTGTGTCGGCGGACTTTGAACAGTTTTGTGCATCCAACGGGATTCACCATTTAACGAGCGCTCCTTTCCACCCACAATCCAACGGAGAAGCGGAGCGCTTCGTCCGCACCTTTAAGCAGCAAATGTCCAAGCTGCGTAGCCACCACTCACGGGATCAGGCTCTGCTGCTGTTCCTCTCGTCGTACCGTTCGCAGCCCCGCGACGGTCCTTTGCCGGCGGAGTTACTTCACGGACGACGCCACCGCACCCTGTTGCAGGTGTTGCATCCGCCGCTGCGCCCGACGCCTTCTCCGCACTCTCGGGCAAACTATGGCGTCAATATCCCTGTTCTTTTCAGATGCTTTACGGGGGCCAAACGTTGGGAACGGGGGACCGTCGAAAAGTGTTTGTGTAATTCTATGTTCCTTATGCGGGGTCCGAGCAGCGTGATTCGTCGTCATGCGAACCAGCTTCGCCCTTGTTATGTGTTTGTTTCTGCGGCTGGTCCTCTGTTATCAGCTCCTGTCTCTACTCGAGGCACGCCGCCTGCTGGCGCGGCAACCCGCATCACTCCGGTGTCCTCCTGTCCGGAGCAGATGGAGTGGGGCGCTGCTGTCGCAGTCGCCTGCCGGGAGCCACGGTTCGCAGCCGGCACCACCACCACCCTCCGCTGCGGCCGCCGGATCTGGGGCCACCTGCCTGTCCCGGGAAGCGGCCGGTCCCGCAGCCTGCGGTTCTCATGCACGCGGACGTGGAGCTGCCTCTTTCGCCTGGTCTCGGGGGTTTTCCACAGCGGTCGGACAACGAATGTTGAGAGGCGGACCGGGGCCCTAGACCCGCCCACGCATCAATCCCGGTCCTAACGGAGGCTTCCACGGCTGCACCTCCCCCCCCCCCCCCCCACCGTCGTCCTCTTCCTCGGGGACACTATACGACGACGGTGAGGAGGTTTGTGGGGGGGGGGGGGGGAGGAGTGCTGTGTCGATACAAATATCGACGCCGCGCACCAGAGATGTGGCGCGTCGTCTTTCCGGGCGCGGCGCTAGAGGCGCCGTACCGGACATGCGCAGACGCCGACCAATAGCAGTGGGCGTCGGCGGACCTGGACGAGGAGCAACAGGAGGAACGGCAATCTGGGCCGGGGAGCGACGAGTCTTCAATCATCCCACTACCGATTCCCAAATAACCTCTGATACAGCAATACTGGTATCTGTGAATTTCTTTAGGCGACAGAAGGCACACACCTTTTATTTAAGGGATGACTCCCCGCTATCTCTGGGTCCCAAACTGTCGGCAAGGGTAGCATGCTTTACAACATAGTACATGGCAGGATGGTGCACGGCTTGTGTCCGGCGCCCACGTTAATAAAAATTGGCGCCAAGGTGACGGCGAGAGACAATTTCGCAGATGCTTCGGGAAACAGTCTGCGCTACATGACTTTACTTGAGACATTTGCACACAGGTGCGGAGTCTAGGGTGCAGACTGCAGCTCTGTCTGCCATTGGTTGTGTGTTTTGAAATATGACAGGTCAAACGATTCGTCATCCGGCCCAGTGTTGTCTTTGGACAGCCCATTAAAGGTTTGGTGACCTTGGCTTCATACTTATGCAGGTCGTGGCCACAGATAGCCGGCATGTGAAGCTTGGTGGTGTGGAGGAGAGAGGTGATTGTGGTGAGAGATAGCATTGAGTACTTTCCCCTTCGAGTTTTAGACAGCGCAGTGGCGGTACATATTGTTGAGTCTCCAGCAGACGTTGCAGTGTGCGGACTTGCATTTGAAGTTGTGTGTTTGCTTGTGGCAACCAAACTCATATCTTGGTGGCTACGCAGTCTGCAGCCAAGCAGAGTGAACATCGTAGCGCTACTTAGGACGAAGTTATTGATTTCGCGGACGGGATCCACAGCCTCCTGCTCCATTCTGCCAACATAGACGCTGCTGTTGCTGCGAGATCAACGTTTCTGTGCGTGCTAATGTATCAGCTGGACCATCCCACTGCCTTATTAAGGTTCCATAACTCAGTTCAGGTCTGGATATTAATTGTTTGTGTTTGCCTTCTATCTTCTCCTGACAGATTAGGGTAAGATTTACAAGTAAGTCCGTTTTTTATTCAATTTCTTTGAATGATACGATCTCAAAAAAAATAGCCAGTCATTTATTTCATTTTGTATAATATTGTGTCTTTCAATGTTTGTAAAGTTATGCGACAGCTTATTTAATATTTTCATGTATTCTGTCACTTGGTCATCTAATATTGTAAATGGATATGTTATACCTTTGAATTCTGAAATATAATCTGAATTTATTGCAGTTATTGAATACTGTCATTTAACAACCCCAATCACTACTTTGGAGAGGAATACAAATGTTTGTTTCTAATATGAAAGCGGACAAAACATATTTCTGTTATAGAATTAGGGCAAACAGAGTAGCTAATAGGGTCTTGATCCTAGTGTGGTTTCTGCCACTAGTCAGAAAGATGATAATTCATTTTTATATGTTTCGAAAAACACAGTGGCGACGCAGTTTGACATAACTTTTAATCAGATAATTGGTATATAAAAACATTACATTTGTTTTGTATGATAAACTGTAAGATTAAAGAAATCATAACATGCCTTCCTTATTGTTTTGTTATAATTTGTGTATCAAAAGAGATAGCCCGCAGCCATACATTAGCGACATAAAACCAAGACATATTACAACTCAAAGCAAATTAACTATTTGTTTTTGTTCTGTGAATAAATTGTTTTATTAATTAGAATGTCTGTTTTAGTTATGTGCCCACATCAGCAACCATATGTGTACCATCTACTGTTACATCCCGCAGTAGTCAACACGACAACATGTAGTAGTGGTACTGTTCGCTGTAGATCCATCATACTGTATGAAAGTTTTCTGCGCTATTTTCATTCCAAGAATTGATTTAGTGCACTGCACATTATGTTTACTACTCACGGTTTAATCCAGTCTGTAGAAAGAGTACTTAAAATCTGCAGATTTCAACCATGAATTGAAATTTTCATCCGTAATTGATGCTGATAGCGAATCTTAGTACGACTTGCTACTATCATGTATTGCATTTTCGTAGCTCGTTATTTGAAGAAGTACATCTACATAAACAAATCAGATTAACTTGCTAGGTACAGTGGAACAGTAAGCATTGATTTTACACGTTTAAATTGTACAGAAATATTCACTGCATGGAATGGTTCACTTAACTGCTGTATACAATGTCTGGGAGTGTAAATAACTTTAACTTCCTATAAGATGGTGGCATAGTGTATCTGCAGTAACCAGAGCTTCATTTGCATAAATGGTGTAGCTGCAGTACGTACCGGCCGACGCGGCCACAACCGACTCCCCCGCCAACAATGAGGCCCCGTAGAAGAACAGACGTCTGGAGGACAGAGGACAACACACCGCAGTGTTTCCACTGTGGGCGCCCTGGACATGTCGTATGCTACTACAGAGAGAGAAGGCGTATATTCGACGATTATTTTGCCACAAGACGTCAGCCATCAGAGCAGTTCTATCCCAGGCAGTCACCTGTTGATGAATTCAGTCGACCTATGGGAAGAAACCCATCGCCGTACCCTGGACGAGGTCGCTTCCCGACGCGCCGCTGCCGTTCACCGTCGCCGTGTAGAGGTACCACCCGCTCCGCTAGCCGCCGCGCCCAGGAAAACTAAGCGAGGCGACCATCTACGGAGGTGAGGCCGCCGCAGAGGAAAATCATCCATGGACGACAGCCGCTAAGATGTCGGGAAATCTCATCTACTTCATAATCGACAGCCAACCTGTCCGGACAGAAGGTTCTTTCTCCGTATTGTCGGATAATTACCACCGCACACTAAAGAAGACAATGTTCTGTGATACGGCCGCAACTGTGCTGAAGGTAGCAAATGGAAAGTACGTTCATCCAGCAGGAACTTGTGTCGCAAGAATAACCATCATCAACAGAAACCAGCCATTTGAATTTGTCGTTTTAACAGAATTTAGTCATAATGTCATCCTCGGATGGGACTTCCTACAAGCATCCGATGCTAGCACTGAAGGTGAAAGATCTGAGATGCAAATTGAGGACGTCGTTCCGACGGATACACGTAATACAGAATTTTCTGGAAAGTTATTTGCGGTTCACAATGTGACGATCCCGCCGTTGACAATGAGAAGTCAGAAACACAGATGACCGTTTAAACTGGGAAGTGCTTGTCGATACTAAAAAGTTAGGCTTACAGAAGATATCGGCTATCATTTGCATTACCAGTGGTCGATGAGAGATTTGGATCACTAATTGTCACGAGCAGTCATAACGTAACCCCAAGGGAATGTGTATCGGGACAGCTGAACCAATCCAGGACGTTGAGCTCAACGTCATCAATGAAGACCGATGTTCTGCTGTCAGTGATGACAACACGCTGGAGGAAACAACCGTGGAACTGCTAATATGGCCCGGACTGACCAAGGAACAACACCAGCGGGTGTCAGCTACACTACGCCAATTTTCGGGTGCATTCATACCTCAGTAGGGGTATAGTTACACGAAACTGCCCACGTTAAGGCACCGTATCAATACTGGGGATCATCCACCAATTAGCCAACGCTCGTATAGAGTGTCGCCAGATGAAAGACTGATAATTTGGGAGGAAGAGCGGAAAATGTTGCACGATGACATTATTCAATCTTCAGAGAGTCCTTGGTCGTCTCCGAAAGTCCTCGTAAAGAAGAAGGATGGCTCATGGCGATTCTGTGTCGTCTATCGGCGGCTGAACAAAATCACAGAGAAAGATGTCTACCCACTGCCGCGCATTGACGACATCTTAGACTGCTTGAAAGGAGCTACATACTTCTCCACTATGGACATGCAGGCAGGTTACTGACAAATCGAGGTTGACGAAGCTGACAGGGAGAAGACGGCTTTTATTATACCTGACGGCCTCTATGAATTCAAAGTAATGCCATTTGTATTATGTAATGCTGCGGCCACATTTGAACGCATGATGGACAATTTGCTTCGACACCTTAAATGGATGACGTGTCTTTGCTATTTAGATGACACTGTCGTTTTCTCAAAAACATTTGAAGAACATCTGAGTCGCCCACAGTACTCAAACTCGTAGTCATTATGTACTAATTCCCGTAAGAGAAAGGGCTCCAAACTTGCCCACCTCTCCCAATAATAGTAATTGATTGTTTGATTCAATATGTTGATACTGTTTTATCGCCAATATGTGTATAAATAAAAGTCGCTAACAAAAGCAGTTGCGTCAAACCCATCGGTAATAAACAAGTATTGAAACCTGCCATTAACAATGTGTTGAAAGCGTGCGTAATTACAATTGATTCAGACCACTTCACATAGTTCTGAAGTCATTATTGGTGTCTATTTATCACGTTGACAATTTATTATCAATACTTACCGACTTTCAGGGTCCACGGAGAAACAAAACAATGTTTTGAACAATTATAACAATTCGAGGCTGCACGGGCACCATGCTGAAAGCATACTGATTGCCCTATGTTCGTTGAAGGAACAAAAATGGCGGACGCACACGCCCGTCTATATCCAGGTGCCCTAACGGCGCCTTCATCGTCATCGACAGGTTGGACGTCACTGTCGCCGTTGATATATAGCTTTAGTTTAATGAAACAATAGTTGCATTGTGCTTCAGACCTAATTTTAAAGTGAATGGGATAACTAAACAGATAAATATACTCATGGTTTCTAGCGTAACTTTCAATTTATTCCTTTTTTCTGCAAACTTAGCAGTAATTTTACATTGTCATATGCGCACTATTTTTTTCTTCAGCTGTCTTGAGTAGATGGAGGGTGGGTCACCAGAAGGATCCCAGGACCTGAACAGCGACATACTTGAATATTTGAAGCATCCAGGTAAATTTCGATTCATCTTAGACGTAGATGACTGTCCTGGGTAGTCGAGTATTAATCTATGGCTGACAATACTAACTTCGAATCAAAATGTTCAAATGTTTGTAGAGTCTATGGGACTTAACTACGGGGTCATCAGTCCCTAAACTTACAAACTACTTATGAACTACTTAAGAACTAGGACGGCACAAATATCCATGCCCGAGGGGGGATTCGAACCCCCGACCGTAGTGGCCGTGCAGACCGTGACTGGAGCGCCTCAGTCCCCTCGGCCACCGCGGCCGGCTTACTTCAAATATTCATTACTTCAGGGACGGTGAGACGGACTGCAAGCAGCACAAAGCGGCGACGGAGGACTGCAACATCAGCGCCTGATAGATGCCGGACTCCGGCCCAAAATCGTGGACCCTCGTGCTGATACTGCGCGTAAGACGGTAGCGGCTGAGTTGGCTGCCCAGCTGGTAGCAGAGCGTCATTGCTTCGGCAGTGTTCAGCTCAAGGTCGCGCGGCCACGCAGACAGTGCGCTCTGAACAAAGCACTGCCAAACCCCGGAAAACTCGTGTTGATCCCAAGATCACGACTCTGAGAACAAATATATACAGGCATGGCTCGAGTAGGAAAAGACTGTGAGCGTTTTCCGGTCGGTGTTTGACAGGACCGGCAAATAATACTCAGACAAGGGTGGTGCGATGTAATAAAATTGATATATATCGAAAAATGGGGTACAATTCCTGAGATTACGGCCTGAGTAGGGCCACTAGTGGTACAACGGAGGTGGTCATTATGATGGATAGAGTAGGAAAACGAGCCCAGGGAGCTGCAGAGCGGGGATCGTGCTATCATGTCGAGAGCTGGTCGTAGACATTGAGATTTTCTGTCTGTAACGATATCGTGGGAAGCCAACGCTGAACCTACGTCGAAGTTGCAGGGGTCGACGACACGTGCTGTTTAGCAAGCACAAACTGGCTCAGGCCAGTGAATTCTGAATGCGCACAGTAGGGAAATATGGCA
This sequence comes from Locusta migratoria, assembly GCA_026315105.1. Lineage (NCBI taxonomy): Eukaryota > Metazoa > Arthropoda > Insecta > Orthoptera > Acrididae > Locusta > Locusta migratoria. Next base: position 559,428,555 of record CM048755.1, on the reverse strand, counting down.
CAGATGTATGACGAGGGCCACCGCCTATCACTGTTCTACGGAGGGTGTGGAGAGCATTGGCAAACCATATGGAAATTCCTAAAAAAATATAAAAATATAGTTCCCCTTTTCCCCACTGGTGTACACTCTAGATGTAGCTGTAAATATAGAGATGCTGTTGATACGTAAAACTGCATGGCGCCCCAAATCTGTCTTAAATTATAGACAATTTCGTAGACTTCACGCTTCCACATGGTCCCCCTCCTGCTCCTTAAGTGGCCATACAGCAGTGTCTGTACTTCTTAAATGTTTTGTTGCCGGCAACTAACCACATGTGACTGCACACTGGTAATATTAAAACTGCTGTTACAATTTCATTGGTGGCGTTTAGTCACAGAACATTTAGTTATAGAGGGACAACTATTACTAAATTCTGATGGGATACTATCGTGAAAAATCGCATTGATGAGTAAATAGTTACGTTGCCTATATCAGTCAAAATCCAACCAAAGTAAATACAGAACGAAACTTTCACTCTGCAGCGGAGTGTGCGCTGATATGAAACTTCCTGGCAGATTAAAATTGTGTGCCGGAACCGGGACTCGAACCTGGGACCTTTGGCTTTCGCGGGCAAGCGTACTACCGACTGTGCTATCCCGACACGACTCTCGATGCCGCCTCACAACTTTACTTCCGCCAGTACCTCACCTCCTACTTTCCAAACTTCACAGAAGTTCTCCTGCGAAACTTGCAAGACTAGCACTCCTGGTAGTGCGCTTGCCCGCGAAAGGCAAAAGTCCCAGGTTCGAGTCCCGGTTCCGGCACTCCATTTTAATCTGCCAGGAAGTTTCATATCAGCGCACACTCCGCTGCAGGGTGATAGTTTCATTCTGGAAACATCCCTTAGGCTGTGGCTAAGCCATGTCTCCACCATATCCTTTCTTCCAGGAGTGCTAGTCTTGCAAGTTCCGCAAGAGAACTTCTGTGAAGTTTGGAAAGTAGGAGGCGAGGTACTGGCGGAAGTAAAGTTGTGAGACGGCATCGTGAGTCGTGTCGGGATAGCACAGTCGGTAGTGCGCTTGCCCGCGAAAGCCAAAGGTCCCAGGTTCGAGTCCCGGTTCCGGCACACAATTTTAATCTGCCAGGAAGTTTCAAAGTAAATACAGTCTGAATTACACCTGAAATGCTTAAATTATTTCTTACATATGTTATGCATCATAGATAGGTGAAGTGACTTGCCTGCCTACATGATGCAGATATCTATGTGGTATGTGTAACGACAGTGGTAGGTTACTTGTGGAGAAGCCTGACACACCTTTGCTTAGTGAAGAGCAATAGAAGATGTTATGAGGACAATAATCAAGACAATTAAGTGATTGGGACATTTACACAAGCTTAATGTCATCAAGGAAAACAAATCAGCCGTTCTACATATCGTAGAGTGAAATATTCGATCTCTTGATCAGGTAGGTAGAGTAGAGAACTGATGACCGTAGCAGTTTGGTCTGATAGGTTTACAAACATTGTAACATTATGGAAACACACGAATTTAATCAGAATATTCCACACATTTTAGAAATCATATATATTTTATTAATGTAATTTGATTAAATACTTGTGGTATTTCCATTACACATCCAATTTTTACCGCTGTATCTGCCTTAATGATATCGAAATTGCGCTAGCTTTTGTTAGGAAAATGTATACAGTGTGCTTCATATATCTTTAATGTAACGCTAAAACAGTCTCACACAAGATAAGAAATTACGGGGAATTATTTTTCCTACTATTTATTAATTCAGCAGAAATTCATACCTGATAAGAAATTTAAATGAAATCCCTTCCCACCACTTACACATTCAACAAGGAGGTGAATTACAAGATGGTGCTTCAATTACTATGTCTTGCGCGTCTCCTTACAACGACTCATGTGAGACCTGAAGACATTAATTATCAGAAATATATTTATATTACTTCCAGATTTTCCCTGCAGCTTTCCACACAAATTCGTTCGGTGTTTACACTGCCTATATCTCCCTCTTCCCCCACTCTTATCTTCTATTTCCTCTGCCCCTTCATTCTGTCCATCCCCCTCTCCCCTGTTTCTGTCCATCTCCTCGCCCCTCACACTGTGCCCATCTATCCTCACCTCCCACTCCTGACTATCCATCTCCTTGTCCCTGCTCTCCACTGAGCTATGCCCTCCCTATTATGTGGGTCCTGCAAAGCATGTCGATAGTACCCACAGAGCAAACATGTCGTACAGGACGAACTATATGGAAGGGGCTACTATACTCTAGTAGGCTCCTGTAGAAGTTGCACTGCAAAGCAGAACCGTAAGTCAGGCGGATGTTATTCCCAACAAATCTGCTCATAAATATAATGTATGGGATGGAAAAATACTTTTTCCCTGTATAGGCAGATACTGTCATCTTCCTGAAAGTTTCTAATTATGCGGTCTATCAATCTGAATTTTGTTGTTCCACTCCTTATCATATTTTTGAATGTAACCACATTAACATAGATTCTGTATTGTAGTTATGACTTTCACTCAGTATTGCAGAATTTCGAAGCAGCTGCCATCTAATATGTCAATCACTCAGTGGAGAATCTACTAGAAGCTATAACCTAGTACCCCTACATCTAGTAGCAAAGAATCTGCATCACTGAAAGAACTTCAGTGGCTAAAGCAAAATGAAGGAAGAAGAAGAAAGAAGAAGAAGATGACTGAAGGCTCTCGGTAAGATTAACTTCGTCGACATCATCGTCAACTTCGAGATAAACCAGTAATATAACTGTACTTTTGCCAAGAGAGGGAATCGGCACCAAAATAAATTACAACAGATGTAGCGAATGATACTGAACGTATTGCTATCGCGTTTTCATTTAGAAATCGAATATGTAAAAGTGTTGCTCCGCAAACAAGATACTGTATTTAATAGAGAAAACAGTTTCCTTCGGCAACTACCAGTGTGTCAATAGCTAGAGCCCTGCTTGGACGACCCATGATGACAAAACGCTTTGTAAACACGGAGATCCGTAAGTGTCACGCAGAGAAGGGTGCACTGCAAGTAGCGACAGTGCTAGGGCGTAGAAAACTACTGCATCAACTCTTTGACAGTAGAGCAGTACCGAGTAGAAGTGAGAGAGACAACTAGAATGCGTGTAGTCAATACTCCTAGTACTGACATAAAATGTACTTCAGCGTGCAAACTTTGCACAAAGAGGCTTCCTATAGTTCAGAAGCTAGATATTGTGTCAGCCATGGGTGCTGAAAGGCTCAGATAGCAATAAACGTGGAGTCCACCGTACGTTAGGAAAGCAAAATACGGGAGGCATGTGGGTACTGAAGATTGCGCCACGTTCCGGATAGAGTGGCCGCTAGCGCCGGAGTTTCGAGTCGTTTCTCCGGCAGACGGCAAGCTCAGTAGCTAGAACATATCAAGTCAGTTGCTAATACAAAACATACTCTCACAATAAAAGTGAAATAAATTGTATTACTATTTTGAAAAATGGTTGTCATACGCAAACTTGCAGAAAAGACAGTTATTATTACTTGCGAAATTGACTTATTTTTCTCTCTATTATGTTTTGCTCAAGAATGTATTTCATTTAGGAGTTCGTTATTATAACATAGATTTTCATAATCTTCAACTTATCGCGTATTCTGAAAATTAGTTCTTGTCATAAATTATTTCCTTTGCACACTAAATATGTTGTTGTTTTCGCATTCCCTGAAATATTTGTGGTGGAGAACATTATTTCTGCACCAGCATTATTGTCAGGTAGATCTAGCACAAAACAAGTAATTTTTTCGCCAGTTATCTTTAGTTGGAAGTAAGCTGAAAATAGGGACCAGTTTTTACCAACTCGTTTCGAAGTTCCTAATTATAAATTTTGTCTTCACACGTAGCTGTTTTTTACACGGTTAAATTCCTCAAATCTGATCTTCACATCTTTCTTTCAAAATATTTTTACCCAACTCCGGTAAAGCTTAAGACTTTACTGAACAGACTTCGAAAGCGCAGGATATTTGAGCTGAAATCAATCAAATGGTTTTTACACATGAAATGGGAAAGTCCATTTCGCGTATTAATAACTTAACGACTTGAGTAATCAGCTAAAATGCCCAAGAAATATAACTCTTTCGGCACGCTATCATCGATTAATTAACTCTTTAATGACTAAGTTTTGTATTGATTCAGAAGCTGCACATCTCGTGTGAAAGCACTACGTCGTACCAACCAAAGAAATTGAAAAACAGTCTTATTTAGTTTGAGGTAAAGCGTGTTTTCTTTGTTATATAATTATGTTCTCCTTTTGGCTGCACTGCATATTATTTGAAAACAATTTATTTCAAACTATATGGGTGGGTTAGTAGAAAACGGGACAATATACATCGCGTATTTATTTTGTTGGAACGTCTGCTCACCGTTAGAATAAACTCGAACTCCTAACCACTCACTCTCAGAATCTAGCGGTTCCATCTGCAATTACGATACCGTCGATGGCCAACTCTGCTAATTTATAGGTTGCTACGCTGTCAAAGTGCTACCAGATACCTATTACGGGGCAGCAACCTGTCAGCTGCGATATCTTTAACTCTCCGAGCTGCAATCTTACCGTCCGCAGGTGAAGATGCAGACCAAGCAGACCTACAGCAATTAAAAAACCGACCGGCCTCTCTTCGTGCCTTTCGACTTCAGAGCTAGGCGTCTCCGAGCTGACCTAACAAGCGATCTCGAACGCCCTGAATCGCACGAGAGCATTCTTAGAATATTAAGAAATCATAAACAAAATAGTGGTGTGCGTCATTCCTATCCAAAATGCTGCACATGTCGGCTAGCTGCTTGGAGTGTACTGTGTAAACTGGTGCAAATAATAAGGACGAAGTTAGACGTACATAGAAATGACGGACACAACTGTCCTGTTTATGATTCCAAGCATGATTTCGTGCATTTAGGAGCGTTGGAGGTCAAAAAGAGATGTCCTTTCTAAGTATCGCCCATCTGCCTGTCCGCTGGGGGGTTTCCGATCTGCCCTACGTTAGGTGAGTGATCTGCACGGCTACACGGCATCCGGGCAACGAGGAGCTTGCAGATCTGAGATCCTTGCGGAAGTGAGCGCATTTACAGTCTTAGAGAGCGCTGAGGGCCAGGAGGCTGGCCGTGACAGCGTCGCGCTGCCTGTCGGTTCATTCATTGCATTCGTAAAGGCTGCTCTTATCATTCCACGCGGGAAACGACGACGGCCGACGCGCGACTCGGCCGTTCAGGCCAAAGCCAGCAGTCGGTGGATGGGGAGGGGGGCGGAGAGGAAGCAATAAACGCTCTTAAGACCCGGCGCCGACTAAGGTTACGGCCACACGAGAGCTTTTCTGCCCGAATACACGTAACATACTGAGCTCAGGAAGCGGTGGGCACACGGCAGCCTCTCTTACGCCATGTGAAGGCCAGCCAAATCCCACTAGTAGTGCGTCGGGAAAGCTGTGGCAACGCTTAATGTCTTGATGGCCATAACAGACAGCAATTATTGTTTTAGGTTCATAGTCGTAGCTCAAGGAGACTGCATATGTTCAGAGCAGCTGAATTGGTTAAGAAATGTTACAATCGAACTTTGAATTTGCCAGAATCTGCACAATTTCCAAATGATCCTAGTGGACTGAAAATCATTTATGTATTTTTGGGTAATGAGGTTTCTGCAAGAATCAAACGTTACACACAAAAAACTGCTCAACTACAAACTGTCAAGCACACTACGTAATGTGGAATGTTATTTGGTATTTCACGTAATAAACGGAGAATTTTCCACAATCCAATAGATGTTAGTTTGACTATGGTGGATATAATTGTTCACGCCTGTTGTGAAATTCACAATTTTGTGAGATAAAAAGACAGTTTCAAATTTGCTAACACATTGACATGCAGAATGGAAAGTATGTCTGCACTTTGGACAAGAGGAAGGAATGGTGGAAATAATATAAGAGAGCATTTTTGTGATTACTTGCGTTCCCATCAAATGTTTGTACCAAGACAATTATGCAAAAAACTTCGAAGAAAGTCTAGTTTTGTAGTACAAAATTGGCTTCTTCACATTTTATTCATGTAAAAACTTCCTGATACATTGCATATAGTTATTAATAATACACATCGTCTGTAATCACCTACATATGATTTTTGGTTGTCTGCCTAAATTTTAGTCCCACTTTAGGTTACGGTAGTAAGACTAATAGTCGGCCTTTGCGATCGCCATTTGTCAGCTCGAAAATATTGAAAATAACGGCTTAACTGTTCATATGACACGAACATTGAGTAACCTAAATTGTAGAGGAGAAAATTCTCTACAACCTTGCTTTGTTGTTTTTTCATAACTCGTGCCGTCACAGAGATACTTGCAAAATAACTGCGACACCACATCTTGATTTTACGTAAAGCAGGCGTTAGGAAATGTCACGTGACATTCCTAGCCGAGTACTCTTTTTGGCATACTCCATCTTGCTTCCTGTATTTTATGATTTTCTTATTATAACTTACGCGTTGTTATTTCAAAGCAGCGGAGCACCGAATAATTAACAAAAGCACGTCGTTCATAGTACGATAAATTAAAATATAGTGTTTAAAAATGTCATTTTAGCTGTTAGTAACCGCCAGCATGGTACGAGAATTAATGGACAATACCATAGTTTTGGGGTGTAGTAGGTAGTGCGTTACGTTGTAATGCATGTGGTTCATAGTTCGAAACACGCCGATACCATGTTCTTTTTAGCCTTGGCTTCTAAAACGGTTTTCGGCACTCTTATTAATTAAGCAGAGCTATCTTCTGCAATATTAAGAGATGTGGACATGTAAGAGTGCTGTCTCTAAAATTAATGATTTTCCTTGAAAGCGAAGGAGCTTTTCTTTATAACTTATATTGGTATAGGAAACATTGAATATGTGGTACACACCTTTTTCTGTTTAGTTTGCGTAAATTTATACTGACAACAAACGAACTGTTAATTGGAACTGTGACTTCATTTTTCTAAATCCTTTTTGCAGCACTGATAGAATTCGCTATGTATTCAGGAATGACAAAAAGGAGATATGTAAAGTGGTTTGTCGATTGCAGAAAACAGTAGTGAAGATGGTAATATAAGCTAGCGCTCTCAAGAACAAAATCGTAAAGGCTACTTATGGAAGCAAACAAATGACTACTTTCTGCGTATTTTGTATTGTGGTACTCATGATGAGGCTCTGGAACTTCGTAGTATCTATTTGGCATGTTTGTTGCGTAACTAAATAATGAAGACCTTGTCCTACAAGAAAGTATGCAGGACTGTAAAATTTGTGGTAGCTATACATTGGTGCCGTTAATTCTAGGTGAACGGGATCGGGATCACATCGAACTATCGAAATCTACGCGTGAAAAAGAAGAAATTCGACCTTGAAAAGAATACACGTCTAAATAAATATTACCTTCTCTTTAAAACAAAGTTTTCAACTAATCATTTACATTGGCAGCCTAAAGGTTTCAAATTCTTTCCACTATATACTTCGCCTTATGTAATAATATATATAATAATCTTTGTTGTGAATATACAATAAACCCGCAGTTGTTATTTTGTTTTATGACGCTTGTTTTTGTGCGAAATTCCTAGACTCGAAACATCTTCACTTACTGTATCGAGTTCACTTTACTTATTGTCTAACTTCGTTTACTTCTTCCTTTATAGGTAGAAAATGCCACAATTAGGAGAAAAGAATCCAATTTGATGTACTTTAATAAAAGTAGCGTCGATTTGTCTAGACCTGCTCGTCTCCCATGACTCTTCTACGGACTACTGATTAAGCTTAGGCACACTCTAGACGGCGTAGTACAGGAAGCGCATTTTTAAAATTGTGAAAAAACTAGTGTTTTGTGGTGTAACGTAAGTATAAAGAAATTTTAACTTAATTACGCAAGTTTCGGTTAAGGTTTCGGCCACAAATCATCTTTCGGTCAGACTCAAGTTTCTACAATCACCTCCTCATTTGAATGATATCTTCGTCCCTCCACCTATTTCTTCATATTGGGGAACAAACAGTAGTCCGAGGGAGCCAAGTCCGGAGAATCATATTTCTAATAATTTTGCGACCACAACTGCTGAGATGTGTGCTGGTGGATTGTCGTTATGGAAAGGACATTGTTATGGTTCAATCGCTGGCGTTTTCTTACAGCTAGGTTTTCAAACGGTCCAATAACGATGAAGAATATGCATCTGTAATAGTTTTACTCTATTTCAGATAATCGATGGGGATTATCCCTAGCGAATCCAAAAAGACCGTTGCCATTACCTTTCTGGCCGAAGGACAGTCTTCGCCTTTTTTTGTGCAGATTCTCCCTTGGTAACCAATTATTTAGATTGTTATTTGGTCTCAGGAGTATAGTAATGAATCCATGTAGCATCCACAGTGACAGCTGCAAACTTTCCTTGCAACACTTCACACGATTCCGTTTTTGGTCAAGCGTGAGTAATCGCGGCACCCATCTTGCGGGTAGCTTTCTCAGGTCCAAACGTTTATGAAAAATATGATGTACACATTCATTTGAGATTCCCACAGCACTGGTAATCTCACGCACCTTAACTCCTCTGTCATCCATCACCATATCATGGATCTTATCAATGATTTCTGTAGTCGTAGCTTCGCAGGGTGTCCAGAACGTTCAACGTCACTTGTGCCCATATAGCCACACTGAAAATTTGGAAACCACTTTTAATCTATTCTAATGGAAGGTGCAGTGTCACCGTAATATATATGAAGCTTCTCTTTAGTCTCCTGAGGTGTTTTTCCTTTCACAAATTGATGTTTAATCACCACACGAAATTATTTTTCGTCGATTCTTTGACAATCTCTCGACTTCCTCGATTCACACGAATGCCAAACACAACGACATAGACGTATATGGCTGAAACTTGGTGTGCGTTCTTTCCAAAGATGCTACTAACTAAACATGACCCCGATACGCGCCGGTGGTGTCACCTCTCGGACTTTGAACGGTCTTCAAACGCCCCTCGTACGCCGATGTGCAATTGCCAGATCATTACATTTATTCTTATGACATTTTATCATGGTGTGATTGCTGAGTCATTATATTTATTATTGAAATAAAGGTATACAATATTGATGTAGTCGCTTTAAAGGTTGGTAAACAACTAATTAAATAACAAATTATGACAAGGTGTTAAATAGGTGATTCCATCCCAATACCTAAAATAACCGACTCGGTTTCTAATGTTCCTTTGTTTTAAATTGTAAGTGCTCCATCCCCAGCCTCCTGTCCATCTTCTACAATATACTGACGATACTGCAGCCCTCGCCCTCGCCTTAACGTCACCGTGGCTCTTTGATTTAAATGACTATGTATGTTTTATTCGTCTGTCAACTCTGCATTTTCTTTGAGTTTTGTCATCTTTTCTATATTTTAAATCTCCATTGCTTAACTCCATTTCATATTTTAAGTCCTACACACACACACACACACACACCCATGCCCGAGGGAGGACTCGAACCTCCGACTGTGACTTTGTTTCCCATAAGATCAAACGACTTTTTACTGTGAAAGGAATTCGTCGCGAGTTTTTATTTTTGTTCATTATGTAATTTGATGGGATTAGTTTTTCCCGTATCTATTAGAGAATGGAAAGGTAGAGATATATTGACTAACTGGTTTGATAAACCCTTTGCCAGGCACTTAAATTTGACTTGCAGCATATATATTTAGTTGAAGATATTAAGAACTCCGATGAAAAAAAAGAACGTAATACCAATTTTGTAACAAAATAGCTTCTCTCCACATTCTGTAGTTTGTACTAAAAGTACTGTCTCATCATTGCAGACTATCACTGCGACATTGTGTGTAGTAAAATCCAGTGACCATACCGTTGAAGCTTCTATTGTTGTACAGGCATACAGGAGAACAAGATAGTCTGGCAGCCAGTCTAACATTCAGGCGTCCTACTCACAAACCTTCTTTGACTGACTCTTTACGACCAGTAAACGATCTGAAATGTAGAGCCGGTTGAAACGGGCGTCACTCCGCTCGCTTCCCGCCGTGCTCGCGGCCTGCTATAAGGCCCTTTTACACGAACCACTTTCTTGCGAAAATCGACTAGAATGCGACTATGACATCAATAATCTTTCGATTGTGCCGAGCGTGGAGTTCTAAACTTTCGAGTGCTGTGAACACTGCGCATGCGCAGAAGCAGTGGCTGCATTGTCTAGCAGAAGACGAGAGGTACTGTTTTGTACACAACAAAGACACGTCTAAGTAGTATAATATGGAATAAGAATCTAGTGAGCCATCACTGGCGTTTTTTCTTCACATTTTCCATAAAAATTAAACAGAGCATAAATTGTGGATTACATTGTATTTTTTGTAGAAATGCAGTGGACGAAAGAAATCATTAAGGCTCTTATTTCGGCTTATGAAGAAGACAGAGCCATCCTAGAAACAGAACATCATTTATATCACACTAAGGTAATTTGTGTGTTACGGTGACTACAGATACTCGTTGAAATAATCATATATTTTCTAGAATGCACCTAAAGAAATACTGAAATTAGTGGCAGAACAAAGTATCAGCAGTTTGCCTGAATGTTACAGCTGAAGATTGTAAAACTAAATTTGGCACTCTGTGGTTAAATTATGGCGCGGAGGTTAAAAAAAAATCCCCAGAGCAAAAAAGTGGATTTTCTGCATCCGGACGCTTCTCTTTCTGCCTCTGCGCTCTTTCTTTTTGCCTACCTGCAAAGCTGTGGCAATTACTACCGTTTATGCAGCCAATACTACAAGAATTTCATCCAGTTCGCTGTGTTGGATAAAAGGTTGTGATTAAAACAAAATCAGCACATGAAGTATTACGACGAAAACCACAGCGCAAAGACCGCACAGCAGACAGCACACACACATATTTCGAAGCTATCGTGGGAACACAAACTTTCACGCAAAACAAATGAAACAAGGAACCACCAGGGGCGCTGCAGTCCACACACACTATTCGAGTAGTCAACCGAGACAAGTAAGTGGCTCGTGTAAAAGGAGCTCTAAAGCTCCTGAGGTCGCATAAAGTGTAGAGCGATGACGTCACACTGCCCTAAGTGGGACTTGTGACGAGCCGAGTCCCGATACTGCCGCGTTCACGTCGCGCTGCGTTTTTCTTCAGCTGTCGCGCTAGTCTTTAGCAGCGCATGGTACGTAATTGCACATGAGCGGAAGTGAAGGTACTTCTGTTAGCATACGGACTGCGAAGTCAGAAATCACAAAAGAAACTGTTTTGAACGAAAAAGCTTATATAACCTAAAACCTACGGAATAGCCCGGGAGTAAGAAAAGCTAGTTCTAGTTGAGAAAAATAAACTGATGATGCGACAGGTGTGAAATCTTGTATCATAAACTTGTAAGCAACACAGCGTGGCCAAGGTATGTACAGTGCTGGATTTACTGCTTCGCTTCAGCTTGTTACCTGTTTTGATTTGGGAAGTTCCCGGGACACACAGAAAACGTATGAAAGAGATAGCCGAAGTGGAGTACCCGAGCGGTCTAAAGCGTTTCGCTGCAGAGCGCGCGGTTGCTCGCGGTCGGAAGTTCGAATCCTCCATGGGTCATGAGTGTGTGTATTGTTCTTAGGTTAGTTTAACTTTGTTTAAGTAGTTTGTAAGCTACGGACTGATGACCTCACAGTTTGGTCCGATAGATTTAAAAACATTTGAATTTAAAAAAGGTAATCACAGCATAGTACAAAATTTCTTCATGAGAAATAATTCTCAGAATCAACAAATTCAATACTCGTGATGTGCACTGAATTAGCAATACTTAAGTGATACGCCATATTCTGCTCACAACTTTTATTTCAAAGCCCTACGAGGCGTTTCTGATTCATAGCCTCTAACAAGTGGCGATGTTTTCCCACCGCATATGAGTCTGTATTCGCTCGTTCTGGTGTCAGCTGCTTCACAGGTGTCCGCACGGGCGTGCGTGCCCGCCTTTTTCCCCTCTCATTCACAAACATATATATACGCATTACCGTAGGAATAATATACTACTCGAATTCCTGTAAACGTATTCTAGTTAATTTTATACAGCGTAAATATTGTTGACATTATGTCGAAATATAAACTGTCTGAAGTATTCGTAGAATTCATTTCTAACGTGCATTACTGTGAAATATTATTAAACTAGATTTTATCTTTCTACTCATAGTCTTAAAAATACAATTACGGCTGATATCTGATAAATGAAGCATTATTAGTCGCGCGTTTAGATGCACGATTTCACTTGAACGAATCACTCGTTAATTCCCTGAAGGTTCGTTCTCCAAGACAAAATATAATGAATATAATGAGTGTCGTAATGGAGGGGTCATAGGTGGTCGTCGCCGCCCAATTTTTTGCGATGGCTACCCTGTCTCTTACTACTTTGCGTGCGGGATATTTTTATATTACAGTGATTCTCTTTCATTATCTCTCTCGGTGCGTTGTGTGACCGCACTCCAGGCTGCCGATTCTCATTTCAATAGCTGTTCGAATGACATAACTAGAAAAATCAACCGTAAGGCAAGTGTTGCAGGGATTGCAGAAGGCACTATATAGCCCCGTGTTCGTGAGCAACATTACACTGTTTTTGAAGGGATTATTATTCTCCTACAGTACCTACAAACGGACAGTGTTGAAAAGTCAAATGTTCGTAAAGCTGTAGAACTTAACCGCTATGGTCACCAGTCTATAGACTTATAAACTGCTTAAACTAACTTTCACTAAAGACAAAACACTCTCTCTCACAGACACACACGCAAACACACATACACACACCCATGCTTGAGAGAGGACTTGAACCTCCGGCGGAAACAACCGCCCAGTCGTTAGCATGACGCCTTATAACAAACGGCCACGACAGTGTTAATATTCCCCAAAACTACAGGGCAATTTCGCGGTCAATAACAGTCATTGACCAACGGAAGGAAATGCGAACTAGGGACAGTTTTGACCTCTAACGCTCGGAACCGCACGAAACCACACTTAGAATAACAAGTAATTATGAACAAAAAAGTGGTGTGCGTCATATCCATGCAAAACGCCGCACTTGTCTGCATAGTGTAGTTGCACTAACCAGTCCTCCAGTTGCGTGAGTGGTATAGCTGCGGTACATATTTGTCTCTTGGAGTATTAGCAAGCGAGTTACTGTATAGACTGTGTACAGTGCAGTGATATCATGAAGACAAGTAATCCTACGCATGAAGAACGAACTTAAGACGAGCTGAATATGGAAATGACGTCGGGACTGAAGATATGGACTTCTCGGATATACTATACAACATAATCATACAGAAACATAATGTCGAGGACGTTAGGCCGGACTTGAAGTATATGGAGGAACCAGGTTATGGCATTTACATACCAACACCAATTAGTGTGGCTTTTGTTATTGGACTGCGTGAATGCGGAAGTGATTTGGAATGTGATAACGTGGCTTTAGTGAGATGTGCACATTGTTCTCTCCCACTTTGTTTTAACCACTTCATCGCAATCCCGCATCTGCATATTGAAGCCTAGTAAAGCACTTCCAGGAGTGTGCTACTCCTGTATATGTGTGTTTTGAGCTATTATAAGTTCTTTAAACAAATAGTTTTTGGCGCTGCTTATTGAATATGTAATGAGTAAATGACGGCATTAAATTATATACCATGCCCTTCCTAAGGTATTGATATCTCGTTATATTGTCTCTGTTAAAATGCTATTTAAGATACAATGCAACGTTCTGCATCGAAATGGTGCACACTACTGTCCTCTTTATGATTGCCTGTTATTCCAAGCATGGTTTCGAAGGTGCGTTCGAGGTCAAAGATGTCCATTGTAAGTACCGCCCTTCTGATTGTACTCTGCAACCGTTTCCGATCTTCCCTGTGTTAGGTGAATAATCTGTACGGCAACACGGAATCCGGGAAACGAGGAACAATCAGATATATTGATGCGGATGTGAGCTCATTTACAGTCTTCGAGAGCGCTGAGGGCAAGGAGGCTGGCCGTGACAGCGTCGCGCTGCCTGGCGTTTCATTCACCTCACCCGCCAAGGCTGCTCTTATCACTGCACTCGGATACGACCGCAGCCGACGCGCGACTCGGCCGTTCAGACGAAGGTCAACTGCCGGGGGAGGGGGGAGGGGAGGATCAATAAACTCATTTCGCGCCACGAGAGCCGACGCCGACTAAGGTTACGGCCCCAAGAGCGTTTTCCTACGAGCGTTTCTGCCAGACTATACGTAACACGCGGAACTCAGGATGTGGTGGCCACACGGCCGCCTCTCTCGTGCGGCATATAGCCCTGCCGAATTCCTTTAGTAGTGCGTCGTACAAGCTGTGGCAACACTTAATGTATTGATCGCCATAACAAACAGCAATTATTGTTTCAGATTCATAGACGTAGGTGCATTTGGTCTTCAAGGGGGCCTCCTATTTATTAAAAAAACTGAATTGGGTAAACAACGTTACAATCAGACTTTGAATTTACCAGAAGCTGCACAAGTTGTAAATTATCTTAGTGGACTAAAAATCGTTCACGTGTTTGTGGCTGATGAGGTTTTTGCAATGAATGATCATTTAAGGAGAATATACACACAAGAGCATTACAAACAAACAAAAACTTTTTAACTACTTAATTTCAACCACTCGATTTTATGTAGAGTGTGCATTTGGCATTTTATCTAAAGGGGATGTGTCGTATACCTTTCTCACCCGTATTGCGCACTTCCCATCACATTGAAACACGTCCACTGAATGTGTGGTCGTAATCCATTTTGAGTGATCCATTACTCTAAAGTGTTTCTTCGCCATTAATATTGTTAATTTGTACATCAATTATTTAATTCCTTTATTAATGATCAATGCCCCATGTGTAAATATATGTTGCGCCCGTGTGTTTGAACTTGTGTGTTCGTATGAATGTGGAAGGCTGCTTTTGATATTTACTGACTGCCGCGCGATGGCTTACAGTCGCCGCTTCCCACTTTAGGCCACGTTTACTTTAGCTAAGAACACATGCATTCGTATGACGTCTGCACTGCCGTCTGCAGGAAAGCCAGAGACACCCTTTCTTGGCAAGATGGCGAGGTGCCCTGTTCTTAGAGTGGTACCAACATAATCGTGGACGAAGGAAGTGACAAAAGAGACCTCTCTGGAGCTGTAATAGAGGTTATTATCTCTCTCAGGTAGCGAGGGTTGGTAGACAGAAGCCTTTGAGAACGCTTTGATCGCTCCCTACATCTCTTGCCGCGACCGCCAAAGTGAGTATTTCGTCGAATCATGGTGAGGGGATGGCATGTTGTTAAAATTTTACTTTATTTGTTATCAGACAGTCCTGGTTTGTCAATGATAATTTTTCTTGAGTAATTCTTTTGCTATGCGAGATGATTTTAATTTTCAGAACTCGAGTAATTCAGTGTAATTTTAGTATTTGTATTTTCAGTCCGGTAATGATTTTTGTGTTCTCAAGTTAGAATACACATGTGTAGCCTTCAGCTTTTCCATAAACGTAGTAAGTTTGAATTCCTTGCTGTATTTAACTAATGTTTTCGTGTTTCCTTTCGTTCGGATTATGGGAATAGCCCAGCAGCGAGCGCTTGTCCGCAGGTAGCCCGGTCACCCGACGTGGTCAGCGCACTCTTCAAACAAATGACCGCACAGATTAACTATCAGTTCTGTGAAATGAAAGAGAAGTCGAAAGAGATTACCGAACAAATGAAAGAGCAGTCGTGAAAGATTGATGAATGACTTGATGAAATTAATCAATCCTCTGCACAACATCTTATCGAATTTAAGGCATTTAAACAACAGGTCACTAAACAAGAGGAGCCGGTATGAACAGAAGCGTCGAGTAGTACGCTATTTTGAAGTCTGGCAGAAAGTCCTGGCTCGTTCCTGTCGTTTGTCCAACAAGCATCTTGCTCTGATGCGGGAGTTCTTTCCGATTTTTGATTGTCCCTTCTGCATAAGGCGAATTGTTCATGAGAACGCGGTTGAACTGGGAACAATACGGACCCGGAAGACTCTTGGTGTGCACCATGTTTCTAGTCTTAGACAATGATTGTGTATATCTTCCATTGTATTTTCTATAGGTTATTCGTTCCAGGTATTTATTGTGAATTTTGTATGTGTTTTCCATTGTTCTTTGGCGTTAAAGGACGCGTCGACATTGTCTCGCATAGGAGATGCATTTGTTTGATTAGTTATCCTGCATATGGGTATATGCAGCGCTGGGTGAGGTGAATTGAGTTTTGTGCAATCAGCTGATATGTGAGGCTTGCTGATTCGGTGAACACACTTAAATGTTGTGGCACTGTCGGTAATGTCTGCTCTGCTTTCCATACTTTTGATTGCTAGTTCACTGTGGAGTGCCTGTGTAATGGGTAAATTTGGTATAATTTTCAGTAGTTCGTGTGTGTTATTCAACTGCTGCACGAGAGATGCCATCTGAGTACAACTAGTACCAAAACAAAATGTAATATTTTAGGGTGTACCTTTCTTTTCCAGTTGTGCTACGTGAATTTAGTGTTTTAGGTTTATTGATGTCCAGTACCGTCAGTGAGTGCATCGGAAAGGATTGTTCCTCAAGGACAGGGAGGGCGGTAATTAGTAATGTCACTGCCAGTACGTGTGCGCCCTGTGTCCTTGAAATTACCAATGTGTTTGCTTTTGTAAGTCGCCGTAATGACACTGACTTCTGGGTAGAAACGGGATAGCGCTTGGTGAAGCTAAGAAGGTGTTACGGAACATGTTGTGTGTCCTTAGGACAAGGGTTTGTAATGCCAAGTAGGTGGCGTATCTAATTTACCAATTGATCAAGAGTCGGTAATGCAAGTTTTAACATGACGACCTTAACTATGTGCACCCCTAACGAAGTTGCCAAGTTTTATTTTACAGGAAACTGTGATCGACGTCATATAATAGATGGAAGGACGTACTGAAGGCCCACTTGAATTTTGTTGATGAGAAAAAGTATGCAGCCCAGTGAACAATGACAAGCCTATGCTTAATGCGACCAGAGCGTGGGACGAGTGCCTGGATTTAAAAAACCACAAGTGGTATAAATAGGGAATATGTACTCTAAAATGTCTTACCTCTTTGTAAATTTTACCTGGTACCTAAGTAACATGTTTTAATGTTCATGATGCTCATTTAATGAGAAGCCTTGAACAAGGCCATCTAATCACTAGTGTGTGTCTTGATTTATGTCTTTTACAGGCAGATTGTGATTTGTATTTTTGATTTAATCAACTGTGTTTATTTTCTCTATGGTTCCAGGTGTTTCTGTATTTGCATGCGGTTTGCACGGCCACTACGGTCAGGGGTTCGAATCCCCTCTCGGGCATGGATATTTGTGCCGTCCTTAATGTTAGCTAGTCGATAAGTAGTTTGTAAGTTTAGGGACTGATGACCCCGTAGTTGACTCCCATAAGCTTAACAAACATTTGAATCGTTAAGGACGAGAAACAGAAGTGATTGACCGTGCCGGTGCAGAAGGCGACGGAACGTGCTGCCAAAATGTTAAAGCTAGAGAATGGTTTACAAATTACGGATAGAAGGACAAGATGCCGAGCTAAGTGGAACTCACGTTTCTACGCCGAAGAAGAAGAAGCAAGAACGTAACAACAACTATGTGATCGATGATATGGATAAATGCATTATCAAGCAGGAATTTCAACGGTATTACGAACCATGTAAAGAAATACCAAGTTTGCGGAAACTACACAACTTAGTCTAAAGGAACTGAGTTTCAAAGCTAGCATGATTAAACCAAGGCTAGGAACGTATATTCATACTATAACATTAAGATTAATGTAGATACCGTATCATGCTTACAAGACGATAACCAGAGAAATGATGGTGCGGCTGTTTCACGGAGTGGTAGGGAACAGTTAGTACAGTTCATGTGTTACATATGGCAGTGAAGCGGGTTTACAAGTAATGCAACAAATCTAACACGGCCTGTGTGCTTCATTGACACTGCGACTCCCAAATCATCAAATTACTGCAGTGTTGGTACAACGTCTTTGAAAACTAAAGTCAGTCAGCCGGGCCGTTCTAGCCGACCGATTTTCTTCATTTTTGCTGTACACGAAAGGCATTCGTTAGCCAATTTGTCATCAACTATCAGAAAACTCAAATCTCTCCATACATTATTTTTATTCAAACGCGGTATCTTTGTGTCCTTGCACTGAATATTTTAATTGGTTTGTTTTACGATATCTTCGATTCTAACTAAGGCACGTAATTCTTTTTGACCTAACAACACTCAGCGGATCAAGCTCTTTCATTTGTGCTTTTAAACACTTGCATTGATTTATTCTCGTTAAAGCTATGCGTGAAAAATTCAAATTTTTTGTCATTCAACTAACAGTGTGAAGTATTCACACAGGTCCTCTACTAACCATGTGAATGTGTACAAATATGTCAATAAAAGTATATGTATGTACTAAGTGTTCATCTTAAACGTTTCTTCGGGTTACAGATGCCCCTAGAAATGTGTAGGTGTTTGTGTGTGTTACTCAACATTAAACTAGTTGTTAGTTAATGGTGTTGCATAGCAAAAAATGACAGCAATTATGTAATAACAGTAACATTGATTTGATATGTTGAAAAATAATAAATAAGTTCTCAAATACCGTACAATTTCTACTCATTTTACTGGAGATTTAGCAATATGAATTTAATAGAGATTTACTAGAGGACCTGTGCGAATACTTCGCACTGTTAGTAGAATGATAAAAATGTTGAGAAAAAATGGAAGTAAATATAATGTTCACGAATAGCTTTCTTCAGAATCAACCAATTCAAGTGTTTGAAAGCATAAATGAAAGACCTTGACCGGATGAGTGTTTTTAGTTTAAAAAAAATAAAAGGCTGTGTGTGGTTTCGCACAAGTATGAAGTGCGTGCCACGTACTTTCGCCGCGCGCCGCCATGCACGCACGGCGTGGCGTTCTTACGACGTCAGCCACGAGCGCCCTCTGCTACAACTCCGCTCGTGGCCACCACTGAACGACATCGTTCACTTAGCAATCAGATAGGCACCAGTTAACACTTGGCTATTGGATAGGCACTAGTAATCATCAGTAGGCAGGCCTCTATATAAACTACTTATCAGAATTCTGCAGTCAAGATCTATGTAAAAGTTAAGTATTACCGAGACTCTATGAAATACATATATCATTCTAATTTACTCTAGTGTTTCTAGTATCTGCTGTCCCACTGGCTGGTCACCTCCATACCTGCACACGCGTGCATTCTTTATTCCCGTGTCAGTCTCTTTCAACTCAGCCACCGACACCTACGACCATCGGGGAAACGAGACACAAAAGTGGCGATGTGGATGGGATACAAAACTGGGAACTGGGAACCGATTATTATATCCAATACAAGGACACAAGAATAACACGTTTGAATCTGCGAATGAATAACTTTCGTTAAAAAAAATGGAGAAAATCGGCCGGGTAGTTTGGCCTGACCGACTGACTTATGTTTCCGTAGATTATTTTAATAAATAAGACAGGCTATAGTCAAGGGCAGACGGCCCTTTCAGTAGGTTTACATAGCCAAAATTCAGTATAACGAGAGTGAAAATGATAAATCGTATTTATTTAATTAAATTGTTCTTTCAAGTGAAAAGTATTTTTGTTATCTTTAAAATTTGATTGATTGTACAATACTTGGATTGAGTTTTCTTGTGTAACAATGAGTGTGGTGATGGTGGCGAGCAGAGGACGTGGAGCAGTCTGGTGGCGGTGGAGCGCGCGTAGGCAGGCGCGCTGACAGGTGGCGCTGGCCGTGGTGACAGCTGCTGCCCCAAAGCTCAGCAGGCAGGCAGCTCGCCTGTAACATTCCACTGAGATAGGCTCTCACTGACTGACGCACTGGATCAACGTTAATGAGTTCATCATGTCCCGAGCACTATCGTTAGTTATGTAAGGTATGTATATCACAAAATTTCTTGTCGAAAGCAACATTAAAACTTCCATTTGTGCACGACAGCTGAGTCCCACAGCGGAGCTCGCCACATGGCCGTGGTCCGTTACGTGACGTACGGCAGACCTGGTGTCTGCGCGCGGCGCTGCTCCATTGATTCGCGACAGCTGATCCGCGCCGGTGTGGCCTTGTGCGAGGCCGTGACGTCGTGGCGAGTGGGGGAGGGGCCGCCTGCCACCTCGTTGCCAGCAGCCGCGTGTTCCGCTCTGGCAGGAGGCTGGTCGCGCGTCCATCCGCCGCTGTCGCATCTCATCGCCGCCAACTGGTTGTCACTGCAACAAATGAATATAACAAGGTCAACACGGATTTAAGAAAATATTTTTCATGCGAAATAAAACTAGCTCTTTACTCACACGAAGTGATGAGTGCTATCGACAAGGGATCTGAAATTAATTCAGTAGTTTTTGATTTCCAGTAGGCTTTTAACACAGTACCCCACAAACGGCTTTTAAACGAATTGTGTGGTAATGGTATATCGCCGCAAATTTGCGACTGGATAGGGGATTTCCTATCAGAGAGGATACAGTTTGTAGTAATCTATGGTAAGGCATCGACTAAAACAGAGAGGATATCGGGCGTTCCACAGTGTAGTGTTATTGGTCCTCTGCTGGAAGCCGTGATTTTGGTGACCACCCATATCACAAAACGTAAGTGAAAGCATGAC
This sequence comes from Locusta migratoria, assembly GCA_026315105.1. NCBI lineage: Eukaryota > Metazoa > Arthropoda > Insecta > Orthoptera > Acrididae > Locusta > Locusta migratoria. Next base: position 559,407,881 of record CM048755.1, on the reverse strand, counting down.
AGTGGCTAGTACACAATCAAAGACGAAGAAGACAAAGAAAGAAGAAAACTGAAGGCTCTCGGTAGGATTAAATTTTGATCATTGCCATCAAATTTGGGATTAACCTATTAATAATAGAGTATTTGTGTCAAGTGAGTGAGTCGGCGCCAAAATGCATAAAATCATATGTAATGGATGATCCCGAACGTATTGCTGTCCCAATTGCAATTAGAAGTTAAATATGTACTGGCGATGAACCGCAAACAAGATATTTTGTAGAAAATAAACCTTCATATGGTAAATGCCAGTGCGTTACTATATAAACCCTGCTTTGAATGCACAGGGTGAAAAACTGTTCGTAAACACGGAGAGCGGCAAGTGTAACGCAGAGAAAAGTACACTGCACCAAGCGACAGTGCGAGGGGGCAGAAAACTACTACATCAACTCTTTCACCGTACAACAGTACCGACTTGAGACAACTAGGATGCGTGTAGTTATTACTCCCTTTACTGACAGAAGAATGCACTTCAGCGTCCAACCTCTACACACAGAAGCTAGATGTGTCAGCAATGGGTGCTGACAGGCTGAGATATGAATAAACGTGGAGTCCACCGTGCGGTAGGAAACCAAAATACGGGACACATGTGGGTACGGATAGCGCGGCCGCTAGAGCCGGAGTTTCGAGTCATCTCTCGGGTATTCGGCAATCCCATTATCTAGAATATATCAAGTTAGTTTCTAATACATAAAATAACAAAACTTACTGGCCTGCAAAAGCCAAATAAATTGATATCTTAATTAAAGAAATGGTCTTCACGCGCAAACAAGGAAGAAAGACAGTTATTATTTCTTACGAAGTTTACTAATTTCTCTCTCAACTATATTTTGCAAAATAATGTACGTCATTGTGGGGTCCGGTATTTCAATACAGATTTTCATAATATACAACTCATCACGTACTCTGCAAATGGGTTCTTGTTATAATTATTTCTTTTGCACACTAAGTATGTTGTTTTTTCGCAGAGTATAAATCATTTGTGGTGGAGAACATTCTTTCTGCAGCAACTTTATAGCCAGGTTGAGCTAACACAAACCAAGTAATGAGCTACAATTTTTTTTCACCAGATGTCATCAGTTGTAAGTAAGTTGAAAATGAGAGGCCAGATTATTCCAAATCGCTTCGCAGTTCTCAATTAATAAACTTTTGCTTCACATGTAACTGTTTTTAACACTGTTAACTTCCTCAAAAGAACTGATCGTAACTACTTTCTTTCAAAATATTTACACCAAACTCAAGTTCAAGGGCATTTCTGAACAGACTTCCAAAGAACAGGATACTTCAGATGAACCCAGTCATTTGTTTTCTGCAGATTAAATCAAATCCATTTCGCGATATAATCAGTTAACGACAAGAAATCACACTCTTTCTTCACGGTTTCTTCGAGCAATGAACTCATTAATGACTCAGTTTTTTTTACATAGTTGGAGGAGCTGTACATCTCATGTGAAAGCATTACGTAGTACCAACCTGAGAGATTAAAAAACAGTGTCTTACTCACTTTGAGTTAAAGGCTTTTTTCTTTATTGTTTGATTATTCCCCATTTGATCTCCATTTGGCAACAGGGTACATCTTTTAAAGACACCTTATTTCAAAATACTTATGACGGTTCGTAGAAAACGGGACAACATACGTCTCGTATATATATTATCGAGACAACGGGACACTAAGGTTACATGCGCGACGATCCCGTAAATACGGAACATCTGGTCACCGCTAGTATAAACTTGAACTGCTAACCACTCAGTCTCAGAGTCTGCGTTTTCCAACTGCACATAAGATACCGACTGAAGACCAACTACGCCAATTTGGATGTTGTTTTGGTGACAAACTGCTACCAGCTACCCATTACGGGGCCGCAGCCAGCCAGCTGAGACACCTTCGATTCTCCGAGCTGCACTCCTACGGACCAGGAGACCAGGCAGACCTACAGCAAGAAAAGAACCGACCTGCTTAGATTTCGGAGCTAGGCATCTCCGTCGTCGCCTTCGAGCTGACCTAATAAGGGACACCTTTGACCTCCAACGATCTGACGCGCACGAAACTGTTCTTAGAATAAGAAGCAATCATAAACAAAACAGTGGTGTGCATTATTTCCATCCAAAACTCCGCACGTGTCTGCTAGCGCCACTAAATGGTGGCCTAATGTAGCTGCACTAACCAGTGCTCCAGTTGCGTGAGTAGTATAGCTGCAGTACGTATTTCTCTCTGGGAGTATTAGCAAGCGAGTTACTGTGTAAACTGTGTACAGTGCTGTGATGTTATGAAGGGAATTAATCTTACGCATGTGGTCCTTATTTTTGGGTCGAAGTTACGACGTGGTGAATGTGTAAATGACTTCGGGGCTGAGGATATGGAGTACGCGGATAAATTATATAACATAATCATTCAGAAATACACGAATGTATGCTGCATTTGAAGGATAGAGTAAGCTAGGGTATCATATTGATATACCAAAGTTATCATTTGAAATGTAATTAGTGTGTATTTCATATTGGTCTGCATGAATGCGAAAGTGATTGAGCAACAGTCAGAAGTGAGGAATATATTTCGAATTTGTGTAGTCTATGGAAGTTCATTAGAAGCTACTCAACTGTTCTGACTAAAAAGACGACACTTCAGAGGGATTCTGAGGCTCATTGAATTTCTGAAAGTAGTATAGAATTCAGCTTGAGGAATATTGATAAAAAATTTTACTAGATTTCCAGATAGTTTATCATCTATGGTGTAGCATTTGGTGCTGAACTCCACCAACGAGTGGACAGTGTGTTTCAAGTAATGGAAGAAGGCCACTAATGGTAATGGAAATCATTGCGCATTCCTCCTGGCTTCACCGAGCTGATCATTCAGAAGTAACACGAATTTCATCTAACATAATTCTTTCATCTCTGTCACAAAGTTTACTGTAACCAGGGACTATAAAACAAAAAGTACACAATTAGCACCTTCAGCTTATGAATCTCGTTGTCTTTTCATTTCAGTAAGTTGTTCATTTCCAGCTTAGCAGGTTGGCAGCACAGGAAGAAAAAAAACACGAGGCAGCTTCGCACTCGGCACAGCAGGCGCCAACAGCCGCGCGTGTGCTGAGTAGCTGCCGACCACGACGCGTCAAACGCATCTCACGTATTTTATTGATAGTGGAAAAAAGTGTGTCTCTCCTTCCGCCGTTAAAAACAATTTTGATATATTAGGTCTACTTCTTATTCAGTAATGTAAAATGTAAAACGCGCCAAACGCAAACTGGTCAACGACTACATTTTTCACCGTAAACTGTTCAAAATATGCGCTGCGTTGTATTTTAGTTCTTATTATAACAAGAAATATGGGCAATAACTACAAGAAAATCACTCATATATCATACAGTGACCTTTGGCTGTAAGATACAGAAAAATATTTTTTTTCTACAGAATAGATTCTGCAAAATCGATTGAGGAATCTGCATTAGCGCAGAAAACGCACGAATCCCTAATAGTGTTATTTATTATTTTACGCAGAAAGTAAAGTCTTAGAGAGAAACTAAATACAAAGAAGGATGTAGCTTATATTCGTGTACATAAAAAATCGAAGCATATTGAATGACATGAAATTTCACTTTGCGGCAGAGGTGCAGGATGATTCTGCGTGGCATCTTTGGTAATTAGACCCCAGCTAGGATCGTGTTCGGCCTGACGGATGTAAGTCTTTTAGGTGACGCCACTTAGGCGTCTTGTACATACATGATGATGAAGATGTTGAGGACTAGAAAACACCCAGTCAATGAGTAGAGAAAATCCCCAACTGTCCAGTAATCGAACCCAGGACCACTGTGTGGCGGAGAGAGGCCTGCCCCATCAAAAGCTTGCCCACTACCTCGGCTGTGTAAAGTGTCCCATCGGAAAGCATCATTTATAAACTACTGGCCGCCTATCCTCTGCCTCTGCTCTGTCTGTGCTGCGTGAAACGTGCGCTGGGCCCGGTGCAGACTTGATGCAGCACAGGCAGAGCAGCAGAGGCAGAGGAGAGGCACAGGGCCTCTGCTGGCCAGCGCACACCTCACGCAGCAGAGGCACAGCTCAGGCAGAGCAAAGTAGCGTACAGCGCTCTCCTAACACAGCACAAGCCACATGTCCACTGCAAACCTGTCGATTCAGTTAGACTTAATTTCTGAGTCTCGTTAAAATCAACTAATTTAATTTGTGTGTGTGTGTGTGTGTGTGTGTGTGTGTGTGTGTGTGTGTCTTCCGGTTAAGTGCGTCATATGTGAGCAGTGAAAGGTCTCTTTTGATCAACAGGCACAAGTGATGAATATATGGCGAACTTGAGCAGTCTTTGGAAGTTTCTTATCAGCTATTCAGGAAACGCTTCTGGCTAAACATATGGCAGTTCAAAGTAATTCACATGCTGATAGTGAAGCAATGTAGCTTGTGAGACGCCACACCTACTTAAGTAAAATTGGGATATGTTTTATATCTGTAATAAAAATAAATTTGGATTTCTTTTATAATTAAGATAAACAAGTGTCACTGTAAATTTAACAATTTAAAGGACCTTTATACAAGTGACATATTTAATCATGAATGTAGTACAATTTGTAAGATCTAAAACACCTTTCTTCGCAATGACATCTGTTGGCTTTTAACACGTCTTCGTTTCAAAGATAAATTGATACGAAATATTTATTTAAATCATAGTTTCCTTGTTTAAGTACATTTGCACGCGAAGTATCTCATTCCTTGGCTCTTTATTTGTACCTCGTCATGGCCCTGAGTACCATAATATTGGCGACCGCCTTTTTCTTCTTATTTGGTAGCAGCTGTTCTTGTACGTCCACTATTTTATAACAAAATCAAAAATCAAATGTTTGTAGAGTTTATGGGATTTAACTATGGGGTCATCAGTCCCTAAACTTACAAACTACTTATGAACTAGCTAAAACTAAGGCCGGCAGAAATATCCATGTCCGAGGTGGGATTCGAACCCCCGACCGTAGTGGCCGTGCAGACCGTGACTGGTGCGCCGCAGTCCCCTCGGCCGCCGCGGCCGGTTATTTTATAACAATGCGTTCCTGTTCCTCTTCTGTCGCTGTCATCATTTCTGATGATGAAACTTACTGGCAGATTAAAATTGTGTGCCGGAACCGGGACCCGAACATGGGACCTTTGCCTTTCGCGGCCAAGCGCTCTACCACTGAGTTACCCCGACACGACTCACGGTGCCGCCCCACAACTTCAATTCTGCCAATTCCTCGCCTCCGACTTTCCAATCTTTCTGATGATCATTACCATCAGCAAACATAGTAATGTTTGCTGACCGTATAGGTAGGTTAGTATTTTTGCAACAGTTGACTTTCGCAAAAAAGTATAAAATGCAGCTTGAGCAGTAGTGAGAAGAAAAGTTACTAGTTTTCTAGATCTTTCGTTATGCTGTAGCAGTGGTTAGTGAACTCTACGAAGGGGTGGATGTGTGTTTCATGAAATGGAAGATAATGAGAAGATAAAGAGATGTGTTGCACATCCCTCCCAGTTTAGCCGAGCTGATCGCTCGGAAGTAACGGGGATTTTAGCTTGCGTAGTTATTTTATGATTCTCACAACGGTTACTGAAATCAGGGGCTATAGACCGAAAAAATACAGTCAGCCGTTTGAGCTGGTAACTCTCAGTGACGTTTCATTTCCGTAAGTTGTTCGATTTGCAGTTTACTAGGTTGGCGGAACATGTGTTCCAATTTTAGTATATGTACCGCGGTAGTGAGTACGCAGCACAAGAAGAACAGAAAACACGAAGCAGCTTTGCACTCGGCACAGCAGGCGGCAACAGCCGCGCGTGTGTCGAGTAGCTGTCGACCGCGACGCGTCAAATATATCTCAAGTATTTTCTCGAGAATGGACGGAGGTATGGGTCGTAGGCAGTAAAGTATGATGTAAAATGCACCAAACGTAAAGTGGCCAACGATAACATTTTTCACTACAAACTCTTCAAAATATGCGCGGTTTTGTATTTTAGTTCTTATTATAAGAATAACTATGGGCAATAACTACAATAAAACCAGTCAAATATCATGCCGTGAGTTGTGGCCAAAAGATACAGAAAAATATTTTTTTCTACGAATAAATTCTGAAAAATCGTTTGAGGAAATTGCTTTAGCGCAAAAAACGCACAAATCCGAAAATAGCGTTTTTTTTTTGTGCACAAAAAGTAAAAGTCTTAGAGAGTAAGTAATGACAGAGAAGCATGTAGCTTATGTTCCTCTACATAAAATAATATTTTTTCGAAGCAAATCGGATGACTAGAAATTTCACTTTGCTGCAGAGGTTAAAACAGACTCACAGGAAAACTGGATAGGAAAGAGGTATGGCTCTCCTTCTAGGGTTAAAACGATTTTGATATGTTAGCTATATTTCTTACGCCGTAATGTATGCTATAATACGTACGAAACGCAAACTAGCCAGCGACTACGTTTTTCACTACAAACTCTTCAAAATACGGAGTTGTACTTTACTTCTTATTATAACAATAAGTAGGGGAAATACCTAGAAGAAAACCATTTCAACATCATATAGTGATGTTTGGCTACACAATACAGATAAATATTTTTTTCTATTGTATAGTTTTTTCAAATTCGATTGAGGAAGCAGCTTTAGCGAATAACATGCACCAATCCAAATACAGTGTTTTTTATTATTTTATGCAAAAAGTAAAACTCTTAGAGAGAAACAAAAGTACAGAGAAGTGTGTTTGCGGTGTCCCATTTGTTTATAAACTGCTGGCCGCGTATACTCTGCCTCTGCTTACCTGGGGTGCATTGCACACTTGACGCAGCACGAGCAGAGGGGAGGCAAAGGATAGGAAATGTTGTTCAAATGTTTGTTAGGCTTATTGGACTTAACTGCGAGGGCATTAGTCCCTAAACTTACAAAATACTTATGAACTAACTTATACTAAAGACAGCACAAACATACATGCTGGAGGGAGGATTCAAACCCCCGACGGGTAACAGCCTCAGTTCGCTCGGCCAGCGGTCTGTAACCCATGCTTTTCAGTGGAACACCTCACACTTAATGTAGCCCAGGCGGGGGACATGCCTTTGCTGGGCAGTTATACGACATATGAGAAGCCTACCAGGTGCTACTGAGCAGAAAAGTGTTTCTGATCGTATAATCTGCACAACAATCATGATTTAAAATGTAAGGCATCTGAAGGTTATTTCAGTCATTGAATCTGCACTCACACTTGTTTCTGTTAATTATAAAAAGTGAGAGAAAAATAAATCGAATTTTAAATATATTCATCAAACATATCCCTTATTCTTCTTTAGTAGGTATGACATCTCACAGACTATTTTGCTTCTCTTTAAAGTCTTCCTGAATCAGCATGTGAATCTCTATGAACTGTCGTCTGTTTAGTCAGAATAACTGAGTAGTTTATAATGAACATCCATAGACTACACAAATCGGCCATTTATTCGTCACTTTTGTCTGTTGCTCAACATACCTTTAACTTCTCTTATACTCACTTCACCAGAATACAACCACACACACACACACACACCATTCCACACACACACACACACACACACACACACACACAAATTAAATTAATTGAGTTTTGAAGGAGACTCGGGAATCAAATCTAATTGCATCGAGAGGTTGCAGTGGACAAGCAGCCCGTGCCGTGTTGGGTGAGCGCGCCCGCTGGCTGCCCTCCTCTGCCTGTGAAGTGCGCTGACCTGCAGTGGCCCTGCGCCTCGCCTCTGCCTCTGCTCTGCCTGCGCTGCGTCAAGTGTGCGCCGGGCCAAAGTGCCGACGCCGACTACGGTTACGGCCACACGAGCATTTCTTCCACGCGCGACTCTGCTGGACTACACGTAATACGCGGAGCTGAGGAAGTGGTGGCCACACGGCCCCCTCTCTCGTGCTATGTAAAGTCCAGTCAAATCACATTAGCAGTAGAAGAATAGGTCGGAAGCTTTTTAAATATGGTATAACATACAAATGCTTATTATACAGATTAGATTAGGAGACCAAACAACTACTGACGAGGCAATGAATCGTATAAGTAAGAAACTACATGTATGGCACAGTTCGACTATGAAAGGAGTAATTAGTGGGCTACGCCCCAATAACGAAGAAATAAATTAAGTAACTGAGGTAAATGTAGATGGAGAAAACAGTAGATGGAAAGAAAAGAAAGAATGCAAGTTCATATTGGTGTGGAGTGCAGGAATTATACACAGGTCAAGAACGTACAACGGATAGACTAGCATAGTCGAAGAACAGTTTCTGCTACTGGATCTACCACAAACGCGTATTTTGCTTTAATAATTGTACGAGAGTATACATGATCTGAAAATATTGCATCCTCACACACGATGTGTGAAAACTGTGACAAGTAAACTAAAAGACAGCAACGGAGATATAAATTAACAGTATGCATGAATTAGCAATCAAGTTTACGTAACCTGTAGACATATCCAATAGAGCAGTGTGTATTTCAGTCCGACAATGATGTGACGAAGAGAATTACACACTATGCTTTTGGGCTACAATTTTTAATACAAAACTCCATTTATAATGTATCATATTTGTAAAATATATATTATGAATTAAGTAAAGGGAAAGAGGCTTCTGTTCCTCAGAAATACACACCAAGTTACTGTGTTAATTTAAATAATGCTTCACCTTAAGTAAACTGTAATGTCAACCCCTGTCTAGCGGGCAGTACCGCACAGGCAAGATGCTCGGCGGGTAACAGACACTCTTGGCAGCAGGCGATCCAACGTCCATACAAACACGAACGAGGTAAATAAACAGTAGATTCGCAATCGTTATAGGCACCTTTTCTTGTAGATCCTTCCACCTACCTGTGATTGGTCTACGACCCCTATATAGGCCCTGTCATACGACTAACCCGGTAGTTCTCGTTCCGCTACAATTCCAGCCGTTAGCGTAGTCGTAACTACGAAGAAGCCGCCACTATCAGAATAGCCGAAGACTGAAGACCGTCCGAATCCGACTGGGTATAACCATACTTCGACAGACCCCGTTGGACTTACGAATCATCTGTGTCTAGCAAGGTTGTTGTATCTGTCAGGAAGTTATATAAACACACATGTGTTGAAGAGGGACGCCTGTATTTGCAAAATAACCATATTTGAATGTTGAATTACAAGCCTGTGTTACTCCCTATATTTAAGTGGAAGTGGTCCAAGTTAAACATATTTCAAAGACCCTCCGTCATTCGTCATAATGAAATTCATTCCTTTCTTCCTAGATGAAGATGAAGCATACTTTCTATCACAAAGTAATATCTTCCATTTCATCAAATTACTCATGCTGAAAGTTTACCTACTAGCAACGACAGCAGATTGTAAGGCACAAGGCCTCAACCGAAGACGTCGGATCATGTCGGTTCGGGAGGCGATGGTTGTTCTGGCAACACACTGGTCTGCGCCGACTGCCTGATCGGGTCAGATCCCGCTGCCCAGGCGCCCTGACAAACGCCACTTGCGAAGTACGACCGAGGCTGCAGAGAGAGACTACGGTTGAGAACGTACTTGAATAAACTGTTGTGAACTATATTCTGATTAAAATTTCTTGCAACTTGACATTTCACACGTTGGAGCTGCCTTCCTCCAATGACATCACTTGTAGGTAGGCAAGGAGAGTTTCACTCCAAGAATCCGGAAGTGACGTCATCCAAGATGGATGCCGGAAGTGACGTCATGCAAGATGGCTGCCGGAAGTGACGTCATCATAATTTGGTGGGAAAATTTGGCGGGAAATTCAAAATGGCGGATTTCCCCATCCCCTAAGGAGAGCTTCATGCCAAGAATCCGGAAGTGAAGTCATCCAAGATGGCTGCCGGAAGGCGGGAAAATTTGGCGGGAAATTCAAAATGGCGGATTTTCCCGCCCCCCTACCACTTCTCAGAATTCCTCACTCCACCCCCTACCACTTCCCAGAATTCCCCACCCCCACCCAAAATTTTAGCCCTGTATTGGCTATAACCCAAGAGACTTCTTCCCTCCACCCTCCTATGCTATCGACCAATGAGAGAACACCATAATTTTGAAATTGAAAACACTCTGTTCCCTCAGTTTTAGCTCTGCAACTGAAGTGGGAAGACCTCCAAATGCAAAGTTTATTATCATAAACAAGGGAAATAGGGAAAGGAAATGTATTTTATTTTTATTATCTGCTGATGTACCTACACTGACTGCTTCTGCAATTACGCCAACTATTCTCAGAGTATGAAGTATCACATTACGTTTTTCTAACTATATTCTACTCGCAATACACAACGCGAATGCTAAGTTGGAAGAAGAAATATACTCCGCGTCGTTAATAAGTTTCCTATTCAGGGAAGAGCAGCAGCAGTAGACAGCGCAGTACTCAGGACAGTGGACCGCGCTGGGTCCTGCAGGTTCGAATGAAGGCGGCAGTTCGAGCTTCGAAGGCCGCGCGGGCCGCTGACAGCCGCCGCCGCCTCCGCCCGCAGACCCGCGCACAGTGGGCACGCTACCCCCTCCACTGCGCCCCTACGTCACACCCCCCACCCCGCGCGCGGCCCGCCCACTACCCCGTCTCAGCCGGCGGTCGCTCTCTCTCTCTCTATGTCTCTCTCTCACACACACACAGCGCAGCCGGACTACCTTTCGCCACCCGCACCGGCACTTAGCGGACCCGCTATCCTTTTCAACTAGAACGGGCGGCACTTTGAGCGCTGCGACACATGTCAATCTCGACGCATCAATGCCTCGAGGTGAGACGCGACAGTGCATTCCTTCCACACACGTACAATACAGACATTTACTGAATAACACTTCAGAGAACCCAGTCTTTAGTTTAACAGCAACGGTCACACGCCCCTGTCCTACTCACTTCACAGAATTTCAGCAAACTGGAAAAAACAGCGTTTGTTCTGTTAGTAGAGAGAGAACGATGTCCATTTAGTTTCCCAATAACAGAGCAATTCTCAGAATTTCTAATAGGTCCAAAATATTTTCACCACAAAGTGGGGAACGATGTCAACAAATTCCACAAAGTCCGTCTAGTATATTTCAAGCTTCTCTTTGCGAGAAAGCAGAACTCAGACGGACAATAGCGGTCGTCCTCTCCATTCAGGTGGCGGTGAATCACACACATGCTCTGGTCGAGCGTTACCTGTAAAGGCTAAGCAAATAGTTTCACTCTACACGCGCGAGGAAGAAGCGCTCGTCACTGCACTCTGCGGACGAACCTTAAATATTATCAAACGTATGTCACTTCTCAAAAACAGTGACAGCAACGACCGAATCATGCTTTTTTTTTAGAACCTCTCTCTCTTTCCTATTCCGCACAAGTAAAAGAATCTAGCAGAGAATGCGAGAAATTTGTTTTTAATGTAACTTATATCGGCTGTTAACACTTTGTAGCGAAAGTATTGGCCTAACAACACCCTTATTCGACAATACAGCAACCACAGAACCGAAGTTACCTGCCCAATGCAACACTGAACTCCAGCTCGACCCGCCCTTTACCCACAAAATTCCTACTCCAAGTTCCTTTCTTATGCAATCCACTAATCCGAACTAAGATTTATTATTTTAATTACAAGTAGATGTCTACCGCAAATGAAAACGCTAACTTACACAGCGCAACACATTATTCTATATAGGACATGGAGTGTTTACATTTTTTTTATTACAGTACAACTAAGTACATGCAAAGTAATGTTCGCAAACACTTATATTGCAACCAACTCCCGCACACATGGATCATAACCTGCTCTCTAAGGAATGGATGGGAGTCACACACAGTACAAACATGTTTGCTGTGTGTTCCGCTAATTTCGGTCAATACAACGATGCCAGACCAATCCCCCCGTTTGTTTACTGTATAAGCAAATATTTTTCCCCACACTATCTGTTTAGACCGGGCTTGCACATATGCAATAGCCTCCTTTTAAAAGCCTGTGTCTTTGCCATATAACCCAGTTTTCGTTTACCCTTCTTCTTGGGACTTGTGGAATAATGTAGACGATATCTACGTCTGTGGATAATAAAGTCCAGGAATGATAAAAAAATATAGCTCCTTGCTCGACTCCACAAGTAATTTACAGTTGAAACTAAAAAAATATAATGTCCAGGAGAGTGGTCAATTTTCGGGTACTCTTAATATCCAAGTATTCAAATCTAAAACCGTTTGCACAGTACAACGGCGCACTTTGTAAATACCGTATCTTTTCTTTTAGAACACTTAAACAATCTTCTTGCACAATCCTCCATCCTGGTAATACCATCTTCTCGACCCAGCGAAAAAATAAAAGTCCTAACAATCAACTGCCTGGACCCTTTATAAAATCGATATCTTTGATTACACCAGGGCTCGTGATTTTTCGACAAATTTATTTTGGTTCTACATTTCGACGTCAACCACGTTGAGCAGTCGTTTCCTCGCCTGCAACCACTTTGATATCCATCCGAAAGTCATGCTCGGATACGAACACCACTCGGTTAAAGTGTTATCAAAAAATCCAGGAGATAGAAGCCATCTACACGAAGCTGCTGCTGTAGTATAGATGGGAGCGCCTCCATTAAAAATATCAATTAGCTGCAGTTTATAAGATATATACCCACAGGACGTACATATTTGCCCCATGTATTACAGAAATAGTAACTTCGTCTTATCTCCAGCGTTTGCAGTATCGAACTTGCTGAATTTACTACACACACACGCACTCCATTGACTACAACTAGCGTACTTTAAGTTTCGAAACTATAGGAGTTTTATAAAACACGTTGATTTTCGACGAAAGAATTATGATTTACCGCAGCAGACACATCCGCTACGTAACGTAATGCACACCAACCGTAAAGTAGACAACACTAGCAAACGATTAAACAGGCGATGCTTCGACGAAAGATCACTGCACCACCAAAGTCGGTTTTCTTTAGAGCTTTACCGTGACGTATATTTATGGTATATCAACACTTTTTACTTACATTCCGTCCCATATAGCCTACAACACTCTCTGTAAGCGCCAAACATTTCCAACACAGTAACAGAAGTACACCTGCAGCCAACACGAACCTACAACAACAAACGAATCTAGCCATTCCAATTCGTTTTTTGTCCCAACTACCATGCTGCAAGCTATGTATACGTTCGTAACAACCCAGACAGAGCTATCCTTACATCCGTCACTAGCCCAGCACCAACACTAAACAAGTTACCACAGATGGTGTTATAACCGTGATCAGTAACAGACAAGATCTCCCAGACACACAGCGTTTTAATAATGTTTCGATCTCCCTCTCTCTCTCCACCCAATAACTACGTCGGTTGCTTGACCCGTCCCTAACATGCAACCACAACTTTGTTTCCAATGCATAGCCCGGCAGACATTATTTCTGGGACGCTTTCTATCAGCCAATAGACTATATACCTCGAGCATTCGCGCACAAACCACCATCGTATTGCACTCCTTCTAACAAATTATTACTCTCGATAAACATGTGTAACACAGTGTAAAAAATGATCGACGTACACGCACAGAACAGCTAACAAGAAGAGATCTAGATCAATGCCAAATTCTTATAATCCTTACAAGCAGCAACGCAAAATAGTCTACACCATTTCGAACTAATGCAACACCAGATTTTTTTAACGATCTCCAACAGCAATCCTTTAGAGACTAAACATACGATTCAATGCACCTCCATCGTAGGTAACTAATCCTCTAACTCGATGCTTATCGACCAAAGAACATTAATTTACCACTGCAATCATCTCCGATACGTTACCGATAGACGTCCATTCGTAAACTCAACTAAAAGAAGATATAAATGCCACACATCCATGCTACTAAGTATCTATATGTATTTCCACAATTGTGGATCACATCTGCGTTGCATCGTTTCGCACGACTAAACAGTTCGAAATAGGTACTTCGCGCAAGCTAGCATGCATACTCACATTACAGGTTATTTCTGGCTGTAGGCGAGTGCGGACCTGTTGACTCATCGTACACTCCGGTTTGGAGCGTGTGTACGTCCTATACATGTAAACATACCTGTCCACGCTCGCACCTGACCTGGAGAAGTTTTCGGTTTAATTTTTCTCGGCCGCACCAGATTCCGAATACAAGACAGCTATTTTCGCGAAGACAGATTTCCATTGATTGTAACAACAGACATAAGAATAAAAAACGATCGAAATGCTGCAGCTATACCATAGCTCTTAATACACAATCATCCCATAAAGAGACAACCGCACACATACGTATTACCGACAAATACCGCAACATTTCCTCGCAGCTGACACAAGCGATGTTTTTACCGTACGAGCTGTCGTTATAACTTTTATACGCCGATACATATACAGACAGTAGGATGAGCGCAAATTTGTGATGTAGCTCTTACAGAAACGAAACATAGTTGGTTTTTTTTTTTTTTTTTTTTTTTTTTTTTTTTTAGAAATTCGAGAAGAAGGAGAACGAAATTTATACAAGATGAACCAATTTGCAATATCTCAAACCCCACTCCATGCAGCAATGTACCGAGCAACATCGATTTAAACGAACGCTTTGCTTAGCTGTAGAATAGAACAACACAGAATTACACCTCCCTAACAGATACTTTACCGAGGGAGTTACTGCTCTCTGGTAACAAGCAACCTGTCTTCTTGTATCTTCTCCTAAACCCTGTAAGACCGAAACTTTCTACTCGAGAAGCTAGACACAGAATAGAAATCGTTCTTTATTATTCTTCTTATGTGTAACTTTAATTTTCTCCACTGTAATTCTTTTTAACTCATAGTTTTAGATCCACATCGGCGTCTCCTATTACCGTTCCAGCCAGAAGTTCGAAAGATAGAGGGAAGGTATGTTCTCGAACTCCATTACGTATCTTCGTTTCCTCCTGCATTCCAACTCCTTTATAGCTCTGCACCTTCGGGCAATGCTTCTAGACGAGAACAATCGGGTATTTTAACTTTTCCCATTATTTCCTGTATAGCAATATGCGTCCCTATGTCTGCACGTTACCAACTCCTGTGGTAATTTCTGTATGGAGCACTAGGTTTACGACTATTGCAAACGATTGCTTGTTATTCCATCCGTTTTTATCTCTCCACATTTGGATGCAATGTAGTCCCTATCTACATCACTGACTGAAGCGGCTTGTTGTTGGTCGCCAGACAATCGACCACCGGACCCACGAGCAGCAACTAGAACTATGTAGACTACTTCCTGTTACATTTGATACTTCGCAATCTTCCTATTACACTGCTTCAACACTCAAAACAAGTAAAGTATTTGTCTCCGAATAAGCCGGCTGCGGTGGCCGAAGGGACTGCGGCGCTTCAGTCACGGTGTGCACGGCCACTACGGTCGGGGGTTCGAATCCCCCCTCGGGCATGGATATTTGTGCCGTCTTTAGTGTTAGCTAGTTCATAAGTAGTTTGTAACTTTAGGAACTGATGACCCCATAGTTAAGTCTCATAAGCTATACAAACATTTGAACATTTCTCTGAATAAATTGTTACATTAATCAAAATAGATAATTCAGTAACACGCCTACTGCCTACTGCTGTTACATCACACAGTACGTCGTAGGGCACTCCAGCGCCACCGGCGCCACCCTTGTATAGAGCACCTGATCGCTTTTAAACGTCTTCGGGCTCAAGCTCGGAGGCTGATACGCCAGAGTAAGCAGGACTGTTGGGAGAGATATGTCGCTACCATTGGCTCGCGTGCCGCCCCATCTCGGGTGTGGTCACAGGTTCGGCGCCTTTTTGGGTACCGACCACAGGCGGGAATCCGCAGCTTGAACATTCAGGGTACTATATGCATGGATCCAGCTGCTATCTCTGAACACATGGCGGACCATTATGCCAGTAACTCTGCGACTTCTGCGTATATTGCGGGCTTCCGCACTCGCAAAGAACAGTTCGAGCGGAGGCAGCTATCTTTCCATACACGTCGGCGAGAGCTATATAATGCCCCATTCACTGAGTGGGAGTTCCAGAGTGCCCTCACTGCTTGCCCTGATACCACCCCAGGGCCAGATAGAATCCACAAACAGTTCCTGCGCCACCTGTCACAGGCGTTTAAAGACCAACTTCTCGCCCTGTTCAACCACCTCTGGGCCGAGGGTACTTTCCCATCTCCATGGCGGGACAGCATCGTCGTTCCAGTAATAAAACCTGGCGCTGATCCACATGTGGCAGACAGTTACCGCCCGATTAGCCTCACCAAAGTTCCTTGCAAGCTCCTGGAACGTATGGTGAGTCGGCGGCTCATGTGGGTTCTTGAAGACCGTGGACTCCTTGCCCCACAACAAGGGGGATTCCGCCAGGGACGTTCTGCATTGGACAATCTAGTTCCGCTGGAGTCGGCCATCCGCACTGCATTTGCCAGGCGCGAGCACCTGGTTGCAGTCTTTTTCGATCTCCGAAAGGCTTATGATACCACCTGGCGCTACCATATTCTAGCTACACTGCATGGCTGGGGCTTGAGAGGACCGCTTCCGCTGTTCATACAGAACTTCCTCTCACTCCGCACTTTTCGGGTTAGGGTTGGTACCCACCTCAGCTCCCCACGCACCCAGGAGAATGGAGTCCCACAGGGCTCCGTCCTTAGTGTTCTGCTGTTTCTAATTGCCATCAACGGATTTGCTGCAGCAGTAGGGTCATCGGTGTCCTCCTCACTGTATGCCGATGACTTTTGTATGTATTACAGTTCGGCTAGTATTGGTGTCGCTGAAAGGCGGTTGCAGGGAGCCATTCAAAGGGCGCGTTCCTGGGCTTTAGCGCATGGGTTCCGGTTCTCTGCCTCCAAAACTCGAGTTATGCACTTTTGCCGCCGTCGGGCGGTGCACTCAGACCCAGAACTGTACTTAGGTGACGACCTTCTGCGTGTTGAAGATACGCACCGCTTCTTGGGCATGTTGTTCTATACCCGGCTCACGTGGGTTCCCCACCTACAACAGCTTCGACAAAAGTGCTGGCGCCACTTAAACATACTGCGCTGCCTCAGCCACACTGCTTGGGGGGGCCGCCCGTCCAACTCTCTTACAACTTTATAAGGCTCTCATCCAGTCCCGCCTGGACTATGGGAGCCAGGTGTATGACTCGGCAGCCCCTTCTGCGCTTCGGGTCCTAGACCCCATCTTAAATGCTGTGTTCGCTTGGCAACAGGAGCCTTTCGTACAAGCCCGGTAATGAGCCTCCTCGTTGAGGCTGGGGTTCCCCCACTGCGTTACCGTCGGCAACACTTGTTGTCTTCATATGTCGCTCGTGTCCACACCTCAGACCATCATCCGCATTGCAGGCTTCTCTTCCCAAATGCTGCACTCCTATCCCCTCAAAGACGGCCTCGGTCGGGTCTCCCGATTGCAGTCCGTGTCCATTCCCTTCTCTCCTCCCTTGAATCCCTTCCCTTCCCTCCTACTTTCCACTACTCTTCCCAAACACCTCCTTGGTGTATTCCTCGTCCGCAGCTACGGTTGGACTTGTCCTGGGACACAAAAGCCTCCATTTCACCATCGGTTCTTCGTTGCCAGTTCCAGGAACTCCTTGACTCATTCCACGGTGCGGAGGTCATTTATACCGATGGTTCCCTGGTAGATGGTCATTCTGGGTACGCCTATCTCCATGGTGACCTTTTTGAACAGCGGTCTTTGCCAAGCGGAAGTGGTGCGTTCACTGCAGAGCTGGTCGCTATCTCTAGAGCTCTGGAACATCTCCGAGCCTGCCCTGGGGAGTCGTTTGTCATCTGTAGCGACTCCCTGAGTGCTTTGCGAGCGCTCGACCAGTGCTTCAGCAAACTCTCTCTGGTGCAGAGTATCCAAGACACTGTTGCAGCTCTCCTTAGGTCAGGTCGCTCAGTGGTCTTTGTATGGACCCCAGGGCACGTCGGCATACCTGGTAATGAGCGTGTGGACCAGTTGGCCAAGCAGGCCACCTCCTCACGCCGTCTTGACATTGGGCTCGTGGAAACGGACCTTAGGTTGATGCTGCACCGGAAGGTGCGAGACGCGTGGGGCTTGGAATGGTCTGCACTGAGTGTGCCAAACAAGCTTCGCACAATCAAACCATCCACAGCCACATGGAAAACCTCACTGAGG
The DNA here is from genome assembly GCA_026315105.1 of Locusta migratoria. NCBI lineage: Eukaryota > Metazoa > Arthropoda > Insecta > Orthoptera > Acrididae > Locusta > Locusta migratoria. The sequence continues at coordinate 559,389,758 of CM048755.1, read as the reverse complement.
CCCTGTCGTCGAGACTCCATCGTGCTGTGCCGCCTCCGTATCGGGCACACTTGGTTGACACATGGCTATTTACTTCGCCATGAGCCACCGTCCGTGTGTCGCTGTGGTGGCGTCTTGACGGTGGTTCATCTCCTGGTGGACTGTACTGTTTTGGCCCCATTGCGGCGGTCTTTTAATCTTCCAACTACCCTATCCTTAGTGCTAGGGGACGATGCCTCCATGGCTGACTCTGTGCTCCGTTTTATCCGTGCAGCCGGTTTTTACAATTCTGTTTAATGTAGGGTGATTTCTCCTGACTTTTTAACCGTATTTTAATGTTTTATATCTTCTGATTAACAGACATTCGTGACTGGCCCGTCCATTTTTATCTCAGTGACCAGCCAGCCACGGATTCTCATTTCAAATTTTAGCATGATTGACTAACTTGTTTTATTGTTTTATTTTTGTATCTGTGCTGTTGGTTTCTCTACGTGTGTTGTTTGTGCAATTTCATCGGTGACATGTACTCCTCTTGAGTATTCATATGGTTGTTTCCAATTAAATGGACATTCTTTGTTGGGAACAGGGGACTGATGACCCAGTAGTTTGGTCCCCTTTAAATAATAACAACAACATCACACAGTAATCGACACAACACATGACAACGAGGTAACTCAACAGCTAAGAGTTACTGCGGACCGACGCGACCTTCAACACTTTCAGCCAATATTCCACAGCACTGCAGTCGATGATTAACTTCTCTCTCATTGTTTTAGACGCGTGGTTTGCGATTATATTTTGTCTTTTTGTTTGCTTTTGTATTCTCATGTAACTATGATAACCACGCTTCCTCTAATAAATTCGCAGCTGTTTCACACTAATACGAGTTGATCTATTGCAGTTTATTCAGTTTCAGAACTAACAAATGAGCCAACTTCTGATAGTGCAGAATCTAATCACCGCGCAAACTGCTGCTGCTTTAACCTACGCCAGCGCCAACCACAGCCCAACATGGAAACATAACACCATTCAGAATCTCACAGAGTCTACAAGTGTTACACATAATAGGACATCAAGAATCGTGTGACACTAGCGCAGAAAACTTGGCGGTAGCTCGTATTTGCAGTATTGCAGTCAGTGGTAAACAAGAACAGCGTAGTGGCCTGCGCCTCGGACTACACAGACGCTGCGCTGCGTACAGAGTGAAGGAGACTCTCACTGCTGAATTCTTACCCCCATTGCTTTTCCAAGTATAAGAGACAGAACGGCCCGTCGAAGATACAGAGGGGTCGACCGTTCCGGCTTCGAGAAAAGGATAGGACGACTATTCCCGCCCGACGTGGTGAGGGACTGCCGTGCCCTCAGATTAGTTACCAAATGTTCAAATGTATGTGAAGCTTATGGGACTTAACTGCAGGGTCATCAGGCCCTAAACTTACACACTACTTATGAACTAGCTTATACAAACACAGCACAAACATCCATGCCCGAGGGGGGAATCGAACCCCCGACGGGAAACGGTCTCGCGCATTGCAGCATAGCGCCTAAATGCGCTCGGCCGCTCCGCCACAGCGGTTATTTACCTCGGAGTCGATATGGCTTCAGAAAAGGCAAAGGGACTATAGATAATCAGTTTTCGTTTTCTATGGAGATGACGTCAGCCTCTCAAATGAAACAAACAGTGGTCGTTGCTTTGCTCGACGTTAAGAGCACTGATGTTCATGCACAGATACCGAGTCTCTACCTTCACCGATGATTTATGGCTTCAGTTATCTGGTTGCTTAAAGAAAGATATTCGTCCGGCACCAAGGTAACATGATGGGATATTTTCTTGTCTCCAAGCGCGTGCCACAGGGTGCGATATTAATCCCCTTTCTATACATTCCGTATACGCATACCTTGAAAGTATTATTATACCTCCCACAGAAGTCTTGCGGTATGCAAACGTTGTATGTGTCCATTCCACTACTGATTCGTATCATCCGGCTAAAACAAGATTACTCTTTATGATTTCACATATTTATGAGTGGCTATCTACTAATGGACAGGAGATATCTGTTGACAATTCAGTGATAGCCCCCTTCTACAAGCCGACATTGAATCTCATAGATGGTCACATTACGTGTCGAATGTAAACTTTCCAGATAAAATAGTAAGCACAATTCTTGGGGACAATCTTCGATTCTCTGTTAAGCTGGGCTCCTCACATCGGTGCTACTGTTACCAACTGTGCAGAGGGGTTAAATGTAGTAATTAGATCAGCTTACCCGGCTGTGGGGAGACGCACACTCGACATCTACCGATGGATTATTCGATCTGGCTATCATCTGTACCACAATGGGCAGAAGTTTTATCTCTCTAAACTAGATACTCTTCAGTAAAGAGTCATCCTCAACTGTCTTGGAGCAATGCGATCGACGTCCACCTACGCCCTTTTAGCAGAAGCAGGAGAAATGACCTTGAGCATTAGGGCCCCAGATGTTGTCGGATAAATTCTACATTCAAGGCATGGCTTTCATGAACAGTTCAGTCTACAGAAGTAGAATACCATTATGTTATTGACTATGGATTGCCTCCCACAGAAGGAATATACATCCAACCGTTTGTACTAACTTTATCACTTAGACATCAATGATACGTTCTCTAAGATGTTCACCGTCTCCGCCTCCTTTTGAACACTTCAAACACTTGCCTTACCAGTTCTAGATCAGTGTCCCCTTTGATACTAAGCAAATACCTTATGCTTAAAGACCGTGGAAGATCAAGGACGCATATGGGGTCACAGTTGAGCCATGGCTCAATGTCGAAATATACAGGAATGGAACAGGCTAGAGCGTTCCCCACAGGCGATGCGCGTCATTCAGGCCCGAATGACGTCAGAAATGGGCTACGGTTACCGACTTTTTCAGACCGGAGTCAGCTAAACAAGCCATCTTGGGTTACACAATTTGCCACACTTAATATCAGCTCTATGACAGGAAGAGCACGTGAAATAGCTGCAGAATTTGAAAAAGGCGTAAAACTGACATATGCACAGTGCAGGAGACTAGGTGGCATTGTGCAGAATCACGAGATGTTGGTTGTGGATATAAAATCATCTACAGCGGCAGCCCAGAATCTGCCAGAGGAGTTGGAATCATTGTTAGTATGACAATTCTGTAGCATAAGTAGAACGATTTGACGACAGCTTAATGAAGGTTATTTTGGATATGGATGAAAGGAACATTCATATATTCTCATGTTATGCTCCACAATCAGGGTACATGCAACAGATGAATGATGACTTCTGAAGATTTTAGATGTGCCTTATGAAGATACTCTCAGAGTGTTTGGTGATCTCAACGGTTATGTTGGCCTAAAGGCGGATGGACATCCATGTCATATTAACAATGGAGCTGGACACATAGATGCATTTTGGGGGAGAATATTGAACCTGGCGGAAACTCTTGACCTATTCATCATTAACACATACTTCAAGAAACGGATGTTCCACTTTTGACTTTGAGCCAGATACATTTCTCTCTCGTACGGCGACGTGTCCTAAAAGTCGTTCTGCATGCAAAAGTTATTCCATACGATTCAGGTGCTACACAACACCGCCCTCTAGTTGTCCAGTTGCGTAGAATACCTCCATGTGAAAGAAAGTGACAACGCAGTAGACCGGCGCGGACTAAAAGGTGGCGACTCAAAGAAGTGGGAAGAGACATTATTTCTTCCATCACTCTTCCACCTATGACTGATGTAGGAACAACGTGGGATGCCCTGAGAAATGTGTCTTCGCAGTAAATCATGGAAAATAAGGCACCACAAACCAGACCAACGTACAACTGATCGACAAGCATGGGTTTGGAAAAAAAAAATGTTCACATGTTTGTAAATCTATCGGATCAAACTGCGTGGTCATCAGTCCGTAGCTTACAAAGTACTTAAACTAAGGTAAACTAACCTAAGGACAAACACACACACACTCATTCCCTAAGGGAGTACTCGGGGAGCAACCGCGCGCCACGCAGCGAGGCGCCTTAGACCGTTCGGCTACTCCACCGCGGCCATGGGTTTGGACCGAGGAGATGAATAAAGCTGTGCACCTTCAGAAGCAAAAACTGGAATGAATACCGTACAGCTAGGAACGCAGTAAAGAAGGCAGTTGTGTCAGCAAAATCAGCCCATTCAGCACAGTCTATGGTAATCTTGAAACACTGACTGGAGAGCGAGAAATTTATCGACTGGCAATGCAGCCACGGCTGAGCGGCCGAGCGCAATGAGGCGCTTACTCCGATGCGCGGGGGCTCGAATTCTCCCTCGGGCATGGAAGTTTGTGCTGTCTGTAGTATAAGTTATTTCATAGGTAGTTTGTAATTTAGGGACTGATGACGCCGCAGTTAAGTCCCTTAACCTTTGCAAACATTTGAACATCTAGCAAAGCAGCGTCTTAAACAAATTGCTGACATTGAAAAATTGTGTTGCATCAAGAAACAAGTAGCAGAGAGATGGAGGAAATACTTTGAGGAAGTTTGCAATGAGGAATTTCCACGTGCTCCAATTCCAGTGTTAAATCCTGTACAGGGACCCAGAGCACCAATCACCAAGGGTGAGGTTGTAGAGGCATTGCGTAAAACGAAAAATGGAAAGGCAGTGGGGCCTGACGATATACCAGCAGACCTGTGGAAATCAAAGCACTGGGACTCATTTGAATCATGGCTGACAGGTTACTTCACTCAAATTATTGAGGAGGGAAAGATTCCATTTGATTGAACATGTAGCACAACAATTCCAATATGGAAACAGAACGTAGCCCAGCAGAATATAATAACTACCGCCAAATACGCCTTCTATCACAAACAATGAAATTATTTGAATGCATCATTGATGAAAAGATGCGACAAACAATCAAAGTAGATTCGTGAAGGGCTGTGGGACGACTATTTATGCTGACGGAAATCTCAGTGCAGAAATTTCCAACCGCCTGAGCAGTGCATGGCTCAAGTGGCATTCTGTGATAGAGGTCTGCATATTGGGGATTTTGCTCGCCCGTACTCACTTTAGCGCGACGCGGCAGTTTTGAGTATACATGTTGGACCGGGCTGCCGATCGATCTGGGCACCGTCGGACTTAAATGATTCTGGTACCATCAGCGGCCTCTTGGAGTGACGCGCGCTACAGCAGCTGTGTGTGTCTGCAGGGTGACGCTGCGTCTGACACACCGTGCTGCCACCAGCTGGTGGAACTGTACTCACATCTGTTTAGTTGTGTCAAACACGAATATTCGTGCTTCGTAGCGTCCATTGTGCTAGGCAAATATAAAAATAAACACAAAAAATGTTACCATTTGAAAGTTTCACAGATGACATTAGTGGTATAGCAAAACCTTCACGCCAGTTCCTTGTTGCCTACGATTTTAGGCTACATCAATATAAAACATCTCATAACTTCTGCAGACATGCTTTAATGCAATATAACCAGTAGGGAGAAAAGAAGAAGAGGAATGGAACAACTATGATATGTGGCGATTTGATTAGTCAGAAATAAAACTATAATCATTTAATTACACTAATATATTTAACTTTTCATGATCGATGCTACAGGCATTAAGGAAGCCTGAAATTTGTCTAACAGAAAAAAGTCACAAAAATTATAAGGATTAGGTGGATCTCTTTTCGCAATGTCATAATAAATGACTAATAATTAATTGTTTCTATAATATTAGGAAATACGACCATAAGGAGGTTTTTCTCCATTGCAATCGGTCGTCGCCGAGGGAAAGATTTGTGTGTTTATTGAGTGTTATGAATGTGAAACTCATATGAAGTTCCGAAAACGTATCCAGGACTGATACCTAGTAATTCACTTTAGTTTCTTTCAGTGTCTGACATAATAAGCTAAACTAGCCATACTTTTGTTGGCTTGCAAATGCGACACTAAGACCATTGAATAACACGTATTTACTTGTGGAAACGAGAGAAAAGTACTCTGCACAATTTCTAATCCTCTTCTCTACTTTTAGCTACATTTCATTAGCATTAATGTATAACGTAAATCGGAGCTGTAAGCAAGCTACACTCTGTCACACTATTTTCATTTCAGGATCTAACAATTAGTGCCACGTTCAAGATAGATTGCTGCACTTTACTACGACTAAAATAGCCGGAATCTTTCATCGCTTACTTTCTAAAAAATCGAATAAACTACTTTACTAAAAAACCATAAAAAAGGTAAAGCAGTCAACAACCCGAAGATTGGTTTGAACACCACAGTGCGTTACTAGACATGGTCCTGTTTGGAGGTGGTATGCAGTTGCCTTCCTCTGACATTCTAACTGACTTACCCAGCCAGTTATAGAAGGACCTACAGTTTAACATGGGTTACGAACCACGGTGCTACTCGGTATTTTTCACATCAGCAACACTGCCAGAGGTGAAACACACACAAAAATGCTAAATAAAAAGTAACCATTTTCTTTTCGTCTCAAAGAAAGTGAAACTTTCGTTTCATAAATACGATGTGGCGTAGCCCTATACATCTCCAAGTCTTTTCAAAGCTCGAAAATCAGAGAACTAGGTTTAACCTTATTCACAGTACACAGTCGGGTATTTCGAGTACGGCATGCTCGAACGAGCACGAGGAAAATTTAATGCATTTGATCCCAGCGCGCTAAGTTACGATATTGACATCTACCGGACTGAGTGACCAATATGGCTACACGAGAACGGGGCGAGGAGGAGCATGCAGATAGATTGATGCGGATATGGGCGCATTTACAGTCTTTGAGAGCCAGGGGGCTGGCCGTGACAGCGTCGCGCTGCCTGTCGTTTCATTCACCGCACTCGCCAAGGCTGCTCTTATCACTGCACGCGGGAAACGAGCAGAGCCGACGCGCGACTCGGCCGTTCAGGCCAAGGCCAACTGCCGAGGGGGGGGGGGGGGGGAGGAGATCAATAAATCAATAAATCCACTGCGCGCCACTGGGCTTTTAACAGCCACAGTCGGTCACACGAGCGTATTTGCCACGCGCGTTTTGCCGCACTACACGTAACACGCGGAGCTTATGAAGTGGTGGCCACACGGCTGTCTCTCTCACGCTGCGTAAAGCCCAGGCTCATCCTATTAGTAGAACGTTGTGGAAGCTGTGGCCACACTTAATGTATTAATGGACATGACAGACAGCAATTGTTGTTTAATATCCATAGACGTAGCTGTATTTTGTCATCAAGAAGACTCTAATATGTTCAAAGTAGCTGAATTGGCTAAAAATGTTAAAATCGGATTTTGAATTTGCCAGAAGCTGCATCACTTCCAGATGATCCTAATGGACTGAAAGTGGCTTATCTATTTGTCGCCAATGAGGTTTTTGCATTGATTGATTTTTTATGAGGCAATATCCCACAAAGAAACGTTACATGTAGAAAAAATGTGTTCAACTACAGACTTTATCGAACACTACATAATGTGGAATGTGCATTTTACACGATAAATGGTGAATTTTCCACCATCAAATAGATGTTAGTGTGGCTCTGGCGGATACAAGTCATACAATTGATTAGTTGTGTTCCTCTCAAATATTTGTACCAAGCTAATTACGCTAACAACTTCGAATGAAGACTAACTTTGTAGTATAAAATTGGCTTGTTGACGTATTTTAACATGAATAAACTTCATTGTCAACTGCATTTGGAGATTAATAAAATATTTACTATCAGTAATTAACTAGATCTGATTTTTGCTAGTCATCAATTCCATTGCACTTTTCTCTGAGAGCGGCCAAGAGATTTTTTTTCTCTCTCTTGTACCCTTCAGCCCTTGTATTATACAGCCATGGATGTTTCTGCACTACCATAATAATGATATCAGTGTCCAGAGGCTCCAGTTTGACACTTTATAAAATGCAAGAAGACTTCCAAAACTACAAAGAATCGAGAGTGCTAAAGTCTGTCTGTAAACTGAACAACGAGTTGTCTAATCACCAGTCCATCCACCCAGATACGTCACAGGTCGCCGCACCTAGCGTGGGGGGTTCGCGGACGCAGGAGGAAGCAGTTGGATCATGGCCAATGAAATGTTTTTGACCGTTACCTGTTATGGTAGAAATAAAAAATACTCGCTGCCATATTGATTGCCAACTGATTGCAGGGAGCGAAACTGCACAGCACGCGGCCACATCAAAGAATCTCGCATGACTGCCCGCTGAGCGCTGTTTATAGTTTTATAACAATTATTGGAGAAGGTCTCGCTAAAATTGTTTTACTTGGTAGGGGTCGCATATTCCAAAGGGTTGAAAAACACTCATCTAGAACACACAGCATTAGTAACTTATTTAAATAATGAGAGAATCACAGTCTGCTCTGGTACACAAACAAAACGTTTTTAGTCAACCTGTACTACTCTTGTTCCTAAAAGTGGGCAATACTCAGAAGGGTCCTGTAACATGGTTTTTCCTTATTATTTTCTTTGAAATCTGTGTCTGTGTACATTATTTAGTAAACACATACATTTGACAATCTTATCAGGTTTTACATCTGTAGTTTCTATGGCACGGGTCAATATTCGCCATTTGGTAACCTTAATATCAAATGCAAAATCTGCAGTGTTCATTTTACCTGAACTACGATATTTGCAGATTTACCACTTATCTGAAATCTATCGTTTAAAACGTACATTCGTCAGGCGCAATTTTATCAGGTAAACGCCATCGTCAGGTAAAACAAAAGTCATGTCAGCTGCATTCCCTGGAAAGAAAGCATACAAAGCAACAGCCAAAACAGCGTTTTCTCCATGAGCGTTTCTGCTGGAATTCATGCCGACGTTATGGAACACTGCGTGTTGAATGGGGCTGGCCACACCACATGTTTCTGCACGCCGTGGGCCTGAAGACGTCAGTGTACATGCTGCACGAATGCGCTGGGTGCATCCATTCTGAGTGTTTGTTATGTTGCCCGCTGGCGATATTGACCAGAAGAACGCAACAGTTTTATGGGAAGTATAGGATGAAAAAAATTGTTGCCTATGTACTAGAACAGACCGCCTTTCTTGAATTATTTATATAATTTATTAACTACGGTATTTCGAAGAGTATACAGCATTTATTGAAACATTATCATTGTCCAGGCAATGTGTCATCACTCATTTGGCAAGAGCACTGCAACTGTGTTCGAAAAACGTGTTGGATAGACTGTGCAGGTGCTGGTGTTCTCGTCATGTAGCTGGGTGGATCGAAGCACGCTCTACATTTGAAAGAGATACTTTACAACTCTACCATTTTTTATCAGTGTGGCTGTCTTCTCTTATTTTATAATGTCAAAATGGAACCTCTGCACATCATTATCATGGAAATGCAGAAATATCCATGACTGTACAATACAAGGGTTCAGGAATACAAAAATATAGAGATAAAAAAGAGACAAATATGACGACCAGTTACATTGGCTGTTCTCGGAGAAAACTTGGTTGGAATGGATGAAAAAAGTAAGATATATGTAATTGAAGACAGTAAATATTTTATATATATATATATATATATATATATATATATATATATATATATATATATATATATATATATATATATATATATATACAGGTTATAATTAAGTTTATTCATGAATAAAATGTGTAGGAGCCAAATTTGTGAATGCAAAAAGTAGTCTTCATTCGAAGTTGTTTGCATAAGCGGGTATCACCAAATTCCCATTGCTACAAAAGATAGAGCCAAAACCGCCTTTATTGTTCCGAGCTCACAGTATGAATTTCTAAGAATGCCATTTGGCCCGCACAACGCTCCTTCTACCTCTCAAAGATTTACTGATTTATTGTTACGTGGTTTGAAAGCCACAATCTGTCTAGTTTATCTAGATGACATTATCGTCTTCTCACGGACCATTCCAGAGCATGCAGAACATTCACATAGTATATTTTACAGACTGCAAAATGCTAATTTAAGTTTAAAACTTGAGATCTGTTCATTTGCCCAGTCACAAGTAAACTATTTAGGTCACATATTTAGCACAGCCAGAGTAAAACCCGATCCCAGGCTTAGTGAAGCTGTAGACACCTTCCCTACTCCTACTAATTTGAAGGAACTACAAAGTGTTTTGAGATTAGCTAATTACTATCATAAATTCGTAAATAACTATGCAAATATCACCAAGCCTTTAACGGCATTACTAAAAAAGGTACTCCTTTCATATGGTCTCAAGAATTTGAAACTACAATGCAGAACATCGAAACTACTTTGACATGAGTAACTTTACTGATTTACCCTGATATCTCTAAACCCTTTATATTGTCATGTGATGTTTCTAATTATGCTCTTGGGTGTGTGCTTAGTCAGGAACAGAATGGCGTGGAACAACCAACTGGTAATGCATCCCGCCAACTTAACAAAGCAGAAATAAACTACAGCACTACTGAGAAGGAGTGTTTTGCGCTCATATTTGGCATAACATATTTCCGTCACTATCTTTATGGTCGAAATTTACTGTGCATACTGACAATTTGTCTCTTAAATGGTTACTAAATTTGAAGGATCCCAGCAGTAAGCTAATACGCTGGTCGCTGCACTTGTCTATGATTTTGAGGTGCGCCACAAACCTGGCCACTTGCACCAGAATGCAGACGCACTAAGCCGCAAAATTAGCGTAATTAAGGCATTTGACGCCTCAATAGACGAATTAATGGAGGCTTAGAATAATGACCCACATTGTCAAAAATATACCACCCTTCCTCAATTTGAGTTTCAAGATGGAACACTCTATTGGAAAAAACTCTGCATGGGAACAAGATTGTAATACACGCCCTGTTAAACGAGCATATAATCAGGCAGTGTCATGATTCCTTACAGGTAAGTCATAATGAAAGGAATGACACTAATGCCCGTGCAACGGCGCGTTACTGGTGGAAAAATTGTTAGCGTGATGAAATATCTGTATGTTAAATCCTGTCTGCCTTGCGCACATCGGGCACAGTATGCATGCGCGCGTGTACCTCTACAAACGCTGCCGCAAGTATCCAAACCTTTAGATTATGTCTCAACCGATATCGTAGGCCCCCTGCCCTAATCCCAACAAGGAAATAAATATATAATGTCCATGATTGATGGCTTTCGAGTTACTTGATTTTAGTGCCATTAGTCATCATGTCGGCTGAAACAGTCCCCAAAAGCCTTGTGACACCTTTGGTGTTGCCTTTTGGTAGCCTGCAAGCTATATTAACAGATTGTGGCACGAAAATTTTGTACAAGTCTGCAAACACCTAAAAGTAAAGAAATACAGGAACACTCCCTTCCACCCACAAGACAACGGTCGTGTAGAACGCGTACACCGTACTATTACTAAAATGCTAACCTACTACGTGGGGAAGACCCACACAGATTGGGACAGATACATACCGGAAATTACTTCTAGCTACAGCAGTAAAACTCACGAATCCACTAGGTACACACCCTATGAAGCTGTATTCGTGCACCCTAGGAACTCTCCTTTTGAATTAGATAAACTACCTATAGAGGTTGATATTCAGGAAGTAAAAGAGTTAGCCAGAGGTTGAAAACTGATTGGCATAGGGTTAAACGAAGTAATGTCGGAGGTACTACCAAACGAGTTCGAAGGCGCAACAAAGATATGATTGCACATTCCTATCGCCCAATCCATTTGGTGTCGTTAAGAAACAGTTGTGAAACCCATTAGAACTAAAAAGTTCACTCCTCTTTTTGAAGGACTGTATCAGATGATACGCATGATGTCGCCCATCAAAAGGCAGCTGCAATTACCCGTTCGATCAGTAACTGTACATTTGATCGACTACAGCAGGCATGTTCAATATTTACGCCCGGCGGACGCGCCCGCGCCCCGCGGAAGTAGTACACTGTAGTTCATCACCCGCACTGCGACCGCGTACCCCTAGTGACAGCAACGGAGCGAGAGAGATAGCTGCGGAAAGAGAGAGACAACAGAGCACTGTTGTGCGCTGGAATGTCCCGCGGTCAGATCCAACAGAAACGGAGTAACAGAGGAAGCGCAACTCTGTAATGAGATCGAAGAACGGTAAAACAAGCAAACCACTTAATGTTTACGTAACATTTAATGTTTGTATGACAGAATCACTACGCGAAGCTTTAGAAAATATCCAAAACACGAATAATAGAAAAAATAGTAATTTTGTGACACAAATTTGATTCTGTTAGTATTGTACATGCACACTCGTCATATATACAGTAGGCTTCTTCTGAAAGATATATGTTTATTAAATGAACTAGTATCATAAATATGCTGTTTAAAAATAATTTTATGTAATGGCTATAGACTGTCACTTTTACAAGTAAATATATTTGGTAAAACACAAATAAAACACTAAAAAAAGAGATTGGTTTTAGGTGCATTTTCCCCCTACTTCCACTGAATAGATGAAAGCGCACTTTGGGCACTTTGGGCGAGAGCCTTTTTAACGGGCACATTACTTCCCCCACCACTGCAATGCCTGCAGCATGTGTGAGAGTGAGATGGCTATAACCCAAACGCTGAGAGGGGGAAACGAAGAAAGGCATTTTTTGCAACACAGTGAGGCTACTGGGCTACTAAGTGGCGTAGAGTATTTTTGTAATCAGGATTTTAGCACTATACTTTTTACATTCGCCAAAGCAATAACTTTATTCTTTAATGAAACAAGCACATTACGCAGTATTCATGTGATTAGGAGAAATTCATATCTTTCTTGAAAACCAATTTTCATTAAGCTGTTTAACATATTTAGAAATCTTTACTGAATTCCTTAAAGAGAAAGTATAATTTTCGACACCTCAAGCTCACAACAACAGTGATATTGTTGTTGTTGTTGTGTTGTTATGGTATTAAGTACGAATTCTGGTTTGATGCAGCTCTCCACCCTAATCTATCCTGAGCAAGCCTTTTCATCTCCTCATAAGAACGGCAACCTACATCCATTTGAATCTGCTTACTATATGCGTCTCTTGGTCTCCCTCTGCAATTTTACCCCACACACTTCCCTCCAATGCTAAATTTATGATCCCTCGATGTCTAAAAATGTGTCTCACCAAGTGATCCCTTCTTTTAGTCAAGGTATGCCAAAAGTTTTTTCTCACCAATTCTGTTTAGTACCTCTTCATTAGTTACACCCTCTACCCACCTAATCTTCAGCATTCTTCTGTAGCACCACATTTCGAAAGCCTCTATTCTCTTCCTGTCCGCACTGTATATCGTCCATGTTTCACTTCCATATAAGGCAACACTCTACATAAATGCCTTCAGAAAAGACTTCCTTACACTTAAATTAATTTTCGATGTTAGCAAGTTTCTCCTTTTGAAAAATTCTCTTCTAGCCATTGCCATTCTGCATTTTTATATCCTCTGTACTGCGACCGTCATCTGTTATTTTACTGCCAAAGTAACAAAAATCATCTACCACCTTCATTGTTTCGTTACCTAATCGAATTCCTTCAGCATCGTCTGATTTTCTAAGACTGCATTCCATTATCTTTGTTTTGCTCTTGTTAATGTTTATTTTCTACGCTCTGTCCAACACACTGTCCATTCCATTCAATTGCTCTTCCAGATCCTTTGCTGTCTCTGACAGAATTACAATGTCATCAGCAAAACGAAATGTTTTTATTTCTTCACCCTGAATGTTAATCCCTATTCCAAATTTTTCCTTGCTTTCCTTCACCGCCTGCTCGATGTAAAAATTGAATAACATCGGAGAAAGGCTACAACTCTGTCTTACTTCCTTCCTAACTAATGCTTCCCTTTCATGCCCATCGAGTCTAATAACTGCGGTCTGGATTTTGTACAAGTTGTAAATAATTCTCCCTTCGCTGTATTTTACCCCTGCTGACTTCAGAATTTGACAGAGTGTATTCCAATCAACATTGTCAAAAGCTTCCTCTAAATCTACAAAAGCTAAAAATGTTGGTTTACCTTTCCTTAATCTATCTTCTAAGATAAGTCGTAGAGTGAGTATTGCCTCCCGTGTTCCTACGTTCCTCCTGAATCCAAACTGATCTTCTCTGAGGTCAGCTTCTACCAGCTTTTCCATTCTCCTGTAGATAAATCGTGTTAAAATTTTGCAACCATTACTTATCAAACTGATGGTTCTATAATTTTCGCACCTGTCTGCGCCTGATTTCTATGGAATGGGGATCATTAAATTTTTCTTATAGTCTGAGGGTATTTCGCCTGTCTCATACATCTTCTACATCTACATATCTACATAGATACACTGCAAATCACATTTAAGTGCCTGGCAGAGGGTTCATTAACCACTTTCATAACTTTTCTCTACCATTCTCTAATAGCGCGCGGGAAGAAAGAACACCTAAATCGTTCCGTTTTCGATCTGATTTCTCTTATTTTATTCGGATGGTCATGTCTCCCGAAGTAGGTGGGTGCTAGCAAAATATTTTCACATTCAGAACTAAAAGTCGGTGACTGAAACTTCGCAATCAGATCACGCCGCAATGAATGTCTTTCTTTTAGCCGGCCGCGGTGGCCGAGGTGACTGAGGCGCTCCAGTCACGGTCAGCACGGCCACTACGGTCGGGGGTTCGAATCCCCCCTCGGGCATGGATATTTGTGCCGTCCTAGTTCGTAAGTAGTTTGTAAGTTTAGGGACTGATGACCCCGTAGTTAAGTCCCATAAGCTTAACAAACATTTGAACATTTTCTTTCTTTTAATGATTTCCACCCCAATTCGTGCAACATTTCCGTGACGCTTTCCCCCCCGTAACGTGATAAAACAAAACGAGCTGCCCTTCTCTGAACCTTCTCAATATCTTCCGTCAGTCCCACCTGGTTAGGGTCCCACAAGGGGCAACAGTACTCCAGGAGAGGACGCACAAGTGTGATGTAGGCAGTCTCTTTGGTGGAGCTGGTGCATCTTCTAAGCGTTCTGCCAATGAAACGTAACCTTTGGTTCGCTTTCCCCAGAATATTTTCTATGTGTTCTCTCCAGTCAAAGTTGTTCGTAATTGTAACTCCTAGGTATTTGGTAGAATTTACGACCTTAATGTTTGACTGATTTATCGCGTAATTGAAGTTCAGCGGATTTCTTTTAGTGGTCATGTGTATTACTTCACACTTTTCTTTATTTAGTGTCAATTGCCAATTTTCGCACCAAGTAGAAATTTTGTCTAAATCGCTTTGCAGTTGCTTTTGATCCTCTGTTGACTTCACTAACCGATAAACGACAGCATCATCCGCGAACAGTCTAAGGGAGCTATTCAGATTATCTCCTAAATCGTTTATAAACACGAGGAAGAGTAGGGGACCTATAACGCTTCCCTGTGGAACGCCAGATATCACTTCTGTTTTAGTCGATGACTTACCGTCAATTACAACGAACTGTGTCCTTTCTGATAGGAAATCGTGAATCCAATCGCACAATTGGGGAGATATTCCATAAGCACGCAATTTCATTAGAAGCCGCTTGTAGGGTATAGTATCAAAAGCCTTCCGGAAATCCAGAAATATGGAATCGATTTGAGATCCCTTGTCGATGGCACTTAACACTTCATGTGAATAAAGGGCAAGCTGTGTTTCGCAAGAGCGATACTTTCTGAATCCGTGCTGACTATTGGTTAATAGGTCGTTCTCTTCGAGGTAGTACATAATATTCGAACAAAGTATATGTTCCAAAATCCTACTGCAAATCGACGTCAATGAGATAGGCCTGTAATTTTGGGGATCACTCCTATTCCCTTTCTTGAATATTGGAGTAACTTGGGCAACTTTACAGTCTTTGGGTACGGATCTTTCGCTGGGTGATCGGTTGTAAATGATAGCTAAGTACGGAGCTATTGCATCAGCATACTCTGAGAGGAATCTAGTTTGTATACAATCTGGCCCGGAAGATTTATTTTTGTTTAGTGACTTAAGTTGTTTTACTACTCCAGGAACATCTACTTCTAAGTTTCGCATGCTGGCAGCTGTTCTTGGATTGAATACTGGAGTGTTCACATCGTCTTCTTTGGTGAAAGAATTTCGGAAAGCTGTGTTTAGTGATTCTGCCTTAGCAGTACTGTCGTCGGTAGTATTACCATTGCTATCGCGTAGTGAAGGTATTGTTCGTGTTTTGCCGCTAGTGTACTTCACATATGACCAGAATTTCTTTGGATTTTCTGCAAGATTACGAGACAGGATTTCGTTGTGGAAACAACTATAAGATTCTCGCATTGAAGTCCGCGCTAGGTTGCGAGTTTCAGTAAAAGATTGTCAGTCTTGCGGATTCTGTGTCTTTTTAAATTTTGCATGCGTTTTTCTTTGTTTCTGCAACAGTGATCTAACCTGTTTTGTGTAGCACGGGGGGGTCAGCCCCCTCTTTTATTAATTTATTTGGTATAAATCTCTCGATAGCAACTGATATTATGTCTTTGAAAGTAAGCCACAACTGATCTACACTCGCATTTTTAGTTTTGAAGGACTGGAGACTATTACTCAGGAAAGCGCGAAGCAAATTATTATCTGCTTTATTGAATAGATAAATTTTTCGTTTATTTTTGGTGCATTTGGGAATTTCGATATTCAGTCTCGCTACTACAACTCGATGTTCGCTAATCCCTATATCTGTTTTGCTGCTCTTTACTATCTCGGGATTATTTGTTGCTAGGAGATCAAGAGTATTTTCGCAACCACGTACTATTCTAGTGGGTTCATGAACTAACTGTTCGAAGTAGTTTTCAGAAAAAGCATTCAGAACTAGTTATTCAGAACGATATTTTATATTTGCCCCCGGTTTTGAATACGTAATTATGCCAACATATCGAGGGTAAATTAAAGTCGCCACCGATTATGACAGTATGCTTCGGATACCTATTTGAAATATGATTCAAGCTTTCTTTGAACATTTCTGCAACCGCATCGTCTGAGTCAGGGGGCCGATAAAAAGATTATTAATTTATTTCGGTGGTCAGGTATAACCTCTACCCAGACCAATTCACAGGAAGTATCTGCCTCAATTTCGCTGCAGGATAAACCGTTTGTAACAGCAATAAACACGCCACCCCCTGTTTTATTTATTCTATCCTTTCTGAAGACCATTTGGCCCTTTGAAAAAATTTCGGCCGAATTTATCTCAGGCGTCAGCCAGCTTTCAGAACCTATAACGATTTGTGCCTCTGTACTTTCTACCAGCGCTTGGAGCTCTGGAATTTTCCCAACACAGCTACGACAATTTACAACTGTTACACCAATGGTTATTAGGTCTGCTTTCTTCCCGTGTCTGACCTGCCCCCTTTGAGACTGAAACCCATTTTGTGTATTCCCGAGGCCATCTAACCTAAAAAACCGCCCAGTCCACGCCACACAGCCCCCGCTACCCGTGTAGCCGCTTCCTGAGTATAGTGGACTCCTGACCTATTTAGCGGAACCCGAAAACCCACCACCCTTTGGCGCAAGTCGAGGAATCTGCAGCCCACACGGTCGCAGAACCGTCTGAGCCTCTGATTCAGACCCTCCACTCGGCTCTGTCGACAATGCTGCAGATGGTGAGCTCCGCTTTCATATTGCATGCAAGACTGGCAGTCTTAACTACATCTGATAGCCGCTCAAAACCAGAGAGGATCTCTTCCGATCCAAAGCGACACACATCATTGGTCCCGACATGAGCCACCACCTGCAGCTGGCTGCACCCTGTGCTCTTCATGGCATCCGGATGGAGCCGTTCCACATCCGGAATGACTCCCCCCGATATGCACACGGAGTGCACATTGGATTTCTTTCCCTCCCTAGCAGCCATTTTCCTAAGGGGCTCCATCACCCGCCTAATGTTGGAGCTCCCAACTACCAACAAACCCACCCTCTGTGAGTGCCCGGATCTTGAAGGCAGAGGGGCGAGTACAGGACAAGCGACACCATCCGCATCAGGAACATCCCCTGCCACAGACAGCGCCTCGAATCTGTTGGCAAGAGTAACCGGGGAGGCCTCCACTTCGGTCCCCCGGGAAGTCTTACGCCGCCTGACACGCGCTGAGGGGACCTCCCAATCCACCACGGTTGGGGGGCTACCTCCTCGCGGGCAGTGAGCGGGCTGGCCACAGCCGCAGGCCGATCGGAGGGCACAACAGACGCACAGGGCGTCTGCTGCACCCCCGCGAGAGGCCCACAACAACGGCGCCCACCCACTGCAGTCTCAAGCGTTGCCAGCGAAGCCAACGCCGCCTGAAGCTGCGAGCGAAGAGTCACCAACTCTGCCTCCATCCGTTCGCAGCAGTCACAGTTCCTAGCCATTCTAAAAACCTTTGTTTCTTCCAAGTAAGTACGTCAGAGGACACAGTAGTTTTATAAACAGTGAGCTTTGCAAAATATAAACTTAACGCTGAACTGTTTATTAACGACGAATCTGAAAAATATATACGCGAGCTAATAAATCAAAAATTCAGTAACTGAACAGACAAATAAACGCGATTCTTAATAAACAAACACGCGAGCACACTAAAGTATATAGAGCTGCAAGAGAAAGCACACACGAAATGTAAATAAGTCGCTTCTATTAAGAAGCCGATTACCGTACAATGTAGAGCATCTTACACACCAAGTGAAACAGTTTTGTTGTGGCTCTCCCAGAGACTTTATTAGCTCTGGGGGAATGTCATCTACTCACGGGGCCTTGTTTCGACCTAGGTCTTGCAGGGCTCTGTCAATTTCATCTCTCAGTATAGTACGTCCTATTTCATCTTCATCTACTTCCTCTTCCCTTCCTACAACATTGTCTCTAAGTTCATTTCCTTTGTAGAGCTTTTCTATGCACTCTTTCCACCTTTCAGCTTTTCCTTCTTTGCTGAGAACTGGTTTCCCTTCTGAGTTCTTGACAATCGTAGAGCTGTTTTTCTTGTACCCAAATGTCTCTTTTATTTTCCTGTAGGCAGTATCTACTTTCCCCCTTGTTATACATTCTTCAACAGATTTGCATTTGGCTTCCGGCCACTCCTGATTAGCCATTTTTCACTTCCTGGCAATATCATTTTTTGTCGTCTTTACTCCATTTTGCCAGTTTCATTTACTGCATTTTTTTATTTCCTCCTTTCATCAATCGAATTTGGTATTTCCTGTGATACCCAAGGATTTTTTGTTGGTCTTGCTTTTCAACCTATTTTGTCCTATGCTGCCTTCAGTATTACATCTCTTAATGCTACCTATTCCTCTTCTACCGTTTTATTTCCCCATGTTTCCTGTCAATTGTTGCCTTCAGCTCCCTCTGAAATTCTTAATAACTTCAGGTACCCTCAATTTATCCATGTCCCATCGCCTTATTTTCCTACCTTTCTGCAGTTTTTCAGTTTCAGCCTACAGTTCCTGACCAATAAGCTATGGTAGGAGGCTATATTACATAACGTAAATTATATCACTGCGAAAAAGTAAGTGTATACTTATAAGATCATTTTGTATATAGCTAACACATACAAAAAAGAAATGCAAATTCTTTTCAAACATATATATCAATGGTGTGAACTGTGTGTCAAAATGTAATAAGTGCAAATAATAAAGTGCACAAAACATAATATTTGAAAGTATTAAAAAGCATAAAACTGCGAAAAAAACTTCAGAAAAGAAACACCACTCCAAGAGACATACTGTTTCAAGAACGTAAGTATACAGACTTATTTAAATAACTTAAAAATTCATAAATAATTATATAACTATCTACTAAACGTTGTATGTACTGCAAGTGACTTGAAAATGCCAAAAGTAACATTTTAATTAAAATAACTGAGTAGCCAAACAAAACAAATAAATATTTAATATGTCATTATTTACCATTAAGTTATCATGAAAAAGAAATTATGTACGATTGGAGTTTACAATATGTAATACATCTGGAACTATTATTCGCGATACAGCCATACGTGTGGTGATTTGCATGGACGCGTGGTAAGAAATCCACTCACACCACTTCGAGTATCTCCTTCACAAGGAAACCAAGTCCAGAAAAGAAGGAAAAAGAACCGAATCTGCCGCCAGGTGACCCAGATACGGGTTGCGTTCTCCGCACCCATATGACTTGCGGTCACAAGATTAGTATTACCTAATCATTGGTAACAAACCTCTACCTGTCATTTATGCTCTTCGGGAACTGTTTCCCAGACTAACAAAACATGTATAGCGAACACGAAGTATCCTAGTTCCCTTCCATGTTTCTCTTGTTACTACTTTTATATTTATAAAATACTTGTAGTGCTTACATTATGTTTTGTGTGTTAATGATTTCCTTTTCAGCCTTTGATGTAGAGTACATTAAAAATTTCAGTATGGAGGAATAAATCAATATGTGGAAACACGACGAGTGCATCTGCTCTTTAGCATATCTTCGACAGACGCGTCTGCAGTTTGTTTACAATGTGTGACAGATGGAAAACCACGTGGAGCGGCTGACAGGACTGCGGTCGCTCCCACGCGTGGCCAGCCGCCTGCTGTGTCCACGCATTGCTCCCTCCCCACCGCCAGCAGAATCCGCAAGCACCCACAAACCGCAGCCCAGCAGCAGAGCAAACCGGTTCCTTCCCACCCGCCAGCCGCCACCCACCTCCCCCTTCGCCAAGCTTCGGCCTACCGCGCGAGTCCAAGTGAGCGACAAAACCGTGCGACAGCGCGAGACATCCAGCTATGCCACAGTGCAGCTGCAAGCAGCGGCATTCGACGACATGGCGATGTGTCCTACGTGAGCGACAGAGTCTCGCTACAAGATGACAGCTAGAACCGATCAGTTGTCTCTAAAATTTGGCACCCATAAACCGTAGAATTACGATAGCTCTAGAGTAAGGTAATAATGTTTTATTTACTTTTTCCTGTCTCTATCCATCTCTATACCCCTCTCTCTATCCCCATCGACCCTGAACCATCTTTCTATTCATCTCCTCCTCCCCTTCTCTGTGTCCATCCCCTCCTCTCCCTATAACGCTCGATCTTCTTGTCACTCCTATCTCTGCTTAACAAGTTCTCCCTATCATATGGGCCCTGCAATGCATGTCGTTAGTACCCGGACAGCAAACATGGCACACAGGATATCCTATATGGGAGGGGCTGGGAAATTGTTGTGTGCTTCGTTAGTAGTTGCATGCAAAGCAGAGCTGTGAGGCAGGTCGATACTATTCCCACCAATCCCGTCAATCAAACAGAGCATCCTATAACCTTTGGGATGGAAGAAACACTTTTTCCTCTTATAGGGCAGATTCTGCCATATTTCTGAAGTCTATCAATCTGTTTTTTGTTGTACATGATTATCGGTAACAACAGTTAACATGTTTTTGAATGAAACAACTTTAACCAAGTTCCTGTAATGTAGATTTACCTTGCATTCAGTATTTTAGAATTTGGAAGCAGCTATCGTCTAATAACTCAATCAGTCTGTGGTAATCTGCAAGCAGCTATGACCTAGTTCCCCTTCACCTATCAGCCGTGAATGTGCATAAGTGAAAGCACGGCAGTGGGTAGTACACAATCAAAGACGAAGAAGAAGAAAGAAGATAACTGAAGGCTCTCGGTAGGATTAACATTGTTATCATCGCCATCAACTTTGAAATTAACCTACTAATAATAGAGCATTTGTGTCAAGTGAGTGAGTTCGTACCAAAATGCATAAATCAGATGTAATGAATGATCCCGAACATATTGCTGTCCCAGTTGCAATTAGAAATTAAATATGTACTGGTGATGAGCCGTAAACAAGATATTTTGTAGAAAATAAAACTTCCTTTGGTAAATGCCAGTCCGATACTAATTAAAGCCTGATTTGACGGCACAGGATGACGAAACCGTTTGTAAACACAGAGAGCGGCAAATGTAATGCAGAGAAATGTACACTGCACCAAGCGACAGTACGAGTGGGCAGAAAACTACTGCATCAACTCTTTGACCGTAGAACAGTGGCGACTTGAGGCAACTAGGATTCGTGTAGTAATTACTCCCTTTACTGACATAAGAATGCACTTCAGCGTCCAACCTCTACACACTGAAGCTGTGTGTGTCAGCAATAAGTGCCGATAGGCTCCGATATGAATAAACGTGGAGTCCACCGTATGGGAGGAAACAAAAATACGGGACACATGTGGGTACGGATAGCGCGGCCACTAGAGCCAGAGTTTCGAGTCATCTCTCGGGTATACGGCAATCCCATTAACTAGAACATATCAAGTTAGTATCTAATAAATAAAATAACAAAACTAACTGGCGTAACAAAAGCCAAATAAATTGATGTCATAATTAAAGACATGGATGTCACGCGCAAACAAGTAGGAAAGACAGTTATTATTTCTTACGAAGTTTACTTATTTCTCGCTCAACTATATTTTGCACAGTTATGTATGTTATTTTGGGGTTCGGTATTTTAACACAGGTTTTCATAATATACAACTCATCACGTATTCTGCAAATTAGTTCTTGTATTAGTTATCTCCTTTGCACACTAAATATGTTTTTTTTTCTCAGTCTATAAAATATTTGTGGTGGAGAACATTATTGCTGCAGCAACATTACGACCAGGTGGAAATAGCACAAATCTAGTAATGAGTTACAATTTTTTTGACCGGATATCATCAGTTGAAAGTAAGTTGAAAATGAGAGACCAGATTTTACAAACTTGCTTTGCAGTTTTCAATTACTAAATTTTTGATTCACATATAACTGTTTTTAACACTGTTAACTTCCTGAAAAGAACTGATCGTAACTACTTTCTTTCAAAATATTTTCACCAAACTCCGGTAAAGTTTCAAGAGATTCTTGAACAGACTTCCAAAGAACAGGGTACTTCAGTTGAACCCAATCATTTGTTTTCTGCAGATGAAATTTATAAGTCCATTTCGCGATATAATCAGTTAACGAGTTGTGAAATCAGCTTAAAATGTACAAGAAATCAAACTCTTACTTCACGCCTTCTTAGAGCAATGAACTGATTAATGACTCAGTACTTTATAGTTGGACGAGCTGCACATCTCATATGAAAGCATTACATAGTACCCTCCTTTAAGTGAGTGATCTGTACGGCTACACGAGTACGGGGAAACGAGGAGCATGCAGTGAGGCGGAAGTTTGTCTGAACGCATTTACAGTCTTCGACAGCGCTGGGGGACAGGAAGCTGGCCGTCGTTTCATTCACCGCACCCGCCAAGGCTGATCTTATCACTGCACGCGGAATACGAGCACAGCCGGCGCGCCACTCGGCCGCTGTGCTAACTGCCTGGGGGGGGGGGGGGGGGGCAATAAACCCACTGCGCGCTACTGTGCGTCTTCGGCCGGGCGCACACTTGACGCAGCAAAGCAGAGCAGAGGCAGAGGAGAGGCGTAGGGCGTCTGCAGACCAGCGCACACTTCACGCAGCACAGAGAAGGGCAGTGATGTGTGTAGTGCTCACTGAACACGGCACGTGCTGCATGTCCACTGCAAACTTCTTGATGCAAGGTGATTTAATTACCGAGTACCATCAAAACTCAATTATTGTTATTTATGTGTGTGTATAACTGAGTGTCTGTGGGTTTTCTGGTAAAGTGCGTATAAGAGCAATGAAACGTCTGTTGAGCAACAGTAAGAAGTGATGAATATATGGCGAACTTGTGTAGTCTATGGAAGTTCATTAGAAGCTACTCAGCTGTTCTGACTAAACAGACGACACTTCAGAGGGATTATGAGGCTGATTGAATTTCTGAAAGTAGTATAGAATTCAGCTTGAGGATTATTGACAAAAATATTACTAGATTTGTAGATCATTCATCATCTATGGTGTAGCGTTTGGTACTGAACTCCACCAACGTTTGGACAGTGTGTTTAAAATAATGGAAGGAGGCCACTGATGGTAAAGAAAATCATTGCGCATTCCTCCTGGCTTCACCAAGCTGATCATTCAGCAGTAACATGAATTTCAGCTTACATAATTCTTTCATCTCTGTCACAAAGATTGCTGAAACCAGGGACTTTAGAACAAAAAGTACACAATCGGCATCTTCAGCTTGTGAATCTCGGTGTCTTTTCATTTCAGTAAGTTGTTCATTTCCACGTTAGCAGGTTGGCAGCACAGGAAGAAAGAAAAACACGAGGCAGCTTCGCACTCAGCGCAGCAGGTGCTAACAGCCGCGCGTGTGACGAGTAGCTGCCGTCAGCTACGCGTCAAACGCATCTCACGTATTTTGTCAAGAGTGGAAAGAGGTATGGATCTCCTTCCACGTTAAAAACAATTTTGATATGTTAGGTCTACTTCTTATGCAGTAATTTATGATGTAAAACGCACCAAACGCAAACTGGTCAGCCACTACATTTTTCACTGTAAACTCTTCAAAATATGCGCAGCGTTGTATTTTAGTTCCTATTATAACAAGAACTATGGGCAATAACTCCAAGAAAACTGCAAAACTGCGCCTACATCATACAGTGAACTTTGCCTATAAGATACAGAAAAATATTTCTTTTTTACCGAATAGTTTCTGCAAAATCGATTGAGGAATCTTCGTTAGCAAAGAAAACGCACAAATCCCAAATAGTGTTATTTATTATTTTACTCAAAAAGTAAATGTCTTAGAGAGAAACTAAATACAAAGAAGGATGGAGCTTATATTCGTCTACATAAAAAAATTGACGGATATTGGATGCCACGAAATTTCACTTTTACGGTAGAGGTAGAACAGAGGAACAGGATGATTCTTTATGGCATTTTTGGACACTAGACCCCAGCTGGGATCATGTTCAGCCTTACTGGTGTAAGTCTTTTAGGTGACGCCACTTGGCGTCTGGCGTCTGGAAGAACAGATAAAATATAAAAGTCAATCAAAAGTACGACATAAATTAAATAAAATCTGGAGATTGTAATTGCAGAAAAGTAAAGTGCTTAAAATGTAGTAAAACGTTGAAGTCTTTCAAAACATTGAAATGGCGATGAATGATGATTAAAACAACTGCTGCAGATGCCTTATATTTCTTTTTCTTTATTGTTATATCACACTGAACATATACATGCCAGTAGGCTGGCAGCATCTTTAAGTGCTGGTCTTCAGGCGAGAGCACTTGAAACATGAAATGGAGTTAAACAATGACGATTTAAAATATGTGTAAGACGACAAAACTTGAAGAAAATGCAGAGTTGACAGATGAATAAAACATACGTAGTCAGTTATAACGATGAGCCACGGTGACGTTAAGGCGAGGGCGGCAGTGTCGTCAGTATATTGTAGGAGATGGACAGTAGGCTGGGGATGGAACACTTACAATTAAAAACAAGGGAACATTTGAAACCAAGTCGGTTATGTTAGTTTGTCGGATGGAATCACCTATTCAACACCTTGTCATAATTTTGTCTTTAATTATTTACGAACCTTTAAAGCTACTATAAGAATATTGTATACCTTTATTTCTATATTAAATATAATGACTTAGCAATCACACCATGATAAAATGACATAAGAATAAATGTAATGATCTGGCAATTGCACATCGGCATAAGAGGGGCGTTTGAAAAGTCCGTGCAAAGTCCGAGAGGTGACACCAACGGCGCGTATCGGGGTCATGTTTAGTTAGTAGCATCTTTGAAAAGAACGCACACCACGTTTAAGCCATATTCGTCTATTTCTTAGTGTTTGGCATACGTGTGAAACAAGGAATTCGAGTGATTGTCAAAGAATCGACGAAACATAATTTCGTGTGGTGATTAAACATTATATTATGAAAGGAAAAACGTCTCAGCAACCTAAAGAGAAGCTTGACGTACATTATGGTGACACTGCACCTTCCATTAGAACAGATTAAAAGTGGTTTCAAAATTTTCAGAGTGGCCATATGGGCACAAGTGACGTTGAAGGTTCTGGACGCCCTGTGGAAGCAACGACTCCAGAAATCATTGTACGATCCATGATATTGTGATGGATGACAGAAGAGTTAAGGTACGTGATATTGCTAGTGCTGTGGGCATCTCGAATGAATGGGTACATCATCTTTTGCATCAACGTTTGGACCTCAGAAAGCTATCCGCAAGATGGGCGCCGCTATTGCTCACGCTTGACCAAAAACGGAATCGTTTGAAGTGTTGCAAGGAAGGTTTGCAGCTGTTCAGGAAGAATTAACAGAACTTACAGCGTCGTTTCGTCACTGTGGATGCATCATGGATACATTAGTATACTCCTGAGACCAAATACAATTTAAATAATGGGTTACCAAGGGAGAATCTGCACAAAAAAAGGCGAAGACCGTCCTTCGGCCAGAAAGGTTATGGCAACGGTCTTTTGGGTTTCGCATGGGGTAATCCTCATAGACTATCAGGGCAAAACTATTACAGTTGCATATTATTCATCGTTACAGGACCGTTTGAAAACCGAGCGTCAAGATAAACGCCAGTGATTTAACCATAAAAATGTCCTTTCCACAATGACAATCCACCAGCAGACACCTCAGCAGTTGTGGTCGCAAAATTATTGGAAATAGGATTCCAACTCGTTTCACATCTCCCAATTTGAAGAAATGGGTGGTGGGACGAAGATTTAATTCAAAGGAGGAGGTGATTGCAGAAGCTAGAGTCTCACCTAAGCCTGATTTTTTTTGTGTCCCAGCCTCGTCGCCGCTTTTGTGTCTCGTTTCCGTCGTAGGTGTCGGTGGCCGAGTACAAAGACCGACAGAGGAATAAAAGATGCACGCTTGTGCAGGTACGGAGGTGAGCAGCCAGTGGGACAGCAGAAACTAGAAACACTAGAGTAAATTAGAACGAGATATATATTTCTTAGAGACTTGGTAATACTTAACTTTTACATAGCTCAGTACTGCAGAAAGCCGATACATAGTTGAGCTAGAGGCCTGCCTAGTGCCTATCCGATAGCCAAGTCTTCACTAGTGCCTATCTGATTCCGAAGTGTTAACTGGTTCCTATTCAGTCGCAAGTGAACGATGTCGTTCAGTGGTGGCCACGAGCGGAGTTGTAGCAGAGGGCGCTCGTGGCTGACGTCGTAAGAACGCCGCGCCGTGCGTGCATGGCGGCCGCGGCGAAAGTAGGTGGCGCGCACTTTATACTTGTGCGACACCACAGATTTGAGACCTAAACGGAAACCGTAACCGAAATTTGCGTAATTAAGTTAAAATTTCTGTATATTTACGTTACACAACAAATCACTGGGTTTTGTACATTTTTCAAAATTCCCTCCCTGTACTAAGCATTCTTGAGTGTGTGTGTGAGCCTAATCAGGAGTCCCTAGAAGATGACAAGGAGACGAATACGTCTAGACAGATCGACGCTACTTTTAATAAAGTACTTCCAAATTGGATTCTTTTCTCCTCATTATGACGTTTTCTACCTAAAAAGAAGAAAGTACGGGAAGTTAGACAATTGGTACAGTGAACTATATACAGTGAGATCTCGATGTTTCGATTCTCGGAATTTCCCACAAAAACAAGCGTCAGAAAACAAAACAACAACTGCGGGTTTAAGGTATCTTCACAAAAAAAGATTATTATATATATTATTATATAAGGCGAAGTAAATAGTGGAACGAATTTAAAACCTTTAGGCTGCCAATGTAAATGACTATTTACAAACTTTGTTTAAAAAAAAGGTAATATTTATTTAGACGTGTATTCTTTTCAGGTCGAATTTCTTCTTTTTCACACGTAAATTTAGGTAGTTCGAGGAAATCCCCATCCCGTTCACCTCGAATTAACGGGACCAATGTACAGCTACCACGAATTTCACAGTCCTGCATACCTTCTTGTAAGAAGATAGTCTTTATCATTTAGGTACACAACAAAGATGCCAAATAGATACAACGAAATTCCAGAGCCTCAACAGGAGTACCACAATAAAAACTACGCAGAAAGTAGTCATTTGTTTTCTTCCATATGTAGCCTTTACAATTTTGTTCTTGAGAGCGCTAGATTTTTATTGCCATTCTCACTTCCGTTTTTTGCAATCGACATATAACTTTACATATCCCATTTTTGTCATTCCTGAATACATAGCAGATTCAATCAGTGCTGCAAAAAGTATTCCGAAAAATAAGGTCACAGTTCCAACTAACAGTACGTTTGTTGTCAGTATAAATTTACACAAACTGAACGGGAAAAGGTGTGTACGACATGATCAATGTTTCCTAAACCCATATTAGTTATTAAAAATAAGCTCCTTCGCTTTCAAGGAAACTCATTAACAAAATTTTACAGCATAACAATATGACAGCCCGTTCCATTACGTACAATACTGATTAAGTTAAATTATTACAAACCTAGTATATCACCATAAGTTGCAATTGCTTTATATTGTGCTCAACAACAAAATACCCACAATTTTTACGCTGAAAGAGAGACTCCTATCAGTTAAACGGCGCACCGTCAACTGAGGTAAAGTGTTATTGTTGACTGAATCCATCCATGTCGCGATCGGACTTGATCACTAAGTTCCAGAAAGCTAATTTCGTCCATGGCGAAGATTCGGCTGATTTCCGAAACTGCGGCCGAAACAAATATTTTGGCTGAAACTGGCCATTTTAGAGGGAGCGCTCTTACATCTCCACAACTCTGAACACTGCAGAAGATAGCTCTGTTTTATTAATAAGTGTGCCGAAAAGCTGTCAGGAGCCAAGACTAAAGAGAACGTGGTATCGGCGGGTTTTGAACTATGAACCACATGCATCATAACGTAACGCACTACCCACTACAACACGGCAAACAACTACGGCATTGTCTGTTAATCCTCGTACCATCACTGGCAGTTGGTAACAGATAAAATGACATTTTTAAACACTACATTTTAATTTATCCTACTATGAATGACGTGCTCTTTTCAATTCATCAGTGCTCCACTGCTTTGAAATAACAACGCGTAAGTTATAATAAGAAAATCATAAAATAGAAGAAGCAAGATGTAGTATTCCAGAGAGAGTTCTGGGCGAGGAATGTCACATGACATTTCCTAACACCTGGTTTATATAAAATCAAGAGGTGATGTCAAATCGCAGTTATCTTTTAAAGTATTTTTGTGAACGTGCGTGTTACGTACAAACATAACAGAGCAAGGCTGTAGAGAATTTTCTCCTCTGCAGATTTAGTTATTCAGTTGTAAGTTAACCACCCTCCGCTTCCTACCAGTTGCCGCCTTGCTCAGTGATTATTTACGGTGTTAAAAGCAGATGTTATTGCCGTGAAAAAATTGTATTGCAACGGATAACGAGTTTTTACACACAAAAGACTGCAGCAACTGATAGCATACCGGTGGCAGTTCCCTTACTAGATGAAATTCCCCAATTTATATTCTCGCAATTCGCCATTAAATGTTCTCACTCTCTTTTTAATCATTAAGCATAAATGACACTCAGAATTTCATAAAAACAACTAGAGACGAAATGTTTAACTATTTACACAAGTTTATTAAATTCACTGTACATCTCCCTATCATCATTTTTAAGCCAAAAATACAAAATATTAATTAACTAAATGTAACACCAATGGATTGAGACAAGGATCGTAACCTTACATTCATATCGTACATTCTTTACTCTCTCTTACTGCACCCACGTGGCTATGCACAACATTCCCATTATACAAAATAATTTCCCCGTTGAAATAAAGACGGAATTAACACAACCAACACAGTTCCTGAAACCTTACCACGGAGACCACCATATTCACATCCTTCCTCTTCGACAGCCGGAAATGTTCTCCCTCTCGTGGCCGCTCCCCGTCCTAACCGATCCTCCTGTTCCAGTTCGCGAGTAGCCGCGCCCTCATTGGCTTTTGTTCTAACGGGACCTTCTGCCAACCTCCGGTTTCTGAAGGAACTGGCAAGTCGCAGCCACTTGACCATCTCATCCCCAAGGAAACCTCTCTGCCACACCCCAAAACTAAAGTTGGCAAACCTACCGAGTGTTCTGCATCTCTGCCTTCCCAGCCGCGGCTTCATGCACATTTACAGACCCTCACACACACAATCATATAAGAGGAGTTGGGTACTGTGGAGCAAGGCTCCTTATGTGAGCGGCGCTGACTTATTTGTCCTGCAATAACAATTTGAATAAATAATAAAGGATTCTTGTCTCCACCTAGTACATCCCCCATTTATGGTGGCACTAAAGGCCAAGCACACTTTTACGAAATGATAATCAGATGAACGTAACGTACACTGTAGTATACAAGGATTTAATGGAATGATACTACAGTATCGTTTCATCACACCCCGCCAATGGAGACAAAAATGGAATAGTGGCTGTCTTCCTAATAGGAAGAGAGTCACTGACATTTTTACAAACAAAATTCAAAATAAAAGATAAATTTAGCCCTGAGTTTTCAAAATCTTCTAAACACAACAAAAATACACTACCACATTTCCACAAAAATCTTAATAACAATAAAAATTTGAACGTTATCCTACTTGACACAACCTGGGTAACTTCAGACGATCCCAATATCATTAAACTTTCATGAGAAACATTAAATAGTTAGTAAACTACAGTCCATTTAAAACTCAGTCACATAATTATCCAAAGAAAGTCACATAATTATCAAAGAAAGTCTACAAGTGTTCAAGTGTTTGTTAAGCTTATGGGACTTAACTACGGGGTCATCAGTCCCTAAACTTACAAACTACTTATGAACTACTTACGAACTAAGACGGCACAAATATCCATGCCCGAGGGGGGGATTCGAACCCCCGACCGTAGTGGCCGTGCTGACCGTGACTGGAGCGCCTCAGTCACCTCGGCCAGAGAATGTGTTCACCAGGTAGTTAATAGGTATCCGGGCCATGTAATATTAGTAGGAGGAGACTTCAACCTTAAGAGTGTACATTTGGACCTCGCTAGTTACATTTCAGGCGGTACAGACAAGCAGTCTTGCGAGCAACTTTTGGACACATTCTCCGAAAACTGTCTTGAGCAGTTAAACCGGCAAACCACGCGAAATGGAAATATTCTCGACCTTATAGCCACAAACAGGCCTGACCTTATTAACGATGTCTGTGTAGAGACAGGAATTAGTGATCATGATATCGTCATAGCGTCGATGGTGACCAAAGTTCATAAACCAATAAAGAAGGCTAGGAACGTGTTTTTGTTGGGAAGAGCCGATAAGCAAATGTTACGATGGCACTTGGAAAATGAATGGGCATCGTTTAATTCCGGGACTATGGATGTAGAGGAATTGTGGACTAAACTTAAGTGCATTGTTAATAAAGGGTTAGAGAAATATGTGCCAGTAAAGACGATTAAGGATGGAAAAGATCCACCGTGGTATAATAATAATGTTAGAAAGCTGCTGAGAAAGCAAAGGCTGTTGCACTATCGATTCAAAAAAGAACACGCAAACGATAATAGGCAAAACTTAGTAGAGATTCGTGCGTCTATAAAAATGCACGAAGCATACAATAATTATCACAGCCATACCTTAGCTAAAGATCTTTCCGAGAACCCGAAAAAATTCTGGTCCTATGTAAAATCGATAAGCGGGTCAAAGCCCACTGTTCAGTCACTCGTTGATCATTTCGGGCAGTAATAGAAGAAAGTAAACGGAAAGCTGAAGTTCTAAATTTAACCTTTAAGAAATCTTTCACGCAAGAGGACAGCACAAATGTGAAATCATTTGATCAACGAACTAATTCCGAAATGAGGGACATGTTGTTGTTGTTTTGGTCTTCAGTCCGGAGACTGGTTTGATGCAGCTCTCCACCCTACCCTATCCTGAGCAAGCCTTTTCATCTCCTCATAAGAACGGCAACCCACATCCATTTGAATCTGCTTACTATACGCGTCTCTTGGTCTCCCTATGCGATTTTTATCCCACACACTTCCCTCCAGTGCTAAATTTACGATTCCCCGATGTCTAAGAATGTGTCCTACCAAGCGATCCCTTCTTTTAGTCAGGGTATGCCAAAAATTCCTTTTCTCACCAATTCTGTTCAGTACTTCTTCATTAGTTATGCGATCTACCCACTTAATCTTCAGCATTCTTCTGTAGCACCACATTTCAAAAGCCTCTATCCTCTTCCTGTTCGTACTGCTTATCGTCCATGTTTCACTCACTTACAAGGCAACACTCCACACAAATGCCTTCAGAAAAGACTTCCTACCCTTAAATTAATATTCGATGTTAGCAAATTTCCCTTTTTCAAAAATGCTTTTCTTCCCATTGCCATTCTGCATTTTATATCCTCTGTACAGCAACCATTTTACTACCCAAGTAACAAAACTCATCTATCACCTTCATTGTTTCGTTACCTAATCTAATTCCTTCAGCATCGTCTGATTTTCTAAGACCGCATTCCATTATTTTTGTTTTGCTCTTGTTAATGTTCATTTTATACGCTCTCTTCAACACACTGTCCATTCCATTCAACTGCTCTTCCAGGTCCTTTGCTGTCTCTGACAGAATTACAATGTCATCAGCAAAACGCAATGTTTTTATTTCTTCCCCCTGAACTTTAATCCCTATTCCAAATTTTTCCTTGCTTTCCTTCACCGCCTGCTCGATGTACAAATTGAATAACATCGGAGAAAGGCTACAACCCTGTCTTACTCCCTTCCGAACTGATGCTTTCCTTTCATGCCCTTCGAGTCTAATAACTGCGGTCTGGCTTTTGAACAAGTTATAAATAACTCTCCTTTCCCTATATTTTACCCCTGCTGACATCAGAATTTGAAAGAGTGTATTTCAGTCAACATTGTCAAATGCTTTCTCCAAATTTACAAAAGCTAAAAATGTAGGTTTGCCTTTCCTTAATCTATCTTCTAAGATAAGACGTAAAGTGAGTATTGCCTCCCGTATTCCTACGTTCCTCCTGAATGCAAACTGATCTTCTCTGAGGTCAGCTTCTACCAGCTTTTCCATTCTCCTGTAGATAATTCGTGTTAAAATTTTGCAACCAATACTTATCAAACTGATGGTTCTATAATTTTCGCACCTGTCTGCGCCTGATTTCTATGGAATGGGGATTATTACATTTTTCTTAAAGTCTGAGGGCATTTCGCCTGTCTCATACATCCTACACACCAGTTCAAATAGTCTTGTCATGGCTGGCTCTCCCAGAGACTTTAGTAGCTATGAGGGAATGTCATCTACTCCTGGGGCCTTGTTCCGACCTAGGTCTTTCAAGGCTCTGTCAAATTCATCTCTCAGTACAATGTCTCCTATTTCATCTTGATCTACTTCCTCTTCCCTTCCTACAACATCGTCTCTAAGTTCATTTCCTTTGTAGAGCTGCTCTATGTACTCTTTCCACCTTTCAGCTTTCCCTTCTTTGCTGAGAACTGGTTTCCCACCTGAGTTCTTGATATTCGTAGAGATGCTTTTCTTGTGCCCAAATGTCTCTTTTATTTTCCTGTAGGCGGTATCTACTTTTCCCCTTGCTATACATTCTTCTACAGATTTTCATTTGGCTTCTAGCCACTCCTGCTTAGCCATTTTGCACTTCCTGTCAATCTCATTTTTTAGTCGTCTGTACTCCATTTTGCCTGTTTCATTTACTGCATTTTTATATTTCTCCTTTCATCAGTTAAATTTAGTATTTCCTGTGGAATCCAAGGATTTTTTGTAGGTCTTGCCTTTCTACCTATTTTGTCCTCTGCTGACTTCACTATTTCATCTCTCAATGCTACCCATTCCTCTTCTACTGTTTTATTTCCCCCTGTTTCTGTAAAATGTTGCCTAAATCTCCCTATGAAATTCTCCAGAACTTCACTTTCCTTCAATTTATCGAAGTCCCATCCCCTTATTTTCCTACCTTTCTGCAGTTCTTTCAGCTTCAGCCTACAGTTCATGACTAACAAGTTATGGTCAGAGTCTATATCTGCCCCTGGGTATGTCTTTCAGTTTATAACCTGGTTCCGGAATCTATGTTTTACCATTATAAAATCTATCTGATACCTTCCGGTGTCTCCTGGTCTCTTCCATGTATACAACCTTCTTTTGTGATTCTTAAACCATGTGTTTGTTACGATTAAATCATGTTCCGTGCAAAATTCTACCAGGCGACTTCCTCTTTCATTCCTCCTGCCCAGTCCATATTCAACTACTATTTTTCCTTCTCTTCCTTTACCTACTACCGAATTCCAGTCTCCCATCACAAATAACTTTTCCTCTCCTTTAACTGTCTGAATAATTTCCTTTAGGTCCTCATATATTTCTTCGATCTCCTCATCATCGGCAGAGCTGGTTGGCATATAAACCTGTACTACCGTTGTCGGTGTTGGCTTCGTATCTATCTTGACAATGATAATGCGATCACTGCGCTGCTCATAGTAGTTTACCCGCATTCCTATTTTCTTATTCATTATCAGTCCTACTCCTGTGATACCCCCAACTGATTTTGTATTTATAATTCTGTACTCATCTGACCAGAAATCCTGTTCATCCTGCCACCGAACTTCACTAATACCCACTATATCTAACTTCAACCTATCCATTTCCCTTTTTAAATTTTCTAATTTTCCTACCCGATGAAGGGATCTAACATTCCACGCTGCGATCCGTAGAGTGCCAGTATTGTCTTTCCTGATGACAACATCCTCCTGAGTAGTCCCCGCCCGGAGATCCGAATGGGGGACTATTTTACCTCCGGAATATTTTACCCGAGAGGATGCCATCATCATATTTCCATACAGTAGAGCTGCATGTCCTCGGGAAAAGTAACGGTTGTAGTTTCCCCTTGCTTTCAGCCGTTCGCAGTAGCTGTGTGGCAAAGCCACATTAGCTGATGTTACAAGGCCAGCTCAGTCAATCATCCAGACTGTTGCCCCTGTAACTACTGAAAAGGCTGCTGCCCCTCTTCAGGAACCACAACTTTGTCTGGCCTCTCCACAGATACCCATCCGCTGTGGTTGCACCTACGGTACGGCTATCTGCATCGTTGAGGCACGCAAGCCACCCCACCTCGGCAATGTCTGTGGTTCATGGGGGTGGATGAGGGACATAGCAATAGGTATTGCCGGTGTAGAGAAGCAGCTGAGAGAGCTAAACACGAATAGGTCTGCTGCTCCGGATGGAAAACGAGTTCGGTTTTACAAAGACTATTCTGCGGCGTTGGCCCCATACTTAGCTTGCATTTATCGCGAATCTTTAATTCAGCGCAAAGTTCCTAGTGATTGGAAAAACTCCCGTTTATAAGAAAGGAAAGAGAACTGACCCACACAATTACAGGCCAATATCGTTGACATCAGTTTCATGTAGAATTTTAGAGCATATTCTCAGCTCGAATATAGTAAATTTCCTTGAAACGGAACAGCTTCTTTCCATGAATCAGCCCGGTTTAGGAAACATCGTTCATGTGAAACTCAGCTTGCCCTTTTCTCACATGACATCATGCGAGCCATGGATGTAGGCCAACAGGCGGATTGTGTTTTTCTCGACTTCAAAAAGGCATTCGACGCGGTGCCACACTGCAGACTGCTAACGAAGATACGAGCTTATGGTATAGGTTCACAGATTTGTGACTGGCTGGAAGACTTCCTAAGTAATAGAACGCAGTACGTTGTTCTCGACGGCGAGTGTTCATCAGAGACGAGTGTATCGTTAGGCGTGCCCCAGGGGAGTGTGATAGGACCGCTATTATTTTCTATCTATATAAATGATCTGATGGACAGAGTAAGTTGTAATTTACGGCTGTTTGCTGCTGATGCTGTGGAGTATGAAAGGGTGTCGTCTGTAACTGACTGTAATAGCATACAGGATGACTTAGACAAAATTTCTAGTTGGTGCGAAGAATGGCAGCTAGCTCTCAATGTAGAAAAATGTAAGGTAATGGGCATAAGTAGAAAAAACAATCCTATAATATTCGAATACAGCATTAGTAGTGAGCTTCTTGATGCTGTCGCGTCGTTCAAATATCTAGGCGTAACATTGCAGAGCGATATGAAATGGAACGAACATGTAAGGACAGTTGTGAGTAAGGCGGACAGCCGACTTCGGTTTATTGGGAGAATTTTGGGAAGATGTACTTCACCTGTAAAGGAGACCGCGTATAAAACGCTTGTACGACCACGTCTTGAGTATTGCTCGAGTGTTTGGGACCCCAGATCGGTTTGAAGGAAGACATAGAGGCGGTTCAGAGGCGAGCAGCTAGATTTGTTACCGGTAGGTTTGACCAATGCGCGAGTGTCACGGAAATGCTCCGGCAACTCAATTGGTGATCGCTGGAAGAAAGACGAAGTTCTTTTCGTGAATTTCTGTTAAGTAAATTTAGAGGGCTGGAATTTGAAGCTGAGTGTAGTGCGATCTTGCTGCCGCCTACTTACATTTCGCGTAAAGATCACAAAGACAAGATAAGAGAAATTAGGGCTCGTACGGAGGCATATACGCATTCTTTTCTTCCTCGTCCTATTTGGGAGTGGAATAGGAAAGTAAATGCCTAGTAGTTGTACAGTGTACCCTCCGCCACGCACCTAACGGTGAATTGCGGAGTATGTATGATGATGTAGATGTAGAAAATCACGTATGAGAACGACTAAGTTTTACAAAATAACAAAACATAGGAATTCTTCACATCGACAAAACATTCATAATACCCAGTGGTTCATTACCACGAAATTTATCATTCAGACATACAACAAAAACAATCGTCAATATTTCTCTTTCTAAATTATCGTCCCTGTTATGAATATTACACAAAATACACACTAGTTGGAGGTGCTGATACCTCCGATGCCTAACAGTGGCAATTAATTAAAAGCATTCCGATCAGACATTACACATTCCCTTTAAACTTCGTAGCACACACTACACAGTCACTTTGGGCAACTAACCAATCACATTTTGCACGGAGTTTCCGACAGTCCTACCACACGATTGTTCGAGGAGTGAGGTCAGTGGCTGGCAACACTCTTCCATTAACTGCTGGTCCCACTTCATCTAGTGTACTGTCATCATCGAGTTATTCATTATAGACTCAGACGACACAAGTTAAATCACCCCACAAGAGTTGCTTACAATCTCTCCAATTGTCCACCCCCAAAAACATGTTCTTCTACTGCGACAGCACATTGTTCTAGAAGCTATTGCTTCCGGTTGCACACTTGGGTGAGTACTGTAGTACCTTTGACAATGCCGGTCATGGATCTTGGATTAGACAACAAGAGTTCATCATGACACAACGACTATACAACATAATATCTTCTCCCGACTACTCCAACTAAACAACATGGTTCACTAAAAATGTTGGTGAGTTCATCATGTCCCCCAAATACACCATGATTCAACAGAACCTGCCATGTCCCCCCAATTTGCAACCACTACTAGTTGTGGAAATTGTCCTAGTTTTCCTAGCGCCACAATCGTCTGTCGGTGTCCAACTACAATACCTCGTCAGTATATGGACTAACACAGAGTAGTACTGCTGAATTCTCTCGTGGGCGATGCCTGGTCGCGTCATACCACTTGCAGTACCGGCGATGTAAGGCAGCCAGACGATTCCATTCATTCTCAGGTAGCTGCCGTGGGATGGGGTCAGGTGGCCACCAGCTGGACTGCCTCACCATGTCGCTCCGCCTCGTTCGTCATCTCCTTGTCCGTCCGGACACTCGCTCCACCCCTCACCGCTCCCCTCGCGCATATCTCCAGTGCACCTCCCACCTCGTCGTACTAGTAACAGTTTATGCCAAAACATCAGATTTTATCATACAAGAGACATAAAAAAATCATATCTACAGTCTCTCAGCATAAGACAAAATGAAGCAGTTATCTACCTTTCAAAAACAATTAACACATAAGACCGTTATCTGATTCTCAAAAACAAACACCTTAAGGTAAAAATGTGACCTCATACAATTTAAAATTCCCTACCATTTACAACAAGTATCCAGTGCAGCATTTATGCACATTATTTAGTCAACTCCTATCTTACAATAAATTATAAATTTATATAAGTGCAGCATTTATGCACTTCATTTTGGCATCCACCTAACTTATAGTTACTCTACAAGAAATTTTCGTGCAGCAGATATGCACTTATCTTCAATCAAAATAAATTCAATATAAATTCATTATCCTATTACAAAACTTCCTCTTTAGGCAAACTGAAAATTCCAAAATAAGCTTTTCCAAGTTAATTGGACTACTAATGTCCGTTGAAAAGCTGAATTAAACATTTAACAAATCATTCTCAAATGAGTACAAAACAAAAGAAAATCCTGAACTTCGAACCACTTGTTATTTCAATAGCAAACACAATAAATTCACAAGGATAATTTCATGGGATCAGTAAGGTAAGGGATGGGCATGCCCTTGAAATTCACTTATTTACAGCTCATTATCCCATACAAAACCCCTCTCCTCCCCACTATACAACATTGTCAGTATTGCAGATACTCTGCTTCTCTAGCATGCAACAGTTAAAAATTCTTTTTACTGGTAAGTACACTAACTACTCACAATCTCAACACCCTACGTTAGTACACAATCAATACTTTCAACTCTAATTGGATTTAACATTCAGACAGACAACCCAAGAATCAATGTAAAAATCGAAATGATACAGAACCTTCCTTCTTTCGTCACCTCCATACAATACCGTAGCAAATCCTTCCATCGTTGCCTGATCAGAAATGTCATACTTTATCCCCAAGTACTACATCTCTTCACAGTATTTATCTCAACTCCAAATTTAAGTATCAAAATGGCATCCACACTCATAGTTATCTTATGGTTTTCTTCTGCAAATTAATTCCATTGACATCGTTTACAGTTTTCCCATCCGTTCTTCAGTATTCCTTTGGATAGTTGCTGTAAACATCATTAGGGTGACCTGGAACACAAATCT
Source organism: Locusta migratoria (assembly GCA_026315105.1). NCBI lineage: Eukaryota > Metazoa > Arthropoda > Insecta > Orthoptera > Acrididae > Locusta > Locusta migratoria. The sequence goes on along the minus strand of CM048755.1, from coordinate 559,351,091 downwards.
ACACCTCTCGAAATGGTTACAGCACATTAGCCACGGTTCTCACTTTCTCATGCGGATGACAATCTGATCGGCCTGTGAGCTGTCCTTCCTTTCATCTACACATACGTACGCCCGGTGAAAGGCATGGCACTCTCCCATCTACCAGCCCATAAAATGCTGCGCGGTTCAACACACACGGCCCGGCTGCACGTAATTATTGCGCTGCGCTTCCCCTCGCCCGGCGTCAGTAATTACAAAGGTTGCGCTTCCTCTCCCGAACCTAAATTCACCGCGTACCCTCTCCAAACTTCAGCAACAGGATTTCAGCAGCACAGTCATATCATGATTGAATTCTACAGAGAAGTGACCTCCGTTATCACTGTCTTCCTCAATATCTCCACAACAAACAACATAAAATAATTTCGATGTTGGTTCCTAACAGACACACCCGAAAACTAACTTAAAATATCTCCCAAAACAAATAGGAATACATAAAGGAATACACAAAATAGACAAAAACAAACCAAGAGTGGGCTGACTAAGAGAAACATAAAATTAACGGTGAAATGTGGCCTACATTACTCTAACACACAAAATGTTTTAAACTAGACACATGGTGCACCTCCGTTTGCGCGACGTGATCGTAATGTCTCGATTTACACAGCATTGGGGTGGCAAATCCTTTGGACACTGTATGGGCCACGGTGCAAAGGGTAGAACTTTCTGCTAATAAATCTGCCCTTATTAGACAACCTGTGTGCCTTCACAAGAATTGTCTGCCCCACTTCGAACCGTCTCACAGTGTATTTCTCGAACATCTTTTTCCTTTTCTCCCCTGCACTCTTGATCTTCTCTAACGCTTCTTTAACAAGTTTTTGCTGACGTTCTCTCCTACATGACGGAAATTTGACTACTTCTCTGATTTTGCTGGGGACAACCAGATTTTTCAGGACCTGCACGGGGGCAAGACCAGTGGTCCCGTGTGGCAACTCATTCATAATATCATGAAAGTCATTCAAGTGGTTATCCCACACCGGATGTTCCTTAGAGCAACAGACACGGCACAACTTTCCTATCTCTTTCATGACCCGTTCCGCAGGATTGGAGCTCGGGTGAAATCTCGATATGTAAATGGCTTAATCTTCTGCTGTGCTAACATGTCCTTCCACTGCCTTGACCTAAATTGCGGACCATTGTCAGACAGTACCTTTCGTACGCGACCCACTTTACTTAAGAATCCATTGCGAAATGCCCTCGCCACAAATCTTCCCGTGGCATTACGCAGCGGAGTGAGTGTCACGTATCTAGAGGTTAGTTCAATACACAAAAGGATGTATTGAAAACCCTGCCTCGTCCGTGGGCTGCCAGATCTTTAGTCTCTCCGGCAGAATGGGGTAGAGCGGCGCACGGTGACTCACCGTAGCCGGCTTTGTCTTCTGACAGACCTTGCACATTGCCAACACCCGCCTCACACGCCTCTCCATATTGTTGAAATACACATCGCGCCTTAACTGTTTCACGCATTTACTCGCTCCATAATGGCCATAGCTTGTTAACTAGCTCGTTAGGAACGCATACCACCCATGCATCTGACGTGGGATTACTGCGGAAAAACAATACATCGTCCTTAACAAGGTAAAACCGCCTAATATTTGTCTCCTGCGGGTCCCTCCACCTTTCCTTAATACTTCTCCACACGTCATCCTTTATTTGCTCCCTAGCAATATTCAGAAACGCCGTCGAGATGAAGTTTTCAAACGGCACTTGCCGCAGGTACATAGCCGTTAAAACGTTGTCATCTTGAGGCGTATTTCCGCTGTGAGTGAGGCCCACAGGCGAACGCGAAAGTGCGTCAGCAACGACATTTAAATGCCCAGGGATGTAAACAATCCGGAACTTGTACTCCTGCAGAAGCAAGGACCACCTAGCTAACCTCCCATGCGTCAGCTGAGCTGTCATGAGGAATTGCAACGCCCGGTCGTCCGTGTACACCTTGGTTTCCCTTCCGTAGAGAAAATACCGGTATTTGGTAAACCCGTACACGACTGCCAGCGCCTCAAGTTCGGTGACGGTATAATTCCTCTCTGCTTTGTTCAACACTCTGCTTGCGAAAGCTATCGCCTTGGGAACAACTTTCCCATCCTTATATTCCGGGAAGAGTGTAACTCCAACCCCTACCCGCGAACTTTCGGTGGACATGCAAAATTCTTTGCTCAGGTCTGGATGTACCAGTAACGGAGCAGCAAGGAGTGCTTCCTTCAATTCGTTAAACTCTCGCTCAACATCCTCATCCCAGTCCCATCGGGCATTCTTTCCCGTTAAAGTACATAACCTAGTGACCACAATACTCGGCAGCTGCACAATTTTTTTATAAATATTAAGTAAACCGAGATATCGTCGTAATTGTCTTTTATTCAAGGGCGTAGGGAATTCACTGATTGCCGTAAGCTTTTCAGGGTCTGGCTTAATCCCTTCTGCTGACACTAAGTGTCCTAAAAATGTCAGTTCTCTTTTGCCAAACTCTAAATTCTAAAGATTTACCGAGATTCCCTTTTCTCGAAAAACACTCAGCAGCTCTGCTAACACAGAATTGTGTTCACCCCACGTGGGCTCAGCAACAAGAATATAGTCTACATACATTGTGATACGCGCCTTCAGTTCAGCCGGAATTATGGAGTCAAACCCACGGATAAATGCTGATGACGAGACGTTGAGACAAGGCAATTTTTTAAATTAGTAACAACGACAGAAACAGATGAACGCAGTGAACTTTCTGCACTCGGGATGGAGCTCAATTTCCCAGAAGCCGGACTTCAGATCAACCGATGACAACACTTTAACACCATGAAACTTTTGGAGCAAACAATCGAGCGTTTCCGGTCGGTCCGTTTCAGGCTCTATAATTGTATTTATTTGACGACTATCTAGCACCAACCGGATCGACCCGTCCTTCTCTTCTTGATTATACACAACAACGGACTGTTGTAGGTGTTGACTGCCGGCTCTATGACTCGCTGCTCTAACATGTCTTTGATTTCGTCATGTACTTTTCCTCGCAGTGCCCATGGTATACCGAAAGGTTTTACGAAGAACGGTTTGTGTTCTTTAACCTTAAATCGGTAAAGAAAATCTTTTATGGTTCCTGTCTTGCATCGGAAGACATCCGCGAATGACCTAAGAATATGATGAAGGTCATCGCGGTCACGCGGGTTGGCTATCTGCCGCATCTTTTCAACAATTAAATTCTGAATCTCTACATCGCTCATGTGTTCTACTTTCGGCACCTCCTTACGATCTACATAGTGACAATACATCCACATCTCAGGCTGATCATCCAATATGTCGTTCGATAAATTGATCCACTCATTATTCTCACAAAACACGTCTTCGTCAATAACTTGCATTGTTTCCCCTTCAAATTCGGACAGCGCATCGAACGGACAGCAGACGTCACTACTACCCTCTGTAGTCACGTCTGTTGTGATGTGCATACCTACATTATTGCTTGGCAGTCTCTCTTCTATTAAACATTCATCAAAGACAAATTCTACTTTACAATCGTCCACAAGGAGAGTCATACAATTTCTACCTATATCTATGATATATAAAATCTAATCCTAGTATTGCTTCTATCGCTGGTATAGGAGTCACTAAAAAATTTGCCCTCATATAATGCCCTTGGCACAAAAACTCTACCTCGGTCTGAATTTTGATAGGTACACTCTTGCCTGGAATAGCACCACTCAAATTCGTCTTAACTAGTGGCAGCACAGGCCACTCTCTTTTATTACTACAACGTCTAAATATGCTTTCACTCATAACCGACACCTGACACCCAGTGTCAATAAGGCATGGTATGATAATTCCTTCTACATTTATATAAAGAACGGGGTACGCCGCACTAGTTGTGTCTTCCCCCTCCTCTAAAACCAACAGTTCCCTAATGTTGACATAATCAACAAATAGGGCGAGATGGTTCCGGGTAGTAATTTCCTACACACCATTTCGGTCACAACTAGCGGCGCAGGCGGGGCGTCAATTCTTGCCTGCAGCCGTTCCCGATTCATTTCCTTTATTGTGTCGTGGATCTGGGCCTCTAATTTCTACGCCCTGTGGCGTCGAACTACTACTTGACGTGTCACTATTGCCTCCACTATTCTCACTACTTCCCTCAATGTTTATTTCGCGGCGCAGCCGGTCAGGAAGTTTCGATATTGCTATCCCTACTAGCTCACTTGAATTGTGTGGGGCATACAAGTACTGGTTTCGCCTCACAAGATCTTTAACAAAAGCAATGGGGTCTCTAAAGCTCGTCTTATTGTAGTGTGGCGACATCAGTATACCCATTTCGACCTTGTCCTGTAGGCTCCGAGGCGAGAACTCTGCGAGAAATGCCTCTATGAATTTCTCATAACTGTCGCATTCCTCAACATATGCCCGCATTTATTCTGCCGCGTCCTCTCGCAAATAATTACTAACAAAATTAATTTTTAGCCTCGCGCTCCACGATAGCGGAAGCGCATAATCGAATTGCCTAATGAAAGCGCATGGGTGCTGCTCGTTATTCGGACTTGTATATGTGCTGTCATTTTGCACAGAAACGAAATGCCTACGGCTATCATCCTCATGTTCGTCTAAACTTTGCCTTTGTGTTGGACTCGCACGTGGGGAGAATCATCTCTTAGCTTACAAAGCCTCGCCTGGAGTTCACAAAGACTGCCTTGGTGGTCGCGGTACCCTTTGTCCTCGCTTTCCGCCAAACACCGGCGCGGCGGCTCTCGCAGATCTGCCCCCTGCCCGCCTCTATACAATGGCCCGTCTCGCCCTTCCACCACGTCCCGGAGCGTTTCGGAATTCTGCTCGTTAACATTTTTCTTGGACTCCTCAAGTTTTAAGAGGGGCTCAACGACCCTAGATTCACTGCCACAGTATCATTAGAAACGCTTACACTTCTCACCGACAACTGTTCTACCGCCGAGGAGAGGCTGTCAGTACGTCTTTCTTGTGCCACTACACGGTCCTTCACCAACTTCACGGCCTCCCCTACCATTGCGCCTATAGCTTCCGCCTCTGCATTTACAACTTTGGTGTGCTGATCTAAGTTCTTCTCTACCATACTGAGCCTCCCGTCTAACTTTTCCTGCGCATGAGTATTTACTTCCTTTATATCAGTCACAGTGGATAGTACATTATTCTTCCACTGTGCCACTTCCTTAACTTCCTCGCGAATCTTTCTACCTCATTCAATACGGCCTCTTCAACCACTTTTATTTCGCGGACTGCCTCATCGATTTTCTTGTCTTGTTCCCCAATTACCAAATCAATCTTTCTTTCATGCTCCCAGAGCATATTCCTAACGGCATCTCGTTGGGGATTAAACAATTCTTCCGTATGTCTCTTATTCTCTTCGACTATTTTCTCTGAATCATCGAATCTTTTATTTAAGCTCATGTATATCATGTTTATTTGTGCCGATAAATCAAGTACAGATACAGAATTCGGCGCAACATGTTGTGCACCCGATCTTTCCGTTTGTACCACGTGCTGTTCCGGCCCTACAGCATTGTTTAACTTGCACGTGATTCCCGCAGCTCCTAGTTGCCCTGCCGAGGGATTATCTTCGTCAGGCAACCTTTCACTACTCCTACTCTCTGCAGTTTCGCCAGAAACCACACTATTATCACCCATTGTGAGCCGTGCCTTCGCCTTCGACCGCGTAAACATAAAGGAATACTACAAATACCTAACGCACGCACCTATCTCAATATTTTCGTTACCAAATTACACACGAAACACAAATAAAGAAGTCACAATAATATAAAACCACAGAATAACCCCATAAAATATCGACGACAACCAAAATTCACTTCAACGCCGAAAACAACATCAACAACAAGATAATAAACACAAAAACACTTCCTGAAAACAAACACATATTAATTAATGATTGTTAACACCCTAACAAACATTCAAACCGCTTCCCAGAAATCCAAAAATTACAGATATCCTGGCAAGGGTTCGCCACGTGTAAGTTAACCACCCTCCGCTTCCTACCAGTTTCCGCCTTGCTCAGTGATCATTTACGGTGTTAAAAGCAGATGATATTGCCGTGATAAAATTGTATTGCAACGGATAACGACTTTTTACACACAAGACTGCAGCAACTGTTATCATACCGGTGGCAGTTCCCTTACGAGGTGAAATTCCCCCATTTATATTCTCGAAATTCCCCATTAAATATTCCCACTCTCTTTTTAATCATTAATTAAGCATAAATGGGACTCAGAATTTCATAAAAACAACTAGAGACGAAATGTTTAACTATTTACACAAGTTTATTAAATTCACTGTACATCTCCCTATCATCATTTAAAGCCAAAAATACAAAATATTCATTAACTAAATGTAACACCAATGGATTGAGACAAGGATCGTAACCTTACATTCATAATGTACATTCTTTGCACCCACGTGGCTATGCACAACGTTCCCATTATACAAAATCATTTCCCGCTGAAATAAAGACAGAATTAACACAACCAACACAGTTCCTGATACTTTACCACGTAGGCCACCATACTCACATCCTTCCTCTTCGACAGCCGGAAACGTTCTCCCTCTCGTGGCCGCTCCCCGTCCTAACCCATCCTCCTGTTCCAGTTCGCGAGTAGCCGCGCCCTCATTGGCTTGTGATATAACGGGACCTTCTGCCAACCTCCGAATTCTGAAGGAACTCGCAAGTCGCAGCCACTTGACCATCTCATCCCCAAGGAAACCTCTCTGCCACACCCCAAAACTAAAGTTGGCAAACCTACTGAGTGTTCTGCATCTCTGCCTTCCCAGCCGCGGCTTCATGCACACTTACAGACCCTCACACACACAATCACATAGGGTATAAGAGGAGTTGGGTACTGTGGAGCAAAGCTCCTTATGTGAGCGGCGCTCACTTATTTGTCCTACAATAACAATTTTAATAAATAATAGAGCATTCTTGTCTGCACCTAGTACATCCCCAATTACAGTGGCACCAAAGGCCAAGCACACTTTTACTAAATGATAATCAGATGAAAGTAACGTACACTGTAGTATACAAGGATTTAATGGAATGATACTACAGTATCGTTTCATCATGAAAAGAATAAATCCTATGCATATGGTCCCAATATTAGGGACGAATTTTACGACGTGCTGAATATGGAAGTGATATAGAGGCAGAGGATATGGTGTTCATGGATATATTATAGAATGCAATAATTCAGGAATATAATAGCAACGACACAGAAATACCCTACGCTACGTTGGATAGATACACGGAATTTGAAGGACTAGAGGCAGCCAGAGTATGACATTGACATACGAACATCACCATTTGAAAATGTATTTAGTGTGTCTTTTGATATTGGACTGAATAAATGCGAAATTGATTTGGAATTTGATAACGTAGCTTTAGTAAGGTGTGCACAATGTTGTCTCACAATTTGTTTTGACCAGTTCACCAAAATCCCGCATCTGAAATTTGAAGACTGGTGTGTGATACTTCAGTATAGATGTGTTTTGCGCAGAGAGATACTGGTGCTGTTGATTTAATAATATATAATGATACACAGACGCCATAAAATTATATACAATCTCCTTCCTGTGGTAATGATTTTTTTTCTCGGTTAAAATGTTACTTGAGGTTTAATGCAACGTTTTGCATAGAAATGACGCACACCACTGTCCTGTCTATGATTCCAAGCATGGTTTCGTGCATTTCCGAGCGTTGAAGGTTAAAAAAAGATGTGCGTTGTAAGTACCGCCCTTCTGATTGTACGCTGGGACCGTTTCCGATCTGCCCTCCGTTAGGTGAGTGATCTGTACGACTACACGGCATCGGGGCAACGAGGAGCTTGGAAATCTGAGATCCTTGCGGATGTGAGCGCATTTACAGTCTTCGAGAACGCTGAGGGCTAGGAGGTTGTCTGTGACTGCATCGCGCTGCCTGTCGTTTCATTCGCCGCACCCGCCAAGGCTGCTCTTATCACTGCACGCGGGAAACGAGCAGAGCCGACGCGCGACTCGGTCGTTCAGACGAAGAACAACTGCTGGTCGGGGGGGGGGGGGGGGGGAAGCAATAAACGCTCTTACGAGCCGACGCCAACAAAGGTTACGACTACACAAGCGTATTTTACACGCGCGTTTCTGCCCGAATACACGTAACAAGCGGAGGTCATGAAGTGGTGGCCATACGGCAGCCTCTCCCACGCTTTGTGAAGACCAGCCAAATCCCATTAGTAGTGCGTCGGGCAAGCTGCGGCATCGCTTAAAGTATTGATAGACGTAACAAAAAATGTTCAAATGTTTGTAGAACTTATGGGACTTAACTACGGGGTCATCAGTCCCTAAGCTTACAAACTACTTATGAACTACCTAAGACTAAAGACGGCACAAATATCCATGCCCGAAGGGGGATTCGAACCCCCGACCGTAGTGGCCGTGCAGACCGTGACTGGAGCGCCTCAGTCCCCTCGGCCACCGCGGCCGGCTAGACGTAACAGACAGCAATTACTGTTTTTGGTTCATAGTCGTATCTCTTATTTACAGAGCAGATGAATTGGATAAAAATGCTACAATCGAACTTTGAATTAGCCAGAAGCTGCACAACTTCCAAATGTTCCTAGTGGACTGAAAATCATTTATGTATTTGTGGATAATGAGGTTTTTGCAATGAGCAAATGTTACATATAAAAATGCTTAACTCCAGACTGTCAAGAACACTACGTAATGTGGAATGTGCATTTGGTATTTTACCTAATAAATGGAGAATTCTCCACAATCCAATAGATGTTAGTTTGACTATGCTGGATACAATTGTTAACATCTGTTGTGCAATTCGCAAATTTGTGAGATAACAATACAGTTACAATTTAGCTAGCACAATGACATGCAGAGTGGAAAGTGTTTCTGCACGTCGGGCAAGAGGAAAGATCAGTGGGAATAACAGAAGAGATAATTTTGCTGATTACTTGTGTTCCCATCAAATATTTGTACCCAGCCAATACAATTATGCAAAAAACCTCGAATGAAGACTAGTTTTGTACTATAAAATTGGCTTTTTCACATCTTATTCATGAACAAACTTCATTATAAATTGCATATAGTTGTTAATAAAATACATAGTTTGTATTTTACCTAGATATGACTTTTGCTTGCCGGCCAAGATTTTTGGTCCACTTTAGATTACGTTAGTAACACTAGACGTGGGCCTTTGCGATCGCCATTTGACAGCTCGAAATTTAAACGAAAATAACGGCTTAACCATTCATCTGACACGAAAATTGAATAACCAAAACCGTAGAGAAAAACGTTCTCTAAAACCTTGCTCTGTTATGTTTTTCCATATCTCGTATCGTTTCAGATATATTTGAAGAAATAAGCTCAATTTGACTATGTCTGTCTGTCCGTAACGTGTTCCCATTTTTAAGTCGTGCCGTTTAACCCATCGGCACCAAATTTTACAGATATACTTGATGACCTCCAGAGACCAGGAGCGCCAATTTTCAAATATTTCAGACGAAAAATACGTTAGTAACACTAAAAGAGTCCGTTTGTAAAGGCCTGTTGACAGAAGGAAATTGGACTGCAATTAAACCGTTCATCTGACACGGAAATTGAATAACTGAATTTGTAGAGGAGGAAACTCTCTACAACCTTGATCTGTTATGTTTGTTCATAACACGAACGGTCACAGAGATACTTTCAAAAATAAATGCGATTTGACACCGCCTCTTGATTTTACGTAAACCAGGGGTTAGGAAATGTCACGTGACATTCCTTGCCCAGAACCCTCTCTGGCATACTCCATCTTGCTTCCTGTATTTTATGATTTTCTTATTATAACTTACGCGTTGTTATTTCAAAGCAGTGGAGCACTGAATAATTAACAAAAGTACGTCGATCATGGTACGAGAAATTAAAATGTAATTTTAAAAATGTCATTTTAGCTGTTAGCTACTGCCAGCAATGGTACGAGAATTAACGGAGAATACCGTAGTTGTGTGGTGTAGTGGGTAGTGCATTACGTTGTGATGCATGTGGTTCATGGTTCGAAACACGCCGATACCATGTTCTTTTTAGCCTTGGCTCCTAAAACGGTGTTCGGCACTCTTATTAATTAAACAGAGCTGTTGTTGTTGTGGTCTTCAGTCCGCAGACTGGTTTGATGCAGCTCTCCACGCTACCCTGTCCTGTGCAAGTCTCTTCATCTGAGAATACGTTCGGCAACCAAGGCCGTACCCAGAGGGGGGGGGGGGGAAGAAGGGTTGAACCCCCCCCCCCCTGAAATTTTCCAAAGATAATTATTTTGAAACATATAGGAATGGTATTTTCTCAAATTATAATTAATCTTCATAAGCAAATAACCAAGTCCATATTTCATTATTTCCCATCGAAGGACTGACAATACGTAACCGAGAGTGCTACTGCGCATGCGCGAGCAGCGGAGACGAGCTGCACTAGTAGTTGTTACGATAACTTGAGGAACCGCCCCTAGCGGCGAAAACCGGCAATAGCTACAATGCGCACGTCATGATGCTTTTTTTTTCCTATGGCTGCCAACATCTGCTACGTAACAATCCGCGACTTCAGTAGCAGGGTTGCCAACGTCAGTGGTTTCCCACCGAATCTGGTGGTTTTTTAAATTTAGCCAAAAAACAATTTCTTCCTCAGTGAAAATATCGTCTTGAGGCACGTTGTCCATTTTCATAAACGATAACCAAGGAGACGCTTTCGAAAACTGTAGGTCCGCAACCAGCGGTAACAATGTGCTGCGTGTGCTTTCGCACTAACGCGGTATTGTTTAAATATTTACCACATCCTAAACAATCTGCTTACGCGCTATATTATTCTCTTGTACATAGGCGGTTGTTACATCAATTTTTTCGCTGATTCAGATATGCGGTTTTGCTTTACTTCGACGTTTTATTTTTATGTTATTGTTTTTTTTTCTTTGTGTGTGTCTGTGTGTGTGTGTGTGTTTTTTTAATAAGCTGAGACTCAAGGATATCAACTAACTGAAAAGCGCTAAATCAGGAATTTGTCAGTTATGCGGTATTGTTTCTTCACTAACTATATATTTTAGGCAACATGATCTATTTGCACTTTAGAACAAAGTAAAATTAATATTATCTAAATAAATGTATTATGATATGAGAATATGTAACAGGGAAAATTATTTTCGTAATTAAACTTAAAACTTATTAAGCTTTCAACCTTGAAACTCTTTTTCTCAAATTGTCTAGAAATTATATGTTAATGCAAGAACATATTGACCTACAAAAAATCCTCTTATTTTTTAGACAAAATTCTCGAGTCTAATCGTACTTTATTGTAATCGTAAATTATGTTAATGAAAAGGCAAAAAGCTTAAAATTACATAGAAATGTGTTATTTGACAATTTTTGAAATTTTTTCAGGGAGGGCCCCCGGACCCCCAGCCAGGTGACATAACACCCCCCCACCCCCGAAATTTTTTTCTGGGTACGGCCTTGGCGGTAACCTATATCCTTTTGAATCTGCTTACTGCATTGGTCCATCGGTCTCCCTCTTCGATTTTTACCCCACACACTTCCTTCTAATGCTAAGTTGACAATTCCTTGATGTCTCAGAATGTGCCCTACCAATCTATCACTTCTCTTAGTTAAGATTTGCCAGAAACTCCTTTTCTCCCCAATTCGGTTAAGCACCTCCTCATTAGTCACGTGATCTTCCCATCTAATCTTCACCATTCTCCTGTAGCACCACATTTCAAAAGCTTCTATAATCTTGTTGTCTGAACTCCTTATCGTCCACGTTTCACTGCCATACAATGCTACACTCCAGACAAATGCTTTCAGAAAGGACTTCCTAACATTTAAATAAATACTGGACGCCTCTTTAGAAACGATTTTCTCCCCATAGCCATTCTGCGATTTATATCTTCTTTACTTCGGCCATCAGAAGTTATCTTGCTACCCATATAACAAAATTCATCTACTACTTTTATTGTCTCATTACCTAATCTAATTCCTTCAGCATCGCCTGATTTTCTGACACTACATTCCATTACCTTCGTTTTACTCTTGTTAATGTTCATCTTGTATCTTCCTTTCAAGACACAAAATGGCCTCTTGTTCAAGGAATCTAAGGCTGGTTGTAGGGAGGGGGACGTAGTTAAACTATTTTATTCTTACCTTTATGTCAGCTAGGGGCTAATTCTTAGTACATTTGCTAGTTCTTTCTCTTTATCTATTCAGTTTATTTTGATTTTTGTGCATTTTGGCAACATTTCAAGGGAGATAGGTTCCTGGAATTATTGTTAATTTTTTTCTGGATATTTTACTGTTTTGATGGTATGGCTTGTGCTTTGATGGAAACACTGGACAGCGAAACACAGTGATAGACACGCAGGGCAGGGGAAACGCTCTGCTGGCGCTCTTCCTCACCCTCCGCTGCAATTCTGGGAACGCAGCGTGCCAAACGCAGAGGGGGGCCCGACTTGTGTCCCGTTGCGTGGCAGGTCGGCAGCCTCTAGCTTAGGGGAGTGGTTTGAGGAGGCCGGCCGTGTGGAGGTGGCTTGTTACCTGTGATATTTATTTGGGAACATGCGGAATGTACCACACAATGCATCGTAGACGGTCCACTGAACGCCAGCCCGGTGCTGCTTTCGAGACAATTGTCTGTTCCGCTAGAAAGAGAATTTGCCTGCCGGCGTGGCGCAAGGGATAGCGTCACCGATTGCGGTGCTGAAGGTTGCCGGTTCAAACCCGTCCACCCACACAAAATTTATTACTTTGTAATTAACATTTCCACAATGTTCTACGTGTTTCTTATCTTCACTTGCAAGTTTATGTTGTTTTTATGTTCTCTATTCTTTTAATTTCTGGTACATTCTGTCTGTGTAAAAATAGCAGAGCACTCTGCTCGAGAGGCAGTCAGTGCTGCGTGTACGTTTCAGTTCGCAATAAACCTGCTTTCAGTGTAAGTGCTGTGTTCAGTCGACAACCCTGTCTTCGAAGTCAAGCCTGCTTCCATTTGAACGTGACGATATGTTCCTTTTTACAGTTTATTTTGACCTAGGAATGAATATTAGAGCGAACTGATTTCAGCTGGATTGACTAATTTAAAAGTAGTAAGTATTTTCATAGGACAGATAAAATGTTAGGGGAACTTAACAATGTTTGAATGCAACGTTGTAATTTCCTGACAAATCTGTGTCTTTGTACTCTCCTTTACAGAGAGGATTCTTGATATCGCCTAGTAAGAGTCAGCTCGGCCGCTCCTTGCCGCCCCCAAATATGTGCCACCCGGCACCCCCCACGCTACGCCTCTGCCACGGTGACAGCTGGCGCACCACCAGCAGCTGCTGTCGCCCCTGTGGTGTCCCACCCTGGCTTTTAAGCGCCGTCCATCCGCCACGGCCTGAGTCATACCTTATAGGCTGGCCGCGGTCTGCCTGTCCAAGTCTCAAAGCAAAACTTTCGTAGTTTTGCTTTACGAGTTGCAAACTGATGACAAGCCGAGTCGAAGCGTCGGTGCAGTTATCCGAAAATGCACCCCGTGTCAAGTACAGGGTAAGCGCCTGGCCCTCTCCCACCACGTATGAAGTAAGTTCGTGTTGAAGTCCTAGTTGGAGGGCAGCATGAAACACATACATATCTAAATGAACAGCTTGGACGTTATGCAGCAGGTTTTGGTGCATTCGCATGCTTTTCAAGTTGCGGGATAGGTTACGTAATTTTTCTTGTAACAGCGTTATGTCTTGGTTCACAACAAAACTGAACTGATCTAACTGGTGATCTAAATGGGTGGCAGTGAACTGAAGCTGTTGGGTACTGGCGAGTATGTTGTCCTCCATTTTGATCAACCGGAGCTGCTGGTGACCCTGAGTAGTATGTGCATCATGAGTTAAGGACAGGGGTAACGAAAACCACCTTTAAGATGGTGCCACCGGCGTTAACCCAAGTTCGTTTCACCCATTGCTGGATTATGGCGGCGGTAAGGCCTCGTAATCGGTGGCAGGTGTTCCTATCAATCTGAATTAATGATGGTAGAAACCGGATGGAACGTAAAACGTCGGTATCTTGCAACAAGCTTTTGCTCCAGATAAAATTTCTGGGTGTTCTGAAGGTTAGCATCTTCCTCCATAAAGAGCGTCTAATTTATGTGAGTGGTTATAGTAGCATGCTGAAAGGTGCAGATAAAATTGTCTACCCTTTCAAAAAGCACTCCAGAACCTGAAGACTGAACTTGGAAAGATAGTGGCCCCTAGGTGCACACCAATACAGATAATAAGGGATACCATTTTATTGTTACCAAAGTATCCATGGCAATGGACACCAGTACGACCACACGGCAGTATCAATGGAAAATGGGAAGATAGCGGTTGATCTCCACACAGGTTCAATAATATGCATTCAACACCTACCAATGGTGACTCCATGAAGTAGCAAGTCTGATCACCTAAACTGGGGATTAATCTGTCGGCGATGGGAGTAGTAAAGGGCACTAAACTTCCGAAGAATCGGCGAAAACAAAAGTATTACCTTGAACGAGTGAAATGGAGAAGCAAAGCAGTGGCTTGTAACTGGCCACAAATTTGCAATCACAGTGACAAGGTGCCAGCCTGGCTGAGCTGACTCAGTAGGCTGATCGTGCAATAATCCTGCCTGCGCATAGAGCGGCGGTGTTAACACGGTTCCTGCACATAATGTACAGGGCGTGAGCAACGATCAAATACGCAAAAGACGAACCGTGTCTCATTTCTGGTATTTAGTTCTTTTACAAAAATCAGTAAACCGGAATTCTACCCTCAGCTCATCAAGCATACATAGCCGATGAGGGTGCCGTGTCAAGATTGTTCTCTATGTAGTTACAGAGACATTAAATTGGAATGCCTAGTATCTACAAAACTGACTAAAATGGTTAGAGAAAAATGTTGTGAATGACAAAATAGACTCGTGTAGTTTCGGACACGATGATAGTACTGGGTATGACAGTGACTGTAGCACATGTTTCCCACGGTAACATCGTATAAAATAGGCTTAAGTAGGAAGCATTAGATTGAAGGAAGGGTTTGACATTTACAATAATGATTACATATGTGTTTCAGTTATAGCACGGCCGTTCGCCATCGGGGGCTCGTGTCCTCCCTCGGGCATGGGTGTTTGTGTTGTCCTTAGCATAAGTTACTTTAAGTTAGTGTAAGTAGTTTTCAAGCTTAGGGACTGATGACCGCCGTGCGGAAGAAGCCGAGTGGTCTGGAGCGCCACGTTGCGGATCGTGCGGCCTTCCGCGTCGGAGATTCGAATCTTACCTCGAGCATGGACGTTTGTGTTGTCTTTGGTATAAGTAGTTTAGTTTATAAGTAGTTTGTAAGTTCAGGGACTGATGACCCCTCAGTTAAGTCCCATAAGCTTTAGAAACATTTGAACAGTTTGACTGATCACCAACGTAGTTAAGCCCCTTAGATTTACAAATATTTGAAAAATTTTGTTTCAGTTATAGTGTAGAGTAGGTAATAATGGTGACTGAAAATCAGTTCGACAAAGTGGCGAGCAGTTTCGAAGAGAGGCAAAAGCACGTTACCAAATGCGAGTGTTGCATGTTGCATCAGACACAGAAGGAAGCAGTGGACTTGAGCACGCGCGGCAGTCGTCACGGTAAACAGCAATACACGGCCGGCGTATGCTGTACGTGACGACATGCTAAACGCAAGTGAGTTACAGAGGTTATGCCCCGGAAGACAATCAGCAGAAGGGGGCAGCCGGTGGAATGAATACTGGCCAAGAAGCGAGGATTGGCAGAGTTCGCCTGCGAGCAGTAAAGTCGGAGGTAGCTGGCGATCAGTGAGACTATTGGGGACCGGGATTAAAAGGTGAGTAAAAAGCATAAAACTGTGACGAAACTGCCGGAGGAAAAAGAAACACATTCTGTGTCAAAAACACCACAAATAATTATATAACTATCTGCAAAGCTTTGTATGTACTGAAAGTGACTTGAAAATGGCAAAATTTACATCTTAATTAAAATAACTGTGTAGCCAAACAAAACAAATCAAACGTTCAAATGTTTGCAAATCTATCAGACCAAACTGCGTGGTCATCACTCCATAACTTACAAACTACTTAAATTTAGGTAAACTAACCTATGGACAACACAGACACACACATACATGCCCCCAGGAGAACTCGAACCCGCCCTCCGCAGCGAGGTGTCTTAGACCGCTCGGCTACTCTACCACGGCAAACAAAACAAATAGTATTTCATGTGTCATTATTGAACATGCAGTTGCCAGGAGGAAGAAATTATGTACATTTGGAGTTTACAATATGTTAAATACCTGGAACTATTGTTCGCGATACAGCCAAACTTGTGGTGTTTTGCAGATTAAGATTTGTTAAAAGACAACGTTGTCGGAAAAGATGCCCGCATCCGCGGGGCGGTGTTTGGCCATGCCAGGGATACAGCCTTACCATGGACGCGTGGTAAGAAATCCACCCGCACCACTTTCAGTATCTCCTCCTCAAGGAAACCAAGTTCGGAGAAGAAGGGAAAAAACAACCGAATCCGCCCGCCAGGTGTCGCAGATACGAGTTGCGTTCTCGGCACCCATATGTCTTGCGGTCACAAGGTTAGAATAACCTAACCATCGGTAACAAACCTCTACCTGTCATTTATTGCCGGCCGCGGTGGCCGAGGAGACTGAGGTGCTCCAGTCACGGTCTGCACGGCCACTACGGTCGGGGTTCGAATCCCCCCTCGGGCATGGATATTTGTGCCGTCCTCGTTCGTAAGTAGTTCATAAATAGTTTGTAAGTTTAGGGACTGATGACCCGTAGTTAACTCCCATAGACTTTACAAACATTTGAACATTTTTTTTGTCATTTATTCCTCTCAGGTACTGTTTCCCAGGCTAACAAGATGTGTATAGCGAACACGAAGCATCCTAGTTAGCTACCATGTTTTGCTAATTGCTACTTTTATATTTATAAAATACTTGTAGTGTTTACATTATGTTATGTGTGTTGATGATTTTCTCTTCAAAATGTTCAAATGTTTGTAAATCTATCGGACCAAACTGGATGGTCATCAGTCCGTAGCTTACAAACTACTTAAACCTAGGCAAACTAACCTAAGGACAACACACACACCCATGCCTCAGGGAGGACTCGAACCCCCATAGCGAGCAACCGCGCGCTCCGCAGCGAGACGCTTTAGACCGCTCGGCTACTCGACCGCGGCTTCTCTTCAGCCTATGTATTGCTTTGATGTGGAGTACATTAAAAACTTCAGAATGGAGGAATAAATCAATATGTAGCTATACGTGGAAACATGAGGGCAGTAGCCCACTTAGAATGCGCACCTGCCCTTTAGCATATCTAATCTATCTTTGACAGACGCTTCTGCAGTTTGTTTACAATGTGTGGTAGATGGAAAACCACGTGTAGCGACCAGCCGCCCGCTGTGTCCTCGCGTTGCTCCCTCCCCACCGCCCACAGACTCCGCAAGCACCCACGAGCCGCAGCCCAGCAGCAGAGCAAACCGGTTCCTTCCCACCCACCAGCCGCCACCCACCTCCCCCTCTTCCCATTCACCGCGCGTCGACCTAACGCGCGCGTCCTACGTGAGCGACAAAAAATGTTCAAATGTTTGTATAGTCTACGGGACTTAACTACGGGGTCATCAGTCCCTAAACTTACAAACTACTTATGAACTACTTACGAACTAGGACAGCACAAATATCAATGCCCGAGGGGGGATTCGAACCCCCGACCGTAGTGGCCGAACAGATCGTGACTGGAGCGCCTTAGTCTCCTTTTTTTTCTTTTTTTTTTTCTTAACTTCTCTAAACACAGAAATTAAAGGTAAATGTCTTCTTCAAACAAAAAATTATATAAACATAACTGAAATGAAAGTAATAACGCTATGGAACTCAGTTCTTGTATTGCACTGTTGCTGGCTGCTAAACTAACATTAGAAGTGCACCTCGCCGATCCCCAACGCTCCTCGTGTTGGAGTCGGGCACGTCTTCTTGATAGATTTTAGAGTAACTTCCATTGTCCTGATCGGTTCTAGCTCTAAGTCGTCGAATACATAAATTAACTTCTCATACCCGGTACTCCCCAACTACGCGGGGGATCGCTCATAGCACTTCCTAGAAAGTTAGCAAAGTAAAGTTTGTATTTCTTGTGGTTCTTGATCGTAGAATGACGTTCTTTTAGAAATGTCCAAAAGTCAAGTACGTTCTTGGGGCCTTCTCTGAAAAGGTAGAGGACTGTCAATCCTCGAATTCAAGTTACTGCATTGGTCTTTGTTCGGGGGTAGTATGTCTCGTCCGGGTAGAGCAATATCCGTGGTTCGATATCTTGCGGAGCGACTGGAAGGAAAAAACTATAATTTTTTGCGCCAAACTCCACGCTTCTGCCGCATGTCAGGCGATGTTCTTCATTATCCAATTCATTGCCCTGAATACACAAAGGAGTGTCCACTCTATGTATAGCATGTAATCGGGCACGCGTCACGAATTTTCCATTAACGATCTGATACCACAGCGTACGTGTCTCTGTGTCAAGAAACGCATGGTGCACTGCCCGCCATACCACTGTCCACGCTACTGTCGGGTGCCGTCTTTCTATCACGTTGCCTGGTTGTCCCCGTAACAGTAAGCAATATATGTCGCGAGCTGTTGTGGTCCTGGTAGTCGGTAGGTCCGCTTGTACGTAACTGTATTCGACGAAAAAGGTACGAATATGGGCAAGAGACGGTGATATGTGCCCGACCATAACTGGCGCTCTGTGGGAAGGTGGCGCTAATTCCTCTATCAAAGTTCCGGACAGACTTGACAGGGCCGGCCGCGGTGGCCGAGGAGATTGAGGCGCTTCAGTCACGGTCTGCACGGTCACTACGGTCGGGGGTTCGAATCCCCCCTCGGGCATGGATATTTGTGCCGTCCTAGTTCGTAAGTAGTTCATAAGTAGTTTGTAAGTTTAGGGACTGATAACCCCGTAGTTAAGTCCCATAAGCTTTACAAACATTTGAACATTTGAGACTTGACTGGTGTCGACGCCACATCTTGACCATCGTACTGACATAGAGAGCCACAGCGCGGTCGCGGACGTGGACAAGTCAGAGGCCCCCTCGCTGAATGGGGAGGGTGAGAGTTTCGTATCGGACTTTGAAAATTAGACCTGCGCTCACGAAGTATCCAAAGGCCGCTAGGAGGCAGCGTGCCATAATCACCGGCATCGGTAGCACTTGCGCCAAGTGTGGAATGCGCGATGCCAGGTGAGTATTCACAAAAGTGACCCGTTGCATCATGTCTAATGCTCTTAACATGTTATCTCGAACACTCGTTCTGATAGACTGCAGGAGCCGTCTATAGTTGAGCGCTGCCGTGCGTCGGACGTCGTTGGTGAATGTAATTCCCAAACATTTCAATGTGTCCATTAATCTCAATGGTGCCACGTTGTTATCTGGCAGCCCTCGTCCAATGTTCATAGCCCCAGACTTCGCCATATTAACGCGACTTCCTGTAGCCGAACCATACAGATCAATCCAGCGTAGTGCCGTTCGTATCTCGTCCCCCGACCGCACCAGGAAGGTAAGGTCGTCTGCATATGTTCTGCAGATGAAGGTGTGGCCCCTGAATGTCATTCCTGTAAGCTTGTTCCTAAGGCCACAAAGTAACGGCTCGATAGCTATGGCGTAGAGTATCGACGACAGCGGACACCCTTACCGCACAGATCTGGCGATTTTGATTGGTCCTACCGCACGCCCGTTCACGAGCACTGTGGAGGAAGCACCGTGAAGTAGTCACATTACTACGGTAACGAAGTGTTGTGGAAAGTTCATTTTCGTCATCACTTTTGTCATGTACGCATGGCTCACTCTGTCAAAAGCGCGATCAAAGTCCACGGACACCAAAACAGCATTGAGACGACAGGTTGTTGCCAATGCTATCACGTCGCGGTAGTTACTGAGCGCTGTCTGAATATTGCTGTCACCACCGAGAGACGTTTGATCAAGAGAGATAATTTGGCGGAGGTCGCGTTTGATGCGAGCTGCAAGTTTCCTTGTGTAGGTCTTAAAATCTGAGTTGAGTAGTGTCAGCGGCCGGTAGTATTGTATTCCTTTCCCACCTGACGGTTTGGGGACAGGAATTATCATGCCCTCCACAAAGGCAGATGGAAGAGGAGTATGCGGAGACATTAGTTCTCGATACATATCAGTCCACCGAGGCAGCATGAGAGTTTTGAATGTTCGATAAAATTCTAACGGGAGACCGTCCAGTCCCGGTGATTTGTTTGCTGCGCCTTTACCCAGAGCTTCTGCCACTTCATCTTCCGTAACCTCTTCCATGAGTAATCCTTCAGCCGTCGCATCAAGGGTACCCGACAGTGTCTGTGGAACTTCATCAAACGCTGCCTCATTGTGTTCCACTCTGCCGTAGAGGTGTCGGTAATGTTCCAGAAAAGCGGTGGCAATATCTTTTTGCAATGTGAGGCTGTTACCATCCGGCAAGTCGACGGCATGTATTAAGGCTCTCCGACTGCGTCGTTTCTCCCTGATGATGTGGTGCATAGATGGTGGTTCTCCCTGTACTCGGTCAAAAACTCTACCTCGGACGACAGTGCCTTCTAGGTTGCGGCGCATTATAGACGTTATCTGAGCCTGTACCCGTTTGACTGCAGATTGCCGATCTGGTGAAGGTGCCTGTGTCGAGAGCTCCCGTAGCATAGTAAAATAAAAGTCCACGGTGTTCCGTCTCCACAAGGATTGTTCTCTTCCGTATGCAATCATAGCTCGGCGTATAGCAGGCTTGGCGCAGTCCAACCACCACTGTAGAGTCGTGGGGAATGTCGGTAGGCGTCGCTCTCAGGTGTTCAAATGTTCAAATGTTTGTTAAGCTTATGGGACTTGACTACGGGGTCATCAGTCCCTAACTTACAAACTACTTACGAACTAAGACGGCACAAATATCCATGCCCGAGGGGGGATTCGAAACCCCGACCGTAGTGGCCGTGCAGACCGTGACTGAAGCGCCTCAGTCTCCTCGGCCACCGCGGCCGGCTCGCAGGTGTTCCAAGTGTCTTCTATTAAGCGTCTGCACTCCGGATCCCGGAGGTGTGCGACGTTCATTTTCCAGGTACCTCGACTCCTCCACACCTTTTGACGTTGGAGTTCGATCGTGCATATGTATGCGGTATGGTCTGAGAAGGCAACGGGCCACAATTCTGCATCAAGAACAGCATTTGTGAGACCACGTGTAACATAAACTCGATCAATACGACTTGCTGAATGACTGGTATAGTACGTGTATCCGGTCCGGTTGCCATGGACGCGTTCCCAAGTATCGATCAAGTTCATATCTCTCACCAGCAGTCGTAACTCTTGACACGAGGTGTAATATGGGTATTGATCTTTCGGGGCAAGCACACAGTTGAAATCACCTCCAAGTAAAAAGTGATTATATTGACCCAAGAAAAGAGGAGCAATCTCCTCTGCATAGAATCTGGCACGATCCCGCCTTCGGTCTGTACCTGACGGAGCATATATGTTGATGATGCGGAGCCCAAGTACGGTCAGCGCAAGCCCCCTTGCTGACGGCAGATACACCACATCTTCAGCATCGATACCGTCACGTAAAAGTATCGCCGTCCCGCTGGCGCTGTCATGCGTTGGTGTAATATATGTGCCGTACCCATACAGTGCGGGAAAACTGTCGACATTGACTTCTTGTAGGAGGACGATATCAACATCCGACGCCCTCAACATGTCCTTTAATAGCTGTAGTTTGACGTGTGCTGTAATCGTATTGATGTTGATGGATGCTATTCGATATGCCTGCTGCTGCACTGCACGGTGGAAAACGTTCATGATGTTTGAGTTTGTCGGTGTGGAGTTGAACATCTTTTGATTGCTGTCGTGTCCTTCGGAATCTTCCGCATCTCCTGAGTGACTAGTGTTAGGAGGAGGTCACGGCCGTTGCCGCGTCCGTGTCGTCGTTCATTGAGTCATCATCATCATCGTGATCTTCGGACCAGATGATATGAGGCGAATCTCGCTGAGATATCCCCGCGTGGCTTTGTAATGGCGGTGATCCGTGTCAGGGTTGGGCGTCGGACTCACTTGTTGGTCTCCGATGAACGACGTCGGATGTTTCTCGTGTACTGAGCGGTTCGCGTCATTCTGTTGTGCGGTGAGAAAGGACTCCACGTGTGTGCTTTGAATTTCATCATCCTCTCTGTGTGTTGCAGCGTCTCCCGTGGAACAGGTGTCCGACGGCGATAGACGGCGTTTCTTGTGCCGCTTCGGCGATCGTTGCTTGCGTGTGTGTACCTCCGTATCAGAGTGCTGCAGCGACTCCCGGCGTTCAAGAGCGACGGCGGGTGTGGGTGTTGCCATATCAACGTCCATTCGTGCTTCCGGCTCTTTCTCTTCAGCCGTCGATGTCGACGGAGAAGTTGTGCTCTGGTTGTTCGGAAGCACATCTGTGTCAGCGGCCACAAATTCTGACGGTTCTGGTATCTGTTCTTGTGGAATGGGTGGGTCAATATTCGGCGTTGCGTCTCTCCGGAGCACATTGACGTATGACAGTGGGAGTGACGTCGGCGCGGGCGTTAGCACAGTTTCTCCTGTTGGTACTTGTGCGATCCTCCGCTGCATGCATTCAGAGCGAACGTGACCTTCTTTATCACATCCTGAGCATGTCTTCGGCTGGCCGTCGTATATGACTACGGCCCTGCATCCTCCTATGAACAGGTAAGACGGGACGTGTTTGGTAAGTTCGATCCGGATTTGCCGAACCCCGTTAGGAACTGGGTACGTCGTGAAAGTGGACCACTTATCCGCAAGATGACTGAGCACCGTACCATAAGGTTGGAGCGCTTCAATCACAAGTTCAGATGGCACTTCGAATGGGAGTTCAAAAATGCGTATTGTACGTAGTCCGAGTCCTGCATGATCAATAACCACATCGCCGACATGGCCGTCTGCGTGCTTAAATTTGAGTCCATGCTTATTAGCTCGAATTATTCTTTCACATACTTCTTCGCTGATCACTTTCAAGTAGACAACACTACTCATGATAGAGAGGTGTATGCCTATGAGATCTTGTGGATCGATTTTAACCTCTTCTCGTATAAAGCGTTCGATTTCGTGAGCTTTAGGTCGGGAATATTCGTTCGAAAAGCTGATCTTTATCGTCGACTTGCGCCATGAGTGAGCCATTCTATAATAGGAAATACTACACCCGCGAGAGCGGCCGAACACGTAAACAAGCGCGCGCGCGAGAAGCTCTGCGGCGGGACGTAAACACGCCCGTCCTCACCGCGTCGCTGCCTGACGCACTCTGGGGATTCGAACCCCCGACCGTAGTGGCCGTGCAGACCGTGACTGGAGCGCCTTAGTCTCCTCGGCCACCGCGGCCGGCCGTGAGCGCGCGACATGCAGCCACGCGACACTGCAGCTACAAGCAGCAACATTCCGCGACATGGCCTTGTGTCCTACGTGAGCGTCAACGTCTTGCTACAAGATGGTGGTTAGAACCGATCAGCTGTTTTTAAAATCTCGCAACCATAAACCGTAGAATAACTATAGCTCTAGAGTAAGGCAATAAAGTTTTATTTACTTTAGGAAATAAGACGTACAAAGGGTGCTGTGCATTAAATTTACAAAGTGAAAAATGTTCGTGGACTATTTCATTGTGGACGAGGGGACTGAGGCGCTCCAGTCACGGACTGCACGGCCACTACGGTCGGGGGTTCGAATCCCCCCTCGGGCATGGATATTTTTGCCGTCCTTAGTCTTAGGTAGTTCATAAGTAGTTTGTAAGTTTAGGGACTGATGACCCCGTAGTTAACTCCCATAGACTCTACAAACATTTGAACATTTGAACTATTACATTCATAACTTCAAATACGAAAATAGGCAGTGAAGATCACAAGCCAAATACAACGACGACTACAGACACTTTTGAGTTTTTCTTTTCTCACTACAAACCATCAACAATTAATACCAATATATTAATCTTTACTGAAAACAAGTGTATCCCATTGAAGGACTACCAAACACATTAAATTCCGACTGAAAAATTATATCAACATGTTTTTGCTTTTTAGGTATGATCTGCCATGAGCAAACACAATTGTTTTTAGTTGTTCCCCAACATGTTTCGCTGGCGTTGCAGCATCATCAGTGGGATTTTATTGTATAGTTTCTGCCAAATTAACAATGAAATGATTATTACTTTTATGTACATTAAGTGTAGGAAGTACAGACAATTGTGAAAACAATATAAATCGCATCTCTTTTTTATAGGTACACTAGTCCTACCTTAATACCTCATGTTGTTATTTAGAAACGTAATTTTACACACATCTCGTGTGAAATCCAAGTGTTGTCTCTCTGTCTCTGGAGTAAGTTTGTTGTTACTGCAAATGCTTAAAAAGCACACAAATGCAATTGTTCAACACTGTATGAATCAGACTACCACTTAGAATAAAGACAAAAGACTGTCATATTAGAAACAATTCAAAAATTTAACTTCAGTCGTAAATTTACTAGGTAGTTATTTTTGAACACTTCTTACCCCAATCAAAACTTACTAATGTGTAACTGCAATTTTATATTCTATTATTTCAGAGACAGTTGCAGTTTCATAAACTTCGTGGATTATTAGCTCGCAGAATTCTTGCGACATCCTCTATAACCTCGACAAGCAGACTATTCTCAACGAACTAGATACTTTGTCACGCGTGTGACAGCAACAAGAATCAAACGCGTCTGAATTCAAACGTCGCCACTTGTCGCGAGCGACAGGCAGCGCGCCGGATGCAGCTCAGCCAGGACACTTCCGTAACTACACATCTGGTCGTATTTTGTCACTTGAAGCTGTCGCGCGCTTTTGTCGCTCGGCGCTCACTTAGGACATAGCCTTATACGTTGCATGCTGCTTCGAGGCAGCCATTCTTCCTCTTCTCCCGCCGCACAAGCCTTCGTCAGCCATTGGGCCGCATGAATGAAACGGAGTATTTACTTTATACTCTGAATTCCAGAGAACATACTCATGTTCGCATAAATAAAGCGAGTCGGAGAATATTCGAGGAGATGCTGAAAAGTAATGCTTCCAATTTTTTTTCATCTGTTCGCAGCATGGTTGAGGTTTCGCATGTCCTGCATTTTACTCGGTTGCCCTTGCCGCGTACCTCACGCAAAGTACAACCCTCTGCCGCTAGAGGGGTTCGAGTAGTATCGAGGAACATGACAGTCTGTAAAGTGACAATGTCGGTGCGTGAGAAACAGCGTGATGTAATCGAGTTTCTAACCGAAGAAAACACGTCTCCTATTGAGATCCAAAGAAGAATGAAAACTGTGTACGATGACGAGTGCATCGACATCAGCAATGTGCGCTGGTGAGCTGCCTATGCTCCTAAACAATCCTAACCTCAACATCTGTGACAGAGCACAGAGTGGACGACCGCGTACGGTAACAGACGAGACTAATCGGAATCGCGTTGATCAACTGATCAGAGAGAATCGTCGGGTAACACAGGCACAACTCTCACTGCAGTGTGGCTTATCGCCGGCCGCAGTGGCCGAGCGGTCTGTGACGCGCCATTCGCAGTCTGCACGGCCGCTACGGTCAGGGGTTCGAATACCTCCTCGGGCATGGATTGTGACTGGTGATGAAAGCTGCGTGCACCATTTTGATCCCCTAAGCAAGCGAGCATCACAGGAGTACCACCACCACAGATCACCACTTCCAAGAAAGTGCAAGACTATGCCGTCGGCAGGCAAGACCATGCTCACTGTTTTCTGGGATGTTCGAGGTGTAGTGCATATGGAGTTCATGCCTAAAGGCACCACCATAAATTCCTCACGGTACAGTGAGACTCTCCGCAAACTGAAAGCTCCCATTCGAAGAACTCGGCGCCACATGGAACATCCTCTCCTTCAGCATGATAATGCCAGGCCGCATACGAGCGCTGCGACATCTGCAACGATCCGCTGCCTTGGATTCACTGGCATCGATCATCCTCCATACAGTCCAGACTTGGCTGCATCCGATTTTCACCTCTTTCCAAAGCTTAAAGAACGCCTTCGCGGTCTCCACTTTCCAAGCAGTGCAAGCTGAGGTGAGGCGGTGGTTCAGACAACGAGGTACAAACTTCTACAGTGATGGGTTCCACAAACTACAAACTGGTCTCTCGTTGGGAGAAATGTGTTCGTCGCCAGGGCGACTATATTGAGAAATAAATATGTAAAAATGGTGAATAAAGATGTGGTATTGAAATACAGTTTGGTTTACTTCAAAATCCGTAAGGTATTCCCGGGGGGAAAAATCGGAGGCATTACTTTTCAGCATCCCAACCGACTATGTTCTCAGCTTGAGTAAACGGATGGGAGAAGTTGCTCACAACAGAGAACATTCTCCGATTTCGTATGAATAAAACTAGAGAAGTTTCTCACGACCGGAGAACATTCTCTGTTTTCTGAAGTGAGCTCTCTAGCATACTTCGTTCTGAGTAACTTCTATTAGCGTTACGTTCTACTGTGGTTCATAATAAAAATGACAAAATTTGTGTTTTTAGAAGGCAAAAAGAAATCCTTTATATGTAGGCTAGTGTGAAGAAATAAAAAATGTATGCAAATATAAACATTTTGCTGATGAGTCGCTTATTTCACAATCATAAGCGTGACACTTCAAGCACTTTATACATTGACGAATATGTTGTTTGAAGAGTTATTTCATTACGAACATAGAAATGAAAAACAAGTGGATTCAGCTGAGGAGACTGAGGCGCTTCAGTCACGGTCTGCACGGCCACCACGGTCGGGGGTTCGAATCCCCCCTCGGGCATGGATATTTGTGCCGTCCTTAGTTGTAGGTAGTTCATAAGTAGTTTGTAAGTTTAGGGACTGATGACCCCATAGTTAAGTCCCTTAAGCTTAACAAACATTTGAACATTTTGGATTCAGCTGTGTGTTTTACCCGTTTGTTTAAAGTACATATTTACAGTTGTAAACAGCTACATAGTAAAATACTATCGTATGTTTTTAAAGAGTGTCTATTAATAAGGCCTAATGAAGTTAATTCCAAGTAAATAACGTACCAGGTCTTCAAAGTATTTTTGTACTGCTCTAGTTCATTCTACCCACATCGATTGGCCTATTTAAGAGGCTTTCTCTGCCTTCGTAATCGTAACTTCTGTTATATTAGATGTAAGTATACACGACAGTAAAATTAATAACTGCTTAATTACATACTTAGCAGTCTGTTTCAGCCGGCCGCGGTGGCCGAGGGGACTGAGGCGCTCCAGTCACGGTCTACACGGCCACTACGGTCAGGGGTTCGAATCCCCCCTCGGGCATGGATATTTGTGCCGTCCTAGTTCGTAAGTAGTTCATAAGTAGTTTGTAAGTTTAGGGACTGATAACCCAGTAGTTAAGTCCCATAAGTTTAACAAACATTTGAACTTTTGATTTTTTTAGTCTGTTTCATGTAACAAAATAGTATGATCATTCGCTAATGAGTAGACCATTGTGTGTCATATTAACAAAAACTATCCTGTGTTAGAAAGCTCTGACAGCGTTCCACGTTGTAACAAATGAAAATGTAATGCATTCTTAAAATTTTGTTCGCAGATTGTGCTCACCCAACTTGAATAACAACGTTTCTCGCATGGCGAAAATTTTGTAACATCGTCAGAAGAATAAATTTTCGTAAAAATTCCGTATTTGTTCTTAATAATACGCTGCTGCTCAACAAACTAATATATAAACATAGTGCAGTTCTTCCTGAAGACGTAGATGCCTACTCCACATCTGTACACTCAATAATTTGCCTGATTGGGCTAGTTTAATAAATACACGATTGAACAAGTGATGTGTAGCCGAAGTGACACACAGAGTACCTCCTCAAGAAGGAGGGGAACTAGCGAGAATGAACTTACTCCTTCGAGCATAAAGTTCTAAGTTTTTATTCATATGAAATTGAGAACTTACTCAGGGACCATTCTTTTGTCTGAGAATCTTCTCTGGATCATGTTTTCTTTCTTATGCATTTGGCCCATTGGCAGATGGATGAGTTTATCTTTCGCTGCTAGCGGCGCGACGTTTAAAGACTGTGTGATGGCCCGTGCTGTAGCGCGCTAGACATGAAGCCCCACGTGTTTACTCCCCTCCGCCGCCTTGCCGCCCCTCACGCGCAACGTCACACCAGCTGACCGACGGTCGCGTGGTACGCGTGACCTTGCTGCCAGGTGAGTCTCGTGACGTCACGCACGGGCCGCGGTGGAGTCGCCGAGCGGTCTAAGGCTCCTCGCTGCGGAGCGCGCAGTTGTTCGCCGTCGGACGTTCGAGTCCTCCCTGGAGCATGCGTGTGTTTGTTGCTCGTCCTTTAAAACGCAGTGTGTCTTGTTCTTTTCGCACGCATTTCACTTACTTTATAACGTGCCAGTATCCCATCAGCCCTCCTTGCTTTTGTTACCGTTGTTCACTACACATTTCTCATTCATGCGGAATCTATTTACATTTGGAATGATACCTTTCTGTATTTCATTTGTTGCTATTCCTTCGCTACCAATGGTTCATTGCCGTGCCATTTACTGATGCCTACCACTGAAAGTTGCAGATGTGTTGATAGACTGCATAGCCGCAACCCATTTCCGGGTATGTAGACCGACCGTGTCTTAATGCATTCCACAGCACGCGTGGAAACGTGTTGATTACGTAAGGCCGGAATAGTATCGGACGCAGGCTTGCGTGAGAAAGTCAGCTGCAACTACACGTTTGTACCCTTCTTCAGCCACCATTACACCTGATGTTCTGCTCACTACATGTTTCTATCTTTACAATCGATTCTAGCTATCCTTTTATGCGGTACCTGAATAATCGCAACAATAGTGTCTCTATTTGTCTAGGTACCCTTAGACCCTTTTATACCGCTACCACCATTAATTATACCCAGATATTACATTTCCGTGCAATTCCCTCTAATACACCTTTCGACTGAACTTAGAAATTCTATTTTGACTTGTTACTGTAACGCAATTGCTTATTCTACATTTCAGGTCATATATTTCCGTCCTCCTTCCGTCTTTTACAGACGTATTTTATGCGTATTTGCGCAGTACTGCCTCGCTGTCAAAAGCTATTTATTCCCTTTCACCTATTTATACCGTTTCCGGCCGTTGTAGCCACTTCACATAACCGCTTTCCTGACATGCGCTACTACATAATGTTTTCCAGCATTATTTAATTGCTCTTACTTCATTTGCATATTCAAATTAACATATTTTTCTGTCACGTAAGTTGTTTTCCAGTAGTATCAAGCATTGCGACTCTTTCTGTGTTTCCCCGTTATCATTATTATGACAAGCCTCTTCTTCCCTCCACTCCGTCGATACCTGTTTCTGTTTCGACAACAGCTTCCGCACCGGCACGACCAGCCACATCTTTGTCGCGTAAATTCTTCCTCTTTTGAGGAAGTCGTTGTCGCCGCGCGGGAGTAGCCGAGCGGTCTGGAGCGCCACGTTACGGTTCGCACGGCCTCCCTCGGACATGGATGTGTGTATTGTCCGTACGTTAGTTTGACTTAGTAGTTTGTAAGTCTAGGGACTAACGACCAACGTAGTGTTGTCTCAGAAGAATTACAAACATTTGAACATTTTTGAAGCCGTTGTCCACTCGCCAACAATCTCGCATCTATGCGCTAATACCGCACGCATAGAGCTAAGAAAGCTGTCCGCCTCTCCTCACGCTTCGGCTCGCCGCCTGCTTTCCAGCTCGCTTTATAACGTAACTACATTCAACTTTGCATCCACGACATGTTTGTGTTTAATCGCAGAGTTGTTTTCTGCCATATTTACCTCCAAATATTTTAATATTTGACAGATTCTCCTGATCTGGTTCATCAAACAATTCCCCTTATCCATTTTCGTTACCACCGAATTTCTACTCTCGTCCAGTATGCCTTGACGACTTGTCCAAAACAAATAAATAGTTAAAATGAATAAATAATAAAGGGAACCTTGTCACATCTGATGCCGCATTACCAATTCCGCAGAACATATCCGCCTGCCAACCATTTTCCTACTAATCCAGTAACAACTTTAGGTGGACACTTATGCATGCTGTAAACGATGTTGCAGTCACACAGCACGTGAACGAAACTAGTGAATTATTCACTAGGCTCTCATAACCTGCGTTTCTGTCAAGAATAGCACTTTACCCACTTACCTTGCTAATAACCATTATTATGATGCTTCCATTAATTCCTGCATCCTGCTTCAGTACCTAAACTATGGCCTACATACATTTTCCTCGCATCAATTACTATATATATATATATATATATATATATATATATATATATATATATATATATATATATATATATATATGAAATATTTTTTTTGGATATGTTGTTACTATTAGTGCAGCGCTGCCAACTTTGTTGTTCCTGTGTTTTTTGTTCTTATTGTTGTTCTTTTTCTCACTACCAAGTTTGTTTTGTTATTTTTATGTTACTATTACGTTTTGATGCTATGTGCCTTTTATTTTACGACCACAATTTGGTAATATTTCCTTGTGTGGTATGTTTTATCATCTACCTATATACTGCCACGCAATGTTTATTATTTTATTGTATTTAGTTTCCTTATGCATTTTGGTAATACGTATTTTCAGTAGCGAACACTACTGCCATAGTGCACAGAAAGTATATGCGGACTACATTCGCCGATTTCAATTGGATACGTGAGCCACTATCTTCATGTTCGTGGTAATTCAACACCACCTTCTTTTAAGTGGCTTCCCTATTACTGCCTAGCCGTTTTAATCTCGTCCACCGACTACGTCCCGCAGTATTTTACAAACGTTTACATCGTACACAAGCCTCTGGATTGCGTCTCCTCAGGTGGGTGCCTCGTTCTTGTAGACGGAGGAAGGCAGCGTTGCAGACGCGCACCTTTACCACGCCTTCACCACTCCTCCTCACCAACCCCTATAATTCCATCCATGCATTTTTAAATGTGGTGTTTCTATAACAGAGCTGTTACAGCAATTGTTTGTTGTGTGCGAAGTTTTTGAAACAGTGTTGTTAATGACCTGTCTATAGCCTCGCATTATAAAAACAGATCCGTCTAAAGTTACCATTATTATTATTTGTTGTTAGAATAGAAATTTACTTGCAATGTAATCTGGTCATAAAATGTTTGACATTTATTTTTAAAATGACTTGGCCAACAACCTTGGTGCTATTACCTCTTTTTGAAACTCTCCTCTTTTACATCAACAATTACACTAGCTCATAGATCTGCAGATTCTTTGTTAATCAGTGGCATTTAATGTACGCTAGCACACGGCTGCCGCTACAAGGCCACAACTGTCGCTGCTATCTGGCAGCACACCCGGTCAAGGTCGCACAGCTTTGCACACCGCTGTGCATATATATCGTACATTGCAGTATGATCCTCCCATTTACCCCAAGAAAAGCTTTCACTTCCATCTTCCTGAACCTCCACAATCCTAATTTCCCGCCAACCCCACGTGTGTTACACTTTTCAATTCACACGAATCAGACACTTTATTTAGTGTGTAATACATAAAGAGTTTTAGACGTAATGAGTTGAACAAGAAACCAAGACAAAACCTAACATCCTCGATCCAAAAGTCCCCAATACGTTTTTTGCGTCAACTCTTGATTTTTGTATATTGCAATCATACAGAAGCTACTCGAAGAATAGTTGAAAGAGTGTTTCTTTAGACACACGACAAGAGTGTTTGCTCACCTACGTACCACTACTCAGATTCAAATAGGACACGTCGTGTTATATCTCCCCAAATGTATTTTCGAGTTGCATCAGCATGACAACTGGAAGGAGCAGCCTGATTTTACTCACAGCAAACTCCTACAATTGATCGGACATTTGCTCAAGCACTAACAAAATCAGATTATGTTAGATCGGGCTGTAGTCAATATCAGTAATTGGCACCAAAACTGACTACTATGATCCTACCTAAAGCAATTTCTGCCTCTGCAACGCTCCTATTATGTGCAATCATTTTAGGATTTTGTAACAAAAAAAATGTTCAAATGTTTGTACAACTTATGGGACTTAACTACAGGGTCATCAGTCCCTAAGCTTACAAACTACTTATGAACTAGCTAAGACTAAAGACGGCACAAATATCCATGCCCGAGGGGGGATTCGAACCCCCGACCGTAGTGGCCGTGCTGACCGTGACTGAAGCGCCTCAGTCACCTCGGCCACCGCGGCCGGCGATTTTGTAACAAAAGGAGATTTTGTAAACGTGCCGCTGCACTCACTGTCGTGGTGCCGGCCCCCTGACCGAAGGCGAAAACCACAAATGAAATTAACTGACTACGAGCACGGCTCTACCCCATCCCAGTATGTAGTAATGTTCAGTGGGGAATGATAATGTAATTTAATGGTTATTGAAGAACTGACATAGCTGACCACCTAGGTGGTCATCACATTGTGTTTTTGTTCGATAGTAATTGCCCATGTTGTCAACGTAACAATATTATTGTAACTGTCTTGAGACAAATGGGCTACAGGCCCTCACCCGAAGTTTGTCTATGGTGTTTTGTGATATGGGTGTTCAACCGCAATCATGGCTGCCACCCCAGTGGGAGCCTCTGTCAGTGGAGTGTTACAGGCGAGCTGCCTCCCTGCTGAGCTTTGGGGCAGCAGCTGTCACCACGGCCAGCGCCACCTGTCAGCGCGCCTGCCTACGCGCGCTCCACCGCCACCAGACTGCGGACACGTCCTCTGCTCGCCGCCATCAAATATTCAAATGTTTGTAGAGTCTATGGGACTTAACTACGGGGTCATCAGTCCCTAAACTTACAAACTACTTATGAACTACTTACAACTAAGGACGGCACAAATATCCATGCCCGAGGGGGGATTCGAACCCCCGACCGTAGTGGCCGTGCAGACCGTGACTGGAGCGCCTCAATCCCCTCGGCCACCGCGGCCAGCTCGCCGCCATCACCACACTCAGTGTTACGCCAGAAGCCTCAATCCGAGTATTGTACAATCAATCAATTTTTAAAGTTAACAAAAATAATTTTCACTTGAAAGAAAAATTTAATTAAATAACTACGATTTATCATTTTCACTCTTATTGTACTACATTTTGGCTATCTAGTGAAAGGGCCCTCTGCCGTTGAGTACAGCCTATTTTATATATTAAAAGAATGTACGAAAACTAAAGTCAGTCGGCCAGACCTAAATACCCACCCTATTTGCTTCTTTTTTATTCTAAACGAAAGGTATTATTTCCTTGATTTGTCATCAAGTATCGGAATTAACTTAAGTCTCTCCATCTTTTATTTTGATTCAATCGTACTATCCTTCTATCCTTCCATTGAATAATTTAATCGGTTCGTTTTACGGTATCTTCGGCTCTAATTAACGTACAAAGTTTCTTTTTCTTTTTTTAAATGTAACAACACTTAGGAGATCAAGGTCTTTCATTTGCGCTTTCAAAAACTTGCAATGATTGATTCCGAAGAAAGTATGCGTGAACATTAACTTAACTTCCATTTTTCCCAACTTTTTTGTCATCCCACTATTCGCACAGGTCCTCCAGTAATTCTCTACTACATTAATATTGCTAAATCCTCACTAAAATGACTAGAAATTGTAAGTTTCTTGATAACTTTTTTATTATTTATCAACATATCGATACAATGCTCCTGTTATCACTTAATTACTGTCAATGTTTGCTATGTAGTAACACTAACAACGAGTTGAATGTTAATTAACCCACACAAACACCTACATATTTCTAGGGGCGTCTATAACCCAAGAAACATTTAAGATGGACGCTTAGTAATTACGTAAAATTTTATTGAAATATTTTTACACATTCACATGGTTACTAGAGGACCCGTGCGAATACTTAGCATCGTTAGTGGAATGACAAAAATTTGTGAAAAAATGGAAGTAAAGTTGAATGTTCATGCATAGCTTTCTTCAGAACCAATCACTGCAAGTGTTTAAAAGCGCAAATGAAAGAGCTTGATCCGCTGAATGTTGTTAGGTCAAAAAGAACTGCGTACATTAATTATAACCGAAGATATCGTAAAACAAACCGTTTAAAATATTCAGTGCAAGTCAGAAGGTTACCTCGTTTGAGTAAAAATAAAGGATAGAGTGACTGAAGTTAATTCTGATACTTGATGACAAATCTGCGAATTAATACCTTTCTTATGAAGCAAAAATAACGTTTTTTTCGGATAGAATGGCCTAACCGACTGATCTCAGTTAACAGCAAGCACATCCCCATAAGAAATACAGAGTATAGGAACAGGAAGGCGAGAATTATGTAAATTCTGATACCTGATGACAAATCTATGGAGGAATACCTTTCATTTAAAACAAAAATTCTGATACCTGATGACAAATCTATGGAGGAATACCTTTCATTTAAAACAAAAATGAAGGAAATCGCGCATTTTCCCGACAAGTGCCTGTCCATTCGGCACTCCTTGGTGGCTCGGTTCTGCTGAGGAGGGTACGCCAAACTCGGAGAACGGGCAAAACCCAACCACGATCCAACCAACGACGTAGGGTACATTGTGCCCAGAGCTCAACGCCAACCTGAAGAACGGACGCTCTCTTGCGCCTCCGCGTCCGATCTGACTAGACGTGCTCCTTTGCGCTCTAATCAGATTGCAACTTTTTCTCTCAAATGTACCTTTAGTGACAGGTGTCGACTCCCTCCTGGGTCCGCTTTAGTACCATGTAACAACTTAAGGCTATAAAGCCCAATTTGATGTTACCATAATTTCACAGCTTTCTCATTTAATGCCCACTTCTCTGCTCAACCATTCTGGCACAGCATGCACGTTCACGTTGGTGTGGAGTGTAGGAATCACACACACGTGAAGAATCTAGCAACGGGTAGACTAGCATAGTCAAATAAATGTTTCTGTTGATGCACATATCACAAATACGTATTTTGCATGCAATTTCTGAAAACGGTGATAAGCAAACTAAAAGACAGCAAGGTAGGAATAAATTAACAAATGTTCAAATGTTTGTATAGCTTATGGGAGTTAACTACGGGGTCATCAGTCTCTAAACTTACAAACTACTTATGAACTACTTATCACTAAGGACGGCACAAATATCCATGCCCTAGGGGGGATTCTAACCCCCGACCATAGTGGCCGTGCAGACCGTGACTGGAGCGCCTCAGTCCCCTCGGCCACCGCGGCCGGCATAAATTAACAATCTGCATAAAATAGCACATCAAGTTGAAGTAACGTGGAGACATATCCACTAGAGCGGTGTGTATTTTAGTCCGACAATGATTTAATAAAGATAATTACACACTATGATAGAGAGTTACAATTCTTAAGGCATATCTCAATTTAGAATACATCGAATTTGTAAAATATATATTTACGTATTAAGTGAATGGGAAGAAGCCCAATCCTAGTAATGACACAGTCAGCTTATTTTCCTTTGAAATGCACACCAAGTTACTGTGTGAAGTAACATGCATGACCTTACGTATTACTCGGCAAAGCCAAGTGGTAATATCGTGACGGTGGCAGCACCGTCGTGCTTACGCTGGAGAAACAGAGAGGGGGGGAGCAGGATGGCGTACATCTACGTGCAGTATTCTTGTAAGTGGGCCGCTGCTAGCCTGTTACACGCAGCGCGTTTACTCTCCATTAATTTTGCAGAAGACTAAACCTAATTTGGAAATTCGAATGCAGTGTTCGATGTTGTGCTTAGATGTTAAGCCTGCATCGATTTAACTAATACTTTCAAAGGGAGTTTCCGAGTGTTTTATTCTTCTCACATTATGAAAAACATTGCGAAGCAATCATTGGTCGAATATTACTGTAGTCAAGCATGTTCAACAACTACGATGACTAGAAGTATTACGAATGGATGAAGACGTTGCGAAAACTCAGAAGGGGTAAAGACAAAGCTAGTAATCAAAATAAAGTA
The DNA here is from genome assembly GCA_026315105.1 of Locusta migratoria. Lineage (NCBI taxonomy): Eukaryota > Metazoa > Arthropoda > Insecta > Orthoptera > Acrididae > Locusta > Locusta migratoria. Next base: position 559,315,092 of record CM048755.1, on the reverse strand, counting down.
TTTCTTCCAATGAACAACATTGAAAAGCAATTGCAATTATAAACCATAGCTAGAATACTGATTCTACGATATATTCCTGACAGCAGTATCTTACCTCAGGTGTTCAGGGAGCTTCGCTGGCAGTATCTGTAGAACTACCTCCCATGCTGCTCTCGTCTTCCTCAGCTGTCTCTATCGATTCGTCGTCTGCCGATTCGGTCGCTGACGATAATGATTCGTCACTTAAATCCAGCCCGACTAATATTATTTCTTTCTATTTCTTCGGGCATCAGAGCATCTCTTGTACAACAGTCCTGTAATTTTTTCACCTCCGTGAGTGAGTAGGGATTTTATTTTTTACAATAATCCAGATTAATCCGATGGTATTCAGGTCTGGATGGTACGGAGGCAATCTGAGAGGTACAAATGCATTATCTTGAAAACTTTTGTCAATACAGTAAACAGGAGACCTTTAACTAGTGCCAGAAGTTCGGCTTTCCGTAGGTCAGAGTCAAAGCTTATGTTGTTGCTGGTCAGCCAGGATTGTATTTCACTTTTTACAGAGCTAAAGGAAGGCAGTTTATTTTCTTGTTTATTCTGATATTGAGTATTATAAAAAACAACAATATTTCTTGGAGGTAAGCCTGGCATAATTTGGGTTTCAACGTATTTTTCAAAGTTTTTGCTCTCCATTTCTGAGTGATAGTTGGACGTTTTGGTTTTTGAATCATATATGAGAAGTGCACCTGAAATGAAACCCATGTCTGCGCCTACATGAACAACAATTAAACGGTGACCGGCTCTTTTGTTTGACAACACTCCTCGTACACTATCACTTTGCCAACATTTATTTACTGTATATTGCCTGTGAATCCATGTTTCATCGAAGTAAACCACTGGTTGCTTTGATACCGATGCTAGATTTTTACGTAAAAACCAAATAAAGTAAGCCGTTTTAGCAGCGATGTCCTCTCGTTCACCAACAGACCAAACAATTTTTCTAACGGTATCCTTGCTAGCTTTGAAACTCAGTTCTGTTCGACAAAAGTTTTACAGTTTTCGCAAAGTTGGTATTTCTTTATATTGTTCGTAATATCGTTGAAATTGCTGCCTGATAATACGTTTATCCATCTCATCGATCACATACTTATTGTGAGGTTGCATACCGCGCAGGGGCCCGTAATTACGCGGCACTATTGCGCGCTGTGTTATAAGCATGGTTAGGAGAGTCGTTACTCCCCCCATTGCTGGTACCCCCCCCACGATTTCTCCATTTGTTGCTGCTGTTGCATTCCTGTTTAACCGTAACCTATCACCTCACCAACCTGACCAACTCAGATTACACTACAGTTCAATATGTATAGTGTGTCCTTATCTTAAAATAAAACTGTTATTGTAACTAAAAATACTTCTTTATTTCAATGACGATAATAATACAACACATCTCCAATAACTCTAATCTTACTACAATTCAACATTCCTTTAATCCAAATAGCGACGCCTTCCTGTTCGTTAACTCTACGATGATTACGAGTTCTAACAACAAATGGCATGTTACAAGAGTAATACGATTTACCCATATCCTTATTATACACTTCAAACACAAAGCACGCGTAAGCGCGGCGCCTACGGGCTGCTAACTTTACAACTTTACGCGAGTTTAGTATGAAAAGGACCAAAATAAATCTGAGCATGTGGATTATAACGACTCTGTTCACCATTTACAACTTGAAACAAATCAGTAAAAGATGGTGCTCTCAAACTAAATCTATTTTTATACAATTCAAAAGGATCTAAATCATTCACTTCTGTACGATATTTATTCATTACATGAACAACACTTTCTTTATCCTTAACTTCTAATTGGCCCTTAACCTTCTCCGTTTTCTGTTGTCCAAAAATACTCCATAGTTTATACTCAATGCCCCAAATTTTTATAACAACTCTAGACAAGACAGCAGATTCATACTTCAATACCATATCTTTTAGTTCATCATCCAACCCATTCCAAACAGAATTAGGCGTATGTTCTGCTAATTGCCACGAAGTGTGTGATCTCCCCATACCGGACTGCCAAGTTACACCAGTTAAATTCTGAACTTTTTGAATATAACAATGCCTCAAACGTGGTACAGATCTAACACTCATTCTATTCCGACGACGAGCATACATCTTCTTCCTCATGTAATAACCTCTTCGACGGCTGTGCCGACGGTATCTCCACCTCCGAATCATCCTGCGACCATGCCGATTGCTACCAGCAATGGGGGGAGTAACGACTCCCCTAACCATGCTTATAACACAGCGCGCAACAGTGCCGCGTAATTACGGGCCCCTGCGCGGTATGCAACCCTCGCCGATGTGACGTCAGCGATAACGGACTTAGCCGCGGCGACGCCACCCGCCGCGCTTACGCGTGCTACTAGATTCCTGTTTCTTGGAGGTAAGCCTGGCATAATTTGGGTTTCAACGTATTTTTGAAAGTTTTTGCTCTCCATTTCTGAGTGATAGTTGGACGTTTTGGTTTTTGAATCATATATGAGAAGTGCACCTGAAATGAAACCCATGTCTGCGCCTACATGAACAACAATTAAACGGTGACCGGCTCTTTTGTTTGACAACACTCCTCGTACACTATCACTTTGCCAACATTTATTTACTGTATATTGCCTGTGAATCCATGTTTCATCGAAGTAAACCACTGGTTGCTTTGATACCGATGCTACATTTTTACGTAAAAACCAAAGAAAGTAAGCCGTTTTAGCAGCGATGTCCTCTCGTTCACCCAAAACAACACGTTTACTTTGGCACCTTCTAAAACGAAATCCAACAGACCAAACAATTTTTCTAAGGGTATCCTTGCTAGCTTTGAAACTCAGTTCTGTTCGAAAAAGTTTTACAGTTTTCGCAAAGTTGGTATTTCTTTATATTGTTCGTAATATCGTTGAAATTGTTGCCTGATAATACATTTATCCATCTCATCGATCACATACTTATTGTGAAGTTCTTGCTTCTTCTTTCGTCGTATAAAAGTGAGTTCCACTTTCCTCTCTTTCTTTCCGTAATTTGGAAAACATCCTCTTGCTCAGCGTTAACATTTTAGCTGCACGTTCCGTCACCATCTGCAATGGCACGGTCAATCACTTCTTTTTCTCGTCGTCAATGAATTTAATTACGTTAATCGCAAGCCACCGCGCTTGTCGACAAAGAAACTTTCCACGCTCACCTTCCATTCTCGCACTTGAAGTTAACAACGCGCACTAGTGTTATGGCAGCCTGGCTATACCTCATCACGTGACCTAGCTAGTTCCTACCGCTGTCGTGCCACGACTTCGCCTCACCGGGTAATAAACTGCTCTGCCATCCCTTGTCTAGCAGGCCGTACCGCAAAGCCTCGATGCTCGGCGGGCAACAGACACTCTCGCCAATAGGCGATCCAACGTCCACACAAACACGAACGTGGTAAATAAACAAAAGATTCGCGATCATAACAGACACATTTTCTTGCAGAGGTCGGCGTACCAACCATACCAGCCGCAGATCTTTCCGCCTGCTTGTGAATGGTCTACGACCCATGCATGGGCCACTGTCTGAATAGCCGAAGACTGAAGTTCGTCCGAAGCCGACTTGGTGGAACCATACTAGGACAAACCTTGACATCTTCGTATAGCAAGGTTACTGTATCTCTTAAGAAGTTGTATAAATAAACTTGTGTTGAAGAACCACGCCCTATTTACAACATAGACATATTTGAATGTTGGATTACAAGCCTGTGGTACTCCCTAAATTTAACGGAAAATAGTGTAAGTTAAACAATATCAATAAAGTTCTTTAGGGTATTAGACCGCATCGTGTAAAACCAACCGACGCGTTCACTTTTGCAAGTCGCCTTCTTCAGGATATTCGTCTGTCTGCGACGTGCAATACTGGCCGAAACGTCGGTTGGTTTTACACGATGACGATGCGGTCTAATACCCTATAGAACTTTATTGATAGTATCAATGGCCGCGAAAGCCTACGCTTACATTTAAGTTAAACATCTTTCAAAAATTCTCCCTCATTCTTAGTCTTTAAATTCGTGTAAACCTATTTTTTCTTCCTGGATAAAGATGAAGCAACCTTTCTATCACAGTGTAATATCTCTCATTTCATCCTAATTACTAATGCTGAAAGTTTCTCTGCTAGTAACGACAGTGGATGTGTACGTCATAAGGCCTCACCTAAACCGTCGGTTCGGGAGGTGACGGTTGTTCTGGCAACAACGCCCTGCGCCGACTACCTGATCGCGTCGGATCCTGAGTCTCGTGTAAGAGCAGCCTGTTTACGCCGTACCAACATTCTTTTTCCGGCAACCTTCTAGGGCTAGATCGGCGAAGTCATTGCTGACTCCCTCAGAGCTGCCCAGGCGCCATGACAAACACTGGCGAAGCATAACCTAGGTTGCGATGGACAGACTACCGGTGTAAACGTATTTGAATATATACTATTGTGAACTATAGTCTGATTAAAATTCCTTGCAAGTAGACACTTCACGCGATGGAGCTGCTTTCCTCGAATCAGGACGCTCTACTTACTTCCGACGTACATGCGTTCGTCGTTGCCAACGGTCACAAGTGGTCAATTCACTTCCACTTCCTTGTCCGTCTATTTCTTTGTAATTTTTGTTTCTTGTGTAGTTGGTGTGTTTTGATCTTGACTCATAGTTTTGTGTTTGTAAAGCTTATGGGACTTAATTACGCGGTCATCAGTCCTTAAACTAACAAACTACTTATGAACTAACTTATACTAAAGACAACACAAAAATCCATGCCCGAGGGAGCGACTCAAACGTCAAACAGTGGCATGTGGTCCTAGAGCCATCCTCATCAGATCACATGTATATTAAATTCAAGGTTGAAATGGGAACCAGGCAGACCATGACCTATAGGAATCCCAGGAAAACGGACTGGGAGACATATAAGAAAGACCTTGACTTCAGCCTATCGGAAATTAAAACTTCAATAAGGAATCCAGCAAAGTTTGAGGAAGTAGCAGAGGCCGTAACCTCTGATATAGTGACCTCATACCAGGCTCAATCACAAAGAAGTGCACAAATAGGAGTGTGCCTTGGTGGAATAATAACCTGGAAATGCAAAGGAAACAGGTACGAAGACTGTTAACCTTGCGAGGCGCAAAGGACAATGGGCAAAGTATCATGAGGCCCTTGTCAATTACAACCTTGCTATCAGACGGGCAAAGGATGCATCCTGGGAGGTTTTCTGTGAGGAAGAGGAGGGCACGGCTGCTCAAGGGAGCCTTCATAAAATCTTCACTAGGGTATCAACTAATCCATGAGGAACATTGAGGAAGGAGGATGGGGAGTATACAAAGACAGAATATGAAACGCTGGAACTGCTCCTCAAGTCTCACTTTCCTGAATATACTCTGGGGGATAACTCAGACCAGAATGCGATTCCTGAGAGACAACGGTTCTCAGGTATTCGCAAAGAGGACTGGGATTTGGGCAAGGAGTGTGTCGAACTGAGTAAGGTCCGATGGGCGGTGGGAACATTTCAACCATCAAGTCACCTAGCCCCGATGGAATCTTTCCAGCTCTCCTGCAACAAGCGTGAGAAAATCTAATTAGATTCCTATGCAGGTTATTCAGGGTTAGCCCAGCAGCAGGAATCATTCCCAATGCCTTGAGGGCAGTGGAGGTTGTCTTCATTCCTAAACCAGGGAGAATTGATCATACCAAGGCCAAGGATATGAGACCAATCAGTCTGTCCTCCGTCATTCTTAAGACATTGGAAAAGCTGGTTAATGTGCATGTTGGAGAAAGGAGGTTAAGTAGAGCTCCTCTACATTCAAACCAACATGCATATCAGCCAGGTAAATCATGTGAGACAGCTCTGCAAGAACTCGTTTTGAAGGTGGAGAAAGCACTACACTTTCAGGAAATAGCCCTCTGCATCGTCCTGGACATCGAGGGGGCTTTTAGCAACACGACCTTCGATTCCATGTTTAGGGCAGCAGAGGTGCATGACCTAGGGACCACTATATGTAGGTGGACTAGGGCCATGCTCAGTGGACGAAAGGTAGACGCTACCATGATGAATGAAAAAATGGTAATCAACACCACTAGGGGTCGCCCACAAGGAGGAGTTCTTTCCACTTTATTGTGGTATCTAGTGGTGAATAATCTCATTGGAGAATTAAACTCTAGGCAGTACTTTTGCCAAGGATACGCAGATGATCTTGTCATAGTAATACTTGGCAAATTTGCTGACACAGTAAAGAACATGGCACAAGGTGCGTTGGACATTGTGCAAGACTGGTGCAGAAAACATGATCTGGCGGTTAATCCTAAGAAGACTGTTGTTGTACCATTCACAAAGAAGCATATCCAACATTCAAGTTGGAATCTAAAGGTTTTCAATGAAGCGCTACATGTGAAGGGGACAGTGAAATATATAGGGGTTACCTAAGATGAGAAACTGACATGGACCCCTTACATTAGGAATATTTGCTCCAAGGCAAAACGTACTCTAATAAGTACCAGGAGAGCTTGTGGCAAAAATTGGGGCCTGAGCCCCAAGGGTATGCACTGGATATACACGACGGTGATTAGACCCAGGATCTCCTATGGGGCGGTCGTGTGGTGGAAGAAGGTAGAACAGCAGGTTGCTGGTAAGGAGCTTGGTAAGGTGCAGAGATTAGCCTGCTTAGCCATAACAGGCGGAATTAGCAGCACACCAATTGCTGTGATGGAAACCATGCTGGATATGCCCCCATTACACCTTTGGGTCAAGATGGAGGCAGTGGCTGGTGCATACAGACTCATAACTGACAAAAACTGGAACTCTTTGGGATATCCAGAAGCACACACTAAAATAGTGTGTGAGGTAAATATAGGAAAGGTTGGGGAAATGCCAGCCGACTATATTATAACCCCATACTGCTTCAACAAGCTTTTCAATATAACAATTGTAAGTAGGGAGCAGTAGGAGAAAATAGTTCGACACCGTATGGGGGATATTGTCTGGTTTACTGACGGGTCAAAATCGGACCAAGGCGTTGGGGCCGGGGTATACGGGGTGCAGCCAAGTCTGGAGGGCGTCATCTCTCTAGGGAAACTGGCCTCAGTATTCCAGGTCGAAATCACCGCCATCATGGTGTAAACCTATTGTGGGTCCATGGCCACTCGGGGATCAGTTGCAACGAACATGCCGACAGATTATCCAGGATGGGGGCAGAGACTCCATTTATTGGACCGGAACCTGTCCTGACAATCAGCAAGGCAATCATCAAATTGGAGCTACGTAACTGGCTCAGAAGACAGCACGTAGAATATTGGACCAAAGTCTATCAACAAAAACATGGAAAGGTAATGATGCTAAAGCCATGTTTTAAAAGAAGCTCTGCAATCCTTGGCCTGAACAGGAGAGAGATTAGACTCATGGTTGGATTGCTGACAGGCCATGGGAATTTCAGAAAACGCCTACATTCAATGGGAATAGCAGAAGAGGACCCTACATGCTGAGAAAGCAAAGGCTGTTGCACTCTCGATTCAAAAAAGAACACGCAAATGATGACAGGCAAAAGTTAGTAAAGATTCGTGGGTCTATAAAAAGATCGATGAGTGAAGCATACAATAATTATCACAGCCATACCTTAGCAAAATATCCAGTTGGTGCGAAGAATGGCAGCTAGCTCTCAATGTAGAAAAATGTAAGGTGATGCGCATGAGTAGAAAAAACAATCCTATAATGTTCGAATACAACATTAGTAGTGAGCTTCTTGACGCTGTCGCGTCGTTCATATATCTAGGCGTAACATTGCAGAGCGATATGACATGGAACGAGCATGTAAGGACAGTTGTCAGTAAGGCAGACAGCCGACTTCGGTTTATTGGGAGAATTTTGGGAAGATGTACTTCACCTGTAAAGGAGACCGCGTATAAAACGCTTGTACGACCACATTTTGAATACTGCTCAAGTATTTGGGACCCGCAGCAGATCGGTTTGAAGGAAGACATAGAGGCTGTTCAGAGGCGAGCAGCTAGATTTGTTACCGGTAGGTTCGATCAATGTGCGAGTGTCACGGAAATGCTCCGGCAACTCAATTGGGGATCGCTGGAAGAAAGACGACGGTCTTTTCGTGAATTTCTGTTAAGTAAATTTAGAGGGCCGGAATTTGAAGCTGAGTGTAGTACGATCTTGCTGCCGCCTACTTACATTTCGCGTAAAGATCACAATGACAAGATAAGAGAAATTAGGGCTTGTACGGAGGGAAATAGGCGTTCTTTTTTTCCTCGTTCAATTTGGGAGTGGAATAGGAAAGGAAATGCCTAGTAGTTGTACAGTGTACCCTCCGCCACGCACCTTACGGTGAATTGCGGAGTATGTATGTAGATGTACATGTACATGTAGGATCTGTGATGACAGTGATGAAACTGTATCAAATCTAATCTTCGAATGCATTGCATTGGAGAGTAAAAGGCACAGAACATTTGGGACATCGAGACCCGAAGAAATTGTGTCTAATATTGAACTCCTTACACTGTTCAAGGGCATTGGTTGGCTTTACTAGATATACAGGGAGAGATGCCGCGCAATAAACTTAGTTTCGGTACGGGCAGTGGCGGGTTGGACTAAGACTGTTTTGGCTTCCCTGAGAAAATCAAATCAAATCAAGGTAAACAGATAAAAAACAATACATTCACAACAATGATAACGAAATACACACGTTTCATACACAGCAATAACGAAACGCTACTGGATCTGGATACTTCAGCACAAGCCGCGCTATAGCGTCACGTATACAGTTATTATAATCACAAAGGTCAGCCTACGTTACATGAGCTTCATGCTATTTACGCGAGACCAAATTTGTTAAAAGCTGCAGTCATAGTTGTGAGTAGCTACTTACTACCGTAAATAGTATGGGCCCCTTTATGAGAAACAGTTGCTCTGCTGCGCTACAGCCATATCAAAATTTCTCGTGCTGTAGGTTGTGGGTTAGAATGTTGTCAATGGTAGGTATGTTTGAATTATAAATTCGATGAAAATGAATTTTATTGTTGTTATTTTCACTCAGTTAATTGATTAGATGGAATTATCTGATTTCTAATGCTTTGGCACGTCATTTTCATAATCTAACTGACTTTTATTCTCATTTATTTTTCATCATATAATTATTTTATGTTTGGGTCCTCCTTTTTCCATCCGTAACCTGTAACTGAGTGCCAAGCAGCACTGCTCATCGGCTCGTGACGCGGCAGCTCATGTAGCCACAGCAACTGTGTTGTTATTTTCAGGTAAGCAACGATAACGAGAATTACGGCTTGCTTTTAGCGCTGAAACTGAATGTTTTATGTTTTGAGTTTGGTCGTAAAGACTAGCTTAGTCGTCGTGAACGAAGCGATCGTTACCTTAATTCTGCCTCAGGTTGTGACCGCCGTTTTCTCGTATACACTGCACATACACGGCAACAATACACGTCCTCTGCAACAATTAGTCACTTAAAATCAGCTGTCGCAGCCCTAACATAACTCACAGCGGACGCTTATAAAAATATTTGTAATTCTATGGGACCAAACTACTTTGATCATCCCTAGACTTACAAACTACTTAAACTAACTTAAACTAACCTAAGGACAACACACACATCCATACCCGAGGGGGGATTTGAACCCCCGACGCGGGAATCAGCGCGATCTGTACTTCGGCGGTACTCACCTCAAGATGGCCAGAAGACTCTGCGCCGAAATATCGAGGCAAGAAGTTACGGACATCTGGCAGTTCGCCTGAGATTTTATGGAAAAATCTGTACGCCGGGAAAGCTTTAAACATTTATGTTTGTTACTTATAAGTCTTCTTGTTACCTTAGACACAAAGACACCATTATGCGGAACGGCTGTTTCAGTAACGCGCTCGGGTAACTTCTATAAGTTATAGTGGACTGACGTCTCAACATTTCCCATTGTGGCGCTCGCTAACTAACTTCTCTCTCATGTTTTTAGAGGCGTGCTTTGCGATTGAATTTTGTCCTTTTCCTTGCTCTGTGTCCTGATTTTAACATGAGTCCGACGCTTCCTCCATTAAATGTGAAACTGTCTCACACTACTGCTGGCGCTGATCTAATCCAGTTTATTCAGTTTCAGAACCAACAAATGAGTCAACTATTGACGGTGGTACAGAATCTAATCACCGGGCAAACAGCTGCTGCTTCAACCGCGCGTAGCCGCAGTGAAATGGCCGAGCGCTCTAAGGTGCATTCTTGCGGAGCGCGCGGTTACTCCCCATCGGAGTTTCGAGTCCCCCCATCGGGCACTTGTGTTTGTATTGTACTTAGGTTAGTTTAAGTAGTTTGTAAGCCTAGCACTTATAACCTTATTAGTTAAGTCCCATGGGTTTACAATATTTGAACAAATTTTCAACCGCGCCGCGTCGCTAGCATCAACCGCTGCTCAACCTGAATACATACAGAACACTGAAAGAGGAAGACTTCAACGATTGGTCATCCAGTTCGAAGCGAATTGCGTCACACATCAAGTGCCAGATACTGTGAAATTGCGTAATTTTCACTCTATGGAAGGAACTGTTCGGCTCACCGTGATTGACAAACTCCAGTACGCAACTTACTGCGTATAACGTTGAAACCATTCCAGTGCTTGGAACCTGTTGCTTGCCTGCCAGATTCCAGTCTCACACCAGGACAGTGATATTTACAATTTTGCGTGCGCGGGACTGTGAAAATATTTTTTTTATTTCTAGTTGTTTGGCCTATTTCTAGTTGTTTTATGACGTCCCAGCCAAAACAAATAATTTCGTAGCGCATGTAACACTGAAGGATAATCCGCAACCTACGATTTTTAAGGCACGGGCCATCCATGATGTACTTGGAGACAAAGTTGCACAAGAACGCGAAGAAATACAGCTCCCTGAGTAAGAATTTGACGCCACCGAAGCGTCGTGTTGGTACACTGACGTGCAAGACGGTGAAATGTTACAGTCTTTTTCCCTTGACTATCGGAAGACAGCACAGGCCACAGTATCAGACCCTGACTTGAAACTTTTGATGTGTTATATCCGGAATGATTGGCTTCAGTCTCTGAAACAAATTCCGGATTCTTTTGTGTGCCGTTACTTTGCTCGATAGAATTGCTTCTCCGTTCAGTTCGGTGTGATTTAATTGCAAAATGAGTGCCCAGTGACGTGTGATTATACCGCAAGTGTTTGAGAAATATGTGTTGCTAGAATGAAACTTTCACTCTGCAGCGGAGTGTGCGCCGATATGAAACTTCCTAGCAGATTAAAATTGTGTGCCGAAACCAAGACTCGAACCTGGGACCTTTGCCTCTCGCGGGCGAGCGCTCTACCAACTGAGCTATCCCGACACGACCCACGATGCCGCCTGCGACTGAAGTATATAGATAATGAAATAATATCAATTGTTTAGTGAATGATCTATGTTTTAAATATCAAAAATCATATCCGGAAAGTTAAAAAGGTAAAGCAGTCAGCAATCCGAAGATTGGTTTGAACACCACAGTGCTTTACCAGGCATGGTCCTGTTTGGACGTGGTATGCCGTTGCCTTCCTCCGACATTCGAACTGACTTACCCAGCCAGTTATAGGGGGACCTACAGTTTAACGTGGGTTCCGAACCACGATGCTACTCGGTATTTTTCACATGACCAATACTGCCAGAGGTGAAAGAAGTGGAAAGTGACAGATAAAATCGTAGGAACTGGCAGGGATCGAACCCGCTACCTTTGGATTTGTAGTCTGGCACTCTACCACTGTGCAACCGAGGCGCACTTCGGAAAAGATAAATATGTTAATTATGGGAAAACTAATATATGTAAGATGTTTTTGATAGCATATTATGTTTCAAGGGAAAATGTCCGTCAAATACATGTATTTATTTCATTCATATTATGAGTAATAGAGGTATATTTGAGGAGGTATGACGGTGATATGGCTTCAGAGTAAGCGAGTGAGGGTATTTAAGGCGGCCATTTTGGTTAGTGTGGGGTAGTCTGTTAGTGTTGGTCAAATAGACAAGACGTGTGCGTTACGATGAACGACTGCGGAGTCGCCTGAAGACTCTTAAATTTAAAAAAAATTGTTCTGGTCGTGCATTTTAACTATATTTTTCGTCTGTGGGACTTAGAATATTTTTCAGTGGTGCTTCATGGACTCTAACTTTAAAATGTTCAAATGTTTGTAAATATATCGGACCAAACTGCGTGCTCATCATTCCGTAGCTTACAAACTACTTAAACCTAGGAAAACTAACCTAAGTACAACACACACACCCATGCCCCAGGGAGGACTCGAACCTCCACGGCGAGCAACCGCGCGCTCCGCAGCAAGACGCTTTAGACCGCTCGGCTACTCCACCGCAGCACTCTAACTTTATTCTGCACGACTGGAACTTGGAATTTTTCATGATTCGTACTGGACTTCAGTAAAGTTTCCATGTAATTGTGTGGCAGCCTTAAAGAACTCAGGATTTATTCTAAAGTCAGGTCTGGAGGCTACTAGGTGAAATAAACTTCCGTTTAGTCAAAGTGAATGAGTCGTTTGTGTGTTTACGGTTCCTGTCTGCATTTATCTACAGTACAACATTTTGGGACCATTGCAGCAGGCATGGCTGGTACTCCTAGACACAACGCAGCCAGTTTATATAGTAAATAGGGTTTACAGTCGCACTTCACGGAGCCCCAAGGAAGCAGGCTGAGAATGGGTGTTTTATTTGTATTATTATTTGGTACTGTAGTATTAGGGGCTCGAGACAACTGAATGATGTAAGTGAATATTAAGTGTATAATTTCATCACACTACACAGAACAGTGCCTCTTTCTAAAATTCATTATAACAGTTTTTGTTTTGTGTGTGTGTGCTTCTCTCCTTTTTTAATCCATGTGTAAGCTCGCAAAACGCTGTACCATTATTCGACGTTTTGGTGCATGTGTGTTTCCATCCGGGTTGCTTTGCTGTCATAAGAATCAAATGCGTGCTTGCCGATTGCCAGATTCTACGTCAGAGTTTTTGTTTCCAGATCGCAGTCTCACCAATGTCCGTCGGCCATTCCGGCTGTCCCTGTGTGGCACGTCAGCTCAGCCGATGCAGTGGGCTGCATCACTGCCAACGCCAGCCCCGCCGCATCCCTTGCGGGCGACCAGGCGTCACAGTAGCTCAACTTCCCGGAGCTGGTACCATCTTCATCTGAGTGTTATTTTGTAGCACCCAAGGAATGGTACTGGTATTTGTGATTTTAGTTAGGTGAGTGGTGACGGAAGGCACAAACGTTTTATGTATGGGACGACTCCGCCCCCTATCTCTGAGTCCCAAACTGTCGGCATAGGGAAGCATGCTTTACAGCATAGTACATGGCAGGATGCTGCAAGAGCAGTTCCCTGCGAGGAGAGGCTGTCTGGCGCAGCTTGCATCCGGCGCCCACGTTAATGGAAATCTGCGCCCAGGTAACGGCGAGAGATAATTTCGCAGATGTTTCGGGAAGAAGTCTGCACTACATGACTTTGCTCGAGAAATTTGAGGTCGAGTGCGGAGTCTATGGTGCAGACTGCAGCTCTGTCAGTGATTGACTGTGTGTTTTGCTATATGATAGGTCAAACAATCTATCATCCCGCCGAGTGTTGTCATTGGACAGCCCATTAAAGGTTTGGTGAGATTGGCTTCTTAGGTGTGAAGGGCGTGTGAAGCTTGGTTGTGTGGAGGTGAGAGGGGACTCTGGCGAGAGATACACCTGAGTATTTTTCGCTTCAGGTTTTAGACACTGCAGTGGGTGGTACATATTGCTCAGACTCCGGCAGACGTTGCAGGTTGCGGACTTGCATTTTGAGCTGTGGGTTTGCTTGTTCCAACCAATCTCGTACTTATATATTGGTGGCTACGCCGTCTGTGGCAGAGTGAATATCGTCGCTGCTACTTAGGACGAAGCTATTGATTTCACGGACGGGATCCATAGACTACTGCTCCAGTCTGCCAACATAGACGCTGCTGCTACGAGATCAAAGTTGCTGTGTATGTTAAAGTATCGGCTGCGCCACCCCACTGCCTTATAAGGTTCATAACTCAGTTCAGGTTGGGATATTCATTGATTGTTTTTGCATTCTAACTTTTCCTGTCATATTAGGATAATATTTACAAGTGAGTCCATTTCTTATTCGATTTCTTTGAATGGTAGGATCTCCGAAAATATAGCCAGTCATTTATTTCATTTTGTATAATATTGTCTTCCAGTTTTTGTAAAGTTATGCGACAGTTTCTTTAATATCACATGATATATTCTGACACTTGGTCATCTAATTCGGTAAATGGTTAGGTTATACCTTTGAATTCTGAAATATAATCTGAATTTATTGCAGTTATTGAAGTCTATCACTGCATTGGAGAGGAGTATAAATGTTTGTTTATAATATGAAAGGGGACAAAACAAATTTCTGTAATAGAACTAGGGCAAATAGAGTAACTATTAGGGTCTTGATCCTAGTGTGGTTTATGCCGCTCGTAAGATAGATGACAATTAAGTCTTGTATGTTTCGGAAAACATAGTGGCGACCCAATTTGTCATATCGATTAATCAGATAATTTGTATATAAAAACATTAAATTTGTTTCGTATGATAAACTAAGATTAAAGAAATCATAACGTGCCCTTTTTTGTAACTATTTGCATATCAAAAGAGAGAGCCTGCAGGCATACAGTAGCGACAAAAAGCCAAGACATGTTAAACTCGAAGCAAGTTGAGTGTTTGTTTTTGTTCTGAGAATAACTTGTTTTATTAATTAGAATGGCTGTGTATGTAATGTGCCCACATCAGCATCCATATGTGTGCCGTCTACTGTTACATCCAGCAGTAGTCAACACGACAACATATAGTAGTTTACTGTTCACCGTAGATCCATCAAACTGTATGAGTTGTCTGCGCTATTTTCAATCCAAGAATTGATTTGGTGCGCATTATGTTTACTACTCACAGTTCAATCTAGTAAGTAGTATAATATCTAGCGACAAGAACGAAAATTTAAAATCTACAGATTTCAACCATGAACTGAAAATGACATCTGTAATTGAAGCTGATACTGAATGAATGTTAGTACCAGTTGCTACTATCAGTTATTGCATTTTCTGTAGCTCCTAATTTGAACCATTACATATACATAAACGAATCAGATTAACTTGCTAGGTACACTACAGCACTAAAGCATGGATTGTCCACGTTTAAATTGTACAGAAATATTCATTGCATGGAATGCTTCACTTAACGGCTGTATACAATGTATGGTAGTGTAAATCACTTTTAGTTCCTATTGAGATATAGAAAGAAGAATAAGCGTTCGCCGAATATAAGCCCGTCATATATTTTGGGTTATGTATGAGGAATACCATTGCCCTTTCACCAGTGAATATTAAAGTCCAGTACACGTAACTTACAAACTCCATAATCTCAGCAACTTCGACCAGTATATCTTGATCATGAAGTGAAGAAGTCAAACCCATATTGCGTTTCTCTGTTACCTAACGTGAAGAAACATAAAACATTTAAAAATGTGCAAATTATGGAAGCACTTCGTAACCAGTCCAGGTTTAAATTGTGGAAATACTGCCTCTATGTTCCAGCTCTTTGCAACATCGTTTTCATTGGATGTTAACAATGTTACTACCAGGTTTCAAATAGAACTGTTAGATATACAGTTGCCGATTTATTGAAGGACGAATAAAAACACAATAAAGACTTGGCAGATTTTTATAAGAATGTTCCTTGAAACAGACATTCCCTTTCTTCACGGATATTGTGTAATGTCTACTTAATTGTACTGTACAGCTTTGCTCTAAATTGCAGAGAAAATTGTATTATGTTCCACTGTCTTTACTTTATAACACTGTTATGCTCACATTAAATTACACCTAAATTATGTTCTCATAGTATAGAGATGATATATAATTATCTTTAATCTCTGTCTATTATTAATTAAAACAGTATGTCTTAATATTAGGATATGGTAGACCTCACTGTATTCTTCACGCCACATCTGCTCCCTGTCTTTCCTACACTGCTGCACTCCACTCGCTGCATTCTATTTCTCCGCGCAGCAGTAGAGAACGCGTGACGTCACACTGTTAACACTGAAGCCAACGAGACAGATAGGCCCCAGCGCAGACGTCATGCCACGTAAGCAAGGTAGTTCCGAGCCGGCGCGATCGCTAGCCGATTGGCCGGCCGCTGGGGCACAACCCACTGCCTCATAGCGGCCAGCGATGACAGCGAGGACTATTACAATCGTGGTTTCTATTCCCATAACAAACAAATGAAGCGCATCAAAAGTAAATGTAACTGAACATAAATTCTACATTATAACTTTAGGAAACGGGGAGCAAGTCATCGTTTAAAAGAAAACACTCTGTCGCAATTTCAAACTTAAAAAGAGTATGTAATAACGCAATTTGATGGTGCAACGATGTACGGATCTATATTTCACTATTGGCATCTGCAGATGTGGGAACTCGAGGGATCTAAAGGCTTGGCTTAGTCAATTTCAATGCGTATCTCTCCTTTATCGACCATTTCAAGGCTGAATATGGGTGTTCATCTAGGCATATTACTACATTTGTCACACGTAAGGACATAGAAAGTAACAGTACAAGTCAGAAGACGCAACAGTTTGTCGAAGAAGTGAACATGTTTATAACAGGGGAGGGTGTTTGGAACAGTGTGAAATGTTCCAGTATAAAATGTGTTCAGCATCCACACTGTCCTACAGAGGAGAGAAAACTACAGCTAGTGTGTTGAAGTCTGTACATAGCTCTACCCAGAGCTCACAATCGATGTGGCTTTATCAATGGCAGGCAGACTAGCAAACAAGTAGCACATTTATTTTCAAGAGGCACAAGACGCTTTCGGTCAAAATGCTTTAAAGAAACTTGAAACTACCTGTCAACGAAACGTTCATGTGGAGGCATGTAAAAGTGGAAAAATTAGTAAAGAACACGCGAAACGTTTTATAACTTCGATCCTTGGCAAACATAACAAATGAAAAGAGGCTATTGTTGTATGATTCCTGGGCGGATAATACAGATCGTACCCTTCTATAAGCAAGTTTTACAAACAAAGATGTTACGCTGAAGATCGTGCCACCCAAAAATCACTATATTCCCAATCCCTTGATGTTTACTTCTTTCGGCAATGCAAACTCTATATCAGACGTATTACTGATTTTGTAAGCCTACAAGGTGCCAAACCACAAGTCAAGATAAATTATCGTTATCTCATCGTAAAACTTCCCTTTGTGATTTACAATCATTTTGCTGCAGCTACGTATAAGCCTATGTTGCAATATGTTTGGCGAATGCCAGGATATGACAATGACATATCAACATCATCATTTGAAAACGTAATTAATGAGGATTTGATATTGGACTGCGTGAATGAGAAAGTGGACTTTGTTTCAACGACAACATCGAAATTCTGCATCTGCACTTTGAGGACTAATATAGGCCTAAGCACTTTCAGGTGTATAAAATTGCTGTTGTGTGTGTTTTGCGCTTTAATAAGTATTTTAAGCAGAGAGTTTTTGGAGTTGCTGATTGAACATGTACTGATACACTGACGTCATTAAATTACATATAATTTCCTTCCTATGGTATTGATACCTTGTTAAATTGTTTCTCTCTGCTAAAATATTACTTGAGTTGCAATGTAACGTTTTACATGGAAATGACCCACGTTACTGTCCTGTTGATGTAGAAATGCAATGCTGTTTGCCTGTTATTCTAAGCATGATTTCGTGCGGTTCTGAGCGTTCGAAGTCAAAGGTGTCCCTTGTAAGAAATGAGAAGGGAATTTTCTATATGATCGTATCAGCAATGAATCCTTTTTACCAGAAAATCACTTCCCCTTACCCGGAAACATTAGAAGATCATAAACGGTTGAAATGATAGTAGAAGCGTAATTCCAAAGAGCTTGCAATGTATGGAATGTATTGAAGTATGATAAACTTTTTAATATCTTAAAATTGACCTATTACTCCATACTGACATCTTCAAAAACTAACGTGTTCTGTAACATAAAATAGATGGACTGCTCATTGTGTCTTAAATTACTTCGTGACGTCGCAGAATATTACCCTGAACATTACTAAAGCGGGATTTAGGTTAACACTCATAACAAACGGCTCCAGTTTGTTGTAAATGGCACTGGAGCTAATATTGCTCATTGTTCTTGCAGGGATATAGGTGGCAACAACATATTCGTGTATGAAATTGAAGACTGTTACATCATATATCTTGGTGTGAATAAACGTTAGAGCTGGGCAATGCAGAAGTATGTTCTGGTGTCAACTCTGTGGTTAAAAATGTACCCAGTGATTCCAATGTATGATACATTTTAGTAATGTATCTTGAATATTCCGGGACTATTCACGATTTTCATTCGAATTTGCCATTAAATCCTGGAAAAAAAAGTATAACCAGCATCTGAGAAACCAAAGAAATTATTGTCGATTTTACATGAAGAATTTTGTTTTTAATTACAGAATTTTGAAACAATATTTACAACTGCCAGTAGACTCATTGGATCTCAATCCTCCAGACTTCTTCCCATTCCCTAGACTCAACTTCGCTTTGAAAGGAAAGATATTTGACAATATATCTGACATCGAATGAAATGTGACGCAGCTCTTGAACACCACCCCAAAGGAAGACTTCGTGCAAAATTTCCAGGACATGTATCACACAGCTCGGTATTGCTTACCTATGGGAGGTGACTATTTCTAAGGACAGTAAGGTAAGTGTAACTCAGATCATTTACGTTAATGGTACAGGACTATTAACAAAACTTTCCTTTCAGAGTCTGTATATTTCGTAAGATCGCCTTCTACTCGATACTGCCAAAATTAGTGTGAAGAACTATCTGTTTCACACTTATTATACTATGAATATTTGACACTGAAATTATTCTGATTCACCTCCGTCATTTGGTGAATAGTATGAAGATCACACGTCTTCCCTCTCCAATACATTGATCAACTGATCAATTTCTCACTCACTATACTTACGCGCACTTGCTTCGCAGTCAATACATTGAAACAATTTATTTAACCATTACATTCAACCCTTAGTATTGTACCTGAAATGTTATGTGTGGTAGTCTAAGCTTTATGTGTGGTACCTGAAACTTCATTTACCCTACTTCAAACTTAATATAAGGTACCTAAAACTTCAAGTGTGGTAGCTGAAACTTTATGTCCTTCTCCGTATCCATGTCATGAAAGCAATTATTCAACAACTTACATGTCTATGTAAATTCTGTAGAAAACTCGAAATTACTTGCACAACCTCTCTCCTGAGACATTAGTAGGAAGTGCATGTCCTCATATACATGCTAATAAACAATGTCAAATGTTCAAATGTCTGTGAATCTATCGGACCAAACTGCGTGGTCATCAGTCCGTAGCTTACAAACAACTTAAACCTAGGTAAATTAACCTACGGACAAACACACACACCCATGCCCCAGGGAGGACTCGAACCTCCACGGCGAGCAATCGCGGGCTCCGCAGCGAGGTGCTTTAGACCGCTCGGCTACTCCACCGCGGCTAAACAACAATAACATGCAGTCTCTTGACATTAAATTACATAGCGTAATGCATCAATTAAGAACACGATGATCTCCTGGTCGCATTTGCCACAGTGGCAGGCGTTGGCTGCAGAGCTCGCCTGGCCAGCCACAGCTTGTGGCTCTTGCCTGGTCGAAGCCTATCACTCTACAGGTATACGACAGCGCATGGGCTGTTTACGTATCTTCAGAGCAGGTTTCTACATATCCACCCGTTTGTCTTTACTCAATGACTAATGTTTCCGATATGTAAAAGCCTTCGGTTGTGGACCAAAATAGTTAGGAATGTGTGATTCTATGTACACCAAACAACTGATACCAAATTATGCTCTGAATTTTATTTCACAAAACAGTGGCAACCTGAAGCATATATCATTTCAGCTATAATAATTTTTTTATGAAAGCATCTCAAACAGCCGTTGCAAAATTATTTTACGAATTCACAGACCACAAAATATTTTCAGCGAAATTCTATAATGAACATCTCTATTTTTAAAAAGATACAACAACAGCCAAAAACTGCTATTTTTTATACATATAAAGATGTTTTTGTACTTCAAATTCTCGTCATGAGATACATTTTTCTAATGAGCTAACATCTAGTTTGCACTGTCCATCTGTTTGCTACAGCTGAAGATGTCTCAGTACTTCATATTCTCATAATTTTTCTAACAAACATTTTTTAAAAAAGCCTCATTCACCATCAGTTTGTTACAAGTGAGGATATCCCACTAATTCATACGATCGACAAAAAAAAAAAAAAATAAACTGATGAAAGCATAAACTAGTAGACCGAAAAATAATTAAAATAATTATCTCAAGCATATATTTTCCGAAACTCTCTACATCTGACAATATCTTGGTATTTCATTACCATCATTAAAACGGTCCACACATGAATACCCTACATTAACTAGAATCAGCACACATATATGCATTCTAAATGTGTTATACGAGACGTTCGCTACATCACACATTACTTCCTCTTCTCAAACATTTGAACATAAGTGCAGATGGTAAAGTGTGCGTTTTAATGTGTGCAATAACGAAGTTTATGTTTTGTTTGCATAGGGTTATGCTCCTCAGACAGCACGTTAAATCCCTGCCCACAGGTTGCATTAGATCGTACTCATTTCCAAAGGCGAATACAGCGCGGGAAACATGACTTATCGTCAGTGATTGAGAAACAGTTGTGGGGTAACGCCGCTCTCTAGCCACTGAGAATTGCCCGTCGACGATAGTGTCATCGACGCCAGACGCTCGGCCAATTGCCGGACCGCAGATCAAAGGATGCCGCCACAGGATGATTGATAGGTCTTCCCGGAAGGGCAGGATGATTACATTTAGGTCCTTTTGATTCGCTACTTGTCCCATCGCTAATCAAAGGATGCCACCATAACGCACTTAAGGATGATTGTCAGGTTGCAAGTAAACAACACCTCCCTCGGCCACACACTTCGCCCCCCTCCACCCCAGGCGCTGCCACCAGACAGGCAGCACCTCCGACAGGTCCAGACCTGTAGACCCCTCGACATGTCTGAACTTGAACCCTCTACCACACACCTGGCCGGCACCGCGACCCCTACTCGCTCGGCCGATTGCCAGACCGCCGCCGCCGACGACAGATGCTACCCCCTCCTCCTCCACGCTCGCGACCGCTTCTCAAAGGACGCCGCCACCCGCCCTAACCGCGAGAACAAACAATACCGCGACGATTGTCTTGACCGCATCGACATCTCTAAACAACACCGCCCCCGCCGGCCGACCCCTGCGCCCAGGGCATGGGCGTACTGCACTCTTTTTACGGCGACCGCGCCCCACCAGGTCAGCAGCCAATTAAATTGCATATTTATTAAGCGCGCCGCAGCGATCCATACGTCAGATCTCGATTTATGTAAGAATTTCCTCCGTTTATTATTATTCTTGGAAAAAATAGAGCTACCATAGTGTTCTTCGTGTGTATTTTTAACAAGAATTTCGGTGTATCGCTAAAAAACAATTTAGAACAGAAATGCTTAGTTGGACTCTTATACTACAACTTGTAGTAAAATATTGAAACTCGTATGGAATATTTGAAAGTAAGAATTTACACTCCCTTCTCTCTCCATGCTCTTCGCATAGACTACAGCCGACAGACGTGCTTAATAATAATAGCGCAGGTTGCGTTAACGAACGCCACAAACTTACATATCCATCTTAACATGTACTCTTTCGATATACAAAAACAATTCTAACCAGAGCCAACTAACCAAAAGAAAAGAAATAGTCCGTTTCGGAACTCGACCGCAACATTAGATCTATAAATGTATCTCTTCGTTTAGACGATGCAAGCAACAGCCATCGAACGGAATGTAACTTGTATGCCAACCACTCTTTCGATAACATAACAGCAGCAGCAGCAGAAGACGGCATATTGTTTATACAAAAATTCCAAATAACGAAAATTGGCAATGACATCTAGCACAACGTCTCTAAATATACATCTGCAAGCACCGTTAACAATCGTCCAGAATGCAGAGCGCTCAGTCGGCAGGCTACATAAAGAAACATATGCTAAGTGTTTAAACAAAAACACCTAAGTTACATCTCCAAATGATCAAAACCTTCTACGCAGACGCGCCACTCTGACGAGGATAGCTCGCATTGCATTTATTTAATGGAGCTGAGCCATGCCGAAAGATCCGAAATTTAACACTATCTCTCTCTGTTTAGCGATCTTGCCCTGTTACGTTTCCTTCTTAGATCGAGGTATAGATGCGCCTTTCGAGAATTCGGGTAATTTAATTTTACCTCTTATTTCCTTGCTACAGCAGTACACATCCCATCTAAGGAATCTCTATGTCCTGTTACGATGGAAACTACATTTATCTGACACCGATATTCCAGCGCTCCAGAAGACATTTAAATCCTATTGTGCAACAGAGTCGAAATAAAAGAAAATTACGTGAAATTATTTACCGATTCCGACCGTCTACACTAAAACGTTGCGAAATTATTGGCCTAACAACACCCTTGTTCGACAATACAGCAACCACAGAACCGAAGTTACTTGTCAAATACAACACCGATTTCCAGCTCGACCCGCCCTTTACCCACAAAATTCCAAGTTCCTTTCTTGTGCATTCCACTAATCAGAACTAAGATTTATTATTTTAATTCCAAGTAGATGTCTACCGCAAACGAAGATGCTAACCTACACACCGCAACACATGATCCTATGTAGGACATGGAGTGTTTACACTTTTTTGTTACAGTACAACCTAGTACATGTAACGTAATGTTCGCAAACACTTATATCGCAACCAACGCCTACATACATCGATCATAACCTGCTCACTAAGGAATGGATGGGAGTCACAAACAATACAAACACGTTTGTCGTGTGTTCCGCTTATTTCGGTCAATATAATGGCGCGAGACCAATCCGCCTCACATCCCCCCCCCCCCCCCCCCACCCGGCTGTTTAGTGTAAAAGAAAATATTTTTCCCTGCACTATCTGTTTAAACCGGGCTTGCACATATGCAATAGCCTCGTTTTAAAAGCCTTTGTCTTCGCCATATAACCCAGTTTTCGTTTACCCTTCTTCTTAGGACTTGTGGAATAACGTAGGCGACATCTACATCTGTGGAGAATAAAGTCCTGGAATGCTAAAAAAGATATATAGCTCCTTGCTCGACTCTACAAGTAAATTACAGTTGAAACTAAAAATCATAATGTCCGAGAGGGCGGTCAATTTTCGGGTACTCTTAATACCAAAGTAATCAAATGTAATAGCGTATATTAACCGGGAGCGACGCACAGTACAACGGCGCACTTGTCTTATCCTCGCCCGCAACCACATTGATGTTGCTCCTTCCATCCGAAAGTCATGCTCGGTTAAAAAAAATCTCTTCGAAATCTTGTGTGTTGTCTAAAAATCCAGGAGATAGAAGCCATCTACAGGAAGATGCTACTGTAGTATAGATGGGAGCGCCTCCATTAAGAACATAGATTAGCTGCAGTTTATAAGATATATACACACAGCACGTACATATTTCCCCCATGTATTCCAGAAATAGTAACTTCGTCTTATCTCCAGCGTTTGCAGTATCGAACTTGCTGAATTTACTACGCATGTAGAGCCACACACACACACTGCACTGGCTACAACTATCGCACTTTAAGTTACGAAACTTAAGTTTTATAAAACACGTTGATTTTCGACGAAATAATTATGATTTTCCGCAGCAGTCATATCCGCTACGTAACATAATGCACACCAGCCATAAAGTAGACAACACTAGCATTCGTCCTGTATCTGGGGTTAGTTAGGACTCGGTAGCGGGGTGATTGAAGTCTCGTCGCTCCCCGGCCCAGACTGACTGACTTCGTCCTGTTGCTCCTCGCCCAGGTCCGCCGACGTCCACTCCTATTGGTCGGCGTCCGCGCATGTCCGGTACAGCGCCTCTAGCGCCGCGCCCGGAAAGACGACGCGCCGTGCGCGGCGTCGATATGCGTATCGACACAGCACTCCCCCCCTCCATCCACCCCTCATCATCGTCGTCGTATAGTGTCCACGAGGAAGAGGACGACGGCGGGGGGGAGGTGCAGACGTCGAAGGCTCCGGTGGGACAGATTGATGCTTTGGCGGATCTAAGGCCCCAGTCCGCCTCCCAACATTCGTTGTCCGACCACCGTAGAAAACCCCCAAGACAAGGCGAAAGAGGCAGCTCCACGTCCACGTCCACGAGAACCGTAGGCTGCGGTAGCGAGGCGGGACCGGCCGCTTCCTGGGACAGGCCGGTGACCCCAGATCCGGCGGCCGCAGCGGAGGGTGGTGCTGATGCTGGCTGCGAACCGTGGCTGCCGCCAGGCGACTGCGACAGGAGCGCGCCCGCAGGCGCCCACTCCATCGGCTCTGGGCAGGACGCCGGAGTGATGCGGGTTGCCGCGCCAGCAGGCGCCGTGCCCCGAGTAGAGACAGGAGCTGAAAACAGGACCATCCGCAGAAACAGACACATTACAAGGGCGCATCTGATTCGCATGACGACGAATCACGCCTCTCGGTCCCCGTATAAGGAACATAGAACTACCCAAACACTTTTCGACGGTCCCCAGTTCCCAACGTTTGGTCCCCGTAAAGCATCTGAAAAGAACAGGGGCATACTTTGCCTGAGAGTGCGGAGAGGCCGGCGGGCGCAGCGGTGGATGCCACAGCTGCAGCAGGGTGCGGTGGCGCCGCCCGTGAAGTAACTCCGCCGGCGAAGGACCGTCGCGGGGCTGCGAACGGTACGACGAGAGGAACAGCAGCAGAGCCTGGTCCCGTGAGTGGTGGCTGCGCAGTAGAGGTCTGCATTATGTCCGATTTCACCGGCGAGTCCCGCTCGCCCCTCTGACTCTCGGGAGTACGCGGCCGAGCGTCCTCTTCTACCGGTCGCGGGCAGCCGATCGCCAGCGCTCGGTCGAGCGCGCCGAACGCTCGGCCGGTCGCCAGTAACCGGCGGACTTAGCTCCAGCGAGCTGCACTTCGTCACGCTGCTTACATTAATACTTGTTCCACAGATCATGAATACGACACTTCGTAATAATGTGTAACTTGTCAGTGTAATAAAAGGTGTCTGTACAAGATATTACATTACACAAAATGTTATATGACACAAATATATTTTGTATCATTTTTCTTTTTCTTTTTATTATTATTTTTCATTTCTTTTATTTTTTATTTTTAGTTTTACTAATTTATATCTAAAAATTCATCCATTGAGTAGAAGGAGTTGTCATTCAGTTATTCTTTCAATAAATTTTTAAATGCTAGTTAGCTATCTGTCAGGTTTTGATGCGGTTTGGTAGGTGACCGAAGACTTTTGGAAGCATAATTCACCCCTTTCTGTGCCAAAGTGAGATTTAACCCTGCATAGTAATGTCATCCTTTCTCCTTGTGTTATACCTATGCACACTGCTATTACTTTTGAACTGGGTTTGCCGCGGCGGATTAGCCATGCGCGATGTGCGCGGCCGTTCATCATCTGGGGTTCGGGTCCCCTCTCAGGCATGGGTGTCTGTGTTCTCCTTTGGTTAGTTTACCTTAGTTTAAATCGTTTCCAAGCTACGGACTAATAACCAAGCAGTTGAGTCCGATAGATTTACAAACATGTTAACATCTGTGTGAACTGGATTGGATTATTAACAACAAATTTCATCAGTGAATCAATATATATATACTCTGAAGTAACTATTAGGATATTTAAATCATTAAATAGGTGTCTCCAGGATGATCTTGGGTCCGCTCCAGCAATTATTCTGATTACACGATTTTGTGCAATGAATGCTTTGTTACTCAATGGTGAATTACCTCAGAATATGATGCCATACGAAAGCAGTAAATGAAAATAGGTGCAGTAAATTAATTTACTGAGATTCTTATCGCCAAACTTAGCAAAAACCCTAATAGGATACGTAGCTGAACCCAAACGTTTCAGCAGACGATCAATGTGTTGCTTCAAGTTTAATCTCTCATCAATTCACACATCTAAAATTTTTGAAAAACTCTGGTTTCCCTTCAAAACGAACGAATGATTTCGCAAATTCTACCTTAGCTACAGACTTCAGTTCAAAGTCTATATTTATCACTGGAGTTGTGCCATTCACTGTACGGAACGGTATATGCTGTGTTTTATCAAAAGTTAATGAGAGTCCGTTTGGTTAGAACAACTTAACTTTGTGAAAGACGTTATTTACGATTACATCAGTTAGTTCTCGATTTTTGAATGCGATTACTATACTTGTATCATCAGCAGAAAGAACTAACCTTCATCAACGTAGAATGGCAAGTCATTAATGTATATCAGTGATGAGACACCACCGCTTCATAGTAACAACTTACTTATTTCTTTTACAAATGTCTTTCGTTGTTTACTATCAGTTCTATAACCCAAATACTACAATTGTATGTTACATTTGAAGTTAGTTTAGGGAATCATAACCCCGGAAGTTAAGTCCCATGAGCTTTACAAACATTTAAACATTTTTAACTACTTTGCAAACTACTGGAGTTTCGATCACTGAGGTGATCATGTCCTCCAGTAATTGTAATGTTAAAAACTGTCATTTCTGTATATAGTATTTTGTTTCGTTCGGTAGACAAACGGTAATACAGTAGTGTAATCGTGCGTTATGTGCAGAGTATCTCCAAACTCGGCCACGTATACATTGTACTAATATTGACTGCGTTGCTCAAAGCCAGGTAGGTTACTAATGTGATTCCCCAGTGCTGAGCGCGCGGCGGTCGCGCTGTCACCGGCGGAGACGGCGAGCGCGCTCGAGCGCCCGGCAGTGCTCGCCGGTTGCGCCGGTAACCGAGAAGCGGAGGGCGACCGGCCACACGGGGCATTAGACGGCCGCAGCCGTGCCGCAGCGTGCGCCTACACCAGCCGTCGAGCAGCGGCACGAAGTGGGATACACTCGAGCGGTTGTTTTCATCGAAATGCAGAGCTCTACTGCGCAGCTTGGACATCTGCCGCTTAAAGGTGCGGACAAAGCGTTCTGCTTCTACGTTGGATTGTGGTGGAAAGGAGTGGTCGTTAAATGACGAATCCTGTTGGATGCACGAAACTGTTCAAAGTCCGCCGACACTAACTGGGGGCCATTGTCACTGAAAAGAAGTTCTGGAAGGCCCTCAATGCAAAATATAGACTGGAAAATTTTCACATTAGCACTCGTCGTCGTAGAGTTCGTGGGGACCACAAACGGGAATTTACTAAAAGCATCGACAACAATTAACCATCTGGTCTTCCAAAACGGACCGGTATAATCCACATGAATGCGTTGCCATGGTCCAGTGGATTTCGGCCAGTCAGTGAAATGTTGAGGAGGAGCGGACTGATTGTCAGCACAGGCACCACATCGTGACGTCATATGTTCAATGTGTTTGCCCAGTCCGACCCAGGTACAATGTTTTCGGTCCAACTGTTTAGTTCTAACGACTCCCCAATGCCCTTGATGTAACATGTTAAGAACACGCGCTCGAAGAGCCTGAGGTATTACGACGCTGGACATGTCGCCGTCAGTGCTAAGCAAGATAACGCCTCGGTGTTTTAATAAAGCAAAACGTCGAGCAAAATACTGACGGAACCTGGGTTCGAAATTTGTTTCAAGGATCGTGGCGACCCGGAGCGAATATATTGTAAAAGGATCTGTAAATCCGGGTCCGCGGCTGTAGCGTAAGCAACCTGTCTAGAAACTAGGGGAAATTTGTCCAAAGCGTTGGAATCCTGCGTATCTATATGGCAACAAGCTGCCTCTGAGGCATCAAAATCAAAGTCAGGACCAACACTAAGCCGCGAGAGCATGTCCGCGTTAGCATGGTGAGTTGTGGGCCGATAAACAATTTCATACTGATAGTTTGAGAGAATAAGGGCCCAACGTTGCAGTTTCTGTGCCGTACGTTGTGGAATGGGTTTAGCGGGATGAAACAAAGACTAATGGTTTGTGAGCTGTGACCAGATAGAATTTTCGCCCACAGAGGTACTGATGAAATCTGGTAACACCAAAAATGATTACAAGGGCCTCTTTTTCAATCTGTGAGTAGTTCTGTTGGTCAGTTTGGTCAAAAGCTTAGATGCAAAGGCAATACGTCTGTCCACGGAAGCCGGCCGCGGTGGCCGAGGTGACTGAGGCGCTCCAGTCACGGTCAGCCCGGCCACTACGGTCGGGGGTTCGAATCCCCCCTCGGGCATGGATATTTGTGCCGTCCTAGTTCGTAAGTAGTTCATAAGTAGTTTGTAAGTTTAGGGACTGATGACCCCGTAGTTAAGTCCCATAAGCTTAACAAACATTTGAACATTTTGAACATCTGTCCACGGAACCCATCTGATGAGAAAGCACCGCCCCAAGGTCATATGATGATGCGTCAAAGGCTAATATCACCGGTTTTGTAGCATCAATAGGAACCAGACAGTTGTCACTCAACAAGGCATCTTTAAGTTTGCGAAAAGCAACATCACCTTCTTTTGACCACACGAACGGAACATTCTTACGTCGCAGACGATGTAAGGGTGCTGCAATTTGGCATGCATTAGGTATAAATCGAATGTAATAAGTGAGTTCCCCAAGCACAGAGTGAAGTTCAGTAATGGTAGTGGGCAGTGGAAGGTCGCTAATTGCCTGTAAATGAGATTGTGTCGGGTGGATACCTTGTGCATTGATGACATGACCTAAATACTCGAGTTCCGACTGGAAAAAACACACATTTGTCCCTGTCACACGTTAATCCTGCCTGCAACAACACCTCGAATAAACTTCGCAATTTGTTGACATGTTCCTCGGGAGTACGCCCAGACACGACAATATGTCCAAATAATTTGAACACGCAGGCACAGTAGCGGTCAACTGTTCCAAGTACAATGGAAAATGGCGGGAGGCGAATCACTACCGAAAGGAAGGCGCAAAAACAGGAAAAGTCCCAAGTGCGTATTGATCACGAAAACTTTGTGATTGCACATCCAGAGGAAGCTGCAAATATGCGTCACGCAGATCAATTTTAGAAAAATACCGGCCTGCACCTAAGCGATCCATCAGTTCTTCCGGTCGTGGTAAAGGGTAAGAGTAAATCACAGTCTGCGGATTCACGGTAGATCTTAAATTTGCACAAAGGCGCAATTTACCATTTGGCTTCTTCACGATCACTTAGGGCGATGCCCACTGACTCGCCGTGATCGGTTCAATGACACCATTAGCCTGCCACTGTCTTAAGAGATCCGCCACCTCATCCCGAAGGGCATACGGCACGGGACGAGCTTTACAGAAGCGGGGGCGTGCCGCGTCTTTCAATGTCACACTTGCTATAAAGTTGTTTGCCATGCCTATACCATCACGAAAGAAGTCACTGAATTCATCACACAGTTTAGCTACCGTGTCCAGATGGTCATATGACATTACGGCAAGAACCTTATCCACTATTCGGAGGCCGAATATATCAAAAACTCCAAAAATGTTTGCACTATTAGAAGCACGAAGCATTTGAAATGTCACTGTTTTCGTATGTGACCGGTGTGTAGCCTCACAAGTATAGGAACCCAGCACAGGTATGTCCTGACCATTATACGCCGTAAGCAACGTGCAAGAGTTCTGCAACGGCGGCTGACCAAGCAAATTGTACGTGTCCCGATTAAGCAAGGAAACCGAAGCACCACAATCTAATAGAAACGTCACGGTCTGGCCAAGAATTTCCAGATCAACTAACAATTTATTCACATTACGGTACCTAGACTGCGAAGACACAAGCTGTGTCGACTCAAGTTCAACAGTCGTATCACTTGTAGGTGATGGAGAATACACAACATTAATGTGATGTGAACGAACCCCTGTGCGTGCCTGTTCTGTGGAACCTTTATTCTGTTGGAGACAGACAGGACGAACATGACCTAACTTTCCACATGCAAAACAAGTTGCGCTACGAGAAGGACAATTTTCACGCGTATGTTTTGAGAAACAGCGAGGACAAGACTTAACATTTCCGCGAGCAGGGTAGGTAGATCGCTTATGTTTATGCCTAGCGGCCGACAGGCCAGCGGGCCGGGCGCCTTGTGTCAGCGCGGGGCCGTTCTGTTGACGCTTGCCCTGACGTGCTGTTGACACTGTACACACCCCTACCGGATCAAAGCTCGTCTTAGAAACGTTAAGTGCCGGCCGCGGTGGCCGAGGGGACTGATGCGCTTCAGTCACGGTCTGCACGGCCACTACGGTCGGGGGTTCGAATCCCCCCCTCGTGCATGGATATTTGTGCCGTCCTAGTTCATAAGTAGTTTGTCAGGCACATTTTGCGTAATCACATCCCGAATCATAGAATCATAATATTCACCACATGAACACCTGAATTTACAGTCACGAGTTAAACCTTGCAACTCGGCGAGCCACTGCCGATAAGTTTGACCTTCTTGCTTCCTACTCCTAAAAAATTAAAATCGGGCCGCTGCCACATGCACTTGTTCGTCATAGTACTTAGACAAAGCCTCGATTAACGCCTCATAAGAGACTGACTCAGGGGACGTAGTGGGAAATAACTTGGAAGCCGTTCGGTAAACTACAACACCAGCACACGCGAGAAAAAAGGGAAGCTTCACAGTACCTTGTACATTGTATGCTGTCAGATGCGAAGTAAACAGCACCAACCATTCATGCCACGTTTCCTTTTCTTCTATAAAAGGTCGAAATGGTGGCACTGGAGCAGATTGTACATCCTGTTGTGTCCGCGAAGGCAACGACTGTTGTGTTTGATCAGTCGCCTGTTGTGACTGCGCGAGTTGCTGCACAGCTTGGGTGAGCTGTGACATCTATTGTGCCTGGAACTGACAAAACTGCGTTAAATCCATGCTCGGAGCGACAACTGGCGGGATTACATTCGGAGGAGCAGCCATGGTAAATTGAAACAAAACAATATGCAACAAGACGACTATGACACGACACAACACACCAACAAGAGTAAATATTGAGGACACGCGGCAAAAGCAATCAGAAAAGCTTGTCCCCAGAGGTAGGCGAAAAACAAGGCAACGTGGGCAATAAAACAATGCGAAACAACAAAACCACGAAATTAAGCAGACCTCGTCGCCATTGCTGTACCAGAGGTTTATTTATGAATCGGTAGTGCGATGATTGAGACTCGTCGCTCCCCGGCCCAGACTGACTTCCTCCTGTTGCTCGTCGCCCAGGTCCGCCGACGTCCACTCCCATTGGTCGGCGTCTGCGCAGGTCCGGTACGGCGCCTCTAGCGCCGCGCCCGGAAAGACGACGCGCCACAACTCTGGTGCGCGGCGTCGATATGTGTATCGACACAGCGCAGTATATGGTGGACACACGGCCACCTCCCTCGTGTGGCATAAAGCCCTGCCAAATTCCAATAGTAGTGCGTCGTGCAAGCTGTGGCAACACTTAATGTATTGATCGCCATAACAAACAGCAATTATTGTTTCAGATTCATAGACATAGGTGCATTTTGTCTTCAAGTGGCCTCCTATTTACTAAAATAAACTGAATTCGGAAAACAATGTTACTATCAGGCTTTGAATTTACCAGAAGCTGCACAGCTTGGAAATTATCCTAGTGGTCTAAAAATCGTTTATGTGTTTGTGGCTGATGGGGTTTTTGCAATGAATGATCATTTAAGGAGACCATACCCACAAGAGCATTACAAATAAACAAAAACTGTTTAACTACTTAATGTCAGCGACTCGATGTTATGTAGTGTGTGCATTTGGCATTTTATCTAGTAAGTCTAGAATATTACACCATCTAATCCATGTTAAACTGGATGTTCGTATACCTTTCCTCACACCTATTGCGCACTTCCCAATACAATTATTTTATTCCTTTATTAATGATCAATGCCCCATGTAAATATATGTTTCAAGCTGTGTTATTGAACTTGTGTGTTCGTATGATTGAGGAAAGTTGCTTTTAATATTGACTGACTGCCGCGCAATTGCTTACAGTCGCCGCTTCGCGCTTTAGGCCTCGTTCACTTTTGTTAAGAACACATGGCTTCGTATGTCGTCTGAAATGCCGTCTGCTGGGTAGCCAGCAGGCAATATGGCTATGGCTATGGTTCATGGCAATATGGCGAGGTGGCCTGTTCTTACGAGGGAATGGTCAGAATTGTCGTATCGAAACCTGTGTTGCTATTTTTACCACTGTGAGTTAACACTGAAAGAAGTCTGACCTTTAGCTGCTGACATGACCTGGAAGTCTATAAAATGTTTATGAAGTATGATATTATTGTCGCGTGTTTTCCGCGCTTCTAACTGCAAGTTGTACAACCTGACCTCTCTCGCTACGTTATACCAACGCCATCAAGGGACAAGGTGGCGTTAGCTACGCGCTGCTCTCCTGCCACATATGTGAGAAAGCCGATCGCCCAGTGATAGCGATCGTACGATAATTAATAAATACGATAATAATAAGTTCGTTGACAAATGTAGCTCATACAACATTCTTTCTAAGTAGCTATGAAATAGACACAAATATATATACGGTTTAGAACATGTCAAACTTTTATTTCCTGCAATTACCGCAAAAATGAGAAATATTGATACAATGTTCAAAACATAGGTATTTTGTGCATCACGAACATACAGGCAAAGAAGACATATGGCAGCCCTGCGAATCACAGACGTTGTTAGACGTCCGTAGACAAAACTCAGCCGGTCTTAGGAATGAATTAGGCCTAATATCAGTATATTCAAATGTTCAAATGTTTATCAAGCTTATGGGACTTAACTACGGGATCATCAGTCCCTAAACTTACAAACTACTTATGAAATACTTACGAACTAGGACGGCACAAATATCCATGCCCGAGGGGAGATTCGAACCCCTGACCGTAGTGGCCGTGCAGACCGTGACTGAAGCGCCTCAGTCCCCTCGGCCACCGCGGCCGGCATCAGTATATTTCGAGGCGTGCCAAGCATATCACATTTTGAAACCGTGTGGAGGAAAAATGATAATGTGCGACTGATTGCAACTTAAGAATATTATCACTGTGTTAGAAAAGAAACTGCAGTGATTTGCACACAATATTTTTCTGTGTTAGTTTTCTGTAAAATGCCTTCCACTGGCGGAAAAATTCTATGGTTGAATTACGTTCGTCGTGCCGGGTGGAATCTGAAGTATCTATACTTATTTTTCAGGGTGAGCTCGAAATACAGCTTTGAATGAATCAGAACTTTCATGACCTGACCACGAATCTAGAAGGAGAAGAGGTTTGTTCCCGCAGAAAGGACGCATGGAAAGTATAACGTTATCATTTCCCATATTTCCAGACTTCGATGCGTTTACCACAAGATTGTCTGCGTAGAACATTGTTTATTTGACACGTGGTCCAAAACGTCCAGTTGGTTCTTGTAGATACACATATAGTTTAGGCAGCAATGAACCATCCAGACTAATTATGGGCATTATAGTGTATGAATGGACGAGTGCAGTCGTGGACTGCGCAAATTCCTCAATATGATTTTTCCCGTTTGAATGACAGTGTTATTTTCACACGCATTTCTTTTTCAAAGCATGACTGATCTGCATTGTAAACGGAAGATTCACTTACCTATTTTGAACAGTACTGACACGTAGGCGTTTCTTACCACTTTCGTTCAACCAATCCTTACCGCATTTTCTTTGTCTGATAATGTAATTGTAGTTGCTGGTATTGCTTTCGGAGATAATTGATGATGGTACATGGCACTATCACTCGAAGAGTTTTCATGTGAGCAACTTTCTTCAGTTTCTTCGCCGTCTGTAGATTCACAGTCCGCAATATCGATTGTTTCAGTCGTTTCTAGCCACATGTCTGCGCTATTTACATGCTCTTCTAGAAGGTTAACTACCATTTCGAACATCAAATAGTCTTTACGCGTGTTTTCTGTCGATTGCTTCATTTGGCGAGTGGTATATCTCCATGGCAAGCAGCAAAACATTTACAGGTTTTGCCATCACCTGTGAGAGGAGATTGATGTTCACCGTAAAGTGGCTTGTGGATTATAGATTTAGATGTACAGAATATCTTTTACATCTCTAACCAGTTTCAGGACGTTATGTTTCGAAATACATACCAGAAATGAAAAGGAAGTGCATGCCATAGAAAGGAATATTCGTTTCCCCTTTCCACCAAACCCGCGCAACGATATTCCGCTTTAGTGAACGCCGTGATAAGACGGGCGCACCTCCCGACCATGCGCACAACGCTCACCATAACAACAGCTCGCGACTTGCCATTTCCAGGGGTGGCCAGCCGTCACCGCAAGCGCCAAGCAGGAAAAACATTTTTGTGATTTTTTTTAGGTGAATTCCAGGCCATGCCAGCAGCTAACATCCTGCATACAGACTTCCTTCAATGTTAACTAACATTGCTAAAAAAAACCAATACATGTTCTGGCATGACAAGTCTGGCCATTCCCTTGTTAGTACCTACTGTGCGTAGGTAATAACTGTACTGTGGAACGATTTGACTTCGGGTGACCAGATTACCAAATTTCAAATACGGGACACAAATTAGAAGCTGAAATAAAATAACATTTTGTGAAACGTTTCTTAAACGCTGTATCAGTAAAAAAGATTTCTGTTCAAATATTTGGTCCATACTAAAGGTACGTACATCAACGTACTTTCCCGAAGAAGCGTACAAATACTAATGGCGTAATTATGTCATTGTTGTCACATGCAAACACAATGGGTCAATTTTATATGACCAGCATCTTTCATGATGGATGACAGCTGTTGATATATACATAGGCTACTCTCTCAACTACTATTTTTTTTTAAATCAAGTTACTGGAGAGTATGATACTTAGGGTGAACTTAACTTATTGTGAACAGGTTTTCAAAGTAGAAAGGAGGAACACAAATTAGAAGCTGAAATAAACTCACACTATGTGAAACGTTTCGTAAATACTGTATCAGTAAAATAGATATATGGTCAAATAACTGGTCCATACTAAAGCTACATATATCAGCATAGTTTCTTGTTAAGACGGCGGAGCGGCTGAGCGCATTAAGGCGGTATGCCACGATGAGCCAGGCCGTTTCCCGTCGGGGGTTTCGAATCCCGCCTCGGGAATGGATGTTTGTGTCGTCTTTAGTATAAGCTAGTTCATAAGTAGTTCGTAAGTTGACGGACTGGTGACCCCCCAGTTAAGTTCAAATGTTCAAATGTTCGTATAGCTTATGGGACTTAACTACGGGGTCTTCAGTCCCTAAACTTACAAACTACTCATCAACTACCTTATACTAAAGACGGCACAAATATCCATGCCCGAGGGGGGATTCGAAACCCCGACCGTAGTGGCCGTGCAGACCGTGACTGGAGCGCCTCAGTCTCCTCGGCCACCGCGGCCGGCTCATTCTTAAAAATGCAAGTAATTCAGGAGTATGATAATTTAAAATACAGTTTTGTGGAAATTAACATATGAAGTCTCGTAACACTAGAGTCTTAGTTACAATTATATCTTTAACACAGTCAATACTAAACCTCTAGTTTCCATACATCCATAAATAAACGACCTCATAAACTGCAGAAAAGTTATTATGGGCTGAAAATTTTTACAGCAGATATTACGACATGAAATAAATTGAAAGAGAGACTTTTCACCGAGACAGTATTTAGAAATTCGTGCTTTACCGATTGACGTACATTGTCAACATTGTTCACTTAGTGCCGGTGGCGGCGCGTCCTATGTGTTCACTGGATCAGTGAACCCCTGGAAAGAAGCTCGTCGTGGAGAAAAGTAAACAAATTAAAAAAATAACAAGTGTTTTATGCTATTATTGTTCTTTCGTTCCTCTATCAGATCATTTTAGATGCACATTACAAGTATTTTTATCACATGAGAAACGTTTTACGTCACGGAGACTGCACGTATACGAGTCGTAGCGCAGCCGCTTAATACAGGCATCAGTGGCCACAGCGTTGCAATGCGCATGCGCGGCTAAGGTTCAAATTCTGTTCTGAGCCCCCTGGAGGCAGTATATGGGCTCTCCCGTGGCAGGGAGGGGCGAGGGGAAACCCCGCTATTAACAGTGACGTTGGATCTGGTAGAGACGCAAGCTCCTGGCTACTCGAGTTCTGGCAGTTACGCACGAATGGTCCCAAAGCAAAGACAATGGAGCTACTGCGCACCTCTCCGAGTGCAACAGGAAATACTTCATTACAGCAACATCCGCCCTTCATATTTATTTTAGGTGTATTGAAAATTCATCAAAAACACGTCAGATTTGGTGAAATGTTTTATAACTATAAATTAAAGGTGTATCAACTATAAATGCCGACGAAGGTAGTAGGTTCCAGGCCGACTGCAAGAAATTTTCTTTTAAACCTGATCTCATTTTTATCTCATATTCACAGAATATATGACATCAACTGCAAATGGGAAAATGCTGAAAATGTGTACCCAGTCTGGATTCGAACCCGGGTCGCCTGCTGTCTAGGCAGTTGCGCTGACTGATACACCACTGGGGACACAGTGATCACCGCACCTGCAAGGACTTCCTCAGCACCCCTTCCGTCCGGCACAAATTTCCAGCTTTACCCTGCCCACAGTAGTCAAACTCGTAGTTTTGAAACTAATTACCGTGAGAGTAAGGGTCCCCAGAAACGAAAGGATCATTGCCCGACACTGGCATATTCAATATTTTTAACTGATACTGGAACAACAACGACTTGTGTATTGTTACTTGCCACATATATTATTATCAAAGAAACAAGAACAACGTCCAGTAGAATCTTCTACAAACAAATTACTCAGATTTACTATTCTAAGAGAAGTGTGAAATAAAGAAGCCTGGTGGGCCGACGTCTCAGCTCGAGTTGAAGCAAGTGCAAACATGCCCAGGTCAGAAGTTCTGCAGATTTTTTAACGAAAATATATCGAAATTTCGGCACTCAAAGAAGTGAATCTGCCACTTCTTTGTGCAGTCCATTTACTTGAGGAACAGTATGTCCTGTTGAATTAAAGGGACAAACACTTTCTCAGCAGCAAGACGGTTACTTCCTCATTTATGGTGGTGCAACAAAAGACAACATACTGCACGACGAACTTTGGCTCTAATTAGCTTGGCCGTGTGTGTTACAAACGTCAAACCAACCTACACTGTCGACTGAAAGAGTAATTTTCAACGAAAAAAAAGTTGTCGCTTTGCTGTTGTGATTTCGAAAATGTAAATTCGCATTAATACTATCAATAAAAATACACATTCCTTTTGGTATTTTTGTGAAATAAGTAACGCATCTGGTGACTCTTAGTGGGTAAAAACGATGGATGTAAATAATATGTCCTGAAGCAATAATCAATACACAGCTACTCGAAATGTGGATGTCCTACATATTACCAAACGATCACCAATAGTCCCACGTACACTCTGTTTTCTACAAAAAGTGTACTTTTCTTTGTTCTTTGCCTAAGATCGCATATCTAGTCATCCGTTTCATTGTGGTACATTTCCTTGAAACAACAACGTTTCAAACAACGGTTTTCGAAAAACGGGACAAAATAGGCGCGTTTGTGCTTTGCAAGGGCAACGGGACACTTAAGCGGAATAAGGGACGATCCAGTAAAATACGTAACGTCTGGTCACCCTATGCCCTAATCTTCTCCCGTTACGAGTGAGAAGCACAATGTAAAACGAAGCAGTGAATGGTGACAACTAGAATTGCTTGATGTAGATTACGTTTGTTTCTTTGTCTCCATTTTATTGTAAATCCAGATGGAGGCTACAATTAGGTGCATATATATATATATATATATATATATATATATATATATATATATATATATTTATCACGTATGTTTATAAATATCTCCGTTCGAGTTCAGATTTCTCGTATTTTATTCTGATGATCATTTCTACCTGTGTAAGTGGGAGTCAACAATATCTTTTTGCATTTGGAGGAGAATTTTGGCAATTGGGGTTTCGTGAGTAGACAACGCGTCTTTGGACGCTTTTGATTTCCTCCGTTAAACCCACCTGTTAAGGATCCCACGCTGGGCAGCAATACTACAACGGACAGGCGTAGTGTACGAAGTTTCTTTAGTAGTTCTGTT
Organism: Locusta migratoria; assembly: GCA_026315105.1. NCBI lineage: Eukaryota > Metazoa > Arthropoda > Insecta > Orthoptera > Acrididae > Locusta > Locusta migratoria. Next base: position 559,276,920 of record CM048755.1, on the reverse strand, counting down.
GCATCTTTTAAGGATTTTGCCAATGAAGTGCAGTCTCTGGTTCGCCTTTCCCACGACATTATCTACGTGTTCTTTCCAGTTTAGGTCTGAAGTAATTGTAAATCCTAGGTATTTAGTAAAGTTTTGGGCTGTCTTTGCTTATATTTTCTGCCAAATATATTCTCATAAATAGAACAAGTTTTATTTAATGTGTAAAAGCAAATTCTTCTTCAGGGTTGAAGAGAGACAGGCTGTTAACATAACGAAACGTTGCTGATTCCTTTTGCTGATTCTCTTGAGTACGAGGACCGACTTCCTGGGCGACCAGCACTCTGCATCTGGTTATATCAGCTTTATAGGGGGCACTGAACTACGCGTCTGCCGTGCGTGTGGCAATGGCGCTTCTCGCAGAATGTTCTGTTGCATTAAAGGAAGAAAGACTTCCTCAGCAGCAAGACGGTTACTTCCTCATTTATGATGGTGATACTCTCGCGTTTGGCAACAAAAGACAACATACTGCACCTCGAACTTTGGCTCTAATTAGCTTGGCCGTGTGTGTTGCAAACGTCAAATCAACGCAAACTGAAGACTGAAACATTAATTTTTCAACGAGAAAATAAGTTCTCGCTTTGCTGTTGTGATTTCGTAAATGTAAATTCGACTTAATTCAGTCAATAAAAATACACATTCCCTTTGCTTTTTATGTGAAAAAGTAATGCATCTGGTGAATCTTAGTGGAGAAAAACTATGAATCTGAATCATATTTCCTGAAGCAATAATCAATACACTGCTGCTCGCAATTTGAAAGTCTTACATATTACAAAACGATCATCAAGCGTCCGTCGTACACTCTGTTTTATGGGAAAAGTGTACTTTTCTCTATTCTTTGCCTAAGATCGCATATCTAGTTCTCCGTCTCATTATGGTACATTTCGATAATACCACAACGTTTCAAAATTGCGCCACGGTTTTCGAAAAAAAGGGAAAAAATAGACCCGTGCGTGCTTTGTCAGGGCAACGGGACACTTAAGCTAAATAAGGGACAATCCCGTAAAATACGTAACGTCTGGTCACCCTATGCCCTAACTTTCTGTCGTTAAGAGGGAGAAGCACAATGTGAAAAGAAACAGTGAATGGTGGCAACTAGAATTGCTTGATGTAGATTAGGTTTGTTTCTTTGTCTCCATTTTATTGTAAATCAAGATGGAAGCTACAATTGGGTGCATATATATAATTATCACGTATGTTTATAAATAATGGAAAGTTTCAGTTTATTATGTCCTATTGGTAAACCATAATATGAAAAGGCAGAAGGTTGCTCAGATTAAGCTTCACATAGAAACAGAGAGAATGTTAGATGAGGGATGAAATGCGTCGCTATGTTGTATATATGTACATCTAGATGGGCTGTTCGGCAACTCACATTTAAGTGCCTGGCAGAGGATTCATCGAACCACCTTTATACTATTTATCTACCATTTCATTCTCGAATAGCGCGCGGAAAGAAAGAACACCTTAATCTCTCCGTTGCAGATCTGATTTCTCGTATTTCATTCTGATAATCATTACTACCTATGTAAGTGGGAGTCAACAATATCTTTTCTTATTTGGAGGAGAATGTTGGCGATTGGAGTTGAGTGAGTAGACCACTCCGCAGCGATAAACGCCGAACTGCCCGTCTTTGGACGCTTTCGATTTCCTTCGTCAAACCCACCTGATAAGGATCCCACGCTGGGCAGCAATACTCCAAAAAAGAACGGACAGGCGTAGTGTACGCAGTTTCTTTAGTAGTTCTGTTGCATCTTTTAACGCAGTCTCTGGTTCGCCTTTCCCATGACATTATCTACGTGTTCATTTCAGTTTAAGTCTGAAGTAATAGTAAATCTTAGGTATTTAGTGGAGTTTACGGCCTTCACTGCTTATATTTTCTGCCAAATCGTATATGTAAATAAGGAATAGCAGAGGACCAATAATACTACCCTATGGAACGCCCGATATCTTCTCTGTTTTAGTCGACGCCTTACTATAGATTACTACAAAATGTATCCTCTCTGATAGGAAATCCCCTATCCACTCGCAAATTTGCGGCGATATACCGTAACCACGCAATTCATTTAAAAGCCGTTTGTGAGATACTGTGTCAGAAGCCTCCTGGAAATCAAGAAGTTCTGAATTAATTTGAGATCCCTTGTCGATAGCACTCATCACTTTGTGTGAGTTAAGAGCCAGGTGGACGGTATTATGCATCACTAGGTCAAGCGCCATTTATTGATATCTTCTGATTTGAGAAAATTCTATTGAGAGACATCATAATCAATGTGGATAAAAATCACCGTTGTCGTCGTAGCAAGGGTTGCCATGATTTATTAAAAATTACCAAGTGCCACTTCGCCTATCGCTGACTTTCAATTTTGCATCACAAGTCCACATGCGACAAACCACACTGTAGTTATGCAACAGTAGACGAAGTGCCAACTTCCTCGACTATAGTCTAGTGATGCTAAACGGAACTTGAGGCAGCGCTAGTTCACAACTTCGGCCGTGTGCACCGTTCTAGCAAAACGCCTTGTTACCTTGCACTGTGAATTGTATAGTGTTTACGGACGTAATACTAAGTTTTGTGTTGTAATGTCGTGAAGATTATGGTTAAGAGGTGTGATAATTGGTGCTTGTTATGTAGCTTTTAATAACGGTGATCTTCCACTAAAAAATAATAACCCTTCATCTGTACAAAAAATTGAGAACCTTCAACAATACATGAATTTTTAAGGAAATGGTTACTTTGCACGCCATTATCTCGCTTATGACATTTTGGCGCTTGGTCTAGTTATACATCACACCGTCCAGTTGTGTTTCGCATGAACTATATTTTCTAAATCCGTGTTGACCTTATTAGATTCATTTATTGAATGTGACAACTAGTTGGCGGCGATGAGATGCGACAGCGGCGGATGGACGCGCGACCAGCCTCCTGCCAGAGCGGAACACGCGGCTGCTGGCAACGAGGCGGCAGGCGGCCCCTCCCCCACTCGCCATGACGTCACGGCCTCGCACAAGGCCACGCCGGCGCGGATCAGCTGTCGCGAATCAATGGAGCAGCGCCGAGGCTCGCGCAAACACCAGGTCTGATTTACGCCACGTAACGGCCCACGGCTATGTGGCGAGCTCCGCTCTGGGACTCAGCTGTCGTGCTTAAATGGAAGTTCTAATGTTGCTTTCGGCAAGAACTTAAGTGAAACACATCCCTTACGTAAATAACGATAGTGGTCAGGACAAGATGAACTCATTTACGTTGATCCAGTACGCCAATATTATAATTGTTGTGGTCTTCCTGTCTGAATTGATTATCTTTCATGTTTCATCCCGTACAAGATACCGTTGATCCAGTAGGCCAGTAATATAGATGTTGTTGTGGTCTTCCTGTCTGAACTATTTATCGTCCATGTTTCATGCCGTAAAAGATAACACTCCATACAAATTCCTTCAAAAAAGACTGCCTTACACTTAAATTAAAATTCGATGTTAACAAATTTCTCTTTTTCAAAAACGCTTTTATTCCCATTGCCATTGTTAATTTTATATCCTCTATACTGCGAACATAGTTTGTCATTTTACTGGCCAAGTAACAAAACTCATCTACCACCTATATTGTTTTGTTACCGAATCTAACTTCTTCAGCATCGCCTGGTTTTCTTTCACTACATTCCATTACCCTTGTTTCAATGGCACTGGGGCACTACCTTCGCTACAATCACCCTCCGCCTTGGGGATGGGGTGGAGTACATGACATATTCATGGAATTCCCACCACCAGGCGAAAGCGCACCGTTATTATGACGAATTTAACGCCAAAATATCACAGTGGCTCTTCTCGATGGCCATAAATGCGCCATAAGGCAGTAACTCCCACCTATGTTACTCAATGGACCTCCCGTTTACTTTACAATCCATTGGAGTAGGATGATTTGTTTTCTTTCTTCTTCTCACTCTCGGACCATTCCTAAGATGGTATATGTCCTCGTTTTCATTCTTGAAATATCCTTCTTACAGTTCTTTTTCCGTTGGGCCCTATATGTTTTACTAATGGTCCCGGTACAGAATACTCGTATTTGGTTTACATTGTAGTGTAATAGTTGTTCTACCAGAGAGATTTTGGTTTTTCCCTTTGTGGAAGGAAACGTTTCCATGATTATATGTAGTTGTTGCATTTATTTTACGTTACAACTCAGGAGAATTTTAGTTTTAAAAAAAGTGTAACCTTCTCGTTATTACGTATGTGACTTCATCCATTCTCGTCAGAATGTCCATTCCCTGCCACTTACACTCTCGATCGTAAATTCAGTTACTTCTCTGGGTCTCTCAAATTCATCACAGTAAGTCCGCACGACTCTGCAGCACTACCTCAGAACCTAAAAGTCTAAAACAGAACACAAACAAAGACGCATAGTCGGAGCATCACGCCACCGATCATACCACTAACGTTCCCATGACGTGAGTATTTCATTCCAGTCACTCCTCTGGTGCTGTGATATTCCTACTGTGCTACCCTTTCCTACAACAACTGCATCAAGTTTTTCCCTTTCAAACGAAAGAACCTCTTCGAAGCATGCCACTCCCGCCAGTGAAAAATATCATACCCCACTTCTCTCAGACGAAGGCTACGTATGTACTACCATGCGCAAATATATCCGAACGACTTGAATTGCGTTTCGCCTGATGTGTATGCAAATAGATCCACTACAGACAACTGCTCCTTATGGCAATAATTCCAGATGTAAATTAACACCACGGTTTTGCAAATAAAAGGAAGCACTTTATTAAGTTCTTAAAGTTTATTAAATCCAATTTATTACAATGACATATCTTTAGTATTATCATACTTATTACAGTCTAATATAACAAACTCCGTCACATAAAACGTTAATTAATCCTTAAACAACATTATGGGATTTAAAAGTCGACCACTGTATTTAACAAGAGCCTTGTATTATCAGTAAAATTGTTAAATAAGGTCCGTGTGAGCTACTGGTTACTCCCTGCTATAAAGCTTCGTTCCCTGGCTCAAACTGAGAACTGACTCGTTTCAAATTACTTCAAAAACAGGACGTTAATACTATTGTGGTCAACATACAGAGCAGCTCACACGTTATTACACAAAGATATTAATAAGCAAGGCATCACAATTAAAGTTATCTTAGAAAGATGGCTAAAAAAACATTTAAGGCGAACGGAATTTAGACAGAAAAATTTGCATCTGGACTTATTCTCAGCACTTGTGAAGAACAATATTAAATAAAAGAAGGAAGGTGCTCAGAAACTACAATTTATAGGCAACTTACGGATTATGCTGAACTTAGACTTGTTTATTCAGATAGAAAACAAGCAAAATGGGGAACCAATTTTGTTAATACAATAAAATGCATCTCCTACGTGGATTAATACGGACGGAGCCCAGCCTAAATTATAGATGATTTAACGCTACTGGGGGAAAGGATTCACAAACAACACTCATTCTCTCACACACACGCAATGCCACAGCGAAACTCACTAAAATCAGCGTGCTGAGACGAGGCGGAAGCAGGCGCCGCTATCGTAGGTGAAATTTAGCAAGTCTGAGGTAGCACAAACCACAATATACGAACACTTTTAAGCCTGCCCTGGTCTGTCGTGCATGTCTTGAGAAGGTGCGTGTGTATACCAAGTTAAATTACACCTCACAGAAAACGCGAGCAAACAAGCTAACGGCGGCACACGGCTACGTTACATGAACGCACTCCACTGAAGGTGAATTGGTTGAAATTTGGATTAATTATACAAAATCATGGTGGATTCTAAATTTGCAGTCTGTCAGCAATCAATCTAGGTACTTGTTTTATATGTGAAGTGGCGTGAACTCAGGCGAGTAGCTGCAAACCCCGGAAATCGGAACTCGGACCCACGTGGTTCCAAAACCGATAAAATTGAATAAATTCAGATTTCGAAAAATAAAGTAAATTAACTACAGCATGCTCCCATAGAAATGTTTAGAATTATATAAGGAAGCGAATGAAATACAGCTACACATGATAGGTGGCGATTGCAGAGACGGATGAAGTCCAGTCTCCAAAACTGAAAAAGTTAAATAATTAGAAAGTTGGAAAATAAAATTAAGAATTACCCATAGAAATGTTTATAATTACATTAGGAAGCTATTGAAGGAGGTTGTACAAGGCTCAGAGACAATTACTGACAAAGACAGAGGGCGTACTTCCAGTCGGAGAAGAGACAGCAAAATTAAAATAGGCAGGGAGAGAAGATCGCGAAGTATTACTGGAAATCAGGATACCCGCATAGTTATTTGCCTGATGGTCATGGGACAAACAAGAGTGGAAGATGAAAGCTTTGTTCTATGAACCATCAATGTGGAACACATATCACTCACGGAAGGAGACGATGAGAAGATTTTTACATGCAGGGAATAAAATGAACATATCACCTATTTGAAATCGGGCCCCAAATAGCTAGAAAGTATTTACACAGTGTTCATATACCGCCACATGATCACAAAAGGTTTTAACATATCGGGTCGTTATCAAACTGCAACTAAAATCACACCCGCCGCGTTTATCTATTGAAAATCACTTAATTGAAAAACGAGAACACTTTTCTGCACATGATCGGAGAAAATATTCAAAAAAAAAAAAAAAAAAAAAAAAAAGATTCTAAGTTCACGAATCTAAGGTAAACATGCTAGTCAATGAAACACTACCATTTCCAGAAACAAGATCAGAACCAACCTTACCTCACCAGACGTCCAGAACAGAATGATCAGCGGCACGGCCACCGGGGCGCGGGGAGACGCGGGAAGCCACCGGAAGCTGAAAAATCTACGAAAACAGCGGTGGTGGGGGACAGAGAGACTCGCCAACCAGCTCGCAACCAAAGGGTGTGGAAACCTCTTTGGTAATATCAGCAGCTATCGATGCTGAGCCAGAGAGAACGATGCAGAGAGGGCTGTCACTCCCCACATTCAAACAGTCATAGATTATTGCACACACTTAAGAGTACAACAACTGCACATTCTCGCAGGGACAGTAGAGTAGCGGAGAAGCCGTACTTATGCCACATTAATTAATATAATAAAAATTATTAACATAACAAAATAAGAAAAACCTAGCAAATGATAATCTAACGACGTTAAATAAATTATAACTTTACAGAAACTATACAAAAATATAGGGAAACTGCAATTCTGAGATTAAAACGCGCATACGCGTAGTAATAGTAATATTAATAGTAATAGTAATAGTGTGCGACACCTCTCATCTGTCAAACAAACATCTGGGCGCCCGATTTGTGTTTAGACACGTGACTGGTAAATCCAGGCGGTTATGGACTGAATGGCTGTCGGCGAGAGAAGGGAAGCCTTGTCTGGCCTTGGAGAAATATGCAATAAATTACTTCAAAATGAATAACTGTCGTTCTATATATGGTTCCAAGGAACGCGTAGGCCTATTTTAAAGCTGACATTAGACTGTTGCGCTCATATAAACACGCCTTTTGTCGCCTTTAATAGTATATCAAATATCTTTGTATAATAACAACATTATAAACGCTATCTTAAAACGGCTTAACCAAATGTTACATACAAGGTGTCAATTGATAGAACTAAGTGATACTATTAAGATATATTTTTATATCTTTTGCGCACATTCATTAAATTTGAATAAGAGGCTAAAAACTTGATTTCCAGGTGAAAGGAGTACGTAATATAATTTTGACATAATTTTACTTGCCATTCAGCCATCAGCGTATTTTGTTATAGAAACTGAAGCTATAATTCTGTAGCAACGAAATTTATGTAAATTTGTATCATTTTATTAATCGATATAATATGCTGAAGTCATTAGCATATCTCTGCTGTAAACGAAAGACTGTGTTGTATCTTTGGAGTGTGTCTTGCACTCGCAGTTATTGCGTTAACGGTAGTCGTCGTTGTGTGGCTGTCATAGAGCTCAGTCGATGAGTAGAAGTCGTTGCAGAACTATCTTGTAAGTCAGTCGGTGTGTAAGACTCTAGGAGTAAAAATCGGAAAGTTTAAGGCTTCAGCCGTTTTGAAGAGTCGCAACCAAGTTTGCAGATTGTAATTTTTGTAAGGAAGCTGATGTTAATGAATACTGTCACTAATAAAGTAAAACTTGTACATTTCCATTTTTATGAATGGTAGCTTGTACTTGAAGTATTGTATTTGGTGTTTGTCTTTTGCTAATGAATACTGTTAAGTGCAGCTTGCATTTATCATTTAACCCTGAGTCATTTTACCATTCCTCTTTCCTTTTACTAATTTTAAAGCAAATTTGCAATCCGATCTGATCATTGAGATCATTGTTTCTTGTGATAGTGTTGCAATAAGAGTAGTGTTATTGAATTTATAAGTGTTAATTTGAACAGTTTAATGAAGGCATTTGACATCATTAATTGGTCTATTAATGAGAGCAGGATGTAGTTTGTTCATAAAGTCAGTGAAGTTCATAGTCACACATTTTCTCAGTGTTAATAAAAGTTCACATTATTAGGTCACTTAATGTTAAAAACAGTTAAAGTTAATGTGATTTGTCTGATGAGAAGAGAAATAGTTAGCTCACGTAATGAGAAAAGAAATACTTGCAGTGTGTGATATATTGAAACAATTGCCAGATTTGTAGGACACTTCTATATCATTGAGTCAGTATGATAATTGTTGTACAGATAGGTACATTATCAAGTGTAGTGGTTTGGGTATCCTATTAATCTTAAATGTCTTTGTTTGAAATCATATTTTTCAAGTGACAAAAGTATTACAGTAGTAGCACGTTGCTTTGTTCGCTTCCGCAGTCGAGTTGAGCATTTACTGTCTGGCAATTAGTGTATGGTGCACGCTAGCAAATTCGAACATTTCATTTGCTCACATTGTTTCTCACACACGAGATTAGTTTGTAGACAAATTACGAATTTAATTACAGTTGATTTATTAACTACTGTACAATTTAAAGAGTTATCTATTGCGCATAAAACAAAGCCACATACACGTAAGATTCTGCATACAATTTCAGTTTTATATTATTCTAACAGGGCAGAGAAAGGGTACTAAGTCTCATTGCTTAGTCAAGTTATTTTGTATCAGAAGCCACAACAGTAAATTTATTTGTGAATTTCATCGGCCACTGTCACTTTACACAAACAGTAACACGATTGCCCCCCCCCCCCCCCCACACACACATACTTATTAATTAGCAATAACCATTCCACACACTTACACACCAGTTTTACAGGTATAAAAGCTATGTTTTAAATAAATAAACAATAATAACTACAGTGTTAGCGGCAGTAACATAAACTAGACTTAAGTATATAGATAATGAAATAATATCAATAGTTTAGTGAATGACCTACGTTTTAAGTATAAAAAATCATATCCGAAAAGTTAAATTTGTTTTTAATGGGAACACTAAGATATTTACAATGTTTTTGATACCATATTCTGTTTCAGCGTAAAATTTCCGTCTCATTCATATTATATGTAAAAGAGGTATTTTTGAGGAGGTAAGACGCTGATATGGCTTCAGAGTAAGCCAGCGAGGGTATTCAAGGCGGCCTTTTGGTTAGTGTGGGGTTGTCTGTTAGTGTTGGTCAAATAGACAAGTCTTGTGCGTTACGATGGACGACAGGGGAGTCGCTTGAAGATTGTAAATATTTAGCGAAGTGTTCGAGTGTTTGAGTGTGGAAATTAGAAAATTTGTTCTGTGATGCTTCGTGGATTTTAATATATTTTGCGTCTGTGGGACTAACTTTATTCTGCGACAGTGGAACTTAATATTTTTCTGTATTGTTACTGGACTTAAATTTTATACAGCGACTGTGGGACTTAGAAAATATTCAGTAAAGTTTCCATGTAATTGTGTGGCAGCCTTAAAGAACTCAGGATTTACTCTAAAGTCAGGACTGGAGGCTATTAGGTGAAATAAACTTCCGTTTAGTCAAAGTGAATGAGTCGATTCTGTGTCTATGGTTCCTGTCTGCCTTTATCTACAGTAAAACATCTTGGGGCCATTGCAGGAGGGATGACTGGTACCTCTAGACACAACGCAGCCAGTTTATATAGTAAATAGGGTTTACAGCCGCACTTCACGGAGCCCCAAGGAGACACAGGCTGTGAATGGGTGTTTTATTTGTATTATTATTTCGTGCTGTAGCACTCGGGGCTCGAGCCTATGAAGGAAGTAACTGTAACTGAATATTAAGTCTATAATTTCATCACCCTGCACCTGCACAGAACAGTGTGTTGAAAAAATTACTAATATTTATTTTATTTATTTATTTATTTATTTAAATTTATTTCAATATTTTGTTTCCAGATTGCCGTCTGACCAATGTCCGTCCGCCAATCCGGCTGTCCCCGTGTGGCACGTAAGCTCCGCCCGCGCAAGCGATGCAGTGGGCTGCATCACTGCCAACCCAGCCCCGCCGCATCCCTTGCGGGCGACCACGGCGTCACAGTAGCTCAACTTCCCGGAGCTGGTACCAGCTCCATCAGAAGACCCTTCGCCTCCGCTGGCATCTTCTTCATCAAAGTCATCGATGTCGTCGACTCAGGAAACGGTCGGGGCCTTAGCGTCGGTCACAGTAGCGACTCCCAACTGCTCAAGGCGGCCAGCTTGCTACCTCCTTCCCCGTTGTCGGCAGAATGCTCCCTTTATGACAACGGTGCGGTAATTTTTTTGGGGGGATTGGGGAAGGAGTGTGCAGTCCTATCGTATCGATTGCACACCAACCAGTGCAGGAAAGCAAGAATCAAGTTTAGCAGGCGTCGCCACATCCGCCAGTCACAAGATGCGCAGCCACCCCTAAGGCCGCCACTTAACAAGACACACGTTTCTGGTCACCAGACATTCGGCCACCAAACCACGTGCAGATCCAGAAGAATCTAGCCTACTTCTGTTTATATTTTTCCCTGCAGTCTTCCTATTACCATACTTCAGGGCTCTGAAAAGTCGTGGTACCTTTTGACAATACATTCCTCAATTTTTCAGTCTCTCCTAAGTCTTATTTCTAATTAATGACTGATTATAGGTGTTTATTGCATTCAATAACTTTATTATTTTATTTTCTGACTTCTACTTTCAGTAAAAAGTTGAAAGGGATGTATCAGGTGTCTTGTTCATTGATTTAATGGTTTATTAGAGTATTTCAGTTATTCCATTTCTGTGGTTACTCATGGCAGTATCGAGCAAGTTCTTTTGAGTTGGAGAAAGCTGTGACTTGAGTCGAGACTGACACGCAGGGGGAGCGTAGGAATTTGGTGTGTCGTGTCCTACATAGGAAAGAGGGAGGAGATAGCAAGGTCAGTCTGCATATACCGAGCGTAAAGGAGTGATTGCAGAGAGACAGTACAGGCATCTACTAGAGATGCGGATTTCGGGACTCGAGAGGATACTTGTTTAGGATACTTTATGGAACTCCTAGGTACCATGCATTGAATTTATTTCATCCCATACTAAGTCTACTACACTGGGGTTAGTTATTAAAAAAATAAGTATAAATCGTTTGCCACAACAGAAGCCGGTAATTACGTTCCCTAGCAGCATCCCCTAGACAGACGCACTTCCCACGAGAAACAGACTGTCATGGAGCATCCCAAGCCCGACGGCGATGGTTACGGGCTGGCGCCCGACTCGTCTGACTGAGAACTCCCTTCTTGATCCAAAAACCGGGGGTTTTAACGGCCCGGGTGGGCACACCTCTTTTCCCCACCTTCCAACAGCTAACAATTTCCTATTGGCCGCTGCTAGGTTCAACCAATCTAAATTGTGGCTTGCCCTCTCTCTGAGTCCTCTAGCGAACCACGTTTCAGCCCTGTCCTTTCTGCCATTCTCCGGGTAGGGAGGTGGCTTGTTTGTGCACTAACAAAATCCATACTTGGTAGCAACATTGTTCAGCTCACAGTAAAACGTCACGACTCTACCCAATATGGGCAACAACAACAATATTTTACGTCAGTTGGCCACGCCTTAGGCTCCGCCTTAGGCCACGCCTCAGGGGATCTGCTAACGTGCAGTTTTTCTTCTTTACCCTCTCACTCTAGTCTCGTGAAAGCACTGACGTTGCTGTTCCAAAGTGACTGGTATCAACTTTGCTACGTACATTAAAATGTGCCTGTTGGCCACCAAGTACTAATGTAACGTCATACAACAGCGTCTAGACGCTATATGAAGTTACGCCCATCTTCTCCGAAAGGTAACCTCCACCCTGGGACGGTGGCTGAGGGCATCAGCAGTTCGCTGGGAGATTTCTTTAGTGCCTACATCCCGTAAGATTTACGTGTCTGTTTTAGCCTGTTATCTGCAATGGTCTCTATTTGTCAACCTGGAGTGCGTCTCTGTGGCTCACAAAGCCTCTCAACAATTCCAACAGTAAAGTCAATATATGACACCTCCCCCCATGGGAAAAATTTGTTGACACTCTTTGGCAACAAATCTGTAAATTGGCTTTTGTTGTGGTAAAACATCTTATTTCTAGAAATGACAATAATTTCAGTTTCGTTCTCAAGCACTTTTTCAGTTTCTTTTCTCTGTATTTTGCACAACATCTGTAAAAACTGGCATAAAACTGTCTTTACTACATACACATATTTAAAATAGTCCATTTTCACCAATGCACAATACATACAACATCAATAACATAATGTGATTACAGAATACTTGATTTCACAGCACACATTGACACATTTGTATACAGCATAAGTTCCACAAATTAACTTTACATTATGCATACCCTTTAAGTACCTATACCTATGAAAATATTTATTTATTTTCTATATTTATTTGACACATCATTACTGAATTTCACCACATATATAGATACATATTAATATACATATACAGTGTACATCTTGATTAGAATAAGAAAATTTACTTTTGCGTGGATCATTACAACAGGTTTATGGACTTGGTTAACTGATTGACAAAAGTATTTTCGTACGTACTAAGGGATTTATTTTTGCAGTGTTGTATTTTATCTTTGATCTCTACGTGGAGTGGGCATTGGTAACGGAGGGCTGTCGTCACTTCGTGACGGAGTATTGGAACGGGACTCCCGCTCTTCGCTATTTGGTCGTATTGGGCGTAATGGCCTCCTGCTACGGATGTGCGTCATTTCTGACCCTTCATATGTGTTCACTATGGTCGTTCTGACACACAATCTGCCACAACAATCGTCACCCTTGCCTTTCCTCAAATATTTAAATCAATCCCGACAACATTTGCAATATCGGCACAAACAACATATAACTATTAAAGTCACTATTACAACTCCTAGATATGACCAGAACGAATAATGATACCAAGAATCATATGAGAAATTATGCTGTTCTTGGAAAGCCATCTCCTCTTCTATTACTGCTATTTTATGACCTGCAACTTTAAGGTCATCTAAATGTTGTATTACATGTTCCAGGGGCATGTCTAACTTTAGCTCTGATATTTTCCTCTTTTTCTCGTTAACTATACAGCAATCAATCTGCATGTTTAAAGCGGGCACTATGTCCTCACTAGTGACGTTAGTTTATATTATTTTCTCAGACTGTATGAATACTTGGGTTCCATATTCCTTACATTTGCCATAAAATGTCAATTTCCCGGTGCCTTTGATTAGTACATCGGTTGGCTTATGGTCATTACATAGTATTGTTAAGCCTTCATCTGTCATAGCAACGAATAACCATTGATCTTGACTCAATGGAGTCCATATACAATCATTTAATATCACAATTTTTTGAATTGATACCAATTGTATTAGTTGTTCATTTACATTGGTAATGACAGCCAAATGTTGTATCTTCCACTCCGTGCTATTAGCATATTCATTCACATATCTATGGAGCTTTTCCATATTACTGACAATCATTTCCTCATTACGTGCAAGGCTAGCTACCGTGTGGTTGAAACTAGTTAAAGTAGCTTTGACCACTGTCACTTGCTCCTTGGTCAGCTTAAGCAGTTGCCTCTGTTCATTTTCTATTAAGTCAATCTTTGATTTGAAATAGGAGGCATCCTGTTCATCTAGTGTCCCAAACAATATTTTACTAATTTCCCCAATAAAATTTAACACGCCGCGTTTTCGCCGTGTTTCGTGACAGGTTAATTGTCCAATTAGACCTTGTGACGTCCTGATCTTTTTCACGTGCCCATCTAATGCTTGTTCGACTACGGCACATTCTTGATCGCTTATTCCTAGACTTGTCAACTTCTGCTTACGATACCCTACAGCTAAATGTGCCAATCTTTCTGTCTCATCGGCGTTTCCCTGAAGCTCTCCTAAGTGTATATAGCTAACAATTTTCCATGTCACACTGTAGATTTGTACTTTACCAGCACTGTCTGTACTCTCCCAATCCTTAACAGTTTGCACACTTAAAAATTGACTACGGTTATCACTAAGTAGTACCGAAGGTATACCAAATCTGAAAATTATTCTTTCCAAAAGGACACGAGCTACTGTATCAGCGTCCTGTCTGTCTATCGGCTCTGCCACAATGAACTTGGTTAGAGCATCCTGGAAGGTTAGTATATATCGATTATTTTGATCTGTTACCGTTAATGGACCTTCTAGATCGATATCACACCGATCGAACAGACTTTCTGGCGTAGGTGTTATCACCAGTTGCATTTTTGTCTTGTTTTGAGTTATTTTGATTTTTTGACAACTAGCACATTTCCTAATATAGTCCTCAATATCCTTCTTCATACCGGACCACGTTCGGTATTTCCTGATCCGATCGTAGGTTCTTACGATCCCCTGATGACCACCTATGGGTGAGTCATGGAATTCCCGCAATATTGCAGCTTTTTCTTCGGCAGTTATTTCCTCCTGGGCGTCTTCCTCGGCAACTGGCTTTTCTACACTTTCGCGTTCCGTTGATTCGGAATCCGCCGCAACTAATGCTCTTATTCTCGATAGTGCGTCTGCGACCTGATTGTTCTTGCTCTTCTTGTACACAATTTCGTAGTCATACTCTTCTAGTTGCAATCGGAGCTTCATTAGGCGTGACGAGGGGTCGCTAATATTACCGATCCACTGCAGTGGTTTGTGATCTGTGCAAACAGTAAAATGACGACCAAACACATATGGCCGGAAATGCTTAAATGCCCAAACTATGGCCAGTAATTCTCTCTCAATTGTACTATAATTTCGTTCAGCATTACTCAGAGTTTTGGACGCATAGGCAACTGGCAGATCCTTACCTAATTCTCCTTGACTAAGTACAGCCCCGACAGCGTCCTGGCTAGCATCTGTGGTGATTATAAATTATATCATTATACGCAGAACATATCTCTATTATGGACTGCGTCTCAATGGCATTTAAATGATCCAACCGTAAATTCTCCTTGAACAAGCTAATTCTTGATTTCTTTTCTCTATTGACCATGTCTATCTTACGCACAGTCTGCTCCGGACTCGTACCGAAATTCGGAACTGCTTCTCCTTTAATTTGAGGCATCTCAATTGAAACTGCCTCTTCCTGAGTGTTTAACACACTAATTAAACAGAAATTCTTTTGTACTCGCACCAGCGCCTCTGGTAGGTACACGCCTTCCTGTAACTCTTGTTTCTCTATGATGCCTTCTGTTAGACTAGTATCTACAACCTTTATTCTCAAAATTCTTTCTTCACCTGGACCGATCTCTGTAGTTGCCACGTGGCATGTCTTTGGCGCCGCGTCTTCTATTTCCCTACTGTGGCACCACTGCCTACCGGAAATTTGTGTACTTCGCCCGTGTGTTGACATACTTTCGCATCTCCGCGAGCTATGTATTCTACTGCATTTACACTTCGCAGGTTCAAAATCAGTCTTGGCGCCTTTTGCTTCTATCTCCGTACACAACTGTAACAACTTATCCCCGATTCTTTGATTACGCCAGAGGAACCCTATCACTACGCCGTGCTTAGTAACCCATTACCCATTAAACCGGTATAGGGGATGTCTAGCCCCCCTCCTACAAAATGAAACTTATGTTTCACCCTTAGTTCTTTACCTATTTCAAGATCTAGAATTACTGTACCATACGTGTGAATGTGATCCCTTTAATTTTTATACTTTCTTCAGGTCTATATCTGACCTGGCTTCGCAGATACTTTATATTAAACAACTAATCTGGGCGCCATTGTCTAAAAGCAAACTTATTGGACTCTCTGTACTTTGTGCACATTGCAGTTCCACAAATTCATTTTTACTTTCGCAGTCGACTTTAAATACCCTCCCCAACTCAGCATAAAGCGACTGCAATCTTATGCTTTTCGGTAGTTTTCCTGCTTTGTATTTTTCAGGGAAGATCCCGAGCTTTCAGTGCACTCTCTGGCCAGGTGCCCTGGCCTATGACACACGAAACAAACAAAAGGCTTTGCCTTCTTACAAGGACCTCTGTGCCCCACTAAATTGCAACTTTCGCATCTAACTGGTTTCAAAAAAAAAATGTTCAAATGTTTGTTAAGCTTATGGGACTTAACTACGGGGTCATAAGTCCCTAAACTTACAAACTACTTATGAACTACTTATGAACTAGGACGGCACAAATATCCATGCCCGAGGGGGGACTCGAACACCCGACCGTAGTGGCCGTGATGACCGTGACTGGAGCGCCTCAGTCACCTCGGCCACCGCGGCCGGCCTAACTGGTTTCTGCGTGCCTGTCTCTCGAGATGCTTGAGCAGTTTCTACCTTGCGAATTCTTTTCTCAAGCCGACAGACTCGTGTTAAACGTCCTGTCTTGCCACAGGTTTTACACTTGATCTGACGACGGAAATCTTTAGCCGTATGTCCTACACGCCCACATTCGAAACACTTAAGGGTAACTTTTCCCGTTTTTAACCTGACGATTCTTATCATTAAAACGTTTTTCTTTGGTAGATATAATCGCCGACTCTTCTGTCAAAGCTACCTCAACAGACTCAGTTAGGGTAATGTTTTCTCCCCTTGCGCGCACAATTGTCTGTATGCGCTCATCATATATTCCCTTAATGAATACAGCTCTGCTTAATTTTCCTACTAGTGACAACGACCCGGCTAATTCGGCTTCAAGCATGACACCATGTACTGCCTCACGAAATTGATGTTGAAGCGAATCCACTTTGCTTGCCCAGTCTGCAATCGATTCACCCTTCGATTACCTACTGGAAAACATCTTACAAGCATAGAAATCCAAAGTACGTTTGCAAGCGTAATTTTCTAATAAAATATTTTTCACTTCTTCCCATGTGGAAGATAATTCACGCACGAGGAGTTTACTGCGCGCAGGGCCCTGAATACGTGTTTTTACAAACTTCAGTAATATTGGGTGGTCTCTTTCGCGCACCAATTCGTACGCGATGTCAAAATTATTAATGAACTCATTTAATGCAGACTTTGTGCCATCAAACGCTTGGGGTATCAATTTAAGTGCGTCACTGATAGTAATGTTAGAAGCGACCTGGCTATCAGCGTCTGTATTGTTACAAGTGGCCATGACTTACTTTCTTGTTGGTGAGCAGTGTCGAGGTGAGACGCGGTGGGCAGAGCAGAGAATGTGGGCCGCTGAGCTGGCTGCTGCGTGCTGCTGCGCTGACCTCGGCGTCGAGTTGCTATCAGCTGCTGCGGTCGGTGCTCGGCTGAGGAGCCCACTCCACGGATGCTGCGGCGTCGCGCTGCAACCAGATCGACCTTCCGGAACCCCGGTTGCCGTATAGTCGTGAAGGCGGTTGCCTGATGACCCCCGCGTTGTCGTGGAGTCGTGATGACTGGTTTCCTGCCTCCTGTCTTCCGTTATCCTCTCTCTTCTCGCTCCGTCTGTTCTCACGGGTGTGCGAATGCTGCTACTAATAAAGTCTCTAAACCGTCAGTACAGTCATTTCATCGGGCTGAGTACAAACGAAGTATCCCTCTATCTCAAAATCAGGAATAGCAACCCCACATCTGACACCAGAAAGTGTCCCTATGTCGTGTCCTATTTAGGAAAGAGGGAAGAGGTAGCAAGGTCAGTCTACATACCCGAGCGGAAAGGAGTGATTGCAGAGAGACAGTACAGGCATCTAGTAGAGATGCGGATTTCGGGACTGGAGAGGATACTTGTTTAGGATACTTTATGTAACTCCTAGGTACCTTGCATTGAATTTATTGCATCCCATACTAAGTCTACTACAATGGGGTTAGTTATTTAAAAAAACAAGAAGTATAAATCGTTTGCCACAACAGAAGCCAGTAATTCCGTTCCCTAGCAGCATCCCCTATACAGACTGATAGTATACAGCAGACTGTCATGGAGCACCCCGAGGCCAACGGCGATCGTCACGGGCTGGCGCCCGACTCGTCTGACTGAGAACTTCCCTTCTTGATCCAAAAACCGCGGGTTTTAACGGCCCGTGTGGGCGAACCTCTTTTCCCCACTTTCCGACAGCTAACAATTTCCTATTGGGCGCTGCTTGGTTCAACCAATCTAAATTGTGGCTTGCCCTCTCTCTCAGTCCTCTAGCTAGCCACGTTTCAGCCCTGTCCCTTCTGCCATTCCCCGGGTGGGGAGGTGGCTTGTTTGTGCACTAACAAAATCCATACTTGGTAGCAACATTGTTCAGCTCACAGTTAAACGTCACGACGTTACCCAATATGGGCAACAATAACAATGTTTTACGTCAGTTGGCCATGCCTTAGGCTCCGCCTTAGGCCATGCCTCAGGGGAGCTGCTAACTTGCAGTTTTTCTTCTTTACCCTCTCACTCTAGCCTCGTGAAAGCACTGACGTTGCTGTTCCCAAGTGACTGGTATCAACTTCGATACGTACATTAAAACGTGCCTGTTGGCCACCAAATAATAATGTAACGTCTTACAACAGCGTCTAGACGCTATATGAAGTTACGCCCATCTTCTCCGAAAGGTAACCTCCACCCTGGGACGGTGGCTGAGGGCATCAGCAGTTCGCTAGGAGATTTGTTTATTGCCTACATGCCGTAAGATATACGTATCTGGTTTAACCTGTTATCTGCAGTGGTCTCTATTTGTCAACCTGGAGTGCGTCTCTGTGGCTCACACAGCCTCTCAACAATTCCAACAGTAAAATCAATATATGACAGGTATTGTAAGTTAGTTTTTACGCAGAAAGGTCTCAAAGCAACTTAAAGTTAGTTAAATAGATTGGAAGAAGTAAAGTATATGACGCCGTTCTAAACATTTGCCACATACGGTTAAAATACTTTACAATTATCGTATTTCTGGATTATAAATTGTATGTCCACATACCTTTACGGTACGAAGAGTTGCATTCAAAAACAGATACTGAATCATGTTAAATTGCGATATCGTACTTCCGTATCCCCCCCTCCAATACCTCGCATATTTTCACACACCATATTTCAGAGAAGGTCTTAAGTCAATGTGTTCAAATGTTCAAATGTTTGTACAACTTATGGGACTTAACTTCGGGGTCATCAGTCCCTAAGCTTACAAACTACTTATGAACTAGCTAAGACTAAAGACGGCACAAATATCCATGCCCGAGGGGGGATTCGAACCCCCGACCGTAGTGGCCGTGCTGACCGTGACTGCAGCGCCTCAGTCACCTCGGCCACCGCGGCCGGCAGTCAATGTGTGTTTAATAACTTAACGCGTCTGGTTTTGTTAGATAACAACTACATACAGACTCTCTCGTAGCATGCACTTCGACATGAAGTGAATGTTGCATGTTAATTTTGAATTTAATGTCTTTCATGTACGATTTCTTTCCTATTCGCATTCTTTTTTTTTTAGACATCCTGTTCACAGTATGACTTAGGCCAACATATTTCCGTGTCCAGAGTCACATTTAAATTAAACACTGAACTAATGCGAAATAATATAATTTAAAAAGCCACTAGCTGGGTAAAGCCATCTGCATACAGGCGTCACTTAAAATACAATTAACAGCTCTTAGAATAACTATTTTGATGGTGTATATAAAACCAAGAGAAGTTGCTTACTTTAGACACTCTGTACGTCGTGTTATGTTAACTATCTATAGCAAAATTAAACCATTGATTATATGTAGAGGCCTATATTTTCATCACTCCCTCTATGTGAGCATAAATGTTTCTAAAACAAATAAAAACAGGTTTTGTTCTTAACGTTACACAAATAGTTGCTCGATTTTAGCGTCCACACTTTGCGTCTGGTATTTGCAAGCCACCTTTTACGCCGATCTATGTTTGAAGGACACCGACAAAAATTTATAGCGACCATGTCCGTTGTTATTTCAGCAGTTCGGAGCAGCACAACCAAACATTTCACACAGTGAAATAATAAAATCAGGTAATATTCGCTTCGCTACATCACACGAAGCATTTAACACTGTCGTCGGATTGGAATTCAAAATTGCGGATTGTACAGCTCGGTATATCTAGTGCTGTACTGTCAACTCTCCTTCCTGTGAGCAGGCAGAGCGGCCTAGGCTGACGTCACACAGGCGCTGCCTGTCCTGCCCTGCTGTGTGCTGTGCAGTCATATCATGAAGAGGATTAATCCTATGCACGTGGTCCAAATATTAGGGGCCTAGGTGCGACGTGCTGAATATGGAAATGACATCAGGCCTGAGGATATGGAGTTCGCAGATATATTATATAACACAATAATTCAGAAATGTAATGGTGAGGACACAGTAATACACGAGGTTACGCTGGACAGATATACGGAATTTAAAGGGCAGGATGAACCTGAAGGTGGCTATTCGAACAGTACACGACACTCATCTTCAGAGCAACAGTAACGGACACGTCAAGTGAGTACAAACTATCGCCACCCATAGAGATGAGGTCCAGTGTATTATAAGATACTGATGACAGCGTACTAGAGAACATTTACGAGAACTATTACAATCGTGGCTCCTATTCCTATAGCTAATAATGAAGCGCTATGAGGGCATCAAAAGTAAATCTAATTACACATACATTCTACATTATATCACTAGAAAACGGGGAGCAGGTCAACATTTCAAAGAAAGTAGTATGTAATATCGCAATGTGATGGTGCAAGGAGGTATGGATTTACAGTTCACTATTGGCATCTGAAGATGTGGGAACTGGAAGGGGCCAAATGCCTGGCTTGGTCAATTTCAAAAATTTCAAAGCGTCTCTTTCTTTATCGACCATTTTAAGGAGAATATGGCATTTCATCTAGGCATATTGTATCGTACTCATCGCCGTTTTTAATTTTATTTTATAGATCCTCGTGTATTTTACCATTCTGTCTGACACTGTGCCCGATAACTTGTACACTGAAGATGCCACTGCATGCTATTGCGATGCAATATGGCTCCCACACGTTTGTATGTGGAATGACTTGCCTACGCAGGCTTTATCCAGTTTGAGTACATATATGGGTTCCCGCAACGTGCGAAATAAGCATGCCCAACAACTTTAATGAAATTCAAGTGTCATAAGATTGACCCGCGCAACGGATAACACTACAAACGCATCTGACCTAATTAATCGCAACCAATATACGCACTCAAATGGAACGGATACGTTACTTTGTTATTTGTGCTACAGTGCACCATTGCAGGCCACAGGAAACACGTTAAGAATGGAATTATTAGTGCTGAATAGGGTCATATGAACATTTAGAAATTGCTTCGATGTGCATGTGGGATAAAAACGTTATTCATTTAACCACTAATTCTTTAAGATAAGCATTATGTGATGTTAATTTAAATGCTAATTATTAGTATGAAAGAGAATTTAAGTGCAACCTTTTGTTGCTATCATCTGAATGGCCCTCCTAGCAAGTTTCCAAAAAAGACAGGTTAATTTCGTCACTCGCAAGGATATGGAAGCAAGGAGTTTCCTCTGATTCCCCGCTATGATTTACCACATCCACATAAGGCATGCAAAGACGAATTACTGCGTGAGCCAACAAATTTCAATCCGCCCGGCCGTTGCGCGCCAGAGGCAGCAAAGTGGTGTGAACGGACACAAAATATTACCTGTGAATGGGATTTGCATTACCGACCTTCTGATCATTGCTAGAACATGACAGGGGATCACAAAACATTACAATGCCCAATTACAGTGGTGAACATACGTGATCAGTGTGGCCCCCACGCAAAAACCAAGTTACTGAAATTTAATTTAAAATAATTACCACCACGATGAATAATTACTATAACACTATTGCATGAGCAGGGTAAGCAATTGCAACAGACCCTCTGTTACCAGACTTACTATGTACTGACCACCACGTGGCACAACGTACACCCTGATCACATTGCACAAAGGAAACCGTCATTATTCAGAGATTTATCCTACACATTTATGCATTAAACAAATCTAAAACACACGATAAACAAATTATAACTATTAAAAGACTACCATTGCACCAACTGGACTCACAAACTACAATTTATCCATTTCGTGCGCAAAGTCCTAGTTAGAAGGAAAATCACAGTAAATTTGAATAGTGACCCTCAAAATGAATATGTACCGGAAACAAATACAAAAACACGTTCAACGAACTGATACTCCCCATGATAAGGTAACCAATAACTGACTTAGTATCAAATTTAACCCACGACAAAGCACACAGCATCTAGGTCTGATTCTATCACTTGAAGTCACCAAAAAATGCTAGAATTGACACCTATTGATTGCGTCCCCTAACAACCAGTGCTGAAAGCGTCACCATGAGCAACATTGCTGAATGTTCTCACCAAATCGTTACTAAAACCTCCGCGACACCAGCGAGCAGCTCTCCTCACGTCCGCACTCCGCCAGGCCAGGAACCGATCTCTTTCTCTCCCTAGGCGCCACCCAGGCCAACTGTCCCCTCTTCAAACTCGCGAGGGCGGAGCGCCACGATTGGCTGGACACCGAGGGTCCGTTACTCCACCGCCTTCGCAACCCATGGCTTGACCAGATCGAACCTCTACTTCAACCCCTAAATCAAAACCTTTTCTGCAAGGCAGTCCTTGCCACAACTACATAGCCACAACCAAAGATAACAATATTGCCCATGTTACCAACACCGAAAGAAATATTATTACATTCCACTCGCACTCCATAGTACACAAAGATGGGGAAAATGGGAGAGTGATTTATAACAGCAAAGATATAAAATAAAATGTACACCTTCGCCATCTCTGTTTCTACAATTGCTCTTTCAGTTTTCAACACCTGCTACAAAGTGTTGCAAGCCATTCCCAAGTGAATAAAATCAAATTTCATTCATTAAGTTGACATAATGAGACATCATGGCAATGAAACGAAATGTCAGTCTCGTTTCAAATGTTCAAATGTTTGTTAAGCTTATGGGACTTAACTACAGGTTCATCAGTCCCTAAACTTACAAACTACTTAACAACTACCTTATACTAAAGACGGCACAAATATCTATGCCCGAGGGGGGATTCGAAACCCCGACCGTAGTGGCCGTGCTGACCGTGACTGGAGCGCCTCAGTCACCTCGGCCACCGTGGCCGGCTCGTTTCAATATTACTACATTTGTCACAAGTAATGACATAGAAAATAACAGTACACGTCAGAAGGCGCCACAGTTTGTCGAGGATGCGAACATTGTTGTGCCGTGAAGTCAGCGCTACACGCCAGACGCAAGAGAACGATCGTGGAGAAGGCAGCGGTCGACCGACAGCCTATCGCACGCCGGCGCCGCGCCTCTTGGAGGGAGTAACCATAGACGCGCGCCCTCTACAGGCTGCTATATGTAGGCCGACATGCGTCTGGACGCTCGTCAGAACTCGGCTACGAACGAGGCAGTTATTAGGTCTCAACGTAGCTACCATCGTACAGAAGACAACGCCGCGAGAAGAGAGAGGAGAGAAGAACAGATAGAAGCATCCACACTTTCCTACAGAGGAGAGAAAACTACAGCTAGTGTATTGAAGTCTGTACATAGCTCTACCCAGAGCTCACAATCGATGTGGCTTTTCAATGGCAGGAAGACTAGCAAACAAGTAGTACGTCTGTTTTCAAGAGACACAAGGCGCTTTCGATCAAAATGTTTTAAAGAAATTTGAAACTACCTGTCAACGAAACGTTCATGTAGAGGCAAGCAAATGTGTAAAAATTACTTAACAACACACGAAACGGTTTATAACTTCGGTCCTTGGCAAACATGTAACAAATGAAAAGAGGCTATTGTTGTGTGATTTCTGGGCGGGTCGTACAGATCGTACCCTTCTATAAGAAAGTTTTACAAACAAAGATGTTACGCTGAAGATCTTTCCACCCCAAAAGCAATATATTCCGAACACCTTGATGTTTACTTCTTTCTGCAATACAAACTCTATATCAGACGTATTACTGATTTTGTAAACCTACAAGGCGCCAAACCACAAGTGAAGCCACATTATCGTTATCTCATCGTAAAACTTCTATCTGAGATTTACTATCAATTTGCTGCAGGTACGTATAAGCCTGTGTTCCAATATGCTTGGCGAATGCCAGGGCATGACAATGACATGTCAACATCATCATTTGAAAATGTAATTAGTGTGGCTTTTGATATTGGACTGCGTGAATACGAAAGTGTTTTTAGTGAGGTGAGCACACCATTCTTTCCCACTTTGTTTTAACGACGTCATCGAAATTCTGCATCTGCACTTTGAGGACTAATATAGGCCTAAGCACTTTCAGGTGTATGGTATTGCTGTTATGCGTGTTTTGCGCTTTAATAAGTATTTTAAGCAGAGAGTTTTTGGAGTTTCTGATTGAACATGTACTGATACACTGACGTCATTAAGTAAATATTATTTCCTTCCTGTGGTATTGATACCTTTACAATGTTTTTCTCTGGTAAAATGTTACTTGAGGTACAACATAACGTTTTACATGGAAATGACACACATGACTGTCCTGTTGATGTTTGTCTGTTATTCTAAGCATGATTTCGTGCGGTTCTGAGCGATCGAGGTCAAAGGTGACCCTTGTAAAATAAAAGAAGGGAATTTTTCTATATGATTGTATCAGCAATGAATCGTTATTACCAGAAAATCACGTCCCTTTAACCGGAAACACTAGAAGGTCCTTAACAGAAGAAATGATAACAGAAGCGTAATTCCAAAGAGCTTGCAATGTATGGAATTATGAAAAACTTGGAGAGTATACCGATTTATATCTTAAAGCGTAATTCCAAAGAGCTTGCAATGTATGGAATTATGAAAAACTTGGAGAGTATACCGATTTATATCTTAAAAATACCTATTACTCCATACTGACATCTTCAAAAACTAACGTGTTCTGTAACATAAAACAGATTGATTCGTTATTGTGTCTTAAATTACTTCACCCGACTTGTCGCAGTATATTAACCTGTAAATCACTAAAGCGGAATTTAGGTAAACACTCATAACAAACGGCTCCAGGTTGTTGTAAATGGCATTGGAGCTAATGTTGCCCATTGTTCTTGCAGAGATATAGGAGTCAACAACAGATTCGTGTAGGAAATTGAAGATTGTTACATCATATATCTTGGTAGGAATAATCTATAGAGCTGGGCAATCCAGAAGTATGTTCTGGTGTCAACTCTGTGGTGAAAAATGTACCCAACGATTACAATGTACGATACGATTTATTGATTTAATATTGATTTAATATATGTAAATATGTAAAAGCGTTCA
Source organism: Locusta migratoria (assembly GCA_026315105.1). Classification (NCBI taxonomy): domain Eukaryota; kingdom Metazoa; phylum Arthropoda; class Insecta; order Orthoptera; family Acrididae; genus Locusta; species Locusta migratoria. The sequence goes on along the minus strand of CM048755.1, from coordinate 559,251,303 downwards.
GTTGAGGACCAAAATAATTAGTAATGTTTGCTTCTATATGCACCAAATAACTGATACAAAATTACGCACTGAATTTTATTTCACAAAACAATGGCAATGTGAAGCATATATCATTGCAGCCATAATAATTTTTTATGAAATCTTCTCATGAAACAGCCGCTGCAAAAATTATTTTACGAATTCACAGACCACAAAATATTTTTAGCGCAATTCTGTGATGAACCTCTCTGTTTTTAAAAAGATACATCAACAACCAAAAACTGATATTTTTGCTACATCTAAAGAAGTTTTTGTTCTTCAAATTCTCGTCATGAGAAACATTTTTGTAATGAGCTAATTTCTAATTTGCACTCTCCATCTATTTGCTACAGCTGAAGATGCCTCAGTACTTCATATTCTCATCATTTTTCTAACAAACTAACATCTTTTTTACAAACCTCCTTCACTGCCTGTTTGTTAGAAGTGAAGATACACTACTAATTCATATTATCGACACAAAAAACCATTTCTGATGAAAGTAAAAACACGTAGACCGCAATATAATTATCTCAGCATTTATTTTCCGAAACTCTCTACATGTGACGATATCTGAATACTTCATTACCATCAAACAAACAGTTCACACACGAATACTCCACATTCACTAACATCAGCAAACATATATGCATTCTACATGTGTTATCTAAGACGTTCGCTACATCACACTTTACCTCCTCTTCTCAATCATTTGAACATCAGTGCAGAGGACATAGTTTTCAAACTTCCGATGGTGAGTAAACGGGGTCTCCACGGCAAAGCGTCTTAGCACACACGGCGCATTCACTGTGGCGGTCATCACTCAAGTGATTGATTATTATATGTTTCTTAATCACTGACGTCAAGTTATGTTTCATGTGCTGTATTCATTTTTGGACATAAGGAAATGAGTCAGATCTAATGTAACCTATGGGCAGGGTCTGATAAGAATAACTCCATGCATTTAAAAAAATTAAACTTCGTTATTACACACATTAAAACCCACACTATGCCCCTCCCTCGGGCATGGGTGTGTGTGTTGTCCTAAGTGTTAGTTAGTTTAAGTAGTTTGTAAAATATTTTCAAATGTTTGTTAAGCTTAAGGGATTTAACTCCCGGGTTATCAGTCCCTAAACTTACAAACTACCTTGTACTAAAAACGACACAAACATCCATGGTCAAGAGGGAAGTCGAACCCCCGACAGGTAACGGCCTCGAGCATTGAAGTGTGACATTACAAATAAAGGGGGAAGCTGATTGTTTCAATGTGATAAGCAAGTTTTAGCAATCTGTTGGCTCCCCCAGCTTTCCGGCTATTAGTTTGGACCTAGTGAATGGATTACAGGTGGTTAGGAAAACCCTAATCTGCTCGGAAACTGGAAACGGCAGTCGTGTATTAGCGAGAGCGGCTATCCCATATTGCAATTGAAATACGGTATAGCCACACACATTATTCTAAAAATCCATATAAAATCATGTAATGATCATGCGGCAAATATAATTATATGAATGGATTCAGGAGATTGGGGGAATAAAACACCGTAATAAAAATTTCAATATCCCTACCAGATAAAAAGCCGATAAATTTCAATACTATAACAATAGTACTATAAGACTTATATTTACAATTATTGATACGTAGTGTTCATCGGTAACAGTTTAAGAAGCAAATGGGCAGCATTACACCACACTACCTATCTTAAAAGACGCACAACGTTATTTCCGTATTCTTTCAATAAACTTTGTTTTACTCTCTTATTCGGCTTCTCGTTGAGGCAGTAATATTCTTGTGCCAGAACATAGATTCCACCACAGAAACAAAAAACATGAACCCAAGAAAGCGCATTACATTGATATATGTATTTTATTATATTTAATATTATTCTTAGTAACGTTCGTTCGTTTTATGTTGTAGATTGCCTCTTAAATATCTCATGGTCGACTAAAAATAGTAGATATGCAGCAGATAATTTATACATAAACAATTATATATATATATATATATATATATATATATATATATATATATATATATATATATATATATGTATGCGGACAACGGCTGAATATATTTGCATAAAAAGCCGTGATAAATTAAATATTAATTGTGTAACTATATTTCGATGGCGGCAGTGTATTTGCACTGCGAGACGCCACGGTTAATAGCTACCTGAGCAAAGAGCTTCAGTCTCAACCGATTTTTGTATTGTTACATATATATTTGTTTGTTGAATGTAAACAAAATTTGTAGGGAGGTGATCAAAGCATTTAATTCTGCGATATTCAAATGTATAATATTTTGGAAGAGAAATTGTATTTTAAAGTTGAGGCATTAGGATGCGCGGAATGATACAATTTTGGGAGTTGGTAGGGAACGCCTTCGAACGCTTGGAGGGGGGGGGGGGGTACTCGTAACTTGGACGCGGTGGTGATAGGTTGTCACGCTGGGCGGGCCGAAGCCGCGTTACGAACATGTGATTCGAAGAACTAGGCATGTGTGGACTTAGAAAATTTATAGGACTGTGACAGTCTCTGGAAGAAAAGTGGTAAAATGTGGACGGTAGTAGGGCTGTGGAACTGTGATAATTCAGCGATCGTGTACTCGGTTGATGACAAACTGTGTTTTATAACAAATACTATAATCAATCACGAGTTAATTTGGTACTGCCATGTTTGATGGACTTCATTAATTTACGAGAGATAATTTGGAACTTTTACTCTCGAGTGCATATGTTACTTATTGTGCCTCGCATGAACAATAGTTGGGGAAATATTCAGATATTTACTGATGTATAAAGTAGGACCGCCTCCGCATTTTCATGTCCAACTATCTCTTCTGTACATTTTCTTAGAATCCATTTTGTTGGTTGCTTTAATTTATGTTTGTTTAAATATATTTTTCGCGTCATCATCTGCAGATTGATAGCCGGCCACCGCGGCCGGCCTGATGATTGTTGTTGCCCCAGTGCATAATAGTAAATGTCTGTTCTCTTTATTACTATATCTTTCCTGTGTGTGTAGATATGCTTCTCATCCTTCATAATATATTCGTTCAGACCGCTTACCCTGTCGCCCAAGTACATAATGGTAATTATTTGCTCTTTCTTCTCATTACTACATCTTTCCTGTCAGTTTGTGTAGATAAGCCTCTGGTCCACCATAAAATATTCGTTGTAACTGTTATTGACAGAGGCACTTCTGCTCACAGATATGTTTTGAACTTATAATACGTGTCACTTCAGTGCGTAATAGTAAATGTTCATTGTTTCTTGTTATTATATTATTTTTCTTGTGTGACTGTGTGTTTGTGTTTGTGTTTGTGTGTGTGTGTGTGTGTGTGTGTGTGTGTGTTTCACATGTTCTTCCCATTTTTCTGCTGCAGCTTTCAGCTGCCTCAGCCAGCAGCTAAAGAAAGCCGTACTGTATGATCTCATACCCGGTTAGTGAATACATGTTTATTTGTTTCATTGACAGTGAGAGATTGAATGTCGGCCTACCCCATTACTAATGTATTCCCTTCATGTTACAGAAGATATTATCGATTTTGTAATCGATGTCTCACAGCAGCAGCAAATATCAAACGCTGCTCTTAACCGTAATTACACGTTTGTATTTTGTTCTACGTAGAGGAATAATTGTTTTTTTTTCCTATGCAGATATGTGAGACCTATATGTTTTTTGTTGCAGAACCTCAAGATGACGACTGCTTCACATCATCGTGGCTATGCGCTATGGAGAATTCATCATCATCAATGCCTTCAATATTGGGCCTCTCGCATAGGCTCTTTGTATTGATTTTGGAATACTTTTATGGGTATACTGGATGGCTAAGGAACTCGAGAGGAAGTTAGAGCTGGAAATACATAGGGAGATTGCCTTAACGACCTGCCTTGGAGTACGAGTGGAAAAGCTGAATATACAAGAGGAGGAATCTGCAATTATTTTTCGGAATACTTCGAAAAATACAAATCGGATTAAAATGTAATAAAAGTTGTTCACCTCGAAGAGGGCAATTCATTAATATAAAGGCCGACACCTTTTGCACCAACCATAGGGGCAGAAGGGGGATGACTTTGTAATCTTAAAAAGTAACCCATATTTTTATTGCATGTTTGGTTTCTCCGTGAAAAAATAAGTAACATTTCAATAAAACATTGTTTTCGTTTCATGATAGATAGCGCTGTGCCGGCCGCGGTGGCCGAGGGGACTGAGGCGCTTCAGTCACGGTCTGCACGGCAACTACGGTCGGGGGTTCGAATCCCCCCCTCGGGCATGGATATTTGTGCCGTCCTTAGGATAAGCTAGTTGATAAGTAGTTTGTAAGTTTAGCGACTGATGACAGCGTAGTTAAGTCCCATAAGATATACAAAAAGAAAGAAAAAGAAAGAAAGATAGCGCTGTAATCGACAAAAATAAAAATTAGTTGAAATTTGCTGAAAAATTGTAATATGTCGACATCGTATTCTTTCTCTAGGTTTGCCGCGACGGAGTAGCCAAGCTTATTGAGGCGCCATGCTCCGATGTGCGACGCCGTTCCCCATCGGGGGTTCGAATGCCCCCTCGGGCATGGATGTTTGTGCCGTCTTTAGTAAAAGGTAGTTTGTATGTTTAGGGACTGATGACCCCGCAGTTAAGACCCTTAGGCTTAACAAACATTTGAACATTTTTCTCTATTTTTAACACTTCCACTTTCAGCTAATAGTTGGACAATATTGCGAAAAGTCATTGTAGATGGAACATTCGTATCAAGGAACAGATTAGCATACCTTTGACAAGCGCTACAACCTTTCTATGAGCCTGAAAGTACAAGGAAATGATATCTACTCTCTCTGAAACTGTTAACATCATGGAACAATTGCGTAGAGATGGGTACAATCCGAATCAGTGAAGTAAAATGAACAGTCTGACCATAGACTGAGAGCATGATCACAGTATGTGCTTCATTGCATTGTGAAATGCGTCACATGATAGCATTATCTAAATTATAAAATACTGTACTTTGATTTTCCTTATCTGATGTCTGTGTGTGTGGTTTTTTCTTTTCTTTTCTTTTCTTTTTTTTTTCAATGATATTAACGTTTTCAACAATATTCAACGCACTTTTATCTTTGCTGATTACAGAGCTATTTATCACGAAACAATACAAAATATTTTTGTTCAAAAGTATTTATGGTTTCAAAGTGACCTCCCCATCTGTTCCCCGAGGATGGTGCAGGGTGAGGAGGTTTATGTTAATGGATGTCCCTCTTGGAAGTGAACATCTTTTAATGCATCTCTTAGTAACCCGATTGTCATTTTTCTTCAACTATTACGAAACACAGTTTTGTGCGCCTTAGACTAAGGTAAACCAACCTAAGGACAACACACACACATGCCCCTGCGAGGACTCGAAGTAGCCGAGCGGTCTAAAGCATCACGCTGCGGAGCGCACGGTTGCTCGCCGTGGAGGTTCGAGTCCTCCCTGGGGAATGGGTGTGTGTGTTTGTCCTTATGTTAGTTTACCAAGGTTTACGTAGTTTGTAAGTTACGGACTGATAACCACGCAGATTGGTCCGACAGATTAAAAAAAAAAAAAAGACTCGAACCTTGTTCACTTCTAATACATATATCAAGTAGTAAATAAAGATTTGCATTCAAAATTAATCTGGTGACAAATTAATTTAATACAGTTTGACTAATCGTTAAATATATTTCTTTGGAATTTGCCCACCTGCATTTGTATACGAAGCAATTTTGCGCTTTGGACAACTCGGTTTTTTTCGGATGCCAGATGCACTTCCACAGCTTCACGATAACTCTACGTTTTGCTATGTGACGTGATAATTTTTTTCTACGGATTTTTTTTTTTTGTTTCAAAATTCATATAAAATGATTTTCTTCTCATGCACCACCTATAAAAGTACATTAACATGATAAACTAGGATGCAAAAAAGTAGAAAAATAAAATAAAATAAATTTTGAATAAGAGAGGAATTGATCAGTGGGAATAGTTGTTATTGCTGTCAAATTCGATGGTTTTCCAACATTCGCTCTATGTTTTTCAAGTTGGCTGTCTTCAAAATGAAAGCAAAAAAGTAGCTCTTTTAATGTGTTAATACAGGTTTAAAATGGTTTTCAGTTAGGACTAATGGCAACCCACCCAGGGGACTCACAGTTATTTCGTGAGTACGTGCGTGGTGAGGACGGGGCCCCGAGCTAATACAGTCTTCTTCTTTCTTTCCTTCCAGGACTGCATTTCCTTTTCCTTCCCCTCCTTTCCTGTCCTCACTCCTTCCCCTACCCTCCGGGGGACCGAAAACCATAGCCGTTTGGTCCCCCAATCCCAAACAAACAAAACTTATGGCAAAAGGCATCAAAACCTGATTGTCTCCTACAGGCAACTAAGAAGGGTCGCATTTGGAGATACGACACTACACTACAACATAACTATGACCTAGACTCACAGAAGTTCGTGTATTTTCACATTGCTGTAGTTTAGAACATGATTTACAAGTACCAGCCTTATGAGACTTTTAATAATTAAAATCAGTATGCACTTCTAAAAGTTATTAACATTCATATTCACAGAATATATGACATAAACTGCGTATGGGCAAAGCTGAAAATGTGTACCAATCCGGGTTCGAAGCCGGGTCTCTCGCTTTCTAGGCAGCTGCGCTGACCACTACACCACTGTGGACACGATGAGCAGCAAACCTGCCAGGACTACCTGAGTATACACCTCCCGCCAGACACAAATCTCCAGCTCTCCCCTGCCCACAGTACTCAAACTTGTAGTCATTATGTACTAATTCACGTAAGAGTAAGGGCCCAAATTTGCGCACCCAACCCCACTAATATAAATTAATTGTTTGATTGAATATGTTGATACCGTTTTTATCGCCAATATGTGTATAAATAAAAGTCGCTAACAAAAGCTGTTGCGTCGAACCCATCGGTAAGAAAGAAGTACTGAAACCTGCCGTTAACAATGTGTTGAAATCGTGCGTAATTACAAATGATTCAGTCCACTTCGCATTGTTCTGAAGTCCTTATAGGTGTCTATTTCTCACGATGACAGTTTGTTACCAATACTTGCGACTTTCTGAGTCCACGGAGACACAAATCTATGTTTTGAACAATTATAACAATTCAAAGCTGCACAGCCACCATGCTGAAGGCATACTGATTGCCCTATGTTGTCGGTCGCGTTGACGAGAAGCAACAAAAATGGCGGATGCACACGCCCATCTATATCCAGCCTGGAGCCTTCATCGTCATCGACAGGTTGGACGTCACCGTCGCCATCGATATGCAGCTTTGGTGGTGGTAGTATTAATTAATCAATAGTTCCATTGTGCTTCACACCTAATAATAAAGTGAATGGGACACGTTAACAGACTACTAACTCATGGTTCCTTGTGTAAATTTAAGTTTATAACTTTTTTCAGACAACTTGGCAGTATTTTTACATTGTCATATGTGCACTATTTTTTTCTTCGGCTGTCTTGAGTAGATGGAGGGTGGATCACCAGAAGGATCCCAGGACCGTAACAGCGGCATACTTGAAGATTTGCAACATCCAGGTAAATTTCTCTTCACCTTTGACGTAGATGACTGTCCCTCGGTAGTCGAGTAATAAACTATGGCTGACAACCCTACTCATTACTGCAGGGATGGTGAGACGGACTGCAAGCAGCAGAAAGCGGCGACGGAAGACTGAAAAATTAGCGTCTGATAGATAGATGCTGGACTCAGGCCAAAAACCTGGACCCTCGTGCTGCTACTGCGCGTAAGACGGTAGCGCCTGAGTCGGCGGCCCAGCTGGTGGCAGAGCGTCATTGCTGCGGCTGTGTTCAGCTCAAGGTCGCGTGGCCAGGCAGGCAGAGCGCTCTGAACAAAGCACTCCCAAACCCCGGAAAACTCGTGTCGATCACAAGTTCACGATTCTGACAACGAATATATACAGGCATGGCAAGAGAAGGAAAAGGCTCTGAGCGTTTTCCGGACGGTGTTTGACAGGACCGGCAAATAATAATCAGACAAGAGTCGTGCGGTGTAATAAAATGGATATATATCCAAAACTGGGATACAATTCCTGAGATTACGGCCTGAGAAGGGCCACTAGTGGTACAACAGAGGTGATCAGTATGACGGGTAGAGTAGGAAAACGAGCCCAGGGACCTGCAGAGCGGGGATCGTGCTATCGTGTTGAGAGCTGTTCGTAGAGAGTGACATTTTCTGTCTGTAACGATCTGGTAGGAAGCCAACGCTGAACCTACGTAATTGCACGTTTCATGTTACAATTGGCTATGATCCGCAGTAAGGACTTCGATGCAGGCGCCCTATAAGCAGTTCTGTGGCCGCGGTTGCAGGGATCGATGACACGTACTGTTTAGCAAGCACAAATCGGCCCAGGCCAGTGAATTCGGAAAGCATACGGTAGGTAAATGCGGCACAGACGTATGACGACGGCCACCGCCTATCACTGTCCTACGGAAGGTGTGGAGAGCCATGGAAATTATTTGAAAATTCCCCAAAAAAATTAAAATGTAGTTCCCCTGTTCCCCACTGGTGTACACTGTAGATGTAGCTGTAAATAAAGAGATGCTTTTGAACGGTAAAACTGCATGTCACCCCAAATCTGTCTGAAATTAGAAACAATTTCGTAGACTTCACGCTACCACATGGTCCCCCTCCTGCTCCTAATGTAGCCATACAGCGGTGTCTGTACTTCTTAAACATTTTGTTGCCGGCATCTAACCACATGTGACTGCACACTGGAAACATTAAATCCACTGTTACAAATTCATTGGTGGCGTGTAGTCACAGAATATCCAGATGTAGAGGGACAACTATTACTAAATTCTGATGGGATACTATCGTGCAAAATCGCATTGATGCGTAAATAGTTACGTGGCATATTTCAGTCAAAATCCATCCAAAGTAAATAAAATGTGAATTACACGTGAAATGCTTAAATTATTTCTTACATATGTTTTGCAGCATAGATATGTGAAGTGACTTGCCTGCCTACATGATGCAGATATCTATGTGGTATGTGTAACGACAGTGGTAGGGTACTTATGGAGAAGCCTGACACACCTTTAGGTACTGAAGAGCAATAGCAGATGTTACGAGGACAATAATCTAGATAATTAAGTGACTGGGACTTTTAACACTAGCCTTGATGTCATCAAGGAAAACAAATCAGCCGATCTACATATCATAGAGTGAAATATTCGATCTCTTGATCAGGTAGGTAGAGTAGAGAACTGATGACCGTAGCAGTTTGGTCCAATAGCTTTACAAACATTGTAACATTGTGGAAACACACGAATTTAATCAGAATATTCCACACATTTTAGAATATCATATATATTTTAGTACTGTAATTTGAATAAATACGTGTGGTATTTCCATTACATATCAAATTTTACTGCTGTATCTGCCTTACTAATATCGAATTTGCGCATACTAGCTTATTTTAGGAAATTGTATACAGTTTTCTTAATATTTCCTTAATGTAGCGCTAAAACAGTTTCACACAAGGTAATAAATTATGGGGAGTTCTTTTTCTACTGCTTATTAATTCAGCAGAAATTCATACCTGATAACAGATTTAAATGAAATCCCTCCCCACCGCTTACAAATTCAACAAGGAGGTGAATTACAAGGTGGTGCTTCAACTACTATGTCTTGCGCATGTCCTTACAACAACTCATGTGAGACCTGAAGACATTAATTATCGGAAATATACGTATATTACTACCAGCATTTTCCCTGCAGATTTCCACACAAATTCGTTCGGTGTGTGTACTGCCTACATCTCCTTCTTCCCATTCTCTCATCTTCTATTTGCTCTGTCCCTTCTTTCTGTCCATCCCCTTCTCCCCCTGTTTCTCTCCATCTCCTCGCCCCTCACACTGTGCCCATCTATCCTCACCCCCTGTTTGTTCACCTACCACTCCTGACTATCCACCTCCTTGTCACTGCTCTCCGCTGAGCCATGCCCTCCCTATTATGTGAGTCCTGCAATGCATGTCGATAGTACCCGCACAGCAAATATGTCGTACAGGACGGACTATGTGGGAGGGGCTACTATACTCTAGTGGGCTCCTGTAGAAGTTGCACTGCAAAGCAGAACCGTAAGACAGGAGGATGTTATTACCACCAAATCTGCTCATACATATAATGTATGGGATGGAAAATACTATTTCCCGGTATAGGCAGATACTGCATCTTCCTGAAAGTTTCTAATTATGCGGTCTATCAATCTCACTTTTGTTGTTCCATTCCTTATCACATTTTTGAAAGTAACCACATTAACCTAGTTTCTGTATTGTAGATACGCCTTTCACTCAGTATTGCAGAATTTCGAAGCAGCTGCGATCTAATACCTCACTCACTCAGTGGAGAATCTGCTAGAAGCTATAACCTAGTGCCCCTTCATCTACTAGCAAAGAATATGCATCACCGAAGGAACTTCAGTGGCTAATGAACAATGAAGGAAGAAGAAGACGAAGAAGAAAGAGGAAGAAGATGACTGAAGGCTCTCGGTTGGATTAACTTTGTCGACATCATCGTCAACGTCGAGATAAACCTAGTAATAAAACTGAACTTGTGCCAAGTGAGTGAATCGGCACCAAAATACAACAGATGTAACGAATGATACTGAACGTATTGCTATTCATTTAGAAATCGAATATGTAAAAGTGTTGCGTCGCAAACAAGATACTGTATTTAGTAGAGAATACAGTTTCCTTCGGTAACTGCCAGTGTGTCACTAACTAGAGCCCTGCTTGGACGGCCCATAATGACAAAACGCTTTGTAAACACGGAGAGCCGTAAGTGTCACGCAGAGAAGTGTGCACTGCACGTAGCGATACTGCGAGGGCGTAGAAAACTACTGCATCAACTCTTTGACAGTAGAGCAGTATCGAGTAGAAGTGAGAGAGACAACTAGAATGCGTGTAGTAATTACTCCTAGTACTGTACTTCAGCGTGCAAACCTTGCACAAAGAGTCTTCCTGTAGCTCTGAAGCTAGATATTGTGTCAGCCATGGGTGCTGAAAGGCTCAGGTAGGAATATACGTAAAGTCCACCGTACGTTAGGAAAGCAAATTACTGGAGGCATATGTGTACCGAAGATTGCGCCAGGTTAGAGCGGCCGCTAGCGCCGGATCAACTCAGTTGCTGATACAAAACATACTCTCACAATAAAAGTGAAATAAATTGTATTACTAATTTAAAAATGGTTGTCATACCCCAACTTGCAGATAAGACAGTTATTATTACTTGCGAAATTTACTTATTTTTATCTCTATTAGGTTTTGCTCAAGAATGTATGTCATTTAGGAGTTCGGTATTATATAATAGATTTTCATAATATTCAACTTATCGCGTATTCTGAAAATGAGTTCTTGTCATAAATAATTTTCTTTGCACAATAAATATGTTGTTGCTTTCGCAGCCCCTAAAATATTTGTGGTGGACAACATTATTTCTGCACCAGCATTATTGTCAAGTAGATGTAGCACAAAACAAGTAATTTTTTCACCAGATATCTTTAGTTGGAAGTAAGCTGAAAATGAGGCACCAGTTTTTACCAATTCGTTTCGGAGTTCCTCATTATAAATTTTCTGTTCACACATAGCTGTTATTGACACGGTTAAATTCCTCAAAAACTGATCTTCACATCTTTCTTTCAAAATATTTTTATCAAACTCCGGTAAAGTTTAAAACTTTACTGAACAGACTTCCAAAGCACAGGATATTTGAGCTGAAACCAGTCAAATGGTTTTTGCACATGAAATGTGAAAGTCGATTTCGCGATTTAATAACTTAACGACTTGAGTAATCAGCTTAAAATGCCCAAGAAATAAAACTCTTTCGGCACGTCATCATCGATCAATTAACACTTTATTGACTTAATTTTGTATTGTTTCAGAAGCTGCACATCTCACGTGAAAGCATTACGCAAGAAGTTGAAAAACAGTGTTATTTCCTTTGAGGTAAACCTTGTTTTCTTTATTATATGGTATAGCAACAGTACGTAATTCACTCTTGGAGTGTTTGTAAGCGGGTTACTGTGTAAACAGCGTAATCCTACGCATGTGGTGAAAATATTAAGGACGAAGTTACGACGTGCATAGAAATGACACACACAACTATCCTGTTTATGAATCCAAGCATGGTTTCGTACATTTAGGAGCGTTGGAGGTCAAAAAGAGATGTCCCTTCTAAGTACCGTCATTCTGATTGTACGCTGGGACCGTTTCCGATCTGCCCTCCGTTAGGTGGGTGATCTGCACGACTACACGGATCCGGGCAACGAGGAGCTTGCAGATCTGATATCCTTGCGGATGTAAGCTTATTTACAGTCTTAGAGAGCGCTGAGGGCAAGGAGGCTGCCTGTCGTTTCATTCACCGCACCCGCCAAGGCTGCTCTTATCATTGCTCGCGGGCTGTGACGACAGGAAGCAATAAACGCTCTTAACAGCCGGCGCTGATTAAGGTTACGGCCACACGAGAGTTTTTCTGCCCGAATACACGTAACATACTGAGCTCATGAAGCGGTGGGCACACGGCAGCCTCTCACACGCCATGTGAAGGCCAGCCAAATCCCATTAGCAGTGTGTCGGGCAATCTGTGGCAACGCTTAATGTATTGATGGCCATAACAGACAGCAATTATAGTTTTAGGTACATAGTCGTAGCTCATCAAGGAGACTGTAATATGACCAGAGCAGCGTAACTGAAAAAATTGAATTTGCCAGAATATGCACAACTTCCAAATGATCTTAGTGGACAGAAAATCACTTATGTATTTGTGGGTAATGAGGTTTTTGCAATGAGCAAACGTTGCACATAAAAAAAGTGTTCAACTAAAAACTGTCAAGAACACTAGGTAATGTGGAATGTTCATTTGGTATTTAACCTAATAAATGGAAAATTTTCCACAATCCAATAGATGTTAGTTTGACTATGGTGGATAACATTGTTCACGCCTGTTGTGAAATTCACAATTTTGTGAGATAAAAAGACAGTTACAATTTTGCTAACACATTGACATGGAGAATGAAAAGTATTTCTGCACCTTGGACAAGAGGAAAGAATGGTGGAAATAATATAAGACAGCAATTTTCTGATTACTTGCAGTCCCATCAAATATTTGTACAAAGACAACTATGCAAAAACATTCGAATGAAGACTAGTTTTGTAGTAAAAAATTGGCTTCTTCACATTTTATTCATCTAAAAACTTCCTTACAAATTGCATAGAGTTATTAATAAAATACATCGTCTCTAATCACCTAGATATGATATCTGCTTGTCTGCCAAACGTTTTGGCCCACTTTAGGTTACGGTAGCAACACTTATAGTGGGCCTTTACAATAGCCATTTGACAGCTCGAAATTTAAATGAAATAACGGCTAAACTGTTCATCTGACACAAAAATTGAATACCCAAAATCGTAGAGCAGAAAATTCTCTACAACTTTGCTCTGTTATGTTTGTTTCATACCTCCTATAGTTTCAGATATATTTGCAAAAATAACCCCTATATGACGATGTCTTTCTGTCTGTCCGTAACGTGTACCCATTTTTTAAGTCGAAACGTTTAACCCATCGGCACGAAATTTTACAGACATAATTGATGCCCTACAGAGACCAGAAGCTACAATTTTCAAATATTTCGGACAAAAAATACGTTAGTAACACTAAACAAAATCCGTTTGTAATGGCCATTTGACAGCAGGAAATTAGACTACAATTAAACCGTTCATCTGACACGAAAATTGAATTTCCGAATTTGTAGAGGAGAAAATTCTCTACACCCTTGCTCTGTTATGTCTTTTCATAACTCGCAACGTCACAGAGATACTTGCAAAAATAACTGCGATTTGACACCACCTCTTGATTTTACATAAACCAGGCGTTAGGAGACATCACGTGACATTCCTCGCGCAGACCGCTCACTCGCATACTCCATCTTGCTTCCTGTATTTTATGATTTTCTTATTATAACTTACGCGTTGTTATTTCAAACCAGTGGAGCACTGAAGAATTAACAAAAGCACGTCGTTCATAGTAGGATACATTAAAATGTAGTGTTTAAAAATGTCATTTTAGCTGTTAGCAACTGCCAGCAATGGTACGACAATTAACAGACAATGCCATAGTTGTTTGCCGTGTTGTAGTGGGTAGTGCGTTACATTGTGATGCATATAGTTCATAGTTCGAAACTCGCCGATAACATGTTCTTTTCAGTTTTGACACCTGCAAGGTTTTCGGCACTCTTATTAATTTAACAGAGCTATCTTCTGCAGTGTTAAGAGTTGTGGAGATGTAAGAGTGCTCCCTCTAAAATGGCCAGTTTCGGCCAAAATATTGGTTTCGGCTGTAGTTTCGGTTTCGGCCAGAAACCAGCCGAATCTTCGGCATGGCCGAATTAGCTTTTGTGGAACTTAGTGATCAAGTCCGATCGCGTTATGGATGGATTCAGTCAACAATAACGCTTTACCTCAGTTGACGGTGCGCCGTTTAACTGCTTGCAGTCTCTCCTCCAGCGTAAAAACTGTGTGTATTTTGTTGTTAAGCTCAATATAAAGCTATTGCACCTTATAGGGAGACAGTAGGTGTGTAACAAGTTAACTTAATCAGTACTGGATTCAGTCAACAATAACGCTTTACCTCAGTTGACGGTGCGCCGTTTAAATGCTTGCATTGTCTCTTCCAACTTAAAAATAGTGGGTATTTTCTTGTTAAGCACAATATAAGGCTATTGCACCTTATAGTGATATACTAGGTTTGTAACACGTTAACTTCATCAGTACTGTACGTAATGGAACGGGTTATCATATTGTTGTGCGGTAAAGTTTTATTAATGAGTTTCCGTGAAAGTGAAGGAACTTTTTTTAATAACTAATATGGGTTTATGAAACATTGATCATGTGGCACACACTTTTACTGTTCAGTTTGTGTAAATTTATACTGACAACAAACGTACTGTTAGTTGGAACTGTGACATCATTTTTCGAAATACTTTTTCCAGCAGTGATTGAATCTGCTATGTATTCAGGAATGACAAAGAGGAGATGTGTAAAGTTGTTTGTCGATTGCAAAAACGGAAGTGAAGATGGCAATATAAAGCTAGCACTCTCAAGAACAAAATCGTAAAGGCTACTTATGGATACAAACAAGTGACTACTTTCTGCATATTTTGTA
This sequence comes from Locusta migratoria, assembly GCA_026315105.1. Lineage (NCBI taxonomy): Eukaryota > Metazoa > Arthropoda > Insecta > Orthoptera > Acrididae > Locusta > Locusta migratoria. The sequence goes on along the minus strand of CM048755.1, from coordinate 559,236,081 downwards.
TTGTGGTACTCATGAAGAGGCTCTGGAACTTCGTAGTATCTCTTTGACATGTTTGTTGTGAACCTAAATAAATACTAAAGACTATCTTCCTACAAGAAAGTATGCAGAACTGTGGAATTTGTGGTAGCTATACATTGGTCCCGTTAATTCGAGGTGAGCGGGAGCGGGATTTCATCGAAGTACCGAAATTTACGCGTGAAAAAGAAAAAATTCGACTCGTCTAAAAAATATTACCTTTTTTTAAAACAAAGTTTTTAAATAGTCATTTACATTGGCAGCCTAAAGTTTTTAAAGTCTTTCCACTATTTACTTCACCTGATATAATAACATATATAATAATATTTTTCTGTGAAGATACAATGAACTCGCAGTTGTTGTTATGTTTTATGACGCTTGTTTTTGGTAGAAAGTGTCATAATGAGGAGAAAAGAATACATTTTGGAAGTACTTTAATAAAAGTCGCGTCAATCTCTCTAGACCTGTCCATCTCCATTGAAAGACGACAGTCTCTCGTCTTCCATATATTTTTTAATATTTCTGTAAAGTTACAATTTATTTAATGTCGCTAGATTATCATTTTGTTAAAACTTAAACCCAATCTTTTCAAGGCTTGAGGAATAGCATTTTTATTTCGTGTGTTAAAATATTAGTTAATATTGCAAGGTTTTCTTATCTTGTTATGTTAATAATTTATTATTATCTTAATTAATGTGGCATAAATGTGGCTATTTCGCTACGCCGCTGACCCTGTGAGAATGTGTACTTCTCTTACTATGAAGTGGATGTGCGAGAATCTATGGCTGTTTGAATGTGGGGAGTGATAGCTCGCTTTGCATCGTTCTCTCTGGCTCCGAGCCGATAGCTGCTGAGGCAACCAAAGAGGTTTCTACACCCTTCCGTTACAGTCCATTAGAGCCTTCTCTAGGGCGAGTCTCGTCGTCCCCACCACCGCTTACCTTGGATTTTCCGGCTTTCGGTGGCTTCCCACGTCTCGTGGCCACTCGGTCTGGTCATTCTGTGCTGGTCTTCTGGTGAGGTAAGGTTGTTTCTGCTTGTGCGTTTGGAGATGGTAGCATTTCATTGTCTAGCACGTTTAACTTAGACTCGTGAACATACAATCATTTTTTGCAATATTTTCTTCGATCGTGTGTGGAAATGTGTTCTCGATTTCAATTCAGTGATTTCCAATAGATAAATGTGGTGTGTGAGATTCTAGTTGCAAGTTGATAATGGTCTGGTATGTCAAAAGCTTTTGTGATCATGTGGCGGTGTATGAACTCTGTGTAAATACTTCCTAGCTTTGTGAGGCCTGATTTCTAATAGGTGATATGTTCAGTTTCGTACAGTGCATGTAAAAATCTTCTCATCGTTTCCTTCCGTGGGTAATATGTGTTCCACGTGGTTGGTTCATAGAACAACGCCTTCAGCTTCCACTCTTGTTTGTTCCATGCCCATCAGGCAAGTAACTATGCGGGTATCCTTCTGATTTCCACAAACATTTCGCGATCTTCTCTTCCCGCCTATTTTAATTTTGCTGTTTGTTTCTCCGACTGATAGTACACACTCTGTCTTTGTCAGTAAATCTCCCTGAGTCTTGTACAACCTCCTTCAGTACCTTCCTTGTGTAATTCTAAATATTTCTATGGGTTGCATGTTGTAGTTAATTTTCTTTGGTTGGTTCGTTGGTTGGATGTTTAAGGGGGACCAAACTGCAACGTGTCACCGCAAAGCGTCCAAAGAGTTTGTACAGCACTTGATCTTTATACTACTGATGATAGGAAAATTATCCTATACAACCCATCCCAGTGCTGCATAAATAAAATGGATTGGAAGCGTTGTCACAATGGATGGCGGAGCGGTGAAGGCTTGTGGGCGCCCTAGGAAAGGATGGCTGATTGGGAAATAAAAGATCGGCTTGAAGTTAAGTATTTGGTATATTCTGAAACGGGATACATGGCGGGACTCGCCCTGCGGTCGGATGCAATGACTTAATGCCAGACTAAACGGATTAGAAAACGGAAAGGTAAAGGCTATGGTAATGGTTACGGTTCACACAGTTGGTGCTGATAACGAACAGCCGCTAGGCGGGAGCGGACGGCATGCGGCCGTTCGCCCTGCACAGACGCTGGAGTACGTCTGTTTTGTACGAGAACTCAAACTGAAGAGAGCGGAGGAACTGATTCTCGCACAACGACTCCTGCAGCAGTAGCACACGTTATGAAACGTGGGTGTCTGCTATTGGCTCCACAGTAGCATGGAAACGTAACTAGTTTCAGCCCGGACGCCAGAAGTGTGGCGTGATTTTATAATCAGCATTCAATACTGGTTCTAGCCGGCTCTGTCCTGCGAGGTGGACAGCCTTGGTCACGTTGTTAAGGCGTATGTCGCGGCGGAAGAACACTTGTAAAACTAAGGCGAAGTTTTGAAATAAATTTTTTGAATTTCTTCCTAACCTGTTTTAGACTGCCTGGTCATCCTGTACATTCCCTCCCCCTTCCCTAGAAGTGGTGACTCACAAAGTTTACATGGACGCCAGACAATCCTGGGAAGAATGGATTGCCCGAAAGGGGCCGTAGTAACTAAGGGAGGATTGTGTTACAATTAAATCTTATTTAGTGTGAATGTGAGGGGAGTTACATATAGTCAGATTTGGCTTTCAGGTATACAACAAAATTAGGAAATGTCATAACTCTTCAGAAATTTGTAGAACAATGAATTCAATAATGTGAAATTTCAAACCATTTAACAGTGGAATGGAATGTTACATTTAAAATTAAAGCTTGTTTCACATGTTACGTGTCATTACTAAATTCTGTGAAATCAAAGTGTTGACACTGGCCGAACTTAATCAGCACGGGTCTTACAATGGTTACAGATGCTCCTAGAAATGTGTGGATGTTTGTGTTGTTTGGCAAATATTAATCTCGTTATTATACAGTGTAACATATGTAAAAATCACACAAGGAATTATATAATTATAAGAGGATTAATGCATCTGGGTAATAACCATATTGGATCACATTACTGCACAAAATTGAAATAAGTTTCCTTCACTGAAGCACGGTGGAAAATATAGTAAAGTAAGAGACTCAATGGAATCAATCCAATGGAAACTGACAAATACACACAATTTTAAAATGCTTATACTCAGACAAAGGCTATGCTTTTCATAGATTAACAAGGACTTGATAATTCAGTATAAATATAAATTAGATTGTAATTGTAATCCCAGAAAAGAAATCCACTGTAAATAAAAAAAAGAGGTAATGTTGGCTTTAACTCCATTACCTGATAAACTACATTTAAGTAACAACCTTTTGTGAAACGAGTAACATCACTCATTACACAAAATGTTGTGAACGTGACAAAATTCAGTAATGCAACATGTGGGATTAAATGTTTTTTCAACACAGGGATAGAACTTATATCAAGTAAGGAAGTAAAATATGGAAATAAAACAGAGGTTTTATCTCCCTTAGTTCTCAACATAATACACAAGGTCTAAAAATTTAAATTTGTACATAATACTTAATTATTCACTTTGAAATATTGCAAGTTACTTAAAAAGGAAACAGTCCTTCCAAACAAGTCATATAGAAACACTACACAATAACATTAACATTATATCAAAGTCGCATTTCGAAAGTGATTATTACACAATCGACTTAATTTGTTGCTAACACCAAACTAAATACGGGTGTCTTAATGGTGTATAAAACACAGCAAAAACTACAGGAAAAAGGATATTCTTAAAAACAGCAAGTTTAATGTCTTGGATGAAAATTAATCTTTTTTTTTTCTTCAATATAACTAACTTTAGTAAACATCTGCCATCATTAGGTAGAAGAAGAGTTAATAGTGCTTATCACAAAATAAACGAATTCTTATAGAATTTCATAAGGCGTATCACTTTTGAGCCTCAATTAGTATTATTTCATGAATCACCAGTGTTGAGATAGTTCGCGCATAAATGCAGCTTACGCGGCACGGGAACTGTTTGTAAACAAATACAACTGTCAGACGCGCACGTGGTGCGTAGCGCGGTAGGAGAGGTGATAATCAGAAAAGTATAATGGCTGCCTCTGGCGGGCGGATGTGAGAGGGGTCAGGGGAGGCAAGTCTGAGCTACACGCACGGCGCGAGGGGAGAGACGCGGGGGACACGTGATAGGCAGGTGGCGTGCGGAGGAGGGGAGTGTGGTGAAGCGGCTACAGCTGACTGCAACAGCCTTGAAGGAGGCAGGTGGTCTAACGTAATAGCACGCGCCTTAACAATGCAAGGAAATAGAATTCTGGCGGCAATTCGCAAAGGTGCACTTAAAACGGCAGCACAATAACACCGGATAAAATAAATGACGTATCAGAGATTTGGAAATGAGTTTCATTCAGATGAATGGAAAGGACGTTAAATTCAGTTTGATACGTAATAGATAAAGATCAGGCAGTTAACAGTACACATTTTAAAATTACAATACGTCTCGAGGCTTCTATGCGTTGAAGTTTATCAGGCACAAGGTTCCAAAACGTTGGCCATTCGCTTTGAGAATCTGTCATCTGCATAAATATCGTAACATAGTAGCTATAGGATGACGAAATTGTCGATACAGTCTCTAAGTTTCGGTTGAATTGACACTAGTTAAAGCCAGAAAACAGGATGTGGATTTAAATTTTACGAAAAAAGACTGGAGGAAACAAGGCGGGTCGGTTGATTTTAAGAATTAAAAAGCGCGCAATTAATTTTTAATCCTTATAATCACTAACGTCAAACTTTGACAGGCACTAAAAGGTCTCAAAGAAATGAAGGTAGTACAGGAAAGGCAGACCATAACCGAATCTCTGTAAGAATTGGAAATGTAAATGGTAAACAATGCTCCGTTGACAATAGAAGCAACAGCATAAACTCCATTACAGAACGCTGGACATTATGGGTTTGGTAACATAACGTAATACTTCACAATGGTGAATAAGAAGGGATAAATAGTTAATGGTAGCAAAATATTAACTCTTCCTCACTTAATGACAGTATAATAAAAATTCTCAAGGATAATTAAGATACTCTAAAAATCTAAGTGTGAACTCGACAGACATACGTCTGGAAAACCTTACTCAGTAATTCATCTTACGAAAATCTATCTTATGAGTGACTGGAGCACATTTTAATTGATACTTTATGCTCAATAATATGGTGCTTTGAAAGAGAACAGGATTTACTAACGTCTGGGATACTCATCATTACAAAATAGCACTGGATCTCGCTATACGGAATAAGGACAAGATATTTTTACTATTAACACATCATAGCACATTATAAGTACCACTCTTGGAGTACTGGATACAAATTATTTATACATTAACTTAGGCTGTCACTGGCCGTAACAACTGGAAATAACTTCTCATAATTCTGATGTGCGTTGTGTTTCACATATATTTATTGCCAAGGTACACAGGAAATATAATGGACCCTGTTACGGAAGTTTCAGGCGTGTATGACGTAAAAGCAGGAGGTATATATAAGCAGAATTGCAGCAACAGAAATAAGGAAAAAGTGGTTTTTCTTGGTCTTCTCGCTATTTGCAACAGTTTTCTTCTTTAATCTCCTCTTAGAGATTTTTCGCTCACAGGCGGTACTCTTGACTCACCATATGGCAACTATCTATAGGCTCCATTACATCGGCTGAAACATTACTCAACTTTAGCTGCCCTCTGGAGGCTAACAGCTTAAGGCTTTTTACTTGCACGTCACATAAGGTGCAGTAGGGATTCGGTTATCTCTCAAAGGCTATCTTAACACATCTCAACCAGGCTTCTCTCCGGTATAACATTTTTTTAAATCTACAAGATTCGCATTTCGTGCCCTGAAGCACACTGTCGTCTCATGCTTTGGTAACCAGCTTGCGAAAACTACCACTTTTACGGAAGGGAAAGCTCATACAGAAAGAAATACGCAGGAGGGAAACGAGAAACATGCAGAGAGTAGATGATGGAAGGGCGAAAGTTTAATTCTTGGGTTTACAATGTGGTGGATCAACAAAGCGTTCTAACGGTATTAGACGCTAGTCGTGTGTACGACTGTTTGTGCGGCTGCCGACTTCAGTCTAAACTCGTCAGCAAATGTGGTAGAATCAACCTCGATTGAAAACTTTTTGTTTGTGGTTTTTCTTTCAAAGACCTCAACGCTGATATTGCGTCGGTGTTTGATCTTAAAACAAAGGCACACATCCTTCAAGATTGAGAATTTCACACTTCTCCCTTGTATCAATGATTTTTCAATTTCTGGCAGACGCGGTTTGGAGGGGGAATGCCTTGTTTTAAGCCATCACGTCTGTGGAGGGCGGAAATTTACTTTCATTTACGGTAGGGAAAATATTGATAGGAAAGATCAAGGAAAGAGTGATCGTGACACAAACGAAGTGGAAGAAATACAGTAATTCCGTCACTGTGGACGCCAGGCTACTTATTACTAGCGTTAATGAAAAACTTTGTCAATAATCATGAACCTGTGTCATTAGACATGTACAAATTAATTAAAAAATGAAACTTCCGTAATTCCGGCAATGCTCAAACTTAGATAATATAAGGAAAAGAGTGTTATTCTTTGCTATAACTGCAACATTACCTAATCCAGTCATCCGGGGAAAGAAACAACACTATGCCTTACTTATCCTAGGGAAAGCTAATATTTCAATTATTCTATTACTTCGAGACACCTCGGAACAGAACGAAATAACAAATCATGTTCTCAGTCTGTACTTATCCGTCGGAACGTGGTGTGCACGGAGCAGTACGACGGTGGTACGGTGCACAGCAGGCGGGGGCGGCAGCTGGGCGGCGGGCGAAGTGCGGTCGCGTGGGCGGCGGGGCGGCGGGGCGGCGGGGCGGCGAAGCGGCGCGGGCCTCACTGCTAGTAGTGTCTCGGGCCCAGTAAAGAGCCATCTTCGTCTGCTTGGCAGGACCGGCAGGAGACATGTGGCAGCGCCTCATCCGCACACCACTTAGGGACGGGCGGCGCCGTTAAGCGACGTATGTGGGCGGCGGCAGCGGCAGATGGGCCGAAACAGCAGCACGAACGCGGGGCGTAACTTAACACGCCTCGTGCGCGCAGGTGAGCTGCAAATGTGGAGTAATGCACGGCGAAGTCGGTCAACTGCGCCAGGTCGCGCGTCACGCACGTAGCGCACACGTGCGCTGCGGCAGGCGGGCGCTCGGCGTTGGACTTGGCACCCCGCACGGAATGTGCAGATGCAGCGGCGGCTAGGATGTCACGGCGGCGGTGCCGTGGCTCGGCGGGATAGCGGCTGTATACCAGCCACACAACATAACGTGAACCACATTTTGCGGCCACCCTAAAGGCCGAAAGGTGGGTTATCGATCGCACTTCGGACACCAAATTGTACAGCACTTGATCTTTATCCTACTGATGATAGGAAAATTATCCTATACAACCCATCCCAGTGCTGCATAAATAAAATGGATTGGAAGCGTTGTCACAATGGATGGCGGAGCGGTGAAGGCTTGTGGGAGCCCTAGGAAAGGATGGCTGATTGGGAAATAAAAGATCGGCTTGAAGTTAAGTATTTGGTATATTCTGAAACGGGATACATGACGGGACTCGCCCTGGGGTCGGATGCAATGAATGAATGCCAGCCTAAACGGATTAGAAAATGGAAGGGTAAAGGCTATGGTAATGGTTACAGTTCACACTGTTGGTGGCTGATACCGAGCAGCCGCTAGGCGGGAGCGGACGGCATGTGTCCGTTCGCCCTGCACAGACGCTGGAGTACGCCTGTTTTGTACGAGAACTCAAACTGAAGAGAGCGGAGGAACTGATTCTCGCACCTCGACTCCTGCAGCAGTAGCACACGTGATCAAACGTGGGTGTCTCCTATTGGCTCCACGGTAGCATGGAAACGTAAGTAGTTTCAGCACGGACGCCAGAAGGGTGGCGTGATTTTAGAATCAGCATTCAATAATGGTTCTGGCCGGCTCTGTCCTGCAAGGTGGACAGCCTTGGTCACGTTGTTAAAGCGTATGTTGCGGCGGAAGACTACTTGTAAAACTTAGGCGAAGTTTTGAAATAATTTTTTTGAATTTTTTCCTAACCTATTTTAGACTGGCTGGTCATCCTGTACAAATTATGTGGGCGTGAAGAATATAAGCCCAGAGTTAATGTTTAAAGTGGGAGAGGAGTCCCACTGAGTCCATAAAACATCATCAAAAACGAATACATACAAAACGAAAAGAGGGGATCACACAAAGACACCTTACAACGAAAAAGCCGATTTCTGTTGTTGACGGACCATAAGAATAAAAAAAAAAAAAAAGGAAAAGTCAACCACTCGGCAACACAAAGAAATCTCCAGTTAGAGAGAATGATAAAAAAAAAAACCTGCTCGAATAAAACGTAAAACGGAATCTGCCATTTCGTCACCTAATACTTCTGATAAAACAGCAGGGAAGTTAAAATTTCTCTGCAAAGCGGCTAAGACGGGGCAGTCCAACAATATGTGGACGACTGTCAAATTGGAGCCACAACGACATTGGGGCGGGTCCTCACCCCGAAGGAGATGTCCATGGGTGAGCCACGTGTGCCCAATGCGGAGGCGACATAAAACCACTGAGTCCCGGCGAGAGCCACGTATTGAGGAGCGCCACGCAGCCGTAATCTCCTTGACAACCCGGAGCATGTTGGGCGTGTTCAGGTTACGCCACCCAGCATCCCAAAGCTGATGTACCCGGCGGCGCAACAAGGAACGGAGATCTGGAGCCGGAAGCACGATCCCTAAGGTAGGGGCATTTACCGCCTGTTTGGCAAGCCCATCGGTACGTTGCCTGGGATGCCGACGTGTCCAGGAGACCACAGAAACACCATAGACCTACCAGACCGACCAAGGGCAAAAACAGTGTCTCTGATGGCCATTATCAATGGCGAACGTGGGTAGCCCTGGTCCAGGGCGCGTAAGCTGCTCAGGGAATCACTACAAAGAAGGAAATACTCACATGAGCAGGTACTCATATGCTCAAGAGCACAGAGAATGGCCACCAGTTACGCAGTATACACACTGCAGCTCTCTGGCAGAGACTGCTGCTCAACGTGGTCGCCGTGGACGTAGGCAAAGCCAATGCGGCCATTTAACAACGAGCCGTCCGTATAAACAATGTCATAGCCGGGGTGCTCAGGAACGACGGCAAAAAACTGGCGATTGAGGGCCTCAAGGGGAAGCGAGTCATTGCGCCCGTGGGCCAAGTCTAAGTGAAGACATGGCCGTGGCAGGCACCATGGAGGGGTGCATGAACGGGCCCGAAATGGATGTGGGATAGGATAGGACTCAAGCTCCCCCAGGAGGGACTGCACGTGGACAGCTATTGTGTGTCCTGACCTGGGTCGCTGCTTCTGGTGACGAACGGCCACAGTGGAAAATAGCAGGCGGTAGTTTGGGTGTCCTGTTGAGCTATATACTCGGACTGCATACGCTGCCAACAGTTGTTGGCGGCGGAACCATAACGACGGGACCCCGGCCTCTGCTGGTAGACTGGCCACAGGGCTGGTGCGGAATACACGTTCACTATACACAGAGGTGAGGACATACACACACACACTCCACCTGAGACGCTGTTATATATGCTACGATTGCAGTAAAATCCCCTGTAGCCATGAAGGGCAAAGGTCCGCATTGCTGGAAACCAGGTTTCCTGGAGAGCAATGCAGAAAGCAGGTGTCGTGCTCAGAAGCTGCCGTAGCTCAGCCAGGTGGGGAAAGAAACCGCCGCAGTTCCACTGGAGAATGACATTGATCGAGTGCTGGGAAGACATGAATGAGACAAATCGGCGGGTCATATCTCAACATCAATTGCATCCACCGACAGAGGTTTGTCAACTTGAGTGTCCTGTTTTTCAAGGGCGTCCCCGAGAGCGAGGTCCTCGGGTGATGCAAGAATCTCCACCTCATCCTCAGAAGTAGAGATGGAGGCGGAGGGGATTGGTGGCACGGAAGCCACCATGGTCTCTTGTATAGTGTCCTTCTTTGGCCTTGATTTACCCCACTGGCGGAAGGAAGTGTCTCAAGGGATCCCTTCCGTGTGAGGGAAGCCGGAGAAGGTTGTTCTTTCTCCGGCGGAGAGGTGGTAGCTGACCCCAAGGCTTTCGCCTTGGGAGCTGTGAAAGGAGAACCCCCAAACCGTGGGGGCAGCTTATGTTGGCCCTGGGGGCCCACAGAAATAGACGAAGTAGGAAATACTGCCGCCGCCAAGGAGAGTGGCGATGACGTTACTGCTGCGAATGAGTTTTTCATTGTAACATGGTGCAGACGGTCAAACTTTTACTTTGCCTCATTATAGGATATACGGTCGAGGGTTTTGTACTCTGTAATTTTCGGTTCCCGTTGAAGTGCGGGACATTGCGACGAGCAAGGAGGATGGTTCTGACCACAGTTGACGGAGATGGGAGGCGGTGTACATGGGGCGCCCGGATGTGCTGGACGCCTGCAGTCCCTACATGTAGCACTGGATATGCAACAGGAAGACATATGGCCGAACTTCCAGCATTGAAAGCACCTCATAGGGGGAGGAATATAAGGCCGCACGTCAACACGGTAAACCATCACCTTGACCTTTTCAGGCAATGTATCACCCTCAAAGGCATAAACGATTTTTAGTCCACTAGTATAATTTCCACGTTGTTCAGCTTCTGGTAAATTCAAATTCTGATTGTAACATTGTTTACCCAATTCAGTTTATTTTAATAAATAGGAGGCCCTTGGAGACAAAATGCACCTAAGTCTATGAATCTGAAAAAAAAATTGCTGTTTGTTATGGCGATCAACACATTAAGCGTTGCGACAGCTTGCACGACGCACTACTAATGGAATTTGGCAGGGCTTTATGCCGCACGAGAGAGGCGGCCGTGTGGCCACCACATCCAGAGCTCCGCGTGTTACGTATAGTCTGGCAGAAACGCTCGCAGGGAAACGTTCTTGGGGCCGTGACCTTTGTCGGCGTCGGCTCTCGTGGCGCGCAATGAGTTTATTGTCCCTCCCACTTGCGCTTTGTCGTCGTATCCACGTGTAGTGATAACAGCAGCCTTGGCGGGTGCGGTGAATGAAACGCCAGGCAGCGCGACGCTGTCACGGCCAGCCTCCTTGCTCTCAGCGCTCTCGAAGACTGTAATTGAGCTCACATCCGTATCAATATATCTGCTCGTTCCTCGCAGCTGGGATTCCGTGTAGCTGTACAGATTATTCAGCTAACACAGGGAAGGTCGGAAACGGTTGCAGAGTAGAATCAGAAGGGCGGTACTTACAATGGACATCATTGACCTCGAACGCACGGACGAAACCATGCTTGGAATAACAGGCAGTCATAAAGAGGACAGCAGCGTGCACCTTTTCGATGCAGAACGTTACACTGTATCTCAAATAGCATTTTAACAGAGAGAAACAATATAATAAGATATCGATACCAAAGGAAGGACATTATATGTAATTTAATTGCGTCATTTAATCATTACATATGCAATCAGCAGCGCCAAAACTCTTTGCTGAAAGTATTTATAATAGCTCAAAACACACATATACGGCAGTAGCACACACTTCAAAGTGCTTTACTAGGCCTCAATGTCCAGATGCGGGATTACGATGAAGTGGTTAAAACAAAGTGGGAGAGAACAATGTGCACACCTCACTAAAGCCACGTTATCACATTCCAAATCACTTACGCATTTACGCAGTCCAATAACAAAAGCCACGCTAATTGATGTTGGTATGTGAATGCCATACCTTAGTTTCTCCATATCCTACAATTCCGGCTTAACGTCCTCGACATTATATTTCTGAAAGATTATGTTACATAGTATTTCCGAAAAGTCCATATCTTCGGTCCCGACGTCATTTCCATATTCATCACGTCATGAGTTCGTCCTTCATGCGTAGGATTACTTGTCTTCATGATATCACTGCACTTTACACATTCTATACAGTAACTCAATTGCTAATTTTCCAAGAGACAAATACGAACTGCAGCTACACTTCTCAAGCAACTGGAGGACTGGTTAGCGCAACTACACTATGCAGACAAGTGCGGCGTTTTGCATGGAAATGACGCAACCCCCCGGTTTTGTTCATGATTACTTGTTATTCTAAGTGTGGTTTCGTGCGGTTCCGAGCGTTAGAGGTCAAAGGTGTCCCTAGTTAGCATTTCCTTCCGTTGGTCAATGACTGTTAATAACCGCGAAATTGCCATGTAGTTTGAGGGAAAATTAACACTGTGGTGGCCGAGTGTTATAAGGCGTCATGCCAACGACTGGGCGGCTGTTCCCGACGGAGGTTCAAGTCCTCTCTCAAGCATGGGTGTGTGTATATATATATGTGTGTGTGTGTGTGTGTGTTGTCCTTAGTGAAAGTTTAAGTAGTTTATAGACTGGTAACCATAGCAGTTTATTTCTACTACTTTACAATCCTTTGACTTTTCAACACTGTCCGTTTGTAGGTACTGTCAGAGAATACTAATCCCTTCTAAATAGTGTAATGTTACACACTTACTCGCGGCTAGATAGGGCCTTCTGCAATCCCTGCAACACTTGCCTTACAGTTGATTTTTCTAGTTATGTCATTCGAACAGGTATTGAAATTAGAATCCGCACTTGGAGTGAGGTCACACAACGCACTGAGAGAGATGATGAAAGAGAATCACTGTAATATGAGAATATCCCGCACGCAAAGTAGTAAGAGACAGGGTACCCATCGCAAAAAAGTGGGAGGCGATGACCACCTAGGTCCCCTTCCAGTACGGCACTCATTATATTCATTACATTTTGTCTTGGAGAACGAACCTTCAGGGAATTAACGAGTGATTCGTTCAAGTGAAATCGTGCATCGAAGCGTGTGTCTGATAACGCTTCATTTGTCAGATATCAGCCGTAATTATATTTTTAAGACTAGAGTAGCAAGATAAAACCTAGTTTTATAATATTTCACAATAATGCACGTTACAAATGTATTCTACGAATACTGCAGATAGTGTATTTTTGGAAATAATGTCAACAATGTAGATTCTGTACAAAATTAACATGAATACGTTTACAGAAATTCGAGTAGTATACCATTCTTACAGTGTGTGTGTGTGTGTGTGTGTGTGTGTGTGTGTGTGAGTGAGTGTGTGAATGAGAGAGAAAAAAGGTCGGCACGCACGCCCGTGCGGGCACCTGTGAAGCAGCTGACACTTGCACGAGCGAATACAGACTCATCTGCGGTTGGAAATCCGAAACGCCGAGTAGAACTTTGAAATCGAAATTGTGACTGAAGATGGCGTATCACTTAAATATTGTTAATTCAAAGCACAACACGAGTATTGAATTTGTTGATTCTGAAAATTATTTCTCATGAAGAAATTTTGTACTATGCTGATGAGATTTTTGCTGTGAATGATCATTTAAGGAGACCATCCCCACAAGAGCATTACAAATAAACAAAAGCTGTTTAACTAATTAATGTCAGCGCCTCGATGTTACGTAGAGTGTGCATTTTATCTAATAAGTCTAGAATTTTACACCATTTAATCGATGTTAAAGAGGATGTGTCGTATACCTTTCTTCACCCCTCTTGCGCACTTCCTAACACATAGAAGCACGTCTACTGAATGTGTGGTCGTGTTCCATTTTGAGTTATTCATAACATTAATATTGCTAATTTGTACATTTGATTTTTATACCAAGTTTACCTTTGTAATGGGAAATTTATGTATTATCTATTATGAGGTTTTGTATACATTTTGAAGAATCGTGGAACTGCTGGTGCAGTTATCACATAGTGCCACTGCTATTCTAAACAGACAGTAGGCAAGTACCAAGTACAAAAACTTGTCTTTGATTCTAAAGGTACTCGCCAGAGAGCTAAGGGTAATAGAGTGATCTACAAGGGTTCAGAAACTAAATAGTTGCACACACACACACACACACACACACACACACACACACACACACACACATATTAAGTTGGTCCCAACATTTAGTTTGCTTAGTAGATTACAGCAGCGTGACCTTGGCCAGCTGCCAAGTCTATTTAATTTGATTTCAGACAATGTCACCACGCCGCGCCATGCTGCTTCTGCAATCTGCTTATAGCCAATGCTTTTCCGCGAGCGCCTCCTTGTGTGTGCGCCTGTGAGTGTGTCTCTGATGATAATCTGGCCACAACGTCGAACTCACCAAATCAGCTTTGTTTAAGTCCCTGTGATAGCACTAAGAAATTTCTTAATCATTTTTCAAATGTTATCACATTTTCTTTGAGCCACATTTTGTAAAGTCTATGGCCCCAAGTTGTCTAGTTTATTTAAAGTTTTGTAATTTACTTTAATGTTCTCAATTATTTGTTTATAAATTATCTATGAAATGTTATATTTCTATGATATTGTGAAAGGATGGGTAACGCCCCATAGCCAATTTTAGTGAGTGCTAAGCTGTACAAGTGTGGTGAACACCGCAGGACAACGAAATATGTTATGTCAAATTGAAGTGTTTCTAAGTGCCAAGGAAAGAATTCGTCCACGCCACACTGTTGATAAGAAGCGCCGGTCGACGTTCTTCGGCACCCGACCTTGTTTCCACGAGAACCGAGTCAGTTTGGAATTAACACCTACTACATCACAGGACAATGCCACCGAGTTACGACGGACAGACAGTGGGTCGCCGATGGCGCTTGGGGAGCGGGCAGCACAGGGGTGTGCGCGGTTGCATTCCAAGTAGCTAGGCTGCCGCCCCACCACGCTCCCGTGCAGCCACGAGGCAGCAGTCACCGGCCCCGCCCCACTGTCGTGGCACCTCTCCCTGCATAAGTCGGTGCTTCGCTACGAGTACTCCGACGGCAGAGGGAGCAGATGACGTGCGCTCCTGTCAATGCGGTGGGCCACGCCCAACTGATGCAGCACGCAGTTACAAGTTGGCCACTGTGGGAGGCGATGTCTGCGCAGGTCCGGCACCAATACGCACCCTGCTGCACGCCAATCAACGAGAGCAGCAGGAGTATAACACAGATGCCTGGCGTCTGTCACAGCCAGACCAGTTGCTGCAAATATTAGGCCACGAGACGCCATGACATCACCCAACAGGCATCCTTCGTCTAACACAGGATCGGTTGCCACAGAACAATCAAACCTTTCACGATTTTCTTGGGCAGTCCTTAATGTGTCATTGTCGATGACCTCCGCCAAAATCATGTTAAAAATTTCGCTATCAGCTGGGAGGCGTTTATGTCTCAAAGCTTTCTAGTGACGTTACCAAACTCCTATTTTGGTCACTGACACCGGAAAACATTATTTTCGGGTTCGCCCCAACATTCATCTCCGCACTTCTGTGACTACACGACAGAAAACTTAAATCAACCTCCATACTTAACACACTTCCATGCTTCGGCACTTAGGAATTCCACAGCCTTGCTTCCTGCTTGGATGTCGGAACCTCATAAATCCTATGCCACAAAGGTGTGGCACTACCTCTTGTAATCGCTCGCCATTGAGGGTGTTCACAAAATTCCTGCCAGCCGCGGTGGCCCAGGGGACTGCGGCGCGTCAGTCACGGTCTGCATGGCCACTACGGTCAGGGGTTCGAATAGCCTCTCGGGCATGGATATTTGTGCCATCTTTAGTGTTAGCTAGTTCTTAAGTAGTTTGTACGTTTAGGGACAGATGACCCCGTAGTTAAGTCCCATAAGCTATACGAACATTTCTACAAAATTCCTGTTCCTCAGAGTCTAATGCAAGATGATGACAGATCCAACTAATGGCGCGGAGTCAGTGAGGAAAAGACGTTGGCATGGCGAGATGCAACTGGAGCTGGGAAAAAGGGACAATCAACTACGACCATGGACACTAAACAACAACTTGGCAGTAATAAAGTGTTAAATAAGTGCAGTTGTATTTTCCACCCAGTTATCCCGAAGAGTACTTCCTCCCCGTGGATGCCCCTTTGTCTTTATCGAAGTGTTTGGCGAAACTTTAATCGTATATTTTGTTACAAGATAGTGAACACTCACCATGGGGGATCGAACTTGATTTTTTAAGACACTCCCAGGAATGAAAAGTGCATTATGCATGTCTTGCTTATGCTTCAAAAATTCTTTTGTAGCTTGTATAATTCTGTTAATTTTTGTTTATGCATCTATTGTTATCCTCCAATATTAGTGATTTATGCGCCACCTTCTTTGCTATCTTTAAATTTTGTTTAAACAGTTTATGTTATTGTTAGTGTTGAAATGATACTTAATTTATCTTTTTTTTTTTTGTTTTGTTTAGAAAGGATGTCCATAGTTGCCCACAAAGCCCAGAATACATAATGATATTGATTTTTTGTGCATAATTTTAATGTGGATTCAATCCAATATAACATAATTGGTTCCAGACTCTTTATCGCCCCTAAGCAGAGGGTGATGAAACACGTCCACTGAATGTGTGGTCGTGTTCCACTTTGAGTTATTATTTACTCTAAAGTGTTTCTCCGCCGTTAAAATTGTGTATTTGTACATAAATTATTTTATTCCTTTATTAATGATCAATGTCCCATATTTATATATATAGGTTTCAACCTGTGTGATTGAACTTGTGTGTTCGTATGAATGTGGAAGCTTGCTTTTAATATATACTGACTGCCGCGCAACTGCTTACAGTCGCCGCTTCGCGCTTTAGGCCTCGTATGTCGTCTGCAATGCCGTCTGCTGGAAAACCAGAGACACCATTTCATGGCCTGTTCTTGCGAGGGAATGATCAGACTTGTCATATCGAAACCTGTGTTGCTGTTTTCACCACTGTGAGTTAACATTGAAGGAAGTCTGTATGCAGACAGTTAGGTGCTCACATGACCTGGAAGTCTGTAAAAACGTTTATGAAGTATGATATTATTTTCGCATGGTTTCCCCGCTTATTACTGCCTGTTGTACAACCTGACCTCTCTCGCTACCTTATACCAACGCCATCTAGGGACAAGGTGGCGTTAGCTACGCGCCGCCCTCCTGCCACAGCAGTAAGAGAGAGCTGATTCGCCCAGTGAAAACCATCGTACGATAAATACGATAATAATAAATTCGTTGACAAATGTAGCTCATATCTTATCTACAGCATTCTATCGAAATAGCTATGAAATAGACACAAATACATAGACGATTTAGAACACATCAAGATTTATTTTCTGTAATTACCGCAAAAATGCTAAATATTGATACAATTTTCAAAACATATGTTTTTTAGGGAACTAAGAACATACAAGCAAAGGCGACATATGACAGCCCTGCTAATCACAGACGTTGTTAGACGTCCGTAGACAAAACTCAGTCGGTGTTGGGAAGGAATTAGGCCTAATATCAGTATATTTAGAGGCGTGCCACGCATATTTAATCACATTTTGAAACCGTGGGGATAAAATCTGATAATGTACGACTGATTGTAACTTGAGAATATTGTCACGGTGGTAGGCAGGAAACTGCAGTGATTTGCACACAATACTTTTCTCTGTTAGTTTTCTTTAAAATGCCTTCCACTGGCGGAAAAATTCTACGGTTGAATTACGTTCGCCGTGTCGGGTGGAATCTGAAGTATCTCTACTTCTTTGTCAGGGTGAGCTCGAAATACAGATTTTATGAGTCAGAACGTTTATGATCTGACCACGAATCTAGAAGGAGAAAGGATTTGTTCCCGCAGAACGGAAGAAAAACAAGACACATGAAAACTGTAACGTTATCATTACTTTTTTTTCCAGACTTCGATGCGTCTACCACAAGATTGTCTGCGTAGAACATTGTTTATTTGACACGTGGTTCGAAACGTCCAGTTGGTTCTTGTAGATACACATATAGTTTAGGCAGCAAAGAACCATTCAGACTAATTATGGGCATTATAGTGCATGAATGGGTGAGTGCAGTCGTGGACTGCGCAATTGCATCAACATGTTTTCCCCTTTGAATGTCAGTGTTCTTTTCACACGCATTTGTTTTTGAAAACCTGACTGATCTGCACTGTAAACGGAAGACTCACTTACCTATTTTGAACAGTACTGAAATGTAGGCGTTCCTCACCACTTTCGTTCAATCAATACTTCACAGCATTTTCTTTGTCTGATAATGTAATTTTAGTTGCTGCTGTTGCTTTTGGAGGTAATTGATGATGGTACGTGGCACTATCACACGAAGAGTTTTCATATGTGCAACTTTCTTCCGTTTCTTCGCCGTCTGTAGATTCACATTCTGCAATATCGAGTGTTTCAGTCGTTTCTAGCCACATATCTGCGCTTTTTACACTCTCGTCTAGAAGTTTAACTACCATGGCGCACATCACATAGTCTTCACACGTGTTTTCTGTTGATTGCTTCATTTGGTGTCTGTGGTATATTTCCATTGCAAGCAACAAAACATATACAGGGTTGGCCATTACCTGTGAGGGGAGATTGAATGTTCACCGCAAAGTGGCTTGTGGAGTATAGATGTAGATGTACAGAATATCTTTCACACCTCTAACCAGTTTCAGGACGGTATGTTTCGAAATACAAACCAGAAATGAAAAGGTAGTGCATGCCACAGAAACGAATATTCGTTTTCCCTTTCCAACGAAACCGCACAACGATATTTCGCTTTAGTGAACGCCGCGATAAGACGGCCGCACCTCCCGACCATGCGCACAACGCTCACCATAACAACAGCTCGCGACGTGTCATTTACAGGGGTGGCCAGCCGTCACTGCAACCACCAAGCAGGAAAAACAGCCATTTTCGTGATTTTTTAGGTGACTTCCTGGCCATGTCAGCAGCTAACATTCTGCAAACAGACTTCCTTCGATGTTAACTAACAGTGCTAAAAAAATCACTACATGTTTCGGCATGATAAGTCTGACCATTCCCTTATTAGTACCTACTGTGCGTAGGTAATAACTGTACTGTGGAATGATTTGACATCGGGTGACCAGATTTCCAAAATTAAAATACGGGACTCAAATTAGAAGCTGAAATAAACTCACATTTTGTGAAACGTTTCTAAAAATGCTCTCTCTGTAAAAATATTTCTGTTCAAATATTTGGTCCATACTAAAGCTACATATCAGCACTTAAAGAAGCGTTAAAATATGTTGTAATACTAATGGCGTAATTATGTTATTGTTATCGCATGCAAACACAATGGGTAAATTTTATATATATATATATATATATATATATATATATATATATAAAAGAAAAACAAGTTATTGGAGAGTATGATACTTAGGGTGAAATTCAGGTGAACGGATTTCCCTTTAAATACACTGATTAAATAACTGCGTGCCACTACGATGAATGTCTACAAGTCCACACTGAAACATTTCAATATACAACTGCAACCCGTATGCGATACGACGGAATGGCAAAAACTTTAGCCACCACTAAACGCAGGTTACGAACTTCCTGCCGACATGCTACCGCCTCGCTCTGCGGTCGGCGGGAGACAGCCGCACACCGGCCAACAAACAAAGAACATTCCAACCTAAGCATTGTTGCCAGCAGCTCTCGCTGCACACCAACGATAACTATCGTTCGACCAAAACGTACCAAAGAGATTACTAACCTAAAACCCTGTATCCTCACATTGTTAAGACTCGCACTTTAAGCAGTGGCGTAGCTATTGTAGGGCTGGGCGGGGCAGTGCCCCGGGGCCCCCAAGCTAAAGGGGCCCCTCGGCCTCCGTGAGCTACGTTCCAAAAAACTTGCAGTAGAGTACACAATTTTTAATTTTTTTTTAGTCTCCCATCCTACCGTCCAACATACCCCGCTCCGCTCAAACTGAGTTTCCCACGGTAGCCGCACTGGGCCACCGGGTGGCGGAGCACTGCTTCTGTTCTAGCCGCGAGTAGCTGTGCAAACACTTCAGTCTGCCTATTATAGCAGCAGATGCAGCGGCAGCATGAAAGTTGAGCCTTCCCAGTGTGAAAAAAAACCTGTTTCCCGAACATTCGTGTCTCCCTATTACTTAGGTTAATGAATGAAAGATTTTCGACTTTTAACTCTTCGAACCCTATCCAACAAACGTCCAGCTCTTGAAGTAAACTCCAAAATTTATCCCCCCCCCCCCTCAGAATATAAACATAAGAGATTTTGCTTGTCCACTAAGACATGGACCCTGCCACTGTTAGTGTGTTGTCGGTTGTATTCTGAGTTGCCGTGCCTGCCAATCTTTGTGAAATACAGTGAATAGCTTATTTCGCAGCATTGTGTTTCTCAGCAGTCTACAGGGTTTGTCCACATTTGAGTATTAACTCTCCATAATGTCTTATTTCAGAACGGTATTACAATGCTAACACAACTGTTTGATTAAGGAGCACTTCCTTGGGGAAATTTACTCACAGATCCCAATGTAGTAATGTAACCAAATGCCCTCTAAAATTCGTGCAAGAAGAAAATATGGATCTTGGATGATTTTGTAGATTCTATTACTGATCGGCACATCATCAGTGAAATAGAAAGCAGCTCAACTGGAGATATGTATGGCTGTATCCATAGACTGTTACAAGATGTTGATGTTGTAACTGATGTATTTTATATTTCGACGAAGTGCTATGTTTCACGTACTACTTAACCTCCATTTTTTAATAATGTAAGATGACCACGTTGTATGACTTTATTTGACCAGAAGAGTATGGTGGCATAGCCCATTGAAACTGGCCGTCGTAAAGCAAATGATTATTTTGCGCTCTTGGCTTTTGTGCTTTTGAAGATAATTAGTCTATCAGATCGCTTCCACCACCTGCGATGTCTGGGGACCTCTTCTAGCCGCACACTGTTTGTTTACTCTGCCGTTTAACGGTTCAGAGGTTTCATGTAATAATTAATTTTGTCGCAATAGTGAAAGGTGCATTCAAGTCGCTGCCCTCTACTCCACTGTCATGATAATAAGCGAAGATGTTGATTTAGTTATTTTACTTATTCGTTTTTCCTAGCCAGACACTAACATATACTTCATGAAGCCTGATAGGGGCACGGCTCAATCCATAGTTTCATCAAAGAAAATCCCGTAATTTCCTTTTGCTGAAACTATCCTACACAAATGTTCCCTATTTTCCTTCTTTGACTGGGCTGTCAGCAAACTTAGGCTGATCGGTACGGAGCAATGAGCTACCAACGCGATAGTTTAGCGAGAGTGCGTTATCGGCACTGACAACAGTCTGCCTGCTGTCACCGCGGTCGCGTAAGTCTCGAGTTGACTGTTACCAATTTTCTTCGCGGCAGGGGGCCACGTTTTCCTGGTTGAGTGATACTTCTTCATCGTCTATTTTTTATTAGTTTATGCCTGCGACTTTACACGCGTTGTATGGAGTAACTTCCAAGACTATCCCATGGGGTCATTTTGTCTGATTATCATTATACCCAGGTCCAACTCTAACCTCTGTAATGTTCAATTAAATTGTTTGTTAAGCTTAAGGGACTTAATTGCGGGGTCATCAGTCCTAAACTTACAAACTACTTACGAACTACCATATACTAAAGACGACACAAACATCCAAGTCCGAGGGGGGAGTCAAACCCCCGGCCATAGCGGCCGTGCAGACTGTGACTGGCGCGTCGCAGAGCGCTCGGCCACTGCGGCCGGCTAACCTCTGTAAAATGTCATCGTAATCCACCCAGTAATGTTTTCATGAAAGCAAACATTCACCTAATTATATTGGAGAGTACGATTAAATATTGTCTGATACGTGACACACTTAGCAGTATTTAGGTTGGCCTTATTATGTTTTCTAGTGGGTGGTAAGGAGCTTATGACGTAGTTTTGCATGTATGTAGTTTCAGTTTAAAGAGGGCCCCAATGTCATGTTTGCCCCGGGGCCCTTGGTGACATAGCTACGCCACTGACTTTAAGAAGGCTAGCCGCTACGGAGCGGCCGAGCGCATTGAGGCGCTATGCCACGATGCGCGAGGCCGTTCCCCGTCGGGTGTTTCGAATCCCCCCTCGGGAATGGATGTTTGTGCCGTCATTAGTATAAGCTAGTTCATAAGTAGTTCGTAAGTTTAGGGACTGGTGACCCCGCAGTTAAGTCTCATTAGCGTTACAAATATTTGAAAGAAGGCTAAAAATACGTTGTATTACTTATTGCGTAATTATGTTAATGTTGTCACATGCAAACACAATGGGTCAATTTTATATAGCGACATATGTCATGAAGTCTGATGGCTATTAATATCTACATAGTCTACTCTCTCAACTACATTTCACTCTTAAAAATGCAAGTAATTCAGGAGTATGATAATTTAAAATACAGTTTTGTGGAAATTAACATATGAAGTCTCGTAACACTAGAGTCTTAGTTACAATTATATCTTTAACAGTCGATACTAAACCTCTAGTTTCCATAAATCCATAAACAAATGACCTCAGAAACTGCAGAAAAGTAATTATGGGCTGAAAATTTTTGCAGCAGATATCACGACATGAAATAAATTGAAAGAGAGACTTTTCTCCGAGACAGTATTTCGAAATTCGTGCTTTACCGCTTGACGGACATTTTTAATATTGTTCACTTAGTGCCGGGGGCGGCGCGTTCTATGTGTTCACTCGTTCAGTGAACCCCTGGAAAAAAGCTCGTAGTGGAGAAAAGTAAACAAATAAAAAAAATAAAAAAATAAAAAGGGTTTTTATATTATAATTCTTCAGTCGTCTTCTATCAGATCATTTTAGATGCACATTCCAAGTATTTTTATCACATGAGAAACGTTTTACGTCACGGAGACTGCACGTATACGAGTCGTAGCGCAGCCGCTTAATACAGGCATCAGTGGCCGCAGCGTTGCAATGTGCATGCGCGGCTAAGGTTCAAATTCTGTTCTGAACCCCCTGGAGGCAGTATATGGGCGCTCCTGTGGCAGGCAGGGACGAGGGGAAACCCCGCTATTAACAGTGACGTTTTATCCAGTAGAGACGCCAGTTCCTGGCCACTCGAGTTCTGGCAGTTACGCCCGAATGTTCCCGAAGCAAAGACAATGTAGCTACTGCGTACCTCGCCGAGTGCAACAGGAAATACTTCATTACGGCAACATCCGCCCTTCATATTTCTTTTTGGCGTATTGAAAATTCATCAAAAACACGTCAGATTTGGTAAAATATCTTATAACTATAAATTAAAGGTGCATCAACTATAAATGCCGTCGAAGGTAGTGGGTTCCAGGCCGACTGCAAGAAATTTTCTTTTAAACTTGATGCCTTTTTAACTCAAATTCACAGAATATATGACATCAACTGCAAATGCACAAAGCTGAAAATGTGTACCCAGCCTGGGACGAACCCGGGTCTCCTGCTGTCTAGGCAGTTGCGCTGACCGATACACCTCTGGGGTCACAGTGATCACCGCGCCTGCAAGGACTTCCTAAGCACGCCTTCCGTCCGACGCAAATTCCCAGCTTTACCCTGCACACAGTCGTAAAACTCGTGAGAGTAAGGGTCCCAAATTTGCCCACCGATCCCCATAAACGAAAGGATCATTGCCCATCACTGGTACATATATATATATATATATATATATATATATATGCCAGTGATGGGCAATGATCCTTTCGTTTATAGTGATGAGCAATTATCCTTTCGTTTATGGGGATCGGTGGGCAAATATATATATATATATATATATATATATATATATATATATATATATGCCAGTGATGGGCAATGATCCTTACTCTCACGAGTTTTACTACTGTGTGCAGGGTAAAGCTGGGAATTTGTGTCGGACGGAAGGCGTGCTTAGGAAGTCCTTGTAGGGGCGGTGATCACTGTGACCCCAGAGGTGTATCGGTCAGCGCAACTGCCTAGACAGCAGGAGACCCGGGATCGACCCAGGCTGGGTACACATTTTCAGTTTTGTCCATTTGCAGTTGATGTCATATATTCTGTGAATTTGAGTTAAAATGGCATCAAGTTTAAAAGAAAATTTCTTGCAGTCGGCCTAGAACCCACTACCTTCGACGGCATTTATAGTTGATGCACCTTTATATATATATATATATATATATATATATATATATATATATATATATATATATATATATATATATATATATATATATATATATTACATTCATTATTTTTAAGTGATACGGGAACAACAATGACTTGTGTATTATTACTTGCCACATATTTTATGCTCTACCTTGTAGCAAAAAATTAACTGCTGAAAAAATGTGGGGGAGAGCAGCCTTTGCGCTGCTTACAGTGTCATGTGATCCGAAGGTAGCTTATCTCTTCATCGTAAGAGATACATTTTATACTGTCACTTAACAGAGTAATCAGTTACTTGCTGTGTTTTAGTGTTCTTGTGCATATTCATATGTTATTGAAAAAAAGAAACATGAACAACGTTCAGTAGAATCTTTTACAAACAAATTACTCAGATTTAAGATTCTAAGAGAAGTGTGAGCTAAAGAAGCGTGGTAGGCCGACGTCTCAGCTCGAGTTGAAGCAAGCGCAGACATGCCCAGGTCAGATGTTCTGCAGATTTTTAACGAAAATGTATCGAAAGTTCGGCACTCAAAGAAGTAAATCTGACACTTCTTAGTGTAGTCCATTTACTTGAGGAACAGTATGAACTGTTTCATTAAAGGAAGAAAGACTTCCTCAGCAGCAAGACGGTTACTTCATCATTTATGATGGTGCTACTCTCGCGTTTTGCAACAAAAGAAAACATACTGCATGACGAACAGTGGCTCTAATTAGCTTGGCCGTGTGTGTTGCAAACGTCAAAGCAGCCTACACTGAAGACTGAAAGAGTACTTTTTCTACGAGAAAATAACGTCTCGCTTTTCTGTTGTGATTTCGAAAATGTAAATTCGCCTTAATTCGGTCAATAAAAATACATATTCCTTTTGGTATTTATGTGAAAAAGTAACGCATCTGGCGACTCTTAGTGGGTAAAAACGATGGATCTAAATAAAATGTCCTGAAGCAATAATCAATACACAGCTACTCGCAATGTGGATGTCTTACATATTTCCAAACGATCACCAATAGTCCCACGTACACTCTGTTTTCTACAAATGGTGTACTTTTCTCTATTCTTTGCCTAAGATTGCATACTTAGTTCTCCGTTTCATTATGGTACATTTCCTTAAAACAACAACGTTTCAAAATGACGGGACGGTTTTCGAAAAACGGGACAAAATAGTCCCGTTTGTGCTTTTTAAGGGCAACGGGACACTTAAGCTGAATAAGGGACTATCCCGTAAAATACGTAACGTCTGGTCACCCTATGCCTAATCTTCTCTTGTTAAGAGTGAGAAGCACAATGTGAAACGAAGCATTGAGTGGTGGCAACTAGAATTGCTTGATGTAGATTAATTTTGTTTCTTGGTCTCCATTTCATTGTAAATCCGGATGGAGGCTACAATTAGGTGCACATATATATTTATCATGTATGTTTATAAATAATGGAAAGTTTTAGATTCTAGATGTCCTATTGGTAAATCATAATATGGAGAGGCAGAAATCTGCTGAGATTAAGCTTCACATAGTAACAGAGAAAATGTTAGATGAGGGATGAAAGGCGTCGCTATGTTCATGTAAATCTACATCTAGATGGGCTACTCTGCAAATCACATTTAAGCGCCTATCAGAGGATTCATCGAACTACCTTTATACTATTTATCTCCCATTCCATTCTCGAATAGCGTGCGGCAAGAAAGAACAACTTAATCTCGTATTTCATTCTGATGATCATTTATACCTGTGTAAGTGTGAGTCAACAATCTCTTTTCGCATGTGGAGGATAATGTTTGCGATTGGGGTCTCGTGAGTAGACCACGCCGCAGCGATAAACGCCGAACTGCCCGTCTTTGGTCGCTTTAGATTTCCTCCGTCAATCCCACCAGATAAAGATCCCACGCTGGGCAGCAATACTCCAAAAAAGGACGGACAGGCGTAGTGTACGCAGTTTCTTTAGTAGTTCTGTTGCATCTTTTAAGGATTCTGCCAATGACACGCAGTCTCTGGTTCGACTTCCCACGACATTACCTACGTGTTGTTTCCAGTTTAAGTCTGAAGTAATAGTAAATAGGCATTTAGTGGAGTTTACGGCCTTCACTGCTTATATTTTCTGCCAAATCGTTTATGTAAATAAGCAATAGCAGAGGACCAATAACACTACCCTGTGGAACGCCCGATATCCTCTCTGTTTTAGTGGAAGCCTTACCATATATTATTAAAAACTGTATCCTCTCTGATAGGAAGTACCCTATGCAGTCGCAAATTTGCGGCGATATACCATAACCACGCAATTCGTTTAAAAGCTGTTTGTGAGGTACTGTGTCAAAAGCCTCCTGGAAATCATGTAGTACTGAATTAATTTGAGATCCCTTGTCGATAGCTCTCATCACTTCGTGTGAGTAAAGAGCTAGTTGTGTTTCGCATGAACTACATTTGCTAAATCCGTGTTGACCTCGTTAGATTCATTTGTTGAAAGTGACAACCAGTTGGCGGCGATGAGATGCGACAGCGGCGGATGGACGCGCGACCAGCCTCCTGCCAGAGCGGAACACGCGGCTGCTGGCAACGAGGCGGCAGGCGGCCCCTCCCCCACTCGCCATGACGTCACGGCCTCGCACAAGGCCACACCGGCGCGGATCAGCTGTCGCGAATCAATGGAGCAGCGTCGAAGCTCGCGCAAACACCAGGTCTCATTTACGTCGCATAACGGCCCACTGCCATGTGGCGACCATCGCTTCGGGACTCAGCTGTCGTGCACAAATTGAAGTTTTAATGTTGATTTCGACAAAAACTTGTGTGAAAGACATACCTTACGTAACTAACGATAGTAGTCAGGACAAGATGAACTCATTATCGTTGATCCAGTACGCAAATAATATAGTTTTTGACATCTTCCTGCCTGAACTGATTATCGTCCATGTTTCATCCCGTACAAGATAACGTTGATCCAGTTCGCCAATAATATAGTTGTTGTTGTGGTCTTCCTGTCTGAACTATTTATCGTCCGGTCGGGGGTTCGAATCCCTCCTCGGGCATGGATATTTGTGCCGTCCTTAGTCTTAGCTAGTTCATAAGTAGTTTGTAGGCTTAGGGACCGATGACCCCGTAGTTAAGTCCCATAAGTTCTACAACATGTATCGTCCATGTTTCATCCCGTAAAAGATAACACTCCACACAAATGCCTTCAAATAAGACTACCTTACACTTAAATTAAAATTCTATGTTAACAAATTGTTAATTTTATATCCTCTGTACTGCGAGCATATTTAGTCATTTTACTGACCAAGTAACAAAACTCATCTTCTACCTTTATTGTTTTGTTACCTAATCTAATTTCTTCAGTATCGCCTGGTTTTCTTTCACTGCATTTCTTTACCCTTGTTTCATTGGCACTGGGGCACTACCTTCGCTATAATCGCCCTCCGCCTCTTGGATGGAGTACATGACATATTTACGGAATTGGCACCACCAGGCGAAAGCGTATCGTTATTATGACGAACGTAACGCCAACATTCTCACAGTGGCTCTTCTCAATAGCCCGAAATGCGCCATAAGGCAGTAACTCCCACCAATGTTATTCAGTGGACCTCCCGTTTACTTTACAATCCATTGGAGTAGGATGATTTGTTTTCTTTCTTCTTCTCACTCTCGGACGATTCCGAAGAAGGTATATGTTCGTGTTTTCATTCTTGAAATATCCTTGTTACAGTTCTTTTTCCGTTGGGACGTATGTGTTTTACTACTGGTCCCGATACAGAATAAATGTACTTGGTTTACATTGATTTGTAATAGTTGTTCTACCAGAGGGAGTTTGTTTTTCTCTTTGTGGCAGGGAAAGTTTCAATGATTATATGCAGTTGTTGCATTTATGTTACGTTACCGCATAAAATTTTAGTAAAAAAAAGTGTAATCTTCTCGTTATTACGTATGTGTCTTCATCCATTCTCGTGGGAATGTTCATTCCCTGCCAGTTACACTCTCGATCGTAAATTCACTTACTTATCTGGGTCTCTAAAATTCATCACAGTAAGTCCGCACGACTCTGCAGCACTACCTCGGAACCTAAAAGTCTAAAACAAAATACAAACAAAGACGTAAAGTCGGCGCATAACGCAACCGATCAGATCTCTAACGTTTCCACGAAGTGAGTACTTCATCCCAGTCGCACCTCTGGCGCTGTGATATTCCTTCTGTGCTACCCTTTCCTACAACAACTGCCACTCCGGCCAGTGAAAAACATCATACCACACTTCTCTCACACGAAGGCTACATATGTACTTCTGCATCTACTTAAATACTCCGCTAAACTCATTTACGTCCATGATACGAGGCGCGTCCAGAAAGTAAGTTCCATTTGGTAATAAAATGAAATTGTACACAGATACAGAAGAAGATTTTATTGCACAAAATTCTACAACTCTTAAACTACTTTTTTACATAACTACCGAAATTTTTCAGGCATTTGTCATAGCGTGGCACCAGGTTCTGTATACCTTCTTCATAGAAATCTGCCACCTGTGTCTTCAACCAGTTGAAAACAGTTTCTTTCAGCTCGTCGTCATTGGTGAAGTAATTTGGGGAAAGTCCATAGCGAGAGCACTAATTGTAAACCTACGGTTTTCCTAGATCTTGTCATTAATCGCGTGAACCAGTTCTTCTGTAACCAAAGGTTCGTTCTTCATCGTGCACATCACAACGCCCGCCACTGAAATATCGGACCCATCTTCTCATCATCGAATCACTCATTGCATTTGGTTCGTAAACATCGCAAATTTGCCGATAAATTTCACTTGGTTTAAATTTCCTCACATTCAGAAACTGAATCACGACCTGATTTCACAGGCGGCGGGATTTTCAATCAACGCTGACTTTTTAAACAAGCACAAAAAGCGTACGTAACTGACAGCGATCTCCAAATGGCGCACGTTCTTCTCCTTGGTACACATCGTCTACAGCGCATGTTCAAATGTTTGTTAAGCTTATGGCATAACTACGGGGTCATCAGTCCCTAAACTTACAAACTACTTATTTACTACCTCATACTAAGGACGGCACAAATATCCAAGCCCGAGGGGGGATTCGAACCCCCGACCGTAGTGGCCGTGCGGTCGGTGACTGGGGCGCCTCAGTCCCCTCGGCCACCGCGGCCGGCACACAGCCCATGTGCGGAACTGCAATCGCAGCGCTGCAGCGGAGATAAATTGAAACAGAACTTACTTTCTGGACGCGCCTCGTATTTCTGTACCGTCCCATTCTGTAATATAGGGAGGGAAAAAGGAACACTTGAATCTTACCGTCTTCTATCTCATTTGCCATCGAACATGTAATTGCACTTAGTAAGACAATGACGCTCTTAAGGGTGAATGACAAATAACAAGTGACGTTCTCATATACTGCCGCCTCCACGAATGGACACTTGGGCCACTACCGCCCCGCCTGCCCCCAAGCCATCCACCACCGCTCCCTATTATTTTTTATTCCAAATTTGCATATCAAATTAATTGTGACATCCTATGTTCCTGAATTAACTATTAGAACATTCCGTATTACTTATTTTACTTTTCGTGTCCAGAACACTATCCTTTATATTCTAGTGTAATAAATTTTAAAATTTAGATATTCTTGCGCAATAATCAGCCACACAGATGGCCTTGTCATTAGCTAGCTGTACATCCAGGAGTGTACAGCATGTTCTAAGGTTTGGTCCCGCCAATAAGTCGTCGTCCGTCTGGACATTCCCACAGTTGCAGAGACGTTCCCCGTCGAGGTAGCCCCAACAGGAATGGTAGAACTTGCAATTTGAGATCCCAGTCCTTAGCCTGTTGAGAGCCTTCCAGGTTGTAAAGGATTTGTTACCTCCAGCTGCAAGTTGTTCTTTCAAAGCCAAAATAGGGTAGGTGTTTCCTCCATCCATAGCTGAAGCCTCCTCACTTCAACAGCGACAGCAATTGGCTCTGATGTCCACAAGAAGCTCGTTGTTGAGCGAAGCTGCCTAGGCTGTTGTTGGTGCCCTAGTAGGGGATGGCGATTGCCTGTTTATTATTTATTATTTCATCCTCTCCACCACCTGGGCAGCTACTTGCTGCCGTATATTGGGGGGGGGGGGGAGGAGGGGGGCTATCCCTATGAGGGGGAGGTGATGGTGTCAAGCTCCCCGATATGCTGCAGGTTGGCTCATTTACGGACACGTCTATATGTTTTACATCGGCCGAATTCTTCCACACAAGCGCGGCATATTCAGCTGCCGACAACTAGGTGCCATGGCTGTTGTTCGAAGCAGTTGTGGGTCAGCACCACAGTTTGTGTTTGTCAGTTTACGAATAACGCTATTCCTTGTGCTGACATTTTTCTTAGTATATAAACAGTGTTGTTTGAATGGCAGAGTTCTATCCAGCTTCACCCCTAGGTATTTGGGAGTGTATCAGTGCTCCACTTCTTGGCCTTTCCAGCTTACATGGAGTTTTGTCTTAGCTTCCTTATTCCTCTGATATCATCTTCGCTGGCTGCCTTGTTGTTTCTCATTTTGTCTACAGTCGCCTGCAGTTCCTCAAGCGTGAAGGGTGCCTCAAGTGAGTGGTGTTCATTTTCCATGTCTCTTATTATAGAAGGTCGAGGGTGATCTGTGGGTGGTTTTACCGTTGCGTACGAGCTGATGGGAAATTTGGTTAGTGTATGACTAGAATGAACTGCCTTAGAGCTAGTTGGGTCGTTGCTGAGGTTCCTGAGAAGGCTTGCTGTTCTGTTTGAAATCAAGTGACGTGACTAAGTCACACCTCTTCTAGTAGTCATTAAGGTTCCCGTCGCCAAGGTGTCTTCAGAGAATGTTGCCATCAAGGCCAGTTAGATGTTCATCTTGCCAGCCCCAAGGAATGTATTTCCGTGATACACGTCTGATAAGCTGTATAAATGTGTCGTAGGAGCAAGCAGCTAACAGTATCTCATCAATCTTACTGTCCAGTTCTTGTGCGAATAGTTTCTAAAGTGCCTTCTTGAAATTGAACCGCCTTTCAAATGGGACAGAACTGGGCATGCTACAGCTTTAACAGTCTGTGAGATGGAGTTCTTGGTAGCGCGTCTTCTACCGACTTGAACGATTGCTGGGCTAACTGTTCTGTTACAAATATGTTATGTGGGTTGTAATTTGGGATCGTGTACAAGCTTAAGTCCAGAACACTCCGCCCATCTTTCGACTTTTTCCCCATTGGAATCTTTCTCTTGGTAGCCCCATGCCGTACTGTGACTACTGAAATTTCCAATTATTCATTGGCTGGGTTTGGAAATTACTTGGTTCTCTGAAAGTGACACATGCTCCACGTGGCTTGTGGAGGGAGGTCAATGTGCATGACTTTAATTCAATTGTTAAAATTTCTACGTTATCCATATGCATCATTGCTCCTGATCGAACCATGAGGCCCGGCATTGTGAATATTACACTCCCGTTACGTTTGTGGGGTCTGTGAGTGGTTTTACCGTTGAGTAGGAGCGTTTATATTTGGCCTGTGGATGGTGGGTCTTCTGTGGGTTTCTTGTACGATTAAAACATCGCATCTGCATTTGCTGCATATGTCAGATAGTAAAAGTCATTCTTAAGTCTGGTTCTGAATAGGACCTATTCAAACTGATTTTCATCTGGTGTTCTGGTGTTAGAAGGATTAGCCGGCTACGTGCCGTTTCCAGGCACACCGAATCTTTTGATCTTCTAGGATGCTCGTTCTGTGTGCCCGTATTAAATTTGCATATCAGTTTAAGTCTGAACAACTAAACCGCCCCGCCACCACCCCTCGACAATCATAGAAATTGCCGCCCCCCCCCCCCCCCCGTGACCCGCTCCTACATTTCGACGTACAGGCTGTATTACTCTGTTTTATACCAACATTGGAAAAAAGGGCCAATTATTTTATTCATAACAATACTTTGGACAATACAATTACCTGGAATAATAACTGATCCCCTCCACAACAAATCACTACCGCCCCGGCCAGCTACCATACCATCCACCACCGCTCCCTATTACTTCTTTATACCTACTTTGCATATTAATTGTGACATCCTATGCTTTTGCATTAACAATTTGAAAATTACATTTTCTCGGGTTCGGTACCTAAAGTTGAAGTAACGTATTACATCAAACCTTAAGTACAAATTGCAAATTTTGCAGGTAAATAAAGAAGAAGTACTACGAAATTCGGTGTATTGATACAGGTGGGTGTTCTCTAAGTGTTGTACATTTATGACAATTATTTATAAACAATTATAACCAAACATTTGGACTATGCAAAAATAATTGTCCCTTCTTTCGTAAATCATCGCTCACCTTAGGTGCCTGGGTAAAAGAAATCTCTTCGCATATACCATGCGTGCAACAGCCGACGAATACGTTAAAAAAATAGAACCCTCCCGTTAGATAATAATCGGAATGTAACAGTAACGAGCGCCACCAAACGTATGTGTGACCATTTTAACAAAGCCGCGCGGGAGTAGCCAAGAGGTCTGGAACAACACGTTGCTTCCCGTGTCGGAGGGTCGAATCATCCCTCGGGCATGGATGTTTGTGTTGTATTTAGTACAAAAGTATCAGATAAGAGTTTACAGTTATAAAGATGCTTAATTTTGGCAGTAAATTAGCAAAAGGTACGTGTGAACTACTGGCTACTCCCAGCCGCAATAACCTTGTTTCCTGGCCCAAATTGAGGACTGATTTGGTTCAAATTACTCTAATAAGAGGAAGGTGACGATACAGTAGCCAATATACATAGCAGCTCACACGAAATTACACACAGGAATTAATAAACAAACCACCACATTTAAAGTTATTTCAGAAAGGTGGCTAAAGAAAAACATTTATGGCCCAACGGAACTTAAACATAGAAAGTGGCAACCGAGCTTGTTCTCAGCACTGGTGAAAAACAATGTTAATTAAAAGGGGAAAGGTGCTCGAAAACTACAAAAATTTATACTGAACATAACTTGTTTATTCAGGTCGAACACAAGCAAAATGGGGAACCAATTTTGTTAATACAATAAAAAGCATCCCATTTACAGGAACTAATACTGACGATGCCCAGCATTGAAATTAACATAAATTACAAAGAACGTAATGCTACTGGGGGGAGGATTTACAAACAACACTCACTCGCTCACACACACTCAATGCAACAGTGAAACTCACCAAAATCAGCGTGCTGAAACGAAGCAAAAGCAGGCGCCGCTATCGTAGGCGAAATTCAGCAAACCCGGAGGTACCACACAACACAATATACAATAAAACTGCGAAGATAGCTGTGGTCTGTCATGCCTGATTTGAAAAGGTGCGTGAGTATGGCAAAGTTAAGTTGCATCTAGTTTAGACCGCGAGCGGCAACACACGGCTACGTTACATGACCGAACCCCACTGAAGGTGAAGTGGTTAAAAATCGGATTAATTACACAAAATCACGGCGGACACTTAAGTTCCAATGTGAGAGTAAACTATCTAGGCACTGGTTTTATGAGAAGTTCCGTGAATTCCGGTGACTAGCTGCAAAACCCTAAAGTCGGAGTTCGGACCCATGTGGTTCCGTAAACCGATAAAAGAGTATAAATTCAATTTCAAAGAAATAAAAATAAAATCTACGGCATGCAACCCCAATAAATATTTAGAATTACATAAAGAAGCGAATGAAATACACCTACACACGATAGGGAGCGATTACACAGATGGATGAAGTCCGATCTCAAACCCGGAAAAGTGAGATAATTACAAAGACGGAAAAGTGAGAATAAAAAGTACGGCAAGCATCCATTAGAAATACATTTAATTTCATAAGCAAGCTATTGAAGGAGGTTGTGTAAGGCTCGGAGAGAATTACTGACAAAGCCTGAGTCCATACTACAAGTACGGAGAAGAAACAGCAAACGTAAAATTGACAAGGAGAGAAGATCATGAAATGTTAGTGGAAATCAGAAGGATACATGCATACTTACTTGCCTCATGAACATTGAACAAACAATAGTGGAAGCTGAAGGCTTTGGTCTAAGAACCAACCACAGGGAACACACATCACTCATAGAAGAAAACGATAAGAAAAATTTCACATGCACCGTACATAAATGAACATATCGTCTGTTAGAAATCTGGCCCCACAAAGTTAGAGAGAATTTACACTGAGTTCATACACTGCCACATAACCACAAAAGGTTTGAAAATACCTGGCCATTATCAAACTGCAACTAGTAACACATATACCGCGTTTATCAGTTGCAAATCACTGTATTGAAAAACTAGAACTGATTTCCGCACACGATCGGAAAAAATATTCCGAAAAATGTATCTAAGTTCAAGAGTCAAAGTTAAAAATGCTAGACAACGAATCGCTACCATCTCCGCAGGCACAAGAGAAGAACCAATCATACCGCACCATGATCCAGGCAGAAAGTGAAGCTCAGGCGGCCACGAGGTGGGAAAGCTACCGAAAACCCACGAGTACAGCGGTGGTGGGGAGAGAAGATCTAGTGACTCGCCCCAGAGAAGTCTCGTCATCTGGCTTGTAACCAAAGGGTGTAGAAACTTCTTTGGTCGAATTATCAGCAGGGGTTGGTAGTTGGTAACGACTAACTATCGACTCTGAGCCAGAGACAACAATGCAAAGCGAGCTTTTACCACCCATATTCAGACAGCATTTAGATCCTTGCACATCCTCTTAAAAATAAAACCAGTACACATTATCATTGGGACAGTGGCATAGCGGGAAAGCTCTACTTATTGCCACATTCATAACCACAATAATAAATTATTAAAATAACAAAATCCTAGCAATGTTAACAAACATGAAACTTCCTGGTAGATTAAAATTGTATGCCGTAACCGGGACTCGTACCTGGGACTTTTGCCTTTCACGGGCAAGCGCACTACCAACTGTGCTATCCCGACACGACTCACGATGCCGTCTCACAACTTTACTTCCGCCAGTACCTCGCCTCCTACTTTCCAAACTTCACAGAAGCTCTACTGCGACCCATGCAAGACTAGCACTCCTGGAAGAAAGGATATCGTGGAGACATGGCTTAACCACAGCCAAAGGGATGTTTCCAGAATGGGACCTTTGCCTTTCTCGGGCAAGCGGGGCAAACATGGGAGGTCCCAGGTTCGAGTCCCGGTTCCGGCACACATTTTAATCTTACAGGAAGTTTCATATCAGCGCACACTCCGCTGCAGAGTGAAAGATTCATTCTGGAAACATCCCTTAGGCTGTGGCTAAGCCATGTCTCCACCATATCCTTTCTTCCAGGATTACTAGTCTCGCATGGTTCGCAGGAGAGTTTCTGTGAAGTTTGGAAAGTAGGAGGTGAGGTACTGGCGGAAGTAAAGTCGTGAGACGGCATCTCGTGTCGTGTCGGGATAGCACAGTCGGTAGTGCGCTTACCCGCGAAAGGCAAAGGTCCCAGGTTTGAGTGCCGGTTCCGGGACACAATTTTAATCTGCCAGGAAGTTTCATATCAGCGCACACTCCGCTGCAGAGTGAAAGATTCATTTTGGAAACATCCCGTACGCTGTGGCTAAGCCATGTCTCCACCATATCCTTTCTTCCATGACTGCTAGTCTTGCATGGTTCGCAGGAGAGCTTCTGTGAAGTTTGGAAAGTAGCAGGCGAGGTACTAGCGGAAGTAAAGTTGTGAGACAGCATCGTGAGTCGTGTCGGGATAGCACAGTCGGTAGTGCGCTTGCCCGCGAAAGGCAAAGGTCCCAGGTTGGAGTCCCGGTTCCAGTACACAATTTTAATCGGCCAGGAAGTTTCATATCAGCGCACACTCCGCTGCAGAGTAAAAGATTCATTCTGGTTAAGAAACATTTCAGAAACTAATATTTCATAACATGAAATAAAATGTTATTTCTCATGCCTTGAAAAAAGTGGGGTTCTAGTTTTAACATAATGCTAATCTAGCGACATCAAACAATTTACAATTTTATAAAAAAATATGTGGAAGACGAAAGACGGTCGTCTTTCAAGTATAAGTTAGTTCATAAGTAGTTTGTAAGTTTAGGAACTGATGACCTCGGAGGTAAGTCCCATAAGCTTTACAAACATTTGAGCATTTTTTAACATGTTAATAATCACTCTTCCAGTAACACAACTACCTTAAACCATTTCTATCCATAGAACGAACGATATAGAACGATATAGAGAACAACTATGTTTAAAAAAAAGAAACAACGCCTAACAGTAACGTAAATAGAGTCCGATCTCCAATGTTATGTCATTCACACACCAAGCGTACACTCAGCAAGCTACATAAAACAATTCTTACAGTCCTATCTATAAGCATATGCTAATTGTTCAAACGAAATATCAAAACGTTTTATTATTGTTTTAAACATCCTCTCTCAAAAACATTAAAGTTGCATCACCAAATAATCTAAGAAGCAGCACAACCTTCTTTTGACACATATGCAAGGCCTCTGTGGACACCACATTGACGAGGATAGAACACTTTGCATTTAAGAAGCATTTATTTCAACGTGCTACGATAGAGCTGGGCCCAGTAAGCATCAGCTCTCTCCTGAAAGTAGACTGATCAGTAACACAAACACTCATTCGTATACCTGTTCCATTGTATAGACAGACCAGCCACAACCTGCTCCCTCTTCGAAGTCATACCAGCTGCATTTCGTGACTGCTCTTAAATTATTATGCTCCGAAATTTATTCCTCTCTCTCTTTAGCGACCAAGAGCTGTTACAATATTAGACAATGCACATAATTCCAGAATGAAACTTTCACTCTGCAGCGGAGCGTGCGCTGATATGAAACTTCCTGACAGATTAAAATTGTGTGCCTGAACCGGGACTCGAACCTGGGACCTTTGCCTTTCGCGGGCAAGCGCTCTACCGACTGAGCTATCGCGACACGGCTCACGATGCCGCCTCACAACTTTACTTCCGCCAGTACCTCGCCTCCTATTTTGCAAAATTCTCAGAAGCTCTCCTGCGAAACATGCAAGACTAGCACTCCTGGAAGAAAGGATATGGTGGACACATGGCTTAGCCACAGGAAAGTAGGAGGCGAGGTACTGGTGGAAGTAAATTTGTGGTAAAATGGTAATTATTTACCTGCCCAGTGCAACAGAATTGCAACAGATTTTTAGGTCTGTAGAGCATGATGCACCTGCCCTTTCCCCAAAATATAGACAGAGAGAGACAAAAATTCTTACTCCAAACACAAATCAGACTCCTTTTCTTTCCCTTCACAGCACAGCACCTGATCATTAGAAGATGATGGTGTGTCTACACTTTTATTTTGGTTACAGTACAGCTGCGTATGTGCAACGTAATGACCGCAATCACTTCTAACGCACCCCACCGAGAGACCCTGTCATCACAATGTAAGAAAATCACACAGATGTGTTTTACAGCCCACTTAAGATTTGCAGTTTTATAATTTTTGGCAAACATTTCGGACAATAATAATAATTCAAATACAAAAAACTTATTGTGATACTATTACGACTCTACTATTGTGATAATATCTATGCACCCAACACGTAATATTCTTTCTGACCGTATTTTAACAAACAGCCAAATTTATATGATATTTGAGTTTAGCTTTGACAAACATACTCTTTTTTGAACTTATACCAGTTTAAACTACCATTTTAAAACCTCTCCCACATTTTAATTATATTTTTCCGTTAAAATATTATCACCTTTTTGCCTTGGTAGTTTGTTCAAAGTTTATTTTCCTTGCCTAGCCTGGAACGAACATAACGTACAGCCGGTCGCGGTGGCCGAGGGGACTAAGGCGCTCCAGTCACGGTCCGCACGGCCACTACGGTCGGGGGTTCGAATCCCCCCTCGGGCATGGATATTTGTGCCGTCCTAGTTCGTAAATAGTTCATAAGTAGTTTGTAATTTTAG
The DNA here is from genome assembly GCA_026315105.1 of Locusta migratoria. Classification (NCBI taxonomy): domain Eukaryota; kingdom Metazoa; phylum Arthropoda; class Insecta; order Orthoptera; family Acrididae; genus Locusta; species Locusta migratoria. The sequence continues at coordinate 559,198,233 of CM048755.1, read as the reverse complement.
GGACTGAGGACCCCGTAGTTAAGTCCCATAGACTATACAAACATTTGAACGAACATAGCGTACATTTAGCGTTCGGACGAGTGACTATTGCCTGGATGGAACACAGCGTACATTTGGCGTTCGTAAATCACTCACGTACATCACTCGCCCGAAAATCTCATTTGCCTACACCATTTTGCTTTTTCTACTTGGCGAGCACATTAAGGCGCTATGCTATGATGCGCGAGGCAGTTCCCAGTCGGGGGTTCGAATCCCCACTCGGGCATGGGTGTTTGTGCCGTCTTTAGTATAAGCTAGTACATAATCAGTTTGTAAGTTTAGGGACTGATGACCCCGTAGTTAAGTTCCATAAACTCTACAAGCATTTGAACAGAGTCTCTACTTGATAGTTTTCTTAATATAACTCAAGTGTTGTCATGTCAAAGTAATGGCGCACTGAAAATTATGAAAAAACTTCGTTCTTAGGAGAATGAATTATAATCTAATGTTGATTAGTTAGCTAACTCCTGCCTTTGATGGTACGACAATTACGGATTACTCTCGCAGCTGTTCGCCATAGCCTAATAGGTGAGGAATCACTTTCTGCTGTACGAACATGTTAGATGGTGATTCGAAACATGCTAGGGCGCGGTGGCTCTGCGCGCTTGGTCAGAGGGTTGCCGGCATGGTAGCTCGACGCCCTCGGCAACGAGAAAACTTGTTATCCGAAACGATCAAAACAAGACAAAACAAACCAACGTCTACAAAGTACCTATCAAACCGAAGATCCAATGAAAAGAGAAAAAAAGAAATAGGATTCAACCAACACCATATGAATAGAAGGCCTGTGCACTGTCGTGCCACGTCACGTCATGCAGAGCAGATCACGATAGCGTAGCTCACTGGCCTGCTGATGTGAGGCAGTGGGCTGTGCAATTCAAATGTTTGTTAAGCTTAAGGGACTTAACTACGTAGCCGTGTGTTGCCGCTCGCGGTCTAAACTTACAAACTACTTTTGAACTACCTACAACTAAGGACGGCACAAATATCCATGCCCGAGGGGGGATTCGAACCCCCGATCGTAGTGGCCGTGTAGACCGTGACTGAAGCGCCTGTCTCCTCGGCCACCGCGGCCGGCGGCTGTGCAATATCAGCCAGCCAATCAGCTACGCGATCCCGATCTACTCTGCATGACGTGACGTGGCACTGCAGTGCACAGGCCTTCTCTTCAGACGGTGTTGGTTCAACGAAATCTGTAATCAAAAAAAAAAAAAAAAAAAAAAAAAAAAAAAAAAAAAAAAAAAAACCGAGTAAAATTCTCAACGAACAACCCGGAACGAACATGAACAAACGACCGCAAAGCATCGATCACCCTGAACAATATATATAACCACCATTGACAATTTTTCTCTTGCCGCCTAAAACGTTTTCGTACACTCTTGTTAACTGAACACAACTATATTCTGCAAAATTCCGAGTTGTTCAAAGGTAACAGCGCTTTCTCTGTAAAGTGCATTTGTTCTGTTTCGAGAACATGCCATGAAATACACATGATTGGAATGACATGGGGTTTTATTAGCGCCAGAAAAACCAAAACTTCGAAAAAGTCTGACAAATAGCGCTTCATCTGATCAGAAAAGTAACAATTATCTTAACAAATTAAGACAAAACAAAGATTATGTTCTCTTCTGGAAATGCTCAATATGTTCACCATTATTCCTCAACAATAGCTATAGTCGAGGAATAATGTGAACAGCACTGTAAAGCATGTCCGGAGTTATGGTGAGGCATTAGCGTTGGATGCTGTCTTTCAGCATCCCTACAGATGTCGGTCGATCACGATACAATTGCGACTTCAGGAAACCCCAAAGCCAATAACCGCACAGACGGAGGTCTGGGGACCTGGGAGGCCAAGCATGACGAAAGTGGCGGCTGAGTACACGACATCACCAAACGACGCGCACAAGAGATCTTTTTTCTAACAAAACCCCATGTCATTCTAAGCATGTGTGTCAATTTTTACCTCTCTATCTACATTACTCCATGATTTAGTAAGTTTTCAAATTGATACTGACGTTTTGATTTCCCGGTATATTAAATGCTACATTAATGTGGAATTCACTATTACCACACTTATTCCGTTTGTGATTTTAGCTGTAAAATAAAACGTAATCACGGTTTGAAATACAATATTTGCTCTTTATTTTAGCGCATAAGAAAGTAACATGAACGAAGTCATATCTGAACTACAGGAGAGGTAATACCATTTATGTTGAAATCTAGGACTCCCTTTATATACGAAACTACCAGTATTAGAACGTTGTTCAGAATATTCATTATTACAGTATCCTCCCACTTTACGTGCACATACTTCAGAAGACCATTGTTCAATTCATTGTTACGTATTTCACGGCATGTTCACGAAATAGAACAAACATGCATTTTATAGGGAGCATTCTTACATAAGAACAACTCTAAAAATAGAGAACATAGCTCTATTTGGACTTAACTACGGGGTCATCAGTCCCTAAACTTACAAACTACTTATCAACTACCTTACACTAAGGACGGCACAAATATCCATGCCGCACCTTGTATAACATCCAAAATGAAAGTAAAATATGTGTTGCGCACTGAGTTAGATTTGACAAGATGTGTCGTAATAGTGAACAAACATTGTATTTAACAATAAAACATCGATACTTAGGGGATGAATGTTGCGGTAGTCTGGAGTGGTCCTTTCCAAATGGAAAATCCAGACACATACTTTAAGAAAACATCAATGCCTATTTTTTAAGCTATGTCAGTGTCTCGTATAATCAGAAACTATGTTCTTAACAATTGTTCGAATAGGAGAGTGAATGATAAAAATGTGAGGGCATACGACTAGAAAAATAAATGAGAGACGTTTGACTTACCAAAGAGCATTGGAACTTTTTTTAATAATCAAAAAGCGTTATCGTGTATACTAACACGCGATGCAGATAGTTTTTATTTCTGTGCTACAGTACAGTGTCTCAGCCGGTGTCAATACATACCAGCGAAATTGAAATATCTCGTACTGGGAGGGCACACAGTTTCATTTCAATGATTACAAAACGTAGAGAAACGAAGAATGTATATACTGGTGCAAACAAACAGCTGCTGTGAGATGTTATTATGCCTGGAGCTTGAACTGACACAGGGCCAGTTTAAGTCAGACATACACAAGAGTGGAAGCCACAGTGCTATTAAGGTCTGCAATCCGTATGCATTGCTTGCACACGCCATTAGTGTTACAGTGTCGTTAGGGAGCACAGAAGTGAAGCCAGTATATTCCGATAACAAAGAGCAAGGGTAAACAATTTCCCTACACCAATTACTGAAGCTGGTCTTCTACAGAGTCGGCAACTAACTCGAGGTCACTGAGTCTGATATGAGTTTTGTAACTGTGAAATACTTTATACATCCTTGAACTGAATTACTAAAGTTTAATTCTCCGAAAAAAAGGACTACGCAGAAAGATGAAATGTTAGTTTATAATAACGCAGGAACTTCAAATAGATAACGTAAACCAAACCATTGTGTTTTTAATAAGCGTAATTTTCCGCTCTTAGTATTTAAAAGGGCCGTTATAAGCGAAAGTACATCTGAAGTCGTAGTATCAGATTTCAAGTAATGTCTTCATCAATCAATATACATAGTTTTAATGTAGTCAACGAATAATGGAAATTTTGATATTAACTTGAAAAGTTTTTCGTAGACGCTACTAATATATAATCAGTTTTGACCAACTGCTTGTAAAATTTGCAACAAACATTAAATGCTTTTCCATAACGAAGATACCGACAGCGGTATGAAGATAACAATAGCAATGTAGGTGATACTAATCGAATTATCTGGTATCTTTTCACTCTGCTCTGATATTTTTGTAACTAAGAAATAGAATTATAGAAATTTCATAATGACATCGATAGGGGATATGACGACTAAATATCCTGATTACGTGACATTTCCATAATTCTCACCTCACAAGCTTGCTTATAATTAATCATTTAAATCAGAATCGATTTGTCTTCACCGCCCCTAGTGTGTACTCAACTGATTTTAAGTTACAACGTACTACGTTCCTGGCCCATGCCTACGCTGTGAGCTCTTACATTTCTCCTAGTTTCATCTGCATCTACATCTACATGGGATAGGCTGCTAATCACATTTAAGTGCCTGGCAGAGGGTTCATTGAACCACCGTTAAACTATTTTATCTCACATTCCATTCTCGAATAGCGCGCGGGAAGAATGAACACCTGAATCTCTCCGTTAGGGCTCTGATTTCTCGTATTTTATTCTGATGATCATTTCTACCTATGTAAGTGGGAGTCAAAAATATATTTTCGCATTCAGAGGAAAATGTTGGCGATTGTAGTTTCGTAAGTAGCCCACGCCGCAGTGATAAGCGCCGTTGTTGTAATGATTCCCATCCCAGATCCTGTATGATTTCCGTAACGCAGTGTCCCCTGTATCGTGACAATACGAAACGAGCTGCCCTTCTTTGGACTCTTTCGATGTCCTCCGTCAAACCCACCTAATAAGGATCCCACACAGGGCAGCAATACTCCATAAAAGGACGGACAAGCGTAGTGAATGCTGTTTCATTAGTAGTTCTGTTGCATCTTTTAACGGTTATACCAATAGAACGCAGTCTCTCGTTCGCTTTTTCCACGACATTATCTACGAGTTCTTTCCAATTTAAGTCAGAAGTAATTGTAATTCGTAGGTATTTTGTGGAGTTTACGGCCTTCACATTTGATTGATTTATCATGTAAACAAAATTTAACGGATTTCTTTTCGTACTCATGTGGACGACTTTACATTTCTCATTATTTAAAGTCAACTGCCAATTTTTACACCATACTGATATCTCATTCAAATCGTTCTGCAGTTGGTTTTGATCTTCAGATAATGTTACTAGACGGTAAATGACGGCGTCATCTGCGAACAACCTAAGAGAGCTACTTAGATTTTCCACTAAATCGTTTATGTAAATAAGGAACAGCAGATGACCAATAACACTACCCTGTGGAACGCCCGATATCACCTATGTTTTAGTCGATGCCTTACCATCGATTACTACGAACTGTGTCATCTCTGAGATGAAATCCCCTATCCAGTCGCAAATTTGGGGCGATATACCGTAATCATGCAATTTGATTAAAAGCCGTTTGTGAGTTACGGTGTCAAAAGCCTTCTGGAAATCAAGGAATATGGAATTAATTTGCGAACCCTTGTCGATAGCACACATCACTTCGTGTAAGTAAAGAGCTAGTTGTGTTTCGCATGAACGATATTTTCTAAATCCATTTTGACCTTGGGCCAATAGATCATTCTGTTCGAGATAATTCATAATATTTGAATACAGGTTATGTTCCAAAACCCTGCTGGAAATTGACGTCAATGAAATAGGCCTGTAGTTTAGTGGGTTATTCCTACTGTCTTTCTTGAATATAGGTGTGACCTGTGCAACTTTCCAATCTTTTGGAACAGATATTATATTTAACTTATGACCAAAATCTCTTAGACTTTTCAGTCAAATTTCGAGAAAGAGTTTCCTTGTGCTAAGTATTGTAGGCATATCGCATTGAAGTCCTCGTTAAATTTCGAGCTTCTGTGTAGGATCGCCAATCCCGGGGATTTTGTGTTCGTTTAAATTTAGTATTCCTTTTCCGTTGCTGTTTTGTGTACCAAGGAGGATCACCTCCTTCTTTTATTAATTTATTTAGTATAAAACTATCAATTGCTGTCGATACAACTTCTTTGAATTTGAGCCACATTTGGGCTACACCTACGTTTAGTGTTAGAAACGAGTGGAAGGTATCTTTCAAGAAGCAATCTATTTTATTTCTATCTGCTTTCCGGAACAAATATACGTTTCGTTTATTTTTGGTAACTTTGGGGCTTTCGATATTCAATCTCGCTACGACAGCTCTGTGTTCATTAATACCTATTTCCGTTTTGATGCTCGTTATGAGCTCAGGATTGTATGTTGCTAAGAGATCAAGAGTGTTTTCACATTCATTTACAATTCTAGTTGGCTCATGAACCAATTGTTCGAAGTAATTATCAGAGAATGCGTTGAGTACAATTTCACACGATGTTTTATGCGTACCTCCTGATTTGAAAATATAATTTCGCCAACAGATTGAGGGTAAATCTAAATCTCCGCCTACTATTATCGCATGAGTCGGGTACGTTTCTGTAATTTGACTCAGGTTTTCTTTGAACCTTTCTGCTACTGTATCGTCAGAGTCGAGAGGCCGGTAAAAGGAACCAATTATTAACTTCTTATGATTTTCAGGTACAACCTCTACCCATAATAACTCACAGGAACTATCGACTTCAACTTCGCTATACGAAAGACTACTTTTGACAGCGGCAAACACGCCTCCACCTATTTTGTTTAATCTATCCTTTCTGAACACAGTTAGATCTTTTGCAAATACTTCTGTTGAACTTTCACTGCCTACAATATGTGTGATCCGGTGGTTTCTGTTAACACATGGAGTTCTGGTACTTTCCCGACACAGCTACGACAGTTTACTACTGTTATACCGATATTTCGTAGATCTGCATTTCTCCTGTGATCCACCTGCACCCTTTGAGATTGCCCATTTTGTTTTCCCCCGAAGCCCTCTATACTAAAAAAAAAAAAAAAAAAAAAAAAAAAAAACGCCCAGTCCACGCTACACAGCCCCCGCTACCCGTGTAGCCGCTTCCTGCGTATAGTGAACTCCTGACCTATTCAGCGGAACCCGGAAACCCACCACCCGATGGCGCAAGTCAAGGAATCTGCAGCCTACACGGTCGCAGAACCGTCTGAGCCTCTAATTCAGACTCTCCACTCGGTTCTGTACCAGAGGTCCAAAGTCGGTCCTGTCAACTATGCTGCAGATGGTGAGCTCTGCTTTCATCTTGCAAGCAAAACTGGCAGTCTTTACCACTTCAGATCTCTTCAGATCCGAAACGGCACACATCATTGGTACCGACGTGAGCCACCACCTGCAGTTGGCTGTACCCCGTACCCTTCATGGAGGATCCGTTCCACATCTGGAATGACTCCACCCGGTATGCACTCGGAGTGCACGTTGGCCTTCTCCCCCTTCTCGGCAGCCATCTCTCTAAGGGGCTCCATCACCCACCTAACGTTGGAGCTCTCAACTACAAGCAAACCCACCTTCTGTGAAAGCCCGGATCTTGCAGGCTGGGTGGTGACCCCAGGGTGAGATACACCATCCGACTCAGGAACGTCGTCCTGAACAGATAGCGCCTCAAACCTGTTCGCAAGACGAACCGGGGAAGGCTCACGATCGGTCCCCGGATTGTCTTGCACCGCCTGCCCCGCACTGGAGCGACCTCCCACGCAAGCACTGGTGGAGAGTCGGTCTCACTGCTAGCAGTATCAGCGCATGTCGCTGCAGCAGGCCGATCGGTGGAGACGACGGGAGTCCGTTCGGTACCCACTACCGGCCAACAACAACGACGCCCCTCGATCGCAGCCTCCAGCTGTGTAACCGAGGTTAACACAGCTTGAGGCTGGGAGCGAAGTATCACCAGCTCAGAATGCATCCGCAAACAGCAGTCACATTCCCTATTCATGATTACAGTGCCGAGAAAACAAAAACTACAGTCGCGATGCGCTCAATGGAAGACTACAATGTTTGTTAAACGGTAACCCTGTGGGTTCTATTTCCATTCCAGGAGTATATTTCAGCAGGCAGGAACATAATGTACATTACCTGTGGTGAAGTCAATTGGAGATCGTCAAGCTGCGCCGCACTTGAAATTAAACACACATCAGTATGCTACTTAAAGGACGGAGCGGGTTTACGTGTGGTCGTAACAGGCAAAATACGCGGCTGCTGGACTAGGATCCCCGCGGTGGAGTAGCCGATCGGCCTAAACCGTCTCGCTGCTGAGCGCGCGATGCTCGCCGTGGAGGTTCGAGTCCTCCCTGGAGCATGGGTGTGTGTGTTGTCCTTACGTTAGTTTACCTTGGTTTAAGCAGTTTGTAAGCTACGGGCTGATGACCACGCAGTTTGGTCCGATAGATTTACAAACATTTGCACATTTTGAACTAGGATCTCCTATTACTCGGTATTTGCCCCTCTTTGAGCCATATATGTCGTTGCTTTCTTCAAGAATTCAAATTGCTGTAGTTCAATTCGGAACGCACGTTTGTTGTTTCAAATCCTGACCAATCTTAAAACTATCCATAACTCGGAGATCTGCGAAGTGGACACGTGACTAGTAATCTAATATGATTCAACTTTTAAAGTTTCTGAATATGTTGCAAACATTAACGATTGGTACCGTTATTTCTAGCCAAACACGTACACTTCTTATTAGTTTTGAGTCCAACGTTAAGACATTATGATTATTCGTGGATAGGAAAGAAAGTCGTTAGGTGAGGGGATCGACTTCTGGTCAGCTTAAAACATCTCTGTGCTGGTGAAAAAATTGATAGCTAACTTCTGAGCTTATTTAGTTAACTATACAGTAAATACTGGGTCATACCTGTTTCACAGAACTTTACATCATGGCAATTTCTTACTTGTGAATGTACTTATACGTAACTTCTTTCGTAGTTTTTTAACATGGACAGAGAGTGTTAATACGTTTAAAGTTGTGAACTTAGACTTGTGAAAACTTTCAAATATCTTTATGCCTAGTCACCTATGACGAGTTTAATCGTGATTGCGTGTTGGTAAGGCACGAAAGCTTATGTTATTCAGCATTGGCTACAAGTAGTTGGTTTGGTTTCAGTAGCGGAACAAGATAGATCGTTATGTCATTCCAAGTGCGAAGATGTGAATTTGATAATTCATGAAAATGTTTGACGCTGTTAATCTTGTTGTTTTTTCTGGTTAATTTACAACCGGTATAAGTTACACCAATTACAATGGGAAGGACGTTTCGAAGCTTCGTGAAAAACCAATCCGAGGTCGAAACTACTTCTAATTGCTTTACAAGTTTCGCAGTTCTGATTCTGTAATAAAATTTCTTGTTCATAAAAATATTTAATTTTGTCTAAGAATAATTGCGATTGCTGTCTCAGATTCTAAGTAGTGCGCAAATAGTTTTGGAATGTACCTATTATATTAAAGTTGAGTAACAAGCGTCAAGGAGTGTGCGTTCCTTGAATTTACAATATCTGAAATGATTGCTAGGAAGAGCAGTGTTGTGTTTTGCTTTCTCGTGTTGTCATTTTCTTATAGTATAACGCCTGTAGCGCAAAACGCTTAGAGGACCCGCAAAACAGCTACGTTACATAGTACGCATACATATCAGGCGGAATGCAGATCAGCCAACACCACCTAGAGACAAGGCCTCACATCAGCCCCTGCTACGTCAAACTGACCAGGCCGCGGCCGCTATCTCAGTGGCTGGCCGCTGAGGCTCCTCCAATGACTCGTAGCGGGCAGCCAGTAAGCTGGCGGCCATGGCCTGGTCAGCATGACGTACCACGGGCTGTTGTGAGGCCTTGTCTCTAGGTGGTGTTGGTTCAGGTCGGGAATTTATTCCACAACTTTGCGGACGTCCTTGCATCTCTTGCATTGTTGATAGGCTATGACAATCCTTGTACTTGTTCGACTGTTGAAATGTTTCCGGTAGTACCTCCAAGCAAGTGTTTTCACGCCGAATATCGCCTTTCTGAACTTCTCTGGCACGAAAGGTCTAGGTCTCTTTCGTGACGCCTAACAACAGATATCAAACTTCGTGCCTCCTTTTCGCACCCATTCTTTCTGTGGCATGTGGCGCAGCGAGCTATTACTAATCTACTGGAAACGTGACTGGAATCATTTAAACCAGGAAGGCCACTGGAACTGACAAGATGTCAGTTCGATTCTACCCAGAGAATGTGAAGTAATATTGCATTCCTTCTACAATAGTGTACCGTAGATCTGTAGAGGAGCAAAACTTCACTAATGATTCGAAGAAAAGAGCATTTCTTTTCGCGTTTTCAAGATGGGTTGTCATATAGATGCGAAAACTGCAGAACTGCGTGGTCTGAGGCGTGATGTTATGGACAGCGCGGCCATGTCCGTCGGATATTCGAGCCCTCTCTCAGACAAGGGTATGTGGATGTCCTTAGTGTACGTTAGTTAAAGTAATGTGTAAGTGAAGGGACCAATGATCCTAGCAGTTTCCTCCTTTACTTGTACAAACCTTGAACTTCAAAATATCTGTACTTTCAGATCTTTAACGTCGGTCTGTTATAGATGTTTCGAATACGTTTTAAGTTCGTGTATTGTGACGTTTCTGGAAACTGAAAATTACCATGGTATGACTCAACATGGGTTTTTAAAGTAACGATTACGTGAAGCTCAACCCAACCCAATATTTATATACGAGCAGGTAGTTAGCGTTGAAATTTCCAGGAGGCATTTTGCAGATGTTACAGAACAACACAAGAAATCACAGTGCTTGAAAAATTTTTCGAAGTGTAGTATAATATGCAACGTATCAACGGTTGGTGTATGGAGTGGCATTTAACCCTCAACATAAAGAAATATCAGCTATAGGCAATACATTGAAAGAAAGAAGGTATACTTTACAACTACGATATTGTAGAAGAATCAAAATTAAAACACTGGACACAAATTTGAAGCTGAAATAATCTCACATTTTGTGATACGTTTTGTAAATGCTGTATCAGTAAAAAAGATTTCTATTCAAATATTTGGTCCATATATCAGCATACTTTTTTGTTAATACTCGCACTTAAAGAAGCGTAAAATACGTTGTAATACTAATGGCGTAATTATGTTATTGTTGTCACATGCGAACACAATGGGTCAATTTTATATGACCAACATCTTTCATGAAGTCTGACAGCTGTTAATATATACAGAGGCTATCTCTCAACTACATCTTGTTGTTGTTGAAAAAAATCAAGTTTTTTGAGAGTATGATTCTTTGAAATACAGTTTTTTTGAAAATTAAGTGTGAATATTAAGTGTCGTAATACGAGTGTCTTAGATACATTTATATCTTTAACACATTCAATACTAATCCTCTTGTTTCCATCAGTCCATAAAGCAAACACTCCACAAAGATAATTGAGCTAAAAAGTTTTGCAGCAGATATCACGACATGAAATAAATTGAAAGAGAGACTTTTCACCGAGACAGTACGAAATTCGCGCTTTACCGCTTGACGTACATTTTTAACATTGTTCACTTAGAGCTGGTGGCAATGCGTCCTATGTATTCACTGGTCCAGTGAAACGCTGGAAAAAAGCTCGTCGTGGAAAAAGTAAATAAGTTAAAAAATAAAAAAGTGTTTTTACACTATTATTCTTCTTTCGTTCTTCTATCAGATCATTTTAGATGCACATTACAAGTAATTTTATAGCATGAGAAACTCTTCACGTCGCGGAGACAGCACGTATACGAGTCATAGTGCGGCCACTTAATATAGGAATCAGTGGCCGCAGCGTTGCAATGCGCATTGCGCGGCTCAGGTTCAAATTCTCTTCTGAAGCGCATGGAGGAGGCATATGGGCGGTCCCGTGGCAGGGAGGGGCGAGAAACGCCGCTTTTAACATTGACGTTGGAGGTGGTAAAGACGCCAGCTCCTGGCTACTCAAGCTCTTGCGGTTACGCACGAATGCTCCCGAGGCAAATGCAATGAAGCCACTGCGCACCTCGCCTAGCGCATCTCCAAATCTTTCATTACTGCAACATCCGCCCTTCATATTTCTTTTTGGGGCATTGAAGATTCATTAAAACACGTCATATTTGGTAAAATATCTTATAACTATAAATTATAGATGCATCAACTGCAAAAGCCTTCACAAAATCCGATCAAAGCTCTGCTCTCCACCTAGCAAGAGTAGCCGTGTGGTTCGAGACCGACTGCAAGCAATTTTCTTTTATACCTGATCTTATTTTTAAATGATGCGGGAACAACAACGACTTGTGTATTGTTACTTGCCACATATTATATACTCTCCGTTGTAGCAAATATTTAACTGTATGAGAAGACGTGAGGGAGAGCAGTGTTTGCGCTGCTTACAGTATTATGTGATCCGAAGGCAGCTTGTCTCTTCATCGTAACAGATTAATTTCTTTAAGTCACTTAACAGTGTAATCAGTTACTTGCTGTGTTTTAGTGTTCATGTGCATATACATGTACTTGATGTTTATTATCAAAGAAAAACGAACAACGTTCAGTATCTTTCAGAAACAAAATTTTCAGCTTTAACTTTCTAAGAGAAGTGTGAAATAAAGAAGCTTGGTTGGCCAATGTCTCAGCTCGAGTTGAAGCAGGCGCAATCAAGCGGAGGTAAGACGTTCTGCAGATCTTTTAACGAAAATATATCGCAAGGGTGGCACTAAAAGAAGTGAACCTCCAGTCATCTGAAACACCAGTCGCCACTGGTTACTTGAGGGAACAGTATATTCTGTTGCATTAAAGGAAGAAAGACTTCCTCAGCAGCAAGACGGTTACTTCCTCATTTATGATGGTGCTACTCTCGCGTTTTCCAACAAAAGACAACATACTGCACGACGAACTTTAGCTCTAATTAGCTTGGCCGTGTATGTTACAAACGTCAAACCAACCTACATTGTCGACTGAACGAGTACTTTTTCAACAAGAAAATAAGTTCTTGCTTTGCTGTTGTGATTTCGAAAATGTAATGGAAACTGTTACGTTGGTAAACTGAAGTGTGAAAATGCATAATATCAACAAAGAATCCTTAGCAAGTAAAGAGTATCAAAACAGATACAGGGATTAGCGAACATGGAGTTGCAATATCAGGCCTGAATATCGAGTGGCTTACATTCAAAGGCATAATTGCAGTATCAATCGAGTGATTTATACCAAATAAATTAATAAAAGAGGGTGCTGACACGCCGTGGTACAAAATATGTCAGGTCACTGATACAGAAGCAAAGAAAAACGCATGGAAATTAAAAAAAACTCGGAAGCCCCAAGACTAGCAATCTTGCACAGAAACTCGCAATCTAGCGCGGACATCAATGCGAGAAGCTTATAACAGTTTCCACATCGAAATCCTGTCTCGTAATCTGGCAGAAAATCAAAGGAAAATCTGGTCATATGTGAAGTACAGTAGCGGAAAACACAAACAATACCTTAAAAGCGACCACTGTACTAAACAAGACCCTTGTTTTATCACTAAAATTAGCAAATTAAGTCCGTGTGAACTACTGGTTACTGGTTACTGGCTACTGGTTACTCCGTAACTGGCCCAAACTGACAACTGACTCGTTTCAAATTACTTTAATAACAGGAAGTTAATACTACTGTGGTCAATATACATTGCGGCTAACACGTTATTACACACAGACATTAATAAGCAAGCCACCACAATTACAGTTAGCTTAGAAAGGTGGCTAAGAAAACATTTATGGCAATGGAATTGGGACATAAGAAAAATTGCATTTGAGCTTGTTTTCAGCACTTGTGAAGAACAATATTAAATTAAAGAGGGAAGGTGCTCTAAAACTACAATTCATGGGCAACTTACGGATTATGCTGAACTTAAACGTTTTTATTCAGATAGAAAAGAAGCAAATGGGGAACCAATTTTGTTAATACAATAAAAATGCATCTCTTACATGGATTAACGCGGACGGTGCCCAGCCTAAATTATTCATGATTTAACGCTACTGGGGGGGGGGGGGGGAAGGATTCACCAACACTCATTCTCAGTTACACACGCAATGTCAAAATGAGCGTGCTGAGACGAGGCGGAAGCAGGCGCCGCTATCGTAGAGGTAGCACAGAACACAACATACAAAAACACTTTGAAGCTGACCCTGGTCTGTCATGCCTGTTTTAAGATGGTGCGCGTGTATAGCCAAGTTAAATTAGATCTGAATTGGACCGGGAGCAAACTCGCTAACGGCGACGCACGGCTACGTTACATGAACGCACTCCACTGAAGGTGAAGTGGTTGAAAATCGAAAAAAATGTTCAAATTTTTGTAAAGCTTATGGGACTTAACTACGGGGTCATCAGTCCCTAAACTTACAAACTACTTATGAACTACTTACGAACTAGGACGGCACAAATATCCATGCCCGAGGGGGGATTCGAACCCCCGACCGTAGTGGCCGTGCATACCGTGACTGAAGCGCCTCAGTCTCCTCGGCTACCGCGGCCGGCGTTGAAAATCGGATTCATTATATAAAATCATGGTGGATTCTTAAGTTGCAGTCTATTAGAAATCGATCTAGGTACTGGTTTTATATGAGAAGTGGCGTGAATCCAGGCCACTAGCTGCAAACCCCGGAAGTCGGATCTCGGACCCACGTTGTTCCGAAAACCGATAAAATTGAATAAATTCAGTTTCCGAAAAATAAAGAAAATTAACTGCAGTGTGCAACCCATAGAAATGCTTAGAATTATATAAGGAAACGAATGAAATACAGCTACACCCGATAGGGGACGATTACAGAGTCAGATGAGGTCCTATCTCTGAAAAACCACAAATATGAAATAAATACAAAGTCGGAAAAAAATAAGAATACGGCATGCAACCCATAGAAATGTTTAGAATTACATAAGGAAACTATTGAAGGAGATTGTACAAGGCTCAGAGAGAATTACTGACAGAGTGCGTACTACCAGTCGCAGAAGAAACAGCAAAATTAAAAAGGCGGGAAGAGAAAATCGCGAAATATTAGTGGAAATCAGACGGATACCCGCATAGTTACTTGCCTGATGGGCATGGAATAAACAAGAGCGGAAGCTGAGGGGTTTGTTCTATGAACCAACCACGTGGAACACATATCACTCACGGAAGGAAACGATGAGAAGATTTTGCCATGCATTGTACAAAAATTAACACATCACCTATTAGAAATCGGGTCCCACAAAGCTAGAAAGTATTTACACCGAGTTCATACACCGCCACATGATCACAAAAGCCGTTCCTGAGGTAATGTGTCAAAAGCCTCCTGGAAATCAAGAAGTACTGAAACAATTTGATTTCCTTTGCGATAGCTCTCATCACTTCGTGTGAGTAAAGAGCTAGTAGTGTTTCGCATGAACTAAATTTTCTAAATCCGTGTTGACCTTGTTCGATTTATTTGTTGAAGTGACAACCAGTTGGCAGCGATCAGAAACGACAGCGGTGGATGGACGCGCGACCAGCCTCCTGCCAGAGCGGAACACGCGGCTGCTGGCAACGAGGCGGCAGGCGGCCCCTCCCCCACTCGCCATGACGTCACGGCCTCGCACAAGGCCACACCGGCGCGGATCAGCTGTCGCGAATCAATGGAGCAGCGCCGCAGCTCGCGCAAACACCAGGTCTGTTTTACGTCACGTATCGGCCTACGGCCATGTGGCGAGCTTCGCTGTGGGACTCAGTTGTCGTGCACAAATTGAAGTTTTAATGTTGATTTCGACAAAAACTTGTGTGAAAGACATACCTTACGTAACTAACGATAGTGGTCAGGACAAGATGAACTCATTTACGTTGATCCAGTATTCCAATAATATAGTTGTTATTGTCTTCCTGTCTGAACTATTTATCGTCCATGTTTCATCCCATAACAGATTACACTCCACACAAATGCCTTCAGAAAACACTTCCATACACTTAAATTAATATTCGATGTTAACAAATTTCTCTTTTTCAAAAAAGCTTTTCTTCCCATTACCATTGTTAACTTTATATCATCTGTCCTGATAACAAATTTTGTAATTTTACTGGCATAGTAATAAAACTCATCTACCACCTTTACTGTTTCGTTATCTAATCTAATTTCTTCAGCATCGCCTGATTTTCTTACACTGAAATCCATTACCATTTTCAACTTTCTTTCCTTTGTTCAGAACTGATTTTCCATTTCTCCTTAATATTCATAAAGTTGGTTTTCTTGTCTCCACTTGTGTCTTTTATTTTGCTATAGGCGGTATCTACTTTTTCCCTAGCTATAGATTCGTCAACAGACTTGCATTGGCCCTCTAGTCACTCCTCCTTAGCCATATTGCACTTCCTGTCATTATCGTTTCTTAGTCGTCTATACACCGTTTTACCTGCTTCACTGACTGTAGTCTTATAGCTTCTCCTTTTATCAATTAAGTTCAGTATTTCCTTTGATACCCAAGAAGTTTTTGTAGGTTTTGAATTTATATCCAGTTGGTCTCTGCTGGCTTCGCTATTTCATCTCTCAAAGCTACCCATTTATCAGCTACTGCATGATACACCCCTCCCCACTTTTATGTCAGTTGATGCCTAAAGCTCCCTCTAAAGCTCTCAAGAACCTCATATTTACCCAGGTCCCATCTCTTTGTTTTCTTACCTTCATCTGATCCGAGTGTATATCTGGCCCTGGATATGTCTTACAGTTTCAGACCTGGTTCATGAATCAATGTAATACCATTATAAAAGCTACCCCGTACTTTCCGGTGTCTCCTGGTCTCTCCGGTGTATACTGCCGTTTTCATTACTATTGTTATGATTACACTATGTTCCGTGCAAAATCCAACCAATCTATCCGGTACCATCCGGTGTCTCGTGGTCTCTTCTATGCATCTTCTTAAACCAGTTTTTGTGATTACATTATATTCCGTGCAAAATTCAACCAGGCGGCTTCCTATTTCATTCCTTTACGCTGTGATATTCGCCTACTACTTTTCCTTCCCCGTCCTTTTCCCACTAATGAATTCTATTAACCCATAACAATTAATTTTTCCTCACCCATAACTGCCTGAATAATTTCCTTTACTTCCTTATAAATTTCTTTGATTACCTCCACATCGGCAGAGTTAGTTGTAACATAAACTTGTACTACAGTGGTCGGTGTTGGTTTCTTATCTATGTTGACTTCGATAATGCGATCACTGCGCTTTTCATCGTAGTTTACCCGAGTTCATATTTTCTTATTATTTGTCAGACCTACTCCTGTCATACCCCCAACTAATTTTGTATTTATAGCCCTGTACTCACCTGAAGACAAATACTGTTCATCTTTCCACCGAACGTCACTAATCCCCACTATATTTAGCTTCAAGGAATCCTTTTTTATTATTATTATTATTATTTTTAATTTTCTAACCTCCCTACACGATTAAGGTATTTAACATTCCACGCTGCGATCCGTACGTAGAATGCCGTTGTTGTCTTTCCTGATGTCGACATCCTCCTGAGTAGTCACCGCCCGGAGATCCGAAACGCCGCTGCGGATTAGCCATGCGCACTGGTGCGCCGTGCTGCGGTGCGCGCGGCCTTTCGCCGTCGTGGGTTCGAGTCCCCCCTCGGGCATGGGTGTGTGTGTTGTCCTTAGGTTAGTTTACCTTAGTTTAAGTAGTTTGTAAGCTACGGCCTAATAACCCAGCAGTTGAGTCCGATAGATTTACAAACATTTGAACAATAGATCCAAATGGGTGACTATTTTACCTCCGGAATATTTTACCCGAGAGGATGCTGCCATCATATATTTATACAATAGTGCTACATCTACACGGAAAATGTAGTTTCCGCTTGCTTTTCAGCCGTTCGCAGTAACTTATGGCAAAGTCGCATTATTTGATATGTCAACGCCAGCTCAGTCAGTCATCCAGACAGTTGTCACTGCAATTACTGAAAAGGCTGCTGCGCCTCTTGAGGAAGCACATGTTTGTCTGTCCTCTCCGTAAATACCTCTCCGCTGTGGTTGCACCTACGGTACGCCTTACTGTATCGTTGAGACACGCATCCACTCCACCTCGGCAATTGCTGTGGTTAATATACAGTCATTACTTATGGCACATCGGCACGCGGTAGTTAAAGGATGAATGTAGGCCAGTGAGGTTGATGAACATGGAACTGTCAAGGTGTAACAGGATTTAGATTTAGAGATTTAGATTATTTATTTGTTCCGTAGATCCATATTGAGGGGATCCTCGTGGATGTGGAACATGTCAAGAAACAAAATTTACAAGTTGAATAACAGATAATACTGATAATATAAATACAAATACATACACTTATAAATACAGATACATAATTTTTTAAGGTGTTTTTTTTTTTTATTTATTTATTTTTTTTTTTTTTGCTGATAATATAATAATACTAATATAGTATGAGTGCATGCATCAATTGGTACAATTTATAAATTCACTAATGGAGTAGAAGGAGTTGGCCACTAGAAAGTTTTTTAGGTTCCTCTTAAACTGATCTTTATTTGTAGCTAAATTTTTTATACTTAATGGTAAATTATTGAAAATGTGTGTTCCTGAGTAGTGGACCCCTTTTTGAACTAAAGTAAGTGCTTTTAAATCCTTGTGTAGATCATTTTTATTTCTAGTATTGTATGTATGAACTGAGCTGTTTGTTGGGAAAAGGGATATATTATTTATGACAAATTTCATCAAGGAATAAATATACTGAGAGGCAGTAGTTAATATACCCAGTTCTTTGAAGAGGCTTCTACAAGACGTCCGTGAATTTACTCCACAAATAATACGTATTATACGTTTTTGGACTCTGAAGAATTTTTGACTGACTTGAAGAGTTACCCCAAAATATTATACCATATGACATTAAGGAATGAAAGTAAGCAAAGTATGCAAGCTTTGTTATTTTTATGTCTCCTATGTCTGATAACACTCGTACTGAAAATACAGATTTGTTGAGTTGTTTCTGCAGTTCTGTGGTGTGCTCCTCCCAACTAAATTTATTATCAAGCTGTAATCCCAGGAATTTAATACTGTCAACCTCTTCTATCTGCTCTTCTTCATACTTAATGCATATGCTGTCAGGAAATCTCTTACATGTTCTGAACTGCAAGTAGTGCGTCTTTTCAAAGTTTAATGACAATGAGTTGGCTTTAAACCATTTATTAATGTTCATGAAAATATCACTAGCATACTTTTCTATCACTATACTTGACGTACTCTTTATTGCAATACTTGTATCATCTGCAAACAAAACGAACTCTGCTTCTGGTAGTGTAACTGATGAGAGATCATTAATGTACACAAGAAAAAGCAATGGCCCTAAGATGGATCCTTGTGAGACACCACATGTAATTTCTTCCCAATCCGATGATGACTGTTGGCCTAATTCACTAGTCACTTGCACTGACACCCTTTGTTTCCTGTTAGTGAGGTATGACTTGAACCATTTTGCAGCATTTCCCGTGACCCCATAGAATTCTAATTTACTTAAAAGGATGTTATGGTTCACACAATCAAATGCCTTTGACAAATCACAGAAAATACCTGCTGCTTGCAATTTATTATCTAATGAATTAAGTACATTCTCACTGAAAGTGTAAATAGCCTTCTCAATATCGGAACCTTTCAGAAATCCAAACTGTGTTCTAGACAATATGCCATTTGCGGCTAAGTGGTTGAGAAGCTGCTTGTACATTACCTTTTCTATAATTTTTGAGAATGCTGGCAAAAGTGATATGGGTCTGTAGTTTGATGGTATCTCTTTATCCCCCTTCTTGAAGAGAGGTTTAATATCTGCATATTTTAGCCAATCAGGAAATGTTCCCGTTATAACAGACTGGTTACACAAATAACTTAAGATTGTGCTAAGTTCTCAAGAACAAGCTTTAATTAACTTTGTTGATATTTCATCGTAACCACTGGAATTCTTTGTTTTTAAAGATTTTATTATGGAAGATATTTCTTGTGGTGAAGTGACTGACATATTCATGTGTGTGAAGTTATTTGTAAATGCTAGTTTCAAATATTCAAGCGCATTATTTACTGACCCAGACAATCCCATACTATCAGTAACGGATATAAAGTACTTGTTAAATAGATTTGCCACACTATGCCCATCAGTTACTAATGTCTCAGCTACTCTTAATCGTACCTGCTCTTGTTCCTTTCTGGTTCTACCAGTCTCTTCTTTCACTATATCCCATATTGTTTTTATTTGGTTTCCTGATGTTGCTATCTTCTTTTCATAGTGCATTTGTTTAGATACCTGAATAACTTTTTTTAATATTTTACAGTATTCCTTATATTTAGTTAAATCATCATCATTGCAACTACTCTTGGCTGATAGATACATTTTCCTTTTTGTCTTACATGAAATCTTTATTCCTTGAGTAATCCAAGTTTTTATTATAGACTTCTGTTTAATTCGCATTACTTTTAGAGGAAAACAGTTTTCAAACATGATACTAACATTATTAATGAATACATTATATTTTTCATTCATGCCATTAGCACTATATACATCTTTCCAGTTCATGTCTTTGAGGAGTTTTCTAAAATTTTCAATTTTTGGTGGGTTGACTACTCTCCTGTGTGTACATTTTGCAGTCTTCATAATCTGTTTAGAATTTATACCTAAAACAAGGAGCTGAATATCATGATCTGACAGGCCATTTATTATTGGTTTTATGATATGATTTTGTTCCTTTGATTTGTCTATAAAAATATTATCAATTGCTGTCCTAGAGGTTTTAGTTACCCTAGTTGGAAAGTTTACGGTGTGTGTTAGATTGAAAGACAAAGTTACTGACTGCAATAAATTTTTACTGGAGGACTGCATAAGAAAATCTGTATTAAAGTCACCAGCAACCAGGATTTCTTTATTTCTTCCTGTTAAATAACCCAATAGAGCTTCTAGATGATTTAGGAATAGATTATAATTTCCTGAAGGTGCTCGGTAAATAGTTACTATTATATAGCATCTGTTATGGAATTCTACTTCTGTTGCACAAGCTTCTAAATGCTGCTCCAGACAGAATTTATTTATATCAATATTCTTGAATGTATAGCAGTTTTTAATGAATGTGGCAACTCCTTCTCCCTCCATATCTACTCTACGGAAGTGTGAAGCTAAATTAAATCCTGGAATGTTTAACATATCTATACCAGTGGCCACATGATGTTCAGAGAGGCAAATTATGTCAATTGGGCTAGAGGAATCTATTTCATCAATACAAATGAGTAGTTCATCAAGTTTATTTCTGAGTCCTGGAATATTTTGATGTAATAAAGATAACTGATATTGCATACTAATGGCTTGAGTAAGATTTACTGGAAGTTTCTGACTACTTTCTGTTAAACATTGTTTGCTAAAATCTATCTCCTGTTTATCTGCTTTTCCAAACTGAGGGTGTCTTACAAGCTCTCTCAAAACTGGTTTTCTTCCCCCCCTCCCTATCCTAAAAAAGGCATCCCTCTGACACCTGTAACCACTGGTATTTTACCATTTGTGACAGTGCCCCCCCGTAAGTTACTTGCAATCAGCCCAGACAATTTTCCCTTCCCTTTCCTGTTGAGGTGAAGGCCATGCCTAGTGTAGTCCCACCTACAGATATCATCCACAGAAAGCAAACCAATATGGGACCCAATATCTGACATGAGTAGCCGTTCCAACTCTCCTGACAGACAGAGTTCAAATGAGGCCGATCATGGCGACTCAAGACAGATACAAATCCCACACTAGTATGCTTCGTTGCCGCTGATATCTTCACCAGGTCACACTCTATAGAATATTCACAGTTTCTGTCAATGCTGTTTCCCGGACCACCCACTATAACCACGGTATCCTCCATTGTGAAATCCTTACATAAAGAACCTATATCCTCTGTTACCTGACCCAGGCCCGCATTTGGTTTGAAAACGTTTGTGACCTGGTACCCTGGTCCTAGCTCTTCCTGCAGTAGTTGGCCAACACCTCTACCATGTGAACTACCTAACAACAAGACTTTCTTTCTTTTCTCAGTTTTCCCTACCTTTTTCAAGTCCTTTTTGAAAGTCTGTTGTGTCCTTTCTACAGTTACAGCTACATGAGGCTCATCCGATCCTGACTGACGCAACAGGTCAAATCTATTTTTCACATTAAGGACAAAACTGTCTGAAACTGTCCTAAGTCTGTTCCCCCTCTTACCCGTTGCCACTTCCCACCGCTGTTCACCCTTCTCCCTCCTTAACCTGCTCAGAGTCTCCCTTGCCTTATCTAATTCAGCTTGAAGAGCTGCAATTTTCCCCTCCTGTTCCTTTATTTTCCTATCTCTATTGCAGATCCTACAAAACCACTGGTGAGCCTCATTTACATCCCCATTTCCCATGCCACTACATTCGCCCCAATGAAAAAAACCACTACAACCATCACACCACACCCCGGAACTAACGATCCTACGGCATGTCACGCACTTCTCACCCATGGTAAAAATAGAAAACTTGATTAAGTACTGACTAAAACGTAAAAGTTACACCAAGAGACACTAAAATCTGTTCACGCAAATATAATTAACCGAAAGGGCACTGGATATAAAGAAACTCGGTCACGAAAACAAAAATTAGGCCTAAAAAAAAACACGCTCACGAAAACAAAATTTAGGCCTATAAACACGGATTACTATATTCACTTTTGATAAATCACGAAATTAACGTCTGACAGACTTTATAAATCCTAACTACTGTACGCCGCGAGTGACAAATAGAACAATCGGTAATTAGAAATAAGTTTTAGTCACTGTTTACAACGATTCGCGCGAGTTAAATTAGGCCTACAAATACGTGCTATAGGCGCGACAGGTAAAATAAACTTTTTACACCGTTTTTCCTTATTTAACACTACACTAACACTTCCACTAATGTAACAACACTTATATTTATAACAACTGCAAACGATTAAATATAGCTTAAAAACCTAGATATGTCACGTCTCATGGTTAAGGTGACGAACAGCAGCACTAGAGGGGGAGATTAACTCAACATATACTGATATGAAAAATCTTCCAGATATACAGTAATTTAGACCTGTATCGAGTAACTTATGTAGTAACAGAGCTATTTTCTGCCAGTCTGTATATCAAGATCGTTTTAGGGTCAATGATCTGAGTTATATGTCTGTTATTTCGGGATTTTGAAATTTTGACGTAGTTAATTACTTATCCAGTCCACCTTTTAGTGGGTATGGAATGTGATACTTCATGTAGTATAAGGTAATAAACATTTTATTTCTTGGCTCAATGGAGTCTATGCAATGCTACTTTCTATAATAAAATGGTAAAATAGTAGGAGCTTCTGTCCTTCGAGGACATAATTATTGTGTATTTATTAAGTGTTGTTCATTCTTGTGTGTTAAGATTTGGTTAATCTGTAAAGGAACCACTTATCATAACAGACAATTGGTATTTTTCCATTGTTATTCCATGTCCAATGTAATTAGATAGTAAACTGAGGAATGCAATGGTGCATCCCTTTATTTTATGATATCACAAACCTGGTCATGATCATCATATGATGTTAAATTTTGTGCTTATGTCATGCCCAAATTAGTGTATGTGATGAAACCACCTGAATATGAAATGACTATTCCCTTTGTTATGTGAATAGATGCACAATAAAAGAATTGTACAAATATAATGAGGAGAATAGGATAATCTATCCGTTTCGTCAAAAGTCGTAAGTGCTCCTCATGTTGGGACGTCGATCTGGGTAACTACATACGTTTTAGGAGCCAAAAATATGTAATAAATACTTTCACAGTTGGAGAAGCCCTTCTGATAGCAGCAATGATATTTTTTGTAATTTTTTTATTGATTTTCAATTGATTAATGTGTTTATTTGCGATTGGTGCCTAGGCTCCCAATTCCTGTCTACTGCGCCACGTTAGTGCACCGCTGCTTATAATAATCCCTCCTTTTGCGAATAGTAACCTTAATAGATCGGTCATTATTGTTACCTCATTAAGAATACAGTTAGACGTTATGTTTTTCGCAGGATCAGGGATCTACTTTGTAACCGTGACGTAGGCACGTGGAGCTCGCAACGATAGCGATTATCTTGTGTAGTGAGGAATCAGTCCTCCGCATGCAATTCTTTATAATAAAACCGAGTATAGATCATAAATAAAAGTTAGCCATATTTTTCATGTAATCTCGATACAACTATTCTTCGTGAGATACAGCAGTACCCATGGCATTGTGTAATTTCTGTGAACAGCTACTCATTATCTCATGCAGAAGGCAGGCGTCTCCGAGGAAAAAGGTGGGTAAAATGTATGTGACGAGCACATGAGTAGTGTTGGGTAGGCCCCTCCGTCAGAATAAAACCTAACAGAAATAGAGGCAGTTTTTTATCTACTGCAAGGCCTATTTACTGGTGTGCTTCGACAAAAAAATTATAACTAGTGCAGCCCTGACCTATTTCATGCATTTCATAGCAAATAGCAGCCACACTGAAAGTAAAAGAAGTTCCTACGTCTCCTTAAAAGTCACATATTCAAAAAACACGTATGTTGATTCGAATCCTGGCCCAACACAAAAATATTCATGGTTTCATTTGAAGTTCTAGTAAGTGCACACCTGACGATCGGTGAAATAAATTTTATTTCTTAAAATTTCTTCATATCTTGCCAACATTAATAATAGGTTCCTTTATTCCTAGTCAAAGACGCACACTTCTCATTACTGTTGAGTTTACAGTTGAGACGTAACATTTATTTTTGGATAGAAAAGAACGTCTGTTGATACGGGATTCGATACCTGGTCAAGCCAAAAGAAATTGCTGTTGGTGTAAAACGACGAAGTGGACATCTGATCTTACTTAGTTAACGATTCCTATAGTTTTGGGGTTCTTATCTCTTTACATCAGAGCACACGATAGCTTAGGAAATATGGTGTATATACCGTTTTTCGTAGTTTGTTAACTGCAGCAGAATGTCATTAAAAAAGGCATTCATTTCCAGTATAGATTTGCGATCTGATACTTATGCTTGATTAGATATTTCACATCTCTTTATGCTTAGTCATTAATGAAGATTAGTCGTGATTGAGTCTCAAAACAGCACGATATCTTTTCTTAGTTTTAAATGTTTAAATGTTTGTTAAGCTTATGGGACTTAACTACTGGGTCATCAGTCCCTAAACTTACAAACTACTTATGAACTACTTACGAACTAGGACGGCACAAATATCCATGCCCGAGGGGGATTCGAACCCCCGACCGTAGTGGCCGTGCTGACCGTGACTGGAGCGCCTCAGTCACCTCGGCCACCGCGGCCGGCTTTTTCTTAGTTAGCAGTGGCTGTAGGCGCTCCGTTTCGTTCCAAAAACCGGAACAAAGTAGCTCGTCGTTCTAAGTTCAAAGATGTGTAGAAACACTGTTTTATTCATGGGTACATCGGAACTGCTGTTGATCAGCTGTTAATGTTTTCATGGAGCGTTTGACGCTGTTGATCCTGTTGATTTTAAATGGTTAGTTCAGCAACCGGTTAATTCAAAACCGTCACCACCGGGCGACGTTTCGTGGATTTGAGGGGAAAAAACATTCAGAGAGAAAAGATATTTCAATTGCTATAGAATTTTAGGAGTTCTGATTCTTTTGTAAAATTTCTTGTTTATAACAATATTCATTTTTTCTAAGGATTATGGAACAATTTATGTGACACAGTATGTTGTCTCAGACTAATACGACTGTTGTAATGTTCTTATTGTAATAAAGTTAAGTTTACAAGTGTCAATGGCTGTTTCATCTGTGATTACGAGTTTCCTTGTATTTGCAATATCGTCGTTCTAATGTAAGAGGCGCGTCCAGAAAGTAAGTTCCGTTTCAATTTTTCACCGCTGCAGCGCTGCGATTGCAGTTCCGCACATGCACTGTAGACGATGTCTATCAAGGAGAAGAACGTGCGCCATTTTGAGATCGCTGTCAGTTACGAACGCTTTGTTGTGCTTGTTTGAAATGGCGTTGATTGAAAATCCCGCCGCCTGTGAAATCAGTTCCATGATTCGGTTTCTGAATGCGAGGAAAGTGAAACCATGTGAAATGTTTACGACCAAATGCGATGAGTGATTCGATGGTGAGAAGATGGGTTCGACACTTCAATGGCGGGCGTAGTGATGTGCACGATGAAGAACGAAGTGGACGTCCACCTTTGGTTGTAGAAGAACTGGTATAGCGACTTTCATCTGTTCTTACATCTCAAGTCTTTCCTTGGCGGTCATCACTTCACCAATGACGACTAGCTGAAAGAAACTGTTTCCAACTGGTTGAAGACATAGGCGGCAGATTTCTATGAAGAAGGTATACAAAACCTGGTGCCCCGCTATGACAAATGCCTGCCAAATTTCGGCAGTTATGTGGAAAAGTAGTTTAAGGCTGTATAATTTTGTGCAAAAAAATTTCTTTTGTATATGTGTACAATTTCATTTTATTACCAAACGGAACTTACTTTCTAGGCGCGCCTCGTATATAGTGAACGATTTTCATGAACAGCAGTGTTCTGTTTAGTTTTCCCCTGCTCGCCGTCGGAGGTTCGAGTCCTCCTTCGGGCATGGATGTATTTTTTGTCCTCAGCATAAGTTAAAGCCCAGGGCCTGTTGACCAGAGTATTTAAGTCCCATACATTTACAAACATTTGAACATTTTATTTTGAAAATTCAGTGCGTGTAGTAAGAATAAACCATGTTCTGTTAGGGTTTTGATGGCTGTAGCGTGTCTTCCATTTTATCTTCTTTAACTTCTGTATATTTGAGAGAAATTAAAGTCCCGGTTTATGCAATCATGATTTGAACTAGAGGCTGGTCCCAGCGTTTGATAGAGAGCCTCGGTGTAAGCGAAGGTAATGTCTATTCTATCAGGGTACATGACTCACAAGACAGCTACGTTTATGGTATGCATACATATCAAGCGGAACGCAATTCAGAACGCTCGGTCTTTTTTCTGCATGTGAGAATACTTTTGATATCGTAGGGCCACTGCCAAACTCAGAAGTTTGTGACATTTTTCACCGCTATCGATAGATACAAGAGTTGGGCAGAAGCATTACCCATAGCACGTGTCAGCGGAGACAATAGCAAGAGTGTTACTAGCAACTTTGATAGCACTGTTTGGCTGCCAGTCGTATGTAACAAAAGAACGAGGGCGCCAATTTTAATGTACACTGCTCTTGGGACTTGGTTGTTGGTTCGGGTTTCGGTACCATCACACAAGACGCTACAATCCAGCCAGTAACAGTACGGTCTAAAGTTGGAACAGAACTATGAAAACAGTGTAGCGTGTCATAAAGGGAATTTGACCACCAAATTGCTGCTAATGTTACAGACGGCCAATAAATCAGCTATAGAATCCACAACGACGGAGATGGCAAGCAGAGACACTGTGTGTCTGTGGTCAGAATTGTTGAAGCGTGCCAATAACGGTGGCTTTACCATATGAGTTGCAAAGAGCAAAGGGATACATAGCTAAACTGTGTACCCCACTCGGCACGCAACATGGCCAATAAACTCTAATTTTACCCAAAGAACTAAACATCTTTCTCTAAGTAAAGCTTTGGATGCTGTACGTCACTTCTGTAACTACCAACCGCCGGACCGTACAGAGTTTTGCCTTGAGGGGAGCATAGGATGTTAGTACGTGTACATTGAAATAGTTAACAGCTGACAGTCTCTCTAGAACGGGACAAACCCACACACATGCTGACTACAGATGAGGCATCAGAGGACGATCAATAGAACGAAATCGCACCCG
This sequence comes from Locusta migratoria, assembly GCA_026315105.1. NCBI lineage: Eukaryota > Metazoa > Arthropoda > Insecta > Orthoptera > Acrididae > Locusta > Locusta migratoria. The sequence goes on along the minus strand of CM048755.1, from coordinate 559,170,805 downwards.
CTGCAACTGAACTGAGCGTAGATGTTACCACCAAAGCAGTTAATAGTTGGACGCACGGTCCTCCGCACTTGAGGTCTTTAGTACTTGAGGTAACCGCGGAACGGACAAAAAAACCACCTGTAAAATATTCAAATGTTTGTAAATCTATCGGACTCAACTGCGTGATTTTCAGTCCTTAGTTTACAAACTACTTAAACTAAGGTAAACTAACCTAAGGACAAAACAAACATCCATGCCCGAGGGGGCATTCGAACCCCCGACGGCGAACGGCTGCGCGCACCGCAACACGGCGCTCCAGTACGCAAGGCTAATCCGCCGCGGCAAACCACCTATAATCATCACCAGAGCAGGCCGAGTCATTCGCTACAAAGACGCATATGTCGTAGGAGTTCCGCTTTACGGCGGGCCAGGGGGACTGTATAGTAATTACCGAAGGAAGACTAATTGCGCTTACAGTACAATTTTATGATTTCCTTGAAAGGAATCAAATGACAGTATGTTTATTTTTTGGTTTCGCTCGTATCTCCTGGTAATTAATTCTTGAATTTTTATTTAGACGTTGATGGAATGAAGTGTATAGTATCCGGTCATCCGATGGCATATTGTACTTAGCTATTGGTACTACGGAACGGTAAAACCTCGAACTACCACATACTTTAAAAAATCACTATGTGCACTCCACAAGTATTCTGCTACACAAGTAGCGACGTCCTTCGTGTAGTGCGCCCGTGATGCATCACGGGGAAATAATATAGTAATCTATCCGATAACGCAGACCTCGCTATCTGGAACAATGAGCGTCACAGAGTCGCCGAAATATCTGACTGAGACCTTCCCCTTCGCTCGAAACCAAACGACGCCAAGCAGCGCTGGGAATAATGCTGCATATCAGATGTTGGTACATCTAAAGGACTTAACTGCTGCGGTCATCAGTCCCTACGCTTACAAACTACTTAAACTAACTTGTGCTAAGGACAACACACACACCCATGCCCTTCTGTAAACTGAAAGCTCTGATTGCAACCCGAGTGAGAGGCTGGCAGTTTTCACAAATTCTCCCTGCCGCGCCCCTCAGGGGCTCAGCATTAATTTGCTGAGTACGGGCTTGGCGAACCCGGGGTCCTGAGCTGTGGGCTGTGTCGCGCCAACAGTCCGCTACACCGTAAGCTCTGTGCGTGCTTCAACGACCATCGTTCGGCGCGACGGTGCAACGTTGTACGTTTCAGAGCCCGGGGATCTTGGCTTAATCGCCCGGGTCGCGAGGACGGTACAAACCCCTATAAAAAAAACCTCAATCTCAAGGTGTGCTACGTGCCGAGGAGATGCATGGCTGTTGAGGTTAAACAGCCGCTAGCGAGCAACCTCTGAGGAACCTGCCGCACCTCAGTTGTACAAGGCTTACCCAGGCAAGCGGGGCTCTGCCTGGGTGGACCTTATTTCCCTAGCTGCTCGTGGGACAGAAATGAAACGAGCCATAAACAGCGTGGGCGGGCGCAAAACCGCCGTCTCTAAGAGAGGAAGAAATGAATTTAATGGTGCGCAGTATGACCCCAGGTCGTTCCCTTCCCTGGCCACACCTTGGGAAGAACGTCAGGCCCTTAACAGATCTGAGCCTTACTCACCCCAGTACTTAGTCTGTACTCGGGCTGATGGGGAATCCTTTACTAATACTAAGCCGCAATTTTTTGTTGAAACCATCGAAAATAGATTTGGCGAAGTCGCATCATTTTCTAAAATGAGAAGCGGGTCTGTCTTAATGCAAGCGGCATCCCCTGCACAGTCAAAGGCTTTACTCGCCTGTAACATGCTAGGAGACGTCGCCGTAAGTTTCACGCCGCATAAGACGCTCAACATGATCCAGGGCTTAATATTCCACCGTGATCTTCTGTCACAGACTGACGACGAATTGCGCGCTGATTTAGAGCGGAGAGGAGTTCACTACGTCCGGCGCATCTACAGGGGACCGAAAGATCGCAGGGTTGCCACCGGTGCATTTATCTTGGCCTTCGAGGGCGATGTACTGCCTGAGAAGGTCAAGATAATGATATACCGGTGTGAAGTAAAACCGTACATCCCTCCCCCTATGCGATGCTTTCGGTGCTGGAAGTTCGGGCATATGTCCTCCCGATGCACTTCCAGCCCCGCCTGTAGGGACTGTGGGCGTCCATCACACCCGGACGCGCCATGTACACCTCCTCCTGTGTGTGTGAATTGTGGGCTGCAACACCCACCTTGCTCGCTGACCTGTAGTGTGCTACATAAAGAACGCAAGATCATGGAATTCAAAACCCTGGATAGATTACCGTACTCAGAGGCCAGACGAAAATATGAGCGTCTTCATCCCGTTCGGATGTCGTCATCCTTTGCTGCCATTGCGTCGTCTCCGACCGCTATGGGGACGTCAGCCTCCCATGTCACGCCTCCCATGTCACGCCACCTTCAAACATCAAACTGCCCCCTTGACGGTTGGGGGCAATTCCTCTGTTGCCCCCCCCCCCACCACCTTCTGTGGGGGCAACTGCCCCACACCCATTGGGGACTCCGGTCCCTAACACCCAGCCGGAGAAGCAGCAGCCTTCTCCGGCACCTCTCGCCAGGAAGGGGTCCCTGGGCTCCCTTCCTCCTATGGTTTCTCCCACTGATAATGTGGGCACCAGTGAGTGGCTGACACAGCCACTTACTTTGACTCGTGGTCGTAGGGCTTCAAGGTCCTCCTCAGTCCCTGAGGCTGAGGTCGAGGCCCCAAAGCCCTCCCAGCAAGAGAAACCTAAAAAGGAGCGAGAGAAGAAAAAGTCGAAGGCTGCTAAGCAAACGCGTTCCACGGTGGACACTGTGCCGCCGCCGCCGCCGCCGCCGCCGCTGCCACCACCACCACCACCTCACACATCTGAGGACGTGGTGGAACTCCTCGCCTCACCAGAGGACTTGGCTATCACCAAGACTTTGGAGGCGATGGATGTAGAGGCCCTGCCTCCACCGACGGCGACGACTGGTGATTCTGTGGAACCAACAGCACCGTCGATACTGCCATGCCTCAGCAATCAAGAAGTAGCATGATCTTGCAATGGAACTGTGGCGGCTTTTTCCGCCACTTACCCAAGCTGCAGCAATTACTGTGCCGCTATCCTGCTTTCTGTGTAGCCCTACAGGAAACATGGTTTCCTGTCCAGCGGACCCCATCCCTCCGTGGCTATCGGGGCTACTATAACAACCGCGCTGACTACAACAGGGTATCTGGAGGTGTCTGCATTTATGTCCTCGCCACTGTTCCTAGTGCTGCCGTGCCTCTTAACACGGCTCTCGAAGCAGTGGCTGTTAGACTCAGAACAATGCAGGACATAACTGTCTGCTCTCTATACCTCCCACCAGATGAGGTCGTTTCCCTTGCTGACCTCACTGCCTTGGTCGCGCAGCTACCCCCACCATTTATCCTTTTGGGGGACTTCAACGCCCACCATCCTCTCTGGGGCGGTATACAGCCCTTGGGACGTGGTAGAGACGTTGAAACGTTACTGACACAGCAGGACATATGCCTCTTAAACACTGGTGCACCCACACATTTTAGTATAGCACATGGCACATATTCTGCTATTGACCTATCTGTATGTAGCCCAGGCCTGCTCCCACATTTGAGTTGGAGGGTCCACGACGACCTTTGCGGGAGTGACCATTTCCCCATTCTTCTGTCACTCCAGCACTTTGAACCTGCAGGCTACCCATCCAGATGGTGTCTACATCGAGCAGACTGGCAGCGTTACACCTCGGCTGCTGTGGCTTCTGTTCCATTACCAAATGATATTGATACGGCAGTCCAACAGGTCACAGCTATTATAGTCTCAGCTGCAGAGGAGACCATTCCGATCACCACTGGTTCCCATCGGCGCAAGGTCGTGCCCTGGTGGACGCCAGAGATTGCTGAGGCTATACGGGACCGTCGGCGAGCACTACAATGCCACCGGCGCCGCCCTACACTTGAGAATCTGATAGCTTTTAAAAGGCTCAGGGCCCGAGCCCGACGACTTATCAGGCAAAGTAAACAGGACTGTTGGGAGCGGTACGTCGCCTCTATAGGCTCTCGTGCCTCCCATTCTCGAGTCTGGTCTCAGGTACGGCGCCTCTATGGATACCGCCCACCAGCGGGAATCCCATCTCTGACCGTCGATGGAACTCTCTGTACTGACCCGGCCGTAATTTCTGAGTGCATGGCAGAGCATTATGCAAGATGCTCCGCGACAGCAAATTATAGTGCCTCCTTCCGCTCCCTTAAACAACGGGTGGAGCGAAATCCTCTATCTTTCCACGCTCGCCGCCGGGAACTGTACAATGCTCCATTTACGGAATGGGAGTTTACCACTGCTCTTGCTGCATGTCCCGATACCTCTCCAGGACCAGACCGCATACATGGCCAGTTCATCCGTCATCCGTCACCTGTCAGCGGACTTCCATCAGAAATTGCTCGCCTTATTTAATAGGATATGGACAGGGGGTGTTTTCCCATCCCATTTGCGGAATAGTATTATTATCCCTGTTATGAAACCGGGAGCAGATCCGCTGGCAGTTGACAGTTACCGCCCCATCAGCTTGACTAATGTCCTGTGTAAGTTGCTTGAGCGTATGGTGAGTCGCCGTCTTATGTGGATCCTTGAAGATCGGAGTCTACTGGCCCCACAACAGGGGGGTTTCCGCCAGGGTCGCTCCACTATCGACAATTTAGTGTCTTTGGGGTCGGCCATCCGTACAGCCTTCTCTAGACGTGAGCACTTAGTTGCGGTCTTTTTTGACCTCCGGCGGGCGTATGACACGACATGGCGCCACCATATTCTCGCTACACTGTATGATTGGGGCTTACGGGGTCCACTCCCAATTTTTATCAAGAATTTCCTCTCGCTACGCACTTTTAGGGTGAGAGTTGGTACCTCCTTCAGCTCACGCCGAGTGCTGGAGAACGGAGTCCCACAGGGCTCCGTTCTCAGCGTACCGCTCTTTTTAATAGCGATAAACGGTCTTGCTGCGGCAGTGGGGTCATCGGTTTGTTGTTCTTTATTCGCCGATGACTTCTGCTTATACTACAGCTCTCCTAGCATTGGTGTTGCTGAAAGGCGTCTTCAGGGAGCCATCCGAAGGGCACAGTCATGGGCCACGACGCATGGCTTTACTTTTTCAGCTTCTAAAACCCGGGTGATGCACTTTTGTCGTCATCGTGCTGTTCACCCTGACGCAGAACTGTACCTAGCTGCTGACCAGCTTCATGTTGCAGAAAGCCATCGGTTTCTCGGCTTGCTGTTTGACAACCGACTGACTTGGGGGCCACACCTTCGTCAGCTGAAGCAGAAGTGCTGGCGGCACCTAAATATATTGCGATGTCTCAGCCATACTGCCTGGGGAGCTCACCGTCGAACCCTCATGCACCTCTTTCAGGCGCTCATCCAATCACGCCGGGATTATGGGAGCCAAGTATATGACTCTGCATCACTTTCAGCACTGAGGATCTTGGATCCCATTCTACATAGTGGTGTCCGTTTAGCAACAGGGGCATTCCGCACCAGCCCTGTGCCTAGCCTCCTTGCCGAAGCTGGCAGCCCTCCCTTGAGGTACCGCCGGCAACAGTTGCTGGCCTCCTACATTGTCCATGTCCACGCTACGCCTCACCATCCAAATCGTAGGTTATTGTTTGCAAATACCGACCTTCCCTCTCCGCAACGTCGACCCAGATCGGGTCTTCCAGTTGCGGTCCGTGTACATTCTCTTCTTTCTTCCCTTGAGTCTTTTCCTGTCCGTCCTGCATTCTCTTGCCTATCTAATATTCCTCCTTGGACCATCCCACGCCTCCAGCTTCACCTGCAACTGTCCGGCGGTCCAAAGGCGTCGATTTCACCACAATTACTTCGACACCAGTTCCTGGACATACTTAACACATTCCGTGATGCAGACGTCATATACACTGATGGCTCCCAGGTAGACGGCAGAGTGGGTTACGCCTATGTTCATGGCGACCACACCGAACAGCGCTCCCTGCCCTCTGGCTGTACTGTCTTTACGGCAGAGCTAATCGCAATAACCCGTGCACTCGACCATCTCAGAGCATGCCCCAGGAAGTCATATCTTATCTGTAGTGACTCTCTGAGTGCCTTGCACGCTCTAGACCACTGCTTCCCCAGACACCACTTGGTGCGATCCATCCAAGTCACGGTGTTTAGTCTTGGCAAGTCAGGCCGTTCTGTGGCTTTCATGTGGACCCCAGGCCACATTGGAATTCCAGGGAACGAACGCGCTGATCAGCTGGCCAAGCAGGCCATCACATGCCAGCGCCTGGATATCGGTACCCCAGAAGGCGATATCCGCTTGGGTCTCCACCGAAAGATCTTTGAGGCTTGGAATTCGGAATGGGCAACAATGAGTATGCCCAATAAGCTCCGTGGAATCAAGCCCACGACAGCAGCTTGGAAGACTTCCCTAAGGCCTTCTCGAAGGGACTCAGTCGTTCTCTGTCGCCTGCGTATCGGCCATACGTGGCTAACGCACGGCCACCTCTTACGCCGAGAGGAACCGCCAGAATGTCATTGTGGAGCTGTATTGACTGTAGTCCACATCTTGTTGGACTGTCCACTTTTAGCCGCATTGCGGCAGTCTTTAAGCTGCCTCCTGCATTCCCTTTGATTTTAGCTGACGACGCCTCTATGGCTGACTGTGTTTTAGGTTTTATTCGCGCAGCGGGCTTTTATCACAAGCTTTAACGGTGGGTTCGTATGCATGATCTTCAGGCATACACCGCTTATAGTTTTAATCTGTTGTCACTTATGTTTTGTCAGACCCTTTTCCGACTGGCAGTTGTATAGAATGTGCAGAATGGCTGGCTCATCCATTATTATTCTAGTGATCAGCCAGTCAACAACATCTGCTGTGATTTTTAGTTGATTATTTGTTCCACCACTACTGTGGTTCCCTTTTACTTTTTATGTTGCAATTATGACCAACACTGTCTTCCTGTACGTCTTTTGTACTAGTTGCAGGGCGCTTATTTTAATCATACATGAAACCCTGTGATCTCTTAGCTGGGAACAGGGGACTTATGACCAAGCAGTTTAGTCCCCTTTAAACCCCCAACACCAACCAACCAACCAATCTCCCTGCCGCCTATATGAACTGAGGATGGTTTCAGCAGTCAAGTGTTAGGCGTCATTGGTACCAACGTGAGCCGCAACTTACCAACAATCACTCGTCGAATGTCAATAACTTTACCATGAGTAGTCAGTCGTTACTCCATCACTAGAGAGGGTGCTGATTGAATGAAGTGTCTACCGGAGAGTGGGCTCGCGGTTTTTATACCTGCTAGTATAGACCTCAGGCCACGTTTCTCAAAAAACTGCCGCCCCCGTCCTTGACGCATTTCGCATCCAGATATCATATTTTGTTTTCATGGTGACTAGCATTACCTCCCATACCATTTGCAGATGGACTTCCGTGTGCCTGTTGATTAAATGCTATCATTCAAACGTATTTCAATTGCTTCTTTGAAAATACACCTCAAGAAGTGATCACTGACAGCTGGTAATTCAATGAAAATTCCAGAATGAAACATTCACTCTGCAGCGGAGTGTGCGCTGATATGAATCTTCCTGGCAGATTAAAATTATGTGCTGGAACCGGGACTCGAACCTGGGACATTTGCCTTTCGCGGGCAAGAGCACTACCGACTGTGCTATCCCGACACGACTCACGATGCCGCCTCACAACTTTACTTCCGCCAGTATCTCGCCTCCTACTTTCCAAACTTCACAGAAGCTCTCCTGCGAAACTGGCAAGAAACACAATTTTAATCTGCCAGGAAGTTTCATATCAGCGCACACTCCGCTGCAGAGTGAAAGTTTCATTCTGTAAACATCCCTTAAGCTGTGGCTAAGCCATGTCTCCACCATATCCTTTCTTCCAGGAGTGCTAGTCTTGCCAGTTTCGCAGGAGAGCTTCGGTGAAGTCTGGAAAGTAGGAGGCGAGGTACTGGCGGAAGTAAAGTTGTGAGGCGGCATCGTGAGTCGTGTCGGGATAGCACAGTCAGTAGTGCGCTTGCACGCGGAAGGCAAAGGTCCCAGGTTCGAGTCACGTTTCCGGCACACACTTTTAATCTGCCAGGATTTTTCAATGTAAATTGTCAAAGCACTGCTCTACAAGTGCAGGCACGAACTGCAGTAAGCGGCTGTGGCGGTTATATTCTACAAGTTTCCTTACAAATTCCTCCCACTTGTAGAGGGATATCAGAATATAACTAGAGGACCCGTGTAAATACTTCGCGCGGTGGCCGAGGGGACTAGAGCGACCCAGTCACGGTCTGCACGGCCACTACGGTCGGGAGTTCGAATTCCCCCTCGGGAATGGATATTTGTGCCGTCCTTAGTGTTAGCTAGTTCATAAGTAGTTTGAGAGTTTAGGGACTGATGACCCCGTAGTTAAGTCCGATAAGCTATACAAACATTTGAAACAAATACTTCGCACCGTTAGTGGAATGACAAAAAGTAAAGTTGAATGTTCGCGCATAGCTTTCTTCAGAATCAATTAATGCAAGTGTTTAAAAGCGCAAATGAAAGATCTTGATCCGCTGAGTGTTGTTAGATTAAAAAACCTGCGTACCTTAATTAGAACCAGTGTTGCCAGATGGCAGAGAGAGAAAATACCTATAGTCTCACAAAAATGTACCTACTTTCTCCCTACCACCTCATTAACGCCCATACACCAGGGTCTTGGAGGGGCTGAATCCAGGAGTCCTGCCAGCAGAGGTTAACCAGTTGATTAATGTGACATGTTACAATTTTGAAAAACTTTAAAGTAAATATTTGGCATCATGCTTCACGTGCTAGGTATGTTTTTCCAGTGACTGATCGTTACTGATTGATTGAGTGAAGTGTAGATTGTGCCACGAATTCCATGTGCTCTATTACAAGAGGATTACTGATTTATCGATCGGACAAGGGTACTGTCAACCACAGAGAGGAACAGCATTAATTAGTTTCCCCAAATATGCCGCTAATTTCGAGTGCACTGTTACACAAGGATAACTGATTTATTGACCGCACAAAGATACATCGAGACACTATCGACCATATTATTTAATTATTTAGTTTACAGTCAGCACAAAAAAAATGAAGTCTGTCACTCTACATAATTCCATTTTCAAAGAGTAATTCTATGCTGACAACGAATTGTTCATTATAACGTTGGCTGTCCCAAATGTTTTAGCGTTTTCTTGTCAGCATCTTCTCAATTTACAAGTACTAAGTAGTATATCGTCCTTACATAAATAATTCTAGTCAAAGTAATAAAACGTCTTTCGTTCATAGAAACAATGAATTTTTCTTGTGCTGACATTTTCTATCACTATTTCCAAACACTGATATACATTGAAATCATCATATTTCGCATCAGTTTTAATGTGTCTGAAACAAAGTTTTCAAATTAGTATTGTTTACTATGAGCAGAAAACAACTATGCCGTCTAAAGTATCATTGGCTACTTCAAACTTTGCCACAATTGGTCAGCTTCATTCACGCGTGCTGACAACTGTTCTGTTGCCAACATTACCCGCTAGGTTTGTGTCGGCGATTGTAAAATTTTACCAAAGTACCTACGCGTTGGGGACTTGGGATGAAAACTCCCTACATGATTTTAATGCTTAAAAATATCTATGTGTAGGGAAAATTCCCTACGTCTGGCAACACTGATTAGAACCGAAGATATCGTAAAACAAATCGATTAAAATATTCAATGCAAGGACAAAAGGATACCACGTTTGAATAAAAATAAAGTATGGAGTGACTTGAGTTAATTCTGATACTTGATGACAAATGTGTTAACGAATACCTTTCGTTTAAAGCAAATCAAAATGTTCAAATGTTTGTAGAGCTTATGGGACTTAACTAAGGGGTCATCAGTCCCTGAACTTACAAACTACTTGTGAACTAGCTAATACTATAGACGCCACAAATATCCATGCCCGAGGGGGGATTCGAACCCCCGATCGTAGTGGCTGTGCAGAGCGTGACTGGCGCGCCGCAGACCGCTCGGCCACTGCGGCCGGCTCGTTTAAAGCAAAAATGAAAGAAATCGGTCGGGTAGAACGGCCTGACCGACTGACTTTAGTTTACAGTAAAGACATTCTCATAAGAAATATACAGAAGGATATCGCGTTTGAGTATAGAAAAAGGTAGGCGAGAGTTATCTAAATGCTGATATTGATGACAAATTTGTGGATGAATACATTTTGTTTAAAACAAAAATTAAAGAAATTGGCCGGGTAGTTTGGTCTGGCGACTGAATTTAGTTTTCTTAGGTTCAATTAATACATAAGATGAGCTGTAAAATACGTATCGTAAGAGCTATTAGTACGTCTTCATCTTGGCTGTGAACAAGTCTCTTCTTCTGGTCAAGTTCTCAGAACTCTTAAGGACATTCCCATTTTTCAAGTTTTGGTCTAAAATACTTCTTCCAAAAATTACAAAAATATGAAAATCAAAGAGCTTTTGCAGTAGAAGAGATTTGTTTTAATGCGTCAGAGATAAAGAAGTGATCATAGCGTCACCGGAGGACATTTCGCGACATAGCTTTCTTGTCTAAATTTTATGTACTTACTCCCTCTCTATAAGTGATATGAGTTTGGAACCGGAATGTTACAACAATCTCTACATCAAGATCTACATTTACATGGGATACTCCGCATATCACATTTAAGTTCCTGACAGAGGATTCATTCATCGAACCACCTTTATATTATTTATCTCCCATTCCATCCTCGAAAAAGGAAGAAAGGACACCTGAATCTCTCCGTTCGAGCTCTGATTTCTCCTATTTTATTGTGATGATCGTTTCTACCTATGTAAGTGGGAGTCAACAATATATTTTCGCATTCGGAGGAGATTGTTGGTGATAGGAGTTTCGTAAGTTACCTACGCTGCAGCGATAAACGCCGTTGTTGTAATTATTCCCATTCCAGAACTTGTATCCTTTCCCTGACACTGTCTCCCGCACATGGTTACAATAGTGAACGAGCTGCCCTTCTTTGGATTCTTTCGATGTCCTGCGTCAAACCCACCTGATAAAGATACACTGGGCAGCAATACTCCAGATAAGGACGGACAAGCATAGTGTATGCAGTTTTAGTACTTGAATTTCAATTGTGTGAATCGTTTGTCCAATATACATTACCAGATAATATGTAAAGTATGCTAGAGGCATCGCATGTCACAATATGTCCACTACGCAATACTAATGGTGATGCTACCGATGACAGCGCCGTTAAAGTAAAACTAGTAAACACAGTGGCGTGGACTTGTCGGCTTCCTGGTGATCTTACAGTCCGCATAAACCGGCCGTATTGACGCGCTGCCTTGCCCCGCCGCTCGGCTGTTGACCTTCAGTTGATTGATAACACAGCTGCGGTCGGCGCACCCGCGGGAACGCGCGCTGCTAGTGACACTTCAGCACGCCTACGGAATAACGCTGCAGCGCCGCCGAGAAATGTTTAAGTCCATCACTTACGTAATCTTTGATGCTCTATATGTAGAAATCCTGGTTGGAAGATGTCCGTCGTCGGTCGGTTACCGGGTGAACAACGTGGCTTGTAATCATAATTACAGATTTATATTTAAGAACAGCTGCAAACATGTGTAACAAAGATGTAAAAAACTGCGTACAGCTATGAATGAGATTCCGACATAGGATTTTTTAAATTAATTAATTTATTTATTTATTTTTCGCTCGTGGTCAAGTTGACGTATTTGTGTGTGTTTATTTTGTAACGCCGCAGTCTCGGCGTTTCGCAGGAGGCGGATTTTATTTTCTACTGATTTACTGCACGCCAAGAATACCGTTTTAATACTTTCTTATACGTTGTTACAATTTACTCCAGAGACGCTAAGTTCTTATTTAATTGATTCATTTTGAGAACTATGTATCCGGACACATAGGCCACTCACGAAAGGACACAAAATCATCCATGAGGATTTGGAACACTTGGAAGAGAATTATTTGTTTCCGTCATGCGATGGCTCTGCAGTTTTCTTTACATCGATAGGTAATGTTTTACGTTTTCGTTTCTTCACGACTTTTTCTTTACTTCCTATCCTGAAAAAATGTTTGTGAAGCTAATGGGACTTAACTGTGGGGTCATTAGTCCCTAAACCTACAAACTACTTGTGAACTACTATATACTAAAGAGAGCACAAACATCCATGCCCGATGGGGATTCGAACCCCCGACGGGGAACGGCCTCGGGCAATGAGCATAGCGCCTCAATGTGCTCGGCCGCTCCGCCCTGGTTTCCTTTCCTGAGACAACAGCTTTGAAGCTTGGCCGAAGAAGGCATTTATTGGTGAGCGCAAGGAAAAATAAAAAAAAAATAAAATGAGGATGAAGACTTCACGGAACAAGTCAGTACATGAAATTTTAACACAAGACTGGTTATAAAAAAACTTTAAGTTGACCTATGTTCTTGACAATTTTAAGCCTAAGTAAAAAGACTTAACAGTGAAACAAAGGAATTATCTTTTCAATTTTTCCAGGTGTTCCTCGACAGAATGAAGGGCGTAAACCATGAGGTAACTCTTTAACTTAGACTTGAAAGCGCGTGGATTAGAACTAAGGTTTGTGAGTTATTGTGGGAGCGTATTGAAAATGGATTATGCAGAATACTGGACAAGAATCATGGAGGTATAATCCAAATGTAGATTTGATTTCAGTCTAGTATTCACTGAGTGAAAGCTGATAAGTCGTGGGAATAAGCTGATAACTTAACAAAAAACGACATTAAAGAAAATATGTATTGCGACGCCAATGTCAGAATTCGCAGTCTACTGAAAAGAGGCCAACACGACGTTCACGAACTTACACCACATATTGTTACTGAGCCAAAAATAGGTGAATGAAAGTAAGCATAGTAGACTACTTTTTGTGTTGAAAAATCACTTATCTCAGATACTGTTCTAAAAGTATATAAAGTAGAATTTAGTTTTTGAATAAGATCCTGAACATGGACTTTCTACATCAACTTACTATCTATTTGAAGATCTGGAAATGTGAACTGTTCTGTCTCACGAATAATATGCCCATTCTGTGCAATCAAAATGTCAGATTTTGTTGAATTGTGTGTTAGAAATGGTGAAAACTGACTTTTACCGTGATTTACCATCAATCTAATTTCTACAAGCCATGAACTTATCTCTTGAACTTATTGACATTTCACTCTTTTTTATTATCTATTATATTATTATTATTATTTTATAGAAACCAGGAGCAGTGCCCTGCCCCCCCCCCCCCCCCTGCGAGTGATGCAGTGTATGACTTCAGCGGCACGAACGGCTCCGTAGTCCAGGTCTAACGGCGGTAGGCGTTGAGATGTCGCTGCGAGTCGTAAAGGCAGTGCGCACAGCAACTGCACACAGACTGGACGGCGTTCTGCCGTACAGCTGTGAGCGACTGTTCGCAGGCGCGTTGGCGGTCTTTAAATATGCCACTCCTCAGTTGAATTCGGTGCTGGAACATTCCAGATCGGGTCAGTGCCTCCAGGGTTGACGTCCGCGTGCTGCTTCCTCATATGTCATCGGGCCGATGTGTCCTGGATTGGCGACCACACACAGTTTTTTCACGCAGCTGGAAATTCAGTTTATGTAGGCCGCTAGCATTGCTAGGTGAAGGACCGGCAACTGTTAGCAGCTCTGGTTGAGACACTTCGCCGTACACTGAAACAGCCACATACTGGTTCTTTTAGGCAGAACTTTTTACACTGCTATTTAGACTTCACGTTACTATTTACACCAACATCCATGTACCACAATAATATACTTCATTCCATCACTACCACTTGATAATGGCGGAAAAAAATGTGGACTTTCGACGATTCGATCTGGGACTACATTCGGCAACGTTGGAAGCACCATATATGTCAATAAATCCTCAGATCACACGAGAGCCATATTGTTGTGTCAATGACAGCCTTAAAGTATGATCAAGCTAGTTTCTGTGATAAAAAGTTACTATGATGGCTACCGAAGACTGTACATTTGGTAGTTGAGCGCGTTTCATTTAACATATGCCTATTTGTGGATGGATATTTGGTTGTGTACTTATAGCTTAGGAGTCACTATTTCTTAATGAGCTTCCTGCTAATACCATATAGCAAACGAAATTTTTAATATACTGAAATATTGCGCTAGGTACATATTTTTCTAGTTCTTGACCGGATATCAGTTTGAATTAAGCCACTGTCCCTACACACGGTCACTGCCGAATCAAAGGATGTTAGATCCCATGTGTGAAATTAGATAATCTCCTTACCTGTTCTGAAAGAGTTAACTTTTCTGCGCTTCTTTGCCTTCCTTCCTATTGTTGCTGCACCTTCTTCTTGATCACGAATCTAATTTTCTATGTGAACAGTCTTACCTGACTTACAACAATGATGTGTGTAATTACTGTACTATTAAAGCAGTGTTCCTTGAAACTCACAAGATAAATATCGCTGCTGGTACTTCATTATATTCATATGACTACGTTTTGTATGTTTTATATGATCATTAAATTTCAATTACTATACAGATTTCTATTTTTTAAGTGATAAACGCAGTCTACCATATTGGATATCAACGAGCATGCTCGTCATTAATATGTTTACTTCAACAACGCAGAGGACAGAGTATAACCTCTACTATTGACATGTTGTCGACAGAGGAGCGTAGTGGCTAGGTGCAGATAGCACTGCGGGTGTTAATAAAAGAGTACTCGCGTAAAAAGTGTTTATTGCGGTACTTAAGCTAGCAAAGTGTACTCTCCTTTTCGCAAGCGTCCGACCCATCCAAATGTGCCCTCCCGATCCTCTCGTATATGCTACACCCGTAACCTGTTGCGGAGCACCCATGTCGCTTATTTAATTCATATTAAAGCCCGTTAGGCAGTCATTATCCTTTAAATAAATGTGGCATACGCGCAACTGTTTTAAATTGCAGTTACGATTTGAATAAGTCATTTAATTCATCTCGGACACCCACTTCCAAGTCCTGCTGTTCTGAACAATGTGGTATCAGTAGAATAAGTTGATAAGTTAAGACATTCTCTAACTTTTGAAGCTCTGGCACGAGGTCTGATGGCGAGATATTCTGACAAGCATAGAGTAAATCATTCCTGAGTTCGGTTATCCGATTTACGACTAAGGCCTAATGAAGATTTTGAGGCGTTTGCAGATTGAATACGGACCGTGCCGTACCTACAGGGAAGGGTCCGATGCATCCCGCAATGATATATTCATATCTTTATTCACAGCATTAGTTGGTAGCGAGATTAGAGTTGTTTCCCCCGCCGTGTTCCATTAAGCGCTGCAAGTAGCGTAGTTGCGTGAATAGCCTGAACGCTTCGTATTGGCCCCATCACGAAACAACACTGCAATGTGTTTATAAACGACATACAGTGCCGACGCTGTGGGAGATTCAATCACATTGTCGCCCAGTGTCGCGCACCTTCGTGTACGACATGGGGCAACTGCTCACGAAATAACAGATAGAATAATCAATCACGGAGCTTTCCGCAAAATTCCATAGCAAAGATAAAAACAGTTTTGGCAAACAGTCGTGGGGCAAGTCTCACCGCTCGTCCTCATCCCAAATTACGTTAATGAATGTTGGGCACCATGAGGGTATTAATGAGGTGGTAAATATAATATTAGAAAGTAGGCTCAGGGGGGCGAACAGTCAAAGTTTTAGTTGTTACAGGTGTCAGATTAGTGTCAAGTTTTTGCCCCATAATGACAAATGCAGACTTAAACGACCACTTGTTTAGTGGATTAGGAGATGAAATAATAATCCCTCCTGGAAATTCATTTGTCTAGTTGCAGTTAGATAGACGGAAGTATGGATTTGAAATGTAAGTGATTAGGAAACATAGATGGGACTTCGAAGTTATCCTAGGGAACTATTTCCTCCCTCAGTATCAGTGTGTACAGGGCGAGTTCTGTGAATAGTCTTCAATGTCCCAATACCGCAAAGATCAGCGTTTCTGGTTGATCTTGTGACATTACATATACAGGAGGAAGCTGATAGTTTCCATGTGAAATAGGGGTTTTGCCAGGCTGTTGCGTTCCCCAGCTGTCCGGCTAACAGTTTGGACCTAGTGAATGGAATACAGGTAGTCAGGGTTTCCCTAATCTACTCGGAAACAGGAAACGATTGTTTTGGATGAGCGAGGGCGCCTCTCCCAGATTGCAACTGAAATACAATATAGAAACACACATTATTATAGAAATCCATATAAAATCAGGAAATGATCATACGGCAAATATAATTATATGAATGGATTCAGGAGACTTGGTGAATCAAACGCTGTAATTACAATTTAACTATCCCTTACAGATAAAAAGACGATAAATTTCAGTACTATAATAATAATAATAATATAAGACGTATATTTACAACTATTATAAGTAGTGTTTATCAGTAACAGTTTAAGAAGCAAATGGGCAGCATTTCACCACGTTATTTCCGTATTCTTTCAATAAGGTTTGTTTTACTCTCTTGTTCTGCTTTTCGTTGAGGTAATAATATTCCTATGTCAGGACATAGATTCCATCACAGAAACACAAAACATGAACCCAGCAAAGCGCATTACATTTATATATGAATTTAATATTATCCTTAGTAACGTTCGTTTTTTATGATGTAAATTGCCATTTAAATATTTCATGGCCGACTAAAAAAAGTAGATATGCAGCAGATAATTTATATATAAACAGTTTTATGTATTTGTGGACAAGAACTTAATATATTTGCATAAAAAGCCATGATAAATTAAATATTAATTGTGTAACTATATTTCGACAGTGAGACGCCACGCTTACAAGCTAACTGATCAAAGAGCTTCAGTCTCAACTGATTTTAGTATTGTTAAATATAAGTGTATTGTCAAACGTAAACAACATTTGTAAGTAGATGGTCAAATCACTTAATTCTGTGATATTCAAATATATAATATTTTGGAAGGGAAACTGTATTTTAAAGATGAGGCGTTAGGATGCGCGGAAGAATACAGTTATAGGAGCAGGGAGAGCATGCTTTCGAGCACTTCGGAAGGGACTCGTAAGTTGGACGTAGTGGTGAAAAGTTGTGACCCCAGGTGGTCTGAAGCCGCGTTACGAACTTGCGATTTGAAGAGATAGGCACGTGTGGACTCTGACTGTAGAACTTTGTCTCTGGGGAAATACGGGGAGTAGCCCACAACTGGTTCACCTCTTACTTTAATAATAGACAACAGAAGGTAATTCTCCGCAGTGTAGAAAATAGCTATGACGTGCAATCCCAATGGGGCACAATTAAGTATGGGGTGCCCCAGGGGTCTGTTTTGGGACCATTGCTGTTTCTTATTTATATAAATGATATGCCTTCGAGTATAACAGGTGACTGTAAAATATTTTTGTTTGCTGATGATACCAGCTTGGTAGTGAAGGATGTTGCTCGTAATATTGTCACAATCACAATATCAAATAATGCCACCCCCATGAGCCACAGACATTGCCGAGGTGGGGTGGCTTGCGTGCCTCAACGATGCAGACAGCCGTACCTTAGGTGCAACCACAGCGGAGGGGTATCTGTGGAGAGGCCAGACAAACGTGTGGTTCCTGAAGAGGGGCAGCAGCCTTTTCAGTAGTTACAGGGGCAACAGTCTGGATGATTGACTGAGCTGGCCTTGTAACATCAGCTAATGTGGCCTTGCCACACAGCTACTGCGAACGGCTGAAAGCAAGGGGAAACTACAGCCGTTACTTTTCCTGTGGACATGCAGCTCTACTGTATGAACATATGATGATGGCATCCTCTCGGGTAAAATATTCCGGAGGTAAAATAGTCCCCCATTCGGATCTCCGGGCGGGGACTACTCAGGAGGATCGGAGCGTGGAATGTTAGATCCCTTAATCGGGTAGGAAAATTAGAAAATTTAAAAAGGGAAATGGATAGGTTGAAGTTAGATATAGTGGGGATTAGTGAAGTTCGATGGCAGGATGAACAGGATTTCTGGTCAGGTGAGTACAGGATTATAAATACAATATCAGTTGGGGGTATCACAGATGAATAAGAAAATAGGAATGCGGGTAAACTACTATGAGCAGCACAGTGATCGCATTATCATTGTCAAGATAGATACGAAGCCAACACCGACAACAGTAGTACAGGTTTATATGCCAACTAGCTCTGCCGATGATGAGGAGATCGAAGAAATATATGAGGAGCTAAAGGAAATTATTCAGACAGTTAAGGGAGAGGAAAACTTAATTGTGATGGGATACTGGAATTCGGTAGTAGGAAAAGGAAGAGAAGGAAAAATAGTAGGTGAATACGGACTGGGCAGGAGGAATGAAGAGGAAGTCGCCTGGTAGAATTTTGCACGGAACATGATTTAATTGTAACAAACACCTGGTTTAAGAATCACAAAAGAAGGTTGTATACATGGAAGAGACCAGGAGACACCGGAAGGTATCAGATAGATTTTATAATGGTAAGACATAGATTCCGGAACCAGGTTATAAACTACAAGACGTACCCAGGGGCAGATATAGACTCTGATCATAACTTGTTAGTCATGAACTGTACGCTGAAACTGAAAAAATTGCAGAAAGGTAGGAAAATAAGGAATTGGGACTTAGATAAATTGAAGGAAAGTGAAGTTGTGGAGAATTTCAGAGGGAGATTTAGGCAACAGTTGACAGAAACAGGGGGAAATAAAACAGTAGAAGAGGAATGGGTAGCATTGAAAGATGAAATAGTGAAGGCAATTGAGGACAAAATAGGTAGAAAGGCAAGACCTACAAAAAATCCTTGGATATCACAGGAAATACTAGATTTAATTGATGAAAGGAGAAAATATAAAAATGCAGTAAATGAAACAGGCAAAATGGAGTACAGACGATTAAAAAATGAGATTGACAGGAAGTGCATAATGGCTAAGCAGGGGTGGCTAGAAGCCAAATGCAAATCTGTAGAAGAATGTATAAGGAGGGGAAAAGTAGATACCGACTACAGCAAAATAAAAGAGACATTTGGGGACAAGGAAAGCAACTCTACGAATATCAAGAACTCAGATGGGAAGCCAGTTCTCAGCAAAGAAGGGAAAGCTGAAAGGTGGAAAGAGTACATAGAGCAGCTCTACAAAGGAAATGAACTTACAGACAATGTGGTAGGAAGGAAAGAGGGCGTAGATCAAGATGAAATAGGAGATGCTATACTGAGAGATGAATTTGACAGAGCCTTGAAAGACCTAGGTCGGAACAAGGCCCCAGGAGTAGATGACATACCCTCAGAGATACTAAAGTCTCTGGGAGAGCCAGCCATGACAAGACTATTTGAACTGGTGTGTAGGATTTATGAGACAGGCGAAATACCCTCAGACTTTAAGAAAAATGTAATAATCCTCATTCCAAAGAAATCAGGCGCAGACAGGTGTGAAAATTACAGAACCATCAGTTTGATAAGTCATGGTTGCAAAATTTTAACACGAATTATCTACAGGAGAATGGAAAAGCTGGTAGTAGCTGACCTTGGGGAAGATCAGTTTGGATTCAGGAGGAACATAGGAACCCGGGAGGCAATACTCACTTTACGTCTTATCTTAGAAGATAGATTAAGGAAAGGCAAACCTATATTTTTAGCTTTTGTAGATTTGGAGAAAGCATTTGACAATGTTGAATGGAATACACTCTTTCAAATTCTGATGTCAGCAGGGGTAAAATATAGGGAAAGGAGAGTTATTTATAATTTGTACAAAAGCCAGACCGCAGTTATTAGACTCGAAGGGCATGAAAGGGAAGCATCAGTTGGGAAGGGAGTAAGACAGGGTTGTAGCCTTTCTCCGATGTTATTCAATTTGTACATCGAGCACGCGGTGAAGGAAAGCAAGGGAAAATTTGGAATAGGGATTAAAGTACAGGGGGAAGAAATAAAAACTTTGCGTTTTGCTGATGACATTGTAATTCGGTGAGAGACAGCAAAGGACCTGGAAGAGCAGTTGAATGGAATGGACAGTGTGTTGAAGAGAGCGTATAAAATGAACATTAACAAGAGCAAAACAAAAATAATGTAATGCGGTCTTAGAAAATCAGACGATGCTGAAGGAATTAGATTAGGTAACGAAACAATGAAGGTGATAGATGAGTTTTGTTACTTGGGTAGTAAAATAACATGCGATGGTTGCTGTACAGAGGATATAAAATGCAGAATGGCAATGGGAAGAAAAGCATTTTTGAAAAAGGGAAATTTGCTAACATCGAATATTAATTTAAGGGTAAGGAAGTCTTTTCTGAAGGCATTTGTGTGGAGTGTTGCCTTATACGGGAGTGAAACATGGACGATAAGCAGTGCGGACAGGAAGAGAATAGAGGCTTTTGAAATGTGGTGTTACAGAAGAATGCTGAAGATTAAGTGGGTAGATCACATAACCAATGAAGAAGTACTGAACAGAATTGGTGAGAAAAGGTATTTTTGGCATACCCTGGCTAAAAGAAGCGATCACTTGGTAGGACACATTCTTAGACATCGGGGCATCATAAATTTAGCATTGGAGGGAAGTGTGTGGGGGAAAAATCGCAGAGGGAGACCAAGAGACGCGTATAGTAAGCAGATTCAAGTGGATGTGGGTTTCCGTTCTTATGAGGAGATGAAAAGGCTTGCTCAGGATAGAGTAGGGTGGAGAGCTGCATCAAACTAGTCTCCGGACTGAAGACCATAACAACAACATCAAATAATGCAGTTTAAGAGATAACTTCATGGCTTCTAGAAAACAAGTTGATGTTAAATCACAGTAAAACTCAGTTTTTACAATTTCTAACACATAATTTGACGAAAGCTGACATCCTGATTACACATAATGGGCATGTGATAAGTGAGACTGAACAGTTCAAATTTCTAGGTGTTCATAGAGACAGTAAGCTGTCATGGAAAGCCCATATTCAGAATCTTGTTCCAAAACTAAATTCTGCTATATTTAGCATTAGAACAATATCTGAGATAAATGATGTTTCAACACGAAAAGTAGTCTATTACGCTTACTTTCACTCACTTATGACGTACGGCATTGTTTTTTGGGGTAACTCGCCTGATGCAAAGAGGATATTTCTGGCTCAAAAACGGGCGGTTCGAGCAATATGTGGTGTAAGTTCGCGAACGTCATTTCGACCCCTTTTCAGTAATCTGGGAATTTTGACTCTGGCGTCACAATACGTTTTTTCTTTAATGTCGTTTGTTGTTAATAATATCAGCTTATTCCCACAAGTTAGTGGCTTTCACTCGGTGAATACTAGACAGAAGTCGAATCTGCATTTGCATCACACCACCTTAACACTTGTGCAGAATGGGGTACAATATTCTGCGGCATCCATTTTCAATAAGCTGCCACAAGAACTAAATAATCTTAGCACTAATCCACACGCTTTCAAATCTAAATTGAAGAGTTACCTCACGGCTCACTCCTTTTATTCTGTCGAGGAACTCCTAGAAAATTTAAACAATTAAGGTAATTCATTTTTTTCTTTATTGATTCTTTTCACTTTGTCTTAAGATTGTCGTGTGCAAAGGACTACTTAAAAATTTTCTGTTACCATTCTTTTGTAACAATTAATGTATTGACTTGTTCCATAACCATGGAGTCTCACTCCTCAGTTGGGTCCTATGGAACAGAAAAACCAATAAAAAAAGTGATAAACTATGCACGGTAGTAGAGCTGTGGAAGTGTGATAATTCAGCAATCGTGAGATGACAAACTGTGTTTTGTAACAAATACTGTAAGTAATCGCGGATTAATTTAAAACTGCAATGTTCGATTGACTTCACTAATTTACGAGTGATAATTTCGAACTTTTACTCTCGAGTGCGTGTGATACTTATTGTGCATATCATGAACAATAGTTGGAGAAATTTTCAGTTATTTACCGATGTATAAAGTAGGACCACCTCCGCATTTTCATGTCCAAAATGAGTAATAAACTTCATTTATAAAGAATTACTTCGTAAGTGAATCACTTCTTTATCTTAGAATTTATTTTGTTTGTTATTCAGAGGTTTCATTTATGTTCGTTTAAATATATTTTCACGTCATCATATGCAGATTGATGGACTGGCTAAACTACAGTTTAATTATTGATTTTCTTTAAACAGATTGGGTAGCTGTTTAGGGCATAGAAGCTCACATACATAACTCACCCCTATGAACAGAGACAACGAGCCATAAACGTTTTATTACTCTGAGTTATATATTGCCCAATTGTTATTGGTGAGTACCGATAGGAAGTTCCCAATCTGCTCAGTCAGAACGACGTTCTTGGCCGATTACAAGTTCACATAGAAAGAAGTGTAACAGCAGCAGAGGTAAAAGGGAAATGTTTAGCATTGTGGTGTATGTTGGTAAGTTTGGTAAGAGAACCATAATGACCCCATGTGGAATGATACTTTTATTGGTCAGGAAATAGTGGAGGAAAGGTTCCAGGATCAAAGCAATGTCACAAAAGTAAGTGGTGTGGGAGAAACTAGCTGATTTATCAGAACAGAACAGAATTTATTATACTGTATCACATAGAAATATACACGGTTGTTCGAGGAATGGAAGTATTTGCCAGCAACTGCAATATGAAATTCCCACTGTGGATGACAGACCCATCTCTCAGAAGTACTACAGATTTTCATTTTGTATACAATCCATTGATCGGTATACGATTCAACAACAGCTGGCCACAGGATAATCCAACCATCTGGTAGTGCTTGGTCTAGTACAATTGTTTTGGTCCCAAAGAAATTACTTAACTGGGAGAAAACATACATCCTATGTTTAAACTGAGAGCGGTAAATAAAGTCAACACACCTGTCACATACTCTCTAGCCTGTATTGCTGATACCTTGGACCATTTGGGAACTGTTAGTATTTTACTACCCTGGATATGTGATTCAACTATAATCAGGTTCCAATCGCCCATAAGGAAAGTTCAAAAACTGACTGTTTTGGATTCTCCTAGGTTATATGAATTCTGTGCATTCCTTTCGGTCAAATAAATGCACCTGCTACATTTCAGGCGTTTTAAGACGTGCTTTTGAGAGGAATAATGTCTACCATGTGTTTAGTGTAATTAGGTGATATTATTATTGAAGGAGTGTTGAGGAGCATGCAGAAAGATTGAGAAATATATTGTGCAGATTACATAGTGAAAAATTGAGTCTAAAATTTGAGAACTGTATATGTACTTAGTTACAGGTTCATTTTTTGGAGGACATTATTAGTTCAGAAGGGGTTAAATCATTGTCCAAACTTAACCCCTCAAGCGTGATGCTGCCTTATAAAATACAGCACCTACAGCGTGACGTGCATGTACTGTGTATGTCCCACAAGTGCTGTAAATGCTATATTCAATAAAGTACTGGAAATAACATTCTGAAAACAATAGCGTGAACACTTAAAGTGTTAGGATTTAATAGGATAAATTTCATGCCCATGCTGTTAACAGATGCAGTGGACAATTTCCTAACACCTACGAATGTCAAAGAATTAGTGTTTTCTGTGGTTGGCTAATTATTATCACTGTTTTGTGAATATTGTATCCTGCTTCATAAATGGAGTCAAGTTGAAATAGAACAAAGGTGGCCAAATAATCTGCAACTGGTCAACAGTTATCAGGTAGCTAAAATATAAATAATTTATTAACAGAATCATTCAGATAGTTCAAAAGTAGAAAGGAATAGTAGACTTACATAAAATATATACACTGAATATAGGAAGTCGTAACACTTAACTGAATACAAATTTCTGCCACATCAAAGACTTTAATGAATGGAAGACAAGCTATACTGATAAGTACTACTTTCACAGAGCCTGTGTGTTCCAGCTATTGTCTCAACCTAGTGCAGCAATGAAATGAGACTGATTCTTGCAGAGTTTGTCCTTAAAAAAACCTGGTGAAGTGGAGGGACTCAGATCTATGTAGAGGTGTTGCCTACTGCGTTGTAATCATTGCTAGGTACACTTCCAGTGGATGCGTTGATACTTTTCCTTGATCATGATGCCAACTGCAGTAATATTACACGCTAGCACTGTATATATCACTCCTCTCACAAAAGGACATACTGTCATGGTATAGTGTCTTGATTTGCCACGACTACAGGAAGGAGGCCTGGACTGCGATGTAGAGGAAGAGGTGGGAGCTGGAAAATTGACCAGCTGTCCAGCTGCAGCCTGGTATTCATCTTGCGACTGCACAGGAAAGTCAGCTGCAACTCTGAACCAGATAGGTAGAATGCTCCTAAACGGCAACAATGATGCCTGGTTCCCAATAAAGTTTTCGTCCGAAGACCATAAAGATTTTGTCATCAAATTTGAACTTTGAATTCTAAGGCAGAAAAATTTGTTTCTGTGGTGGTCACAGAAGACACAGCAACGTCCAATGACGACGGCCACGCGAAAGTTCGTCCGACGAGAGACCATTCCTTGGCAAAGAGCAATAAGAAGACAGAAAAATCTTTAAGGCTCCCTCACAAGTGTGAGAGGAACGAAGTTTCACTACCTGAATTATGAATGTTGAGAAAAACGTTCGACTTCCCTTTTCGATTGAGGATGAAAAGGAGTCGTCGTCATGTGACGAATACCATTGTTAGAGCAAAACAAACAAAAAGCATCGGTTGTGAACTGCGGCCCATTTTCAGAGTCCATCACTTCTGCCAACCTTTGATACAAAAAATAGAAGACAAAGCTGCGACCGTAATTGTTGTAGTGGTCAAAGACATGGGGACCTAAGGGAAAATTGCTATAAGCATCTATACAAGGGAACGGTCCAATAGGACATGTCGAAAACTACCCTGAAATTTTTTACCCAGGAAGAAGATAACAACATAAATGCACTGTAAAAATTTTAGCAGATAAGAGGCACTGGAAGTATTTTAAAAGAAATCTGAAAATTGCCAAATTCGTAGCGCGCGAGGCAGCCGTAGACATGTACACCGCTACTGGGGCTGTAGCAAATGCGAATGCTCAACACACGTGTACACGCAAACCCAGTCGAGGTTGGCGGTACGTATGTAAACAGGAAATACGACACAACCCGATCGCAATTTGTAAAGGACATTTCAGGTTAATGTTCGTTGATAGTGTCCCTGACACTACAGTACACACTTACTATCCTCTCGAATTAGCGATTCAATTAACATCTAATAAAAGGTATCAGTTGACTTTTTGCAGTATTGGCCTGGAAATAGAATCTATTGGCCCACTTTAGGTCATGGTAGTAACACTAAAAGTGGGCCTCTACCATCGTCTTTTGACAGCTCGAAATTTAAATGAAAATAACACCTTAACCGTTCATCTGACACGAAAACTGAATAACTGCAATTTTAGAGGAGAAAGTTCTCTACAACTTTGCTCTCTTAAGTTTTTTTCATATGTCGTATCGCTTCAGAGATATTTGCAAAAATAACGG
Organism: Locusta migratoria; assembly: GCA_026315105.1. Classification (NCBI taxonomy): domain Eukaryota; kingdom Metazoa; phylum Arthropoda; class Insecta; order Orthoptera; family Acrididae; genus Locusta; species Locusta migratoria. The sequence continues at coordinate 559,145,343 of CM048755.1, read as the reverse complement.
CGATTTTGGGATGTCTGTCTATCTGTCTGTCTGTCCGTAACGTGTTCCCGCTTTTTAAGTCGAACAGTTCAACGGATCAGCATCAAATTTTACAGACATAATTTTAGGCTGCCAGACCAGAACCTCTCTTTTTCACATTTTTCGGACAAGAAATACCTTACTAATACCAAAAATGCCGTTTGTAATGTAACTGCAAACGAACCGTTCATCTGAAGCGAAAATTGAATAACCGAATTTAAAGAGGAGAAAATTCTCCACAACTTCAGTCTTTTATGTTTTTTCATAACTTGCATCGTTTCAGAGATATTTCCAAAAATAACGGCGATTTGACGATGGCTGTCTCTCTGTAATGTGTTCCCACTTTTTAGGTCGAACCATTCAACCGATCGGCACCAAGTTTTACAGACATCATTGTTGGCCACCAGAACCTCGATTTTTCAAATATTTCGGACAAAAAATACTTTAGTAACACCAAAAAAAGCGGTTTGTAATGTAATTTTAATTGTAAATAAAGCGTTTATCTGAGACGAAAATTTAAAAACCGAATTTGTAGAGGAGAAAATTCTCTACAACTTTGCTGTGTTATGTTTTTTTTCATACCTCGTATCGTTTGAGAGATTTTTGCAAAAATAACGGAGATTTGACATCCTCCAATGAGTTAACGAAAACCAGCCGTTCGGAGATGTCACGTGACATTCTTCGGCCAGAACTCTCTCTGGCATACGCCATCTTTCGTTGCGTATTTGATGATATTCTTATTGTAACTCCCATGTTATCGCTTCAGGGGAATGGGGCACTGAATAATTAACACAAACACATGGTTCTTGGTGCGATAAATGATAATCTGGTGTCTAAAAATGCCACATTACCATCAGTTAATAGTAGTAAATGATAATCTAGTGTCTAAAAATGCCATATTAGCATCAGTCAATAGTCCGAGGTTAACGTTTGCCTATTCTATTTGTTAGCCGTTCGTTGGAGTGTAATGCTCATGGTCAGTGGTTCAGAACCCGCCACTAGCCAAATTTTTTCCCTGCTTTCTTCGTAAAAGGGTTTCGGGCACTTTTATTAAATAAATATAGCTGTGTTCTTCAATGTTTAGAGTAGTGCATATGTAATAATGCTCTCTCTAAAATGCGTGTTTGTTCTATTTTGTGAACATGCCATGAAATACATAACAACGAATTGAACAATGGTTTTTGAAGCTTTGCGGTCGGTTGTTCATATTCAAATGTTCAAATGTTTGTAGAGTTAATGCGAGTTAACTACGGGGTCATTAGTCCCTAAACTTACAAACTACTTACGAACTAGATAATACCAAGGACGGCACAAATATCCATGCCCAAGGGAGGATTCCCCCGACCGTATATTCATATTCGTTCTGGGTTGTTCGTTGACAATTTTACTCAGTGACACGTCACGTCACACAAGTAGGTCGCGATCGCGTAGCTCACTGGGTGGCTGATGGGGCACAGCACACCGTCTCACAGCGGCCAGCCAGTGAGCTACGCGATCGCGACCTAGTCTGCGTGACGTGGGACGGGAGCGCATAGGCCTTCTCTTCAGATGGTGTTAGTTGAACCGTCTTTCGTTTTCTCTCTTTTCATTGGTTTTTCGATTTTAACATGTACTTTGTGGACGCTGATTTGTTTTGTCCTATTTTGATCGTTTCGGATAACTCAGTTTCCTCGTTAGAGAGGGGTTCGAGCTACCATTTCAACAACCCTCTGACCAAGCGCGCTGAGCCACCGCGTCCTAGCAAGTTCCGAAGCACTTTCTAATATGTTCGTACATCACAAACTAATTCATCGCCTAACACGCTATGGCGAACAGCTGCTAGAGTAATCCGCGATTCTCGTACAATCGATGGCAGGTGTTAACTAACTAACCGACATTAGATTATAATTGATTGTCCTAAGAAGGACGTGTTTTTGATAATTTTCAGTGCGCCATTGCTTTTAAATGATAACGCTTGTGTAATAATAAAAAATCATCAAGTAAAGAAAGCAAGATGGAGTACGCAAAAGGGATTTTTGGGGCAAGGGATGTCACGTGACTGATTTACGAACGCCAAATTTACGCTGTATTCCATCAAGTGTATAGTCACTCGTACGAACGCCGAAGGTACGCTACGTTCGTTCCAGGCTATAGTCATTCGTAACCAGTACAGGCAAAGAAAATAAACTTTGAACTACCAAGGTAAGACAGGTGATATTATTTTAACGGAAAAATTATAATGAAAATGTGGGCAAGATATTAAAATGATGGTTCAAGGAGATAAAAGTTCAAAATGGAGTATGTTTGTCAAAACTAATCTCAAATATCATATAATTTTGGCTGTTTGTTACAATACGGTCAGAAAGAATATTACGTGCTGGGTGCATAGGTATTACCACAATAGTAGAATCGTAATCACATGACCATAATTTTTTATTATTTAAATTATTGTTTTGGTCCGAAATGTTTGCAAAAACTTATAAAACTACAAATCTAAAGTGGGCCAAAAAATACGTCACTGCGATTTTTTTTTCTTTTTTAATTCTTCCAGTTTCACAGTAATGTGGAATCCAATTAACGTTCTCAATTTATCAAAGATGAAAAATGAAGAACGTGGTTTCCAGCCGAAATCACTTACTTCTTCAGAGGACCTACATATGTCATTTGTAGATTGATTTCTTAGACATTTTGTTTGAAGTTTGGAAACGTTAGAAGAAATAGGAAATAACTGTGACGATTCCACGAATTGAGATTCCGACGACGTCAGTTGTGCCAGTAACAGTTCTGAAGAAGGATACCTTCCAAGCCTAAAACAAACAGAAACTGCAATACCTTTCAGCGACAAAGAAAAGGCTGTGAAATGACGGTTAAACAAAGGAGAAAAAACACTTGAACTGAAGCAATGAGCAAAGGCGTTTTCGTTTTGTAAAATTTGAGTGTGAAATTGATAAATGGAAGAAATAATTACATGAAATAAGAACTATTCGTCAAATCATGTGAAAGAAAAACTGTTTGAAATATTTAGACCTGGTCTGAGAGGCAGTGCACCGTTACCGATGGAGATCTACGAGACTGGACCCTCCGCATTGCATCTCGCATGAACATTGGTAATTTCCAGCTTTCGTCGACGTGGCTATACAGCTTCAAGAAATCGGACAGAATTACCAAGTTTACGTTTCGTAAACGTGTAGAGTAGCTCCCAGAGATTGACAATGCTATAGAGAAATTCATATCTATATTCAAGGAATGTATGAAATTTACTGTGAATGGGTAAAGTTGAAAATGTGTACCAAGCCGGGATTCGAGCCCAGGTCTCCTACTTTCTACGCTGTTCAAATGTTTGTAAAGCCTATGGAACTAAACTGCGGGGTCATAAGTCACCAAACTTACAAACTACTTATGAAGTAGCTTATACTAAAGATAACACAAACATCCATGCCCGAGGGAGGATTCGAACCTCCGACGCGGGAGGCCGCGCGATCCGCAACGTGGCGCTCCAGACCGCTCGGCTACTCCCGCGCGGCTCTAGGCAGTTGCGCTCACCTCTATACCACTGGCGACACAGCGATCACCACGCCTGCACAGAATTACTCAAGTACGCCTCCTATCAGATACAAATTATCAACTTTACCCTACCCAATACAACTCAAACTCGTAGTTATTGTAAAGTGATTTCCGTAAGAGTAAGGGTCTAGGAGTGCCTCCGCACTGAAGAAAGGATCATTGCCCGTCATCGGCATATTATATAAGTTACTAGCTTAAACCCGCGGCTCCGTTCACGTGTTTGTTGATTATGATAGATAAGCTATCTTTCAGTAGTGTGCAATGAGACTGATTTTGAAGGATGACATGAAATACAATAGCTTCTTTAGAAACAAACATTTTTAATCACTTGATGTAATGCGCGAAACGTCAAATCGATTTTTTTAAAGAGATGTATTAAAAGAAATTTCTTTCTTACTGTTTTATTTATTTATTCTTATATTTCCTTATTCGTATGCTTATCCTTACAGAGAAAGAGCTGAAGACATTGTAGCGTGCATAGACAAAAGATATGGTCTGTGGCATCACGTTCCGCGGTATGTAACCTCCTTGCTATAGAGTCGCAAACGTCATCGATGGCCTTCAGTCAGAATTTTTTAATGATTTGAAGACTTTCAACCACCATATCCACCCCCTTATAGCTATCGGAATTGATCTGCTATGGTACACAACGGGAGACTACGGACGACTGCTACACACAGACCATTCGTTTGCATTCTGTAGTTTTCGCTGCAGAGCGAAATATTAACACACACACACACACACACGTAGAATTTTATATACACCGATAACTTTCCAGCCGAATATACTCCAACCTTTTATCATTATCAACCCTCAAGCAACAATGCAACCAATAGAACCGTTCTCAAATAGTAAATATAATTTTCAAACAGTAATTATTGTTCCGCATTTCGCGTTATGTTATTCAATTTATCAAATGTCTATCATATCGCTAGAAATCCGTGCCTAAAACCTTCCTCAGGTATAAATTAGTAACTGTACAAATATTTAAGTTTCTGCGTCTTGTCGTTCGGACGTGATAAGCGTACACCAACAGACATTCACATTAATATATATATATATATATATATATATATATATATATATATATATATATATATATCGCTTTCATATCGCCATAAAACCGTGCCTAAAGTCTTCCCCGGGTAGACATTAGTAACAGTACAAATTTTTAGCTCCTTATGTCTTGTGGTTAGACGTGATAAAGGTACACCGCACAGACATTCACATTTATAGATATAGATATATATGTCCGAAAGAACAGACTCCACACATAAATAACTTAAATTTATGTTTGACATATAGACGAAATTTGATGTTATCCACACAACAGCTGATTATAACGCTGATCAGTCAGGTGTCGTGAAATAACTGCGTGCACACCTCATTTTATCATTTCGGGGTGAAAAAAGACGGAGTCGTTTGCCAAATCATTGGATGCAATGTCACATTCCTATACGATAATGCCAGTGATAAGTACAAGTGCTGTACTGTTTTCGCAGCTATATATCTGTCTTCAAGCACGTCAAGGCAAATTAGGACCAAAAATAAAAAAGGAACTGTTTAGTTGCAAAAATATTGTAATCGACATATCAAAATCTGAAAAAAATGGGAAAGAATGATTTTCAACATTTCGTTTGAAACGTATTTCTACCAGTTGCAGAAATTAATTCATTGCTTTTGTTTGATTTGTGATCTGTACATAATGACGCCCCTGTTTCTGTGGTGGAAAATCTACGAGTATAGATGTAATGTGGATTCCACCTGTAACTACTTGTGTGATTCAACCTCTCAATAAAGAATTTTTTCGGCAGTGGAAAGAATTTTCAGGAAATTATCAGACATCGTAATATCCGATACCTGTCTCTCATTTAAGGTTTATCGGCGGAACAGTATTCTGAATCTACTGTCATTTGTGCATTACCAGTTTCCTTCGCCACGCATTACGAATTTGATTAAGTATGCCTGACATGAAGCGCAATATGCTCATCAACGCCCGAGGCCATTTCTGACTCCATCCCAATTCCGTCTAAATAAAATTAATGGTTTCTGCGAAGTGTCTGAACGCATGAATTTTTCCTTTTTGGGGTGTGCCTGGTGCAAGAAAAATGTTCGTTTTCTCATGCAATAGACTCTTTGCAGTTTTGTGACGACTATATGGAATAAACAAAGAACTGTTTCACCGGTACTCAAATGTAGAACATTAAAAAATTATTTTAAGGAATGGCCGACAGGAATTGTCATAAAATGTGGAACTGCAGGACACATTTCATTTCACCAAATTACAAGTCCTCATTGACTGAATCGTCTATGACACCAAACATTGTCATGATTTTATTTTTTCTGCTACCCACTTTTATCAGAATTACATATTCAAGAATTTAACTGTCGATATCATGTCATTATAAAATGTTTGTATAGTTTAAGCCAGGTGTTCACCGAAGCAAACAAACTAACAAAGATGTGCACAAGAGAATTCTGTCTGGTGTACCCGGTAGGCCTCTTGCAGGTCTCTCAACTGGACGCCGCTGCAGCTGCTTAGGTATCCATAATCTTTACCGTTTACCTGATCGGAAAATAGAGACCTGCCGTTTAACATGGAATTAGAACCATACGTTTTTCGTAACCACTGCAACATCTTTGAAAAGGAAATGCTTGGTTAATCATCATAGTTAACAAATTTGTGGTCTAACCTGGGTTTGATCCCACGCTCTCTGTTCAATGGTCCACATATTGCGCGCTTCTGCTATTAGACCAGTAGATCTTATACATCCAGTGGAACGGCAGCTGTGTCACCTCGTTAGATGATGCTCGACGTCGATAATTAGTGTTCTCTTTATAAATTTCCGCTCAATGTTAATGACAAGTCAGAGAAAAAAGACAGCCGACAGACAAGGAGAATTTCGGACTAGTGCTGAAGAGAGATAGAGATGCAATTCCGTGTAAAGTGCACGATTTCCATACTAATTGAGACACTTAGTCTTTTTCCCTATGCCATTTTGCATACCCCGTCAAGAACAGTGCGCTCGCCATGCACAATAATCCTCAATGAACATCAAAGTTTCGTGTTGTGGCACTAACAGCCTACAGCTGTATCCGGTATTCGTAGTATTATCTACAAGAACTAATAGCACAGCGTTCACAAGCAATGTTCGCTACCTCGTGTTCTCTTCCGTTCGCTCTAGTATAAAAGATTCTACCAATATACAAGAGAATGGTAGTGCATTTTCTGGAAATGCTCATTCCCTCGTGTTCGCTTCGACTCACTCCTATTTACACCAGGCTTTAGGTACTTCAACTTGGTGTCTGTTATCTCTGGATAATTTCGCTATGCGGCACCGAACAAGTGATTCGCCGCTAGGCGGGCAGGGCTGTACAAACCACTGTTATAAGCTGTTTTTCTCGTCGCAAAAATGCATAACTTCAAAATTTTTTTAAATACTTACAGTACCTCTTAGCAGCTAAAATTTTGACAGTGCATTCTTTCGTTGTCTTCTTTCTGTGTAAAATATTTCATGGTAGGTTTCGATATATTGCCGCGAGAGACGCCGAACACCAACTGCCGGCGTGGCGCAGGGGATAGCGTCAGGGACTGCGGAGCAGCAAGTCGCCGGTTCAATCTCGCTCACCGGCAAAAATTTATTTCTTTGTAATTTACAATTCAAGAAGGTTCTACATCTTTCTTATGTTCACTTGTAAATTCTACTTGTTTCTTATGTTAACTGTTCTTCTAATTTCTGGTAAATTCTGTCTGTGTATAAATAGCAGAGCACTCTGCCTGAGAGGCAGTCAGTGCTGCGTGTATGTTGAGTGCGTAATAAACGTGCTTTCAGTATAAGTGCTGTGTTTAGTTGCCTTCGAAGTCAAGCCTACTTCCATTGCACCGTGACATTGTTTGGTGGAGGCGCCGGGTACACTGAGCAACAGCTGCATCACCGTGGCTCCGATTAGGCAACGTAAAAGCTGTCGCTTACACGGACTGGAACCGGAATACAAGGGATACACCGAGTACGTCCTTCCAAGAGTCCGTATCATCAGACGAACTATGGAAACGAAACCAGCAGTAAGCCAGCTACACATCAGGCACCCGTCGGTGTTCTTTGGAGACGCTGGACAGGACCCAAACAAATGGCTAAAAGGGTTCGACCGAGTCGCCAAGTACAACAGGTGGGATCATACGACGTGCTTGGCCAAAGTTTACTTCTATCTGGACGGAACAGCCCAGAAATGGTTCGAGAACAACGAAGACAAATTGAATGACTGGGAGACGTTCCAGGAGGAACTTAAGAAAACGTTTGGAGACCGCCAGCGACAAATCCGCTCCGCGGAAGAACAACTGAAGAACCGGGCCCAACGACATGGTGAGCCGACACAATCGTACATACAGAGTGTTTTGGCCCTGTGTAACGTAATCAATCCGAACATGACTGAAGCGGACAAAATCACGCACCTGATGAAGGGAATTGCAGAAGATATGTACCAAGCCCTTCTGATAAAAGACGTCGCTACGACAGAAGAGTTCATCAAGTGGTGCCAGCGCATTGAAGAGATGCAACAAAGAAGGGTTGGACGCAAGAAGTATGACAGACTCCCAAATGTAGTCCCAATGGCCGTTGTGGAAGACCAGCAGGACTTGGCTTCTCTTATACGACAAATCGTGAGAGAAGAATTACAACAGTGCATGGCAGCCGGGACTATTAGACCGAGCGAGCATCAGATTATGGCCATGGATGTGAGCCCTGTAAGTCACGAGGTAGCCGACGCCGCTGAGGACGAGGTATTTCAAACATTAGCTCCTGTCTGCCCCGTCAGTCGCACCCGACGTGAAGAATGGCGTCGCCCTGCTATGACTTACGCTGCAGCCGCCAAACGGCAGCCCAGGAACCGACCGACGCGACCACAGACAAATCCCCCGGTAACTATGACGCCCCGCAGAAGAACAGACGTCTGGAGGACAGAAGACAACACACCACTGTGTTTCCACTGTGGACGCCCTGGACACGTCGTACGCTACTGCAGAGAGAGGAGGCGAGTATTCGATGATTATTTTGCCACAAGACGTCAGGCGCCAGAGCAGTTCTATCCAAGGCGGTCACCTGCTGATGAGTTCAGTCGACCTATGGGAAGAAACCCATCGCCGTACTCTAGACGAAGTCGCTCCCCGACGCGCCGCAGCCGTTCACCGTCGCCGTACAGAGGTACCAGCCGCTCCCCTAGCCGCCGCGCCCAGGAAAACTAAGCGAGGCGACCATCTACGGAGGTGAGGCCGCCGCAGATGAAAATCCTCCATGGACGACAGTCGCCAAGATGTCGGGAAATCACATCGACGTCATAATCGACGGCCAACCTGTCCGGGCACTTGTTGATTCAGGAGCTTCTTTTTCTGTGTTGTCGGATAATTGCCGCCGCACACTAAATAAGACAATGTTCAGTGATACGGGGGCAACTGTGCTGAAGGTCGCGAATGGAAAGTACGTCCATCCAGCAGGAACTTGTGTCGCAAGAATAACCATCAACAACAGTACGCAGCCGTTTGAATTTGTCGTGTTAACAGAATGTAGTCACAATGTCATCCTCGGATGGGACTTCCTTCAGGCATCCCAAGCTATCATTGACTGTGGAAGATCTGAGCTGCAAATTGAAGAAGTTGCTCCGCCGGACACACGTAATACAGAATTTTCTCGGAAGCTATTCGTCGTTGACAATGTGACGATACCGCCGTTGACAATGAGAAGAGTTGCAGTCACAAACACAGATGACTGGTTAAACTGTGAAGTTCTTGTTGATAGTAAAAAGTTTATGAGGCTCACAAAAGAATTTTACATACCAGCGGCTATCATAAGCATTACCGGTGGTCAAGGAGAGATTTGGATCACAAATTGTCGCGATCAGTCACAACTTATCCCCAAGGGAATGTGTATCGGGACAGCTGAACCATACCAGGACGGTGAGCTCAATGTCATCAGTGAAGACCCATGCCCTGCTGTTAGTACAGACAACACGCTGGAGGAAACAAACGTGGAACTGCCAATAGGGCCTGGACTGACCAAGGAACAACGCCAGCGGGTGTTAGGTATACTACGCCAATTTTCGGGTGCATTCACACCTCAGCAGGGGAAAAGTCAGATGCAACGGCACACGATAAAGCACCGTATCAATACTGGGGATCATCCGCCAATTAGCCAGCGTTCGTATAGAGTGTCGCCAGCTGAAAGACGGATAATTCGGGAGGAAGTGGAGAAGATGTTGCGAGATGACATTATTCAACCTACGGAGAGTCCTTGGTCGTCTCCGGTGGTCCTCGTAAAGAAGAAGGATGGCACGTGGCGATTTTGTGTCGACTATCGGCGGCTGAACAGAATCACAAAGAAAGATGTCTACCCACTGCCGCGTATTGACGACACCTTAGACTGCTTGAAAGGAGCTACATACTTCTCAACTATGGACATGCAGACAGGTTACTGGCAAATCGAAATTGACGATGCTGACAGGGAGAAGACGGCTTTTATTACACCTGACGGCCTCTATGAGTTTAAAGTTATGCCATTTGGATTATGTTATGCTCCAGCCACATTCGAACGCATGATGGACAACTTGATTCGACACCTTAAGTGGACGACGTGTCTTTGCTATTTAGATGACATTGTCGTTTTCTCGAAAACATTTGAAGAACATCTGAGTCGCCTGTCAACTGTGTTGAAGCGTGTTCAGGCTGCAGGACTCCGCCTCAATCCAAAGAGATGCCTCTTCGTCGCCAAAGAGATAAAAATCCTGGAGCACCTAGTCAACGGAGATGGTGTCCGTCCTGATCCAGATAAAGTAAGGGCAGTCACAGAATTTCCAACTCCTCAGCACATTCGTGATGTGAGAAGTTTTCTCGGGCTGTGCTCATACTACCGACGTTTCATAAAAGGATTTTGTAACAAGGCACGTCCATTACAAGAACGTCTGCAGGGAGACGCCAAATTTTACTGGGATGAGCCAAAAGAAAGAGCTTTCCGAGCACTTAAGGAGGCTCTAACTTCCGCACCAGTACTAGCCTTGTACGACGAGAATGCATAAACGGAACTTCACACAGACGCCAGTGGCTATGGGATTGGTGCAGTGCTTGTACAAGTTCAGGAAGGTGCCGAAAATGTGATAGCCTATGCGTCAAGAGTACTCTCAAAGTCCGAGATAAACTACTCTACAACTGAAAAAGAATGTCTCGCGGTTATCTGGGCTATCAACAAGTTCCGGCCGTATTTATTCGGCAAACCATTCACCGTCGTGACAGACCACCATTCTTTGTGTTGGATGACTAGCTTGAAGGATCCATCAGGTCGACTAGCAAGATGGGCACTAAGACTCCAAGAGTACGATGTCACAGTGGTATTCAAGAACGAGCGCAAACACAAGGATGCCGACTGCCTTTCGAGGAATCCATTAGTGGAACACAACAGCATTAATGAAATTTCAGCTCTCACTGAATTAGATGACGTTACAGCTGAACAGAGGGAAGATCCAACACTATTAAAAATGATAGAGGCCTTGGAGAAAGGAGAACCGACCAATGGAGAGTTCCAACTTATAAACGGAACATTGTACAAGAGCAACTACGATCCACTGGGTCCCAAATGGCTACTTGTTGTTCCAGCTCAGCTCCAGCCAGCTATTCTCAAATATTTCCATGATGCTCCAATATCCGGTCATCTGGGATTCGTGAAGACCCTAGACAGAATCAGACGCAGGTATTACTGGAAAGGTCTCTACCGATCTGTCAAGCACTATGTGAGTCACTGTAAAGAGTGCCAGCGACGGAAGCATGTGCCGCAATTACCTCCAGGACATCTCGTACCGATTTCGCCGGCAGCAGCTCCATTCCACCGAGTTGGGATCGATGTTTTAGGGAGGTTCCCGAAGTCGACAACCGGTAACCGTTGGATAATAGTCTGCACTGACTACCTCACACGCTACGCTGTCACCAAACCTGTGACGACTGCAGAAGCTCCAGAGATCGCAAAATTCCTCGTAGAAGACATTATTTTGAAGCATGGGGCACCACGTGTCATGATATCTGATCGTGGAAAAGTATTCCAGTCAAAACTAGTATCAGAGGTAATGTCACGGTGCAATATTGTCCACAGAATGACAACTGCATACCATCCTCAGACAAATGGTCTTACGGAACGTTTTAACAAAACGTTAGCCGACATGCTGTCGATGTACGTCGATGTTGAGCAGAAGGATTGGGATACAATTCTGCCAGTCGTGACATTTGCTTACAATACCGCAAGACAAGACACCACAGGCTTCACTCCGTTTTTCCTGCTCCATGGCCGTGAAGCTGAGACGACAATGGATACACTGTTCCCGATCCAACCGGACGACACTCAGGATGACTATGTTAAACAGCTCATCACCAGGGTCGAAGAAGCAAGACAGCTGGCTCGCATACGGACACTGGACGCCCAGGAGAAGGACCGTCAGCGGTATAACGACAAGCACCGACCTGTTGTGTACAGCCCAGGAGATCTGGTATGGATTTTTACCCCTGTACGGAAGGTTGGACTGTCAGAAAAGTTATTGAAGCGATACTTTGGTCCGTATCGTGTCATACGCCGCCTGTTAGACGTCACATACGAAGTTGAGGAATATGAGCCGTCGTCGAAACGTCAAAAACGAAGAGACATTGTTCACGTCCCGCGCATTAAGCCTTACTACGATCCTGAAGAGCAGGTAGACGACAATGGCTTCTTGTTCAAGGACTTTAAGGACGGTAATGTTCCTGATGGAGCCACGACAGGAACGTCTGTCGCCGATAATCGCGGAGAAGGGAAGGATTCTCTTGAACTGCCATACAGAGGACCCATGACACGGTCAAGATCCAGGACATTGCAACTGACTCCACAGGGATCATAACATCGGGTCGCTGTTTCTCCAGGATAGGAAGCAATGCCGCGAGAGACGACGAACACCCACTGCCGGCATGGCGCAGGGGATAGCGTCACGGACTGCGGAGCAGAAGGTCGCCGGTTTAATCCCGCCCGCCGGCAAAAATTTATTTCTTTGTAATTTACAATTCCAGAAGGTTCTACATCTTTCTTATGTTCACTTGTAAATTCTACTTGTTTCTTATGTTAACTGTTCTTCTAATTTCTGGTAAATTCTGTCTGTGTACAAATAGCAGAGCACTCTGCATGAGAGGCAGTCAGTGCTGCGTGTATGTTGAGTTCGTAATAAACGTTCTTTCAGTATAAGTGCTGTGTTTAGTTGTCTTCGATGTCAAGCCTACTTCCATTGCACGGTGACAATATCTTATTGGAACGTTTCCATGTAAGAGCCATCGCGTGGTCCAGTAGGCACCCACGAAATCAATATGAAGTCGGTGCCATGGGCCGGACGGATGCGGCCAAGGAAAAATAAGCTGCGACAGTGACGCTTGTTGCTCCGTGCAGACAGAATAAGAAGAAGTTATAGCATCAAAAAGGACCAATTTCCTAATGTTCTGAAAAACTTATTTATTTGCAGAACATTAGGAAGTTGCTCCTTTTAGATATTATTATCATGTTCAGTCAAGCACCAACGGAAAATTCAATTAATTTTAAGAAGTCATAGCTTTAATTTGTGCATCCATGCCGTGCCAAGTGTAATTACTGCAAGCTAGTTGCTTCGTTCGAACAACGCTCTAGAGACGTTGGTGCCACAAAGAGAGTACTTTCCGGTGAAGGGAATGAGGGATCACAACACGAGATTTGTAAGTGACCGTACGTAATATCAAAACACCTGACCTTTGCGAAAGAGCATGGCGATGTATAAAGTATTGCAAGACAACACGAAGAGCAGGATCGGAAGAAATAGTGCGCGCAATACGACGGTAATCCAAATGAAAAGTTCGAAAAAATACAAGCTACTGATTGACAATATGAGGACATTAATCACCGGAAGATTCGAAAGCAGAATAGTTATCAATACGTAAACAAGACATCAAGTCTGCATTCGAATGTTGGGCAGTAGGCCTGTAGAGCAATTCGTACAGATAATTTGAAAGAAAGAGGGCCGAGCGTTGCAATTTTTGCGCTCTACTTGGCAGTACAGAGTTGGTAGGCCCGATAAAGCCGTCAAAGGCCGGTGATCCATGATCAAATAGAATTTTCTGCTAAAAAATACTGATGAAGCGTTGTGACTGCGTACATTATCGCTAAGGTCGCCTTTTCAAGTTGGCTGTAATTACACTGTGCCTTGCTAAGCGTCTTAGAGATAAATGCAATGGACCTGTCTGAGGTACCAAAAAGGTGTGAAAGAGCAGCTCCGACATAGTAGAACGAAGCGTCAACAGCTAATAGAATTGGTTTGTGAGAACAATGTGGTATCAGGAAACCATCACCTAGCAGAGCATCTTTCAACTGTTTAAAAGCATTTGCGCATGCTGCAGACCATACAAAAGGTTTATTTTTGCTGCGGAAGCTGTTAAGTGGTGCACCGATTTTCACAGCGTTAGTAATGAATTTACAGCAATAAGTAAGTTTCCCCATTACAGCTTGTAGTTCTATGACATTTTTCGGTGGAGGGAAGTTTTTAATTGCTGATAAATGAGACTGTTCAGGAAGAATTCCTTGTGCATTAATCACATGTCCGAGTCAGAGCAGTTGCTCATTGGAAAAAAATTTGTCTTTATTACATTTTAAACCATTCCATTGTCTTGAAGCACTTGAAATAAACACTGTAAATTATGAAAATCTTCCTGCAGAGTACATACTGAAACCACAATATCATCTAAATAATTAGAACATGACGGCATTTTTGCTGTTAACTGTTCCAACAATCTTTGAAAAATAGGTAGTGTTTGAAATTAATAGTCCGTTGTTAATTGCTTATTACCAAACAATTTCTGGATTCTGTGTCCAAAGATAATTATTCATATATCTCCCGTAAGTTCACTTTTGAGAAATATTGTCTGTTGGTCAATCTGTCCATCAGTGCTTCCGGACGAGCGAGGGAATAAGTATCGATAACAGTCTGCGGATTCACCGCACGCAGGCCGCGGTGGCCGAGGGGACTGAGGCGCTCCAGTCACGGTCTGCACGGCCACTACGGTCGGGGGTTCGAATCCCCCCTCGGGCATGGATATTTGTGTTTTCTTAGTTCGTAAGTAGTTCATAAGTAAATTTTAAGTTTAGGGACTGATGACCCCGTAGTTTAGCCCCATAGACTACACTAACATTTTAACATTTGAATTCACCGCACTTTTGAAATCGGCCCACAGACGAAGTAGTCCATCAATTTGTTTCAATATGAAACAGGAGAAAGCCACTGAGTAGCTGATATTGTCTTGCGGACCCCATTATCAGCACATCTTTGAATTTCGCCTGGTCGCAAATTGCATGCGGAACAGGGCGAGCTCCGACGAAGCGCACTTGTGCATTGTTCTTCTTTTTTTTGTTAAAAAAATAAATAAAAATAAAGTGACACGAAATTCTAAATCCTTTGCCTGTCCTATATCCGGTTCAAACAACTATTTATATTTCTCACGCAAATCTGAAAATTTTTTGTGAGACACCGATGCACTAATTTGAAGAACATTGTCTTACTCAATAAGACTGAAGATATCCAATAAGTCAAGGCCAAATATAGTTGTACAGTGTCGGTCACGCAGTACGTGGAAGGACACAAACTTTATTTCATTTCTCTAAGATGCGGGCAAACTACACACACCAAGTACAGAAATGGAGTGTCCGTTGTAGGCAGAGAGCGCAGAGGTAGGTTTGCAAAGGGTTTGGCTTCCTAGAAGTCCCTAAGTGTCTTTATTAAATAGAGAAACTGAAGCACCAATAGCTAGCTGCAATTTCACAGAGTGGTCAGCTACACGCCAAATAACAAAGAGTTTATTGTCTTGACGGCGTTGCGCTTTGGGCGGTTTCCTCGAAGTGGCCGTTAAGTTCACTTGCTCGAACGGGCGGACCGTGATAACGTTAATGTTCTGGTGACTTGCACGCTTTCGCGCGTTTGCGAGGCGTAAACATACGCTTTTAACGTGCCCTCTCTTGCCAACAGCTATAACAACTCGACTGCCGGGTGAGGCATTACGAGCTCTTGTGCCTTGCGAAACATCGCGGAAACGATTTCCGCATTTTTTCCTGAGCGCCTCAACGTCTAACGCGAAACTGACAGACAGTACCCGTGCCCTGTGATTACACCTTATTTTAATTCCCTGTTTTGTCTTGGCATTGTGACCTGTTTCATGAAACACTGTGAACACTAGAAACCACAGGAGAGTCAAAATTCACCTCAGTAGTGTCTACTAAGCTTTGCAATTCAATTATGAACATCACAGTTCACTAGTTCTGGTCGGACAGTTTTAGTGTGGCAGCATGAATTCTAACATCCGGAACGTTCTGTGTGATAGCATCGCATTCCAACCCAGGTCATGCAGACTAAGCAAAGATTTCGTGACTGACGAAAACTAACAGTCATTCCTGACTAAGCAAACAGACAGTGATATACCTCGATTTTGACAGTATCAGTTAGAAAATATCAACTTTAAATTACATAACGTAAACATTTTTAACTGACGGGAATTCCTACGCAGCATCTATTGTATCTGTTAATGAACTACGAGAGATGTTAAATATTGCTTCTTCACAAGTAACTTACTTGAAACGCCGTGAGAAAAACTTTTGTGTTGGACAGGCGTTCGAACCCAGAACCTAATAGGATTGTTATCGAAGCACAATCAACTGGATTTTCTCGGCTGTTGCTAGATGTTGTAACTGAAATGACGAGAAGAAACAATGATCTTTTCCTTCCCAGAACTCTAACTCGGCAGCTATCGCTGTTATATTCTAGAGAAAACGAACGTTAAATATGGGTTTGTTACACCAGCAGCGACAAGTGAGCATATTTGAACTAGAAATGAAATGAAGAAAAGTTAAGAGCTGGCTTGGAATCGAACACCACACATATCGTTGTTGACTACTCACAAACAGAAGTCAGCTACCAAATTTTTCTCCACCAGCAGCTCGGAATAACATCCTTGAACTGACAGTGATCTCGCAAATAGTTCTGTGTTTCACTGAGAGTGAAAGACGTCAAATATCATTAGTGCTGACAGAGAATGAAAATACATTGAAAATCAAAATTATTATTATTAGATGTTCTCATACTAGAACTTGATAATACATAATGAAAACTTTAGTGCCGGCCAGGATTCGAACCCATTCACGCGCAATATGTGGAGATGTTGAGGAATCTGCGGTTTTGAGCAAACAACAAATTGTAGTCGAACTTTATTTTCAAGAAGGGATCAAATTCCGCGTTAATGGCGGTCTGAGATGCATTCTCAGTCAGAACCAATATTATAGACATGCAGAAGCTCAAATAAAAAATGAAATAAGTGTCCTGTGACCCTACATAGCGTTTGTTTCCTTACTAGAAATAAATAACTAGTATAAGAAAGGTTATTGGTGATCAAGTTTCTACATGTCACCCCTCCTGACTGTATTGTGGTTCAACCGATCGCTACATGGGAGAAAAGAGATATCGTGTGAATTTCAGACCACAATGCCATTATACCTCCTTCACTTGGTGTAGCCAGGTGTGAATTGAATCTGTCTCTCCATATCAAAAATCATCGGCAGAAGTTGGAATAGAACATATCATCAATTCAACAGCCCACCGAATCCTCTTCTCTGTGACTCACTTTTCTGTCGTAACACCGTTACGCCAAACTAAATGAGAATGTTGGCACCAGGCTGCCTATAATGGTTTGCAGCATGTTCAGTACATTCATTTACTTAGTTGGCTGAAACGTCATGAAGTAGCTGCCTCGGCTACCCTGTGCATATATTCGACTTTATTTTGTAATCACCGAAATAGAATCACGTAGCTGCCATCTACACAGAACTGCGAACAGTGTAGGAACAGAAATTGAAATTGAAAGTGTTCTTTTCCACTTGAGCTACTCAATTGCGCTATCTGTTTGTTGAAAACGTCGTGCAGTGTAAAAGAAAAGCCGTAACTGTCCGTCTTTTAGACATCTAGATCCGACCTTATGCATTATCTGACAGCCCTGTGGAATGTTGAATTTCTGGCGGAATTGTTGTCGACGTCTGGGCATGCCGTAGCCACGTGTCAGCTACTGTCATGACTGAAAGCGTCGTGCGTCGGAGATAAAAGGTCGCTTCTTCAAGCACTTTCACTGCAACATTTATTAAAACGCAATTCTGCTGTCTGCTGAAGTTATCTATCTAATGGAACTTTGAACATAATTCCCTTCACTTCTCAACCAAAAAGATCGCATGTGGAAAAAGGGCTAACCTCTGCGACATTTTGCTCTTTTCATGTTTAATAGACGGGTGGAGGCGGCAGGTGCATCTCGAAACTTTTGTATTGTGTATGGGGAGAAAGCATCGTGCGAAAATCCGCCAGAAAAGGATTTTCTACATTATCTCTCAATGGTAGTGGCATTTTATTCTTCTTTAAACCTTGCTTTATAGTTTTATTTCAGAACAAGTTTTCTACATGCATGTAATCAATAAACTGCATGTGCATTGCCAGACCGTTATAGATAACACCAGAGAATTCACGTATATCGTTGATGATTAATTTCACTTTCATGTTTACTATTGTTTTAACAACACTAAAAGAATCCGCACTAAAATTGTTCACTGAATTATAAGAATTGAATTAAAAATACATACGATAACCTTACGACCAAATTATTTTTAATAATTCTGAGTATCTGTACATAAGCGTGCCTCCATCGGCACGAATTAGTAAAATACTACTGACTTACATTTCGATTTGGTCTTTGTTTAATTGGTTGCTGTGTCATACTCAAGAAGTACTCAACTGTGGCATTTCACAATGAAAGTTATGTATTCCTGTGAACCCAAAATTTGCTTGTCAGCAGCGGAAAGAGGCGTTACATCTACATGGTATAGACTGCAAATCACATGTAAGTTCCTAGCAGAAGATTCATCGAACTACCTTTATACTATACATCTACCATTCCATTCTCGAATAGCGCCCGGGAAGAAAGAACATCTCAATCTCTCCGTTCGAGCTCTGATTTATCGTTTTTTTAATTTGATGATCATTTCTGCCCATGTAGGTTTCAGTCAGCAATATATATTCTCGCATTTTGAGGAAAATGTTTGCGATTGGACTTTCGTAAGTAGACCACGCCGCAGCGATAAACGCCGTTGTTGTAATGATTCCCATCCCAGATCCTGTATCATTTACGTGACGCTGTCTCTCCGGTATCGTGACAGTACTAAACTGGCGGCTCTTCTTTGGACCCTTTCGATGGCTTCCGGAACAGTAGAGAACCAATAACACTAGGCTGTGGAACGCCAGATATCACCTCTGCTTTTGTCGACGCCTTGCCATCGATTACTACAAACAGTGTCCTCTCTGTCAGGAAAACTCCGAAACAGACACAAATATGGAGCGATATTTCATAACCACGCAATTTGATTAAAAGCCGTTTATGAAATACAGTGTCAAAAGACTTCTGGAAATCTAGAAATACGGAATCAATTTGAGATGCCTTGTCCATAGCAGTCATCACTTCGTGTGAGTAAAGAACTAGTCGTGTTTCACATGAACGATATTTTCTTAATCCGTGTTGACCTTGGGTCAATAGATCATTCTGTTCGAGATAATTCATAACATTCGGATACAGGATACGTTCCAAAACCCTGCTGCAAATTGACGTCAATGAAATAGGCCTCTAGTTTAGTGGGTTACTCCTACTGCCTTTCTTGAATATTGGTGTGACCTGTGCAACTTTCCAGTCTTTTGGTACAGATCCTTCTATGTGTCTGTTAAGTAAGGAGCTATCGCGTTAGCATAATCAAATAGAAGTATAATGGTTATACAGTCCGGATCAGAAGACTTGCTTCACTACTCCGATTATATGTACTTCTACGTTATTCATACTGGCCTGTTGTGAAGCGTTGTATGTTTTTCACCATTGCACTGTGAGCCGAAATTATTTTATTGCGATTTCCTTATCGATGTTCGATCTGACTGCTTGTAGATCTTTCACAGAAGTGATGCAAATTTTAAAGTCAGAGAGACTGGATCCGCGAATCATAACAGACACTATTTTACAGGTCAGCAAGTCATCACAGAGCTAGTGAAGTGGTATGTGTCTTGGTTTCCTCTTACGAGGCCAATAGTGCCTACAACTCGTATACCGCTATTTAAAGGATAATATTACTTGCGATTTCCACTGCAACGTCTTTCATGGGCTGAAAATCGTAAATTTGCAATCTTTTGTTACACATCAAGCGATAATAACTCAGAGTATTCAATAGAAATGACAGGAAAAATCATGTGAACTTTGAGGCTAACTTCCGGACACACCACGCAGTAACTCGTCGATCACAGACCGATGTGCTCCTACACCGAGCTACGAAGTGACCATACCTGGCGTCTCAAACACGCGGTTGCTACGGCTTGGAATACGTAATGTGTCTGATTCGCACTTCTCTAACTATTTTTAGGGGCTGGAGCGTAGTTACTAATAGTTCTCAGAACTGACTGAAATATAAGCATCATAAACCAGTAACTCTCATAGTTGTTTTTGTATTTCTTTCATATGTGTACTCAAAAATAAGAAACTCATTCATGGACGTTTTCGTGTTTGGCCGATAGTCGAGCACAACAAACAAATAATTTAAAAAAAATGTGTGTGTGTGTGTGTGTGAGAGAGAGAGAGAGAGAGAGAGAGAGAGAGAGAGAGGTAGAGAGAGACAGAGAGAGAGAGAGAGAGAGAGAGAGAGAGAGAGAGAGAGAGAGAGAGAGAGAGAGAGAGTGAGAGAGAGAGAGAACAGAGAGAGAGAGAGAGAGATAAAAACAAAAAGGAATGAGAGAAAGGGAGAATAAAAAATTATTGTAAAGAAATTGAATCGTGGTATGTAAAGGAATCTTCTATTAAAATGACACGTACCAGATCATTACGCAATGTCGTTTTCACGATCTATCGAACAAGTACTAATCTATTCACGTCATATTGCTGACTAGCTATGAAGAGTCTTGAATTACCGAAAATTTCGCCAATATCAGTAATCAAATCTAAACTTGAAAATAAAAGACGACAGTTTTTGTAATAAACCGAGACTCCTATCAAGAACCTTTCGTCACTGTTAACTAATCACGAAAGATGTCTGATATATCTGTGGTGTCGCACAAGTACAAAGTGCGCGCCACCTACTTTCGCCGCGCGCCGCCATGCACGCACGGCGCGGCGTTCTTACGACGACAGCCACGAGCGCATTCTGCTGCAACCCCGCTCGTGGCCACCACGGAAAGACATCGTTCACTTGGGACGGAGATAGCAACGAGTAAAGACTTCGGACTGAGTTTCTGGCTGCTCCCCTCCGTACCTGCACCAGCGTGCTATCTTTATTCCTGTGTCGGTCTCATCCACTCGGCCACCGACACTTACGACGAGGCTGGGACACAAAAGCGGCGACGAAGTTGGGACACAAATGTGGCGACGAGGAGTGATAGAACCGTGGACCAGCACGCTAGCAGCAGCCAGACAGTAGCAGTCGGAGCACACAGAAATTGCTCCCGCCCACCCACCCTTATTATAAGAATTTTGGGGGAAGATATTTTGTTACGTGATTTGTGGACTTTTTTGTTGCAGAGCGTCCTCTTTCATATTGCATTTGTGTTTTGTTATAAGTTACTTGTATACGCGGCGCCTAATCGGTCAGCATGGCCACTACCCCGAACCCAAACTTAATGGAAATTATTCAGTTACAGATGGCGCAAATCACTCAACTACTGCAGGCCGTGTCGCAGTTGACGGCACAGGCTGCTCACCAACAACAACAGCCGTCACATCAGCAGCCCACACCTGCCGCTGCACCGCTTCCTACATTTCGCCAGTACAACGAAAGTGAGGAAGAATGGAGCGACTATTTCGCACAGTTTCAAGAACTCGTCGTGGCTCATCAAATTACAGGTCAGAAAGTGAAGCATCTGCTATTATCTGTGGTGGGCACCAACACCTTCGTGTTACTGAAAAAGCTTTTCCCCGACGTATCTCCTCGTGATGTAGACTTTGAACAAATAGTAGAGGCACTAAATGCTCATTATGAGAGAAAAGTTATCGTAGCTGCGGCACGGTACCGATTTTTCAGACTTAAAAAATTACCGCAGCAGTCACACCAAGAGTGGATTACGGAATTGAAGGGCTTAACCCGCAAATGTAAATTTACTTGTTCTTGTGGACTTTCTTATAGTGACGTGATGTTGAGGGATGCGATTACGCAGAATATTCAGGACCCCAGAATTAGAGCAGCAATTCTGAAACAGTCTGACCCCTCATTAGACAGTGTACTGCAGCTTATAGAAGCGCATGATACTTTTGCCTTAGCTGATGTAGAAATGCAAAGCCACAGTGTTAATTCAGTGCGCCGCAACGGACGCTTTCCTAGCCGTAGTTCTCAGTATAGCACTAGTGATTCTTTAAATTCTACCGGCCGTGCTGAACAGACAGTGAACAGTAGGCAGTGTAAAAGTGCGACACAAAGGTCGCCCCGTCGTGTTAGAAACAGTAATTTGAATAACGGGCGCCAACGCTCATTTCAGAAAAATGTACGTAAATCTTGCCCCCAGTGTGTGTCTCGCCACAAGCGTGCTCATTGCCCTAGTCGCAACGCAACGTGTTATCAATGTGGCAAATCAGGACATGTGCAGTCTGTGTGTATGCAAATTAAAAACTCGAACAGTAACGTTAGAAACGGTGCTTCGCAAAGTGCGAGGGCAGTTCATTCTGTAAATGTTATACGGGCTGTGGACTTGGACAGTGCTTTCCTTGGATCTCAATTGCAAGAAAGTAGTTCTGTGCCTATGGCAAAACTATATACTGCACCACGTAGCACGTGCCGACGAGCGCGTAATTCTGTGCAACGGAAAAGGGTTCGGGACAAGCAAAATGACTATGTACAGTGCAATCCTGTAGTGAACCGAGTGCCTTCTACAACTTCTCCTTGTGATAGTGCCCAGTACTGTGTAGATAGAGACAGTAGACTTGTTGTAGCTACTCAAAAGTTTAGTGCAGTAGTTAGTAAATCTGTAGTAGCTTCGCAAGCTTGCGAGGACGCCGATCCGGCGGTAGTGCCATCTAGTGGCAGTGTTGTTAATCCGCCGCGTGCCGAGTCTGCGCCGCTTCCTTCACTACGCGGCCCGCGCAAGTGCAGCAAACAAACCGTAGCAGACGTTGCCCACATTCGCGCACCTGTCGTGCGCCAGAAGCAAAAACTTTTTGTAAATCTCTCCATAGAAAATAAGACTGTGCAATTTTAGCTTGATACTGGTTCCGCTGTTACATTAATAAATAAAGATACTTATGAACTTCTGGGTTCGCCAAAATTGTCGCCGTGTCAACAAGTGTTAACAGCGTACACAGGTCAAAATATTCCCGTGCTAGGAACGTGTAGCCTGCCCGCCTCTTTTCAAGGTGTAACAAAAACAGTTGCTTTTGTAGTTCTTCAGGCCAAATCGACACAGAACATTTTTGGACTAGATGCTTTTGACTTGTTTGGTTTATCAATTCAAAGAGATGTGCTTCAAATTTCGACAATAGTTCCTCAGGATAAAATCATTGCATTGTGTGACAAATATAGTGACTTGTTTTCGCCGGAACTAGGTTGTGCAAAAGACTTCGTGGCACATGTAACTTTAAAAGAATCTGCAGTTCCAAAATTTCGTAAAGCTAGACCAGTGCCTATCGCCTTGCGTGATACAGTTGCCGAAGAACTTAAACGTTGGCAAGATAGTGGGGTGATTTCTCCTGTTTCTGCGAGTCAGTGGGCCTCGCCTATAGTAATTATACCCAAGCCGTCAGGAAAACTTCGTCTCTGTGCGGACTTCAAATCAACAGTGAACAGTCAAACAATTGTAGACACTTATCCCCTGCCCAGACCTGACGAACTAATGGACAAATTAGGACAGTCTCGTTTCTTTTCTAAGATTGATTTAGCAGAGGCATACTTACAGATTCCACTTGATGACGAGTCAAAAAGTTTTTCGTCATTAATACTCACATGGGCCTTTTTCAATTTCAACGCCTACCCTTTGGCAGTTCTTCCGCCCCCGCTATTTTTCAGCGTTTTTTTGGAACAGCTGACAGTTTCTGTGCCGTGTTGTTCGAACTATTTAGATGATATTGTGGTATCCGGACGTACGGTTGAAGAACATTTAGCAAACCTGGAGTGCCTTTTCAAAGTTTTGACTGCAGCAGGTCTACGTTGCAATAAAGAAAAGTGTTCATTTTTTCAAACTGAAATAGAGTACCTAGGCCATGTGATTAATGCCCAAGGAATTCATCCCTTACAGTCACATCTTCGAGCAATCAAAGACTTGCCTCCTCCTAAGAATGTGCACGAATTGCAAGCAGTAATGGGAAAGCTTAACTATTATTTCAGATTTATTCCCAATGCCTCTCAGTTTGCAGCTCCACTGCATCACTTACGTAGGAAGAATGTTCCTTTTGTATGGTCTAAAGATTGCCAGGTTGCTTTTGACAAATTAAAGTCTGCACTACTCAGTGATGCATGTTTGATTCCCTTTGACCCACAGAAGCCTGTAGTGTCAGCAGTTGACGCCTCGTCGTACGGTCTGGGCGCAGTAATCTCACATGGCATTGGATCTCACGATCGTCCTATTGCCTTTGCATCCAAGCTACTGACGCCGACGCAACAGAATTAGTCAGATAGAAAAGGAGGCCTTAGCAATCATTTACGGCGTCACAAAGTTTCATCATTATCTCTATGGCAGAAAATTCTATTTGTTGACTGACCACAAGCCTCTCACGTCGTTGTTCTCACCCACAAAGCCGATTCCGCCACGTACGGCTCAGAAGCTTCAGAGATGGTCCTTGATATTGTCTAATTATCAGTATGAGATTTTGTACCGACCTACCACTAAACATGCTAACGCGGACACACTTTCCCGACTTCCGGTTGGCCAGGATGTATCATTTGATTCTTCAGAAATGGCATGTTGTCAGATAGACTCCAGAGATGCTTCCGCTGTCGCAGACTTTCCTTTGAACTCTCGTCGGGTTGCACAGGAAACAGCTGCGGATGCAGACCTAAGTGTGGTAGCACGTTTTGTTCGCTCAGGGTGGCCTGCCAGAGCCAAAGACATTGATGGGCCTCTGGTTCGACGTTATTTTGCACAACGTCATGCATTATCTTTAAGTCAGGGTGTTCTGTTGTTGCATACCGACAACGACCAAGCAAGAGTGATTGTTCCTCGTTCCCTGCAACGAGAAGTATTACGCCTCCTGCATCAAGGACATTGGGGTATTGTTAGGACAAAGCAATTGGCCAGACGTCATTGTACCTGGGTTGGTATGGACGCTCAGATAGAGAGCATGACGTCACAGTGTGCTGTTTGTGCGGAGCATCAGGCGGCTCCTCCGCAACGTTTCTCAGACTGGCCACGCCCCAAGGGACCATGGCAACGTTTACACATTGACTTTGCCGGACCTTTCTGGAATACGCGCTGGTTAATCGTTGTAGACGCTTTCAGCAAGTTTCCTTTTGTGATTGCCATGAACTCAACGACGGCGTCTAGTACGATCAGTGTTTTGTATCGAAGGTTCGCCTGAAACTATCGTCAGTGACAATGGACCTCAGTTTGTTAGTGCGGAATTTCAACAGTTTTGTCGTGTGAATGGCATTCAGCATATCACCACCGCACCTTTTCACCCTCAGTCCAATGGTGAAGCAGAACGTTTCGTTCTACATACAAGTCTCACATGGAGAAGATGAAAGGTCAGCACTCCAGGCAGCAAGCTCTTCAAATTTTCCTGTCTACGTATCGGTGCATGCCACGTGACGGCCCGTCTCCTGCCGAGCTGCTACACGGCCGCCGTCACCGCACTCTCCTTCACCTGCTGCAGCCTCCCACGCACCGAGTCGGTTCGTATGGCGCTACGCGTTTTCAGGTTTCCACGTCGGTGCTGTACAGGGTGTTTGCTGGAAACAAGAAGAAACTATGGATGCCGGGCATCATTCAGCGCGTGCTCGGTCGCAATATGTATGTTGTACGATCTTCCACAGGGTCGGAGCTGCGGTGCCACGCAAACCAATTGCGCTTCCACAGGCCGCGCGATTCTGTCTGGGGTTTCTTGATTCCAGACCCAGTTCACCGCCAGGGAGCACAGCCACATCGTTCGTCCCCGGACTACGACATCCCTATGGACGTCGACGCATCTCCGACGCAGTCGTCGCCGCCTCCGTCGCCGCCGCAGATGACAGCGTCACCGAGAGGGACTCCGGGACCGTGCGGGCCCCCTCAGCTTGGGCCACGCACCTCAGAAGAAGATGACCTGCTGGGCGGGGGTGTGCGCCCTTCCCCAGGTTTCGGTGGGTTTCCTGGAGGATCGCAAGGCGGATGCCGGGGCGCGGACGGCGTCTCGATCCCAGCCTCAGCTACGACGCCCGTCCCACCAGTAACGTCACCGCCCAGGCCCTCCTCCCAGTGCCGTCGCCGTGGCCCTCAGCCCTACGCCACGACGGCGTGGCGGTTTGGGGGGGAGGGGTGTGGTGTCGCACAAGTACAAAGTGCGCGCCACCTACTTTCGCCGCGCGCCGCCATGCACGCACGGCGCGGCGTTCTTACGACGACAGCCACGAGCGCCCTCTGCTGCAACCCCGCTCGTGGCCACCACGGAAAAACATCGTTCTCTTGGGACGGAGATAGCAACGAGTAAAGACTTCGGACTGAGTTTCTGGCTGCTCCCCTCCGTACCTGCACCAGCGTGCTATCTTTATTCCTGTGTCGGTCTTATCCACTCGGCCACCGACACCTACGACGAGGCTGGGACACAAAAGCGGCGACGAAGTTGGGACACAAAAATATCTTCATAACACAAGTAACAAAGTTTGCACGCATTTTAAGATGAAGAGCATGATTTGAAGTTCTGTAACGGAGATACGAACTCAGCTCGTAATCGGATTGTTAACTAAGTAAAATCAAATGTTACTTATCAATTTTTCTTACCAGCTGCTAGGTGTTATAATCTAAAGAAAGGATACAAATTTTTGTGTCTGAGCGGCAATCGAACCGCACACCTACCGTTTTCTTATCATCCACAAATATAGCTTAAGTATCAATTGCTTACTCACCAACAGTGAGATATGTGCGTGTTTGTCCAGAAATAACGACAACTATTGCGATTGTTGACAACCTACAGTTTAACATGGCTTTCGGACCACAGTGCAACTCGGCATTTTTCACATCAAACAACACTGCCCGAGGGGAAACAAGTGTAAAATAGCAGATAAAAATCGTGGGACTGACCAGGGATCGAACCTGAGACCTTTGTAATCGGAGTCTTGTTATTTATCACAATTTTTTTCATTTATTTATTTATTTCCTTACTCTCTCCATATGTCGCCTTTTTTGGCGCAGGCTTCAATTGCCTCTTTGTAAATAAAAGTTTTCTTCTGTATTATTTTTTGATCGCCTTTTTACAGCATGAGGCTTTCGTTGAATAATATTTCTCCTTTTTTGTTTCCGAAATACGCCCTCGTTGGCCGTATTGATTCCAAATTAAGGTAAGCTGAAAGTAATTATGTTTGTTATTCTTCTTGTTTCCTTTTTTTTTTTTTTTTTTTTTTTTTTTTTTTTTTTTTTTTTTTTTTTTTGAAACTTGTGACACTCTCCTTAACGTCACTGCTTCATTTGATACCAGTTATAAGTGCCTAACTGAAGTGGAATGGAAACATAATAAATAATTGTGGAAAATAATGAGTTCACAATTTTATTTTCGCATTTCGTCGCATAACATACTTTGTCGGATTGTCATTTCAAGTCGATAGCAGTACAATGGGGAATCTTTGAAACAAATCTTTGTATCTAGGTCGACTTAGTAACTCGTGATGTTCCGTTGATAACAACTGTAAAAAGTCGGGTAAGGATTTGTTTTTATAATTGATGCTGTAGTACACATAATATCTAATGAGCCAGGCGTAACCTTTGCTTTTAGCATTAGGGAAGAATTTCCAGTCTTGATTCAATATATGCGTAGGCGTGATATTCACTACACTAGTTCATGTTATAAGAGACAACTTTTTCCTTGTCCAGTTCCATATTTCCGTTTGATCCCTGCAAGTGATCCTATGCGCGAGGGAATCAACGAGAAGACATGCACTGCAATATGGAGTCGGGCGGAGTTTGATGTTAAAAAGCTTTTCTCCTGTAGCGATGGCGTTGTTTACAACCTCGTACCAGACAGATCGAACCTGAGACGGAACACGGGATTCTGAACATTTTTCCATGTGTTCTTCCACTGAAGCCCCTGGTGTTTCGCCTGGATTGGATGCGATGGCTGCGTTTTTGTAATTTCAATACACAGGTTTTTTTGTTGTTAGTCCCTTACAGTCTGCGTCGATGTAACTTAATTCCAAATAATAATTGCAAACATAGGCTAGACTGCTATTTATTCCACCTACATTCACTGGAGGCCTTCTGTCGCCAGGATCGAGACATGCAAAAACTCGGTTCGTGATCGTAAAAAAAATTCAAATGTTTGTAGAGTCTATGGGACTTAACTACGGGGCTATCAGTCCCTAAACTTACAAACTACTTATGAACTACTTACAACTAAGGGCGGCACAAAAATCCATGCCCGAGGGGGGATTCGAACCCCCGACTGTAGTAGCCGTGCAGACCGTGGCTGGAGCGTCTCAGTCTCCTCGGCCACCGCGGCCGGCTCGTGATCGTATTCAGGTTGGTTTGCAACATCTACTTTTTTGTATAAATGAAGATGGCCGTGCACTGTGCGTGAATGTTTTTCATACCGAGTCCTCCTTGCAGGCGTGGTAACGTTGCGGTCGCAAAGGGAGGTTTAAAGATGTTTCCCCTCCAAATAAACCACCAAGTAATCGCTAAAATACGGTCTGTTATCTTAGGGGGTATTGGTAACTCTGTAGCTGTTTGGTATACTTTACTAAATACGTAGGTGTTGACAAAATCTGCTCTCTGGAAACGATCCAACGATCGGACATTGTGTTCTTTGATCGCGAATCGCATATTATTCACCTTCTGCGCTCAATTTAGGTTGCACATATGCAGTGTATTGGCTATGATTTTCACACCGATTTGTGTTCTTTCCTTGGTTTCCTGCAGCCACCTTAATTGTGTCGTGTTTGGCTGAGGGCTTAACACCAATATTCTGGACTTTTCCATGTTGAGTTTTGCACCGCTAACACTAGTATAGTTTTCTTTAACCTGCCGTACTATATCGAGTTCTTGTAGGTTGTTGACGATCACGCTTACGTCATCCGCGTACGCATGATACACTGTTCTGCAATTTAGAGTCCGGAGACCTTGTAGCTTTGCGTGGAACCTCTTGAGGAGCGGTTCGATACCGAGTGCGTACAGTGTTGAGGAGAGAGGGCATCCTTGCCGCACCCCTCGTTTAATCTTCACAGATTCTGTTACCTGACCTATTATTTTGAACTTTGACTATCTGTGTCCAATGGACTTCCGTATAATACTAACGACTTGCTCGTTGTACCCCATGTTGCGCATCGTATGTAGTACGTACGTGTGTCTGATTCTGTCGTAAGCTTTTTCGAAATCCAAAAAGACGACTGCGAGCTTACTTTTAGTAATCCATGTTAAGTGGGAGAGGTCCTTGTATTCCGCCAAAATGTGTGCCATTGTTCTACCGGTTGCCGGGTGTGCATGTGTGGTCCTAAAAAGTGGGGTTCACTCTGTCGTTGATCAGACGTGTAAATATTTTAAAATCCGAATTCGACAAAGTTACAGGACGGTACTGTTCCATCATCGTGGCATTTCGAGGTTTTGGCAGGAGAACAACCATGCCTTCCCTGAAGGTTGGTAGTAATTCGCTAATGGACTGGAGCTCGTTGTACATTTTAGTACGCTCAGAAGCTCATATAAGATTCAATTGGAGGCCTTGTTAAGTGGCGCGAACTTTAACAGTGCTTTCACCTCTTCGTCAGTAAATTCTTCTAAAATAGATACGTTTTCTTCTTGGGTTAGTAACCTCGGATAACAGATCCTCTTCTTCTTCTTCGGTGGCTTGGTACAGTGATTCGGAGCAGAGTTGTTGAAAGTAATTCAGAATGCACTGTTTTATCGCCCTACTCGTCTTTTATGTTGGTTATTATTTTTTTGCGTCGCTCTCTTGGATTCGCGAATGATGTAGTAAATTGCCGCGTTTTCATTGCAGAGATCATTTACGTTGCGTGCGCGTACTATCTTGCAGAGCCGTGCAGCGCCCCACATTTACCCCCCTCCCCCCCCCCCCCCGTGCTCGCCTGCGTCCGGCCGCTGCGCTCTGCTGCCCGCACCGCGGGTGGTCCAGCCCTACTTCATCGCGCACTGAGCGAGGGAGCTGCGATGCGCCGTCGAGTCCCGACACTCGCCGGGCGAGCGGCTACCCGCCGGGCCCTTGCAACAGCGCTACAGACGGCGCTGCGAGCGCTGAGCAAGATGTTGTGTTAATCAGAGCGTAGGCATCGCGCACATTTCTGATTACCTACGTTATTGCTATGTCTGAAATAAATAACGAACAGAACAGATCATAACAAATGCAAGGAGTAGACGCTACTTAAAACAAGAAAGTTTCTAATATTCCTTCATTAGTTCATCTTTTAATTGTAACA
This sequence comes from Locusta migratoria, assembly GCA_026315105.1. NCBI lineage: Eukaryota > Metazoa > Arthropoda > Insecta > Orthoptera > Acrididae > Locusta > Locusta migratoria. The sequence continues at coordinate 559,115,131 of CM048755.1, read as the reverse complement.
ACCATATATTCAGCCAAAAGACAATTAGGCTCTGTCGTAAAGCTGTGATGTTATGTAGAGTTTATTTTTTATTTTTTAAATTCCTAACCACAGTGCCAATAAACGTTTTTGTCCTATTACCATATCGCATATATAGAGTAGTTTAATATCCACCTTATTAAAATTAAATAAAGTGAAATACAAAAATAATAGACGAAAACGTTTCTTACTGGTACGTACAAATAATGTTTTTGTAGTTTACGCATCAATGGTTTCATATCAAAAGGGCAGATGCAGGCTTTTGCATAAAGCAGAAGTGCAGTATACAATATTAAAGTATTTTACACTTGTCTGTTAACCTACAAGTTTTCGTTATGGAATTAAGCGGCTAATCTTTTAGTAGAGGATCCACATACGTTCAAGCGAGTCTCTGGTTACTTTCAACGAGAAGAGTGTTTCGGTATTTATTTGTATCTTAGTGTTAGATGTGAAAGACTTTTCGCACAACGAGTGAACGAGACATTTAATAAATGTGTTACCTCTTAGCAATGCCAAAGATTTATGTGACTTAAAGTTACTGGACGTTTCCAGAAGCTATTACTATTAATTTGCACTTATGTGGATTCTAAAATTATTGCTCCATCCAAGAGATTGCGAATCTCATTGCTATTAGTAGACAAGGAAGGGAAATAATGTTTTAAAGTTTTTCAAGTCCCTCCAAATGTTCTTCAGTTATTTTCTTGACATTTTCTTCTAAAGAAATATGATTTCTACCTGCAAGTCGTCGAGGTTATTGAAGCACTCATTTTGAGTGAAATTCTTACTTATTTCGGAAAAAACTGGGTTTTTAAAGAGTTCCTGTTTACCTTGACAGAATTTTAGCTAGATAATTAGTAGGAAAACCTTGAATAAAATTAAATATTATCAAATTATCGTAGGGTATATCATTTTGCGTCACACACATGACAATACGTAGATTTACTAGGAACAAGGAACTGAAGGGATTTAAGGTCTCATCTTGCTCTTCATGTTAAAGCCATCACTTAGTTTAATATAAAGTGAAAGTGAAACACTGTGAAAGTAAATACTGAGCAAAGTATAAAACTACCTACAAACGTATCGGAGCCGGTTAACGCGAAGCCGACGACTTACAACAGGTTTAATATTTCCGGGGCGAGCAGATATTGCTATCGTTTTGCTTCTGCAGCACAAAATTGGGCGTCTTCTGTCTGCTTTTACCAGATCCGTTACTGCGCACGTCTTTTTTACTCGCAACTGATAGTGCACGGACAATTCATTCAGTGAGGAAAAATTACAAGTGTTTTGAAGATACATGCAATCTGTCCAGCGATACAAAACTGATGACTGCGACCTTGGATGTCACCTCTCAGATAATGGTGACTCCCTCGGGGTTTCAGCTCGCCCCAGCCAAAGGAAAAAGGTGGGGGGGGGGGGGGAGGGGAAAGGAGCACACGCCTTTATCGATGGACAGTAATTAGTTTACTTCCCTTGGAGTGCTTGAGCGTAAGCTGAACCTTCCAATATTCTACCAGTTAATCGTTTCTAATGCCCTCGATTGCAACTGAACGTAACAACCTGATCTTCCTTTTTTCTTTCAGCAAGGATACATCGAGCAATTTATTGAAATGTCGACAGAAACGCTGTTAGAACACGCGCTGAAACATACACTTGGTATCGCGGCACTGATGCTCGTTAACTCGCAATTACTCGTGAAATGAGACGGCTCTCTTTCACTCGCGGTAATAGGTCATTTTAGCTGTCTGCTGTCTTTTTCAATACACGAATATTAAATGACGTGCACATACTTCACTAATAGCGTCATTTTAAAACGACATTTACGAATTATGGAAAGGTGAATGCTCTCTTAGATGCTAAGATCCTGTACTTTTACATGTTCAAAAATCAGATTTTTTAACCCCATAGTTTCTTCAAAATCGAGTAATAAGCATTATGAATCTAAAAACTAGCGCGGAATGAAAAAATAGACTCTTTTTTAATTTTTTTATTTTATTTTTATTAATTTTTTTTCTTCTTCTTACATGCAAAGTAAAGCTTATAAGGAAAAGTTCATAAACCTATGTGGGGTGGTCGTATGTACCGTGAACAGTCTTTGCAGCGTGAAAATCGGAACAGTGTATTTCCCGCTAAGAGTGAAGCGGCTGGCGGGCGCGTGCCACGGCTAGCAGCAGAGCGCCACGGGCGGCCGGGCGAACCGAGGCTTGGTGGGTAGGCGGGTACCTGCGCTGCCCGGCACTGTCCGCTGCGGCTCGTGCAGGCAGGCCGGGCAACGCGTGACGAGGTCCGCCAGGGAGGCGCGGCTACGGGCCCTGGCGGGTAGCGCAGGCCCGCTAAACGCCTCTGCTATCTTGCCCTGTCCAGATGGGCTAGTCAAGAATATAATTTTGGCCTAGGTACGTTTAATTCGAGCAAAATTGTCTGTTGGATTAATCGAATTGTCATAGAGCTCCCTTAGACAGGTGAAAAATACTTCCATTGTTCTCTTCCTCGAACAGTTTTTCTGTCTGGAGTACTGTATGATAGTTTTCCGGATTTGTGGTTTGGCACAGTTAAGCGTTCTCGGTATCGGGCTTGAAGTCGAACGCATCTGTTCCATGTTGCAAGTACATCCTGTCTTAAACAGCCGTCTTGAAGAAGCGAAAGATTTAACTGCCAAACTCCACGCCCGAGAAAGGTTTTTTCCTGCGTTTGTCTCACCCATATGTGATAGGCACAGTGGTCTGAAAAACTAACAGGCCATATTTCGCAGTTTCTCACGGATCTGAAAAGATCTGTCGTACAGTAGATACGATCTAATCTTCTAGCGGACGTGTTTGTGACAAAGCTGAAGCCTTGGGAGTTCGGTCTCAGGTGTATCCAGCTGTCTACCATATGGAGGCTCTCCGTGAAAACATGAAGTTCGTCACAGTAGTTAAAGTTAGGAATTTGGTCCTCTCTGCGTAGGATGCAGTTAAAATCTCCTCCTAAAATTATGTTAGAATTTCCTCTCGGAATGAGACGGGCCAAATCGTCACGGTAAAACTGGTTTCGATTACGTCTATTTGCAGTGCCCGATGGGGCGTAGATGTTAATTAGGAGGATATCTTGTATTTGAAACGAGATGCCCCTGTCGTTTTCAAGCAGTGCTTTCATTTCGTAATGTATGTCATGTCGTACCAATATTGCAGTTCCACTTTCTTGTCCAATATTAAAATTCACGTCTTGGCCATATACATTGCCTAAATCTGTAGTACACACTTCCTGGATCATGAGTATGTCGATATCCGCAGCATAAATGTAATCTTTTAAAGCTTGTACTTTCCTTGCGGATTCTAATCTATTGATGTTTAAGGTTGCGACTTTGTAATTTTGCATGGGCATGTGTGGATTTAATCCTCCTTTTCTTCAGCCCATGCAGTTGGTTTATCCGGTGGGTGGTGTCGTGTGTCATCCGTCGGTTCTTCCTGTGTTGCTTCAGGTCGGGAGGGCACGGGACTCTGTGCTCATTGCTTTCCCTTTTCTTCTTCCGTTGTGTCCGGGGAATTCGCGTGTTCGGTTTTAAGGATCTTCTTGCTTCTTTGCTTTTTCCGATCTAAGTCTTTGATTTCTTCTACCGTTTGCGTCCGCGACTTCTTAGCTTTAGTATTCCTCTGTTGTGAAGAGTTGATCTCCATTCGTTGCGTATCTGCCGTTTCCTTACCAGTTAGGCAGAGACTGACAGACTGAGACGAATTTTCAACATGGGACGTTGATTCCGAAGTATCCATGTCGTTTCTTGTTTCCCGTACCTCGGCAGAGACCTGCGTCACCTGTTGACGTAGCGACGTACCAGGTTCTGCGATGGCCAGTGTATGTTGTCGTTGATGCTGACAGGGCCGCGTCTCTACGGCCGCCGTCGTGTACGTAGCCGTTACGGCGTTCGTTTCCTCATGTCTACCCGCTTCAGCAATGCTGCTGACTGGGGGCTCGGGGTTCTCAATCGTTTTAAGGAAGGAAGCTTGGAGTTTAACGTCCCGTCGACAGCATGGTCATTACACACGGTTAATCGTTTTAATAACGGAAACAGGCACAGGAGGCTGTTCTCCAGGAAGAGGCTGAAACTGCCCGTTTTCTCGTACTTTTCACCACCCGATTCTACAGCAGTAGACGGTAATTGTACAGAGTGGGTGGTTCTACGCACGTTCCGTATGTTGATACAGTCTGCACGCAGGTGTTCCGGTGAGTTACACTTAGCGCAAGTACGGGATTGGCCTTCGTATATTACGAGTTCCCGGAAGCCTTTGATGATGATTTGTGAGGGTACGTGCTTCCGCAAGTCGATGGAAACACTTTTTACGCCATTATCGACGTTGAAGTGTTTTAGTCCAGACCATTTCTCACGTTGAATTTCGAGAACGTTTCCATTCGGCGTAAGTGCTTGTTCGAATTTCTCAAGTGTCATTTCAAAGGGAACATTGTTGTTTTGTTGTTGTTGTTTAAAGGGGACCAAACTACTCGGTCATCAGTCCCCTGTTCCTAACAAAGAATGTCCATTTAATTGGAAACAATAACCGTATGAATACTCAAGTGGAGTACATGTCACCGATGAAATTTCACAAACAGCACAAATAGAGAAACCAACAGCACAGATATAAAAAATAAAACAGTGTAGTCAATCATGCTAAAATTTGGCAATGAGAATCCGTGGCTGGCTGGTCACTGAGATAATAATGGACGGACCAGTCACGAATGTCACAGCAGACACGAATGTCTGCTAGTGAGAAGACATAAAACGTTAAAATACGGTTAAGAGTCAGGAGAAATCACCCTACATTAATGCAATTGTAAAAACCGGCTGTACGGATAAAACGTAGCACAGGTCAGCCATGGAGGCATCGTCCCCTGGCACTAAGGATAGGGTAGTTGGAAGATTAAAATACTGCCGCAAGGGGGCAAGAACAGTTCAGTCTATCAGGAGATGAACTACTGTCAAGGCACCACCACAGCGACACACGGGCGGTGGCTCACGGCGAAGTAAATAGCCGTGAGTCAACCAAGTGTGCCCGATACGGAGGCGGCATAGCACGATGTCGTCCCGACGATTGGGCCTCAGTGAGGTTTTCCATGTGGCTGTGGATGGTTTGATCGTGCGGAGCTTGTTTGGCACACTCAGTGCAGACCATTCCAAGCCCCAAGCGTCTCGCACCTTCCGGTGTAGCATCCACCTAAGGTCCGTTTCCAAGAGACCAATTTCAAGAGGGCGTGAGGAGGTGGCCTGCTTGGCTAACTGGTCCACACGTTCATTACCAGGTATGACGATGTGCCCTGGGATCCAAACAAAGACCACTGAGCGACCAGACCTATTGAGAGCGGCAATAGAATCTTGGATACACTGCAGCATAGGGAGCTTGCTGAAACACTGGTCAAGCTCTCGCAAACCACTCAGGGAGCCGCTACAGATGACAAACGACTCCCCGGAGCTGGCTCGGAGATTTTCCAGAGCTCTAGAGATAGCGACTAGCTCTGCAGTGAAGACTCCACTCCCACTTGGCAAAGACCACTGTTCAAAAAGGTCACCATGGAGATAGGCGTACCCAGCATGGCTATCTACCAGGGAACCATCAGTATAGATGACCTCCGTGCTGAGGAATGAGTCAAGGAGTTCCTGGAACTGGTGACGAAGAACTGATGGTGAAATGGAGGCTTTAGAGTCCTGGGACAAGTCCAACCGTAGCTGCAGACGAGGAATACGCCAAAGAGGTGTATGAGAAGAGTAGTGGAAGGTACGAGGGAAGGGAAGGGATTCAAGGGATGAGAGAAGGGAATGGACTCGGACTGCAATCGGGAGACCCGACCGAGGCCGTCTTTGAGGGGATGGGATTGCAGCAGTTGGGAAGAGAAGCCTACGATGCGGATGATGGTCTGAGGTGTGGACACGAGCAACATACGACGCCAACAACTGTTGACGACAGAACCGCAGTGGGGGAACCCCAGCCTCAACAAGGAGGCTCATTTCCGGGCTTGTACGAAAGGCTCCCGTTGCCAAGCGAACACCAGCATTTAAGATGGGGTCTAAGACCCGAAGCGCGGAAGGGGCTGCCGAGTCATACACCTGGCTCCCATAGTCCAGGTGGGACTGGACGAGAGCCTTATAAAGTCGTAAGAGAGTTGGACGGGCGGCTCCCCAAACAGTGTGGCTGAGGCAGCGCAGTATGTTTAAGTGCTGCCAGCACTTTTGTCGAAGCTGTTGGAGGTGGGGGACCCATGTGAGCCGCGCATCGAACAACATGCCCAAGAAGCGATGCGTATCTTCAACACGCAGAAGGTGGTCACTTAAGTACAGTTCTTGGTCTGGGTGCACTGCCCGACGGCGGCAAAAGTGCAGAACCCGAGTTTCGGAGGCAGAGAAGCGGAATCCATGGGCTGAAGCCCAGGAATGCGCCTTTTGAATGGCCCCCTGCAGTCGCCTTTCAGCGACACCAATACTAGCCGAACTGTGATACATGCAAAAGGACACCGATGACCCTACTGCTGCAGCAAGTCAGTTGATTGCAATTAGGAACAGTGGACCACTAAGAACGGAGCCCTGTGGGACTCCATTTTCCTGTGTCCATGGGGAGCTGAGGTGGGTACCAACCCTAACCCGAAAAGTGCGAAGTGAGAGGAAGTTCTGGATGAACAGTGGAAGCGGACCTCTGAAGCCGCAGCCATGCAGCGTAGCTAGAATATGGTAGCGCCAGATCGAAAAAGACTGCAACCAGGTGCTCGCGCCTGGCAAAAGCAGTGCGGATGGCCCACTCCAGCGGAACTAGATTGTCCAATGCAGAACGGCCCTGGCGGAATCCCCCTTGTTGTGGGCAAGGAGTCTACGGTCTTTAAGAACCCACATGAGCCGCCAACTCACCATACGTTCCAAGAGCTTGCAAGGAACGTTGGTGAGGCTAATCTGGCGGTTACTGTCTGCCACCTGTGGATCAGCGCAAGGTTTTATCACTGGGATGACGATGCTGTCCCGCCATTGAGATGGGAAAACACCTTCAACCCAGAGGCGGTTGAACAGGGCGAGAAGTTGGTCTTGAAACTCCTGCGACAGATGGCGCAGGAACTGTTTGTGGATTCGATCTCACCTCAGAAGATGTTGCCCGCAGCCGGCAACGAAACGTCAGGGGAAGAAATTTCTACTGTTCGACCACGGCCTCTCAGCCCGGAAGTTTTAATTACTGAACCAGTGGTGATCGGAACACTGGCTTCAGCTGTGGAAATGATGGCTCTAGTGATATGATGAGCAGCCTGATCAACATCGTCCGGGATTGGTGTTATCACCCTAGTAGCCGAGGTGTAAGCAGGCCAGTCAGCCCTACACAGAGACCAATGGGGCAAGCGATTTGGAGGTTGATGCTGGAGAAAAGCGATATGGATTGGGAAGTGGTCGCTACCACATAGATCATCGTGGACCCGTCAATGAAGCTGTGGTAGAAGGCTTGGGCTGCAGAGAGAAAGGTCTATAGCCGAGTATGTGCCATGCACCACACTGAAATGTGTGGGGGCACTGGAATTGAGAAGGCAGCAGTCCAGCTGTGCTATTAGAGCTTCAATGTCCCTACCACGACCTGAGACCTGAGAGCCACCCCAGAAGGGGTTGTGGGCATTGAAATCCCCCAATAGGAGGAATGGCGGGGGAAGTTGTGCGATCAAGTTCGCAAGGTCTGTAGGAGACATTGCCTCTTCCGGAGGAAGGTAGAGTGAGCAGATGGTGATATCCTGTTGTACCTGAATCCTCACAGCCACTGCCTCGAGCACTGTGTTAAGTGGCTCTGGTGAACTGGGGACAGTGGCAAGAAAGTATAGTCAGACTCCTCCGGATACCCTGTTGTATGTTGCACGGTTTTTATAGTAACCGCTATACCCACGAAGGGCAGGAGTCCGTTCAGCAGGAAACCAGGTTTCCTGTAGTGCAACACAGAGGGAAGGGTAGTGAACGGTAGCAACTGCTGTAACTCGGCCAAGTGGCGGAAGAAACTGCCACAGTTCCACTGCAGCACCACTCTATCTCCCGACTTACTGGACATATTTATGCAGATGGTAGAGTAGGGCGCACAGGTTTCTCTGCAGTCACTAACTCTGGAGGCAGAGCCTCGACTTCCATTGCTTCCAAAGTCTTGGCAATTGCCAAGCCTTGAGGGGACGCGAGGATTTCCACCACGTCCTTGGAAGCAGACGATTTTTGTGGTGGCACGGTAGCCACTTGAGAATCTTTTGTTTTACACTTTTTCTGTTCTCTCGCTGATCCTTCGGCCTCTCATTCTGGAAGGGCTTGGCAGACTCAGTCTCAGGGACAGAGGTTGCCCTTGAGGCCCGACGACCAGCTTTGGATGGCACTTGATGCCACTCACTGGCATCCACTGAGCCAGTGGGAGAAACCGAGAGAGAAAGGGATTCAAGCGATCCCTTCCTCGCGAGAGGAGCCAGAGCAGGCTGTTGTGGCTCTGTCTCACGTGTGGGGACCGATTTCCCCATTCGTTTGGGTTTTTTTGCTTCCAAGGCAGGTACACCTGGAGTACATGTGCCCAAACCTCCAGCATTTAAATCAGCACATAGGGGGAGGAACGTAGGGCTTTACGTCACATTGGTAAATCATTACCTTGACCTTCTGAGGCAATGAGTCGCCCTCGAAGGCCAAGATGAATGCACCAGTGGCGACCCTGTTGTCTTTCAGACCCCTATGGACTTGCCGTATAAAGTGGACACTTCGCCGTTCCAAGTTCTTGCGGAGTTCGTCATCTGACTGCAAAAGGAGATCCCTATGAAAAATGATACCCTGTACCATCTTCAGGCTTTTGTGTGGGGTGATAGTAATGGGAACATCACCCAGCTTGTCACAGGCGAGCAATGCCCATGACTGTGCTGGGGATGACGTCGTTATTAAAACCGATCCCGATCGCATCTTCGACATGCCATCTACTTCTCCATACTTATCTTCCAAGTGTTCGACAAAAAAGAGAGGCTTTGTGTCCACGAAAGATTCACCATCAGTCCTAGCGCACACTAAATACCTTGGAGCATATTGTTGTCCTCGGCTACTAGACCTGCGTTCCTCCCATGGCGTGACTAAGGAAGGGAATGACTGAGGGTCATAAGTCTCAGCATTGAATCTACTTTTCCTTTTTTAGAGACGGTGGTTAAACGCCCACCAGCGTTACTCTGGGTTCTTTTCATTGTGCTCCCACAAGCAGCTAGGGAAATAAAGGTCCACCCAGGCAGAGCCCCGCTCGCCTGGGTAAGCCTTATACAACTGAGGTTCGGCGGGTTCCTCAGAGGTTGCTCGCTAACGACTGTTCAACCTCAACAGCCATGCATCTCCTCGGCACGTAACACGCCTTGAGATTGAGTTTTTTTATGGAGGTTTGTACCTTCCTCGCGACCCGGGCGATTAAGCCAAGATCCCCGGGCTCTGAAACGTACAACTTTCCACCGTCGCGCCGAACGATGGTCGTTGAAGCACGCACAGCAGAGCTTACGGTATAGCGGACTGTTGGCACGACACAGCTCACAGCTCAGGACCCCGGGTTCGCCAAGCCCGTACTCAGCAAATTAATGCTGAGCCCCTGAGGGGAAAGGGAACATTGGAGATCCGCACAGTACAGAGACCTAAACCAGCAAAGCAAACAGACACCTTGCTAATTTCTCCATTCTTGTGAACGAAATTGATAGAGCCTTTGCCGGCCGCGGTGGCCGAGGGGACTACGGCGCTTCAGTCACGGTCTGCACGGCCACTACGGTCGGGGGTTTGAAACCCCCTTCGGGAATGGATATTTGTGCCGTCCTAGTTCGTAAGTAGTTCATAAGTAGTTTTGTAAGATTAGGGACTGATGACCCCGTACTTAAGTCCCATAGTCTATACAAACATTTGAAACATTTTTGATAGAGCCTTTCGTTTTAGACATGATCCATAGACAGATGTCTTCGTCAACTAATTTTACATGCAATATGCTTTCTAAGAAATCATAATGCATTCCTATTACCTCTTCGTCTTTCAAACCTATGTTGCCAATGCTGGAAACTTTGGGACGTCCATAGCCTAACGAAAATCCAAACTTTAGGCTACACTGTCTCATCGAGGAATCCATGGTGTTTTCGTATCAGTACTCAGGAAGTAAATAACTCCGTCAACAGCACACGCCGTAGGCAGCTTCCCAGCGAGGTAGGCCGCACGTCCACACTCGGCTGCTGTCGCGACGGAACTGTGCTGTGAATCTAAAATAAGGATACAAATTTTTGTGCCTGAGCGCCAATCTAACCGCACACCTATCGTCCTTCCTTATCATCCACGAATATAGCTCAAGTATCAATTGCTTACTCATCAACAGTAAGATGTGTGCGTCTTTGACCAGAAATAACGACACCTATTGCGATTGTTAACAAGCTACAGTTTAACATGGCTTTCGGACCACAGTGCAACTCGGCATTTTTCACACTAACAAACACTGCCTGAAGGGAAATTAGTATAAAATGGCAGATAATAACCGTGAGACTGGCCAGGGATCGAACCTGAGACCTTTGTATTTGGAGTCTTGTTATTAACCACTTTGACACCACTTTTTTGGCTTGCTGTTTTCCTTGGAAATAAGAATGTTAAGAACCAACTTTTCGACGCTTGAACTGATAATGGCAGTTGTAGGACAATATTTAATGTATTTATTTATAATTGGGAATAGGTGCTTTGTGTTTAATTTTATAGTGTTCACATTCAATATAAGTATGCGAAATATTCGGTAAAGCTTGATTTTCGGTGTTGGCCAACAAACCAAATCGCCGCATTATTTTCCGAACGGGGGTATCTGAGCTTGTAAGGCCACAGCAGCTCCTGCTTGTCTATGGAGCTTTCAGTAGTTCGATCGAGGATGACAAGTTTCTTTCAAAGGAAGTCAGTAATTCTTCTAGCTCCAGCAGGTCAGTCGGTGTTGCAACGAGTCCACAAATCCATACAGCTCGCATCTGGGAGTGTCACTACGATGAATTTTATGTAGCTTCTCGTTTGTTGGATTCTTATCATTGGCCATCATGTACTACAGTGATTGGGCATGTGATGGTAAGATGTCGTCAAAGATATTTCACCATATTGTGTTCCAAAGGTGGTGGGGATACTTCAGTTCAATGGGGTTCCTCCTGGTAGTAGCTGCTAAATAGGCGTATATCGTCTTTTTGTTCAAAACTGTTGTTCTCACTCGTGAGTTCACATCCTTGAATATGTAACTAAACTCCAGGGCATATAGGTGCACGTGCAGAAATGATCTAGTTATGGTTGTAAGGTTCCATGTCATGTGGACCCCATTGACGGAACACTCGCATGTGGCAGTACCAGAGTATCAGAACTAACCTTAAACAAACTACCTCTCATTATAAAACAGCAAGAGGCTCTCTGGATGCTCACTGCATTGGGAGATGGGGCCAGAAGAGTTTTTGTAAGATAGCTGAATTTACTGGCAACAGTTCCCCTCACCGTCTGTACCTTTTGGACAATAATGAGGTATCTGTCAACGACCGAGTAAAGTACAACCCGAACCTGGTTGAGCATATCAGCCCAGTTCCGTGTGTTCATCTTGTCGGGGCTACTATTAAGATATATTCCATGAGACCGATGATCACTGTTAGCAGAGCACCGGTCAATGTTGCCCGCGTTGATAATGCCGCTCCAGATGTGCAGCAAGACGGCCTTTCTTGTGTTTAATTTTGCACCTGTTGCCACTGAAAATTCTTGAATGAGCCGCCCAGCTTTCATGAAATTCCGTGTCGAGGATATGCCAATGCACAGGTAGTCTCCATAAGCTATATAGCACTGCCTTAATCTCCCAATGTTAAGTCCGGAAGTTTCTTCTGTAATCGTGATCAGTAAGAGTTCCATGACCAGGGCAAAGAGTGCCATAGAAAGAGGGCACCCCAGTCTGATGGAACGTTCAGTGTTGACGAGTTTACCTAAATGTACCGAGATGTTGTATTGACAATAATTATCTTGATGACGTTCATAAACCTCATGCCAAAGCCCAGTTTCTGCATTGTTGCATACATAATATCGTGGCTGATACAATCGTAGGCTTTTTCAAAGTCAATAAAAAGCAGCGCAGCGGATTCTTTACTCTGGACATAGGTGGGGACGAGATCGCGCAATGTAGAGGCGGCGCTGATGACGCTTCTTCCTGGGAGAGCGCTGAACTGATGCCCCCCTAATATCCTATAAAGAACGGACTTAGCGCGACTTAGCGGCTCGTGACATGATTTTTCAGGTCAGCATTCAGTAGTGTGACTGGCCGAATTTTATCCAGCCTTTTGCTGCCTCTTTTCTTGGGATGAATTACTAAAATGCCCTCTTTAAATTCAGGTGGGACATGTTCCACGTTCATTAATTCATTAGCTGTTGCTAGCTGAGTATCTCCGAGTAAATGCCAAAAATGTAAAAAATGTAAAATTTCGCTGTCAGTCCGTCAGGCCCTGGAGACTTGTTACGAGCTGTACTGTAGACCGCATCCTTAATGTCAAACTTATCGAAAGGAGCTTATAGCGTGTCAACGTTCTCGGCCGTCAAGTGCGTGCGAATCTTCCCAGACAGAGTTTATCAGGCTTGTGGATCCACTGAGAATTCAGTGAGATACTCGTGTGCCTGTTGGAGGACGCCGCGTGTGGTAGAAACTGCAGTGCCCTCCTCGTCCGTTACGTTATCCATGAACGTAGCGTTGCGGCGCCGAAAAGTGCACAGTAAATGATACAGTGAGGCTGACTCTTCAGAGGCAACGTTTTTCGTTTGAGAGCGCATGATATGCCTCTCTTGTTGTTTCCGCTGGCTCGCTGTTTTATTGGCTTTATATTGATTGCTTTGCCGGGCCTTGTACGGAGTGGGTGGGCTAGTGGTTTGTTCATACAAATCCCGTTATCACAGGTAATGGCTCTCTATTGTGAGATTATGCGAATATGCCTTCTGTCGAGCGTAACGCATGAAAGTTGTTCGAAGTTTGGCTTTAACAAGTGTAATACACCACTCCAGAGCTGCATTAAAATGAGATTCAGTTCGTAAGACCTGTTCAAACATACGAAATTTGTTCCTCGAGCTCTTCATCCCTTAATAAACCGATATTGAGTATCCAATATCCTCTGGCTCTGGTAAATTGAGTGGGTTGATAATTGACGTGAACCTGGTAAGCACAGTGATTAGAAAGGCTTACAGGGGCGATATCATCATTTACAACATGTTGCCGTAGCCCTTGAGAAACGTAAATTCTTTCAATTCGGCTGGCTGAGTAATGGGTGACATGAGTCAAACCCTGACGAGCACCGTGGAGTTTGTCACAAGTGTCGCAAACGTGGAGCCACTGAACAAGATTTTTAAGTTCTTCACAGATATTGCTGTTTAGCATCTGATCTTTAGCATTAATACTGCAATTGAAATCTCCGCCAATAAGAATGTTATCCGCACTAGAGCCGATTAACTTCATTAATAGAAAAATAAGTGACATCGTTCATGCCGACGACTAGTGCCAGAGGGGTCGTAGCTGGTGATTATTAAAATGTCTTTGAACGTAGAGGAAATGCCTCGCCCATCAAGTAAAAACCTCCTATTCGTTATCGGAATGCCTTCGTGAAAGAGAATGGCAGTACCTGTGCCATCGTCTTTGTTCATATTGATTATTGTTATGAACCCTGGAACTGAAATGTCAGCGACGACCTGCTGTAGCAGAGCAACGTCGACAGAGTTTCCGTATAGGAAGTCCTGCAGATTTCGAATGTTGGAGGGCCTCGAAATTCGGTTGAATTATAAGTCCGCGGTGCCATGGCGCGTACAAACTCTCCTGCCGCCCGCCGGGTTCCGTATCAGCCCAACAATGACTGGCTTCCTTGGGAGCCGCGAATGTCGGTTCTCCACTTTCTGTCGAGTCCATCGCCTCCGGTCTCCCACTACCATTCTCCACTGCAGGAGCTTTAGAACCAGTTTCCGCCTCTGTGAGCCTGTTTTAGTTTCTGTCGTAGTTCCGGGTCCTGCGATGTTGACACTCGGATCTTATTTGTATACGGCGGGGACTGTGCGTCTTCCGCCTTAATCTTCTCCTTCTGAGCCTTTTTGGGCTTATTCGAAGGAGGGGTGGAACTTATAGCTGGGGTGTATAATTTTGTGGCAAAGTATCATAGTCCGTGTATGAAGTCAGAAGTGATTCGGGATTTCAGATTGCCAAGTGTATGGCCGGACTAAGGGCTTCATCTTTGGCTGGGGAGGGACTGTCCGTCTCGTGGCTAGTACACGCGATCTGCTCTGCATGCTCTGATGCTGTTGGTCCGCGACAGTAGCGGGGAGGGTCTGTTTGTGTGCCTCAGGCTGCAGTGCAGCCTGTGCGTAACAGTCACAGATTCAGTGCCAACTGGTGCAGGTGCGTCAGCTAATTCACTCATTACTTGGTCCGGCGCTTCCTCATCCGCGCGGTGCTGCAGCAGCGCGCTGACCTAAGAGCGTGACACGGGCTGCGGCCCTGGGCAACACCACCTAGAGAGAAGACGGCGGCGCTCTCATGTGACGTTCTGTAGAGTAGGCATCGTTCACGTAGCTCACTGGCTGCACGCTACGGCATAGTGGGCCGTGCCCCAGCGGCCACCCAGTCAGCTACGCGAACGATGCTACTCTGCAAGACGTCACACGAGAGCGCCGCGGCCTTCTCTCTAGAAGGTGTTGCCCTGGCGCGATGTTCGTTGCCTGTCCCAGCGCGCCGCTCATAGCAGCTGCTTACGTCACGGGCCGACGCCAGACTCGCCCGCCGCAGTACGGTCAGAGTGAACGAGACGCGGACAGTCTGCAGGCAGGTGGCCTGCCGAATTACAAATTGAACACGTCCGGGGCTGTCCCTCGTATGTTACTAACGCTTTAAATCTCCGTACGGTGATGAAGGAGGGTACATAACTCGTGAGATCTATTCTTACTACTCTCATACCTTGTCCACATTAAAGAACCTGTTATTCGTCCAACGTGCCGCTGTTACAATGTAAAACGTACCAAAAGCAGCTAATGAGTTTCTGATACTTTGTTCGTTCATTTCAAAAGGCACATTATAAATCCTAATATTCCGCAATCCCAGACCAGTGTAAGATATCGACACAGTACTCACCACACTGCCTTCCACGATGTAGACAGCAGACCCGTTCATGTTGCTCATAACATGACGACAGACTTCGTTATTTCGCTGCTATGCGCACTATTCGTTGCTCAGAAAATTATAACCAACGCCTTTACGAAGACCAAGGGATACGTGGGACCAGGACATTTGAATAGGAAATTGAACTTCAAAGTAAATTTACGGAACAACGGATCCACATTCTACAAAATCACACACAAGTGCGCTCGAAGTAGAGAGAGCCTGCAGCGTATGGCGAGCACTGCAGACGTCCATACGGCCGAGCGGTCGGACAGCAACTGGCTTTTTGTGTAGTTCAAACATGTTCAGTTGTTCGTTAAACTTATGGAACTTAACTGTGGGGTCATCAGTCTCGAAGCTAACAAACTGCTTATAAACTATCTTATACTAAGGCAACACAAACGGCCATGTCAGGAGCAGGATTCGAACCCCAACGGTGAACGGAGTTGCGTATCTGAGCAAAGTGATTCAGTGCGCTCGGCCACTCCGCCACGGTTTTGTGTTGTTAAATCAATAGGAAACATGAGAGAGAAATTAATCATCAACGATATATGCGAATTCTGTGATGTTATCTATAACAGTCTGGCAATGCACATGCAGTTTATTGATTACATGCATGTACAAAACTTGTTCTGAGTCAAAGCTGTCAAACATGGTTTGAAGAAGAATAAAACGTCTCTACCACATGTATAAAATAATTTTCTGACGTATTTCCGCACGATGCTCTCTCCCCACACATAATACAAAAGTTACAAGAGGCATCTGCTGCCTCCAGCCGTCTATTAAACCTGCAAAGAACAAAATGTCGCAGAAGTTAGCCTTTTTTTCACATGCGACTACTTTGGGTTGTGAAGTGAAGTGACATTAGTTTGATAACTTCAGCAGACAGCTGAATTACGTTTTAAAAAATGCAGCATTGAATGTGCTTGACCTCGCTACCTCTTATCTCTGGAGCACGACGGTTACCGTTACGCTTCTAGCTGACACGGGGCTGCAGCAGATCCCGAAGTTGACAACGATTCCTCTAGAAGTTTCGCATATCGGATAACGCATATGGCTGGATCTAGACTTCTGAGAGACAGACAGTTGCAGCTTTTCTTTTGCACTGTATGACGTTTTCAACAGAAGGATATCTTCTATAGAGTAGCTCAAGTGGAAAGGAACACTTTCTGTTTAAATTCTTGCATCCAACACTGTTGGCAGTTCTGTGTAGGTGGCAGTTACGTGATTTATTTCGGTGATTACAAAATAGAGTCGAATGTATGCACTGGGTAGCCGAGGCAGCTAGTTCATGGCGATTCATTCAACGAAGTAAATAAATGTACTGAACATGCTGCAAACCACTACAGGGAGCCTGTGTATTAAAATTCTCATCCAATGGTGCGCAACGGCATTGCGGTATAAAAAGAAGTCACAGAGAGTTGGTGGTGTGTTGGATTGATGATAGGTCGATATACTTATGGTCTGTTTTTGATTCCAACGTCTGCCGATGAATTTTGATAGGAAGAGATAGATTCTATTCACGTCTGGCTACGCCAAGTGAAGAAAGTGTAATGGCGTTGTGGTTTGAAATTCACATGAAACATGATATTCTTTCTCTACCAAGCAGAGTTTAGGTTGAACCACAATAGTCAGGAGTGGTGATATGTAGAAACTGTATCACCAGTGACCTGTCGTATACTAGCTATTTATTCCTAGTGACGAAACAAACGGTATGTGGGGCCACAGGTCACTTATTCCGTCTTTTATTTGTTCTTCTGGACTGGGAATGTAATTCAGACCGCCCTTATCGCATAATTTGTCCTTTCCTGACAATATAGCTCAACTATAATTTGTTGTTTGTAAAAAACTGGAGATTCCTCAACATTTCCACATATTGCGCGTGAATCGGTTCGAATCCTGGCCCGGAACTTAAGTTTTTATTGTATATTATCTAGCTCTAGCATGGGAACACCTATCTGCTGTTGGGTAATAATCTTGATTTTCAGTGTATTTTCACTCTTTGTCAGCACTAACGTTATCTTACGTTTTTCACTGCGAGTGAGACACAGAACTATTTCAAAAATCACAGTTAGTTCAAGGATGTTGTTCCGAGCTGCTGGTGGAGAAACATTCGGTATCTGACGTCTCTTACTGGATAGTCAACAACGATAAGTATGGGGTTAAGTTCTCAGTCAGCACTGACCCTTAGTCATATTATTTATAGTTCAAACATGCTCACATGTCACTGCTGGTGTAACAAATCCATATTTAACGTTCGAATTCTCTAGAATATAACTGCGATAGGTGCCGGGTTAGAGTCTTGGGAAGGAAAATATCAGTGTTTAGTCTCGTAATTTCAGTTAAAACACCTAAGAGCAACCGGACAAATTCAGTATGTCACAGTTGATTGTGCTTCGATAGCAATCCGATTAGGTTTTGGGTTCGAATCCCCGTCCAACACAAAAGTTTACCTCACGGTATTTCAAGTAAGTTACTTGTGAAGGAGCAATATTTAACATCTCTCGTCATTCGTTAACAAGGTCAGTAGATGCTGGTGGGAATTCCCGTCCATTAAACATGTTTATGTTATGTAATTTGTTGTTGATGTTGGCTAACTTATAGTGTCTAAACTCGAGGTATATCACTGTCCGAATGCTTATTCAGGAATGACTGTTAAGTTCCGTCAGTCACGAAATCTTTGCTTAGTCTGCATGACCTGGGTTTGAATTCATATGCAGAACCAGACGATTCGTCGTGTCATTTGAAGTTCATACATATTCTCAGCTAGCTGCTCGTGAGTTACTTAATTTTTTAATGTCATTTGGTGTTAAATAATAAGTACGGTATGTTACTTTGAACAAGCAATTGTAAATACGACATACTTACTATGTGCATTACCAATCTGAGTTAATGATGAGAGTGGTAACATTTCAGTTATGCCATTTCTTGTAATAAAAGTTAGCCTACAAGCCTTAAGGACAGTCTTACTGGCCCTGATATTTGTGGTATCGTGGTATCACGTTACATCTTGAGTTATTACGATACGGAGCAGTGTTTTCTAGTTTTGTCTTGTTGGAAACATTTTCAATAGTCAAAACACTGTACCGAGGAGCGATTAGAGTACCTGCAAGACAGTTACGTTAGTTGGGTTGCGTGCGAATCAGGCGAACGGCAATTTAGGTTTTCGGATACTTTTGAACAAGGCTGTACATTTCTTAAGCTACAATACTAGAATAAACCAAAAGAAGAGCACTCACGTGCCCGAAACCAGTCGTCACAAATAAATTATTTCATGCTACTGGTTGCTGCATTTTATGAATTAAAATTTATTATAAACATTTGAATACTCATTTTGGGCGTTGGAGTATTACTATCATTACAGATTGATAAAGCCCAGACATTTGGGTAATCAAGTGATCAAAAATATTAAACTTAAGGAGAGGCATTGAATTAGAAATTGTGCGGCGGCCGGGATTCGAACACGGGTCCTCCTACTTGATAGGCAAACAGAATAATCACTAAGCCACCGCGACCTGATATATACAGTGAGTGCACACACTATCTTACAGTTCGCCTCCCATTACTACACAAACTTTTTCTTGTGAAGGGAGACTTCTTTAAGACAGTCCCTCCGATCACTGTGACCATCAGCTCGCCTTGGATTCGTGGTTACAGTGCTCGCCTAGTTAGCAGCAGTTTCAAACGCCGCCAGCGCCCTCACAGTTTCCCCACAGCCCAAACGAACAGCCCGCGCAATGAAAGGGTGTGCTTTGTGCTCTCCTAAAGTGTCAAAGTATCAAGCAAAGTGTAAAGCAAACGGCTGCAGAGTGTGTACCTACAAAACCTTTCAATAAAAAGCGTGACAAAATATATAAAACTAAGACCTCTTCATTAAGAGCAAAGTAAAAAATTGTATTCCGTTACGTTTTAAATTGATCATTAGTTATTAAATTGTGCTCTCATTATCTCTCCCCATTGCTCTCTCTCTCTCTCTCTCTTTCTCCCTCCCCATTTATCTATCTATCTGTCTCTCACTATACATGTCACTTTACAGTGTTATTAAGGAATAGATGAATCTATGTCTGTATGAGAAAAGCGTTCATATTGCGACTGAGCCATAAATATTTTGTGCACACCCACTATGTCATTACTCATACGCAAATGTAAACAGTGTACTCTGTAATATTTCGGCCAGGGACGCTTTTGTTCAGTGACTTTGGCGATGGGATCATTCGCGCACACCACACCAGCGTCCCGCCAGCTCGGGGTGTGGAGAGGGAGGAAGCGCCCCAACTGTCACGTTCGCCAGCGGCCGACGCTCTCTCTCCAGGGGTCAGCCTGCCGAATTGTCGTGGCTTTCTCGTGAGGATGTACACTCTTTGACAAAAAACCTGGCCGCCGGCCGGCCGCCGCTGAGCCTAAGTCGCAGACGATCGCGACATGGGACAATAAAAGTGGCCGCGCTGGTTCGCTCTAAGTCCAGCTATCCGCACAATCTGGCAACACTGCAGACTGCGGGAGTTCATACAGCACTTCTTGTGTGCAGTTAGAAAATAAGTGGGTCAGCTCCCTCCTTGGTCTTGCGGTAAAGTGCGCGACTTGCATGTTTAGTATTAGCGATCGAAACCGACTGTTGACAAAAATTTTAAATTCACGTAACTCGTTCATGCTGATGCCCCATGTGTAAGGGAAGCATATGTGTAACGTATTTCATTTTTTGGTACACAGATAATAACATTTCAGCTATGCCACCTCTGGCCGCAGTACTTGGCACAGCTCTCTGCGGCCCATATACCTCGCCGGCAGCAGCGGTGGCGGCGCTACACATCGCTGCCTCGCCCTCTGCCCACAGCGCCTGCCGCCGCTCATCACCCTGGATGCGTAAAGTGCTGTAGTGTTGCTAAGTGGTGATCCACAAAAAAGGTTGCGATTCGTATTTCACACAGGATATAACGAAGCAGACCACCTATTTTGAATGATGAGCATATAATACATTGGAGAGGCAAAAAATTGTCATTGTCCAATCCAATGGCACTCTACGATGGTTAACACTTATTTGTGGTTTAAATCTCGATCCTTTTCCTTTGAGAAAAGCCTTTCATGTAATTTGTTATTGTCATCAGTTCATATGTTTTCATCAAGACTCAATATGTAACTCACTAAAATGTTTTAGTGTCGTTGTTTCACTCCGTGCGGTAAATGTATGAGCTAAATTATGTGAATACGTTTCAGTGCACGTTCTAAAGCAACACAGGCACACTGCAAGGTTCGTGTCTTCATGTCTCATTTCTACAGGAGATATTTCACATCAATGGAGGTGAATTCGAATTTCTTCGAAGGCGTTTGTATGGTGAAGCAAAGAAGACATCTAATGCCATTTCCATAATTTGAAGTCGACCTTTCTGAAAGACTTGTTCTATAAAGTTCTTCTTATGATTCCGTTAAAGAGTTTCTTCTTGCAATCTGCAGCGTATAAAGTAAAATAAAATGAAATTAAATTCCATCCCGAAACGCACTTTCTGCTACCAGGATTAGAACTGCGACCTCACACGAGGCTTGCATTACAAGACACAACCAGAACCACACAGCCAACCACACACTGCCGCAGATTGCCCTCAGTCTCTCACATATTCAATGCTTAGCCTCTAACGTATCGCGAAAGAACCTGAAAGTCACCTACACAAATAACTACATTCCTTGAGTGCAAAAGTTAAATTTCTGTGTCTCATTTCATGTCGGCCTTACAAATCATTAGTCATGAAAGTAGAAAAGGAATGTCAAGTGAACTTAGTGAGATAATTCAGTACCACTTGAGGAAGTAACTGCACTGTCACAGTGTTGCCAAATATCAGCAACGATGTTGCCAGTTCTTAGCTGTACTAGAAAGACCTGTGTAGCGATAAGCGACGCGAAATCGCGCTAGTCTCATGCGGGCTTCTAGAGAGGAATCGCGCATTTCGGATAATATGCGGTGCTATCTCCTGATAGATTCCGTCGTCACATTTACGATGCCGATATCGAAACTATAGTTTAAATTTTTTGAAGCTTTACAGCATTATGATATTTCAGCAAACGACTAGAGAAGTTAAAAAATACTGATATTGTGCTTGCAACATACTGCAAATCAAAGACTGAGATACGTAAACATGGATCACGATTACAGTTTTATCCCCCCCCACCCCCCAAAGAAAACTGAAACAATTGCTTTGATACATTTCGACAAAAGCTAATTTTTTGATGAAAAGTTACTGGAAATCAACGATTCCCCATCCTTCTCGAAAAACGTCGCAACCTGAAAGCGACTGCGTTTCAAAATGCAGCCTTACGACTGTACAAGTAATATTTCATGTCTTCTACGTGTTGGTTTGCTTGAAAGCCAGAAACATAGTTAACTGATTATTTGTGCAACACAGTAATTATTTCACTTAAGTATTAAGAAGACTGGATGTTTGAAATTACGGCCATGAACACAGAAACTAAACTGTATATGTGGGAAACGTGCAATTCTGATGTTTTTCCTCTGCAAACATATACATATAATCTATAGACTACTAAGCAACTTATTGATTTCGTAGTGTTACAGCCCTGATGGGCCAACAAATGATGATGAGAATCCGAACCCATATGTCTGATGGATTTTTCGAACGTTGCAACCTATGACTTGCATGTGTTGTTGCTTAGTATCTGTTGTCACGATGTTAAATCAACAGAAATTGTTACAAATATTTTACCTACTTTCTCCTATTATCCAATTTTTCGTCAAACCACACATCCTTTCTGGTCTCTTGGCCACAAGGGAAAGAAAGCTTTTGCAACTGATTTAATGATAATAATGATGGTAATAATGATAGTAATCAATGATGTTTACGGCATTACAGCAGAATGATGAAGATTACAATAACAATAGATTATGACGATCTCTTGGTTGACACACTGCAATGAGTTTTGGTATTTCGTTGCTGAATGCCACTTAGGATATTTTTCAGAGGAGAAAAATAGACCTGAAGCCACACACATCACTAGTACAACGATACCTCACTAATAAACTATGTTTGCTGTAGATGAGAACGAGAACGGCGCCACCGAGCTAAAATGAGATTACTCGTTCAGTTATCTGACATTTGTTGGCAGTTAATACAGACAGTCCCGACATAACACATAATTGTTTGCAATTTAAGAAGGGGTAGACCTTTCTGCGGTCGAAAATTTAATTCAGGATAACAGAGCCATTTAAATGCAATGACTAATCACATATCCTCATGAATATTGGAAAATACCTCGAATTCTGGAACTAAGGAAACACTCAGTGTTTCCTAGCATCGTAAGCAATACTTCTAAGCTATAGGAAGAATTTCTTGGCCATCCCACAATATTCTCATTCCTACAAACAGCTTGCTTCAACTGGCTTTTATCCATGCTGCGCTGCCATCGCCCATTCTAAGTACGGCTTCAGTCCGAAAGCAGACAACATCATTGAAAATGCTGATGAATAGATGACTTACGTTCCTCAACTTCCGGGGAGAGTTTCTTTCAACGAAACGGAGAAAGTGTGAAATGACTACTTTCTCCAAAGTTCCTACGGACTTTTGTCCCAAATTGGACGTATATACGTTCAATCCTGTCATACGCGGCTCACATTCCAGGAATATCACCAAAATGAGCATCTGGCGGGCACCGTCCTAGAGCAGCTATTACGCAAGTTTTTACCGATAATCATAAAATTGACAAGACGGCTTTTGCTGCAGAATATAGTGACTTCTACTACATCCGCATAACCTTTCCCAATAAAAAACTGTTTTCTTCGTATAGTGATGCCCCTGTTTACGTGCATTATAATGTTAGTGTTTAATGTTGCTTCAGAAGTCCTTTTTGTCTTAGATATTTTTATATTTGCAGGTGACTCAAAGCAATTGTAATAATTAGTTTCCCTTCAAATTACTCCATTCATTCGATTATTGTACAGTATTTGCAACCGCCAAAAGTGAAATTGTCCTATAAACCAAACCGTTTGGTTATCTTAGGTCATTCGTATATGGGCAGAACACTTTCATCTGATATATCTCCACGAAAGGCAGAGAAGCGGACGGTTCTCTGTCATAGTAGAGTTAGGCTCGCGTAGCTAGTCCTCTGTGCAGAAGAGATGGAATTATATGTTGCAGAAAGAAGTCATCTCTAAGAAACTTGCATATTAATTTTATTTTTCTCGTGTATTTACATTCTTTCAATTTATATTCGCCTTTACTTCTCACAAAATAATGAGATATAGTTTTCTCTGCTAGTAGCTACCTTTGGTCGTTTCCGACCGCATTACATTTTCCGTTGTCTCTAGATGGATAATACTTTGTCTCTGCCGATCCCAGATTTCACGTCGAAAGAAAACATGTGCTCCACATAATTCATTTCGCAGTAGGCGGGCCGGCCGCGGTGGCCGAGGGGATTGAGCCGCTCCAGTCACGGTCCGCACGGCCACTACGGTCGGGGGTTCGAATCCCCCCTCGGGCATGGATATTTGTGCCGTCCTTAGTTGTAAGTAGTTCATAAGTAGTTTGTAAGTTTAGGGACTGATGACCCCGTAGGTAAGTCCCATAGACTCTACAAACATTTGAACATTTTGCAGTAGGCGGTCGTATTATCATTGTTGGTATATTTACTTGTACGAATATTGTTCGTAACCGTAAACAGTTTGCTCTTGCTGTTCATCTCCTTAATATTGTTAAACACATATTTTCCCTATAATTCTCCTCGTGAAGTGTTTGAACTGCTGTGCTTTATTATTGTTAGTACCATTAGTTTTTATTTCAAGTTGATCTCTGAATTTGTATTTTGTATTACCGTTATATTTGTTTGTTCAATATGTTTCACAATATTGAAGATCAACAAGTTCTCATATCCATTAATATAAGCGACTTAGAGCAAATGTATAACGTTCATTTTAGTCTTGTTCCATCCGTAAAAGTTCCTCTGAAAATCTGGAACACTTCTTTTAACACGCTCAATTTGAAAACCATACGTAGGCAGAGGACATTCAAGGATTGCTCATTTATTAACTTGATTCATAATGATAATTTGGATAAAATTTTGTACTCAGTCCATTTAATTTTTATGATAGCGGTAAAATTACAGCCTTGTGGAACCTAGGGCATCTGTTCAAAATCAATGAATGAGATATACGTCAATACTTTTATTTACTATCTTTTAACAAGCAACAGTGCAGTTTCTTTCCCTAATATTGTTCTAAACCATAGCACAATTCATCGATCAATTTTAATCGTTGTAACACATGATTATTAGGTTGCTTTATTGTCTATTGTGTTTTTGTTACAAATTTTACAATTGATTTTGTACTAACGATAGGCCAGAAACTTAATTAACGTAACTCAGAACCGCGTGATAATGCAATATTTACTCGAATTCGTTTTTGCTACGGATCGAGTTGGTGCAGTGGTAACACACTGGACGCATATTCGGCTGCACGGCGCATCGAACTGGCCTTCGGCCATTTGGATTTGAGTTTTCCATGATTTTCCTAAATCACTCTAGGCAAATGCCGGAATGGTCCCTGCGGCAGGGCACGGCCGATTTGGATTTGGATTTGAGTTTTCCATGATTTTCCTAAATCACTCTAGGCAAATGCCGGAATGGTCCCTGCGGCAGGGCACGGCCGATTTCCTTCCACATCCTTATCATGACAATCCGAACTTCTGCTTTGCTCTAATGACTCCCTTGTCGAGGGGGCGTTAAATCGTAACCTTCCTTCTTTCTTTCGTGTCTCGTGTGCAATAGAGCTTACTTTGTTCATGTTTCCGTTTGTTGGTAAAAATTCTGCAGTTCATTTCAAATCAACTTCCCTCTGAACAAGAGACCTTGAACTTTCAACTTAACTTAGAACTGGATGACACTGCTTCATTAATGCCATTTCTTAATTGGTGTTTGGTGGAGGGCCATTTTTATACAACTGCTGTTTCCGCTTGTTTCTCTTCCAGTCGTGAATGGTTCGCCGTTAAAACTACTTCTGGTAAGACTTAGTGTGAGTTCATATCGCCCTATCTTTTACCTTCGCGATCTTTTCGTGACTAATACATAAAAGGGGTCAGGTGAAATAGAAATAAAACAAATGTATCGAATGTCTCTGATGTCTTCTCATAAAAACGGTCGAAACTGAATGAAAAATTTCACACATACAAAATTTGAAAAGTGTAAAATTATCATTCAGACGGAAAATGCATAGAAACGTGGTTTTAAAATAGACTAAGACGTATAAAGTAACTTTTTTCCACTCGATAATTGCTACCGCGTTAAGGATAGTTCCAATAAATTTTCGAATTTTTAATAGCTATGTCAGACATCATAGTAACACTGGAACATAAAGTGTTCTTGCATCATGAGTAATGCTAACAGTAGCGTTTAGTGGCCACCAACGTGAAGGGTAATTTATTTCATTAACGTTCTGAAGTCGATAAGAAGTATGACGCGGTGGGGGCAGCCACGGTCGTTTTGGTATATGCGGCACAACGAGCGAGCGTAGGCGCGCGCGTCTGGAAAAGGAGAAGGCGGAGCGCGCCTGCTGGAGGGATAGTTTTCGTTCTGAACAGAGGTAGCCAACAAAAGGAGCCTAACAGATATTCGGTAGATCTCTTGGAACTTACGCGTTTTGACTTTAACATAAGAATAAATGTAATTCAGGAATTGCATTGAACATTGCAATGTATAGTAAATTAATGTCGTCCGCTATCTGCGACGACACCGATCGAATGGTAATCTATCGACGTGAGATACCTTGCACCTAAAAGTCGCCATTAAGTTTGCACTTTGAAATCTATCACCGCACTGTAATGAACATATTGCAATTAAAACTATGTTTAAATAGCATCCCGCCATGAGACTACATAACATTTTATGAAATCAACGAGGCAGGCAACAAAGACAGGTCCGGAATTCATTGAGCACTACTTCAAGGAACGTGTTCAAAAAATTCAAATGGAACGCTATTTATCGTAGCAAGATAACAGGTCGCTTGTAATTTCCATATTGGCCTGTGGACATTTTATTTTATTAGGAAGCAAACTCGAAGGAAACTGGACAAATTTAGGTATTTAGGAAGACTTTCCTGCGTCAAATTCTCTTATTGTTAGTTAATGGAGTACAGTAAACATAACGATAAGTCCTGCATATGAATCAATTATAAACCGAGAAATAAATCTGGTAATACGCTCAATGAGGT
Source organism: Locusta migratoria (assembly GCA_026315105.1). Taxonomy (NCBI): domain Eukaryota; kingdom Metazoa; phylum Arthropoda; class Insecta; order Orthoptera; family Acrididae; genus Locusta; species Locusta migratoria. The sequence goes on along the minus strand of CM048755.1, from coordinate 559,088,785 downwards.
ATTCATTGATTTTTTTTTTTTTTAATAGCTGGCCACGTGACATATGTGCAATTTGGAGAGCAGAGTATCTCGAGACTGAGTGGAATTACGGATCCGGATCCTAACATGCAGGACGCCAGCTACAAAAACTCGTTCATCAGGCCACCAATGTAATCAAGATTTTCCAACGTTGTAGTAGGGCCTATTGTTTCGCGACTTCGGCATCTTTTAGATGTGAATCTGATATGTAATTCTCCAGTCAGTTGACTTTTTCTTGTCACCTACATTAAATATTAAATTAACACCATAATATGCTCGTTGTACTAGTTAACTAGTAACTGGTTAACTAGTGTTCAAGAAGGTCGTTTCATACATTATCTACTCCTACTCTCTTTCACATTGCGAGCAATCTGCCTCAGCTGTGAGTAAATAAATGAGGTAGGGATTATAGTAGTAATGTCTAGCTGTATAATGGTCACTTTCTGAAAACCTAGCCAATTTTGAAATCATGGCCGTTTTGTTGCAAAAGCTGGATCTCATCATTTCGTCTCGTTACGTGTTTAATTTATCCGCTTACTGTCAAACAAAATCATCCGTGCCAACTGTCTCATGGAAACCTCATAGCAGATGCTGTAGCCACCTACTTCAAGAATATCAAGTGACATCAGAAAGAAAACGAAAGAACATTTTCTTAAATGAATTTATCAATTATTCTAAAATGATGGTAACATTATAAGTATAGATAGAACAACTTATTTGGAAATCACTTCAAATGTAGTCATCCCATAAAGTAAATAATAAATTCTGAAGCCGTGTCAGCTGGTTTTTTTTTTTTTTATTAAGAATGTTGCTTTACAGGTCCAAGACCGTTTTCACGATTTTAAAGGCCCATCTTCAGGTGTTAATTTTTTTCATATGAAATTTCATTTTAGAGACACAAGGTTCTAATTGCTTTCATCTGTCATGGGTATAAAATTTCATTAATTAGGCTCAGATATATGGAACCAGCCCAACAGAAAGCATCACTGTCATTCAGAATAAAAACCAAGGACATTAAAATGTGGGACAAATAGTCGCATAATTTTGATTACTGTTTTTTCAATTAAACCAGTAGATAGCCGACGAAGTGAAGGAGTACAAACAAAAGAAAACTGTCCAAAGAATCGAAGAAACCGATAGATGATGGATTTGTATTTTGCTCATCTTTGCATTAAGTATTACGGCAAGGTAATACGAATATGCGCAACCACCCAGATTCTTACAGCTTCATGAGGACTAAATTCATTTAGGTAATATTCCTTGAATGTGAGACGCGTTTGACAAGACTCAACGTAGATACAGTCCATCCTCGGACAACAGTGCCTAGTATCATTGGAGAAAGTGATGGATCGCATTACTTTTTCGTTTTGAAGGTTGATGAGGGTAAGTTATCAAATCATCATCATTTCTTCTCAATGCTTGGCTAAAAGCCAGTTGAGGCCAGATGCTAGTAGGATTGAGAATATTGTGGGCTGTCGCTTTCAAGATGCGAAGTGTTTGATACCTTACTGTTTAATGACGGATGATACAACGTTCATCTCCAGTAACTCATAAAAAATGTTTTTGTAGATATCGAATAAAGTAATTGTTTTAGTCTTTTTTTGTGGGGGAGGAGGGTGAAACTGAAATCGTGATGGAAGTTTATATATCTCAGACTTTGACCTGCCGTATATTGCAAGCACAATATCAGTATTTTTAACTTCTCTAGTCATTTGCTGAAATATCATAATGCTGTAAAGCTTCAAAAAATTTGAACGATAGTTTCGGCCTCATTGGACGAATTTAATATCTGCATCGCAAATGTGACGACGGAATCTATCAGGAGATAGCGCCGCATATTAACCGAAATGCGCGATTCCTCTCTAAGAAGCCCGCATGAGACTAGCGCGATTTCGCGTCGCTTATCGCTACACAGGTCTTCCTAGTACATCTAAGAACTGGCAACATCGTTGCTGATATTTGGCAACACTGTGACAGTGCATTTACTTCCTCAAGTGGTACTGAATTGTCTCACTAAGTTCACTTGACATTCCTTTTCTACTTTCATGACTAATGATTTGTAATGCCGACGTGAAATGAGAGACAGAAACTTAACTTTTGCACTCAAGGAATGTAGTTATTTGTGTAGGTGACTTTCAGGTTCTTTCGCGATACGTTAGAGGCTAAGCATTGAATATGTGAGAGACTGAGGGCAATCTGCGGCAGTGTGTGGTTGGCTGTGTGGTTCTGGTTGTGTCTTGTAATGCAAGCCTCGTGTGAGGTCGCAGTTCTAATCCTGGTAGCAGAAAGTGCGTTTCGGGATGGAATTTAATTTCATTTTATTTTACTTTATACGCTGCAGATTGCAAGAAGAAACTCTTTAACGGAATCATAAGAAGAACTTTATAGAACAAGTCTTTCAGAAAGGTCGACTTCAAATTATGGAAATGGCATTAGATGTCTTCTTTGCTTCACCATACAAACGCCTTCGAAGAAATTCGAATTCACCTCCATTGATGTGAAATATCTCCTGTAGAAATGAGACATGAAGACACGAACCTTGCAGTGTGCCTGTGTTGCTTTAGAACGTGCACTGAAACGTACTCACATAATTTAGCTCATACATTTACCGCACGGAGTGAAACAACGACACTAAAACATTTTAGTGAGTTACATATTGAGTCTTGATGAAAACATATGAACTGATGACAATAACAAATTACATGAAAGGCTTTTCTCAAAGGAAAAGGATCGAGATTTAAACCACAAATAAGTGTTAACCATCGTAGAGTGCCATTGGATTGGACAATGACAATTTTTTGCCTCTCCAATGTATTATATGCTCATCATTCAAAATAGGTGGTCTGCTTCGTTATATCCTGTGTGAAATACGAATCGCAACCTTTTTTGTGGATCACCACTTAGCAACACTACAGCACTTTACGCATCCAGGGTGATGAGCGGCGGCAGGCGCTGTGGGCAGAGGGCGAGGCAGCGATGTGTAGCGCCGCCACCGCTGCTGCCGGCGAGGTATATGGGCCGCGGAGAGCTGTGCCAAGTACTGCGGCCAGAGGTGGCATAGCTGAAATGTTATTATCTGTGTACCAAAAAATGAAATACGTTACACATATGCTTCCCTTACACATGGGGCATCAGCATGAACGAGTTACGTGAATTTAAAATTTTTGTCAACAGTCGGTTTCGATCGCTAATACTAAACATGCAAGTCGCGCACTTTACCGCAAGACCAAGGAGGGAGCTGACCCACTTATTTTCTAACTGCACACAAGAAGTGCTGTATGAACTCCCGCAGTCTGCAGTGTTGCCAGATTGTGCGGATAGCTGGACTTAGAGCGAACCAGCGCGGCCACTTTTATTGTCCCATGTCGCGATCGTCTGCGACTTAGGCTCAGCGGCGGCCGGCCGGCGGCCAGGTTTTTTGTCAAAAAGTGTAAACTGCGAAACCAGCCTGACTTTAGGAGGTGCAGATAAATGGCGACAGCGGATGCAGGGAAGGGAGGCCCTTACAACTAAATGGAGACAATATCACGTGCACCGAGCGATGTGGCGCAGTGGTAAGACACTGGACTCGCATTCTGGAGGATGGTGTTTCAAATCCACCTCCGGCCATCCAGATTTAGGATTTCAGTGATTTTCCTAAATCACTTCAGGCAATGCCGGGATGGTTCCTTTCAAAGGGCACGTCCGATTCCCCCCCCCCCCCACATCATCTCCGAAAATCCGAGTGTAAACTCCGTCTCTAATGACCGCGCCGTCGACGGGACGTTAAACCCTAAGCATCCTTCCTTCTACAATATCGCGTTTGCAGAGAAAGCCCTTGTCTGCAGATACCAGAGAAGTCGTTTCCAAAAAACAGCGACGGCATCCCAGATAAACCTGGACGCCAGCAGACGGGAAGAAGACAAGCAAACCCCTGCAGCGCAGACGTGCGTGAGTGGGAGACTGGCTTGCAGTATAGGTGAAGTGGTTCCACCAAAACAATGTTTCTGGCCAGGGAGAAAGACCCTAATAAATGGCATACCAGGCAAACCTAACACAGACAGCTGCCACAAAGCACTGTTTTTTAGAAACAAGAAGGACTGCAGAATGTAAGGACAACATGCTTGAATTGTGGGAAAGACGCCATTTCGCGAGTTTCATCTCAGCCCACAGAAAATTTCCACCAGCAACTGAGAGGCGTGATGGTGAAAATGGCGATCAACCATTTGATGTCATTGCAAAACCAACCTACCAATCACAGAGCCAAAGGGACGCAAAATTCGAGGAGAAGCTGTAGCTAGAGAGCGAGTGGGACTTGGTGAGAAACTACGGAAGAAGACTCTTAGTCCGTAGTCGGAGAAGCGAGAAGATACGCAGGCAGCTGCTGCCTTACCGGAAGAGGGACTTTGAGGGCTTCGCACGGGGGCCGTGCCGCGCCACGCAGCCGCAGAGCCAGGGAGTGGAGAGCAGACGCCTGCCATGCCACCGCGACAACAACCGCCACCGCCGTGCAGCCACACCGCACCGCACCGATCCAACGCCTGACGACCACACCAAATTAATGTCGGTGACACAGGAAATTACCTTCCCCTTTCCTGTTCATATCTGAGTGTTGTCCATGCCCATTCAAATCGGCCTTGAGATATTGTTTTGAAATTCTAGTTATAAATAAAACTGAATTTCGTGTGGTAATCGTCTGTAAAATGTGTTCTTTTCTCAAATAAATCACTTGAATCCAATTTCCCTACCAGCCTAATTCAATAATTAAACATTATATTTTTATTTAATTTTACTAAAGTGTGCGAGTTATTCAGGGAGAGGTTTGATTTACCACAACTCCCAGTTGTGCAGATAAAATAAATTTAAAGAAAGGACTGGTTTCATTGCCAATGCATCTGCGTTATGTATATTGTTTAGTATTAATTTTCGCACTATATGTTTCTTCTTATCGTTATGTGTTTCACTTTGATTTCCGTGGCGGCGGAGTGGCCGAGCGTATTGAGGCGCAATGCTTCGATGCACGAGGCAGTTCCCCATCGTGTTTTCTAATCCTCCCTCGGGCATGGATGTTTGTGTTGTCTTTAGTAAAAGTTAGTTTATAAATAGTTTGTAAGTTTAGGGACTGATGACCCCCCAGTTATGTCCCATAAGCTTAACAACATTTGATTGCCCATGTTGTTTTATAGCCCAGAATTTTTATATTTGTCTTTTTCTAATTTTCTTGCCTAAGTATTTATTTTTATGTATTTATTTTTATTATTATGTGTCTTCCTTTAATTTCTCAACGTTTTGTTTTATATATTATCTGATATTTAAGTGTGCCTAATTATTTTCATTTCTTTTCTATTTTTGTTGTGAACTTCATCATATCCACTGCATTTTTTTTCAGTGAAAATCAACATGGTAGATGCATGCTACAACACTAAAAGTGTCAAACGACACTTTAACAGGTGACGAATTAAGCCATTGCACAAAATTTCGTTTTTGTTATTTTGCCATAAATCTACGCATAGTTGCAAAATCACATATAAAGAATGTCACTGTAAAAACCAGAATTACAGCATTAAATAAACAACGAAACTAAAACACACACAAAAAAGAAATCACTAGAGTCACATTAAAACTATTTATTCACCCTCTCCCTATCTCTCTCTCTCTCTCAGGGACAATCGTGATACAAAGAGACTGAAATACAAAAAGCAAGTATGTAAATGTTTATCTTACGTAATGAATAAAATGTGAAACAGGAAATAAAGATACACTACTATATAAGCTATTTAATTGTTATTTTTGTATATGAAAGTTTAATAAATGTTTATTTTGAAAAAAAAATGGTTCGAATCCTGTCAGTGTCACAAATTTTAATTCATTGCTGCTCCTACAGTTTAACGTCTTTGATATATTTCGGAACAAAATATGTCTCAGGACATTGACTTATCATTTGATACTTCAATGTTCCCTTGACAGTCCACGATAATTTCTAAGTCTCGGCACTTAAATAGTCTTGAGGCACTGCGTATCAAGGTGAGATTACACTTCACACAAATCGATGCACAATGAATGATGCGATGAACTCTAGAAGACACGGAGCAGTTTCCGCTGACACGAGGAACGCTCTGCCGACATGTTTCGGCCGGTCAGGTTTCACGCAGGTAATAGCGTTCATTATCCGCCACCTCTGAAAGGAATCTGAAAACAGTTATTATCAACCGTCGGTGTTCATGTGTTCGGGACCATGGCACTACTATCTGCAATACATTTAATTTCTATTGCCCTCGTAAAAAGTACTTGAGGTTAGCAATGTAAAATAATAATAATAATAATAAAGATTGTGAGATAATTACAACTGACCCACAAAAACATTTTTAAACTTTTCTGTTTGTCACTCCTACAGTATTATAACGTGTTTAGTAAAACATTGTGTTTTATAATACTGTACTCTTGACTACATACAGAAATACTTCTTTAGCAGAAAGGCACATAAATGCTTGTCCTAGATTATGTTGCATAAAGATATGAGAAGAGTTCAAATCAAAACAAGCACTGCCACTTTGCAGGTGAAAAGTTGTTAATGTTGATTCTGTCTACATGGAAGACTAGCACAAGTTACTATGAAGGTATTCTCTGCGTTGCTGTAGTTAGTTGATGTCATTTGCGTGACCGGTTATACTGTTCTGTTGAACAGTTGATGGTTAAAATAAGCAGCATATAAACTGAGACCTAGCGCAGTGCAAGATTAAACACATAAACGCATTGATAGGTTTAAAAGATGTTGTTGTGTACAAGAATTCTTTATCGTCGAATACATTAATAGAACATTGTGTTATATTATGACTAAAAGGTGGAGACTATGCATGAGACATATCTCTTATGCTAGTAATTAAAATAACGTAAGTTAGTGTTACATCTGATGGTTCAAATTCAGGAAAAGGAAGCTGTCTCGACGACTGAACTCACCGACTGCTTTGTTCCTGTTGCGATTTTCGACAAATGACAAATCCGAATGTTACGGCGAATTGACGTCAGAGCGTTCGCGCAATGTCAGTATCATGTGGCTATCGCAAGGGCAGGTGCAGAACGCTTCTAATTACTTTTTGCAGTCACTACGATGGCTTTGAGTGACTACCTACTTTTGCGGGTGAGTGTTGTCGATCCATGTGCGAACTGCATTCGAGAACACCATATTTGATTTATCTTCTTATCACAGATTATATATTTTATGGAAGACTGTCATTTCAATGGAAAAGCACAATTAAGCTTATCACCAATACTTCTTTTTAGGTAGGATTTAATATCAAAAAATTTCAATCGTATGTGGTGTATAAAACTATAATTAGTAACAGATTATAGCCCTGTCTCGTTATAAGGATATGGTCTTGTGGATAACGGCATGTGGTTGCAAAACGAGAGGACGTCAGTGCACATCTTGGCTAATAGATATAAATGTTCAAATGTTTGTAGAGCTGATGGGACTTAACTACGTGGTCATCAGTCTCTAAACTTACAAACTACTTATGAACTAGCTTGTCAAAAACAGTTTCTTGTTGCCTGCTAACATGTCATGAGTTTCGTGTGTTTGGTTTAGAGTTTCCTGCCACTAACACATTCATAAACATTAACTCACCACTATTCCGACAAACAAACTCTCTTTTTAGGTCACCTTATCAGCGCTACTACGTCACGATTACGTCAGTTCCGGCAAAATGTAATGCGAAAAGTGCGGGAGTCTAGTTGAGTTGCCGCGTTTCCCCTCCCCTCATTTTTCACCTAGCCCGTATCATGTGCTGTGCTACAGACGTACGTGAAATGAGCACTGTATAGTAATCGTCAAGTGATATTCTGATCGAGTATTACTAATCAGTTGGTGATATACTTATTTTACCGTTTAAACTATTGGAAATCATCTGGACATTAAGGCTAGACTTCTGTACGGAGGTTGCCAATTAGTATTAACAGAGATGACTGTCTAGTTCCTTGTTTTGGGATGGGTTTCATCAATTGTTACTGCATAATTTTTGTAAACCCTATGCGAACAAATTGCTAGGGTCATCGATCACTAGACTCACAAACTTATAAAACTGACTTACACTAAGGACAACACCCACCAACACACTCATGCCCCGAGGGAGGAGTTGAACCTCTGGCTGGAACGGCTGCGCGATCAGTAGCATGATGCCTTAGACAACACGGCCATTCCCGTGCGGCACTTGTAGTCGGCGTCACCGCGAAGGCGGCCTAGTTTTCAGTCGTTCTGCGCATTCCCCTCCAGTACCTCAATGACGGCCAATAATTTTCATTCTGTAGGCGCGTGGCTGGCTGCGAGTTGAGCAATGTTTCTCCCGCAGGCGCAACTGTAGGCGCTCGACCATAGCTCCTCTCCACGCTCGTCCTATCGCTCTGCCAGTATGCGCGTAAGAGCCTTATTATATGACACAAGGCATAACTGATCAATAAAATGGAAAATGGTTCGTCAAATTACTGTCTCCGCCATTCATTTTTCTTTCCATTCCCCATGGAAACACTTTGATTCCACTTGTACTTCAAAAATCAATTGATCCCTTTTCAAAACTACTTCACTATGAAGCGTGCTGGGATTACACAGTTGGAAGAGCGCTTTTCCACGGAAAGCGAAGGTCCCAAGGTTCAAAGCCCGGTTCTGGCACACAGTTTTAATCTGCCAGAAAGTTTCATACCAGCGCACATTCTGCTGGAGAGTGAAAATATAATTATGAATGGGATAGTTTCTGTACTAAACGACCGTTCAACCGAGCTGATATACGCCGAATCGCCGTTGAGGAGTGGGACAATCCAGACCATTACCTGTTATTAGTGGGACTGCTGTATGCTGCATTTAGATATCCTAATTCAGAAAGTCTAGGTTACTGTCGTACAACTTGTCAATTTCTGTTTTCATGCCCTAAAAAGAGAACTGAAATGTTGTTTTTCTATATATCTCTGTTACATATTTATAGAATGGCTCATAAAGGCCGAGAGTCGTGGTTGGGCAACACTGTTTTTAGATGTGTGTAATAATAATAGATCGAAGAAAGTAAATCCCCTAGCGATCCCTAAATACAATGGACATCTCAGATGACTATTTTGGTATTACTGCCGCAATCACCAATTTTCGTTACTGTTCACTGGCCCAGTCGATCACCTATCAACTAATATCATACTCGAGACTTCTATTTTTAACGATTCCGCTTCCTGTAACTTTCTACCAATGGATAATACCAGTCAGATCCACGTTTCCACCCGTTTAGGGCTAAGCCTTCTTGATGGAACTAAGCGAGATGTACTTGGTCTGCAGAGGAATGAATGAAGTCCCTCTCGGGCGATTCGCAGTGCCGCAGACTGCAGAGGCATTGCGTAGTCGCCGCTCCGAGTGGCGCATTCCAGGCGAGCGATAAGGATCGGCGTTGCCACGTGTCGCTGCGCGCCGCCTCCAGCCGCTGCCTGCCGACGCCTTGGCTGCGGCGAGAAAAACGTCGAGATCAATATATCCCCACATGCCACTGATTACTACATATCTGTTTAACTTCTGCCAAACTGGCCAAATCTCAGGCAACCACACCACCTCCAACAAAAACTTGCTACTTCAAAGGGTATTTCGAGATGATCGAGATGATCTTTGGTACTAAGTACTCCTGAAAAAATTATTATTACATTTACATGCTCCGTAGAAGCTTTCCGTCCCCCATAAGAGTATATGCAACGCTGAATGGTAAAAAAGCAAGCCTCTACATCTTCAAATACCACGAAGCATATAATGTAAACAGTTACAGTAGATTAGAGTGGTGTCAGTTCTTTCGGACATGTCCGAAATAACGGACCAACACCAATCTCTAATAATTATCTACACGTGAAGGCTGAGTTTGGTTCATTTACTTCACTACAGATGTGGTCATACGTTCGACCTCGCACTGGAGTATCTAATGGCGAGTGTAAGAGGGCATGGACTATGAAGGCGCTACAGCAATAGCGTGAGACTTATGGAAGTTTGTGACACACGGTAAGCAGTCGCAGGTGGCCGGGTGGTTGAAGCGACTGGTGGCTTCAAGCAGCATATCTAGGTTTGGCCCGGCTCACATTTTCACTTGTCACCATTGTATAATTTCACTGCCCCAATGCAGGTAATGACAGGCCTTTCCTTCTAGTCCTTCTACATTCCCCTCCTTAATAAATAATTTGCATGTAATGTAAATTGACACTCTCATTACAATCGTTCATTCTTTCTTTGAAATGTAAGTGTGAGCAACTTGGATAATTAAAATTTAAGAATAATCAATCTTAAAGAATGGCAAGTTAGCACGTACTATTCTCATTTTAGTAGAGACATATATTTTCTTCTGACACAAGCAAAGAGCTATCGTGTATTACAATAGTTTGTAGAGAAATTTGGCCATTGATTACATTACTTACTAGTAATACATAATGGCTGATTTAGTAAAAAATTACAATGATTTTTCTAACGGATCGCATTATTGGAGTGACCCTTATAACAAGCGAAAGATAACAAACGCTATCGGTTTCAATATAGCAGTTTTCCAATCTGTGGGTCGTGACCCCCAGGGGGAGGGGGGACGCAAAGACTTTCTCGGGGGTCGCCGTCAGTGTAGGAAGTTTTTGCACCATACAGTAACTAGACCAGTGCATGTCTGAACACTAGCGATTCAATAATATAAAACACAGGTATAATAAAAGTGAATGTATTATACATTATACATTGTTAACATGAATTGTACTCTGAATAGAAGGTAGTAGATTGTTTTACAATAAATACTGTGTTAATAATGAATAAATCCAAAGAATGAAGACCGTTTTCAGCAATCAGTTGATAATTAACTCGACAAGTTGCAGTAAGCAATTATTGATAAATTCAAACATAAAACCTGTGTACGTCTTTACAGTTTGACCACAGAATGAGATATTCCGTAACAAGTATAATTCCGTTGTGTCTTACCTGAAATGAGACACACTAGTATAAAATGTATTTCTCTGTAGGAAATCATGTAAAGGTAGAATATATTCCATTCCAAAAAATACAATAGAAATTCATCCTATAAGATGTAATACTGTACATTATTTTTTCAAGAAAGTAGTATCGACAGAAAGCAAATTTCGTTCGTTGATTTTGAGATCTCGTAAATAGTAGCGTTATGGCTTCGAGGAGGGGGAGGGTCGCCGAATATTCTTTTCTTGTAAGGGTTGTCGCGTATTTAAACAGGTTGGGAAACACTGCACTATAGGAATGTTAAAGTAATGCCTTCCCCAATAAGGGTTTTATTCAGTAATTTTTGCATATGCACAAACAAACATATTCATTAAACTAATTGTAGCACAAGAGTACAAGAGGACAGCTTACACCTGCTCATCGATACACTAGTATAGTCATAGCTAGCCCAAACGACAACGTATGCTGTTTAACACTAATTTTATTTGCCCTCAAACTGAAATTTGTAAACCTCAGCTGTCGTGGAGTGGCCGAGCGTTCCAAGGCACCTAGCTGCGTTGCGCGCCGCTGCTCGCCGTCGGAGGTTCGAGTCCTCTCTCGAGCCTGGTTGTATTTGTTGTCCTTACCTAGGAACTAATAAACAGAGTAGGTAACTTTGATTTACAGGTTTTGTCTGCCTTGAGCAAACACAAATGTTTTTTAATTTTTCCCAGACATGTTTCACTGGCGTTGCAGCATCATCAGTGGGATGTTTATTATCTGTCAAATTAACAGTAGAATGATTATTACTTTTTACATTAACGGTGAAAACTACAGATAAATAGTTTATTATTTTCATAGGTATGCTAGGCCTACCTTAATACCACATGTTGTTATGTTTGTGGTTTTTCCACTCACAAAATGTCTCTGATAGGTTTTGACAGTTTTTCATCTGCAAACCAAAACGTGTGTATTTAACGAGGTGAATAGTTCAATTGTAAGTATCGGGATTTTTACGAAAATACTGGGCGTAGTCTTTGTGTTTTGGTTTGATTTTATTGTAGCTACTGCTTCTATAACAAAATGTCTAAGTGTTTATAACAAGTTTTTGTCACTTACTTTGGTGGATATCCGCTGTTTTACGTGTTGTGTACAGGCACTGTGTCACTTTCACTTTCACTCAATGTTTATGTTATGAAAACAAGATGGTGGGCAGTTGAATTCTGGGAGTAGTGTTAGTAACAGCTGACTGTGGTGGGGGCGGGAGTCTTGAATCATGTTGTTTTTGTTTTAGTGTGTGTGTGTGTGTGTTTATAAGTTTTCTGTAAGTTCTCTGAGGGCAGAAAATATGGTTCCGTTGCAGAGGGCTGTGTATTCGTTTATTATTTCTTTTCTTTCTATTATGGCTTTCTGTATATGGTAGTTCTCTTCGATTGTTAATTTTTGTGGGAGGCTTTTGCTATGTTTCAGAATCTTTAGATCAGTGTTTATGTCAGTTGGTTTGTGGTTCATGTTTATGAGGTGTTCTGAAAATGTGGAATGACTATTGCTTTTTAGTGCTCTTCTGTGTTCTGTGTATCTGGTATTGAAATTTCTGCAAGTATGTCCAATGTAAACTGAGTTACAATCCTGGCATTTCAGCTGGTAGATGCCAGAAGTGTTATGTTTGTCTGTGTTGGTTGTCTTTAGTTTTCTTTGTATTGAGTTGTCTGTTCTGTATGCTACTTTCAAACCTTGTTTTTTTGGGATGTTTCCTATTCTGTGTGTTGCTTTGTTGTCATATGTGAGAGTGTGCCATTTAATTGTTGTTATGTTTGATTTTTGTTCCTGTGTGTGGGTGTTTGAGGTATGAGTGTTGAGTGGGTTTATGTTTTGTGTGGTTGTGTTGTGTTTCTGGTCTGTTTGTTTTTGTGTGTTAGTTGTTCCTTTTAACTTAGCTTTACTTTTGTAGTTTAATTTGTCTATGATGTTAGTGTCATACCCATTCTCTGTTGCTATTTGTTTGATTGTTTGTATTTCATTTTTGTACTGTTCATCACTAAGTGGGTAACTCCTATATATTTACATACATGGTTCTGTGTTTACATCTCATATATGATTGTTCAAGTACAAGAACTACTAAACTACAAGAACTACTAAAAATCTAATGAAGAGTTACACATTCAACCTTATAATGAGACAGCCTGCCTCTCAACCAACTATATGGCATTACAGAAACGAGACTCGGCAGTCCAGTCATCAACAGTACAATGTCGGCGTTGACGGCCCCCGCTGAGGCGTAAAGCTTTGTGTCGTGTAGTCATCAAGGGTACACGAATGGGCCTTCGGTTCCGAAAGCCCATATCGATGAAATTTCGTTGAATGGTTCGAACTCTGACACTGATGGCCCAACATTGAAATCCATAGCAATTTGCGGAAAGGTTTCACTCCTGTCAAGTTGAACGATTGGTCCCGTTCTTGCAGCATCTTTTTCCGGTAGTATGTCTGAGATTTGATGTTTTACCGGTTTCCCAATATTCACAATGCAATTGTGAAATGGTCATAGGGGAAAATCCCCACCTGGTTGCTACTTGGGAGTTGGTGTGTCCCATCTCTCGTACGTCAACTACACCACGTTCAAGCTCGCTTAAATCATGACAACCTGCCATTGTAGCAACAGTAATCGATATAGTGCCTGCGACAGACATCTATTGTCTTATATATACGTTGCAAAACATCACCGTTCTTTGAGTGTTTACTTATCTCCGTGTTTGCATACACATGACTATAGCATTTTATTTCGCTCTTCACTGTATACAAGGAATCTTCAGCATGTGTACTACGAATATTATTGGCACCTCAGACTATCAGTGATACTTTCGTAAACTCTTACATTGTCAATGACACTGTTAATCGTATCCATCCTAGGGATTTTTTTTTGACATTTTATACCTTATTCTCCCAGTGATATTTCATGCCCGTAGTGATATCAGTATAGAAGAGCATGGGAGTCTGACGTGGAGGACCTGTTGCTGCACGACGAGCTGCGGCCCTATCTGCAGACAGTTTAGGATATGCAGGCAGGTTCAGGGTATTATCCTCGGAAATGCCATGAAGAATGTCAAAGACAATTGAAACACGTTCACTGAATGTGTGGTCGTGTTCCATTTTCATTGATTCATTAACCTAAAGTGTTTCTGCAACATTGTTATCTATCTGTGTGTTAATTATTTTATTCTTTTTATTACTGATAAATGACCAATATATATGTATGTTTGCTCCATATTTATAAATGTTTCCACCCGTGTGATTGAACTCGTGTGTTCATGTGAATCTGAAAGTGTGCTCTTAATATTGACTGACTGCCGCACAATGTCTTACAGTCGCCGCCTCCCGCTTTAGGCCACGTTTTGCTGTAGTTAAGAACGCATGGCTTCGTTTGTCGTCTGCGCTGGCGTCTGCTGACTGGCCACAGACAAGCTTACTTTGCAAGGTGGCGACGTGGCCGTGTTCTTAGTGTGGTACCAACCTAATCTTGGACGAAAGAGGTGACAGGAAACCTCTCTGGGATTGGTTGTAGAGGGAATTGTCTTGGCCAGGTAGCAAGGGTTGGTAAACACCAGTCTCTGAACGCACCCTGCGTCGCTTTTAGCGCGCTCTACATCTGGTGTATGGCGGGGGGAGGTTTTGCCGAGGCCTTAGAGCTTCAGTCTTCACTCTTCATTCGGGCTCTGACGACTATGAAAGTATGTACTGCGCCGAATCATGCTGAGGGGAAGACATGTTGTTAAGACTTTACTTTCTTTGTGATCAGGCAGTCTTGGTTTTCAGTGATAAGTTTTTGAGTAATTCTTTCGCTATGCGAGGTGAAGTGTTTAATTTACAGTACTCGAGTAAATTAAATGTAAATTTATTATCTGCATTTTTATTCCGGTGATGATTTTTGTCCGGTTTTGCTCAAGTTAGAATACACGTGTGTGGCCTTCAGTCTTTGTGTATACTTAGTGTGTTTGAATTTTCTTGCTGTTTTTAACTGACTTTTCGCATAGTTTCTTTATCTGCGAGTATGCTAAATATTTCTTAGATTTTCTTGTTTGATTCCGTCTTTGCTGTCTTGTATGACTGATTGCACCAAGTGCTTTCGTAACGGTCGTTACTTCGCCCTTCCGCCATGCTTTGTTAATACTACCTTTTTTCTATACAAATTCTCGTGTCTGCTTTACTCGCTTATTCTAAATTCATTTCAGTTCGTAAATGTTATGAAATTCACCGTGGTTGCACACCACGTGGTACTTAAGAATAGTATGCTGCTGCCTTCCCACACATGAGTTCATTAGTGCACTGTATAATTTACAATTTTGTTATCAAGACACCAGCCATCTCGTCACCCGCCGCCGATGCTTCGTTTCGCCACGGCTTTCGTGTGTTCCAGGATTGTAATGTACTGCCAAGCTTTATGTGTGTGTCAGTGATTGAATGCCCATTCAGCAAACCATTGTGTATTAGAAGTTTTCCTCCCATATTACCTCCATATTCATAAAGGGCAGAAACAATTTTAATATGGGCAGCAATTATATGTTTTAATTCACTTTTGTACAAGGTGTGTGCTTAATTTGGTCTCCCCACATTTATTTGCTTGTTATTTTACTGAACAGATTATGATTTTAAAGTATCAAACATCTGCTTTATAATTTCATGCTCCCTGTCCCATGTTTAATTATCTCTTCATTTATTTTTAACATTGATTTTGTGTTTGTGAAAACTTTGGCTGCTCCCTTATGGAGTGAGCAGTTAGATACATTTCCGTTGCGCATGTACTGTGGCCACTCATAAAGTAATTAAGAGCAGCAGTGAGCGTTTTAACTTACATTCACAGATCTCAACTGCCCGAGATTTTGCTTAGTTTAATAACAGGCTACTTTCAAAATGAAGCACACTTTTTATGCTATTTAGCTCGTTTAAGGACATACCATAATAGAAATGCGCTACACTTCAACTTTATAATTTTTTTAACATTCATTTGAAGTGAAGAACGGGACTTAAAAGAAAATCGACATGCCAGCCGCAAAAATTACGGAAGTAACCGACCCTGATAGAATAGACATTACCTTCGATTACACCAAGGTTCTCTATCAAACTCTGGGATCAGTCTCTACTTCAAAGTATGACTGGAAAAATCGGGACCTTAATTTCTCTCAAATATACAGACGTTAAAGGAGATAAAATGGAACAAACGCTACAGCCCCCTCCCTCTAACGGAACAAGGTTTATTCTTACGACACGCACTGAATTTTCAACATGAAATGTTTAAATGTTTGTAAATGTAAGGGACTTAACTGCTCCGTTTGTCAGTAGCTAAACTTACAAAATACATAAATTAATTTATGCTAAAGATAACACACACGCACCCGTGCCCGATGGAGGACTCGCACTTCCAACAGCGAGCACAGCAAGGCGCCTTATATTGGTCGGCTACTCCACTGCGGCTGCATTTTCCCCAGTAGACAAGCACTATGTTAGCCTAAGAAATTCCATCTAGTTTTTGCTCTAGTATGTTCATTTAATATTAGTGTATCGCTCGTAATGATTGAGGACCATGGTTGGGAAAATTGATACACCAGTACCCCTCCCCAAACTGATTTGTTTACGCTGCGGGTTGTTGCACCAGGGCCTTCCTCGGTACGCTGATGCAGTGATTTATGGGTTGGTGTTATTTCTCCAATGTGGCTAAGCCCAACTGAGTCTATTGGTTATTTAATTATGTTGTTCGCCTGACTATCAGTGGCCCTAATGCCGTACAGTTTGCTGTGACCCCAAATTACCCTTCTCTAATGACCATGCTGTCGACGGGACGATAAATCCTAATCTTCCTTTCGCATTTACCCGCGTGCGTGGCACCGCCGGTTCACAATCACGCTGCAGGTACTGTTTCAGGGTCGAGGAAGGTTGCATCCAAAGGTACATTCGTTATATTTTCGTAATCGATAGCCAGTCGCTTGATGCGGCCCTTCAGCGAGTCCGAAGGGATTTCGGGAGAAGGAATCTCATCCGATCCAACGGTATCGGAACAGGCCGCTTAATTGGTTCAGGACTGCTGACTACGTGCTAACTGTGTACCATGGAGATGATCGTCTTACCCTGCAGTAGACACGAATAAGCTGGTACTGGTTTCAGTAACTCTATTAGTGACAAGGCACGACGTACTCTAGCCTGTCCTGTCAGTAACCATCCCTGTGGGTGACTGTAGTCGAATATCGCCACAAATATTTTTAAGTCATTTCCTTTTTATCTGTCACCCTACTTCCGGGTTATAGAGTCTACCCTATTTTTCTTCGTCTGTCGATGAGTGAGCAGCTCTGCTGTAACAGCTCCGACAGTACCAGGCGTTATGGTTTTCCATCTAGAATTAACGAGATATCGCTCCTCTCTTGTCGCCATTTCCTCATTCATCCACTCACAGGTAGTTTGGTGTGAGGCGAGAACATCAAACTCAGGCATGTATTTAAGCAAAGATTTATGTTTACGACGTAATAGGTGAGTGACTGATAGCCACCTACGTGATACGTCCCAAGCTTGCACCAAGCACCATCCAAGGTACTGGCCGGGAAGTAGGCACGTTTATTAACACACTTATTGACTACGCTTTATACACTGACAAAGACTTTGGATACCTTCCAAAGTTGATAGTTAACATGACAGACGTTTTTTGCCCTCCCCTCTTTTACCCCTTTTCTTTCGTAATTTAGATTGCTTACTGAATCGGATGGTTCTGCTACGAGTATACCATGACAGTGGATAAGCATCACTCTATCTTATTTTCCTTTTCATGAATGGAGAAGGTCATTGCACGAACAATTCCTTTTAAATCGCAACAGAGAGAGCTATATGGAGCGATGCCTGGAATACCAGACTGACAAGGGCGTCGCGAGCATGAACAGTTCATCACGGTTCTTCCTTAACGTATTCCACCGATCCGTAAAAACATCATCCTGGGCAATGTCCCTTTGCTGCAAAACAAAGTTTTCACCGAGCGAGGTGGCGCAGTAGTGACACACTGGACTCGCATTCAGGAAGAAGATGGTTCAAATCCACCTCCGGCTATCCAGATTGAGGTTTTCCGCTATTTCCTTGAATCATTCCAGGCAAATTCCGGGATGGTTGCTTTCAAATGGCACAGCCAATTTCCTTCCCCATCTTTACCCAAACAATCCGAGCGTAAGCTCCACCTCTAATGACCACACTGTCGACGGGGCGTCCAACACTAATCTTCCTTCCTTCCTTTCTTCTATAGTTTTCAGAATTACCTCTCTATTCATGATGTTTCTACGTTTTGCAAACAATCTGGTTTTATTAAGTTCGGGGCCTGTAAACGCTAATCCATCTGACTCATTTAAGAAAAGACATGTCATTTAAAAGAATTGGTGTCTTGACAGGCTCTATCTGAGATTGTCTACCTATGTAGTTAATTTATCCACCTTTCCAAAATATTAAACTATTATTAAATAAGTGGGTGCCTGAAATGAAAGTTTGATATGAGGTCTGTTCTTTCGGACATATCCGAAAGAACAGACACCATTAGTTGACTCGAACGCCCGTAATTTTATGAATTCGAAATTTTTAAACATATCGACTATTTCCGGGCGTTGAAATAAATTAACAGGCGAAGTTGTAAATTTGTGCTGGACGGGGATTAGAAACCGGATTTCCCGCTTCGGGCCAGCGGTCGCCTTAACACTAGAAGTATCAGTTGGGTCATTTCTGACACATGTAGGTGTTGTGACTCCACTGCCCCCACCATATTCATCATAGGACCAAACCCTCTCGTGACTTTTAATCACCTGTAGAGTAGTATAACTTACAAAAATTTTATCCCTCTAGGCCAGCCAGTAATAACATGTGGGTCATTTTTTACCCACACACAGTTAAACACAATTTGGTGCCAGCAATACCAGTTTATAACCAGAAAATAATTTTTGGGCATGTCTTGACGTTATTCACGAGATATTGGATTATATTATGACTGTTTAGTTAAAAAAACGCAAAATACGAAAAATATGGAGGTCGGACGAATCCTTATATCTGAGTAGCTTTCTATTTCTGTGGACTGGCGCTATGCAGACATATGAAGCGGCCTGGGAAGTTACTGAAAAGCCACTCCTCTGTCTGACGGACGGGAAATAGTTCTGTGACACGAAAGCAAAAGTTTTCTATCTATGGCAGCGACGTGAGGTTGTTGCCTATTTTGGCGAGATTGCGTCTTCGAAGCTACGATGGCAAGACAATGTGGTGTTACCATGACATAAAGTCACGAATCTGACAATGAGACGGTTGCAGAGGAGGGCGACGATTTTTTGCCAGTGGAAACAGCTGACTCAAGTGATTCAGACGTATTAAATGAACAGGAAACAGAATCTGAATCATCTGACAATGATTTACCTCTTGCACAACATAAGCACGTACGTTTCTACCTAAGATTTTGAATCAGTAACCGTGCAATATGCTATACGTCTCTCTTTGTTCTACTCTACAGGGGTTATCTATATGGGTGTCCTTATTCTGAGCAAAATGAATGATGAATTTCAGGTCAATGACAATAGGGCGAAAAAATTACAGGTTTTATAGTGAAACTAGCTGTAAACCTTGCGTTGCCCGGGTATTTATTTATCCTACACTTTCCTAATCCACGTCCCCTTCCCTCCTCTATCTGCATTCATCTCTTTCTTATCCATCTCTCTGTTCGTTTCCACCTTTCCCTCTCTCGGCAATGTTTTTTGCAAGGCACCTTCTGGCATGTACCATACGAACATCTATGTTTCCTATCTTCCTCTAGGTTTTAGTGTCCTGTGTGCCAAAATTCATGAAGATCGGAGCAAACCTATACATTTTGTCAAAGTTCGCATGTTAAGTACCCTCCACTGTGCACCAAACGAAATTTTATACAAACAGTAACATTCCTCTTGTTTTTATGGTGAAGTGTGCAAGATTTCATAAATATCGGAACAAAACTATAGATATGTATGCAATAGAAACACAGGGTCACATTAAAAGACGCACTTGGTTGTCTCAAATTTTCAAGTTTTATTTCGTACAACACGCATTCTAAAAATAACTATAACAACAACAAAAAAAAGGATCTGTGAAATCGGTCGAACCGTTCTCAAGATATGACGCGACCAACGTACTTAGGGATCCATCTTTATGTTGCAAGGTAGTCTTCCCCATGCAATGTGTGAAAGTTCAGGTAGACGGTGCCCTTCCTATAGAAGGTCAAGCGTGCAACGTTTCGGGAAGATCGGAATGAAACTGTAGATTTCGTCAGTCTGTAGGAAACGTATCCTTCGCCATGCACCTTCATTCCATCCTATCGCAAAATACTTTCTTGGCTAACATCTTCTACCTTTAAACTACATACCGGCAAACTTTCAGCTTCATACGTGCACCAGTTTTAGCGATTTCGTGTTTAGTCAGTGAGTGAGTGACCTTTAGCTTATATATATATCCTGATTTACGCATCCTACAAAGCCATTATTTACCAGGTTCGTAGAGTGGAATATTAGGAAACTGCTTGCGAAATGTGTTGTAAATTGATCTGGTAGTAAAGACGTAGTAAATTACAAGCTCATGCTTATTAGGGCGACGTTACTTGTATTTCAATGTCTTTGACGTGATAGCACCTGAACTATATGTTGTAATACTATATTATTTTGAAGGTACATCCAGTACTGCATATGTAAAACGTTCTTAAAATACGTCGCGGATAGAGTTAGTAGAACAGACGTAATAAATCAAAACGTCATGCGTGATGAGGCGGTTTTTCACTAACGTAAGTGTTTATGACTCCATATCTCATTAACTATGTGTCGTACTGTGACAAAATTTCGAACGTACGTTCAGTGGTATGTGTGTATACAGTTTGTAAAATTTCTCGCGTATACAATTAATAGTTTACGAGTAATAAATTGTAACGTCATGCCAAATACCGCAATTTTGCTGCATGAACGCCGAAAAAGTAGTAAGCGACAAATTTTTTTCCTGTTGTCATGTTGCTGGGATTGTCAGCGATAAAAAGTCTCCTAAAGGTTAGAAATTTTGTTTTAAGTTTGATGCAAGTCGCTAAGTGCTCTCCTTCTCAAATAGAGGACTGATAAAGTCAAAGTATCAAGCTTCCATTGTTTATGATGTCATATCTCCTGAACTATTGGTCCTATCGCAAAATAGCTTCTTAGCTGCCGTCTACAACTTATAAACTACATTCCTGTCAAATTTCAGCTTTATAGGTGAAGCAGTTTTTGAGATTTCGTGTTTAGTCAGTGAGTGAGTGTATGAATGAGTGTCCTTTCGCTTTTATATATAATAGAGATAAAGGTTGGGGTCGTAATAGTTGAGCAAACGGCAAGACATTACAGTGTCCAAGCTGGCACCCACCGACTGCCGGTGCTTGTCTTTTAGAACATTTTTCAACTTTCAATGATGAATGCTCACACAGTTTTTAAGTTACGAACATGTAATGAGATTTCGTGGCGATAACTTATTCTCATAGCAGCAGATGAGCTTGTGGCCCCCTGCGAACTGCGGAGGAGAGACAATTTACCCTTTTAAGCACACGGCACCGGTGCTGTTCAACATGGAATACGTAAAATTTACGTTTAAAATCCAATACGTATGTGTGCCAAAGCCGATATCTGAACTGTGAGCCCAGCGCAGCTTAGACAATATTGTCAATTAATATTCCTAAATATTTCTAAACACTTATAATCATAGACTGAAATTGTTCGTTCTTATGTTTTTCTCCCTTGATTGCAATAATCAAGAAAATATGTTGCATTTGTTTATTCTTTTAAAAATATTCGGTACGTACCTTCAATGCCAGAAGAAGTAAAAATACAATTACTAGTCGCATAAATTGTATGTTTTGACACTATTTCAATCTTTCTGTAAACATAAACGTTGCAAAATTGTTTCGCTTACTTCTTTGAACGATGTTTGATACGGAACTTTGGAATTTCTTCCGTAAAAATAAAATTGTTTCCGATTATCTACTTTTGACTTCATAATATTCAATTTAGAGACAAAGAATTTATTTTTCTCGTACCTTAGAGTCCTCTTTAATGTAATATCAACATTTAGAAATCCAAAACAGCACCCAAATACCAATAAACGGTAGTTTCCTCCTGTGGAACAAAATGTCCCACATGGTACTACTACGGGTACGGAAAAGTCCGATACTTATAGTGTAAACGTTTTTATTCTTTTATTTTTGGCTCCCCATCAAATGCCTTCTTTGGCAAGCTTCAAAGCTGTATCTCATGCGCGCAGCTCCAGAATTACAATCTTCTCTATAACCGCAGTGTGATGAGGACGTATACATCAAGCAGTAAGGAAATAATAACGGTGTTCTTCGTATCTAGAAAGATGAAAAAGATAGGAACGTGAGTACAAATCAAAACACATATTCTGTGTGAGAGAAGGGTCAGTTCATTCCTTCAGATGAAACTTCTGCAGCTCCTGTGTCGTAAAAAAAGATCCTTCCTACAAAAGAGCAATCCAGTATCATTTCTAAGGAGTCATGATTAGCATCAACTGAAATGCAATACAAAGCGAAAATACAGTATCAGGAGAAAATAGAAGCTTTTCGTCCTGCAATGCGACATAGTCCTCTTCAGTAAACACAAATTAAAATGTCTCAACTAAAGGATGAACATAAAAGAAACATTTATAAATAAGTCTTCTCTTAAATGTGGGAAAAATAAAAACAGTTTTATTTTCTACACTCCCGGCCATTCAAATTGCTACACCACGAAGATGACGTGCTACAGACGCGAAATTTAACCGACAGGACGAAGATGCTGCGATATGCAAATGATTAGCTTTTCAGAGCATTCACACAAGGTTGGCGCCGGTGGCAACACCTACAACGTGCTGAGATGAGGAAAGTTTCCAACCGATTTCTCATACACAAACATCAGTTGACCACGCGTTGCCTGGTGAAACGTTGTGATTCCTCGTGTACCATCACGTTTCCGACTTTGATAAAGGTCGGATTGTAGCCTATTGCGATTGGGGTTTATCGTATCGCGACACTGCTGCTCGCGTTGGTCGCGATCCAATGACTGTTAGCAGAATATGGAGTCAGTGGGTTCAGGAGGGCAATACAGAACGCCGTGCTGGATCCCAACAGCCTCGTATCACTAGCAGTCGAGATGACAGGCATCTTATCCTCATGGCTGTAACGGATCGTGCAGTCACATCTAGATGCCTGAGTCAGCAGACGGGGACGTTTGCAACACAAAAACTATCTGGACGAACAGTTCGACGACGTTTCCAGCAACATAGACTATCCGCTTGGCGATCATGGCTGCGGTTACCTTTGACGCTGTATCACAGACAGGAGCGCCTGCTATGATGTACGCAACGACGAACCTGGGTGTACGAACGGCAAAACGTCATTTTTTCGGATGAATCCAGGTTCGCATCCGTGTTTGGCGACATCGCGGTGAACGCACATTGGAAGCGTCTATTCGTCATCGCCATACTGGCGTATTACCAGGCGAGATGGTACCATTCATTACACGTCTCGGTCACCTCATATTCGCATCGACGGCGCTTTGAACAGTGGCCGTTACATTTCAGATGTGTTAAGACCCTTGGCTCTACCCTTCTTTCGATCCCTGCGAAACCCTACAGTGTAGCAGGATAACGCACGACCTTATTCTGCAGTTTCTGTACGGGCATTTCTGGATACGGAAAATGTTCGACTGCTGCCCTGGCCAGCACATTCTCCAGAACTCTCACCAACTGAAAACTTCTGGTCAATGGTGGCTGAGCACGTGGATCATCAAAATACGCCAGTCACTACTCTTGATGAACAGTGGTATCGTGTTGAAGCTGCATGGGCATGTGTACCTGTACACGCCATCGAAGCTCTTTTTGACTCAATGCTCAGGCGTATCAAGGCCGTTATGAACGGCCAGAGGTGGTTGTTCTGGGTACTGATTTCTCAGGATCTATGAACCCAAATTTCGTGAAAATGTAATCACATGTCAGTTCTAGTATAAAATATTTGTCCAATGAATACCCGTTTATCATCTGCATTTCTTCTTGGTGTAGCAATTTTAATGTCCAGTAGTGTATCACTTCAACCTGATAAAGGGAGTCACCAAATTTCAACCATGAATTATCTTTTCGTATCCGTCATGTATAGCAGCAGACAGAAAATTCTCAAATTGTTCACAGATATTTCTGAGTTGTTTCATTCTTAAATAAGCTTCCTGCAGATACACCATGTTTGGGAACACATCACTGTGATTAAATTCAATTACAGCATAATCTGTATGGCGAAGAAGCTGTCGCGTTATGTTTCATCCGAGGAAATGGCTTTAAGTCACGTAAAGTACGCGTTAGACAGTCACGGTGTTGTGAGCTGTCCTATTTATTAGTAATACCATCGCACGAGACAGGTTCCACACTGTACTGAATGCTGACACTAAAAGCAGTACCCCCGGGTGTCGTCACTACTTTTTCAGAAGGTTGGCGTAGGGGCACAAGTGGATGTCCGCTAACCGCTGTTAATGGATGATTGACGTTAGGCTATTTCAGTTCAAATCTGGCACTCGCAATTCAAATTTATGGGGTGATGGGTGTGCTTATAAAGCAACATACAGTCGAAGTGCAGTTCTGTGCTGGTCTGCTGCGGTATCAACGACGTAACTCCTATACAGATAATAGCCCTTGATATATGCCAGCTGATGTGGCACGTCGACCAATATCACATCGGCTGCAAGCAGTGCTGCTGTTGATCCATCTAGACTCCAGGATTGCCCAAATGTTCAAATGTTTGTATAGCTTATGGGACTCAAGTACGGGTCATCAGTCCCTAAACTTACAAACTAGCTAACACTAAGGACGGTACAAATATCCATGCCCGAGGGGGGATTCGAACCCCCAACCGTAGTAGACGTGCAGACCGTGACTGGAGCGCCTCAGTCCCCTCGGCCACCGCGGCCGGATCCAGGATTGCAGGCGACGGTTCGGTGCACACCAACGCGGCGCACTTCCTCCAGAGGTCCAAAGTGCAGGTTGCAGCGATAACCTTGAAGATCTCATACCTCCACAAATGCCAATAAACTGCATATGAAGTAGACCTGCCAAAGAGCCTTGGCACGCTCAAAACCTGTGCCACATACCAAGCCTTTGAGTAAATAAAGATGATAAGTTTGAGCTTGCGATCTTGAGATGATGTAGTTTCCGTATAGCGAAATTCCGACAGCGCCCTTTGGAAATCGCAAATATCAGGCGCCACATTCTGGCCTGCGTCCCTTAGGGACATGCTACAGTATCGAGAAACAAGGTTTTGTGACTCTAACGATGCTACTCCGTGGCGGGTTACACTCCAGATTTTGTCTTCCAATCGAGATCAGCACAGTTTTCCTGGTGTTGAACTTAGGACCTGATGAACGTAACCTTAAAAGTGGATCGATGTGTTTCACGTTTTTAATGTGTCATATCAAAATACCTACGTCATCAACATTGTCTGCACACATCTACATCTACAGCCATACTCCACAAGCCACCCGACGGTTTGTGTCGGAGGGTACCTTGAGTACCACTATCGGTTCTCCCTCCTATTCCAGTCACGTATTGTTCGAGGAAAGAAAGATTGTCGGTATGCCTCTGTGTAGGCTCTAATCTCTCTGATTTTATCTTCATGATCTCTTCGCGAAATATTTGTAGGAGGGAGCAATATACTGCTAGACTGTTCTCGAAACTTCGACAAAAGCCCGTACCGAGCGACAGAGAGCCTCTCCTGCAGAGTTTATCGATCATCTCCATAACGCTTTCACGATTACCAAATGATCCTGTAACGAAGCGCGCTGCTCTCCGTTGGATCTTCTCTACCTCCTCTATCAATCCCACCTGGTACGGATCCCACTCCGGTGAGCAGTATTCAAGCTGTGGGCGAACAAGTGTACTGTAACCTACTTCCTTTGTTTTCGGACTGCCTTTCCTTAGCATTCTTCCAATGAATCTAAGTTTGGCATCTGCTTTACCGACGATTGATTTTATATGGTCGTTCCATATTGGCAGAACCCTTAAAACACGCAACGGAACTACAAAAAAAACTGCATACGCTACGCTTGTCGGGCCAGGAGGCGCAGGAAAGCTATCGGAAACTGGAAAATCCATGATAATGGTGGTGGGGAGAGAAGATCGTGAGACCCGCCCTGGAGAAGGCTCGTCGACTAGCTTGTAACTAAAGTGTGTAGAAACCTCTTTGGTCGCATCAGCAGCAGGGGTTGGTAACGACTAACTATCGATTCTGGGCCAGAGAGAAACATGCAAAGCGAGCTATTAGTATCCACATTCAGACATCCACTTAAAAATAAAAAAGTAAACATTTTCATAGGGACTGTGGCGCAGCGGAGAAGCCGTATTTATTGCCACATTCATAACCACAATAACAAAATAATTAAAATAACAAACTCCTAGCAATATTAACTAACGTTTCAGAAACTAATATTTTAAAATGTGGAATAACAAATGCTATTCCCCATGCATTGAAAAGAGTGGGGTTCTAGGTTTAACAAACTGCTAATCTAGCGACATCAAATAAATTACAATTTTATAAAAAAATATATGGAAGACGACAGACGGTCGTCTTTCTACCTACACCAAGGAAATGAACTTGAAGGCAGTATTGTAGATAGTGAAGAGGAGTAAGATGAAGATAAGATAGGAGAAGAATTTGACAGAGCAATGAAATACTTGAGTAGAAACAAGGCTCATGTAGTTGATGACTTTTATTATGAACTGCTGACATTCATGGCTGAGCCAGTAAAAGGAAATGATGATTATCATAATCGTAATATTGTTAATAACTTTTGTAAACCTAAGGGTCGAAGCTGCTAAAGTCATCGGCCCCTAGAGTTACAAACTACTTATACTAACTTAAGGTAAGGACAACACACGCACTCATCCCCGAGGAAGGACTCGAACATTCGGCGAGATCGGCCACGCAAACCGTGACATGGCGTTAAAGACCGCACAGTGGAGAGACAGTTATGACGAAACTGTTCCACATGGTGTGTAGCATATGTCAGACAGGCGTAATATCCCCAGACTTCAAGAAGAAATTAACAATTCCAAATCAGAAATACGCAAGGGCAGACAGGGTTGAAAATTACAAAACTATCAGTTTAATAAGTCGTGGTTGCGAAATACACTGCTCAAAACAATTTGGGTAGCAGGTAAGATATCATACACAATATTCATATGGTAACGTATTTTGTTCAGATATTGGTTACAATTGTAATTTGTGTGCGATAAAGTACACTTTGCTGTCTCAACTCTTTAGGTGAGGTTTACATGGCCTTTACTTAGAGCGAAGCACCATGGGGTTACCATAATAGTGGAAAAGTCATTCTCCTTGTCCTCTAATATACTGTGTGATCGCCTCGATCGGCCAGTACAGTTGCATACCTACGTGGCATTGACAGTATGAGGTTATAAATCAGGTCTTGAGGGATTTTTGGTCATTCTTCCATGCGTGCAATATCTTGCTCTGCAATCGTTATGGGAGGTGCTCGTCTGGTGGCAATAAATCTGCCTAGTGGATCCCTGACGTGCTCAATCGGGTTTAATTACGTTGAACAAGGTGGCCATTCCATACCATCAATTCCCTCAGCTTCAGTCATGTTGTCCACCAGTTTAGCTCTGTGGGGACGAGCGTTATCGACCACCATAAGGAACCCGTCTTCTGTGTCACCAGCATAGGGCACAAGAAAAGATCAAAGGATCTCGTCTCGCTACCTCTGAGCAGTCAAAGCAGCATTCTGAACGACCGCCAATACTGACACCTGCCCACACCACGACGAAATGGTGACATTTCTTGCACGTAAGCAGGAATTTTCAAGTTTTGCGTTCTCTCCAGATGAGGGTACGACGATTGTCCGGCTAAACATAAAATCTTGACTCATCTGTGAACAAAATCGGCGCCATTCGTTACGATTCCAATCCTGATTTTCCTCCGCCCAATTTCTGCGGCATAAACAGTGTTGTGGTAGTGGTAGAGGCCACAATCACGAAGGCGATTTTAGACTGATTGTCTTCATATTGCGCGTCCTGTTGCTGCCTGGTCGGTGCGGTGCAGCTGTTGCATCCAGCTTCCTGTTTTGACGGGCTGTTAACCGAAGATAACGGTCATCTCTTGCTGACGTTACCTCTTGACGACCTTGGCCTTGCCTGCTTATAAAGATTGCTGTTGTTTGAAATCGCGTCCAGATCCTGAAAATTATACTTTGGGACACTCCAATAGCTGGAACTACCTCCCTTTGTGTCTGTCTCGCTTCCAGCCCTCCTGACCCCCCTGTGGCTCTCCATGCCATAGCTTCAGGTAAGCCACTTTGTTTTGTATTGAAATACATGCTCGCTACACTATCTAAACCTACCTGCTTGTGTAATTCCTTTGGTAGAGTATTTCATTCTGCCGATGACAGTACTTCAGAACCTAAATACCTAATCTGTTCCTATAACTGTTTTCACCAGTGTATTTAGAAATTTGAAATATGGCTTTCCAATGGCATAATGTGAATCAGATGTTCAGCAGGATGAGAGAGGAAAGGATGAGTTCTTAAGGATAATAGAGAAAAGAAAAACGTCTTGGGTAATTCTCATATTAAGCAGGCACTGTGAACTGGAGAGGTTAATGGAGGGAAAAGTAGAAGGAGAAAGAGGGATGGGAAGAAGAACGTTTGGTATACTAACAAATGTGAATAGAGGGAGAAGTTAACAGCAAAATAAGGACAAGTCTGCGGACATATTTATTGAAAATGGAAGAAGATCTATAAACAGTAGAACGTATGGCAGGGAGGGAGAGTAGTGTTTACATGTCTGACTGTTAAAGTAACAAAATATGTAGTAGGTGGCAGAGTGCATGAATACAAATAGAAACTGCCAAGAGGCTATTCTGTTTTTCCCTAATGTAAATCACGCCATTAAACTGAACTCCATTAAACAGATCGGTCATGGGCTTTATGTGTTGAATTTACACGAATACGATAAAGGCAGTGCCTGCCCGAACAAACAAAAAGACTTGGCTGTAATACTGTAAAGGCATTATATTAAAAATTGTAAAAGTATCAAACAACAAAGAATAATTTTCATTCAAATACACGAGTACAAACTATATAAACACATTTACGATTAAAAATATTCAACCACACAAGAGACATCACGCCCTTATATTAAAAGAAGAAGAAAAAAAGTAACTTTTTCATCGTTTCTTCATTCTGTCTTTTAAAACGCCTTGATTTATAGTTTCAAATATGTTACATTATTATAAGCTTCATCATACGAAGCATGTCCTAGAATCACATCAGTTTCATTTTTCTTGCACACACTCGTCCTTCTTGAGTCATTGTAAAGCACAGGTGTGCTTTAATTAGCTTTAAGTAGGAGAAGCTGCGCTTATTACTAACCACTGACACAGAAAGAAAAAGCAACAGTGCAGTAACTACATTAAGTACATCGTCTGTAAGTCCATTTTGCAAACTACATAAACCCGACCATGATTCGCTGTGTCTCACTCTGCTATTAAATGGAAAAAGTCTTCGAAATCATCCTCCCACGAGGGGATGGAGAGAGACTGTGGGTGCGTGACATATAAAAAGTTATACGATACTTCTGAAGGTTATCTTTGTATATTAGAGAAGTAATAACGCCAGAAATACGCTTACAAGGGACACCTTTGATCTCGAACGCTCGGAACCGCACGAAACCATGTTTGGAAAAGCAGGACAGTGATATCCGTCACTTCTATGAAAAACTTTGCATTGCACCACAAGAAACATCTTCACAGAGAGAAACAAAGGAAAACCAGGAAGGAAATTATATATACGTTAATGGCATCAGTGTATCATTACATGTTCAATCAGCAGAGCCGAAAACTTTCTGCTTAAAGTACTTACAATAGCGCAAAAAGTACTTGTAGAGCTGTATCACACACCTGAAAGTGCTAATATTACTCCTCAAAGTGCAGATGCGGGATTTCAATGAAGTGGTTCAAACAGAGTGGGAGAGAACAATTTGCAAACCTCATTAAGACCACGTTATCACTTTCACATTCACGCAGCCCAATATTAAGAGCCACACTTATTACATTTTCAAATGATGATGTTTGTATGTTAGAGTCATAGTCTGACACATTCACGCAGCCCAATATTAAGAGCCACACTTATTACATTTTCAAATGATGATGTTTGTATGTTAGAGTCATAGTCTGACTGTCGCCAAACATACTGCAACATAGCCTTATACGTAGGTGCACCAAATTGATTTTAAATCACAGAGTGAACTTTCACGATGATATAACGATCCTGTACCTTCACTTGTGGTTTGGAACCTTGTAGTCTCGCTTAATCAGTAATCCTTCTGATGTGGAGTTCATATTGTCGAAAGAAGAATATATCAAAGGGTTGGCAATATTTTGTTGTTTCCGGTGGCAAGATCTTTAATGTTACATTTTTGTTTGGAAAACATGCATAAAGAAGAGCACGATCTGTATGAGCCGCCCACAAATCACACAACAGTAAGTTCTTTTCATTTGTTACCTGTTATCCAAGGTCTGAAGTTCGAACACGTTTCATGTGTTTCCTAGTCAATTTTCCACTTTTGCTTGCCTTCACGTGAATATTCACTGGACAGGTTGTTTCAAGTTTCTTTAAAGCATTTGGACCGAAAGCGTCTGGTGTCTCTTGAAAATAGATGTACAATTTCTTTGATACCCTGCCTGCCTTTTATAAAGCCACATCAGTTGAGAAGCTGTGGGTAGAGCTATACACATACTGCAGCACACTACCTGTAGATTTCTCTCCTGTGTCGGACCGTGTTGATTCTGAGAAAATTTCATTCTGGAATTTCAAACATTACCTTCTCCACACACTTCTCTGTCATGAACATGTTCACTTCATTCACAAACTGTCGTACCGTCTGCAAATGTAGTAATATGCATGGATGAGATGCCATATTCAAACTTGAGATGGTTGATAAAGGAAATGGAAGCTTTGAAATTGACAATTTTAGATCCCTTTAGTTCAAAAATATTCAAATGTTTGTATAGTCTGTGGGACTTAACTACGGGGTCACCAGTCCCTAAACTTACAAACTACTTATGAACTACTTACGAACTAGGACGGCACAAATATCCATGCCCGAGGGGGGATTCGAACCCCCGACCGTAGTGGCCGTGCAGACCGTGACTGGAGCGCCTTAGTCTCCTCGGCCACCGCGGCCGGCAGATCCCTTTACTACCCACATCCGCAGATGCCAATATTGGAATATAGATCCATACATCCTTGTACCATAAAATTACATACTCTTTTATAGTTTGTAATTGCGACAGTCTGTTTCCTTTGAAACGAGCACCTCCTCCCCGTACGCTGTCATAAATATATTTTAATACACTGGACCTCATCTTTTTCGGTGGTGAGGGTTCGTACTCACTGTGACTCGACTGTTCTTGTTGCTCTGGAGATGAATGTCGTGTACTGCTTGCAGACCCAGGTTCCTCCTGTCCTTCAAATTCCATATATCTATCCAGCGTAACCTCGTGTATTTCTGTGTCGTCTTTATTATATTTCTGAATTATTATGCTATATAATATATCCGCGAACTTCACATCCTCGGCCCCGATGTCATTTCCATATTTTGCATATCGCAACTAGGTCCCTAATACGAGGCGCGTCCAGAAAGTAAGTTCCGTTTCAATGTTTCTCCGCCGGCTGCGGTGGCCGAGGTGACTGAGGCGCTCCAGTCACGGTCAGCACGGCCGCTACGGTCGGGGGTTCGAATCCCCCCTCGGGCATGGATATTTGTGCCGTCCTAGTTCGTAAGTAGTTCATAAGTAGTTTGTAAGTTTAGGGACTGATGACCCCGTAGTTAAGTCCCATAAGCTTAACAAACAGTTGAACAGTCAATGTTTCTCCACTGCAGCGCTGCGATTGCAGTCCCGCACATGCGCTGTAGACGATGTTTATCATGGAGAACAACGTGCACCGTTTGGAGATTGCTGTCAGTTACGTACGTTTTGTTGTGTTTGTTTGAAATGTCGGCGTTGATTGAAAATCCCGCCGCCTGTGAAATCAGGTCGGTGATTCGGTTTCTGAAAGCGAAGAAAGTGAAACCAAGTGAAATTTATCCGCAAATTTGCAATGTTTACGGACCAAATGCGGTAAGTGATTCGATGGTGAGAAGATGGGTCCGACAGTTCAATGGCGGGCGTAGTGATGTGCACGATGAAGAACGAAGTGGGCGTCCACCTTTGGTTACAGAAGAACTGGTTCACGCGATTGATGACAAGATCCAGGAAAACCGTAGGTTTATAATTAGTGCTCTCGCTCTGGACTTCCCCCAAATTTCACTGTTTCCAACTGGTTGAAGGCACAGGCGGCAGATTTCTGTGAAGAAGGTATACAAAACCTGGTGCCACGCTATGACAAATGCCTGCAAAATTTCGGAAGTTATGTGGAAAAATAGTTTAAGAGTTGTTGAATTTTGTGCAATAAAAATTTCTTCTGTATCTGTGTACAACTTCATTTTATTACAAAACTGAACTTACTTTCTGGACGCGCCTCGTATTTGCACCTTGTGGATAGGATTAATTCTCTTCATGATATCACTTCACTGCACACAGTTGACACTGCAACTTGCTTGTGAACATGTGGTTACTCGCCGTCGAAGGCATGGGTGTGTGTGCTGTCCTTAGGTTAGTTTAAGGTAGTTTAAGTAGTTTGTAAGCCTAGGGATTGATGAACACACAAGTGAAGTCCGACATATTTACAAACATTTGGACATTTTGAAGACAAATACGTACTGCAACTATACCACTGACGCAACTGGTGCATTGGTTAGTGCAGCTACACTATGCCACCATCTAGTACCGCTAGCAGACAAGTGCAGCGTTAATCATGCAAATGACAAACACCACTGTTTTGTTTATAATGGCTTACTATTCTAAGCATGGCTTCTTGTGTTTCCGAACGTTCGAGGTCAAAGGAGTTCCTGAGGCTGTAACGCTCCGTCCGACTACCACGTGACTTGAGCATAGATGCTGAGGATGTAATTTTCGTTCAGTGCACCCGAATGCTCACTCCGTAGATATTTATACTATATGAAAATAAGAAAATAAGAAAAGGGTTCAGTATTACGTGTTTAATTTATGTTTACTATTGTAGTAGAATATTCCTGGCGAAGACAAACATAATATTAAGGGCTGACCAAGGATTGGACTGAGGGGTAAAAGCTCGTTAGCTGACACGTATAGCACATGCCACTGAACATTTTATTGACTACGTTACATACAATCTGCAGTGTCCGTGTTTATCAATACAACAATGGAAATGTCCTTGTATCGTTAAACGCGGACACTGGAATTTGTATTTAAATCAGCCACGGCAAGGCTTGCAATGACTATAGTAAACGTCTCTCCCTGAGCGACAATTACATCATAGAATGCACGACCATCCGTGGGCATTAGGCAATATGTGGCTTAGGCACTGGTAACGTAATGGTAATGCAATCGCTCACGAAAATTGGGAAACACGGGTTCGAGTCCAGGTGCGGCACAAAATTTCATATGTTAGCATCAAACAGATGGTGCTGATTTATATTGGAAATTGGCCTAAGAAGCCGAAAATTGGTAATAACAAGCAAATAAAAGATATTGTGGAACAAAAATATTACGTATTTAAGTTTTTAATTGCGAATACATTTATTGTTACTACGTTATAATGATTGTATAGCTTATGGGACTTAACTGCGGGATCAGCAGTCCCTAAACTTACAAACTACTTATGAACTAGCTAACACTAAGGACGGCACAAATATCCATGCCCGAGGGTGTATTCGAAACCTCGACCGTAGTGGCCGTGCAGACTGTGACTGGCGCGCCGCAGTCCCCTCGGCTACTGCGGCCGGCGTTACTACGTTACATTCGAACTTTGGCATATATAGAAACGATTACATAAATGTACTGTTGTCCCAACAAAACAGTTACACATGTTCTCGAAAACTACAACTTATACGCCGGTATGCAATCACATTTTTCACGGTAGATAAATAAAACACGCAACAGGGAAAACGTTACGTACATGTCAATGTATGTGGCAGGAAACCCTAATACAGCAACTGAGTTGCTGAAGATAGCCGGCCGCGGTGGCCGAGGGGACTAAGGCGCTCCAGTCACGGTCTGCAGGGCCACTACGGTCGGGGGTTCGAATCCCCCCCTCGGTCATGGATATTTGTGCCATCCTTAGTATTAGCTAGTTCATAAGTGGTTTGTAAGTTTAGGGACTGATGACCCCGTAGTTAAGTCCCATAAGCTATACAAACATTTGCTGAAGATAATGCTCGACACCCAACTGAGCTGCTGTCGATATTAATGTTCACTATGGATAATATACAGGATATAAACGGTATATACACAGATGGTATATCTCAGTGTGCTTGACAAAAATGTGTAATGAAATATTTTTGTATCATGTACTTTATATTTGTATTCGTGAAAACCAATATTTGTAGGACTGATGACAGTCGTATTTCTGTTTACATTGTGGACTCAGGTTACACGAGAGAGTCCTATCTACACTGTCAGCTCGCGCCTGGGAGTGGGAGAGAGAGCGCGAGAATGCACAACGCGACGAGAAAAGTGAACTTCGGTCGTATACAACGACGCAGCTCGGCGGCTAGATTCTGCTCTCGTAGCACCTTTTGCCTCGCCATAAATTAAATGAATATCGCATAGTTCAGCAATAGTAAATCTCCCTTCCATCTTAACAGTTAACAGAGTTGCAATAACATCTGCACTGGTTACTCGACGACTGTGGTCCCTCGGCGTATTACAATGACGCAACCACTATGGTCGTAGTTACCTATGTGTTTACGACTCACGGTCGCGATGTCAATACGCGCATCGGGCAATATTAGGAACCGATTGCTTACCTACGTACACTGTCAAGTTTCTACCTTTCCAAAAACATTATCCTGAGACGAACTGTTTATTTCTGCGACAACCGTAGAAAATACGCAAACATGTTACTAGTCTTTTTTGTCAAGCACACGGAGATACACCATCTGTATAATTTTGCCGGCCTTTACCGCTAACACCCTGTATTTCTTTAGTATTAAAATAGATTATGTAATTCATTTCTTATCTAACTTTGTTTAACTACACATATTTTGAAAAGCTGCATTAGTCTTCTGCAATAAAAAGGTTGTCTCAAGTTCGAAATTAATTTAATTCCTGAATTTATGCACAAGAACGCATTTGCTCAAGTTTTGGAATAATCCTGTTGAACTTTCAAGATTTTTGAAGACCTGAATCGAAGTTTATTAGTAACTGACAAGAGAATCTCTTACTTCGCGATATTACGTAAAATACAGTAAGACGGTTTTGACTAATTTACAGTGTATAGGGTTTGTAATAAGAATATTTGAGTGTGATGAAGAATTGCTTTTTAAGCGATCAGCCTTTGTCACACTTTATTACGTGGAGGCAATTTATCCGAATTACGTTAAGTAATACAAGCACGTTAACTGGTTCTGCTTTAGTATTCAGATCCCGAATGAGACTTATACTAACCGAATATGCCTTTGCAGAGGAGTTCTAATAGCTGATACGCTTTCAAATTTTCAATTTAAACTCAGTGATGTGAGTGAGATTACTTTAATGTTACAGTATTCTTTAAAATACTAGGGCTACGTTAATATAGTATTCATTAGACAAGAGATTCTTGGTTGTACAGCGAGTATAGACAAAGACCGCGGTTGTGGGTAAGGCGAACCAAAGGTTACGATTCATCGGCAGAACGCTTCGAAGATACACAAGCTCCACCAAAGAGACTGCCTATATCACACTTGTGCGTCCTCTCCTGGAGTACTGTTGCCCCTTGTGGGACCCTCACCAGGTGGGACTGACGGAAGACATTGAGAAGGTTCAGAGAAGGGCAGGTCGGCGGGGGGGGGGGGGTGAGGGGGGAAGCGTCACGGAAATGTTGCACGAATTGGGGTGGAAATCATTAAAAGAAAGACGTTATTCATTGCGGCGTGATTGCGAAGTTTCAATCACCGACTTTTAGTTCTGAATGTGAAAATATTTTGCTAGCACCCACCTACTTAGGGAGACATGACCATCCCAATAAAATAAGAGAAATCAGATCGAAAACGGAACGATTTAGGTGTTCTTTCTTCCCACGCGCTATTAGAGAATGGAACGGTAAAGAAAAGTTATGAAAGTGGTTAATGAACCCTCTGCCAGGCACTTGAATGTGATTTGCAGAGTATCACTGTAGATGTAGATGTTTACTGTACCAATCAGAACTATATAAAGATTATCGCTGATTTCAAGGTAAATAAATTACTTACAGTTTACATTTCACTTTTACTGCTCTGAACCGAACCGCTGGAGCGGGAAAGAACCTGCAGCGAATCTTCGGAGGCGTAACGTCAGTAGCTTCTTTACAGCTCACGTAGGTATTTTGTGAGTGTTGTGTTGGCGTATACTAGAAACTAATTTAACAACGAAACCACTAGCAACTTTCGCTATTTTGGGAGATTCGCCCTAAATAGAATCTGAAGCGCTTTATCTGTATTCCAACAACGTAGTAATTTCCACTGAGATGATCGATTTTAAAAGAGATTTGTATTTCCAGCTTACAAGGAAAGTACATGGGCTCGAACAGACATATCTGTATGAACGTTTGGTTGCGGTATCTCTACGTACACCCCAATGTGCTGGTGGGTGTCGTTTTTCTGCAAAATTTTGCGATCATGCTCTAGATAGCACTGTAGATGTAATTGTAGACGCCTTACGTAATGCAGATATCTTAACTATAACTTATGTAATAATCATCGTAAATGTTCTCTAGCGTATGATAATCAAAAGCCGTGATGATAGTTGTAACTTTAACCTTCTTCTCGGAAGACTGTTGGTATTCACTGCCACTGCTTCCATCGCCTCTTCATTCACTTACCGTAGCACTGCCGCTAGCAATGAGTTCTTCGTCATTAACATCCCTATTATTATCATTATGTGTTAGTGTTACAACAGTATCTTACTTATGCTCATATTTCTGTACCATAACATATAGGAGAAAGCATGTGAATGATTAATCTTCTACACTAATACCATTTTTTCGAAGAAGGGTTCTTCGTAACTTCATCTCAACCAATCGCAATACATTAGCAGGATTGATTACCAATCGCCGCCTCACCTGACGCTTCACCACACAAAAACGTCACAAAACGCAACTTCAAAGGTACACACTGCACCGTCTCTACTGGCGAACCGACAGGTCAAAGTGCAATGTGGCATGGAACACGCAGAGGTCTCTAACT
The DNA here is from genome assembly GCA_026315105.1 of Locusta migratoria. Classification (NCBI taxonomy): domain Eukaryota; kingdom Metazoa; phylum Arthropoda; class Insecta; order Orthoptera; family Acrididae; genus Locusta; species Locusta migratoria. Next base: position 559,051,491 of record CM048755.1, on the reverse strand, counting down.
GACAACTGCAGAGTTTTGCAGATGCGGGAGTATCACTAGTGCAATAAGGGATCTTTACATTATCTCTAATTCGATTTTGGTGTATGTGTGTTTGTTCGAGCCGAAGTACTCTCCTTGTTAGTTCCGTATTTATTCATTTCTACGAGACATTCAGGAATTTGTTCGTTCTTCCTTTGGGACCAAATACAATGTTAATATTTTATCAGTCTGTAAAACTTGTGCACTGGGTGGTTGCGCCTCTGCATCGCTGGACCCAGAAACTGGGGAAACGAATGCTCGGCACGAGTAGCAAGCGCGCGGTTGGTTTGACGGCAGTACAGCACACGTGGCGACTGAGCACCGGAAGGCCGCAACGGCTCTCTGCAGAGGCAGCCAGTGTTCGTTTCGTCATCCTCACAGCGCTCCGTTTTCTACGCGACCGCTTAAAACACGAATTTCTGTCTTTGAATTAAGTTCTGTGAATTTGTTTGTAGTGAAATCTCATCAATGGCATTCCACGACAGATATGACAGGAGTTTTTGTATCCTCATTGTTTCTGATGACTTTTGCAATATCGAAACGTATAAAATGGATTTCATCTACGGGTTAATTTATAGGAGTTGGATAATTTAATTAAGTGTTTAGGAAAAGATACAGGGAACTGGATCCAGTGTGATGGGATACAGCTCAGGTGCGACAACTCTCACGGTTGTAACATCGGCGCAGGTTCCAAAAGTATACGCATAGTTTCGGCATTCTACATCGGTTGGTGAGTATCAGTTGTGGATGATATAAAAAGAGCTTTACTTTGCTTATTGCCTTTACAGATTACGGAAAACTCTGTTTGTAGTACGACATGGAAGTTCGTGCTAGTAAACTTTCACTTTAACTTCTCGGAGTAGTAGGTCAGTAGTGAATAAATTTACGGTGTTGTTCTAATTGTTATCGAAATTCTTCGCTTAGTCTCATCTGAAACCCGTACAGTATATAAATTACTTGACAGATTAATTGTGGGTGGCAGATTTCAACACACTCCCGGAAATATGCCATTTGCAGACAGGCGAGTGTCCTGGCCGGGTCTATCAGTTTCAGATCATCTGCATCTACATCTGCATTTGTACTCTGCAGACCACCTCACAGAGTCTACCGTTTCCTATTCCAGTAACGCATGATTCGCGGGAAAAACAACTGCCGCATTCTCATGGCAAGATATACCTAAGGTAAAGCAATATATTAGATGACTCTTGGAGAAACTTACTCTCTCGGAACTTAGTAGCCCATATCGTGATACCGAACGCCTCTCTTGCAGTGTCTGCCACAGGAATTGCCAGATCATGTCAGTCGCGTTTACACGCTTGCTAAAGAAAAGCTGTTAACGAAGCATGATGCTCTTCGCTAGATCTTCTCTCACTCTTCTCTCCTTCTCATCTGATACGAATCCAACATTGACGAAAAAAATTCAAGTACTGATCGAACGAGTGTTTTTATTTATTTATTTATTTTTATGCATCCTTTGTTGATGAACTGGACTTCCCGAGGATTTTCTCAATGAATCTCAGTCTGGCATTTGCCTTATCTTCGTGTCCAGTAACCACGCTGTCTACAGGACGTCGTACCCTAATCTTCCTTCGCCCGCAGCGGTGGTCGAGGTGACTGAGGCGCTCAGGTCACGGTCTGCACGGCCAGTACGGTCGGGGGTTCGAATCTCCCCTCGTGCATGGATATTTGTGCCGTCCTTAGGATAAGCTAGTTCATAAGTAGTTTGTAAGTTTAGGGACTGATGACCCCGTAGTTAAGTCCCATAAGCTGTACAAACATTTGAAAATTTTTTTCTTCCTTCCTTCCTTATTTGCCTTACCCACAATTACTTCATATCACTCCGTATGCATATTCCCAGACATTACACGGCCGTAACCGCTCCCAGTAATTGTTCTGAAATTGCGAAATAGTGTAATAAATGTTCTTTCTTTGTAAGTGTTTCGAATACGTTACATTTGTTTATTTTGGTGGCGATTTCCCACTCCCTGCACCAAGCATCGATACAATGTAAAATCTCCTACATTTTGCTATAGTTTTCCAGAATTAGGGCTTCGCGGTACACTGCAGAATCAGTCGCTAAACGTCTCATACAACTGTCAATGTTGCATACTAGTTCATGTATATATAGGGTGTACCAAAAAGGATGGCGCAAGCACGATAATAGAAGGAAAAATGTCCCACTAAACATGGGTCCACAAACGATCCGCTTACGAGATAATTACGAATCTATGGGTCCAAGTCGCCACTGAGGTCATTATAAACATTGTCTTAGTTATTACACATTAATTTAGACTTTACTATTAAGATATACATCGTATTTAGTTCACATTTTACTGACTTTATTGTAAACATCGTGCTAGTCAGTACAAAACAATTTATAAAACAATCAAATGTTTGTAAAGCTTATGGGACTTAATTGCGTGGTCATCAGTCCCTAAACTTACAAACTACTTATGAACTACCTTATACTAAATACGGCATGCCCGAGAGGGGATTCGAACCCTCCACGGGGAACGGCCTAGCGCATTTTAGCATAGAGCCTCAATGCTCTCGGCCGCTCTGTCGCGGCAAATTAACTTCTAATGTATACCTTACTATTAGGTTTTACATCTCATTTCGTTCACATTTCACGTATGGGTTACCTGTTAAAGTGGGTGTTCGTACTGTCTTCCTTGCATCTGGAAGTAATACTGTGCTCGTCTCTCCAATTAATTTAGAATTATTTCGGAAACACCAGGATCCTTTCAAAATTCTTGACATGCGAGTATAACTCTCGACTCCAGTTCTTCAACCGTGTTAACGGGTTTTGAGGTAACCCTAGACACAAAAATCCAAAGGATTCAGATCAGATGATCTTGGAGGCCAAGCTGCAGGTTCGCCTCGACTTATCCATCTTTGCCCGTATCTACGACTTAGATGCCGTCTCACAGCAGTAGCAATATGTGCCGGCGCTCCATTAACTAACTAGGACGATGTTTACAATACAGTCAGTGAAATGTGAACTAAATGCCATGTAAATCTTAACAGTGAAGTCTGAATATCAAATTGATGTGTACTAACTTGGAGTATGTTTACAATGATGTCAGTGGCTGCTTGTAACATACATTCGTAACTATCTCGCAAACGGCTCGTTTGCGGACCCATGCTTACTGGAGCAATTTTCCTTCTATTTTCGTCTACTTTCAACCCTTTAAGTATGCGCCATCTTTTTTTATACACCCTGTATATTGTGAAAAGTAACTGTTCTGTAACACTCCCTTGTGGCATGCCAAAGATTACTTCCTCGTCATAGGACTTCTGTCCACCGGAAACGTCATGCTGTTCATGTTCTGTTCCCTAAAAACTCTTCAATTCAGTCAGACAGTTGGTTTGATATTCCGTACGCTCCTATTTTGGTCAGTAGGTGCCACTTCGGAACCGTATGGAACGTCTCCTTAAGATCAAGGAACACTGTACCTATGTGGGAACCAATAGTTTTTACTTTCTAGGTCTCGTGGTTGAATAAAGGGGAATGGGATTCAAACGTTCGTTCATTTCGAAATCCATATTGTCACCCACAGAGGATATTTTCAGTCTCCACAAATGTGGAGAAAACGTGTTCCAAAGTTCAGCATCATACCAAAGGCACAGCCGCGGTGGAATAGCCGAGCGTCCTAAGGCGCTTTGCTGCAAAGTGCATGGTTGCTTCTTGTCATAGGTTCGAGTCCTCCATATGTGTTGTCCTCAGATTAGTTTACGTCAGTTTCAGTAGTTTGTAAGCATAGGGACTGATAATCTTAGTAGTTAATTCCCATAGATTTAGGAACATTTGAACCTTTCGAACCTACGTCTCACATATAGGCCTACAGTTTTGCGTATGTTTTCGAAAACCTTTCATAAAAACTGGAATGGCTAAACTTTTTTTAGTCATTCGGAGGGCTTAGCTCGTGTAGAGACTAAAGGTATATTGTTACTAGAAGGAGAGCAAGTTCCTTTGTACACTCTGCGTTAAATGGAACTTGTAACGTCACGCGGAATGTCCATATGGTCTAAGGCACCTTGCTACGGACAGAGCGACCGTTCACGCCGGAGGTTCGAGTCCTCCCTCGGTCATTGGCGTGTGTGTGTGTGTGTGTGTGTGTGTGTGTGTGTGTGTGTGTGTGTGTGTAAGTTGGCCTTAGCGTTAGTTAAAGTATTTTGTAAGTGCGGGGTCTGATGACCATTGCAATTTGGTCCAATACGTTTACAAACATTTGAAGATTTGTGAGAGATAAACTAACATAACTGAAAGTGTCAGAGTGGGTTGAAGGTCGGTGCTGGGGATCTGACGTTAGTAAACGAGTTCCCACGATAGGCAAGATTCCGGATACGAATTACGATGTTGTATACAGATCTTATTACTCAGTAACTTCAGATGATGATGATGATGATTGGTGTTTTAGGGCGCTCAACAGACAGTAACTTCACAATTTCTTACAAAGTGGAAAATTGTTCTATTTATATGTAACATAGTGGGAACGTTTCCATTTAGTTAGATGTCCGGTATTTGTTATCTCTCAAAGTGAATGTTTTATACCCGACTTTCCTCTCTTTTACAGTAACAGCGTTTTTTCCAACCATATGTTTTTATGTATACACTACATCCTTTAGAGAAAATTTCAGTATGCTTGAAAAATGATGAGAATATAAAATTTAATTCCACCTGTTACTGACACCGACGCGATTTTTTGCTTTTACACTAGAACTGAGAGATACGCGTAATATTGTGGTACTGCAATGATTAGTCACTTGGTTAACAGAAGATTCTACACAATGACAAATTTTCATCTGGATATATGAGTTTATACCTTACCTGTTCTCTGGAGCGTTAGTAGCTCGTAAAGATGTGATCACTCGTTCAAGTCACATATAGTTACAATTTTAAATTACCTTAAAGTGACAAATAATACGAAACGAAAAGCACAGAAATCAAAATTAATGACCTTTCGTATGATGAATGTCATCAAATACGGCTTGTTTGGAACATTTGTATAACTATCCAATTACGGTAGCGCTTAAGAATAGCTGGCATTAATATAAATAAAGTTTGTACATTCCTGTGTAGATTACTATGGTGAGGGGGTGGAGATCCGAAATGCGTTTGTACAGCGTGAAACGCGGGGCCAGAATGTAGTCGTCTTCTCTCCAATTAGTATCAAGGCGAACCTAGAGCCAAACGTCATCATTAGGAGGCACCATTCGAAACAGTGCAATACTACTACTTATGAACTAACTTATACAAATGACAGCACAAACATCCATGCCCGACGGAGGATTTGAACCTCTAACGCGGGAGGCTACACGTTCAGCAACTTGGCGCTCCAGACTGCTCAGTTACTCCCGCGTGGCCCAAATTGATGCTGTTAGGACGTGGAGGAAATACGAATATACAGGAACTGTATCTATAAAAAGATGGATGCGCGAAGCATACAATAATTATCACAGCCAGACCTTAGCAAAAGATATTTCCGAGAAGCCGAAAAAATTGAGGTCCCTTGTAAAATCGACAATCGGGTCAAAGGCCACTATCCAGTTACCAGTTGAGCATTACGGGGTTGTAATTGAAGGACGCAAATGGAAAGCTGAAGTTCTAAATTTAACCTTTAAGAAATCATTCACGGAGGAGTGCCGTACAAGGATGTAGGCCAACAGGCTGATTGTTTTTTCTTGATTTCAAAAAGACATCTGACGCGGTGCCACACTTCAGACTTATAACAAAGATACGAGCATATGGAATAGGTTCATAGATTTGTGACTGGCTGGAAGACTTCCAAAGGAAGACGTTGTTCTCGTTGGCGAGTGTTCATCAGTGTCGAGTGTATCGTCACGCGTACCCCTGGTGAGTATGATAGGACCGCTATCTATATAAATGATCTTATGGACAGAGTAATTTGCAGCTGTTTGCTGATGAAGCTGTGGTTTATGGGAGGTTGTCGTCATTAATTGATAGTAATATCATACAGGACTTAAACAAACTTTCTAGTTGGTCTGAAAAGTTAAGGTTATGCACATCTCATAATGTTCGAATACAGCATTAGTAGTGACCGTCTTGATACAGTTACGTCGTTCAAATACCGAGGCGTAACATTGCAGAGAGATATGAAGTGGAACGAACAATTAAGGACAGTTGTGAGTATCGCGGACAGCCGACATAGGTTTCTTGGGAGAATTTTGGGAAGATGTACTTCATCTGTAAAGGAGACCGTGTACAAGGTTTATACGATGACGTCTTGAGTATTACTCAAGTGTTTGGGACCCGCAGCAGATCAGTTTAAAAGAAGACATGGAAGAAATTCAGCCGGCCACGGTGGCCGAGGGGGCTGAGGCGCTTCAGTCACGGTCTGCACGGCCACTACGGTCGGGGATTCGAATTCCCCCTCGGGCATGGATATTTGTGCCGTCCTTAGTATTAGTTAGTTCATAAGTAGTTTGTAAGTTTAGGGACTGATGACCCCGTAGTTAAGTCCCATAAACTATACAAACATTTAACATTTTTAGAAGTTCAGAGGCGAGCAGCTAGGTTCGTTACTGGTAGGGTCGACCAATCTGCGAGTCTCACAGAAATGCTCCGGGAATTCAAATGGGAATCGAGAGAGGACAGACGACGTCCATTTCGAGTAAATCTGTTGAGGTAATTTAGAGGGCCGGAATTTGAATCTGAATGTATAACGGTCTTCCCGCCGCCTACTTACATTTCGCGTAAAGATCACAAAGACGAGATAAGAGAAATTTGGGCTCGTACAGAGGCGTATGCCTCTGCATTACTTTTTCCATCTTTCTTTTTGGGAGTGGAATACGAAAGGAAATGCCTATTAGTAATACATTGAACCCTCCGCTACGCACCTTGCGGTGGAGTACGAAGTATCTATGTAGATGAAGACGCCGTGGATATATGAAGGAGAAAGAAAATAATTATGTGACCTATTTTTCTGGGAATTATTGAGTATCTTTCGACAGATTTGAGACATGAATCTGTACATGAACAACATTTTTGTTTGTACTTTTATTTTGCACCTTCTGAACAAATGTAACAAAAAAGCTATATTACAACATCAGAAAAAAGAACTATATCCTGGAAGAAGTAATTTTTCTATATGTTATGCACTATTCATCCTGAGTTGCTTTTGGCAGATAGTCAAGGAAATGAAGTGTTTGTCGTGATACAATGAAGGGTACGAAATGTGTAGAAAATCTGTAGCTGGGTGGTATGCTGCTGGTATTAAGTTACAAAATTTTTTGTAGTATATATTTACTGTTGGTCATCCAAAATGTGACACTAAGAAGGACAAGAGATATCGCGGACTAATTCATTCGAGAGGTGATAAATTTTATAGAGCTCACTTGATTGAAAATACAGCCCCATACCAGGTGAGCATAATGGTTAAATCCAATGTTGGCTATAACAGCTTCTACATGTCTCTAATCAAAGAGGCTGTGGATCTGTTATCCTAGTATAGTAGCACATGCTGCTTCAAAATATCGCTAAAGTTAATGTTGTGTAGTAACACGTCGTGTATTCCTGGCAAGTCGACCGCAGTCATCAACCAGACGTCTTCGATACGCGAGAGTTCGCGAGGACAGGGTGGCCAAGGCTCCAAAACAATCCGATTGGCAAGGAAGGAGTTTTGGATTTTGCGTGCATTTGTGATCGCACATTACGCTGAACAATGCTGCTCTCGGCAAGCTCACCAACTATGGGAGGACAACAGACTCCAGAGATGTAACGCTGGTTGGTCACTGTACTGGCGATACTTACTGCCTTTGTATGGCTGTGTGTCTGTGTGTGTGTGTGTGTGTGTGTGTGTGTGTGGGAGAGGGGGGAGGAGAGGGGAGGGTTTTGCCTGAGTGGAAACCAGAATCCCCCCCACCCCTCCGCTAACCATAATTCCAGGTGTAGGTCCAGTATGGCGATGCATAAGGCGGCAGTTCAACAGTCAGTCTATTCGAACTCTAATCCGACCACCGTGGTAGTATATGCAGAACTGGGATTCGTCGCTAAAAACAATGTCGGTCCATTGAGCTATCTTTGTCCGATATTCATCGCGCACAACTACCTGTGGTGTTGACTCTGCGGTAAACGCATCTGCTGGAAACGACTCCGAAACGTATGCGTGTACACTGCTTGTTGCGCAAGTGACCGAATTTGTTGTTAAATGGTTCGTGATGTGACATATCGGTCAACTTTTTGATGCAGTCGCGTCGTTAAACTATCTAGGCGTTACATTGCAGAGCGATATGGAATGGAACGAACATGTAAGGACTGTTGTGAGTAAGGCGGGCAGCCGACTTCGGTTTATTGGGAGAATTTTGGGAAGATGTATTTCATCTGTAAAGGACACCGTGTATAAAACGCTTGTACGACCACGCCTTGAGCATTGCTCAAGTATTTCGGACCCGCAGCGGATCATTTTAAGGATGACATAGAAGCAGTTCAGAGGCGATTTTTAGGTTTCTTACTGGTAGGTTCGATCAATGCGCGAGTGTCACGGAAAATGAATCGGGAACTCAATTGGGGATTGCTAAAAAAGAAAAAGAAACGACGATCATTTTCTGAATTTCTGTTGAGGAAATTTAGAGGGCTGGAATTTGTACCTGAGTGTAGTTCGATCTTCCTGCCGCCTACTTACATTTCGCGTAGTGATCACAAAGACAAGATAAGAGAGAATAGGGCTCGTATGGAGACATACAGACATTCTTTTTTTCCTAGTTCTATTTGGGATGGGTATGGGAAAGGAAAAGCCTAGTAAAGGTACAGTGTACTCTCGGCCACGCACCTTAAGGTGGATTGCGGAGTATGTGTGTAGATGTAGATGTATTGAGGCATAAGATTGTCATATGGATAAGCAGTGGGGTGGTGGGGATTGACGCGCAGTGACCTTGAACTTTCGCCCGTCGACGATAGTGTCATCGACCCCTCCTCCCTCGGCCAATTGCCGGACCGCCGATCAAAGGATGCCGCCAAAGGATGACGGATAGGTCTTCCTGGAAGAACGAAAGATGATTGACAGTTTACATTTAGGTCCTTTTGATTGTCATCAACGCTACTTGTCCAACCGCTAATCCAAGGACGCCGCCATAACGCAATTAAGGATTGACAGGTTGCAACACCTCCCTCGGCCACACACGTCGCCCCCCTCCACCCCTCGGCGCCGCCACCAGACAGGCGGCACCTCCGACAGGTCCAGACCTGTAGACCCCTCGACATGTCTGTACTCGCACCCGTGACCCCTACTCGCTCGGCCGATTGCCGGACCGCCGCCTCCACCGCCTCCGCCGCCGCCGCCGACAGATGCTACCCCCTCCTCCTCCCACGCTCGCGACCGCTTCTCAAAGGACGCCGCCACCCGCCCTACCCGCGAGAACAAACAATACCGCGCCGAATGTCTTGACCGCATCGACACAGCTCCCGCCGGCCGACCCCTGCGTACTGCACTCTTTTTACTGCGACCGCGCCCCGCCAGGTCAGCAGCCAATTAAATTGCTTATTTATTATTAAGCGCGCCGCAGGGATCCGTACGACAGATCTCGATTTATGTAACAACAATTTCCGCCGTTTATTATTATTAACCAGAATTTCGGTGTAATGCTAAAAAACAGTTGGTCTCGTATACTACAGCATGTAGTAGTAAAATATTAAAACTCGTATGCAAAATTTGCAAGTAAGAATTCCCATCTCTCTCCACGCTCTTCGCTAAGACAACAGCCGACAGGCGTGTTTAATAATAATAGAGCAGGTTAGATAATAAACGCCACAAACTTACGTATCCATCTTAACTTATACGCTTTCGATATACAAAAACAATTCTAACCAGAGACAACTAACCAAAAGAAAAGAAATGGTCCGTTTCGGAACTTGACCACAACCTTAGATGTATAATTGTATCTCTTCGTTTAGACGATGCAAGCAACATCCATCGAACGGAATGTAACTTGTATGCCAACCACTCTTTCGATACAACAGCAACAACAGCGGCAGCAGAAGACGACATATTCTTTACACAAAAATTCCAAATAACGAAAATCGGCAATGACGCCTAACACAACGTCTCTAAATATACCTCTGTAAGAACCGTTAACAATCGTCCAGAACGCAGAGCGCTCTCTCGGCAGACTATATAAAAGAAACATATGCTAAGTGTATAAACAAAAACACCTAAGTTACATCTCCAAATGATCAAAACCTTCTACACAGACGCACCACTCTGACAAGGCTAGCTCGCAATGCATTTATTTAATGGAGCTGAGCCATGCCGAAAGTTCCGAAATTTAACACTCTCTCTTTAGCGATCTTGCCCTGTTACGCTTCCTTCTTAGATGGAGGCTTAACTGCGCATTCCGAGAATTCTGGTACTTTAATTTTACCTCTTATTTTCTTGCTACAGCAGTACACATCCCATCTATGGAATCTCTATGTCCTGTTACGATGCAAACTACATTTATCTGACACCGATATTCCAGCGCCCCAGAAGACATTCAAACCCTATTGTGCAACGGAGAGTCGAAATAAAAGAAAAATACGTGGAATAATTTACCGATTTCAGACCGTCTACACTAAAACCTTTCGAAAGTATTGGCCTAACAACACACTTATTCGACAATACAGCAACCACAGAACCGAGGTTACCTGCCAAATGCAACACCGATATCCAGCTCGACCCACCATTTACCCCCAAAATACCTACTCCAAGTTCCTTTCTTATGCATTCCACTAATCCGAACTAAGATTTATTATTATTTTAATTACAATTATATGTCTACCGCAAACGAAGATGCTAACCTACACACCGCAACACATGATTCTATATAGGACATGGAGTGTTTACATATTTTTTTTTATTACAGTACAACCGAGTACATGAAACGTAATGTTCGCAAACACTTATTTCGCAACCAATTCCCGCACACATCGATCATAACCTGCTCTCTAAGGAATGGATGGGAGTCACACACAGTACAAACACGTTTGTCGTGTGTTCCGCTAATTTCGGTCAATACAATGATTCGAGACCAATCCCCCCGGCTGTTTATTGTAAACGCAAATATTTTTTTCCACACTGTCTGTTTAAACTGGGCATGCACATATGCAATAGCCTCCTTTTAAAAGCCTTTGTCTTCGCCATATAACCCAGTTTTCGTTTACCCTTCTTCTTCTTAGGACTTGTGGAATAACGTAGACGATATTTACGTCTGTGGAGAATAAAGTCCTGGAATGCTAAAAAGATATAGCTCCTTGCTCGACTCTCCAAGTAATTTAGAGTTGAAACTAAAAAAACATAATGTCCGAGAGAGTGGTCAATTTTCGGGTACTCTTAATACCCAACTAATCAAATCTAAAAGCGCTTGCACAGGACAACGGCGCACTTTGTAAATACCGTATCTTCTCTTTTAGAACACTTAAACAATCTTCTTGCACAATCCTCCATCCTGGTAATACCAAGTCCTAACAATCAACTGCCTGGACTCTTTATAAAATCGATATCTTTGCTTACACCAGGGCTCATGATTTTTCGACAAATTTATTTTGGTTCAACAATTCGACGCCAACCACGTTAAGCAGTCGTTTCCTCGCCCGCAACCACTTTGATATTGCTCTTTCCATCCGAAAGTCATGCTCGGATACGAACGCCATTCGGTTAAAGTGTTGTCCAAAAATCCAGAAGATAGAAGCCGTCTACACGAAGCTGCTGCTGTAGTATAGATGGGAGCGCCTTCATTAAAAAACATCGATTAGGTGCAGTTTATAAGATATATACCCACAGGACATACATATTTCCCCCATGTATTACCGCAACAGACACATCCGCTACGTAACGTAATGCACACCAGCAGTAAAGTAGCCAACACTAGCATACGATTAAACAGGCGATGCTTCGACGAAAGATCAATGCACCACCAAAGTCGGTTTTCTTTAGAGCTTTACCGTGACGTATGTATTTAGGGTAGATCAACACTTTTTACTTACATTCCGTCCCATCTAGCCCACAACACTCTCTGTAAGCGCCAAACATTTCCAACCCAGTAACAGAAGTGCACCTGCAGTCAACACGAACCTACAACAACAAACGAATCTAGCCATTCCAACTCGTTTTTGTCCCAACTAGCATGCTGCAAGCAAGCTATGTATACGTTCGTAACAACCCGGATAGAGCTGTCCTTACATCCGTCACTAGCCCAGCACCAACTCTAAACAAGTTACCCCAGATGATGTTATAACCGCGATCAGTAACAGACAAGATCTCCCAGTCACACAGCGTTTTAATAATGTTTGGATCTCTCTCTCTCTCTCTCTCTCTCTCTCTCTCTCTCTCTCTCTCTCTTGCTATCCAGGAGCATGCTTTGCGTTTCGAGGATGTGACCTGGATGCTTCTCCGACCATGCATTATATATATTTTCCAATATGACACCTTGTGGGAGTTGCGGCGGATGTGTGTCTTCGCTATTGCCGGGAGGTCCTCCCAGCTGTTGCGCTTCGGATTCGATTCTACGCACCTGTCTCTATACCACAAGTCTAGAAGAACGCGTCTACAATCTCGCCTATATGGAGGTTATTTAGTACTCCGCCTGTAAATATCAGTCAAAACCATAATTTGGAGAACGTCCTGGAGTCATACTAGGGGATAATCCGCTGGTTGTGGTGTGAATTTTGTGATCCGTGACCCGATTTACCTTAAAATGAGAGATAGAGGTCGATTCGAGCACTTACTTCGTCGCTGGGTCGAGAACAGGGGTATTACAATATACGATTACTGGATGCAGAGTGTTTTTGATCTTGTGCAAGACTCTTTAAGTTTTTTAAACGGTATCTGCAAAGTGTTTCTCCACCTTGCGGGGGGCGAATAAAAAACATCTGGGACAACAGATGCTTTGTAGTGTTTAATAGTGTCCTGCAATTTGTGTACTGGTGTAATAAAAATACCCGAAAATTGATCTGTGTACAGGTTAAACCTTCCAGATCGATAAAAGCTTATACGTTACGTTCTATCAACTTTTAGTTTCCATTGTCTACCTGTAAATTAGGTGGAGATTCGTAATACTGACAGCGGCAAAGACGATATAAATAGTACACTTAAAAGCTACTTTAAAGCAGGGGAAACATACTTCTCCCAATCCAGAACATTGTTCTCCACACTGCCTCCAGATATAGATATCGCCGAATTAGGTCTAGTACCTACAAACAATGTCATTCTGTAAGTCCACCGAAAAGAGTAAATGTATCACATAGGCTTAAGCCGTCCCCATGAAAGAAATTACATCGCTACCTGAAGTTAATGTCTTATGTGCGCGAAAAGAAAACTGGAAATGGCGGATATCGAGACCAATAGAAGGAAGCTAGAATATATGGCTAAAGCAACTGCCATAAAGGACGAGTACAACCTAATGCTGGAGAAAGACGAAGCTATGGCATATGTGTAAGCCCGGCTTAAGCAGAGGGTGTGGAGAAATCTGGTTACGACTGGGACTTATAAAATATTTGCTTTTTACAGTAAACAGTCAGGGAGATTGGTCACGTGTCGGCGTACTGACCGAAAATAGCGAAACACACGAAAAACGTATTGCATTATTGTTTGGAGTCGGGACTACATTGCATCCAAATGTGGAGGACTGGGGACAGTCATGTGTAGAGTTAAAAACGGATGGATTAACAAGCAATCGTTTTCAATAGTCGTAAACCTAATGCTCCATACGGAAATTACCACAGGACGCACAGACATAGGGACGCATATTGCTATACAGGAAATAATGGGAAAAGTAAAAATGCCGATTGTTCTCGTCTAGGAGCATTGCCCTAAGGTGCAGAGCTATAAAGGAGTTGGAATGCAGGAGGAAACGAAGATAGTAATGGAGTTCGAGAACATACCTTCCCTCTACCTTTCGAACTTCTGGCTGGAACGGTAATAGGAGACGCCGATGTGGATCTAAAACTACGAGTTAAAAAAATTACAGCGGAGAAAATTAAAGTTACACATAACAAGAATAATAAAGAACGATTTGTATTCTGTGTCTAGCTTCTCGAGTAGAAAGTTTCGATCTTATAGGGTTTAGGAGAAGATACCAGAAGACAGGTTGCTTGTTACCAGTGAGCAGTAACTCCCTCGGTAAAGAATCTGTTAGGGAGGTGTAATTCTGTGTTGTTCTATTCTACAGCTAAGCAAAGCGTTCGCTTAAATCGATGTTGCTCGGTACATTGCTACTTGGAGTGGGGTTTGACCTATTGCACATTGGTTCATCTTCTATAAATTTCGTTCTTCTTCTTATCGAATTTCTAAAAAAAAACTATGTTTCGTTTCTGTAAGAGCTACATCGCAAATTTGCGCTCATCCTACTGGCTGTATATGTATCTGCTTATAAAAGTTATAATGACAGCTCGTACGATAAAAACATCGCTTGTGTCAGTTGCGAGAAAATCTATCTTCGCGAAAATAGCTCTCTTGTATTCGGAATCTGGTGCGGCCGGGAAAAATTAAACCGAAAACTTCTCCAGGTCAGGTGCGAGCGTGAACAGGTATGTTTATATGTAAAGGACGTACACACGCTCCAAACCGGAGTCTACGATGAGTCAACAGGTCCGCACTCGCCTACAGCCAGAAATAACGTGGAATGTGAGTATGCATGCTAGCTTGCGCGAAGTACCTATTTCGAACTGTTTAGTCGCGCGAAACGATGCAACGCCGATGTGATCCACAATTGTGGAAATACATATAGATACTTAGTAGCATGGATGTGGGACATTTATATCTTCTTTTAGCTTTGTTTACGAATTGACGTGTCTCGGTAGCGTATCGGAGATGTTTGCAGTGGTAAATTAATGTTCTTTGGTCGATAAGCATCGAGTTAGAGGATTAGTTACCTACGTTGGAGGTGCATTTAATCGTATGTTTAGTCTCTAAAGGATTGCTCTTGGAGATCGTTAAAAAAATCTGGTGTTGCATTAGTTCGAAATGGTGTAGACTATTTTGCGTTGCTGCTTGTAAGGATTATAAGAACTTGGCTTTGATCTAGATCTTTTCTTGTTAGATGTTCTGTGCGTGTACGTCGATCGTTTTTTACATTGTGTAACAGATGTTTATCGAGAGTAATAATTTGTTAGAAGGAGTGGAATACGATGGCGGTTTGTGCGCGAATGATCGGGGTATTGGCTGATAGAAAGCGTTCCAGAAATATTGTCTGCCGGGCTAAGCATTGGAAACAAAGTTGTGGTTGGATGTTAGGGACGGGTCAAGCAACCAACGTAGTTATTGGGTGGAGAGAGAGAGAGAGAGAGAGAGAGAGAGAGAGAGAGAGAGAGAGAGAGAGAGAGATATCGAAACATTATTAAAACGCTGTTTGTCTGGGAGATCTTGTCTGTTACTGATCGCGGTTATAACATCATCTGTGGTAACTTGTTTAGAGTTGGTGCTGGGCTAGTGACGGATGTAAGGACATCTCTGTCCGGGTTGTTAGGAACGTATACATATCTTGCTTGCAGCATGCTAGTTGGGACAAAAACGAGTTGGAATGGCTAGATTCGTTTGTTGTTGTAGGTTCGTGTTGACTGCAGGTGTACTTCTGTTACTGTGTTGGAAATGTTTGGAGCTTACAGAGAGTGTTATGGGCTACATGGGACGGAATGTAAATAAAAAGTGTTGATCTACCCTAAATATATACGTCACGGTAAAGCTCTAAAGAAAACCGGCTTTGGTGGTGCATTGATCTTTCGTCGAAGCATCGCCTGTTTAATCGTATGCTAGTGTTGACTACTTTACGGCTGGTGCGCATTACGTTACGTAGCGGATGTGTCTGCTGCGGTAAATCATAATTCTTTCGTCGAAAATCAACGTGTTTTATAAAACTCCAACAGTTTGGTAACTGAAAGTGCGCAAGTTGTAGCCAATGGTGTGTGTGTGTGTGTGTGTGTGTGTGTGTGTGTGTGTGTGTGTGTGTGTGTGTTGTGTGCAGTAAATTCAGCAAGTTCGATACTGCAAACGCTGGAGATAAGACGAAGTTACTATTTCTGGAATACATGGGGGAAATATGTATGTCCTGTGGGTATATGTCTTATAAACTGCACCTAATCGATGTTTTTTAATGGAGGCGCTCCTATCTATACTACAGCAGCAGCTTCGTGTAGACGGCTTCTATCTCCTGGATTTTTGGACAACACTTTAACCGAGTGGCGTTCGTATCCGAACATGAGTTTTGGATGGAAGGAGCAATATCAAAGTGGTTGCCGGCGAGGAAACGACTGCTTAAAGTGGCTGGCGTCGAATTGTGGAACCAAAATAAATTTGTCGAAAAATCATGAGCCATGGTGTAAGCAAAGTTATCGATTTTATAAAGAGTCCAGACAGTTGATTGTTAGGACTTTTATTTTTTCGCTGGGTCGAGAAGATGGTATTACCAGGATGGAGGATTGTGCAAGAAGATTGTTTAAGTGTTCTAAAAGAGAAGATACGGTATTTACCAAGTGCGCCGTTGTACTGTGTAAACGCTCTTAAATTTGATTACTTGGGTTTTAAGAGTACCCGAAAATTGACCACTCTCTCGGACATTATGTTTTTTAGTTTCAACTGTAGGAGCTATATGTTTTTTAGCATTCCAGGACTTTATTCTCCACAGACGTAGATATCGTCTACGTTATTCCACAAGTCCTAAGAAGAAGAAGGGTAAACGAAAACTGGGTTATATGGCGAAGACAAAGGCTTTTAAAAGGAGGCTATTGCATATGTGCAAGTCCGGTTTAAACAGATAGTGTGGAGAAAAATATTTGCTTTTACACTAAACAACCGGGCGGATTGGTCTCGAATCGTTGTATTGACCGAATTTAGCGGAACACACGACAAACGTGTTTGTACTGTGTGTGACTCCCATCCATTCCTTAGAGAGCAGGTTATGATCGATGTGTGCGGGAACCGGCCGCGGTGGCCGAGGTGACTGAGGCGCTCCAGTCGCGGTCAGCACGGCCACTACGGTCGGGGGTTCGAATCCCCCCTCGGGCATGGATATTTGTGCCGTCCTAGTTCGTAAGTAGTTCGTAAGCAGTTCATAAGTAGTTTGTAAGTTTCGGGACTGATGACCCCGTAGTTAAGTCCCATAAGCTTTACAAACATTTGAACATTTTGTGTGCGGGAGTTGGTTGCGAAATAAGTGTTTGCGAACATTACGTTGCTTGTACTCGGTTGTACTGTAATAAAAAAATTTTCTAAACACTCCATGTCCAATATAGAATCATGTGTTGCGGTGTGTAGGTTAGCATCTTCGTTTGCGGTAGACATATAATTGTAATTAAAATAATAATAAATCTTAGTTCGGATTATTGGAATGCATAAGAAAGGAATTTGGAGAAGGATTTTGTGGGTAAAGGGCGGGTCGAGCTGGAAATCGGTGTTGCATTGGCCAGGTAACCTCGGTTCTGTTGTTGCTGTATTGTCGAATAAGTGTGTTGTTAGGCCAATCCCTTCGAAAGGTATTAGTGTAGCCGGTGAAACCGGTAAATTATTTCACGTATTTTTCTATTATTTCGACTCTCCGTTACACAATAGGGTTTAAATGTCTTCTGGGGCGCTGGAATATCGGTGTCAGATAAATGTAGTTTGCATCGTAACAGGACATAGAGATTCCATAGATGGGATGTGTACTGCTGTAGCAAGAAAATAAGAGGTAAAATTAAAGTACCAGAAATCTCGGAATGCGCAGTTATGCCTCCATCTAAGATGGAAGCGTAACAGGGCAAGAACGCTAAAGAGAGAGTGTTAAATTTCGGAACTTTCGGCATGGCTCAGCTCCATTAAATAAATGCATTGCAAGCTATCTTTGTCAGAGTGGTGCGTCTGTGTAGAAGGTTTTGATCATTTGGAGATGTAACTTAGGTGTTTTTGTTTAAACACTTAGCATATGTTTCTTTTATATAGTCTGCCGAGAGAGCGCTCTGCGTTCTGGACGATTGTTAACGGTTCTTGCAGAGGTATATTTAGAGACGTTGTGTTAGGCGTCATTGCCGATTTTCGTTATTTGGAATTTTTGTGTAAAGAATATGTCGTCTTCTGCTGCCGCTGTTGTTGCTGTTGTATCGAAAGAGTGGTTGGCATACAAGTTACATTCCGTTCGATGGATGTTGCTTGCATCGTCTAAACGAAGAGATACAATTATACATCTAAGGTTGTGGTCAAGTTCCGAAACGGACCATTTCTTTTCTTTTGGTTAGTTGTCTCTGGTTAGAATTGTTTTTGTATATCGAAAGCGTATAAGTTAAGATGGATACGTAAGTTTGTGGCGTTTATTATCTAACCTGCTCTATTATTATTAAACACGCCTGTCGGCTGTTGTCTAAGCGAAGAGCGTGGAGAGAGATGGGAATTCTTACTTGCAAATTTTGCATACGAGTTTTAATATTTTACTACTACATGCTGTAGTATACGAGACCAACTGTTTTTTAGCATTACACCGAAATTCTGGTTAATAATAATAAACGGCGGAAATTGTTGTTACATAAATCGAGATCTGTCGTACGGATCCCTGCGGCGCGCTTAATAATAAATAAGCAATTTAATTGGCTGCTGACCTGGCGGGGCGCGGTCGCAGTAAAAAGAGTGCAGTACGCAGGGGTCGGCCGGCGGGAGCTGTGTCGATGCGGTCAAGACATTCGGCGCGGTATTGTTTGTTCTCGCGGGTAGGGCGGGTGACGGCGTCCTTTGAGAAGCGGTCGCGAGCGTGGGAGGAGGAGGGGGTAGCATCTGTCGGCGGTGGCGGCGGTGGAGGCGGCGGTCCGGCAATCGGCCGAGCGAGTAGGGGTCGCGGGTGCGAATACAGACATGTCGAGGGGTCTACAGGTCTGGACCTGTCGGAGGTGCCGCCTGTCTGGTGGCTGCGCCGAGGGGTGGAGGGGAGCGACGTGTGTGGCCGAGGGAGGTGTTGCAACCTGTCAATCCTTCAGTGCGTTATGGCGGCGCCCTTTGATTAGCGGTTGGACAAGTAGCGTTGATGACAATCAGAAGGACCTAAATGTAAACTGTCAATCATCTTTCGTTCTTCCAGGAAGACCTATCCGTCATCCTTTGGCGGCATCCTATGATCTGCGGTCCGGCAATTGGCCGAGGGAGTTGGGGTCGATGCTACTATCGTCGACGGGCGAAAGTTCAAGGTTACTGCGCGTCAATCCCCACCACCCCACTACTTGCACACGACTACTTTATGTTTTTATATAACCATTCTTGTGTTATACTTCATGTACTGTCTTGTTCCATGACCATCGATTCTTCCATCTCAGTTACATCCTACAGAACAGAAAACAAAATTTTCCAATGTTTGTATAGCTTAAGGGACTTATCTATGGGGTCATCAGTCCCTATACTTACAAACTACTTATGAACACTAACGACGGCACAAATATCCATGCCCGAGGGGGGATTCGAACCCCCGACCGTAGTGGCCGTGCAGACCGCGACTGACGCGCCGCACTCCCCTCGGTCACCGCGGCCGGCGAACAGAAAACCATATTATATTTACTATTATAGCAGGTCCCGTCAGTCCATATATCCAGGTTACAGTTCCGCATCACAACTGCTTGGCTACGTCCGACATAATCACCGATATCTCTAAAAGGTAATCCACAAGTCTTATAGGCAACTACTCTTTCTCGGTCGAACTCCGAAACGTTCTACGACGCAAACTTCGGTTGCTTGCGCCAAACAAGTTCTCGAATAAATAATTGCAGTACATCCAGACGATCATTTGTTCCCTGTTTATATAGCGCTTACAGGTGATGTGCGCCTGCGCTGAACACTTATCATTTGCATCTCTCGTCGCCGCAAACAAATGCTGTACATTTCACGTGATTTGGATGCTTCCATCAGTGTGTCTCGTTTTGGGTGGCCAGCAGTGTATAACTGCGTCTTCAGAAGCTTTCATTAGCTACGGGTAATAGCAAAAATACAACTAATCTGCAGCAGTCGAGGGCGATGCTGTTACATAATGTAGCTACATACTATTCGCTTAGGGCTCACCACAGTATCGTCTAATGTGTGTGCTGTCACTATGTTGATACATAGTTTTTTACATACCTCACACCTTTAGAAGTATTACTCATGTATAAGAGTTCTTTTTTTATGTATATGCTCCCAGTTTTATATGTAACATTCAACTTGGAACTATGACCATCGGAATATCTTACAGCACTCAAAATACAAATGTTGTAAATCTATCGGACTGCGTGGTCATCAGTCCGTAGCTTACACACTACTTAAACCTAGGTAAACTAACCTACGAACAACACACACACCCATGCCCTAGGGAGGACTCGAACCTCTACGGCGAGTAACAGCACGCTCCGCAGCGCGCAGCGAGAAGCCTTAGACCGCTCGGCTACTCCACCGCGGCTCTTACAGCACTATTGTTATTACAGTCAACAAGAATGTATAATGTCATTCGACAATGACACATTGCATGCTTCGATACAACCTAAATACACGTGGGATATGATTATTTCTCTGGGATTAAATATTTTGCAGATTTACTGCTAATATGAATAGCTTCAGGTCCTATTATCCGCACACGTGTTACTAATATATCACTGTGATCCGAGCGAGCGGCAAAATCACGATACTAAAGGTCAGAAAACTCCTCAACATAGACGAATAGTTTACCTTTATTCGGAGTCTGTAGTTTGTTTAAACGTCACATTCCACTTAGCAACTAATTCCTGAAGACGATCAACTTCCTTGTCTTCCTCAGTAATTTTATGTTTACGCTTTCTTTACATTCCATTAAAGGGAGAAATGTTGAAATGTTTGTATTCCTACGGGACCAGACTTTTAAGGTCATAGGTCCCTAGACTTACAAGCTACATAGAACTGATGCTAAGGACAACAGACACATCTTTGTTAGAGGGAGGAAGCGAACTTGCAATGGGAGCGGCCGCGCCCCAGACCGCTCGGAGATACCCGGGAGGCTAAAAGGGAGTCACAGTGCCAGATAGAAACATCACTAGTCCTTGGTATCTATAGTAACGTGTACCACACACACTGTTTTCTAATTTCTCGATGTTTAAGACTAGTCTAAAGATTAATTTTCGTAATTAATTTTTCAATGAAGATTACTGTCACTGTGCCGTAACATCCGTATCTGGTCTTTCAACACAACTCCGTCAAAATTTTTTTTGATCCGTTTGTGTATGATAATAAGCAGTGATTTCTCGCTCCTTATGTTTCTAAGAGATTCAACAGCCATTTAACCTGTCAAACTATTGATCTATTAGGGTTAGTCTTTCTATCAGGTTTCTAAGATACGACTATGTCGAGTACGTAGGTCATTCAACACTTCTTCAGTTGCTATTCATCTGTATAGAACGATACGAGAATCACATAATGCCCGTGTCTAGTTCATATCATATAATTTACAGACGTTTATGAAGGGTATTTTTGGTTCGTATATGAAACTACGAAATGCTATCCTTTTTCACCAGATGTGTTCCGTTTTATGGAATACAATACCTCTTAAGTAGTCTGCAACGACAGATATCTACGAATCGTTTCGTTTTCTTAGATCGTAGAACTGATCACTGGCAATATGTGACAAATGTTGATTTTTTTCCTTACAGAAGTTTCATGTTAGTTTTAGCCCTGTCAACTTTGCGTTTTTATATATTAATTTTTATACATAATAACATAGTTAAAAGTAATAACAATAAAACAAATTAAAGTAAAAAGAAGTGCAATATTCGCAGCACATAATATGAGATTTCTCTAAGGACGAAATCAACATTTTACAATTCTTCCTACCGATCTGTTTTTAGATCTGATACAACAAAACTAATCGTAGATTATGTTTCATTGCAGAGCAATGAAGATCTTTTATATTCGATTAACCGAAAAGCGACTGGTGAAAAAAGATATGAACTTATTGTAGTAACATAGGCCAAAAATACCCTTCATATTTCAAAAGCATTAACGAAAATCATGGCTACACAAATGAAGTTAACAAACTCCTTGAACGAAAACACGGCTCAAAAAATTCTGTCGGAATCGTTACGTTTTTCCATCAAAGTTTCTGTACGACTGTGACTCTCGCAATATTTAATCGCTTACACGTGCCCATTACAGTTCAACATCGTCAATAGTCCTGCAAGTTTGCACCTCTGCCAGTAAATATTTTTATGTCATGTAGAACAGCCAACGCAGCGAGTTTTCTTGCTGGCTGCCTGTTATCAGCCGGTGCGAATGACCCTGAGCTGAGCACGGCTGCCTTTGTCAAAGATTTACGATCGCATTGCGAGACTGGCCATTTACGGATTTTTGGCTCCACACAACTTCCACGGGTCATTTCTAAAGCGCGTTCGCTGCTTGTTCCAGTGTACGAGCGAAGGTCGGCCATTGTAAGAAGTTTGATTTCATTGTCGGCTTTCATGGTTTCCATAATCTTCATTCTTTCGGGTCACAGCCGTTAACGTTGGTAGCAGCAATACTGATGAGAACTGAATTTTAGTTGCGTTTCAGAGAATCCGTTAAAGCAAATAATGGATTTATTATTGCTATTGCTGGAAATTTCACAAAACGGTGCTATGAATTGCAGAAAACATAGCACTGGCGTTTCGAGTACGGTACGTAGTGTAAAATTTTAGCGCCACTAAAAGCTTTATGAATGCTACAGAATGTTTTCTGGGAACTTTTCTTTACCTCGGCGAAGTCTGATACTTGTTTGTTACAATATTTTATTTCTTCAACGTCCTTGTTACCAGAATGACAGATAATATATTCTCATTTGTAATGCTGTAGACAATAATCAGAGAGACAGATAAATCCTTAATTTTGGACTACTAATTTTATTTGGAACAGTAAACCTCCGTCTGATTCGTCTCGATGAGAGCTTCGATACTAGCAGCAGAAATTCTGAAGTTCCAATCGGATAAACAAAGTCGATGTCGATATATTTGTGATTAAAGCGGCTATATAAAGAAACTGCAGCACGTTTAGTGAGATGGGTAAAAGAGAATTACGATATCTTCGACTGTTCAGCAAATTCTTGAGTCGTAGGGCGTACCTTAATTATTTTGTAGAATCACACTGGTATAGAGGGTATTTCACAATTCCCAAGACACCCTTAGAGGCGATGTTGAGGAGTTTTATTAAATAAAGTTTTCATAAATAAATCATGTCTGTAAATATACTATCATCAGCAGAAAATTCCGAACGACCTGAATTACGTTACGCCTGATATGCATACCAACCATATAACATAGCTGTATGTGGGCGCTCTAATCACTTCGTGATACACAGAAGAGACCACTGTCCATTATGGCAATTATTCTATAGGTGAGGTAACACCGAGCTATTTCAATTATAAGGAAACAATTAAAGATACAATAGTCCTTAATGCTTACAGGCTCAACTTCTCTACAATAAGTGACATTTCATTAAAGTCTGTAATAACCAACTGTATCAAATAATAAAATCGGTAATCCGTCTACAAAATTAAACAGTGATATGAACAAGAGATTTTACGACAAATAAAAGGAAGTTTGCTCTTTGATTTTTTTTTTCTGGCAGCTGCGAAACGTCGTTACTATGGCGAGATGTTTTGTGTAAAATGGTTAATGAATTAATCAGTTAAAAAGAACACTATTAACAGCGCAAACGATGAATATATCAAGATTAACAGCATAGCACCAGTCATTTCCCAACTTTCATGAATAAAAAAAAAAATGTTCACATCTTTGAATGCAGAATTACAAGAGAAAATATCTTGTTCTGGTTGTGGAATGGAAACCACCACCCACAGCCATTGCTTACCACGGAAAGCTTTCATGCCTTATAGAGACTTGATAACGACTAAGATCGCCAGAGCTGACAGTACCAGTCTGCAGACCAGGACTTGAAAATTAATGGGCATCTTTTGGAAATCTTAAGCGGAAAACCTATCAACGCTGAAAAATCCCTGTTAACAAATCACGAAGGATGTTAAGTAACGATATTATATGATGTTATGTTCTGTGGCGTAGATACGAACCTGGAAGCTAATGGGATCGTTAACTAAGTAAAGTCAGATGGTAGCTATAGAACGTTTTCACCTTCAGAAAGACTTTTAAAAATGTTGTAATGTTTTTAAACGTATGAGACTGCGGTTATCAGTCCCTCGCCTTACAAACTACTTAAACTAACGTAAGGACAACACACACACACACACACACACACACATACACATACACACACCAATGTTCAGGGGAGGACTCGAACCTCCGACGGGGAGCATCCGCACACTCCGCTCCTCTAGCGATTTCTATTTGAGTTCCCGAAGCATTTCTGTGACCATCGCGCATTGGTCGAACCTACCAGTAACGAACCTAGCTGCTCGCCTCTGAACTTCTTCCATGTCTTCATTTAAACTGATCTGCTGCGGGTCCCAAGCACTTAAGCGGTACTCAAGACGTGGTCGTGTAAGCGTTTTATACGCAGTCTCCTTTACAGATGAAGTACATCTTTAAAAAATTCTCACAATAAACCGAAGTCGGCTCTCCGCCATACTCACAACAGTCTTTACATATCCGTACCTTTCATATCGCTCTGGAATGTTACGCCTAGATATTTGAACGACGTGACTGTATGAAGACACTCAGTACTAATCCTGATCGTATTAAAAAGTTATAGCAGTGAACACATTAAATAATAATTTTATATCTGTTGAGTCCGATCCCCTTCAGTGCAGATGTACACCGTGCTCTAACTCATATGGGACTCGGCGTAACGCCGTGAGTAATAAAGATAATTGACTGGGGCCCTACATCAGTAGTGTGTGAACAAGCTAAGAATTTGTAATTGATGTGCTAAGGTAGTCTCTGCAACGATAGTGACCACTTTGTCTGAAAAGCGTAGTAAATAAGAGACCCGTGTTCGAATCCTGGTACTATATAAATAATCAACTTTGCCAATTGATATAATTCAGTATCCACTGACCGCTAATGTCTTTAACTCCTTTGTGTCTTGACGTACATGTCTTCATTGTCATTGGTAAGTTGAAACCATTTCGCAGGAACATCAAAATCACTGTACCGATCTGCATCACGCACATTTTGCGACTTTTGCGTAGCATATTTTATGAATGTCACAATCTGAGCACAAGTTTGACTTTTAAAAATGATAGTGGAGAAAAGTAACGAAAATTTAAAAAGAATTTAAGAAACGTTTTCACATTTGCGAATATGAATCAGTATTAGTCGTACAATTTATTGGTGAAATTAGAAAATTTGTGCCAGGCAGGAATTCGAACCCGCGTTTCCCGCTTTTCACTAGCGTTTCCTTTAACCATAACGCTATCCGTGCACGCCACCCGTACCGAATCAATCTTCCCTACGTCACAAACTGTCTACTAACTATGAGAGCACGTGTATTCCCAATGACAGAGTTCATTACAAATGTAGTAGTTTGCTTGCCTTGAATACCAATTGCAGTGTCGGGTGTTTAACAATGTAACTAATATACGTGTATCAACCGACTGTTCCGGCGGTTCTTGGTAGAATATTTGATTCCTTTTTAATGAAACAAAAGTCAAATTTTGGGAAATATTTATTATTTTACGATGTCGCTCGGTTAGCCTTGTGGTCTAACGCACGGGGAGGAGTACAGGCCCCGATTCTAATCGGTCCGGCGGATTAACGAGGGGGTCGGAGTGCCGGCCAGTCTAGGTGTGGTTTTGGGCGATTTTCTACATCCCCCTAGGTGAATACCGGGCTGGTACCCAAGGCTCGCCTCAGTTACAAGATTCGCAATCATTTCGTAACACTTAACATGCATATTCCCTCCCGGGGAGAATGAGCACCGGCAGGAAGGGCATCCGGCCACCCCGTAAATATTAACGCACGCCAAATCTGGATTTAACAAAGAGCCGACCCTGCATGTGCGCAAATATGGCCAAAGAGAAAGAAAGAAAGATATATTATTTTACGGACCGGTTTCCGTCTGTTACGCCATCATCAAGTGCTGTCTACAGTGATATAAACATAGGCCTCTAGCTGTAAAACATTAAGGTTTCAAATATTAATCTGTTTTATGTAGAGCATTTCAGTTCACTTTTAAAGATGATAAGTGTTAAAGGTTTAGAATTAACTGAGAGGAATTATTCAACCGATGTTGCCGCATAAAACTACTGAAAATTGATAAAATATGCGACACGTTGAAAATAACAAATTACAATATTGGTCCTAAGAAAAGAAATATAAATTAAAGATATAAGCCTTCTTGACAGGTTCACTCAATACTGACAAGCAAATGATCGTATGTTTAAAAGATCTAATACTGGAAACATACGTATAAAGATACTAGTGAAGCCAAAAATGCTTCGCAATTGCTAAATATGGATGATAACTATCTTACATTCCATATCCTAATCTTTCTGGCCAACGTCCCAGCAATCTCTATGCCTATTTCTTATTTTCCCATTCGTTTTCTAATGTCTCTCTCTGTATTAGCTAAAAGAAAAGCCGGAGTTGCTGAGGCATGTATTCATTGCAGCATTCTGTTAGTCCATGAGCCCCCCCCCCCCTCAGCCTCTGCCTCCTGCGCCTCCTCGTCCGCTCCTCCTCCTCCTGAGCCATCCTCCCCTCCCCACCTCCTCTTCTTGCTCCCTCATCATCCTGTGTCTACCCATACATCCAGCTGTCTCTATCATTACCTACCCTCTGTCAGCCATTCTCCCCATGTTCCCTCCTAAAGTAAGGTACCCTCCGCCATACACAGTACAAAAGCTTATGTAGACGGTGATCTGCCTTTTGTTTTGATTGTTAAGTCTGCAAAATTTCATCAACATCAGGATCACGCTGTAGATTACTGTCAAAGTCTGTGGCAAAGTACCGTCCGCCATGCACCTTGCGAGTTATTAAGTAGAGTGTGCCGTACCTCTTGTTCTGAAACTCCAGTGTGAAAATGTTGTGGAAGTCGGATGAATGCTACAGCAGCGTACAAAATACAGATGTAAATCCGAAGTGGCGATGCCCCCTTACAAAATTACAAATTTCGAATTTTCGGTTATTTTTTGTGTTTTCCCTATTTTCTTTTTTAAGCCACCATTTTATTAAAGCGAACATAACAAGACAACGTATTACTAAAATCTGTGAAGCCATTTCTGAATTTTAATGAGACTAACGCAGAGCAGTTGCCATTTCAAAGTCTAAAGTTTGTGTTATTAAGGGACCAAAAGTGCTCAGGTCCCTTGACTTACACACCACTAAAACTAACTTATGCTAAGGATAACACACATACACACACAAAATATCCGAGGGAGGATTCGAACATCAGGCGGGAGCAGCCGCGCAATCAGTAATAAGGCTCCCATGACATATGAAAGCGAGGGAGTCATGTCAAATGTAAAATGCAATACCTCCTAGTAGTAAGAGTACTATGCCGCATCGATTGGTGCCATTTGCAACTTCTGATTTCCAGTGGGAGCGGGTTATTCAGACCGAAAGTCTGGAATTGCATACTTTTGCTTACTGATTTCGATTCTATGTCGAAAATGGAGAAATCTTTTTTTTTCTGAATAGCCATTCTGCACTCCAAACTGTCATGTATAGTGTAATGGCCTATCTGGAAACTGGCAAGCATATATTACTTGATATGGTTAGATACTAAAGCCAAATAAGTTACGTACATTTTATAATGTAATACGTTATTAAGCTGCTTACAGTGTAGCTAATAGCACCTTGAAATGCAAGGCAGTCGACCTGCAGTGATATGGGCCCACGCAGATTCTACATAGTGTACTGACACAATAAACACTTTCTCGTGCTTTTAAGCTGGACTGAATCATATCAATGCCAATGCCATTTGTTAAGCACATACAGCACGAACAATCTTGTTCACGTCCCTGCTACTACTGTGCTTCATCTTTCTTTTGACTTCTAAAGAAACACCTATGTTTTGAAAGGGATTCGTAGGCAGATAATGACGATTTAGAACTTTTTTTAACAAACATTCTCCTTTTTTGGCATAGAATATAAATCAATAAGAAAAATTCCAGGTAATCGGAAGTTGAATGTGCTACCATTGGATCCAGAGTAGTATACTCACTACAAGAGGTACTGCATTTTGTATTTCATAAGTCTCGTAAGATTTTGTAAGGTATATATACGCGAGGCGCGTCCAGAAAGTAAGTTCCGTTTCAATTTATCTCCGCTGCAGCGCTGCGATTGCAGTTTCGCACATGCGCTGTAGACGATGTGTATCAAGGAGAAGAACGTGCGCCATTTGGAGATCGCTGTCAGTTACGTACGCTTTGTTGTGCTTGTTGGAAATGTCGGCGTTGGTTGAAAATCCCGCCGCCTGTGAAATCAGATCGGTGATTCGGTTTCTGAATGCGAGGAAAGTGAAACCAAGTGAAATTTATCGCGAAATTTGCGATGTTTACGGACCAAATGCGATGAGTGATCCGATGTTGAGAAGATGGGTCCGACAGTTCAATGGCGGGCGTAGTGATGTGCACGATGAAGAACGAAGTGGGCGTCCACCTTAGGTTACAGAAGAACCTCGCTCCTAGCGACTTTCATCTGTTCTTACATCTGAAGTCTTTCCTTGGCGGTCATCACTTCACCAATGACGACGAGCTGAAATAAACTGTTTCCAATTGGTTGAAGAGACAGGCGGCAGATTTCTATGAAGAAGGTATACAAAACCTGGTGCCACGCTATGACAAATACCTGCAAAATTTTGGCATTTATGTGGAAAAGTAGTTTAAGAGTTGTAGAATTTTGTGCAATAAAAATTTCTTCTATTTATGTGTACAATTTCATTTTATTACCAAACGGAACTTACTTTCTGGACGCGCCTCGTATTATCTGGTTCCCGGGGCTTTGATGGCGCAGGTGAAATAATTGTGCAAGTAACTTTTGAAATTTGAACGTGTTAGCTTGTTTAATTACGAAGTACTATCGCAATCACATGAACGTTATGGCAGCGCATAAAATAGGAACAAACGAACAAATATATATGAGGTTTCACATCTTCCACTAGTCCATCTCCTCCTTTCTCTTCTCTCTGTTCAGCTCCCCCCCCCCTCCCACCTGTCCCTTTCTCTGTCCATTTCCTCGTCCCCCTCCGGCTGTTCATCTCTTTTCACCTCTCTGTCACTTTCTCCCCTCTCTCATTCTCCTCCTCTGCCCTCTCTCTGTCCGTCTCCTCCCTCCCCTTTCTGCCCGTCTCTTTCCCCACCTAGTGCTCTACCTCCTATATATGAAAACATACAGATATGCATTAAGTTTCATGGTGACTGGTCGAACGGTTCAAATGTTCAAATGTTTGTAAATCTATCGGACCAAACTGCGTGATCATCAGTCCGTAGCTTACAAACTACTTAAACCTAGGTAAACTAACCTAGGACAACACACACAGCCATGCCCCAAGGAGGAGTCGAACCTCCACGGTGAGCAACCGGCGCTCCGCAGCGAGACGCTTTAGACCGCTCGGCTACTCCACCGCGGCGGTCGAACGGTGTCAAAGTCACAATGTACCCTCCATCTTGGTAAATTCACTGGCTTGCAGATTACAAAAATCTTCTTCATTAAAGCTACATTTATATGCTGACTTTCATGTTGACCAGTCGAACAATTTGGATTTTTGTTGTGACGTACCCTCCGCCATGCACCTACGGAGGCTTACGAAAGGTAGATCTGTATTACTCCGGGGTATAAGCTACCTTCATTCCATATTTCATTCAATTGCGTCCAGTTGTTTCAGCGTGAAGTGAAACGCTTACCCACCATAAGGTACCCTCCACCACGAATCGTACACAGTACAGTGGTTTAACAAAGGTATAAGGGTATAAGCTATTTCCATTCCAAATTTCATTCAAATCTGTCCATCCCGTTCAGCATGAAGCAGTAGCAAATATATAAACCCATTGTAAGGTACCCTCCATCACGCACCATACGGTGACTTGCGAAAGGTAGCCCGTATTAATCAGGGTATAAGGTACCTCTCTTCCAAATTTCATTCATATGCGTCCAGCCATTTCCGTGTGAAGGGGTAAGAAATGAATTAACTAATTGTAAAGCACCCTCTGCCATGCACCATAGAAGTCAATTTTAGTATTCCTGTAACCTTCACGTGAGTGCAAGCAATGAATTCACAAAGTTTAATCGCAGACGGATGTAAGTATTACCGTGCATAAAATACGAACAAAAAGACACAGAAACATTAATATATATACAATGTTAGAATAAAATGAAGTACACGAAAAATTTGTTTTAATCTGGAAAAAATATATAATATGAAATAAAGTGTAACATCGAGATAACATCGTAAATCGAATATAATTATGATTTCATGTAGATCAGTGACCTGGTGCAAGTCTTTCGATTGGACGCCTCACCCGTCCCTAACGTATCCCAGTTATCCAACTGAAAAAAGGTGATCTACAGTTTGGAATGTGAACAACGTGTCGTGTCTGGCGACTCATCACATCGTTTAGACGTGAAGGGTACGTTAAGACTTAAAGGGTAGAATGCTGTGAGCATAACTATTTTCGAACTAGTGAGCTTTCGGCCTGCAACCGATGACTTTGCCGCTAGCCCAGACTTCTAGTTGAAGAACAGAAGAATAATGTTTTGTTACTTCTGCAAACTTGATAAAAGATTTAATTTGTAATAAAAATAATATCGAGGTTATTAATCGAAATAAAAATCATCCCGTCTTTTAAGGTGGATCAAGTCACAGAAACTGCTGAAATTCTTATTAAGATCGTTTGTGTAGTTTCGGAGCTCATTCCGGAGAAACATCGTGACAGGATATATGTATGTTGCACTCTTTATGAATATAAAAATAATTATATATATGCTGCGCTCTTTATGAATATAAACAGAATTAATTATATACAGGGTGTTTCACTAAGTGTGTTTGCCTCTGTAACTTATAAAATAATAGGTGACGGGAAATTTTAATGCGGTAGCTCAACACAAGAAATGTTACACTTTCTGCGGAGCTATGAACATAGTTTATGTATCATTTTCCAAAGAGTTACACCACAAACATATAATTTTTATTAAATGGAACAATAGTTTTTTCTATTGTGTACTGGATTCGTTTAAACCAGTTGCGTACAAATCAATTTAAACTACATTCCTATCACTGTCAGTTTGGGAGCTACAACACTTCAAAGTTCCGGGGGCGGAAGGCTGCGATAGCGTAGCTGACTGGCCGAGTGGCTATCCCCTGGGGCACTGTGTCGCTCTTTATGAATATAAAAAGAATTATATATATATATATATATATATATATATATATATATATATATATATATATATATATATATATAAAATTATTTATATATATGTTGCGCTCATTATGAATATAAACAGAATTAACAACTATGCTATCTGTTGGATTTTTCTAATTTACTGAATGACTCCTCCCCTGCTTTTGACTTTATGAATACTTCTTCCTACTTCCGCAATCTATTTTTATCGAATCTCAATATATTAAGGCCGGCGAATAACGACGCTTCTAGAAGTTAATTTGCGCAAATATCGTTTAGTTAAACAAGTCATGTAACACGAGGAAGCAGGCTTTTTCGGACCGTTTATACATTTCTGCCGGAGATAAAACAACAAAGAAACGGCATAAAGATATAGGGAGCGGGAAACTACTTCGCTGCAAGA
Source organism: Locusta migratoria (assembly GCA_026315105.1). NCBI lineage: Eukaryota > Metazoa > Arthropoda > Insecta > Orthoptera > Acrididae > Locusta > Locusta migratoria. The sequence continues at coordinate 559,019,846 of CM048755.1, read as the reverse complement.
TCGTTACAATTGCGATATGGCAAAAGCGCGATTCCAGGTACTGCGCTGGAGACAAAGCATACACTCCTACCAGTATCGCCGTCACGTGACAGCCTCGGCCAATCGGAGATTTATTTCTTCTCAACGACCGCGGTCTACTATTTAAGGGCGGATTTTCAGTTGAGGCCCTGCAGTCTGAAGTCAACACAGATCGTGTCGGGACGCGTGTGTTGGCTTCTACCTAAAACCGGGAGTTTGAGACGTCTTGACGTTTCAATTACACCTTCGGCGTACATCTTCGTCATCGCATCTTCCGCCCGAAGGTAGGACCAAGCACAATATGATGAACTGTTAGTAATTCGTTACTGTGAGTTTCAGCGGTTTCACAATTTCTTGAAGTTTTCTGGGAACGTTATAGGAGTAGTTTCTTGGGCAGAAAATAAGTTTTCATTTTCAGAAAGACAGTGTTTGATGTACAACTTTTTCATGTATCTAAGTTGTGCTGCAGGATAGGAGGAATGATGGTTAATGTGGCTACTGATATATATTTCGAAAGTTCATTTATAATTCCATTCTTTCTCCCTTAACGTAGTGACAGTGATGAAACCCCAAGTCGTGATTCTATGTTTTCAACAAATGATTTTTCATTTTAGAAAGCTACCCGGTCATCAGTTAGCATGAAAAATTATTGCACATGAACTGTTCTGATTTATGTTTTAGAAAGGTACTCAGTTTTTCGCCATTTGATGATTTAGATGTGATAAACCAACGGTATTTTAGGATAGGCACTTTGTTATACTTGGTATAATATGAACAAGTAGATCTGCATGCATCCCTAAGATAAATAGGTTTTCTACCCGTTGAACATGTTTCCAACTCGAGTATGAGTGCGCCAACTAAACTAAATTCCGAATTTGTCATATTCTCTAGAAAATACGCTCTAACATTTAAATAAATATTCGATGTTAACAATTTTCTTCATAAACTCTTTTCTTCTCATTGCCAATCAGCACTTTATATAGTCTGTACTGCGATTATCGTAAGTTATTTTACTGCCTAAGTCATAAAACTCGACTACCTCCTTTATTGTCATGTTTCCTAATTTAATTCCCTTAGCATCGCCTAATTTGATACGACCACATTCCATTATACATATTTTGCACATGTTAATATTCGTCTTAAACTCTCCTTTCAAGACAATGTCCATTCCGTTTAATTGCTATTCCAGGACTTTTGCTGTCCGGGACAGACGGCAGTATCATCAGCAAACCGCATAATCTTCAGTTCTTTTACAGAAAACATAAATGATAGTATTTCAATTTTTGCTTTGACTTTTTAAACTACTCGGGAACCAGTGCAGTCCTCAAGATGATATCTGTCATAACAATATTATTTATCGATAAGGTAGAACTTGCCACGTGTATGCCGTTCTGTCAGACCTTTGGCGTCTTCTTTTACGGACATGTAAAGATTTATATTCGCTGATCGTAGGAGTGCCCTCCTCTCATCAGAAACAAAATGGTAAATTACAAATATAAGCGATGTAATTAAAATACACGCTCTGATCCCTAATCAAATGTCGGTCGATAGTTTGAGAAAATGTTAAGATAGTATCGTTTGCAGCAAAATTATCACCAATTATCACCAAATAGCGAATATTTAGCAACGTTTCCAGATTGATTTATCACTGAAATTCATCCAAAAGAAATATGACTGTGGATTGTGTACCTTCGTATGTAGCTCATGGTGTTTCGAATTTTTATTTAGAGTATAATAAGTATCACCCTCAAGCAGGCAATAGTTCTCGTGTAGATTGGAAATCCAAAGCAAAACGTTTCATACTAGCTTTTATGTTAATTGCTACTATCAATCTATGAGATCAAATAAAATTGATAATACTTATTTTTGTTGTAGGACGTTCTATTGTATTTAACGACGAAAAAATTAGGAATACATAAAAATTATTCACAGAATCGGATTTGAAACCCCGACAGCAAATTTTGGAGTTTGTCATTTGATCCGTACCTCTGCAGACATTCGAAATAGGCCACTACCTGTTTAGCTTGATAAGATAGCGTCTAAGCTGTCCTAAACGTTATTCCTTTTGTTCCCCGAAAGTAATGAGCATTAACACTTCTGACAAAACACGTTCCTCTTCACTTTCACATTTGTTTCACTCTGAGAATTTTCGGCCCTGTCAGTGAGCTACATAAGGCGCCTTACCCTCGTAAGAACATTTACTTCATGGATTCATTATCCTTTGTCGTCAGATATGTATCTGTCGATGTTATTGTTGACTTCGTCTTGATTCCAGTGACTGCCCTTCATGCTTCTCAATTCTGTGCAAGCCTCTTCATATCCAAATAACTTCTACAACATCCATTGCTGTTTCAGGACGTATCCTATCAGATGATCAGTTCCTTTAGTCAAGTTATGCCACAGATTTCTCCCAATCTCTATTCAACGCCTCCTCATCGTTACGCTATCTTACGCTATCTGTCCATCTAATTTTCAGCAGACTTCTGTACTAGCAATATCAAAAGGTTTTATAGTATTCTTTTCTAGAATGTTTATCGGCAACATTTAATTTCCATAGCAGGCTACAGTCCAGAGAAATACCCACAGAAAAAACTTAGTAACAGTTAAATCTATATCAAACAATAATTCATTACCAGGGACATATATCATCTCAATAAATAAAAGATATTTAGTAAAAGTGCGAGGCATAGAATTAATATTTGTTGCACGGCTGGGATTCGAACCCGGGACCTCCTGCTTATTAGGCAGTCATTTATCTACTTTTTATTTATTTATTCACTGAGCCACCGCAGCCTTATGGATAACGCTGATGCATGGAATATCCGAAAGTACGTCCCCCTCCACAGTACAATCTGCAATTCTGCCTTGACATTCCCCTTAATGTTTGATATTAATATCACCTAAGCCTGTGGTACAAGGCAGAATTGTTCCAGTTCATTGCCGCGCTGCTGTTCCGCTTTTGGAGAACCTAGTCAATATTGGTATGTGTTACATATGGGAAAGTCGAGGCAGAACTAAAGTTTGTGTTGTGGAAGGAGACGTGCTTTAGGACATGCTGTGCATTGGTGTTCTCCATAGGGCTAAGGTGACTGTGTGAATAAAACAACTGCTTAGTAAGCAGGACTTTCCGGGTTCGAATCCTGGCCGTGGCACGAACTTTGTTTCACTATCTCACCTTCTATTCATATTCAAGTTTATATTCGATTTTAGCAAATTTATCTTGTTCAGAGATGTTTCTCTTACACGACAAGTCTACATTTTTGTAACCTGTCTACTTCGCACGTCATAATTAATTTTACTGCGCGAATAGCAACACGATCAACTACTTTTTGAGTCTCATTTTCGAATGAGCCTGATTTAATTCGACTGTATTCCATTGGACTTGTTTTGATTTTGTTAATGTCCGTCTTATATCCTGCTTTTCAACACACAGTCCACATCGTCCAACTGCTCATCTAAGTCTGCTCTTCCATGCCTGTCTTTCCGACAGTATTAGACCCATTCACAGGCTTTCTCTTGGTATTCTTCAGAGCCTGCGCGACATGCAAACTGTATAACATCGGTGATAGGCTAAAAACTGTACCGCTTTCTTCACAACTACTGCTTATATTTCACATCCCGCGACTCTTATAACTGCTAACTGGTTTCTTTGCGAGCTACAAATAATGCTTCTCTCCCTGTATTTTACCCCAATGACCTTCGGTATTTAAAAGCGTGTCTTCCAGTGAACATTGTCCAAAACATTCTGTAAGGTTATAGACACACGTTTGCTTTGTTTTAACCGATCTTCTGTGTTATGTCGTAGGGTTAGTATAGCTCCACCTGATCCTACGTTTCCAGAACCTGAACTGATCATAAAGAAAGGAAGAAGGAAGATTAGAGTTTAACGCCCCGTCGACAGCGTGGCCATTAGAGACATCAAACTCGGATTGTTTGGTTAAGGATGGGGAAGGAAATTGGGCATATCCTTCCAAAGGAACCATTCAGAAATTGGCCTAGATTCATTTAGGGAAATATCTGAATAGGCGAATGTAGATTCGAGCCACCGTCATCCGGTATGCAAATTCAGTGCGCCACCTCACTAAGTGAGATGGATCTTCCCTAAGCCCCACTTTAACCAGATTTTTCCACTACTTATTCTTATGATTATTTCGTACCATTACTAATAAAATTTTAATAATAGGAATTATATAATTTCAACACTGTATATTCTTAATTCGTATTAGTTACACTATAAGCTTATTTCGACTTAAAAGTCATCTTCAGGTGTTATGCCTGCAATACATAAGTTTTCATAATATTTAGTACTATGCTGCCTACTTGTTTTATACAGAGGTAAAAGAAATGCTACATACTACATTCTGTTATGCTGTACATTTCAATATTATTGTGACGTGATATATTTTATTATTTTTTGTTCTTATATATATATATATATATATATATATATATATATATATATATATATATATATATTAATACCACGTAACTTATAATATTGTGCTCTCATGCAAGATCTTTATCAAGTTAGGGATTTTGACATTTATTTAACAGCTGTACAGAGATGTAATATGTTTACATTATTTGCACAGAGAAAATATACCTCTGAGCGTTAAGAGATAGATTATATATATTCTTTGTGCATATAATGTAAACATATCACATCTCTGTAGAGCTGTCAAATAAATGTCAAAATCCCTAACTTGATAAAGATCTTGCATGACAGCACAATATTATAAGCTACATGATATAAAGAAGAAAAAATAATAATAAAATATATCACGTCACAATAATATTGAAATGTACAGCATAACAGAATGTGGTATGTAGCATACCTTTTATCTCTGTATAAAACAAGTAGGCAGAATAGAACTAAATATTATGAAAACTTATGTATTGCAGGCATAACACCTGAAGATGACTTTTAAGTCGAAATAAGCTTATAGTGTAACTAATACGAATTAAGAATATTGAAATGTACAGCATAACAGAATGTGGTGTGTAGCATTTCTTTTACCTGTGTATAAAACAAGTAGGCAGAATAGTAATAAATATTATGAAAACTTATGTATTGCAGGCATAACACCTGAAGATGACTTTCAAGTCGAAATATGATTATCGTGTAACTAATACGAATTATGAATATACAGTGTTGAAATTATATAATTCTTATTATTAAAATGTCGATGTACGACGTCACTAACACTGTGGGCTCTGCAGATAACAAACTAATAAAATTGATAGTGTATTTATAAGAGGTATATTTAAGGATACTATTTTAATTACTATTTTGTAGCAGTAACTTTTGTACAACATTGTACCTGTCACACTGTTTTGCCAATCAATTTTATTGTTTTTTTTTCCTAGTAGTCTACTCCACAACTCTACCTAACTGCGGTTTTTTTTCTTTTTTTTTCTTTCTTTTTTCTCAAACTGATCCTTATATAAGTATTGTCATTGTGTTCTTTTTCATATAAAGCATGTCTGTGCTCCCGTAGTAATTATGAGTATACTTTCTCACTTTTGTACTGAAAATTCATGTTACAGTGCACTTAAGTTATAACTGTGAATACGCACTAACTGTGACCTTTCTCTTGCAGCCTAGGTGTAAATTGAAACGCACGCGTGTGGCGACACGATACTGCAGCGCGACGCGCGCTTTACACGCGTGCTGTGCCGGTCGTCGCGAATTGAGATGCGTGTCAACAACACCATCAAAGGAGATGGCCACGGCGCTCTCGTGTAACGTCGCGCAGAGTAGGTTGGGATGGCGAAGCCGAGTGGCTAGCCGCTAGTAAAGTCTATATAGGAGAGGTCTGGACACTAATACTCCTTACGAAGCCGCCAATTTGTGTCTCGAACGGATGGAATATTTCAAAAAATAGAAACATTGCAGATTTGGATTCTCCGTGATAAATGTAACTTTTGTTTGAAACACTTTTTTTTTTTCATTTCACGATAGACAGCGCTGTAACCGGCAAAAATAAAAATGACTTGAAAATTGGTGAAGAATGGTAGTATCTCGAACAAATAGACATCGCTCTCTTTGTCTAAATTTAACGCTTCCAGCTTCAGCAAACAGTTGGACAATACTGCGAAAAGTCGTTGCAGAAGTAACATTCTATCAGGCAACAGATTAGCATAGCTTTGACGAGTTTCTTCAACATTTATATGAGCTTCATGGTACAAGGAGATCGTACTCTGCCTGCAAGAGTTAACAACGTGCAACAGTTGCGAAGAGATGTGTACTTCTTTCTCTTTATTGTTATTTCAACGCCGAGACTGGGCAGGCTGGTAGCAGCACTTCAGCTATACGGATTTATATTAATTTCAAACATGTCGTGAAACATACATGTTGTTGCTCTGGTCTTCAGTCTGCCTTCGTAGCTGAGTGGCAGTGCCTCTGACCACCGATGCCAGGGGCTCGGCTGCGGTTCCCGGCAGGGGACTGGGTGTTGTGTGTTATCGTAATCATCATCATCTTATCATCGTCGGCACGCAAGTCGCCCAAGCGGCGTCAACTAAAATGATTTGCACTACGGCGGCCGACCAATCCCGCATGGGACCTCCCAGTCAACAATGCCATTTTATCATTTCATTTTCTTTCTGGTCTTTAGTCCAAAGACTGGTTTGATGCAGCTCTCGTCCCTACTCTATCCTGAGCAAGCCTCTGCATCTCCTCATAAGAACGTTAATCACATCTATTTGAATCTGCTTACTGTATTCATCTCTTAGTCTCCCTCTGCGATTTTTCAAAAATATGTTCAAACGTTTGTAAAGCTTATGGGACTTAACTGCGGGGTCATCAGTCCTTAAACTTGAAAACTACTTATGAACTAGCTTATAGTAATGATGGCACAAACATACATACCCGAGGGAGGATTCGAACCCCCGACGGGGAACGGCCTCGTGCATCGTAGCATAGCGCCTCAATGCGCTCCGCCGTTCCGCCGTTCCGCCGCGGCCTCTGCAGTTTTTACCCCTCACACTTACCTCGAATGCTAAATTCACGGTTCTTTGATGTATAAAATGTGCCTCACCAATCGATCCCTTCTTTTAGCCAAGGTAAGCCAGAAACACCTTTTCTCCCCAATTCTGTTCAGTACCTTCCCATTAGTTACGCGAGCTACCAACGAAAACTTCAACAGTCTTCTGCAGTACCATATTTCAAAATGTTCTACCCTCTTCTTGATTGAACTATTTGTCGTCCATATTTCACTCCGGTACAAGGCTTCACTCCAGACAACTGCCTCCAGAAAAGTCTTCCTTACACTTCAAATAACATTCGATGTTAACAAATCTGTCTTTTTCAAAATCGCTTTTCTTCCCATGGCCATTCTACATTTTATATCCTCTGTACAAAACTCATCTACCGCTGTTACCATGAGTCTTGTTTTACTCTTATTAATGTTCATCTTATACATTCCTTTTAATACACTGTCCATTCAGTTCATTTGCTCTTCCAGATACTTTACTATCTCTCACAAAATTGCAATATCATCAACAAAACACAATGTCTTTATTTCTTCACCCTGAACTTTAATTCCTTTCCAAATTCCTCCTTGCTTTCCTTCACAGTTTACTCAGTGTACAAATTGAATAACATTGGACCCTGTTTTACTCCCTTCTCAATCAGTGCTTCCTCTTAATGCCCTTCGACTCTAATAACTGCCGTTTGGTTTTTTTACAAGTTGTAAATAACCTTCAGTTCCAAATATTTTACTCCTGCTGACTTCAGAATTTCAAACCGTGTATTCCAATCAATATTGTCAAAAGCTTTTTCTAAATCTACAGAAGCATGAAAAATAAGTTTGTCTTTCCTGAATCTTCTAAGATACGTTGTGAGTATTGCCTCCCGTGTTCCTACATTTTTCATCAATCGAAAATCATCTTCCCCAAAGTCAGCTTCTACCAGATTTTCTATTAATCTGTAAATAATTCGTGTTAAAATTTTGGAAACATGACTTATTATACTCATGGTTCTGTAAATTTCGCCAGTCCCATACATCTTACACACCAGGTGAAATAGTTTGTCACAGCTGGCTCTCACAGAGACTTCAGTAGCTCTGAGGGAATGTCGTCTACTCCAGGCGCATTGTTCCGGATTACGTCTTTCAGTGCTATGTCAAATTTTTCTCTTCGTATAGTTTCTCCTATTTCATCTTCATCTACTTCCTTTTCCCTTTCTACAATATTTTCTCGAAGTTCATTTTATTTGCAAAGCTCCTCTATATACACTATCCAGTTTTCAGCTTTCCCTTCTTTGCTAAGAACTTGTTTTCCAACTGAGTTCTTGATATTCAAAGAGCTACTTTTCTTGTCATCAAATGTCTCTTTTACTTTACTTAGGCGATATCTATTTTTCCCGAGTTTCACATTCTTCTACAGACTTGCATCAGCCATCTACCCACTGCTGCTTACAATTTTGCACTTCCTGTCAATCTCATTTCTTAGTCATCTGTACTCAATTTTACTTGCTTTATTTACTGCAGTTTTATATTCTCTCCTTTCAAGAATTATATTCAGTATTTCATGTGATACCAAAGGTTTTTTTGTAGGTCTTGCCTATCTACATATTTGGAGCAATGCTGCGTTCACTATTTCATCTCTCAAAGCTACCCATTCATTTTCTATTGTGTTACTTTCCCCTGTTTCTGTCAATTGTTGCACAAAGTTCCCTCTGAAGCACTTAAGAACTTCAATTAATCCATGTCACATCCCCTTATTTTCCTTCCCTTCTTCAGTTTCAGTCTAAAGTTCATAAACAATAAGATATCATCAGAGTCTACGTAGGCCTTTGTGTATGTCTTACTGCTTAAAACTTTCTTCCGGAATCTATATCTTACAACTATAAAATCTATCTGGTACCTACCGGTATTTTCTGTTTTTTTTTTTTTTTTTTTTTTTTTTTTTTTTTTTTTTTTTTTTTTTTTTTTCCCACATGTACAGCCGTCTTTCATGATTCTTAAACCAAGTGTTTGTTACGATTAAACTATGTTCCGTGCAAAACTGTACCAGGCGGATTCCTCTTTCATTACTTTTCCCTAGTCCGTTTCCACCTACTAGTTTTCCTTTCCTTTCGTCTTCTACTACCGAATTCCAGTCTCTTATCGGAACCATGTTTTTGTCTCCCTTAATTGTATGAGTAATTTTCTGATATATTTCTTCGATCTCCTTATCATCGACAGAGCTAATTGGCATAGGGTACGGAAAGGAAGGCTACCTAGACGAAGGTTACCAGGCGGGAGAAGGTGAAGTGGGATTGGTTACGGGAGAAAGTCGTGAAGGTTTCAAGCTGGAAGACGAAGCGGGCGGCGAGAGCTGTCTGATGTAGGGCGTGGAGACGTTGGGAGGGATGGATGTTTTGGAGAACAGCTGTGATATACCGGATGATGTCCTAGGCGGTGGAGTGGGCCCAGGGAGTCATTAAGAGTGCATGGGAGGGTCTATAGGACGGACAGAGGCAATGAGCCCAGGTATGAAAGGTGGGGGGATAGAGTTGTGTACTGTTAGAATCATTGAAGTACAATGAAAAGTCTGACGCTAGACTGAGAGCATGATCGCAGACTGTTCTTCATTTGATTGTGACGGTACATGATAGTAATTTCAAAAATATGAAAAACGGTTTTTTGATTTTTCTAATATGATGGGTATTTGTATATAATACCGTTTTCAACAATATGTAGCTCAATTTTATTTTTGCCGATTACGCCATCTATCATGTGACATTCGAGTTTGAAGTTTTCAATACAACTTCACCCATTTATATTCACCCACGTACCTACTGAGTCTCATGGTTTAATTAAAAATATTAATCATTTAACACATTGATAATTGGCAATGGGAAGTGTTGTGTGCTGAATATTAAATATTTCATCGTATCGTGTCTGACTTGGTGCAATGACTTCTAGGTCTTCCTTCCAATATCTCAGCTGTTGTTGTGGACTTCAGTCCTGAGACTGATTTGATGCAGCTCTCCACGCTACCCTGTCCTGTGCAAACGTCTTCATCTCTGAATAAGAACGGCAACCTACATCATTTGAACCTGTTTATTGTACTCGTCTCGCGGTCACTCTCTGCGATTTTTACACCGCAAGCTTCCCACCAATGCTAAAATGATGTTTCCCTGATATCTTAGAATTTGTCCCGCCAATCGATCCCTTCCCTTGGTCAAGATATGACAGAAATTTCTTTCCTCCAGAATTCAGTTCAGCATCTATCCTCCTAATCTTCAGCATTCCTCTGCAGTACCACAATTTAACTGCTTCTACCATCATTCTGTCTGAACTCCTTATTGTCCACGTTTCACTCCCTTATAGCGCTATACTCCAGAAAAATGCTTCCAGAAAGGAATTACCAACATTAAATTAATTTTGGATGCCAAAATATTTCGCTTCTTAAGTAATTCTGTTCTTCCGAAGCCATTCCGCATTTTATGTCTTCTTTACTTCGACCATCAGAAGTTGTTTTTCTACCCAAATAACAAAACTTCCCTACTAATTTTATTATTTTATTACCTAATCTAATTCTATTACCATTGCCTGATTTTCTTAAAATGAATTCTAATACCCTTGTTTTGGTCTTGTTAATGATCATCTTAGAACTTTCTTGCAAGATACTGACACCTCCGTTCAATTGCCCTTAAAGGGCCTCTGCTGTCTCTGACAGAATTAAAATGCCATCGGCAAACCGAAAAGTTTTTATTTCTTCTCCCTGAACATTAATCCCTTCTCTAAATTTCTACTTGTAATCCTTCACAGCTTGTTCTATCTACAGATCGAAGAACAGTGGGAAAAGGCTACATCCATGTCTTACTCCCATTCCAATCATTGCCGTTTGACTCTAATAACTGCGTCTGGATTCTATACAAGTTGGATATAACCATTCATTTCTGATTATAAGCCTGATACATTCAAAATTTGAAAAAAGTGTATCCCAGCCAACATTGTCAAAAGCTTTCTACAAATCTACATAAATTTCCTGAACATATCTTCTAATGTGAGTCGTATTGTTATTATTGCCTCGGATGTTCTAAATCCATTCGTCTGTAACCAATTGGTGTTACTATTTTGCAACCACGAATTATTAAATTGAAGGTTCTGAAATTTTCATCCTCGTCTGAACTTGCTTTCTTTGTAATTTGAATTATTACATTCTTCTTGAAGGCTGTGGGTATTTCCCCTGTCTCATATTTTGCACCCAAGGTAAAACAATTTTTTCATTACTAACTCTCGCAACGATATCAGCTGTTCAGAGAGAATATCATCTCCTCCAGGTGTCTTGTTTCGAATCAAATCTTTCAGAGTTCTGTCAGATTCTTCTCTCAGTATCGTATCTCCTGTTTCATTTCCATGTACTTCCTCTTCCGTTTCTACAAAACTGCTTTCAAGTTCATTTCTCTTATACAGGGCCTCAAGGTACTCCTTCCACATTTCAGCTTTCCCTTCGTTCCTTAGCACTGTTATCCAGTCTAAGCTTTTGATATTCATGCAGCTACCTGTCTTGTCTCCAGCCGTCTTTTTTATTTTCCTGTAGACGGTATCTGTCTTTCCCATAGTTAAACATTCTATGGACTTTCATTTGTCCTCTAGCCACTCCTGCTTAGCCAGTCTGTACTTCTGTCACCCTTATTTTTCGGCCGTCTGTACTCCTTTTTTGCCTACTTCACTCGTTGCATTTTTATATTCTCTACTTTCATCAATTAAGTTCGTTATTTCCTGTGTTATCCAAAGGATTTCTATTAGGCCTTGTCCTTCTACCTAGATGATACTCTGCGGCCTTGATTACCGTGTCTTTCGGACCTACGCATTGTTTTCTACTGCATTATTTTCCCAGGTTTCGGTCATTACTTGTCTAATGCTCCCTCTAAAACTCTCAACAACTTCTGGATCCTTCAATTTATCCAGGTTCCACATTCTAAAGTTTTTAAATACTCTTAAGTGTCAATCTATTATTTGTAACTCCAAGTTAGAGTCGGTGTCTATATCTGCCCTTGAATGTATCTTACAGTTTATAACTCGCTTTGGAAATCTGTATCTTACCGTTATAAAGTTAATTTGGTATCTTTTAGCGTGCCCTAATCTCTTCCATGAATACAACTTCTTTCATGGTGCTTAATCCTAGTGCCTGCGATGATTAAATATTGCTCTGCGCAAAATCCTACAAGGCGACCTCCTATTTCATTCTTTGTCCTCCTGTACATATTTCCCTAATATTTTTCTGTCACTTCGTTTTCCTGCTACTGAGTTCAAATCTCACATCAAAGCACGGTTTCCTCTCCCTTAACCGTCTAAATAACTTCTTTTGTCTCATCATACATTTTTTCGTTCTCCTGATCATCAGCAGAGATAAGTGAAATATAAAGTTTTACTACTGTTGTCGGTGTTGGTTTTGTGTCTATCTTTTCTACGATAATGCTTTCACTATGATGTTCATTATCGTTGCCGGCATTCCTTTTTTCTTATCCACTATTAGACCTGTTTCTTTGTTCCCCCAAAACTGATTTTGCTATTATAACTCTTTTCTCATATGGCCAGAAATATTGTGCATCCTGCCACTAAACTTCGCTAATACCATCCTATATAACTTAAATATATCCATTTCTCTTTTCAAATTTTCTAACGTACCTGCCCGATTAAGGGATAGAACCTTCAACGCTCTGATCCGTAGAAGGCCTGTTTTTCTTTGGCCGGCCGCGGTGGCCGTGGGGACTGAGGCGCTCCAGTTACGGTCTGCAAGGCCGCTACGGTCGGGGGTTCGAATCCCCCCTCAGGCATGGATATTAGTGCCGTCCTTAGTATTAGTTAGTTCATAGGTAGTTTGTAAGTTTAGGGACTGATGACCCTGTAGTTAAGTCCCATAAGCTATACAAACATTTGAACATTTGAAACATTTGTTTTTCTTGGTGACGACATCCTCATTAGTAGTCCCCGCCCGGAGATCCGAATAGGGGACTATTTTACCTCCAGAATATTTTACCGAAGAAGATGCACACATCAAATATTTATGCAGTACAGCTGCATATCCTCGGGAAAAGTAAAGAAAATGTTCGTATAGTCTATGGGACTTAACTACGGGGTCATCAGTCCCTAAACTTACAAATTACTTACGAACTAGGACAGCACAAATATCTATGCCCGAGGGGGGATTCGAACCCCAGACCGTAGTGGCCTTGCAGATCGTGACTGGAGCGTCTTAGTCCCCTCGGTCACCGCGGCCGGCAAAGTAAAGACTGTAGTTTCCCCTTGCAGTAGCTGCATGGCAAGACACGTTAGCTGATGCTACAAAGCGTCAATAATTCAGACTCTGGAATTACTGAAAGGGCTGCTGCCAATCTTCAGGAACCACACGTTTCTCTGACTTCTCCACAGATATTCCTCCGCTGTGGTTGCATCTACGGTACAGCTATCTGTATCGTTGAGGCGCGCAAGCCACTCCGCCTCAGCAAATTAGGTAGTTCATGAGAGTGGTATCTCACCTACAGAAAAGATATTTCACCTATCTTTTCTAATTTATTTCAATTAAAATTCCCTGGTTTGCAGCCCTAGATTTGTCTGACACGGATCCATTATCTCGAAATTTTTTCCATTTACATGACTTCATGTCGAATAATTGAAAACGCACACACCAGGAAACTTTCATATGAGTGTAGGCCGACATTTCATATTAGATTCTGTTTTCGGGTTGTTCAGTACAAGAAACATTCGTAGTCTTCGTCTATACAATGCCGAATGGAAACTTGACAAGAAAAGTCAAAAGAAATGCTACACAGATACTTTTGGGGAAAACAGAATTTTGTTAATAAAAAGGTGACTGTCTTGTTACAATGGTGATTGTACCTTTTGTCATATCATATATGTTGCAATGAGAACGCTTATGGCCACTTTCTCTGTAACCTGCATACTCCATTGTGATTTTACATTCACAGCATCAAGCAACTAACACCCTGTAGTGACGAAAGTTACACGAATACAGTCTGCTAAAGCCAAATTACAGACCCAAACTGGTCGCCATCACAAAGTACCATGGTAGCGTGACCAGACCTCTCTCATATAGACCTTTGCTGCCGGAGCCTGGTGGACTGTGCCCTAGCAGCCAGCCAGTGAGATACGCAGTCGCAACCTACTCCGTGTAACTTCCAGGAGAGCTCCGCGGCCTTCTCTTTCAGTGGCGTTGGTGTGGCGCGTATGCCTCGTTTACCATCCAGTCCGAGTGACGCAGAGACGGCGTTCCGGTGAGTATCAAATACTTTTTAACCCGTATTAAGAAAACTATTCGCCCCGAGGGAATGACCGCGTGGTCTAAATCCGCATGTTACGGATTACGCGGCCGCTCTCCGTCGTAATTTCGAGTCAGCCTTCGTCCAAGGGTGTGTGTGTTGTCCTTAGTATTAGATTAGTTAAAGTAGTTCATCATCAAGGGACCGATGACCTGAGCAGTTTGAACATTTGAATTAAAAACACAATTTGACGAAAAAATTACACATGTTACACATTGATATTTTCGCTGGCTGGAGATGGTAATTTATTTTAGTTATTGTTCACAGAATTATGTAAGGTATAATACACATTTTAAATACTGTGCAGTGGTAAAACACAATGCATGGAATTTTGACTAAACCTGATTTTAGGCGATAGTGGTTGCTGTGTATGAAATGTAGACTATATTCCGAACTTTCAATGAAAACGGATAGCGGAACTATATGTCAAATTCCTTCTCGAAATTTGATTGTCATATCTGCAGTTCTTGCTGCACATCGGAAGTCATACGGTCTTAACTTTCGTCATATTTCATACTTATTCTGAGGACGAAGTGTTGCTTTATTTATTACAAAATAATAAAAAAATACTGAATCACAACATAAATATATTACTCTCTGAGGAAAATCTGTGGACAATTACAAAGTACAACAAAGATAAGTAATGACAATTTAAGATATTTCTTCGGAATGTCTAGAAGAAGAATATGCGATTAAAATATTGACTCAAGTTGATGTAATGTGCAAGAGATGATTGCAATGATCAAAAGCTGGAAGTATTTTTAGGTAGTTGATGAACGCCTTCTTTGTATAAAATAAAGGGAATCCTTATTTCACAGCATTTGTTACTGAAATACGACCTAGGTTTCGAGTTACAATTCTATTTTCAGGAAATAACTGATTCCATAGTTGAGAACGAAGTAAAGATAAACGGGGCAACTTCGTAACCTATTAAATGCTGACTTAAGCTGTAAAAGTTATCGGTTGGAGGTTCTGACGAAATTACGTAAGTATTTAAAAAAATCTTTAGCAGGAATTACGATGTAGTTTTTGTCTTCAATATGAAAACTGCTCTGATGCAGTTTTCCACGCTACACGGGTCTGTGCAATAACTATAACAATTCCGACAAAATTACCTGTAAACTTATCAGTTCCAAAGAAAAAAAGACTCGTTTTCTCTATATATCTGTTGATGATGTCGTATGGCAGTTTTGGCCGTCAGAGCCCACTTGGGGTCGTGTTCGGCCTGTCTGGTGCCAGTCTTCAGGAGACGCAACTTGAGAGACTTCGCGTCAATGATGATGAAATGATTAGGAGGACAACACACCACCCAGTCCCCGAGTGGAGAAAATCTCCGACCGAACTGTAATCGCACCCGGTCTCCCTGCATGGCAATGTAGCACGCGGTCCACTGGACTACGTAGGCGGGCATGTATCTGTAATTTTATAGATGCTTTGTTACGTTAAATTTAAACTATTCTACGTTGTTTCAATATCGTACGATGTTGGAATTTTTCTTACTATCTTGCTAACCAAAACGTTATAGATACATGGAATAATTCGAACTGTCAGATACGAAACAAAACTAATAACCAACCAAGTCGATGGTTTCAATTTGAGATGACACATTCGCACTTTGGTCTCAAGGTAAAAAAGCTTTGGAAGAATGCGTTTGCTATTCGGATAGTACGAATCCAAAACGCCAGTTTACTATTGAGATGGAATATGACAACGCTATATTCCTCTGGACATATGAGTTATGCGACAGGCTGAAGGAAATTTGGAACATAAGGTGTTTCGTATAGCCATGGATACGAACATGTTCTAGAGGTGTTCAAATAGAAAGGCACCAAACGAAGTTATGGGTATAACTGAAGTATTTATTCCAAAGTAATCACCAGAGGCCTGAGAACAAGTATACCACTGTTTAACGAGCAAAGGATTACCTTTTCACAGAATTCCAGTGGCTGTCACAAGAGCCAGTCCTCTCCTGTGTTCTACAGTCCGTCGTATGAGTTGAAGCGCTTTGCTTTGAGATTGCTCATTTGCGGACCAAACAGATGAAAGACACAGGGTGATATATCCGGACTGTAGCACGGATGCTCAAGCCGCTCCCACTTGGACGTGGCAGGTACGCTGAGTGTCACCCTGGAGACGTATGGACCCGCGTTATCAGGTAGCAGAATCACTCCCTCCGTGAGCAGCCCAGGCCGTTTGCTCTTGATGGACTTTGGAAGCCTACAGAGTATCTTACAGTACACGTCACTGTTAATGGTTTCTTAGTGCTCAAGGAATTAGATTATTATCGGACCTGGTGAGGGCAAAACACTGAATTTTTAGAGAGAAAAATGTTCAAATGTTTGTAGAGTCTATGGGACTTAACTACGGGATCATCAGTCCCTAAACTTACAAACTACTTATGAACTACTTACAACTAACGACGGCACAAATATCCATGTCCGGGCATGATGATTATCTCTCCTAAATAAGCTCTAATTTTTTCTTAAATGTTTCATTATATTACAGTATCACTCCATTTCTATATCTTGCGATTCCTACTGCCACTGAGACAGAAGGCTGTTATTTAAATTGATACTTAAAGGCAGACACTCTGATGCAGTATCAAAATGTGAAAGAAATCAGACAGTCTCCCAGTTTTGTTATCTGTCGTAACTAATCTCTGATTCTTTGTTTAATATTTCATACTAGCGATGTATTACTCCAGTTCTCTGTCTTTGGACACCTTGTTGCAGCTTGAAGGCAGGCTAATGATGATATATTCGTTATACTGAAAGCAGACTCTCTGCTGCAGTACCAGAATGATGTACAGTACGTGGCTCGTTTGTTACCTCTCCCAACTAATCTCTGAATCATTCGTTAACGTTTAACGGTTTTTCATATCACTTCAACTCAATTTTTTTTAAAATCCACTCTCAGTTCGCCGGCGCTTCTGCTGTTACTGTCAGTGAATTGATAGCAAACACTCTGCTGCAGTATCAGTATGATGGAAATTAAGTCTAACTGTCTTCATGAATCGTTATCCTTCCTCCAAGCCGGCCGCGGAGGCCGAGGGGACTGCTGCGCGTCAGTCACGGTCTGCACGGCCGTCCTTAGTGTTAGCTTGTTCAAAAGTAGTTTGTAAGTTTAGGTACTGATGACCCCGTAGTTAAGTCCCATAAGCTATACAAACATCTGAACATTTTGAACCTTCCCCCAAAATCTCTAATTAATTCATTAACGTTCCACAGTTTTTAGGTATCAAGCCATTTATACTTATTTTTAATCCTATTGTTAGTTTGACTGCATAATAGTGATGATATTATCGGTGAATTGATACCAAACACTAAACTGCAGTAGCAGTGTGACGTAAATCAAATCACACGATTTTTCAGTTTTGTAAACTCTCCTGACTAGTCGCTAATTCATTGTTTACGGTTTCACATCATTAACGAATCTCTCTAATGCTATGCCTGTAACTGCCATGTGGTAGTCTGACGGCAAACTGTGAAAGAGTTTCTGCTGTCAACGCTCCGAGAACGTAAGTGTCTCAAATAGTCAACCAATATCTTCCTTCCTCCTACGTAGCCTACATCTCGCGAAAAAAAAATATGACTATATAATTACTGGCTCATGTTTTTCCGCGAAACATACCCGAATCTAAATTGAAATGAGAAACAGGCAGTGTAACACAAAGTACTTCTACATGCACATCCGCATTCCGTAATCAGCACCAAAATGTGTGTCGGGACTACTTCGTGTACCATCGCCACTTTTCTTGACATTACACTCACGTAAGTTTTTCGGAAAAAGTTTATTGTCGGTGTGCCTCGGTGTGTGCTCTAATCTTATCATCTTGTCTTTTCGTAGGATTAAAAATCTGTTGGTTCACTCTTAAGAGAAGGGGATATTCTGGGAATTTGACATAAGCCTGTATCGAGACAAACCGTTTCTCATACATCGTCTTCCACTGGTGTTTGCCGATCACCTCCAAGACGACTTCTCTTTTACTAATTAATCCTGCTCTACGTGATTCCTCTCACTTTCTCTACTATCATCAAAAATGTTGAAATGTTTGTTAAACTTATGGGACTTAACTTGCAGATCCTCCTGCAATTCGCAACAATTTTACAGTGTTGTAGTTTCTTGATATACATCCTCCGCAACAAGTATCACTGACCTTCCTATGTTGTGTGCAATGTCGTTTGTATGGATTGCAAGAAGCAAAGGTCCCGCTACATTCCCATGGGGCTCGCAAGATGTCACTTTCTCGTCGTGATAGTTCTCTCCACTGAGACTGACATGCTTTGTTCTTTTCGCTAGAATCTTTTCAATACAATCAGATATTTGGGCTGACAGTACATACGCTCTTCTTTAGTCCATTAGGCGACCGTATCGAACACCTTGCGGAAGTCAAGAAACACGGCGACTACGTGTGAGTCTGTGTCTACTATCCTCCCTCCTGCCTCCTCTATTTACCTCTCCCTCCTCCTCTCCTCCTCTCAGACATTCTCCTCATCTCCTTCTAATTACCTGTTCATCACACTGTCTATTTCAATATCACCTGATCGCTGATAATCTCCTATTTTCTCTTCTCTCTTTTCATCTATCACTAATTTATTCGTCAATGTTTCACTTTATTACTGTATCATTCCATTTATATACCTTTAGAATCCTACTGACATCAGACTGAGGGCTGGTACTGATATTGATACTTTAAAGCAGACACTCCGCTACAGTATCAGAAATTTGTACACAAAATCTGAGGGTGTGCCTGTTTTGTTACCTCCCCCAACATATCCCTAAATCATTAGTTGACGTTTCACAGTTTTCACATACCACTCACATTCTATTTGTTTTAATCCTACTGGCAGTTTGATGGCAGGCTGGTGATGATAAAGACCGTGTGCTGATGTACTCTGCTGCAGAGTCAGCGTGATTTAAATGAAATCTGACGGTCTACCTGATTTTTATCTCTCGTAAATAACCTCTATTTCATTCATTAATGTTTCATTCTATTACCGTATAACTCCATTACTATATCTTGCGAATCCTACTGCCACTGAGACAGAAGGCTGGTATTAATACTGATTCTTGAAAGCAGACATTTTGTTATTTCTCGCAACTAACCTCTAATGCTTTGCTTAATGTGACGAATAACTTCAGTTCTCTTTCTTTGGACTTCTTCTTGTAGCTTGAGGGCAGGCTGATGATGATATGATGCTACGCTGAAAGCAGACTCTGTGCTGCTGTACCAGAGTGATGTTAAAAAAATCTGACGGTCTGCCTCTTTTGTTACCTCTACCAACTCATCTCTAATTCATTCGTTAACGTTTGACAGTTTTCATGTCACTTAAACTCAAATTCTTTTTTATTGCGCTATCAGTTCGCCAGCATGCTGCTGAAGATATTCTCGGTGTACTGATAGCAAACACTCTACTGCACTATCAGTATGATGTAAATGAAATCTAATGGTCTTCCTATTTTATATGTCCTAAATTATCTCTAATTCATTCGTTCATGTCTCACAGTATTATCATATCCCACCGTTTTTATATTTGCTAATCCTACTGACATTGTAACAGACTGTTGGCCTGAATGTGTGTACGCTCTTTTTCGTGCATTACGCAACTGTGCGTGACCGTACCTGAACACGTTGAGGAAGTCAAGAAAGGCGGCATCTAAGTGTTAGCCTGTATCTACAACCCTTCCACCTGCAACCTCAATGTACCTCTACCTCCTCCTCCTCTCCCCCTAATCGCCTATTCATCACACTGTCTTTTTTATTACATCTCCTGCTCGCTGCTAATCTCCTGTTGTCTCCTCTATCTCTTCATCTATCATATGTCTGCCAGATTTCATAGTGATTGATCAAACGGTATAGAATCCTGGAGTAAAGTTCCCTCCTCCATGCATCGCACGAGTTATTACGTAGACAGTGCCGTCCGTCTTCTTTTGAAGTTCAAGTGTGCAAAATCTTATCACAGTCGGATGAAAGACAGGGAATGGTATATAATACGCATCTGACCCGAAGTGGTGATGCTCATACAAAATCACTCACTTCGATTTTTCAGCTATTCCTTGGATGCCCCAGTTTTTCTTTCTTTATAAACCACTCCTTTATTAAAGCTAACTAAACAAATTATACAAATCGGTGAAACCATTTCAGAGTTTTAGAGAGACTAACGCACAAGAACTGAATATTTACATTGAAGAGATCCACAGATAGAGGGCGCGGTACTGGCAGATCTAAAGCTGTGAGGAGAGGCCGTGAAGCGTGCCGGATAGCTTAGTCGGTAGAGCGTAACCTGCGAAAGGCAAACGCTCGCTGTTGTTGTAAGTTTGCCGCTTCAGTTTTCATATTTCGACCGTTTCGAAGTGTTGGAATAATCGTTTTCAAAAGAAATGATACAATGAGTTAGGTTGGAATGAATCTCGACATATACATTATCCTAATCATTACATTGCTTCTACGTAGTTCAGTACCACTCCGTGTCGGCTTCCTGCACGCGTCTTCTGCCCCCCGGCATAGCCGAGCCTTAGGTCTGTAGGCGCAAATATTGTTACGAATGTGCGCCGTTGGTCATAGGAAACTGGAGTGCCTATTGTATTAGTGTGCATGCTGTCTAGCAGGGGCTATTATGTCTTCCGAGATATCAGATGGTGATTTGAATGGTTTGGCACTGCATTAGCTCCACACTCCAGACTAATACTACTCCAAATCCCACATAACATTGAGTCAATTCATGGGAGAACTCTAGTTATAGAGAATAATTTCTCCGATGCTGAGATAACTGACTCATTTAATGTTATGAGGGATTTGGAGTAGTATTACCCACTAGCCCAGAACTACTGCAGTGCAGAACTAGACAAGTCACCATCTGATATTCCGGCAGAAATGTCGGCCACTGCCATATGGCATGCCCAAAAGTAAATGAGCCATTCAAATTGCCTACGACAAACGGTGCTGCTCCTTAACTACTGTTGCGCCTACAGACACAAGCATAGAGTATCCCGTAGAACTGAAGTCGTGTCTGGGCAGCTGACAAAGAATAACAATGAAGTACGTACAAGCAATACAATGATTAGGATTATGTTTATCTCGAGATTCATTGCAACATAGGTCGGGTGGATGACTTCTGTGTTGGCAACAGCGGGCAGGTTAGTCGCGTGTCTGGAGCTTCAGTTCATGTAGGCTGCTGACACTGTTAGGCACTGACCGACTTCCTGTCAGTCGCACTTGTTGTGGCACTGTGCAGGATACTAGAACAGCCACACAATAGTTTTTATGCTAAATTATTTACACTGCACTTCACAGTTTGCTTTCTCTATTCACTCAAAAATGTTTGTACTACAACAACGACAATCAAACTACTAACAAAATGTCGACTCCCCATGTGGTCGCTTTCACTCTCTGTTAATAATAAACCGTTAAAATGTTTTTAAAGCTGTGAGATCAAACTATAGTGGTAGTCAGTCCCTAGACTTACGAACTACTTGAAATAACGTATGGTAAGGACAACACATACACACCCATGCCCGAGGGAGGACTCTAAGCCGCGGTGGAGTAGCCGAGCGGTATAAAGCGTCTCGCTGCGGAGCGCGCGGTTGCTCGCCGTGGAGGTTCGAGTCCTCCCTAGGGCATGGGTGTGTGTGTTTGTCCTTAGGTTAGTTTACCTTAGTTTAAGTAGTTTGTAAGCTACGGACTGATGACCACGTAGTTTGGTCCGATAGAATTACAAACATTTGAATTTGAGGACTCTAAATTCCGATGGTAAGCATCCGCGCAGTATGCTGCAAAGCGCCTTAGAGGGCTCGACTGTTCCAATGCGGCACTTGGCCTTGAACCAGACTTTGAATATCATTTAAAAAGATTTATTGAACAATGTTGAAACGTTTCAGCTACTGAAGGGTACCTAGTGATCCCAGTCAGTTAAGGTAGGAGAAACTCAGTATGCGTGCTTTGTTACCTCTACTTACAAATCTTCAACTCATACATTAAAATTCCGCCGGTTTTACGTATCATTCAATTTCTATTTGTTTTTATATCTATTTGCAGTTTGACGGCAGGCTGACGATGATATTAGCAATGGACTGAAAGCAGGTATCCAGTTGTAGTATTAGTTTGATGTAAATGATATGTGACGGCCTGCTTTCTTTCTGTTCCAGTTAATCACTAATTTATTCGTTATTGTTTCACTATATTACCGTATCATTCCATTTCTATAACTTTCGAATGCTACTGACATCAGATAAGGCTAGTATTGATACTGATATTTGATATCAGACACTCTGCTAATGCATCAGAATTATGTGCATAAAATCTGAGGGTATAACTGTTTTCTTACCTGTCCTAACAAATCCCTAATTCATTAGTTGACGTTTCACAGTCTTAACGTATCACTCACATTCTATTTGTTTTAATCCTACTGGAAGTTTGATGGCAGGCTGGTGATGATAAAGCCCGTTCACTGATGTACTCTTCTGCAGTGTCAGTGTGATGAAAATGAAATCTGACAGTCTGCCTGATTTTTATCTCTCGTAAATAACCTCTATTTCATTCATTAATGTTTCATTGTAGTACCGTATAACTCCATTACTATATCTTGCGACTCCAACCGCCACTGAGGCTGTTATTGATATTGATATTTGAAAGCAGTCAATCTGATGCAAAATTAGTAGAATATTGTAAGCGAAATCAGACGGTATGACAGTTTTGTTATGTCTCGTAAGTAATCTCTAATTGTTTGCATAATATTTTTTACACTAATGACATAGTACTCCAGTTCTCTGTCTTTGCACTTCTTCCTGCAGCTTGAGGGCAGACTGATGATGGTATGCTTGTTACGCTGAAAACAGGCTTTCTGCTGCAGTACTAGAGTGATGTACAAAAAATCTGACGGTCTGCCTCTTTTGTTGCCTTTCCCAACTAGTCTCTAATTCATTCGTTAACGTTTGACAGTTTTTCATGTCACTTAAACTCAAATTATTTTTCATTGATCTACCAGATCGCCAGCGTGCTGCTGATTATATTGTTGGTGTGTTGACAGCAGACACTCTACTGCAGTATCTGTATGATGTAAATGAAATCTAATGGTCTGCCTATTTTTATCTCTCCTATATTATATGTAATTCATTCATTCAAGTTTCACAGCATTACCTTATCACACCGTTTTTATATATTTCGATTCTTACTGACATTGTGACAGATGGCTCGTATCGGTATTGATACTTGAAAGAAGACACTCTGCTTCAGTATCAGTATGGTGTAAATTAAATCTAACGGGCTGCATGGATCGTTACCCCTCCTAAAAATTCTCTAATTCATTTACTAACGTTCCACGGTTCTTAGGTATGAATCCATTTTTTTTAAAAATCCTATTGGGAATTTGACTGCAGAATGGTGGTAATATTTTTGGTGAATTGATACCTCTCCAAACAAATCTCTTATTCGTTAGTTGACGTGTTACAGATTTTACGAATCATCACATCACTGTAGTGTCAGTGTGATGTAAATGAAATTTGACTTTCTGCCTGATTTTTTTTTAAAATCTCCTAAATAACCTCTATTTCAATCATTACTGTTTAATTGTATTACCGTATAACTCCATTAGTATATCTTGCGAATCCTACTGCCACTGAGACAGTAGGCTGTTATTCGTATTTATATTGGAAAGCAGATATTTTGATTCAGTATGAGTTCAATGTAAACGAAATGAGACTTTCTCTCAGTTTTGTTATGTCTCGTAACTAGTCTCTAATTCTTATATTAATATGACGTAGCCGGCCGCAGTGGCTGAGGAGACTGAGGCGCTTCAGTCACGGTCTGCACGGCCACTACGGTCGGGGGTTCGAATCCCCCCTCGGGCATGGATATTTGTGCCGTCCGTAAATGTAGCTAGTTCTTAAGTGGTTTGTAAGTTTAGGGACTGATGATCCCGTAGTTAAGTCCCACAAGCTTAACAAACATTTGAACATTTTTGAATATGACGTATTACTCCAGTTTTCCGTCTTTGGACTTCTTGTTGCAGCTTGTGGGCAGGTTTGTGACGATGTGTTCCTTACGCTGAAAGCAGACTCACTGCTGCGGTACCATAATGATGCACGTAAATTCTGACGATCTGCCTGTTTTGTTACCTCTCCTAATTAATCTCTGATTCATTCGTTAAGATTTCACAGTTTTTCATATCACTTCAATCAATTTCTTTTTAATTACAGCATGCTTCTGATGATATTGACGGTATCTATATCTTGCTAATTCTACTGACATTGTGACGGAAGGCTGGTGTCGGGATTGATGTTTGAAAGAAAACAATCAGCTGCGGTATCAGTATGATGTAAATTAAATCTAACGGTCTACATAATTCGTTACACCCCTTAAAAAATCTCTATTTCATTCATTAACGTTCCACGGTTTTTAGGCAACAATCCATTTATTTTTATTTTTAATGCCATTGTTAGTGTGACGGCAGAATAGTGATGACATTACCGATGAATTGATACCAAACACTTAACTGCAGTAGCAGTGTGATGTAAATCAAGTCAGACGATCTGTCAGTTTTGTTATCTCTCCTGACTAAACAATAATTCATTGTTTAAGGTTCCACATTATTAAAGTATCTCTCTCTTGGTAGGCCTTTAAACTGTCATGTGGTAGTTTGACGGAAAGCTGCAAAAGAGGTGCTGTTATCAACGTTCAGAGAGCATAAGTGTCTCAACCAATATCTTACAAATAGGATTAAAAATAAATATAAACGATGTCCATACAAAATCACAAATTTCAGAGCGATATGAAATGGAACGAACATGTAAGGACAGTCGACAACCGACTTCGGTTTATTGGGAGAATTTTGGGAAGATGTACTTCATATGTAAACGAGACCGCGTATAAAACGCTTGTACGACCACTTCTTGAGTATTTCTCAAGTGTTTTGGACCCGCAGCAGATCAGTTTAAAGGAAGACATAGAAGCAGTTCAGAGGCGAGCAGCTAGGTTTGTTACTGGTAGTGTCACTGAAATGCGCGAGTGTCACGGAAATGCTCCGGCAACTCAATTTGGGATCGCTGGAGGAAAGTTCTTTTCGTGAATTTCTGTTGAGGAAATTTAGAGGGCCGGAATTTGAAGCTGAGTGTAGTACGATCTTGATGCCGCCTACTAAAATTTCGCGTAGTGATCACAAAGACAAGATAATAGAAATTAGGGCTCGTACGGAGACATATAGACATTCTTTTTTTCCTCGTTCTGTTTGGGAGTGGAATAGGAAAGGAAATGCCTAGTAGTGGTACAGTGTACCCTCCGCCACGCACCTTACGGTGGATTGCGTTGTATGGATGTAGATGTAGAATACAAGAGCCATTGAAGGTGCCTATGACCTACAGTGCACATTGGTAACGACAGTTGCGCCTACAGAGCCAAGGATCGGCTATGCCGCGGGACAAAAGTCGCGTGCAGGAAGCCGACGCAGAATAGTACGTAACTACATAGAAGCAATCTGATGATTACGATGATGTGTATGACGAGATTCATTGCAACATAACTTATAGTATCATTTTTTTTGAAAACATTATTCAAACAGATCGAAAGGGTCGAAATATAAGAACACAAGCAGTAACATTACATAACGGCGAACGTTTGCCTTTCGCACTCAAACCTCTACCCTCTATCTGGTCTCAGTTCACGGCTTGTCCTCACAGCTTCAGATCCGCCCCTACCTCGCCTCCTTTCGGGGGATCTCTTCGGTGGATATATTTCGTTGTTGTGCGTTAGTCTCTGAAACTATTAAATGACTTTACCTATTGCAACAATTTTTTTGTTATTTTAAATAAAGGGGTAGTTTATAACGAAAGAAAAAATGGGAAACCCAATGGAACACCTGAAAAATCGGAAAGTATCAAGACGAACATTATGGGATTGTTTTTCCTACTTATGCGCATCACCTTACATTTTTCTACATTGAGATCTAGCTGCCATTCTTCGCAGAATGTGCATGCCATCTGGCAGAGGTCAACTCGTCTGCTGGGCATGTCAGATTGTGACTTGGGTGGTTTGGCACTGCATTAGCCCTGCACTAGAGAGTAATATTACTTCAAGTCGCACATGACATTAAATGAGTCAAGGCATGTGAAAACTTTCGTTATAAAGCGTCTTTACTCTTAACCTGAGATACATACACACAAACACACACCAACACACATACACACACACACACACACACACACACACACACACACACACACACACACACACACGAAATCATTGATGTTATACAAACAGTAGTATAAGGAAACAAATGAACTGACTCATTTAATGTGATGTGGAATTTGGAGTAGTATTATTCTCTAGCCCAGAACTACTGCAGTGCCAAACTAGATAAATCACCATTTGGTATACCGGCAGAAGTGTCGGCCTCTGGCACTTTGCATGACCAAAATTAAAAGAACAATGCATGTTGCATACACCCAACGGCGCAGCTCCGTAACTACAGCTGCGCCTACAGACCCAAGCATCGACCATCCCGTAGAACAGAAGTCGCGTGCGGGTAGCCGACACAGAAGTCAGATGGTGACTTGTCTAGTTCTGCACTGCAGTAGTTCTGGGCTAGAGAGTAATACTACTCCAAATCCGTCATCACATTAAATGAGTCAGTTATCTCAGCATCGGAGAAATTATTCTCTATAACTAGAGTTCTCCCATGAATTGACTCATTTAATGTTATGTGGGATTTGGAGTAGTATTAGTCTGGAGTGTGGAGCTAATGCAGTGCCAAACCATTCAAATCACCATCTGATATCTCGGAAGACATAATAGCGCTGCCAGACAGCATGCACACTAATACAATAGGCACTCCAGTTTCCTATGACCAACGGCGCACATTCGTAACAATATTTGCGCCTACAGACCTAAGGCTCGGCTATGCCGGGGGGCAGAAGACGCCTGCAGGAAGTCGACACGGAGTGGTACTGAACTACGTAGAAGCACTGTAATGACTAAGAAAACGTATATGTTAAGATTCATTGCAACCTAGCTCATTGTATCACTTCTTTCGATAACTATTATTCTAACATGTCAAAACGGTCGAAATATAAGATGTCAACGCTGTAAAATTGTTACAGCGGCGAGCGTTTCATACATTCTTCCGTAGCGAAATGGGTCAACTGCTGGTTTTCGAACGTAAAGGACGCTCATTTGAATCTACCGAGGGTCTCTTTTTTCTTATTTAGACATTTGAATTAAATGTTTTACACCTCAATACGCTACAATTGCGCTGTTTTAGGGTTTTGAAGATATTACGTTCTACGACATTATATTAAAACAAATGTTTTTAAAGCATATGGGACTTAACTGCGGGGTCATCAGTCCCTAAATTTACAAACTACTTATAAACTAACTTATACTAATGTCGACACTAACATCCATGCCCAAGGGAGGATTCGAAACCTCGACGCGGAAGGCCGCGCGACCGCAACGTGGCGCTACAAACCGCTCGGCTACTCCCGCGCGGCATATTATATTAGTCTAATCTTTAAATAAAACTTCAAATTGCCAGAGAAAAATATTGAAACTAGATGTATTTCTTTCTAATTACTTGGAAAAGGACCTGGTGTCTCCTTAACTTTTAGCCAAGAGAAACTTATTAGCGGACAGGCATTTTGTTCAAGTCCTTATGCGTGATTGACTCTAGCGAGTGGATGTGCCTTCCTGTACATGTTGTTTCCACTTTAATATTCTTTCTTCAACTACGGTAGTGTTTTTTGTGTTACGTTAAGAAGAACAGAACGATAGCTGTTTGGTAGTTGGCGCGGATGAACCATTCTAACCGACATCTATAAAGAAAAGAAAGAAAAAAGAGAAGAAAACTCCACAAAGAACTTATATACCAACGCACATAATTTTAAAAACAAACCTCTATACTTCGCAAAAAACAACAACAAAATTATAATGCTGACTGGTTATAGTAGCTACCTTGGATGCTAAGAATCTGCAGGAATAGGATACAATACCCTTCAGAACTAACGTTGGAATAAACATTATACAGGGTGGTTCAAAAGTATGGTAATTCTGGATTAAGTCGTCAGGAATGAATTTCTTTTCTTTTCATGTTTTTAATGTTTAACACAAAATTTGTTTGCTTTATCCTGGATATTACATGGCGACCGAGATTTGACTTATCCATGACTTCGAAGGTCATATCAAAACCAAATTCGTTTGTGTAAAATGGAAATCACCATTTTATTACGGATTTGCAGAGAACAGGAAATGTAACATTCCAATATGACCCTGACGATGTCCTTTACCATGACGTTTAAGATCATTTCAAGGTCACTTACATTTTCTTGCATTTTCATTATTGTCGATTTGGAAAGAGCTAGAATTTCATTCCTTATACATAATGATACTCTTGGCCGTTACTAGTATTTGAATATGATTAAAAATTATTGATTAATGTTGGGAACCTAGTGGCTCAATCAGTTAAGGGAATAGATGACCTGTCCAGTTGAAGCAAGGGTTACAATCAATGTCCGAAATGGTCACCGTCAACATCCTGGAAATTTCCTAGATGGACATAAAAATTTCCAATGACATCCTTATCATGTCAGATGGGGATTCCCTTGTGAGAATGGCGAATGGAAAATTCGCCAGCTAGCGGCGATTGTGCTAATAACGGCCATTGCTGTGAGCAGTGGGTCCAAAGTGAGTCAGCAGCAGTGTATATACTGCGGCCCAGCTGTGTTGGGCGACGGCGTGACGTCATGCGTTCATGACCTTCCTCCAGACGCTAGGACGTGTGACGTCGGCAGCGAGAATGGCTCCGTAGCTTATCTCTGGCGGCGCCGTTTTGTCTCGCGAGCCATCTCGAAGCTTATGCGGCGACGTGAACAGTCAGTCAACAATGACGTCAGAGTCCGGGGTTCGGGATCCGGTGTCGGCAGTAGCCGTAACTTCGCAGCGTCCGGCAGAGACAGTGCACGCTACCGCTGTCCATCGCACTTCATCCGATGACGATTGTTTGGCGTTCCTGAAATACGTCACTCCCCTGCTGAATTCGCCGTTGCAACCTTTCAAATCGAGTCAGTGACTCCCGGGTTGATTCCCAATTGCTGCTTCGTCATTTGTCAGAACCTTTCACACCCTGTCGATCTAAAATCAACCGTTCCAATCTTTGTAAAGCTGTGGTCGTCAGTCCGTAGACGTACGAACTTACTTAAACTGACTTATGTTAAGGACAAGACTTCGACGGAGAGCAGCAGCGCACTTTGTAGCAATGCGCTTTAGAGCGACACTCACGGGAACCATTTTTATTATTGTGAATTTAAAAATAGATGCACTGCCATCCTCACATGTCACTTTATAAATGATCATCCTCTTGAACTTAAACCAGTATTTGTACGTAAAAAAAAAAACAAACTTACAACTACTTACAAATCTTCAATACGTGGTTTTACGTATCATTCAATTTCTACTTGTTTTTATATCTGTTGGCAGTTTGACGGCAGGCTGTAGATGATATTGACAGTTGACTGAAAGCAGGTATGATATAAATAAAATCTGACGGTCTGCCCTGTTTTCTCTTCTAGGTAATCACTAATTTATTCGTTAATGTTTCACTGTATTGCCGTATCATCCCATTTCTATATATTTCGAATCCTATTTAAATCAGACAGGAGGCTGGTATTGATACTGATACTTTAAAGCAGACACTCTGCTGCAGTATAATAATGATGTACATAAAATCTTAGGATCTGCCTGTTTTGCTACCTCTCCAAACTGATCTCTAATTCATTAGTTGACGTTTCACAGTTTACACATATGACTCCCATTCTATTTGTTTTAATCCAATTAGCAGTTTAACGAGAAGCTGTTGAAGACTTTGGCGGCGTATTGATAGAAGCTGCTGTAGTATCAGCAGGATGTAAATAAAATGAGAATAACTGATAGTTTTGTTATCATACCTGATTCGTCTGTAATTTATTGTTCACTGTTTCTCAGTATTAACGAATCACACTGTGGCTGGGTTTTTAAATTTCATCTGCCAGTATGACGCTACGCTGGTGGTAAGATAGTCGCCATACTGAAAGAAGACACTGCGGCAGTATCATTATAATGTAACTGAAATCTGCGTCTGCCTGCATAGTTATCTCTCCTAACAAGTCACTACCTCGTTTGTTAACATATTACATTTTTTACATTTGTTTTTAATCCTACTCGCAGTTTGACGGAAGGCTGGTGGTGATTAGGTCCGTGCACTGATGTACTCTGCTGCAGTGTTACTATGATGTAAAGGAAATCTGACGGTCTGCCTGATCTTTATCTCTCCTAATTAATCTCTCATACATTCGTTTCATTCGTTAATGTTTCATTCTATTACTGTATAACTCCATTACTATATCTTGTGAATCCTACTGCCACTCAGACAGAAAGCTGTTATTGATATTGAATATTGAAATCAGACATTTTGTTATTTCTCACAACTAACCTCTAATTTTTGGCTTAATATGACGAATAACTGCAGTTCTCTTTCTTTGCAGTTCTTCTTGCAGCTTGAGGGCAGACTGATGATGATATGCTTGTTGCGCTGAAAGCAGACTCTGCGCTGCAGTACCAGAGTGATGTACAAAAGATCTGATGTGGTCTGCCTCTTTTGTTGCCTCTCCCAACTAGTCTCTAATTCATTCGTTAACGTTTGACAGTTTTTCATGTCACAAACTCAAATTCTTTTTCATTGCACTATCAGTTCGACAGCATGCTGCTGATGATATTGTAGGTGTACCGACAGCAGACACTCTACTGCAGTATCTGTATGATGTAAATGAAATCTTAAGGTTTTCCTGTTTTTATCTGTCCTAAATTATTTCTAATTCATTCGTTCATACGTCACAGTATTACCATATCGCACCGTTTTTATACCTTGCTGGTCCTATTGACACTGTGACAGATGGCTGGTATCGGGATTGATACTTGAAAGAAAACACTCTGCTGCGGTATCAGTATGATGTAAAGTAAATCTAACGGTTTGCATGAATCGTAATCCGTCCTACAAAATCGCTAATTCATCGGTCCTGGTCATGGTCAAATCAAGGACGACATTAAATGTCCAGGGAAAAAGCCTACAACTGTTGAATTTCATATTTAAAAATCGATTTCTGACGAGTTATTCAGATTTTCCATACTTTGATGCTACACTACACATCAAAGAGAAAATGGGCTGGTGGCCTGCAGAGCACTATTTAGATCACAATGCGGCAGTTCCTCCTTGTAGTGGTCAGACGTGTTTGACTGGTGTGTTCACTGTGGTTATGCGTGGCCTAACGTACCCACAGCGTCAAGGAAATGCACAGTAATGAATATGTGTACTTTATGGTTTTGTGGGATGTAGGATTCATCTAAAGACAGGAGGTAGCTAGAAGTTGAACGGCGGTTCCTGTTTATTATACAAACTGTCTCCATTTAATATTAAAACATATCAATTTGGTCTCCCGTTGCGTCGTCTTGTGGGTGTAATATTCAGGACGAGGCCAGTCCTGCGGCTACTGGAAAATTTCTCCGGCTGGCGGTGATCGCGCTGACTCAGTTCACTGCGGCGAGCGGCGAGTCCGATGTCAGTAACCAACAGCGTATGTACTGCGGCCTAGCTGTGGTGGACGATGGCGTGTGACGTCGGCGGTACGAACGGCCGCGTTAGCTTATCTCTGGCGGCGCCGTGATGTCTCGCCAATCACCTCGCGGCTTATTCGGCGGCGTGAAAAGTCGGCCAGCAGCGACCTCAGAATACGGTGCTTGGTGTCGGCCGTAGACGTCGCGAGGTGTGGCACAGACAGCGCATACGCTACCTCTGACCGCCGCACTTCATCGATGGCACGGTGTAGTACCGTCCAGCTGCGATCGACCATTGACAACCATTGAGGGGTCGGACTCTTGAACTCACAGCTCTTGCAGCACTGCGTAAACAGGCCGAGCAAGCGTGGAACAATGTATTCGAATGTTCAAATGTTTGTATAGCTTATGGGACTTCACTACGGGATCATCAGTACCTAAACTTACAAACTACTTATGAACTAGCTAATCCTAAGGGCGGCACAAATGTCCATGCCCGAGTGGGGATTCGAATCCCCGACCGTAGCGGTCGTGCAGACCGTGACTGGGGCGCCTCAGTCCCCTCGGCCACCGCGGACCGCGCATAATGTATTCACAGACAGTATTCGCCATGTGTATGACCGAAGAGACGCCAGAATAAGCACTTGAATTGCTGCCACTCGTGGAGGCTACACCACGTACTAATATGCGTGTTTCAGTTGGATCGATCCCTGGTGCCTCAGTAGTACCTAAGATATTTACTAGAGGACCCGTGACAATACCTCGCACCGTCTGTGGAATGACAAAAAAATCGGGAAAAATGGAAATAAAGGTGCATGTTCACGCATAGCTTTCTTCAGAATGAATCAATGCAAGTGTTTAAAAACACCAATGAAAGAGCTTGATCCGATGAGGGTTTTTACCTCAAAAAGAACTGCGTACCTTAATTAGCACCGAAGATATCGTAAAACAAACCAATTAATCACACCGGGTGATACGCCAGTAGGGCGATGAAGAATACATGCTTCCAATGTGCATTCACAGCGATGTCGTCAAACACAGATGCGACCATTATGATGCTGTAAACCGAACCTGGATTCATACGAAAAAATGACGTTTTGCCATTCTTGCACCCAGGTTCGTCGTTGCATACACCATCGCAGGCGCTCCTGTCTGTGATGCAGCGTCAAGGGTAACCACAGACATAGAGCAAGGACAGAAAGATACCGCGTTTGAATAAAAAAAAAGGATGGAGAGAATTAATTTAATTCATATACTTGAGGACAAATCAGCAAGTGAAAATTTTTCGTTTGAAGCAAACAAATCGGTCGGACAGAACGGCCTGACCAACAGAATATACACGACTTGCCATTAAAATTGCTACACCGAGAATAAATTCAGATAAATGGGTATTCATTGGAGAAATATATTATACTAGAACTGACATGTGATTACATTTTCACGCAGTTTGGGTACATAGATCCTGAGAAATTAGTACCCAGAACAACCACCTCTGGCCGTAATAACGGCCTTCATTCGCCTGGGCATCGAGTCAAACAGAGATTGGATGGCGTGTACAGGTACAGATGCCCATGCAGCTTCAACACGATACCACAGTGCATCAAGAGTATTGTGACGAGCGTTTTCAGTTGGTGAGAGATCTGGAGAATGTGCTGGCCAGGGCAGCAGTAGAACATTTTCCGTATCCAGAAAGGCCCGTACAGGACCTGCAACATGCGGTCATCCATTATCCTGCTGGAATGTAGGGTTTGGCAGGGATCGAATAAAGGGTCGTAACACATCTGAAATGTAACTGCCACCGTTCAAAGTGCCATCGATGCGAACAAGAAGTGACCGAGATGTGTAACAAATGGCACTCCATGCCGTCACACCGGGTGATACGCCAGTAGGGCGATGAAGAATACATGCTTCCAATGTGCATTCACAGCGATGTCGTCAAACACAGATGCGACCATTATGATGCTGTAAACCGAACCTGGATTCATACGAAAAAATGACGTTTTGCCATTCTTGCACCCAGGTTCGTCGTTGCATACACCATCGCAGGCGCTCCTGTCTGTGATGCAGCGTCAAGGGTAACTACAGACATAGTCTCCGAGCTGATAATCCATGCTGCAGCAAACGTCGTCGAACTGTTCGTGCAGATAGCTGTTGTCTTGCAAACGTCCCTATCTGTTGACTCAGGATCCGTTACAGACATGCGGATAAGATGCCTGTCATCTTGACTGCTAGGCCGTTGGGATCCAGCACGGTGTTTCGTATTGCCTTCCTGAACCCACCGATTCCATATTCTGTTAACAGTCATTGAATCGCGACCAACGCGAGCAGCAAAGTCGCGATACGATAAACCGAAATCACGATAGGCAACAATACCACCTTCATCAAAGCCGGAAACGTGATGGTACACATTTCTCCTCCTTACATGAGGCATCACAACAACGTTTCACCACGCAACGCCGGTCAACTGCTGTTTGTGTATGAGAAATCGGTTGGAAACTTTCCTCATGTCAGCACGTTGTAGGTGTCGCCACCGGCGCCAACCTTGTGTGAATGCTCTGAAAAGCGAATCATTTGCATATCTCAGAATCGTCTTCCTGTCGGTTACATTTCGCGTCTGTAGCACGTCATCTTCGTGGTGTAGCAATTTTAATGGCCAGGAGTGTATTTGGTGAAAAATGGAAGCAAAGTTGAATGTTTACGCATACCTTTCAAATCAAAAATGTTCAAATGTTTGTAACTCTATCGGACCAAACTGCGTGGTCATCAGTCCGTAGCTTACAAACTACTTAAACCTAGGTAAAGAAACCTAAGGACAAACACACACACCCATGCCCCAGGGAGGACTCGAACCTCCACGGCTAGCAACCGCGCGCTCCGCAGCGAGACGCTTTAGACCGCTCGGCTACTCCACCGCGGCGCATAGCTTTCTTTGGAAGCAATCAATGCAGGTGTTTAAAAGCGCAAATGAAAGAGCTTGACCCGCTGAGTGTTGTCAGGCCAAAGAGAACTGTGTTCCTTAGTTAGAACTGAAGATATCGTAGAACAAACCGATCAACTGCGTTTGAATAAAAGTAAAGGAAGGCGAGACTTATGTAAATTCTCATACTTGATGCTAAATCTGTGGATGAATACCTTTCGTTTAAAGCAGAAATGAAGGAAATCGGAAGGGTAGTTTTGTCTGGCCGTCTGACTTTTGGTTTTGTAGATTCTTTTAATATATAAGATATCTGTAGATGAAATAATCCCAGATAAATCATATGAACCGTTTCAGCAATAGATTTTGAGTGAATTGGAAAACTACAAACGGGTGTACTATTGTTCATTCCTGTAGTTCTTTCTATGCCTTAAACAAATGGCTGTTTATGTATACTCTAATGGACATGTCTGAAAGAACAGTCATAACCAAACGCCGAGATAAGTCACAGAGCATTTAATGCATTCTTAGTTACACCATTAGATGATAGTTACATTGGTCCTGGATTCGGTTTGGCAGTAGGATCATTATGCATGACGACGAAGTTCCTTTATTTTGCTGTTTGTTCAATATTCGACTTTTCTCGTCACTACGTTTGTCGCTTATCGTAAATTTCTCTAAATGTTTTCAAGCTTTGGCATTCGTATACGTAACCGGTGGTGGATAATAATTTTAATGTTTAACAGTTAACCATTCGTTGTCAACAATAAGAGTATCTGACAGTTTGAAATCATAGTGAGACACACGTTTCTTCGTGCCAACGTATTAAGGGCCACTCCCATCTTAAGATTTTGATATTTAACGTCTATTCGTGAGTAATCAGCAAAGATACGTGGAAGTAATCTTTATCAGTCTTGGGAACCTTTATGTTTATCTTTCACTTACAGGTGTACTTTGTATCCTCCAGCACTCTGTGAAGTCCAACACGATATTAAGATCTAATAGTACGACATTAATGTGATTCTTTTCAGGTCTTATTATCCATCCCTTGGCTTCAGACGTGCGTGAGAATGGTGGTCTGTGGTACGGTGGAAACCTACACGAACACGGTATTTGAACAGTGTCGTGTGCGTTTCTACCTTACTACACGCTGCCTCCTACATCGTCTACGAGTCTCATCACTTACCACGCATTGTCAATGTTTAGCTGTGTCTAGAACGACACTGCTATTTCAGTGCGGCAGAGATTTGCCCACTAAATGTAACAAGAGCCGAACTCGTCGTTGTAAAATGGTGTAGGGAGTATTGTCTTACCAGTAGAAAAGCAGTAACAGTAGTTGAAAAGAAGGCAGTGGCTTGGATCGAGGATTAATCGTTCGATGTCACTTTGAAAACAAACCCATCAACGGTATTTCAGCCACCGTAAGTGCTTTGCAGTTAGTGTCATTATGAAGACGGCGACCCATAAGAGTAACCACAGGCAAACCACACTAGGAAGACCGCAGGTACTGAGAATCAGGCACCATAGACAATTATTGAGAGTGGTCGTAAAAATCTCATGGAATCACGAGAAGGAATAGGTAGTTCCGAAGTGCTGAGAATATCCCAGCTACCATAATAACAGGGCGCATGGAGATAAATATATTAAGGTACAATGGTCGAACAGCTGCTCAAAAGATATATTTTTCTGTAGTCAGTTCTATACGATGAATGAGTTGGTCGAAAGGACAACGTTACTTAACAGTAGATGTCTGCAAACGAGCCTTTTTAGTGATGTATCACGCCATACCACTTGACATCGGGTGGAAGCGATTGGGCTTTGTAACTGCCTGGAGGGCGTTACCTGCCATTGCGTGTATTTCCAACAGTGTTTACGGTAGGGAAGTGTTTCTTTTAGCTGGGTATGTTCCAGTTATTTTGCTTGAGATAACGTTAATTGCAAAAGTTAGTGTACTGATTACACGAAACGAACTTTTCTGAAAATCAAATAAGGTACGTGAACCAAATAAGGCCCACCTAACGTCAGGAAATTTGGTATGCAGTATGTGTAAGTGGTAATAGTCCGAGATCGTACGTGCCACATCCTACAACTATATTCAGTTCAAAAATTAATTAAAATGGAAAGTTTATGTAATTAATACCATCATTTTAAAGAAAATGCTTAACCCCTGCAAGTGGGCCTTGTTAGGAGACCCTGTTCCTAATATGGCCCGTAGCCACATCTAGTTCATATTAACATTCTGGGGCATGTAAATAGAAGGATAACTGTTGGAATACATTGCAAGAGTTGTAATGTAATTTTATTTTCGACATAAGTGGAATGAGATGATACACTTGACAGCAAAAAAACTGGATCACCCCTGAATTCCTAAGTGGAGACCGCACCTGACGCTATGCAACCACCATTGCACAGCTGCGTCGCAGGTCGTCAAATCATTGCACAGTACAGTTATTACCTACCCACAATAGGTACTAAGTAAGTCTCCTATTTCTCCTTATGGCATTCAGGCAAGGTACAAACCAATACTTTCGTACAACTAATATTATAATAAACGTCATCAGCGATGAAACAGTAACACTTGTAAATTAAATTTACTTGAAATAAGTGAAAAGTCAGATACGTTATCACACTTGTTTAGTGACATGATATGTCTTTGTTCATGATCTGAATCTGAACGCACTGTTAAGCAGAAAACAGTTGTACGCCTGATCGAGATGCGATTAAAGGCCACGCACTTTTTCGTGGCCCCTCTCTGATCGGCGAAAGTCGGATGAGCTCGTGTGTCAACGGAATGCTTATGCTCTTTACAAACCTTACCTCTTAACAGCATTGTACACCGTAGACCTCGTATTGATTATTGTCTTCCACTTTGTCATTTGCTAAAATAAGTCCACATACCCCGTCGACGTCTTTTATAAGAAAGAAGGCTGTCCTTAAAAGTGGTGTGAAGA
Source organism: Locusta migratoria (assembly GCA_026315105.1). Classification (NCBI taxonomy): domain Eukaryota; kingdom Metazoa; phylum Arthropoda; class Insecta; order Orthoptera; family Acrididae; genus Locusta; species Locusta migratoria. The sequence goes on along the minus strand of CM048755.1, from coordinate 558,982,116 downwards.
ATGTTAATTCTGATTTTTATTCTGTTACGGCAATAAAAAGAGGCAGAGAGCGTCGTTACACCCGCTTAATAAGTCCCTTTTAAATATGATTATTTCTTAGATAAGCGTTCCACTTTTCTATTACTCAAACATTAAAGTGATACTTAATTTCGTGTTCCATCTGTAACGCCTTAACCCCTTACATGTTTCTTTTAAAACCTGTAATCTATACGCCGTAAGCTGCCGGCACTGGGGGAAAGAGGTGGGGCTTGTTCTAACAGCCAATCCGCTATGAGCTGAATGGAAGCTTCTGCTCCCAACATTCTCCGCTCAGGGGCCACGTTTAAGTGCGCATAATCTCTAGGCATAAATAGACGTAAAACACTGACGTTTTCATTAGTTTCTTAGACCGATGTCTGAACCCAGAAAAAAATGATAATCTCATCACTGCAACAGGTGTTGCATGAAGCTCCTATTGTTGCTGAGAGGTAACCGCTGAAGATACGTTATATAGTGCAATTCAAGATGACATACATCATAAAGTTGTGGAATAGAATACGGTGTATTGATGATTTGTTAACCAAGCACAAACAGATGTCACATATCAAATATGTTCACAAATAGCGTTATAATGGTAACTGAAACGACGATACATTTAATTTATCCCCGGCAGGGACTCGAACCCAGCACCATTTTCTATTGTATAATAGGAAGGAATTCTGCTGATATATTTATTGTTTCTTCCGGGCAATCCAACCCTGCACATACTGTCACTCTTGACCTGACACCATGAGGCGTCAACTATCACATTGTCGTTTACCAGTAGCTAGGATCACACCGTTCGTGGAGACGTGGAAGGGGTTTGATATTTTTCGAAAACTTTGTTTAATTTAGTAGCGCATGGACATGTGCAATTTTGATTTGAAACAAGGCAGAGTCCTGCGTTCTTTATTGGAGTTACTGGAGTATGGCCGTTAAAAACTGTTACCCCCCAGCGGGAATCGGACCCATACCTCATCTATTACAAGTTAACCTCATCCCGGCCTCCAGCGAATTACAGATGCATTGGCATAATGTTTTGTCATAATGGAGTACTCATTAGACAGTACGACCAGTCAAAGAGCTCGGGTGTCTGGCTAGGTAAGACATTCTTGGCCGCACGGGATGGCCACGTAGTGTGAGGCACCTTATCGCGGATTTTGCTTGATATTATACTACGTTTTAGTATGCTACATTACGATTTGGTATGGCATTTTGTAATAAGCTTATTTAAGTATGAGCTCATTATAAAAAAAGATTGTTGGGTAGCTGTTGCCACGATAACTTGAATATTAGGCATTTTTATAGTTATGAGGAACGTGGATTATGCGTTAAAAATTGAAATTCGGAAAATAACTTCGTTTGACATTTATTCACCACGTTCAGGAACCCAAACAGACTTCGATGAAGGAGGTTTCTGTGATTTACTAGTATGGCCAGTGACAAGGTATCCGATAACTGGCAAGTGTGTCGAGCAAATATTCTTCACGGTGTTGTTGCATTTAATAGTCATACTGAGGTTACAAAACAGCAATGTGGATTCTGATACAATGTCGCATCCAAAAAGCGATTACATGCGAAGCATAATATCCAACTGGGAAGGATGGGGGAGAACTTCAGTCTCTGCCATTTCAAAGCTTGGATACTGGTATTTGTCGGAATAGATGTCCATTTCAATAGCGACAATAGTGCTTGCACGGTAAGGTTCAGTTGTCCATTATATCCACGTGCTTTCCGAGAGTCAACGACAAAGAAATAATGAAAGTGATTAAAAAAATCTGCCAAGCACAAAATTGTGAAAAGAAGCACGGAGATGCAGATAAATCGTTTGCAAATCGTTTGCATATTTTGTTAAGGACGAAGGGTGTAATAATGGATGGAGGGAAGAAGAGAGACGTATTTGAAATAACAAAAATTACTTTAACAGCGTCCATCTAAACTGATTACTCTGTATGCATGGAGTCTAGGTATAAATGAATAAAAATAGGATATTGAGTGAAATGAGACGCATTGAATTAATATTTGTGCCACGGGCGGGAATCGAACCCAGACCTCCATACTTTCATTAATTCAATGCTTTGCCTTTCACTTAATTTCTTTGACATACTGACGCGGAAAACTGTCTCTAGGTATATAAATTTATAATAAAATAGGATAATAAAGGAACTTTATATTTAAATAAAATCAATTTAAAGGCAGCTCAAAGGAAAAAGACTTTAATATTTTATCTCTTCTATAGTCTCACTTAGGAGATAAAAAAAGTCATTTTAAAGTACTAATAATTTATTCAGAATCCCTCATTATTAGTTTCTTTCATAATACATCTCAGCGTAGAATCTATAACGCCGTCAGACCAGCTTCTCTTCAGTAAGAGCGACGACTCTAACTAGATTGCTCGCAATGAGACGGCCTGATTTGTATTTCGGCTGTCTGCTTTTACTATGATGCCAGGAAGTAAACGTATTTACGTCAGAGCCTTACTCTGCGCTGTGCTGGGGGCTGTTGGGCATCACAGGGACCGCCAGCTTGCTGGCTTCCACCAAGCCTTGCCTTGGCACGAGCTGTGGTTGACCGGCCAGCCCATAGCTCTCGAGCGGCTAATACAGGCACAGACTGCAAAACCAGGCTCAAACGTTTCTGCCACCCTACCCAAGTGTGTAGTATCAACTACCATTATAGCAACTTTGCTATAAAATGAGCAGCCACTTTATCTTTTGATATTTCATTCAAATATTTAACGAAGTTAAAGAATAGAATCATGATAAACGCAGCTATCACTTAACATTTCACCTAAATAGCAATCATACGACACAGGAAACTATCTTTTCAGCGCTCCGCATTAGATTTAGATACAAGAAAATATGTATTCAACCTAGAAAACTACGTATTTTTTAAAATTAAACAATTCTGGTGGGAACAACACAAATATGTATACGTAGTATATCATTCACGTTTTGTGCACTTATAAAGTGCTCTCATTGTCTCTGAAACAATAAGTGCTACGAAACTGAAATACCTTCTGCTGAGGCCCTTCATTTACACGATTGTTCTGTTATTCATAGTGAAGTGTTTCGTAATGGATTCATAGGATCGATTTAGTTTCTCGACAGTTCCACGATTATACGAAGATCGAGAAAAACAAGTACCAAAAAGGATATATACGAGTTCTAATTACCATTATATTATTCTTAAAATTCAAATCAAATGTTCGAATGTGTGTGGTATGCTATGTTCAACAGTCCCTAAACTTACACACTACTTAAACTAACTTATTCTAAGGACAACACACACATACCCATGCTCGAGGGAGGACTCGAACCTCCTACGCGAGCAGCAGCCCGATCCATGACATGGCACCTTAGACCGCGCGGGTACTCTGCGCGGCCTTCTTACAATTGTAACATACTTTGTACGGCAATGAGTACAAAAGCTCTTTGCATTTGTAGGAGAATGTTGGTGATTGAAATCTCATAGAAGAAGCATGCTATACTGGAAACTGTTTTGTTTTAATATCTTGCTTCCCCGCCTCTTCCCCCTGCCGTCTCCGCCCCCTCCCCAACCTAAGAAGTAAAAAAAAAAAAAAAACCCTGACCTTATTTCCATATTTATGTTTAGGGTCAATTGTCGAATTTGCATCATGAAGATATAACTTCAATATCATTTTAAAATTGGCTCTGCTTTTCTGAGGTGCTTACTAGACAGCAGCATAATGTACCACAAATATTTCTCAATTAGATATAGCAGTTTGTAGCTCTTTCAGAGAGTGGGTAAAATGTTACTCTCGCTCCAATTTGTAACTGAGAGGTATTTAAAGAGCGTCGACATTTTCATGAAGGAAGCGAACAGCTGCAGCGTGAATCGCCTCCTCGTTGCCCTTGTGAAGGCCGATGCACATAATTCAGAAAGTAGGGATCGAGAATAGTTGTAGTTGCTACGTGAAAGTCATCGCCCTTGTCTGTAATCATATATGTGATAAGTAAATGACACCGAAGTTCAATTTTCAGACATTTTAATTGGAATACCACCAATAAATGAATCTTGAAAGGTCCTTCTATATACATATATGTGTCGTGACTGTTCTTTCGAAAGAACAGACAGCACATAAATATACATAATTAAGGAGAAGACGAGAACAACTCCAGCCTTCGGCGCAAATGCGTATTACACCTGAACTCTTGAGATAATCGGCAAAGTGCCATGAGCAGTGAGTGCAAATTGGAAATGGCAACTACGTGAGCAGTGTGAGGAAGTTTGAGTCTTGTGGGGGACGAGGGGGGAGAGGAGTGGTAGCCCGCACATCTGCGATGATCGTTGTTTTCCCGCTCGTGCAGTGGTTACCGTAACTGTTCAAAGAACGGTAGGAACTGGACGAGAATTCCGGATGGGCACAACTGTTCAACTTACCCAATGCGTGCACTCAGTGGCCACAGGCAGCTTGTGTCGGATTATTTCTTTCAATCTAGATTCTTCTCTGTCATTCCAGGAAGCAGTACAACTATCACCAGACATGGTCCACCTTGTTGTCATTTCACTGCCATAGTCGTACCAGGAAGATCATTTGTCTACAGGCAATGTCTTTCTCGAGAGGTCCAACACCTTAGTAGAACATCTTGTGCACACATTATGCATGGCTTAATTACTTCTCCTACGACGTGAGGTCGAGCATTGATGTATTTATAGTGAGGGAGACGAATGGAATGTTGCACAGATATATAAAGAAAATAAAAGTAATCCACTGAGTTACAGATCCATTGTATTGATATCGACACGTAGCATGCGGTTTGAATAAATACTTTTTCAAAAATGTTTTGTTTGTACAGCTTAAGGGATCATAAGGGGTCATAAGTCCCTAAACTTACAAACTACTTATGAACTAGCTAATCCTAAGGACGGCACAAATATCCATGCCCGAAGGGGGATTCGAACCCCCGACCGTAGTGTCCGTGCAGACGGAGCGCCTCAGTCTCCTCGGCCACCGCGGCCGGCAAATACTTTTTCCAGCGTTATGAATTATCTATAAAAATTAACATCAAACCGACAAAGGTTTCTAAATATTTACTCTTGTGAGACTTTGGCGATACTATATTTTCATGATCTACTGAGTACTCGCAAACTAATTTCATATTTATAGAGTGCCAAAACGATTTTTGGTATCTTCAACGCCGCTGTGGAGTGGCCAAGAGCATTGAGGCGCTATGCTCCGATGCGCGAGGCCGCTCCTCGTCGGGGGTTCTAATCCCCCCTCGGGCATGGATGTTTGTGTCGTCTTTAGTATAAGGTAGTTAGTAAGTTTAGGGACTGATGACCCCGCAGTTAAGTCCCTTAAGCTTAACAACAACGACAAAACTATCTTCAGAGATAATCAACTTCGAACCATATCGCTTTCCTAAGTTGTGTGACTGTACTCATTATGTCTTATCGGCAAGGTAATACTTTGCAGTATCAGACGAGGAGTCATCTAGTGAAAAGGACGTGGCGAGTGTAATTCTTCCAGCAAAGTGAAGTAGACTTCTCCTGGTTCGAATATATATTCGAAATATTTAATGAGCAATCAGAATATTGCACTTAGATTTGAGGCAGTTAATGCTGCCCACTACTAAACTCAGAAAAGCAAAGTCAATTGCGAAATGAATTTGTATCTTCACGGCGCAAACGTCGACAATTGACCTTAAACATCAATATGCATTTGGATCTGAACATAAGCACTCAGAGTTTTGTCAGCATTCTAGATGTCGATAAACAAAACAAATTTGAAGGTTATACATATAACAAAATTCCAGGGGGTGGAATTAAAAACAATGTTAACTGTGAATAACACATGTTCTGGCGAAGGTGAAACAAACGGTCTGTTATTGACACTACCATCAGGAGATTTACACGTCTCCTAAGGAGACTGCCAACCCTACAATTGTTCCCCCTCTTATGCAGTACTGCTGAGTAGTGTGCGATTATTACCTGATGGAAGAGGGAGAACGTCGAGAAAGTTGAAAAAATATATCAGATTATAACTCGCACATATGCTATTTGCCACTTGTATTTATTATTATTAGTAGTAGTAGCAGTAGTATTTCGAGCTTAGTATAAGCGTGGAACAGTCGAGAAACTGAAGCGATTATATGAACCCATTACGAAACACGTCACTGTGAATAACAGAACAATCGTGTAAATGAAGAGCCTCAGCAGAAGGTAATTTCCGTTGTTTAGCACTTATTGTTTACAGACACATTTAAAACATTTTATAAGTACACAAAACGTGAATGATATCCTACATGTATACATTTCTGTTGTTTCCACCAGAACTGTTCAATTTTACAACATGCTTACATTTCTAAGATAACCACATATTTCATTACCTTCTAGATCTAATGCAGAGCGCTGAAAAGAAAGAATAATGTTCTGTGTTATATGATTGCTATCTACGTGAAACATTATGTGGTACTACGTTTATCATGATTCTATTCTGTGACTTCGTTAAATATTTGAATGAAGTGTCAAAGGATAACGTGGCTGCTCATTTTATAGCAAAATAGCTCTAGGTGTGGTAGTTTATAATACACGTTAGGGTAGGTTTGTAGAAACTTTTCATACTTCAAGGGTTGAGTCTCGCTGTATTAGCCGCGGCTTGCGAGCTACGGGCAGGCCGGTCAACCACAGCTGGTGCCGAGGCGAGGCTTGGCGGAAACCAGCCAGCTGGCAGTCGCGGTGGCAGGCAACAGCCCCCAGCACAGCACAAAGCGGGGCACTGACGTAAATACAGAATGTTTACTTCCTGGCTTCATAGAGAGAGCGGAAAGCAGAAATACAAATTAGGCCGTCTCACTGTGAGCAATCGAGATAGAATTGTCGCATTTACTGAAGAGAAGCTGGTCCGATAGCGTTACATATTGTATGCTGAGATGCATAACGGAAGAAACAAATAATGAGGGATTCTGAATAAATTATTAGTCCTTCAAATGTTTTTTTTTTTTTTAATCTCATCTCTATTTTCATATTTCGTAAATGAGAGACTGTGGAAGATCTCTTGGCAACAGAAATAAAGTATGTGTTTCTTTTTCCTTTGAGCTACCTTTAAATTGTAGTTTTTTTGAATATACAGTTCCTTTATTATCCTATTTTTATTATAAATTTATATACCTCGTGATAGTTTTCCGTGTCAATATGTCAAAGACATTGAGTGAAGGGAAAAGTATTGAATTAAAGTAAGTATGGAAGTCGGGGTTCGATTCCCGCCCATGGCACAATTTTTATTTAAACAGTTTTCCGTATCAATATGTCAAAGACATTGAGTGAAGGGAGAAGCATTGAATTAAAGTAAGTATGGAGTTGTGGGTTCGAGTCCTCCCTGTGGTACAAATTTTAATTCAATGCTTCTCCTTTCACTCAATATCCTATTTTTTATTACATTTAAACCCAGCCTCCATGCAAACAGAGTAATCCGTTTAGATGGACGCTGTCAAAGTAATTTTTGTTATTTCATATACGTCTCTCTCCTCCACTCCATCCATTAATACACCCTCTGCCCTTCACAAAATACGCAAACGGTCTTGCATTTATTAATAGTTAATTTCTCTTCTGTTCTCTCTCTCTCACTCGCTGTTGCCGCTCTTGCATCATAACCTAAGTTACCCTTCTGGTCGGTTCCCTCACAATACAGTGATAAAATCTACTGGTTTCCGTTGGCAGCATGCACTCTCTTTTAATTTATGCTTTGTTACTGTATATCAGTCCTCTCTACGAGACCGTGTCCTTTCATACCCCCTTACCTATAATAAATTCTTCGCTCTGTGAAATACAGAGCTCTGGTGTTTCGATTGACCTCCTCTGCTTTCATCCCAACAAACTATATCGTTACACATGGTATATATTTCCCGTTTTCTAATGCGTAAACGACGTTCCTTGCTACTTTTAAGGTGCGTAATATTTCATTTATTATGGTAAGAGCTATGTTACATTCTTGAACGCCGCGCAGAGTAGCTGCGCGGTTTACGGCATCATGACTTGAATTGGGTGGTTCGAGTCCTTCATCGGTCTTGGGTGTCTGTTTTGTCCTTAAGATAGTTAGTGTTAAGATAGTTTAAGTAGTGTGCAGACTTATGACGTTAGCAGTTAAGTCCAATTAGAATTCACACACATTTTTCATACAAACTTGAGCGTAACGAGGCTATAGTTGAATAAGCATACAGCAACATGTCATACAAAATCACCACAGAACATGCTAAAACGTAGTATATTATCATACTCAATGCTACATAATTTTACATACTGTATATAACTTTTTTGTTATAGTCCCAATGGACAAATTACCTGAGGTCATTAGTCCCTACCTAGCCTTACATGCTACTTTAATTAATTTACGCGAAGGAATACACGCATACACACACACACACACACACACACACACACACACACACACACACACACACACACACAGACACACACAACTACACATCCCCGAGGAAGGAGTCGAACCTCTGGCTGGAGCGACCGCAACTCCGCGACAAGACGCCTCAGACCGCGAGGTCAAGAAATTACTGTTACGTAGACAGATACCACCGAACTATTTTACTTCTCTTACCATGTGTTCTGCATTCCATTTTGACGAAAAACATTATACTACCACATCTGAAGATAGGTAGTTGATCGGGCTGATGCCATCTTGTAATGGCTAAAATATAGTTTGATTCCTGCTGGGGAAACAGTTTTTAACAATCGCAAACATCCCCCTCTCCACCTCCAATAGCTGCAAGTAAGGAATTTAGGACTGTGGCGTCTTTCAAATCACATTACACATGTCCATTCGCTACTGACTAGAAGAAAGTTGGATTAGTTTTCGTTGTTTCTTCAAAATGCCAAACCCCTCCAGGTCTCTACGAACGGCGCGATCCTAAGTACTAGTAAACGAGATTGGGAGAGTTGTTACCTAGTCATCTGAGGTCAACGCTGACAATAGGCGCAGGGTTGGAGTCCCAGGCAGCAAAACGTTATTTATTGCGCTACTTCAAAATGTTTGTAGTCTATCGGACTCAAATGCCTGGTTATTAGTCCGTAGCTTACAAACTACTTAAACTAAGGTAAACTAACCTAAGGACAACACACCCATGCCCGTAGGGGGGACTCGAACCCCCGACGGAGAACTGCCGCGCGCACCGCAGCACGGCGCTCCAGTGCGCGCGGCTAATCCGCCGCGGCTTGCTCTACTTCTAGCCGAACATATGCACATCCCGCTAATGGTGAGAACAGTAACTATTTCATCTCTTTGCGTAGATATAATAAATAGCGAATAGAGCCGGGGTTGTATCGTCATTTCAAGTTCAAATATAGCGCTATCTGTAAATTTATTTAATATCTGACGTGTGACCGTAATTCGTTAAAGATTCATGTAGGTACTGCGTTCTGTTCCACAATTTTATGACGTTTGACACCTGTGAGTTGCACGGTATTATATACCTTTAGTTGTTACCTCTCAGAAACAATTTGAACTTCATGCCATTCCTGGTGCAATGCTAAACCGTGTTCGGACATCGGCGTTGTAAACCGATACCAATGAAAACGTCAATGTTTAACGTCTCTTTATGCCTAATCTAGTCTCGATCAGAAACGCAAGCTTTTTTTGGTCAACAGTGCGTTCGAATTCAGAGAACGAACAAAAACTCATTGTGTCATTGAATGAGTTTGATAAGGTACCCGATTTGTCAATTATTGTAATTAAATTGAAATTGCGTTGCTCTCTAGACTCTAATAACTTGTATTCTAATGTTTTTTGTATGACGGTATTGAATTACATGTGGACAGACTGCCATAAGGAGCAATGTTCCCTACTGCTTCTTTGGTACACATTGTGAATAGTCGAACGACTGTACTCTACAGGGGTTTTGAATGTGGAGTATCCGCAACACAGCTACGTTAGCTGGGTTGCATTCAGCAGTGATCCACTTTTTTGCTGTCAAGTGTACATAGAATTTTATATTTACATTTTTTGACAAACGGTTCATACAGTACTGTTGGTAACTTACTGGTTACTATCTCTTAAGATTATTAAATTTAATAAGCAGCCAACATTGTTCTGACAGCAGTAAGCTTCCTTATCGTAAGTTAATAGGAACAGGAGTCTAATCATTACATCTTCTATGCTGGGCCTTATTGGGAACAACCCATTTAAATGTGTGTTTTTTGTTTAAAAAGAAACATTTTTTTAAGATTATGCCACTATAATAATACAGCACAATTTTCTGTACACATATACATATTAACCAGTACAAATGTTTGATGAACGAAGCGATTGTATTAGATGAAACGTACCGTGAAAATAAGAACAGCCCTCGTTCGTTGAACGTCATAGCACAACTGAAAGTAAAATGACCGACACGAGAGTGGCTGCGGAAGCAATTGTTGCCTTGTTCACTAGATATCACAAGATATCATTACGAACGACATTAAGCACTGTTTTCAAATTTTCTATGCTAGAAAATGAGAGTGGGCCTTATTAGGAACCGGGCCTTTTTTGGTATACGTACCTTAGTTCAAATATTTGTAAACCTATTGGTTCAAACTGATATGATCGTCAGTCCCTAGTCTTACAGACTACTTACAGTAACTTAAATTAACTTAAGGACAACATACACACCCATGTCCCAGGGAGGACTTGTACCTCCGACGGCGAGCAACCGCGTGCTCCGCAGCAGGGCGTCTTAGGACGAACGACCACTCCACCGCGGAAACCTTTCTGAGCCGATGGCTAATTCGTATTTTCAAGATAGTGCAGCCTGTCAAAAAGCAGTGTCTATGAGAGATAGTTTGTGAATAATAAAATGTATGGAGTTACTACCTGAGTTAAATACAATCTCAGAAAATGGCCATCTTTGAGATTAGGTAAAATATCGGCTTCGCTACTTTAAGCATCCAATATGCCTTATTTCTCTTAGTCTCTTCTGGAATATTGGGCTGCCATTCCTCCAAAAACACCTCAGTTGGAGACGAGATGTCAGGAGGCAATTTTATACATCAATCATGCCCTCTTTGCAGGGAAGTTTTAACTGAAGATCGATAACGGAAAAATTTTAATGTCCTTTTTCCCGCGAGCTTTTTAAAGAATGGAACGGTAAAAATTCTTTTTATGAAAGCTGTCCGATAAAGACTCTGTCACGCAGTAAATGAGATTTGTAGAGTAAATATGTAGATGTAGAAGGAGCGTTTCAGAAATGTGTCAAAATGAGTAGCTACCTGCCAAGAAGCCAGAACTTACCCACAGTACTAGAAGAACTATCAGCCAAGAATCAATGGGACCATACAACCGTGTTCATCGGTCTCTAGGCTTACAAAGTACTGAAACTAGCTTCCGCTAAGGACATCACACACACAAACCTCTGGCGGGATGAATCGCGCAGTCCCTGATATGGCACCCAGAACTGTGCGGCCATCCCCGCGCGGCAACGATAGCCGGCAACTGTGCACTGAATCACGTTGGCTATCTGTGTGCTGACAGCATTGTGCCAGTGGGTGTAAGGGGTGACCTGCACTGCCGCGGCGGAGTAGCCGAGCGGTCTAAAGCGTATCGCTGCGGAGCGCGCGGTTGCTCACCGTGGAGGTTCGAGTCCTCCCTGGGGCATGGGTGTGGGTGTTGTTCTTAGGTTAGTTTATCTAGGTTTAAGTAGTTTGTAAGCTACGGACTGATGACAACGCAGTTTGGTCCGATAGATTTACAAACATTTGAACATTTGAAAATTTGACCTGCACTAAATACGTAACCTCCAGTAGAGAAGGTCAGGTAGACCACTGCAGTTATGTGTTTACAGTCAACTATCCTCGGGACTATTTTAACGCTCATGGACGCAAGAATAGCTACCAGAGAGAAAGGTGATCAAACAAACCCTACCTTTTTAAGAAGTTAATTTCAAATTTCCGGCTCTTGACCTTCCACCCCCAGCCCCTTTTCTAAACGTTCAAAATATCATCGCCTACCAATTCTTCGAATTTTAAAAACGTTATTCTAAAGGTCTAGCACCCTGTATACAGCACGTAGACGATGCTACACCCTTCAACCGCGTGAAAATTCGATGCAATACATTGAGGAAAGTGGTTTGTAGTCTGGGCCACACTGCTGCTTCGAAACCCTTGTACGCGATACGTTATCCACACAGTAGTTCCAACCACTATCCATAACGAAAGTGAGGCATCATAAAGATGCTGACGGATATAGGAAAGGAAATTTCGCTAACCGTAGCTTCTTGAATTAAAACATATCACTAGTGCATTGCTCAAGAATCGGTATTCGTGCCCTGAGATTAAGAAAGCGCTAAGACCGCCACGTAAAACTGGCAGCAATGTACAAACTCTAGTGAAATCGAAAGTTCTCCTGCCTTTCATTAAGGACGTTATCGAGCATATAGGAAGGATTTTGACGAAACAGAACATCGCCATAGTATACAAACCAACCCGGTAGATAAAGAATCACCTATAACTAGAAAAGAATGCTCGCAAACCGTTGAAAATGGCGTGAATTTAAAAGATTCAGTGCAGTTGTGGGGGACGTGTACGTGGGTACCACAAAAAGAACTGTTGTAATACGATTAGAAGAGCACAAGTGCCTCTGTAGGGAGGGGGGAGGTGAGTGACTGATCAGCTGTTGTGGGACATGCTTTGCATCCAGGAAACCATCACGTTCAATTTGATAAAACCCAGCTACTGGCGACAACAAGCGCATATCATAAAAGGTTGTACGTAGAGACGATAGAAATTGTTAAACAGATCAACAAAAAAAAAGCTCAAATGTTTGTAAATCTTTCGGACCAAACTGCGTGGTCATCAGTCCGTAGCTTACAAACTACTTAAACGTAGGTAAACCTAGACAAACACACACACCCATGCCCCAGGGACGACTCGAACCTCCACAGATCAACAATTTCAATAGGAAAGAAGACGGCGTGAAACTTACCTACATCTGATTTCCGCTGCTGAAGAAGAGGTGTACCAAATTTCCACCGTCGGTGGATAGCAATTGCGTATGACGGCAACCGACAATTGCAAATGGCGCTCAAATATTCATAACACATACTTCACAATTCTGCGCGGGAGCACGCGAAAACGAAATTTGGCTGGAACCAGTAGCGGGTCGTGGTGTGATTTGAACATACCAAGAAGCCACGATTGCCCTTGAAAATGACCTCCATAGATGGGGGACGAAAATTTGGGTTATAACAATAAATCCACCCGAACACAGCGCAATATTTTAATAATTTAAACATTTTCGGCCGTGAAAGTTTACATTTTACTATTCTTACCCTTTTCATGGCGTACGCTTCATAACAGTTTGACTTATATTGGAATGGAGACTTTATTAAGATAAAAAAGTATCAGTGACAGTCTGCAAACCTTTAGCAGCAGTTGCCATATATTAAAATGCAGTTATGAATCATGGTGTTCTCTACTAATAGCGGGCCGCGCGGAAGTAGCCGAGCGGTCTGCAGCGCCACGTTACGGATCGCGCGGCCTCCCGCGTCGGAGGTTCGAATTCTCCCACGAGCATGGATGTGTGTGTGTCTCCTTAGGTTAGTTTAACTTAGTTTAAATAGTTTGCAAGACTAGGGACTGATGACCAACGTAGTTTGGTCCCACATGATTACAAACATTGTTACTAATAGCGGCGAATCCATCTGTTAATGTGGTGTAATCGTAGTTTTTTACTGAGTTGAATAGCAGCAATGATCATCGGGTCAAAGCTTGCTTTACCGACTTGGTGATGGTAATCATCCCATACGTGTGGTCCGCCCTAAGTAGGCACTTGTTGGACTGTTACCTGTGGTCGACAGTACTGGATCATACCCCGGAAACTGGCGGTTGTAACAGCTTCACGTACCTACACTTACAGACGTAGAATGACAATATTGAAACTCTTCTGCCCTGTAGCCTAAACGAGCAGAAAGTACTCCATAAACATCCAGAATTATAATTACGTGGTAAATATTAAAAAAATGAAATTTTAAATAAAAAATTTAGTCACATAATTAGATTAGTAAGACAATGGCGATACAATATGTCAATAAAATATTGAAAATGTGACACTTTTCAGGTTACCATGCATTATTGTTGACGGAAGCTGCTCATTTCAAACATGAGGCAGTCAGAATTAATATCAATAGGCACTGTAATTCACGCTGAAATATCTTGGTCGGTGCACTTCCATTGTCATGATCCATGAATGGGATTATGCTTTTAGTCATAAAATTTATTATATGGTATTGACTGTATATTTGTTGGCTAAAATGTGATTGTTAGCATAGTTTGATATAAACGTGTGAGATCTCACGATTATTCTATCGTTGTTTGAATTGTACGCCCCTAAGTCAATATAGATGGTTATTTACAGACGTGTATCAGTGTATTTGCCTTGGCATCATTTATTAATTTTCATCAGCTTTTGGTAGTACTGATTGTTTGGGACTTGCAATATTTAGTACTGTCTCAATGTCTGTTCTGGAACAAACAGCATTCTTGCATAATGAGTGATGGGCGTGCGATTACACATATTGATATATTATTATGTGTATCGTATGCTCATCTCTCACTGTGCACGGCTTCACTTATGGACTACTTTACGTAAAGTGATGGTACATAGAAAGTAACCCAAAGACGTGACAACGGATTTTTTCCAAAGATATTAATACAGTAAGAGTTTCTTTTGATTATAGCATGTTAATTGTTTTAAGATGTTATTAATGTGTTTGCAGACAGTAAAGAATTGTCCATCATCTCATCAGCTGGTGTGGAACTAACGGACTACATGTTCCTTGGTCACAGAAGCGTTAGTTGCACATGTTATTAATTTACTGTGTGACTTTCCCTTCCGTGTCTCAAGGAGCATGGCATGCGCCAGCACCATCGTCACTTCCAACGAAGATGTCGAACTTATTGGAGACTCGTTGAACACGTATCCTTGGGACGTAAGGTAATATTTTGCAGCTCACTTCTACCTTGAACAGTCGCGCTAGTTGACTGTTGATTCGTCTTTTCTGTCATCTGTGAATTAGGAGGTGACAGTACAGTATCTTGAGAGAAAGACACAAATTGATGCAGTGACAATAGCGGTTTCGACGTTATATAACTTTTACCCTTTCATCCTCTTGCAACATCGCTGATGATAGTGTTCGAACTCTTTGCCGTGTAGCCGTAAAAAGTTCAGGCCTTAGATTCACAAAGCGTGGTGGCCAGTAGAACTTATTTGTATTGCAGGATTATTGGTGCAGGGTTAACATGGCAGCTTGCAAATACTGGACATCTTGGCAGTGGCGGACTACGGGGGGGGGGGGGGGCGGAGGGGGCGAACCGCCCCGGGCCTCCGGTCTTGGGGGCCTCCAAATACCGGAAAGGACATTTTTTTCCTCCTTGAGCGCGATTGGCATCTCGTTCTGCTGCGGCCCCCAAATCTCGAAAGCTCTTTTTTCAGACTGTCCTGTGCCTCTCGTCCTGAAAGGGGCCTCCAATTATTTTTTATAGTAATACAATAGTAAACGGGGGAGGGGGGGCTCCTTTCGTTTCGCCGACGCTCCAGGCCTCCAACAGCCCTAGTTCGCCACTGCATCTCGTCCTTGCAAATGGTTCTTCAGCACGATTAATTCTGTATTGAATATCCCAATCTTTCTTTATAAACGAGGTTGAGCACGTACACCGTCCTTCGTTGAAATTAGTTACTCCAAGTTACCACAGATGCCGAATGGTTTAACTAACCAGAGCAATAATGTGGACTCCACAAAAATATGTGAGACATTTCTAAACGTGAGACCGGCGCTTCTAGACCAAACCTTTATGGCAATACCTCGTGCTATAACTCGTCGATACAAAACTTGCTTGCTGTAAGATGGACGCCTGGTTCGATTTCTAGGCTCTGAAAGGTTTCTGCATGAAAGAATGAAATTCAAATGTTCAAATGTTTGTGAATCTATCGGACGAAACTGCGTGGTCATCAGTCCGTAGCTTACAAACTAAATAAACCTAGGTAAACTAACCTATGGACAACACACACACCCATGCCCCAGGAAGGACTCGAACCTCCACGGCGAGCAACCGCGCCCTCCGCAGCGAGACGCTTTGGACCGTGAATAATGATTGTCCATTATCAATACAAGACGCACAAGGGCAAAGGAATATTGTTTATCCCTTTCAAGGCATATCTACTTACGACTGCTAATTTCTAAACAATATATAATGCAACAATTCCTGCTTTACAAATGGGAATATACCTTTTATTGCAAAAACGAATAGTAATACAACAAATGAGGTTCCTTTTATGTTCAAATGTTTGTTAAGCTTATGGGACTTAACTACGGGGTCATCAGTCCCTAAACTTACAAACTACTTATGAACTACTTACGAACTAGGACGGCACAAATATCCATGCCCGAGGGGGGATTCGAACCCCCGACCGTAGTGGCCGTGCTGACCGTGACTGGAGCGCCTCAGTCACCTCGGCCACCGCGGCCGGCGAGGTTCCTTTTAAACCTATGTTATACACTGCTAGATCTTTGTTGTTGTTATTGTAGCCTTCAGTCCAGAGACTGGTTTGATACAGCTCTCTACGCTCGCCTGTGTGCCGCAGCAGATTAGCCGTGCGCACTGTGGCGCCGTGCTGCGGTGCGCGCAACCGTTCGCCGTCGGGGGTTCGAGTCCTCCCTCGCGAATGGATATTTGTGTTTCCTTAGGTTAGTTTACTTTACTTTAAGTAGTTTGTAAGCTACGGACTAATGACCAAGCAGTTGAGTCCGATACATTTACCAACATTGGATTATTTTCTCCTGTCCCGTGCACGCCTCTTCATCTCGGAATAAGAACGGCAACCTACATCCTTCTGAATCTGCTCATTGTATTCGTCTTTCGGATCCGACGCCCTTTGCGATTTTTACCCAACACTCTTCTCTCCAATGCTACATTAACGAATCCTTAATGTCTCTAATTGTGCCCCACCAATCGATCACTTCTCGTAGTCAACATATGCCAGAAAGTTCTTTTCTCCCCATTTCTGTTCAGGACCTCCTGATTACTTACACAATCTACCCATCTGTAACAACACATTTCAAATGCTTCTATCACCATTCTGTGTGAACTCTATAACGTCCAAGTTTCACTCCTGTAAAATGCTACACACCACGCAAATGCTTGCAGAAAGGACTTCTTAACATTTCGGTTAAATTTAGATGTTAAAAATTTAGCTTCTTTAGAAATACTTTTCTTTCCATAGCAATTCGGCGTTTGATATATTTTTTACTTTCCCCCTGAGAGGTTTTTCTCTACCCAAATAACAAACCCGAACTACTTCTTTTATTTTCTCGTTACCTAATATAATTTCTTCAGAATCACCTAATTTTATTAGCAGAAATTGCATTATCTTCTGACTTCCGTTCTAGACACTGTCCATTGCGTTCAGTTGCTCTTCCAGGTCCTCTGTTGTCTCTGACAGATTTGCGCTACCGACAAACCGCAAAGTGCCGTGGTATCGTGGCCCAGCGCACTAAGGCGCCTTGCTGCGAAGCGTGCTGTTGCTCCTCATCGGAGGTTCGAGTTCTCCCTGGGGAATGGGTGTGTATGTTTTCCTTTGCTTAGTTTAAGTTTGTTTAAATAGATTATAAGTCTAGGGACTGATAACCATAGTAGTTTGCTCCAATAGGTTTACAATCATTTGGGCATTTTGAAACCGTTAAGTTTTTATTTCTTCTCTCTGAACTTTAATTCCTTCTCCAAACTTCTCTTTCCATTTTTTCACAGCATTCTCAGTGTACAGATTGAATACATTGCGGAAAGGCTATAACCGTGTCTTACTTCTTTCCCAACAACTGCGTCCCTATCGTAGGCCTATAACTTTTGGTTGCCCATGTTGTACCCCTGATACTTTCAGAATTTGAACGAGTGTATTCTAGTTAACATCCGTCAAAAGTTTTCGTTAAATCTAGAAAAGCTAAAGACATAGGTTTGCCTTTCCTGAACCTATCTTCTAAGATAAGATGTAACGTGACCAATGCCTCGCGTGTTCCTACATTTCTCATGACTCGAAGCTGATCTTGTCCGAGTCTACCAGTTTTTCCATTCCTATGTAAATAATTCGATTTAGTCTCTTGCAAGCATGACTTATTAATGTAATAGTTTGGCAATTTCCACACCTGTCTGCACGTGTTTTCTTTGGAATTGCAATTATTAACTCTTCTTGAGGACTGAGAGTTTTTCCCCTGTTTTATACATAGACCTTTATTATTAAATTATTCATCATACAATTGTTCAAATGCATGTCGTCCGGAAGCTTTAATCGAAGAGCGTCTCGGTATTAGCATGGGGCTCTCTTAACATTTCAGCAGATACTGAAGTGCAGGCATGACGTATTGGTTCTTTAAGATATATGTATTTTCCGCTTCCGTTCCGAAACCACCACGATGTATGCCCTGATCGGGGTACACGTTGTTGAAATATTATCTAACATTTCTATGAAAAAGGGGTGGTGAGTGCACCATCGTTCTGAAAAAATGCTTCACATCTAATTGAAGAGGAATGTCTTTATTGTTCATTCCATATTCAGCTTATTCTGTACGAATTGCCAATGCAGCCAACCAGTTTGTCTGGGAACCAAATGAAATGGTCCAACGACGTGGTCTGTTACAATGCGACACTATGCAGTAACACTCCTGTGCCTCCTCTAGTGATGTGGTCGTAACCAGCGAGAATTCGCAGGAGCCTAGTAACGTAGTGACTTGGGGTTATTAAATATGTTCAAATGTTTGGACACCTTTTGGACCAAACTACTGTGTTCATCAGTCTCTAGACGTACAAACTACTTAAGCTAACATACAATAAGGACGACACACACACACACACACACACACATACACACACACGCACACACACACACACACACACACACACATGCCCGACGGAGGAGTCGAACCTCCAGCGGGAGCGATCGCCGAGTCTGTAGCATGATGCCTTAAACCACAGGGCTACTCCTACGCGGCCGCATCATTGGCTGAATGACACTCATGTCCCCTTACCATCTGCATGATAAACTCCAGACTTAAGTCTACTTTACATACAATACGTCTTCAGGACGATACCCGAGTTCGGAAATAACTTTTATATAGCTGCCGGAGTAGGTGCAGCTTAAAGGGAAAACATTTTTGATCTTCTGGAATCCTTTGTGTGAAGACTTAAACATCCTAGGACTGCTGCAGTTCTTTGTCCTAATTACGACGAGAAATAAATGAGAAGTGGGTGAGATGTAATGACTAACATAAAATTTATAATATCGATCTTGTTATTATAATAGATAAAAACAATTTTCACAATTTTCATCCTATTTTAAGTTTATGCTACATTGGTCGGAAGCATAATTTTCATTTAAGCTCTGCTTATCGTGCGTGGGATGTGCTCAGAAATATTCAGTAATGTTATGGGTAAATCACCTGCGTTACCCATTGGTCTATACACGATACATCCTACATGAAAAATTTCTTCGGTTGTTTAACGCATCTCTGCATATCGAAAAGCATGCGCAGAAATTTGACGCCGCTTTGGAAAGCGTTGCTATTACAGATTTCGGGCCAGAGCAGCACTGCCGTGCGTCTTTACATATATCGGTATCATATCTGCAAGTCTACGCTGGAGTACATTGCAACTGCAATCAGTCTGACTGTAAGATCTGACTAGAACTACAAGCAGACGACCACACCGCCTTATCAGAGCGATATCAGGAGGAAAACGCAAGCAGATGACGGCACGACTCAGTGAAGTTTCTCCTTTAGTTTGACTTCCTCTGTGGACAGCAGTGACGAGGCAACCCTTCCTGCACCTCTGTATGAGGCAAAACACAAAAATTCAGACGACGGAGTGCGTGGGCCCCCTGGTACATATAAATCCAGTGTCACGATGTTTCTTCCCGATGAATTCCGAAACTAAATAACTGATCATAATCAAATATTGGACAGTGCGTGTGATTCGGTCGAACTTGAAAGATAGCATAGTTTTTATCTCAGCTAATAACCTCAATATTATTTTTATTTCAAATTAAATGTTTTTATCAGAATTCGGTAACTATCCAATAATTGGGGTTGTTCTTGAACTTTACATCTGAGCTAGAAGAAAAACTATCGCTCTGAGAGTGAAAGGTCACAGGTTCCATGCTCTCAGGGATCACGGATTGTTTCACTCGCAGTTTTAACCTAGCCTTCACCTCTTAACGAAGAAAGGGGTCGCCAGAAACGACACGTGATTCGCATGCCACGTTAAACTGTAGGTCCCCTTTCCGTGACTGGTTAATAGGGTCGGCCGAAAATAGAGAATTTTTGAGTATCTAGTTGTAATAGGGCTCGAATGTTGCGTATTTATGTGCTGATTAACGAAAAACTAATTTAAAAACCTAACTTAATATCTTCAGTTCGCGCAGAGGGCATTAATGTACAACAAAATTGTATTGAATCAACAATTTTCGTGTTTTCATAAAGCAAAGAAAGAACTTTTCAGCATTGCATGTATTTTCTTGTCTGCTGAGTGACGGGCAGACAAAGGTGGGTGGCAGACTGCAGTGGTCGTGGCAGACAGGCCAGTAAACAAGTCGCGACACGAAACGCCCCCCTGACCCTCCCACAACCACCGCTTGCTCCGCCACTGCTATTGACTCCGCCAGTTGCTACTTGTTATTGCTGGTGACAACATCGAGTTGAAGTGTTCGTTTAGTTTAAACGTTAGTGGATTGTGCACTGTTTAATAAAGTGCAGTAAGTGTTTTTAAGTTACCTGTTTTGTTGGCACTAAGTGTGAAATAGCAACTCCAAACAAGACTAAGTTGTTATTGACGAGACAGTCGTATCGATGCCCTATTTTTGGTTTGCCTAAACGACTTAGGGGGTAACCCTTCCAACTTATGAGGATGTTCTATTACGTTGTTTTGAAGAGAGCTTTAATATTTCTACACAATTAGATTCAAAGAAAAATGTTTCATTTTCCATAATTTCTGAGAATGTTGCTAATCAAATACAAGCAATTTATTATAAAGCATCCATTCCATTTGTATCTCACAAAAGAGTTGTGCAAATGATAAAAAAGTTTCACGATGATTATTACCAAATAAGAAAATCGTATAACAGAGATCATGAAAAAGATAATTATAAGAAAAAATTGCAAGTGTTTGTAGCTGAAGCCAAACCAAAACTATTTGATATTTCCGCCTGAAAATGCCCTATGACTTACACCTGTGAATGTGGGAAAAAGCCGAGTACATGTGACTGCCCTGTTATTGTAGACTGCAATTGTGAGAAAGACAGAAAGATACCTGCTATAGAGAGAAAATCATACATGATCAGCGAACATCTAGGATTGCATGCATCGCCAACGTACATAAAATAATAACAAGAAAACTTCAAAGGAAAGAAGAAAGGAAACAGATAGAAAGAAAGCGACGAAATGTTGCTTTTACAAGAGACACTTGTGAATTAGAAGGAAAATCTCTTGCAAAGAAAACAACTGAGGTCGATTTGTCATCAGTTCCTTCTACTTCGTCTCAGATAAGAACAAATCAACGTCTACTGCTTTAATTAGTGATCGGTTTCGTGTTTCAGATAGAGCTACGGCTGCTATAGCTTCCAGCGTTTTGTATGATCTAGGAATGATATCTGAAACAAATACCTCATTTGTTATAGACAAAAATAAGGTACGAAGAGAAAAGCACAAGGCAAGACTGTCTATTCAGCAACAAAAACGCAGTATTAATATAATAAAGGGAATATACTTTGATGGCAAAAGAGACAACACGTTATTCCAGGAGAAAATAGGAAACAATATGTACAGAATAGTCCAGAAAGAAGAGTATGTCACTATAGTTCTTGAACCTGGAGGGTAGAATATCGGGCATATTTCTCCAGAAAGTGCAACTGGAAGGGGTATAGCTGAGTGAATTCTGAAGTACCTTGAAGATAATAACTTTAACATTGATGAGGTAGAAGCTATTGGTTGTGATGGTACTTCAATAAACACTGGGTGGAAAAATGGTGTTATTCGTAATATACAACTAAAAATTCAACGACCATTACAGTGGCTCATTTGTTTACTTCACTTCAACGAATTACCTTTCAGACACTTATTTCAGTTTTTGGATGGAGAGTCAACTAGACCGTCTTCGTTTAGTGGAATAATTGGAAAAAGACTGACTGACTGTGAAAAATTACCCGTTATTGATTTTGAGGTTGTGGAGTCAGGGTTGTCAGAAAAATTGTATCTAAACATAACAGAGTTAAGCAGAGATCAACAATACCTCCTGGATATTGTCAAAACTATTCAAAGTGGAAAATGTACTCCAGATCTGGCTAATCATGATCCTGGACCTCTTAGTCACTCCCGTTGGTTGACATGTGCGAATAGAGTGTTGCGCTTGTATATTTCTGAAGTAAATCCCAGGAATGAACTCACGACTTTAGTTGACTATATTCTATAGACATATGCGCCAGTCTGGTTCCATATTAAGAGATACGCCTCTGTAAAGTATGGTACAAAGCATGTTTTTAAGGTTATTAAAACTTCCAGACATCTTCCGGAGAACATAAAAAAGCAAATTGATCCGGTGATTCAACGAAACTCGTTTTTCTGTCATCCAGAAAACTTGTTATTGGCTATGATATTAGACTAGAGTTGGGTTTTAGAAGAATCCTAAAGGCAATAAATATGAAAACTAACCGCAAATCTGCAGTAACAACGTTTACTACACCAACACTAGATTTTGCGGCTACTGACTACACTGAGCTTATAGATTGGTCAAAATGTAAGCTATCGCCTCACCCAGTGATGCAGAAATTGACGACAGAATCCATTTCTACATATTTGATGAATAAGACTTTGCCCGAATTTGAATTTCTGAACTTTTCGTGGCACACTCAGACTGTATAAAGATGTGCAAAATTAGTAACAGAGGCTGCAGAAAAAGTATTTTGGCAAGATAGCAGAGATGGATTCATTAGGACGACTCTGCTGTCAAGATCAATAATGCCAAAATTTGGACACAAATCAGAATTCAAGCCAACAACATCTTTGACTAGTATGTAAATGAAGGTATAAAAATGGAAATAAATGTATTTATTGTAAATATGAATATATAATTAGTATGACCTCCTTTGGCGGTTGGTTGGTTGGGTATAGTGTGGGTGGAACTCGATTTGCAGCCACTTCCTCGTGGTGAGTTCTGGCTCATTTAACCAAATTTGCTGGTGAAATGGGCGAAGAGCTGCAAAGTTATGATGTTATATCTTTAAATAATCAAATCACAATAAATAAAACCTAAAATATTTAAAACATACATATAAATACGAGATAATAGTAAATTTCAGTAACATTTCGAACATTTGGAAATGTTGTCATATTTCGATAGTTAGCTTATGATTACATAAGCTAGGACTATCAAAAATATTTTTATGTTAAACTATACATTGATACGCAGTTTTTGAGTCCTATTACGACCTGATACTGAAAGATATATTTTTATATGACCTTTCAGAAATTCTATAAATTTATCTTTTTTTTTTTTTTTTTTTTTTTTTTTTTTTAGAAACTTTAAGCCCTTTGAGCGAACTGAAGATGTTAAGTTAGATTTTTTAAATTATTTTTTCGTTAATCAGCACATAAATACACAACTGTTGAGCCCTATTACAACTCGATACTCAAAAATTCATTTTCTCGGCCCAAAGTTCACTTAAGACATAACCGAGTAGTTTAAATTATTTATGTACTTCATTTTATTCTAATTTTACTGTGTGTTTATACAAGTCAAACGCTGTGCGTTAGTCTCGCTAAACTCAGAAGTTTCTTCACCGATTTGAACTTCTTTTTCGCTAAAAATATAAGGAAACAGCAGAAAATGTCGTTAAAATCGAGACTGGGAATTTTGTAAGGGAGACATCGCCACTGCCAATTAGATTCGTATTTTATGCGCTGCCATTCAGTCCACCCGGCTATGATAAAATTGTGCACACTTCAGCTTCAAAACAAGAGGAACGGCATTGTGTACACAATAATTGTTCAAATGTTTGTAGAGTTTTTGGGACTTAACTAGTACACAATAATTCTCATGGGGAATGGCAGAGGGTACTTGAAAACGGACTTCGACATCACTCTACAGTTTTATACCTATCTTGATGAAATTTCCCAGTTGACCTTCAATACAGGAGAAACATCGCTGCCTCAATACGATTTCGTACGGTGAATGATGGAGGGTGCCTTACGCCTGACTTTGACTCCGTTTGACCGAGTACCATAAATTAGGCAGATATTAAAATGTTTTATATACAGGGGAGGGAGGATGAAAACGGAGACAAAGGACTGGAGAAGACTGCCAGAGAGCGGAGAAAGAGAATGACAGGGACAGAGGGATGGATATGTGGATAGAGGGAAAGAGTATAGGGCCAGAAAGAGGTGGGTAGACAGTCAGAGAGCAGTATGTGGACTAACTGAATACTGGAATATATAAACAGCCTAACAACGCCGGGTTTTCAGGTAGCCAACACATTGGGAAGTATCAGACGCTAAAGAGGTAATAAACATGCATACAGATGGGGTGGTGAAAGACGGAGAGATTGTGGCAAGGAGTGTAGGATGTATATCCAGGTCCAATGCATATTTACCAATTGCGAAGAATTGCCGCGTTCTCTAGTAGACTATATGTTTGCTCTTGTTACGAGGGTGCTGCCAACGTAAGGAAAGGTTTTCATTACCCCCGATGGTAACTGTAATTTCTTTGTTCTTTTCGAGGTGCTGTTTAATTCAGTTTAGGCCAATCTATTTGTATGCTTCGGGTAGGCGATCAGGATAACTTTCCCCTCAGGGGACTAACGACTCTTTCGTAAGAACGTGCGTGGCAAGCACGGGCCCCAAGCTATTGCGGAACCTACTTCCTTTCCAGTGCTGCATTGCCTTTCCATGGCCCATCCCTCCCTATCATTCTGCTTCCTTCCCTTCCACTCCTTGGTTCTCCCTGCGGGTTTAGTAAACAGAACTGACGTGTCTGACATACGCTTTGATTTTATGGTACAGTAGTTTTCTTTTTCTTTGCGCCTATCCCGCCTGTACGGGGAGGCGTGGTTAATTAATGTTTTCAAATGAGTATATGTGGGAAAACATCTGAAAGCAACATCCAGTCTGACCAGGCATACAAATTCACTCCCAGAAAGCGGGCCTTAAACGCACAGCTAACTGGGCATGACTAATTTCGTAGCACTGTATTTCATTAAATTATATATGATAGTGATGTATTTTTGAAGCCTTTACTTTTTACTTATTGTGATGGAAATTGGTCTTCGGGTAGATACATTGGACTGCATACGTCGGATTATCTTTAATTAGAAGCAAGAATATATTTTGAAGCGTTAATTATATCTATTCTGTTATTATTGAGGGTGACAGTCGATTGTCATTTACACTGGTAGATAAATCAACGACCTCTGAACGAATTCTATATAAAATACCAAGCGTTTCCTTGCTGTAACCTACTTTACGTGAATACTAAAGCAGTCAATGAAAATTTTGTGCCGGCCGAGGGGACTGAGGCGCTCCAGACACGGTCTGCACGGCCACTACGGTCGGGGGTTCGAATCCCTCGTCGGGCATGGATATTTGTGCCGTCCTTACTGTTAGCTAGTTCGTAAGTAGTTTGTAAGTTTAGGGACTGATGACACCGTAGTTAAGTCCCATAAGCTATACAAACACTTCAACATTTTGAAAATTTTGCTGTAAGTAGCGAGGTGTAAATGAATATCTCTTTTTCTGTGGTCTACTGCTTTTATTCTTCTAGCAAATGCGGTATTCTGGCTGTTGTGACAAACTATCCACATTGCAACAACACTTAGAAACTTGCAGGATATCTCGTGTGATGTTCAGTAAATACACTACTGGCCATTAAAATTACTGCACCAAGAAGAAATGCAGATGATAAACGGGTATTCATTGGTCAAATATATTATACTACAACTGACATGTGAGTACATTTTCACGCAATTAGGGTGCATAGATCCTGAGAAATCAGTACCCAAAACAACCACCTCTGAGCCGGCCGCGGTGGCCGAGGAGACTGAGGAGCTCCAGTCATGGTCTGCACGGCCACTACGGTCGGGAGTTCGAATCCCCCCTCGGGCATGGATATTTGTGCCGTCCTAGTTCATAAGTAGTTTGTAAGTTTAGGGACTTATGACCCCGCAGTTAAGTCCCATAAGCTGTACAAACATTTGAACATTTGATTTGAACCACCTCTGGCCGTAATACAGCCTGGGCATTAAGTCAAACAGAGCTTGGATGGAGTGTACAGATACAGATGTCCATGCAGCTTCAACACGATACCACAGTTCATTAAGAGTAGTGAGTGGTGTATTGTGACGAGCGAGTTGGTAGGCCACCATTGACCAGACGTTTTCAATTAGTGGTCATGACAGCTGTAGCACATTTTCCGTGAATGTATGATTTCGCAGGGATCGAATGAAGGGCAGAGCCACGGGTTTGTAACACATCTGAAATGTAACGGCCACTGTTCAAAGTGCCGTCGATGCGAACAAGAGGTGACCGAGACGTGTAACAAATGGCACTCCATACCATCACGCCAGGTGATACGCCAGTATGGCGATGACGAATATAAGCTTCCAATGAGTGTTCACCGCGATGTCACCAAACACGGGTGAGACCGTCATGATGCTGTAAACAGAACCTGAATTCATCCGAAAAAATGACGTTTTGCCATTCGTGCACCCAGGTTTGTTGTTGCGTACACCATCGCAAGCGCTCCAGTCTGTGATGCAGCGTCAAGAGTAACCGCAGCCATGGTCTCCGAGATTATAGTCCATACTACTGTAAACGTTGTCGAACTGTTCGTGCAGATAGTTCTTGGCTCCACGATCCGCTACAGCCATGCAGATAAGATGCCTGTCATCTCGACTGCTAGTGATACGAGGCCTTTGGGATCCAGCAAGGCGTTCCGTATTACCCTCCTGATCAGACCAATTCCATATTCTGCTAACAGTCATTGGATCGCGACCAACGCGGGCAGCAATGTCGCGATACGATAAACCGCAATCGCGATAGGCTACAATCCGACCTTTATCAAAGTCGGAAACGTGATGATACGCATTTCTCCTCCTTACACGAGGCATCACAACAACGTTTCACCAGGCAATGCCGGTCAACTGCTGTTTGTGTGTGAGAAATCGGTTGGAAACTTTCCTCATGTCAGCACGTTGTAGGTGTAGCCACCGGCGCCAACCTTGAGTGAATGCTCTGAAAAGCTTATTATCTGCATCTTCTTCCTGTCGGTTAAATTTCGCATCTACAACACGTCGTCTTCGTGGTGCAGCAATTTCATTGGCTAGGAGTGTAGTACTAGGAACAACAGAAGAAACTGTTTCTGGTGATCCTAAAAAATTATGTGCAATCAACATTTAAGACAAATTTGAAATTTCGATTACTGAAGTAAGCATGAAATGTATTGTAACGGAAGGTTTAGTTTTTTTAAGAATTACATTATTATTGTTGTTATAACATGATAAAAGAGTACATTAATAACATTGTTGTTCAAAATGTAGAACATTAAGAAAGTACTTTTTGTTCACAGATGGAGGTGAAGTTGCCGTTGGTGTACATCAGAGGTAAGTAAGAAAGTTACATTATTTAGTTATAATATTTGTATGTTACTTTTTCTCTGCTAATATGGATTAGGTTTTTCTTTTATTCCGGCATATAGTGGTGTGAACCTAATTAATTTGCAAAACTGTCACAGATTCAAAAGGACTGGTTGTATGAAACTTCCTGGCAGATTAGAATTTTGTGCCGGAACCGGGATTCGAACCTGGGACCAGGGACACAATTTTAATCTGCCAGGATGTTTTGTATCAGGGCACCCTCCGTTACAGACTGAATTTTCATTCTGGAAACATCTCATACGCTGTGGCTAAGCCATGTCTCCACCATATCCTTTCATCCAGGTTTGCTAGTTGTGCAAGATTCGCAGGAGAACTTCTGTGAAATTTAGAAAGTAGTTGCGGGATACTGACAGAAGTAATGTTCTGAGGACGGACCGTGAGGCATGCAGGGATAGCGCTTGCCCACGAAAGGCAAAAGTCCCAGGTTCGAAACCCAGTTCCCGCACACAATTTCAATCTGAAAAGAAGTATCAAATCAGCGCACACTTCGCTGAAGAGTGAGAGTTCCATTCTGACTGCTGGTATATTGAAAGTAAGGAATCTACTGGTTGAAAATAAATCCTAATATAATCCGCTGTGTTAGCAATAACAGGATTAACACGTTTATTGGAAGACGTTTGAAATAGAGAAGGATATGATTTGCCAAAATAGACGCTTGTTTGGAGAACCTGTCGTTCTCTCATAACTGGGATTGTGCTATCTACATAAGACTCTGCGTGTGAGCCTATGAGCAAAACCAATGTTAACCGCACCAGAAACAGCCAACTGTTCTTACTTCTTACTTAGTGGGTACGACAAAAATAACAGCGACGGTGTAGCTTTATTCACAGGTTCGAGGAGCGGAAAATATTTAGATACTTTCCTGGCGGATTAGAACTCTGTTCCGAAACCGGGATTCGAAGCTGGAACCTTTGCCTTTCGCGGGCATGCGGTCTAACCGACTGAACTGCCGCGGTACGCTTCCCTGTCCGTTCTGACAGTTTTACCTCGACTCCACTTTCCAAACTTCACAGAAGTTCTCCAAGAAGCAGGGTGGTCGACAGAGGTGAATCCCAGGATCTTTTTTACAGCGTTGCTATCGTGGTTGCCAAACCCTTGACATCTTGGTCTTCCAAATGATGCTTCAGCGTGTTTGGGTATCAGGCGAGATATCATACAGAGTACACATATGGTAACGAATTTTATTCAAATATTGGTTACAATTGTAATTTGTGTGTCAGAGAATACTATATTTTGCTATCTCAACTCTTTACTTGAGGTTTACATGGCATTAACGTAGAGCGAGGTACCATGGGGCTATCATTATAGTGAAAAAGTCAGCCGGCCGCGGTGGCCGAGGAGACTGAGGCGCTCCAGTCACGGTCTACACGGCCACTACGGTCGGGGGTTCGAATCACCCCTCGGGCATGGATATTTGTGACGTCCTAGTTCGTAAGTAGTTTGTAAGTTTAGGGACTGATGACCCCGTAGTTAAGTCCCATAAGCTTAACAAACATTTGAACATTTTTGAAAAAGTCATTCTCGTTTCCCTATTATATAGTATGTGATCACAGTTGCACACCTGCGTGGCATGGTCAGTATGAGGTTATCAATCAGCTCTTGAGGGATATTTCGCCATTCTTCCATGAATGCAATACCCAGCTATCCAATTGTTGTGGAAGGTGCTTATATGGCTGTAATACGTCTGCCAAGTGCATCCCAAACATTTTCAATCGGGTTTAAGTGCGGAGAACAAACTGGCCATTCCATTCGTATAATTCCCTGAGATCTAAGTATTTTGTCCATTAGTGTAGCTCTGTGGGGAAGTGCGTTATCGTCCACCAGAAGGAACCCATCTCCTGTGGCACCAGCGTCGGGCACAGCAAAAGGTCGAAGTATCTCGTCTGTATACATCTCAACAGTTAAAGCGCTATCCTGAAGATCCGTACGTCCACCATCATGATACGGTGATGTTTCCTGCATATAAGCAGAATTGTTCCGAGTTCCACGTTGGATAATTCCCCGCCATGCGGGAATGGCCATTCGGTCTCAGGCGTCATTTTGCGGCCGCTCCTGTTGGAGGTTGGATTCCTACTTCGGGCATGTGTGTGTTTGTCTTGCCCTCAGCGAAAGTTGCTTTAAATAGTTTGTAATTCTAGACCGATGACCCTTAGATTTACAAATATTTGAGCATTTGAACATTTGGTAATTCACTAATAATGGATTATTTAAGTTATTTAAACTGTTATTATTTTTCTTTGTATCTTTTAAGCAAGTGCTGCCTATCGATGTTGTAATGTGGCGTATATAACACATTCAGTCTAAACAGCGATATTCCAGGAAATGAATACTACTTAAAACAACTTTACAGCTTAATTCAAGTAATCATGCACATTCTATATGCATCTGTATTATGCGTTACGAAAATTCGCCTGAACATCACATACGAAAGTCTTAGAGTGAAGAGCATTCCAATAAATGAACGGACGCCAACTGTCCAATCCGTTCAAATGCATGACGGTCGCCAGAGTTGTAGCAGGTACATGTATAATAGCAGTGTTTCTGCTGCAGCTTTGATGGGTGTTGTGCGTTAATCCATCATGCATGAAACAGGTGGGTTATTTGTTATTCTTCATTTTCTTCTGGTTAAACAGTTTACAGATGTTAGGATGGGTCCCTGTGTAAAACTGGCACAATATTTTTGCAAGAGGCCACGTTGACAGCATCAGTTGCACTGTTGAACTGAACGCATAGGAGAGAGCGCTCCTTTTATCTCCTCGCTTCCTACATGCTCCGGCGCCCATCACGATGGGACATTTTAGAATCAGACATTTGCAGTTTTATATGCCCTGAAGGGTTGAGTACCCTAGTCTCCTCCTTCTGACCCAACACCTGGCCCAAGGAAATCATAAAAACCACTCATTACTCACATATTATTTACATAAAAATTTTACGTGTATGGAAATAGCAATATCGGCACTAACATTATGTTGAAGTTATAAATAAAGTGTTCTATAGTTCTTCCATAAATTGATTAATCCTGTTTAGGCGTTTATGAAACAATATCATATTTCAGGCCTAGCAACAGTATCGCAAAATAACTAATAATTAAAGTAGCTGGACTCAGCTCGGTTCACTTTAATTTAATCAGTTTGCAATATCGATTTCGCATAACGAAATTAACTGCTGTTTCGGATCCTTTAATTAGTTCCACAAGTTAGACGTATGTAACGGAACCCTGGTATTCTTGTGATCCATGCAGGGGAACATCGATAGGCAATGTTCCGCAACTACCGAATTTCAGGTTGATATAATATTATGTGTCGTTAGTCTTCACAATGATCTTCAAAAGTATACACCGCCTGACCTATAAAAGTCGTTCCACATGTCAAAGCAAGTTCCGAATTTATCAAATCCTCTGGTAAATATAAAATTTGTTGCACTTATCAGATAGTGTATACCACTGAAAGTTGTCGTCAAAACCAGTACCATACAAGGCTTCTTCTTCTTCTTCTACTACTT
The DNA here is from genome assembly GCA_026315105.1 of Locusta migratoria. Taxonomy (NCBI): domain Eukaryota; kingdom Metazoa; phylum Arthropoda; class Insecta; order Orthoptera; family Acrididae; genus Locusta; species Locusta migratoria. The sequence goes on along the minus strand of CM048755.1, from coordinate 558,950,909 downwards.
CTTCTTTTCGTTCTTCTTTTCACACTCATGTGGCGTCCTCGTTCCTGGCAAGTCTTCTCCATCACCATCGGTCCCATACGTCCTTTGCCCTTAGAAGTTTCTCCCTGAAATATTCACGCATTTAGTCCCTCCATCTTATTCTTAGTCTCCTTTCACCCTCCGCTATCATGTCCATACCACTCTAATCTTCTCTCTTGAACCTTCCTTGATAGCTCCGTCACTTTAACACTGCCTCTTATTTTCTCGATTCTGATCCTATTGTCTCTAATGACGCCACAAATTCTTAACGTTTTCATTTCAGTGCGATCCACTGCCTTAAAATATGACTTCGTTGGTGCCCATGACTCTGCTCCATAAATGATTGCAGGACTCACTACTGACTTATACACCATTCCTGTAGGCTTAGGGTTTTTTCTACTGCAACAACCTAAAAAGTCGCGAGGTGCCGATCATTACCTACGATGTTACATAGCATTGGTTACAAAAACATGCAACTTCAGGAAGCGTGTAATTAAAGAATACATCGAAATAAGAGCGAGAAAACCACAAATATATCGTGATAATGGCTACATACTCAGTTAGGCGTGGAATCTCGCATGTGGCATGTGATGAAGAGAAAGAGATTGTCCACAAAAGAGCTGAGGCCGCCTGAAGCTGCACTGTGTGCGGGTGGACAACGGAGCTTCCTGCGGAGGGAGGAGATAAAAGTAGCGTTCCGATTCCTAGGCATCCATGTCATCAGTTCGCATGATGATGGCAGCAAAGTTGTTTGTCGAAAAACTGTGATAGTTTAACACAACAATCTGGCTGTACACAGCTGAACATATTTATTGAGTGGTATATCTAATTTATCAATCATTGATGAAATTAACTATTTGAACTATTACTGTTTTTAATTGCGTTATGTTTTGTATCTTTTAACAATGTGCTTTCTATAGATGTTGTAAGTGTAAAAGTACTAATTTGACATTTAAAACATACATAGTCTGAGTAGCTGTGGTCCGTGATAGGAGCATGAATTAGGACACTATTACATCTTAATACAAGTAGATACATGTTAAATACATTTATGTTATGCGTTAGAAAAATAGAAAGTTTACTATTCGGCATTTTGATATGTGAAGAACATACTGATAAACGTACTGGCTTCAAGTGTTCAATGTCTCCATCTACGTCTTCCTGGTTCCATTGGAAATTACATTTTAATTGCCCCACCACTGCGAGGTGCTTTAGACCGCTCGGCTACTCCACCGCGGCCCAAATAGGCTCACAGAACTACTTTGATACTGTGATTTTTCAGTTCCTCCCTGTGTATTTGTTGCACAATATTTCGACAATCAGACATGACGCCACTGACGGCCTGGCCCCCTGGTTGCGGTCGCGAAGACGCTTGCGTCGGTGTCTGTGGCAGCGCTGATGTGGTTGCTCTGTCCTCCGTGCTCACCATATCGTTGCGTTTGCTGTGTATCCTCTTAATTAGCGCATGTGCTGTTCCCAAGCCCTGCTCAGATTACAGCTGCAGTATCGGTTTATCAAAGTGTCGCTAGTATAAGTGTCTAGAGAATTTCCAATGACAGTGTCTGTCCAGACAATGTCGGAAATACCCTGGAACTGGGTACATTGCTGCACTTGGGAGCTAGCAGACTGGACTGAAAGACAAGCCAAGGTTCGACAAATAGCAACATACGATCGACTCGAAGCCCGAACGAAAGAAGACATTCCAAGAAGAAGTATCGTGTTTAACCACACGGAGGAGACTTTGGACGACTGTGCAGTATAGATGCTAGAGGAAGGTCTGAAATTTGCATCTACACCTGGAACCTTTCCCAGTCGAGTTGTGATTAGTGAAGTACAACAGGCTGTATTTAATTTCCTAAGGACGCTGCTGAAGAAATTAGGCGTAATAGATGCACCATCTTGAGACGACCTCCATCTAAGAGGCCCAACTTTAACATTACCTCAGCTGAAAGAAATGCCCTACCAGAATTTCGAGGAGACCAGGATATCGTTATTTTACCAGCTGACAAAGGAATCCTCTCGAACTGAATATAATAGCAAGATATACCAACTGCTTCACGATCCCGCATACACTAAATTAAAAAGTGATCCGACGGGTAGGATAGTGAGGAAGACTTTGGAACTCATCAGGAAGAGCTCGATTCCAGCGCAAGATACTAAGGGTTTACAAAAGGCTGCAGTTCCTCATAGACACTATGATCTACCCAAGATCCATAAGAATGGGGTACCTTCCCGTCACATTGTAACACTGGTGAACCTACTTATTTTGTTGCTAAATATCACTATTGGGGACACCATGTAAGCACGGAGAATTTCGTAAGTCGCCTGATAACTGTTAGCCGGCCGCGGTGGCCGAGGAGACTAAGGCGCTCTGGTCACGGTCTGCACGGCCACTACGGTCGGGGGTTCGAATCCCCCCTCGGGCATGGATATTTGTGCCGTGGGGTTCGTAAGTAGTTCATAAGTAGTTTGTAAGTTTAGGGACTGATGACCCCGTAGTTAAGTCCCATAGACTATACAAACATTTGAACATTTGATAACTGTTAGATTGTAAACTAATCTATTAGTAAGTTTCAACGTCGTATCTTTATTTACAAAGGTGCCCTTACAGGGCTAGTCGGTAACAAGTTTAAGGAGGACATAGTGGCATTACTTAAACATGTGCTTACTTCAACATATTTCTTATTTGAAGAGCAATACTTCGAACAAGCGGACTGTGTCGCCATGGGAAGTCCTCTGTCTCTTGTGGTGGTCAATTATTTTATGGAGGACTTTGAAGAAAAAGCTCTACAGTCGGACACTCTCAAACATAGTGTTTTCTGGGGTATGTGGATGACAGATTTGTGGTGCAGCCACTCGGACTTGACACTTTTATCTACCTTTATTCAGCTATTAAATTCGTTCCATCCGGATATAAACTTCACAATGGAAGTGAAAGAAGATGGAATTTTGCCTTTTCATACATAGTTGAATTTGCAGGCTACAAGCTGCCATCATCTTGCACGATTCGGTAATGCGTTACGTACGATGGTTCATAGAGTTCCTTTGGTATCTGATCCTGGAAGCTTGTCGAGTAGGATACAACATCTGAAGACAGTTTTTCGACAGAACAGCTATTCTGAGAGACAGATGCATAATGCATTCTGGACCAAGCAGGTTCAATCCATGGTGCGAATGGAGACCTTATTGCCGTACTTAGGTGCCATGTCGTCAAGAACTGGAAGATTCCTCGGAAGATGTGACATTAAGTGGGTGTTTAGACCATCTGAAAAACTGAGGAGTTTGTTAGGTTCAGTCAAGAATGATCTCGGCGTAATGAAACGTTGTGTGTACAAGATCCCTTGTCAATGTGTGGTGGATATATAGGCCAGACGCGTCACGCAGTACAAGAACGATTTGACGAACAACAGCAGCATAACGCTTACGCCAAGAGCTGAAGTCGGCAGCTGCAGAACACTGTCTAATACAGGACATCGTATGTTTTGTGGGGAGACATCTTGTTGGGACTGCGTCGTTATGGAAGGAATACAAATTCGTACAGCTGACAATCTAATCAACAAGGATGCCGGGTTTCAGTTGAGTAGAGTCTGAAACCCCCCCACATTGGTTGCTATCAAATCACGACGAGAAAGTCAAGATATTTCGATAACAGACCCGTCAAAAATTGGTTTAGTTATAGGAAGAAACGTCTGGCTGCACTGTTAGTAAACACAGCCCACAGCTCAGGCGCAGATAGGCCGCTGTGTAGAGAGCGCTTGAGTTTGCCAGTTATTGCACATGCGCTGTTTGAGCGCCTGCGTATTCTTCGCGTGTGTGTGTCAATGTGCGGATATCGACCGTTATACTTGGCGACCAACAAGGCCTAACCACCTGAAGCTGTCGGACAGTTGCTCCGAGGAAAAACTGTAGGATTTGCACAACTTTATCCGGCGGCAAAGTCGTGAAGACTCTTTCCAACAAATCCGCCGTGAAAGGTTGAAGAATCACGTCATTTGAACAGTTATGGAGACAGTTATCTTCCTTATTTTATCACAATCGGATGAAGGGTATGACATTGCCGCCCTCGATTCTGAATCATCTATTTTTTAGTTTTAAGCATCACCTACAATGCTCGAATGTGAATCTAAATCATCCGGGACCGCAATCATACGCCGCGGGGACTGAGGCGCTTCAGTCACGCTCTGCACGGCCACTACGATCGGGGGTTCGAATCCCCCCTCTGGCATGGATATTTGTGCCGTCCTTAGTATAAGGTAGTTCATAAGTAGTTTGTAAGTTTAGGGACTGATGACCCCGTAGTTAAGTCCCATAAGCTTAACAAACATTTGAACATTTTGAACGCAATCATACAAACACACATACACAAAATTTAGTCAGGATTGGTGCAGCGGTTAAGGAGTTCAGTGGCATATAGACGTTTCAATAATTAAAATGAAGGAAGTTTTTACGTAAAATATGTCCACGTTTTCACTTCATAAGAACCGTCCGGGGCCTTCTATGAATATTTGAAAAATTAAAAAAGAATGCCCAATTTGTTCTGCCGCTATCGAGTTTCGCGCTTAACAACACAGTCAGCTACTCATTTCTATTTATAAGGTTATAGAGAACTTCGGTATATGAAAATATTTATGTAGTTAGTTAGCATAAGTAATTAAATTTGGAGTTTTATTTGGATAAGCGGTTGCGATAGGGGGAAAAGCAATCCCCATCGAGATCTATAGAATCGACAACGTAGACGTGTTCATGCGTCTCCCTGGCAGAGGACGTATAATTGAGCATCCCGGGGAATCAGAGATAAAAGTTGCACGCTCACGCATGGCCAAACAGTTCGTCAGTACATCGTTTGACGGTAGCATCTTCGTTTGCCAAAAAATTGTGCCGTTTTTCCACGGGGTTCCAGCTATAAAATCGTCAAGATTTTCCTGCGGGTGGTGTATCTACAAAGTGCATCTGAAAAGTTCGGTAAATGGTTGCATATTTTACAAACCGTCCTGGCGAGGATGAGCTGCCCGCATATACATATTTAGGGACATGACAACAAGTGTCCCCTGTCGTGCAAATCACTGCAATGAACATGTGATACATGCTGTGACCCAGCTAAAAGTGTCAGCGTGAGAACTCGTGTCATTACAACATGGAGCGCAAAATGTAGTAATGCGTTAGCGTCAAGGTTTGTTTCAAATTAGGCAAAACGGCGACGGAGACCTATAGGATGTTAGTGCAAGCGTATGGCTTCGAAGAAGTGAGTAAAAGTGTGTGTTAGTTGTTGCGGAGATCCAACAACGCGTGACCTCAATGCTTAGAGCGATTCAACAAGAAGCGTTTGCTGACAGTTTTCAACACCTGTACAACCGATGTCAGAAGTGTATTGTAGACAGAGGCGATTACTTTGAAGACCAGTAAAAGTATTTTGTTAGTAACAATTGTTTCTGAAACCATTCACTGACATTTTCAGACACACCTTATAATTGTATTCTGATTTGTTTCCTTTCAACAAGTGTTTTCTATAGATGTTGTAAGTGTAAATGTACTAATCTAAGTAGTAATACTGTCTGAATGCATCATGATTTATTATCTGTGCAAATTAATGCAAGTAATCATGACATTTTAAATGCATCTGTTTCATGCGTTACGAAAATGTGAAGTTTACTATTAAGTGCATAATTTTTCTTTGCCTGAACCTTATAGAAGAAAATCTTCAAGCGAGGAACATACTGGTAAACAAATGGGTTTGAAAAAGGCGGTCTACAAGTGCATGACCGTCATCAGAGTTGTATCTGGCACATGTCTAACAAAACTGTGGCAGGTACATCTTTGATGGCTGTTGTGCGTTCCTGCATCACACGTGAGACGGTTGGTATATCTGTGAAACTTCTATTTACCCTGGTGTAGTGCCTGATCAATAAGTTAAGCGACGTTCGGTTGGGTCCCTTTGTCAAACTATTATAATATTTCTTCAGACGAACATGTTGCCATCGTCTGGTGCACTGACGAACTAAATGCCTAGGAGAGATGACGCACGACATTTATCGCCTCCCTCTCCGCAACGTTCCATTGCCGTTGTACGCCAAACATGTGTTTAGCCAGAACATTGCTACCTTGGACTTTTATGATCCCGCCATTTGCGGTTGCATCCGCATTGAGGCGTTTGGTATATTTGTCTCCCCAACTACATCCTACTCTCGATCCCTGGAATTCATGGAGGGCACTCAGTCCTCGCGGGTGATTTTGTTAATATCTTATATATTGAACCAGTAATATCGGGTCAAACATGACGTTATGGTAATAAGTAAAGTACTCCATTGTTCTTGTATAAAATAAGCCTGATATGGCTTGTTTGAATGTCTAAAATTGTAAATCATATAGAGTAAAATTATATAGTCTCATGGAAATCAGACTTTATTAATTATAGAAACTGAACAATGTGTAAGGCCTAACAACAGCATACATACTAGCTGTATGAGGCTTCGTTCAGTTGCGTTTAATCAATTATTAGTTGGATTTGCCATAAATAAAGCCCCCCCTCTCCACTCTCCCCAGTCACTAGCAATTACAGGTAGATACAAATATCACCAGTTGTAATTTATTATTTGTTTGTTGTTATGGTCTTCAGTCCGGAGACTGGTTTGATGCAGCTCTCCACCCTACTCTATCCTGAGCAAGCCTCTTCATCTCCTCATAAGAACGGCAACCCACATCCACTTGAATCTACTTACTATACGTGTCTCTTGGTCTCCCTCTGCGATTTTTACCCCACACACTTCCCTCCAATGCTAAATTTACGATTCCCTGATGTCTAAGAATGTGTCCTACCAAGCGATCCCTTCTTTTAGTCAGGATATGCCAAAAATTCCTTTTCTCACCAATTCCGTTCAGTACCTCTTCATTGGTTATGCGATCTACCCACCTAATCTTCAGCATTCTTCTGTAGCACCACATTTCAAAAGCCTCAATTCTCTTCCTGTCCACACTGCTTATCGTCCATGTTTCACTCCCGTACAAGGCGACACTCCACACAAATGCCTTCAGAAAAGACTTCCTTACCCTTAAATTAATATTCGATGTTAGCAAATTTCTCTTTTTCAAAAATGCTTTTCTTCCCATTGCCATTCTGCATTTTATATCCTCTGTACTGCGACCATCGCATGTTATTTTACTACCCAAGTAACAAAACTCATCTACCACCTTCATTGTTTCGTTACCTAATCTAATTCCTTCAGCATCGCCTGATTTTCTAAGACCGCATTCCATTAATTTTGTTTTGCTCTTGTTAATGTTCATTTTATATGCTCCCTTCAACACGCTGTCCATTCCATTCAACTGCTCTTCCAGGTCCTTTGCTGTCTCTGACAGAATTACAATGTCATCAGCAAAACGCAATGTTTTTATTTCTTCCCCCTGAACTTTTATCCCTATTCCAAATTTTTCCTTGCTTTCCTTCACCGCCTGCTCGATGTACAAATTGAATAACATCGGAGAAAGGCTACAACCCTGTCTTACTCCCTTCCCAACTGATGCTTCCCTTTCATGCCCTTCGAGTCTAATAACTGCGGTCTGGCTTTTGTACAAGTTGTAAATATCTCTCCTTTCCCTGTATTTTACCCCTGCTGACTTCAGAATTTGAAAGAGTGTATTCCAGTCAACATTGTCAAATGCTTTCTCCAAATCCACAAAAGCTAAAAATGTAGGTTTGCCTTTCCTTAATCTATCTTCTAAGACAAGACGTAAAGTGAGTATTGCCTCCCGGGTACCTATGTTCCTCCTGAATCCAAACTGATCTTCCCCAAGGTCAGCTTCTACCAACTTTTCCATTCTCCTGTAGATAATTCGTGTTAAAATTTTGCAACCATGACTTATCAAACTGATGGTTCTGTAATTTTCACATCTGTCTGAAACTGATTTCTTTGGAATGGGGATTATTACATTTTTCTTGAAGTCTGAGGGCATTTCGCCTGTCTCATACATCCTACACACCAGTTCAAATAGGCTTGTCATGGCTGGCTCTCCCAGAAACTTTAGTAGCGCTGACGGTATGTCATCTACTCCTGGGGTCTTTTTCCGACCTAGGTCTTTCAAGGCTCTGTCAAATTCATCTTTCAGTATAGTATCTCCTATTTCATCTTGATCTACTTCCTCTTCCCTTCCTACAACATCGTCTCTAAGTTCATTTCCTTTGTACAGCTGCTCTATGTACTCTTTCCACCTTTCAGCTTTCCCTTCTTTGCTGCAAACTGGTTTCCCATCTGAGTTCTTGATATTCGTAGAGTTGCTTTTCTTGTCCCCAAATGTCTCTTTTATTTTCCTGTAGGCGGTATCTACTTTTCCCCTTCTTATACATTCTTCTACAGATTTGCATTTGGCTTCTAGCCACTCCTGCTTAGCCATTTTGCACTTCCTGTCAATCTCATTTTTTAGTCGTCTGTACTCCATTTCTCCTGTTTCATTTACTGCATTTTTATATTTTCTCCTTTCATCAATTAACTGTAGTATCTCCTGTGATACCCATGGATTTTTTGTAGGTCTTGCCTTTCTACCTATTTTGTCCTCCGCTGCCTTTACTATTTCATCTCTCAATGCTACCCATTCCTCTTCTACTGTTTTATTTCCCCCTGTTTCTGTCAACTGTTGCCTAAATCTCCCTCGGAAATTCTCCAGAACTTCACTTTCCTTCAATTTATCTAAGTCCCATCTCCTTACTTTCCTACCTTTTTGTAGTTTTTTCAGCTTCAGCCTACAGTTAAAGACTAGCAAGTTATGGTCAGAGTCTATATCTGCCCCTGGGTATGTCCTGCAGTTTGTAACCTGGTTCCGGTACCTATGTCTTACCATTATAAAAACTATCTGATACCTTCCGGTGTCTCCTGGTCTCTTCCATGTGTACAACCTTCTTTTGTGATTCTTAAACCACGTGTTTGTTACGATTAAATCATGTTCCGTGCAAAATTCTACCAGGCGACTTCCTCTTTCATTCCTCCTGCCCAGTCCATATTCACCCATTATTTTTCCTTCCCTTTCCTTTTCCTACTACCGAATTCCAGTCTCCCATAACAATTAAGTTTTCCTCTCCCTTAACTGTATGAATAATTTCCTTTAGCTCCTCATATATTTCTTCGATCTCCTCATCATCGGCAGAGCTAGTTGGCATATAAACCTGCACTACTGTTGTCGGTGTTGGCTTCGTATCTATCTTGACAATAATAATGCGATCGCTGTGCTGGTCATAGTAGTTTACCCGCATTCCTATTTTCTTATTCATTATCAATCCTACTCCTGTGATACCCCCAATTGATTTTGTGTTTATAATCCTGTACTCACCTGACCAGAAATCCTGTTCATCCTGCCACCGAACTTCACTAATCCCCACTATATCTAACTTCAACCTATCCATTTCCCTTTTTAAATTTTCTAATTTTCCTACTCGATTAAGGGATCTAACATTCCACGCTCCGACCCGTAGAATGCTAGTATTGTCTTTCCTGATGATCACATCCTCCTGAGTTGTCCCCGCCCGGAGATCCGATTGGGGGACTATTTTACCTCCGGAATATTTTACCCGAGAGGATGCCATCATCATATGTTCATACAGTAGAGCTGCATGTCCTCGGGAAAAATAACGGCTGTAGTTTCCCCTTGCTTTCAGCCGTTCGCAGTAACTGTGTGGCAAAGCCAAATTAGCTGATGTTACAAGGCCAGCTCAATCATCCAGACTGTTGCCCCTGTAACTACTGAAAAGGCTGCTGCCCCTCTTCAGGAACCACACGTTTGTCTGGCCTCTCCACAGATACCCCTCCGCTGTGGTTGCACCTACGGTACGGCTATCTGCATCGTTGAGGCACGCAAGCCACCCCACCTCGGCAATGTCTGTGGTTCATGAGGGTGGATTTATTATTTAGTGACTATATTAATTTTTCGGTTCTAAATTGTGTCCCTCAACATGTTGTTAATGAGTATTTTGGCACGAGCCACAGCGGGTTATAGTAATTGAATTAATGATGAGTATGCCGATGTCCTTGTGATGAATGCCTCGGATTGGTCGCCTTACTTTCATTACCTCCCTCCCCGTACAATGTTTCATTTCTTTGCACGTTCAGCGATGCAGGTGTCCTTGTTGCGATCCCTGACGTTTTAAATTGTTTTGTTCGCTGAACCAGTATTATGAGGACTAACGGTAAGTTATTGTTATGAATATATTCCGTAATTCTTGCATAAGAGACATGAAGACCATGTAGTATTGTAAGAAAAACTACCAGCTTTGTAAATAATTACTTATCATACAAGGTGTGATGGGGTACAGATTTTGTTAGTATTAAAAATTGAGGACTGTTTCAGGGGTATCAGAAATATCCACCTAGCTAGAATCAACTCGGTTGACTGTAGTTTAACCAGTGAGCAGTGGGATTTCCTATAACGAAGCTAAGATTAAACATCACCCAAATGCCTTTCGACTGTCACCTAATACTACACTTACATCTACATTTATTCGACTATATTTCCTATTTAGTGACTATCATTTTTTTCTCGGCTTTAACTTAATTCAAGCATATTATTAATGAATATTTGGCCGAACGTTATGTCGGATACTTGTCAACAGATTGACGCAACCTATATCGTCGTTCGCTTCCACGTTTGACATGCTCGTTTCTCCTTTCCTTATTGGTTTTTGCACAGTCGGTAATAGTAATTAAAATAACTAGCGTTCAAAATAATTAGCGAACATTCTTATTATTTTCCCACTGTTCCTTACCTTTATCTAAAAGTCAACGTGCCGTCTGTACCACAGTCAATAAATGTAAAAGAAGCTTATGTGCAGTAAGAGGGAGTTTTGTGACTTAAGAACACCCTTTGGGCAACACTAATTTATTTATACACGTTAAACTTGCAAGTTCAGGAACAAGTACAAGTATTCACGGAATAACATTTTGACGATACAACGTAAAGAAACAAAGGTTAAACAAATTCCCTTCTGGGGTTACCGAAATGAAATTTATCTTCTATCACGGCCTAAAAGCATTTGAACTGTAACGTAGGGTACATTTAGCTCCCCAAACTACACCAACGCCCTAACCGAGTAATTCACGGAATCCACTAAATCCGCGTAGATTTTTCTAATATTAGTATTTGGATTGAATTAACATTATTTCGTCCAACATGAAGTAATGATTATCAATAAATTGATCTGTTTTTCTTGCATAAAATAGTGAAGCCTATTTCTGATGGTTTGAAACAAAATACGTACAAATAGTAAATATTTAAAATTCAACGTTTGATGAGAAGCCAAATCTATGATTTGTAAAAATAACGATGCCACCTGAAAGAACACTCACCCCTTCCCTGTCACAGAAAGTTATAATAACTTTCAACTATCTCCAACCGTAATTTCCTATTTGTTGAGAACAGTAATTTCTCGGTTTAGAACGATGTCATTTGACAGATCATTAATGAATACTTTTGCGGATGGTATAGCGTTTTCTCGTGATTGTCGTTGTATTTTAATTTAATGATGATGATTGGCCGCGGCATTTTTACTGTTTTACTGCCTCCCTCCCCAGAATGATTGTCCTTCAACTCCCAACGATGCGTGTTCTGCAGTTCTTGCCAAAGAACAAGTTAAATTCTAAAGAAGTTAGAAAATTGCGTAGGGAAGGTGAACCAAAATCTTAGAAGATGCAACAGTTCTACTAAAGAAACTGTATAAATTACACTGATGCGTCGTGTTTTGGAGTATCGATATCTAGTGTGGTATCCCCACCAAGTTGAACTGATGGATACACAAGGAAAGTTTAGAGAAGGGCAGCCTGTTTTGTATTATCACGATATAGGGGAGAATTATCACAGAAATAATGTACAAATTGTGAAGGAAATCATTAGAAGAAAGGCGTTATTCGTTGCAATGAGATTTATTTGAGAAATTTGTCACCAACTTTCTCTTCCAAATGCGAATATGTTTTGTTAGCACCCAGCTACATAGGGAGACATGATCATCTTGATAAAATAAGAGAAATCAGACCTAAAACTCAAAGATTCAGATGTTCGTCCCGTGCGCTATTGGAGAATGAAACGGTAGGGAAAAACATAAAAGCGGTTCGAGGAACCCTGCGCCATGCACTTAAATGTAATTACTGGAGTATTTGTGTAGATGTAGGAATGAACATAATTTAGTGTAATTTGAAACACCCCTACATTTGTAAATAATTACTTATCATGCAAAGTGGGATACAGCCTTTTACAGTAATAAAATTGATGTTTGGTTATGTTTCTGCATAATTCTTTATTTTCGTTGTTCTCGACATCAAACATCATGGAGCACGCGGTCTCTGACCAATGTAAGACATTCCATAAGTCTGCGTATATACATAGTTCATTAAATGCTATTCCAATGTGAAATGACGTACTTACATTGGTCAGCTAGTGCGAACCGATGAAAGTCGTTGTCTGGAACACCAATGGCAGACAACAGTGCAGCAACAAAACTTGTCAGTCGTTGCGGAACATTGCCTACAGATATAGTACGGTCTGAGTTTCAAGGTCACTAAGGTTCGATCTATGAGTCTGATTTCTGATACTGGGTATTTAAACAAATAAACGACAAACCAGTGAGAGAACCACCAATAAAGGTGATAATACTCAGCGTGGAGTGGAGTCTTGCACATAGCATGATCAAGATGAGAAAGATATTAGCGTACTAGGAACTAACTTTGTCAATTATTCGCTAGAGGGACAACTCTGGAGACGAGTGAGCGCGTACAAATGAAGCATTTCGTTGAAGGAAGAAATGAAATTAGAGGGCATCCAGTTCTTCATTCCACCTTACTATGGCAACTTGGTCGATTGCCAAATTATTGTGCCAGTTACTTTGGTCAAGCGGTGCGCACCAACTGAGTCGTTCTCCACACCAATGTCAGCCAGGACTGCAGCAGCAAGACAATTCAGTCGTTGTGGAACATTGCTTATGGATGTTGCATGGTATAGTTTTCAAAAATACCAAAGTTCGCCCAATGCGTCCAACATCATAAACTGTGTAATTAGAAATTTAATTGTGAAACCAGTGAGAAAACCACTAATAAACGTGATAATGGCTTCATATACATCTAGGCGTGGAATCCGGAACAGTAATGGATTGGCATACAAGAAATTTATTTTGGAATTTAGCAAGTAGAGCAGCTACTATAAACTAGCACTCGCGCATGTCAATGTTCGCGGAAAGATCGCTGTGCATTCCGTTGAGGGAGGAAGTAATACTAGCGTGTGCAATCCTAAGCATCAGGTTTATCAGTGCACCTTACGATGACAACTTAGTGGTGTGCTGGAATATAGTGCTAGTTGACACAGGGACCTTTCCATACAATTATTAAGTATCTTTTCAGTTAGTATAATTAGCATTAAAATACAGATAACCTTTATGTAAATTCTTAAAACTTTTAGTGAAACTGTGATTTGTTTCTTTCAGAAAATGCTTACTGTATATGTTGTATGTGTAACTGATAAAATTCAAATGTTCAAATGTTTGTAAAGCTTATGGGACTTAACTACGGGGTCATCAGTCCCAAAACTTACAAACTACTTATGAACTACTTACGAACTAGGACGGCACAAATATCCATGCCCGAGGGGGGATTCGAACCCCCGACCGTAGTGCCCGTGCAGACCGTGACTGAAGCGCCTCAGTGTCCTCGGCCACCGCGGCCGGCTAACTGATTAACACATTAATTCTGAGCTGCTCATTTACCACCTATAGACGAAATATGTAATTCAAGTTTTTTTTTGCATTTATGTTTTGGTTTTTAGCAAGTGCTTTCAATAGATGTTGTATTTGTAAATTACTCATATGAAAGTACGAAACACATTCATCTAAGCAACAACAGGCCACTCAATGAGAATGACTTAAGACACCTTTAAATCTTGTTGCAAGTAATTATGTACATGCTAAATTCATCTGTATTATACCAAAATATGACATTTCCGCGGCGGAGTGGGCGAGCGCATTGAGACGCTATGCTCCGATGCGCGAAGCCGTTCCCCGTCGAGGGTAAGAATCCTCCCTCGGGCTTGGATGTTTGTGTCTTCTTTAATATAAGTTAGTTTATAAGTAGTTTGTAAATTTAGGGACTGATGAATCCGCAGTTAAGCCGCGTAGGCTTAACAAACATTTGAACATTTTAATGACAATATTCATTAAGTGGTTCGGTGCACATTATTTGTCTGAACCTGAGAATGAATAACATAAAGATCAATGAATGGGCTTCAAGCGATCAGTCTTAACAAATGCACCACGGTCGTTAGAGCTGTAAAGGGTTCATGTATGACAGTAATGTACCCGTTGCACCTCTGATGACTGTTGTGCATTAATGCGTCACACAGCTTGTGTATTTGTGATTCTTCAATTTTACCTTGCATAATTATTGATGGAAATTTTCACAGTTGGGTGGACAGCTCCCAGTGACAAACTGGGGCAATATTTAGGCAAGAGAAACAACATGCCATCATCAACTGTACTGATGAATTCGATGCCAATAGATGGGTCTTATTCTTTCTTTTTTTTTTTTTTTACCTCGTCCATCCCTATTGCTTAATGTCGTCCGTCCGAGGCCTGCAACGAGTGGCTGAACACTTAGAATCCCAGAGTATCGTCACCGCAGACTTGTATAGTCCTATCTGCTCCGGACCGTTAAGTACCTTTGTCTCCTCCTACAGATTTGTAACGATGTTACAGTCTCGTGTGTTGCTGTCCGTCACATCTCAACGGCACTCATTGTCTGACCATCGTAAGAGTTGGTCTAGTCTCTAGAATGACATTGGTGAAAAAATGCGTACTGATGAAATAGTTGTGGTCATCAAACTTGTCATGATCAAGAAGAGAAACGGATTAACCTAGAAAGACCTGCCATCAGCGGCTAGAGGATCAATAGTCCCTGGGAGAGGAAGAATGGTGGGCGTTCTGCGGAAAGAGATGTAAAAGTAGTGCGCCCACATTTCACAGTTCACCTTATCACGGTAACACGGTTGTTTTCCAAACTCTTGTGTCACTCTGTCACAGGGACTTGGTAATAAAACTGTCAACGTTTTCAGCAGATGTTATATCAATAGACGCAACATGTTATTTAAGCTACTACATTTTAATTGAATTCTGGTTAGTGATTTTTCAGCAAGTGCATCCCATACATGTTGTATATGTAAATGTACTGCGCTGCAGTAGTACCTGAATGTTGCATTATTTATCATCTATACAGCTTAATTCAACTAACCGTGTACATTTTTTATGAATCTGTTCCATGCGTTACAAAAGTTTGAAGTTTACTATTAAGTAAATTAAAAAATTTGACCTTATATACTAAGATCTTCGAGCGAAGGACAGATTGATAAAGATAGTGGCTTGAAAATTGCTGGCTATAAATGCATGACGGTCGTCAGAGCTGCACACGTTAAGACGTGTGCTATACCGGTGTCTTTTTTTTCTCCTGGTGAAATACTTGAATAATTAGTTGACGGATGTACATCTGGGTTTCTGTGTCAAATAGTCACAATATTTCGCAAACGACAACGTTGCAATTAAGAGAGGCACTAATGATCTGTATTCCTAGGAGAAGCCACGCTACTTTTAATAATTCCCTTCCCGCAACAATCCACTCTACGTGTATACCAAGTCAATGTATTTCGTATAATGCAACGGTAGGTCGAATTCTTTTCAATTAATATAAGTTCTTCCTAATTTTGACGAAATAACGGCCTCTGCTTGGACAGTAACCACTATTTATGTACAGACACAAAAACTCTCCAAACCCTTGGTGAATCACACACATTAAATTGCTAGAAAGTGAGATAATAGAGGGGTGCAATATATCAGTAGAACGGTGCAATAGGGAATTTACATTATACGGGAAACGTGATCGAATCGCAGGAATAGTAAGGAATTCCTCGTGTTAAGTAGGGATTTTGGGTTCGAGTCTAGGTGTGGGACAAATTATCATCTGTAACCGTTGATATATTTTTCCGGTCTGTCATAGATAGGACCGAAAATGCTCGAAGGAGGACCCGAACCTCCGATGAGAGTGGCCGCGTAGTACATGACTAGAGGCCTTGCGTACATACGGCTGGGTGCCTTTGTCAAGCTGTCACAGTATTTCGGCAGACGATGACGGTGCAATTATCAAATGCAATAATGATGTTAATGCCTAAGAGTGACCACGCTACCTTTACTACTTTCGTCCCCCTTATCTCACTGTCCTTGCACGCCTAGCGATACGGGTGATCGGAGCTTTGCTACCATAGACATTCGTTCTCCCAAAATTTACGATCTTTTTCTTTTATCTGCACTGCAACATTGGGTTCATATGTCTCCCCCATTTACCGGACCACGCAAACACTGGAATTCATTAAGTCCACTAAATAACAGTTAACTGTTCCCTTGTAAGCTGAGTTTACAGTATCATTCAACCATCTTCAACTATTATTTCCTATTTAATGGCCATTTTAATCTGTCCGTTTAGAACGCTGTTCGCTCTACACATTATTAATGAACTTTTGGGCACAAGGCATATCGGGTACTGGTGAGTACAATAATGGGGAATTTGTCGTTCTTAAAGAATATTAGGGTTAACGTCCCGACGTTATGGAAGTCATAAGAGAATGATCGCTGTTCGTTTCAACTACTCACTTACGAATTGTTTATTCCTTGTTTTTCTTTGAATTAGCAAACATGGTAATTAAACCAGTCAGCGTAGAAAGTAATTAGCGAATATCCTCATTACTTTTGCACTATTCCCTTTCTGTTCTTTTTATGTTGCTCTCCTATTTCTATCGCAGTCAATAAGTGCTGTAAGTTCCTACTGTACAGATTTAGGGAGGGAATGGATACATATTTTGCTCGGATGAACTAATAACAAATTTAAAAATTCCATACCAAACTGAAAGTTACACGATTTCCGTATATTGGAAAAAATACTATATTTCGGTACCGTGAGGCGATGGTTGGAAAAATATTACATGTATGTTATGTGTTCTCTTAGCGGATAATATCGCCATAAAATTTTTGTTATCTGTTGTCTTAGCTGAAAATCGAGACGCAATAGATGTAATTGTATATATGCTTACATAGCAATCGACCATACATAGTTTAAGATGCGAACAAGAGGGATAATAAAGGTGCGTAACACCTAAGTAGTGCGGAGTAATTTTGAACGTGGATCGGATGTCAGTCTTAAATGAATGGTCGTTAACGAAAGGCACTACAAGCATTGAACAAGAAATTCTGGATCGAGTCGTATCCCGCCGCAAATACGCAAATATTCAGCTGCTACATGCGATGTACTTCAGTGCCTTGTAAGCAGCGATGACCGAAAACGTTTCTATAATCCGGAAATATTTTGCTATTAGATGCAACTGTACAAATGTTCAAATGCTTGTAAATCTATCGGACCAAATTGCATGGTCATCAGTCCGTAGCTTCCAAACTACTTTAACCTAGGTAAACTAACCTAAGGACAACACACACACCCATGTCCCAGGGAGGACTCGAACCTCCACAGTGAGCAACCGCGCACTCCGCAGAGAGACGCTTTAGACCGCTCGGCTACTGCACTGCAGCTAGATGCAACTACAGTATCTTAATGTCTTTCATGAATGTCTTTAGTAATTATATAAGTGTTTCATTTGAATACTTGTTAGCATCTACTTAATATGGCGAGGAAGGACTGCTATAATGTACAGACAGCTGCGAGTAAGACATGGAGACGCGGACTTGAAGGCAAACATTATGACGAGTAAGGTCCTCCCGGGCCTGATGGAGCACTGTACAAAGTACTTGGCAAAGTGGTGTAAACCAAATGTCGGCAAAGCCTTCCTATCACAAATGTTCTGGACAGGGTTACTCCTCTCTCTCTCCTCACCAGGCGGTCGAGAGCAAGGTCATCGGATAAGCATCAGTGTTCCCCACAACAGTCAATAATCTTACGCATCCGCTGGACTATGGAAGGTAGTCCAAAAATCTTCACAAGTACATCATATACAATTCCTAGGTAAATGTGAAATAACTTACATTGGTCAGAACCTGTTAGTTGTAGAATATTGTCTGTCGATGTCATACGGTACGCTTCATAAAAATACCAAGATTTCGTCCAAAACGTCTAACATCTGCGAATGCTTAATTAAAAAATCAGTCGACAAACGTGTGTGGGATTCACTAAAGAATCCATCGAATTACGAGTGTATAAATACGAAATATATCGTAATATTGACTATGTACTCAGTGAAGTGTGGAATTCCGCTTTTAGCATGGTCAATGAGAAAGGGATTAGCCCACATGGAACGGACGTCTGGAGTTAGTAGTACAACAACAGATATGCCGTTTGCGAGCATCTCTGCGCGCAGACGGTGTATTGAGCATTCGAAGTAGGGAGGGGATTGAAGTATCGTGCCCACTGCGATGCTTCCAAATTGTAAATGCACCTCAAGATGGCAAAATATTATGTCAGTTCGACAAAGGGATCCGGCCATGCTTCGATGAACACTTTTGAAATCAAATGTTGAAATGTTTGTGCAGCTTACAAACTACTTGTGAACTCGCTAACACTAACGACGACACAAATATCCATGCGCGAGGCGGGATTCAAACCTCCGACCGTAGTGGCCGTGCAGACAGTGACTGACACGCCTCAGTCCCCTCGGCCACCACGGCCGGCGAACATTTTTGAATAGTTTTTATACCTAGTTATAAGCAAATATTTTTTATCTCTTACTATTTATATTTTCGGCTTTTTCTAGCAAATGTGGAGCTTGTTTCCAAAAATAATAAATCTACAAATTTCAGAAAATGACTTAGAGGTAGCCGCCGCTATGTAACAACGTATTGGATCTCACACGTATATACTTTACTGCAAAAGGATCAAATCTCTTCTTCAGAGGTGGTCAAATACAGTATTTTACAGACAAACATACGACATCCGTTTGAACTTTCATAACATTAAGTATCAGATCCTCTTACTCTTTTCTGTCTGAGCAATTGATGTCAGAATCTCAGTGTCTGCGACATTTTTAGTTTTAAAACTATACGACGTTGCAAACATTATAAAACGTATGGAGTTGAGCGTTTGAAAAGAAAAAAAATTATGTTATTTCTGTGGTTTGTAACTACATCACAATACGGATATCTGTTTTGCTGGTGCCTTCCCGTACTTGACAATCCGTGCATGCCTGCAACAGGTCTTTCGGTATTGCAGAACAGAGATAGCGAAATGTAATTTGATGCTCCCCGAGCACTATGGGAGAGTATTTGAGACGATAGGGACACAGTAGAATACAGTAGGATGAATTCTGATTTTATATGGCTCATTTGGCATAAACTCAGGCAAACATCAGTTTTAAAGTCAAAACACAAAAAATGATCAAAAGAAGGGTAAGGTATGATCGCAGTTTTGGCTCAAGAAAAATATTCACCAAATGGTACTTAGGCACAACAGAAAAATAAAATAAATAAATAAATTACTTGGTGAATAAATTGAACCACATCCTCCCCTGTAGAAGTTTCGTAGTGGGTAATGATTTGCGATTAATTAATGGGAACTGAAGTAATAACGCTGACGATTATGATGATTGATTTTTTGAATGAAATATTCGTCCCGTCGACGTCATGGTCAATGGAGGAGCATGACAGATATAGTACGATTTGACACAATTCTAATGCAAGTAATCTTGCACATGTTAAATCTTTATATATAAACTAGAGTATTTGTGGAGTTTTGTGTTTGTGTGTACTTGTTGCATACAAAACTACAATTTTGTTCCAATCATTATGAAATTTTGCACACTGAACCTTCTAACCAATATGACGGTCGCCGTATATGGATCACGAACAATACATAATTCAGGAGATATGATGTCATAAACAATGAGATACGCGAAAAACTGCTGCATCTCGCGAGAATGTTGCGCAGTCTAGTAGCAAGATTTATACAATTATATGTAACGTGATCTTTTCAGACGGTAGCGTTGTGTATATTGAAAAACAAGACATTTTTATGGTATAAATTGATTAGTTTTGAATTACTAAATGGAAAATGAAATAAACTTATCATTTAAGAAACACAATCCACAATAACAACTACGCCTTTCAGTTATACAGGAAAATATACGCTATTGGTAACTTCTGTGTATTCTTAAGTTGACAATCAAATGCGAGCGGAAAACTAATGTCTTCATATTTTTATAGTGATCTACCACAGTTTTCTGTACGTCTATTATCTGTGGAGGACATTATCAAGGGGAATCGCGGCTCTTTTTAACGTAACGAGTCAGTGTGTTTATCGGACGTTAAAAAGTGCCACGTTCCCCCTTGAGAATGTCCTCCGCAGATGGGGACTAAACGTTGGGTATTACCGACGAATCCACAAGACCACGGCTTAATAGCCCGGAAAATTTTAACAATATGGACCATTAAAACAACAAACTGAGAAGATACTTATGACAACCTAGACTCGCTACTCGTTTCAATCGGAGCAATTTAAGCTGTTCTTTGTTGATACATGTCGAACACACACTCTATTAAAGCACGATATATTCATTAAAAACATTAAGTAGATTCTTTTGAGAACCGGAATAATATAGGCTCAGATTGTCTGATCTGGGAAATAGGTTACAGATATTTTGGTGCTGGTTTACTCGGTGCGGTTTGTATTGTACTCTTCGGTTCCTGTTCACAAACATGTATTCCTGTCTAACCAGATTCTTCATCCTCTGATAGGAACCACATGTCATTTCTGACGACAACTGACGAGAGTTGTAGACAAGGAAAAAATTAAACTTTTAAAAGAAAAATACATTTCTCAAGAGGTATATCAACTAGAACTTCTCACTTTATCGGAAGACCATTACCATCACATTCCAAGCGAAATGAAGTTATCAGATAACACGTCACCAAGCGTTCTGAATGTTCGAAAACGGAATACATATTTAGGGATGTTTGAATTTTTCCGTCTATTACAAGTTAAACACTAACTAAAAACAAAGTTTGATATCTGTGTATGCCAGAAGTACCTCAGAAGTTTGATATCGGTTGTTGATAGAATTAACTATTAATATTTCGTAAACTATAAGTTGTAGAATAGTATAATTTGGAAATATACCTGGACACAGTAGGTACTCTTGGTCACCGGAAATTTAGGCTTCTAGCTTTATCCACTAAGAAGATACAGAGAGTCTAAAGTTCCGTGAATGTCTTAGAGATAACGATGGTACAGCTGTGCGTGTTAGACTTCCGTGCTCTTAGATACAATTTTCTTTTCAACCCATAGCCCTTCTCCATATTCTGCCGTCCGCTAATGATCTGGTTCGACAGACTCTAAGAGGCGTAGACCCACACTGAGTTTCGTCCAACTTGTCTTAAGTTATACCTCGCTCACTCCATTCAACAATACCTGAGAAAATTTTGCTCTCACCCCTAGTTAAAGAAATACCTCTGTTTCCATGCTTGAAAACTGATATGAATACTACTCTCATCCCGTAAGACGTAACCTGTCTCGAATCCGACGTCATTTCAGTTATCCTAAGTAACCATTTGAGACCTGACCTTCGACTTTATTTGATGAATTCAAACTTGATTTCATCTGCATCTTCATTGCATGCTATCGATTGACCTGTCTCTCCACTTCCTCAGTTGTGATCGCCTTTCCTCCATCATTCCCATCCCATTAAACCTCATAATCTGACACAACATTGAAAGCTTCAAGTAAATTGAATTACTACTGAAAATATTCTCTCCATCTTACCCAAGGCATCCCCACATTGAACAACTTTTCAACATATTCCCTCCATCTTCGAAAGGCATCAATAGCAGCAGACCTGCCCTGTCCAAAACACGTGTCAATTATTTCTTTCCACTCTTTCGAAGACACGTAATTACACTCTCACAAACCACATGTGGCGCTGATTGCCCTCCTGAATTCCTGAACTGTTATTATGTAGTCAATAACAGATCTGGCTCCCCTGCCTTACTGAGTATACCGGTGAATGTTCTAATTCTTATAAAGAGAGTTTGTGAGAACCAAGTCCAAAGAAATGCAATACGTGTTTTACCTTCCGACAGGATGTCGATATGCAATTGTCAGATGACTATATTTATTACTTTGTCATAATATTATGGTGTGATTGCCCAGTCATTGTATTCATTATAGATACAAAGATGAATTATATTGATAAATTCGCTTTCAATCTAATAATTAGATAACAAATTATAACAAGGTGTTAATTAGCTGGTTCCACACCACTAACGAAAATAACCGACTTGGTTTCTCAGGAGATGTCAAACTTTTTACCGTGGAAGCAATTCGTAGCGAGACTTGTATTTTTGTATATTTTATGTTTCCGATGGGATTAGTTTTTCGTGCGTGTATTAGATAATGGAACGGTTGAGTTATAGCACTAAATCGGTTCGATCAACCCTCTGTAAGACACTTAAATGTGACTTGCAGAATAATAATGTAGTACATATTAACAACTCTAATTTCTCTACTATTCTCTGAACGATATTGACGAAACGTGTTTTTATAAGCCTATTGCTGACTGGCACCATTTTTCTGATGAAAAACGATAATAAAATATAAATAGCTGCTCATCCACATTCTGTACTTCGTACTAAAAGTACTGTGTCATCATTGCAGACTAATGTCCTCTCCTTGTGTGTTCCATCATTGCGATACTCCGTGGAGTAAACTTTGGAAACCATCCTGTTGCAGCTTCATTGGCGCCTTTTGTAAAGGCATATAGGAAAGCAAGAAGGTCTCTCAGCCAGTCTAACATGCAGGCGGCCTACTCACAAACCTTTCCTGCCTGACTCTTTATGACGCAATCGACGCTCTGTTATGGGCAATGGAAAGGAAAATATTGCTATAGACGAAATCCCAACAAAAACATAAAATGCACAAGTCTAGCGATTAATGTCTTCCATCGTACAAAATTTATAGATCTTATGGGAAACCAAGTCGGCTACTTTAGTTAATGTTCATGGAGCCTAATATTGAACAACTTGTCATAATTCGTTATCTAATTAATTATCTAGCAATATTTATAGCGACTATATGAATATTATTCATTTTATTTCTATAATAAATATAATGACCTGGTAGTTGCATGGCAACATTTAAAATACTTTATGCATATTGTAGTATACTTCACGCTTATGTAAATACGTTTGCTTACATAAAGGAATATAAATTACGAGAAGGTGTTGACTAGGTGTTTTCATGAACACTAACTAAAGTAACCAACTTGGTTTCCCATGAGGTTTCACAACTTTTACGGTCAAAGGAATTCGTCACTTGCAAATTTATACATTTTATGTTTTTGGTGGAATAAATTTAACATGAGCGCTTATTTTTAATAATAGTCTGATTTTCTTGAAATGACATATTAGGAAGTAAGTTACTGTGTTCACTATTAGTACTGTTTCTGTAGATGGAGATTTCATGTGTACATGGGAAAAATTAAAACACAAACTAACGAGTAAATTCACATCATTATCAACATATACGTCTTTTTCTTATTAATTTGCAGCCAATTTTGGATTGGAATGTACTACAGAAGCATTCTGGAGATTCGGATGTATTCCCATCACGTATTTTACTAATCGTTATGGTGATACATTCGTTTCTCTATGGTGCACATCGTGCTTCAAACATTTATCCAACGGTCGTCGTGATTATGTATCCTTTTAATAAAAATTGTATAGATTAAGACATTTGTGTTCTTCATTTGTCGCTACCTCTGTAGAAATGTACTGCTTATCTACTAGAGTATGATGTTTAACTTGTCAGCATTTTAATACTAATAGGTCGTGATGAACTACAATTAAACAACTGATAGTAAATTCCTGTTGATACTAATACTATGATTAATATCTCTGTAGTATGTACATGTTTAGAACAATGAATAGAAGTAACACGATAATGCAGTGAAACTCCGCTTCTTGTAAATTGAATTATGGATACCGACCTAGTAGTGTGTTTGCACTCCCTGATGGTGCTAACATCTCATGACGAAAACGCTGTTTGCAAGCTATTTTTAATCAAAGTCAAGTGACGCACTTCTCACTCAATTATGTCTCAAATATACGTATCAGAATTTATACCTGCTGTTCTGAATCACTGATAAGTATCCTCGTAGTTCTGATCTGTTCATGATATGTGAGTTTTAGTTGAAAAAAATGCTCATTACCAGTTTAACACCCTTCTACATCTATAATTATACAACCAATGAATTGTTGATATAACCAAAATAACGCATAAAAACATATCTTAGGTGTGAAGCATCAAATTTAGCAAATTTACAGTGTGCGGTATGATAAGGTCCGTTGTTTACGATTATGGGCTGTAGGTAACGTAACTTGATACCTCTGTCTCAGATACTGCATTGACACAGATCAACGCGCACTTTTGGCAACATAATGGAGTTATTAACGATTTGAAATGGATCTAGAGCAATGCACGGATTCCTCACATTTTACATCTGATTTCTAATAAACATATGAACTCATCAACCCCGCTCCCTCTCGTCTTCACCGAAGTCGTCAGAGACCGCCGCCACCCTCCACCCTCGCCTCTGAAGTCCTTAGACCACCTAGTTTAATCTACATCTTCACTCCTCCACATAAAATTTCCCCTTCCTTTCCCCACCCATGTTCCTGTCGATTTCTTGTTTGAATGCCTCTCCTGTTGTGAGGGATTCGTTTGATCATTTTTACAAGGTTGTCGTAATTATTAACAATATTACCTACTACTCAACCATATAACGCACCAATTACCTGACCACTAATTTTCTCACAATGTTAAACTTCCACGTTTTAGATATTTCTTACACAATAAAGTAATAGGTTTGTAGCTTTCCTATTGAATAGTGCAAACGCTGTGTCAAAGATAATGGAAACACCATGTTAAATAATCAGTTTAACTTACCTTCTTCCTTTACATGCCAATCTCGTGTATTACTGACTTCAATCCAAGGCAATCTTTCAGGATGGGTTCATTTGTGTTAATGATAACTGATATTTAGACATTAGCAATGGAATACTACAGTCTAGCTTCCGTAAAATCACCATTATAGAAGTATAAACGTTTAGTAATACAGACGGAAGCACGTAATTGCATGTTACCTCATATATACAACCATTTTAGTGTTTTCGACAGTGATTTAGGTCTTACCCAAGTCAGATGAACACATAAGCTTAAGAGATGTCTCGAGAACATTCTGGAAACATTCCCTATGTTGTCATACCGCCATCGTAACCTTTCTTCCAGGAGTGTTAGACCCACACGGTTCGCAGTAGAAATACATGAAGTTTGGAAAGTAGGAGGCGAGGTTCTGGCGAAAGTAAAATTCTGAGGACGGACCATGGAGCGTGCCGAGGTAGCTTAGTCAGCGTCGGTACGGCAGCTCAGCGCTCTCGACTGATGATGATTGGCGTTTTAGGGCGCTCAACAGCGAGGTCATCAGCGCCCGTGCGCGCTCGGTCAGAGGACTGGACACTTTCTGTAATAAAACCACTGAGCCCAGAACTCCACGAAGGAAGATGTTTGAAGTGCATTTTCGGCCAGAAACTAATTTTCTTGACGAAACTTTCGGACATTATCGAGACTCGATCACAACTAAGCTGACTAAATAAGTGAACATCTTTTTCAAAGCAAATTACTCTCCAAATTCTTTAATACTTGAAATCAGAAGTAGTTGTGATGGCGGTGTGAGAAGAAACAAAAATTCGCGACAGTAATTTCCTGAATATGTAATTCGTAATCAGACCTGCCATTCATTCGGTAATAACCAAAGGAACTGAAAATATTGTCTACCCGTAACGCATATAATGTAACTGCTGTGTGTTTTTTTGTAAATGAAATTTTAAGGCACATGATCGACAAGATTTCTAAAAAAAACAAACAGGAAAGACAGAAACGTGTCAGCGGGACACAATTTCCTCGCAGTCCCTCGCAGTTGGCGTTGTTCTCTCGAAGTTACTTTCCAAATTGTTTCACACTAACGACACCTATGAGCTATCACAATATTCATAAGATAACTACCGAATTGTAGATGATATGCTGATATGTTAAATATAACGGAACTTGAGACCCCTATATAACTCAACTAAGCCTTCATCGTAATTTCATGTAAAATGCTACAGGAAATACACAGTAACGTTTTTAAGATAGCTTCTGCGTACTTCATGTTGTCTCCGGATACAACTATTCATTGGCTCTTACCTGAGGGTCGCACAGACAGGGCTCAACCAGAATGATAAATAGACTGAACACGTCAGTCGTCATATCATTTAGGACTCATAATACATGGAAACGACATGTGAAGTACCAATTTTTATCCTAATTATACAAACAGGTCACTGAAATATAGAATTCGAACGACACTATGTTATAAATTAGTAAAAGAAGTAGATGTTTCCACATCTATAACGCTGAGTTTATTTGCTCTATCAAACATTGAAGTCAACAATATGTGGTCTAAAATCAAGTGCTGCAAATTTGTTATCTGTGTTTTGCTGTAAATGACACACAAAAGTAATAACGTTTCGTAAAATGTCATTGAAGGGACGTTTAACTTTAAATATTTCAAAATTCAAATGTTTGTACAGCTTATGGGACTTAACTACGGGGTCATCAGTCCCTAAACTTACAAACTACTTATGAACTAGCTAATCCTAAGGACGGCACAAATATCAATGCCCTTGGTTGGATTCGAACCCCCGACCGCAGTGGCCGTGCTGACCTTGACTGGAGCGCCTCAGTCACCTCGGCCACCGCGGCCGGCGGTTCAACTCCGCCCAGCGCCAAATTCTTTTGTGCTCCTTGGTAATGTATATACTACTGACGCCACAATTAACCGAAACATCTTATAGGCTACTTGTATGTACATGCGCACAACATCAACATGGGACGTCAGTATTTAAATCAAGCGCATTACCTTGTAGACTATGAGCCTTTCAGGAACATGTTTACATAAGCCGACAGGAGATTTCTTTTGGAGCGAGAGTTAAAAAATATGTAGTTGAGTACGCGGCAAAGTATATAAATGTTATCACTAATTCTTCAAAATACAGCAAACTGGTTAAAGACTTGTACAAAAAGTATTTAACGAATGTTATGAAGCCATACGTGCAAGAGAATAAATGTCTTCTATTGATTGACTCATGGAGAGAAGAAACAAATCCATAAATATGCGACTAACCGTTCCCAGATATAGCCTACGTTCAGCATGAAAGTAATTCCCCCCAAATGTACTCCACTCGTGCAACCCTACGATGTATATTTTTATCGTCAGGTAGAAAATGTAATACAATCGTTCAAAATTGTATTTTCCTCATGGAGAAAGCAGAATAACTCACTTCTCGAGAAACTTACATCACATTAATTTCCATTAGGTCTATTCATCATCAGCTATCAGCTACCCTCACGAGTATTCAGCGACATGTTGCGTTACGCGTGGCTCGCTGCTGGACTGTGCGATGAAAGTTGCTGTTTCCCGAATGTCATTCAAGATTGTTTTTCCATGCAGACATTAAAAAACCATGTCACTGCGAAAAGGCGGAGTTTATAACGCGAAATATGCGCCAACAATAATTGCTTCCCCCTTTTTAGCGATGAATATCACCCTGGTACATGTAATTGATCAACTGCAAAAGAACTGAAGTATCGATTTACATACACAACGTTCTCAACTATGCGTTAACTAAAATCAATTTTTAAATGTTTGAAGTCCCTAATTACATCCTATGCCTATATTTTTAGCATATAAATATGTAAATTAATAAAATAACTTTGATGATGCTGCGGTTAATAGTGATGTCATTGGTGTACACTTTGCCAAGGAGCACAAGAATATTTACCGCTTGGCGGAGTTGAACCCTCGACCCTTTCAATACGAATCCGTCCTCTTACCGCATTTTTTTCCTTTGTTCTTCGTGTAGTTCGGTGGGTCGCGGACGTGTGTTCGTTTTAGTTGATTCTCAGTTCTTGGCGCAGTTTTTCTTATTAGCGAGAGCATCCGGCACTCTCACCGAACGCGCTGAGCCACCGCCGCGGCTTCTCTGAGCCAAACACCGCTTCCTAAATACACTGCTACAGGAACAATTGGTAAGATGGATATTGTGTTAGATTCGTGACACAATTTCATTTATTGCCTAAACGCTTGGCTATCATGAGTCTCCACTTGTTGCACTTTCATGTACACCATACCCTACATACACCATAAATTTTGACAAATTCGACGATGACGAGTAGGCGTTCTCTCCTTGAGAGGCGAATGGAACGACACTGTGCAGATTCACAAAAGCTGCGCAGCGCCTGGAAAATGCGGTATATTCCGTACCTCACTATGCTCTTAACAGTCATGGCGTACGCCAATGTTTAGCTTGACAGGAAGACATAAATGAGTAAATTACGAAAGAACGAGACAATCAATAAAGCGAGTCACATACACCAGAGTTCAACTAACGCCAAGTGATTTCTAAAATCGGTTTTTTTAGTAAGGAATCACATCAATATAGCTCCAACACGCAAAAGATGAATCAAAGAAGAGATTGTAGTGGCGTATACAGAAATAGTATGTTCGACATTGTAACTAGACGAATAAAAATCATATAATATAAATAAGTATTCGGGTAGGCTTTCCTCCTGGAACCTGTATTTAACTCACTTGGGTGTTTACGTTTTGTAAAACACCGAACTTAACGGATGATCCACGATGTTGTTTCGTTTTGCCATCACACATTTCTTATACTTTTAAATTTGGATGTATGATAAAGACACAATAATCTTAAAACAATGCTTAAAATAAAAATATTCGAGATCGCAGGATTGTTACTGCTCCATGGTTGTGTGGCTCGCCGTGTTCACCGCCACCACCTGCCGCCATGCTGCTAGTCATCTGATGGTGGTCTACGTTGACTGAAACCGGTCATGGAATAAAAGTAACAATTCTGCGATCTGGACTACTGTAATTTTATTTTAAATTTAATCTTATACTTTTACTTCGTGCTTTCATCTATTATAGACAAGTTGGTTTTGTAATGTTTATTTTACAGGGGCCACAGCTACGATTAATTTTAAAAATGGTATTTTGTTGCCTTTATCTGACATATTACTTATTTGGTGTACGATATAGATGTTGAATTTGGCAATTTGGCGGAATTGTACAATCGTACAGCAAATAAATACACGTCACCTGTAGGCATTAAAAATCATTTATTCATTTTTGTTTATTTTGTTATGCACATGTACAGGAAAGACAAAAATGTACTTCCAGAGCCATGAATGTGTGTTCATCACGTGTTTTAAAGTCACGTTATGGACCCCCATTCGTGTCTTTGTGGTACATGATGTGTTTGCAACGAGAACATCTTGTCCAGCGTCGCCTTCGTGTATCCTTTGTATAATAATAGTAAAGAAATATACATAAGTACATTAGTTCAGTATATTAAGTTACTATGTTTTCAAAAGGAGGTTGTACGTAATGAATCCTGAACATTCTGTCTTGGTTATTGGCTTGAATCAGAACAACAACTCTAGCACATATGTGATTAATGATTCAAATAAAATTTCCACTAAACAGAGACACAGCGAAAAAAAGTGTGTACCTTATACTACAACACGTTTCACAATTTCTTAACTATGTAATTTCTACATTCTTACAGATTAAATACAAAACTCACAGGGGATAGCGGGATTTCCGACGAAAGTACTTTGGGTATGAAAATAAGAGTTTTGCATCAAGGTGGATCCACAACCCCACATTTGTAACGCAAACACCGACCAACAGAAGAGATTCAAATCACAATGATTGTAACATCTATAACCTATATCCCAGATCATGCGATGTGGGCCAATATTCTGGTGGTCAAAAGTCGGTTACTTCATTATTTTTTACGAATGTGCCATCATATTATGCTTTAAGTCTCTTAAGTTATAATTGTACTGATTCTAGTAGCAAGATTTATAGAACTACCTATATCGTAACCATTTTCAGACGATACACACCGTGTATACTGAATAACAAGGCTTCTTTTTTACGGCATAAAATGAATAATTTGGAATGACTAAATGGTGTATGAAATAAACTTAGCTATCATTTAAGAAACACATTGCAGAATAACAAACTACAGCTTTCAATTATACGTGAAGATATACCTTATTCGTAATTTCCGTGTATTATGAAGTTCACGAACTGATGCGAAGTAGTAGACTAATGTCTTCAAATTATTATAGTGATCCACCACAGTTACTGTACGTATACATGAAACAAGGATTGCACGTTTACAATATAATCGAAGTCTCACATTTCGCAAATATTGTTCAGCAAAGCCCATGTGATAACCCAAAGGAGACAGGAATGGGTATTGAGAAAATCTGTGGCTGATGAATAAAAAATGTTACCCATGATGAAAAAAAGATTACCATCATCATTAGATATTGATTATGTCATTCAATCTGGAGCAGATCCCCATAATAAAATTCCTCCATGATCCCGTATTCAATGCTAACATTAATGTCTCGTCTGGAGTTAATCCTACTACTTCAAACTCGTTGTTGACCGATTTCCAGTACTTTCTCCTTGTTCTACCTCCACTCCACTTACCCTCTAATGTCGAACCATGCGTCTCTCACGTAAAGCTGTTTCTCCCGCGCAAGTAACATGACCCCACCATTTCAGCCTGTTGTCAAGATCAGCAAATTTGTCACACCTTTTAATCGAAACAGTAATCTGCCGTACTGGATGGCAGCTGCTACCAAACTGAGGGGGATGTGTACCGTGGTGAGTGGCCGATCTGCGGTGGTGGTACTGGAGGCGGACACGTGTAAGACAAAGTGTTATTCACTTTTGGAAGGACCCTCTAAGAAATTTGCCTTTTAGACTCATATAGTCTTAACACCTGTCGTATATGAAAGGAGAATGATCTAATACAACTTTACAGCCTAACTGAATCTGTATTTCGGGTCTCCAGATTGTTACACTATAGGGAATAAAAGTTGGATAGATCAACAGACTCCACGTTTTCTGTTAGTATAAATGCATCATTATCGTTGGATGTGTATTTTGCACACGTTTAATAGTAGTGTTCAAGAGGCACTTCTGACGAATGGTGTCTATTATTGAGTCAAAAAAATGTTTGTAAAGCTTGTGGTACTGAACTCCGGGGTCATCAGTCCCTAAACTTACATACTACTTATGAACTCGCTTATACGAAAGACGCCCCAAACATCCATGCCCGAGGGTGTATTCGAACCCCCGAAAGAGAACGGCCTCGCGCATCGTAGCATAGCGCCTCAATGCACTCGGCCACTCCGCCGCGGCATTATTGACTCAGGGATGAGATAGGTGGTAACGCTAATTCTTCAATACGTGGAATATATAATTTTGGTTATTGTTATTCGTATTACATTCTGATATGTTTTCTTAGTATTTTAAGCTTGTGTCTGTGTTCACAGAACTATGATTCGGAAAAAAGCATAAAAATCTATTTTAGAAATATTTCAGAGATATCCATCTCTTGAACCGCAACCATTAATTTGTTTTTACGTTTTCCTTGAGCCTTTCTAATGATGCTTCATTTATAGGTGTATTTATTACCTGCAGCTCACCGTGAAGATTAAATGTGCGTGAAGTAGCGCGACTGAAATTATATTTCTTTACGGGTGGTTGCGTCTTGCTTTCAGGCAAACATGCAAAGATCTTATAGTTACTATACTTCTGCTACATTTACTTGTTACAGTTTTTCAGTCTATAGCAATGCATCGCGGTCGTCGGAGGTGTTTCTTGCACATGTTTGATAGTCGTGTTAGAGAGGCACTTCTGACGACTGTTGTGCATTATTGCAACAGTCAAGCTAATTCACTAATACGTGGAAAATATATTTTTGGTTACTGTAAATTCGTATTACATCGTGAAATATTTTTTCCGTTTTTTAAAGATTATGTCTGTGCTCACATAACCATGAGTCGAAGAAAATAATAAAGACCTACTCCAGAAATAGTTCCAAGACATTTACCTCTTGAACTGCTACCATTACTTTGTTTTAACCTTTCCCTCAGGCGTATCTAATTATGTTTCATTTATATGTGTAGTTATTACCTGCAGCTCACCGTGAAGATTAAATTTACATGAAGTAGTGCGACTGCAATTTCATTTCTTTACAGGTGGTTACGTCTTGCTTTCAGATGTGCATACGAAGATTTTATTGTTAGTATAATTCTACTAAATTAACGTGTTCAGTTTTTCAGTCTATACCGATGCATCACGGTCGTTGGAGGTGTTTCTTGCACACGTTTGACAGCAGTGTTCAAGATACACTTCTGACGACTGTTGTGCATTATTGCATCAGGCATAAGACAGGCTAATTCACCAATACATGGAATATACAATATGGTTATTTTTATTCGTATTATATTGTGATATGTTCTTTCATTTTTTAAAGATTATGTCTGTGTTCC
Source organism: Locusta migratoria (assembly GCA_026315105.1). NCBI lineage: Eukaryota > Metazoa > Arthropoda > Insecta > Orthoptera > Acrididae > Locusta > Locusta migratoria. The sequence continues at coordinate 558,918,423 of CM048755.1, read as the reverse complement.
CATGACCATGGTTAGATAAAAAGAACAAAAATCTATTCCAGCAATATTTCCGAGTTATTCATCTCTTGGACTGCTACCATTAATTCGTTTTTACACTTCCCTTGGGCCAATCTAATGATGTGTCATACGCAAGTGTACTTATTACCTGAAGCTCACCGTGAATATTACATTTACATGACGCAGTGCTATCATTTCTTTACCGGTGGTTACATCTTGCTTTCAGACATGCATACGAAGATCTTATAGTGACTACTAGTCTTCTAAATTAATTTGTTTCAGTTTTTCAGTCTATACTAATGCATCATGGTGGTCGGAGGTGTTTATTGCTTACGTTCATATCTTTGTAAAGTTACGGGACCTAACTGCAGTGGCATAGCTCCCTAAATATACCAACTAGTTGAACTTTTTCGTAAGAACAACACACTTACACACACACACACACACACACACACACACACACACGAAAGCGCGCACGCACAAACACGGACATACATATACACACACAACCATGTCCGACGGAGGACTCGAACTTCGCCATTCCGCCGCGGCCATTATTCCATCACGCATGATACAGGTGGTAAAGGTAATTCAGCAGAACATGAACTCTACAATTTAGGTAATTGCTATTTGTATTACGTTGTTTTGTTTCATATAAGCTAGTGTCTGTGTTTTCCTGTTTTCTTCTTTGACACGAGACAGAAACATCAGGTTACGGAAAAATGACATGTCCTTGAACCATCCAAGTACTAACATTTCTTAGGTTTCGGCTTTCCCTTGTACCCAACTTTAGAGTTTTCATCTACAGGAATACCATTTACCTGCAGCTCACTGTATGGGCTAAATTTACGTGGAGTAGTGCGACGGCTTTAAGACAATGGAAGCGGACAGGCGGTAACTATCACGGAATACGAAGAGTGTGTTTGAAGACCGCAGCCCTACTTCAGACTACACAATGCACCGTAAACAAATCACATCATTGATAAAGATTCACATACATGATGTAAATAGTCGTACTTTTCCGTGTTGTATGTGGAAACATCACTGATTATTCGTTTGAGGACGCTTACTTTATATTGTTTTATTTTGATGATAATTAGGAAGTCGAATTTCCGGTGTCAATTAGCAAGCATTCGTCAGTTAATAAACAGGGGCTATTCACAGTCCTACTATAGTTTCTAGAGATACTACACTTATGCCAGTGCTATAAGAGCAGAGGGTAATGAGATAGGGATAATTATCGTACGTTTGGAAGCATATCAACATAAAATTTGGTTTGGAATCAGAAGACGGCCGATTAACGTTAACACAAATGTATAAGGTTTCTGAAAAAGGAAAATTGCCAACTCTGTCGGTAAATTGTCTTGTGCGCCAGTATCGTGAAGTGATCACTAATCAATAAACAACTGTCGCTTCTGTCATAACAGTTTGGTCTCCTTTTTATCATATAAGAAAGCTTTGAATTAAAAATTATAATAAATATAGCAATTAAAAACGGTCATTCAAGATAAGGAGTGTCGTAATTAACTGCGATAACGGACACGGAAGTAAAAATTACAACAGAATCAATCACCTTCCGTTGCAAATGACCATCAGTAGCTATGGGGAAACCCACTGTTCAAATCTGGTAGTGGTAGTTCAGTTCTGAATAAGGGTCCTTATTCTGTTAACCCAAACTATTGTCCTGCAAAAGTATGAGGGGCCTTCATCAGGATTTCAAACAAATGCAGTCATTTGCCGATAACGGCAGAGTATAAAAAATCGACCCGAGGATGGCCAAGCAGTTTGCAACGACTAACGACACAAATTTTCGTAAGTAACTAACAAGTTGTAGAACTAATTCAGATTCATTGTCGCAATTACGAATTTACTTCTTGTAAAAATACATTCCGTAGAAAAACTATGTTTCATTCTTTCGCTACGACTACATCATTCTAGTCTCAAGTGATGAAAATGAATTTGATACTTTAGAAAATAGTAGTATTTCAACATAAGGGAGTCTTTTAAGACGTAGCTACTTCGTTTCTGATGGTGCCATTCTAACAACTGATACTTATTTCTGATGAGAAATACCTTGCCGATGTCTCATCGCCAGTAACAATGTGAATTCGATAAACAGTTCCTTATAGCGTAAATCTGCCATAAAAGTTTCATATTTCACAGTTCCCTAAAAATTGTGTAAAGAATGCGTGTAGGCCAAAATTAGTGGAACGCCTACATTTTTCCGTTCGTCATTAAACGTGATACACAACTGGCAAACTGTAGATTCAGAATGATCAAATGTATGTAGAGCTAAGAAGCCTAACTGCTGAGACTTACGAACTACTTAAACTTACTTTTGCTAGGGTCAACATACCCTCCAGAGCCCGAGAAATTTCTCGAACCCCCTACGGCAGCGGTAGCGCAGTCCTGATATGTCGCCCCAGACCGCTCAGCGCCTTCCGTTCAGCAAACTGACGTCCGTGCATCATATTCTGCAGACCTCTGTTAATGGTCTAAAAATCACAATATGACGGACGACTTGCACGTTTAAAATCAGATTTGACGGTTTACCTCACGGTTGTCAGACACTTCTTATTCGTCATTCGTTTTAAGCTAAACAGTTAGCAGCCGTGTTGGACGGTAGCTAAGTGGGATGTTTTCGGTGGTGGTGGGAGAGGCGATCTCGGGTAAAACAAAGTGTTATTTATTTGTGAAAGACCCTCATAGTACTCGTAATTTGCCTTTAAGACACAGACTGTATTAACAGCTGTAGTATATGAAAGGAGAATGATTTAATACACTTTTACATCTTACAGGAAGAATTACGGAGATGCTAAATGAGTGTGTACTCCGGGTTTGTAGACTGAGAAGACTCCAGAATATTACATAAGAAAATATTATGGTGAATCAAATTCAGATAAATGAACGTACTTCAAGTTTCAAGTCAGTATAAGTTCATCACTATCGTTGGAGGTGTTTTATGCACACCTTTTACAGCAGTGTTCATAACGCACAATTGATGAATGTTGCGCATTACTGCATCTCGCATGAGGTAGGTAGTAAAGCTAATTCAACGGTACATGAAATATATAAATAAAGTTGTTATTATTCGTATTTATAAGTGATATGTTTCTTTAAAGAATGTGTTGGTGTTCACCTAACCACAGTTTGACAAGAAGCCAAAATTTCTATTCAACAAATAGTAATGCGTTCTTTACCTCGCTACGTGCACAATTAATTTTTATTTTATATTTAGATTTTTCATGGGTCTCTCTGTAACAAAATGTTACATAGGAAGATATCAGAATGAATAAAATTCTAATAAATCGACAAACGCTAAGGTTTCTGTCAGTATAAATGCATCACTATTGTTGGAGATGTCTCTTGCACATGTTTGATAGTAATGTTTAAGAGGCACATCTGACGACTGTTGTGCATTATTGCATCGATCATGAGACAGGTGCAAAAGCAAATTCACCACTACATGGAATACATAATTTTAGTTATTGTTATATATATATTACAATCTGATATGTCTGTTTCCTTTTTTTAAGATTATGTCTGTGTTCACATAAGCATGATTTGATAAAAAGCAAAACAATTAAATTCAAGAAATAGCTCTGTGTTCTTTATCTTCGTTTGCTAACATTTATTTGTTTTTACACTTTTAGATGTCATTACCTGTAGCTGCCCGTGAGGATAAAATTTACATCAAATAGTGTCACTGCAATTATGTTTGTTTACAGGGAGCTACATCTTACTTTCTGACTTGAATACGATTATGTCTTAGAGTACGAAAAATGATAGATTACAATCCTTCTACTTTTCAGTCTGTACAAATGCATCACAGTTGTTGGAGGTGTCTTTTTCACACGTTTGCAGGCAGTGTTACTAAGGCACTTCTAACGATTGTTGTGCATTATTTCATCACACAAGATCCAGGTGGTATAGCTAATTCATCAGTACATGAGATATATAAGTTACTGCTATATGTTTTACGATGTGGTTTGTTTCTTTTTAGCTAGAGCCTGTGTTTTCCTGTATTTTGCTTTGACGCGAAACAGACATTTCCTTGTTCGGAAAAAGTTACATGTACTCTAATCGTTCAAGTGTAGACTTTTTTTGAGTTTTTAGCTTACCCTTGGGTATAACTTTTCATTTTTCGTCTACAGCAGTACGTTTACCTGCAGCCTCCTGTATGGGTTAAAATCACATAATGTAGTTCACGTCCTTTAGACTATGGAAGCTACGGAAAGTTGGTAGCAGCTAAAAACACGGAATATGAGAAGTGTGTTTGAGCGCTGGAGCTCCACTGGCGACTGACCAATGCACCGTATACAAATCTCATCACTCATCTAGAATTACAAAGATGAAGTAAAGCCTTTTTCGTGGTGTAGTAATTCGTCTGCGAATGCTTACTACATTGTCATTCATATTAATGACAGTACAAAAAGACAATTTTTGTAGTCCATTCTCAAACATTCATCAATGAATAAATAGGTACTGTTGATGGTCTTACTGTAGCTTGTAGCACTACTACATTATGTCAGTGCTAAAAAAGTAGGGGATATTGAGTTAGCGAACAGAATGGTACGTTAGGGTAGTATATCAATATAAAATTTGATTTGGAGTCATAAGTGAGTCTAATAACTTTATCACAAATGTGTAAGGATTCTGAAATCGAAAATTTTGGGCCTCAGCCTAGGAATTATGCCTTGTGGGTCAGAATCGTGAAGTGAGCTCTAATCACTGAACAACTGTCGCTCATATGAAAACTGATGTGTCTCCTTTGTTATCGCATAAGAAAGCTTTGAGTGAGAAATAATATTAAATATAGGGTTTAAAACTTACAAGTTATGGTGATTAATCTAACTCAGTGGTCAATCTAGATAAGGAGTGGTGTGATTAGCAGCGATTACGTAAGCGGAAGTAAATGTTACAACAGACGCAAACACATTTCGTTGCAAATGACCAACAATACCTACGAAAGAGACCAATGCTTTAAATGCCGTACAGATAGTTTAGTCGTGAGCAACCGGCGTTTTTACGAATTTGTTTGGTCTCAGTTTTAAGATATTTTTTCCAAAATAAAAGGTCATGAAAGGGTTCTTGATTCATCAAACCTTAAGATTGCACTACAAAAGTATGAGGAGCCGTCATAAGGATTTCAACCAAATGCATTTGTTTAAAGATAGCGGGTGAGCTGATCAAAACTGCCTCCAAATAACGCAAATCGTCCAGAATCCGATGGCCGACCACTTTGCCATGACTCATGACGCAAATTTTCACGTGTCTATAACTAATTTCACAACGCATTCAGATTAATTTTCGCAACTATGAATTGAATTCTTGTAACATTCATTAGAAACACTGTTTGTTTCATTCTTTCACTAGGACTACAATCTTCTAGTTCCAGGGATTAATATGATTTTAAAACATTGTTAATAGCTTGCCTTTTAAGACGTAGATCTTAGATTCTGATAATGCCATTCCAAAAACTGACTCTTGTCACTGATGAGAAATAACATTTTCATGTCTCATCGAAAATAACAATCTGAATTCATCACACAATTTTTCTAGAAAATGAGCTAATAATCTGACACGTAGGTAGTGCAAATTAAAATAAAGTTTAGTGAAATAAGGCAACAAGATTGCTTCAGTTTATTTAATTGATTAATTATTTATTGATTATTTATTTTTATTATTTATTATTATTAATTATTTATTGATTATGTATTATTCATTGATTTATTTAATTGATTAATTTAAATTTTCACCAAGAACCAAGAGTGGATTCAATCAATAAAGTTTGACTAACTTGTGCCAGGGGGAACATACTCTGCTATGCCCTAGACTCGAACCTCCTACAGCAACGGCAGCGGATTCCGCGACATGACGCCTCGGACTGTGAAGCCCATCAAACTGACACTTCGTTCATCATTATCCGTAAACCTCTGTTATTTGTCCATACATTGAGATGTGTAGGGGGTTCTTACCCGTTTAAGAAGCGGATTAGACTACGCACCTGAGAGGTGTCAGGATCGTCAAATTTGTCACACCTTTTAAGGTAAACAGTAATCAGTCGTATTCGACGGTATGCGACACCAAACTGAAGGGTATTTCTACCGCGGGAGTGGTCGTTCTGCGGTGGAATATGAAAGGAGAATCGTTTATACAACTTTACAGCTTAAAGCAAGACGTTCGGACATTTTAATTGACTGTGTATTTCGGGTTTGCAGAATACGCATTATACACAGACGCTGTGCTGAGGCTGTCGAACACCCACACAACATGTGGCGGCTACTCCTCATGATACTTCAGGCATATTTGTTTCTCGCTTCTCCCTATTCACCAGCTTACTATACTGATACTAGTGCAGCCGTGGAACGCTGTTTCTTGAATCGTCCTTCAGGAAAAATTCCGTTTTGAATCCGTATGCAGAAAGTACAAGAATCACTTGGTGTTTAAAAATTATAACCCCAGATACAATGTTTTAATTATCTGCTACTCCGGTTCCTATAGTGGTTCAGAGTATTTTTACATTTAGTGCAGTTAAGTGGAATTTTCAGTCCTAAATGTCCTACTGAATACCGTTAAACGAAAAGTTAAGCACAGCTGAACTGTTGTTGTCTATGATACGGTTATCAAGATCTGATTGCCTCAGTTTCTTCGACGCATAACTACTTTCGAGTGCTGCAGTATATGCGTTTTGTTGCAAGTGTTAAATTCTATTTTTTTCCGACACACTGTGTGTCCTTTACTCTCTCCAAATATTGTACTCATCAGAATCCAGAATTCCACACTCAACTCACAGAGGCTTGGAAAGAGTGTCAGGACACATGAGCGTTACCGGGAACGAAAGGTCAGATGTAGTTACCAAAAAGGCGTGTTGTGATTCTCTGTTATTTAGAATTAGGCGTCAGTGGAAAGATGACTGGCTGGTAGTGACAACAATAAGCCACGAGTAGTGAAGTCCATCCACGCGGCCGTGGTGTACTTCCTTCTAGTCACGCAGACGTAATGAGGACCTGATAACACATCTTGTTGAAAGCCACAGCTAGAAGACACACTCAATTGTGTGGTGACATAATGTACAGATCACAATGAGTTGAATTTAAAACATTACGTTTCATTTTCAGACTAATGGGTGGCAGCTCATTTTTAGTGAGGTTTGCAGAATGAGAAGACTCCTCTCAGTTGTATTATTCGTCTTCCTTCACCGGAAAGTTACATACTAAGATATTAGAGTGAATAAAATTCTAACAAATCAACGTACTTCAAGTTTTCTGTCAGTATAAATGCATCACTACGTCGGTGGTGTTATATGGAGACGATTGGTAGCAGTTTTCTGTAGACTACTGTGCATTATTGCATCGCGCAAAGGACAGATGGTATGGCTAATTCACCACTACATTGAATGAACAAGAAAAGTTTTTTTTAATTCCTATTACATTGTAATTTGATTCTTTTACGTTACTATCTACGTTCAACTAATAATGTTTTCAGTAGAAGCATACAAATTCTATTCCAGAATTAATTATATGTCCTTTATCTTTTGATGTGCCACCATTAATTTGTTTTTAGATTTCCTTTGGGCCTATCTAATTCTGTTTCATTTACAGGTTTACTTAGTACCTCCAGCTGACAGTGAAGATCAAATTTACATGAAATAGTGTGACTGCAATTATGTTTGTTTACAGGTGGTTACATATTGCTTTCAGACTTACAAAGAGAGAAGAAAATTCTGGCATACTAATATGCGTGAAATTTCCGGTCTGTGTAAATGCATCACGGCCGTCGGAAGTGTATTATGTACACGTTTCATAGCAATGTCCATTATACACTTCTGACGACTGTTGTGCATTATTGCATCACACAACAAACAGGTGGTATAGCTATCTCACCAATACATGAAATACATAATTTTTATTATTGTTGTTTGTATTACGTTGTGGATTGTTTATTATAAGCTAGTGTTTGTGATTTCCTATGTTTTGCTTGTAAAATATTTTTCTACATTTTTTGCATATTTGCTTTTTCGTCTACAGGATTACTTGCAGCTCATTGTATGGGTTAAGTTTAAGTAAATTAGTACGACGACCTTGAGACAATGAAAACAATGGCGGACTGCAGATGGGCGGTAAACACAAATAGGAATTGAAGATGTGTGTTTGAGCGTTTAAGTCCCACTGTCTACCACTTATTGCACCGTATCCAATTGTCCCCATTCATCAGGAATCACACTGCTGATGTAAGGACTTCCCCATAGTCAGGAAGCATGACTCAAAATTCGTCTATGAATGCTTATTTTATTTCATTTTGATGCAATTATCCGTACTCAATTCTCAAACATTCATCAGTGAATAAATTGGTACTGATGATAGTCTTATTCTAGTTTTCTGCACTACTACACTATACAAGTGCGTAAAGAGCAGAGTTTAATAATTTAGGGATAAGAGAGGTACGTTGTGGAAGGACATCAATATAAACATAAATGTTAGTTGAGAATCCTAAGGGAGCCGAATAATGTTATAAAAAAGGGGAAGGATTCAAAAACTGAAAATCTGGCGCCTCTGTCGAGAAAACGTGTCTTATTAGTCAGCATTGTGCAGTCAGTACTGATCACACAACAGAAGTGTATTATCTTATATCAGTGGTGTCTCCTTTTCATCACTTAAAGAGGTTTTGTGTCAAAGTGTAAACATGATATGAAGTATGAATATCTATGTTACTGTGAATCATGGATTTCGGTCTATGGTCATTAGGGATAAGAAGTGTCATATTTAACAGCTATAATGAGAATGTATTTAAGTATTAGAACAGGATCAAAAAATTTCAGTAGGAAATGGTGCTCATAATGTTCAGATCACAGTGATTTAAATTCAATAGATTGCGTTTTATTTTCGTACTTATGGGTGGCAACTCATTTATAGTGAGGTTTGACGACTGTTTAAATGAACAATCAATCTAACGTGGTGAAATATTTAAGATTTTGTGCACTATTTAGATTTTTCTTGGTATTCCAAACTCACTCCATCCCAATTCTGAGATGGTTCCTTTTCCAGATGACACGGCCGATTTCCATCCCCATCGGTAAACACAAACTATCCGAACGTGCACTACGTCTCCAATGATCAAGATGTCGAGGAGGCGTTAAACACTTATTTTATTTCCTTCCTTTCTTTGCTTTCAGGTATAAATAGTTTTAACTATATTCGTTTCACATTGTTTCGTTGTGCGGTGATAACTTCTCCGTTGTCGACCTTAACACGTGGGTGAGATTGAGAGAGATGAAGTGCGATTTTTTTCTCCTTTGTAGTACGAGTATTTACATTCATTTCTAATAGTTGTAAATGGACGCTATCCCACAAACCACACCACTTGGGCATTCATGCCCAGCACGTCGTCACTGGTGTCAAACTTTCGCCTTAATGTGAAAAGGATCCTTCAGAGAATGTACGTTTGGAGATTCTACGACTATATTATCATTTTCATTAATTCATTACGATAATTAATTCTTTATATGTATAATGCATATTAATCCTAAGGGACTAAACTACTGTAGTCATCAGTCCCTAGACTTAAAAACTACTTACACTAACTTATACTAAGCACAATACACAAACACACACACACACACACACGTCCGATGGAGGACTCGAACCTCAAACACGAGTGGCCACACGATCCGTAAAGTGGCGCTTTAGACCAGACGGCCATTTCCGCGCGACTATTTATAATTAAGGTAAGAAATGTCTGTAAATAAAGTATAATTATTTACGAAAAATGAAGACTGACATTTGCAATGCCGCAGTATGTTCATCGAACTTCGCTCGCTCGGGTGAAAGTGGAGATGGGCACGGTATTAATCTTGTACGTACTCTCGCCGTCACCAAACACCTGTCCAGGGTGTGTCACCCGCTGTTTCCATTCATCGCTTAAGCACTTAGCCATCTAAATCTCCGGAAGAATTCGAATCGTGTCTAAAAACTTTATCAATATTTACTAGTAATTGTTATTAACATATTGTATATTGTTAGTTAGCACAGAAAATATTCATATCAATCTTAAAATTTGTTTTATAATGCTACTAATTATTTTCTATTCCTATCCATTTCCCTTAGGCCTATCTACTGATATTTTATTTGCAGGTATATTTATTACTTGAAGCTCACCGTGAAGATTTCATTTACATGAAGAAGTGCGACTGCAAATACATTTCTTTGCAGTTAGTTTAGTCTTGCTTTCAGACATACATATCAAGATCTTATAGTTAGTATAATTCTCCTAAATTAATGGGTTCAATTTTTCAGTCTATACCAATGCATCACGGTCGTTGGAGGTGTGTTTTTTGCACACGATTGATAGTAGTGTTCAATTCACACTTGACGACTATTGTGCATTACTGCATTAGGCATGAGACAGGTGGTGAAGCTAATTCACCAATACATTGTGATATGTTCTTTCCTTTTTTTAAGATTGTGTCTGAGTTGCCATAACCATGATGCGATAAAAAGAATAAAACTCTAGTCCAGAAAATTTCCGAGATGTTCATCTCTTGAACTGCAACCATAAATTTGTTTTTACATTTCCCTTCGGCCTATCTAATGATGTTTCATATGTAGTTGTACTTATTACCTGAAGCTCACCGTAAATACTAAATTTACATGAAGCAACGCGACTGCTATTATATTTCTTTGCCGATGGTTACTTCTTGCTTTCAGACATGCATACGAAAATCTTATAGTAACTACAATTCTGCTAAATTAACGTTTTTCACTTTTTCAGTTTATACTAATGCATCATGTTCGTCGGAGGTGTTTCTTGCACACGTTTCAGAGCAGTGTTCAAGGGGCATGTCTGACGACTATTGCGCGTTATTGCATCAAAATGTTCATATCGTAGTGGAGTTACGGGACCTAACAGCACTGGTCATCGATCCCTAAATACACAAACTAGTTAAACTAACTTATAGTAAGAAGAAAACACTCCCACATGCCCGACGGAGGGCTCGAAACTCCGACGTGGAACGGTCGCGCCCACCGTTCCAAGGCGCCTCAGCGCGCATTGCAATTCCGCCGCGGCCATCATTCCATCGCGCAGGAGACAGGTTTCCTTCTTTGACACGAGACAGAAACATCAGGTTAAGGAAAAGTGACATGTCCTTGAACCATCCAAGTGCTAATATTTCTAAGGTTTCAGCTTTCCCTTGGGCCCAACTTTTGAGTTTTCATCTACAGGAGTACGTTTTATCTGCAGCTCATTGTAAAGGCTAAATTTCCATGGAGTAGTGCGACGGCCGTGAAACAATAGAAGCAATGGCGGTATGCGGACAGTCGGTAACCATCAAAATCACGGAATACGACGAGTGTGTTTGAACGCGGCAACCCTACTCCCTACTACACACTGCACCGACAAATGGTCACATCACTGATATAGATTCACATAGATGATGTAAATACTTCTACTTTTCCGTGTTTTATATGGAAACAACACCGATTATTCGTCTGAGAATGCCTATTTTATGTTTTATATCTGATATTAAGACAGTCGAATGTCTATATTCAATTTGTAACGTACCCGTCGCCGTTTTTAATTTTATTTTATATATCCTCGGGTGTGGACTGTGTATTTTACCACTCTGTCTGACACTGTCCCCGATAACTTGTACACTGAAGGTGCCTACTGCAAGCTATTGCGATGCAATGTGGCTCCCACACGTTTGTATATGGAATGACTTGCCTACGCAGGCTTTATACAGTTTGAGTACATATCTGGGTTCCCGCCATGTGCGAAATAAGCACGCCCAACAACTTTAATGAAATCGAGAGTCATAAGATTGACCCGAACAACGGATAACATTACAAACGCATCTGACCTAATTAATCGGAATGTACGTACTCAAGTGGAACGGATACATTACTTTGTTATTTATTCTTCAGTGCACCATGGCAGGCCACAGGAAAGACGTTAAGAATGGCATTATTAGTGCTGAATAGGGTCTTACGTACATTTAGAAATTGCTTCGACAGCATGTGGGGTAAAATCGTTATTTATTTAACCACTAATTCTCTAAGATAAACACTATGTGATGTTAATTTAAATGCTAATTTTTAGTATGAAAGAGAATTTAAGTGCAACCTTTTGTTGCTATCATCTGAATGGGCCTCCTAGCAAGTTTCCCAAAAAAGACAGGTTAATTTCGTCACTCGCCAGGATATGGAAGCAAGGAGTTTCCTCTGATTTCCCGCTATGATTTACCACAATCACACAAGGCATGCAAAGAAGAATTACTGCGTGAGCCATCAAATTTGAATCCGCCCGGCCGTTGTGCGCCAGGGGCAGCAAAGTGGTGTGAACGGACACAAAAGAATTACCCGTGAATGGGATTTGCATTACCGACCTTTTGATCACTGCTAGAACATGACAGGGGATCACAAAACATTACAATGCCCGTCTAAGTGGTGAACATACGCGATCAGTGTGCCCCCCCCCCCCCCCCCAAACAAAAACCAAGTTACTGAAATTTAATTTAAAATAATTACCACCATTCTGAATAATTACTATAACACTATTGCATGAGCAGGGTAAGCAATTGCAACAGACCCTCTGTTAGCAGACTTACTATGTACTGACTACCACGGGGCACAACGTACACCCTCATCACATTGCACAAAGAAAATCGTCATTATTCAAAGATTAATCCTACACATTTATGCATTAAACAAATCTAAAACACACGAGAAACAAATTATAGCTAATAAAAGACTACCAATGCACAAACTGGACTCACAAACTACAATTTATCCATTTCGCGCGCAAAGGCTTAGTTAGAAGGAAAATCACTGTACATTTGAATATCGACCCACAAAATGAATATGTACCGGAAACAAATACAAAAACACGTTCAACGAACTGATACACCCCATGATAATGTAACCAATAACCGACTTAGCAGCAACTTTAACCCACGACAAAGCACACACCAGCTCTGTCTGATTCTATCACTTGAAGTCGCCAAAAAATGTTAAAATTGACACCTATTGATTGCGTCCCCTAACAACCGGTGTTGAAAGCGTCACCATGAGAAGCATTGCTGAATATTCGCACCAAATCGTTACCAAAACCTCCGCGACACCAGCGAGCAGCTCTCCTCACGTCCGTACTCTGCCAGGCCAGGAACCGATCTCTTTCTCTCCCTAGGCGCCACCCGGGCCAACCGTCCCCTCTTTAAATTCGCGAGGGCGGAGCGCCCCGATTGGCTGGACACCGAGGGTCCGTTACTTCACAGCCTTCGCAATGCCTGGCTTGACCAGATCAACCCTCTTGTTCAAAATGTTCAAATGTTTGTATAGTCTATGGGACTTAACTACGGGGTCATCAGTCCCTAAACTTACAAACTACTTATCAACTACCTTATACTAAGGACGGCACAAATATCCATGCCCAAGGGGGGATTCGAACCCCCGACCGTAGGGGCCGCGCGGACCGTGACTGAAGCGCCTCAGTCCCCTCGGCCACCGCGGCCGGCGATCAACTCTCTACTTCAACCCTCAAACAAAACCTTTGCTGCAAGGCAGTCCTTGTCACAACTACATAGCCACAACGAAAGATTACAATATTGCCCATGTTACCAACACCGAAAGAAATATTATTACATTCCACTCGCACTCCATAGTACACAAGGATGGGGAACATAGGTGAGTGACTTATAACAGGAAAGATATAAAATAAAATGTACACCTTCGCCATCTCTGTTTCTACAATTGCTCTTTCAGTTTTCAACACCTGCCACAAAGTGTTGCAAGCCATTCCCAAGTGAATCAATTCTAATTTCATTCATTAAGTTGACATAATGAGACATCAGAGCAATGAAACGAAATGACAGTCTCGTTTCAAATTATCAAGCATTCACCAGTGAATAAATAGATACTATTGATAGTCCTCCTATGGTTTCTAGAGCTACTACACTATGCCACTGCCATAAGAGCAGAGAATAATGAGTTAGGATTATTATGGTACGTTTGGAAGCATATAAAAATAAACTTTAAAAAATGTTTGTATAGTCTATGGGACTTAACTACGGGGTTATCACTCCCTAAACTTACAGACTACTTATGAGCTAAGACTAAGGACGGCACAAATATCCATGCCCAAGGGGGGATTCGAACCCCCGACCGTAGTGGCCGTGTAGACCGTGACTGGAGCGCCTCAGTCCCCTCGGCCACCGCGGCCGGCAATAAAATTAAAATTTGGTTTGGAGTCATAAGGGAGCCGAATAACATTAACAAAAATTTATAAGGAGTTTAAAAACGGAATATTAGCGGCTATGCCGTTAAAATATCTTGTGCGTCATTATTATATAAGAAAGCTTTGAGTTCGAAATTAAATATAGCAAATATGAACTTGAAAGTTAGGCGACTGACGTAACACAGTGATCATTCAAGATAAGGAGTGTAGTAATTAACTGCGATAACGGACACGGAAGTAAACATTAGAACAAAATCAAACAGTTTCCGTTACACATGACCATCAGTACCTATGGAATATACCTACTGTTTAAATCTGGTATCGGTAGTTCAGTTCTGAATAAGGGTTCTTATTCCGTCAATCCTTAGCATTGTCCTACAAAAGTATGAGGGGCCTTCATCAGGATTTCAAACAAATGCAGTTATTTGCCGATAACGTCAGAGCTGATTAAAGAGTGCCTCCAAACAACGCATAAAAAATCGACCCGAGGACGGCCAAACACTTTGCAGCGACTAATGTCACAAATTTTCGTATACAACTAATAAGTTGTGCAACTAATTCGAATTCATTGTCGCAATTTTGAATTGAATGTTGTTAACATTACATTCCTTAGAAAAACTATGTTTCATTGTTCTGCTACAACTACAACGTTCTAGTTTTAGGGGATGAAAATGAAATGGAAACTTTTGAAAATAGTAGTAATTCAACATAAGGGAGACTTTCAAGACGTAGCTACTTAGCTTCTGATAGTGCCTTTGTAACAACTAACACTTGTTTCTGATGAGAAATACCATGCCGATGTCTCATCGCAAGCAACAATGTGAATTCGACAAACAGTTCTTTATAGCATAGATCTGACATAACAATTTCATATTTCACAGTTCCCCAATTGTGTAAAGACTGCGTGCAGGCCAAAATTAGTGGAACGCCTACATTTTTCCGTTCGTCATTAAACGTGATACACAACTGGCAAACTGTAGATTCAGAATGATCAAATGTATGTAGAGCTAAGAAGCCTAGCTGCTGAGGTCTAGCTCTCTAGACTTACAAACTACTTAAACTAACTTTTGCTAGGGACAACATACCCTCCAGAGCCCGAGAAATTCATCGAACCCCCTACGGCAGCGGTAGCGCAGTCCTGATATGTCGCCCCAGACCGCGCAGCGCCTTCCGTTCAGCAAACTGACGTCCTTTCATCATATTCCGCAGACCTCTGTTAATGGTCTAAAAATTACGATGTGTCGGAAGACTTGCGCGTTTAAAAGCGGATTTGACTGTTCACCTCACGGTTGTGAGACACATCATATTTGTCACTCGTTTTAAGCTAAACAGTAATCAGCCGTGTTGGACGGTAGCTGAGTTTGGTGTGTACCGCGGTGAATGGTCTGTCTTCGGTGGTGGTGGGAGAGGCGATCTCGGATAAAACAAAGTGGTATTTATTTGTGAAAGACCCTCATAATACTCGTAATTTGCCTTTTAGACACACGCAGTATTAACAGCTGTAGTATATGAAAGGAGAACGACATAATAGACATTTAAATCTTGATGGAAGAATTACAGACATGTTAAGTGAGTGTGTATTCCGGGCTTGCAGACTGGGAAGACTCCAAAATGTTACATACAAGAATATTAGAGTGAATAAAATTGGACGTGTTTTGTGTAACGTTTGACAGCATTGTTCATAACGCACTTATGATGATTGTTGCGCACTACTGCATCAGGCATGAGACAGGTGGTAAACCTAATTCACCGGTACATGAAATATATAAAGTTCTTATTATTCGTATTACTTCGTGATATGTTTTAATTAATTAATTTTTTAAATTATTTTTAAGAATGTGACGATGTTCGCCTAACCATACTTTGACAGGAAGCCAAAAATTCGATTCCAGAAATTGTTACGTGTTCTTTGTCACCTTGTGTAATCCATTAATTTTTATTTTATGTTTAGATTTCCCTTGGGTCACTCTAATGATGGTTCCTTTACAGGTGCACAGAATGTTACATAGGAAAATATTTGAGTGAATAAAATTCGAATATATTAACGGAGTCCAAGTTTTCAGTCACTATAAATGCATCACTATCGTTGGAGGTGTTTCTTGTACACGTTTGATAGCAGTGTTTAAGAGGTACTTCTGACGACTGTTGTGCTTTATTGCATCAAGCATCAGACAGGTGATAAACCAAATTCACCACTAAATGGAATATATAATTTGAGTTATTGTTATTCATATTACAATGTGATATGTCTCTGTCTTTTTTTTTAACATTGTGTCTGTGTTCACATAAGCATGATTTGATAAAAATCAAAACAAGTCAATTCAAGAAATAGCTCCGCCTTCTGTATCATGGTCTGCTAACATTAATTTGTTTTTACACTTGTAGATGTCATTACCTGTAGCTGACCGTGAGGATTAAATTTTTATGAAATATTGTGGCTGTAATTATGTTTGTTTACAGGTAGCTACATCTTACTTTCTGACTTGAATACGATTATGTCTTAGAGTAAAAAAAGTGTTAGATTAACATGCTTGCACTTTTCAGTCTGTACAAATGCATCACGGTTGTTGGCAGTGTCTTTTTCACACGTTTGCAGGCAGTGTTACTAAGGCACTTCTAACGATTGTTGTGCATTATTTCATCACACAACATCCAGGTGGTATAGCTATGTCACCAATACATGAGATATATAAGTTACTTCTATATGTTTTACGATGTGGTTTGTTTCTTATTAGCTAGAGTCTGTGTTTTCCTGTATTTTGCTTTGACGCGAAACAAAAATTCACTTGTTCGGAAAAAGTCACATGTTCTTTAATCGTTTAAGTGCAGACACTTTTTTTACTTTTTAGCTTACCCTTGGATATAACTTTTTATTTTTGTCTACAGCAGTACGTTTACCTGCAGCTCCCTGTATGGGTTAAAATCACAGAATGTAGTTCACGGTCTTCAGACTATGTAATCTATGGCGGTCTACGCAAAGTTGGTAGCAGCTAAAAACACGGCATAGGAGCAGTGTGTTTGAGCGCTGGAGCTCCACTGGCGACTGACCAATGCACCGTATACAAATCTAATCACTCATCTAGAATAACATAGATGAAGTAAAGACTTTTGCATAATGTAATTTGGAAGCATCATCCGCATGCTTATTTCATTTTCATTCATATTGATGACAGTAGAAAAGGCAAATTTCTGTAGTCCATTCTCAAACATTCGACAGTGAATAAATAGGTACTGTTGATAGTTTTACTGTAGCTTGTAGCACTACTACATTATGTCAGTGTTAAAAGAGTAGGGGATATTGAGTTAGCGATCACAATGGTATGTTACGGTAGTATATCAATATAAACCTAAAGTTTGATTTGCAGTCATAATGGTGTCGTATATATTTATCACAAATGTGTAAGGATTCTGAATGCGAAAATGTGGCGCCTCAGCCTGGGAAATATGCCTTATGGGTCAAAATCGTGAAGTGAGCGCTAATCAATGAACAACTGTCGCTTATATCATAACTGATGTATCTCCTTTGTTATCGTATAAGTAAGCTTTGAGCGATTACGTAAGCGGAAGTAAATGTTACAACACACGCAAACGCATTTCCTTGCAAATCACGAACGATACCTACAAAAGATACCCACGCTTTTAATACAGATAGTTTCGTCGTGAATAACCGGCGTTTTTGCGAATTCGTTTGGTCTCGTTTATTCAATTTCTTTTTCCACAATAGGTCATGGAATGATTCTTGATTCATCAGACCTTACGACTGTGCTACAAAAGTATGAGGAGCCTTCATAAGGATTTCAACCAAATGCATAGGTTTAGCGATAGCTGCTGAGCTGAATCAAAAATGCCTCCAAATAACGCATAGAAAAATCGACCTGACGATGGCCAATCACTTTGCCATGAAGCATGACGCGAAGGCTCTTATGAGAAATAAAATTTCCATGTCTCATCACAATTGTTCTAGAAAATGGGATCACAATCCGACACCCAGTTCGTTTAAAATAAAATAACGTTTAGTCAAACAAGGCAACAAGCTTGTTTCAGTTTATTTAATTGCAAATGTTTCACCAAGAATCAACATTGGAATCAATCAATAAACTTTGACTAACTTGTGCCAGGGAGAACATACAGTGCTATGCCCTGGAAATGACACGAACCTCATACGGCAACGGCAGCGGATTTCGTGACATGACGCCTCGGACTGTGAAGCGCAGCAAACTGACGCTTCGTTCATCATATTCCTAAACCTCTGTTAGTTGTCCGTACATTGTGATGTGTAGAGGGTTCTTACACGTTTAATAAGCGGATTAGACTGCGAACCTGACAGCTGTCAGGATCATTAAATTTGTCACGCCTTTTAAGTTAAACTGTAATTAGTCATATTCGACGTTAGGTTTTCACAAACTGAGAGGTATGTGTACCGCGGTGAGTGCTAGTTCAGAGGTGGAATATTAAAGGAGAATAGTTTATACAACTTTGCAGCTTAAATCACAATTTTACGGACATGTTAAGTCAATGTGTATTTCTGGTTTGCAGAATGAAAAGACTCATCTTAGTTGTATCATCCATCTTCCTTCAGCAGAATGTTACATACGAAGATATTAGAGTGAATACAATCCTAACAAATCAACGTACTTCAAGTTACCTGCCACTATAAATACATCACTATGTAGGTGGTGTTATATGTAGGCGTTTGATAGCAGTTTTCTGAAGACTACTGTGCATTATAGTATCACGCGAAGGACGGATGGTATGGCTAATTCGCCACTACGTTGAATAAAAAAGCAAAGATTTTTTTAATTTCCTATTACAGTGTCATTTGATTCTTTTAAGTTACTATCTATGTTCAACTAATAATGTTTTCAAAAGAAGCATACAAATTCTATTCCAGAATTAATTACGTGTCCTTCATCTCGATGTGCTATCATTAATTTGTTTTTAGATTTCCTTTGGGCCTATCTAATTATGTTTTATTTACAGGTATACTTAGTACCTCCAGCTGACAGTGAAGGTCAAATTTACATGAAATAGTGTGAAATTATGTCAGTTTACAGGTAGCTATGTCTTACTTTCAGACTTACAAAGAGAGAATAATATCCTGGTAAACTAATATGCTCCAAATTTCTTGTCTTTATTAATGCATCACGGCCGTCGGAGGTGTATCATGCACACGTTTCATAACAGTGTTTATTATGCACTTCCGATGACGGTTGTACATTATTTCATCGCACAACAGACTGGTGGTATAGCTATGTCACCAATTCATGAAATACATAACGTAAATTATTGCTGTTTGTTTTACGTTGCGGATTGTTTATTATAAGCTGGTGTTTGGAATTTCCTATGTTTTGCTTTCACAAGAAGCAGATACTTCGTTTACGGAAAAAAACACAACTTCTTGAAGTGCAAATATTTTTATACATTTAAATCATATTTGATATTTCGACTATAGCATTACTTGCAGCTCATTTAATGAGTTACGTTTACGTGGGTTAGTGAGACGACCTTGAGACAATGGAAGCAATAGCGGTCTGCAGAAGGGCAGTAAACACAAACAGGAGAAGTGTGTTTGAGCGCTTAAGTCCCACTGTCTAACACTCAATGCACCGTATCCAAATCTCATCACTCATCATTAATTACATTGATGATGTAAAGGCTTCCCCATAGTGTGGATGCATCACTCAAAATTCGTCTATGAATGCTTATTTTATATCTTTTTAATCACAATACGAAAGGCAATTATCTGTAGTTCATTCTCAAACATTTATCAGTGGATAAATAGGTACTGATGATAGTTTTATTCTAGTTTTCAGCCTACTAAACTATCACAGTGCAAAAAAGGCAGAGGTAAATGAGTTAGAGTTATGAATAGTCGTTATGGTAGCCCATAAATATAAACTTAAAATTTCGTTGGAATCCTAATGGAGCCGACTAATGTTATCAAAAACGAGTAAGGATTCTGAAGACGAAACTTTGGCGCCTCTGTCAAGAAAATACGTCTTCTTGGTATATATCCTGGAGTGAGTAATAGTCACACAACAAAAGTTTATTATCTTATATCAGTGATGTCTGGTTTTCGCCACTTAAGGTACCTTTTGGTTCCAAAGTGTATAAAAATAGGAAATATAAATACGCATGTTACGGTGAACCTGGCCTGGCCTGCCATTGCATATATAAAGTATCATATTTAACAGTGATAATTAACTATTAGAACAGAATCTAAAATATTCAGTAGCAAACGGACCCACGTTATCTATGGGGAAACCCCACCGATTAAAATCGGTGGCCGCGCGAAAGTAGCCGAGCGGTCTGGAGTGCCACGTTACTAATCGCGCGGCCTCCCGCGTCGGCGGTTCGGATCCTCTCTCGGGAATGGCTGTGTGTGTTGTCCTTAGGTTAGTTTAACTTAGTTTAAGCAGTTTGGGGACTGATGTCCAACGTACTCTCTTGGGCATTAAAATTGCTACACCACGATGATGACATGCTACAGACACAAAATATAACCAATAGGAAGACGATGCTGTGATATGAAAAATATTAGCTTTTCAGAGCATTCACACAAATTTGGCGCCGGTGGCGACACCTACATCGTGCCGGCATGAGGAAAGTTTCCACCCGATTTCTCATACACAAACAGCAGTTGACCGGTGTTGCCTGGTGATAGGTTGTTGTGATGCCTCCTGTAAGGAGGAGAAATGCGTACCATCGCGTTTGCGACTTTGATAAAAGTCGGATTGTAGCCTATTGCGATTGCGGTTTATCGTATCGCGAGATTGCTTCTCTCGTTGGTCGCCATCCAATGACTGTTAACAGAATATGGAATCGGTGGGTTCAGGAGGGTAATACGGAACGCCGTGCTGGATCCCAGCGGCCTCGTATCACTAGCAGTCTAGATGATAGGTAACTTATCTGCATGGCTGTAACGGATCGTGCAGCCACGTTTCGATCTCTCAGTCAACATATGGAGACCTTTGCAAGACAACAACCATCTGCACGGACAGTTCGACGACGTATGCAGCAGCATGGACTATCAGCTCGGAGATCATGGCTGCGGTTACCCTTGACGCTGCATCACAGACAATAGCGTCAGCGATGGCGTACGCAACGACGAAACTGGGTGCACGAATGTTAAAACGTCATTTTTTCCGATGAATCCAGGTTCTGTTTACAGTATCATGACGGTCGCATCCGTGTTTGGCGACATCGCGGTGAACGCATACTGGAAGCGTGTATGCGTCATCGCCATACTGGCGTATCACCAGGCCTGATGTTATGGGATGCCATGGGTTACACGTCTCGGTCACCTCTTGTTCACATCAACGGCAATTTGTTTTGTGTCCCGACTTCGTCGCCGCTTTTGTGTCCCAGCCTCGCCGTAGGTGTCGGTGGCCGAGGGGAATGAGACCGACACGCTGGTGCAGGTACGGAGGGGAGCAGCCAGAAACTATAAACACTCGAGTAAATTAGAAAGAGATATATTGCACAGAATGTAACAATACTTAACTTTTACATAGTACTGCAGAATGTTGATACATAGTTGTTAGAGGCCTGCCTAGTGCCTGTACAATAGCAAAGTCTCCACTGGTGCCTATCTGATTACGAAGGTCCTAACTCGTTGCTATCTCAGTCCGAAGTGGCCGGTGTTCTTCAGTGGTGGCCACGAGCGGCGTTCCAGCAGAGGGCGCTCGTGGCTGTCGTCGTGAGATCGCCGCGCCGTGCGTGCATGGCGGCGCGCGGCGAAAGTAGGTGGCGCGCACTTTGTACTTGTGCGACACCACACCCCTCCCCCCCAAACCGCCGCGCCGTCGTGGCGTAGGGCTGAGGACCACGGCGACGGCACTGGGAGGAGGGCCTGGGCGGGGGCGTTACTGGTGGGACGGGCGTCGTAGCTGAGGCCGGGATCGAGACGCCGTCCGCGCCCCGGCATCCGCCTTGAGATCCTCCAGGGAACCCGCCGAAACCTGGGGAAGGGCGCCCGTCCCCGCCCAGAGGGAGCAGGTCATCTTCTTCTGAGGTGCGTGGCCCAAGCTGGGGGGGCCCGCACGGTCCCGGAGTCCCTCTCGGTGACGCTGTCATCTGCGGCGGCGACAGCGGCGGCGTCGCGTCGATCTCCATCGGGACGATCTCGTAGTCCGGGGACGAACGATGTGGTTGTGCTCCCTGGCGGTGAACTGGGTCTGGAATCAAGAAACCGGAGACAGGATCGCGTGGCCTGTGCAGGCGCAATTGGTTTGCGTGGCGCCGCAGCTCCGACCCTGTGGAATAACGTACAACATACATATTGCTACCGAGCACGCGCTGAATGGTGCCCGGCAGCCATGTCGTCTTGTTTCCAGCAAACACCCTGTACAGCACCGGCGTAGAAACCTGAAAACGCGTAGCGCCATACGAACCGACTCGGTGCGTGGGAGGCTGCAGCAGGTGAAGGAGAGTGCGGTGACGGCGGCCGTGTAGCAGCTCGGCAGGAGACGGGCCGTCACGTGGCATGCATCGATACGTAGACAGGAAAATTTGAAGAGCTTGCTGCCTGGAGTGCTGACCTTTCATCTTCTCCATGTGAGACTTGAATGTTCGAACGAAACGTTCTGCTTCACCATTGGACTGAGGGTGAAAAGGTGCAGTGGTAAAATGCTGAATGCCATTCACACGACAAAACTGGTGAAATTCCGCACTAAGAAACTGAGGTCCATTGTCACTGACGATTGTTTCAGGCAAGCCTTCGATGCAAAACACTGATGTTAAGGCACTGATCGTACTAGACGCCGTCGTTGAGTTCATGGCAATCACAAAAGGAAACTTGCTGAAAGCGTCTACAACGATTAACCAGCGCGTATTCCAGAAAGGTCCGGCAAAGTCAATATGTAAACGTTGCCATGGTCCCTTGGGGCGTGGCCAGTCTGAGAAACGTTGCGGAGGAGCCGCCTGATGCTCCGCACAAACAGTACACTGTGATGTCATGCTCTCTATCTGAGCGTCCATACCAACCCAGGTACAATGACGTCTGGCCAGTTGCTTTGTCCTAACAATGCCCCAATGTCCTTGATGCAGGAGGCGTAACACTTCTCGTTGCAGGGAACGAGGAACAATCACTCTTGCTTGGTCGTTGTCGGTATGCAACAACAGTACACCCTGACTTAAAGATAATGCATGACGTTGTGCAAAATAACGTCGAACCAGAGGCCGATCAATGTCTTTGGCTCTGGCAGGCCACCCTGAGCGAACAAAACGTGCTACCACACTTAGGTCTGCATCCGCAGCTGTTTCCTGTGCAACCCGACGAGAGTTCAAAGGAAAGTCTGCGACAGCGGAAGCATCTCTGGAGTCTATCTGACAACATGCCAATTCTGAAGAATCAAATGATACATGCTGGCCAACCGGAAGTCGGGAAAGTGTGTCCGCGTTGGCATGTTTAGTGGTAGGTCGGTACAAAATCTCATATTGATAATTTGACAATATCAAGGACCATCTCTGATGCTTTTGTGCCGTACGTGGCGGAATTGGCTTTGTGGGTGAGAACAACGACGTGAGAGGCTTGTGGTCTGTCAACAATTAGAATTTTCTGCCATAGAGATAATGATGAAACTGTGACGCCGTAAATGATTGCTAAGGCCTCCTTTTCTATCTGACTGTAATTCTGTTGCGTTGGCGTCAGTAGCTTGGATGCAAAGGCAATAGGACGATCGTGAGATCCAATACGATGCGACAGAACAACACCCAGACCGTACGACGAGGCGTCAACTGCTAACACTACAGGCTTCTGTGGGTCAAGGGGAATCAAACATGCATCACTGAGTAGTGCCGACTTTAGTTTGTCAAAGGCAACCTGACAATCTTTAGACCATACAAAAGGAACATTCTTCCTACGTAAGTGATGCAGTGGAGCTGCAATCTGAGAGGCATTGGGAATAAATCTGAAATAATAGTTAAGCTTTCCCATTACTGCTTGTAATTCATGCACATTCTTAGGAGGAGGCAAGTCTTTGATTGCTCTAAGATGTGACTAAGGGATGAATTCCTTGGGCATTAATCACATGGCCTAGGTACTCTATTTCAGTTTGAAAAAACGAACACTTTGCTTTATTGCAACGTAAACCTGCTGCAGTCAAAACTTTGAAAAGGCACTCCAGGTTTGCTAAATGTTCTACAACTGTACGTCCGGATACCACAATGTCATCTAAATAGTTCGAGCAACACGGTACAGAAACTGTCAGCTGTTCCAAGAAACGCTGAAAAATAGCGGGAGCGGAAGAACTGCCAAAGGGTAGGCGTTGAAATTGAAAAAGGCCCATGTGAGTATTAATGACGAAAAACTTTTTTGACTCGTCATCAAGTGGAATCTGTAAGTATGCCTCTGCTAAATCAATCTTGGAAAAGAAGCGAGACTGTCCTAATTTGTCCATCAGTTCCTCAGGTCTGGGCAGGGGATAAGTGTCGACAATTGTTTGACTGTTCACTGTTGATTTGAAGTCCGCACAGAGACGAAGTTTTCCTGACGGCTTGGGTATAATTACTATAGGCGAGGCCCACTGACTCGCAGAAACAGGAGAAATCACCCCACTATCTTGCCAACGTTTAAGTTCGTCGGCAACTGTATCACGCAAGGCGATAGGCACTGGTCTAGCTTTACGAAATTTTGGAACTGCAGATTCTTTTAAAGTTACATGTGCCACGAAGTCTTTAGCACAACCTAGATCCGGCGAAAACAAGTCACTATATTTGTCACACAATGCATTGATTTTATCCTGAGGCACTATTGACGAAATTTGAAGCACATCTCTTTGAATTGATAAACCAAACAAGTCAAAAGCATCTAGTCCAAAAATGTTCTGCGTAGATTTGGCCTGAAGAACAACAAAAGCAACTGTTTTCGTAACACCTTGAAAAGAGGCAGGCAGGCTACACGTTCCTAGCACGGGAATATTTTGACCTGTATAAGCTGTTAACACTTGTTGACACAGCGATAATTTTGGCGAACCCAGAAGTTCATAAGTATCTTTATTAATTAATGTGACAGCGGAACCAGTGTCAAGCTGAAATTGCACCGTCTTATTTTCTATGAAGAGAGTCACAAACAGTTTTTGCTTGCGGCGCTCGACAGGTGCGCGAATGTGGGCAACGTCTGCTACGGTGTGTTTGCTGCGTCTGCGCGGGCCGCGTAGTGAAGTAAGCGGCGCAGACTCGGCACGCAGCGGATTAACCACACTGTCACTAGATGACACTACCGCCGGATCGGCGTCCGCGCAATGCGAAGCTACTCCAGATGTACTAACTACTGCACTACACTTTTGAGTAGCTACTTGGTGTCTACTGTCACTAGCTACACAGTACTGGGCACTATTACAAGGAGCAGTTGCAGAAGGCACTATTTTCACTACAGGAATGCACTGTTCATAGTCATTTTGCTTGTCCCGAACCCTTTTCCGTTGCACTGTTTTACGCGCTCGTCGGCGCTTGCTACGTGGTGCACTATATAGATTTGCCATAGGCGCAGAACTACTTTCTTGCAATTGAGATCCAAGGAAAGCAGTGTTCAATTCCACAGCCCGTATAACATTTACAGAATGAACTGTTCTCGCACTCTGCGAAGCACTGTTTCTAACGGCACCGTTCTTTGAGTTTTTAATTTGCATACACACAGACTGTACATGTCCCGATTTGCCACATTGATAACAGGTTGCGTTGCGACTAGGGCAATGAGCACGCTTGTGGCGAGACACACACTGGGGGCAAGATTTACGTACATTTTTCTGAAATGAGCGTTGGCGCCCGTTATTCAAATCACTGTTTCTAACACGACGGGGCGACCTTTGCGTCGCACTTTTACACTGGCTACTGTTCACTGTCTGTTCAGCACGGCCGGTAGAAAAATAAGAATCACTAGTGCTATACTGAGAACTACGGCTAGGATAGCGTCCGTTGCGGCGCACGGAATTAACACTGTGGCTTTGCATTTCTACATCTGCTAAGTCAAAAGTATCATGCGCTTCTATAAGCTGCAGTACACTGTCTAATGAAGGGTCTGACTGTTTTAAAATTGCTGCCCTAATTCTGGGGTCCTGAATGTTCTGCGTAATCGCATCTCGCAACATAACGTCACTATAAGAAAGTCCACAAGAGCAAGTAAATTTACATTGGCGGGTTAAGCCCTTCAATTCCGTAATCCATTCTTGGTGTGACTGCTGCGGTAATTTTTTAAGTCTGAAAAATCGGTATCGTGCAGCGGCTACAAGAACTTTTCTCTCATAATGAGCATTCAGTGCATCTACAATTTGTTCAAAGTCTACATCACGAGGAGATGCGTGCGGGAATAGTTTTTGCAGTAACACGAAAGTTTTGGGGCCCACCACAGACAATAAAAGATGCTTAACAGTCTGACCTGTAAGTTGATGAGCCGCGACGAGTTCTTGAAACTGCGCCAGATAATCACTCCATTCTTCCTCACGTTCGTTGTATTGGCGAAACGTAGGAAGTGTTGCGGCGGCAGGTGTGGGCTGCTGAAGCGGCGGCTGTTGTTGTTGGTTAGCTGCCTGCGCCGTGAGCTGGGACACCGCCTGGAGGAGTTGCGTTATCTGCGCCGTCTGTAACTGAATAATTTCCATTAAGTTTGGGTTCGGGGTAGTGGCCATGCTGACCGATTAGGCGCCGCGCATACAAGTAACTTATAACAAAACACAAATGCAATATGAAAGAGGACGCTCTGCAACAAAAAAGTCCACAAAATACGTAACAGAATATCTTCCCCCAAAATTCTTATAATAAGGGTGGGTGGGCGGGAGCAATTTCTTTGCGTACTCCGACTGCTGCTGTCTGGCTGCTGCAAGCGGGCTAATCCAATGTGCTTTGCACGCGTGGGTTCGAATCCCATCCTCGTCGCCACTTTTGTGTCCCGACTTCGTCGCCGCTTTTGTGTCCCAGCCTCGCCGTAGGTGTCGGTGGCCGAGGGGAATGAGACCGACACGCTGGTGCAGGTACGGAGGGGAGCAGCCAGAAACTATAAACACTCGAGTAAATTAGAAAGAGATATATTGCACAGAATGTAACAATACTTAACTTTTACATAGTACTGCAGAATGTTGATACATAGTTGTTAGAGGCCTGCCTAGTGCCTGTACAATAGCAAAGTCTCCACTGGTGCCTATCTGATTACGAAGGTCCTAACTCGTTGCTATCTCAGTCCGAAGTGGCCGGTGTTCTTCAGTGGTGGCCACGAGCGGCGTTCCAGCAGAGGGCGCTCGTGGCTGTCGTCGTGAGATCGCCGCGCCGTGCGTGCATGGCGGCGCGCGGCGAAAGTAGGTGGCGCGCACTTTGTACTTGTGCGACACCACACTTTGAACAGTGGCCGATACATTTCAGATCTGTTACGACCCATGGCTCTACCCTCCATTCGATCCCTGCGAAACCCTACATTTCAGTGGATAATGCACGTCCGCATGGGGTTGCAGGTCCTGTACGGGCCTTTCTGGATACGGAAAATGTTCGACTGCTGCCCTGGCCAGCACATTCCCCAGATCTCTCACCAACTGAAAACGTCGGTCAATGGTGGCCGAGCAAGTGGATCGTCACAATACGCCAATCACTACCCTTGATGAACAGTGGTATCGTGTTGAAGCTGCATGGGTATCTGTACCCGTACACGCCATCCAAGCTCTGTTTGACTCAATGCCCAGGCGTATCAAGTCCGTTATTACGACCAGAGGTTCTTCCATGCTTGAAGCGCGTTACATAGCGTCGATAAAGTTATAGTACAGTATAAACAGGACATCAGTCAGAGAAGCAAAGTATGCATAAAACATAATGTAAAAGGTTTATGTTGTACAGAGTAGTATGATCCAATGTTAAAATTATAAAATAATATGTACTGCTATGTCCTTTTACTGTGTTTTTTACATGTTTTGCTGACTGATGTAAGGTTATACTGTGACTTTGTCATTTATATGTAACGTGCTTCAGCACGGATACGAGTACATTCCCTAGACGTCATTTGTAATGAATGATATCTACGTCCTTCTACGCCATACTTTATTTTATATTTTTAACATTAAATCATACTACTCTGTACAACTTAAACCTTTTACATTGTGTTTTATGCATACTTTGCTTCTCTGACTGATGTACTGTTTATACTGTGCTATAACTTTCTCAACGCTATGTAACGCGCTTCAAACACGGAAAACGAGATGGCGCTGCAATTATCTTTCGTTACTGTGTCATAAAATTCAAATTACATCCCCTTGTTCTTCTTCGTCCTTTTTCGACATTTTGCAGCGTAGTATAATCAATGTATAAAGGGTACTATCCCTCGTGGTACTTCTCATTTAAAGTTTTAAAATGTTTTAAATTTTCCTGTTGAAATAACTTACTACGTTAGTAGTATCCATAACTGGCATAAGACGCTTAGCATCATACTCTTGTCTTTTACCTGATATTTTATGTATTTCTGTATTCTGATTTTTCCTTTTTATTTTTTATTTGTGATCCAGCTTATATACCTTATGTGTAGAACTACATTCTAATTTTTATTTTGTTTGAGTGAATGTGCATAAAAATTAGTGGAATATCTAAGTGTGGGAGGGCGTTAATAACACCCATCCCTACAGCGCCGCCGCATGTCGTTTGTAAGCAGCGCGATTATTTCAAACTTTGACACTGTAATTTTATGTTTGCCGTTGCAGTTACATTCAGGGCATTCACAATACTTTGTATGTATGTTGACTATATATTATATTTGAAATTGTATTCAAGTTCATTTTGTATTTGTTTTTAATTCCATACTGATTTTATGATCTTGTTCTATAGTTTGAAGGACACTGCAGATAGTCACTATCTGATTGAAATCGAGCTGTTTTTTATAAATAAAACTTTAACGGCCAATGCTGCTCAATACATCTGGTGTGTTCATCCTGGAAATGGAATCAAACCTCTAAATAATAAGGATTTCCATTAAATGCAGTTGTTTACCGATAGCAGGACTGTTGACTCATGGCCCCTCCAAACAACACGTGATGAATTCCTCCCGATAATGGTGGAACATTTTGCATAGACTTCTGATACTGTGATCCCAGCTAATGCGTTTCGACGTTACCATGCACCCTTCGAGATAGGAAAGTTAGTCTTTGAATCCGACAACTCTGAATCTTACAACTTTGTTTTCACCATGTGGGTTGGATACTAGATTCTCTTTGGCTGCATCCAGACAGCTTTCTTCTTGATTTTTCAGTAGTATCAGAACAATTCCGCCTAGAATTCTTTAATTCGATATAGCAGGCTTAATGTTTCCGCAGCTTGTTAATATTTTGATACTGAGGAGCTGCTGCTCCACTGCTGATGACTGATGACCTGGACCTGTTAGAGACTGCTATCATTCAGGCTTTCACATGTAAACAGCGTTGTATTAGCATTTTATTAGACATCAGTTAAGCTTCCGACAGTACTAAGAGACACGGTATTCTAGAACACCTGCATTAATGGGGATTTGATAATAACCTCTCCATGTTCGTAAGCTCATTCGTACCAAAGCACTTAATTATGTACCGGTAATGGGTTGGTGACGTGTTCATGTTTCGAACAAGATTATAATATTCAAATATTTGTAAATATAGGACTTATCTACTGTGTTTGCCAGTGCCTAGGCTTAAGAACCACTTATAAAATAAGGATAACACACACACCCAAGCCGCAGCAAGGCCTCGAACTTGCGACGGAGAGATACCGTGTGCTCTGCAGCAAGTTGTCTCTAGCATTCGGCCATTCAAACGCGGCCATAACAATGACCCTGATAACAGTGATTTATGGATAACTCTCTTTGGAAAGTCAATAAACAGGTATCGCCGGCCGCGGTGGCCGAGGGGACTGAGGCGCTCCTGTCACGGTCTGCACGGCCACTACGGTCGGGGTTTCGAATCCCCCCTCGGGCATGGATATTTGTGCCGTCCTTAGTTGTAAGTAGTTCATAAGTACTTTGTAAGTTTAGGGACTAATGACTCCGTAGTTAAGTCCCATAGACTCTACAAACATTTCAATATTTTGAATAAACAGGTATCAAGATACCTAGTTCTGTCAATACGCATTATTTGTGAACTTTCGCCGTTTTGTGTTTTTCCTATAGTACTGGAAGAGTGACCCGACAGTTGCAGTTTAAGGTGCATGGGTTTAAGGAGTGAGCTGCAAAGAGAGATATCTAGTTTTCTGCACATGAGTGTATACGCATACATTTTAACCTATGTGGGGCTCCATTCGGTGATGTTCTAGGGCCAGGTATTTTAATCAAAGTATTCGTTTAACAATACCTTCCAAATTTGAAAGCCAGGACCAAGAGGCACATGCCATTTTAAAATTCCGGATCCGCGGTGGAGTGGCCGAGCGCACTAGAAAGCCTTGCTTGTTAGCGAGCCGCTGCTCGTCGTCGGAGGTTCGAGTCTCGGGCCTGGGAGGGTGTGATGTCCTTAGCGTAAGTTTACGTAGTGTGTAAGCCTTGGGAATGATGAACAAAATTGTTAAGTCCCTTAGATTTACAATCAATTTAACATTTAAAAGTACGCAAGCAACGTGTCTTGCATAGGACAACAAGGCACGTCCACTGCCTTTTTATAGTACTTTATTGCTGTCAAAACTACGCTCTGGGGTCGTAGTGCATGGCTCGATCGAGGATTAGCCTGGCCACAGGTTCCTACAGGACCAGTTCCATATGCAGACACTGTGCCCCACTCACTATGAGACGGCTAGTCCTCATTGTACTTCAGTCATATTTGTTTCACGCTTCTATCAATTCACCAGCTTACTATACTGACACTACTTCAGCCGTGGAACGCCTTTTCTCGTATCATCCTTCAGCAAAAATGCCGTTTTGAATACGTATGCAGAATGTGTCAGAATCACTTGGTGCAGAGGAGGCATTATCCCATATACAGTGTTTTAATCCTCTGCCACTCGGTGTCTATGGTGGTTCAGAGTATTTTTAAATTTAGTGCAGTTAAGTGGAATCTTCAGTCCTATATGTCCTTTTGATATACCACTTCACGAAGTGGTAAGCACAGCTGCACTGTTGTTCTCTTTGATCCGACCATCAAGATCCCATTGCCTCAGGTTCTTCTATGCAAAACGATTTTCGAGTGTAGACTACAGCTAGAAGACTCATAGCACTTCTTTCGGCGAGGAGTTACTCAGTTTTATAGCACTCATAATGTTCAGATCGCAGTGAGTTAAATTTAATAGATCGCGTTTTATTTTCAGACAAATGGGCGGCTTCTCATTAAAAGTAAAGTTTTCAGAATGAGAAGACTTCTCTTAGTTGTATCATTCGCTTTCCTTCACCGGAATGTTATGTACGAAGATATTAGACTAAATAAAATTGTGACAAATCAACGTTCTTCAAGTTTTCTGTCAGTATAAATGCATCACTATGTCGGTGGTGTTATATACAGGCGTTTGACGACTACTGCGCATTATTGCATCATGCAAGGGACTGCTGGTATGGCTAATTCACCACGACATTGAATACAAAAGTAAAATGTTTTTTTAGTCCTATTATTTGTCCTTTGATTCTTTTCAATTACTATCTATGTTCACCTAATAATGTTTTCAGAAGAAGCAGACAAATTCAATTCCAGAAGTAATTATTTTCCTTTCCCTCTTGATGTGCTACCATTAATTCGTTTTTAGATTTCCTTTGGGCCTATCTAATTATGTTTCATTTACAGGTGTACTTAGTAACTCCAGCTGACAGTAAAGATCAAATTTACATGAAACAGTGTGACTGCAATTATGTTTGTTTACAGGTGGTTACATCTTCCTTTCAGGCTTACATAGAGAGAAGAAACTACTGGTAAACTAATATGTCTCAAATTTCCGGTCTGTATAAATGTATCACGGCCGTCGGAGGTGTATCATGAACACGTTTCATAGCAGTGTTCCTTATGCACTTCGGATGAATGTTGTGCATTATTTCATCACACAACAGACAGATGGTATGCTGTCAGCAATACATGAAATACATAATTTTAGTTATTGCTGTTTGTATTACGTTGTGTGTGTTTTTTTTTATAAGCTGGTTTTTATGATTTCCTATGTTTTGCTATGACACGAAGCAGAAACTTCGATTACGGAAAACTTCGCATCTTCTTGAAATGTCAAAGTATAAATATTTGTATACTTTTTAGCTTATTTGATACTAGCTGAAAACCCGGCGTTGCCCTGGAATTTATTTATTTATTCCTGACATTTTTACGTATATATTGATTTGTATAAGGGATGTAAATCTGTTGCGATTACAATTAGTAGTAAAGAAGTAATAGATTATTTTGGTGCGTGATAGGGCGGTTTTCTATGAACGTTACTGTTTATGTTCTCATATGTCATGAACTACGTGCCGTACTGTGATACAATTTAGAAGGTTCACTCAACTATATGCGTGTATACAGCCTGTCAACTTTCTAGTGGCTACAACTTGTAGTATAGAAATTATAAATTGTAACGTCATACCGAAAGCCGTAGTTTTAGTCCATGATCATCGGAACGTTACTGTTTATGTGCTCATACCTCATGAACTACGTGTCGGAATGTGATACAATTTAGAAGCTACATTCAATTATATATGTGTATACTGTCTGAAAATTTCCTGTCGCTACAATTTGCAGTGTTCAAATTATAAATGGGTACGTCATACCGAGAGCCGTAGTTTTACTCCATAAACAGCGGAAAAGTAGTAAGGGAGAAACGATTTTCCTTTCATCATTTTACTACGGTTGCCAGCGAGAAAAAGTTTAATAAAGGTTTGAATTTATGTTTAAAGTTTGTTGCAAGTCGCTAAGTACTCTCATTCTCATACAGCGTATTTATACAGTGTAGCCGCATTATATGGCATTTTTTGCGATTTCTATTGGTTATGACGTCATATCTTCTGAACCATGTGCCGTATATGATTATTAACCATGCAGCAATTGTTACCTCACGGTAAGGAATGTGTGTACCAAATTTGGTTGAAATCAGTCCAGTGGTTTAGAAGAAAAAGAGCAGCAGTGTCGCTAAATGCAGTGTTTTCCGCGCATTTCATTGTTTATGACGTCATATCTCGTGAACTATGTATCGTTCGTGATTCGTACACTTGCGGCGACCGTCCTCATGGATTGAAACTTACGTGTACAAAATATGAAAAAGATTGGATCAAAACTGTAGATTTGTATGTAACACGTACATACATAAGGACACTCTGCTTTATATATTAGATTTCGTCTACAAGATTAGTTACAGCTCGTTGTATGGGTTAAGTTT
Organism: Locusta migratoria; assembly: GCA_026315105.1. Lineage (NCBI taxonomy): Eukaryota > Metazoa > Arthropoda > Insecta > Orthoptera > Acrididae > Locusta > Locusta migratoria. The sequence continues at coordinate 558,884,928 of CM048755.1, read as the reverse complement.
ACGTGAATTAGTGCGACGACCTTGAGACAAAGGAAGCAATAGCGGTCTGCAGTAGGGCGGTAAACACAAATAGGAATAGAAGAAGTGTGTCTGAGCGCTTAAGTCCCACTGTCTACCACTGAATGCACCGTATCCAATTTTCATCATTCATCAAGAAATCACAATGGTGATGTAAAAACTTCCCTATAGTGTTGTGGAAGCATCACGCATAATTCGTCTATGAATGCTTATTTATTTTATTTCATTTTCATGACTTTAAGAGAGGCAATTATCTGTAGTCCAATCTCAATTATACATCAGTGAATAAATAGATGCTGATGATAGTCTTATTCTAGTTATCATCACAATTACACAATGGCAGTGCAAAAAGAGCAGAGGTTAATGAGTTAGGGATATGAATGATTCGTTATGGTAGGACTCCAATATAATCTTAAAATTTCGTTGAGAACCCTAATGGAGCCGACTAACATTGTCACAGTGTGGACGGATTCTGAAAAGGAAAATTTGGCGCGTGTATCGAGAAAATATACCTTCTTGGTTAGCATTGTGGAGTGAGTACTAGTCACTCAACAGAAGTGTATTGTCTGACATCAGTGATGTCACGCCCCCAGGGGCCTCACGGTTCTTTCGGAAGTATGTGATTGGCGAGCACGGGGCTCCGAGCTAATGCAGTCTTCCTTCCTTCTTCACTTCCCTCATTTCCTATCCTCACTCTTTTCCCTCCCCACTGGGTGACTGATAGCTCAGTAGCTTAGTTCCCCTATCCCAAACAAAAAACCCATCCCAACCCAACCCAATGAAGTCTCGTTTTCATTACTTAACGACGTTTTGGTGCCAAAGCGTATAAAACATAGGAAGTATAAATATGTATGCTACGGTGGCCATTCTAAATATGTAGTGTCGTGTTTAACAGCGTTAGTGAACATGTATTTGTGTATTAAAACATGATCAAAAATATTCATTCGCAAATGGCCCCTCATTATCTATGGGCAAATCCCACCGATCAAAATCGGTGAAGGTTCTGAATAACCGGTGTTTTCTGACATTCTTTTTGTCTCAGTTTTAAGACCTTTTTTCTCAATGAAACGACATCTCAAGTGTTCATTGAGATCTATCAATAGTTAATATTGTCCTACAAATGTATGGGAAAGCATAATAGGGATTTCAATTAAATGCAGTTGTTTACCGATAGCAGGACTGTTGATTCAGGGCCCCCTCCAAGCAACACGTGAAGACGACCGCCAGATAATGATGGAGCATTTTGTATCGACTTATTATACTGTGATCCCGGCTAATGAGTTTCGACGTTACCGTGCGACATTCGAGATAGGAATGTTAAACTTTGAATCAGACAACTCTGGTTGGTGACGTGTTCATGTTTTGACCAAGATAATAATATTCAAATATTCGCAAATATGGGACTTACTTACTGCGTTTGCCAGTGCCTAGGCTTACAAACCACTTATGACATAAGGATAACACTCACACCCATGCCGCAGCGAGGCCTCGAACTTGCGACGGGGAGATACCGTGTGCTCTGCAGCAATTTGCCTTATAGCGTTCGGCCATTCAAACGCGGCGATAATAATGTTTCTGATAACAATGATTTAAGTATCACTCTCTTTGGCAAATCAATAAACAGGTACCAAGATGCCAATTTGTGAACTTTCGCCTTTTTGTGTTTCTCATCTAGCACTGGAAGAGTGACCAGACAGTTGCAATTTAAGGTGCAAGGGTTAAAGAAGTGAGCTGCAAAGACAGATATCACGTTCTCTGCACATGAGTGTGTAAGCATTTATTTTAATCTATTTTTTAATGTTTGTATAGTCTATAGGACTTAACTACGGGGTCAACAGTCCCTAAACTTACAAACTACTTATGAACTACTTACGAACTAGGACGGCACAAATATCCATGCCCGAGGGGGGATTCGAACCCCCGACCGCAGTGGCCGTGCAGACCGTGACTGAAGCTCCTCAGTCTCCTCGGCCACCGCGGCCGGCAAGGGGAGACTTCATTCGGTGATATTTTCGGGTTAAGTAATTTTAATCATACAATCTGTTTAACAGCCGGCCGCGGTGGCCGAGAGGACTGAGGCGTGCCAGTCACAGTATGCACGGCCACTAAGGTCGGGGATTCGAATCCCCCCTCTGGCATGGACTTAGTGTTAGCTTGTTTATAAGTAGTTTGTAAGTTTCGGGACTGATGACCCCGTAGTTAAGTCCCATAAGCTATACAAACATTTGAATTTTGTTTAACAATACCTTCCATATGTGAAAGCCAAGACCAAGAGGCATTAGCCATTTTAAAGTATTTCAAGCAGCGGTTGAATTGGCAGAGCACAATAAGGCGCCTTGCTCACAAGCGAACCGCTGATCGTCGTTTCAGGTTCGATTCCTGCCTCGGGCATCTACAGCTACATGGGATACTCTGCAAATCACATTTAAGTGCTTGGCAGAGGGTTCATCGAACCACCTTTATACTGGTGTGCATCTTCGTGCGGCGCAATGACTGTTCAAAGAAGTTTCGGGCGTGCAGCCGCATACAGTTTACTTCTTCTAATATTTCGGCTGAGAAACGTTCAGCCATTTGCAGAGAGGGTCGAAGACTGACGATCCAGCACGCGCTTCGTGCTTATAAACGCGCGGGCCGCGCTACTGCGCATGCGGCCACAGATACAACAAGGCGCCAAAGACGTTACTCGGCGCAAGGAAGTACACGTATGTGTAAATTATGTCTGTGGCAGCATGGTCGATTACTGCGGAACTGATGACCCCGTAGTTAAGTCCCATAGACTCTACAAACATTTGAACATTTTTGATTACTGCGGAGAAATCGATCTATTATGATCTGTGCTGTGGCGGCATCTTCGTAAATTTATTAAAGAAAGTGCCGGATTCCATGATTTATCTAAATTGAAGCCACTGTCTCTGTTAATTAAATTCGTCCCCAAGCGAATTTCTATTGCTTCTTTCACTACTGAGTCCCAGAAAGATGAAGTGGAGGCTAAAATTGAGACGTTTTCGTACGTCATGGAGTGTCCAGTATCAATACAGTGCTCTGCCACTGCTGATTTATTTGGTTGTAAAAGACGGGTATATCTTTGGTGTTCCGTGCATCTTTCCTGGACTGTACGTGTCGTCTGTCCTATGTACGAAAGGCCACATTCACATGGTATCTTATAAACCCCGGCCTTCGGAAGCTCCAAATCATCCTTGATAGAACCCAAAAGTGCTGCTGTCTTTGGTGGGGGTCGAAATATTACTTTAACATCGTGTTTGTTCATAATCCGTCCGATTTTCGACGACATGGCTGAAACGCCATAGATGTAAAAACATATTCTGTATTCTTTGCACGTACCGTTGGCTTCGTACGTAGTGTCTTATGTATCTGTGGTGGAAAGTACCCGTTTGCTTCAAAGATTCTCTTCAGGCGTAGAAGCTCGTCCTGCAGACTGCTCTCATCAGCAATGTCTTGTGTTCTATGGACCAGTGTTCTAAGAACACTCATCGTCTGGGATATTTATTTCTCACTCACCTCAATTTTTCAGCGTACTATACTGACACTAGTGTAGCCGTCGAATGCCTTTTCTCGTATCGTCCTTCAGCAAAAATGCCGTTTTGAAGCCGGACGCGGTGGCCGAGCGCTCTGCGGAGCGCCAGTCACAGTTTGCACGTCCACTACGGTCGGAGGTTCGAATCCCCCCACGGGCATGGATATTTGTGCCGTCCTTAGTATTAGCTAGTTCATAAGTAGTTTGTAAGTTTAGCGAATGATGACCCCGTAGTTAAGTCCTATGAGCTCTACAAACATTTAAACATTTGAGCCGTTTTGAATCCGTATGCAGAATGTGTTAGACTTACTTGGTGTAGATGATGTATAACCCCAGATACAGTGTTTTAATCGACTGCCACTCCGGTTTCTACAATGGTACATAATATTTTTAAATTTAATGCAGCTAAGTGCAATCTGCAGTTCTATACATCCCTTTTGATATACCATTTAACGAAATGGTATGCACAGTTGCTTTGTTGTTGTCTTGATCCGATTACCTCAGGTTCTTCGACACAAAACTACTTTCGAGTGCTGCAGAATATGCATTGTGTTGGAAGTGTTAAATTCCATTTTTGTCCGACACACTAAGAGTACTTCAGTCTCGCCAAATATTGTAACTCTTAGGCAATTAGTCCAGAATATCCTGGATTCCATACTCAACCCGCAAATGCTTGTAAAGTATGTCAGAACACATTACTGTTACTGGGAACGAAAGGGCAGATGTAGTTTCCGGCGAGAGGACACTCTCTTGTGTGATGCTCATAATGTTCAGGACACAGTGAGTTACATTTAGTAAATTCCGCTTTATGTACAGATTAATGGGCGGCAGCTCATTTACAGTGAGGTTTGCAGAATGAGAGGACTCCTCTTAGTTGTATCATTCATCTTCCTTCCCCGCATTATTACATACGAAGATTTTAGAGTGAATAAAATTCTAACGTACTTCCAGTTTTCTGTCGTTATAAACTCATCACTATGTCGGTGGTGTCACATGCAGGAGTTTGTTAGCAGGTTTCATAAGGCGTTTCTCACTACTACTGCGCATTATTGCATCACGCAAGTGACTGATGGTATGGCTAATTCACCAATACATTGAATACAAAAGATTTTTTTCACGTTATTCCTTCAAGTTACTAACTATGTTCACCTAATAATGTTTTCAGAAGAAGCATATTAATTCTATTCCAGAATTACATGTTATTTATCTCTTCATGTGCTACAATTATTATTATTATTATCATTATTATTATTTTTATATTTCCTTTGGGCCTATCTAATTGTGTTTCATTTACAGGTGTACTTATTACCTCCAGCTCACCACGAAGATCAATTTTAAATTATATAGTGTGACCGCAATTATATTTGTTTACAGATAGTTACGTCTTGCTTTCAGACTTACATAGAGGGAAGAAAATTCTGGTAAACTAATATACCTCAAATTTCCGGTCTGTATAAATGCATCACGGCCGTCGAAAGTGTATCATGCAAACGTTTCATAGCAGTGTTCATTATGCACTTCTAACGATTGTTGTGCATTATTTCATCACACAACAGACAAGTAGTACAGCTATGTCACCAATATATTAAAAAATAATGTAAGTTTTTTTTGTTTGTATTACATTGTGGATTTCCTATAAGATGGCATTTGAGTTTTCTGTTTTGCTTTTACACGAAGCGGAAACTTCGCCGGCCGCAGTGGCCGAGCGGTCTGCGGCGCGCCAGTCACGTTCTGCAGGGCCACTACGGTCGGGGGTTCGAAAACCCCTCGGGCATGGATATTTGTGCCGTCCTTAGTATTAGCTAGTTCATAAGTAGTTTGTAAGTTTAGAGACTGATGACCCCGTAGTTAAGTCTCATAAGCTCTACAAACATTTGAACATTTTAACAGAAACTTCGATTACGGAAAAAGTTACATCTTCTCTAAAGTGCAAATATTATTCTCTGTTTTTGCTTATTTCATTTTTTGTCTATAGGATTACTTGCAGCTCATTGAATGGGTTAAATTTACATGAGTTAGCGCGACGACCCTGAAACAATTTACGCAATGGCAGTCTGCGGAAGGGCAGTTAACACAAACACGGAACAGGAGAAGTATGTTTGAGCGCTTAAGTCTCACAATCGACCACTCAATGCACCGTATCAAACTCTCATCACTCACCAACAATCAGACTGACGAAGTAAAGATTTCACCGAGAGTCTGGAAGCGTCACTCAAAATTCGTCTACGAATGCTTCTTTTATTTCATTTTTGTTGACTATAAGAGAGGCAATTATCTGTAGCCCATTCTCAAACGTTCCTATTAAAAAAATAGGTACTGATGATAATCTTATTCTAGTTTCCAGCACTACTACACTATACCATTGCGAAAAAAGCGGAGGTTAATGGTTTAGGGATAAGAATGGTGCGTTATGGTAGCATATGAAAATAAACATAAAAGTTGGGTGAGAATCCTAATGGAGCTGACTGTTGTTATCAGAAACGATTAAGTATTCTGGAAACGAAAATTTAGCGCCACTGTCGAGAAAATGTGTGTTCTTGGTTAGCATGGTGGAGTGAGTAATAGTCACATAACAAAAGTATATTGTCTCCTTTTCATAACTTAAGAAAGCTTTTGGTGCCAATGTGTATGAAACATAGGAAGTTTAAATATATATGTTTTGGTAAACCATTGATTTCAGTATGTTGCCTTTTGAGATATGAATGTTCAAATGTTTGTACAGCTTATGGGACTTAACTACGAGGTCATCAGTCCCTAAACTTACAAACTACTTATGAACTACTTACGAACTAGGACGGCACAAATATTCATGCCCGAGAGGGGATTCGAACCCCCGACCGCAGTGGCCGTGCAGACCGTGACTGGAGCGCCTCAGTCCCCTCGGTCACCGCGGCCGGCTCTAGATATGAAATTTTATATTTAACAGCGTTGATAAACATGTATTTAAGTATTAGAACAGTATCAAAAATTGTCAGTCTGAAGTGGTGCTTATAATTTTCAGATCACAGTGAGTTAAATTTAATAGATTGCATTTTATTTTCAGACTAATGGGCGGCAACTCATTTACAGTGAGGTTTTATGACTGTTTAAAGTAATAATCAATCGAACATGGTAATACTTTTAAGATTTTGTACACTATTTAGATGTTTTTTTGTGATATTCCAAACTCACTCCATGCCAGTTGTGGTATGGTTCCATTCCAAGGAACACAGCCGATTTCCTTCCCCATCGCTGACAGAAACTATCCTAGGGCGCACTCCGTCTCTAATGATACGATGTCGATGGGGCGTTAAACCCTTATTTTCTTTCCGTCCTTTCTTTTCTTTCAGGTATAGATATCCATATTCGTTTCAAATTGTTTCGTTATGCTGTGATAACGTCCCCGTTGACGCCCGTAATAAGCGAGTGAGATTGAGAGAGATGAAGTGAAATTTTATTCACATTGAATCTAGTTCTTTACATTCATTTCGGACGCCCGCGGTGGCCGGGCGGTCTACGGCGTGCCAGTCACGGTCTGCACGGCTGCATCGGTCGGGGGTTCGAATCCCCCCTCGGGCATGGATGTTTGTGCCGTCTGTAGTATAAGCTAGTTCATAAGTAGTTTGTAGCTTTAGGGATTGATGACCCCGTAGTTAAGTCCCATAAGCTCTACAAACATTTGAACATTCATTTATAATAATTTTGAATGGGCGCTAATCCACAAACCACACCACTTGCCCATTCATGCCCAGCATGTCGCTTCTGGTGTCAAACATTTGCCTTCATGTGAAACGGATCTTTCATAGAATGTACGTTTGGAGTTTTTAGAATTACATTATCATATTTCATTAATTCTTTATATGTATGATTCAAATGTCCAAATGTGTGTAATCCTAAGGGACTAAACTCCTTTGGTCATCAGTCCGTAGACTTAAAAACTACTTGAATTAACTTGTACTAAGGACAATACACAAACGGACACACACACACACACACACACACACACAAACACAAACATGTACGATGGAGGACTCGAACCTATGACGCGAGTGGCCACACGATCCGTAAAGTGGCTCTGTAGACCAGATTGGCCATATCCGCGCGTCTATTTATAATTAAGGTCAGTAATTTGATGTCCGAAAACTGTAGACTGGCATTTGCAACGCTGCGGTATGTTCATCGAAGATGGATCGCCTCGGGTGAAAGTGGAGAGGGCACGGCATTAATCTTGTGTGTAATCTCGCAGTGACCAAACAGCTGTCCAGGGTGTGTCACGCGCCGCTTCCAGTCATCGCTTAACCACTAAGCCATTTAAATCGCCGGAAGAGTTCGAATCCTGTCTAAAAACTTTACCACTAATTGTTTACTACTAATTGTTATTAACATATTGTATATTGATAGTTAGCACCAATAATTTTCATATAAATTTTAATTATTGTCTTATAATGCTACTAATTATTTTCTATTGCCACTGAGTACTCTTCTTTACGGAAAGTTACAAATTAGCTTATGAATTTTATTTCACGCACATGAATTACTTCGTAGTTTACCTAAAGGGCAACTGCAGATTACAAATGTTAATTTTCTTATTTTGTGTTCGTAGGTTTCCTTCCATGTGGTTGGGAAAATCAGCAGTGGTAAGTAGAGTTTCATTAGTTTTCTTTCTTTTTTTTTTTCTAACTCCACTTTATTATCATTATGTCTGTAACGACTACGATATGAACGGGACGTTAAACCCTAATCCCCCTTCCTTCATTGATTATCAAGATAGTTTTTTGAATTAAAAGAATGGAATACCGTCAGCGGTTATGTTATGCAATTTTATTTCGCTACCAGTTTCGACACTATAAATTGTCTAAATTGGTAGCAAAATAAAACTCCGTAAATTAACGGCTGATAGTGACCACTATTTTAATTTAACAACACAGCCGATGTTCCTCACAATGTTCCTTAGAGACGGACATACAAAGCCTTCCACATGTGTTAGCTGTTTAAACTATTTCTTTCGCTGAAACGTGACAGCAATAACAGAACTTTAGTAACACACATCGAAAGCTCTTACTGTCGTATTCGAACACATAAACCCTAAAACTGCTGCTCTGTTATGACTTAATACTAAGTTGTCTCACGGACACAGGTGGCGCTAGGTTCGCATACACGATGTCTAAAATGGTGTATTACGATGTTTGTCATCCTTTTGGCAACAGTCGCATAGGCCAGCCCTGATCTCTAGTGCTTTGCGATTTGCTGCTACTTCCGCATAGCCCAGTACTGCCGGCCCGCTCCTCGCCGTCCAGACGTCCGATCCTGCCGCTGCTAGTGGGAGCCACTGCACACGATAAGTCTGCCAGCAGATCCGGACCGGCGTCCCTGTGTCTCCCGCTGCAGACTCCACGTAGGATCCTCACTGCTGCCAGCCACCACCAGCCGCCTGACAATGCTTGGAGTCGCCGCTGCCCACACCGTCTACGTCTCCCGCGTTTGTGGGGAACGCAGGTACTGCAACCGCCGCCGCCGTCTGCTCTTCTGTCCTCGTCATCGGAGTCCATATCAAAGTACAGTGTCTTCCTTGTATTTCGTCGATCTACATCTACATATATACACTGCAAATCACATTTAAGTGCATGGCAGAGGGTTCATTATCCACTTTCATAACTTTTCTTAGCGCGCGGGAAGAAAAATCATCTAAATCATTCCCTTTTCGATCTGATTTCTCTTATTTCATTGGGATGGTCATGTCTCCCTAAGTCGGTGGGTGCTAGCAAAATATTTTCACATTCAGAAGTAAAAGGCGTTGATTGAAACTTCGCAAACAGATCACTTACTCGCAACATATCTATCCAGTGCGCTATTTATAATAAAGCTATATCCATAGTCCCACGACGACAATCATTCTGGAATTATCTGAGGCTCAGTAATTGCATAAGTGCGCTGTTAAAAAGTGCTTACTGCTATTTTTTGCAAGAACTCCTTTCTTAGACTTCATAATTTATTTGCTGTTTGGAGCTAAAAAGTACAGGGTTCTTCACTTGCAAAAAGTGGTAAGAAATCCCATCAAATTTCAAATAAGTAACAGAAACCAAACTGTACCTATAATTATATCCACAGTGTGTGTCAAAGTTCTCAGTACACCCTTTTATTTCAAATATTCTGACTGTATTTGGGAAACGTGAGATTTGTAGTAGGTTATCTTGAATCTAATCCACTACTACTTGAATGAAAAGGGGGTCGTTTGATATATCAAATAAAAGTAACGTTTTCTGTCAAATTCACTTTTGTAAACAGTTTTTGCGGAGCAGTTACGGGTCAGAACTTACAACACATTTTGTTGAGAGGTACAGAGTGATCTGTTCTCTATATGAATAGTCATTTAATGTGTTCAACATGCAGTCCCGCTTGGTTAACGCACATTTGAAGGCGATGTATCCAATCGTCGTGCCACACAGCAGGGATTCTGCAGCAATGCTGCCACATGCATTTTCAATGCATTACTGCAGATGGTATCTGGTTATGATTTTCTCTGCATATACGATTTGATTTAAAAGATAAAAGTCATGTGGTGTGAAATCAGGTGATGTACGTGGCCATTCCACGGAAAAGCTTTCGACCAATCCAGTGACCAGGTAACGACCGACTCCTCTCTCCTTCCCCCCCCCCCCCCCCTCGGAATCTCACGGTTCTTTCGTGAGTACGTGAGTGGAGATCATGGAGTTTCGAACTAATGCAGTCTTTCTTCCTTGTTTCTTCCCCTCCTTACCTATCCTCACACCTTCACTGCCAAACCAAACAATCAAAACCGACTGCTCAATAGAGTGGTGGAGACCCATCCTGTTGAAAGTAAGATGGAAAGCTGCCGTCTTCATTCCACGTAAGAGAAACACCACTTCTTGCGGCGTATCTAGAAAGCTTTGGGCATTTAGGTTCTGGTCGATGAAAAGGGATCCAATTACATGAGTACGCCATATTCCATATCTCAACGTAACCTTTACTTCACCAACTACTTCTGAAGGTTTCATCCATTGTGCATTCTGGCACTCCACTCTCTGTGATTTTGAAGGTTGACTTCATCACTGTCACCCTGTGCTAAAAAATGAATCTGTTGTAACTTTTGAACCATACGTGCTTCGTCGAATATGTTTATAGGAATTAACTTGTCAGAGAATGTTTCTTATTGATAAACTACACGACCCCATTTCCATACAAACAATTGACGTAGATTCAAGATGGCAGATTTCAGGATGGCGCCCATGTTCAGTATTTAGCACAATATGTTGACCACCAAACCCATTCCTTACTGGAATATTCAGGTTTCTTTGTTCCTGCAGAGGTCTTGAAATAAAAGGATGTTGAAATGCTGAAATGTTTGTAATTCTAAGGGGCCCAACTCCTCTGGTCCCTAGACCACAAACCACTTAAATTTCTTTTAGGAAATGAGCATTATGAACTATTAGCTGTTTACTGTACTTATAACTTCGACCGGTTTCGGTTCTAAACCATCTTCACGGACTGTAAGCTAAACAGACTGATGAAGTGGATACATTATCTACCATCTCCTATCCATGCTTACGCCTGTCTTTATTTTTTCATCAAGACTAGATGTCAAGTGACATCTTACGAACTTTTATTGATTGGCTTGCCTGTAAGCACGGATAGGATGGTAGATAATGTGTCCACTTAATCAGTCTTTTCAGCTTACAGTCACTGAAGATGGCTCGGAACCAAATCCTGTCGAAATTATTGATATACTAAACAGCTAATGGTTCCTCATACGCATTTCCTAATTATCTCACAGCTGTCGCCTGATATCTCAATAAAAATATGTACTTAAAATAACTTAAACTAACTTATAGTTGGGACAAGACACACAACCATGCTCGAACCTTCGACGCGCGCGACCGCGCTTTCCGTAAACTGACGCTCCGGACCCCACGACCATTCCCTTGCGGCTAAAACGGGTACTGTAACGTTTTACTCACCCTGTAGAGTTCCACTGTGTGGGGCTGTGAAAGAATCTTCTTAAAAGACTTCTCTTGAAAAGAGCTCAAAGTACGTCACAACAATGTACCCCCTGCGGTGAATATATAAGCCACCCGTACTATATTCGCTAAGTTACATTCGCCTCGAACTACTATTGCACTAAATTACATGTGATAAAATACCTCAATTAACTTCGTATCACCTAGATCTGTAATATTTGTCCGGGTGACTTCACAACTTCCCACAAATTCGACATAAACAGAGGAAATATATTTGAGTAGCCTATTATCAAAACCGAGCGAGGTGGCGCAGTTGTAACACACTTGACTCGCATTCGGAATGATGGTGGTTCAAATCCACCTCCGGCCATCCAGATTAAGGTTTTCCGTGATTTCCCTAAATCACTCCAGGCAAATCCTTTGAAAGGTCACGTCCGATTTCCTGCCACATCCTTACCCAAACCTTCCGAGCGTAAGCTATACAACTTGTGCTTCCATGTATCGATGGCCACATTGCAATACGATACTGCGCGACCACACGTAGGACGCAATGTTCAAGAATTCTTCACCTATCGGATCTCATTGTTGCCTACCCACTATGCCTGTTCTCGCGATCTCTCACCTATCAAAAACGCATCAATTTAAATGTAAATTAAGACACCTGGAGACGGTTTTTTATCTCAAATATGTCCATGATATTGAAGATGAAGGCGAAGCAATGAATTAAAAATTTTGGTTCGGCCAGTAATCGAACACGGACTTCCATGCTAACTTTTTTTTTATCAAGTAGCTCCTCAGTTGGCCTCACAAGGGCTGAGTGCGCCCCGCTTACCAACAGCACTTTTTTTTCCTTACACTCTCCAAGTTTGCCTTCATCGGCGAGCTTCTAGTGCTATCATATGGTGCCGTTGACTGCCGGTACGAGAGATGGGAAAAAATAGTTGTAACTGAATAAACAATCAAAAACTAGAAAGTACATAGGAAGATAATAACAAAGAAATACAACATTTTCCCCTTCTGGTAATGGCAGTCCTAGGTGGCTAGTTTCGTTTCTTTACCGAACAGGATTAATCATGAAAAAAGAGAAGGAGATAATTTTCTTCGCCGCTCTCACAAACATAACAGAAATTTTACCTGTAAGACGTGTACTTTTCAACTAATTACAGTATAACACTCCACATAATGAACAATTAAATTTAATGTTCACTGTAGCGAACAACTAAACGGGTAAACCAAAAGTGTCTTCTTCAACAAACACAACATGGATGGAGCAAAGAAATTTCTCTCTTGCAGAACAATGACGCGGCATGTAATTTCTTAAAAGTTAGAAAATTAGATCATATCTGCTACTCCACAGCTTCCTAGTGAATTCCGATGACATGTGGCAAACAAGTCACACGAAACAGTTTATAAAAAGCATCCTCCATCTAAAGGAGACACGTTGACATCCGATAGTTCCGAACTATTCCTAGAACCATAAACGAAAAGTAAACAAATGTCACAGTTAAACAACAATGCAATTTCAAAATCCGAAGTATCAGCACAGTCCAGGTTTCCCTCATCTCCCCCTCGTCACTCCGTCACAAACTCCACGAAACGTTAACAAGATTATGAAAAACAGTAGTGAGAGATATTTTTATGAAGTTTTGATAATGTATGTGTCCTCTAATATACTCATGTTGTTCCCACAAAAACATGAGGAATTAAGTTGCATCGGTAAGTTCTAGATGAAAGATGGCATACGTCACATGCGCGACGATCAAGGTAGTGGCCGCTCGTTTACTTGCGGGGAACGGGTTGAAGTCCGGAACCAGTATTGTAGTGGCATCAAAACAATCAGCGGTATTGCGATTGACGATACGCAACATCTCACGAGCAATATCCCACGTCAGCTTGAAGCGGGGACACGTGATACGGTGTTCCACAGTGTCAACTCCACCGCAGGTATCAGCACAGGTCAGACGGAGAATGTTTTATCGTGTGCAACCGAGCGTTAGTCGCGACAGTTCTATTGACGACCTTGTACCAGGTAGTCTTGACATGCGGGGAGAGATATCGGGCCGAGATGTTCTGCCACGCGATCTTCCACAACCGTCGTGGGTTCCGAACTTCAAACTTGTTAGGCGACGGGTTTCCTCTGACTGCTTCATAAAATCTCTTTGCTGTCCTATTGCGTGGCTCGAAGTATCCAGGTGGAATATAACTCTTCTACATGAAAAATTGGCGCACGTACATTAACCGGAAAGGAATTGCCATCGGGTTAAGTGGAGCGACCTGTGATTTCGGTTGATGGATACGGAAGAACTCAGCCGTAGGCCCGCGGGGGTGTTTCTCACAGACGGCGAGTGTACGGTGTACTAACAGCGCGGCGCACTTAGCCGGCAGGTCGATCAGTCCAAGTCCTCCCTCTGCCGGTGGCAATGTGCAGGACACGTGGGAGACTTTGAAAATATCTCCTCTCCAAAGCAACCAATATACTGCCTGCACGATTGCTCTACCTATTTCCTTAGGTAGGTGAAAAACTTGCGCCAAAAACCACGCCTTGGACAACAGGAAACCATTAATGAGAAGCACTTTTTGTCCCAATGCGAGATACCTACGGGAATGCAACTTTGCTATAGCCCTAATAGAGTTAAGTAGAAGACGCCTACGTCGTCCTTTGTAGGTTGGCTTGATAGGATATACCTAAGATGGTATGCTTGTCACTGATCGTAAACCAAGGTCTATGTATCTGCACAGAGGACGGTCGTATAGGAAGCAGCACAGTCTTGCGTCGGTTGACGTCGGAGCCTGAAGCACGGCGATACAGCTGCAGCACTGAGTTCGCCATGTCGACGTCGTCCCACCTGCTGACGAACAGTCCGAGGTCGTCCGCGTACGCGCGGCACACAACCCGCGCGCCTCCCACCTTTATCCCCTGGCACATGGAGGTCAGTTTTCGAAGGAGGGGGTCCAACGCGATGGCAAACAAACCCATAGAAAGGGGGCAGCCTTGTTTCACAGAACTGTGTAGCTTCACCGGTTCTGACAGATCATTATTCGTGAGGTGGAATTTGTCAGCAGGTGCATAATGGCGGTAATAAATTTTGTGCCAAAACCAAGTTTTAACATCACATCCGCAGATATTCATGGTTCACCTTATCAAATGCCTTAGCAAAGTCAACGGATAACACTGCTAAAGGCGTTTGTGTTGTCGCAGCAAATGCAATGGTGTCCCTATATGTGAGTAAAGCATCGAAAATTGTTCTGACCGGAACGGCACAACACTAATATTCGCTGATCACCTTGGTCAAAGCAGTACGTAGTCGAGCAGCAAAACTGCGAGCAACCAACTTATAGTCTCCGTTTAAAAGAGTGACCGGCCGCAGGTGAGCTGCGTCACATTTGCGAACATCCTTCGGTAACAAAACAATGACGCCCTCTAGAAAGGCTGCAGGAACAGCGACGCCGTTAACGATTTCATTGACAATGTCCGTAAGTGTGTCACCCAACAAATTCCAGAAACGCAAATAGAATTCAGGAGGCAGACCGTCAGCCCCAGGAACCTTGCCTTTGGCGCTGGTTTTACGAGCATGAAGAACCTTATCTGCCGCGCAAGAGGATGCGGGAGGCCTTGTAGAAGAGCGTGAATCGCAGCATCGTCAATGTCTGCACTTTGAAATAGGGCGGTAAAGTAACGATGAGCCTCTGACAACATCGCAGCATTATTAGTGAGACGCTCTCCATTACTTGATTGCAAGAAAGGCAACTGACATTGCTTCCGGCGTTTCATTTCCCGCGTTATGTGATAAACAGATGGTGCCTCACCAGGGATATTGCCGTCAGGTTGACTACGGATGATTGTACGTTCCGACTGAGCTCGCTGTAGCGACAAAAGTTACGCCTTGATGCGCTTAAGCCGTGGCAAAAAAGTCACTTGCATTACGGAGATCTGCACGGACAGCATCTTTCAAGCACTGAAGGTGAAACAGAACAGTCTTTCGACGCCAAAACACCTCCTCTGCACTGTACGTTTGCAAAGTACTACGCAGTGTGGGTTTACACTATTCGTCCACCAATCTATTACAGTAGGATAGTTTGCGCGTTTTCTAAACTATGAGTCCAGGTTTGCTCGATTTCCATCTTGTAAATGCTGGACATTGAACCGCCAAAGTCCGGGTCGTTTTAATTTCACCAAATGTGGCAACGCAACACGGCAAGTATAGGCACTGTGATCAGAAAACGCCAAGGGTTGTGCGCCGACACTAAGTATGTTAGGCTCATAGTTTCTCGTCACATAAATACGGTCCAGTCGACTCTGTCCCGTCACATAAAAGTGCGTAAACTCCGTGTAAGTAGGGTGGAGTTGACGCCACGAGTACACAAAACTAAAATCGTCAATTACAGCCTGCAATGACGAGAATTTGTGCGGGTGAGGTTGCTGGTCCCCGTCATCGATTACACAATTAAAGCCGCCGCACAGTACCGTGGTGCTATTGTGATCAGTGAGCAACGGGCAAACGTCGGCAGCAAAAAACTGATCACCTGCGTGCCGGTTATCTGTACCTGACGGGGCATAGACATTGACAAATAACACGTCCTCTACAGTACACGCAATGCCTCGACCATCCGGTAATTTAACAACATTTCTAAAATCCCATACTTGGTTAATTAAAACTGCAGTGCCACAGAGTGTTTCTGGGTCAAGGTTTAAAATTAAATTAAAACCTGGCACAAACTCAACTTCAGCGGTCTTCACTTCTTGTAAAAAAACAACATCTGCCTTAATAACTGTTAAAAAATCTATTAGGGATTCAAGTTTATGTGCACTCTCGATCTTGTTAATATTGACAGTGGTGACCGTGCAAACATTCCCTCGCACAATAGAACACATACAAAGGTTCAGAGGGGACGACGAAAAACTAGAGTTCTTGGGCGGGGTCCGCCGTCAAGCCACGCTGCTGATCCTGCGCCCAGTCCATCGGCGCGATGTTTACGACCGGCAGGCCGGCGGCTGCCGCGCTAGCCGAGCCCGAGTCCCGAGTGACGTCACTGTGCGAGGCGCAGAGACGCCGCGGCCGCCTCGTCCTCGCTCTTCCTCTTGCCCGAGGTCTGCACTTCGACACTCGGAGAGCGCTGACTTTTGCGCGCATCCTTGCGTTCGCTCCTACGGGGTTCGCCGATGTGTTTTGCGAAAACTGCGGAGTCAGAAGTCGACTGTTCGCCCTCATTGCTACTGTCGTCCGTAAGCGACGTTTCCTTCGACGTCTTGTTGCGGCGCCTCCTCTTCTTTGTCGCGACTCTCACTTCCGATTCCCCATCACCTGACTGAGAAGCAAACGGAATCTCGGGTTGCGAAACAACATCCATCGATTCTTGAACAGGGGCGGGTTCTTCACTCACAGATTCGAGAAGTGGGACAGGATTCAAAACCGGTGCCTCCACCTCCACTGACCAATCTCCTGACATCTCCGGACGCGGTGAAGCAAACCCTTGCACAACGTCACTGAATAACGGTTCTGACTGTGCTCCAGCAACGACCGTGGGTTCCCGTGGCAACTGCACAGGGCGCCGACCTTTGTTTGGACAGTCACCACGAATGTGTCCCAGCGTATTACAAATCCCGCAAGTTTGCGGTTGTCCAGGGTATGAAACAAACACCCGACTACCACCGATAATCAAGTAAGACGGGATATGTTTCCGTAGGTTGACCTTCACAGTACGAACACCGCTGTCCACTTGATAGTAATACGGATCAGACCACTTTTCATTGATAATACCATTTGCAACAATATCACCGTACGGACGTAAAGCAGTTTCAATCACTGAATTAGGACATTCGAAAGGTACATTGAACACCCGTACGTCACGAACTCCCTGCCCAGCGTGTTGCACACGGAAGTCACTAATAGAGCTATCCACGTGTTTAAATTTCCGAACCCCGTCATTTTCGGACACAACCTTTTCACAAACATCATCATCCGACAATTTAAAAACACTGAATACAAGTAAAAGTCAATTTGCAGTCCTAGTACTACTTCCCGTGGCAAACGAAGCGTATCCGTAATCCATGAATGTATTTCAAAACCGGTGGGCAGTAACGACTTCCGATCAAAAGTGCATTGCACCGTACGATTTCGAAGTGGATTGAATGTCATTTCACTCACCGAATTAATGAAATTGTATAAAGCGCAGCCAAGCGAAGCGAAGACCGCTCCCAGAAAGCCGAGGAGGCCGGTGCCGAGACGTAAACACGCCGCCGAGCCGGAGAGCGCGAGCACACGTGTTTCCTGACGGACAACCAGTCAAGTGCTAGGCCTCCTAAGCCTCCTGAAAACATTGGATAATGCAGGCGCAGGCACTACTCTGGATGCTCTCAGCCAGACACACTGTCTCAAATTATACCTCACCCTATTACCGCAGTGTCCCTTGCGCATTAGTTTCGTTTACTCGCGGCCATTGTTAGAAGATACCAGAAATGAAGTGGAGCAAGGTGTGCGTTCTAATTGAAATGTAAGGATATTTATTTACATCGTTGCAATAACAATACGTATATATGAAGTGTCTGTTCTTTAGGACATAACAACAACAATGTGATAATTTTGCTGTCCGTATTCCTAGAAATCTTTATTACATATTTGGGTAGAAATAGATATTATGCATCACACAATATGAGATACGCACATAAAAATCTCTTTATCTTGATGATAATTTTTGAATTTTAATATGAATTTCATGCTGAGACATTGCTTTATTCTGAAATAATATAATATCATTGTAAATCGACTAAAAGCAGTTTAATTAACTTTTAAATTCAACCACTGCTTGCTAGTTGCTAAATAAACAACAGAAAATTGGTAACAAACAATTGCCAATTGTTAATGCGCACGACGTATGACATAGACCTTTGTGGAAGCGATTAGTGTACAAGCGAAAGGATACATAGCCCCAGTAAACGAAGACAGACATTCCACATTTACGCAGAGTGTTCCAGACATTGAAGCTGATATTGGTACATATTTATCGTCCAGAACCGGTTCTTATCAATTAAATCAGGCAGGTTCTGTTCACTCAGAAATCATTTATATGAATCCCTGTCCAACCAAGATACAGTCGAGAAAGAGTAGGTCGAGCGGTCTGCGGCGCTCCAGTCTCGTTCTGCAGGGCCACTGCGGTCGGGGGTTCGAATCCCCCCTTGGGCATGGATATTTGTGCCGTCCTTATTATTAGCAAGTTCATACGTAGTTTGTAAGTTTAGGGACTGATGACCCCATAGTTAAGTCCCATAAGCTCTACAAACATTTGAACATTTTTGAAACTAATTACCGATTGAGCTGCAGGAATTAATAGTTCCTGCGATTTAGTAAATTGCTAGTAAATCAAATATTTTTATTTTCTTAATTCAAAAGATACCATCCCAAGATTTAATGAATTGCGATGGTGATTGCAAAAGGTAATGGAGTGGGAGAGATAAGCAAGAATCTGCTTCGTTTCAGAGCCCACTCCATGGATTTCGCGCTCTTTCTGTATTCTCATTATCAAATTAGTAATCAAAAGATTGTAGCATGTGATAGCCAGTTAATGATTATTCTCAGTGAGACAGCTCCGATACATACGGGATTTTTTAGACCTTCAAATATTTGTATTTTCTTTATTTCTGCGTTCAGATAAATTATCTTCTGTAGACGCTTTTTAGATAATGTAGGTAATTTTCATGTCTTGTGTAGGAGAGCCACTACCTTGCGGTGATACAGGTATGGGATGCATGGGAAATCGCCTAGTATCTTTCTGGACCTCATTTCGGCCGGCGAAGTGATGCATCTTCTCGTGGCATGGACATAAAGAAATCATTGGAATATCCTGCAGGGGTATTAAAACATGCTGGTTCTATAGACGTTCATAACTACGAAAGTGTTGCCAGTGCAGAATTCTGTGAACGAACTGGCCTCTCGATTATGTCCACCAAATAATCGATTGATGTTGGGCGATATGGATGGTCGAATATTTCTCAGGATTTGTCGACAATGTTCCTCATATCAATCGCCAATAATTGTGGCCTAGTGACATCGAGTATTGTCATCCATAAATATAGCATTGTTGTTTAGGAAGTTCAATTCCATGAATGGCTGAAAATTGTTTCCAAGGTAGGAGAAAATAACCATTTCCAGTCAGTGATCAGTCCTGTCGGACCAAAGGATCCAGTTCATCGCATGTAAAAAGAACACACACCATTATGTAGCAAGTACCAGTTTTCACTATGCCAAGTTGACACCGACTGTTAGAAGATTCCAACTTGCCACGCGTAAAAAATGGCACGACGGCGATTCACGACGCTTCTTTTGTGTTCGCCACTCACATGCGTCACTCGATGTGCGTGTTAAAATACAGACTTTACCAATTGATGAAACGGTGCTGCAATGATACGGACAAACGCCGTGATTGGTGAAGACATTTGCTGGAACCACAGATTTCATTATATGCTCCTCTTGAATAGTGAGTACTCTCCACATTCAGCGGTTACTTTTTAATTACAGTGAGTCATGCGACAATTAACAACCCTTATGCATCATTCATTGCGAAATCTGGGGAATCCATTTGCTTTGTGTGGACAATTAATGATTTATAGGATTTCAACGGACACTTCGGACAAAGTGATGACATAGATCCTGGGAACAAACATCTTTACATGGCACGTTGCAAGAAACGTATTACCGCTACAGAGAAGCAAGACAGGAGGTATGCAACAGAACACCTTAAGTCCCCTGATTCATGGCAGCAACTGAGCAGGAATGGGAGACCAACCTTCTTAATAACCACGGAATAGCCCTCAGACTTTGGGGCGCCAGATACTGTACATATATTCAGCAATCGCGGAACCGACTCCAGTATCTAACTAGCAATGGAGCGTTAATCTTTGACAATTCCAGCCATTGCTGTCGGTGAATCGTAGGAAAAAGGAAAAATAATCTAATTTAGGCCGACGAACCCGAGACGGAAAGCAAAAACCAATATATCAGTTGTTGGTTACGTCTTGTTAGATGTCAATATACAACAATCCTACGATTTATGTATCACTGCAACTGGTTTCTATCATATATATTTCGAACGGGAGTATGGTCGCGTAGGCTAAGAGCTCATGACACGGTTTGCGCGTCCGCCCCCTTCGGGGGTTTGAGTCGAGTCCTTCCTCGGACGTGTGTGTATTGTCCTTACCTTAACTAAGTTTAAGTAGTTAGTAAGTCTAGGGACCGATGACCCAGCAGTTTGGTCCCATAAGATAACAAACATTTTTTCTTAATTATTTCAGGCACCTTGTAATATTGCAAGAAAACTTCTGTTTCGCATTTAAATAACTTGAATTGGAGTCTTAGTACATAAAAATGTACCCAATCACATACAACCTCAAAAATATTTGGCCAAGATTAAGAGAATTCTAAATCGATTTTTACTTGAAACTGTGTTCAAATGTTTGTAGAGCTTATGGGACTTAACTACAGGGTCATCAGTCCCTAAATTTACAAACTACTTATGAACAAGCATATACTAAAGACGACACAAACATCCAAGCCCGGGGGGAGGGGGGATTCGAACTCCTAACGGGGAACGGCCTCGCGCATCGTAGCATAGTGCCTCAACGCGCTCGGCCGCTCCGCCGAGGCTGAAACTGTGTAATAGTAAGTAAAATGAACCTCTTTGTTGTCTGATTGTACTAAGTAAGCAAAAATTACTGTTCTGTTCTAAATGTGTTTAATGAAATTGTCTTTACTTGTCATTCCGCATTCGAGTGTCCTAGCACCTCAACGGCCGTTTCAGAATATTTTGGATGGTTGCATTCTGAGGATGTACGTCTGTGTATGCCTGCCTTGTCTTCCGGTAAGGTGAGGCAGGAATTGTGGGAGAGATCTTTTTAACTCCCCTGATGGATGGCAGCAACACTGAGCAGAAATCTTGAGAACTTAATGAAGACGTTTGGTGTGTAGACGTTGCTTAACAGGTGCTTTGGTTGTAATTTTCAGTTCTGATATTCATCTATTAGTTGTTAGTATGTCTCCCTATACAATCTCACGAACATTTTCATAATCGTTTCTGACAACATGTATCATTTACGTAAATTGAGTGTTACCTTCTATATTGTACATTTAATTCTTTTTACTCTGGCACGTATTCGATGCTTGGATGGCGGCTGTCTGGTAGGCAGCACCAAAGCGGTCAAAAGTACCAGCGAGATATTTCCACTTACTTGTTTGCACTGCTATTTTAATTCTTACGTTCCTCGCTTGTTTTTGTATTTAGTAGGCCCACTCTCATGTTTTTCAAAATACTGTTGTTTGATATCTGTGTATTGCACCTTTCTTACCTCGTCTGTCGTTCGTTATTTAATGCAAATAGTGTCATCGTATTCATATAAACGGTTTGTTTCAGTAGTTTTTGCTATGCAATTGTAAAACATATTCCATCTTTCTGTTTCAGAAAACCAATCTCGCTTTTTCATGGACACACGATTGAAAAGCAAGTCATCATGAAACATTTGAAATTTACCAATAACATAAAGAACAATAACAAAGATTAAAAGGTACAGTTGTGTGTAATCAGTGTAATAGGCTACACTATAATAAGAGTCAGCGCTACGAAAATAGGTTAACTTCCGATGTCAGCAGACGACCGATTCATTAAAAATTTTTGGCGAGTAACCTAGACGTGACGTGATGTGGCATGACGATGACAACTTTTACTGATTACTTATGCATATCTCTCAACAGCTATAAAAAAAGGTTCCAACTCGCTTTGTGGGACTATTGGTATTCTCGCACGAAGGGTGACGTATGTGTCGCAGGTACATTTTCCTTGATTTGTGTATCTGAGGCCCATTCGTTACTTGTCGTGTGAGTTTAACAGTATTTTCAAAGAATAAGTAAAACGGCATAGCTATCGTATGCACAAATGCCGTGATATGCAAAGATTTATTCTGTTACGACGAGTCTGATCAATCCGCTTCTAATAACGAAGCTATCCACGGACGTTCAATCCTACTCATCTGACATCAGGGTGATTTGGTCTTCTTTAATAGTGGGTACACTGATCCATATTTTTAAAATCTTAGATTTTAGTGAGATATCATTACATTTACAATTACATTTGGAAACAAACATAATGTCTGTTCGAAATTTGTCGAATCATATATATTATTGAACTCAATTATTTCTGATCCAGGGTTTTGAGCATCTTAATGGCCGCTTCTGAACATTATTGAATTGCATTCTTTCTGTGTTTCAAGTGCACATCCGTTACTCGTTCTTTGAGTTTGAAGACGTACTGGAGCAATTAATAAAACGGCGTTACCATTGTATGGAGTAAGGCCATGATTGATGTTAGGACCAGTTCAACCGGGTGTATGACTCTAATAGTGAGTACACTATAACGTCAGTGTTAATTTGTTGGATTATAGTGGAAAAAATAACTACTCTTCAGAGCATGTGCTTCATTTCTGTGCGTAAATTGTTGTATCCATCTTGTTCCTGATGACAGACACTTCTCATCAAGGTGTTCCAGCGCCTCATCGGCCGCTTCTGACAATTTGATTGCATAATTTCTGAGGATAGATGTCTGGATAAGTTACGTGTTAAGAAACGTAGTATGTATTCCGGAAGGACAGGCAAGAGGTGTAGAAGAAAACATCTCAGATCCACTTATGGATGAGAGCAAAGCTGAGCAGTTATCTTCGAAGCTCAATGGAGATGGTTTGTATACATGTTGCTTAGCAAATACTTTGGTGTGTACTGCATTTACCTTGTAAATCTACTTCTTATTACTCACTCTGTCTATGCATCTACGCACGATCGCCTACAGTTATGCGATCATTAGCTACATTGCGATGTTGCTAACCAGTTTTAGCGATACATCTTATACATTTGTAAATATTTTTCCAGTTAGTACGAGAGGTATTGGTCGCTTAAAAAGCTTTTACTGAATTCTAATTATGTATTTCAATTACACATTGTTTTATGGCATTACCACTAATACTGTCTACAATGACATGTCACCAGTGACAGTTATAGATTGTGAAGTTTCCGTAAGGTGATATTGACTATACAATGCACGTTAGCATACTGACAATGTGAATATCAGTATTAGACACTGCTGGACCCTAGAATGTCCAGAATACTCTTAATCCTTTTGCGGCTACAGGCATACATGTATGCCCGGCAGTTAGAAGGACCAGACGGCTACGGGCGTACACATACGCCCTGCAGGCAGGAGGCCCAGGCGGCTACGGGCATTCATATACGCACAGCAGGTAGAGCGGCCTGAAGGCTAAGGGCATTCATGTACGCCTGGGGTCCGGGCGCACAATGGAGTGGCGGCGACTCGGTTTTACCCGCGGCTCAGCATTCCTGTTGGCACGGCCATTAACAGGCCTTCTTTGTTATGCCGGTAAGCACTACAGTTTTCATTTCCGGGCCGTCCTGCTCGAGAGCTCTCCATCGGGCCCGTCCTGTATTTTTTGTTTGGCGAGAGAACAGCGTTTCACTGAACTGTCGTTACAATGTCGGAACGTTGTTTATCAAACAAGGAAATAATGGACATCCTCATGAAATAGTAGTGACAATGACGGTAGTGGTACTACATCCTTTCTTTATACGAAGAGCTGGATGTGTATAGAACTAACAGTATTTATTCAACTCAACGGAGAACTTCTGCAGAGGATTCCTCTTCTTAAGAGGATGTGTTAAGTGAAATTTCGACACGAAAAGGATTTTATGACTGGTCAGATAATCGTTCTGCGGCGAATTGCCACAATTTCGCGAACACATTTATTGGTTTAAAGGTAGATTTTGATGAATAAGCAACTAATTTAGATTATTTATTTATTTATTGCACTTTATCTCATTTCAATGAGTCTCAGTTATTTGTTGATATGAACAAGTATTATACATTTTTCACCGAGAAAATAACGACAATGCCCAGCAGATAACAAGATGGAAACCTATAGACCCTCCAGAATTTTATTGCTTTTTGACCTGTTCCCTCCGTATGCCAAGGTACAAAGAGTTAGCAGTGAATGAATATTGGTCAAAAGATTCTTTGCTGGAAACACCAGTATTGTCTGAAATAATGGACAGAGACAGGTACAAGGTGATACTGGGTTTGTTAAAATGTTTGTTAAGCTTATTCGACTTAACTGCGGGGTCATACTTATAAACTATTTTATACTAAAGACTAGAGACAGCACAAACATCCATGCCCAAGGGAGAATTCGAACCCCCGACAGGGAACCGCCTCGCGCAACTAAGCACAGGGCCTCAACGCCATCGGCCACTCGTTACTGCGTTTATTACACTTCAGTGACAAGTCGTCCGCATCGCAAGATATTCTTGTGAAAATATTCATGATTGTGGAACACGCCAAAAAGAGATTCCGACAGACTGCAGTCCCATTTGCGAACTTAGTAACTGACGAAAGTTGCAAATTTTCAGATGAAGGCTACGGTTCAAACCGTATATTCCAAACAAACTTAGCCGTGGGATTAAAATTTCCGTGCTTTGTGTCGTACAGACCATTTATTTTCTGGATTATATTGTCTACACTGGTGCCGCTACTGAATTAGAATCCAGAAATGCTGACTAGGGCAAATCAGGTGATGTTTTTGGCAGTTTGTTGTTACCATACCTCAACAAAAGTCATGGCATTTATTTAGGCAATTGGTATTCGAGTCCTGAATTGTTCTTATGGCTCCATGCGAAGTGCACTAATGTCATTGGCACAGTGCGTAAAAACAGGAAACATTTACTACCTTTATCTGATAAACTCAAGAAAGGTAAATACAACTGAAGTCTGGGGTGGACAATAAATAAGTCCTAGATGCTATCCACTGTAAATGGACCAGAGTTTGCACAGACACAAAAAAAGAATCATAAATAGGAGGAAATAAAGTGAAACACACTTACGTAGTTAGTTACAATTAGTCAGTGGGTGCGACTGATAGGACTAACATGATATTAAGTCCCTACAGTGCATACGAAAAACAGAAATGGTACAAGAAAGTATTCTTTCATTTAACTGACTTGAGTATGCTCAATGAAAAAACTATTTTTGAATTGCAGAATAAACAGAAGAAGCCACTAGCGAAATTCCACTTAGAACTAATCCGTCAGTTACTGGAGAAGTTTCATTCATAAACATCTAAAAGCTAGATGCCACTGACACCAAAAAGGACAGCCCTTTTCGACTGGAATAAAAAATAACATTATCCCGGGTTTTTCGGAGCAACGGAGAGATAGGAGATACGCAAAGACATTGTGTAGTGTGTACTGCCCATACAAAACGGAAAATGACACGAATCAGGTGCAAAAAAACTTATGTTGCTCTCTGTATGGTGCCATGTTGTGAGACATACCACAAACTAAGGAAGTATTAGTTTCTTCAGGTACTCTGAATGTTGAAAGAAAAGAAAAGTAAAAAAATAAGAAAACAATAAAAACAATATAATTAATAAAAAAGTTAATCAACTCAGCCAGCGGCAGTCGAATGTCTGCGTTAGAAATGAGGATGGGAAACCACTAAGTCAAACTCTACCACTCCGTGAATATCTGAAAAATAAATCCGCAAGCAGAAAGCATGCAGATGCTTATTATCGGATTATTTAGCATAGTGAATCGAAATTAGGCTTTAATTTCAAACGAAGCAAACGACCTATCAATATTTTTATTTTTTTGTTTCCATTTGATTATTACATCATTATTTTTCTTCTTTAATTCTTGATTGTGCTACATGGCACAACATAAATTTCAATAACTGTTTTTTTATTTACGATTATAGCTAGAACTGTCGGAGTTTCGCAGGTCTTCCCTACGAAGAACTGACTTTAAAACTAAAAGTTGCGAAACATACTCGACCGATGTTAATTAAACTGTAATACGTGGTAGTAATATATTTTGGTAACGTACACTTCAAGTTATAGTGTTTTTCAAAAACAAATCAAAAAGGTATTTGAATTTACTTAAATATTTCGTTCTCAGCCGAGGATAATTTTATAACAATGTCGTTTAGATTTGAAAGGCTGTTTCGTATCACAAACTGCAACTGCTGTGGCACATCAGTGAGATACTGATTTTATAGACACTGTTACTGGGGGCAGATGTGTGGTCACCGCAACGCGCGATTAGCGTGCAGCTGCAGCGGCCGTAGCCCACAGCGGCCGTGGGGCCGGGTCAGCCGCCGCCACTCAGGCCCACAGCTGGTCTCGCGCCGTCAGCCAGGCGGGCAGCCAGGGCGCTCGCCCCTGCAGCCACGAAAAAGTTAAGGAAGCAGCCATTCGGTTAAAATTTGCAGCAATCCTTATGGCGCAAGCTTAATTCAGACAACCAGTAGCGATTCCTGCAATTGCTAAATAAAGGCAGAAGAAAGACGTCCGTGTTGAATTGATCGTAGGTGCGGTCGCACTGCTTCAGCAGCTTCAGTGTGGCACGTCAAAGACGGAGAGCCCGACAGAAAAAGAACTGTTGCCTCTAGGGATTGCAGGTATTCCTTCAAAAATAGGTGTTCTTCTCGGAAGTAACCATCTAGAAGAATCGGGGGTACGGCAGGAGGTCCTTGCCTCCAAACATGATATTTGGACCTCGTAAATCGGCTTCTTAACCAGGAGTTATCTAAGACTGGTGTATGAAGCGACCATGTCCCACCTTTATGCCTCGCTGGCGGATGATGTTGTCGTCTGTGGCGGTAGTATCCGTCCTCGTTCCGGACCTACTGTGGCTGTTACCCTGGGCCCCGCCGTCCCGTGGCGTCCTATTGTCCAGCTGCACCTGCCAGGCGCGTTTCTGAAACTATCAGAACTGTCCTTCAGCTGTTGGTGATCGATATTGATTGCTGCCGTGGCCGTGCCACCGTGCACACTTTCAGAGTTCCGTGAGCGCCTGAGTAGTCCGCTTCCCACCGAATCAGGCTGTTGTGAGTGTGGCGCATATTGTCCTCACAGGCTGCAGCTTTAGTTTAGTGGCATCGGCCGATGCCTAGAGTTCTTTCCCAGGTTGTGTGGAGATTTAACGTCCCGTTGTTTTTGTACAGGTATTTAGCCTCATTATAGGTCGAACTGAGAAGGTATACTGCTTTCCGGTATATCACGTTCTCCGCTAGCTTGATCTCAATTTATCCCGTTATTACATTAATACCAGATTGCAGGGATTTGACCATGGGTCTTGATTTTAAAATAATCCCCGGTGTGGTCATATTCCAGTAAGTGTTCTGACTTGGTTTTAGTGGCTTCGTTGTTCCTAGATATTTCATGTCTATGGTTCTGATTGTTTGATAGATATAAAACAAGCAGTATTGACATATCTCGTAGATACGCTGTTTTCTTAACCTCAGTTCATCCTTGTCCTACTCGAGTAGTGACCTAATTTTTGCATATTTGCACAATTCACTTTTTATTTTGTGTTACCTTTAGATAGGGCTTATATTGCCAGATACAGGCCTCACATAAGTAGACGGCTTACTTCCTGGTCTATTTGACTTCATCATCTTCTTCTTCCGTTTTATCAGGTCACCTAGAGGCTTGTAGCGGTTAGCGTATCTCTATGGTTGAATATTCGTCTTCTCTGAACGGTCGTTGAATTTGATCAAATTCTACTCTCATGCTGTCTGCGTCTGAGTGTGTTTTAGCAATGTCTACCAGCGTGCTCAACACACCATCCTTCTTTGGCATGTGATGCTAACTATCGGCCTATAGATACATGTTAGTGCGTGACAATTTAAGTTCATCCTATGGCTTAATGTGCCTTCTTATTTCTTCTTATAGGAACGTCGAGGAATGGAAGTACACCGCGTTCTCTAGTGGCTAATTTATTGTTGTGGTGTATTTAGTATTGACAGCTTTTACTGATTACGTATGCATATCTCTCAACAGCTATAAAAAAGGTTCCAACTCACTTTTTGGGACTAATGGTATTCTCGCACGAAGGGTGACGTATGTGTCGCAGGTACATTTTCCTTGATTTGTGTATCTGAGGCCCATTCGTTACTTGTCATGTGAGTTTAACAATATTTTCAACGAATGAATAAAACCGCATAGCTATCGTATGCACAAATGCCGTGATATGCAAAGATTTATTCCGTTACGACGAGTCTGATCAATCCGCTTCTAATAACGAAGCTATCCACGGACGTTCATTCCTAATCATCTGACATCAGGGTGATTTGGTCTTCTTTGATAGTGAGTACACTTTTCCATATTTTTAAATTCTTAAATTTTAGTGAGCTATCATTACATTTACAATTACATTTGGAAACAAACATAATTTCTGTTCGAAATTTGTCTAATCCCATATATTATTGAACTTAATTATTTCCGATCTAGGTTTTTGAGCATCTTAACGGCCGCTTCTGAAGATTATTGAATTGCATCCTTTCTGTGTTCCAAGTGCACATCCGTTACTCGGTCTTTGAGTTTGAAGACATACTGGAGCAATTAATAAAATGGCGTTACCATTGTAAAGAGTAAGGCCATGATTGATGTTAGGACCAGTTCAACCGGGTGTATGACTCTAATAGTGAGTACACTATAACGTCAGTGTTAATTTGTTGGATTATAGTGGAAAAAATAACTACTCTTCAGAGCATGTGCTTCATTTCTGTGCGTAAATTGTTGTACCCATCTTGGTTCTGTTGACAGATACTTCTCATCAAGGTGTTCTAGCGCCTCATCGGCCGCTTCAGACAATTTGATTGCATAATTTCTGAGGATAGACGTCTGGATAAGTTACGTGTTAAAAAACGTGGTATGTCTTCAGCTTCGAAGGTCAATGGAGATGGTTTGTATATGTGTTGCTTAGGAAATACTTTAGTGTGTACTGCATTTACCTTGTAAATCTACTTCTTATTACTCACTCTGTCTATGAATGTATGCACGATCACCTACAGTTATGCGATAATTAGCTACATTGCGATGTAGCTAACCAGTTTTAGCGTTACATCTTATACATTTGTAAATATTTTTCCACTTAGTACGAGAGGTATTTGTAACTTAAAAAGCTTTTACAGAATTCTAATTATGTTTTTCAATTACACATTGGTTTATGCCATTACCACTAAATCGTCTACCTTAACATTTTTGTGTCCCAGCCTCGTCGCCGCTTTTGTGTCTCGTTTCCGTCGTAGGTGTCGGTGGCCGAGTAGGAAGACCGACACAGGAATAAAGGATGCACGCTTGTGCAGGTACGAAGGTGAGAAACCAGTGGGACAGCAGAAACTAGAAACACTAGAGTAAATTAGAACTAGATATATATTGCACAGAATTTATACAATACTTAACTTTTACATAGCTTAGTACTGCCGAAAGCTGATACATAGTTGAGCTAGAGGCCTGCCTAGTGCCTATCCGATAGCCAAGTCTTCACTGGTGCCTATCTGATTCCGAAGTGTTAACTGGTTCCTATCTCAGTCCCAAGTGAACGACGTCGTTCAGTGGCTGACGTCGTAAGAACGCCGCGCCGTGCGTGCATGGTGGCGCGCGGCGAAAGTAGGTGGCGCGCACTTTGGACTTGTGCGACACCAAAGACATGTCACCAGTGATAGTTATAGATTGTGAAGTTTCCGTAAGGTGATATTGACTATACTATGCACGTTAGCATACTGCCGATGTGAATATCAGGATTAGACACTGCTGGACCCTAGAGTGCGACACCACAGCCCTCCCCCCCAAACCGCCGGGCCGTCGTGGCGTAGGGCTGAATGCCACGGCGACGGCACTGGGAGGAGGGCCTGGGCGGGGGCGTTACTGGTGGGACGGGCGTCGTAGCTGAGGCTGGGATCGAGACGCCGTCCGCGCCCCGGTATACTCCTTGCGATCCCCTGGGAAACCCACCAAAACCAGGGGAAGGGTGCACCCTTCCGCCCAGAGGGAGCAGGTCATCTTCTTCTGAGGTGCGTGGCCCAGGCGGCGGGGGCACGCACGATCCCGGAGTCCTCCTCGGTGACGCTGTAAGCTGCGGCGGCGACGGAGGTGGAGAGGCGGACTGCGTAGGAGGCGCGTACACCTCCATTGGTACGATCTCGTAGTCAGGGGACGCTGGGCCCGGAGGCGAACGATGTGGCTGTGCTCCCTGGCGGTAAACTGGGTCTGGAATCAAGAAACCGGAGACAGTATCGCGCGCCCCGTGCAAGCGCAATTCGTTTGCGTGGCGCCGCAGCTCCGACCCTGTGGAAGAACGTACAACATACATATTGCGACCGAGCACACCCTGAATGGTGCACGGCATCCATCGCATACGTTCAGCAAACTCCTTGTACAGCACCGGCGTCGAAACCTGAAAACGCGAAGCGCCATACGAACCGATTCGGTGCGTGGGAGGCTGCAGCAGGTGAAGGAGAGTGCGGTGACGGCGGCCGTGTAGCAGCTCGGCAGGAGATGGGCCGTCACGTGGCATGCACCGATACATAGACAGGAAAATTTGCAGAGCTTGCTCCATGGAGTGCTGACTTTTCATCTTCTCCATGTGAGACTTGAATGTTCGAACGAAACGTTCTGCTTCACCATTGGACTGAGGGTGAAAAGGTGCGCTGGTGATATGCTGAATGACATTCACACGACAAAACTGTTGAAATTCCGCACTAACAAACTGAGGTCCATTGTCACTGACGATAGTTGCAGGCAAGCCTTCGATGCAAAACACTGATGTTATGGCACTGATTGTCATAGAAGCCGTCGTTGAGTTCCTGGAAATCACAAAAGGAAACTTGCTTAACGCGTCTACAACAATTAATCAGCGCGTGTTCCGGAAAGGTCCGGCAAAGTCAATGTGTAGACGTTGCCATGGTCCCTTGGGCCGTGGCCAGTCTGAGAAACGTTGCGGAAGAGCCGCCTGATGCTCTGCACAAACTGTACACTGTGACGTCATACTCTCTATCTGGGCGTCCATACGATCCCAGGTACAACGACGTCTGGCCAGTTGCTTTGTTCTAACAATACCCCAATGTCCTTGATGCAGGAGGCGTAACACTTCTCTTTGCAGGGAACGTGGAACAATCACTCTTGTTTGGTCGTTGTCCGTATGTAACAGCAGAACACCCTGACTTAAAGATAATGCATGACGTTGTGCAAAATAACGCCGAACTAGAGTCCGACCAATGTCTTTGGCTCTGGCAGGCCACCCTGAGCGAACAAAACGTGCTACCACACTTAGGTCTGCATCCGCAGCTGTTTCCTGTGCAACCCGACGAGAGTTCAAAGGAAAGTCTGCAACAGCGGAAGCATCTCTGGCGTCTATCTGACAACATGCCATTTCTGAAGAATCAAACGACACATCCTGGCCAACCGGAAGTCGGGAAAGTGTGTCCGCGTTGGCATGTTTAGTGGTAGGTCGGTATAACATCTCATACTGATAATTTGAAAGTATCAAGGACCATCTCTGAAGCTTTTGCGCCGTTCGTGGCGGAACTGGCTTTGTGGGTGAGAACAGAGACGTAAGAGGCTTGTGGTCTGTCAACAAATAGAACTTTCTGCCATAGAGATAATGATGAAACTTTGTGACGCCGTAAATGATTGCTAAGGCCTCCTTTTATATCTGACTGTAATTCTGTTGCGTCGGCGTCAGTAGCTTGGATGCAAAGGCAATAGGACGATCGTGACATCCAATACGATGCGACAGAACAACACCCAGACCGTACGACGAGGCGTCAACTGCTAACACTACAGGCTTCTGGGGGTCAAAGGGAATCAAACATGCATCAGTGAGTAGTGCAGACTTTAATTTGTCAAAGGCAACCTGGCAATCTTTAGACCATACAAAAGGAACATTCTTCCTACGTAAGCGATGCAGTGGAGCAGCAATCTGAGAGGCATTGGGAATAAATCTGAAATAACAGTTAAGATTTCCCATTACTGCCTGCAATTCGTGCACATTCTTAGGAGCAGGCAAGTCTTTGATCGCTTTAAGATGTAACTGTAAGGGATGAATTCCTTGGGCATTTATCACATGGCCTAGGTACTCTATTTCAGTTTGAAAAAACGAACACTTTGCTTTATTAAAACGTAGACCTGCTGCAGTCAACACTTTGAAAAGGCACTCCAGGTTTGCTAAATGTTCTTCAACTGTACGTCCGGATACCACAATATCATCTAAATAGTTATAGCAACACGGTACAGAAACTGTCAGCTGTTCCAAAAATAGTTGAAAAATAGCGGGGGCGGAAGAACTGCCAAAGGGTAGGCGTTGAAATTGAAAAAGGCCCATGTGAGTATTAATGACGAAAAACTTTTTGACTCGTCATCAAGTGGAATCTGTAAGTATGCCTCTGCTAAATCAATCTTGGAAAAGAAGCGAGACTGTCCTAATTTGTCCATTAGTTCGTCAGGTCTGGGCAGGGGATAAGTGTCTACAATTGTTTGACTGTTCACTGTTGATTTGAAGTCTGCACAGAGACGAAGTTTTCCTGACGGCTTGGGTATAATTACTATAGGCGAGGCCCACTGACTCGTAGAAACAGGAGAAATCACCCCACTATCTTGCCAACGTTGAAGTTCTTCGGCAACTGTATCACGCATTGCGATAGGCACTGGTCTAGCTTACGAAATTTTGGAACTGAAGATTCTTTTAAAGTTACATGTGCCACAAAGTCTTTTCCACAACCTAGTTCCGTCGAAAGCAAGTCACTGTATTTTTCACACAATGCATTGAGTTTGTCCTGAGGCACTACGGATGAAATTTGAAGCACATCTCTTTGAATTGATAAACCAAACAAGTCTTATGCATGTAGTCCAAAAATGTTCTGTGTGGATTTGGCCTGAAGAACTACAAAAGCAACTGTTTTTGAAACAGTTTGAAAAGAGGCAGGCAGGCTACACATTCCTAGCACGGGAATATTTTGTCCTGTATATGCCGTTAGCACTTGTTGAGACGGCGACAGTTTTGGCGAACCCAGAAGTTCATAAGTGTCTTTATTAATTAATGTAACAGTGGAACCAGTGTCGAGCTGAAATGGCACAGTCTTATTTTCTATCAAAAGAGTCACTAATAGTTTTTGCTTGTGGCGCTCGACAGGTGCGCGAATGTGGGCAACATCTGATACCGCTTGTTTGCGGCACTTGCGCATGCGCGGGCTGAGTGCGGTAGGAAGCGGCGCAGAGTCGGCACACAGCGGATTAACAACACTGTCACTAGATGGCACTACTGCCGGATCGGCGTCCGCGCAATGCGAAGCTGCTGCACTAAAATTACTTTGAGTAGCTACACCAAGTCTACTGTCACTAACTACATAGTACTGGGCACTTTTACAAGAAGAAGTTGCAGAAGGCACTAGGTCCACTACAGGATTGCACTGTACATAGACATTCTGCTTGTCCCGAACCCTTTTCTGTTGCACAGTTTTATGCCCTCGTCGGCGCTTGCTGCGTGGCTCACTACATAGTTTTGCCATAGGTGCAGTAGAACGAACTTGCATTTGGGACTCAAGAGAAACACTGTTCAAATCCACAGCATGTATGATATTTACCGAATGAATTGTTCTTGCACTGTGCGAAGCACTATTCCTAACGGCACCGTTCTTTGAAATTTTGTTTTGCATACACACTATTTGTACATGTCCCGATTTGCCACATTGATAACAGGTTGTGTTGCAACTAGGGCATTGCGCACGCTTGTGGCGAGAT
Organism: Locusta migratoria; assembly: GCA_026315105.1. Lineage (NCBI taxonomy): Eukaryota > Metazoa > Arthropoda > Insecta > Orthoptera > Acrididae > Locusta > Locusta migratoria. The sequence continues at coordinate 558,850,799 of CM048755.1, read as the reverse complement.
ACACACTGGGGGAAAGATTTACGTCCATTTTTCTGAAAAGAGCGTTGGCGCCCGATATTCACATTAGTTTTTCGAACACAACGGGGCGATCTTTGTGTCGCACTTTTACACTGACTACTGTTTACTGACTGTTCAGCACGGCCGGTAGAATTTAAAGAATCACTAGTGCTATACTGAGAACTACGGCTAGGAAAGTGTCCGTTGCGGCGCACTGAAATAACACTAGCGCTTTGCATTACTACGTCTGCTAAGACAAAAGTATCATGCGCTTCTATAAGCTTCAGTACACTGTCTAATGAAGGGTCAGACTGTTTCAGAATTGCTGCCCTAATTCTGGGGTCCTGAATGTTTTGCGTAATTGCGTCCCTCAACATCACGTCACTATAAGAGAGTCCACAAGAGCAAGTAAATTTACATTTGCGTGTTAAGCCCTTCAATTCCGTAATCCACTCTTGGTGTGACTGCTGTGCTAATTTTTTAAGTCTGAATAATCGATACCGTGCAGCGCCTACAAGAAATTTTCTCTCATAATGAGCATTCAAGGCATCTACTATTGCATCAAATTCTAGATCACGAGGAGATGCGTGGGGGAAAAGTTTCTGCAGTAATACGAAGGTGTGAGTGCCCACCACAGATAATAACAGATGCTTCACTTTCTGACCTGTAATTAGATGAGCCGCGACGAGTTCTTGAAATTGTGCAAAGTAGTCGCTCCATTCTTCCTCTCGTTCGTTGTACTGGCGAAACGTAGGAAGCAGTGCAGCGCCAGGTATGGGCTCCTGAAGTGACGACTGTTGGTGGTTAGCTGCTTGCGCTGTTAACTGCACCACACTTGTAGTAGTTGGGTGATTTGCGCCGTCTGTAACTGAATAATTTCCATTAAGTTTGGGACTGGGGAAGTGGCCATGCTGACCAATTAGGCGCCGCGCATACAACTAACTTATAACAAAACACAAATGCAATGTAAATGAGGACGCACTGCAACAAAAAATTCCACAAAACACGTAACTGAATATGTTCCCCCAAAAATCTTATAATAAGGGTGGGTGGGGGGAGCAATATCTCCGTGCTCCAACTGCTGCTGTCTGGCTGCTCCATGCGGGCTGGTCCAAGGTTCGTCTATCACTCCACGTCGCCACTTTTGTGTCCCAGCCTTGTCGCTGCTTTTGTGTCTTGTTTCCGTCGTAGGTGTCGGTGGCAGGGTAGAAAAATACCGACACAGGAATAAAGGATGCACCCTTGTGCAGGTACGAAGGTGAGCAACCAGTGGGACAGCAGAAACTAGAAACACTAGAGTAAATTAGAACTAGATATATATTGCACAGAATTTATACAATACTAAACTTTTACATAGCTCAGTACTGCCGAATGCTGATACATAGTTGAGCTAGAGGCCTGCCTAGTGCCTATCCGATAACCAAGTCTTCACTGGTGCCTATCTGATTCTGAAGTGTTAACTGGTTCCTATCTCAGTCCCAAGTGAACGATGTCGTTCAGTGGTGGCCACGAGCGGAGTTGTAGCAGAGGGCGCTCGTGGCTGACGTCTTAATATCGCCGCGCCGTGCGTGTATGGCAGCGTGCGGCGAAAGTAGGTGGCGCGCACTTTGGACTTGTGCGACACCACAGACATGTCACCAGTGATAGTTATAGATTGTGAAGTTTCCGTAAGGTGATATTGACTATAATATGCACGTTAGCATACTGACGATGTGAATATCAGGATTAGACACTGCTGGACCCTAGAGTGTCAAGAATACTCTTAAGGAAGCAGCCATTCAGTTAAAATTTGCAGCAATCCTTGTGGCGAAAGCTGAATTCAGAGAAACAGTAGCGATTCCCACAATTGCTAAATAAAGGCAGAAGAAAGACGTCCGTGTTGAATTGATCGTAGCTGCGGTCGCACTGCTTAAGCAGCTTCAGTATGGCACTTCAAAGACGGAGAGCCCAACAGAAAAAGAACTGTTGCCTCTAGGGATTGCAGGTATTCCTTCAAAAATAGGTGTTCTTCTCGGAAGTAACCATCTAGAAGAATCGGGGTACGGCAGGAGGTCCTTGCCTCCAAACATGATATTTGGACCTCGTAAATCGGCTTCTTAACCAGGAGTTACCTAAGACTGGTGTATGAAGCGACCATGTCCCACCTTTATGCCTCGCTGGCGGATGATGTTGTCGTCTGTGGCGGTAGTATCCGTCCTCGATCCGGACCCACTGTGGCTGTTACCATGGGCCCCGCCGTCCCATGGCGTCCTATTGTCCATCTGCACCTGCCAGACGCGTTTCTGAAACTATCAGAACTGTCCTTCAGCTGTTGGTGGCCGATTTTGATTGCTGTCGTGGCCGTGCCACCGTGCACACCTTCAGAGTTCCGTGAGCGCCTGAGTAGTCCGCTTCCCACCGAATCAGGCTGTTGTGAGTGTGGCGCATATTGTCCTCACAGGCTGCAGCTTTAGTTTAGTGGCATCGGCCGATGCCTAGAGTTCTTTCCCAGGTTGTGTGGAGATTTAACGTCCCGTTGTTTTTGTACAGGTATTTAGCCTCATTATAGGTCGAACTGAGAAGGTATACTGCTTTCCGGTATATCACGTTCTCCACTAACTTGATCTCAATTTATCCCGTTATTACATTAATACCAGATTGCAGGGATTTGACCATGGGTCTTGATTTTAAAATAATCCCCGGTGTGGTCATATTCCAGTAATTGTTCTGTTTTGGTTTTAGTGTCTTAGTTGTTTCTAGATATTTCATGTCTATGGTTCTGATTGTTTGATAGATATAAAACAAGCAGTATTGACATATCTCGTAGATACGCTGTTTTCTTAACCTCAGTTCATCCTTGTCCTACTCGAGTAGTGACCTAATTTTTGCATATTTGCACAATTCACTTTTTATTTTGTGTTACCTTTAGATAGGGCTTATATTGCCAGATACAGGCCTCACATAAGTAGACGGCTTACTTCCTGGTCTATTTGACTTCATCATCTTCTTCTTCCGTTTTATCAGGTCTCCTAGAGGCTTGTAGCGGTTAGCGTATCTCTATGGTTGAATATTCGTCTTCTCTGAACGGTCGTTGAATTTGATCAAATTCTACTCTCATGCTGTCTGCGTCTGAGTGTGTTTTAGCAATGTCTACCAGCGTGCTCAACACACCATCCTTCTTTGGCATGTGATGCTAACTATCGGCCTATACATACATGTTAGTGCGTGACAATTTAAGTTCATCCTATGGCTTAATGTGCCTTCTTATTTCTTCTTATAGGAACGTCGAGGAATGGAAGTACACCGCGTTCTCTAGTGGCTAATTTATTGTTGTGGTGTATTTAGTATTGACAGCTTTTACTGATTACGTATGCATATCTCTCAACAGCTATAAAAAAGGTTCCAACTCACTTTTTGGGACTAATGGTATTCTCGCACGAAGGGTGACGTATGTGTCGCAGGTACACGTTGTTTCATTTGTGTACTTGAGGCCCATTCGTTACTCGTCGTGCGTGCTTAATATCAAATTACACAAATCAGTGAAACGACAAAGCAATGGTACGGCCAAATGCCGTGATATGCAAAGATGTATTTCATAACGACGAGTCTGATCAATCCGCCTCTAATGACGTAGCTATTCAAGGGGCGCTAAATCCTAATCTTATGTCCTGAGTGTGGTCGTTTGGTCTTAATAAACGGTGAGTACACTGAACCATTTTTTAAACTTCTTAGATTATAGTGAGCTACCAAACGATTACATTAGAAATCATAAATGTAAATTCTGTAAAAATTTGTGGAATCAATTATATATTTGTACTCGATCATTTCAGATACAGTTTCCGATCATCTCAACGGCCGCTTCTAAACAATTTGATCGCATACTTTCTGTGCTCCAACAGCACATCCGTTAAAAGTAGTGCTCTATGAAGACGTACTGGAGCAATTAATGAAACGACGTTTCATCATATGGACTAAGGCCGTGATTAATGTTATGACAAGTCTAACCGTGTGGACTTATGTAATAGTGAGTACACAAAAAAATCTGTGTTCACTTGCAGGAGTTCAGTGAGAAAAACAAAACTTACAATTAAGAACTTTAGCTTCATTTCTATGCGAAATTTATTGAATCGATTTCTTTTTGTCGACCGTTACTCCAATCCATGCGTTCTGTTGACACTAACGGCCGCTTAAATTCTTTCTGAGGACAGACGTCTTGATAAGTTACGTGTTAAGAAACGTAGTAAGTCTTCTGAATGGGGAGGCAAGAGGTTCAGCAGAAAATATCTCAAAAGCACTGATGGATGGCAGCAAAACAGAGCAGCTAACTTATTATCTCAGTGAACGTGGTTGGTATAGATGTTGATTACAACACATTCGTGTGTATATCAATTACGTTGTAGACTTATTTGTTAATACTCGCTCTGTCTGCACACGATAACTTTCAATTATGCGATAGTTACCTACAATGCGATGTTGATATCTAACATTATCGTTGCATCATATATTGTACATTTAGAAATAGAATTAAATTTAGTCCGACAAGTATTTGTCATTTCACAAATCTTAAACAAAATTCGTGTTCGTTTATTAATTACACTATGACTAATGTAGTTATACTAATGTTGTCCGCCATGTCACTATACCACTGATAGTTACCATGATAGACTGTCATAATAATTCTGCTATGCACATTTGGCTTAATACTGAGGATGTGAATACCAGTATTACACAGTGTTGGATCCCAGTATGTCCAGAACACCCATAATACCCAGGATACCCTTAAGGTAGCACCATTCAGGTGAAGTTTGCAACAAGCCTTATGGCAACGAGAGGTTCACAGGAGTAGGATATCAGGCAGGCTGACTTCAGAGAACCAGTAGCGCCTTATGCAATTCCAACATAAAGGGAGAAGAGAGCCGTCCGTGTATGTATTGCTCTATCGTGCAGTTGTACTGCGTCAGCAGCTTCAGTATGCCACGTAGAAAACGAAGAGCCCGACAGAATAAGAATAGTTACCAGAGGTGTTGCGTGTATCCCTTCAGAAATCGGCGCTCTTTTTGGACGTTACCGTCTCGTAGACTCGGGGTACGGCCGGGGATGATGGTTTCTGCATAAATATGCGAAGGCGGGAGGTCCACATGGGTAGGATTTCAGCAGAGGCTCACATTAGGAGCGCAACTAGCGTAACATGCAACCACTATACTAAGGCTGAATATACGGCCGTATAAGCTTACTGGATTTGCTCTTTATTAGGTTGTTTTATGTAAGAAGATCAGTATGTCTCATAGAAGACAACGAGTGTCTTTCGAACATTTTTCAGAGCTCGAGAGAAGAGAGCAGTTGCCTATTGCCAGTTGTCTGGAACATAACAAAGTGACTATGATGCTGACTATGAGCATTATTATTGAGATGGCACTGAGCTTCCGTGCCGCGACAACCCTGTACTTACTGCCGGTGGATTAACGAGCCAGCGTTACATCTCTGAAATGCTGGAGGCTGCTGCCCTCGCATATATTTGGAGATAGCGACAAACAGAATGCAACCGGATAATGCGCGACCGCACGTGGGACGCACAGTTTATGTCTTCGTCACGCACTGGATTGTACTGCAAATCTCTTTTGCACACACTTCTTCATCCCTGTACGCTGACACTAATATACTATAGGACTCCATAGTTACTTTCCTCTATTTGGGGTAATACCACTTGTTAACAGTACTTGTCAGAACGTTGTTTGAATTTCTGCTCCATATGGGAATGCCATAATTGCAAGAGATTCTTATCTATGATCGGCTACTGTTTTACAAACGAGTAGGTAAATTGCAGATAACCAACAGCTGTATAATCTCTAGTTTTGATGAGAGGTGGCCAATTTTGTGGCGCCGGTCGCGGTGGCCGAGGGAACTGAGGCGCTCCAGTCACGGTCTGCACGGCCACTACGGTTGGGGATTCGAATACCATCTCGGGTATGGACGTTTGTGCCGTCCTTTGTATTAGCTAGTTCATAAGTAGTTTGTAAGTTTAGGGACTGATGACCCCGTAGTTAAGTTAGTTAAACATTTTTATAATTCTATCGTCTCTGATTACTCAGCAAAGGTCCTGAACAGCGATATGACCAGTAAAATACAAGACTAAGGACCCAGTATCTAATATATTGACACCTTTGTTGACCTGTTACATACGCACTTCTCTCAACAGACAGCATCAATTTGGAGCTCATAGTATTCTAGCATCAAGGGTGGCGTAGGTGTCGCGGGTACACGTTGTTTAATTTGTGTTGCTGAAGCCCATACGTTACTCATTATGCGAGTTTCACATCAAACTTCATCAATAAATTATACGACATTGCAGTAGTATCAAGAAATGCCGTGATAAATGAACATGTTCTCCGTTACGGCGAGTCTGATCTATCAGCCCCTAATAACGACGCTGTCCACGGGGTGTTAAATCTGGATCTTCTGTCCTGAGTGTCACCGTGTGGTCTTCTTTAATAGTGAGTACAGTGAAACAGCTTTGCCAACTTAAATTATAGATTATAGCGATCTACCAAACAATTACTTTCGAACATCATTACTGCGTGCTATTTGTCGAATCTTTTTTTTTTTTTTTTTTTTTTTTTTGACAGTTACTTGTCATCCTGGTTTTTCTAGCAACTCAAAACTCAACGACCGCTTCTGACAATTTTATTGCATCTTTTCTTAGGACACACATCTCGGTAAGTAAGTCACACGTTAACAAACGTATTACGTCTTTTGGAAGGGGAGGTAGGAGGTATTTCCGCGGAAGAGTGGACGTGCGTTTTAAGGCGCCCTGATGCCAAACTCGCGGTTCCTCGCCGTCGGAGGTTCGAGTCCTCCCTCGGACATGGGTGTGTGTTTGTTATTCTTAGGTTAGTTTAACATAGTTTAAGTAGTTTGTAAGCGTTGTGACTAACAAGCAAAGAAGTTAAAAGTCAGACAGATTTACAAACATTCGAATTTGTTCCATAGATGTGGAAGAATACATCTCAGATACACTGACAGACGACAGCAAAACAGAGTAGTTAACGGGGATCTCAGTGTAGATGATTGGTATAGAAGTTGTTTAACAAATACTCTGGTGTGTCCTGCAATTACGTTGTAGAACTACTTTTTTACTCGCTTTGTATATCCACATTACTGTTATTGTATCATTAGCTACAACGAGATTTTGCTACCTCATTTTAGCGTTCCATCTTATATTGTGCCTTTCTAAATTGCATTCCAGCTATTCCTAAAGGTATTTTTCACTTGACAAATTTTTTTCTGCATTCAAAATATCCATTTTAATTACACTTTCTTTCATGTTATTACCAACTGTATATCGTCGCATCCACCATGACACTTTACAATTGATATTTATAGTGACAGAATGTAATGTTTCCATAAGGTGATATTAATTCGGCTATGCACTTTTGTGCAAAACTGACGTTTACACAGTGTACTACCCTGAAATGTCCGTAACAATATTAAGGAAGCGGCCTTCGAGGTAAAATTTGCAACAAACCTTATGGCGACGAGTGGTTCAGAAGAGTAGGATATCAGCGCAGGCTGACTTCAGAGAACCAGAAGTGATTCCTGCAATTGCGTAAGCACTTTCAGTATGCCATGTGCAAGATGGATAGCCCGACAGAAAAAAGAGTAGTGTCCTCTAGGGATTGCAGGTATGCCTTCAATAATCGGTGTTCGTCTCGACCGTAAACATCTCGTGGATTCAGGGCTTCGGCAAGAGGTCCTCGCCCCCAAACATGATATTTGGACCTCGTAAATCTGCTTCTTAGCCAGGAGTTACCTGATATCGGTGTACGAGACGACCATGTCCCATCTCTTACGCTTCGCTGGCGAATGATGTTGTCGACTGCGGCGGTAGTATCCGTCCTCGGTCCGGACCCACTGCGGCTGTCCCTCATCTATTGGTGACCGATTAAATTGCAATCGTGGTCGTGCAATTGCAGAGTGAAAAACGTCAGACGTCAGTGTGCGCCTGAGTAGTCCGCTTCCCGCCAAATCAGGCTGTTGTGGGTGTAGCGTGCAAAGTCCTCACAGGCTGCAGCTTTTACTCGTGCCGTTGAGCTTCGTCTGCAGTTCTTTCCCAGGTTGCATCGAGAAGTAACGTCCCGTTCCTTTGGTACACGTATTTAGCCAGATTAAACGCAGTACTGAGTTGGTATACTGTTTCTCAGTATATCACGTTCTACGCCTCCTTGATCTCAATTGATTGCATTATGACATTAATACCTGAACCCTGTGGTTTGACAATGGTCCTGATTTTAATATAATCCACGGTGGGGTCATATTCCAATGAGTCTTCTGGTATGGTTTTAGTGACCAGCCGTAGCCAATCTTCGTTGTTCCATGACATCTTAAGTTTCGTACTTATGGTTTGACAGATATAAAACAGTATTGACATGATATCTAGTAGATTCCCGGTTTTCTTCACCTTAATTCACCCTTGTACGCCCCGTGGAGTGCCGTAATTTGGTATATTGACACAACGCACTTTTTATTTTGTGTTACCTCTAGTTTTGACTGATATTGCCAGATATAGGCCTTGCATAAGGTAGAACGCTTCCTTCTTGGTCTCTTCTTCTTCTTCTTAGTCATCATATTCTTCTTCTTGTCCCGTTTTATCAAGTCGCCTTGTGATGTGTAGTAGTTAGCGAATGTTTATGGCTGAATACTCGTCATTTTTGAACGCTCGTTAAAGATGATCAAACTCTATTCTCAGACTCTGTGTTTCAGAATCGTGTACCAGTGTGCTCAACACACCGCCCTTCTTTGGCGGGTGTTGCTAACTATCGACCTATAGGTACATGTTAGTGCGTGACGATTTTCAGTTCACCCTATGGCCTAATCCGCCGTCTGTTTTCCTCTTCATAGGAACGTCGAAGAATGGAAGTATACCACTTTCTCTAGTGGTTAACTTATTGTTGGGGTGTGTCGAGGCCAGCTGGCCCAAGAATTAATCCGTTCCATTCCTCCCAAGTGGCCAAATAGCGAAAGTGTTATATACATGTCTGAAGAAACATGTCGGCTGATGGGCCAACGCTGTTAGTGCCTTATCCTGGACTTAACCCATGATCAGTTTTTCCAGTACTGGGTATAGTGGGCTACTCATCACTGCTCCTTCAGTCTGCTCATACATTTGGTCTGCAGATATGAAGTTAGGCGATCTCAGGATGTACTTTAAAAGATACAGCAAGTATATGCGAAATCACTCAATGATTAAATCGAGTGTGTCCTGGTGGGATGTCCTCTTTACGTTCGTCTTCATTTCTTAATTGGTAGAACATATCTTCAAACAGCGAGAAACCCTACAGTATATTTCAAGCAATTAGAGAATCTGTGATAATCAGAACTACTAAAACTTGATTGTTACGATTATCTTCTAGAGGATATCGCCATGTCATACCATTGCATAAAACACTGTACCAATGAAATACCATAATGGTATGTTAATTTTCTATTTAAGTTGACATGGTGTTGCTAAAAACGGTTCCCTTAACATGGCAAATTTAAATTGTGGGTGTGAAGTAAAACTCACATAAATATACCTTTTATATAAGTTGTCTGGAAATGTCATGTTAGTTAACGGTCGTTAAATTGTTATGCGTGTAACTATATGAACATTAGTACGTAAAGTGATACAAGAAATTAATTAGTGATACCGTAATGTCATCAGGGTTAAATGAAAACTAAACTCTATTCACCTACAGTGTGTATTTATTGCAAAATTTTATTAGACTATATACCAGCTTCTCAGTACTCACAGAAGCTACTGAAAAGATTTATGACAGTACGATATGTGACTAATATCTAAGCTTCAAGTATTGTCATTTATTTTTTGCCATGTGTACACATCTCGTACCACGGGTGACGTGTGTCTTGGTGTTATACGTTTCATTTGTGTTACTCGCGCACGTACGTTACACGTTGTGCGTGCTTGATAGGCGTGCAGTATACAAATACTGAAACTGTAAACCGATAGTCTGGACAAATGCCGTCACTGAAGAAAGCATATTTCATTACGACTAGTTTAGTCGTAACTAACCTACACTAACGACAACCCAAACACCCATCCCCGAAGTAGGACTTTAAAGTCCGGCGGGAACTGGCACCCTGTCCGTAGCATGGCGCGTTACACCACGCGGCTGTACCGAGCGGCTCAGTTTGAAGAATATTATGCATCACATCTGTGCCAAATTGGTTGAAAACATTTCTTTTTTGACAGTTATTTCTCGTGTTTTCTAGGAAATAAATTGTTTGAATGCATTCCGAGGAAGAAAGAATATTTGTTGTTTCTCCCTCTGCCTACATATGTTCTCATACAGTTTTACTATCTTTTCCAAAATTATGTTTTAGCTATTAATTAGTGTTCTATTTGTTCGGGCGCTGAAGACCATCCATCCATCCAATAAGTGTTAGCTGTTAATTCCTACATTTACAATTTGTATTCCTGTTACTCTGACATGCATTTGTTACTCGACTAAGGTTCGACTGTATTCTAATAATATATCTTATTTACACTTTGTTTTATGTTGTCACCAGTAATACTTCAACTGTCACACCTGTCCAAGATGGATATGATATATAGAATGTGATGTTTTTAGAAGGTAATACTAAGATTTCTATTAACATATGGCGCCATACGGACGATTAGATTCACGTATATATTTTGGTAGCCATCCGAGATGAAATACCTTTGTGGTAGAATCCAAATTAGCTGACGTTTTCAGCATTCTTATACGGGGACGAGAGGTCCACATGGTTAGGATTTCAGCAGAGGCTCGCCTTAGGGGCGCCAGCAGCGCTACCTGCAACCACTATACAAAGAAAGAATACAAGGTCGTGTATTTGCTCTTTATGCGGTTGTTTTATGTAAGCAGTTAAGTATGGCTTCTAGAAGACAACGAGTGCCTTTCGAGCATATTTCAGAGCTCGACAGAAGAGAGCAGTTGCCTATAGGATTAGCGTATTCGTCATCAGAGAAATAGATGATCGTTTGGTACATAACTAAGTAACTGTGATGCTGAACTGTAATCACTTGATACAGGAGGGAACAATGGAGAACGGGATCTACTAAACACACCTCGTTACAGCACTACACATGATGATACGCATTTTATGCATAGCATTATTATTAGGATGGTACTGGGTTCCCATTTCGCAACGCCCTATTACGCATTGCCGGTAGACTAAAGAGCCAGCTTTGCATCCCTGAATTGCTGGAGGCTGCTGTCCTCCCATATATTTGGAGGTGCGGCGACCAGAGTGCAGCAGGATAATGCGCGACCACTCGTGGGTTGCACTGTTGAAGTCTTCTTCACCCACTGCATTAAACTGCAATCTCTTTTACACTCACTTCTCCATCGCTGTACACTAGCACTAATATGTTATACGTCCCCATAGTTATTTTCCTCTATTTGTGCAATACGTCTTCTTAGAACGTTGTTTGATTTTGTGCTCCATTTGGGAATGCCATAATTTCAAGAGATTCTTACGAATGATCGACTACTGTTTTGCAAATGGAAGTAGATGAGTTGTAGATAAGCAAAAGTTGTATAATGTCTAATATTGATGAAAGTTGGCATATTTTGTTTCTATAAAATAAATCTGAAATAGGCGAGGGGAACAGCAAACTACGTGACATTAATTGTATATATATACAATAGTTAAATTCATCCGTCTCTTATCTGCAACACACACCGTCACCAGAACGTTTCTTTTCGTTATAACTGAATCGCCGCGTGCGGCTGGCCGAGTGCGCTAAGGCCCCTTGCTGCGACGTGAGTGGCGGGTCCCCGAAGGGGTTCCAGTCCTCTCTCGGGTATCACTGTGTGTGTGTGTGTGTGTGTGTGTGTGTGTGTGTGTGTGTGTGTGTGTGTTAGAGTATGTTAGTTTAAGAAGTTTGTACGTCTAGGGACAGATAACCATAGCAACTTACTGCAATACGTTTACAGACATTTGAACATTTTTATAACTGTATCGTATTCAGCAAACTTCCTGAAAAGCGTTGTGACCAATAGAATACAAGACTAAGGACTCAGTATCAGATATTGACATCTTTTTTTACTTGTTACTTATGCTTCTCTCTCAACAGACAATATCTTTTTGGAACACATATTATTCTCACACGAAGGGTGACGCATGTGTCGCGGATACACGTTATTTAATTTGTGTCTCTGAGACCCATACGTTACTCATTGTGCGAGTTTCACATCAAATTCCATCAATCAATGACACGGCACTGTAATAGTATCGACCAATGCCGTGATAAGAGAAGATGTACTCCATTACGACGAGTCTGATCGATCAGCCTCTAATAACGACGCTGTCCACGGGGCATTGAAACTGAATCTTCCGTCCTGACTGACAGTGTGGTCTTCTTTAATAGTGAGTACACTGAACAAGTTTTGTTAACTTCTTAGATAATAGTGAGCTAACAAACAATTATTTTTAAAAACAATGACATCATTATTGAGCTATATGTATCAAGTAAATTTTCTGTTGTTAATAGTTACTTCTCATCCTGGTTTTCTAGCAACTCAGCGCACGGTTCGGACAATTTGATTGCATGTTTCCATAGGACACTCGTCTGGGTAAGTTATGTGTTAACAAATGTATTACCTCTTCCGGAATGGGAGGGTTAGAAGGTATTGCCGCGGTAGAGTGTCTGAGCGATCTAAGGCGCCCTGCTGCGGAACTCACGATTGCTCGCCGTCAGAGGTTTTAGTCCTCCCTCGGGCATGGGTTTGTGTGTGTTTGTGTACTGGAATCTCCTTTGCACTCACTTCTTCATCGCTGTACACTGTCACCAGTATACTATGGGCAGCCACAGTTATTTTCCTTAATTTGGAACAACATGTCTTTTAAACATTCCTTGTGAAAACATTGATGATTTTTCGCTTCATTTGACAATGCCATAATTGAGACAAATACTTACGACTGATCGGCTACTGTTTTGAAAATGGTAGTAGATAAGTTGCCGATAAGCAAAAGCTGTGTATCGTCTAATATTGATTAAAGTTGACAGATATTGTGGCTATGAATTAAATCTGAAGTAAAGATGGGAGCGGACTGAATGAACTACATGACATTTACTGTATATTTATTAGAGTTAAATTCATCCCACTCTTCTCTTCAGGATATGCCGTAATCGGAACTTTGATTATAATTTTATTACTCACAAAATGTCGTTAAAAGTCTTATGACCAGCAGCATAACAGACTAAGGACTCTGTATCTAGTATTAGCAACTTTCTTGACTTATTGCTTATGAATATCTCTCAACAAACAACACCTATAAGAAGATCACAACACGCTGTGTGGAACTAATGGTATTCTCGCACGAAGGGTGACGTATGTGTCGCGGGTACGCGTTGTTTCGTCAGTGTTCACGGGACCCATACGTTGCTCTTAGTGCGAGTTCAGCAACAAATTCCAACGATAAATGAAACGGCATTGCAATCGCATGGAGAAAGTCTGTGGTAAGTGAAGATGTATGACAAGTCTGATGGATCAGCGTTTATGACGAAGATGCCCAGACGCCGTTAAATCCTAATCTTCTGTCCGGGATGTGACGGTGTGGCCTTCTTTAATAGTGAGTACACTGAACCATCTTTCTTAACTACTTAGATTATAGTGAGTTAACAAACACTTACATACGAAAACATTAACATTATTTCTGTGCGGAATTTGTCGAATCCATTATATCTTTGTACTCAGTAATTTCTTATCTAGGTTTTAGAGCATGTCAACGCCCACGTCTGAACTATTTGATTGCATACCTTCTGTGTTCCAAGGGAACATCCGTTACTCGTTGTACGAGTTTAAGACATACAGGAAAATTAAGGAAACGGCGTTACTGTGGTGTGCACTAAGATAGTGATTGTTGTCACGACAAGTCTAACCGTGTGGACTGCTTCAAGAGTGAGTACAGTAAAACGTCTTTATTATCTTGCTCTATTAGAATGAGTTTAACAATAATTTCTCTTCAGAAGATTAGCTTCTTATCTGTGAGAAATTTCTAGAATAAATTATTTTTTGTTGACAGTTATTTCTTATCCAGGTTTCTATCGCCTCAACGGCCGCTTCTGACAATTTGAATGTTTTCTTTCTGACGCTAGACGTCTGCATATGTTACGCGTTAAGAAACTTATTATGCTTTCCGCAAGGGTAGGGAGGAGGTGTAGAATAAATCATCTCTGATTAACTGATGGACGCTGAGCCGCTAACTTCGCATCACCGTGGAAATGGTTTGTATAGATGTTGCTTAAAAATACTTTCCTGTGTACTGTACGTTGTAGATCTATTTGTTATTACTACCTCTGTCTACTCACGATAACTTACAGTTATGCGATCGTTAGCTACATTGCGATGTTGCTATTTAATTTTACCTTTGCCTATTACATTGTACATTTAGAAATAGTATTTCATTTATTCCGACAAGTATTTGCCACTTCACAAAACTTTATTCATATTTCGTATATTATTTACACTTTGACTTATGTATTTACACGAATGTTGTACACTATAACACTACACCATTGATAGTTACTATGATAGACTGTAATATTAATTCTGCTATGCATATTTGGCGCAATACTGACAATATCAATACCAGAATTACACACTGATGTCCAGAACACCCTTAAGGAAGCATACTTTCAAATGCACTTTGCAGTAAGCTTTTGTGGCGACGAGAGGTTCACAACCATAGTATGGCAGCGCAGGCTGACCTCAGAGGTGCCAGTAGCGCCATCTACATCTACATCTACATCTACATCCACATGGGATACTCTGCAAATCACATTTAAGTGCCTCGCAGAGGGTTCATCGAACCACCGTTATACTATTTATCTCCCATTCTATTCTCGAATACCGCGCGGGAAGAAAGAACACCTCAATCTCTCTGTTCGAGCTCTGATTTCTCGTATTTTATTCAGATTATCATTTCTAACTATTTAAGTGAACGCTCCCTTCCCTGTATCGTGACAATACGAAACGAGCTGTCCTTATTTGGACTCTTTCGCTGTCCTCCGTCAAACCCACCTGATACGTATCCCACACTGGGCAGCATTACTTCAAACATGGACGGACAAGTGTAGTGTATGCAGTTTCTTTAGTAGTTCTACTGCATCTTTTAAGGGTTCTGCCAATAAAACGCAGTCTCTGGTTCGCCTTTTCTACGTCATTATCTACGTGTTTTTTTTTCACTTTAAGTCTGAAGTAATAGTAATTCCTAGGTATTTAGTGGAGTTTGCGGCCTTCACTTTTGATTGATTTAACTTGTAAATAAAGTTTAACGGATTTCTTTTCGTACTCATGTGGACGACTTCATACTTCTCATTATTTAGAGTCCAATGCCAATATTTACACCATAGTGATATCTTATTCAGATAGTTCGGCAGTTAGTTTTGATCTTCAGATGATTTTACTAGGCAGTAAATGATGGCGTCATCTGCAAACAACCTAAGAGAGATACTTACATTTTCCCCTGAATCGTTTATGTAAATAAGGAACAGCAGAGGACCAATAACACAACCCTGTGGAACGCCCGATATCACCTCTGTTTTAGTCGATGCCTTACCATCGATTACTAGGACCTGTGTCCTCTCTGAGAGGAAATCCCCTATCCAATCGCAAATTTGAGGCGATATACCATAACCACGCAATTTGATTAAAAGCCGTTAGTGAAGTACGGTGTCAAAAGCCTTCTGGAAATCAAGAAATACGGAATCGATTTGCGAACCCTTGTCGATAGAACTTCGTGTGAATAAAGAGCTAGTTGTGTTTCGCATGTACGATATTTTCTAAATTACTTCATAAATGGAGAACAGAGACGGCCGTGTTGGCGTTGTTCTTTCGTGCAGTCGTATTGCGAAGGCAGCCCAGTACGACTCGTAGAAGGGAAGACAGGGAACCCGACAGAAAAAGAATAGTTGCCTATGGGGATTGCGGGTAAACTTTCATATATCGTTTCAGACGTAATCAAGCAGTTTTGTTGCGGATCTAAAATTACTTCCTTGCAGGAGGAAACGATTGACTTACGGGAAGTACTGAACCCAACTCGTTGCACCACTAAAGGTAATGACATGCATATTATGCGTATGGCAGTCTCGATCAGCTGTAGCACATCACGAGCCGTATTATAAAACTTCGATCTGTTGCGCAACAAGCAGTGTGCGCGCATACAAGTATGCGTCTTTGCAGCAGAGCGAATGGACCGCTACGGGTCCAACGGTGCGCCTAACATTGAGAAAATGCCCCACGCCTTTTCGTCGGCAATAGTGTTACGAACTACAGACAGAAGATAGCAGTATGGAGCAACTTCTTTCTCAACCAAGACCCGAGATTCGCCCCGCACCTCCACGATATGCTGAGAAAGACTGTTAGAATGCTGCCTTACATAGTGGTCTTTGCACACGTTATAATGCTTTGGAGTAGTGTTGTATTCCACTCCCGCAACACTCTAGTACGCATTGCCTGTATATAAAAGTGTATCACACTCCAATACAACAATGCTACTATTTATTCATCACTGTTCTTCATACTTAACTCATCTTTGTGTTCCACATCTAGAACAGTTAGTTACACAGAAAGACCCAAAGTGTCTTGTATATATTTGTATATATTTTACCACAACTACATTCGTTCCATTTAATTCTGTAACGTATAATCTAACTATAACTTCTTCTTTCGATAATAAATCGGGATTTTACTGGGCACAATAGGTCTTTAAGTACATTATAATCAGTAAAATGCAAGACAAAGGACCCGACATCAGATGTTGATTACATATTTATACCTGTTACTAATGCATGTTTCTTAACAGACAACCGCTGTAACGAGATCCCAACTCGCCTCGTGGAAAAAATGGTTTCCTCACACCATGGCAGACGCATGTAGTGGCGGTATACGATCGTTTTATTTATGTATCACATCCATATACGTCAATATTTGTGCGTCTTGAAAGACGTACTGCACCAATTAATGAAAAGGGCATTTCATTCACGGGGACATAGGGCGTGATTGATGAAGGTTATGCTGCAATCACATGTTCATTCATGTACTCCTCTTCAATTGTAAGTTACATGTTAATAAGACAAGTGGCAATTACTTTTACGGCCATTGCGCATCATTCTGTAGGATACATATCGAAGCCATTCTCTTTCTGCCGACTATTAAATCCCTTTGATGTTTTTTAGCAACGGACGCTTTATTACAAACTGATTGCATGCATTTTGGAAATTAACCTCAGCATATGACATATTTTATAAAACTTTATGCCGCTTCCCAAAAGGCGAGGGAGGCGGTGTGGAATAGAAGAACAAATTTCCGCCGATGGATGACAACAACTCAGCAGCAGGAGAGAGCCACACTGGAAATGACGACGGAAAAGCGCACCAGGTACCGTACATATAACATTCAGCCGTAAGCCCAGCTGTCAGTCATCTCCTGTTCGTAAAGACACTTCGGTTAACATGGTACACTAAAATTGTTATCGTAAAGTAGAAAATCACATTAACGTACCTTTAATACAACATGTCTGGAAATATCATGCAAGTTTACATTGTTTAAATAATCATGTATAAATATTTGAATACGTTATTACCTGATGTAATACAAGAAATACTCGTCAACGATACATCCAGGTGATGTGGCACACATTACAAATGAAATTCTTTTCACCTCTGACAGAGATTGTCTGATGTGGTTTATTATGAAAAAGGAAAAATTCCTTAAGTTCTTCAAAATTGCAGGACATCAGGAATTATTCCTTTTTCATAATATTATCATGTTCTGTCAAGCACCGACGGAAAATTCAATTAATGATGTGGTTTCACAAACTTCGTGAAATAACCAATAGAGTTAATTTCGTCCCTCCTCTATGCAGCATACACTCTAACGAAAACCTATTCCTCTCATTATATGGTCATTTTCCTCTTTACAAACGGCACTGAAAAGCCTAAGACAAGTACAATCAAAACTAAGCACTCAGCAAGATAAATTGTCAGTTTAGTTTTAACCTGTTTCTCATGTTTATCTTTCAACAGAAAGGAGATACAGGAAGATCCCAATTCTCCACGTACGACAAACGGCATCCTCGCATCACGGGTGTCGTATGTGGTTGGGGATCACGTTGATTCATTTGTGTTTCCCGCGCACATACGTCACACATTGTGCGAGTCAGACGACTACCGGACCAGTTAGGAAGGCGGCATTGTAATTTATGGACAACTGCACTCACTGGAGAAAATGTGGCCTGATACGATAAGTTTCGCCGTGTGTTCCTTTTTCATAGTGAGTTCACTGATCCAGCTGTGTGAACTTGTTACATTATAGGGAGTTAACCATCAATTAAGTTTCAGAACATTAACATAATTTACGTGTGAAATTTGTATAATTTATTATCTTTTTGTTGACAATAATTATTACCCATGATTTCTACCATCTGAACCGTCACTTAGACAATATCTCTTTATTCAATCTACGTGGCACGCTAAAAGTAACTTAATATGTCTTTCGGGAAGACGTAATACCTACAGTATGTTATTTATTGTACATTTACTAACTGTATTCCTGATAAGTTCTCTTAGCTTCATTAAACTTTTATTGCATTTAAGTAATGTGTCTTATTTAACCCTTTCCGTTGTCACCACTATTTCTGTTCACCATTACTCTTAACCTCAGTGCGTTATCGAGACAGACTATTATGTTTCCGTAAGGTATTAGTAAGATTGCTACTAATATCTGATACCATATGAATATCACAAATAACCACTGCTGGACATCGACACCCTTAAAGAATCATCCAAAACAGGTGGAACATGTACCTACCATTTGTGGTGACGACAGATACAAATGATTAGGTTTTCAGCCCAGTCTCACTTCATTGGCGTCATCAGCACAGACTGAAAGCTGTATAAAGGGAGGACATACGACCGTGTAAATGTACTGGAACAGGCATTTTGGTACGGTAGTTTAATGTAAGTAGGTACAGTATGTCTCCAAGGCGACAGCCTTTTCCATTCAAGCATGTATATTAGCTCGACAGAAAAAGAACATAAGAATATTTGCCTGTATGGACTGTGGCTAATTCTGCAGATAAATCGGCGATGTCTCGCACGTAACCAAGCAACTGTGATGCGTATGATAATTGCCGTATGACTTAGGAAATGGCGGACTGATGGGACCGTTTACCAACTTGTTGCTACACTCAAATGTTTGTAAACCTAGTTTTTCAAACTGCAAATGGTCGTAAGTCTCTAGACTTACAAACTACTCAAACTGTTTTAAATTAACGACAAAACACACGAGGGAGGACTCGAACCTGTGGCCATATGGCCGCCCAGTCTTTAGCATGGCGCCTTAGACCACATGGCAATGCCGCGCGACCGTTGCTACACTACGTGTAATGACACACGTATTTTGAGTACAGCAATGATTTGCTCTTTCACATAACCATCCATAAAAGAAAAACAATTCCATTTTAGGCGAAACAAGCAGTATCCGATCGTACTGTTAGGTGTCTCTTGCAGCTTAGTAAACAGTCTGCGAGGCATCCATTCCTATTTTTAACTCTGATTCGACGCCACAGGCGATTCTGTTTGCGCTGGTCCGATGAAATACGGACATGGGCAACAGAATGGAACATTGTTGTTTCAAAAAACGAATCCCTATTCCTCTTGTTCCACAATAAACGCATGAGGAGACTGTTATACTTTTTGCTTTTCATCGACGTACTAATGTTCAAAATGTTCAAATGTTTGTAAGTCTATCGGACCAAACTGCGTGGTCATCAGTCCGTAGCTTACAAACTACTTAAACCTAGGTAAACTAACCTACGGACAAAGACACACACCCATGCCCCAGGGAGCCGTACTAATCCTACAGGTGATATTATGGTGTGGTGTCGACTCTGCTCCCCCATCACACTAGTATGCGCCCCATTTTGAAAATCATATCATTATGACAGATTCCTAGGAACATTTGTTGTTGCTTAGAAAATGAGACAAAGTAAGTAGCAGGAGAGCAATGACAGTATAAATTTTGACAGTGACGAACGTTCGCAGTTGTTGTGGCTATCCAGCAATTCCTCTAAAAGCAATAGATTTACGACCAACACAAAAGTTTTGTAGGTAAATGTGCTGACGATGAAGCTCTGTAAGTTATTTCGTTTATAATTCTTGTTTCATTTAATTTTCTAGACCATACACAGAATTTTGTATGAAAGACTAATAGAGAAAGCATAGTTTTACTAAATCAAGCGAGACACCTTCTCAAATATAACTCATTGTTGTTCGAAAGCTACGACCCTTACATAGACAATATGTTCGAAAAATGGTATTACGTATAAAGGAACATTGAACGTGGATTGGAAGACAATACGCAAGTTTACTGATATGCTTGAAGACGACCTCATCTACACCGTAATTTTCTATTAATGCCTTTTGAATTTGGAAATTCTCTTGGAGGGCTAGGAGATGTTTCTTACTGCTAAATCTGACTATTTTCATGTCAGTTTCTGTGGTGGTGGGATAATGGTTTCCTTGCCTAAGTTATTCTGCAAATGTTGAATGGCTTTCGCCATATTTCCGTGATCGTTAGTGTTCTTCATATCGTGTTTCAAATGTCCTGCTGGTCTCTCCTAAGTATAGATCATCACAACTGTTACATTTGAGCTGGTAAATACCAGATTTTTGGTAGATGTCCGTGTTGTGTTTTTTTTTTTTTTTTTTTTTTTTGGCATTTCTGTAACGGGTTATGGCTTTGATATGCTATTTTTATTCCTTGTTTCTTGAGGATATTGCCAATTCTGTGTGACAGTTTATTTCGATAAGTAAATGTGTACCAGTTTGTCTGTTGAGTTTCTGTGTTATGTCCTTTTATGTTGTTGTGTTGGGGGATAGTTGTGAGTGTTCTGAGTACTTTGATTTGTGTGTTTTATTTCTGTATTTTATTTTGGATTCTTTTATTCAGTTTTGTAATGAGGGTTTCTTACTACCCACTACTCTCTGTTATTTGAATTATTATGTCCAGCTCCTTGTTGTAATTCTGTTTGTCTAGTAGTATTGTGTTTAATCTGCGTAATATGTATCTCATAGCTGATTCCTTTTTGGCCTGCGGGTGGCTACAAAACTGCTATAATATTATGTCTGAAACAGTACTTTTTCTGTTGATGGTGAATGCGTGGCCGCTGCGGAGCGGCCAAGCGATTGAGGCGCTATGCTGCGATGCGCGAGGCCGTTCCCCGTCGGGGGTTCGAATCCCCCATAGGGCATTCAAATGTTTATATAGCTTATAGGACTTAACTACGGAGTCATCAGTCTCTAAACTTACAAAGTACTTGTAAACTAGTTAACACTAAGGACGGCACAAATATCCATGCCCGAGGGGGGATTCGAATCCCCGACCGTAGTGGCCGTGCAGACCGTGACTGACGCGCCGCAGTCCCCTCGGCCACCGCGGCCGGCCCCTAGGGCATGGATGTTTGTGTTGTCTTTCGTATAAGGTAGTTCATAAGTAATTTTTAAGTTTAGGGACTGATAACCCCGCAGTTAAGTCGCATAAGCTTTACAAACATTTGAACAACTGAATGCTTGTGAGTTAGTTTTCTTTGTGATGGATATATCCAGGAAATTAATTTGGCGTGATTCATGAACTTTATGTTCTTGTGTATTGTGTTTATCTCTGTGTGTAGTTGGTCTATTTTATTTTCAGGTTCATCTATCAAGCAGAGGGTAACATCCATATATCTCCACCAGTATATTGTACTGTATTTTCCTGGTACTATTTCTTCAAATGTTCTTTTTTCTGTTTTGTTCATGAAAATGTTTGCTAACCACCCTGAAATTGGAGATACCATTGGTAGCCCTTCTGCTTGTAGGAAAAATTCTTTATTGAATTCAAAATAATTTTGTTCTGTGATGAGGTACAGGAGTGTACTTATCTCTGTTATGTGTTCTTGTGATAACTGATTGAAGGTCTCTAGGTCTTGTTTTATTATTTTGATTGTTTCTTTGACTGGGAGTGTGGAGTACATGTTTTCAACATCAAATGATATCAATATAGCTGTTTCACGGGTATATAAGTCTTTTATGTTGTTTGTTAGTTCCACTGTGTTTTTGATTGTTCTGTCATTGTGTGCTTTATATTGTCGTGTGAGTATATTTAGCATATGTTTGGCAAGGGTGTATGTAGGTACTCTTCTGTAATTTACAATTGCTATCATTGGTTTATTTATTTTGTGAAGATTTAGTTGGCTTACTCCAGTAGTAGTCCATTTTATTCAGAATCAAAATAATCCTATTGGATGAGAACTGTTATCTATCGAATTTAATAAAAATCAAACAAATGATGTAATACAAAACATTTATTGTACAGTTGACCACTGAAGATGCTTTATAATAAAGCGAAACGCGTCTGGTCTAAATTAGACTAATTTACAGTGGCATAAGACGGTTACCAAACCTACAAAACTGTTTAACTACAACTGTGGAGAAAGGAGGTCAAAAACACAAAGATGCAGCTAAATGTGCTGCTGATCTGAAATATCGTGATTCAGGAGGGAACTATTGCTAACGGGATCTATTGAACCAACTTCTTTGCAGCTCTACACATGTTGATACGCGTTTTATGCATAGCATTATTAATGTGTTGGCATTGGGTTCCCCTCCCGCAACACCCTTGTACGCTCTGCCGGTGGACAAACGAGCCAGCGTTGCATCCTTGATAAAATCTTGTTTAATTTTCTGCTCCACTTGCTAATCCCATAATTTAAACAGATTGTTATGATTGATAAGCTATTGTTTTCAAAATGGAACATAAGTTGCAGATGAGCAAAAGCTGTAATTTCTTATATTGATGAAAGTTGACAGATTTTGTTCCTATCAAATAAAACTGACATAACAAATAGGATGTGGTTCAATGAACTATGTGACCTTTCTTGTATAACCACAAGACTTAAATTCTTTACTCCATTCTATACAGGATACTCCGTTGTGAGAACATATTCCTTTGATTATAATTGTATTGTTCCTCATCACTCACAATACATCCTGAAAAGCATTATGACCAGTAGAATAGAAGACTAACGTCTCAGTATTAAGTGTTAAAAACTTTTGACTGATTACTTATGCATATCTCTCAACAGCTATGAAAAAGGACCCAACTCGCTTTGTGAAACTAATGGTATTCTCGCACGAAGGGTGGCGTATGTGTTGACAGTACACGTTCCTTAATTTGTGTACTTGAGGCACATTCGTTACTCGTCGTGCTAGGTTAACATCAATTTCCACGAATCAGTGAAACGGCAAAGCAATGGAACGACCAAATGCCGTGATATGCAAAGATGTATTCCATAACGACGAGTCTGATCAATTCACCTCTAATGACGAAGCTATTTCCTAATCTTCTGAGTGTGGTCGTGTGATCTTAATGAACGGTGAGTACACTAAAACATTTTTGAAACGATTACATTTGAAAACATAAACGTAATTTCTGTTCATAATTTGTCGAAACAAGTATACATTTGTACTCTATCATTTCAGATCCAGATTTTCGATCATCTCAACGGCCGCTTCTGAACAATTTGATCGCATACTTTCTGTGCTCCGAGAGCACGTCCGTTACTAGTCGTGGAGTTTGAAAACGTACTGGAGTAATTAATGAAACGACGTTTCATCGTATGGACTACGGCCGTGATTGATGTTATGACAAGTCTAACCGTGTGGACTTCTGTAATAATGAGTATACTAAAACATCACTTTCACTTGCAGAAGTTAAATGAGAAAAACAAAACTAACAATTAAGAACTTTAGCTTAATTTCTGTGCGAAATTTGTTGAATCGGTTTCTTTTTGTCGACTGTTACTTCAATCCAGGTGTCCGATTGACTCTAACGGCCGCTTATGACAATTTGATTACATTCTTTCTGAGGACAGACGTCCGGATAAGTTACGTGTTAAGAAACGTATTATGTCTTCCGAAAGGGGAGGAAAGAGGTGCAGCAGAAAATATCTCAAATGCACTGATGGATGACAGCAAAACTGAGCAGCTAACTTATTATCTCTGTGGACGTGGTTGGCATGTCGATTAAAAATACTTTCGTGTGTGCTGCAATTACGTTGTAGACTAATTTGTTAATCCTCGCTGTGTCTACGCACGATAACTTACAATTATGCGATCGTTTCCTACAATGCGATGTTGCTATCCAATATTATCGTTGCATCATACATTGTACATTTAGAAATAATGTTTCATTTCGTCCGACAAGTATTTGCCATTTCACAAAACTTAAAGTAAATTCGTATTTGTATATTAATTACATTTTGACTTACGTAGATATACTAATGTTGTCCACTACGTCACTATACCATTGATAGTTGCCGTGATAGAATGTGATAATAATTATGCTATGCACATACTGAGGATGTGAATACCAGGATTACACAGTGTTGGACCCCAGAATGTCCAGAACACCCATAAGAACCAGGATGCCCTTAAGGTAGCACCATTCAGGTGAAGTTTGCAACAATCCTTATGGCAACGAGAGATTCACAAGTATAGGCTATCAGGCAGGCTGACTTCAGAGAACCAGTAGCGCCTTATGCAATTCCAACATAAAGGGAGAAGAGAGCCGTCCGTGTATGTATTGTTCTTTCGTGCAATTGTATTGCGTAAGCAGCTTCAGGATGCCACCTAGAAGACAACGAATGCCTTTCGAGCATATTTCAGAGCTCGAGAGAAGAGAGCAGTTGCCTATAGGAATTGCGCTTAGTCTTCTTAAAAATAGTTGGTCGTCTGGAACATAACCAAGTACCTATGATGCTGATCTGTAATCCCTTGCTCCAGGACGGAACAATGGAGGACTGGATGTACTGAACCCACCTTGCTACAGCTCTACACATAGCATTATTATTGGGATGGCACTAGTTCCCTCACGCGACTACCCAGTATGAACTGCCGGTGGATTAAAGAGCCAGCGTTACATCTCTGAAATGCTGGAGGCTGCTGCCCTCCCATATATTTAGAGGTTACGACGAACAGAGTGCAACAGGATAATGCGCGGACACTCGTGGGACTCACAGATGAAGTCTTCGTCACCCACTGGATTGTACTGCAAATCTATTTTACACACACTTCGTGAGCCTTGTACGCTAACACTAATACACTATAGGACTCCATAATTACTTTCCACTATTTGGGGCAACACGTGTTGTTAACACTTCTTATCAGAGCGTTGTTTCAATTTCTGCTCCATATGGGAATACCATAATTGCAAGAGATTCTTACGGATGATCGTCTACTGTTTTACAAACGAGTAGATAAATTGCATATAATCAACAGCTTTATAATCTCTAGTATTGATGCAAGGTGGCAGATTTTGTGGCTCTCAAATAAATCTGAAATAGGCGCGGGTATGAACTACGTGACATTTATTGTATATCCACACAATTAAATTCATCCCTCTCTTACCTGCAACATACTCCGTAACGATAATCTATTCCTTTGATTATAGCTCAATCGCCGCGTTCGAGTGGCCGAGTGCGCTAAGGCCCCTTTCTGCGACGTCAGAGGCGGCTCGCCGTAAGAGGTTCGAATACTCTCTCGGGTATCAATGTGTGTGTGCTGTCCTTAGCGTATGTTAATTTAAGAAGTTTGTAAATCTGGGGAGTGATAAGCATAGCAGTTTGGTCTAATAGGTTTACAAATATTTAAACATTTTTATAATTCTATCGTCTCTGATTACTCAGCAAAGGTCCTGAAAAGCGATATGACCAGTAAAATACAAGACTAAGGACAAAGAATCTAATATATTGACACCTTTGTTGACCTGTTACTTACGCACTTCTCTCAACAGACAGCATCAATTTGGAGCTCATAGTATTCTAGCATGAAGGGTGGCGTATGTGTCGCGGGTACACGTTGTTTAATTTGTGTTGCTGAGGCCCATACGTTACTCATTATGCGAGTTTCACATCAAACTCCATCAATAAATTATACGGCATTGCAGTAGTATCAAGAAATGCCGTGATAAATGAACATGTACTTCTTTACGACGAGTCTGATCGATCAGCCCCTAATAACGACGCTGTCCACGGGGTGTTAAATCTGGATCTTCTGTCCTGAGTGTCACCGTGTGGTCTTCTTTAATAGTGAGTACAGTGAAACATCTTTGCCAACTTAAATTATAGATTATAGTGATCTACCAAACAATTACTTTTGAACATCATTACTGCGTGCTATTTGTCGACTGAATGTATTTTTTTCTTTTGACAGTTACTTGTCATCCTGGTTTTCCAGCAACTCAACGACCGCTTCTGACAATTTGATTGCATCTTTTCTTAGGACACACATTTGGGAATGTAAGTAACGCTTTAACAAACGTATTACGTCTTCCGGAAGTGGAGGTAGGAAGTATTGCCGCGGTAGAGTGGACGAGCGTTTTAAGGCGCCCTGCTGCCGAACTCGCGGTAGCTCGCCGTCGGAGGTTCGAGTCCTCCCTCGGACATGGGTGTGTATTTGTTATCCTAAGTTTAGTTTAACATAGTTTAAGTAGTTTGTAAACCTTGGGACTAATAAGCAAAGAAGTTAAAAGTCCGCCAGATTTACAAACATTCGATCTTTTTCAAAAGATGTGGAACAAAACATCTCAGATCCACTGACAGACGACAGCAAAACTGAGCAGCTGACGGGGATCTCAATGGAGATGATTGGTAAAGAAGTTGCTTAACAAATACTCTGGTGTGTACTGCAATTACGCTGTAGAATTAATTTTTCTACTCGCTCTGTATAGCCACATTACTGTTATGGTATCATTAGCTACAACGAGATTTTGCTATCTCATTTTAGCGTTCCATCTTATATAATACATTTCTATATTGTGTTCCAGCTATTCCTAAAGCTATTTTTCATTTGGCAAAGTTTTTAACCATCAAAAAATTTCATTTTAATTACACTTTCTTTTATGATATTTTCAACTGAATTTCGTCGCGTCCACCATGACCCTTGACAATTGATATTTGTGTTGATAGACTGAAATGTAATATATTTTGTTGTGTACTTTTGCGCAATACTGACGATGTGAATACCACGATTACACAGTGCTCTACCCTCAAACGTCCATAACACTATTAAGAAAGCAGCCTCCCAGGTGAAATTGGCAGCAAAACTTATGCTGACGAGAGGTTGACAAGAGTAGGATATCAGCGCAGGCTGACTTCTGAGAACCAGTAGTGACTCCTGAAGCACCTTCAGTATACCACGTGCAAAATGCATAGCCTGACAGAAAAAGGAGAGTGTCCTCTAGGGATTGCAAGTATTCCTTCAAATACGGTGTTCTTCTCGACCGTAACCATCTCGTGGATTCGGGGCTACGGCAGGAGGTCCTCGCCTCCAAACATGATATGTGGACCTCGTTAATCGGCTTCTTAACCAGGAGTTACCTGATACCGGTGTACGAGACGACCATGTCCCATCTCTTACGCCTCGCTGGCGGATGATGTTGTCGACTGCGGCGGTAGTATCCGTCCTCGGTGCTGGCCCAGTGCGGCTGTTACCCTGAGCCCCGCCGTCCCACGTCGTCCTATTGTCAATCCGCACCTGCCAGGCGCGTTACAGGGACAATCGGGCCTATTCTTCAGCTGTTGGTGACCGATTTCGATTGCAGTGTGCGCCTGAGTAGTCCGCTTCCCGCCGAATCAGGCTGTTGTGGGTGTGACGTGAAAAATCCTCACAGGCTGCAGCTTTTCCTCTTGCCGTTGGTCTTTCCCTGCAGATTTTTCCCAGGATGTATGGAAAAGTAACGTCCCGTTGCTGTTGCACACGTATTTAGCCAGATTAAATGCACTACTTAGCTGGTATACTGTTTCTCAGTACATCACGTTCTCCTCCACCTTGATCTCAATTGATTGCATTGTGACATTAATACCTGAACCCGGTGGTTTGACAGTGGTCCTGATTTTAATATAATTCACGGTGGGGTCATATACCAGTGAGTGTTCTGATATGGTTTTAGTGTTCAGCCGTAGCCAGTATTCGTTGTTCCTTGACATGTCACGGTACTGATGGTTTGACGGATATAAAACAGTATTGACATGACATCTCGTAACACCCGGTTTTCTTCACCTTAATTCACCCTTGTACGCCCCAAGGAGTGCCGTAATTTGGTATATTTTCATAACGCACTTTTTATTTTGAGTTACCTCTAGTTTCGGCTGATATTACCAGATATAGGCCTTGCATAAGGTAGAAGGCTTCCTTCTTGGACTCTTCTCCTTCTTAGTCATCATATTCTTCTTCTTCTCCCAATTTATCAGATCACCTGGTGGTGTGTAGTGGTTAGCGGATGTCTGTGGTTGAATACTCGTCATTTGTTAGCGCTCGTTAGAGTTGATCAAATTCAACTCTCAAGCTGTCTGCGTCTGAGTGTTTTTAGGATCTTGAACCAGTGTGCTCAACACACCGTCCTTCTTTTGCGGGTGGTGAGAAACTATCGGCCTGTAGATACAAGTTCGTGTGTGCCAAATTTAAGATCATCCTGTGGCCTAATGTGACGCTTGGTTTCATCTTCATCGTAACGTCGAGGGATGGAAGTAGACCGAGTTCTCTAGTCTCCTGTTCCACACATATCACTTCTCCATTATCTGCCGTAAGCTAATGATCTGGTCCTGACAGCGTCTAAGAGGCCTAAACCCATAATGATTTTCACCCAACTTGTCCTCAACTAATACTGGCACTCTCATTTGAATAATACCTAAGAATATTTTCCCCACGATGCTAATTAAAGAGATACCTCTAATAGCTGTTACGAACTATTCTCTTTCCATGTTTGAAAATTGGCGTGATTACCGCTTTCGTTCAGTCAGACGGAACCCGTCCTGACTCCCACGCCTTCTCAGTTATCAAAAAATGTTCAATTGTATGTGAAGCTTATGGGACATAACTGCGGGGTTATCAGACCCTAAACTTACTAACTACTTATGAACTAACTTATACTAAAGACAACACAAACATCCACATATAGAATGTTATATTTTCATAAGGAAATACTAAGATTTTTATTAACATATGGCGCCATACGGACGATTATACAATCATGAATATGCAATGGTGGCCACACAAGATGAAATACCTTTCTGAATGAATCCAAAGTAGGTGAAAGTACCTGCATATACAGGGTGTCCCAGCTATCTAGTCCACCCAAAATATCTCTGGAACAATAACAGCTATTGGAAAACGACTTTCACCGTATCAATGTACGGCTGGGGCCCATGAATGTACATATTTGGAAACATTCTGAAACGAAAGAAAATGTGTTTTTTTAACACAAACTTATGTTTTTTTTAAATGGACACCCTATATTTTTTCTTCTTCAATCCATAGCATGACAAATCACATAAACAATGGCGTTGATTGCATCGCAATATTCCAATTACATCCCGAGATATTGCGACGCGAAGTTGATGTTTGATAAACCCGAAATGCGCTGCTGGCGCACGTTCTGAGGCTCAGGCGTGAACCCCATGCTGCCCGTAATCGTGATGTGATTGACATGCGTAATCGCACTTCCATACTTACCAAGAAGTCCGAAACGAATAATACGGTCTGCTGCCATCCTGCATTTAAGTCGTACATTCTAGCAGATATTTATCCCATAGGCTAGGGTTGATGCGGTTCTGTAACATATCTTTGTACCGCAACGTTAGTCACAAATTTAACTTCGCTTATCGTTAATCCGTTACTAAAAAGGTAATTCCGTTCAACGTTAAAACTTAACTCTAGATCTAGCTTCAGCGACAGTGAATTATTCACTCATAATAGTAAAATTCATGTTGATAGTTTTAGTGAAACGAGCAAGTTGTTTAGGTAAAAATGTTTTGATTTGGGAAGTTCAGATAAGACATAGAAGATGAATGTAAACATGTTTAACCAATTAGTTTTATTATCACATAATTATCAATGTTATATTTATCTAATGAGTTACATGAAAAATTGTTTCAAACAAATGTTTCTGAACATCACTGGGTAAAATGGCCCTTTGTAGAACCTTGCACTGTGATACCAGCACTACATACTAAAGATAGCTTTTACATATCATGCTCAAAGTGATAACCATTAGCTTGCATACATAGGGTCACTCTGCGGATGAAGGATGCCCTACTTCGTGCTACTGTTTCCTCTTTGATGGCTGTACAAGCATCAATAATGCGTTTCTTCATGTCCTCTGGTGTTGTTGGTTCATGTTGGTAAACAGCATCCTTCACTGCTCCCCAAAGAAAAGAGATCCAGCGGTGTAAAGTCCGGAGATCGGGCAGGCCATCACGTCCAATCAGTCAGAACTTACTGTTCAGAAGTCGTCGTGCTCTTAAGTCGTTATGTGCAGGGCATCCGTCATGCTGATACCACATGACCATTCTCCTGTTTAGAGATACGGTGTCCAAGAGAACAGGAAGATTGTGTCGTATAAATCTGCAGTGGTGTCTGCCATTTTGGAGGCCATTTACAAAGAAAGGTCCGATAATGGTATCTCCAATACTCCCACACCAAACATTCACTTTCCACGGACGTTGATGCTCTACCTGACGGAGACATTTTGGTTGTCTGCGGATCAATAATGCATATTCCTCATTCCTCATATTGACAATTCCTTTGTTGGAGAATGATGCCTCGTCGGTAAAGAGAACATCTGCGAAAAAATTTGGATTAGTCAGAAGTTTTTGCTGTGCCCACCGACAAAATGTTACCCTGTTGATGAAGTTATTTCCATGAAGATCCTGGTGTAAATGAACATGGTAAGGATGAAATTTATGACGTTGAAGAATACGCTGTGCACTTGATTTCGACACACCAACTTCACGTTCAATTTGACGTGTGCTGATGTGAGGATTCACAGCTACGGTAGCGAGCACAGCAACTTCAGCAGGTTCATCTGTGCGTGTTCTAGGACGATGTCTATGAATTGTATTTAAGCTTCCCGTTTCACGTAGGCGAGATGTGAGATGACCAAACATCCGGCGCGAAGGTGATGGCCTGTCAGAGACTCGTCTTCTGTACAGTCGTTCTGCCTGGACAGAATTTCACCCGCCTACAACTGGGTACAGTACAGGTATGTAGAGTAGGGTAGAAAACAGACATATTAACGTAATAATCATTATGTTCTCTAACAGTACTACAAACAAGCAATCTAATAACGTATTTCCTGTCAACGTGCATTCTCCAGAGATCAGCAGCATTTCTACCACATCTTCATGTGTGTACATAATACAGTATAAGTTCCACAACACAACGTTTATTCACAATTCGTATTACCTCCGTGTCGTCACTAGATTACTCTGATGCACGACTACACTGGCAAGCGGTGTACAACAACAAATGGGATGCTCGGAGGGTGGTGGAGTACAGGAGTTTGCATGGGTCGCAAATCACAAACAAGGCGAAGTGGTAACTGTGGCTGTAGTGGGAATTACGTTGGACACGTGTCTAGGTAGAGCTAGACCCTGGATGAACGAGTGCTCTAAAGGCACAATGGGTCATTTAACGCATTCGATAAACCTTATTTTGGGTGTGCAGGAAAAATAAGACAACCTGACTAGTGTATACCGATAGGTACTGGTTCATATTGCGTACGTAGACACATAAAACGTGCAAGAGAAAAACCATTATGTGCTTATGAGAGTTGATGGCAGCAGACCGTATTATTCGTTTCGGACCTCTTGGTAAGTATGGAAGTGCGATTACGCATGTCAATCACATCGTGATTACGGGCATCATGGGGTTCACGCCTGAGCCTCAGGACGTTCGCTAGCAGCGCATTTCGGGGTTTTCAAGCGTCGACTTCGCGTCGCAATATCTCTGGATGCAATTGGAATATTGCGATGCAATCAACGCCATTGTTTATGTGATTTGTCATGCTATGGACTGCAGAGGAAAAAAATACAGGGTGTCCATTTAAAAAAACATAAGTTTGTGTTAAAAAACACATTTGCTTTCGTTTTAGAATGTTTCCAAATATGTACATTCATGGGCCCCAGCCGTACATTGATACCGGTGAAAGTCGTTTTCCAATAGCTGTTATTGTTCCAGAGATATTTTGGGTGGACACCCTGTATATGCCAAGGCCAGAGGTTGATAGGGTTTGGATTTCAGCAGAGGCTCACATTAGGAGCGCAAGTAGCGCTACCTGTCACCACTATATAAAGGGAGAATATATGGCCGTGTAGGCTTAGTGTATTTGCTCTTTATGCGGTCGTTTTATGTAAGCAGTTCAGTATGCCTCGTAGAAGACGACGAGTGTCTTTGGAGCATATTTCAGAACTCGACAGCAGAGAGCAGTTGCCTATAGGAATTGCGTATTCGTCTTCAGAGAAATCGATGATCGACTGGAACATAACTAAGTAATTGTGATGCTGATCTGTAATCACTTGATCCAGGAGGGAACGATGGAGAACGAGATCTACTGATCCCACCTTGCTACACCTCTACACATAGTACTATTATTGGGATAGCACTGCGTTCCACTACCGTGACACCCCAGTACGCACAGCCGGTGGACTAACGAGCCAGCCTGACATATCCGAAATGCTGGAAGCTCCAGCCCCCCTCCATATATTTGGAGGTTGCGATGAACAGAGTGCAACAGGATAATGCGCGACCACTCGTGGGACGCACTGATGAAGTCTTCGTCACCCAATGGATTGTACTGAAAATCTGTTTTACACAAAGTTCTACATCCCTGTACACTAACACTAATATACTATAGGACTCCATAGTTATTTTCCTCAATTGGAGGAAGTCTTGTTAACACTTCTTGTTAGAGAATATTTGATTTTGTGCTACATTTGGGAATGCCATAATTGCAAGAGATTCTTACGTATGATCGTCTATTGTTTTGCTAATGAGTAGATAAGTTGCACGTAAGCAACAGTTGTATAATCTCTAATATTACTGAAAGTTGGCAGATTTTGTTACTATCAAATAAATCTGAAATAGGCGAGGAGAAACCGCGACCTACGTGACATTAATTGTATATATACAGGAGTTAAATTCATCCCTCTCTTATCTGAAACACACGCCGTCACCAGAACGTAATCCTTTTGTTAGAACTGAATCGCCGCGTGCGGGTGGCCGAGCGAGCTAAGGCCCATTGCTGTGACTTGAGTGGTGGCTCCCCGTAAGAGGTTCCAGTCGTCTCTCGGGTATCACTGTGTGTGTGTGAGTGTGTGTGTGTGTGTGTGTGCGTATGTGTGTGTTATCCTTAGCGTATCTTATTTAAGAAGTTTGTAAGTCTAGGGACTGATAAGCATAGCAGGTTGTTACGACAGGATTACGAACATTTGAACATTTATATAATTGTATCTGATTACTCAGGAAAAGTCTTGAAAAGCTTTATGACCAGTATAATACAAGACTAAGGACTCAGTATCATATATTGACAACTTTTAATTATTTGTTAATTATGCCCTGCTGCCGAACTCGCGGTTGCTCGCCGTCGGAAGTTCGAGTCCACCCACGGGTATGGTTATGTGTGCTCTCTCATTTTCGCGTTGATCTCATATTATACGATTCTAAATTGTATCCAGTTATTTCTGAAGGTCTTTTTCAAACATCTACAGACCACAGTCGCAAGTTACAATATAATGTAACCTAGGTTTCGATGTCACAAAGTGTACCTTCATCAGACAATACGAGATAAGATGGTTAAATTACATGTCAACTAAAAGAAATTAAATTACAATAAACATATCTGCCATAGGCAGATAGTCATACCATAAAATAGGAACAGCAGCAGCAGTAGCAGTATGTCGGGGCTTCCTGCATTCAGTGTGATAGTTGAAAAGCAGCTGAATGTGCTTGTGAACTAAGCGGCTATACACGCTTGTCGCCATCTAGTGGCAAAATTAATAATCAATAGAGCAGCCAACTTATATACCAGAAAGGTAGGCGTCTGAAGCCGCCACTTAATATTTTACATCAAACTGGACAACTGGTGAAGGCACTACATATACAGTAAAATTGATAAATTACAAAAACAATTTTTTAAGCAGGGCCATGAAACAACATGTCTCAGACAAAACAGACGTGATGTATCTCAGAATCTGCATTCGCCGTGAGTGATGAAGATGATCCTACAACCACATGTTTATTCGTGTATTACTCTTCAATAGTGAGTTATATTTTAATAAGTGGCAATTACCTATATGACCATTACGCATCATTCTGTAGGATACATTTCGAATCCATTCTCTTTGTGTCGACTAATAAATCTCTTAGATGTTTGCTAGCATATAATCTGACGCTTTGTAATAAACTGATTGCATGCATTTTGGAAATTAAAGTCTGGATATGACACATTGTATGACACTTATTGTGGCTTCCGAGAAGGCGATGCCGGCTGTGTGGGAGAGAACAACTCAACTCCGGTGATGGACGACAACAACTGAGCAGCAAGGGGAGAGCCACATTGATAATCATCAACGAAAAGCGCACCAGGTACCGTACATTTAACGTTCGGCCGCGAGATCATCTCTTTACCACCACCACAACTCGAATCATTGACAATACAAGCCACTCGCGCTGTCGAAAAATCATTTTATACGTTAGGCTGAAGAATTCCAGACAGAAGCGAACAGCAGTGTGTTAGATGCTTGTTCTATCTTGCTTGATATCCAACTACAATCAGGCTAAGATTTATTTCTTATTGTAACAAGTGTTCGTAATTATTTCAGCCGCTTGATCCAAAACTACAACACCGGCATTCACAGGAAGATCCAAAATTTTTACTTAAATTTACATAGATTGAAATGTCGTCTTATTAAAGTAAGAGGTACGCAGTCACAGATAATTTCAAATAACATTTGTTCAAGGTTCGCAGATATTTTATGATTCCTGCACAATTTTCCACGTAAGGAGCAAATCTTGGATTTATGTGTGTGGTCACCTATTGGCACACAGTGTCCTTTGTTTGCTAGTGGTCTTACGTTTTCGATAAGGTGTTGCTGGTATTGATTATATCAGTGGATACTCCGCAAACAATTTATAATCAACAAGACATACTGTGATTGGGGAATGACATCAATCCTGAAATGAACGTGAGTGTTCGAGTTGCAGAATCTCGAATAAGGATACTGGCCGAGTACTTTTGAAGTCACTACAATCCATTTTTACAACCTCAAATTTACCTTTCTTGACTCTGACATTCTAAATAATACAATAAAGCTGTTCCGGGGCAAATATTTCTGGACAACACCGTAGTTTCTTCTCTATTTCCCCAAAATCACTGTCATTCGGGAGATACGAGTGATGAGGTTCAGAAAATTTGTGAGTAATTTCTTCTATTTTAGTTTTGTCACTCTGAATCAAATTCATCGAAATTGTCATAATTTTAAAATTCCTATTTTGCCCCCCTCCCCCCCCACACACACAATAATCCGACCATACTACCATGATTGGACCAATATCATAAGATTCGACATACCTCATACACAAGAATCTACCTCTTGAGCTCCCCTTGAAGCAATTCCTTTATTCCAGCAATGCATTACTGGATTTCCACTTTTAAAGTCATGAATTTCAAGATTAAAGCAGGAGAACTGAGCTGTTGTCTATTTTGTCCGCAATAATGCTTTCTACAAATCAAATGATAAAAATGTAAGATTATCTTCTGTCTTGGGTCCTCCATATCCCTTATCAGACAATCTTTTGCAGCTTCAGCCATCCTGTGGTGCAATTCCTGTTCTTTCCTTAATCGACGTAGCTTCTGAGTGTCTTTCTCACCAGTTCTAAGTGACTCCTCTGCTGTAATTATCGTGTTCAGCGTGTCGTATGTTTGACAAGTATTCTTTTCAGGAGGCTTGAAACTAAGATTTAAGTTTCGTCTATATACTTTTTCCTACAGCGATTTACGGGTTATTTTAACACTGAGATCTTATTCTTTCAGCTTATCAATGAATAATTTGTACATCAAACTAAGATTAAGTCTACTGTCCAAGAACTTTTTTGACGAAACTCTTCTGCAGTAGTGACTCGATATACCCAGAAATCTTTTATATGATTATGTATAAGAATCATTACTGTGTAAGCACTATTAGTATGAGGTACCTGTTTTCCACGCTGGTCACATAAAGAGCTTGTCTTTGCTTTGGCTATGGCTCGATGCACCCTGCTACCAGAAATATTTAGTGTATTTAGATAAGTTTCTTTGCATACCTTCACTTCATTTCCATCCACACTAGGAACATTATAGTTCCTAGAAAACTTCTTCTTGTCGGTTTTAGAACATTTCCTTTTTATAGGAACATTTGTAACTTAACCATATATTATTGACGTCTGCATATTCCATGAAACCCTTCCACAAAATGTGTTAAAAACTTTCTTTACTCCTCAAAATGTATTTATTTCCAACATTTTCTCTACGTGAGCAATTAAAATCAAAAAACGTATTTCGTGGGACCGTCTTCCCTTCACTGTTAACGTACGTTTCTTCACTATTTCGCTTTTTCTTCCTTATGGTTCTCTTCCCTGTTTCCTTTCTCTCTCTCTCTCTCTCTCTCTCTCTCTCTCTCTCTCTCCTTTTTTTCCTACAACTTTTATTTTTATCTGTAAAACAAATTACTTAGGTGTACAAATCGTTTTAAAAAGTGATTTATTAATAATTCCAATTATGAGACCATGTTGCCATATTCAATTTCATTATTTTCGTGGTTGGCGAATAAGCGAAGTACAATTCTTTCAGGAACTCTTCTGCCATAGTCAACAATCTACACATTAAATCGCATTCCCCCTCCCTCCCCCTAAATAAAGAGGTATTTCTTTCCATAGAGTAAATATTTCTCTCCCCTCATTATTTATGGCAACAATGGCCGAAATATCGATATACACTCACTATGGATTGTGCAGGACCATAGATTTACTACTTGTGGTCATGGTTTATTCTGGCATTCAAGGTAACCTACGTAACTTCAAATATACGAATTTATGTCATAAATGAAAGTATATTACTAGTTATTAAAATCCATTTACCATCTGATGATTGAGAGGCACCTTCACTACGTATACATCCGACGAACCAGAACTAAACGACTCGTCTTCAGAATTACCACCTTTTCTGACGTATGCCATAGCTGTGTGCCGCGGTACCAACTTGTGATGTCGCATAGCTTACTTTGGAAGAAGAGAATGCATTATAACAACCTTCTGCCAAAGAAATCCATTGCTATATCAACGAAACGAAGGGAGTTGTCATTTTAAAACGGTAAAGAACTGAGGTGTTTTTTAATGTCACTTAGTTCATTCTGGCATAAGACAACTCAGTTGTTTGTTATGTCTTCTATGATGTCGATAAACACTCCTGGAAACTGAAAAAAGAACACCATGATTTCGTCAAGCCAGCAGAGCGAAATTTTATTGACACATTCTTGAGGATGTATACAGCACACGATCACCCCACTCAGAACAATACGCACGTCAGTACAGTCACCAGAGCGTGCACAATATCGACACTAGTATCTTTTATACCCTCCTTTTTCTGCAATGCTTGGTGCAACTTTCTCACGAAAACGATTGCAGAGGTGCCAAATGAAGCCTTACGTTACGGCCTGCTATGCAATTCCCATCTGATGCCTCAGATGAACCACATCTCGTGCCGGTCGTGTAGACGGCGCGCCAAGGTGACGTTTCATCCGGCCCCAGACATGCTCAAAGGGGGACAGATCTGGGGATAATGATGGGCAGGGTAGTTGACGTACACCTTGAAGAACACGTTGGGTTGTACACGATACGTGTGGACGTGCATTGTCCTGTTGGAAAAGCACATCGCCTTGTTGGTGATTGAATTGTGACAAGACAGGTTGAATGATGGTTTCAATCTACCGTGTACTGTTCAATTTTCCCAATACGAATACCAGAGGAGATCGTCCAGTGTAGGGTATGGCTCCCCACACCATTATGCCAGGTGTCGGCCTCGTTTACCTCTGTCACGTACACTCCAGATTTTCGCACTCCCCTGCACGACACCACACACGCGTACGGCCATCATTGGCACCGAGGTAGCGACGACTCGCATCACTGCAGACGACACGTCATCCTTTGTCCCTGCATAAGAGCCTACTATGTCACCATTGGAGGCGGGCTGTACGATGTTGGGGCGTGAGCGGAGGACACTCTAACGGCAAACATGATCGTGCATCATTGTGCACGATATTCTACACCCACCATTCTCCTCTAGTGATCGTCTAGAGAACGTTAAACAGTGCACGGTGCACTGAAACCATCATTTAACCCGTCTTGCTACCAATCACGCATCAACATGGTGATATGCTTTTCCAGCAGGTCAATGCAGATCCAGATGTATCCCGTATCACCCAAAGTGCTCTTCAAGGTGTACGTCAACTACCCTGACCATCACGAATCCCAGATCTCTCCCCCATTGAGCATGTTTGGAACCGCATGAAATGTCATGCTGTGCTGTCTGCATGAGCGGTACGAAATCTGGCCCAACTGAGGCACCAGGTGGAAATTGCATGGCAGGCCATTCCACGTAGCCACTTTCTGAACCTCTACGATTGTTTCCACGAGAGAATTACAGCTTGCATTGCTGCAAAAGGTGGGTATACACGGTACTAACGCCAACATTGCGGACGCCCTGGTGACTATACTCACGTGCGTACGGCTCTGCCTGTGTGATCGTGTGTTGTATACAACCTCAAGAATGTGTCAATAAAATTTCCCTCTGACGGGTCGACGAATTCAGGGTGTTCTTTTTTCATTTTCCAGGAGTGTACAATAATTCTCCAATATATGTACCACTGCTGCTGGTTTCCATCATTTATATGTCACGCACAGGAAAGGTCGCTCAGGCTAAAGCGTCATGACAAGGATTGCGTGGCTGCTCCCGACGGAGGTGTGAATCCTCCCTCGACATGGGTGTATATGGTGACGTTAGCGTAACTTAATTTAATTATTTAGTAAGTCTAGTGACCGATGACATAAGCAGTTTGGTCCCTTATAATTAGAAACATTTATTCTTAATTATTTCACGAGCTTGTGACAAACCTACATAGAAAATCAAAAAGTATCTGATACACATTTACATAACCTGAAGTGTAGTGTAGTAAATGAAAATGTACGCAGAGACATACAGCCTCAAATAATCTTTGGTCATGATTCAGACGAATCTAAATAGATTCTTAGTACTAACTTGTATGACAAATGACTTCTATGCACGACTATTATATTCGATTTATGACTGTATTCACTTAATAGCACACGATCTCACTTGTTTGCTAGAGGGCTCAAGTTTTCGAAAGGGTGTTACCAGTATTGATTACACCACTGGATGCTGCGCCAAAAGTATATCAATGGCTGACGAAACATCACGTTATCGTCAGAGGATTCGTTGCTGTTCCAACATATTCTCATTACATTTTGCTTATTATAGAAAAATGGCTGCATTATAGAGTACTATTCATTATCCAGAAGGAATAATAGTCAATCGCTTGATACAAACAAAGCATAGCATGTAAGTGCTTGATATTAACGCAGTTAAAGATTTGAAGTGAAGGTAGTTCTTGGAATTTACGCTGTTTGAGCTCTACTATTACATATAATGGTAACATATATCCAAGTATTCAACACTTTTTATATAAAGAAGGCAGTATACACAAATATGAGTAATGATTGTTTGTTACGAACCTATCATACTTACAAAAACATGATGTTCTATCATGGCTATGAAATGTGTAGAAAAATTAAAGTTGAATGGCATGTTAGTACACAAGTTTACTAACTGGCGACGTCCTGTTCTGCAAGAATCAGGCAAAATATCATGTAGCATAATACAGCTCCAGACCACTAATTCTAATAACAGTTGAGCTGCAATAAATACGTTTTGAAATATTTTAACTGCTTAGTTAACAACTGTTAACCATGAATATCTCTCAACAGAAAAGAGTTGTAAGAAGATCATAACTGGCCACGTGGAACAAATGGTATGTTCGCACCACGATTGATGTATGTGTTGGGGGAACATATTGTTTCATTTGTGTTCCTGTGGTACATACGTTACTCGTTGTGCGAGTATAAAGACATTCAAGATCCAAGAACTGTTGCGGCATTAGAATCACATGGACATCTGTCATCATTGGTGATGGTATATCCCATTACAATAACTTTCGTCGTGTGCTC
This sequence comes from Locusta migratoria, assembly GCA_026315105.1. Classification (NCBI taxonomy): domain Eukaryota; kingdom Metazoa; phylum Arthropoda; class Insecta; order Orthoptera; family Acrididae; genus Locusta; species Locusta migratoria. The sequence continues at coordinate 558,810,625 of CM048755.1, read as the reverse complement.
CTGTTTAACAGTAAGTAAAAGGAACCACTTGTGTTAAGTTGTTAGATTATACTGAGCTAATCAACAATTAAATTTCTGTGCTAAATCTGTTGAATCCAATTTATATGTACAATTATGTCTTATCGAGGTTTCCCAGCACCTCAACGCCCGCTTCAGGACAATTTGGTTGCATCATATTGTGAACGTACTTCAGGAAATGACACGTTTCGAGATGTTTATTATATCTTACGGGGAGGTGAAGTGTGGGAGAGATCACCTCAACTTCACTGATGGTCAGCATGAACACTGTGCAGATCTTAATGGAGTCGGTTTGTATAGGTCTTGCTTAACAGATACATTGGTTGACTGATGTTCAGGTATTTGTTGTTACCCCATCTGTCTTCACATGCTCATAGTTGCACACAATCGCTTCCAACAACATATATTAGTTATATAATTTGCATTTATAAATTGTATTCCTGTTACTCTAAAATGTATTTGACATTCGACAAAGCATCTCCATTATTCAAATTGTTGTTGTCGTGGTCATCAGTACGGAGACTGGTTTGACGCAGCTCTCCACCCTACTCTATCCTGAGCAAGCCTCTTCATCTCCTCATAAGAACTTCAACCCACATCCATTTGAGTCTCTTTGCTGTATTAGTCTCTTGGTCTCCCTCTTCTATTTTTACCCCACACACTTTCCTCCAATGCTAAATTCATGATTCATTGATGGCTAATAATGTGTCCAATTCTGTTCAGTACCTCCTCATTAATTACGCGATCTATCCACCTCATATTCAGCCTAATTCTGTAGCACCATATTTTAAAAGCCTCTCTCCTCCACCTGTCTGAAATATTTATCGTCCATGTTTCACTTCCGTACAAAACAACATTCCTCACAAATGCCTTCAGAAAAGACAGCCTTACCTTTAAATTAATATTCAATGTTAACAGACATCACTTTTTCAAAAACATCTTTCTTTCTATTGCTGTTCTGAATTTTATATCCTCTTTACTGCGACCATCATACGTTATTTTACCGCCAAGTAACAAAACTCATCTACCACTTTTTTATTTCGTTACCTAATCTAATTCAGTCAGCATTACCTGATTTTTCTTAGACTTCATTTCATTAGCATTGATTTGCTCTTGTTAATGTTCATCTTCTACGCTACTTTCAGTACATTGTCCGTTCTGTTCAATTGCTCATCCAGGTCCTTTGCTGTCTCTGACAGAATTACAACGTCATCGGCAAAACGCAATGCTTTTACAACTAATACAGTTCCTTGAGACAACATTGTCACGTCATATCAACGGTATTAAATATAAGGAAAGGCTCTGAATTAAAATTTGTGCTGTGGCCGGGATTTCTTCGCCTTGGACTTAAATTCTTTCTCCAAATTTCTCCTTATTTTCAATCACAACTTGCTCAGTGTACAAATTGAATAACATTGGAGAAATGCTACAACTCCGTCTTACTTCCTTCCCAAACAGTGCTTCCTTTCATACCATTTGATTCTTACAACTGCTATCCCGTTCTTGAACATGTTGTAAATAACCTTACGATCCGTATATTTTACCCTTGCTGACTTCAGAATTTGAAAGAGTATATTTCAATGAACATTTTCAGAAGTTTTCTACAAATCCACAAAAACTAGAAATGTAGGTCAGCATTTCTCCCTAAGTTGTCATTTTTATTTGGAAATTTAGGTCAGGATCACAATTAGGGTATTTTTGTCATAATCTCTGTTTATAAAAGAAATTATACAAGGGATGTAGAACACCATCACCAAACAGATATAATTTCGATCAGAACGATTTTTTGACATATCGGAGATTTAATTACCAAAAACTTGAATGCCGTTTCAAATGTGTATAATCATTTAATTGAAGTCAACCTCATGTTAACCGTTGGATTAAGATACTGGCTAGTGTCTTATAATGCCAATTATGTGAGTGTGGCGTCAAATTTCAGCTTAACTTTCAATACATCAAGAATTCACACGAAAACGTCATTATATCCAATAAAATTTCTACGGTAGTTACGGTTTACAAGAAGAAAAGGCTAATACCTTTTGAAGCTTAGAAGAATGTAAAGTTAACTAATAATTATCACCTTACATTAAATACAAAACAATCAAACAGTTAAGAATCTGAAATATTTAATAATTTAGACCGTTTCAGAACACTGAAATAAATACGTTTTTGCTGGACTGATATTCGAGCACGGATTTCCCGCTACGGGATAGCCATCGCCTTAACCAATTTGCTTATCCAGACAACCTTCCCTTGCAACCCAAATTCTTAGCTTAAAGCACACCACGATGGTCGTGCCGCCTGCCGATTAGATCCTCTTGCTCGGAGCCTACACTGGATATCCGGTGGTAGTTATGACATGTCCGAAAAGAACAGACACAATATCTATAACTGTACATATGCCCCAACAGGCAATTGACCATTTCAACGCATACGGTCAAAAAGAGCATGGATGGCGTGTACAGGTACAGATGCCCATGCAGCTTCATCACGATACCACAGTTCATCAAGAGTAGTGACTGGTGTATTGTGACGAGCCAGTTGATCGTCCACCATTGAGCAGACGTTTGCAATTGGTGAGAGATCTGGCGAATGTGCTAGCCAGGGCAGCAGTCGAACATTTTCCGTATCCAGAAAGATTCCTACAGGACCTGCAACATGCGGTCGTGCATTATCCTGCTGAAATTTAGGGTTTCGCAGGGATGAAATGAAGGGTAGAGCCACGGGTCATATCACATCTGAAAGGTATCGGCCACTGTTCAAAGTGCCGTCGATGCGAACAAGAGGTGACCGAGACGTATAACCAATGACATTCCATACCACCACGCCGGGTGATACGCCATAATGGTGACGACGAATACACGGTTCCAAAGTGCGTTCACCGTGATGTCGCCAAACACGGATGCGACCATCATGATGCTGCAAACAGAACCTGGATTCATCCTAAAAAAGAACGTTTTAACATTCGTACATCCAGGTTCGTCGTTGCGTACACCATCGCAGGCGCTCCTGTCTGTGATGCAGAGTCAAGGGTAACCGCAGCCATGGTCTCCGAGCTGATAGTCCATGCTGCTGCAAACGTCGTCGAGCTGTTCGTGCAGATGGTTGTTGTCTTGCAAACGTCCCCATCTGTTGACTCATGGATCGGGTCGTGAGTGCACGACCCGTTATAGCCATGGGGATAAGATGCCTGTCATCTCGACTGCTAGTGGTACAAGGCCGTTGGGATACAGCACGGCGATCCGTAATGCCCTCCTGAACCCAACGATTCCATATTCTGCTAACAGTAATTGGATCGCGAATAACGCGAGTAGCAATGTCGCGATACGATAAACCGCAATCGTGATAGGCTACAATCCGACCTTTATCAAAGTCAGAGAAGTGATGGGACGCATTTCTCCTTCTTACACGAGGTATCCCAATAACGTTTCAGTAGGCAACGGCGGTCAACTGCTGTTTGTGTATGAGAAATCGGTTGGAAACTTTCCTCTTATCAGCACGTTGTAGGTGTCACTAATCATTTGCATATCACAGCATCATCTACCTGTCGGTTAAATTTCGCGTCTTCGTGGTGTAGCAATTTTGATGGCCAGGACTTTAATTCCATGCCTTCTTAGAATGGATGACTGGTTATGACACATTGTAAGAATCTTATTGTGTTTTCCAAGAAGGCGAGGCAAGAAGTATGGAGAGAACAAATCCACCGTGCAGAGCTCGACGCGCGATCTGAAACGCCAAGTCTCGGATTGCGTGCCCATTCCCGGCGAAAGATTGAATCGTCCCTCGGGCATGTGTGTGTGTTGTCCTTAGAGTAAGTTAGTTTAAATATCGTGTAAGACTAGGGATCAATGACCTTAGTAGCTTGGGCCCTTATTATACCTTGCACCCAACGCCAATATAACGCCAGAAATGCAACGTGAATTTTTGAAAATGCCAGCAACTCCTGCTAGTGAAACGTAAAAAGAAATCATCAACGTAGGTCGAAGAAAACAAGACAAAAACCAACTGTCAGTGGTAGGTTAGGTCTTCCTGGGTATTCAACTACGACAATGCTACGATTTGTTTATCATTGCAACATATTTTATCAACGATAGTTTCAGTCGCCCGTGATAAAACTACAATAACTATAGACACAGTAATATCCAAAAATTTTGATACACGTTTACATACCTTGAAGTGGGCATTAGTGAAGGAAAATATACATTTCAGATGTAACCTCAAGTAACATAAAATCACGATTCAGAGAAATGGAAATCAGCTCTCACCTATAAGTTCTATAATTAATTTTAAATTGTATTTTGGTAGACATTCCAGGCGAGTAGTTTCAATCTCGTGTCCCTGAGACTGGTGGACAAGCCGACCGTGTCCCATATTTACGCCTCGTTGGTGGTTGCTTTGGTGGATTGTGGCGGATCGACTTTGGGAGTTCCGTCGTCGGTTCGCGCCCATTCCGCCGCACCCGACGTGCGTGTTCTTGGAGCTATTAACCAATCCTTCTACTGTTGGTGACCGCTCCAGATTTCTAACCTGGCCGAGCTATGCTTCTCCGCATCAGCGTTTCGGTGTGCGCCTGAGAGGGTCGCTTCCCCCCGAATCAAGCTGCTGTGGAGGTGGTAGTGTGTAACACACTACAGCCTTCAAAAATGTTTAAATGTTTGTAGAGCTTATGGGACTTAACTACGCGGTCATCAGTCCCTAAACTTACAAACTACTTATGAACTAGCTTATACTAAAGACGGCACAACCATCCATGGCCGTGGGGGAATTCGAACCCCCGACGGGGAAAGCCTCGCGCATCGTAGCTTAGCGCCTCAATGCACTCGGCCGCTCCGCCGTGGCACACTACAGTCTTTACTCGTGGCCTTTGACGTTGTGTGCAGTTATGCCCAAAGTTTTGTGGAAAAGGCAACCTTTCGTTGTACTGTCTGATTACACTGACTACTGAGCTGGCATACTAATTCCGGGTTGATTACGTTCTCCGCTGTCTTGAAGTCATATGGTTCCCTTATGACCTTAATTACAGAATCCGGGGTTTGAGTCAAGATCCTGGTTTTTATGGTAGTACATGGTGAGCTCGAAATCCAGATGGGTCCTGAATATAATAGAAACGATGCCTTCTTGGTATCTTTTTCTTCTTCCTCTTCATTGGCCCCGGTGTATCAGATCGTCTTGCCGTGTACAAAGCTCTGAAAATGTCTGTGGTTGAGCAGCTGTTGCCGGCCGCGGTGGCCTTGGGGACTGAGGCACGCCAGTCACGGTCTGTACAGCCACTACGCTCGAGGATTCGAATACCCCCTCGGGCATTGATTTGTGCCGTCCTTAGTGTTATCTATTTCATAAGTAGTTTGTGAGTTTAGGGACTGATGACCCCATAGTTAAGTCCCATGAGCTATACAAACATTTGAATTTTTTTGAGCACCCGTAGTTTGTGAACACTGGTTAAAGATGATCATATTCTACTCTCAAGTTGTCTGAGTTGAGATTGTTTTCGCTTGGTATATCGTTGTACTTAGCACCCAGTTCTACTGTATCGGTTGTAATGGAAGTAGACAGTCATTCTTTAGTGGGTAATTTAATGTTGAGATGACTTCAGTTCCTGCCAAGTTTCCAAATGACAAACGTGTCATTCATATATCTTTCTGAAGAAACACTTTAACACACGTCGATGGTTCACCCCTGAATTTCCCCACAATCAGATTCGCTATTACTGGAGATATAGAACGTCTATGTTATAATAAGCTCTAAAATATCTAACAAAGCTCCGTGAAATATCTTACAGATTTAATCGAGTGGGTTCCGAAGGGTATCCACCTCCTATTTCCTTCATGTGTAGGAGACAACCTTAAAATACGAGAAACACTGGAGTAGCTTTCAAGTAATTATAGAATCTGCGACAAAGAGAATTTCTTAAAATCGATCATTACGATCGGTTCCTAAGGATATTACGATAGTCTTCCCATTGCACAAGCCAGAATGTCACTCATATATATGTTCTGGTTACGTTGGCGTGATGTGGGTATAAACGATTCGCTTTACAGTGACAAATTAAACTTTTGGCATGAAATAAAACTCACTTTAATATAACTTTTATTTAGGATGCATGCAAATATCATGTTAGTTTCCTGTCACTCGATAACGAACCCTAAATTTTTGAGCATGTAATTACCTGACGTGATACAAAGAATTATCATGAGTGATACGGTCATATGTGGATTAAAATGAAAATTAAATAATCTGCACCTCACAGTATGTGTTTATTTTTAAATCTGAAATAGACAATTGGTTGTGACTCAACGAACTAGGTGAAATTTCTTGTATATCAACAAGAGTTAAATTCAACACAAGACTAACGGCTCATTTTCATTCAATTGTAACTGATTCGTTTCTCTCTACAGAAAAGAGGTACAAGAAGATCTCAACTCTCAATATGAGACAAATGGCATCCTCGCAACACGGCTGACGTATGTGGTGAGGGAACACGTTGTTTCATTTGTGTTTTCTGGGCACATACGTCACACGTTGTGCGAGTCAGACGACTACCGGACCAGTTAGTGAGGCGGCGTTACAAACTCTGTGAACAAATGCACTCTTTGATGAAGGTGTATTCTTTTACGACAAGTGCGGGTTTCTATTCCTCTTCAATGGTGAGTACAGCCAGTCAGATAATTTAACTTGTTTGTATTTGATTATTTTGAACTAACCAACAATTGTCTTTAAGAAAAATATCACTACTGCACGTAATTTGTCAGATGATTTTTCGGTCTCTTGCAAATTATTTCTCATACATGTATTCTCTCATCTCAACGGTCGCTTGGACAAAATGATAGCATTCATTCTAAGGATGGATGTAACTGGTTTAAGTGGTTTTTCTTACGGGCTGCTGAGACACGACTTATGCGAGAAAACACCTCAACTTCACAGAATTGCAGTAAAACGAGAATATTCTCCTATATTGCATGAAATTGATTGTTTATCCATGAGATTTAAATTCATCCATCTCTTCTCCGCAGCGCATACTCTAACAACATTTTCCTTGAATGTCTTCTTATTACTCATAGAAGGTAATGTAGAGTGTTATGTCCAGTAAAATAAAATCCTAAGGACGTTGCATCAAATATTGTCAATCTAGTTATACCCGTTCTCATACGTATCTCTCAACAGACAACAGCTGGAAGGTGATCCCAACTCAACATGTGGAACAAATGTCAACCTCGTACTACGGCTGACATATGTGGTAGGTGTGCACGTTGTTTCGTTAGTGTGCCACAACCACATACGTCACTCGTTGTTCGTGTTTAAAGACATACTGCAACAGTTTATGAAACGGCATTATAATAGTTTGGACAAATGGCATCATTGGGGAAGATGTATCCTTTTATCGTCAGCACTTGTTTAATATAGATTACATAGAACCATAGTGTACCCTGAAGCCACTGTGTTAAATTGTTTCATTGTAGTAATCTAAACAATAATTACATTTAAGAACATTATACATCTAATGTGTACAAAATTTGTTGATTTTTTTTTTATTTACAGTTTTTCTCCTCCTAGCTTGTTAACATGGCAACGGCCATATAAGAAAATTTTGATTCCAAGCAATCTTAGGATTGACACTAGTTTATGGCGCGTTATAAGACGTTTATTATGGTTTTCGGGATTGGAAGGAAGGAAATGTGGGTTAGAACACCATACCTAAGTTGATGGCTGCCAGGAAAACTCAACAAATATATCCGGAATACAGTGGAGACGGTTGGTACAGATGTACTTCACCAGAACCTTTCCTTGTGTACTGCAATTGCGATGTACACCTATTTGTTGCTACGCCCTCGGTCTACACGCGATAACTCACACTTATACGATATTTTGGAACAATATGTAATTAGGTAAGGAAACTGGGCGTGCTAAATTGAAGGAACCGAGGGTTTTTGATAGTTTCAGATGGACCATTAGTTATCGATAGACTGAGGGAAATTAATACACTAGATAAAGAGCACAATGCCTCTGAGGAATAACATAGTGAATGTTGCGTAGGATAAAATAAGTAGATGTAGTAGGCCAAGAAGGAATCCTTGGACATCACGGGAGATACCGGACATAATTGATGAAAGGAAAATAATTTAGCACCTCGCTGCGGAGCGCGCGGTTGCTCGCCGTGGAGGTTCGAGACCTCCCTGGGGCATGGGTGTGTGTGTTTGTCCGTAGGTTAGTTTACCTAGGTTTAAGTAGTTTGTAAGCTACGGACTGTTGACCACGCAGTTTGGTCCGATAGATTTACAAACATGTGAATATTTTGAACACATTTGTAAATAATTTAATAATGCAGCAAGTGAATCGGACGAAACGGAATACAGACAGATAAAATTATCGTTGATAATAAGTCCATAATGATTGCCTAAGCGGGAGTGGTATGAGGAAAAAAGCATGTCGATAGAAGTGGCGAAGATATTAGGTATAGAACAGCTATGGGATGTAAAGCGTTTCTGAAGAACAGATATTTTTCGACATCAATTATAAATAAAAATATTAGGAAATCTATTAAAAAACCTTTTCACTGCATTGTGGCATTGTAGGGTAGTAAAATGAGGTCGATAATGAGTACAGACAGAACTATTGTGGCAGCTTTCGAAATTTTGTGCTACGAGATTCCTCTGAAGATTAAGATACGTACATCACGTAACTAATAGCGAAGTTTTGAACAGACAAATAGAGAAAAAATTTCTGGCATATGTAAACTAAAATATAACACGTCAAGATATCGTTAATTTAGCACTGGAGGCAAGTGTAAGGGGCTGAAAATTGCAGAGGGAAACTATTTGACGAATACAGTACGCCCAATTCAAAAGGATGTTCACCCTCAGAGAGTAAGAGAAAAGTGTATCATGGAAAGCTTCGACAAACTACTCATTGGACTGAAGAATACAACAACAGCTAAAACAACAAGTAATTTTAACGTTACCTCCTGTAATTTACTTTGTAAAATGTATTACAATTACTCTGAAATTTATTCGTCACTCGACATAGGTTCTGATCTATTGAATTAGTTCTTTAGTTAACACTCGTGTTTATGTTATCACCGCTAATTCTGTCCACCATTACACCTCTCATAAGATTGTTATGAAGAGAAATTGAGGTGTCACCAACCTATGGATTTTAACTAAGTCTCACTTCAGGGTGCCAGCAGCGTCATCTGCAAGGGTTATATAAATGGAGAATAGACTGCGGTGTGTACATACTGCACTTAAACCTTCGTTCGGTCGTTTTATGTAAGCAGCTTCAGTATTCCACATAAAAGATTATTCCGGAGCTTGACAGAGGAATAATAGTTGCCTACAGAGAATGCACTTTAACGTTCAGAGAAATTGGCGATGGTCTCACACGTACCGAAGTAACTGTGATACGGATCTTTAATTGCTCGACGCAGCAGAGACCGACGGAATGACGGGTTCGCTTTCACCAAACTCGTGGTACCATTACACCTGATGACTCGTATATTATTCGTAACTCTGTCACATCACGACCGATATCATAAAAATTTCCAAGTGTTGTGCAACATTCAGTATACGCGCGTAGCATTAGACGCATTGTGTAGCAGAGTCCAGCAGTGTGTTTTCAGTGTGTTTACCACTGAGTGAACGCCAGAGACGTTTGCGATGGCAATTGGTATGATGAACGTGGGATATGTAAAACGGAATTGAACAACATTGTTTTATGCTAAGAATTCCGACCACGATAAGGTCGTGAGGGACTATTACACTGTTGACTTACTCATCGCCTTACGGGCCCTGCAAACGCTATTATCCCATACCTCTGAAGTTTGCCGATGGTCGTTTTGCATTAGCGGTATGAGCGACCACATGTTAAAACTTTTCCCCTTTTAAATGATACCCGATAATGAGTATCGTGGCGTAGTGGTAACTTCGGAATCGCATTCGAGCATCCTGATTTAGGTTTTCCGTGATTTCCCTAAATCACTCCAGTATGGTTCCTTTCAAAGTGGTGAACGATTTGTTTTCCACGCCTGCTAAAACTACCCGGAAAGATGCTCCGGCTGCAAAGACCAAGTTATGGGCAGGAAGTTAAAACCTAATCTTCGTTCCTTTTCTGTTTGTGTCCTGACTTTATGTTCTAAGTCAAGCACATGTATGGCGTCGGTTCTTCAGCTGGTTAATATAGCTGTACGAGTGTCCCTTCACTGTCTCAAAAATTGGTAAAATGTATTTTGTATGTTAGCTGATCAGTTCTTTCTCGATTATAAGTTACAACTTACTGAAACAAGCATTGTCATATTTTGTTACAATGAGTTATTGCACATTTAATTTTCTTACTGATTTGATCAAACATTTGTTGATGAAAATTTACACCTGACTGTTAAACATGCATTACCGTAAATGTTTGGATGTGCGTTGTCGTGTGTATCATTACCTACATCTCTTTGGAATAGGCCGCTGACAAATTCGTCCCCATAAACATGAGTGTCCATAACTGGCACATGGGCAGAACCTACACTCATCACTTAAGGCAACATGTCTTATAGTCGGCTTTCACAGGTATTATGAGTTCATCGGAACTGTGGCAAGTAATATCTCATTTGGATACACCAATCAAAAATTTACATTTCTAAGATGTTAATTTAATGTAACGCAATACAGTTCAAGTGTTTTACGTAAAATAAAATTTACATTGATAGAGATTTACCAGAAATGATTGCTCAGTTTATTTTAAGAATCATATATTTCCTTCTCTGTACACACACGGATACGGTACAGTTACCAAAATAGTTAATTTGATTAAATACACTGACTGAAGGGATCGATTAATTTTAAGAGCATCAGGTGACATTCCTGTAACAAATTGGTCTCTTTTCTATAGTCATGTAACTTTCTTGCAGGATTATATCTGTTATGTATTTCAACAGCTGTTTTGGTACAATGGGTTTCATGACTCACGGGAACGGAGGAGTGAGTGCGTCACTTTTTTCCAAGTTTGCCGTGTCTCATGAGAATGACACCAGCAACTGGGGAGTGAGACATTTCATCTCCGCTGATAGTTGACAGTAGCCGATTAGTCGTACGGGATATCATTTCATCCAAACGCAATTGAACAGAGGTCACATGCAAATAGTAGCTAATCTAATGTGTTGTATATTCTCTGCCTATTTTAACTATATACTCCTTAACAGTCGTTCCGTACACCTACATGTCTCCAGCTTTCAAGAAAATAAAGTACAACATCTGACTATATTCATGTTTCCCTCCCACCTCCAAAATGAAAATAAACTGAAGAACAATAACTGAAATAATTTCTGTTGAATTAAATTCAAGAACTTGAGACACGTTTTAAATGTTTTTTAGGCCTCTGACAAACTGAATGAGGCATAAAAATGTTTTTGAGGTCTCTGACAAACAGAATGAGGCACAAAGACATTTGTGCTCAGCTTGCAGGATCTAACCAGGGGCTTCTGCTTACAAGGCTAATGCACTGTCCACAAAGCCACCGGGATACAATGGATATCGCATCTGCACTCTCTCTGGACGCGCACTTAAATGGAAGCATCTTTTCTCCCGTAGTTTCAATAATGAAATAATTCCATTGGAAATATTCAGCACCTTGTATTCCTACAAGAAACTTTGGTCCATGGCTTCTTGGGGTCAGCAACACGCTCTAACGGCCAGAAACCATATTCAGAACTCATATCTGCAATCCATGGTATTTCAGGGTCTAGGGCCCAACCGATATGTTCAAGAGTATAGGAGAAACTAGCTTTAGGCATGTTGTGAACAAAGGCAACTCAGTTATTCGTCTGGTGCCGTAGCCCATTACTGCCAAACTCAGGCCCACTGTCCTAAGAGATACGTTCTTTGTACGTCCCACATTGATTTCAGCGGATTCGTCGTACCGTATTGCCTGACTGTTTGCACTGTTAAATCTGCGGATACGTCGCTGCACTCAGACATTAAGTGAAGGTTGTCGTCCACTGTATTGTTTGTGGTGAGTCGTACTGCCAAAAATTTGTAATTTTCGATACACTCTTGAAATTGCGCATTCCAGAATATATGAAATCGTTAATAACTTACGAAAACGAATGACACTTGCGTCTACCTATAATTACCACCCCGTTGTGGGGCCATAATCACGTCGGAAACCATTCCATATGAGTTACCGGATTACAAATAATAGCTCTGCAAGGTATCGCTCTTCATACCTTGCCTACAGTGTACTAATCAGCAGTAATTCTACAGATCGATATGCCCTGCAGGTTTTTCATCTGAGTGTAATTTTTAGGAATGATTGGTATTCTGAAATTATTCTCACACTTCTTTATTTCTAGAAGAGTTTAATTGATTCTCCATTGATCCTCAGGAATTTTATTACAGTTAAAAATTTTGTCGCCTTCTACAACATAAAGTGGTATCAAATTTTACTGGCGCAGAATTTTTTGCTCTCTTTTCTCAAAGATATATTGTAACTATAACTTCTTCTGTCGATCATAAATTGCCATCTTCAGGGTCCTAATAGGTGCTGCAGAGCAGCATGACCGGAAGAGTGTAGGACTAACAAGGAAATGGTCAGACATGTCGAAACCTGTGTTGCTATTTTTACCACTGTGAGTTAACATTGAAGGAAGACTGTATGCAGACTGTTAGCTGCTGCATGACCTGGAAGTCTGTAAAAACTTTTATGAAGTATGACATTATTGTCGCATAGTTTACGCGCTTATAACTGCCTGTTGTACAACCCAGACCTCTCTCGCTACGTTATACCAACGCCATCTACGAACAAGGTGCCTTTAGCTACGCGCCGTTCTCCTGCCACAGCAGTGAGGGAGCTGATTCGCCCAGTGAAAGCGATCGAACGATAATTAATAAATAGGATAATAATGCATTCGTTGACAAATGTAGCTGATATGTTATCTACAACATTCTTTCCAAATAGCTATGAACTAGACACAAATACATATATGGTTTAGAACACGTCAAACTTTTATTTCTTGTAATTACCGCTAAATGCGAAATGTTGATACAATGTTGAAAACATAGGTTTTTTTGTGCACCAAGAACATACAAGCAAAGACGACATATGACAGCCCTACGAATCACAGACGTTGTTAGACGTCCGTAGACAAAACTCGGCCGGTGTTAGGAAGGAATCAGGCCTAATATCAGTATATTTCGAGGCGTACCACGCATATTTAATCACATTCTGAAACAGTGGGGAGGAAAACTGATAATGTACGACTGATTGCAAGTTGAGAATATTGTCACGGTGATAGACAGGTAACTGCAGTGATTTGCACACAATAATTTTCTCTGTTAGTTTTCTGTAAAATGCCTTCCACTTGCGGAAAAATTCTCTGTCTAACGGTTGAATTACGTTCGTCGTGCCGGGTGGAATCTGAAGTATCTCTACTTCTTTGTCAGGGTGAGCTCCAAATACTGCTTTTAATGAATCAGAACTTTTATGACCCGATCACGAATTTAGAAGGAGAAGATATTTGTTCCCGCAGAACGGAAAAAAACATGACGCATGAACATTATAACGTTATCATTTCCCATTTTTCCAGACTTCGATGCGTCTACCACAAGATTATCTGCGTAGAACATTGTTTGTTTGACACGTGGTCCAAAACGTCCAGTTGGTTCACATATAGTTTAGGCAGCAATGAACTATCGAGACTAATTATGGACATTATAATGTATGATTGAGTGAGTGCAGTCGTGAACTGCGCAATTGCCTCAACATGTTTTTCCCATTTGAATGACAGTGTTCTTTTCGCACGCATTTCCTTTTGAAAACCTGACTGACGTGCATTGTAAACGTAGATTCACTAAAACTGGCGATCTTGTTTTTTGCCGTCGTAAGAGAAGCTTCATCATTTCCATTTGAGTCACTTCATTTTCCGACCTTTTTCTCGATACAAATTTTGTTATTTTTCGTGCCACTATTTTATGTGATCTTTTGAAGCGACTAATCCAACTTTGAGAATCTGGAAATTCTTTAGCGCCTATCGCGTTGGCAATCTCTATCGCAGTCACGCGAAGTTGTGTCTGACACTCAATGACTGTCGTCTGGCATCGGTAAAATGCTCAAAAAGTCGCGCATTTATATCCGTCTCAATTTCCAGTCGACTGTTACGTTGTCCAGCGACTTCCTTTTTCCATCTATACAATTGACGTTCAGAACGGACAAAGCGATACCTATTTTGAACAGTACTGTCACGTAGGCGTTTCTTAGCACTTTCGTTCAACCAATACTACATCGCTTTTTCTTTGTCTCATAATGTAATTGTAGTTGCTGGTGTTGCTTTCGGAGATAATTGATGACTGTATGTGGCACTATAACTCGAAGAGTCTTGATATTTGCCTCTTTCTTGCGTTTCTTCGCCGGTTGTAGATTCACAGTCTGCAATATCGAGTGTTTCAGCCGTTTATAGCCACATGACTGCGCTATGTACATGCTGGTCTAGAAGTTTAACCACGATGTCGCACATCACGTAATTGGTCTTCGCGCGTGTTTTCTGTTGATTGCTTCATTTGGCGTCTGTGGTATATCTCCATGGCAAGCAGCAAAGCATTTACAGGGTTTTCCATCACCTGTGAGGGGAGATTGATTGTACACCGTAAAGTGGCATGCGGAGTATAGATGTCTTTCACATCTCTAACCAGTTTCAGGACGGTATGTTTCAAAATACGTACCAGAAATGAAAAGGAAGTGCATGCTACGAAAACGAATATTCGTTTACCCTTACACCAAAACCGTGCAACGATATTCTTCTTTAGTGAACGCCGCGATAAGACGGCCGCACCTCCCGACCATGCGCACAACACTGACAACAATAATAGCTCCCGACTCGCCATTTCCAGGGGTGGCCAGCCGTCACAGCAAGCGCAAATCAGGAAAAACAGCCATTTTCGTGATTTTTTTTCTTAGGTGACTTCCAGGTCATGCCAGCAGCTAACATTCTGCATACAGACTTCCTTCAACGTTAACTAACAGTGCTAAAAAAATCAATACATGTTTCGGCATGACAAGTCTGACCATTCCCTTGTAAGAATTCAGCACCTCATGTAAGTGACTCAAATTCCGCTAGCAAAATGATGTTAACCTACCAATGGTCAGCGGCCGAGTGCCCTCTCCTGGACTTCAGCCAGAGAACCACCTATCGCTACCCGAAGTGACCAGAGGAGTCCCTTCTAACACCAACCTAAGGACCTGCAACTGACAAAAGCGTCTGGTAGAAACCTCTTTGCCTTCGTTGAGTTAACGAACGTTGGACAAACCGTAGCTACAGCAGAAGGAGCACTATTCTGCCTGCCATATTGTAAATTCATAGCCGACAGACACAGTCACTCACTATTTCATTCAAAACGGAGCTGATAGGAATTAACATAGTGATATACGTTTCACATATTATAGAATAAAGGTGTAAAACAAAATATTGAATCAAATGGAAAGATAAACATCTATTAAGAGGATTAAAATTGATGCAGCACACGTGTAGTCTTAATCAGACGTTGCAAATGGTAAATTATAAATTTTACTGATTCTACTCCCAGGTAAAGTTTTAAAACTGCACCGACAGTCAGCGATCCCAATGTTATTACGAGTTGCCAACTAACGAGCCAGTACTGCCTTGAAACGGCTCATGTGTTATTAATATAGATTATACCATGAATGCTCAGTCACGTGTGTGTTGATGAATGGCGAAACGTAATGTTATCCTCAGAAAGGTCTTTTTCTCTCCAAACATATTCTCATTCCAGTCAGCCTGTGTTTTGGTTGTGGTCTTTAGTCCGGCTACTTGTTAGATGCAGCACTCCAGCCTACTATATCCTGGGCAAGTCTCCTGATAGGAACGACAACCCACAACTATTTGAACCTGCTTACTGAGTCCGTCTCTTGGCCTCCCTATGCGATATTGACACCACACACTTCCCTCCAATGTCTCCCGTGATATCTACTAATGTGTTCGACCAGTCCGTCCCTTCTTTTAGTGAAAGTATGTGAATCATTTCATTTCTTCGCAATGCTAACTGGTCATTAGTTACTCAATTAAACACCTAATCTTACGCATTCTTCTCAAGCAAAACATTTCAAAAGCTTCTATCCTCTGCATGTCTGAAATATTTATCGTCCGTGTTTCACTGCGTACAAAGCATCGCTCCACAAAAATTCCTGCAGAAAAAAACTTCCTTACATTAAATTAACATTCGATGTTAACAACTTTCTCTTCTTCAGAAATGCGTTCCTTCCCATTGTCATTCTGCATTTGATGTCCTCTGTACTGCGATCATAGTATGTTATTTTACGGGCCAAGTAACAAACCTCATCTACCACCTTTGTTGTTTCCTTGCCTAAACTAATTCCTTCGGCATCACCAGATTTTCTTAAATAACATTCCGTTACACTTGGTCTGGTCTTGTTAATGTTCATATTTACGCCCCTTTAAAGATACTGTTCATTCCGTTCAACTGCTCCTCCAGGTCCTTTGCTGTCTCTGACAGAAACACTATGTCATCAGCAAAACTCAATGTTTTTATTTATTCACCCTTAACGCATTTTGGTATAATATAATAGTGGCTGCATTTTCAAGTACTGCTCATACTCCACGGATCATTATAGGTAAACATCAATGCAGTTTTATCTTAGAAGTTGATGTTACTGTTCGAATTTAAATTGTTTGTGCTTCACCACTACGTATACTGAAAGCATACATCAAAGTATCAGCTCAACAGCTTTCATATAAAGTAATACACTATATACAACTCTGAATAATGTTTGTCTATTCCGAACCTATGGCACAAACTCGAATAATATGTACGAAAATTTATGTTAAAAGAGTAAAATAATTGCAGTTGAATGGCAAAAGATTACACAACTTTGCGTGCTGTTGATGTCCTCTTATGCATCAGTCAGGAAGATTATCATACAGCATAATAGAGCTTCAAACCACTAACTGTAGTAACAGTTGAGTTGCAATGAATACGTTTTGCACTATTTCAATTGTTCATTTTTACCTGTTACACAGGAACATCTCGCAACAGACAAAAGGTATAAGAACATCATCAGTGGCAATGTGGGACAAATGTCATGTTCGCATCACGGCTGATGTATGTGTCAGGGGTACATGTTTTTTCATTTGTGTTACTCTGGTACATACGTTACTCGTTGTGCGTGTAAAAAGACATACAAAATCCCAATAGTGTCATGGCTTTAAAATCATATGGACATACGTCGTCATTGATGATGATACATCCCATTACATCAAGACTCGTCGTGTGTTCATGTTTAACTGTAAGTAAAATGAACCACCCGTGTCAAATTGTTAGATTATACTCAGATAAGTAACAATTACTATTATGTTCGAAAATTGTTGCATAAATTCTTTATACAATTATATTTCATGTTGCTTTTCTAGCACCTCAACGGCTGTTTCATAAAGTTTCAGTTGCTTGGATTTTGAGGATGAACTTCTCGATACGCTACATTTTAAAATGCCTGTTATGTCTTCCGGAAAGGTGAGACAGGAAGGGTGAGAGAGATCACCTTACCTTCACTGACGGATGGCAGCAACGCTGAGATGATATCTACGGAACTTAACGTAGACGGTTGGTGTACGTACGTTGCTTAACAGATGCTTTGCTTCTGTATTGCAGTTCTGTTATTCAACAATTTGTTATTACTCCCTCTGTCTACACACACTAACATTTTCGTAATATTTCCCAACAACACTTATTATTTATGTAATTTTAGTGTCAGCTTCAATATTGTATACATATAATTGTTTTATTGTTATTCTAACGCGTATTTGATACTTGACTAATCATCTCCTTTCGTGAAAATATTTATCGAGTTTATACCTCCGTTTATATTACCACCTCTACTCTATTCCACCATTCAACTTCACCAAATATGGTTTTCTAGCACCGCAAAGATAATACTAAGACTGCTATTAACATCTGGAGCAATGCGATTTATATGAGCACCAGCAATATTCAGTGCTGTCCATCCAAAATACAGCCTTAAGTAAGTATTCAAATTACTGCTATATACGGCCAGCCCTTACGTCGACGGGAGATGTACAAGAATATTGTTTCAGTGCAGACACACTTCAGACGCACCAGTAGCGCCTGTGCACACGCTATATAAAGGGAGAGAAGCCGTGTAGACTGGAATTTCTGTTTCGTGCGTCACTTTCCGTAAGCAATTTCTTTGACTTTTATACGACAGCGAGAGCCTTTCGCACTTGTTTCAGAGCTCGACAAAGGAGTAATTGTTACCTATAGGAATTGCGATCTTTTCGGGTGTATCAAATCAAGTGTTAAAAATTTTCAAATGTATGTAAAGCTATGGAAGCAACCTTTTGGTCATCTGTCTACAGGCTTTCAAACTACTTTAACTGTCACTAAGGACAACACACACACCCATGCCCGAGGGATGACTCGTACCTTCGGTGGGATCAGCTTCGCAACCTCTGACATTGCGTCCAGAACCGATCGTCCATTCTCTGGCAGCCCAAGTAGCTGTGATGATGATTTGTAATCGCTGGATGCCAGACGGAACGATGAAGTGAAGGTACCGCTTGCACCCATTTTGGAGCTACACTACACGTGATGAAAAGCAGAATATAAATGTGGTAGTGATTTTAGCTCGGACTGATATCAAACCATATCATGAAAAATTCGATATGTATCGCAATCAGTCTTTTGCAATAGTGTGAACAGTACGGAAGGAGTCTACTAGTGCGATTACCGGCGACTTAACGGCACAAGTGTTTCGTCTGCAATGATACGACGAACAACAGACATTTACAACAAGACTGCCACAATATTGTATCAAACAAAGATTCCCCATGATATGCGGTACGTAACTGTTAAACTAGTTCATTTAATACATCTCTGAAGTGTTGGATTTTGTTGTCCAGCCTTGTCTTTGGAGCGTGTTGACGGTCACAGTTAAACATTACAACGCGTGACCACACGTATCACGCGATGATGAAGTGCTTTTCGTCACCAATTGGACTGCAATAAAATCTATATTCTTACTCAGTGCTTCATGGCTCTCCATTGTCACTAATACGCTATGTGTCTCCTCCAGAGCTGCGTGGAATGACCGCTGGTTTAAGACGTCATGATACGGACTGGGCGGTCGTTCCCACTGGAGGTTCCAGTAAACCCCTTTAGTGTACTACTTAGTGTAAGTTACTTTAAGTAGTTTGTAAGTATACGGACTGATGACCATAGCAGTGTGGTGCAATAAGTTTGCAAACATTTTAATATTTGATTTTGTCTCCTCAATTGTTTTCCCTAATTTTAAACTATACTTATCGTAAATACAGTTAAAACAGAAAAATTATAGTACGTTTTTTAATTAGCAGCTACAGTGGAATCCTGATGTTTAGATGAGTAGATAGTGCAACTATTGACGAGACACTGGACATAATATGGGAAAAAGAAATTTCTGGCATATCTTTTATTAACCCTCACACCGCACACTTGTTTCCAATTACCTTCCACTGCACAATGGGGTTTACTGGACCCCAGAAAAATTTTATCATA
The DNA here is from genome assembly GCA_026315105.1 of Locusta migratoria. Taxonomy (NCBI): domain Eukaryota; kingdom Metazoa; phylum Arthropoda; class Insecta; order Orthoptera; family Acrididae; genus Locusta; species Locusta migratoria. Next base: position 558,791,051 of record CM048755.1, on the reverse strand, counting down.
TATCACGTGTTCCAAGCTCATTAATATATACATTGGAATATCTTATGTATCTGGAACGTTGTAAATAACTATTTAGTTACCTTTAGTGATTTTTTTATTATTACAACTATGAGTCACGAATGTTATTTATAAAATGTGCATAGTATTATTAATAATGTTTTTTGTATTTCTATATGTTTAGCCCTCTTATATTTGAAAGTATATAATACAACAGAATCTCTTAATGACTATTTAGTTATTACAATGAGTAACATATGGTATTTACAAATATGATGTTACACTTCAACATAATGTATAAATTCAACTTGAGTCTGAACTTCAATGTACAAAGTAATATAATGTAATATAATATAATGGCTTATTTGATATTTACAAGATATTTTGGCATAGGAAGTTTACAAAATTACTATTGTATCATATTTGTGCAAAAACGTATAAGAAAGATGAAAATAATGTATATTAGAATAAGTAAAAAATGTAACTAATATATCAGTCACAACTTACAATGTCAGTGAGCACACTCGGTACAAATTATGGCTCTATGTTCATCACAGATCACGCTTTTACAATCCCGGCATCACATTTTGGATTTTCTATCCCTTTTTCTCGAACATAGTGATCATCTCATTTTGCTGAGGTTCTGGTCTGTCTGGTGCCACAGTATCTGTTTCCAATATTTCTTCTACACTTCTCTTCGCTCTCCTTCGTAGTGTAGGTACATCCAATCTAGTCCTTAGGTGAGGCGCAATTAAGTTCCATGCCAGTTCATGCAGAAATTTTCTTCGTGGCTTCTTCACTTCAGTTATGGAAAGGGCAAACAGAACCATCGCGTTTATCCCACTTTGATCCAAAATGCCACAGAAAACCCTCATAGGCCATCTTCTTGTTGCACGTGCAGTGGTGTAAGTTTTGCACAACTGATCAAAAGTGTCAGTACCACCTTTCGTTTTATTGTATGATATTTTCATTTCAGGCTTTCCGGTTGTTTCGTCGATGTCGTTTTAGTAGTACATATTAGACAGCAAGAGTACAACTTTATTCTTCTGTGGGACATATGACAGTAGTGTCGTATTCTCTTCAAAGACAAATTGTGTTTTTCCGACGTTTTGAGAACGTAAAAATGATTGTAGTATTTCAGGTTTATTTTTTCTTATAGTTCCCAACTTTGTCAAACCAAAGTTTCCAATCATTGTCTGATAAATAAGAACTGACGACAACCAGTTGTCAACAGTTAGATTCCTATTAGTGCCATGAATGGGTTCTTATAACTTTCTCACATAGTAAGATGGGACAGCTTCTTTTTTTCCTGTTACTACCTTGCCAATATATGGAACAGCGTTATCATGTAATACGTCTTGGAATAATTCAGCATCAAAATCTTAATTCCATATTTGTCCGGCTTTGAAGATATGTATATTCTGAATGGACATCTGCCACAGAAGCCCATTAGCTGCTCGTCTGTTGTACAGTATTCAAAAGGGGTGTATAGCGATTTGCACTTATCAATAAATTTAATCCAGACGTCTCGAATGGGTGCAAATTTGTCTTCTTATTTTCTTTGCATGCGGGTTGCTTTCTTATCAAATCGGAGACAAATAGTCAAAAACTGAAATCGCTTTTGTGACACTGTAGTGCGATACAGAGCATTGCCATATTTAGGTGAGCAAAGTTCTTCTAAATTTGTGTGAGCAGCCTTCTTTACGCCGCACAAGAGTCCAATGGCAGCTCTTAGCTCTACAATATTCATAGTGTTATGGTAACTTTCCTGGTTTCCGACTGAAGAACGTTTGCGAGTAATTTCGTCGTTTGTGTAAGTGACAATCATGTCCAGCATTTCATCTGTCACTAATAACTGCCATGCTTCAATTGGACTAGAAATAGACCTTGCTTGACCTTTCGGTCCTGAAAGGTGGGTAACTAAATTTCTGGATTTAGTTCTTCCTCTCTTAGATGGTGCAGTTTAAGGCCACTCATAGCCATTCTTACCTAGAGGGATGTTTGACTTGGAAGCAATACTTGACTATCATCATCATCTTCTTCTCCACTATGTTCCGTACCTGATGGTTCCTGTATCTTGACAAAATCAGGATCATCATCAGAATCTGGGCATCCAAATGAATCGTCTCCCTGGTGCAACTCGTCATCTGTTATGAGTCGTTTACTCATTGTCACTGAAAAATGACGTAAAATGAAACAATGTAGGGCTACATTGAAAGGAAACAGTAATAAGTTACACACAATATGTATTTCAGTATTGTATACTTACCAAGCTTTTAATTTCAGTCTGCATAAATGAGCTACACGGAATGCACACTGGGGTCATCAAGACCCCATGGGCGTTCAGCAATCTTTACAGCTTGACACTAACGCAACAACAATGCGAAAGTTTGAGTTTACATCACATACGTGTAGGCAGTGTTACCAACCTAATATACACCAAGTTTCAAAAACTTTTAGCCAACGTACTTTTCGTAATACACAACACAAATTATGCTGGGGACTCTAGGACCCCAATGTGCGGTGCGAGGGTTTAAAGAAGGTAACATTTCATGTGACACGTTTGAAACGTCGAGGAATGATTGGTATAATATAGGAAAAAAGTGTGGGGAATTAAAAATCTCACAGGAAGATCAAGTGATGAATACAGTCGGCAGATTCAAAGGAAAGTAGGTTGCCGTCCTTATTCAAAGATAAGAAAGATTGCATAGGATAGGAAAGCTAGGGAACTTTATCAAACCAGTCCCTGAACTGAAAACGACAACTAAAACAAGTCAGAAACTTAAAAATATAGGATCAGTCTATAAAAAAACATATAGTTACAATTATACACATTTAGCTGATTTAAACGCATCGGGCCAATCGGGCTGTCCGGACAAGCTTCCCGCTCTTCTCAACTGCTCACTCATTGCGATGGAGGAGACACTGCCCATTATACCCTCCAGTCGCAGCTTTAGAGCTCGGACGTATTTCTGCATTTGCACAGATATTTTCATTTCGTGTTTATGGCATATAAATGACTGTATATATGGTATTTTCTCTTATGGACACGTACGAAAGAACAGAAAGCATATTTCTTCTATTCAAGATTCTATTCTGACTCTGGTGATCTCTGAAACGTATTCCAAATGGCTCGTTGCCTTGCATGAAGTATACTGAAGCTGCTTTTACTAAACAACCTCAAGAATATACACATTCAGTACATCTACAAGGCAGTCAGTCGTCGGTCGTCCCTTATGTATAGCTCTTGCAGGTGGAGCTGCTGGAGCCACTGAAGTGTGCTTCCGCTCAAATCCTAATAATGTTTATCGTCTCGCCGCCAAAAATGCATGCTACAAATGTCACATCATTTTGTTACTTCTTTAAGGGTGTTGCACTTTGATTGTCCATCACTGAATATTCAGATTGTCAGAGTGGCTCCAGAAGTTAATATCAGTGTTAGTATTACCCTATGTAAACACCACAGTCGATCTTTATAATCACCACTGGGGAAGTTTTATGGATAGGGTATTGGTGGTCATAATATAAACCGGACTGTAAATTATATTCGTAATTTAGATGCAGTAGAAGCATTCTCAATTGAGAAATACATATCAGAATAACTGGAGTACAATTTTATAAATGTGCGACACAGGAGGAAAACTTAAAATTACATGTTTTTTATTATGATCGTTGGTCCAAAAACTGGTTTGAGGTAGCTCTGTACGCTACCCTGTCCTATGCAAGCCTCTTCATTTCTGAATAAGAACGACAATCTACATACTTTTGAAACTGCTTACTTATTCTTCTCTCGGTCACCATCTGAGATTTTTATCCCACAGACCTCCCTCCTTTTTATTCGATGTCAAAAAATGTATCTTCTTCAGAAATGCTTTCCTCTCCATAGCCATTAGACATTTTATATCATCGTAACATCGGCTATCGTAAGTAATTTTCTTAGCATAATAACACACCTCTTTTATTATCTCATTACCAAGTATAATTCCTACTGCATTACCTGATTTTCTTACCCTCATTTTGATCTCGTTAATGCCCATCTTATACCAGCCTTTATAGACACTATAAAATCCGTTGAATTGTTCTACGTTTCTTGCTGTCTCTGAGGCAATTACTGTGTCACCGCCAAACTGTAATATCCTCTTTTTTTTCTCCACGAACTTTAATTCCTTCTCCAAATTCCATCTCCTTCCTCTTCCATTTCTACAGTTTTGCTTTCAGGTTCAGTTTCCTCGTATATCTGCTCTAGCTGCGGTGGTGTGGCCGAGCGTTCTAAGGCGCCTTGCTGCGGAGCGCGCCGTTACTCGCCGTTGGAGGCTCGCGTCCTCCCTCGGGCATGGGTGTGTATGTAGTCCTTAGCGTAAGTTACTTTAAGTTAGTTTAGGTATTCTGTAAGCCTAGGGACTGATGACCAACGCAACTGAGTCCCTTATATTTACAAAACATATGAACATTTATCCACTCTGTGCATTACTTCCATCTCTCAGCTTTCCCTCTTTTGCTAATTATTAGTTTCCTATCTGAAATCGTGGTGTTCATGCAGCTGATTTCTTCTTTTTGGAGTCTTTGCTGTCTTATCGTGGTTTGTCGATTAGCAGTAAATTTTCGTAACACATTTCCTTTAATTAATTAATTTATTTTTTATTATTATTAATAATGTCTGCTCTTTCCCGGCTTCAACGGACCTTTCAGAGGCAGGAACTACTATCACACACTCGCAGATACACCTTCTCTGGTCATACACTATTATCGTATCGTCGCTTGCCTATTATCTCTATCTATATAAAAGCGAAAGGACACTCATTCATACACTCAATCACTGACTAAACACGAAATCTCGAAACCTACTTCACCTATGAAGCTGAAATTTGGCAGGAATGTAGTTTATAGGTAGTAGACGTCAGCTAGGAAACTATTTTGTGATAGGACCGATAGTTCAGGAGATATGGCGTCATAAACAATTAAAACTTCCCCGTCTTGCGGTATGCTGTGGCAGCCCGCATAACAGGCAGCCAAAGCGGGCTGCTGAGCTCCCTTTTCATAGGCGCTCAAACGTAATAACATAAACAACGGCCAACGGCAGAAGAAACGGCGCTGTACGGCGGCACTACATTACGGTCAGCCATTGACAGTGCCCAACCAATCACAGCAGAGTACCGGTTGTAACCGGTGTAGCGCACCGACGGAGTGTGAAGTAGTGTAGTTGCTTTGCCTTGGCCTAGCGCCACGTGTAATAGTTTATTTTCCGTCTGTACGTTTTCCCAATTATACTTGTTGTTTGTTGTCCCTAGGTGCCTGACCATCAGTTTTCCTGTCGTTGTTATTGTACCCCCAGAAGGTTCTTTTGTTTAATAAACCTGTTAGCAATTGTTAGGAGTTGTTGTCTTTTCTGCAAATCACAGTGAAAACACAGAAATTAAATTTTAGGAATATGTCGTCTTGTATCATGTGCGTCAGTTCCGTGCCAGGGTGTCATGAATCTATTTAGTAACATCCAAGTTTCTTTCTGAGTTCATGGATACCGTTCAATCTGTATGTTTCATAATTTCCACCATTTATCCATTTATTACGACATTCAGCGTATTGGCAAAAGTGTGACGGTAGTTCCTATGTTGACATATTGTCATGTGTTCCATTTGAGCCGGCCGCGGTGGCCGAGGGGACTGAGACGCATCAGTCACAGTCTGCACGGCCACTACGGTCGGGGGTTCGAATCCTCCCTCGGGCATGGATATTTGTGGCGTCCTAGTTCGTAAGTAGTTCATAAGTAGTTTGTAAGTTTAGGGACCGATGACACCGTAGTTAAGTCCCATTAGCTTTACAAACATTTGAACATTTGATGGGATCTTTGTCTTACAAGGAAAGAACTTGGGCTCGAACAAACACATATACACCAAAATCTTATGAGAGATAATGTAAAGATCCCTTATTTCACTAGTGATACTCCCGCATCTGCAAAACTCTGCAGTCGTTCGTTAGAGACCTCTGCGTGTTCCATGCCGTATTGCACTTTGACCTGTCGGTTCGCCAGTAGGGATGGTGCAGTGTGTCTCCGAAGTTGCGCTCTGAGATGTTATTTGTGTGGTGAAGCGCCAGATGGGGCGGCGATTGCTAATCAATCCTGCTAATGTATTGCGATTAGTTGAAATGAAGTTACGAAGAACCCATCTTCGTGAAGATGGTATTACTATAGAAGATGAATCATTTGCATGCTTTCTCGTATCTGTAATGGTACAGAAATATGAGCATAAGTTAGATACTGTTGTTACAAACTGGTAATGATGATAATATGGATTATAATGACGAACAACTCATTGCAAGCGGTAGTGCTACGGTAAATGCGGCAAGAGGCGATGGAAGCAGTGACAGTGAATACCAACAGTCTTTCGGGAAGAAGGTTAAACTTGCAACTATCATCACGGCTTTTAATGACAATTCGCTAGAGAACATGTGCGATGATTATTACATAAGTTATTTTTAAGATATCTGCATTACATATAGCGTCTACAATTACATCTACACTGCTATCTAGAGCATGATTGCAGTGCTTTACAGTAAAACTACACCCACCAGCACATTGAGGTGTACGTAGTAGAGGTCAGAAACGGGCCGAGTATGAGCCTGGTCTTTCGTGTTGCGTACACTACAAACGCCTCCCTTCAACCCCGCTGTCATTGCACGAGTATAACGAGCCTAAGTGCGCTGGCGCAGCCGCCCCATCGTACTCGCGGGCTCGTAGCCACCAGACATGAGCTCCACGGGTACTCGATGCTCCATATCCATACTCGCTGTCTCCGTGAGCTCGGCGACCATATGTTTGTAATTAATAAAAATCTACAGCTATATTCCGATCTTGATGAAATTTTGCATACTTGATCTTCAAAATAAGAGGAATATCACTGCCTACACAATATTCCATGTGGTGGATGGCGAAGGCTACTTTACTCACAGAATTCGACAAAATCAACAGTTTTCTTACGATTCTGTTGAAATTTTGTACACTTGATCTTCAGATCAAGTATTCATCAGTTTCTTTCTGCAATGTGTCAAGAGAACTTCATACCATTGTATTGAAAATCATTTCCACACATTATTGCTATACTCTCAACACATTCAATAAATTTAATATTTTTTATCAGCTCACGACAATGTTCTTGCAGATCAAGTGAAACATTTGTCGCTCCGTATTAAGAAAACAATTCGCAGAAGATTTTACATGTATTATAGTTTGATGTAATAAGGGCCTAAATATATTTTCATTACTGTGTAGCATCGAATTAAGTGAAGTATTACACGAAAATTAAGAATGTGCTTTGGTAAAATCACATTGCATAGAGTTTTTGGTACAGTCGAATTTTGATCAAAAGTTGCTGTGTGTGAAATGTAGACAATATTCTGACTTTTAATTTGAAACCGAGCAGAACGATAAATTAATTCGTTTTCGAGGCACTGGCACTTCCATTTCCATCCCTGCGCATCGGGAATCATGTGGTCATATCAATCGTCAAATTTCATACTCATTTTACTGAAGAAGTATTGCTTTATTCATTACTGCATTAAAAATATCACCAAATAAATGTATTAGAGTGAATGAAAAATCTGGAAGATGTCAAACTACTACGAAGACAAATGATGCTGATTTTACATCGGACTGACTAAGAGGCAGTTTTCAGAAGTATAATAGGGAATTTTGTAGGACGCCATTGACCTACATGAATGTAATTTGCAACGGACTATTGCAAATGAACCGGAATCGGCGGTATCTTTGAGGTACGGTAGACGTTGAAATCTCACAATTGCGTGTGTTTTAACCAAACGAAACGCTTCCTTCATTTATTAATAAAGAATGACGTATGTTTCGAATCATAAGCTCATCTTCCAGTAAGTAAGTGATACAAAAAAAGACAACCAAGAAAATATAAAAGTACCAACTCCCGAAGATATGGAATGTTGACATGAGCTTTAAAATTAATATTTCAGATTCTAACCACATTATGTATGGAATCAAAAATTCTCTAGCATTAATTACAGTAACTGTCACAATTCTGACAAAATTATCTAGATTTTTACTAGTTCCTTAGGAACAAAATCATTGGTTGTATTTATTTAAGCAGTCACAAAATGTTGCATCCATTTATCTACTACACTGTCGACGATGTCCTACTACGAAATTAAAATTTTCAGCGTTGGTTGTTGATCATATGATGTTACAATATTTCACTAAACAAAACTGTACAGATATAAGTACGCAGTAACTGAAAAGTATAATGCACAAATGAAAAGAGAACGAGAACTTAAATGATGAAAAACGAATCACTAGTCTGTGAACAACACTTTCAGTCGTAAGGCAATGTTGTTCGAACAGCGAATAACATATGGACTGGGCGGTCACTCCCGCCGAGGGTTCGAGCCCTTCCACGCACGCGCGCGCGTCTGTGTGTGTGTGTGTGTGTGTGTGTGTGTGTGGTGGTTGTTGTTGTTGTTAGTGTAAGTTGTTTTAAGTAGTTTGTAAGTCTGTGGACTGATTACTATAGCAATATGGTATAATAGTTTTACATACATCGTAACATTTTGAAGAACCAACAATAGTGCCACTTTCGATACAGAGCGTACAGCAGAGTGCTCGCCCGCTCCCCGCCTCCCCTTTCTGTGCCGCGGCTGCAGCGACACGCAGCCCAGCGCAGGTGCAGGTCGCACAGCGTCTCGTCCCCTCTACTGCCAGTCTGCGTGGCCCCATTAGACTGCGCTGTGCCGCCCGTCCCAAATTGCGTCCGCGTCAGCCACTGTCCTGCTTGGATGCGCACGTGGGATGAAGGATGAAACATTTCCATCACACTCCTTAGCGACGGATACAAACGCGTGTACTGTCATAGTATTAACCGTTCAGTTTATAATGGCCATTTCTGCTGAAGGCGCTGCGAACTGTTGACTTGTTCTGTCATTTATTTCGTATGACGTACGCTCATTGGTACATATGCAACAGATAACAGACCTGTACATTCTGTTAACTCATTCTTGAACAGAAAAGCAATCGAAATGAATATTAAGATTATAAATGTATTGTTTTACGATAAAACAATGCTACAGCATGTTTGCAAAGAAATAACATTAAAGTCGTTTTTAATATATTCTTCTCAAGGAAAAATATGAGAACTTAAAGAAACCTGTGATGTTACTATGGAATAACTGGAGCGAATGCATAATACATTTTCTATTAATATATTTTTCTACAGAAAATTGTACGGAATTAAAATAAAATTATTTTGCAAAGTAATAATTTGGTTTGCGGGTAGCTGATAAAAGTAAATTTGCTGTTAATACTAAAATCTAAGAAATTAAAATATTGAGGTACAGGCTAATAACTAAAAGGAAGATGTCCCCGCTGCCAGGATGGACGCTGGTGTAGATTTGTCATTCACCCTGCTGAGCCTTAGTTTGAGTAGTCGATGGAACCTGAAAATTATTTAAGTTTTCCTTATAAATGTACTTTATGACGATTTATATTTGCGCGATACCTATCCATTTCAGCAAACTCTCAGATTACGTAGCCGCACTGAGACAATTGCTTGAGTGTACAATGCGGCCGGCTGCAGTGGACGAGCGGTCTGCGGCGTGCCAGTCACGGTCTGCACGACCGAGGCGGTCGGGGGTTCGAATCCCCCTCTGGGCATGAATGTTTGTGCCGTCTTTAGTGTAAGCTAATTCATAAGTAGTTTGTAAGTTTAGGGACTGATGACCCCGTAGTTAAGTCCCATAAGCTCTACAAACATTTGATTTTTTTTTTTTTTTTTTTTTTTTTTTTTTTTTTTTTTGTAGAATGCGGATCCATGTGCGTCGATCGTATACTGACGAGTGTTGTCGGACGCCTTCGGCCCTCTCTGGCTGTAAACAAAATTTGGTTCAAGGAGCTGCCATTAGCAATTGTAAAGTGAACAGGAAATACTAGTCCCGACGTATCACGGCAGTTGAGTGCCTTATCTTGCTTTGTTACGTATCACTGGCAGAGCGAAAATGACCGACTTTAGCGATGACGTAGCCTCTAATGAATCCGTTAGTTGTGAGACCGTAGAGAATGCGAAAAGAAAACTAAATGATGGAGTGTACCTACTTGCAAATATGCTGAAGAAGAGAAAGCGTGGCGCCTGGGAAACGTTTGACGCTGTAGTGAACGCTGTAGATAGAAAATACACGAAATATGAACATTGCAGAGAAAACGGTTGTATTCTTGTCTATTCTACCTCTTCCAGGGCAAGACATAGATGCTCTGTCGAACAAAAACACAGACCACAGAAATAATTGTGGAGTAAGCTATCTGCGCCCCCTTAACGAAACAAAATCTTATACATGATGGTACCCCTGTTATGATTTAGTAGAACTCGTAAGTGAAGCTCCTTTCGGCATGTACCAGACGCATCTTATATAGACAGTGACCTTCCGCTAGAATTCTTAAGTACCCTCCGCCATGTACCACGCGAATCGTACGTAGACAGTGTCCTTTCGCTAGTTTTGAATGTCAAGTGTGTGAAATTTCATCAAGATCGTAATAAAACTTTAGATTTTACAGAATTCTTAACTGAAGTACTCTCCGCCATGTACCACACGAATCTTACGTAGCCTGTGACCTTCCGCTAGTTTTGAATGTCAAGTGTGTGAAATTTCATCAAGATCGTAATAAAACTTTAGATTTTATAGAATTCTTAACTGAAGTACCCTCCGCCATGTACCACACGAATCTGACGTAGCCTGTGACCTTCCGCTAGTTTTGAATGTCAAGTGTGTGAAATTTCATCAAGATCGTAATAAAACTTGAGATTTTATACAATTGAAACTGAAGTACCCTCCGCCATGTACTACACGAATCTTACGTAGCCAGTGACCTTCCGCTAGTCTTGACGCCAAGTGCGCGAAATTTCATCAAGTTAGAAATAATACTATAATTTTTTTTAAACTATATAAGTATCCTTCGCCTTTCAGCACTCAAATCTTATGTAGGCGGTGATCTTTATTTTGAATGTCAAGTGTGCATATTTCATCAAGATCATGATAAAAACGTAGATTGTAAGAAATTCTGTAACTGAATCACCCATTGCCATGCACTACACGAATCCCTGCAAGAATGACCTTTCTCTTGTTTTGAAAGTGATGAGTGTTCATTTCATCAAGTTTGGAATAAAGGAGGCGTAAGTAATAAAGTAATACAACATCATAGGTAATTATCACGTGTAAGTTGTATCTGTCGCGAAAATTCTGCGTGTCTTCTGTTAAGAGTCACAGGCTAGGCGTGGCTCTCCAGGCTCGTCTCTGCTCGTCTAGCTGGCTCGTTGGACCCGTCGCGCCCGCCGACCCGACCCGCCGGCCTCCGCGGGTTCCGTGTAACCGACAACGCGGCTCGTGAGTCTGCTGCGGCTGCGGGTACCGCCAGGCCCAGCGAGCCGCGTCGGTAAGCCCACGAGCGCAGCGGGCCGAGCCGGTGACGTCATAACGCCCGCTAGCGCGTTTTAAGCATTATTTGGAAGCCCGTTTCGGATCTCTAAGTCCGCCAGGGGAGGCAGCATCAGCAGGCTGGCGGCGTTCGGCTCCCCAGGCAGCTGAACGGCAGCGGCGTGGACAGCTGCGGTGACGCTCGGCCCTCGTGGCGGCGGTAGACGGCAGCGTGGCAGAAAGCACTACGGGAGACGCAGTGGCCAGTGGCCGCACCGCACTGGCCGGCCGGCGTCACTGCGACGCGCTGCCCGCCTCACGCTGGTTGCACACACACCGATTTTGCACGGCCGGTAAAATATCGGTCTGCACTCACGCCGAAATTTTACCGGTCAAACGAGCAGTCGCTTGACTATCGCAAGCGATGAAATTTATTCCAAACATAAATTGAGTACAAAAAATTGAAAAGGATGTACATGCTAAAACTTTTAAAAATGACCTTTTTAGTGAAAAGGGTTGTATAAGCCAAGCATAATGAAACGAAAAAGGTTGCAAGTCCAGAAAAATTCCTACTATTTGCAAGAGCAGTTCGAAGGCACCAGAACTGTGGAAGCGCCAGCGGATCTGAGATTGGAAGATGTATGTGCTTAAGCTACGAATTTTCTTTAGTTGGTGACAGTACGTTGACACGACAGTGATTTCGGTCATTTCACGTGTGTGTTTTACTGTGTGTTTTGGTTGTGTGTTTAGTGTACCATCCAGAAAATGGAAAAGCCTGTTAGGAAGAAGGTGATTGTTCGTTAGAGACGTGACGCAAGACAAAACGGCCAGCCGTACATTAACAGTTGTGGGAAAGAAATACGTGCAAAACCACCGCAGCAGAACAGGCAAGCTGCTCCTCTAAGTACAACTGTACAAACATAAGCAGTGAACAAAAACAGCTTATACTTCCAGATGAAAGAAGAAGCGGAACAAACTGAATACAAACAACTTTGTTTTAAAAATCCATCGAAAATTTTATTTTTCTCTGTTTTATATTAGCCTAGCATTGAAAGAGTAAAATTATATGTAAAGTTATTAACCCTTTCATTCCCAGTGTTGTTCCTGGATAATAACGTATTAAAAGTTGTTTTATACCAAATTTTGTTCATCAATCCATAAAGTTGCATTTTTGTTGATGAACAACATGCTTCTGTTAAGACACTTTGCCGCTTGGTACGGCGTAGAGTCACTTCTGAGGCATTAATCTGTCCATCTTGGAGATTGTGTTGTGTTGCCGTCTGTACGTGTCTGAAAGTGTGAACGTGAGTGTGGCTCCTTCTATTTAATTCCAGTTGTCTTTGGTGCTGTGGCGAAGATTATGCTAGCATTACTGACATTGCAGTGTTAACTATCAAGAAAATGATGTTCAAGTAATAAAATACCTGGATACATAGGTCTGTGTTGTGCACGAAATAAATGACATAAAAATCAATAGTTTGACCAAAAACTTTTAAAACACATATCTTTATGTTTACTGCACTGTATTAATACAGAAATCATTGAATTTTAATTTTTCCAAAGTTGATTTTATTATGTGGGACTGAAAGGGTAAACTTTCTCAAAACTACAATGGACTTACCATTTTTTTAAACATAAACGCTTGGCTTACATCCTTTTCAAAAGCTTAATAAGGCACTTACAGCGTTTTCCAGGAAACGGAAGGATGCAGGAATAAGGAGGGAAACTCAGGCTTTAACGTCCGGTCGACATCTTGGTCATTAGAGACGGAGCTAACGTTCGGAGTTTGGGGTAAGGATGGGGAAGGAAATCGGCCGTGCCGTTTGAAAGGAACCATCCCGGTATTTGTCATTTAGGGAAATCACGGAAAATCTAAATCTGGATGACACAATGAACCACCATCCTCCCGAATGCGAGTCCAGTCCGTTACCACTGCGCCACCTCCCTCGATAGAAAGGATGGCATTTACTTCTTTTTCCATATATGTTTTGTTCCCTTTATACATTTCCAGTCATGGATTGTATCGGTATAGTGATATATACACATTTTTTCATAAAATAAATATACTCATCCAATATTTAAGACATATTTTTTATGAATATTGAAAATTTCAGTTTGTGGAACTTACATCCTTATCCATATTTTTGAACACAATTCATGAATTTCAAAACATTTTGTCTAATATTATCACAAATATTGCTGACATGATACAAAGAAGTTTTCTATCACACATTAATATACCAGTTACGAAATGCAATTTTTTCTTTGCTCTCCATTTTCATCTTCAAACGCGTCCAAAGTTTTGTTCCACAAAACTGCTCGTCCTTTCACTACCTAAATATGTATATACTTATCTCGTAATCCATTGTAAACGTGAACATGATATGATTGTATGCAGGGCCGGATCTAGGACATTTGCCAAAGGGGGCAAGCTTAAATTTGCCGCCCCTTCTTTCACCTCTCCCCCCTGTAAGAATCGACTTTTTTACGCTAATTGGGTTACATATTTCTAAATAAATGTCACAATCGCACAACATGAACTTATTTTATTGACTGAATTAAGATCAAAGGAAAACAGAACAATTTTAATAAATACAAAAATATTACAAGATTACTCATTAAAAAAATCAATTCAAAATTTCGCTTTTCGAGCTTTTTTTGTGCTGAAAACTATTTTTGATATCATCATAGTTTAGAGAAGCAGCTCGTTTGTGCTCTATGGATATTATACTCAGATTTGTTAAGCAGTCGTGCTCCTCAAGTGTATTTAATTAGTTTCAGCTTGCTGAAACTTCTTTCTCCAGACGAAACAGAAACTAGAATGGTAAGATATATTTTAACGCTGGGTTACCCCTCTACCAATTTATTTTTATAAATTATACTTAATGTTGATGATGCAGTGGAATCTTGCAAGGCTTTGTCTACTGCCAGCGCATGTTGTCTTAAGCTTTCAACTTCAAGTTCTTCCTCGCTAAGATCTTCTGCCAGTCCCGTTGCTTTGGCCTTCAAGTCCTCCACTTCCATTTCTCGAATTTGCACACCACACAGGAAACTAATTTTTGCACCAATTTTCTCAAGTGCGGTAAACCTGGTACTAAGCTCTGTCAATTATTCCTTTTTTTTTTTTTTTTTTTTTTTTTTTTTTTTTTTTTGTGAATTTTGGATACTTCATCCTCACAAAGCTCTCCGGCCATTTTCTTCATTCTTCGAATCCTTATTTCGGAGAATACTGTGGATACCTCATTATCTTCTGCTAGCAATTTGGCCTCAGAAATAGCTTCAGAGGTACAAGAATCCCGGGAAGTTTTGAGAAAGCACAAAAGTCCTCGAATGTTTCAAACAGCTTTATCAATTGGATGGTATTAACTTCTCAGAAACTGATTAACATGAGCAATTTATTTTAATATTGCTACCAGAAACCAGTCAAAGTAAAGAATTTGAGTTTCCTCATATTTTTTTTAAATAGATCTTCTCACTGATTTTGTTTCTGGTGTTGACAATTTGTAAGTTTCAGTTTCTTCCAGGGCCTTCAAAACTTTATTAAAATGCTTGTAAACAGCTTCAACCGCATCTACTCTTGCAGATCACCTAGTCTTGCTGAATGTCTGCATAATTTCCTCCCACTAAATTTAAAGAGTGAGCAGCCCATGATACGAAACAGGCCAGTTCATTCTTATAAGTATTCTTGACTGAGCCCCTTTGTACTTTCCAGTCATGTTTGCCCCATTGTCATGAGACTGCCCCCCTGCAGTACGTAATGTTCAACCCATCCTGTTCCAATTTTTGCAGTATCTTGACTAAGGCCTTCTCCTGTTTTGTCTGTAACTGTAAAAAAGTCGGTAAAACTTTCCATAACCTCTGAGTCATTCGACTTGACATATCGAATTACTTGTATCATCTGCGCATTGTGGCTGATAGCTGAAGTGCAGTCAAACATGAGTGAAAAGTATTTAGCAGCTAAAAATATCTTTAATTATATCTTCTTTTACTTTGTCAGCAATCAATTCACGGAACTCATCTTGTATATTTTTGTAAAAATAGCTAATCTGGCCATTCTTGTGGCGTTAAATACGCAGACGAAGGGGAACACTATAGTATGATATGAGATCAATTGTGTTTAGAAATTTGCCGCTATGTGGATCACCAAAATCACCATCTTCTTTTGTTCCTCTAAAAGGACTTCCTTGCTTAGCTCGCAGGTGGGTTTGACGGAGGACATCGAAAGAGTCGAAAGAAGGACAGCTTGTTTCGCCTCTTTTCGCGATACAGGGGAGACAGCGTCAAGGAAATGATACAGGATCTGGGATGCGAATCATTAGAACAAAGGCGTTTATCGCTGCGACGTGGGCTGCTTGCGAAGTAACAATCAACCCCACGAAATGCGGAATTGTTGCCTTCCACTTACATAAGTAGAAAAGATCATCTGAATAAATACGTGTAATCAGAGCTCGAACAGAGAGATTCAGATGTTCTTTCTTCCGCGCTATTCGAGAAGGGAATGGGAGATAAATAGTAGAAATGTGGTCCGATGAACCCTCTGTCAGGCAGTTAAATGTGATTTACAAAGTATCCTGTGTAGATGTCTATCAATTCCACCGCTACCGAGAGAGGACTCTTAGATCCTTAATGCTTTTGATTTTCAATAAGAAGTGTGCGCACCTGAAATACTTTTTTTATAAGGACTGGAACGGTATTCAAATTCACCTGTTCTACAAATATTACATTGATATGAAATATGAATATTCATTTATCTGAAGAGGAAACCTATGCAAATTAATAAACATCGTGCATTTACTTATGCAATAATGCAAACATCTCCCTCATTCTGGCTAATATCTAGTAGATTTTTAAAGTTTGAATAGCTGAAGTACCTGTGACAGGGCAACACTGATGTCAGCAACCAGGAATTTCAGTGTTATTAAATGATTTCGGTATTTCTTGCAGTCATTTTACTTTTAATAATTCTGTGTTAGTTAATTTTATTAAATTATACCAGAAAGATACATTCTGTAAAAAAGTAAAAATAAAAAAAGAGTCGGTCAAAATTTGCCGCCCTCTAAATTCTACCTCCCGGGGCAACTGCCCCCTTTCCCCCCCCCCCCCCCCCCCCGCCCTAGATCCGTCCCTGTTGTATGTATGCCTCAAACGGGCAAATTACTATTTCTGTGCGGATATAGAAAGGAGTTCGATTCCTTGCGGGAATACAGATAAAGCCGCGATAGTGTGGACTAACGGACACTCCTAGAACGCGGTAAGTTGACGATTTGGGAAGGACTAGAAACGTGTCTGGGTACCCGATCGCGTAATAAGGAAAATGAAAATCTACAGAACATCATAGTACAAAGGCACGATCTACTCGAAGCAGTGGCGAATTTTCACATCTTCCGCCAGCAGGCTATTGAAATCTTTCCGCCTCTCCTGACCTCCACAGTTCGATACCCTATTTCATAATCACTAATTATATTGTTTTTTATGAAATTGTAGTTTTTTGCTTTGTGCGCTATGGTCCTAATTACACCAACTTTTTTCCGTAATTAGTATGTATGTGAATAGAGGATTGAATATCACCTCCTAGATTATTTTTGCAACCCAGATTTTTGGTTTGAATCGCACAAGAAATAGTATTCGTTTATATCTTTGAGTTAATAAAAGCACAGTCCACACTACTAATAAAGTGGGGGTAAGGTATGCTTTAATACTTATTACACAATAGCCTAATGTACATTCGGTAAACGTAATTAAATGTCTTTTATTTCACTCACAGTTTACAAATTTTGGTCCAATATTTGCCGCCTCTAAAATCTGCCGACCTAGTCTCCAACCTATTCAGCATATTGGTAAATGCGCCACTGACCCGAGAATAATAATAATAATAACAATAAAAGTAAAAAAAAAAAAACACAAGAATCGGGTTCGAGCCCCAGTCTGTCACAAATTGTCGACTTCCCCACTGAATTTAATTAAATGCCATGTAACAACGAGAATCTGAAATATTGGTAATTTATTGTATACAGAACTCACTACCAAAACAGTATTTTTTATTTTAGTCCTATATGCTCTAGTCGACTGAATGTCGAGAAGGCACAGCGGGAACTGTGCAGGGAGGACGGCCGGTGCGTGCGCAAGATGCAGTTAGACGAGGTGCGCCCCTGGATGCCGGCGCCGGCTGTCTGCAGTGGCAGCGGCCGGCAGCTGACCGGCTTCTTCTGTTGCCGGACCGTGGTCGGCCAGCGTGCAAGTACAATGCCACCCAATGGGCCACTGCTGCAATGTGGACGGCCGATATTTTACCGGCCGTTCAAAATCGGCGTGTGTGCCACCAGCCTCACACCGCTGCGCATCGTCTCGGTCTGCTGCCGACGCAGGCAGGACGCAGACATGGCTGCTGCGGCTGCGTAGCGCGTGCAGCTGACTGCACGTGGCAGTGGCGGCAGAACGCCGCACCGCTGCTTCACGATGGTTTAATTGCCTCCGGCCTCCATTGTCGTCATATTCACACCTAATTCAGCTCAGCCATACGGCGAGCCGGATCGCGATTGTAACACCAATTTGTGCCACGATGGTTGAGCGGAGAAGTGGGCATTGGCTTAAATGAGGAACATGTAAAATTATGATTAAATCAAAATGCTTGTTTTGTAACCAAAAACGAATCGATTTACTGGTATAAAAGATCATCTCTGTTTCATAATAGCAAGTATTCACACTTCGGCTCGTTTTCAAGATCCAAAATTAGTTCTTTACAGCTTATGTCAAGATTCATTTTAATATTTCGTTACACACCAGGTACATATAGTCAGAAAGGATTTCCTAAAAATTGAATTTCAATATTAATAATTATAATCTTGTTAATCATAACTTCGTAAAAATATATTACATAGCAAACATTATTATATAGCACCATGTATTTATCTGCGTTGGTAAAGGGCAATATAGCAATTCTCTCTGTATCACCAGTACTTCCAGATGCTGGAATTACATATGAAAATAGATCTATTCCGTCATTACTTCTATATTCGTAGTGGTGTAGTAAGAGTGTCCTAGTAAGAGTGGAAGTATTTATTGTAACCTTAAGCATTTTTCCAAAAAGTTTGCAAGCTGCCAGATCTCACAAAGTTTTATTCACTTTCATGCACGTTGAAGGATTCGGTAAGATTTAAATAGAGGCACATTTTATACACTTATTCAGTACGTGTGCCTTCAAAAATATAAAGAAACATTGTCAATAGATTACGGCCACACAAACGTTTTTTCCTTTGAGCGTTTCTGCCGCAATACAAGTAACACCCGGAGCTCAGTAAGAGGGACCGAACAGTCACCTCTCTCATGCGGCGAAAATCCCAGAGAAATCCCATTATTAGTACGTCCGTGCAAGCTATGTCGATACTTTATGTATTGATGGTCATAGCAGACAGCAATTAATGTTTCAGAATCATATACTAAGGTGCATTTTCTCATCGAGGAAACTCCAATATATCATCATATTTTAATGAGACCATATCCTACAAAAATACCTTACAAATAAAAAAAAATCGAAAAACTTACGGGTATGCTGCCAGGTACCAAAATCGACGACGGCCGATATATCGGCAGGAGACCAGCCTGCCATTTTCAAGGCGAAACTGCAGTGAGGAAGCAAGGTGCAACGATCTTTAAAATCTCGGTTTTCAATGAGTAAACAGGAAAGACAACACACACCGAGCAAGCAAGCACACAGCGCCGACACGACCGAATAATCATCAGTTCTCGACGAATGAGGTCGTCCCTCCGTTTTTTTGACAAGTGAGAGAGCAAGATCCCAAGTGAAATTTAAGCAGAAGGTCCATCCCTATTCATAAAGATGTTACCTAGTTTTATTTCTATCGCTTCTTTGATAACACTGCCCCAGTAGCTGGAAGTGCATGCCAGAATTTCCGTTTTGTTGTATTCCATAGGGTGACCTGTGTCAAGACAGTGTTCGGCCACCACAGATTTGTTTGGCTGTTGTAAACGTGTGTGACGTTTATGCTCAATACAACAGTCCTAATAGTTTCACATGCCACAGCTGCATGGGATACGGTAGACAGCAGCCGCCCGCAGTGGCCGAGGAGTCTGCGGCGCGCCAATCACGGTCTGCACGGCCACTACGGCGGGGGTTCGAATCCCTGTTCGGGCATGGGTATTTGTGCCGTCTTTAGTATTAGCTAGTTCATAAGTACTTTTTAAATTTAGGGACTGATGACCCCGTAGTTAAGTCCCATAAGCCCTACAAACATTTGAACGGTAGACACCCGCCTTGCGCAAACCGAGATCATCCATAACGGATCCCAAGGGTGCCTTAATTTTAGAAGGTGGACGAAACACACTATTTACATTGTTTTTTACGCAAAATGCGGCCAATCTTGTTTGAAGTGCTTTCAATGTATGGCAGAAAGGCCACTGACATTGCTGCCGACTCAGTGTTATCACTAGCCCGTTACACATGTGGTCGATAGCGCAACGCTCTTTTAATCTGCCCTTTATACCATAGCCATTCTGTCGAAAAGTTACCTCCAGATGAAACAGCTCAGTGGGCAGTGTTAATTCATATAGTTCTCAAAAAACGTAATTATCAATTTTATTTTGATTTCTACCATAACAGATAACAGTCAAAAAACATTTCATTGGCCACGATCCAACTACTTCCTCCTGCGACCGCGAACCCCCAAGCTAGGTGCGATTGATTTTCATTTATGACTTCTTCTTGGATTTTATGAAATGTCAAACTGAAGCCTCTGGACACTGATATCATTATTATGGAAGTCGAGAAACATCAATGACTGTATAATACAAGGGTTGAAGCGTATAAAAAAAAAGAAAAAATTTCTTGGCCGCTCTCAGAGAAAAGTGGAATGAAATTAATGACTAGCAAAAATCAGAACTAGGTAAATACAGACAGTAAATATTTTATTAATCTCTATATGCAGTTCATAATGTAGTTTATTCATGAATAATATGTGAAAAAGACAATTTTTTACTGGAAAACTAGTCTTCATTCGAAGTTGTTAACGTAATTATCTTGGCTTGGTACAAATATTTGAGAGGAACAGAACTAATCAACATAATGAACACCTCTATTACTTCTACTGTTGGTTCCACTTGTCCAATGTGCAGAAATACCTTCCATTCTGCATCTCAATGTGGTTGCAAAATTATTACTGTAGTTATTTAAAAAAACTGTGAATTTCACAAGAGGCTTGAATAATTGTATCCGCCAGAGGCACACTAACATCTATTGCATGGTGGAAAATTCACCATTTATCGTGTAAAATACGAAATGCACATTCCACATTTGCTAATTCAGCTGGTTTGGAGTCTCGTTGATGACAATATACACCTACGTCTATGAATCTGAAACAATAATTCCTGTCTGTTATTTCATTCACTACATTAAGCGTTGCCACAGCTTGCACAACGCCCTACTAATGAGATATGCCTGGGCTTTACGCAGCGTGAGAGAGACACCCGTGTTACGTGTAGTGCAGCAGAAACGCGTGGCAAATCCGCTCGTGTGGCCGTAACCTTAGCCGACTCTGGCTCTTAAGAGCGCAGTAGCGCACAGTGGCTTTATTGCTTCTCCCCCTCCGGCAGTTGGCCTTGGCCTGAACGGCCGAGTCGCGCGTCGGCTCTGCTCGTTTCCCGCGTGCAGTGATAAGAGCAGCCTTGGCGGGTGCGGCGAATGAAACGACAGGCAGCGCGACGCAGTCACGGCCATCCTCCTTGGCCTCAGCGCTCTCGAAGACTGTAAATGCGCTCACATCCGCATCCATCTATCTGCGTGCTCCTCCTTGCCCCATTCTCGCGTAGCCATACAGATTACTCATTCAGGTAGATGTAATGTCGTCGGTTAGCACGCTGTGATCAAATTCATTCGATTTTCCTCGTGGTCGTTCGAGCATACCGTACGCGAAATGCCCGACCGTGTATTGTGAGAAAAAGGTAAACCTGGTTCACCGATTTTCGTGCTTTAAAAAGACTTGGACGTGTATAGGACTACGCCACATCGTATTTTTTAAACAAAACGTTTCACTTTCTGAAAGACAAAAAGAAAATGGTTACTTTACCTTTAGTACTTTTGCGTGTGTATGGTTTTTTAATAAAGTAATTTTGTCGATTTTGTAGAAAGTAAGTGATGAAAGATTCCGGCTATTTTATTCGTCGGAAAGTGCAGCAGTCTATCTTTCAGGTGCCATTCATTGTTAATTCCTGAAATGAAAAAAAAAAAAAAAAATGTGACAGTGTAGCTTGCTGACAGCTCCTATTGACGTTATACGTTAATGCTTATGAAATGTAGCTAAAACTAGAGAAGAGAGTTATAAATTGTAAAGAGTACTTTTCTGTCGGTTCCACAAGTAAATACTTGTTTTTCAATTTTCTTAGTGTCGCATTTGCAATCCAAAAAATCACACTGACGTGTTTTACGGCCCACTTTACATTTGTAGTTTTATAAGTTTTTGCAAACATTTTGGTATAAAATAACAGTCTAAATAATAAAAAATTTTGGTGATAAGATTACTACTCTACTATTGTGGTAATATCTATGAATCCAACACATGATATTCTTTCTGACCGTATTTTAACAAACAGTCAAAATTATTTTGCGTACGCGATCTTGCTTTCTCTACTTTCTTATTATAACTCAAGCGAGGTCATTTAAAAGCAATGGCGCACTGAAAATTATGAAAAACACATCGTTCTTAGGAAAATGAATTACAATCAAATGTTCGTTAGTTATTAACACCTGCCATTGATGGTACGAGATTACTCTCGTAGCTGTTCGCCATATCGTAATAGGCGAGGAATTAGTTTGTGATGTACAAATATGTTACACGGCGGTTCGGAACGTGATAGGACGCGGTTGCTCAGCGCGCACGGTCAGAGGGTTGTCGGCACGGTAGCTCTACGCCCTCTGTAACGACAGAACTGAGTTATCCGAAACGACCAAAATAGGACAAAACAAACCAACTTCCACTAAGTACTCGTTCAAACCGACGAACCAATCAAAAGAGAGAAAACGAAAGACGGTTCAACAAACACCGTCTGCAGAGAAGGCCTTTGCACTGCCGTGCCACGTCACATCACACAGAGTAGGTCGCGATCGCGTAGCTCACTGGCTGGCCGCTGTCAGGCGGTGGGCTCTGCCCCATCAGCCAGCCAGTCAGCTACGCGATCGCGACCTACTCTGTGTGATGTGACGGCAGTGCACAGGCCTTCTCTTCAACGTCATATGTAATAAAAAACTGAGTAATATCCTCAACGAGCAACCCAGAACAAATATGAACAAACGACCCCAAAGCATCGATTTAATGGAAAAAATAAAAACAACTATATATATATATATATATATATATATATATATATATATATATATATATATATATATATATCACTGTCAATTTTTGTTCCACTTTATTTTTCCTCTTCATTCCTAAAAGTTTTTCGCACACTCTTGTTAGTTGAACGCAACTGTATTCTGAGTTGTTCAAAGGTAACAGCACTTTCTCCGAAAAGCGTATTTGTTCTGTTGCGAGGACATGCAATGGAAAATATAGCAACGAATTGTAAACATAGATTTCTTAAGACATGTACATAAACTGGGGAGATACTGTTACAATGACTGTTGTAAATGGCGTATTGATAGTACTAATTTTGTATATATCTTGAGTACTAGAGTTATGTGGAATTCAATATTACCACACTTATTCCGTTTGTGATTTTAGCTGTAAAAATCGTAATCACAGTTTCAAATAGAATATTTGCTCTTTATTTTGGCGTATAACAGTGTAACATGAGCGAAGTCATATCTAAACTACAGGAATGTTAATACCATTTACGTTAATAGCGTCCATAGAAACCATGCAAAGACAAACATTTTAGTAGATGCATTGATTCTAATTAATTACTTTCAATATATTTCACAAATAGAGAATAAACGCTTAGAAAGAAAAAAAAAACAAGGTAATTTGTTGGAATTTATACACTTTCCTTCTGTTGCATTAAGGAACTACACTTTCCACAGAAATTTGGGACTTTATATACGAAACTACCTGTATCAGCACGTTGTGCACAATGTTCATTATTACAGTATCCTCCCAGTTTACGTGCATATGCTTCAGAAGACCATTGTTCAATTCGTTGTTACTTTTTTCACGGTATGTTCACAAAATAGAACAAACACGCATTTTAGAGGGAGCATTCTTACATATGAACAACTCTAAACAATGAAGAACATAGCTATATTTAATAAATAAGAGTGCCTGAAACCCTTTTAGGGAAAAAAAAGAAAAAAAATATTTGGTAGTGGCGGGTTCCGTAGCACTGACCTTGAGAATCACAAACCAACGCATTGCCCACTACGCTACGGCAAACAATTAGAGCTGATGCTAATACGGCATTTTAGACACTAGATTATCATTTATCGTACGCATAACGACGTGTTTTTGTTAATTCTTCAGTGTGCCATTGCTTTGAAATGACAACATGTAAGTTACAATAAGAAAATCATCAAATACGCAATGCAAGATGGCGTATGCCAGAGAGAGTTTTGGACAAGGAATGTCACGTGTCCTCTCCGAACGGCTGGTTTTCGTTAATTCAATGGAGGATGACAAATCTCTGTTACTTTTGCAAATATATCTGAAACGATATGAAATATGACAAAAAAAGCATAAGGGAGCAAAATTGTAGAGAATTTTCTCCTCTACAAATTCGGTTATTCAATTTTGGTGTCAGATGAATGGTTAAGCCATTATTTTCATTTAAATTTCGAGCTGTCAAAAGACGATCGCAAAAGCCGACCTATAGTCTTACTACCATAACCTAAAGTGGGCCAAAAAAAGTAGCGTAAGTGTAGCTTATTCTGTCAAACACTGAAGGAGGCTAAAGTGAATTACTAGGTATCAGTCCTGGATATGATTTCGGAACATTATATGATTTTTTCGTTCAAAACACTCAATAAACACATACAAATTCTTCCCTCGGCGACGACCGATTGCGATGAAGCAGAATATCCTTACGGTAGCGTTTCCTAATATTATAGAAACAATCAATTCTTAGTCATTTATCATGGCGTAGCGAAAAGAGACCCACCTAATCCTTATAATTTTCGTGACTTTTTTGTGGAAGACAAATTTCAGGCTTGCTAAATGCCTTTAGCATCGATCATGACAAGTTAAATGTTTTGGTGTACTTAAATGATTACAGTATATAGTTTTATTTCTGACTAATCAAATCGCCACATATCATATTTGTTCCATTTCACTTCTTCTTTCCTACCTGCAGGTTATATTACATGAATGCACCTCTGTTAGGAAATGTTTTATACTGATGTAGTCTAAAATCGTAGGCAACAAGGAACTGGCGTCAAGGTTTTGCTAAACCACTTAAGTCATCTGTGACATTTTTTTGCGTTTCACTTTTTACTTCCTTAGCACACTGGACACTACGAAGCACGAATATTCGTGTTTGACACAACTAAACATATGAGAGTATAGTTCCACCAGCTGGTGGCAGCACGGTGTGTCAGACGCAGTGTGACCCTGCACCCTGCAGCTGCTGTGGCGCGCGGGCCAGGCGAGGCCGCATGTGCCTAACACCTCCTAGAAGACGAGGCCTCACAACAGGCCGTGCCGACGTCACATCAAGAGGCCGGGGGAGCTAGTTAACTGGCTGGCCGCTGGAGCACCTCCACCACCTCGTAGCTGCTAGCGTGTCGGTGTGATGGTGTGACTTCGACACGGCCTGTTGTGAGGCCTTGTCTTATGGGAGGTGTTGGTGTTCCCCACTCGACCGACGCAGCGGAGCCAAGATCGATCGGCAGCCCGCTCCCAACATTCCTACTCAAAAGAGCCGCATCCGAGTGCGTCGCGCTAGAGCGAGTACGCGCGAGCAAATTCCCCAACATGCAGATCTCTATCACAGAACGCCACTTGAGCCATGCGCTACTCAGGCGGTTGGAGATTTCTGCACTGAGATTTCCGACAGCAGAAACCGTATAGCCTAGGTACTTGAGAGCACGTGCTCTTGGCAGGTCAACTACATTAATGCTTATGGTACCAGAGTCCGTGGTGAGGTAATGGGTTTTCAGTATGTTGAGCCGTAGTCCTACGTCCTCAAGGCGACCTTTCCAAGCTTGAGCTTGCAGTTGCAGATCAGTCTTGTCTTATGAGGCCAGCATATAATAACGTTAAAGGTACAGTTTTCTACAGGTGTCTTGTTACCGTATCTATGACCATGTTCAATAGGCGGGTTTTTCCTACAGAAAAAGGAAAGTCATCCGGCAGCTGATTGTATCCGACTCTTCGGATCATAATAGAGCAGTCTGCCCCCTCTCACAAGCTCTTGAGGTACTTCATGCTCTCGCAGAGCGAACCAAATCAACTTTGTGGAACTCGGTCGAAGGCCATTTCGAGGTCGAGAAAGGCTAGTTATTTTGTCTTCTCACAGTGTAATTCAATGAAAAGTCGAGCAGCACGGATAGCATCTATAGTCCCACAGCCATTCACGAATCCACATTGATTGATGGTGAGACTGATTATTTGTCGGATCCTTTCATCACTGATGCGTCCAAATATTTTCATTGTGTGTGATAGAAGGCGTATTTGGCGGTAGTTATTACATTCTGCTGGGCTATCCTTCTGTTTCCATATTGGAAATGTTGTGCTACATGTTCAATCAAATGGGACCTTTCCCTCCTCAATAATTTGAGTGAAGGAACCTGTCGGCAATTCAGCTGAGTCCCAGTGCTTTGATTTCCAAAGGTCTGCTGATATGTCGTCAGGCCCCGTTGCCTTTCCAGTTTTCGTTTTACGCAATGCTTTGACAACCTCATCCTTGGTGATTGGTGCTATGGGTCCCTGTATAGGATTTAACATTAGAATCTGAACACGTGGGAATTCAAATTCAAATGTTTGTTAAGCTTATGGGACTTAACTACGGGGTCATCAGTCCCTAAACTTACAAACTACTTATGAACTACTTACGAACTAGGACGGCACAAATATCCATGCCCAAGGGAGGATTCGAACCCCCGACCGTAGTGGCCGTGCTGACCTTGACTGGAGCGCCTCAGTCACCTCAGCCACCGCGGCCGGCATACGTGGGAATTCGTCATTGCAACTTCCTCAATGTATTTTCTCCATTTCTCTGCTACTTCCTTCCTGTTGGCGATAAGTTTGCCTGGTTCATCTTTGATTCCACAGAATTTTTCTATGTCAACAATTTGTTTCTCACGATGCTTTGCAAGTCGATAAATTTCTCGCTCTCCAATCAGCTTTTCAAGATTATCATAGACTTTGCTGAAATGAGCTGATTTTGGTAACGCAACTGCCTTCTTTGCTGCGTTCCTAGATGTACGGTATTCATTCCAGTTTACGCTTCTTAAGGTTTACAGCTTTATTCATCTTCTCAGTCCAAAGCCATGTTTGTCGATCAGTTTTAAGTCGGCCTGGTTTTTGTGGCGCCTTATTTTCCATGATCGTCCACCAGGGCACATTTTTGAGGGAATTCCACATTGTTCCAACATCAGTAATAGGTGGAACAGTGATGGAAGATATAATGTCTCTTCCCACTACTTTGAGTCGCCACCATTTAGTCCGCGCCGGTTCACTACGTTCTCTCTTTCTTTCACATGGAGGTATTCTGCGCAGTTGGATAACTAGTGAGGAGTGTTGTGCAGTAACTGTAACGTATGAAATAACTTTTGCATGCAAAATGAATTTTAGGACACGTCGCCATACGAGAGAGAAATGTAACTGGCTCAAATAGCTACCACTGTAGTAAGTCTAAAAGTGGGACGTCCGCTTCTTGAAGTACGTGTTCGTACTGACTAGGTCATGAGTTTCCGCAGAGTTCAATATTCTCTCCGCATATGCATTTCCTTGTCCTGCTCCATTGTTACCATGACATGTATCTCCTTCCGATTTTGAGCCAACATGACCGTTGAGATCATCAGAGACTATGAGAGTATCTTCAGAAGGATCTTCTAAAATCTTCAGAAGCCATCTTTCATATATTTCGTTCAGTGTGATTGAGGAGCAAAACATGAGAATATATGAATGTTCATTTCTTCCATAGCCAAAATAACTTTCATTAATCTGTCGTCAAATCGTTCTATTATTGCTACAGAATCAAAAAGTATCACACTAACAATGATTCCAACTCCTTTGGCAGATTGTGGGCTGGCGTTATAGATGATTTTATATTCACAACCAACATCTCGTGATTTTGCACCGCTCCACGTAGTCTCCTGCACCGTGCATATGTCGATTTTACGGGTTTTTATTTCTGCAGCTATTTCACGTGCTCTCCCTGTCACAGAGCCAAGATTAAATGCAGCAAATGTTGTAACCCGAGCTCGCTTGTTTAGATGACTCTGCCCTCAAAAAGTAGACAACCTTCGCCCATTTCTCACGTCAGTAGAGGAATGTGGGGTTTCCTGGCCATAATTTGGGCCTGACGGTCCGAAGGGGGTATGTCATCATCGAACAATCACTGTCATAGTCTCCCTCCTCCTAATCAATCACTATCATCCTACCCCCTCCATTGCACCCCTGTGGGTTCCTGGCTATAATTTATTCATAGAGGTCCTGACGGTCCAGGGATCGAACACTAATTTATTCAGCAATTATGACAGGTACGCTGCCGACATGCGTGCATTCGTAAACACCACTAAAAGACGAGATAAATACGCCACACCCCTAAGACCTAACCATATTACTAAGTATCAATATGCATTTCCACAAATGTGGATCAACTTAAGTTGCAACGAATTGTACTACTAACGACGTCGAATCGGTATTTCGCACAAGCCAGGATACATTGTCCGCACCAGATTACGAATACACGAGAGCTAATTTTACGAATATAGAATTACGTTGGTTCTATCAACAGACATAAGAATAAAAAAACTATCGAATTTTCACAGCTATACGATCGCTCTTTATGCACCATCAACCCAGATCAGCTAGTAGAGATATAAATCTGTGCTGTTCTAGTCTACAGCTAAGGAAGCGTTCGTTTAAATCGATGTTGTGCGATATATTAAGAGTTTGACTTTATGTGCATAGATTCATCTTGTATAAATTTGTTTCTTCCTATCGCCTTTCTAAAGCGGCACGATGAGTTTGAGAGCCCGCCAGACCACACGGACTGTGACAGCGGCCGTTAGGCGGCGCACACAACCTACGAGCGCTGCCATCGCCACTAGAGCGCTGAACGCAGTGGCGCGCCTACCGCGCCGGTCATCTGCGCAGAGAGCCGCACTATTTAGGGCCAGGAGCCACAGCTCGCTCCTTAGTCGTGTGTTGACTGCTCTGTGGAGACGATCGGTATTCTGTCGATATCTGGCATCGACGTGGCTTCATCACGGTTTCTATTGGCTTACGTTTTGGTCTGTTTTTTTCCCCCTTCCTTATAGTTGTTGTCATTGTTCGTCGCCTCTGTGGTCTCGTGTAGTGTTTATCGTTAGCGGCGAAGCTTGGTCGATCGGTCGTTCGCGTGTCGCTCCCAACCCAGTCCACCCTTCGGTCACAATAGCTATGTTTAATTTCTTTACCGTGTACACGTCCGCGGTAGCCGCTACTCTGGCCCTCTGTCGCGGATCCCGATGTGTAGCTCGTAAAGTGGGTGTAATTTCCGGATGTCGTTCCGGACGGATGGCAGCGGCGACTTCTCCGTCCGTGATAGTCCCGGCTTACACACGGTGTAAAGTCATCCGTTACAGGAGCGGCTCAGTTGCCTGGAACACTGCGAGTCGCCGCTGCTGCGTTCCCCATTCATTCAGGAACCCCACCGGTGGAGCCGCCAGTGTACGGCGCGCGGGTTGCGTACTCGGCAGCGGCCTTGAGGTGACGTCATTGATGTCCGGCTGCTGCTGTTTGGCGCTGGCCTACACATCGGGATTCGTGACACAGGGCCAGAGTCCCGGCTACCGCGGACGTGTACACGGTACAGAGACTAAACATAGCTTTTTAGAAAATCGATAAGAGGAAACAAATTTATACAAGGTGAACCTGTGCACATTAAGTCAAACTCTTAATATATCGCACAACATCGATTTAAACGAACGCCTGCTTAACTGTAGACTAGAACAGCACAGAATTATATCTCTGCTAGCTGATCCGGGTTGATGGTGCATATAGAGCTATGGTATAGCTGTGACAATTCGACGTTTTTTTTATTCTTGTCTGATGGAACCAACGTGATTCTATATCCGTAAAATTATCTCTCGTGTATTCGTAATCTGGTGCGGACAATGTATCCTATCTTGCTGTAAAACAGTTCTCGTTTATTTGCCAACGTGTTATCCATAAGAAGGAAAAATGCGGTTGCTCGCCGTGGAGATTAGTCCTCCCTTGGGTATGGGTGTGTGCGTTGTCCTTAGGTTAGTTTACCTAGGTTTTAGTTTGTAATCTACGGACTGATGACCACGCAGCTTGGTCCGATAGATTTACAAACATTAGAACATTTTTGAAAAAATGCGAGGTATATAGATAACGATGTTACAAGCATGGTCAGACTGATAGTGTCGAGTAGGTTGTTGGATGATCAATCCTGCTGGCATCTTGCTCCTGAGACAGCAAAGCCAGAGTCATCCACTGCGAAATAAGGAGTTCAAACTGGATAACCGTACAATGTAGTGTAAGCAGAGGAGTCAAACTGTTGTTGATACGAAGTATATTGAGTGTGCGACTCGTGTCAGTGGTATTTACGATAGTAAGGGAAAGCATCTCGGTAGTGCACAGGAGATGATTGCGGTCGTAAATAGATTTTTTTCCCGTCGAGAAGCTCTGGGTTCAATAACTCTCCAATACTTGATTAATTACAGTGGACTAGTTTCCACAAATAGAGTTGTATGGGTACGTTTCAACGTATATTCTCGTTGACATCGCTGTGACTCATCGTTGGTTTTGTTGGTTGAAACGGCGTAATTCTATGTTTCTTCGCGTTTGTTCCTCTGTCGAAGTGTTGGTGATGTATCTTCATATAATTATTTCTCGTTTATTCGCGGTCTGATGTGTGAAATGCGTCCTGACTTGTTAGGATAGTGGTTTTTATTACTGACTACGATAACAATCTGTAGTTGTTTCTCATGAACGTTGCAATGTTGTTTTTGCAAATTATTCATAAAGGAGCGGAAGGAAAAATGTATTAGATAGGAAAGAATTGGCAGTGGCTGCTTTAGGAAATTGAAATAAAGCAATGGCGACAAGTGAAATGTGACCTGGGCCAGGAAACGAATCCGAATCTCCCGCTTCGGGCCAGCTGTCGCCTTAAACAATAGGCTACCCGTGCTCGCGTCCCGTCCGTCTCTATCTCCAACAAGTCGCACGCTATGGCTGTAGCGCCCCTATCATTCATGCCCTCTTACACTCGCCATTACGGATTCCCGTGCGAGGTCGGACGTATGATCGCCCCTGCGTTGAAGTAATTGAAGATAACGCCGTCTTTGCATCTAAATACTTATTATAAAGCTGTGGAGTCTGTTATTCCGTACATGTCAGAAAGAATAGACACTACACCAATATTATAAATTTTGGTTTCTATTCCTCACAGCTTTTATTCTGTTACAGGTACGAATTACGCGATACTGGTGACTAGCGCTAATGGGATTCGAATGTAGCGAACAGGGCAGATGCTTTGTACGATTATTACACAGATAAACCCTCAGATGACTGGTAGAAGAAAAAATGCGATGTATTTGAGTGTTTTGTCGAGTAGACCGTTCGAATGCTCAGTCAGTCTGGTATTTTTCTCTGGAGATGTATAAGTCAGAATCCGGAGGTATCACAAAATTGACGGTCTTCAGTCTTCGGCTATTTGACAGTGGGAGTTTCTTCGTAGTTCCGACTAGGCTAATGGCTGGCATCGTACCGGAACGAGAACTTCTGGGATAGTCGTATTACACTGCCTATATAGGCATCGTAGACCAATCATAGGTAGTTGGAAGGATCTACAAGAAAAGGTGCCTATTACGATCGCGAATCTTCTATTTATTTACGTCGTTCGTGTTTGTATGGACGTTGGAACGCCTGCTGGCGAGAGTGTCTGTTGCCCGCCGAGCATCGTGCCTGTGCGGTACTGCCTGCCAGACAGGGGTTGTCATTACAGTTTACTTAAGGTGAAGCATTATTTAACTTGACACAGTAAACTGGTGTGCATTTCTGAGGAAGAAAAGCCGCTTTCCTTTTACTTAAGGCATAATACGTATTTTACAAATACGACACATTATAAATTGAGCTTTGTATTAAAAATTTTAGCCCAAAAGCATAGTGTGTAATTCTTATTATCACATCATTGTCGGACTTAAATACACACTGCTCTAGTGGATATGACTCCAGGTTACGTAAACGTGATTGCTAATTTATGCACACTGTTAATCTGTCTCTCCCATGCTGTCTTTTAGTTTACTTGTCGCAGTTTTCACACATCGTTTGTGAGGATGCAATATTTTCAGATCATGTATACTCTCGTACAATTATTCAAGCAAAATACGCATTTGTGACAGGACCACTAGCAGAAACTGTTCTTTGACTATGCTAGTCAATCCGTTGTAATATCCTTGACCTGTCTAAAATTCCTGATATCCACACTATTATGAACTTGCATTGTTTCTTTTGTCTCTATCTACAGCTACACTTAGCTCAGTTACTTAATTCATTTCTTCATTTTCGGGACGTACCCCACTAATTATTCCCTTCATAGTCGAGTTGTGCCATACATTTATTTTCCTACCTATACGATTCATTGCCTCGTCAATAGTTGTTTGATCTCTTAATCTAATCTGTATCATTCGTCATTTAGATCATATTTAAAAAGCTTCCGACCTATTCTTCTATACGAACTACTAATGTGCTTTGACTGGGCTTTACATAGCATGAGAGAGGGGGCCGTGTGGCCACCACCTCCTGAGCTCCGCGCATTACGTGTAGTCCAGCAGAGTCGCGCGTGGAAGAAATGCTCGTGTCGCCGTAACCGTAGTCGGCGTCGGCACTTTGGCCCGGCGCACACTTGACGCAGCGCAGGCAGAGCAGAGGCGAGGCGCAGGGCACTGCAGGTCAGCGCACTTCACAGGCAGAGGAGGGCAGCCAGCGGGTGCGCTCACCCAACACGGCACGGGCTGCTTGTCCACTGCAACCTCTCGATGCAATTAGATTTGTTTCCCGAGTCTCCTTCAAAACTCAATTAATTTAATTTGTGTGCGTGTGTGTGGTTGTATTCAGGTGAAGTGCATGTAAGAGTAGTTAAGTCTGTTGAGCAACAGGCAAAAGTGACGAATAAATGGCGAACTAGTGTAGTCTATGGAAGTTCATTATAAGCTACTCAACTGTTCTGACTAAACAGACGACAGTTCATAGAGATTCAGATGCTGATTAAGGAAGTCTTACAAGAGAAGCAAAATTAGGGATATGTTTCTGTAATGTATTTAAAATCCGATTTATTTTTCTTCATTTCTTTTAGAATTAAGAGAAACAAGTGTCAGTGTAAATTCAATAACTAAAATAACCTTCAGATGACTGACATATTCAATCATGACTATGGTGTAGATTATACGATCAGAAACACTTTTCACTGGCACCTAGTAGGCTTTTAATATGTCGTAGGTCAAAAGATATATCGATATGAAAAAATCTTGCAAATCATAGTTTCCTTGTTTAAAGGTAGTTAAACATAGTGTTTCGTTACTTATGTCTTTATTCGTAGTTCTTTATGGTCGTGAGTGCTGATATTGGCGTCTGCTTTTTTTCGTCTTCTTTGACATCAACTGTTCTTGTACATCAAGTATTTTATTACATTGCGTTTTTGTCTTTCATGTCTGTCACAAAGTTAAGTGAAACCAGGGACTATAGACGGAAAAAATACAATATCAGCATCTTTATCTCATTAATCTCGGAGTCCTTTCATTTCATGAAGTTCATTTCCAACTTCGATCTGCATCGGCAGCATACGAAGCAGAGACACACGAGACAGCATTCGGCACAACAGGTGGCTACAGCCGCGCGTGTGGCGCGTAGCAGCTGTCCGCGTCGCGTCAAACATGTCTCACGAATTTTCTCCAGAATGGAAAGAAGTGTGGCTCTCCTTCTACCGTTAACAAAAATTTCGATATTTTAGCTATATTTCTTACGCTGAATGTATGCTATAGTAGGCACCAAACGCAAACTTGCCAGCGACTGCATTTTTCACTGCAACCTCTTCATAATACGGAGTTGTACTTTACACTTATTATAAGTAGCGGAAATATCTAAATGAAAACCATTTCAACATCATGTAGTGATATTTGGATACACGGTGCAGAAAAATATTTTTCTATTGTATATTTTTTCGCAAATTCGATTGAGGAAGCAGCTTTAGCGAATAACATGCACCAAACCAAATACAGTGTCTTTATTTTTTTATGCAAAAAGTAAAACTATTAGAGAAACTAAGTACAGAGAAGTGTGTATGCGGTGTCCCATTGATTTACAGATGGCAGACCGCATATCCTCTGCCTCTGCTCGCCTAGAGTGCATTGCACGCTTGATGCAGCACGAGTAGAGGATAGGCAAACGATAGAAAATGTTGTAATGTTTGTTAAGCTTAGGGGACTTAACTCCAGGGTCATTAGTCCCTAAACTTAAACTACTTATAAACTAATTTATACTAGAGACAGCACAAGCATCCAAGCCCAAGGGCGGATTTAAACCCCCGACGGGTAAAGGCCTAGCGCATCGGACCATAGCGCCTCAATTCGCTCGGCCACTCCGCCGCGGCCAGAGGATAGGTGGCCAGCCGTCTGTAAGCCATGCTTTTCAGTGGGACGGCGCACACGTAACGCAGCCCAGGCGGAGGGCATGCTTTTGCTGGGCAGGCCTCTGTCCGGT
The DNA here is from genome assembly GCA_026315105.1 of Locusta migratoria. Lineage (NCBI taxonomy): Eukaryota > Metazoa > Arthropoda > Insecta > Orthoptera > Acrididae > Locusta > Locusta migratoria. The sequence goes on along the minus strand of CM048755.1, from coordinate 558,756,759 downwards.
TGTCCGAGGCGCACAGTTTTCCTGTGCCTCTGTTAAACCTCTGCCGCAAAGTGAAGTTTCAAGTCATCCGTTTTCTTCGAAAAAAGGATTATTTGATGTAGACAGACATAAGCTACATTCATCTGTCTCTGGTTCGTCTCTAAGAGTTATGTTTTTTGTAGTTATTGCCCATAGTTATTCTTATAAAAAGAATTAAAGTACAATACCGCGCATATATTGAAGCGTTTTCACTGGAAAATGTAGTCGTTGGCCACTTTCCCTTTGTTGTATTTTACACCATACATTACTGCCTACGAGCCATACCTCCGTCCATTCTCGAGAAAATACCTGAGATACATTTGACGCGTCGCGGTCGACAGCTACTCGACACCCGCGCGGCTGTTGCCGCCTCCTGTGCTGAGTGCAAAGCTGCTTCGTGTTTTCTGTTCTTCCTGTGCTGCCAAACTGCTAATCTGCAAATGAACAACTTACTGAAATGAAAAGTCACTGAGTTACCAGCTGACTGTATTTTTTCGGTTTATAGCCCCTGATTTTAGTAACCGTTGTGAGAATCATGAAATAACTACGCAAGCTAAAATTCCCGTTACTTCCGAACGATCACCTCGGTTAAACTGGGAGGGATGTGCAACGCTTTCTCTTTATCTTCAGGAGCCTTCTTCCATTTCATGAAACACACATCCACCCCTTCGTAGAGTTCACTAACGACTGATACACCAAAGATAAAGAAAGATATAGAAATCTATTAACTTTTCTTGTCATTACTGCTCAAGCTGCATTTTATACTTCTTTGCGAAAGTCAACTGTTGCAAAAATACTAACTTACCTATACGGTCGGCAAACATTACGATGTTTGCTGGTGGTAATTATCATCTGAAAGTTTGGAAAGTCAGAGGTGAGGTATTGGCAGAATTGAAGTTGTGCGGCGGCACCATGAGTCGTGTAAGGTAGTTCAGTGGTAGAGCGCTTGGCGGCGAAAGGCAAGTCCCACCTTCGTGTCCCGGTTCCGGCACACAATTCTAATTTGCCAGTAAGTTTCAACATCAGAAATGATGACAGAGACAGAATAGGAACCCATTGTTATAAAATAGCCGGCCGCGATGGCCGAGGGGACTGCGGCGCGCCAGTCACGGTCTGCACGGCCACTACGGTCAGGGGGTTCGAATCCCCCCTCGGGGATTTGTACCGTCCTTAGTGTTAGCTAGTTCATAAGTAGTTTGTAAGTTTAGGGACTGATGATCCCGTAGTTGAGTGCCATAAGCTATACACATTTGATTTTTAATTTTGTTATAAAATAGTGGACGTACAAGAACAGCTGCTACCAAATAAGAAGAAAAAGGCGGTCGCCAATATTATGGTACTCAGGGCCATGACGAGCTACGAATAAAGAGCCTAGGAATGAGATACTTCACGTGCAAATGTAGTTAAACAAGGAAACTATGATTTACATAAATATTTCGTATCGATTTATCTTTGAACCGAAGACCTGTTAAAAGCCAACAGATGTCATTGAGAAGAAAGGTGTTATAGATATTACAAATTGTACTACATTCATGATTAAATATGTCATTCGTATAAAGGTCCTTTAAATTGTTGAATTTACAGTGACACTTGTTTATCTTAATTATAAAAGAAATGAAAGAAATCCAAACTTATTTTAATTACATATATAAAACATATCCCAATTTCCCTTTAGTAGGTGTGGCGTCTCACAAGCTACATTGCTTCTCTATCAGCATGTGAATTACTTTGAACTGCCATCTGTTTAGCCAGAAGCGTTCCCTGAATAGCTGCTCAAGTTCGCCATATATTCATCGCTTTTGCCTGTTGATGAACAGAAGACACACACACGAAAATTAAATTAGTTGATTTTTACGAGACTTAGAATTTAAGTCTAACTGCATAGAGAGGTTTGCAGTGGACATGTGGCTTGTGCTGTGTTACGAGATCTCTGTACGCTACTTTGCTCTGCCTGTGCTGTGCCTCTGCTGCGTGAGGTGTGCGCTGACCAGCAGAGGCCCTGTGCCTCTCCTCTGCCTGTGCTGCATCAAGTGTGCACCGGGCCCAGCGCACACTTCACACAGCACAGGCAGAGCAGAGACAGAGGGTAGGCGGCCACTAGTTTATAAAGGATGCTTTCCAATGGGGCACTTTACGCAGCCGAGGTAGTAGGCAAGCTTTTGATGGGGCAGGCCTCTGTCCGCCACACAGTGGTCCTGGGTTCGATTCCCGGTCAGTTGGGGATTTTGTCCACTCATTGACTGGGTGTTTTGTAGTCCTCAACATCATCATGTATGTACAAGACGCCTAAGTGGCGTCACCTAAAAGACTTACATCCGTCAGGCCGAACACAATCCCAGCTGGGGTCTAATTGCCAAAGATGCCACGCAGAATCATCCTGCACCTCTTCCGCAAAGTCACATTTCATGTCATTCAATAGGCTTCGATTTTTTTATGTAGACGACTATAAACTACATCGTTCTTTGTATTTAGTTTCTCTCTAAGACTTTAATTTTTGCGTAAAATAATAAATAACACTTTTCCACTGTCAATAAAATACGTGAGATGCATCTGACGCGTCGTTGTCGGCAGCTACTCAGCACACGCGCGGCTGTTGGCGCCTGCTGTGCCGAGTGCGAAGCTGCCTCGGGTTTTTCTTCTTCCTGTGCTGCCAACCCGCTAACCTTGATATGAACAACTTACTGAAATGAAAAGACACCGAGATTCATAAGCTGAAGGTGCTGATTGTGTACTTTTTGTTCTGTAGTCCCTGGTTTCAGTGAACTTTGTGACAGATGAAAAAATTATGTAAGATGAAATCCGTGTTATTTCTGAATGATCAGCTCGGCGAAGCCAGAAGGAATGCGTAATGATTTTCTTTACCATCAGTGGCCTTCTTCCGTTATTTGAAACACACTGCCCACTCGTTGGTGGAGTTCAGCACCAAATGCTACACCATAGATGATAAAGTATCTAGAAATCTATTAAAATTTTTATCAATATTCCTCAAGCTGAATTCTATACTACTTTCAGAAATTCAATCAGCCTCAGAATCCCTCTGAGGTGTCGTCTTTTTAGTCAGAACAGTTGAGTAGCTTCTAATGAACTTCCATAGACTACGCAAGTTCGCCATATATTCGTCACTTCTGACTGTTGCTCAACAGACGTTTCGTTGCTCTTATACGCACTTTTCAGAAAACACACTCAGTTATACACACATATAAATAACAATAATTAAATTTTGAAGGGATTCAGTTATTAAATCTCATTGCATTCAGAAGTTTGCAGTGGACATGCAGCACGTGCCGAGTTCAGTGAGCACTACACGCATCACTGCCCTTCTCTGCCTGTGCTGCGTGAAGTGTGCGCTGATCTGCAGACGCCCTACGCCTCTCCTCTGCCTCTGCTCTGCTTTGCTGCGTCAAGTGTGCGCCCAGCTGAAGAGCTCACAGTAGCGCTCAGTCGGTTTATTGGTCCCCCCCCCCCCGGTACCTACCCCCCCCCCCCCCCGCATCCCTCGGCAGTTGGCCTCAACAGCCGGGTGGCGCGTCGGCTGTGCTCGTATTCTGCGTGCAGTGATAAGAGCAGCCTTGGCGGGTGCGGTGAATGAAACGACGGCCAGCCTCCTGGCCCTCAGCGCTGTCACAGACTGTAAATGCGCTCAGATACGCTTCCGTCTCTCTGCATGCTCCTCGTTGCCCCGATCTCGTGTAGCTGTACAGATCACTCAGTTAACTGAGGGCTGGTCGGAAATGTTCTCAGCGTACAATCAAAAAGGACGGTACTTAGAAGGGACACGGTTGACCTCGAATTGCACGAAACCATGCTTGGAATAACAAGCAATCATAAACAGAAGAGTCGTGTGCGTAATTTACATGCAAAAAGTTGCATTGTACCTCAAGTAACATTTTAACAGAGAAAAATAACATAACAAGATATCAGTACCATATGAAAGAAATTACATATAATTTTATGGCGTCAGTGTATCATTACATATTCGATCAGCACGCCAAAAACTCTCGGCTTGAAGTACTTATAATAGCGCAAAATACACATATCCAGCAAAACTACACATCAGAAAGTGCTTACAATTGTCCTGTATGTGCAGATGCTGGATTTCAATGAAGTGGTTAAAAGAAAGTGGAAGAGAGCAATGCGCACACCTCAACAAAGCGACGTTATCACAGTCCAAATCACTTTCGCATTCATGCAGACCAATATCAAATACACACTAATCACATTTCAAATGATAACGTTGGTATGTCAATATGACACCCTAGCTTACTCCTTTCCTTCAAATGGAGCATAAATTCGTGTATTTCTGAATGATTATGTTGTATAATTTATCCGCGTACTCCATATCCTCAGCCCCGAAGTCACACATTCACCACGTCGTAACTTCGATCCAAAAATTTGGACCACATGCGTAAGATTAATTCCCATCATAACATCACTGCACTGTACACAGTTTACACAGTTTACACAGTAACTCGCTTGCTAATACTCCCAGACACAAATACGTACTGCAGCTATAACACTCACGCAACTGGAGCACTGGTTAGTGCAGCTACAGTATGCCACCATTTAGTGGCGCTAGCAGACACGTGCGGAGTTTTGGATGGAAATAATGCACACCACTGTTTTGTTTATGATTGGTTCTTATTCTAAGAACAGTTTCGTGCGGTTCCGATCGTTCGAGGTCAAAGGTGTCCCTTATTAGGTCAGCTCGGAGGCGGCGACAGAGATGCCTAGCTCCGAAATCTAAGCAGGTCGGTTCTTTTCTTGCTGTAGGTCTGCCTGGTCTCCTGCTTCAGTGGCGGCCCGTAGGAGTGCAGCTCGGAGAATCGAAGGTGTCGCAGCTGGCTGGCTGGTAGCAGTTTGTCGCCAAAACAACTTCCAAATTGGCGTAGTTGGTCTTTAGTTGGAATAGTATGTGCAGTTGGAAAACGCAGACTCTGAGACTGAGTGGTTAGCAGTTCAAGTTTATACTAGCGGTGACCAGATGTTCCGCATTTACGGGATCGTCGGGCATTTAATCTTAGTGTCCCGTTGTCTCGATAATATAAATACGAGACGTATGTTGTCCCGTTTTCTACTAACCGTCATATGTATTTTGAAATAAGGTGTCTTTAAATGATGTACCGTGTAGCCAAATGGAGATCAAATGGGGAATAATCAAACAATAAAGAAAATAGCCTTTAACTCAAACTGAATAAGACACTGTTTTTCTAATTTTTTTGGTTAGTACTACGTAATGCTTTCACATGAGATGTGCAGCTCCTCCAACTATCTAATAAACTGAGTCATTAATCAGTTCATTGCTCGAAGAAGGCGTGAAGGAAGAGTGTGATTCCTTGTAAGTTTTAAGCTGATTTCACAAGTAGTTAACTGATTATATCGCGAAATGGAATTATCAATTTCATCTGCAGAAAACAAATGACTGGGTTCACCTGAAGTATCCTGTTCTTTGGAAGTCTGTTCAGAATTCCCCTAAACTTGAGTTTGGTGAAAATATTTTGAAAGAAAGTAGTTACGATCAGTTCTTTTGAGGAACTTAACAGTGTTAAAACAGTTACATGTGAAGCAAAAATTTATTAATTGAGAACTGCGAAGCGAGTTGGAAAAATCTGGTGTCTCATTTTCAACTTACTTACAACTGATGATATCTGGTGGAAAAAAATTGTAGCTCATTACTTGGTTTGTGTCAGCTCAACCTGGCCATAAAGTTGCTGCAGAAAGAATGTTCTCCACCACAAATAATTTATACTCTGCGAAGAAACAACATATTTAGTGTGCAAAGGAAATAATAACAATAAGAAATCATTTGCAGAATACGTGATGAATTGTATATTATGAAAATCTATATTGAAATACCGAACCCCAGAATGACGTACATTATTGTGCAAAATATAGTTGAGAGAGAAGTAAACTTCGTAAGAAATAACTGTTTTTCCTACTTGTTTGCGCGTGTAGACCATTTCTTTAATTATATCAATGGCTTTTTCAGGCCAGTAAGTTGTGTTATTTTATGTATTAGAAACTAGCTTGATATATTCTAGATAATGGGATTGCCGAATACCCGAGAGATGACTCGAAACTCCGGCTCTAGCGGCCGCGCTATCCGTACCCACATGTGTCCCGTATTTTGGTTTCCTACCGCACGGTGGACTCCACGTTTATTCATATCTGAGCCTGTCAGCACCCATTGCTGACACATCTAGCTTCAGTGTGTAGAGGTTGGACGCTAAAATGCATTCTTATGTCAGTAGAGGAAGTAATTAATACACGCATCCTAGTTGTCTCAAGCCGTTATTGTTCTACGGTCAAAGAGTTGATGCAGTAGTTTTCTGCCCCCTCGCACTGTTGTTTGGTGCAGTGTACACTTCTCCACGTTACACTTGCCGCTCTCCGTGTTTACGAACCGTTTCGTCATCCTGTGCCGTCAAAGCAGGCTTTAAATAGTAACGCACTGGCATTTACCAAAGGAAGTTTTATTTTCTTCAAAATATCTTGTTTGCGGTTCATCGCCAGTAGATATTTAACTTCTAATTGCAATTGGGACAGCAATACGATCGAGATCCATTACATATGATTTTATGCATTTTGGTGCCGACTCACTCACTTGACACAAATACTCTATTATTACTAGGTTAATCCCAAATTTGATGGCAATGATCCTACCGAGAGCCTTCAGTTTTCTTCTTTCTTCTTCTTCTTATTCATCTTTGTTGTGTACTAGCCACTGACATGCTTTCACTTATGCACATTCACGGCTGCTAGCGAGAATGAACCTACTTCTTCGAGAATAAACTTCGGAGTTGTTATTCATACGAAATTGAGAACTTACTCCGAGACGTTCGTTTGCTCTGAGAATATTCTCTGGACCATGTACTCTTTCTTTTATTCATGCGGATTATTGGCAGATGGATGGGTTTTCCCCTTCGCTGCTAGCGGGGCGACGTTTAAAGACTGCGTGATGGTCCGTGCTGTAGCGCGCTAGACATGAAGCCCCACGTGTTTCCTCCCCTCCGTCGCCTTGCCGCCCCTCACGCGCAACGTCACACCAGCTGACCGACGGTCGCGTTGTACGCATGTCCTTGCTGCCAGCTGAGTCTCGTGACGTCACGCACAGCACGCTCATCCCTTACGACGCAGTATCTCTTCTTGCTTCTGCACGAATTTCACTTACTTTACTTATCTGGCCACAACTTACCAGTATCCCGTCAATACTCCTTGCTTTTGTCACCAGTGTTCATTACACATTTCTCATTCATGCTTAACCAATATACATTTGGAATGGTACCTTTTCGTAATTCATTCGTTGCTATTCTGTTCACTGTTCACCGCTATGCCAATTACTGTGATTCCTACCACCGAATTTTCACTGCTCTCTAGACTCCATAGTCGCAACCCTGTTCCGGGTATGCAGGCCGACAGTGTCTTCATGCATTCCATAGTGCGTGTGGAAACGTGTTGATTACGGATGACCGGTATACTATCGGACGCGGGCTTGCGTGAGAAAGTCAGCTTCAACTACACGTTTGTACCCTTCTTCAGCCACCATTACACCTGATGTCTGACCTCGCAAAATGTTTCTACCTTCCACAATCAATTCAAGCTATCCTTTACTGCGGTACCATATGAGCCATAGATTCCCCATCTGAATAATCGCAATAGTCTCTCTATTTTCTAAGTGCTCTTCGACCTTTATATACCACTCCCACCATATGTTATTCAAATGTTTGTAGAGCTTATGGGACTCAACTACGGGGTCATCAGTCACTAAACTATTCATCAACTAGCTAATACTAAGGACGGCACAAATACTCATGCCCGAGGGGGGATTCGAGCACTCGAACGTAGTGGCCATGCAGAATGTGACTGGCACGCCCCACACCGCTCGGCCACCGCGGTCGGCCCATTAATTATACTAAGATATTATATTTTCTATGCATTCCATCTAATACACCTTTCGACTGATCTTTCTATTTTGACTTGTTGACTGTAACGCAGTTGCTTATTCTACCTTTCAGGTCATATATTTTCGTCCTCCTTCCGTCTTCTACAAACGTATTTTATGCGTATTCTCGCAGTACTACCTCACAGTCAACAGCTATTTATTTCCTTTCACCTTTCTATACCGTTTCCGGTCGTAGTAGCCACTACACATAACCGCATTCCTGACATGCGCTATATAATGGATTTTTCATCACTATCTCATTGCTCTTACTTTATCTACGTTCATATTCAAATTAACATGTTTCTCTGTCACGTAATTTTTTTTCCAGTACTACCAGGCATTATGACTCTGTATGTGTTTCCCCGTTAACGTTATTATGACAACCCATTTCTTCCCTCCACTACGTCAATACCTTTTTCAGTTTCCAACAAAGACTCCCGTACCGCTCCTACCGGCCACATCTTTGCAGCGTAACTTCTTCCTCTCTTGAGGAAGCCGTTGTCCACTCGCCAACGATCCCGCATCGCTGCGCTAATACCGCACGCTTCGAGCTAAATACGCTGTCGGCTTTTCCTCACGCTACGGCTCGCCGCCTGCTTTCCAGTTCGCTTTCTAACACAACTACATTCCAGCATGCTTTCAAGACAGGTTTTTGTTTAACCCCACGATTGTTGTCTGCCATTATTTCCCTCCAAATATTTTAATATTTGACACTTTTTCCTGATCTAGCAAATCAAACTATTCTCCTTATCCTCTTTCATTACGACCGAATTTCCACTCACGTCCACTATGTCATGACGACTTGTTCATAACAAATCAATAGTTCAAATAAATATATAGTAAAGGAGACATTGGCACATCTAATTCCCCGTTACCCATTCTGCACAACATATCAGTCTGCCAATCACTTTCCCACTAACCCAGTAACAATTTTAGATGGACACTTATGCATGCTGTAAACGGTGTTGCAGTCACACTACACATGAACGAGACTAGTGAATTATTGACTAGGCTCTCATAACCTGTGTTTCTATCAAGAATAGCATTTTACCCAATTATTTTGCTAATAATCATTATTATGTAGCTTTCATTAATTCCTGCATTGTGATTCAGTACCTAAACTATGGCCTATAGAAATTTTTCTCGCATCAATTACTTATACATATAATATTACTAATATATTAAATCTGTAATAATTGTTTGCATATGTTGTTACTATTAGTGCAGCGCTGCAAACTTCGTTCTTCCTGTGTTTTGTTTTTATTCTTATTGTTGTTCTTTTTCTCTCTGCCAAGTTTGTTTCGTTATGTTTATGTAACTACTACGTTTTCATGTTGAGCGACTTTTAGTTTACGTCCATTTCATAGTATTTTCTTATGTGGTATGTTTTATTATCTATCTATATACTGCCATGAAATGTTTATTCTTTTATTGCAGGCATAGCAAACATTTCCGCCCCGCGGGAGGAGTACACTGAAGTTCACCGCCATGGCCGCGAACGTGTGTCGCTAGTGTCGGCAACGTAGCGAGAGAATAGCTGCGGAAAGAGTGAGACCGCACAGCATTGTTCTGCGCTGGACTGTTCCGTGGTCAAATCCAACGTAAACGAAGTAACAGAGGATGCGCAGCTCTGTAATGTGGTCGAAGAACGGTAATAAAAACTGACTACTGTGATCCTACGTACAGCATTTTGTGCTCCTGCAAAGCATCTAATCTGTGCAATCATTATAGTATTTTGTTACAAAAGGGGATTTTGTAAATGTGCCGCTGCACCTACTGAAGTGGTGCCGGCTCCCCAGCCGAAAGGCGCATACCATGAATAAAGTTACTTGAGTATGAGCATGACTCTCCCCATCCCAGTAAGTAATAATGTTCAGTGGGGAATAATAATGTAATTTAATGGTTATTGTATTGACTTCTGAGCACCGATGTGGTCACCATACTGCATTCTAGTTCGATAGTAATTGCTCATGTTGTCAACGTAACAATATTATTGTAACTGTCTTCAGACAAATGGGCTACAGGTCATCACCCGAAGTTTCTGTATGGTGTTTTGGGACATGGGTGGTCACCAAAATCACAGCTGCCAGCAGAGGACCAATAACACTACACTGTGGAACGCCCGATATCCTCTATGTTTTAGTCGATGTCTCACCATAAATTACTACAAACTGTATCCTTTCTGATAGGAAATCCCCTAGCCAGTCGCAAATTTGCGGCGATATACCATAACCACGCAATTCGTTTAAAAGCCGTTTGTGGGGTACTGTGTCAAAAGCCTCCTGGAAATCAAAAAGTACTGAATTAATTTCAGATCCCTTGTCGATAGCACTCATCACTTCGTGTGAGTAAAGAGCTAGTTATATTTCGCATGAACTATATTTTCTAAATCCGTGTTGATCTTGTTATATTCATTTGTTGAAAGTGACAACCAGTTGGAGGCGATCAGGTGCGACAGCAGCGGATGGACGTGCGACCAGCCTCCTGCCAGAGCGGAACACGCGGCTGCTGGCAACGAGACGGCAGGCGGCCCCTCCCCCACTCGCCATGACGTCACGGCCTCGCACAAGGCCACACTGGCGCGGATCAGCTGTCGCGAATCAATGGAGCAGGCGTCGAAGATCGTGTAAACACCAGGTCTGGCGTACGTCACGTGACGGCCCACGGCCATGTGGCGAGCTCCGCTGTGAGTCTCAGTTGTCGTGCACAAATGGAAGTTTTAATATTGCTTTCGACAAGAACTTGTGTGAGAGACATACCTTACATTACTAAAGATAGTGGTCGGGAGAAGATGAACTCATTAACGTTGATCCAGTACGTCAGTCAGTGAGAGCCTCTCTCAGTGGAGTGTTACAGGCGAGCTGCCTCCCTGCTGAGCTTTGGGGCAGCAGCTGTCACCACGGCCAGCGCCACCTGTCAGCGCGCCTGCCTACGCGCGCTCCACCGCCACCAGACTGCGGCCACGTCCTCTGCTCGCCGCCATCACCACACTCATTGTTACGCAAGAAAACTCAATCTAAGTATTGTACAATCGATCAAATTTAAAAGATAACAAAAATACTTTTCACTTGAAAGAACAATTTCATTAAATAAATACGATTTATCATTTTCACTCTTGTTATACTGAATTTTGGCTGTCTAAACTTAGTGAAAGGGCCGTCTGACCTTGACTACAGCCTGTCTTATATATTAAAATAATCTACGGAAACATAAGTCAGTCGGCCAGACCAAACTACCTGGCCGATTTCCTTCATTTTTGTTTTAAACGAAAGTTGTTCATTCGCAGATTCAAACGTGTTATCCTTGTCTTTGCATTGGATGTTTTAATCGGTTCGTTTTACGACATGTTCAGTTCTAATTAAAGTTCCCAGTTTTGTATCCCATCCTCGTCGCCACTTTTGTGTCTCGTTTCCCCGATGGTCATAGATGTCGGTGGCTGAGTAGAGAGAGACTGACACAGGAATAAAGGATGCACACGTGTGCAGGTACAGAGGTGACCAGCCAGTGAGACAGCAGAAACTAGAAACACTAGAGTAAATTAGAACGTTTTATGTATTTCATAGAGTCTTGGTAATACTTAACTTTTACATAGTTCTTGACGGCAGAATGCTGATACATAGTTTATATAGAAGCCTGCCTACTGATGATTCCTAGTGCCTATCTGATTCCCAAGTGAACGATGGCCACGAGCAGAGTTGTAGCAGAGGGCGCTCGTGGCTGACGTCGTAAGAACGCCACGCCGTGCGTGCATGGAGGCACGCGGCGAAAGTACGTGGCGCGCACTTCATAGTTGCGCAACACCACACCCAGCCTTTTATTTTTTTTAACTAAAAACACTCATCCGGTCAAGGTCTTTCATTTATGCTTTCAAACACTTCAATTGGTTGATTCTGAAGAAAACTGTTCGTGAACATTATCTTCCATTTTCTCTCAACTTTTTTATCATTCTACTAACAGTGCGAAGTATTCGCACAGGTCCTCTAGTAAATCTCTATTAAACTCATATTGCAAAATCTTCACTAAAATGAGTAGAAATTGTACGGTATTTGAGAACGTCTTTATTATTTTTCAACATATCAATTCAATGTTACTGTTATTACATAATTGCTGTCAATTTTTGCTATGCAACACCATTATCTAACAACTAGTTTAATGTTGAGTAACGTACACAAAAAATTACACATTTCTAGGGGCGTCTGTAACCCGAAGAAACGTTTAAGATGAACACTTAGTAACTCCGTATACTTTTATTGACATATTTGTACACATTCACATGGTTAGTAGAGGACCCGTGTGAATAATTCACACTGTTAGTTGAATGACGAAAAAGTTGAAGTTACATGCATAGCTTTAACGAGAATAAATCAATGCAAGTGTTTAATAGCACAAATGAAAGAGCTTGATCCGCTGAGTGTTAGGTCAAAAAGAACTGCATACATTACTTAGAATCGAAGATATCGTGAAACAAACCGATTAAAATATTCAGTGCAAGGACACAAAGATACCGCGTTTAAATATAAATAATGGATGGAGAGATTTAAGTTAATTCTGATAGTTGATGACAAATTGGCTAACGAATGCCTTTCGTGTACAGCAAAAATGAAGAAAATCGGTCTGATAGAACGGCCCGACTGACTGACTTAATTTTCTAAGACCTTGTACCAACACTGCAGTAATTTGATGATTTGGGAGTCGCAGAGTCAATGAAGCACACAGGCCGTGTCAGATTTGTTGCATTACTTGTGAACCCGCTTCACTGCCATATGTAACACATGAACTGTACTAACTGTTCCCTACCACTCACTGAAACAGCCGCACCATCATTTCTCTGGTGATCGTCTTGTAAGCATGATACGGCATCTACATTAATCTTAATGTTATAGTATGAATATACGTTCCTAGCCTTGGTTTAATTATGCTAGCTTTGAAACTCATTTCTGTTAAAGTTGTGTTGTTTTCGCAAACTTGGTATTTCTTTACATTGTTCGTAATACCGTTGAAATTGCTGCTTAATAATGCATTTATCCATATCATCGATCACATAGTTGTTGTTAGGTTCTTGCTTCTTCTTCGGCGTAGAAACGTGAGTTCCACTTTACTCGGCATCTTGTCCTTCTATCCGTAATTTGTAAACCATTCTCTTGCTCAGATTTAACATTTTGGCAGAACGTTCCGTCGCCTTTTGCACCGGCATGGTAAAACACTTCTCGTCGTTAACGATTCAAATGTTTGTTAAGCTTATGGGACTTAACTACGGGGTCATCAGCCACTAAACTTACAAACTACATATCGACTAGCTAACACTAAGGACGGCACAAATATCCATGCCCGAGAGGGGATTCGAACCCCCGGCCGTAGTGGCCGTGCAGACCGTGAATGACGCGCTTGTCCACGAAGACACTTTCCACGCTCACCTTCCATTCTCGCACTTAGAGGTAACAACGTGCACTAGTGTAACCTCATCACGTGACGAAGTTACCTCTTCGCCTTGCCGGGTAATACACTCCTGGCCATTAAAATTGCTACACCACGAAGATGTGCTACATACGCAAAATTTAACCAACAGGAAGAAGATGACGTGATATGCAAATGTTTAGCTTTTCAGAGCATTCACACAAGGTTGGCGCCAGTGGCGACACCTAAAACGTGCTCACATCAGGAAACTTTACAATCGTTTTCTCATACACAAACAGCAGTTGACTGGTGTTGCCTGGTGAAACGTTGTTGTGGTGCCTCGTGTAAGGAGGAGAAATGCGTACCATCACGTTTCAGACTTTGATAAAGGTCGGATTGTACCCTAGGGGTTAGCGGTTTACCATATCGTGACATTGCTGCTCGCGTTGGTCGCGATCCAATGACCAATGACTGTTAGCAGAATATGGAATCGGTGGGTTCAGGAGGACAATACGGGACGCCGTGCTGGATCCCAGCAGCCTGGTATCACTAGCAGTTGAGATAACAGGCATCCTATTGTGAAATTACCGCCCAATAGAAATACTGGTAATTTATAGCATTTGATATTTAAACAGTATGAAGTTCACTGCAAACATTGACCATGCCAATGCACTAAATGTTACACAATTTTAATCTTATTAATTATGGTAGCAATGTATATATGCAGTTGGGTGACAACATTTATAGTTAGGCCATAGGTAGAAATTGTCCACGTTGAGATTTGCTGTGTGCTTGTAGCTGACGAGAGGCCAGTGAGCAGGCCGACGTTGGTGGCTTGTTCCAGCTTAGGATTTTCCAGTTTTCGTTTCCGGTGAGGGGAGAGGGACAATGGCGAGTGTCAGGCGCAGTGCAGTGCACAGCGCGAAATAAAATATTCTAATACTACTTGCATTTGAAGTAATACGATGCAGTTAGGAACCTTTAAGGCCCTCATTACAAAATAGCCTGTTGATAAATAAACAATACATTAGCTGATATAGTCACATCTGGCGTAATATGTTTAACTGACAATGAAAAGTAATAAATTACCTATGAATACAAGACAGTTACACAACTAGCATGGCAATGTTTGTTTATAAAAAATAATATATTAACTATTTCTCATGTTATTTTCAATTATTCTTGTGTATTTTATCTTGAAGTATTCAGTTAAATCGCTTATCTGTGACATAAGAAATTGCACGATTATGATAAATAGTACAAAGGATGTTTATACCAATATAAAAACCTAAGAAGGCATTTATTTAATGTGTAGTGTAATTATTTTGATTTTAAGTAGAGTTTTAGAAATGTATTGGCTGAGCGCTGTACGTTGGCAAATCGGTTAGAACAGCTCACATGGGAAAGTTGAAGACGTAGGGGAAAAAACACCGGTAGTTGAGCTTTTGGCATGCGCGCGCGCGAGGGCAGGAAGTGACGAGTCGGGAGCACATGGAGAACTGGTTGGGTGGCGTCGCGCTGTTCGGTCGGCACGTGCATCTCCAGGTGGAGACTTTAGATTTGTGTGTGGCAATCGCCACGTGTTGTTGCTTGTCGTAGACTGCACCAAGTTGAATCGAGTGCTACTGTGTGTTTGTGAATATTTAGCCGGTGGAACAAGGTGTGCATCGCATTGAATTAAAGTGACTGTGATTTGTTAATGTAACACGTGTTGTCGCATAGGCATGAACATAAACGGTGTTTGAGACAGCCACATGGTGTGAAAACAATTTGCGACAAATATTCATTTTGTCTGGGGCTCACGAGCTATAACTTTATTTGATAAATGTGTCGACGTACAGACCACAGGGTTTTAATATGGTGTAATAAACAACATAAAGTGAACTTTCACGTGTTTTCAAAAATAGTAGTTAGTACACCCCTTTTCTCTCATGAACTTGCTTTATTATGAATTTGTTTTGTTAATCATATGCAGGGAAGGAAAGCTGCGTAACTGTGATATCATCCCCTAGAAAACGAGTCAAACAGTAGCAATCACAATTCCAGTGTTTTTGCATGTTTAGGAATTTGGTTCGCAGTTGGTGGTTTTGAGTTTTTAAAAGTTAATCTTTCCCTATTTCAAACTCACACCCCGACCTTCACTCTCACACTATCCACATGGCTGTAACGGATCGTGCAGCCACGTCTGGATCCCTGAGGCTACAGATAGGGATGTTTGCAAGGCAACAAACATCTGCACAAAAAGTTCGAAGACGTATGCAGCAGCATGGACTATCAGCTCGGAGACCGTGGTTGCGGTTATCCTTGACACTGCGTCACAGACAGTACCGCCTGCGATGGTGTATGCAACGAACCTGGGTGTACGAAGTATGATTACAGGTTCTGTTTACAGCATCATGATGGTCGCATCCGTGTTTGGTGACATCGTGGTGAACGCACATTGGAAATGTGTATTCGTCATCGCCATACTGGCGCATCACCCAGCGTGATGGTATGGGGTGCCAATGGTTAGACGTCTCTGTCACCTCTTGTTCACATCGACGGCACTTTGAAAAGTGGTAGTTTCATTTCACATGTGTTACGACCCGTGGCAATTGCGCGACAGTCAATCAATATTAAAAGCAATCTTCTGTATTCATACGAACACACAAGTTCAATCACACAGCTTGAAACATATATATACATGGGGCATTGATCATTAATAAAGGAATAAAATTATTGATGTGCAAATACACAAAATTAACGGTCGAGAAACACTTTAGAATAACGAATAACTCAAAATGGAACACGACCACACATTCAGTGGACGTGTTTCATCACCCTCTGTTTAGGGTCGATAAAGAGTCTGTAAACAATTGTTATACTGGATTGGATCCAGATTAAAGTTATGCACAAAAAAGAAATCAATGCCTTATCTGTTCTTGGCATTGTGGGCAACCATGGGCAATCTTTTTAAACAAACAAACAGAATGATAAATTACCTATCGTTTCAACACTAACAATAACATATGCAAAAAATTAAGTGTTGAAACAAAATTTAAAGATATTAAAGGTGGTGCATGACATTTATGGTCACTAATATTGGAAAATAACAATAGATGCATAAACAATAATTTACAGAATTATACAATTTACAAAAGAACATTTGAAGCCTAAGCAAGACATGCATAATGAACTTTTCATTCCTGGGAGTGTCTTAAAAAAATCAAGTTCGATCCACTGTGGTAAGTGTTCACTATCTAGTAACAAAATATATGATTAAAGTTTCGCCACACACTTCAATAAAAACAAAGGGGCATCGACGGGGAGGAAGTACTCTTTAGCATAACGGGGTGGCAACAACAACCTGCACTTATTTAACACTTTATTACTGCGAAGTTGTCGTTCATTGTTCATGGTCGTCGTTGATTGTCCCTTTTCCCCAGCTCCAGTTGCATCTCGCTTCACCGACGTCTCTTCCTGAATGACTCAGCACCACTGGTTGGATCAGTCATCATCTTCCATTAGACTCAGAGGAAGAGGAATTTTGTGAACACCCTCATTGGCGAGAGATCACAAGAGGTAGTGCCACACCTCTGTGGCATTGGATTTATGAGGTTCCTACATCCAAGCAGGA
The DNA here is from genome assembly GCA_026315105.1 of Locusta migratoria. Lineage (NCBI taxonomy): Eukaryota > Metazoa > Arthropoda > Insecta > Orthoptera > Acrididae > Locusta > Locusta migratoria. Next base: position 558,739,792 of record CM048755.1, on the reverse strand, counting down.
CGCAAGGCTGTGGAATTTCTAAGTGCCAAATCATGGAAGTGTGTTAGGTAAGGAGGTTCATTTAAGTCTTCCGTCACTCGTGAAGTTACAAGAGTGCAGAGATGAATGTCGGGGCGAACCCAAAAATAATGATTTCCGGTGTCAGGGACCAAAATAAGAGATTGGTAAGATCACTAGAAAGCTTGGAGACATAAGCGCCACCCAGCTGATAGTCAAATGTTTAGCATGATTTTGCCGGAGGGCATCCGCAACGACATATTAAGCACTGCCCAGGAAAATTGTGAAAGGTTTGATTGTTAACTGGAAACCCATCCTGTGTTAAACAAAGGGAGCCTGTCGGGTGATGCCATGGCGTCGGTGTCCTAATATTTGCAGCAACTGGTCTGGTTGTGACAGACGCCAGGCATCTGTGTTATACCCCTGCAGCTCTCGTTGAGTGGCGTGCAGCAGGGTGCGTATGGGTGTCGGACCTGCGCCGACATCGCCTCCTACAGTGGCCCACTTGTAGCTGATGCCTGCATCAGGTGAGCGTGGCCAACCGCATTGACAGGAGCGCACGTCATCTGCTCCCACCTTGGCAGGCATAAGAGCCGTGACAGTGGGGTGGGGCTGGTGACTGCTGTCTCGTGGCTGCACGGAAGTGTGGTGGGGCGGCTCAGCAACCTTGCGATGTCAGAGACTTGGAATGCAACCACGCACACCCCATGCCCGAGGGGGGGATTCGAACCCCCGACGGTAGTGGCCGTGCGGTTCGTGACTGGAGCGCCTCAGTCCCCTCGGCCACCGTGGCCGGCTATTTCATTGCCCAGTGGTGTTCACCACAGTGGTACTGCTTAGCACTCACTGAAATTGGTTATGGGGCATTACCCATCGTTTCACCACAACATAGAAACATAAGGTTTCATAGATTATTTATAAACAAATAATTGAGAACATTAAAGTAAATTATAAAACCTTAAATAAAGTAGACTACGTAGGGCCATAGAGTTTACAAAACATGACTCAATACTATCAATGAAAAAATTTTAACATTTGAAAAATGTTCAAGAAATTTCTTAGTGCTATCACAGGGACGTAAACAAAGCTGATTTGGTGAGTTCAACGTTGTGGCCAGATTATCATCAGAGACACACTCACAGATGCACACACAAGGAGGCGCTCGCGGAAAAGCATTGTCAATAAGCAGACTGCAGAAGCAGCGTGGTGCAGTGTGGCGACATTGCATAAAATCAAATTAAATAGACTTGGCAGCAGGCCAAGGTCTCGCTGCTGTAATCTACTATGCAAACTAAATGTTGGGACCAACTTGTGTGTGTGTGTGTGTGTGTGTGTGTGTGTGTGTGTGTGTGTGTGTGTGTGTGTGTGTGTGTGTGTGTGCGCAGCTATTTAGTTTCTGCCCCCTTGTAGATCACTGGCTTACTGCTGGCTCTCAGTCGAGTACCTGTAGAATCTTTATGGAATCAAAGACAAGTTTTGGTAATTAGTGGCACTTCAACTTGCTTACTGTCCGTCCAGAATAGCCGTGGCACTATGTGATAACGGCAGCAGCAGTTCCACGACTCTTCAAAATATATACACAATAAATAAAACAAAAATTTCCCATTACAAAGGTAAGCTTGGTATAAAAATCAATAAATGAATAAATTTACAACTTAATCCTATAATCAGAGGAATATAAAAAAATCGAGACACGCAAATACAGGGACACCTGGAACAATAGAGAAAATAAACACATTTGATTAAATCAAAAATACAAATCACAATCTGCCTGTAAAAGACATAAATCAAGACACACACTAGTGATTAGATGGCCTTGTTCAAGGCTTCTCATTAAATGAGCATCATGAACATTAAAACATGTTACTTAGGTACCAGGTAAAATTTACAAAGAGGTAAGACATTTTAGAGTACATATTCCCTATTTATACCATTTGTGGTTTTTTTCTAAATCCAGGCACTCGTCCCACGCTCTGGTCGCATTAAGCATAGGCTTGTCATTGTTCACTGGGCTGGATACTTTTTCTCATCAACAAAATTCAAATGGGCCTTCAGTACGTCCTTCCCACCTATTATATGACGTCGATCACAGTTTCCTGTAAAATAAAACTTCGTTAGGGGTGCATATAATTAAGGTCGTCGTGTTAAAACTTGCATTACGGATTCTTGATTAATTGGTAAATTAGATACGTCACATACTTGGCATTACAAACCCTTGTCCTAAGGACACACAACATGTTCCATAACACCTTCCTCGCTTCACTAAGCGCTAACCCCTTTCTACCCAGAAGGCAGTGCCATTACGGCAACTTAAAAAAGCAAACACATTGGTAATTTCAAGGACACAGGGCGCACACTTACTGACAGTGGCATTACTAATTACCGCCCTTCCTGCCCTGGAGGAACATGCCTCTCCGATACACTCACTGACGGTACTGGACATCAATACAACCTAAAACACTAAATTCACGTAGCACAATTGGAAAAGAAAGGTGCACCCTAAAATATTACATTTAGTTTTGGTACTAGTTGTACTCAGATCACATCTCTCGTGCAGCAGTTGAATAGCACACATGAACGACTGAAAATTAAAGCCGCCCGCTGTGGCCGAGGAGACTGAGGCGTTCCAGTCACGGTCTGAGCGGCCACTGCGGTCGAGGGCTCGAATCCCAACTCGGGCATGGATATTTGTGTCGTCCTAGTTCGTAAGTAGTTCATAAGTAGTTTTTAAGTTTAGGGACTGATGACCCCGTAGTTAAGTCTTATTGACTATACAAACATTTGAATATTTTGAAAATTAAACCACATTTATTCATTACACAGGCACTCCACAGTGAACTAGCAATCAAACGTCTGGAAAGCAGAGCAGACATTACCGACAGTGCCATAATACTTAAGTGTGTGCACCGAAACAACAGGCCTCGTATGTCAGCTGATTGCACAGAACTCAACTCACTGCAACCAGCGCTGCATCTACCCATATGCAGGATAACCAATCAAACAAATGCATCTTCTATGGGAGACAATGTCGGCGCGTCCTTTAACGCCAAAGAACAATGGAAAACACATACAAAATTCGCAATAAATACCTGGAACGTATAACCTATAGAAAATACAAAGGAAGATATACACACTCATTGTCTAAGACTAGAAACATGGTGCACATCAAGAGACTTCCGGGTCCGTATTGTTTCCAGTTCAACCGCGTTCTGATGAACAATTCGCCTTATGCAGAAGGGACTAACAAAAACTGGAAAATCAGAGTAAGGTGCTTGTTGGACAATCGACAGGAACGAGCCAGGACTTTCTACCCGACTTCAAAGTAGCGTACTACTCGACGCTTCTGATCTTACCGGCGCCTCTTGGTTCGCGACATGTTGTTTAAATGCCTTAAATTCGATCAGATGTTGTGCAGAGGATTGATGCATTTCATCAAGTCGTTCATCAATCTTTCGCGACAGCTCTTTCATTTGTTCGGAAATCTTTTTTGACTGCTCTTTCATTTCACAGAACTGATCGTTAATCTGTGCGGTCATTTGTGTGAAGAGCGCGGTGAGCACGTCGGGTGACGGGGCTACCTGCGGACAAGCGCTCGCTGCTGGGCTATTCCCATAATCCGAACAAAAAGAAACACGAAAACATTAGTTAAAGACAGCAAGGAATTCAAACTTACTACGTTTATGGAAAAGCTGAAGGCTACACATGTGTATTCTAACTTGAGAAAACCGGACACAAAAATCATTACCGGATTGAAAATACAAATACTAAAATTGCACTGAATTACTCGACTGCCGGCCGCGGTGGCCGAGGGGACTGAGGCGCTTCAGTCACGGTCACTACGGTCGGGGGTTCGAATCCCCCCTCGGGCATGGATATTTGTGCCGTCCTAGTTCGTAAGTAGTTCATAAGTAGTTGACCCCGTAGTTAAGTACCATAAAAAAAAATTAAAAAAAAATAAAAAAAAATCAAATTACTCGACTTCTGAAAATTAAAAGACACTTCACCTCGCATAGCAAAATAATTACTCAAGAAAAACTTTCATTTACAAACCAGGACTGCCTGGTCACAAATAAAGTTCTAACAGGATTCCATCCCCTCACCATGATTCGACGAAATACTCACTTTGGCGGTCGCGGCAATAGAGTGATGCCTTAGGTCGCGGACAGAGCGTTCCCTCTCCCCACCGGATGTAGGGAGCGTTCAAAGCGTTCTCAAAGCCTTCTGTCTACCAACTCTCGCTACCTGAGAGAGATAATACCCTCTACTGCAGTTCCAGAGAGGTCTCTTTTGTCACCTCCTTTGTCCACGATTATGTTGGTACCACTCTAAGAACAGGCCACCTAGCCATCTTGCCAAGAAAGGGCAGACGACATACGAAGCCATGCGTTCTTAACTAAAGTAAACGAGGCATAAATCGAGAAGCGGCGACTCTAAGCCATTGCGCGGCAGTTAGTAAATATTAAAAGCAGCCTTCCACATTCATACGAACACACAAGTTCAATCACACGGGCGGCAACATATATGTATACACATGGGGCATTGATCATTAATGAAGAAATAAAATAATTGATGTACAAATTAACAATATTAATGTTGAAGAAACACTTTAGAGTAATGGATCACTCAAAATGGATTACGACCACACATTCAGTGGACGTGTTTCAATGTGATGGGAAATGCGCAATATGGCTGAGAAAGGTATACGACACATCCCCTTTAGATAAAATGCCAAATCCACACTCTACATAGGATAATTTCCAAGTGTTGCAGCTTCTGGTAAATTGTTGTTTGTTATGGCGATCAATACATTAAGCGCTGCCACAGCATACACGACGCACTACTAATGGAATTTGGCAGGGCTTTATGCCGCACGAGAGAGGCGGCCGTGTGGCCACCACATCCTGAGCTCCGCGTGTTACGTATAGTCTGGCAGAAACGCTGGTAGGAAAACGCTCTTGGGGCCGTAACCTTAGTCGGCGTCGGCTCTCGTGGCGCGCAATGAGTTTATTGATCCTCCCCTCCCCTCTCCCCCGGCAGTTGGCCTTCGTCTGAACGGCCGAGTCGCGCGTCGGCTGCGGTCGTATCCGCGTGCAGTGATAAGAGCAGCCTTGGCGGGTGCGGTGAATGAAACGCCAGGCAGCGCGACGCTGTCATGACCAGCCTCCTTGCCCTCAGCGCTCTCGAAGACTGTAAATGAGCTCACATCCGCATCAATATATCTGCGTGTTCCTCGTTGCCTGGATTCCTTGTAGCCGTACAGATTATTCACCTAACACAGGGCAGATCGGAAACGGTTGCATAGTACAGTCACAAGGGCGATACTTACAAGTGACATCTTTGACCTCAAACACACGAACGATACCATGCTTGGAATAACAGGAAATCATAAAGAGGACAGTAGTGTGCACCATTTCGATGCAGAACGTTGCATTGTATCTCAAATAGCATTTTAACAGAGACAGTATAACGAGATATCAATACCTTAGGAAGGACATTGTATGTAATTTAATGGCGTCATTTAATCATTACATATTCAATAAGCAGCGCCAAAAACTATTTGTTTAAAGTACTTATAATAGCTCAAAACACACATATACAGGAGTAGCACACAACTGGAAGTGCTTTACTGCGCTTCAATATGCAGATGCGGGATTGCGATGAAGTGGTTAAAACAAAGTGGGAGAGAACAATGTGCAAACCTCACTAAAGCCACGTTAACACATTCCAAATCACTTCCGCATTCACGCAGTCCAATAACAAAAGCCACACTAATTAATGTTGGTATGTAAATTCCATACCCTGGTTTCTCCATACCCTTCAAATCCAGCTTAACGTCCTCAACATTATATTTCTGAATGATTATGTTGTATAGTATATCCCAGAAGTCCATATCTTCATTCCCGACGTCATTTCCATATTCAGTACGTCATAAGTTCGTCCTTTATGCGTAGGATTACTTGTCTTCATGATATCACTGCACTGTACACAGTCTATACAGTAATTCGCTTGCTAATACTTCAAGAGACAAATATGTACCGCAGCTATACCACTCACGCAACTGGAGGACTGGTTAGTGCAACTACACTATGCAGACAAGTGCGCCAGTTTGCATGGAAATGACGCACACCACTGTTTTGTTCAACATTACTTGTTATTCTAAGTGTGGTTTTGTGCGGTTCTGAGCGTTAGAGGTCAAAACTGTCCCTAGTTCGCATTTCCTTCCGTTGGTCAATGACTGTTATTGATCGCGAAATTGCCCAGTATTTTGGGGGAATATTAACACTGTCGTGGCCGATGGTTATAAGGCGTCATGCTAACGACTGGGCGGCTGTTCCCGCCGGAGGTTCATGTCCTCTCTCAAGCATGGGTGTGTGTATGTGTGTTTGTGTGTGTGTGTGAGAGAGAGAGAGAGTGTTTTGTCCTTAGTGGAAGTTAGTTTAAGTAGTTTCTATGTTTATAGACTGGTGACCATAGCAGTTAAGTTCTACAGCTTTACGAACGTTTGACTTTTCAACACTGTCCGTTTGTAGGTACTGTAGGAGAATACTAATCCCTTCAGAAACAGTGTAATGTTGCTCACGAACTCGAGGCATCTGCAATCCCTGCATCACTTACCTTACAGTTGATTTTTCTAGTTATGTCATTCGAACAGCTATTGAAATGAGAATCCGCAGTCTGGAGAGAGGTCACACAACGCACTGAGAGAGATAATGAAAGAGAATCACTGTAATATGAAAATATCCCGCACGCAAAGTGGTAAGAGACAGGGTACCCATCGCAAAAAATTGGGCGGTGACGACCACCTAAGACCTCTCCATTACGACACTCATTATATTCATTATATTTTGTCTTGGAGAACGAACCTTCAGGGAATTAACGAGTGATTCGTTCAAGTGAAATCGTGCATCTAAACGCGCGACTAATAATGCTTCATTTATCAGATATCAGCCGTAATTGTATTTTTAAGACTATGAGTAGAAAATTGGGCGGTGACGACCACCTAAGACCTCTCCATTACGACACTCATTACATTCATTATATTTTGTCTTGGAGAACGAACCTTCAGGGAATTAACGAGTGATTCGTTCAAGTGAAATCGTGCATCTAAACGCGCGACTAATAATGCTTCATTTATCAGATATCAGCCGTAATTGTATTTTTAAGACTATGAGTAGAAAGATAAAATCTAGTTTAATAATATTTCACAGTAATGCACGTTACAAATGAATTCTACGAATACTTCAGACAGTTTATATTTCGACATAATGTTAACAATGTTGATGCTGTATAAAATTAGTTAGAATGCGTTTACAGGAATTCGAGTAGTATATTATTCCCACGGTAATGCGTATGCTTGTGAATGAGAGGGAAAAAAGGTGGGCACGCACGCCCGTGCGGACACCTGTGAAGCAGCTGACACCAGAACGAGCGAATACAGACTCATCTGTGGTGGGAAAACGTCGCCAGTTATTGGAGGCTATGAATCAGAAACTCCTCGTAGGGCTTTGAAATCAAAGTTGTGAGCAGAAGATGTCGTATCACTTAAATATTGCTAATTCAGTGCACATCACGAGTATTGAATTTGTTGATTCTGGCCGACCGCGGTGGCCGAGGAGACTGAGGCGCTCCAGTCACGGTCTGCACGGCCACTACGGTCGGGGGTTCGAATCCCCCCTCGGGCATGGATATTTGTGCCGTCCTTAGTATAAGCTAGTTGATAAGTAGTTTGTTAGTTTAGGGACTGATGACACCGTAATTAAGTCCCATAAGCATAACAAACATTTGATTTTGTTGATTCTGAGATTTATTTCTCATGAAGAAATTTTGTACTATGCTGTGATTATCTTTTTCAAATTCAAATGTTTTTAAATCTATCGGACCAATCTGTGAGGTCATTAGTCTGTAGCTTAGAAACTACTTAAACAAACTTAAACTAATCTAAGAACAAAACACACACTCATGGCCCAGGGAGGATTCGCACCTCCGACCGCAAGCAACCGTGCGCTCTGCAGCGGAACGCTTTTGACCGCTCGTGTACTCCACTTCGGCTATCTTTTTCATACGTTTTCTATATGTCCCAGGAACTTCCCAAATCAGAACAGGTAACAAACTGAAGCGAAGCAGAAAATGCAGCACTGTACATACCTTGGCCACGCTGTGTTGCTTACAAGTTTATGATACAAGCTTTCACACCTATCGCATCATCAGTTTATTTTTCTCAACTAGAACTAACTTTTCTTACACCCGGGCTATTCCGTAGATTTTAGGTTACATAAGCTTTTTCGTTCAAAACAGTTTCGTTTGTGGTTGCTGACATCGCAGACTGCACTCTAACAGAAGTACCTTCACTTCCGCGCATGTGCAATTACATACCGTGCGCTGCTAAATACTAGCGCGACACCTGAAGACAACCGCAGCGCGACGTGAACGCGGGAGTATCAGGACTCGTCCCATCACGACACGTTCCGCTCAGGGCAGTGTGACGTCATCGCTCCCCACTTTATGCAACCACAACCGCCTAAAGCCCCTTTCACACGAGCTACTTCTTGTCTCGGTTGACTACTTGAATCGAGTGTGTCGACCGCAGCGCCCCTGGTGGTTCCGTGTTTCATTTGTTTTGCGTGAAAGTTTGTGTTCCCACGATATATTCGAAATTTGTATGTGTGCTGTCTGCTGTGCGGTCTTTGCGCTGTGGTTTTCGTCGTAATACTTCATGTGCTGATTTTGTTTTAATCACAACCTTTTATCCAACACAGCGAACTGGATGAAATTCTTGTGGTATTGGCTGCATAAACGGTAGTAATTGCCACAGCTTTGCAGGTAGGCAAAAAGAAAGAGCGCAGAGGCAGAAAGAGAAGCGTCCGGATGCAGAAAATCCACTTTTTTGCTCTGGGGATTTTTTTTAACTCCGCGCCATAATTTAACCACAGAGTGCCAAATTTAGTTTTACAATCTTCAGCTGCAACTTTCAGGCGAACTGCTGATACTTTGTTCTGTCACTAATTTCAGTATTTCTTTCTGTGCATTCTAGTAAATATATGATGTTTTCAACGAGTATCTGTTGTCACCGTAACACACAAATTACCTTATTGTGATATAAATGATGTTCTGTTTCTAGGATGGCTCTCTCTTCTTCATAAGCCGAAATAAGAGCCTTAATGCTTTCTTTCGTCCACTGCATTTCCACAAAAAATACAATGTAATCCACAATCAACATGCTCTGTTTTATTTTTATGAAAAACGTGAAGAAAAAACGCCAGTGATGGCTCACTAGATTCTTATTCCATATTATACTACTTAGACGTGTCTTTGTTGTGCACAAAACAGTACCTCGCGTCTTCTGCTAGACAATGAAGTCACTGCTTCTGCGCATGCGCAGTGTTCACAGCGCTCGAAAATTTAGAACTCCACGCTCGGAACAATCGAAAGATTATTGATGTCATAATCGCATTCTAGTCGATTTTCGCAAGAAAGTGGATCGTGTAAAAGGGGCTTAAAGCAGGCCGCGAGCACGGCGGGAAGCGACCGAGTGACGCCCGTTTCAACCGGCTCTACATTTCAGATCGTTTACTGGTCGTAAAGAGTCAGGCAAGGAAGGTTTGTGAGTAGGACGCTTGAATGTTAGCCTGGCTCCCAGACTTTCTTGTTCTCCTGCATGCCTGTACAACAGGGGCAACAGAAGCTTCAACGGGATAGTCACCGGATTTTACTCCACGCAATGTCGCAGTGATAGTCTGCAATGATGAGACAGTACTTTTAGTACAAGGTACAGAATGTGGAGAGAAGCTATTTTGTTACAAAATTGGTATTACGTTCTTGTTTATCATCAGAGTTCTTAATATCTTCAACTAAATATATATGCTGCAAGTCAAATTTAAGTGCCTGGCAAAGGGTTTATCGAACCACTTAATTAATATATCTCTACCTTTCCATTCTCTAATAGATACGGAAAAAACTAATCCTATCAAAGTATATAATGAACAAAAATAAAAACTCGCGACGAATTTCTTCCACAGTAAAAAGTTGTTTGATCTTATGGGAAACAAAGTCACAGTCGGAGGTTCGAGTCCTCCCTCGGGCATGGGTGTGTGTGTGTGTGTGTGTGTGTGTGTGTGTGTGTGTGTGTGTGTGTGTGTGTATTGTTCTTAGTATAAGTTACTTTAAGTAGTTTGTAAGCCTAGGGAAAGATAACCGTATCAGTTAATTCCCTTTTTTTTTCCTTTATTGTCATTTCATTCCCTAATGCAGGGCGGGCTGTCAGTGCTCGCAGGCACTCTTCAGCCTACAGAACTTAAAATACGATATGTAAGAACTGATAAAATATAATAAGCGATTATAAGTGGGAGATAAATTACAAATAAAATGTACACATTGACCAGCTGTCTAAAATAGGTTAGGAAAAAATTCAAAAAATTTTATTTCAAAACTTCGCCTAAGTTTTACAAGTGTTCTTCCACTGCGACATACCCCTTGACAACGTAACCAAGGCTGTCTACCTTGCAGGACAGAGCCGGCCAGAATCAGTATTGAATGCTGATTATAAAATCACGCCACGCTTCTGGCGTCCGTGCTGAAACTACTGACGTTTCCATGCTTCTTTGGAGCCAATAGCAAACACCCCGTTTGATCACGTGTGCTACTGTAGTAGGACTCAGAGGTGCGAGAATCAGTTCCTTCGATATCTTCGGTTAGAGTTCTCGTACAGAACAGACGCACTCCAGAGGCTCAGCGTCTGTGCGGGGCGAACGGCCGCATGCCGTCCGCCCCCGCCTAGCGGCTGTTCGGCATCAACCACCAACTATGTGAACCATAACCATTACCGTAACCATTACCTTTTTCCGTTTAATAATTCGTTTAGACTGGCATTCATTCAATGCATCCGACCCCAGGGCGAGTCCCGCCATGTATCCCGTATTTCAGAATATACCAAATATTAACTCGAATTCTATCTTTTATTTGCCAGTCAGCCACCTTTTCCTAGGGCGCCCACAAGCCTTCACCGCTCCGCCTTCCATCCTGACAACGCCTCCAACTCATTTATGCAGCACTGGGATGGGTTGTATAATTTTCCTATCATCCGTGGGGTAAAGATTAAGTGCTGTACAAAAATATGGAGATCGTAATTGCAGAAATCTAAAGTGCTTAAAATACAGTAAAACATTCAAGTCTTTCCCAACATTGAAATGACGCTGATGATGATGATTAAAACAACTGCTGCAGATGCCTAATATTTCTTTTTCTTTACTGTTATATCACAATGAACATATACATGCCAGTTGGCTGGCAGCAGCATCAAGTGCTGCTCTTCAGCTGAGAGAACATGAGACATGAACATTAGGACTTAAGATATGAAATGGAGGAAAGCAATGGCGATTTAAAATATAGATAAGATGTCAAAACTAGAAGAAAATGCAGAGTTGACAGAAGAATAAAACATACGTAGTCAGTTAAAACAATGAGCCACGGTGACGTTAAGGCGCGGGCGAGGGCGGCAGTGTCGTCAGTATATTGTAGAAGATGGACAGGAGGCTGGGGATGGAGCACTTACAATTAAAAACAAGGGTTATTTTAGGTATTGGGATGGAATCACCTATTTAACAGCTTGTCATAATTTGTTATTTAATTAGTTGTTTACTAACCTTTAAAGCGACTACATCAATATTGTATACCTTTATTTCTATAATAAATATAATGACTTAGCAATCACACCATGATAAATTGACATAAGAATAAATGTAATGATCTGGCAGTTGCACATCGGCATACGAGGGGCGTTTGAAGACCGTTCAAAGTCCGAGAGGTGACACCACCGGCGCGTATCGGGGTCATGTTTAGTTAGTAGCATCTTTGGAAAGAACGCACACAATGTTTCAGCAATATTCGTCTATGTCTTTGTGTTTGGCAATCGTGTGAATCAAGGAATTCGAGTGCTTGTCAAAGAATCGACGAAAAATAATTTCGTGTGGTGATTAAACATCAGTTTATAAAAGGAAAAACACCTTAGGAGACTAAAGAGAAGCTTCATATACATTACGGTGACACTGCACCTTCCATTAGAATAGATTAAAAGTGGTTTCAAATTTTCAGAGTGGCTATATGGGCACAAGTGACGTTGAACGTTATGGACTCCCTGCGAAGCTACGACTACAGAAATCATTGATAAGATCCATGATATGGTGATGGATGACAGAGGAGTTAAGGTGCGTGAGATTACCAGTGCTGTGGGCAGCTCAAATGAATGGGTACATCATATTTTTCATAAACGTTTGGACCTGAGAAAGCTACCCGCAAGATGGGTGCCGCGATTACTCACGCTTGACCAAAAACGGAATCGTGTGAAGTGTTGCAAGGAAAGTTTGCAGCTGTCACTGTGGATGCTACATGGATTCATTACTATACTCCTGAGACCAAATAACAATCTAAATAATGGGTTACCAAGGGAGAATCTGCACCAAAAAAAGGCGAAGACTGTCCTTCGGCCAGAAAGGTAACGGCAACGGTCTTTTGGGATTCGCTAGGGATAATCCTCATCGACTATCTGAAATAGGGTAAAACTATTACAGATGCATATTCTTCATCGTTACTGGACCGTTTGAAAACCTAGCTGCAAGAAAACGCCGGTGATTGAACCATAACAATGTCCTTTCCATAATGACAATCCACCATCACACACCTCAGCAGTTTTGGTCGCAAAATTATTGGAAATAAGATTCTCCAGACTTGGCTCCCTGGAACTACTGTTTGCTCCCCAATATGAAGAAATGGGTGGAGGGACGAAGATATCATACAAATGAGGAGGTAATTGTAGAACCTTGAGTCTGACCGAAAGATGATTTGTGGCCGAAACCTTAACCGAAACTTGCGTAATTAAGTTAAAATTTCTTTATACCCACGTTACACCACAAAACACTAGTTTTTTCACAATTTTAAAAATGCGCTTCCTGTACTACGCCTTCTAGAGTGTGCCTAAGTCTAATCAGGAGTCCGTAGAAGAGTCATGGGAGACGAGCAGGTCTAGACAAAGCGACGCTACATTTATTAAAGTACTTCAAAATTGGATTCTTTTCTCCTCATTGTGACATTTATCACAAAAATGCTCTCTTATATTATTTCCACCATTCTTTCCTCTTGTCCAAAGTGCAGACATACTTTCCACTCTGCATGTCAATGTGTCTCATGTCTGCTGTCTTTGTGTCTCACAAAATTGTGAATTTCACAACAGGCGTGAACAATTATATCCACCATAGTTAAACTAACATCTATTGGATTGTGGAAAATTCTCCGTTCATTATGTGAAATACCAAATAACATTCCACATTACGTAGTGTTCTTGGCTGTTTGTAGTTGAGCAGTTTTTTATGTGTAACGTTTGATTCTTGCAGAAACCCCATTACCCAAAAATACATAAATGATTTTCAGTCCACTAGGATCATTTGGAAATTGTGCAGATTCTGGCAAATTCAAAGTTCGATTGTAACATTTCTTAACCAATTCAGCTGCTCTGAACATATGCAGTCTCCTTGAGCTACGACTATGTACCTAAAACAATAATTGCTGTCTGTTATGGCCATCAATACATTAAGCGTCGCCACAGCTTGCCCGTCGCACTACTAATGGGATTTGGCTGGCCTTCACACGGCGTGAGAGATGCTGCCGTGTGCCCACCGCTTCATGAGCTCAGTATGTTACGTGTATTCAGGCAGAAAAGCTCTCGTGTGGCCGTAACCTTAGTCGGCGCCGGCTCTTAAGAGCGTTTATTGCTTCCTCCCCACCCCCCTCCTACCGCCGACTGCTGGCCTTGGCCTGAACGGGCGAGTCGCGCGTCGGCTGTCGTCGTTTCCCGCGTGCAGTGATGAGAGCAGCCTTGGCGGGTGCGGTGAATGAAACGACAGGCAGCCTCCTGGTCCTCAGCGCTCTCTAAGACTGTAAATGCGCTCACATCCGCAAGGATCTCAGATCTGAGAGCTCCTCGTTGCCCGGATGCCGTGTAGCCGTGCAGATCACTCACCTAACGGAGGGCAGATCGGAAACGCCCCCAGCGGACAGTCAGATGAGCGGTACTTAGAAGGGACATTTCTTTTTGACCTCCAACGCTCCTAAATGCACGAAATCATGCTTGGAATCATAAACAGGACAGTTGTGTGCGTCATTTCTATGCACGTCTAACTTCGTCCTTAATATTTGCACCACATGCGTAGGATTACGCAGTTTACACAGTAATTCGCTTACGAACACTCCAAGCACTGGTTGGGGCAGCTGCAGTATCAGTATGCCATCATCTAGTGGCGCTAGCAGACAAGTGCGGCATTTTGAATAGGAATGACGCACACCACTATTTTGTTTATAATTGCTTGATATTCTAAGAATGCTCTCGTGCGATTCAGAGCGTTCGAGATCGCTTGTTAGGTCAGCTCGGAGACGCCTAGCTCTGAAGTCGAATGGCACGAAGAGAGGCAGGTCGGTTTTTTAATTGCTGTAGGTCTGCCTGGTCTGCGGACGGTCAGATGCAGCTCGGAGAGTTGAAGATATCGCAGCTGACAGGTTGCGGCCCCATAATAGGTATCTGGTAGCACTTTGACAGCATAGCAACCTATAAATTAGCAGAGTTGGTCATCGACGGTATCGTAATTGCAGATGGAACCGCTAGATTCTGAGAGTGAGTGGTTCGGAGTTCGAGTTTATTCTAATGGTGAGCAGATGTTCCAACAAAATAAATACGCGATGTATATTGTCCCGTTTTCTACTAACCCACACATATAGTTTGAAATAAATTGTTTTCAAATAATATGCAGTGCAGCCAAAAGTAGAACAAATGAGTACATAATTATCTAACAAAGAAAACACGCTTTGCCTCAAAGGAAATAGGACTGTTTTTCAATTTCTTTGGTTGGTACGACATAGTGCTATCACATGAGATGTGCAGCTTCTGAATCAATACAAAACTCAGTCATTAAAGAGTTAATTGATCGATGATGGCATACCGAAAGAGTTATATTTCTTGGGCATTTTAAGCTGATTACTCAAGTCGTTAAGTAATTAATACGCGAAATGGACTTTCCCATTTCATGTGTAAAAACAATTTGACTGATTTCAGCTCAAATATCCTGCGCTTTGGAAGTCCGTTCAGTAAAGTCTTAAACTTTACCGAAGTTAGGTAAAAATATTTTGAAAGAAAGATGTGAAGATCAGTTTTTGAGGAATTTAACCGTGTAAAAAACAGCTACGTGAGAAGACAAAATTTATAATTAGGAACTTCGAAACGAGTTGGTAAAAACTGGTCCCTATTTTCAGCTTACTTCCAACTAAAGATAACTGGTGAAAAAATTACTTGTTTTGTGCTAGATCTACCTGACAATAATGCTGGTGCAGAAATAATGTTCTCCACCACAAATATTTCAGGGACTGCGAAAACAACAACATATTTAGTGTGCAAAGGAAATAATTTATGACAAGAACTAATGTTCAGAATACGCGATAAGTTGAATATTATGAAAATTTTTTGTTATAATAACGAACTCCTAAATGACATACATTCTTGAGCAAAACATAATAGAGAGAAAAATAAGTAAATTTCGCAAGTAATAATAACTGTCTTTTCTGCAAGTTTGCGTATGATAACCATTTTTCAAAATAGTAATACAATTTATTTCACTTTTATTGTGAGAGTATGTTTTGTATTAGCAACTGACTTGATATGTTACAGCTATTGAGCTTGCCGTCTGCCGGAGAAACGACTCGAAACTCCGGCGCTAGCGGCCGCTCTATCCGAAACGTGGCGCAATCTTCGGTACCCAAATGCGCCTCGTATTTTCCTTTGCTAACTTACGGTGGACTCCAAGTTTATTCCTATCTGAGCCTTCCAGAGCCCATAGCTGACACAATATCCAGGTTCATAGCTACAGGAAGCCTCTTTGTGCAAAGTGTGCACGCTGAAGTACATTCTTATGTCAGTACTAGGAGTAATGACTACACGCATTCTAGTTGTCTCTTTCACTTCTACTCGGTACTGCTCTACTGTCAAAGAGTTGATGCAGTAGTTTTCTACGCCCTAGCAGCGTCGCTACTTGCAGTGCACCCTTCTCTGCGTGACACTTACGGATCTCCGTGTTTACAAAGCGTTTTGTCATCATGGGCCGCCCAAGCAGGGCTCTAGCTAGTGACACACTGGTAGTTACCGAAGGAAACTGTATTCTCTGTTAAATACAGTATCTTGTTTGCGGCGCAACACTTTTACATATTCGATTTCTAAAAGAAAACGCGACAGCAATACGTTCAGTATCATTCGTTCCATCTGTTGTAATGTAATTTGGTGCGGATTCACTCTCTTGGCAAAAGTACAGTTTTATTACTGGTTTATCTCGAAGTTGACGATGATGTCGACAAAGTTAATCCTACCGAGAGCCTTTAGTCATCTTCTTATTCTTTCTTCTTTCTTCTTCTTCTTCTTCTTCTTCTTCTGCTTCTTCTTCCTTCATTTTGCTTTAGCCACTGAAGTTCTTTCAGTGATGCAGATTCTTTGCTACTAGATGAAGGGGTACTAGCTAATAGCTTCTAGTAGATTCTCCACGCCGGCCGCGGTGGCCGAGGGGACTGAGGCGCTTCAGTCACGGTCTGCACGGCCACTACGGTCGGGGGTTCGAATCCCCCCTCGGGCATGGATATTTGTGCCGTCCTTAGTATTAGCTAGTTTGTAAGTAGTTTGTAAGTTTAGGGACTGATGACCCCTTAGTTAAGTCCCATAAGCTATACAAACATTTGAAACATTTTTTAGATTCTCCACTGAGTGATTGAGATATTAGATGGCAGCTGCTTCGAAATTCTGCAATTCTGAGTGAAAGGCATATCTACAATACAGAAACTAGGTTAATGTGGTTACATTCAAAAATATTATAAGGAGTGGAACAACATATGTCAGATTGATAGACCGCATAATTTGAACCTTTCAGGAAGATGCAGTATCTGCCTATACCGGGAAATAGTATTTTTCCATCCCATACATTATATGTAAGAGCAGATTTGGTGGGAATAACATCCGCCTGTCTTACGGTTCTGCTTTGCAGTGCAACTTCTACAGGAGCCTACTAGAGTATACTAGTCCCTTCCATATAGTTCGTCCTGTACGACATGTTTGCTCTGTGGGTACTATCGACATGCTTTGCATGACCCACATGATAGGCAGGGCATAGTTCAGTGGAGAGCAGTGACAAGGAGATGGATAGTCAGGAGTGGGAGGTGAACAAATAGGGGGTGAGGATAGATGGGCACAGTGTGAGGGGCGAGTAGAGGGACAGAAATAGCGGAGAAGGGGATGGACAGAAAGAAGGGGCAGAGAAAATAGAAGATAAGAGTAGGGGAAGAGGGAGATATAGTCAGTTTAAACACCAGACGAATTTGTGTGGAAAGCTGCAGGGAAAACTGGAAGTAATATAAGTATATTTCTGATAATTAATGTATTCGGGACTCACCTGAGTCGTTGTAAGGAAACGCGCAAGACATAGTAATTGAAGCACCATCTTGTAATTCACCTCCTTGTTGAATTTGTAAGTGGTGGGGAGGGATTTCATTTAAATTTTTTATTTACTTTGGTTGGATTTTGACTGAGATAGGCCACGTAACTATTTACTCATCAATGCGATTTTTTACGATAGTATCCCATCAGAATTTAGTAATAGTTGTTCCTCTATAACTGGATATTCTGTGACTACACGCCACCAATGAAATTTTAGCAGCAGTTTTAAAATTACCAGTGTGCAGTCACATGTGGTTAGTTGCCGGCAACAAAACATTTAAGAAGTACAGACACTGCTGTATGGCCACTTAAGGAGCAGGAGGGGGACCATGTGGAAGCGTGAAGTCTACGAAATTGTCTGTAATTTAAGACAGAATTGGGGCGCCATGCAGTTTTACGTATCAACAGCATCTCTATATTTTTAGCTACATCTAGAGTGTACACCAGTGGGGAAGAGAGGAACTATATATATAGGAATTTCCATATGGTTTGCCATGGCTCTCCACACCTTCCGTAGGACAGTGATAGGCGGTGGCCCTCGTCATACGTCTGTGCCACATTCCCCTACCGTGCGCATTCCGAATTCACTGGCCTGAGCCAATTTGAGCTTGCTAAACAGCACGTGTCGTCGACCCCTGCAACTTCGACGTAGGTTCAGCGTTGGCTTCCCACGATATCGTTACAGACAGAAAATCTCACTCTCTACGACCAGCTCTCGACATGATAGCACGATCCCCGCTCTGCAGCTCCATGGGCTCGTTTTGCTACTCTACCCGTCGTAATGATCACCTCCGTTGTACCACTAGTGGCCCTACTCAGGCCGTAATCTCAGGAATTGTACTCTTTTTTTCGATATATATATATATATATATATATATATATATATATATATATATATATATATATATATATATATATATATATATATATATATCAATTTTATTACATCGCACCACCCTTGTCTGAGGATTATTTGCCGGTCCTGTCAAACACCGACCGGAAAACGCTCACAGTCTTTTCCTTCTCGTGCCATACCTATATATATTTGTTCTCAGACTCGTGATCTTGGGATCAACACGAGTTTTCCGGGGTTTGGCAGTGCTTTGTTCAGAGTGCACTGTCTGCGTGGCCGCGCGACCTTGAGCTGAACACAGCCGAAGCAATGACGCTCTGCTACCAGCTGGGCAGCCAACTCAGCCGCTACCGTCTTACGCGCAGTAGCAGCACGAGGGTCCACGATTTTGGGCCGGAGTCCGTCATCCATCAGGTACGGATTGTCAGCCATATATTATTACTCGACTACCCAGGGACAGTCATCTACGTCTGAGGTGAATCGAAATTTACCTGGATGCTTCAAATATTCAAGTATGCCGCTGTTCAACTCCTGGGATCCTTCTGGTGACCCACCCTCCATCTACTCAAGACAGCTGAAGAAAAAAATAGTGCGCATATGACAATGTAAAATTACTGCTAAGTTTGCTGAAAAAAGGAATAAATTGAAATTTACACAAGAAACCATGAGTATATTTGTCTGTTTACTTATCCCATTCACTTTAAAATTAGGTCTGAATCACAATGCAACTATTGTTTCATTAAACTAAAGCTACATATCGACGGCGACAGTGACGTCCAACTTGTCGGTGACGATGAAGGTGCCAGTAGGGCACCTGGATATAGACGGGCGTGTGCGTCCGCCATTTTTGTTCCTTCGCGTCAACCAACATAGGGCAGTCAGTATGCTTTCAGCATGGTGCCCGTGCAGCCTCGAATTGTTATAATTGTTCAAAACATTGTTTTGTTTCTCCGTACACCCAAAAATCGGTAAGTATTGATAATAAATTGTCATTGTGATAAATAGACACCAATAAGGACTTGAGAACTATGCGAAGTGGACTGAATCATTTGTAATTACGCACGCTTTCAACACATTGTTAACGGCAGGTTTCAATACTTGTTTCTTACCGATGGGTTCGACGCAACTGCTTTTGTTAGCGACTTTTACTTATACACATATTGGCGATAAAACAGTATCAACATATTCAATCAAACAATCAATTACTATTAGTGGGGAGGCCTGGGCAAGTTTGGAGCCCTTACTCGTACGGGAATTAGTACATAATGACTACGAGTTTGAGTACTGTGGGCAGGGTAGAGCTGGAAATTCTTGTCTGGCGGAAGGCGTGCTTAGGTAGTTCTTGCAGGTGCGGTGCTCACCGTGTCCACAGTGGTGGAGTGGTCAGCGCAGCTGCCTTGAAAACGGGAGACCCGGCTTCAAACTCGGCTTGGTAAATATTTTCAGCTTTGCCCATGCGCAGTTGATGTCATATACTCTGTGAATATGAAGATTAATAACTTTTAGAAGTGCATACTGATTTTAATTATTAAAATGGCTCATAAGGCTGGTAATTGTAAATCATGTTCTAAACTACAGCAATGTGAAAATGCACGAAGTTCTTTGAGTCTAGGTCATAGCTATGTTGTTGAGTCGTGTCTCCAAATGCGACCCTTCTTATTTGCCTGTTGGAGGCAATCGGTTTTTGATGCCTTTGCCATAAATTTTGTTTGTTTGTTTGGGTTTGGGGGGCCAAACTGCTATGGGTATAAGTCGCCCGGAGGATAGGGGAAGGAGTGAGGATAGGAAAGGAGGGGAAGGGAAAGGAAATGCAGTCCTGGGAGGAAAGAAGGAAGAAAGACTGCATTAGCTCGGGGCCCCGTGCTCGCCACGCACGTACTCACGAAAGAACTGTGAGCCCCCTGGGGGGATTGCCATAAGTCCTAACTGAAAACTTTTTTAAACACAAAGAATGGTGGTCTGTCACGACGGTGAATGGTTTGCCGAATAATTACGGCCGGAACTTGTTAATTGCCCCGATAACTGCAAGACATTCTTTCTCAGCTGTAGAGTAGTTTATCTCGGACTTCGAGAGTACTCTTGATGCATAGGCAATCACCTTTGCAGCACATTCCTGAACTTGTCAAGCACTGCACCAATCCCATAACCACTGGCGTCTGTGTGAACAGCAGTGTCCGAATTCTCGTCGTACAAGGCTAGAACTGGTGCGGAAGTTAGAGCCTCTTTGAGTGTCCGGAATGCTCTTACTTTTGTCCGATCCCAATAAAACATGGCGTCTCCATGCAGAAGGTCTTGCAATGGACATGCCGTGTTACAAGATCCTGTTATGAAACGTCGGTAGTATGAGCACAGCCCGAGAAAACTTCTCACATCACGAATGTGCTGAGGAGTTGGAAAATCTGTGACTGCCATTACTTTATCTGGATCAGGACGGACACCATCTCCGTTGACTAGCTGCCCCAGTATATTTATCTCTCTGGCGAAGAAGACGCACTTCTTTGGATTTAGGCGGAGTCCTGCAGCCTGAACACATTTCAACACAGTTGACAGGCGACTCAGATGTTCTTCAAATGTTTTCGAGAAAACGACAGTGTCATCTAAATAGCAAAGACACGTCATCCATTTAAGGTGTCGAAGCAAATTGTCCATCATGAGTTCGAATGTGGTGGCAGCATTACATTGAATTCATAGAGGCCGTCAGGTATAATAAAAGCCGTCTTCTCCCTGTCAGCTTCGTCAACCTCAATTTGCCAATAACCTGCCTGTATGTCTATAGTTGAGAAGTATGTAGCTCCTTTCAAGCAGTCTAAGTTGTCGTCAACGCGCGGCAGTGGGTAGACATCTTTCTCTGTGATTTTGTTCAGCCACCGATAGTCGACACAGAATCGCCACGTGCCATCCTTCTTCTTTACGAGGACTTCCGGAGAGGACCAGGGACTCTCTGAAGGTTTAATAATGTCATCGTGCAACATTTTCCGCTCTTCCTGCCAAATTATCCGTCTTTCAGCTGGCGACACTCTATACGAGCACTGGCTAATTGGTGGATGATCCCCAGTATTGATACGGTGCCTTACTGTGGGCAGTTTCGTGTGACTTTACCCCTGCTGAGGTGTGAATGCACCCGAAAATTAGCGTAGTGTAGCTAACACACGCTGGTGTTGTTCCTTGGTCAGTCCGGGCCATATTGGCAGTTCCACGGTTGTTTTCTCCAGCGTGTTGTCATCACTGACAGCAGAACATCGGTCTTCATTGATGACGTTGAGCTCACCGTCCTGGATTGGTTCAGCTGTCCCGATATACATCCTCTTGGGGTTAAGTTGTGACTGCTCGTGACAATTAGTGCTCCAAAGCTCTCCTCGACCACCAGTAATGCAAATGATAGCCGCTGGTACGTAAATTTCTTCTGTAAGCCTAACTTTTTACTATCGACAAGCACTTCCGAGTTTAACCGGTCATCTGTGTTTGTGACTTCTCATTGTCAACGGCGGGATCGTCACATTGTGAACGGCAAACAACTTTCCAGAAAATTCTGTATTACGTGTATCCGTCGGAACGACGACCTCAGTTTGCATCTCAGATCTTTCACCTTCAGTAATAGCATGGGATGCTTGCAGGACGTCCCATCTGAGGATGACATTCTTGCGACACAAGTTCCTGCTGGCTGGACGTAGTTTCCATTTGCGACCTTCAGCACAGTTGCGGCCGTATCACAGAACATTGTCTTCTTTAGTGTGCGGCGGTAATTATCCGACAATACGGAGAAAGAAGCTCCTGTCCGGACAGGTTGGCTGTCGATTATGAAGTACATGAGATTTCCCGACATCTTGGCGACTGTCGTCCATAGAGGATTTTCATCTGCGGTGGTTTCACCTCCGTAGATGGTCGCCTCGCTTAGTTTTCCTGGGCGCGGCGGCTAGGGGAGCGGATGGAACCTCTACACGGCGACGGTGAACGGCAGCGGCGCGTCGGGGAGCGACCTCGTCCAGGGTACGGCGATGTGTTTCTTCCCATAGGTCGACTGAATTCATCAACAGGTGACTGCCTGGGATAGAACTGCTCTGATGGCTGACGTCTTGTGGCGAAATAATCGTCGAATATACGCCTTCTCTCTCTGCAGTAGCGTACGACATGTCCAGGGCGCCCACAGTGGAAACACTGCGGTGTGTTGTCCTCTGTCCTCCAGACGTCTGTTCTTCTACGGGGCCTCATTGTTGGCGGGGGAGTCGGTTGTGGCCGCGTCGGCCGGTACGTACTGCAGCTACACCACTTATGCAAATGAAGCTCTGGTTACTGCAGCTACACTATGCCACCAGCTCGTGGTGCTAGCAGACAAGTGCTGCGTTTTACATGGAAATGAAGCACATTACTGATTTGTTTATGATCGCTTTTCATTATAAGCAAGGTTTCGTACGGTTCCGAGCGTTCGAGGTCAAAGGTGTACCTTGTTACAATAATTCCCTGTCATCAGGAAAATATGTCTCTATTGTCTTGAGTTCATTTGAATTTAGGTATGGTTTACACTTGAGTAAATTTATCGTATAGATAGATAGGAAATTCGCACTGCAATAACATTTTCGTTGCAACACAGCAACACTTCTTAAAATCTTTTATGCTTCTTCATGTTAGGTAACTGAGAGAAACGCAACATTAGTTTAACTTCTTCATTTCATGATCAAGGTGTGCTGTTCGAAGTTGCTAAGATTGCGGAGTCTGTAACTTGGGTGTGCTGGATTTCATTACTCATTGGTGAAAGGGCAATGGTATTCCTCATACATATCCCAAAATATATGGCAGACCTATATTCGGCGAACGATTATTCTTCTTTCTATATATTTATAGGAAGTTAAAGTATACAGCAGTTAAGTGAACCATTCCACGCAGTGAATATTTCTGTACAATTCAAACGTGTAAAATGAATGCTTACTGTTCCACTGTAACTTGCAAGTTAATCTGATTCGTTTATGCAGATGTACTTCTTCAAATAACGAGCTACGAAAATGCAATAGATGATAGTAGCAACTCGTACTAAGATTCACTATTAGCATCAATTACGGATGAAAATTTCAATTCATGGTTGAAATCTGCAGATTTTAATTACTCTTTCTTGTCGCTAGACATTATACTACGCCGGCCGCGGTGGCCGAGGGGACTGAGGCGCTTCAGTCACGGTCTGCACGGCCACTACGGTCGGGGGTTTGTGCCGTCCTTAGTTGTAGCTAGTTCATAAGTACTTTGTAAGTTTAGGGACTGATGACCCCGTAGTTAAGTCCCATAGACTCTATAAACATTTGATCATTTGAACATTATGCTACTGACTGGATTAAACAGTGAGCAGTAAACATAATGTGCAGTGCACGAAATCAGTTCTTGGAATGAAAATAGCGCAGACAACTTTCATACAGTATGATGGATCTACAGCGAACAGTACCACTGCTACACGTTGTCGTGTTGACTACTGCGGTATGTAACAGTAGATGGCACACATATGGTTGCTGATGTGGGCACATTACTAAAACAGACAATCTAATTAATAAAACAATTTATTCACAGAACAAAAACAAATACTTAATTTGCTTTGAGTTGTAATATGTCTTGTTTTTTTGTCGCTACTGTATGGCTGCGCGCTATATCTTTTGATACACAAATTATAACAAAACAAAAAGGAAGGCATGTTATGATTTCTTTAATCTTACAGTTTATCATACAAAACAAATGTAATGTTCTTATATACTAATTATCTGTTTAAAAGTTATGACAAACTGAGTCGCCACTATGTTTTCCGAAACATATAAAAGTGAATTTTCATCTTTCTGACTTGTGGCGTAAACCACACTAGGATCAAGGCCCTATTAGTTACTCTATTTGCCCTACTTCTATAACAGAAATATGTTTTGTCCGCTTTGATATTAGAAACAAACATTTGTATTCCTTTCCAAAGTAGTGATTGGGGTTGTTAAATGACAGTATTCAATAACTGCAATAAATTCAGATTATATTTCAGAATTCAAATGTATAACCTAACCATTTACAATATTAGATGACCAACTGACAGAATACATGAAAATATTAAACAAGCTGTCGCATAACTTTACAAACATTGAAAGACACAATATTATACAAAATGAAATACATGACTAGCTTTATTTTATGAGATCGTATCATTCAAAGAAATTGAATAAAAAACAGACTTACTTGTAAATCTTATCCTAATCTGTAAGGATAAGATAGAAGGCAAACACAAACAATTAATATCCAGACCTGAACTGAGTTATGGAACCCTAATATGGAAGTGGGATGGTCCAGCTGATACATTAGCACGCACAGCAACGATGATCACGCAGCAACAGCAGCGTCTATGTTGGCAGACTGGAGCAGGAGGCTATGGATCCCGTCCGCGAAATCAATAAATTTCCTCTTAAGTAGCAGCGACGATATTCACTCTACTTGGCCGCAGACGGCGTAGCCACCAAGATATGAGTTTGGTTGCCACAAGCAAACCCACAACTCAAAATGCAAGTCCGCACACTGCTACGTCTGCCGGAGTCTCAACAATGTGTACCGCCCACTGCGCTGTCTACAACTCGAAGCGAAAAGTACTCAATGCTATCTCTCACCACAGTCCCCTCTCTCCTCCACACCACCAAGGTTCACACGCCGGCTATCTGTGGCCACGCCCTCCATAAGTATGAAGCCAATCTCACCAAACCTTTAATGGGCTGTCCAAAGACAACACTGGGCCGGGTGACGAATCGTTTGTCCTGTCATATAGCAAAACACACGGGCAATGGCAGACAGAGCTGCAGTCTGCACCCTAGACTCCGCATCCGTGTGCAAATTTCTCAAAGTCATGTAGCGCAGACTTTTTCCCGAAGCATCTGCAAAATTGTCTCTCACCGTCATCTTGGCGCCGATTTTTATTAACGTGGGCGCCGGACACAAGGCGTGCAGCATCATGCCATGTACTATGTTGTAAAGCATGCTACCCTTGCAGACAGTTTGGGACCCAGAAATAGCGGGGAGTCATCCCTTACATAAAAGGTGTGTGCCTTCTGTCGCCATTCACCTAAAGAAATTCACAGATACCAGTACCATACCTTGGGTGCTACAAAAGAACACTCAACGCTAGCCTGACAGGTGCCAGGCGCTTTCACGGTAAAGCATTGCCTTCTCCAGCAACGCTGGCCATCCAGACGCTCCCAGGTTGCCGAGAGGGTATCTTTGCCTGCCGAAAAGGTGCCTCACATCCCCCACTGAACACTTATGACACTACAAGATGGCACAGAGGGCTTCGCTTCAGCACTGCTTTGAGACCTTTCCGCGAAAACACTAAACTTACAACACCAAATTCCTACGCTCCCCTTGTGTGTAAAGCCAGTCTCAAGTCACAGCTATCTACAACTCAAAAGAGCTTGCTCGACACTGTCATAAGTAACTACAGAAATGGAATAACTGAAGTACTCTAATAAACAATTAAATCAATGAACAAGACTCCTGACGCATCCCTCTCAACCTTTTACTGAAACTAGAAGTCAGAAAATAAGAATAATACAATTATTGCATACAATAAACACCTATTATCAGCCGTTAATTAGAAATAAGACGTAGGAGAGAAAAGAAAATTGAGGAATGAATTGTGAAAAAGAACCACCACCTTTCAAAGTCGTGAAGCAGGGTAATAGGAAGACTGCAAGGAAAAATATAAACTGAACTTGGCTAGATTCATCTGGAGCTGCACGTGGTTTCGTGGCCGACTGTCTGGTGACCAAAAACGTGTGTCTGGTTAAGTCGGAGATGTAGAGAGCGCTGCTCTCCGTGGCTGCCTTAGGGGTGGCTGCGCATTTTGTTGTGATTGCCGGATGTGGCAGCGCCTGCTAAACTTCGTTCTTGCTTTGCTACTACACTGGTTGGTGTGCAGTCGATACGATAGGACTGCAAAATTCTCCCCCCACCCCCCACCCCCCAAAGAAAAGAGTGCCCCAACGTTGTCATATACGGAACATTCTGACGACAACGGGGAAGGAGGCAGGAAGCTGGCCTACTTTAGCAGTTGGGAGTCGCTATTTTGACCGACGCTAAGGCCCCGGCCGCTTCCTTAGTCGACGACATTGGTGACTTCGATCAAGATGATGCCGGTGTGAGCGAAAAGTCCTCTGGTGGAACTGGCAGCGTGGTAGCCCGCAAGGGATGCGGCGGGGCTGGCGTTGTCAGTGATGCATCCCACTCCATCGGCTGCGCGGGCGGAGCTGACGTGCCACACGGGGACAGCCGGAATGGCGGACGGACATTGATGAGACGGCAATCTGGGAACAAAATCTATGAGGAGAAACTGGCTGCATTGTGTCTAGGGGTACCAGCCACCCCTGCTGCGATGGCCACAAAATGTTTTACTGGAGGTAAATGCAGGCAGGAACAATAAGCACACAAACGACACGACACATTCACTTTGATTAAACGGAAGTTTATTTCACCTAATAGCGTCCAGTCCTGACTTAAAGGTAAGCCCTCAGTTCGTTAAGGCTGCCACACGATTACATGGAACCTTTACTGCATCGTTTCTGAGTCCCACAGTTGCTGAATAAAATTGAAGTCCAGTAAGAATCATTAAAAATTCCACGTTCCACTCTCGCAGAATAAAGTTAAAGTCCGACAGACGCAAAATATAGTTAAAGTTCCACACTCTAACACGTCGCTAAACATTTAAGAGTCTTCAGGCGACTCCTCAGTCGTTCCTCGTAACGCACACCTCTTGTCTATTTGACTAACACTAACAGACTACCCCACACTAACCAAAATGGCCGCCTAAAATACCCTCCCTAGCTTGCTCTGAAGCAAAATCAGCGTCTTATCTCCTCAAAAATACCTCTTTTACTCATAATATGAATGAAACAAATACATATATTTGACGGACATTTTCCGCTCAAACATAATATGGTATCAAAAATATTGTACATATCTTAGTTTTCCCATCATTAACATATTAACTTTTCGGATATGATATTTGATATTTAAAACATAGATCATTCACTAAACAACTGATATTATTTCATTATCTATATACTTCAGTCGCAGTTGATGTCATATATTCTGTGAGTATGACTTACGTCTAGTTTATGGTATTGCCGCTAATACTACAGTTAGTATTGTTTATTTATTTAAAACACAGCTTTTATACCTGGGAACCACGTTTTAGACTCTTATTCAAATTTAATGAATATGCGCAAATCTTAATAGCACTCACTTAGATCTATCAATGGACACCTTGTTTGTAACATTTGATTAAGCTGTTTACGAGATATATCGTTTATAAAATTGTTACTTAACAATGATTTTTGATTTGCTATAACTCAAAAACTATGAAAGTGACCAGAGGCACGTTGATATGAGCGCAACCGTCTAATTGTCAGCTTTAAAATGGGCCTACGCGTTCCTTAGTACCATATATAGATCGATAGTTATTCATCTTTAAGTAATTTATTGCATATTTCTCCAAGGCCAAACAAGACTTCTCTCGACGACTGCCATTGAGTCCATAATCACCGGGAGAAATTTTGATATGGCCGTAGCGCAGCAGAGCAACTTTTTTCATATAGGGGCCCATACTATTTATGGTAGTAAGTAGCTACTCACAACTATGACTGTAGCTTTTCAAAAGTTGGGTCTCGCGTAACTAGCATGAAGCTCATGTAATGTAAGCTGATCTTTGTGATTATAATTACTGTATATGCGACGCTATAGGGCGGCTTGTGCGGACGTATCCAGATCCAGTAGCGTTTCATTAGTGCTGTATATGAAACGTGTGTATTTCATTATCATTGTCGAGAATGTATTGTTTTTTATATGGTTACCATAGTAATTAAATGCGAAATATAGTGAACAGACCTATGGGTCTAAGGTTCCTATCCTCCCTCAGGCATGGATGTCTGTGTTGTTGTCTTTAGTATAAGGTAGTTTATAAGTAGTTTGTAAGTTTAAGGACTAATGACCACGCAGTTCAGTTCCATAAGCTTTAAAAACACAAACCTATGAGTCGAGATATAAACACACCAACTAAACAAAAAACAAAAATAACAAAGAAAACGTCTGACAACGAATTGGAAGTGAATTTACCATTTGTGACAGTTGGCAATGACGAACGCATGTACACTTGACAGCAAAAAAAGTGGATCACTGCTGAATGCAACCCAACTAACGTAGCAGTGTTGCGGGTACTCCACATTCAAAACCCCTGTAGTGTACAGTCTTTCGACTATTCATAATGGGTACCAAAGAAGCAATAGAGAACATTGTTCCTTATGGCAGTCGGTCCACATGTAATTCAATACCGTCATACAAAAAATATTCGAATACAAGTTATTAGAGTCGAGAGAGCAACGTAAATTCAATTTAATTACAATAAGTGACAAATCGGGTACCTTATCAAACTCATTCAATGACACAATGAGTTTTTGTTCGTGCTATGAATTTGAACGCACTATTGACCAAAAAAAGCTCGCGTTTCTGATCGAGACTAGATTAGGCATGAAGAGATGTAAGACATTGAAGTTTTCATTGGTATCGGTTTACAAGGCCAATTCCGAATCCGGTTAACTTTAGCACGTCAGATATTAAATAAATTCACAGATAGCGCTATATTTGACTTGAAATGACGATACAATTGACTTCTTTTTCGGCAGGGACCCAACCCCGGCTCTATTCGCTATTTATTATTTATATATACATAGACACAAAGCGATGAAATAGTAACTGTTCTCACCATTAGCGAGATGTGCATATGTTCAGCTAGAAGTAGCGCAAGCCGCGGCGGATTAGCCGTGCGCACTGGAGCGCCATGCTGTGGTTCGCGCGGCTGTAGGCCGTCAGGGGTTCGAGTCCCCTCTACGGGCATGGGTGTTTGTGTTGGCCTTAGGTTAGTTTACCTTAATTTAAGTAGTTTGTAAGCTACGGACTGATGACCACGCAGTTTGGTCCGATGGATTTACAAACATTCGAACACTAAACTACGAACTAATAACCAAGCAGTTGAGTCCGATAGATTTACAAACATTTACAAAATATTTTAAGTAGCGCAATAAATAACTTTGTGCTACCTGGGACTCCAACCCCGCGCCTATCGTCAGCGTTGACCTCAGATGACTAGGTAACAACTCTCCCAATATCGTTTACTAGTAATAAGGATCGCGCCGTTCGTGGAGACCTGGAGGGGTTTGGAATTTTGAAGAAACAACGAAAACTAATCCAACTTTGCTCTAGTCAGTATCGAATGGACATGTGTAATGTGATTTGAAAGACGCCACAGTCCTAAATTCCTTACTTGCCTCTATTGGAGGTGGAGAGGGGGATGTTTGCGATTGTTAAAAACTGTTTTCCCAGCAGGAATCAAACCATATCTTAGCCATTACAAGATGGCACCAGCCCGATCACCTACCGACTTCAGATGTGGTAGTATAATGTTTTTCGTCCAAATGGAGTGCAGAACACATGGTACGTGAAGTAAAATAGTTCGGCGGTATCTGTCTACGTAACAGTAATTTCTTGGCCTCGCGGTCGCACCAGCCAGAGGTTCGACTACTTCCTCGGGCATGTGTAGTAGTAGTTGTGTGTGTGTGTGTGTGTGTGTGTGTGTGTGTGTGTGTGTGTGCGTTTGTGTGCGTGTATTCCTTAGCGTAAATTAATTAAAGTAGCATGTAAGGCTAGGTAGGGACTAATGACCTCAGGTGATTTGTCCGTTAGGACTATAACAAAAAACTTATATACAGTATGTAGAATTATGTAGCGTTGCGTATGATAATATACTACGTTTTAGCATGCTCTGTGGTGATTTTGTGTGACATGTTGCTCTATGTTTATTTAAGTATAGTCTCGTTTCGCTCAAGTTTGTATGAAAAATGTGTGTGGCATCTTATTGGACTTAACTGCTAACGTCATCAGTCTGCACACTGCTTAAACTATCTTAACGTAAGGACAACACAGACACCCAAGACCGAGGAAGGACTCGAACCACCGACGCGAGCAGAAACCCAATTCAAGATATGATGCCTTAAACTGCGCAGCGCTCAAGAATATAACATAGCTCTTACCATAATAAATGAAATATTACGCATTCTAAAAGTAGCAAGGAGCGTCGTTTAAGCATTAGAAAACGGTTTCTAAAACGGGAAATATATACCATGTGTAACGATATAGTCCGTTGGAAGGAAAGCAGAGGAGGACAATCGAAACATCAGAGCTCTGTATTTCACAGAACGAAGAATTTATTATAGGTAAAGGGGTATGAAAGGACACGGTCTCATAGAGAGGACTGATATACAGTAACGAAAGCATAAATTAAAAGAGAGTGCATGCTGTCAACGGAAACCAATAGATTTTATCACTGTATTGTGAGGGAACCGACCAGAAGGGTAACTGAGGTTGTGATGCAAGAGCGGCGACAGCGAGTGAGAGAGACAGAACAGAAGAGAAATTAACTATTAATAAATGCAAGACCGTTTGCGTATTTTGTGAATGACAGAGGGTGTATTAATGAATGGAGGGGAGGAGAGAGACGTATTTGAAAAAACTAAAATTACTTTAACAGCGTCCATCGAAACTGATTACTCTGTTTGCATGGAGGCTGGGTATAAATGTTATAAAAATAGTATATTAAGTGAAAGGAGAAGCATTGAATTAAAATTTGTATCACAGGGAGGAATCGAACCCAGAACTCCATACTTACTTTAATTCAATGCTTCTCCCTTCACTCAATGTCTTTGACATATTGACACGGAAAACTGTCACTGGGTATATAAATTTATAATAAAAATAGGATAATAAAGGAACTGTATATTTTAAAAAACTTCAATTTAAAGGTAGCTCAAAGGAAAAAGATACACATATTTTAATTCTGTTGCCAAGAGATCTTCCACAGTGTCTCACGTACGAAATATAAAAATAAAGATGAGATTAAAAAAAAATTGAAGGACTAATCATTTATTCAAAATCCCACATTATTGGTTTCTTCCGTTATGCATCTCAGCATATAATCTATAACGCTATCGGACCAGCTTCTCTTCAGAAAATGCGTTGACTCTATCTGTAGTTGATTGCTCACAATGACACGGCCTGATTTGTATTTCTGCTTTCTTCTCTCACTATGAATTCAGGAAGTAAACATTCTGTATTTACGTCAGAGCCCCGCTTTGTGCCATTCTGGGGGCTGTTGCCTACCACAGCAACCGCCAGCTGGCTGGTTTCCGCCAAGCCTCCCCTCGGCACCAGCTGTGGTTGCCCGGCCTGCCCGTAGCTCGCAAGCCACGGCTAATACAGCGAGACTGAAAAGTTTCTGAAAATCTACCCTAACGTGTATTATAAACTACCACACCTAGAGCTATTTTGCTATAAAATGAGCAGCCACGTTATCTTTTGACACTTCATGCAAATATTTAATGAAGTGAAATAGTAGAATCATGATAAACGTAGTACCACATAATGTTTCACATAGATAGCAATCATATAACACAGAAAATTGTTCTCACTTTTCAGCGCTCTCCATTAGATCTAGACGTAATGAAATATATGGTTATCTTAGAAATGTAAGCATGTTGTAAACTTAAACAGTTCTGGTGGCAACAACACAAATGTATACATGTAGTATATCATTCACGTTTTGTGTACTTATAAAGTGTTTTCAATTTGTCTGTAAACAATCAGTGCTAGACAACGGAAATTACCTTCTGCTGGGGCACTTCATTTACACGATTGTTCTGTTATTCACAGTGAAGTGTTTCGGGATGGGTTCATATAATCGCTTCAGTTTCTCGACTGTTCCACACTTGAAATACTACTACTACTACTACTACTACTACTACTACTACTAATAATAATAATAATAATAAATACAAGTGTCAAATAGCGTATGTGCGGGTTATAATTTGATATATTCTTTCAACTTTCTCGACGTCCTCCCACTATTCCATCGAGTAATAATCGCACACTACTCAGCAGTACTGCATAAGATGGGGAACAATTGTAGGGTTTGCAGTCTCCTTACGAAATGTGTAAATCTCCTAATGGTAGTGTCAATAACAGACCGTTTGTTTCACCTTCGCCAAAACCTTATGTTATTCACAGTTAACATTGTTTTTAACTGCACCCCCAGGAATTAAATATTTCGAATATATATTCGAATCAGGAGAAGTCTACTTCACTTTGCTGGAAGAATTACATTCGCCACCCCCTTTTCACTAGATGACTCCTCGTCTCTTACTGCAAACAATTACCTTGCAGATACGACATCATGAGTCCAGTCGCAACAACTTACGAAAGCGATATGTTTCGGGGTTGATTATGGCTGAAGATTTGTTAAGCTTAAGGGACTTAAGGGACTTAACTGCGGTGTCATCATCCCTAAACTTACAAACCACTTATGAACTACCTTATACTAAAGACGACACAAACATCCATGCCCGAGGGGGGATTAGAACCCCCGACGAGGAGCGGCCTCGCGCATTGGAGCATAGCACCTCAAATGCGCTTGCCCACTCCACTGCGACGTTGAAGATACCAAATTCGTTTTGGCACTCTATAAATATGAAATTATTTTGAGATTACTCAGTAGATCATGAAAATATATTATCACCACAGTCTTACAAGAGTAAAGTTTTAGAAACCTCTGCTGGTTTGATGTTATTTTTTCTAGATATTTCATAACGCTGGAAAAAGTATTTGTTCAAACGTCCTGCTACATGGTAATATCAATACAATGGATCTGTAACTCAGTGGATAATTTTAATTTCTTTATATATCTGTGCAACATTCCATTCGTCACCCTCACTATAAATACATCAATGCTCGACCTCACGTCGTAGGAGAAGTAATTAAGCCATACATAATGTGTGCGCAAGATGTTCTCCTAAGGTGTTGGACCACTCGAGAAAGATATTGCCTGTAGACAAATTAACTTCCTGGTACGACTATGGTAGTGAAATGACAACACGGTGGACTGGTGACAGTTGTACTGTTTCCTGGAATGACAGGAAAGAATCTAGATTAAAAGAAATAATCCGACACAAGCTGCTTGTGGCCACTGAGTGCACGCATTGGGGAAGTTGAACTGTTGTGCCCAGCTGGAATTCGGGTCTGGTTCCTTCTGCTATCTGAGCAGTTACAGTAACCACTGCGCGAGCGGGAAAACAACGATCATCGCAGGTGCGCGGGCTACCACTCCTCTCCCCCCTCGTCGCCCACAAGACTCAAACTTCCTCACACTGCTCACGTAGTTGCCGTTTCCAATTTGCACTTACTGCTGTTGGCACTTTGGCGATTACCTCGAGAGTTTAGGCATAGTGTGCATTTGCGCTGAAGGCTGGAGTTGTTCTCGTCTTCTCATATTTATGTGGTGTGTTTTTTCGGAAGAACAATCATGACACTTATATATATATAGAAGAACCTTTCAAGATTCACTTATTGGTGGTATTCCAATTAAAATGTCTGAAAATTGAACTTTACTTGTCACATATGTGATTACAGAGAAGGGTGATGAATTTCACGTAGCAACTACAATTATTCTCGATCCCCATTTCTGAATTATCTGCATCGGCCTTCACAAGGGCAATGAGGAGGCAATTCACACTGCAGCTGTTCGCTTCCTTCATGAAAATGTCGACACTCTTTAAAGATTAAGAGGCAGTAGCTCTCAGTTACAAATTGGAGCGAGAGTAACATTTTATCCACTCTCTGACAGAGCTACAAACTATATCGAATTGAGAAATATTTGTGGCAGATTATGCTGCTGTCTGCACCTCAGAAAAGCAGAACAAATTTTAAAATGATATTGAAGTTATATCTTCACAATGCAGATTCGACAATTGACCCTAAACATAAATATGCGTATAGTTCACCACATGATTACCAGAAAATTTTCGTCAGTCCTTGAGAAATCGATAAACAAAACAAATTTAAAGATTATACACGAAACAAAATTTCTGGTGTGTGCAATTGAAAACAACGTTAACTACGAAATATACGTGTTTTGGTGAAGATAAAACAAGCGCCTGTTATTGACACAACCATTAGAAGATTAAAATGTCTCCCTAGGAGGCTATAAACCCTCCAATTGCTCTACATCTTCCGCAGTATTGCTGAGCAATGTGCGATTATTACCTTACGGTATAGAGGGAGGACACTGAGAAAGTTGGAAAAAGATGTCAGATTGTGCGGTATAGTGAATTAGAGGAAAGAAGGTCTCAGATGTTTTACTACTTAGGTTGGGGAGGGGGCGGAGACGGCAGGGGGATGAAGTGGGGAAGCAAAATATTAAAACAAAAGAGTTTTCAGTGTAGCACGCTTCTTCTATGAGATTTCAATCACCAAACCTCTCCTACAAATGCAAAGAGCTTTTGTACTCGTTACCATACAAAGTATGTTACAATTGTAAGAAGGCCGCGCAGAGTACCCGCACGGTCTAAGGTGCCATGTCATGGATCGGGCTGCTGTTCGCGTAGGAGGTTCGAGTCCTCCCTCGGGCATGGGCATGTGTGTGTTGTCCTTAAAATAAGTTAGTTTAAATAGTGTGTAAGTTTAGGGACTGTTGAACTTAGCGTACTACATACATTCGAACATTTGATTTGAATTTTAAGTATAATAGAATGGTAATTAGAACTCATATTATCCGTTTTGGCAATTGTTTTCTCGATCTTCGTACAATCGTGGAACAGTCGAGAAAATAAAGCGATCCTATGAACCCATTACGAAACACTTCACTATGAATAACAGAACAATCGTGTAAATGAAGGGCCTCAGCAGAACGTATTTCTGTTTCGTAGCACTTATTGTTTCAGAGACAATGATAACCCTTTATAAGTGCACAAAACGTGAATGATATACTACATATATATATATTTGTGTTGTTCCCACCAGAATTGTTTAATTTTAAAACGTACGTAGTTTTCTAGGTTGAATACATATTTTCTTGTGTCTAAATCTAATTCAGAGCGCTGAAAAGATAGTTTCCTGTGTCGTATGATTGCTATCTAGGTGAAACATTATGTGGTAGCTGCGTTATCATGATTCTGTTCTTTAACTTAGTAAAATATTTGAATTAAATGTCAAAAGATAAAGTGGCTGCTCATTTTATAGCAAAATAGCTCTAGCTGTGGTAGTTAATACTACACACTTGGGTTGGTTGGCAGAAACGTTTTAGCCTGGTTTTGCGGTCTGTACCTGTATTAGCCATGGCTCAAGAGCTATGGGCTGGTCAGTCAACCACAGCTCGTGCCAAGGCGAGGCTTGGTGGAAGCCAGCAAGCTGGCGGTCGCGGTGATGCCCAACAGCCCCCAGCATAGCCCAGAGTGGGGCTCTGACGTAAATACAGAATGTTTACTTCTTGGCATCATAGTAAAAGCAGACAGCCGAAATACAAATCAGGCCGACTCACTGCGAGCATTCAATTCAAGATAGAGTCACCGCTCTTACTGAAGAGAAGCTGGTCTGACGGCGTTACAGATTCTACGCTGAGATGTATTATGAAAGAAACAAATAATGAGGGATTCTGAATAAATTATTAGTACTTTAATTTTTTTTATCTCCTAAGTGAGACTATAGAAGTATAGAAATAAATTATGAATTTCTTTTTCCTTTGAGCTGCCTTTAAATTGATTTTTTTCTAAATATACAGTTCCTTAGTTCCTTTATTATCCTATTTTATTATAAATTTATATACCAAGAGACAGTTTTTCACGTCAGTATGTCAAAGAAATTAAGTGAAAGGAAAAGCATGAATTAAAGAAAGTATGGAGGTCTGGGTTCGATTCCCGCCTGTGGCACAAATATTAATTCAATGCTTCTCATTTCACTCAATATCCTATTTTTATTCATTTATACCTAAAGTCCATACATACAGAGTAATCAGTTTCGATGGACGCTGTTAAAGTAATTTTAGTTTTTTCAAATACGTCTCTCTCCTCCCCTCCATCCATTAATACACCCTCCGTCCTTAAGAAAATATGCAAATGATTTGTCTTGTATTTATTCGTTGTTAATTTTCGTCCTTTCTCTCTTTCTCTATGTCACCTCCTTTACATTATAACCTCAGTTGCCCTTTTGGTCTATTCCCCCAAAAAAGCTGTAAAAATAGTGGTTTCCGTTAAAACAATGCTGTCTCTTTTAATGTTGCTTTCTTTACTGTCCATGGGTCCTCTCTATGAAGCAGTGTTCTTTTATATCTGCGTAATCCATCCTTCGTTCTGTAAAACATTCGTTCCTTTTCTCTCGGCCCTAAAACAAACTGTGATATATAAGTAAGGAGTACTTTGCAAGCATTTCATTCTTTTATTTTCCAGTTCTGCACTCCTGTTCATTCCTAGATCCCACCCTCCTTCCTGCTACCCCTCCCTTGAAATATATCTCCGTGCTTCTTTTCACAATTTTGTGCTTGGCAGATTTTTTTAACACTTTCATTATTTCTCTGTCGTTGACTCTCGAAAAGCACGTGGATATAATGGACATCTGGACCTTATCGTGCAATCACTATTATTGCAATTAAAATGGACATCTATTCTGACAAATACCAGTATCCAAGCTTTGAACTGGCATCCAGTTGGATATTATGCTTCTCATATAATCGCATTTTCGATGCGACATTGTATCAGAATCCACATTGCTGCTTGGTAACCTCAGTATGACTATTGAAGGCAACCACACCGTGAAGAATAATTACTCGACACACTTGCCAGTTATCGGATACGTTGTCACTGACCATACTAGTAAATCACAGAAACTCCCACATCGAAGTCTGTTTGTGTTCCTGAACGCGGTGAATAAAAGTCAAAACGAAGTTACTTTCCGAATTTAAAATTTTTAACGCTTAATCCACGTTCCTCATAACTATAAAAATGCCCAATATTAAACTTATCGTGGCAACAGCTGTCCAACAATCTTTATTACAATGAGCTCATAGTTAAATAAGCTTATTACAGAATGCCATACCAAATCGTAATGTAGCATACTAAAACGTAGTATAATATCATGCAAAATCCGTGATAAGGCGCCTCACACTACGTGGCCATCCCTTGCGGCCAAGAATGTCTTACCTAGCCAGACACCTCTAAGCTCTGTGACTGGTCGTACTGTCTAATGAGTACTCCATTATGACAAAACATTATGCCTACGCATCTGTAATTCGCTGGAGGCCGGGATGAGGTTAACTTGTAATAGCTAAGGTATGGGACCAATTCCCGCTGGGGGTAACAGTTTTTAACTGCCACAAAAATACCATCTACACCTCCAGGAACTCCAATAAAGAACGCAGGACTCTGCCTTGTTTCAAATCAAAATTGCACATGTCCATGTGCTACTAAATTAAACAAAGTTTTCGCAAAATACCAAACCCCTTCCACGTCTCTACGAACGGTGTGATCCTAACTACTGGTGAACTACAATGTCATAGTTGACGCCTCATGGTGTCAGGTCAAGAGTGACGTTAAGTGCAGGGTTGGAGTGCCCGGAAGAAACAATAAATATATATGCAGTATTCCTTCCTATTATACAATAGCAAATGGTGCTGGGTTCGAGTCCCTGTCGGGGGAAAATTAATTGTATCGTCGTTTCAGGTACCAGTATAATGCTATTTGTGAACATATTTGATATGCGACATCTGATTGTGCTTAGTTAACAAATCATCAATACACTGTATTCTATTCCACAACTTTATGATGTATAATATCTGTGAATTGCACTATATTACGTATATTCAGCGGTTACCTCTCAGCAACAATAGGAGCTTCATGCAACTCCTGGTGCAGTGCTAAGATTATCATTTATTTCTGGGTTCAGACATCGGTCTAAGAAACTAATGAAAACGTCAGTGTTTTACGTCTATTCATGCCTAGAGATCACGCGCACTTAAACGTGGCCCCTGAGCGGAGAATGTTGGGAGCTCAAGCTTGCATTCAGCTCATAGCGGATTGGCTGTTGGAACAAGCCCCGCCTCTTTCCCCCAGTGCCGGCAGCTTACGGCGTATAGATTCCAGGTTTTAAAAGAAACAACTTGTAGGGGGTTAAGGCGTTACAGATGGAACACGAAATTAAGTTTAATGTTTGAGTAATTGAAAAGTGGAACGCATATCTACGAAATGTTAATATTTGAAAGGAACTTATTAAGCGGGTGTAACAACGCTCTCTGCCTCTTTTTATTGTCGTAACAGAATAAAAATCAGAATTAACATTCTTCACACCACTTTCAATATCAGCCTTCTTTCTTTTAAAAGAAGTCGTCGGGATATGTGGACGTATTTTAGCAAATAACAAAGTGGAAGACAATAATCAATACGAAGCATAAATCAATAATACATTGACGAGGTCTACGGTGTACAATGCTGTTACGAGGTAAGGTTGGTAGAGAGCATAAACATTCCGTTGACACACGAGCTCAGCCGACTTCCTCCGATCAGAGAGGGGCCACGAAAAAGTGCGTGACCTGTAAACGCAACTCGATCAGGCGTACAACAGTTTTTTGCGTAACAGCGCGTTCAGATTCAGATCATGAACAAAAACATATCGTGTCACTAAAAAAGTGTGATAACGTACCTGACTTTTCACTTATTGCAACTAAATTTAATTTAGAAGTGTTATTGACTCATCTCTAATGACGTTTTTTCTAATATTTGTTGTAGGAAAGTATTGGTTTCTACCTCGCCTGAATGCCATAAAGAGAAATAGGAGACCTAGTTAGTACCTATTGTGGGTAGGTAATAACTGTACTATGCAATGATTTGACGACCTGCGACGCAGCTGTGCAATGGTGGTTGCATAGCGTCAGGTGCGGCCTCCACTTAAAAATTCAGAAGTGATCGAATTTTTTTTCTGTCAAGTGTACGTCGGAAGTAAATAGAGCGTTCTCATTGGAGGAAAGCAGTCCATCGTGTGAAGTGTGTACTTGCATGGAATATTAATCAGACTATAGTTGACAACAGTATATTCAAGTACGTTCACACCGGTAGTCTGTCCATCGCAGCCTAGATTAGCTTCTCCAGTGTTGTTTGTCAGGGAGCCTGGGCAGCTCTGAGACAGTCAGCAATGATTTTGCCGATCTAGCTCTACACTGTTGCCAGAAACAGGAGGTTGGTACGGCGTAAAAAGGCTGATATTACACGAGACGCAGGATCTTAGGCGAGTCCTTGTGACGTACACATCCGCTGTCGTTGCTAGAAGAGAAACTTTCTGCATTAGTAATTAGGATGAAATGCGAGATATTATCCTGTAATAGAAGGTTTGCTTCATCTTTACCTGGGAAGAAAACATTATGTATACATGAATTTAAAGACTAAGAATGAGGGAGGATATTTGAAATATGTTTAACTTAAATGTAAGCGTAGGCTTCCGCGGCCATTGTCACTATCAGTAAAGTTCTTTAGGGTATTAGACCGCATCGTCATCGTGTAAAACCAACCGACGTTTCGGCCACTATTGCAAGTCGCAGTCAGACAAATACCCTGAAGAAGGCGACTTGCAATAATGAACGATACGTCGGTTAGTTTTACACGATGACGATGCGGTCTAATTCTCTAAAGAACTTTATTGATAATGCTTAACTTATACTATTTCCCGTTAAATTTATGGAGTACCACAGGCTTGTTATCCAACATTCAAATATGGCTATGTTGTATATAGGGCATGGTTCTCCAACACAAGTTTATTTATATAAGTTCTTAAGAGATACAGCAACCATGCTATACGAAGTTGATTTGTAAGTCCGTCAAGGGTTGTCGGAGTATGTTTCTACCCGGTCGGATTCGGACGGTCTTAAGTCTTCGGTTATTGAGACAGTGGTCTATGTAGGGGTGGTAGACCAGTCACAAGAAGGCGGAAAGATCTGCGGCTGATATGGTAGGTACGCCGAACTCTGAAAGAAAATGTGCCTATTACGATCGCGATTCTTTCATTCATTTACCACGTTCGTGTTTGTGTGGACGTTGGATCGCCTGCTGGCGAGAGTGTCTGTTGCCCGCCGAGCATCATGATTTTGCGGTACTGCCTGCTAGACAGGGGCGTGCATTCCCGTTTATTACCCGGCAAGGCGAAGTGGTTAGGCGGTACTGATAGGAACTAACTTGGCCACGTGACGAGGTACAGCCTGGCTACCGTTACACTAGTGCGCGTTGTTAACTGTAAGTGCGAGTTGGAAGGTGAGCGTGGAAAGTTTCTTCGTCGACAGGCGCGGCAGTTTGCGGTTAACGTAATTAAATTCGTTTACGACGAGAAACAGAAGTCATTGACCGTGCCGGTGCAGAATGCCACAGAACGTGCTGTCAAAATGTTAAAGCTGAGCAAGAGGATGGTATCCAAATTACGGAAGGAGAGTGGAGCTCGAGTTTGTACGCCGAAGGTGAAGAAGCAAGAACCTCACAAGAAGTATGTGATCGATGATATGGATAAATGTATTATCAGACAGCAATTTACACGCTATTACGAACGATAACAAGAAATACTAACTTTGCGAAAACTGCAAAACAAAACTGAGTTTCAAAGCCAGCAAGGAAACCATTAGAAAAATTGTTTTGTCTATGGGATTTTCCTTTAGAAGGTACCAAAATAAACGTGTTGTTGTGTGCCAACGAAAGGACATTGTTGCTAAAACAGCTTACTTTCTCTGGTTTTTACTATAAATATCTAGCACCAGTGGTTTACTTCGATGAAACATGGATTGACACGCATTATACAGCAAATACATGTTGGCAAAGTGATAATGTGCAAGGAGTGTTGTCAATAAAAGTGCCGGTCACCGTTTAATTGTTGTTCATGTAGGCGCAGACATGGGTTTCATTTCGGGTGCACTTCTCATATATGATTAAAAACCAAAACGTCCAACTATCACTCAGAAATAGATAGCAAAAACTTTCAAAAATACGTTGAAACCCAACTTATGCCAGGCTTACCTCCAAGAAGTATTGTTCTTTTTGATAATGCTCCATATTAAAGTAAACAAGAGAATAAATCGCCTTCCCCTAGCTCTCTAAAACGTGAAATACAATCCTGGCTGACCAGCAACAACATACGCTATGACTCCGACCTACGGAAAGCCGAACTTCTGGCAGTAGTAAAGGGGTACCAAACGTCTTCCGTTTATTCTATCTACAAAAGTTTGCAAGAGAATGGATTTGTACCCCTCCGACTGCCTCCGTACCATCCAGACCTGTATCTCATAGTATTAATCTGGAATATTGTAAAAAATAAAGTCGCTACTCAGAATACCTCAAGCGTTTAGCTCACGGAGTTGAAAAAAATTTCAGACGATTCTTTTGCTGCTGTGACAGTAGAAAATAGGAGAAAGGCGGTATATCACGTAGAAAAACTGTGCGAGGACTGTTATAGAAGAGATGCTCTGATGCC
Organism: Locusta migratoria; assembly: GCA_026315105.1. Taxonomy (NCBI): domain Eukaryota; kingdom Metazoa; phylum Arthropoda; class Insecta; order Orthoptera; family Acrididae; genus Locusta; species Locusta migratoria. The sequence goes on along the minus strand of CM048755.1, from coordinate 558,698,072 downwards.
CGAAGAAATGGTAAAAAGTAATATCAGTCGGGCTGGATTCAAGTGACGAATCATTATCGTCAGCGACCGAATCGGCAGACGACGAATCGACAGAGACAGCTGAGGAAGAGGAGATCAGCATGGGAGGTAGTTCTACAAATACTGCCAGCGAAGCTCCGTGAACAGCTAAGGTAAGGTACGGCTGTCAGGAATATATCGTATAATCAGTATTCTAGCTATTTTTTATAATTGAAATTGATTTTCAATGTTGTTCATTGGAAGAAATAATTTGTTTTGATTACTAGCTTTGTCTTTACTTCTTCTGAGTACTCGTAACGTCTTTATACATTCGGAATACTTCTAGCCATTGTAGGTACTGGACATGCTTGACTGCAGTAATGTTCAACCAATGATTGTTTCGCAATTTTTTTCATATTGTGATAAGAATAAAACACTCGGAAACCCCCACTGAAAGGATTAGTTAAATCGATGCAGGTTTAACATCTAACCACAGCATCGAACATTGCATTCGAATTTCCAAATTAAATTTAGTCTTCCGCAAAATTAATCGCGAGTAAACGTGTGTAACAGGCTAGCAGCGGCCGACGTACAATAATAATGGAGCGTACATGTACGCCATACTGCTCCCCCCTCTCTGTTTCTCCGGCGTAAAACTACGGTGCTGCAACCGTCATGATATTACCACCTGACTCTGCGAGTAATACATAAGGTGATGCATGTAACTTAACACAGTAACTTGGTGTTCATTTCAGAGTCAGAGAACCTGACTGTAACACTACTAGGATTGGGCCTCTACCAAAAACGTTCAAATGTCTGTTAATCTATAGACAAAACTGCGTGGTCATCAGTCCGTAGCTTACAAACTACTTAAACCTAGGTAAACTAACCTGCAGACAAACACACACACACACACACACACACACACACACACACATGCCCCAGGGAGGACTCGAACCTCCACGGCGAGCAACCGCGCGCTCCGCAGCGAGGTGCTTTAGACCGCTCGGCTACTCCACCGTGGCATGCCTTTTCTCATTCACTTAATGTATAGTATATATTTTACAAATACGATGCATTATAAATTGCGTTTTGCATTAAGAATTGACATGTTGACTGATTCTTCAGTCGCTTCTTGGTAGAACACAATCAAATAAATGAAAAACACAATTTTGTGATTGTTCTACTGTGACAGAGACAATTCTTTATAAATGAAGAAACAATTTTTTGATTTTTCTACTCGTAGAACAATCACAAAATTGTGTTTTTCATTTATTAAGAATTGTCTCTGTCAGAGTGTGTAATTATCTTTATCACATCATTGTCGGAAATATTTATTCGACTATGCTAGTCTATCCGTTGCAAGATTCTTCATTTGTGTATAACTCCTGCACTCCACACCCACCTGAACTTGCATGCTGTGCCAGGATGGTTCAGCAGAGAAGTGGGCATTAGGTTAAAAGAGGAAGACATGAAATTATGGTAACATCAAAATGCGCTTTAATGCCTTAAGTTGTTCGATGGTACTAAAGCGGACCCAGGGGGGAGGTCGTCACCTGTCGCTAGAGGTACACGTGAGAGGAAAAGTTGAAGTCTGATCAGAGCTCAAGGTAGCACGTCTAGTCAGGTCCGAGGTGCAAGAGACCGTCCGTTCATCAGGTTGTCGTTGAGGTCTGTGTACAGTGTACTCCACGTCGTTGGTTGGCTCGTGGTTAGTGGTGGGGTTCTGCCGATTCTCCGAGTTTGGCGTACCCTCCTCAGCAGAACCGAGCCACTAAGGAGTGCCGAATCGACAGGCACGTGTCGGGAATATGCGCGTGAAAACTTTCAGCAGCAGGCACGCGGCATGGCTCGTGATTGGGTAAGACCACCAGACTGAGGGAATTGCTTATACACCCCAAGGGTAGACGTCGTCCTCGTACATCCTTCCCCCTTCTAAAAAAGAGTAGTTACTGGGAGCGGAAGAGGAGAGAGAAAATACTATCAATCTACAAAAACGAAGGTCAGTCGGCCAGGCAAAACTACCCGGCCGATTTCCTAAAATTTCTTTTTAAACGAAAGGTATTCATCCACAGATTTGTCATCAAGTATCAGAATTTACACAACTTTCGCCTTCCTTTTTCTATACTCTGTATATTTCCTATGGGGATGTCCTTGCTGTAAACTAAAATCAGTCGGTCAGGGCGTTCTATCCGACAGAATTCCGTCATTTGTGCTTTAAACGAAAGGAATTCGTTCGCCGGTTTGTCATCAAGTATCTGAGATAACTTAAGTCTTTCCATCCTTTATTTTTATTCAAACGCGGTATCCTTCTGTCCTTGCGCTGAATATTTTAAACGGTTTGTTTTACGATATCTTCGGTTCTAATTAATGTACGCAGTTCTTTTTGACCTAACAACTCAGCGGATCAAGCTCTTTCATTTGCGCTTTTAAACACTTGCACTGATTGATTCTGAAGAAAGCTGTGTGTGAACATTTAACTTTACTTCCATTTTTTTCCAAATTTTTGTCAATCCACTAACGATGCGAAGTATTTGCACGGGTCCTCTAGTAACCATGTGAATGTGTAAAAATATTTCAATGAAATTTTACGGAATTACTAAGCGTCCATCTTAAAAGTTTTTTCGCGTTACAGACTCCCCTAGAAATATATAGGTGTTTGTGAGGGTAAAGCAACATTAAAATCGTTGTTAGATAGTGGTGCTGCATGGCAAAAATTGACAGCAATTAAGTGATAACAGTAACATTGTATTGATATGTTGATAAATAATAAAAATGTTCTGAAAAAACCTACAATTTGTAGTCATTTTAGTCAAGATTTAGCAATATTAATTTAGTAGAGAATTAGTAGAGGACCCGTGCGAACACTTCGCGCCGTTAGTGGAGCGACAAAAAAGTTCGGAAAAATGGAAGTAAAGTTAATGTTCACGCACAGCTTTCTTCAGTAGCAATCAGTCCAAGTTTTTAAAGCGCAAATGAAAGACCTTGATCCGTTGATTGTTTTTACCTAAAAAGAAAAATTGCGTACCTTAATTACGACCGAAGATATCGTAAAACGAACCGATTAAAATGTTCAATGCAAGGACAGAAGGATACCACGTTTGAATCAAAATAAAGGATACTTGATGACAATTCTACGAATGAATATCTTTCGTTTGGAACAAAAATTCTTAATTTTCGTATATTCTTTTAATATATAAGATAGGCTGTACTCAAGGGCAGACGGTCCTTTCACTAGGTTTAGATAGCCAAAATTCAGCATAACAAGAGGTAAAATGATAAATCGTAGTTATTTAATTAAATTTTTCTTTCAAGTGAAAATTATTTTTCTCAACTTTAAAATTTGATTGATTGTACCATATTTGGATTAGGGCTTCTTGCGTAACAATGAATGTGGTGATGGCGGCGAGCAGAAGACGTGGCCGCAGTTTGGGATGTGGGCTCAGTGACATAAACATGACCCGCAAGGTCGCCCGATTTAACACCAGTAGATTTCTTTTTGTGGGGATATCTAAAGGATCGTGTTTATGTCACTGAGCCCACATCCCCAGATGATCTAAAACGGCGCATCGAGGACGCATGTCGCTCCGTCACACCGGCGATGTTACATCTCGTCCGCAGATCCTTTCGACGGCGCGTTGCCTTATGCATTGAGGAACATGGATACACATTTGAACATCTCATGTAAATCAACTTCCCACCGCCATAACATACATCACCCACCACACAGCCATGTATTATGTACAGCGTGTGGTATCTGCCCCTGAAACTTTGAAGGGTTGTAGCTCCCAAACTAACAGTGATAGGAATGTAGTTTAAATTGATTTGGACGCAGCTCGTTTCAACGATTCCAATGCACGATAGAAAAAACTATTGTTCCATTTAAAAAATTATATCTCTGTGCTGTAACTCTTTGGAAAATGATACAATAAACTATGTTCATAGCTCCGCAGAAAGTGTAACATCTCTTGTGTTGACCTACCGCATTAAAATTTCCTGTCACCTATTATTTTATGCGTTACAAAGACAAACACACTTAGTGAAGCACCCTGTATATGCACAGCGGTGTGCAATGCTGTGCGACCTTGACCGGGTGTGCGGCCAGATAGCAGCGACAGTTGTGGCAGCTGCGGTGTGCTAGCGTACATTAAATGCCACTGATTAACAAAGAATCTGCACATCTACGAGCTAGTGTAATTGTTGATGTAAAAGAGGTGAGTTTCAAAAAGAGGCAATAGCACCACGGTTGTCGGCCAAGTCAACTTAAAAATAAATGTCAAACATCTTACGACCAGATTACATTGCCAGTAAAGTTATATTCTAACAACAAATAATAATAATGGTAACTTTAGACGGATCTGCTTCTATAATGCGAGGCTATAGACAGGTCATTAACAACACTGTTTCAAAAACTTCGCACATAACTGACATTTGCTGTAACAGCTCTGTTAAAGAAACACCACATTTGAAAATGCATTGATGGAATTATAGGGGGTGGTGTGGAGGAGTGGTGAAGACGTGGTAAAGCTGCGCGTCTGCAACGCTTCCTTCCCCCTTCTACGAGAACGAGGCACCCACCCGAGAAGAAGCAATCCAGAGACTTGTGTACGAAGCAAACGTTTGTAAAATACTGCCGGGCGTAGTCGGTGGACTATATTAAAACGCCTAGGCAGTAATAGGCAAGTCACCTAAAAAAAGGTAGTGTGGAATTACCACGAACATGAAGATAGTGGCTCAAGCATCCAATTGAATTAGCAAATCAGCGGAAGTAGTCCGCAAATACGTTCTGTGCACCATGGCGGTAGTGTTGGCTACTGAAAATACTTATTACCAAAATGCATAAGGAAACTAAATACAATAAAAGAATAAACATTCCATGGCAGTATATAGGTAGGTAATAAAATATACCACAGAAGAAAATATTATAAAATTGTGGTCTTAAAATAAAAGGCACATAGCATCATATATATATATATATATATATATATATATATATATATATATATATATATATATATATATATATTGATACAAGGAAAATTTATGTAGGCCATAGTTGAGGTACTGAAGTAGGATGCAGGAATTAATTGAAGCAGAATAATAATGGTTATTTGCAAGGTAAGTGGGTAAAGTGCTTTTCTTGACAGAAACGCAGGTTATGAGAGCCTAGTAAACAATTCACTAGTCTCGTTCAAGTGTAGTGTGACTGCACTGCAACACCGTTTACAGCATGTTTAAGTGTCCACCTACAGTTGTTACTGGATTAGTGGGAAAATGATTGGCGGGCGGATATGTTGTGAAAAATGGGTGACGGGACATCAGATGTGACAAGGTTTCCTTTATTATTTATTCATTTTAACTATTTGTTTTGGACAAGTCGTCAAAGCATATCGGACGAGAGTGGAAATTCGGTCGTAACGAAAAAGGATAACGAGAATTGTTTGATGAACAAGATCAGGAGAGATTGTCAAATATGAAAATATTTGCAGAAAACAACTGTGGAGTTAAACACAAACATTTTGTGGAGGCATGGTTGGATGTATTTACTTTATAAAGCGAGCTGGAAAGCAGGCGGCGAGCCGTAGCGTGAGGAAAAGCCGACAGCTTTCTTAGCTCTGTGTGTGCGGTATTAGCGCAGCTGTGCGAGATAGTTGGCGAGTGGACAACGGCTTCAAAACTGTTCAAATGTTTATAATTCTATGGGACAAAACTACGCGGGAGACCGCGCTAACCGTAACGTGGCGCTCCAGACCGCTCGGCTACTCTCGCGCGGCGACAACGGCTCCCTCAAGAGAGGAAGAATTTACGCGACAAAGATGTGGGCGTTCGGGCCTGTGTGGAAGCTTTTGAGGAAACAGGAACAGGTATTGACAGAGTGGAGGGAAGAAAAGGGTTGTCATAAATAATGATAACGGGGAAACACATAAAGAGTCGTAATGCCTGGTAGTACTGGAAAACAACTTACGTGACAGAAAAATATGTTAATTTGAATATGAACGTGAAGTAAGAGCAATGAAACAATGATGGAAAATCCATTATGTCCTAGCGCATGTCAGGAAAGCGGTTATGTGTAGTGGCTACTACGGCAGGAAACGGTATAAAAAGGTGAAATGAAATAAATATCTGTTGAAGCGAGGTAGTACTGCGAAAATACGCATAAATTACGTCTGTAAATGACGGAAGGTGGACAGAATTATATGACCTGAAATGTAAAATAAACAATTGCGTTGCAGTAAAAAGTTAACATAGAATTTCCAAGTTCAGTCGAAAGGTGTATTAGGGGTGAATGCATGGAAATATTATATCTGCGTATAATTAATTGTGGTAGCGGTATAAAAGGTCGAAGGGCACCTAGAAAAACAGAGACACTATTGTTGCGATTATTCATGTTGAAAAATATGACTCCTATGGTACCGCAGGAAAGGATAACTAGAATCGATTGTAAAAGGTAGAAACATGATGTGAGGTAAGACATCAGGTGTAATGGTGGCTCAAGAAGGGTACAGACGTGTAGTTGCAACTGACTTTATCACGCAAGCCTGCGTCGGATACTATACCGGCCTTATGTAATCAACACATTTCCACGCGTGCTATGGAATGCATGAAAACACTGTCGGTCTGCATACCCGGAAATGGGTTGCGGCTATGGAGTCTATCTAGAGATCTGTAACAGACAGTGGTAGCCATCAGTAAATGGCATGGCGATGAACCACTGGTAGCGAAGGAATAGAAACAAATGAAATACAGAAAGATATCATTCCAAATGAATATAGGTTCCGCATGAACGAGAAACGTGTAGTGAACAACGGTAAAAAAAGCAAGGAGGGTTGATGGGATACTTGCACGTTGTAAAGCAAGTGAAATACGTGCGGGAGGAACAAGTGATGGTGCGTCTTAAGAGACGAGCATGCCGTGCGTGATGAAAATGTTTAAATGTTTGTAAATCTATCGGACCAAACAACGTAGTCATCAGTCCTTAGCTTACAAACTACTTAAACTAAGGTAAACTAACCTAAGGACAACACACACGCCCATGCTCCAGGAAGGACTCGCACCTCCGACGGCGAGCAACCGCGCGCTCCGCAGCGAGGCGCCTTAGACCGCTCGGCGACTCCACCGCGGCCCGTGCGTGACGTCACGAGACTCAGCTGGCAGCAAGGTGACGCGTACCACGCGTCCGTCAGTCAGCTGGTGTGACGTTGCGCGTGAGGGGCGGCAAGGCGACGGAGGGGAGGAAACACGTGGGGCTTCATGTCTAGCGCGCTACAGCACGGACCATCACGCAGTCTTTAAACGTCGCGCCGCTAGCAGCGAAGGGAAAACTCACCCATATGCCAATGTGCCAAATGGTTAAGAAAGAGAACATGCTCCAGAGAAGATTCTCAGACAAAAGGAACGTTCTCTGATTACGTTCTCAGTTTCGTATGAATAAAAACTTCGAAGCTTATGCTCGAAGGAGTAAGTTCATTCTCGCTTGTTCCCCTCCTGCTGGGTTGCAGCTCGTGGGTTCTTGCGGATTTTGCGGGCGGTGGGGAGGGAGCAACGCGTCGATACAGCGTGTGGGAGGGGTCGCGGACCTGTCAGCCGTTCCACGTGGTTTTCCGTCTGCCACAAAATGTAAACAAACTGCGGCTGCGTCTGTCAAAGATAGATGTGCTAAAGGGCAGATGCGCATTATAAGTGGGCTACTGCCCTTGTCGTGTTTTCCCGTATTGCTACATACTGATTTATCCCTCGATTCTGAGGTTTTTAATGTACTCCACTTCAAAGCAATACATAGGCTGAAAAGAAAATCATTAACACACAAAACATAATGTAAACACGTCAAGTATTTTATAAATATAAAAGTAGCAATTAGAGAAACATGGTAGGTAACTAGGATGCAATGCCAGTTTTCCAATGTTTGTAAATCTATCGGACCAAACTGCGTGGTCATCAGTCCGTAGCTTACAAACTACCTAAACCTAGGTAAAATACCCTAAGGACAAACACACACACACCCATGCCCCAGGGAGGACTCGAACCTCCACGGCGAGCAACCGCGCGCTCCGCAGCGAGACGCTTTAGACCGCTCGGCTACTTCACCGTGGCAACTAGGATGCTTTGTGTTCGCTATACACCTCTTGTTAGTCTGGGAAACAGTCCCTGAAGAGAATAAATGACAGGTAGAGGTCTGTTACCGTTGATTAGGTTATCCTAATCTCGTGACCGCAAGGCATATGGGTGCGGAGAACGCAACCCGTATCTGGGACACCTGGTGGGCAGATTCGGTTGTTTCTTCCTACTTTTCCGAACTTAGTTCCCTTGTGGAGACGATACTGGAAGTGGTGTGGGTGGATTTCTTACCATGTTTCCATGGTAAGGCTGTAGCCCAGGCACGGGCAAACACTGCCCTGTGGGCATGGGCACCTTCGGTGACAATGTTCTCGTTTAACAGATCTTAATCTGCAAATCACCACACGTTTGGCTGTATCGCGAGCAATAGTTCCAAATATATTACACATTGTAAACTCCAAACATACTTAATTTTTTTCCTTATGACAATTTTAATTAATGACACATTAAATATTTATTTGTTTTGTTTGGATACACAGCTATTTTAGTTAAGATGTTACTTTTGGCATTTTCAAATCACTTGCAGTACATACAACGTTTTGTAGATAGTTATATAATTATTTATGAAGTTTTAAGTTATTTTAATAAGTCTATGTACTTACGTTTTTGACACAGTATGCGTCTTGAAGAGGTGGTTTATTTTCTAAAGTTTTTTCGCAGTTTTATGCTTTTTTGTACTTTCAAATGTTATGTTTTTTGCACTTCATTATTTGCACTTGCATTTTGACAGCACACTTCACACCATTGATATATATGTTTAAAAACAATTTGCATTTCTTTTTTGTATGTGTTTGCTATATACAAAATGATCATATAATTCTGCAATTACTTGTCCGCAGCGATATATTTTACATAACGTAATATCTCTGTTGTTGTGAGCTTGAGGTGTCTAATATTATCCTTTTTCTTTCAGGAATTCAATAAAGGTTTCTAAATTGGTTTTCAAGAAAGATATGTATTTCTGCTAATCACATAAGTACTGCGTAATGTGCTTGTTTCATTAAAGAATGAAGTTATAGCTATGGCGAATGAAGAAAGGTGGCAGATATATATTATTAACAAAATCCCGATTATAAAAGTACTCTACGACACTCAGTATCCTAGTAGCCTCACTGTGTTGCATAAAATGCCTTTCTTCGTTTCCCCCTTTCAGCGTTTGGGTTATAGCCATCTCACTCTCACACATGCTGCAGGCATTGCACTGGTTGTGTCATACAAACACTAATTGTTACGTAAACAGTGAATGGTTTGCTTATTTTACCGTTCTTCGATCTCATTACAGAGTTACGCTTCCTCTGTTCCTTCGTTTATGTTGGATCTGACCGCGGGACATTCCAGCGCACAACAGTGCTTTGTGGTCTCTCTCTTTCCGCGGCTATCTCTCTCACTCCGTTGCCGTCAGTAGCGACACACGCTCGCAGGCTGGGCGGTGAACTACAGTGTACTACTTCCGCGGGGCGTAAATATCGGACATGCCTGCTGTAGCCGATCAAAATGTACGATCACTGATCGAACGGGTAATTGCGACTCCCTACTAATGGGTGACGTCATGCGTGTAAACCGATAAGGTCCTTCAAAAGGAGGGGCGAATTTTTTAGTTCTAATGGGTTTCACAACTGTGTTTCTTAACAACACCAAATCGACTGGGCGATAGGAATTTTCAATCACATTTTTGTTGCGCCTTCGAACTCGTTTGGTAGTGGCTCCGACATTATTTCGTTTAACATTGTGTCAAATAGTTTACAACCGTCTGGCTAACTCTTTGGCCGTGGTGGAGTAGCCGAGCGGTCTAAAGTGTCTCGCTGCGGAGCGCGCGGTTGCTCGCCGTGGAGGTTCGAGTCCTCCCTGGGGCATGGGTGTGTGTGTTTGTCCTCAAGTTAGTTTACCTAGGTTAAAGTAGTTTGTAAGCTACGGACTGATGACCACGCAGTTTGGTCCGATAAATTTACAAACATTTGAACATTTTTTTTGCTAACTCTTTTACTTCCTGGATATGAACCTCTTTAGGTAGTTTATCTAATTCAAAAGGAGAGTTCGTAGGGTGCCCGAATACAGCTTCATAGGGCGTGTACCTAGTGGATTCGTGAGTGAGTGTTGTAGCTGGAAGTAATTTCCAGAATGTATCTGTCCCAATCTGTGTCGGTCTTTCCCATGTAGTAGGTTAGCATTTTAGTAATAGTACAGTGTACGTGTTCTACGCGACCGTTGTCTTGTGGGTGGAAGGGAGTGTTACTCTATTTCTTTACTTTTAGGTGTTTGCAGACTTGTACAAAAAATTTCTTGCCACAATCTGTTAATATAACTTGCAGGCTACCAAAAGGCAACACCAAATGTCTCAGAAGGCTTTGTTTCAGCCCACATGTTGACTAATGGCACCAAAATCAAGTAACTCGAAAGTCATCAATCATGGACAGTATATATTTATTCCCTTGCTGGGATTGGGACAGGGGGCCTACGATATCGATTGAGACATAATCGAAAGGTGTGGATGCTTGCGGCAGCGTTTGTAGAGGTACACGTGGGCATGCATACTGTTCCCGCTGTGCGCAAGGCAGACAGGATTTAATATACAGGTATACATCACGCTTACGATTTTTCCACCAGTTACGCGCCGTTGCGCGGGCATTAGTGGCATTCCTATCGTTATGACTTGCCTGTAAGGAATCATGACACTGCCTGATTATACGTTCTTTTAACAGGGTGTGTATTACAATCCTGTTCCCATGTAGAGTTTTCCAATAGAGTGTTCCATCTTGAAACTCGAATTGAGGAAGGGTGGTATATTTTTGACAATGTGGGTCGCTTTTCTAAGCTTCCCTTAATTCGTCTATGGAGATGTCATGCCTGAATTACACTAATTTTGCGGGTAAGTGCGTCTGCATTCTGGTACAAGTAGCCAGGTTTGTGGCGCATCTAAAAATCATACTCAGACAAGTGCAGCGTCCAACGCGTTAGCTTACTGCTGGGATCCTTCAAATTTAGTAACCATTTGAGAGCCAAATCGTCAATATACACAGTAAATTTCGACCATAAAGATAGTGACGGAAATATGTTATGCCAAATATGAGCACAAAACTCTCCTTCTGAGTAGTGCTGTAGTTTATTTCTGCTTTGTTAATTTGGCGGGATGCATTACCAGTTTGTTGTTCAACGCCGTTCTGTTCCTGACTAAGCACACATCCAAGAACATATTTAGAAACATCACATAACAATATAAAGGGTTTAGAGATATCAGGGTAAATCAGTAAAGGTATTCATGTCAAAGTAGTTTCGATTTTCTGCATTGCTGTTTCACATTCTCGAGACCATATCAAAGGAGTATCTTTTGTTAGTAATGCCGTTAAAGGCTTGGTGATTTCTGAATAGTTATTTACGAATTTATGATAGTAATTAGCTAATCTCAAAACACTTTGTAATTCCTTCAAATTAGTAGGAGTAGGGAAGGTGTCTACAGCTGCACTAAGCCTGGGATCGGGTTTTACTCTGGCTGTGCTAAATACGTGACCTAAATAGTTTACTTGTGACTGGGCAAATGATCAGTTCTCAAGTTTTAATCTTAAATTAGCATTCTTCAATATGGAAAATGCACTATGTAAATGTTCTGCATGCTCTGGAATGGTCCGAGAGAAAACGATAACGTCGTCTAGATAAACAAGACAAGTTGTGGCTTTCAAACCATGTAACAATAAATCAGTAAATCTTTGAAAGGTGTGTTGCACAGGCCAAATGGCATTCTTAGAAATTCATAGAGGCGCTCGGAACAATAAAGGCGGTTTTGGCTCTATCTTTTGGAGCATTGGGAATTTGGTGATACCCGCTTATGCAAACAACTTCGAATGAAGACTACTTTTCGTATTCACAAATTTAACTCCTACACATTTTATTCATGAATAAACTTGATTATAACCTGCATGTAGATATTAATAAAATATTTACTGTCTGCAATTACATATATCAATTTTTTCATCCATTCCAACTCACTTCTCTCCGAGAAAAGCCGCTGTAACTGGTCGGCATATTTCTCTCTTTTTATCTCTATTTTTCTATATTTCTCTACTCCTGAACACTTGTATTGTACAGTCAGAAAAAATCTCTTGGCCGCTCTCAGAGAAAAGTGGAATGAAATTGTTGACTATCAAAAATCAGATCTAGATAATTACAGGCATTAAATATTTCATTAATCTCCATATGCAGTTGACAATGATGTTTATTCATGAATAATATGTCAACAACCCAATTTTATACTACAAAATTAGTCTTCATTCGAAGTTGTTAGCGTAATTATCTTGGCTTGGTATAAATATTTGAGAGGAACACAACTAATCAACAAACTGTACTCTTCTCTTATTTCTACTGTTCGTTCCCCGTGTCCAATGTGAAGAAATACCTTCCATTTTACATTTCAATGTGGTTGCAATATTGTAACTCGTTATCTCAAAAGATTGTTAACTTCACAAGAGTCTTGAACAATTGTATCCGCCAGAGCCACACTAACATTTATCGGGTAAAATACCAAATGCACATTCCACAGTACGTAGTGTTCGATAAAATCTGTAGATGAACACAATTTTCTACATGTAACGTCTCTTTGTGGGATATTGCCTCATAAAAATATCATGGACCACAAATACATAAACGATTTTGAGTCCACTATGATCATCTGGAAGTGGTGTAGCTGCTGGCAAATTCAAAATCCGATTTAAACATTTTTTAACCAATTCAGTTACTTTGAACATGAAGGAGTCTTATTGATGCCAAAATGAATCTGAAACAATAATTGCTGTCTGTTATGTCCATCAATGCATTAAGTGTGGCCACAGTTTGCACACCGCCCTACTAATGAGATGTGCCTGGGCTTTACGCATCGTGAGAGAGACAGCTGTGTGGCCACCACTTCATGAGCTCCGCGTGTTACGCGGCAGAAACGCGCGTGGAAAATACGCTCGTGTGGCCGTAACCTTAGTGGACTATGGTTCTTAGGAGTCTCTGCTCGTTTCCCGCGTGCATGCTCCTCCTCGCCCAGTTCTCGTGTAGCCATAGAGGTCACTCAGTCCGTTTGATGTCAATGTCATTGCTTGGCCCGCTGTGATCAAATGCGTTCAATTTTCCTTTCTTTCGAGCATGCCGTACTCGAAATGCCCGACCGCGTACTGTGAGAAAAAGGTAAACCTAGTTCTCCGATTTTCGTGCTTTAAAAAGACTTGGAGGTGTATAGGAATACGTTTCACTTTCTTTTAGACAAAAAGAAAATGGTTACTTTTTATTCATCATTTTTGTGTGTGTATGGTTTTTTAATAAAGTAATTTATTATTTTGTAGAAAGTAAGCGGTGAAAGATTCCGGCTATTTTAGTAGTCGTAAAGTGCAGCAGTCTATGTTGCACGTTCCATTAATTCTCAAATCCTGAAATGAAAATAGTGTGACAGAGTGTAGCTTGCTGACAGCTACGATTTACGTTATACATTACTGTTAATGAAATGTAGCTAAAACTACAGAAGAAGTTTAGAAATTGTGCAGAGTACTTTTCTCTCGTTTCCACAAGTAAATACGTGTTATTCAATGGTCTTAGTATCGCATTTGCAAGCCAACAAAAGTATCGCTAGTTTAGCTTATTCTGACGAACACTGGAGGAGACTAAAGCGAATTACTAGGTATTAGTCCTGGATACGTTTCCGTATGGGTTTTACATTCAGAACACTCAATAATCACAAATGTTTCCCTCGACGACGACCGATTGCAATGGAGAAGAATCTCCTTACGGTAGTATTTCCTAATATTATAGAAACAATTAATTCTTAGTCATTTATTATGACGTTGCGAAAAGAGATCCACCTAAACCTTATAATTTTTGTGACTTTTTTCTGGTGGACAAATTTCAGACTTCCTAAATGTCTGTAGCATCGATCATGACAAGTTAAGAATTTTAGTGGTCTTAAATGATTAAAGTATATAGTTTTATTTCTGACTACTATAATCGCCACATATTATAGTTGTTCAATTCCACTTCTTCTTTTCTTCCTGCTGGTTATATTGCATTAATGCCTGTCTTCAGAAGTTAGGAGATGTTTCATATTGATGTAGCCTAAATTCGTACGCAACTACAAACTGGCGTCAAGGTTTTGCTAAACCACTAACGTCACTTGTGAAACTTTCAAATGGTAGTATTTTTTGTGGTTTTTTTTTTATTTTTTTATTTGTATAGCACATTGGACGCTACGAAGCACGAATATTCGTGTTTGACACAACTAAACAGATGTGAGTACAGTTCCACCAGCTGGTGGCAGCACGGTGTGTCAGACGCAGCGTCACCCTGCAGACACACACAGCTGCTGTGGCGCGCGTGCCAGGCGAGATCCAGATCGATCGGCAGCGCGCTCCCAACAGGTATACTCAAAAGAGCCGCATCCGAGCGCGGCGAGATAGAGTGAGTACGAGCGAGGAGAATCCCCAACATACAGACCTCTATCACAGAACGCCACTTGAGCCATGCACTGCTCAGGCGGTTGGAGAATTCTGCACTGAGATTTCCGTCAGCATAAATAGTATAGCCTAGGTACTTGAAAGTGCGTGCTGTTGGTAGGTCAACACCATTGACGCTGATGGAACCAGCTCTCAATGTAGAAAAATGTAAGGTGATGCGCATGAGTAGGAAAAACAATCCCATAATGTTCGAATACAGCATTAGTAGTGAGCTTCTTGATGCTGTCGCGTCGTTCAAATATCTAGGCGTAACACTGCAGAGCGATATGAAATGGAACGAACATGTAAGTACAGTTGTGAGTAAGGCGGACAGCCGACTTCGGTTTATTGGGAGAATTTTGGGAAGATATACTTCACCTGTAAAGGAGACCGCGTATAAAACGCTTATACGACCACGTCTTGAGTATTGCTCAAGTGTTTGGGATCCGCAGCAGATCAGTGTAAACGAAGACATAGAGGCAGTTCAGAGGCGAGCAGCAAGGTTTGTTACTGGTAGGTTCGACCAATGCGCGAGTGTCACGGAAATGCTCCGGCAACTCAATTGGATCGCTGGAGGAAAGCGACGTTCTTTTCGTGAATTTCTGTTAAGGACATTTAGAAGACCGGAAATTGAAGCTGAGTGTAGTACGATCTTGCTGCCGCCTACCTACATTTCGCGTGGTGATCACAAAGACAATATAAGAGAAATTAGGGCTCGTACGGAGGCATATAGGCATTCTTTCTTTCCTCGTTCTATTTGGGAGTGTAATAGGAAAGAAATTATCTAGTAGTGGTACATTGTACCCTCCGCCACGCACCTTACGGTGAATGGAGGTGTAGATGTAGAAGTCCGCCGGCCGCAGTGGCCGAGTGGTCTTTGGCGCGCCAGTCACAGTCTGCATGGCCGCTACGGTTCGGGGGTTCGAATCCCCCTCGGGCATAGATTTTTGTGTCGTATTTAGTATAAGGTAGTTTATAAGTAGTTCGTAAGCTTAGGGACTGATGACCACGCAATTAAGTCCCTTAAGCTTAACAAACATTTGAACATTTGAGTCCGTGGTGAGGAAATGGGTTTTCAGTATGTTGAGGCATAGTCCTACGTCCGCAAGGCGATCATTTCAAGCTTGGACTTGAAGTTGCCGATCGGTATTGTCTTAAGAGGCCAGTAGCACATCATCAGCATAGAATAACGTCCAAGGTGGAGTTTTCTACAGGTGTCTTGTAATCCGTATCCATGACCATGTTAAACAGGAGGGGTGAGACAGCAGAGCCCTGATATACTCCTACAGAAAAAGGAAGGTCAGCTGATAGTCCGGCAGCTGATTGTATCCGGCTCTTCGGATCATGGTAGAGCAGTTTGACCCATCTCACAAGCACTTCAGGTACTCCATGCTCCCGCAGAGTGAACTAAATCAACTTGTGGAACTCGGTCGAAAGCCTTTCCGAGGTAGAGAAACGGAAAGTGTAAGTATTTTGACTTATCACAGTGGTTTTCAATAAACAGACGAGCAGCATGCATAGCATCTGTCGTCCTACAGCCCTTCACGAGTCCACATTGATTGATGGTGAGAGTGATTATTTGTCGCATCTTTTCATCAATGATGCCTTCAAATAATTTCATTGTGTGTGAAAGAAGGCGTATTGGGCAGTAGTTGTTACATTCAGCGGGGCTACCCTCCTGTTTCCATATCAGAACTGTTGTGGTACATGTTCAATCAAATGGGATCATTTCCTCCTCAATTAGTTGATAGAAGTAACCTGTCAGCCATTAAGCTGAGTCCCAGCGCTTTGATTTCCACAGGTCTGCTGGTATATCGTCAGGCCCCGCTGTCTTTCCATTTTTCGTTTACGCAATGCTTAGACAACCTCATCCTTGTTGATTGGTGCTCTGGGTCACTGTACAGGATTTAACACTGGAATTGGAGCAGGTGGAAATTCCTCATTGCAATCTTCCTCAAAGTATTTCCTCCATCTCTCTGCTACTTTCTTCTTGTTGCTGATAAGTTTGCCTTGTTCATCATTGAATCCAAGAATTTTTCAATGTCGGCGCGCTTGGAGACAAGAATATATCATATCATGTTACCTTGGTGCCGGACGAATATCGTTCTTTCAGCAACCAGGAAACTGATGCCATAAATCATCGGTGAATCTAGAGACTCGGTATCTGAGCATGATCATCAGCGCTCTTAACGTCGAGAAAAGCGGCGACCACTGTTTGTTTCATTTGAAAGGCTGACATGATAGCCATAGCAAGCGAAAACTGATTGTATACACTCCCTTTGCCTTTTCTAAAGCCATATCGACTCCGAGACAACTAAGCGCGATATTTCATCGGCACAACTTCCCGACATCTTTAAGTGCAGCGAACACACTGTTGGGCCGCAAAGAAAGCGTCTTGTTTCAATCGGTTTGAGTCGGATCGGCTCAGGCGTAAACGTGCTAAATCGATACCAAAGAGGTAAGCTGGTCGTTTTGATTATAATAAGTGTATACGTGATGCTATAGCACAACTTGTGCGGAAGCATCCAGATCCAGAAGTGTTTCGTTAGTGCTGCGTATAAAACGTATGTATTTTGTTCGAACTGTTAATTATGTATTGTTTTTTAACTGTTTACCATGTGCAATAAAAATTAAGTGAACAGACCTGTGAGTCGCGATCAAAACACACCAACATAATAGAAAACAAAAAGAACCAAAGAATAAAACGCCGGACAAGGAACTGGAATTTAATTGACCACTTGCGACAGTAGGCAACGACGAACTACGTATGACGGTCGTGTGTAGAGTGATCTTATTGGAGGAAGGCAGCTTCAACGTTTGAAATGTCAAGTTGCAAGTAATTTTTATCAGACTATAGTTCACAACAGTTTATTCAAGTACGTTCTCAACCGTAGTCTGTCTCTGCAGCCTCGGCCGTGCTTCGCAAGTGCCGTTTCGCAGGGCGCCTGGGCAGCGGGATCCGACCCGATCAGGCAGTCGGCGCAGACCCGTGTGTTGTCAGAACAACCGTCGCCTCCTGAACCGACATGATCCGACGTCTTCGGTTGAGGCCTTGTGCCGTACAATCTGCTATCGTTAGTAGTGGGTAAACTTTCAGCATGAGTAATTATGATGAAATGGAAGATATTACTTTGTGATAGAAAGGTTACTTCATCTTTACCTAGGAACAAAGGAACCTGTATACATGAATTTAATTACGGAGAATGAGGGAGGGTCTTTGAAATTTGTTTAACTTAGATCATTTCTATTTGAATATAAGGAGTACCACAGGCTTGTAATTCAACATTGAAATATGTCTATTTTGCAAATAAAGGCGTGCTTCTCCAACACATGTGTATTTATATAACTTCCTAACAGATACAAAAAACTTGTTATAGGAAGATGATTCGGCGTCTGTCGAAGTATGGTTCCACTCGTTCGGATTCTGACGGTCTTCAGTCTTCGGCTATTCTGACAGTGGCTGCTTCTTCGTAGTTCCGACTAGGCTAACGGCTTGCATTGTAGCGAAAGGAGAACTACTTGGTTAGTCGTATGACAGGGCCTATATTGGGGTCGTAGACGAATCGTAGATAGGTGGAAGGATCTGCAAGTAAAGATGCCTATTACAATCATGAATCCCTTTATTATTTACCTCTTTCGTGTTTGTGTGGACGTTGGATCGCCTGCTGCCGAGAGTGTCTGTTGCCCACCGAGCATCGAGGCTGTGAGGTACTGCTTGCTAGACAATTTACTTAAGGTGAAGCATTATTTAAATTAACACAGTAGCTTGGTGTGCATTTCTGAGGAAGAGAAGCCTCTTTCCCTTTACTTAATTCATAATATTTATTTTACAAATACGATACATTATAAATTGAGTTTTGTATTAAAATTGTAGCCCAAAAGCATAGTGTGTAATTCTCACCTTATTATCAGACTTACATACACACTGCTCTAGTGGATATGTCTCCAGGTTGCTAATTTATGCAGACTGTTAATTTATACCTCCCATGCTGTCTTTTAGTTTATTTGTCACAGTTTTTACACATCGCATGTGAGGATGCAATATTATCAGATCATGTACACTCTCGACAATTCTTAAAGCAAAATACGTATTTGTGATAGGTCCAGTAGCAGAAACTGTTCTTCGACTATGCTAGTCAAACCGTTGCAAGATTCTTGACCTGTGTATAATTCCTGCACTCCACACCAATGTGAATTTACATTTTTTTTCTTTTCACTCCACATACAGTTTTTTTTCTGGGTACTCTTACCTCAGTTACTTAATTTATTTCTTCATTTTTGGGACGTGCCCCACTAATTACTCCCTTCTTAGTCGAGTTGTGCCATACATTTATTTTCTTACCTATACGATTGATTGCCTCGTCAATAGTTGTTTGGTGTCCTCATCTAATCAGCAGCATACGTCTGTCATATCATATTTAAAAAGCTTCCTACCTAGTCTTCATTACGAACTGCTAATGTGATTTGACTGGGTTTTACATAGCCGTGTGGCCACCACTTCCTGAGCTCCGCGTATTACGTGTAGTCCAGCAGAGTCGCGCGTGGAAGAAATGCTCGTGTGGCCGTAACCGTAGTCGGCGCCCTCACTTTGGCCCGGCGCACACGTGACGCAGCGCAGGCAGAGCAGAGGCAGAGGCGAGGCGCAGGGCCACTGCAGGTCAGCGCACTTCACAGGCAGAGGAGGGCAGCCAGCGGGTGCGCTCACCGAACACGGCACGGGCTGCTTGTCCACTGCAACCTCTCGATGCAATTAGATTTGATTCCCGAGTCTCCTTCAAAACTCAATTAATTTAATTTGTGTGTGTGTGTGTGGTTGTATTCTGGTGAAGTGCGTATAAGAGCAGTTAAAATCTGTTGAGAAACAGGCAAAAGTGACGAATAAATAGCGAACTTGTGTAGTCTATGGAAGTTCATTGTAAGCTACTCAACTATTCTGACTAAACAGACGACAGTTCATAGAGATGCTAATGAAGGAAGTCTTAAAAGAGAAGCAAAATAGTTTGAGATGTCATATCCACTAAAGAAAAATTAGGGATATGTTTGAGGAATGTATTGAAAATCAGATATATTTTTCTCTCATTTCTTTTATAATTAAGAGAAACTAGTGTCAGTGCAAATTCAATAACTGAAATAACCTTCAGATGCCTCAAATATTTAATGATGATTGTGGTGCAGTTGATACGATGAGAAACACTTTTATTCTCAGTGGCACCTGGTAGGCTTTTCATATGTCTTAGGTCAAAAGATATTTCGATATGAAAAAAAATTTGCAAATCATAGTTTCCTTGTTTAAATGTATTTACACGCAGTGTTTCGTTACCTACGTCTTTATTCGTAGCTCCTAATGGTCATGAGTGCTATGATATTGGCGTCTGCTTTTTTCTTCTTCTTTTACTGCAACTGTTCTTGTACTTCCAGTATTCTATTACATTACTTTTATTTGTGATTCATATCTGTCACAAAGTAAAGTGAAACCAGGGACTATAGACCGAAAAAATACATAATCTCTGAGTCTTTTCATTTCAGTAAGTTGTTCATTTCCAACTTCGGTGTGCATCGTCATTATACGAAGAAGAGAAACACGAGACAGCTCCGTACTCGACACAGCAGGCGGCTACAGCCGTGCGTGTGGCGCGTAGCTGCTGTCCGCGTCGTGTCAAACATGTCTCACGTATTTTCTCGAGAGTGGAAAGAGGTATGGCTCTCCTTCTACCGTTAAAAACAATTTTGATATGTTAGCTATATATCTTAAGCCGCAATGTATGGTATAATACGCACGAAACGCAAACTTGCCAGCGATTACGTTTTTTACTGCAAACTCTTCATAATACGGAGTTGGTCTTCTTATTATAACAATAAGTAGGAGAAATATCTAGAATGAAACCATTTCAACATAATGTAGTGATGTTTGGCTACACGATACAAAAAATAATAATTTTTTCTACTGTTTAGTTTTTGCAAATTCGATTGAGGAAGCAGCTTTAGCGAATAATATGCAAAATTACAAATACAGTGTCTTTTATTATTTTTATTCAAAAAGTAATACTCTTACAGAGAAACTAAGTACAGAGAAGTGTGTATGCGGTGTCCCATTGGTTTACAGATGGCTGGCCGCATATCCTCTGCCTCTAATCGCCTGGAATGCATTGCACACTTGACGCAGCACGAGCAGAGGCGAGGCAAAATGCTGACTGTATTTTTTCGGTCTATAGCCCCTGATTTCAGAAACCGTTGTAAGAATGATAAAATAACTACGCAAGCTAAAATTACCGTTACTTCCGAACGATCAGCTCGGCTAAACTGGGAAGGATGTGCAACGCTTTCTCTTTATCTTCAGGAGCCTTCTTCCATTTCATGAAACACACATCCACCCCTACGTAGAGTTCACTAACCACTGCTACACCATAACGAAAGATCTAGAAATATAGTAACTTTTCTTGTCAGTACGGCTCAAGATGCATTTTATACTTCTTTGCGAAAGTCAACTGTTGCAAAAATACTAACCTACCTATACGGTTAACAAATACGATGTTTGCTGATGGTAATTATCATCAGAAAGTCGGAGGCGAGGTATTCGCAGAATTAAAGTTGTGGGGCGGCACAGTGAGTCGTGTTAAGATAGCTCAGTGGTAGAACGCCTGGCCGCGAAAGGCAAAGGTCCCATGTTTGGGTCCCGGTTCCGGCACACAATTTTAATCTGCCAGTAAGTTTCATCATCAGAAATGATGACAGAGGCAGAACAGGAACAGGAACGCATTGTTATAAAATAGCCGGCCGCGGTGGCTGAGGGGACTGCGGCGCGCCAGTCACGGTCTGCATGGCCACTACGGTCGGGGGTTCGAATCCCCCCTCGGGCATGGATATTTGTGCCGTCCTTAGTGTTAGCTAGTTTATAAGAAGTTTGTAAGTTTAGGGACTGATGACCCCATAGTTAAGTCACATAAGCTCTACAAACATTTGATTTTTGATTTTGTTATAAAATAGTGGACGTACAAGAACAGCTGCTACCAAATAAGAAGAAAAAGGCGGTCGCCAATATTATGGTACTCAGGGCCATGACGAGGTACAAATAAAGAGCCAAGGAATGAGATACTTCGCGTGCAAATGTACTTAAACAAGGAAACTATGATTTAAATAAATATTTCGTATCAATTTATCTTTGAAACGAAGACGTGTTAAAAGCCAACAGATGTCATTGCGAAGAAAGGTGTTTTAGATCTTACAAATTGTACTACATTCATGATTAAATATGTCACTTGTATAAAGGTCCTTTAAATTGTTGAATTTACAGTGACACTTGTTTATCTTAATTATAAAAGAAAAGAAAAAATCTAAACTTATTTTAATTACATATATAAAACATATCCCAATTTTACTTTAGTAGGTGTAGCGTTTCACAAGCTAAACTGCTTCTTTATCAGCATGTGAATTACTTTGAACTGCCATGTGTTTAGCGAGAAGCGTTCCCTGAATAGCTGATAAGAAACTTCCACAGATTGCTCAAGTTCGCCATATTTATCACTTAGGCCTGTTGTTCAACAGAGACCTTTCACTGCTCATATATGACGCTCTTAAGTGGAAGACACACACACACACACACACACACACACACACAAACTAAATTAAATTAAATTACTGGATTTTAACGACACTCAGAAATTAAGTCTAACTGCATCGAGAGGTTTGCAGTGGACATGTGGCTTGTGCTGTGTTAGGAGAGCGCTGTACGCTACTTTGGTCTGCCTGTGCTGTGCCTCTGCTGCGTGAGGTGTGCGCTGGCCAGCAGAGGCCCTGTGCCTCTCCTCTGCCTCTGCTGCTCTGCCTGTGCTGCATCAAGTGTGCACCGGGCCCAGCGCACACTTCACGCAGCACAGCCAGAGCAGAGACAGAGGGCAGGTGGCCAGTAGTTTATAAAGGGTGCTATCCAATGGGACTCTTTACGCAGCCAAGATAGTGGGCAAGCTTTTGATTGGGCAGGTCTCTGTCCGTCTCTCAGGAGTCCTGGGTTCGATTCCCGGTCAGTTAAGGATTTACTCCACTCATTGAGCGGGTGTTTTGTAGTCCTCAACATCATCATCATCATGTATGTACAAGTCGCCTAAGTGGCGTCACCTAAAAGACTTACTCCAGTCAGGCCGAACACGATCCCAGCTGGGTTCTAATGGCCAAAAATTCCACACACAATCATCCTGCACCTCTGCCGCAAGTGAAATTTCATGCCATTCAATATGCTTCGATTTTTTTATGTAGGCGAATATAAGTTACATCCTTCTTTGTATATAGTTTCTTTCTAAGACTTTACTTTTTGCGTAAAATAATAAATAACACTATTTGGGATTTGTGCGTTTTCTGCGCTAACACAGATTCCTCAATCGATTTTACAGAAACCAGTCGGTAGAAAAAAAATATTTTTCTGTATCTTATAGCCAAAGGTCACTGCATGATATATGATCGGTTTTCTTGTAGTTATTGCCCATTGTTCTTATAATAAGAATTAAAATTCAAAGCAGAGCACATTTTGAAGATTTTACGGTAAAAATGTAGTTGCTGACCAGTTTGCGTTTGGTTCGTTTTAAATCTTACATTACTGCATAAAAAGTAGACCTAACATATCAAAATTGTTTTTAATGGCGGAAGGAGAGCCACGCCTTTTTCCACTCTCAATAAAATACGTGGGATGGTTTTGACGCGTCGTGGTCGCCAGCTACTCGGCACACGCGCGGCTGTTGGCGCCTGCTGTGCCGAGTGCGAAGCTGCCTCGTGTTTTTCTTCTTCCTGGACATGAATAATTTACTGAAACGAAAAGACACCGAGATTCATAAGCTGAAGGTGCTGATTGTGTACTTTTTGTGCTATAGTCCCTGGTTTCAGTAAACTTTGTGACAGATATGAAAGAATTGTGTAAGCTGAAATCCCTGTTACTTCTAAATGATCGGGTCGGCGAAGTCAGGAGAAATCCATTATTTGAAACACACCGTCCACTCGTTGGTGGAGTTCAGCACCAAATGCTACACCATAGATGATGAATGATCTAGAAATCTAGTAATATTTTTGTCAATATTCCTCAATCTGAATTCTATACTACTTTCAGAATTTCAATCAGTATCATAGTCATTCTGAAGTCTCGTCAGAACAGCCTAGTAGCTTCTAATGAACTCCCATAGACTACACAACTTCGCCATATATTAGTCACGTCACTTCTGCCTATTGCTCAACAGACGTTTCATTTCTCTTATACGCACTTTACCAGAAAACACACACACTCTTAGTTATAAACACACATAAATAGCAATAACTAGGTTTTGGAGGGATTCAGTAATGAAATCTCATTACATCGAGAAGTTTCAGTGGACATGCACCAGTTGCCGTGTTCAGTGAGCACTACACGCAGCACTGCCCTTCTCTGCCTGTGCTGCGTGAAGTGTGCGCTGATCTGCAGACGCCCTACGCCTCTCCTCTGCCTCTGCTCTGCTTTGCTGCGTCAAGTGTGCGCCCAGCCGAAGAGCGCACAGTAGCGCGCAGTGGGTTTATTGACCCCCCCCCCCACCCCCACACCCCGACAGTTGCCTCAGCGGCCGAGTGGTGCGTCGGCTGTGCTCGTATTCCGCGTGCAGTGATAAGAGCAGCCTTGGCGGGTGCGGTGAATGAAACGACGGCCAGCCTCCTGGCCTTCAGGTCTGTCAAAAACTGTAAATGCGCTCTGTCTCACTGCATGCTCCTCGTTGCCCCGATCCCGTGTAGACCACTCACATAACAAAGGGCAAACCGGAAACGGTCCCCTTGGTACACTTTTTTTTATTTATTTAGTCTATGGGACTCAACTACGGGGTCATCAGTCCCTAAACTTACAAACTACAAATGAACTACTTACGAACTAGGACGGCACAAACATCCATGCCCGAGGGGGGATTCGAACCCCCGACCGTAGTGGCCGTGCAGACCGTGACTAGAGCGCCTCAGTCCTGTCGGCCACCGCGGCCAGCCTTAGTACACTCAAAAGGACGGTACTTACAAGGGGCACGGTTGACCTCGAACTGCACGAAACCATGCATGGAATAACAGGCAATCATGAACAGAAGAGTCGTGTGCGTGATTTCCATGCAAAAAGTTGCATTGTACCTCAAGTAACATTTTAACAGAGAGAAACAAAATAACAAGATATCAATACCATATGATGGAAATTATGTGTAATTTAATGGCGTCAGTGTATCATTACATATTCAATCAGCAGCGCCAAAAACTCTCGGCTTAAAGTACTTATAATAGCGCAAAACACAGACCAGTATCAAAATACACACTAATTACATTTCAAATGATAATGTTGGTATATCAATATGACACCCTAGCTTCCTCCTAACCTTCAAATGCAGCGTAACTTCTTGTATTTATGTGTCATCGCCATTTTATTTCTGAATAATCATGTTACATAATATATCCGCGTATTCCATATCCTCAGCCCCAAAGTCATTTACACATTCAGCACGTCGTAACTTTGACCAAAAAATTTGGACCACATGCGTAAGATTAATTCCCTTCATAACATAACTGAAGTGTACACAGTTTACACAGTACCTCCCTTGCTAGTACTCCCAGAGACAAATACGAACTGCAGCTATACCACACACGCAAGTGGAGCACTGGTTAGTGCAGCTACATTATGCCGCCATTTAGTGGCGCTAGCAGACACATGCGTAGTTTTGGATGGAAATAATGCACACCACTGTTTTGTTTATGATTGCTTCTTATTGTAAGAACGGTTTCGTGCGGTTCCGATGGTTCGAGGTCAAAGGTGTCTCTTATTATGTCAGCTCGGAGGCGGTGCGGAGATGCCTAGCTCCGAAATCGAAGCAGGTAGGGTCTTTTCTTGCTGTAGGTCTGCCTGGTCTCCTGCTTCAGTGGCGGCCCGTAGGAGTGCAGCTCGGAGAATCGAAGGTGTCGCAGCTGGCTGGCTGCGGCCCCGTAATGGGTAGCTGGTAGCAGTTTGTCACCAAAACAACTTCCAAATTGGCGTAGTTGGTCTTCAGTCGGTATCGTATGTGCGGTTGGAAAACGCAGACTCTGAGACTGAGTGGTTAGCAGTTCAAGTTTATACTAGCGTTGACCAGATGTTCCGTATTTACGGGATCGTCGCGCACTTAACCTTAGTTCCCGTGGTCTCGATAATATAAATACGAGACGTATATTGTCCCATTTTCTACTAACCGTCATATGTATTTTGAAATAAGGTGTCTTCAAACAATGTACCATGTAGCCAAACGGAGAACAAATGACGAATAATCAAACAATAAAGAAAATACTCTTTAACTAAAAGTGAATAAGACACTGTTTTTCAATTTCTTTGGTTGGTACTACGTAATGCTTCCTCATGAGATGTGCAGCTCCTCCAACTATAAAAAAAACTGAGTCATTAATCTGTTCATTGCTCGAAGAAGGCGTGAAGAAAGAGTTTGATTTCTTGTACGTTCTAAGCTGATTTCACAAGTCGTTAACTGATTATAACGCGCAATTGACTTACCTGCAGAAATAAATGATTGGGTTCAGCTGAAGTATCCTGTTCTTTTGAAGTTTGTTCAGTAATGTCTTGAAACTTGAGTTTGGTGAAAATATTTTGAAACAAAGAAGTTACGATCTGTTCTTTGGAGGATGTTAACTGTGTTAAAAACAGTTACATGTGAAGCAAAAATTCATTAACTGAGATCTGCGAAGCGAGTTAGAAAAGTGTAGTCTCTCATTTTCAACTTACTTTCAACTGATGATATCTAGTGAAAAAAATTGTAGCTCATTACTTGGTTTGTGTTAGCTCCACCTGGCCATAATGTTGCAGAAAGAATGTTCTCCACCACAAATATTTTATAGAATGCGAAAAAACCACATATTTAGTGTGCAAAGGAAATAATTATAACAAGAACTAATTTTCTGAATACGTGATGAGTTGTATATTATGAAAATGTATATTAAAATACCGAACCCCTAAATGACATACGTTATTGTGCAAAATATAGTTGAGAGAGAAATAAGTAAACTTCTTAAGAAATAATAACTGTTTCTCCTACTTGTTTGCGCGTGCCAACCATTTCTTTAATTAGTATATCTATTTATTTGGCTTTTGTTATGCCAATAAGTTTTGTTATTTTATGTATTAGAAATAGCTAACTATAATTGGCAAATATTTATTTGTTATTCTTTGTATTTTTAAATTATTTACTAATGATTTGACTGATTTATTATTTTTGCTTTCTCACCGAATTTACTTTTAAACATAAAAATGCAAACTTGAACTACTAAATAACACTATGCACTCGTTTTTCACTGAACTTCACTCATATGTCTCAAAATCAAGCGAAATCATTTAAATCTTTAACTAACAAATTAATAAGCCACTTTCACTTTCGCGGTTACAACACAATTTTAGTTTAACAGAATAATTATTAGCAAAACTTATCACAGTTTATCTCATCTACTTGCATTACAATTCTATGTACGTAAACGTTCTGAATTCCCGTGCTGCAGTCGAGCAGTTGCGTGATTGCACAACTTGCGGTGGGCCGTTATTAAGTGTGTCTCTTGCTGTACGGCACAAAATTTTCCTCTGGGCGTCGTACAATTCTGTATTGTGCCCAGATTTCCAGTGCCACATTCAAATGGATACACCACCAACATCCGAGGCCAATTCTGGAAACTTTTGTTATTGACTAAAGCCTCCAATTCGCTGCGTCCCGTGCGCCTCGCGACATACGTGTTCACAGGCTCGTTCACTGCTCCAGACTTCGATTGCAACTGCCTCCGCGACTGTCTTTGCGCACCAAGAATTGGCGCCGACCACTTCAGCAACGGAGAAGTACAAAAGTTTTTATATTTAACATTCCCTACTGTATGCCCTGCGTCTGGATCAAATATCATATCTTCACAGGAATTACTATAAATGTTATTACAACATTGCTATATAACCAACACAAGTAAAATAAAGTTTTTGCCGATAAATAAATTATAAAGTAACACGTACATCACAGTTAATACAAAGACTTTTCTATCGATAGCTCAAAGACCTTAGAAACTCAATTACACCAGAAAAGAAATATTATATAAATAGAAAAAAAAATTACATATGTCCGTTTCTGGAAAATTCCAGTGAATGCAAATTTTATAGAAACACCAAACATAAATGTTAAATAGGATCTCAAATTATTCAGTTTTTAGTAAAGCTGGAAATTCAGCTGACTTGAATGAAATTTGAAAATAGTTGTCTATCTTTACAATCTTTTTATATACTGTTTGTAAAATATTTTAAAACTTTCCTAACTATCTCCACTCAATCACTACAGATTTAAGTACAACCTAACAGTAACAGTTTACATCAATATGTGAAACAATACAAAATATACATTACAATAAAGTTCACTATACTATTGCACTACCTACATGCACATTTCACTGAAAACTACACTTACACTTATTGCTGCCACTGAGCTCTTATTTAAGAGGCAGTATTTTTACCATCCTTTACACATTATTTTTCTTGCTCAATGCCTTTAGCCAGACATTCTTATTGCACACTTTTCCATGTTATTTTTATTTTCTTACTGCCTTTAACCAGACAATCCTTTCGTCTCTTTGTGCTGGGATCGTGGTGAGGTAACGTTGGTTCTTCACCTGTGCCTGCGGAGATGATAGCGATTCGTTTAACTTAGACTCTTGAACTTATATTCATTTTTCGGAATATTTTTTCCGATCGTGAGGGGAAATGTGTTCTAGTTTTTCAATCCAGTGATTTACAACAGATAAACTCGGTGTTTGCGTTACTAGTTGCAGTTTGATAATGGCCTAGTATATTCAAACCTTTTGTGATTATGTGGCGGTGTACGAACGCGGTGTAAATTCTCTCTAACTTTGTGGAGCCCGATTTCTAACAGACGATGTGGTCATTTTTGTACGGTGCGTGTGAAATTTATCTTATCATTTCCTTCCGTGAGTGATATGTGTTCCATGTGGTTGGTTCTTAGAACAAAGCCTTCAGCTTCCACTATTGTTTGTTCCATCTCCGTCAGGCAAGTAACTATGCATGTATCCTTTTGATTTCCACTAACATTTCGCGATCTTCTATCCCCGCCTATTTTTCTTTTGCTGTTTCTTCTCCGTACTTGTAGTAAGGACTCAGTCTTTGTCAGTAATTCTCTCCGAGCCTTGCACAACCTCCTTCAATAGCTTGCTTATGAAATCCTATGTATTTCTAAGGTTGCATGCCGTAGTTTTTATTCTCACTTCTCCGTCTTTGTAGTTATTTCACTTTTCCAAGTTTGAAACCGGACTTCATCCATCTCTGTAATCGCTCCCTATCGCGTGTAGCTGTATTTCATTCGCTTCGTAATGAAATTCTACTCAGTTCTGGGGGTTGCATGTCATAGTTAATTTTCTTTATTTTTCGGATATTGAATTTATACATTTCTATCGGTTTTCGGAACCACGTGGGTCCGAACTCAGGGGTATGCAGCTAGTCACCTGAATTCACGCCACTTCTCATAAAACCAGTGCCTAGATAGTTTACTCTCACATTGCAACTTAAGTGTCCGCCGTGATTTTGTGTAATGAATTCGAGTTTTAATCACTTTACCTACAGTGGAGTGCGAGCCTTGTGTCGCCGTTAGCGTGTTTGCCAGCGGTCTAATCTAGATGCAAATTAACTTTGCCATACTCACGCACCTTCTCAAATCAGGCATGACCGGTGCCATCTTCGCAGTTTTATTGTATATTGTGTTGTGTGGTACCTCCGGGTTTGCTGAATTTCGCCTACGATAGCGGCGCCTGCTTCTGCCTCGTTTCAGCATGTTGATTTTGGCGAGTTTCGCTGTTGTATTGCGTGTTGTGAGTGAGTGAGTGTTGTTTGTAAATCCTCCCCCCAGTAGCGTTACGGTCTGTGAAATTTATGTCAATTTCAATGTTGGGAATAGTCAGTATTAGTTCCTGTAAATGGGATGCTTTTTATAGTATTAATAAAATTGGTTCCCCATTTTGCTTGTGTTTGACCTGAATAAACAAGTTCTGTTCAGTATAATTTGGACTTGCCTATAAATTCTAGTTTTCGAGCACCTTCCCCCTTTTATAAAACATTGTTTTTCACTGGTGGTGACAACAAGCTCAGATGCTATTTTCTTTGTGTAAATTCCGTTGCGCCATAAATGTTTTTCCTTGCCACCTTTCTGAAATAACTTTGTGGTGCTTTGTTAATTAATGCCTGTGTTTAATTTCGTATGAGCTGCTATGTATATTCGGCACTGTATCGTCAATTTCCTGTTATTAAAGTAATTTGAACGAAATCAGTTCTCAATTTGGGTTAGAGGACAAGGGTTTTGCAGCAGATAATAGCCGGTAGCTCACACGTACCTTTTGCTAATTTTACTGGCAAAATTAAGCTTCTTTATAACTGTAAACTATTATCTGGAACCCTCCTCCCAGAATTAAGCTTTTATTATCTACGATGGCCTACTTTTATACTAAAGACAACACAAACATCCATGCCCGAAAGATGATTCGAACCTCTGACGTCTAACGAGATGGTTTTGTTTTTTTGTTTTTTTGTTTTTATTTTTTTTAATTTTTTTTTTCTTGGCTGTTGCACGCATCGTATAGAGATTTATTTTACCCAGGCACCTTAGGGAGCGATGATTTACGAAAGAAGGAACAATTATTTTTGAATAGTCCTAAATTTTTGGTTAGAATTGTTTCTAAATAATTGTCATAAATGTACAACACTTAGAGAACACCCACCTGTAGCATTACACCGAATTTCGTAATACTTTTTCTTTATTTACCTGCAAAATTGCGATTTGTACTTAAGGTTTGAATTAATACGTTACTTCAACTTTATATACCGAACACGAGGAAACGTAATTTTCGAAATTGTTAATGCAAAAGCATAGGATGTCACAATTAATATGCAAAGTAGGTATAAAAAAGTAATTGGGAGCTGGGAGCTGGCAGCTGGCGGGAGTGGTAGTGATTAGTTGTAGAGGGGATTAATTTGTTTACTAAACCCTCATGTTAAGTGCAGGTACATGATCAGTTATTATTACAGGTAACTGTATTGTCCGAAGTATGGTTATGAATAAAATAATTGGCTCCTTTTTTCCAATGTTGGTGTAAGACAGAGTAATAAAACCTGTACGTCGTTAAGTCGTAGCGGATCACGCGGGGGCGGCAATTTCTATGATTGTTGATGGGGCGGTGGCGGTGGCGGTTAGGTTGTTCAAAATTAAATTGATATGCAAATTTAATACGAAGACACAGAACGAGTCTCCTAGAAGATCAAAATATTTGGTGTCCATGGAAACGGCATGCAGCCGGCTAATCCTTCTAACACCAGAACACCAGATGAGGATCAGTTTGAATAGGTCCTTTTCAGAACCAGCCTTAAGAATGACTTCAGTTATAATTGAAGGTTTATCTGCAAATAAAGAACTTTTAGTATCTGACATACGCAGCAAATGCAAATGCGATGTTTTAATCGTACAAGAAACCCACAGAGAACCCACCATCCACAGGCCAAATATAAAAGGTATGATATTGACATTAGAAAGACCTCGCAAACATAACGGGAGTGCAAGATTCACAATGCCGGGCCTCATGGTTTGATCAGGAGCAATGATGCATATGGATAACGTAGAAATTTTAACAGGTGAATTAAAGTCAAGCACATTGATCTCCCTGTACAAGCCACGCGGAGCAGGTGTCATTTTCAGAGAACCAAGTCATTTCCAAACCCAGCCAATGAACTTTATAATTGGAAATTTCAGTTGTCACAACACGGCATGGGGCTACCATGAGAAAGATTCCAATGAGGAAAAAGTCGAAAGATGGGCGGAGAGTTCTGGACTTAAGCTTGTACACGATCCCAAATTACCAGCCTCTTTCAACAGTGGACGATGGAGACGTGGATACAACCCAGACAACATATTTGTAACAGAACAGATAGCGCAGCAATCGTTCAAGTCGGTAGAAGATGCGCTACCAAGAACTCAGCATGGACCCATCTCACTGACTGTTAAAGCTGTAGTATGCCCATTTAAAAGGCGGTTCAATTTCAAGAAGGCACGTTATAAACTATTCGCACAAGAAATGGACAGTAAGATTGATGAGATACTGCTAGCTGCTTGCTCCTACGACACGTTTATAGAGCTTATCAGACTTGTATCACGGAAATGCATTCCTAGGGGGCTGCCAGAATAAATATCTATCTGGCCTTGATGACAACACAGAAATATTTCTAAAAATAGTGAGGAGGTGTACAATTCCGACACATTCTCTGAAGACACCTTGGCGACGGAAGAGGACCTGCTCCGAGCCTTAATGACTACTAGAAGAGAGAAGTGCTGTGACTTAGTCACGTCACTAGATTTCAAACAGAGCAGCAGACAAGCCTGGAGCCTTCTCAGGAACCTCAGCAACGACCCAACTAGCTCTACGACAGTTCATTCTAGTCTTACACCTAACCAAATTGCCCATCAGCTCCTACTCAACGGTAAAACCACACACATACCACCCCGACCTTCTATAGTAAGAGAGATGGAAAATGAACACCACTTACTTGAGGCACCCTTCACGCTTGAGGAACTGCAGGCGGCTATAGACAAAATAAAAAACAACAAGGCAGCCAGCGAAGATGATTTAAGGGTGGAACAAATTAAAAACTTTGGCCCAAAAACTCTTTGATGGCTAACACACGTGATGAACAACTACGTCAACATCATGCAGATTCCCAAGTGTGGGGAAAAGGAAGAGTGGTAGCCCTATTGTAATCAGGAAAGGAATCAACATATGTCAAATTCTGTCGTCCAGAATCATTGCTGTGTCATCTGTTCAAGGCCTTCGAGAGAATGGTGCTAAATAGAATATCCAATCATGTAGACGAAGTCCTCAGGCCTGAACAAGCTGGATTTAGGCCAGGACGATCATAAACTGGGCAAATTCTGAATTTAACCCAGCATATTGAAGACGGATACGAAAGAAAGCAGGTGACTGGTGTCACTTTCGTTGATGTTAGCGCACACTATTTGACCTTTAATCACAGTAGACTGGTACATAAGCTTTATCAACGGGCTAAGGACTTTGGACTTTCAAGATTAATGCAGTGCACACTACAGAACTGACGCTTTTACGTCACACTGCAAGGATAAAGCAGCAGATGGAGACTCAAAAAATGGCTTTTCTCAGGGCGGTGTATTAGCTCCGATGTTGTTCAACATTTACACAAATGACCGGCAAACGCACCCCGATATATGCAGACGACACAGCTGTGGCCGCCCAAGGAAGCACCTACGAGGAAGTGGAGAAGTTAACAAAAGATCTGGAATTACTTGGTAATTACTATCACCAGAACCATTTGAAATCCAACCCAGCGAAGACGCAAGTCTGTAGTTTCCATCAGAGGAATAAGGAAGCTAAGACAAAACTCCATGTAAACTGGAAAGGCCAAGAACTGGAGCACTGTTACACTCCCAAATACCTAGGGGTGAAGCTGGATAGAACTCTGTCATTCAAACAACAATGTTTAGATACTAAGAAAAAGGTCACCACTAGGAATAGCATCATTCGTAAACTAACAAACACAAGTGCTTCGAACAACAGTCATGGCACTTAGTCTGTCGGCAGCTGAATATGCCGCGCCTATGTGGAAGAATTCGGCCCATGTGAAACATATAGACGTGGCCGTAAATGAGTCATCCTGCATCATATCAGGGTGCTTGAGACCCTCGCCGACAGAGAAGATCTACTTCCTGATAGGGATAGCCCCCTCCCCCACCTGCCCCCCTCAGAATAAGGCGGCACGAAGCTGCCGAGTTGGAGAGGAAGAAACAATTGACAGACAATCTCCACCCCCTAACTGGGCACCAACAACAGCCTAGGAGGCTTCGCTCAACAAGGAGCTTCCTGTGGACAGCAGAGCCAATTGCTGTCAAAGTTGAAGAGATGAGGCTTCAGCTATAGAAGGAGGAAACACCTACCCTATTTTGGCTCTGAAAGAACAACTTGCAGCAGGAGGTAACAAATCCTTTGCAACCTGGAAGGCTCTCAACAGGCTAAGGACTGGGGTCTCAAATTGCAAGTTCGACCATTCCAGTTGGGGCTACCTCGACGGGGAACCTCTGTGCAACTGTGGTAATGTCCCGACGGACGACCACTTACTGACGTGCCAAAACCTCAGCACATGCTGTACACTCCTGGATGTACAGCTAGCTAATTACAAGGCCATCTGTGTGGCTGATTATTTGGCAAGAAATATCTAAATTTTAAAATTTATTACACTAGAATGTAAAGGATGGTGTTCTAGACACGAATAATAAAATGAGTAATACGGAATGTTCTAACTGTTAATTCATAAAATAAGAAAGTCAAAATTAATTTGTTATGCAAATTTGGAATAAAAATGATAGGGAGCGGTGGTGGATGGTTTTGGGACAGGCGGGGCGGTAGTGGCCCAAGTGTCCACTTGTGGAGGCGGCTGTTTACGAGAACGTTACTTGTTATTTGTTATTCGTCCTTAAGAGCGTCATTGTCTTACTAAGTGCAATTACATTTCCGATGGCAACTGAGATAGAAGACGGAAAGACTCCAGTGTTCCTTTTTCCCTCCCTCTATTACAGAATGGAACGGTAGAGAAATATCATGCACTTAAATGTGTTTAGCGGAGTATTTACGTAGATGCAGATGTACATACGTAGCCTTCGTGTGAGAGAAGTGCGGTATGATGTTTTTCACTGGCGGGAGTGGCATGCTTGGAAGAGGTTCTTTCGTTTAAAAGGGAAAAACTTGATGCAGTTGTTGTAGGAAAGGGTAGCACAGTAGGAATATCACAGCGCCAGAGGTGCAACTGTGATGAAGTACTCACTTCATGGGTGCTTTAGATATGATCGGACGCTTGATGTGCCGACTTTGCGTCTTTGTTTGTGTTTTGTTTTACACTTTTAGGTTCCGAGATAGTGCTGCAGAGTCGTGCGAACTTACTGTGATGGATTTTAAAGACCCAGAGAATTAACTGAATTTACGATCGAGAGTGTAACTGGCAGGGAATGGACATTCCGAAGAGAATGGATGAAGACAAATACGTAATAAAGAGAAGGTTACACTTTGTTTACCTAAATTCTCCGGTGATGTAACTTAACATAAATGCAACCACTGCATATAATCATGAAAACATTCCCTGCCACAAAGAGAAAAACCAAAATCCCTCTAGTAGAACAACTATTACACTACAATGTAAACGAAATACATATATTCTGTACTGGGACCATTAGTAAAACACATACGGCCCAACGGAAAAATAACTGTAACAAAGATATTTTAAGAATGGTCGGAAGAATAAAGAAAACAAATCATCCTTCTCCAATGGATCGTAAACGGTAGGCCCATTGAATAACATAGATGGGAGTTACTGCCATATGGCGCACTTTTGGCCGTAGAGAAGAGCTACTGTGAAAATGTTAGCGTTAAGTTCCTCATAATAACGGCGCGCTTTCGCCTGGTGGTGGGAATTCCATAAATATGGCATGTACTCCACCCAACGCCGAGGCGGAGGGCGATTATAGCGAAGGTAGTGCCCCAGTGCCATTGCAACAAGGGTAATGGAATACAGTGAAAGAAAATCAGGCGATGCTGAAGAAATTAGATTAGGTAACAAAACAATAAAGCTGGTAGATAAGTTTTGTTACTTGGCCAGTAAATTGACAAAATATGCTCACAGTACAGAGGATATAAATTTAACAATGGCAATGGGAATAAAAGCGTTTTTGAAAAAGAGAAATTTATTAACATCGAATTTTAAGTGTAAGGTAGTCTTTTTGTTAAGTCATTTTTGTGGAATCTTATATTTTACGGGATGAAACAAATAGTTGAGACAGGAAGACCACAACAACAACTATATTATTGGCGTACTGGATCAACATTAATGAGTTCATCTTGTCCTGACCACTATCGTTAGTTACGTAAGGTATGTCTTTCACACAAGTTGTTGTCGAAAGCAATATTAAAACTTCCATTTGTGCACGACAGCTGAGTCCCACAGCGGAGCTCGCCACATGGCCGTGGGCCGTTACGTGACGTACGTCAGACCTGGTGTTACGCGAACTTCAGCGCCTGCTCCATTGATTCGCGACAGCTGCTCCTTGCCGGCGTGGCCTTGTGCGAGGCCGTGACGTCATGGCGAGTGGGGGAGGGGCCGCCTGCCGCCTCGTTGCCAGCAGCCGCGTGTTCCGCTCTGGCAGGAGGCTGGTCGCGCGTCCATCCGCCGCTGTCGCATCTCATCGCCGCCAACTGGATCAACACGGATGTAGAAAATATCGTTCATGCGAAACACAACTTGCTCTTTAGTCACACAGTGATGAGTGCTATCGACAAGGGATCTCAAATTAATTTAGTACTTCTTGATTTCCACGAGGATTTGACACAGTACCTAACAAAAGGCTTTTAAACGAATTGCGTGGTTATGGTATATCGCCGCAAATTTGCGACTGGATAGGGGATTTCATATCAGAGAGGATACGGTTTGTAGTAATCTATGGTAAGGCATCGACTAAAATAGAGAAGATATCGGGCGTTTCACAGGGTAGTGTTATTGGTCCTCTGCTATTCCTTATTTATATAAATGATTTGGCAGAAAATATAAGCAGTGAAGATCGTAAACTCCACTAAATACCTAGGATTTACTATTATTTCAGACTTAAACTTGAAAGAACACGTAGATAATGTCGTGGGAAAGGCGAACGGGTGGCAACCATTGATCATTAATAAAGGAATAAAGTAATTGATGTACAAATTAACGATATTAATGGTAGAGAAACACTTTGGAGATATGAATAACTCAAAATGGAACACGACCACACATTCAGTGGAAAACCAACTGCAGAACGATTTGAATAAGATATGAGTATGGTGTAAAAATTGTCAGTTGACTTTAAATAATGAAAACTGTGAAGTCGTCCACATGAGTACGAAAAGAAATCCGTTAAACTTTGTTTACATGATAAATCAATCAAATGTGAAGGCCGTAAACTCCACAAAATACCTAGGAATTACAATTACTTCTGACTTAAATTGGAAAGAACACGTAGAAAAGTCGTGGTAAAGGCGAACCAGAGACTGCGTTTTATTGGCAGAACCCTTAAAGGTGCAACAGAATTACTAAAGAAACTGCATACACTACGCTTGTCCGTTCTTTTTTGGAGTATTACTGCCCAGTGTGGGATCCTTATCAGGTGGGTTTGACGGAGGACATCGAAAGAGTCCAAAGAAGGGCAGCTCGTTTCGTATTGTCACGATAAAAGGGAGACAGCGTTACGGAAATGATACAGGATCTGGGATGGGACTCATTATAACAAGGGCGCTTATCGCTATGTCGTGGGCTACTTACGACACTACAATCGCCAACATTCTCCTCCGAATGCGAAAATATATTGACTCCCACTTACATAGGTAGAAATGATCATCAGAATAAAATACGAGAAATCAGAGCCCGAACGGAGAGATTCAGGTGATCATTCTTCCCGCGCGCTGTTCTAGAATGGAATGGGAGATAAAATAGTATAACGGTGGTTTGATGAACCGTATGCCAGGCACTTAAATGTGAGTTGCAGAGTATCCTATGTAGATGTAGATGCAGACGTGTTTCAATGTGTTGGGAAGTGCGCAATAGGAGTGAGGAAAGGTATACGACACTTTAACATCGATTAGATGGTGTAAAATTCTAGAATTATTAGATAAAATGCCGAATGCACACTCTACATAACATCGAGTCGTTGACATTAAGTAGTTAAACAGTTTTCGTTTATTTGTAATTCTCTTGTGGGTATGGTCTCCTTAAATTATCATTCATTGTAAAAACCTCATTACCCACAAACACATAAAGGAATTTTAGTCCCCTAGGATAATTTCCAAGTTGTGCAGCTTCTGGTAAATTCAGTCTGGCTGTAACATTGTTTACCCAATTCAGTTTATTTTCATAAATAGGAGGCCCCTTGAAGACAAAATGCACCTACGTCTAGGAATCTGAAAGAATAATAGTTCTTTGTAATGGCGATCAATACATTAAGTGTTGCCTCAGCTTGCACGACGCACTCCTAATGTAATTTCGCAGGGCTTTATGCGGCACGAGAGAGGCGGCCGTGTGGCCACCACATCCAGAGCTCCGTGTGTTACGTATAGTCTGGCAGAAACGCTCGTCGGGAAACGCTCGGGGGCCGTAACTTTAGTCGGCGTCGGCTCTCGTAGCGCGCAATGAGTTTATTGATCCTCCCCTCCCCTCTCCCCCAGCAGTTGGCCTTCGTCTGAACTGCCGAGTCGCGCGTCGGCTGCGGTCGTATCCGCGTGCAGTGATAAGAGCAGCCTTGGCGGGTGCGGTGAATGAAACGCCAGGCAGCGCGACGCTGTCACGGCCAGCCTCCTGGCCCTCAGCGCTCTCGAAGACTGTAAATGAGCTCACATCCGTATCAATATATCTGCTCGTTCCTCGTTGCCCGATTTCCGTGTAGTCGTACAGATTATTCACCTAACAAAGGGAAGATCGGAAACGGTTGCAGAGTACAATCAGAAGGGCGGTACTTAAAATGGATATCTCTGACCTCGAACGCACGAAGGAAATCATGCTTGGAATAACAGACAATCATAAAGAGGACAGCAGTGCCACCATTTCGATGTAGAACGTTGCATTGTATGTCAAATAGCATTTTAACAGAGATTAACAATATAACAAGATATCAATAACATAGGAAGGACATTATATGTAATTTAATGGCGTCATTTAATCATTACATATTCTACCAACAGCGCCAAAAACTACTTGCTTAAGGTACTTATAATAGCTCAAAACACACATATACAGCAGTAGCACACGCCTGAAAGTGCTTTATTAGGCCTCAATGTGAAGATGCGGGGTTAAGATGAAGCTGTTGAAACAAATTGGGAGAGAACAATGTGCACACCTCCCTAAAGCCGCGTTATCACATTCCAAATCACTTCCGCATTCACGCAGTCCAATAACAAAAGCCACACAAATTGATGTTGGTATGTAAATGCCATACCCTGGTTTCTCCATTTCCTTCAAATCCAGCTTAACGTCCTCGACATTATATTTCTGAATGATTATGTTATATGGTATATCCGAGAAGTCCATATCTTCAGTCTCGATGTCATTTCCATATTCAGCAAGTCGTGAGTTGGTCCTTCGTGAGTAGGATTACTGGTCTTCTTGTAATCACTGCACTGTACACAGTTTATACAGTAACTCGCTTGCTAATACTCAAGGAGACAAATATGTACTGCTGCTATACCACTCACGCAACTGGAGGACTGGTTAGTGCAACTAAACTATGCAGACAAGTGCGGCTTTTTGCATGGAAATGACGCACACCACTGGTTTTTTCATGATTACTTGTTATTCTAAGTGTGGTTTAGTGCAGTTCCGAGCGTTAGATCTCAAAGGTGTCCCTAGTTAGCATTTCCTTCCGTTGGTCAGTGACTGTTATTGAGCGCGAAATTGTCCTGTAGTTTGCGGTTAATATTAACACTGTCGTTGCCGAGGGTTATAAGGCGTCATGCTAACGACTGGGTGGCTGTTACCGCCGAAGGTTAAAGTCCTCTCTCAAGCATGGGTGTGTGTATGTGTGTGTGTGTGTGTGTGTGTGTGTGTGTGTTTGTTGTCCATAGTGAAAGTTAGTTTAAATAGTTTATAAGTCTATAGGCTGGTGACCATAGCAGCTTAGTTCTACAGCTTTACGAACATTTGACTTTTCAACACTGTCCGTTTTTAGGTAATGTAGGAGAATACTAATCCCTTCAAAAACAGCTTAATGTTGCTCACGAACTCGGTGCTGGATAGTATCTTCTGCAGTCCCTGAAACACTTGCCTTACGGTTGATTTTTCTAGTTATGTCATTCGAACAGCTATTGAAATGAGAATCCGCAGCTTGGAGTGAGGTCACACAACGCACTGAGAGAGATAATGAAAGAGAATCAGGGGTGTAATATGAAAATATCCCGCACGCAAAGCAGTAAGAGACAGGGTACCCATCGCCAAACAGTGGGAGGCGACGACCACCTGTGTCCCCCTCCAGGAAGGCACTCATTATATTCATTATATTTTGTCTTGGAGAACGAACCTTCAGGGAATTAACGAGTGATTCGTTCAAGTGAAATCGTGCATCTAAACGTGTGTCTAATAATGCTTCATTTATCAGATATCAGCCGTAACTGTATTTTTAAGACTATGAGTACCAAGATAAAACTTAGTTTAATAATATTTCACAGTAATTCATGTTACAAAAGTGTTCTACGAATACTGCAAACAGTTTATATTTCGAAATAATGTCAACAGTGTAGATGCTGTACAAAATTAACAAGAATACGTTTACAGTTATTCAAGTTGTATACCATTCCTACGGTAATTCGTATATATATGTTTGTGAATGAGAGGGAATAAAGGCGGGCACGTACTCCAGTGTGGACGCCTGTGAAGCAGAAGACACTTGCACGAGCGAATACAGACTCATCTGCGGTGGGAAAACATCGCCAGTTGCTAGAGGCTATGAATCAGAAACGCCTCGTAGGACTTTGAAATCAAAATTGTGACTGAAGATGGCGTATCACTTAAATATTGCTAATTCAGACCACAACACGAGTATTGAATTTGTTGATTCTGAGGATTATTTCTCATGAAGAAATTTCGTACTATGCTGTGATTATCTTTTTCAAATTCAAACGTTATTAAATCTATCGGACCAAACTGCGTGGTCATCAGTCCGTGGCCTACAAATTACTTAAACTAAGTTAAACTAACCTAAGGACAACACACGCACCCATGCCCCAGGGAGGACTCGATCCTTCGACGGCGAGCAACCGCGCGCTCCATAGCGAAGCACTTTAGATCGCTCGGGTACTCCACCACCGGTATCTTTTTCATACGTTTTCTATGTGTCCCAAAAACTTCCCAACTCAAAACAGGTAACAAGCTGAAGCGAAGCAGTAAATCTACCACTGTACATAGCGTGGCCACGCTGTGTTGCTTACAAGTTTATTATACAAGCTTTCACACCTAACGCATCATCAGTTTATTTTTCTCAACTAGAACTAGTTTTTCTTACTCCCGGGCTATTCCGTAGATTTTAAGTTACATAAGCTTTTTCGTTCAAAGCAGTTTCGTTTGTGATTGCTAACATCACAGACTGTACGCTAACAGAAGTACCTTTACTTCCGCTCATATGCAATTACATACTGTGAGCTCCTAAATACTAGCGCGACAGCTGAAGACAACCGCAGCGCGACGTGAACGCGGGTGTATTGGGACTCGTCCCGTCACAAGTCCCACTCAGGGCAGTGTAACGTCATCGCTCCATATTTTCTGCGATCTCAGCCGGCGAAGGCCCCTTTTACACGAGCGACATTCTTATCTCGGTTGACGACTCGAATCGAGTGTGTCGACTGCAGCGCCCATGGTTGTTCCGTGTTTCATTTGTTTTGCGTGATCTTTTGCGTTTACACGATAATTTCGAAATTTGTGTGTATGCTGTCTGCTGTGCGGTCTTTGCACAGTGGTTGTCGTCGTAATACTTCGTGTGCTGATTTTCGTTTTAATCACAACCTTCTATCCAATGTGGTATTGGCTGCAAGAACGGTAGTAATCGCCGCCGCTTTGCAGGAAGGCAAATAGAAAGAGCGCAGAGGCAGGAAGGGAAATGTCTGGATGCAGAAAACGCATTCTTTTGTTCTGGGGAATTTTTTTAAATTCCCCGCCGTTATGTAACCGAGAGTGACAAATTTAGTTTTACAATCTTCAGCTGTAACTTTCAGGCAAACTACTCATACTTCGTTTGCGACTAGTTTGAGCATTCTTTCTGTACATTCTAGATAATATATGATGTTTTCACTGAGTATCTGCAGTCACCGTAACACACAAATAATACAAGACGCGGTTAAAATTACCTTATTGTGATATAAATGATGTTCTGTTTCTAGGTGGGCTCTGTCTACTTCATAAGCCGAAATAAGAGCCTTAATGCTTTCTTTCGTCCAGTTCATTTCTACAAAAAATAAAACGTAATCCACAATCAACAAGCTCCGTATTATTTTTATGGAAAACGCGAAGAAAAAACGCCAGTGATGGCTCACTAGATTTATATTCCGTACTATACTACTTAGACGTGCCTTCGTTGTGTACAAAACAGTACCTCGCGTCTTCTGCTGGGCAATGCAGCCGCTGCTTCTGCGCATGCGCAGTGTTCACCGCACTCGAAAATTTAGAACTCCACGCTCGGCACAATCGAAAGATTATTGATGTCATAGTCGCATTCTAGTCGATTTTCGCAAGAAAGTGGATCGTGTAAAAGGGGCTTAAAGCAGGCCGCGACACGGAGGGAAGCGAGCGGAGTGACGCCCGTCTCAACCGGCTCTACATTTCAGATCGTTTACAGGTCGTAAAGAGTCAGGCAAGGAAGGTTTGTGAGTAGGATGCCTGAATGTTAGACTGGCTGCCAGACTTTCTTGTTCTCCTGTATGCCTGTGCAACAGGCGCAACAGAAGCTTCAACAGGATGGTCACCGGATTTTACTCCACTCAATGTCGTACTGATAGACTGCAACGATGAGACAGTACTTTTAGTACAAACTACAGAATGTGGAGAGTAGCTATTTTGTTACAAAATTGGTATTACGTTCTTGTTTTTCATCAGAGTTCTTAATATCTACAACTAAATATTTATTCTGAAAGTCACATTTAAGTGCCTGGCAGAGGGTTTATTAAACCAGTTAATTAATATATCTACCTTTCCATTCTTTAATAGATACGGAAAAAGCCGATCCCATTACACATAAAATATAAAATGTACAAATATACGAACTAGTGACGAATTCCTTCCACAGAAAAAAGGCGGAGGTTCGAGTCCTTCCCTTGACGTGTGTGTGTGTGTGTGCGTGTTGCTCTTACAAGGAAGGTACTTGGGCTCGAATAAACACATATACACAAAAATCGTATGAGAGATAATGTAAAGGTCCCTTATTGCACTAGTGATACTCCCGCATCTGCCAAAACTCTGCAGTCGTCCGTTAGAGGCCTCTGCGTGTGCCTAGTCACAGTGCACTTTGATCTGTCGGTTCGCCAGTAGGGACGGTACAGTGTGCCTCCGAAGTCGCGTTTTGTGACCTTATTTGTGTGGTGAAGCGTTAGATGGGGCAGCGATTGGCAATCAATCCTGCTAATGTATTGCGATTGGTTCAGATGAAGGTACAAAGAACCCTTGTTCGTGAATACCAACAGTCTTCCGAGAAGAAGCTTAAAGTTGCAACTGTCATCACGGCTTTTGATGACAATACGCTAGAGAACATGTACGATGATTATTACATAAGCTATAGTTAAGATATCTGCATTACGTATGACGTCTACAATTACATCTACAGTGCTATCTAGAGCATTATTGCAAACTTTTGCATAAAATCGACACCCACTAGCACACTGTGGTGTACGTAGAGATCCACTAAGCAAACGTTAATACAGGTATGTTTGTTCGAGCCCAAGTACTTTCCTTGTTAGTGTAAGTTACTTTAAGTAGTTTGTAAGCCTAAGGAAAGATAACCTCAACAGTTAAGTCCCTTTCTTTATTGTCATTTCATTCCCAAATATAGGGCGGGCTGTCAGCGCTCGCAGACGCTCTTTAGCATAAAGAATTTAAGACATGATATGGAAGAACAGATAAAATATAAAAGGCGGTTAAAAGTGGGAGATAAATTACAAATAAAACATGGAGATTGTAATTGGAGAAACATAAAGTGCTTAAAATGTAGTAAAACTGTGAAGTCTTTCAAAACACTGAAATGGTGATGATGATGATTAAAACAAATGCTGGAGATGCTTTATAGTTATTATTTTTTCTTTATTTTTATATCATACTGAACATATATATGCCAGTAGGCTGGCAGCAGCATTAATTGCTGCTCTTCAGGCGAGAGAACATGAGACATGAACATTAGGACTTAAAACATGAAATGGAACTAAACAATGGCGATTTAAAATATAGATAAGACGACAAAACTTGAAGAAATTACAGAGTTGACGGATGAATAAAACATACGTAGTCAGTTAAAACAATGAGCTACGGTGACGTTAAGGCGAAGGCGAGGGCGGCAGTGTCGTCAGTATATTGTAGGAGATGGACAGGAGTCTGAGGGTGGGGCACTTACATTTACAAACATGAGAACATTTAAAACCAAGTCGGTTATTTTACTTAGTGGGATGGAATCATCTATTCAACACCTTGTCATAATTTGTTATTTAATTAATAATTTAACAGCCTCTAAAGCGACTATATCAATATTATATACCTTCATTTCTATAATAAATATAATGACTTAGTAATCACTCCATGATAAAATGACATAAGAATAAATGTAATGATCTGGCAATTGCACATTGGCATACGAGGGGCGTTTGAAGACCGTTCTAAGTCCGAGAGGTGACACCACCGGTGCGTATCGGGGTCATGTTTAGTTAGTAGCATCTTTGGAAAGAACGTTCACAATGTTCCAGCCATATTCGTCTATGTCTTTGTGTTTGGCATTCGGGTGAATCAAGGAAGTCAAGAGATTGTCAAAGAATCGCAGAAAAATAATTGCTTGTGGTGATTAGACATTACTTTATGGAGGGAAAAAGGCCTCAGGAGACTAAAGAGAAGCTTGATATACATTATGGTCACACAGCACCTTCCATTAGAACAGATCAAAAGTGGTTTCAAAATTTCTGAGACCATATAAGCACAAGTGACGCTGAACGTTTGGGACGCCCTGTGGAAGTTACGACACCAGAAATCATTGATAAAATCCATGATATGGTGATGGTTGACAGAGGAGTTAAGGTGCGTGAGATTCCAGTGCTGTGTGCATCTTGAATGAATGTGTCCATCACATTTTGCATCAACATTTGGACCTGTGAAAGCTATCCGCAAGATGGGTGCCGCGATTGCTCATGCTTTACCAAAAACGGAATCGTGTGAAGAGTTGCAAGGACAGTTTGCAGCTGTTCAGAAAGAATTCGCAGGACTCATAGCGTCGTTTCGTCACTGTGGATGCAATATGGATACATTACTGTACTCCTGAGAACAAATAACAATGTAACAATTGGTTACTAAGGCAGAATCTGCACCAGAACAGGCGAAGACTATCTGGAATAGGGTAGAACTATTACAGGTGCATATTATCCATCGTTATTGGACCGTTTGAAAA
The DNA here is from genome assembly GCA_026315105.1 of Locusta migratoria. Taxonomy (NCBI): domain Eukaryota; kingdom Metazoa; phylum Arthropoda; class Insecta; order Orthoptera; family Acrididae; genus Locusta; species Locusta migratoria. The sequence continues at coordinate 558,653,257 of CM048755.1, read as the reverse complement.
CCGAGCTCAAGGAAAACGCCGGTTACTGGACCACAAAAATGGCCTTTCCATAATGACAATTCACCAGCACACACCTCAGCAGTTGTGGTCGCAAAATTATCGGAAATAGGATTTCAACTCGTTTCACACCCCCTGTATTCTCCAGACTTGGCTGACCGAAGCATGATTTGTGGCCGATACCGAAATCGTACCCGAAACTTGCGTAATTAAATTAAACTTTCTGTATATTTACGTTACATCACAAATCACAGGGTTTTGTACATTTTTCAAAAATCCCTCCGTGTACTAAGCATTCTTGAGTGTATTTGAGCCTAATCGGGAATCCCTAGAATATGACATGGAGACGAACAGGTCTAGACAGATCGACGCTACTTTTATTAAAGTATTTCCAAATTGGCTTTTTTTCTCCTCATAATGCCATTTTCTACCTAAAAAGAGAAAGTATGGGAAGTTAGACAATAGGTAAAGTGAACTCGATACAGTGAAGCTCGATGTTTCGAGTCTCGGAATTTCCCACAAAAACAAGCGTCATAAAACAAAACAACAAATGCGGGTTCATTGTATCTTCACAGAAAAAGATTATTATATATCTTATTTTACATAGTTGTGACAAAGTCACGGAGAAGGCAGGCGACCATGATTAATAGTAAATGAAGTATGCAATAGGATGTATAGGTCGCTGTATTGTTTAAAGTCATAAAGTGGATAAAATATGACTTTATTTGACGCGTTTCGGCCTGAGCCATCATCAGAATGTGTGAAAGGCAAATAGTAATTGTACAATATAAGAACAGAAATATTACAAAAACACTTAACAAATTTGTTATAAAGAAATTCAGCGCACGTACCCTGCGTACGTATATTACAAGTATGTCAGTAAAAATAAATACATGTTGTTCTTGTAACATTAAGGAGCAGACTGAAGGATACGGAACGGTAATACAGGTTTATAGATTTTGGTCACCAAATGGCGTGCCGTTCTTGAACATAAAGCCTAGTGGCGCCGTGACCAGTGAAAAAACGCTACGTGTAATTACAATACAGCAATACAAAAACAAAAATGTAATTTTTTACAAAGGATTTTTACAAATGCTTGTTAAACCATGTCTTATGGAGAAACAAAAATGAACAAATGCTACATCAGGAGTGGGTCTAGAGAATGAAGCATAAGGTGGCAAAGCTGGATATTATAAACAAATTAACCGTAATTACAAGAGAATGTACATATAGAATCATAAGAAATAGAGGCTGTAATGATGAACACCATAACGATGCTCTAACAAACAATATGTATTTGATGTTTGGATACTACTATAGGGCGCCAAGTTTGATTACATTGTCTAAGGTATTACCGGCTAAAAGATGTTCAATACATCGAGTCTAATAATATAACAAAACGACAAATGCCATATAATGTGTCCTGGTAAGCCACGTGTGGTTCAGAGTGGATTGTCACAGATCAGATGGTGAGAGATATACACTTATTACACTTGAATGATTATTGTCTACAATCATGTGATAATTGTCAAATAAAGTTACAGTAATGAAACAAACATGGAGAAATTAGAAGGAATGGAATGAAATTACCGCTTATGATAATAGACATAGCTATGACAAATATAGTGACAACAGGGCAGTCTCTATACATATATATACACACACAATCTCACAGGATTATGATTAACATCGTAACAATGGTCATGCATATATAGTGTACATGGGCTTATTAGGAAATATATAGGGCGCCAGGTCGGCGCCCCATTGCCTTGATATGAAAGTGCTGTCTGGATACACAGTGCGTCTTATCAGTAAAGATCACACTGGTATGTACAAATAAGTCAAATAAAAATGGAGAAGTTAATACAAACAAGAAATAAAAAATGCTTTCCACATTTTCTATAGGTGCTTACTACGTCGTGTCAGAAAGGTACCAGAATGAAAAAAATGCCACCTCATAATTATGCCGTGGTGGTTCTGGAGTGGGCCAAAAAGGTGATCACGGGAAAGATATTCAGAAAGCTACACAATTGTACATTCATGACAATCGTATACAAACTTGTAGCAAAGGTTGTTCAATTAGAGTTACTATACTAAGATAAAAACATAAAAAATAGAAGGGATAAATTAAAATTACAACTTATGAAAACAGGCAGGGCTATAACAGAAAAAACAGCGATGACAGTGCATCTACATTTATATATGTCTAACAGTTTACAAAAGATAAAAGTTGTGATGAACGTCTTAACAATGATCATACATATCTAGTGCATAAGTGTTTATTGGAAGCAAATTATACGGGGCGCCAAGTTTGCGCAGCATTATTTAGGTGTAAAAGTGTTGTCAGAATGGCCAATTTTTCTTATCAGTGAAGATTACACGTAAATGTACCGACAGGTCAAAGCAAAGTTGACAAGATAGTACAAAGGAGTGAACAATATTCCTCAAATAACCAAGTCCGAGAAAGCTAATTTCGGCCAAGCCGAAGATTCGGCTGATTTCTGGTCGAAACCGAAACTGCGGCCGAAACCAATATTTTGGCCGAAACTGGCCATTTTAGAGGGAGCACTCTTACATCTCCACAACACTTAACACTGCGGAAGAGATCTCTGTTTAATTAATACGAGTGCCGAAAACCTTTTAGAAGCCAAGGCTAAAAAGAACATCTGCGTGTTTCGAACTATGAACCACATGCATCACAACTTAACGCACTACCAACAACACCGCGGCAAACAACTATGGCATTGTCCGTTTATTCTCGTACCATTGCTGGCAGTTGCTAACAGCTAAAACGACATTTTTAAACACTACATTTTAATTTATCTTCCTATGAACGACGTGCTCTTGTTAATTCTTCAGTGGTCCATTGCTTTGCAATAACAACGCGTAAGTTATAATAATAAAATCATAAAATACAGGAAGCAAGATGGAGTATGCCAAAGAGAGTTCTCGGCGAGGAATGTCACGTGACATTCCCTACGCCTGGTTTACGTAAAATCAAGAGGTGGTGGCAAATCGCAGTTTTGAAAGTATCTCTGTGACCGTGCGTGTTATGTACAAACATAACAAAGTAATGTTGTAGAGAATTTTCTCCTCTACAAATTCAGTAATTCAATTTTCGTGTCAGATGAACGGTTTAATTGGAATCCTATTTCCTTCTGTCAACAGGCCATTACAAACGGACATTTTTAGTGTTAATAACGTATTTTTTGTCCGAAATATTTTTAAATTGGTGGTCCTGGTCTCTGGAGGTCATCAATTATGTCTGTAAAATTTGGTGCCGATGGGTTAAACGGTTCGACATAAAAATGGGAACACGTTACGCACAGACAGACAGACATAGTTTTTTTTAAATAGATTTAAATGATACGAGGTATGGAAGAAGATAAGAGAGCAAGGTTGTAGAGAACTTTCTCCTCTACAATTTCGGTTATTCAATTTTCGTGTCAGATGAATGGTTATGCCGTTATTTCCATTTAAATTTCGAGCTGTCAAATGGCGATCGCAAAGGCCCACTTTTAATGTTACTAACGTAACCTAAAATGGGACAAAAATCTTGACCGACAAGCTAAAATCATATGTAGGTAGGAACAGACTATGTATTTTATTGACAACTACATGCAATTTGTAATGAAGTTTTTTCATGAATAAAATGTGAAGAAGCCAATTTTATAGCACAAAACTAGTCTTCATTCGAAGTTTTTTGCATGATTGTATTGGCTGCGTACAAATATTTTATGGGAACACAAGTAATCAACAAAATTATCTCTTCTATTATTTCCACTGATCTTTCCACCTGTCCAACGTGCAGAAATACTTACCATTCTGCACGTCAATGTCTTGTTGTCTCACAAATTTGTGAATTTCACAACAGACGTTAACGATTGAATCCACCATAGTCAAACTAACATATATTGGATTGTGGAGAATTCTCCATTTATTAGGTAAAATACCAAATACACATTCCACATTGCGTAGTGTTCTTGACAGTCTGCAGTTGAACTCTTTTTCATATGTAACGTTTGCTAATTGCAAAAAACTCAATACCCACAAATACATAAGTGATTTTCAGTCCACTACGATCATCTGGAAGTTGTGCAGCTTCTGACTAATTCAAAGTTCGATTGTAACATTTGTAGCCAGGTCAGCTGATCTTAATGCAGTTTCCTTAAAGAGCTACGACTATGAACCTGAAACAGTAATTGCTGTCTGTTACGTCCATCAATACATTAAGCGTTGCCGCAGCTTGCCCGTTGCACTACTAATGGGATTTGGCTGGCCTTCACACAGCGTGGGAGAGGCTGCCGTGTGTCCACCAGTTTATGACCTCCGCATGTTACGTGTATTCGGGCAGAAAAGCGCGTGTAAAATACGCCTTTGTGGCCCTAACCTTAGTCGGCGTCGCCTCTTAAGTGCGTTTATTGCTATTACCCCCCCCCCCCCCCCCCCCCAACCGTCAGATGTTTTTTTTCTGAACGGCCGAAACGCGCGTCGGCTGTGGTCGTTTCCCGCGTGCAGTGATAAGAGCAGCCTTGGCGTGTGCGGTGAATGAAACGACAGACAGCGCGACGCTGTCACGGCCAGTCCCCTGGCCCTCAGCGTTCTCGAAGACTGTAAATGCTCTCACATCCGTATCGATGTATCTGCATGCTCCTCGTTGCCCGGATGCCGTGTAGCAGTACAGATCACTCATCTAACGGAGGGCAGATCGGAAACGGTCCCAGCGTACAATCAGAAGGGCGGTACTTACAACAGGCGTCTTTTTTTTTAACCTTCAACGCTCGGAAATGTACGAAACCATGCTTGGAATCATAAACAGGACAGTGGTTTGCGTCATTTCTCAAAAATGTTCAAATGTTTGTTAAGCTTAAGGGACTTAACTACTTACAAACTACTTATCAACTACCTTATACCATGCCCATGGGGGGATTCGAACCCCCGACCGTAGTGGCCGTGCAGACCGTGACTGGAGCGCCTCAGTCCCCTCGGTCACCGCGGCCGGCACGTCATTTCTATGCAAAACGTTGCATTCGACCTCAAGTAACATTTTAACCGAGAAAAATAATATCATTACCGTAGGAAGGAGATTGTATGCAATTTTATGGCGTCTGTATATCATTATATATAAGATCAGCAGTGCAAATATCTCTCTGCGCAAAACACACCTATACAGAAGTCCCATACCAGTCCTCAAATTTCAGATGCGGGATTTTGGTGAACTGGTTAAAACAAATTGGGAGAAAACAATGTGCACACCTTACTAGAGCCACGTTATCAAATTTCAAATCACTTTTGCATTTATTAAGTGCAATATCAAAAGACACACTAATTACACTTTCAAATGATGATGTTCATATGTTAATGTCATACCCTGGCTGCCTCTAGTCCTTCAAATTCCGTGTATCTATCCAGCGTAACGTCCTGTATTTCTGTGTCGTCGCTATTATATTTCTGAGTAATTGTATAATATAATATATCCGCGAATTCCATACCCTCTGCCTCTATGTCACTTCCATGTTCAGCAAGTCGTAAAATTCGTCCCTAATATTGGGATTAATTATTTTCTTGTCGTAAAATTCGTCCCTAATATTGGGATTAATTCTTTTCATAATATCACTGCAGTGTACACAGTTTACACAGTAACTCGCTTTCAAACACTCCAAGAGACAAGTACGTTCTGCAGCTCCACCACTCACGCAACTGGAGCACTGGTTATTGCAGCTACACTCTGCCACCAACTAGTTGCGCTAGCATACAAGTGCAACATTTTGAACCGAAATGACGCGCACCACTATTCTCTTTATGATTATTTGTTATTCTAAGAATGCTTTCGTGCGATTCTGAGCGTTCTAGATCAAATGTATCGTTTGTTAGGTCAGCTCGTAGATGACTACCTCTGAAGTCGAAAAGCACGAAGACGGACAGGTCGGTTCTTTACTTGCTGTAGATCTGCCTGGTCTCCCATCTTCAGCGGCGGTCGGTAAGATTGCTGCTTGGAGAATGGAAGATATCGCAGCTGACTAGCTGCGGCCCCATAATTGGTATCTGGTATAACTTGGACACCAAAGCAACCCATAAATTAGCAGATTTGATCTTCAGTCGGTAACGAAAGTGCATATGAAACTGCTGGATTGTGAGAGTGAGTGGTTAGGAGTTGGAGTTTTTTCTGGCGGTGAGCAGACGTCCCGTATTTAAGGGATCGTCACTTAACCTTAGTCTACCGTTGTCCCGATAAAATAAATAAGGGATGTATATTGACCCGTTTCCTACTATCACAGACGTATAGTTTGAAAGAAGGTGTTTTTAAATAGTGTACAGTGTAGCCAAAATGAAAACAAATTAGGACATAATCATACAATAAAGAAAACACGCTTTACCTCAAAGGGAACAAGACTCAGTTTTTCAATTTCTTTGGTTGGTACTACGTAATCCTTTCACATGAGATGTGCAGTTTCTCAAACAATACAAAATTAGTCTTTAAGGAGTTCATTGATCGATGATGGAGTGCTGAAAGAGTTTGCTTTCTTGGGACTTTTTAAGCTAATTACACAAGTCGTTAAGTGATGAAATCGCAAAATGAACTTCCCCATTTCATGTGCAAATACCATGTGACTGGTTTCAGCTCAAATATCCCGTGCTTTGGAAGTCTCTTCAGTAAAGTCTTGAAACTTTACCGGAGTTCGGAGAAAATATTTTGAAAGAAAGATGTGAAGATCAGTTTTTTTAGGAATTTAACCGTATAAAAAAATAAAAATAACTACGTGTGAAGAGACAATTTATAATTAGGAACTGCGAAGCGAGTTGGTAAAAACTGGTCCCTCATTTTCAACTTACTTCTAACTAAAGATAGCTGGTGAAATAATTACTTGATTTCTAGCTAGCTGTACCTGACAATAACGCTGGTGCAGAAATAATGTTCTCCACCACTAATATTGTATGGAATGCAAAAAAAAACAAAAAAAAAAAAAAAAAAAAAAAAAAAAAAAGCATTTTTAGTGTGAAAAGGAAATAATTATAACAAGAACTCATTTTCGGGATACGCGATAAGTTGACTATTATGAAAATCTATGTTATAATACCGAGCTCCTAAATGACAGACATTCTTGAGCAAAACATAATTGAGAGAAAAACAAGTAAATTTCGCAAGTAATAATAACTGTCTTTTCTACAAGTTTGCTTGTGACAACCATTTCTTTATTTATTAATACAATTTATTTGACTTTTATTGTGAGAGTATGTTTTGTTAATTTTTATATTAACAACTGACTTGAGATGTTCTAGTTTCTGAGCTTACCGTCTGCCGGAGAGACGACTCAAAACTCCATAGCTAGCCACCGCGCTATCCGAAACGTGACGCGATCTTCGGTACACACATTCGTCCCGTATTTTGCTTCCCTACCGTACGGTGGACTCCACGTTTATTCCTATCATCGTCTTTCAGCACCCATTGCTGACACAATATCTAGCTTCCGAACTACAGGAAGACTCTTTGTGCAAAGTTTGCACGCTGAAGTAAATTTTATGTCAGTACTAGAAGTAATTACTACACGCACTCTAGTTGTCTCTCTCATTTCTATTCGCTACTGCTCTACTGTCAAAGAGTTGATGCAGTAGTTTTCTACGCCCTCGCAGTGTCGCTACGTGCAGTGTAACTATTTACTCATCTATGCGATTTTGCATGATTATATCCCATAAAAATTTAGTAATAGTTGTTCCCTGTACATCTGAATATTCTATAACTTGACGGCTCCAACGAAATTGTAAGAGTGGTTGCAATGTTTCCAGTGAGCTGTCACATGTGGTTAGTTGGCGGCAACAAAAAGTTTAAGAAATACAAATGTTCAAATGTTTGTAGATCTTATGGGACTTAACTACGCGGTCATCAGTCCCTACACTTACAAACTACTTATGAACTACCTTATACTAAAGACGACACAAATATCCATGCCCGAGAGGGGATTCGAACCCCCGACCGTAGTGGCCGTGCAGACCGTGACTGAAGCGCCTCAGTCTCCTCGGCCACCGCGGCCGGCAGGAAGGGATCATGTGGAGCTGTGAGGTCTATGAAATTGTCTTTAAGAAGGATTTGGGGCGACATGCAATTTCACTGTTCAAAAACATCTCTATAATTACAGTTACATCTACAGTGTACACCAGTGGGGAACAGCGGAAATATATTTTTATCTTTTTGAGGAATTTCAACATGGCTTGCCATGGCTCGCCGCACCTTCCGTGGGACAGCGATAGGCCGGTGGCTTTCGTCGTAAGTCTGTGCCACAAGCGTCACGTTTCCCTACCTTGTGCATTAGGATTTTACTGCCCCATCGAAGTCCTTACCGCGGATCCTTGCCAATTGTAACATGAAACCTGCAATTACATAGGTTTTGCGCTGCCTTGCTATGTGATCGTTACAGACAGAAAAACTCACTTAATTCGAGCAGCACTACAGCCCCATGGGCTCATTTTTCTACTCTACCCATCACAATGATCACTTCCGTTGTGTCACCGGAGGCCCTCCTCAGGCCGTAATCTCAGGAATTGTTCCCCAGTTTTGGAAATATATCCATTACACCGCAACAATCGTGATTTGTTGGTCCTGTCAAACACAGTCCGGAAAACGCTCACAGCCTCTTCCTTCTCGTGCAACGCCTGTACATATTTTGGTGTCAAAATCGCGATCTTAGGATCCATACGAGTTGTCCGGGGTTTGGAAGTGCTTGGTTCGGAGCGCACTGCCTGCCTGGCCGCATGACCTTGAGATGATCACAGCCGAAGCAATGACGCTCTGCTACCAGCTGGTCAGCCGACACAGCCGCTACCGTTTGACGCGCAGTAGCAGCACGAGGGTACAGGATTTGGGGCCGGAATCCGGCATTCACCCATCAGGCGCTGATGTTGCAGTCTTCCGTCGCCGCCTTCTGATGCTTGCAGTCGGTCTCACTGTCCCTGCAGTAATTAATAGTCGGAGAAAGTGCTGTCAGATTATTATTCGACTACCCTGGGACTGTCATCTACGTCAAAGGTGAAGAGAAATTTACCTGGATGCTGAAAATCTTCAAGTATGCTGCTGTTGAAGTCCTGGGATCCTTCTTGTGACCCATTATCCGTCTACTGAAGAACGCTGGAGGAAAAAAAATATTGTGCATATGACAATATAACACAACTGTTTAGCTGGCTGAAAAAAGGAAATAAACTAAAATTTACGTCAGAAACCACGTGTGTAGTTGTTTGTTTACTTATCCCAATCACTTTAATGTTCGGTCTGAAGTACAATGCTACTGTTGTTTCATTATTACTACCACCACTTAAGCTACATATCGACGGCAACGGTGACGTCCAACATGTCGATAATGATGAAGGTGCCACGGATGGAATGGATATGCGCCGGGCAATGCATATCTTGCTTGGACAGCAGGGACGGTCTGCCTGAGTACGAAGAGGAGACGTAGACTCCTAGAGTGAGCAGCCTGGCCCACTGAAGGGCCACCTGAGGAGCTGCTGTGGTTGTGGAGCAACGGCCGCGGCTTGCCGGGCAGCCACTAGTCTTGTGTGTCAAGGAAACGCAGGTCTGTGCATGCATTGTTTTACACCAGGCACAGCCGGTACCGGCACATATTTCACGCCAATCTCAGTATGATCTATAACAGCAATAGTACAGAAAGAAAGTTAGACATTTTTCTTCATATGAATATCATGTCAAAATATATACATAGACAGGGAGAGGCGCTTAAAATTATTTTTCCGAATAGCTGGAAAAATACAAATCGGATTTATAAAATATGCGATAACAGTTGTTCGCCTCCAGGAGGGACATCCATTAACAGAAACCTCGTGACCCTGGACCATCCTCGGGGACCAGAGGAGGAAGTGACTATGAATCCTTAAATAGGAACCTAGTTTTCGTTACGTGCTAGACGGCGCTGTAATCTGAAAAAAAAAAATGAAAAATGTTGAATATTGTTGAAAACGGTAATATTTTTAAACGATACACATCAGATTAGGAAAATCAAAGTACATTATTTGATAATTTTGATAATGCTATCATCTTACACCTTCCACACTCGAATAAAGTACAGACTGCTTTTACTCTATGGGCAGACTGTTCATTCTACTTCACTGATTCGGCAGTACCCTCTCTGCGCAGTTGCTCCACGATGTTAACGGTTACAGAGACAGTAGATATAGTTTCCTCGTACTTTCAGGCTCATAGAAATGTTGTAGAGCTCGGCAAAGGTATACTAATCTGTTCCTTGATAGGAATGTTTCACCTGCAATGACGTTTCGCCATATTTCGCAGTATAAACATATATTCACTAACCAGGTATGGGATCATACAGTAAGGCGCTCTTTAGCTGATGGCTGAGGTAGCTGGAAGCTGCAACAGAGAAATGGGAAGAAGATGTAACATACACACACACACACACACACACACACACACACACACACACACACAGTCACACAGGAAAAGTAATTTAATAAGAAGAAACAAAAAACATTTACTATTGTGTACTGGAGTGACACGAATTACTAGTTCAAAACATATCTCTGAGGAGAAGTACCTCTGCCAACAGCAGTTAGAATGAATATTTTATGGTGAACCAGAACCTTATCTACACATACTGACAGGAAAGATGTAGTAATGAGAGGAAAGTTCAGATAATTCCCATTATGTAGTGGGGCGACAGTACTCATAAGCTCGAGACACGACTGGGTAAGCGGTCTGAAGGAATATATTATTCTGGATCAGAGGCATATTTACACAGACAGGAAAGATACAGCAATAAAGAGAAAGAACAGACACTTACTATTAAGCACTGGGGCACAACAATCATCAGTTTGAAACACGACTGTGGGAGAAGTTTGAACGAATATTTTATGAAGTAGCACGATTACATGCACATACATGAAAGATACAGTAAGAAGAAGAATAACACTATTACGCGAATCAAGCAGAGGTCTGAAGCGTTTTATGTTGGAACACAAACTTCGTTATTGCACACATTACAACGCACACTTTGTCCTCTTCACAGGTGTTTAAATTATTGAGAACAGGAAGTAAAGTGTGATGTAGCGAACGTCTTGGATAACACATGTAGAATGCATATATGTCTGCTGATTCTAGTGATGTGTGGAACGTTTTAGTGATGGTAATGAAATACTAAGATATCTTTACATGTAGAGAGTTTCGGAAAATATATGCTTGAGATAATTATTTTCCGGTCTACTAGTTTTCGCTTTCATCAGAATTTGTCTATAATATGAATTAGTAGGATATCTTCACCTGTAACAAACAGATGGTGAAGGATGTTTTCTTTTTCTTTTTTTCTTTTTTTTAAAAAAAAAAAAAAAAAAAAAAAAAAAAAAAAAAAAAAAGATGTTAGAAAAATGATGAGAATATGAAGTACTGAGACATCTTCAGCTGTAGCAAATAGATGGAGAGTGGAAATTAGAGATCAGCTCATTAGAAAAATATATCTAATGAAGAGAAATTGAAGTACACAAACATCTTTAGATGTAGCAAAAAAAATCAGGTTTTGGCTGTTGTATCTTACTTCATTATAGTTCATAATAGAATTGCGCAAAAAAAAATTTGTGGTCTGTGAATTCGTAAAATAATTTTGCAGCGGCTGTTTCATGAGATGCTTTCATAAGAAATTATTATGGCTGAAATGATATATGCTTCACGTTGCCACTGTGTAAAATTCAGTGCATAATTTTGTATCAGTTGTTTGGTGTACTCAGAAGTACACATTCCTAACTATTTTGGCCCACAACCGAAGGCTTTTACATATCGGAAACGTTAGTCATTGAGTAAATACAAAGGGGTGGGCATGTAGAAACCTGATACGCAAACAGCCCATGTGCTGTCGTATACCTGTAGAGTGATAGGCTTTGAGCAGCCAAGAGCCACAAACTGTGGCTGGCCAGGCGAGCTCTGCAGCCACTGTGCAAAATGTGGCCTGGAGATCATCGTGTTCTTAATTGATGCATTATGCTATGTAATTTAATATAAAGACTCTGCATGTGATTGTTGTTTATTAGCATGTATATAAGGACTTGCACTTCTTACTAAGGTGTCAGGAGAGTGATTGTGCAAGTAATTTCGAGTTTTCTACAGAATTTTAAATAGACATGTCAGTTGTTGAATAATTAGTTTCATGACATGGATACTGGCAAGAACGTAAAGTTTCAACTACCACACTTGAAGTTTTAGGTACCTTATATTAAGTTTCAGGTAAAGTAAATGAATTCTCAGGTATCACAAATAAAGTTTCGGCTACCACACATAAAATTTCAGCTACAATTTAGAGGGTTGAATGTCATGGTTAAATAAATTATTTCAATGTATTGACTGCAAAGCAATTGCGCTTAAGAATAGTGAGTGAGAAATTGATCAGTTGATCAATGTATTGGAGAGGGAAGTCATGTGATCTTCATACTATTCACAGAATGACAGGGGTGAATCAGAATAATTTCAGTGACAAATATTCATGGAATCATTAGTGTGAAACAGATAGTTCTTCACGCAAGTTTTGGCAGTATCGAGCTGAAGGTGATCTTACGAAATATACAAACTCTGAAAGGAAAGTTTTGTGAATAGTCCTGTACCATTAACGTAAATGAACTATGAACTACACTTACCTTACTGTCCTTCGAAATAGTCACCTCCCATAGGTATGCAACACTGAGCTCTGTGATACATGTAATACATGTAATACACATGACCACTAAAAGAAATCCGCTGAACTTTAATGACGCGATAAATCAGTCAAACCTTAAGGTCGTAGATTCTACCAAATACCTAGGAGTTAATATTACGAACAACTTTGACTGGAGAGAACACATAGAAAATATAGGCGAACCAAAGGTTACGATTCATCGGCAGAACGCTTCGAAGATGCACCAGCTCCACCAAAGACACTGCCTATATCACACTTTTGCGTCTTCTCCTGGAGTACTGTTGCCCCTAGTGGGACCCTCACCAGGTGGGACTGACGGAAGACATTGAGAAGGTTCAGAGAAGAGCAGCTCGTTTTATCACGTTACGGGGAGGAAAGCGTCACGGAAATGTTGCACGAATTGGGGTGGAAATCATTAAAAGAAAGACGTCATTCATTACGGCGTGATCTGTTTGCGAAGTTTCAATCACCAACTTTTAGTTCTGAAAGTGAAAATATTTTGCTAGCACCCACCTACTTAGGGAGACATGATCATCCCAATAAAATAAGAGAAATCAGATCGAAAACGGAAAGATTTAGGTGTTCATTCTTCCCGCGCGCTGTTAGAGAATGGAACGGTAGAGAAAAGTAATGAAAGTGGTTAATGAACCCTCTGCCAGGCACTTGAATGTGATTTGCAGAGTATCAATGTAGATGTGGACATGTCCTGGAAATTTTGCACGGAGTCTTCCTTTCGGGTGGTGTTCAAGAGCCTCGTCACATTTCATTCAATGTCAGATATATTGTCAAATCTCTTTCCTTTCATAGCGAGATTTAGTCTAGGGAATAAGAAGAAGTCTGGAGGATTGAGATCCAATGAGTCCACTGGCTGTTGTAAATATTGTTTCAAATTTCTGTAATGAAAAACAAAATTGTTCTTTTAAAACCGACAATAATTTCTTTGGTTTCTCAGATGGTTGTGATACTTTTTCCCGCATTTAATGGCAAATGCGAATGAAAATCGTGAATAGTCCCGAAGTATTCAAGCTCCGTTACTAAAATGTATCATACATTGAAATCGTTGCGTACATTTTTAACCACAGAGTTGACACTAGAACATACTTCTGCATTGCCCAGCTCTATAGGCTATACCTACCAAGATATATGATGTAAAAGTCTTCAATTTCATACACGAATATGTTATTGCCACCTATATCCCTGCAGGAACAATAGGCAATATTAGCTCCAATGCCATTTAAACAAACTGGAGCCGTTTGTTATGAGTGTTACCCTAAATGCCACTTTAGTGATTTTCATGGTAATATTCTGCGACAAGTCACGTTAAGTAATATAAGACACAATGACCAGTCCATCTTAGTTTTTGAAGATGTCAGTATGGAGTAAAAAGTCAATTTTAAGATATAAAAAAGTTTTTCATACTTCAATACATTCCATACATTGCAAGCTCTTTGGAATTACGCTTCTGCTATCATTTCTCCCGTTTGTGTTCTTCTAATGTTTCTCGTTAAGGGGAAGCGATTTTCTGGTAAAAACGATTCATTGCTGATACGATCATATAGAAAAATTTGCTTCTTATTTCTTACAAGGGATACCTTTGACGTCGAACGCTCAGAACCGCACGAAATCATGCTTAGAATATCAGGCAAACAACAACAGGACAGTCATATGCGTCATTTCCATGTAAAACGTTGTATTGTACCTCAAGTAAAATTTTAACTGAGAGAAACAATGTAACGAGGTATGAATACCGTAGGAAGGAAATTATATGTAATTTAATGACGTCAGTGTATCAGTACATGTTAAACCAGCAACTCCAAAATCTCTCTGCTTAAAATACTTATTAAAGCTCAAAACACACATAACAGCAATTTCATACACCTGAAAGTGCTTAGGCCTATATTAGTCCTCAAAGTGCAGATGCAGAATTTCAATTATGTCGTTGAAACAAAGTCCACTTTCGCATTTACGCAGTCCAATATCAAACCCACATTAATTACGTTTTCTAATTATGACGCTGATATGTCATTGTCATATCCTGGCATTCGTCAAACATAGGCTTATACGAAGCTGCAGCAAAATGATTGTAAATCACAAAGCGAAGTTTTACGATGAGATAACGATAATGTGGCTTCACTTGTGGTTTGGCACCTTGTAGGCTTACAAAATCAGTAATACGTTTCGTTGACAGGTAGTTTCAAGTTTCTTTAAAGCATTTTGACCGAAAGCGTCTTGTGCCTCTTGAAAATAGATGTGCTACTTGTTTGCTAGTCTGCCTGCCATTGATAAAGCCACATCGATTGTGAGCTCTGGGTAGAGCTATGTACAGACTGTAGCGCACAAGTTGTAGTTTTCTCTTCTCTTTAGGACAGAGTTCATGCTGAAGACATTTTATACTGGAACATTTCACACTGTTCCAAACACCCTCCCCTGTTAAAAACAGGTTCACTTCCCCGACAAACTGTCGCTCCTTCTGAATTGTACTGTTATTTTCTATGTCCTTACGTGTGACAAATTTTGTAATATGCCTAGATGAAATGTCATATTCAGCCTTTAAATGGTCGATAAAGGAAAGAGACGCTTTGAAATTGACCAAGCCAAGCATTTAGCACCTTCGAGTTCCCACATCTGCAGATGCCGATAGTGAAATGTAGATCCGTACGTCCTTGCGCCATCAAATTGCGTTATTACATATTCTTTTTATAGTTTGTAATTGCGACAGAGTGTTTTCTTTTAAACGATGACTTGGTCCCCTTTTCCTAGAGTTTTGATGTAGAATTTATGTTCAGATAAATTTACTTTTGAAGCGCACATTTTGAAGCGCACATTTGGACCACAAGCATAGAATTAATTATCTTCATGATAGCACTGCATTGCACACAACAAGGTAAGATAGGCAGCGCCGATGTGACGTCAGCCCAGGCCGCTCTGCCTGCTCACAAGGAGGGAGAGTTGACCGAGGCCAACGAGAAAGACAGGCCCCAGCGCAGACGTCATGCCACGTAAGCAAGGTAGTTCCGAGCGGGCACGATCGCTAGCTCAATGACTGGCCGCTATGAGGCAGTGGGTTGTGCCGCAGCGGCCGGCCAATCGGCTAGCGATCGCGCAGTCTCGGAACTACCTTGTTTACGTGACATGACGTCTGCGCTGGGGCCTGTCTTTCTCGTTGGCTTCGGAGTTGACAGTGTGACGTCACGCGGAGAAATATAATGCAGTGAGTGGAGTGCAACAGTGTAGGAAAGACAGGGAGCAGATGTGGCCGAGTACGAGGCAGTACGATCAGAAGGACGCACTGCGATAGCTTTGGAAAATGGGCAGTGTTTCCAGCCTGCAGTTGATTCATTCACAGATTCTCTGCCATTTTGAAAGCTTTAATTCTGTATTAAATATTTGTTATGAGGAGCTCTTTTCCTTGGAGTGAGGTATTTAAGTAGTCTAAATGGCCTATTAAATCAGCAAGGAATGCTATGTCACAAATCCAGTTTTTTTTTCCTTCGAACTGAGGAACAAGCTGATTTTGATTAGTCATGAATAATGCTATTTCATTTCTTAACTCAAAGAATCGATCTAGCACCTTACCCCTGCTCAACCAACGCACAGAACAAAAATAAGGAAGATCACCATACTGAGTACCACATTCTTCAAGAAAACTTTTGAATAGTCTATGTGGTGTCGCACAAGTATGAAGTGCGCGCCACGTACTTACGCCGCGCGCCGCCATGCACGCACGGAGCGGCGTTCTTACGACGTCAGCCACGAGCACCCTCTGCTACAACTCCGCTCGTGGCCACCACTGAACGACATCGTTCACTTGGGACTGAGATAGGAACCAGTTAACACTTGGGAATCAGATAGGCAACAGTTAAGACTGAGCTATCGGATAGGCACTAGGAATCCTCAGTAGGCAGGCCTCTAAACTATGTATCAGCAGTCTGCAGTCAAGAACTGTGTAAAAGTTAAGTATTACTAAGTCTCTATGAAATATATATCTCGTTCTAATCTACTCTAGTGTTTCTAGTTTCTGCTGTAACACTGGCTGGTCACCTCGGTACCTGCACACGCGTGCATCCTTTATTCCTGTGTCGGTCTCTTTCTACTTGGCCACCGACACCCAGGTCTACCGGCGGAAACGAGACACAAAAGTCTATGTCTCAAGCTTCCTGATCGGATGGAATTTTTTGAGTTGTACAACTGTATCCATAACGTTTCTAATTTTTAATAAATTTTGTGCATAGATTATTTTGTTGAAGTATCCATTGGACGGCAGTGAGTTCTTGTGTTGCACCAGAAACACGTTTCATACGTTCTTTCACCCGTGTTATGAATCCCACGTTAACTCCTACCATAGAAAGGGCCCTCACCCGTTGCGACAGAAAGAAGTTTATTCTAACTCAGGCCAACGTTTTCAACAGCTTTTTCAAAGCTTTTGAAATGTCCAACCCGGTTGTGGTGCCCTTGAGAGGGTTCAAACCTAAAAATTTCTCTGTTAAAATCAGCTTATCGTCGACGCCCCGAATGAAAATCGCGAAATGTGCAAGATGCGATATTTCAGTACTATCATCGACTGCTAAAGAATATTGTATAAACTTACTTGCCGTAGAATCTAGTTCTTCATGTCCTGAATACGTCGCATAACAGTTGTCGGAGACGAACTAACTTTTTCAAAGTATTCTACTAAATATGGGCACATTTTTTTCAGTGGCCAGCACAGTCACTTCTTTCACAAAGTCACCCTCAGTAAATGGTCTATCTTTCTTAGCAGCATTGTGTAGCTAAGACGGACAGACGCTTCGTTACTCTGACATTTCTCCACATCAGCACGTCCCTTTAATTAATGCGTAACAACACACGGGAGTCAAATTGACTCCACATTGGTAGATACTCATCGGTTGCACATTGTTGTACTTCCGTTAACCACACCGTTCCGTCAGTACTTTCAAACTAATTTTTCCTCAGTCCGCACGTGTACTGTCGAGACCACCCATCTGTTTCTTTGCCACATATTTGTTTCTGAATTTAGTGAAGCGCATTACGGAGTCAGCTTGACTCTACATATGTGTTAGCGTGAGACAAAATTGGTAAGCTTGTTTCTCTAAATTATATACTTGAGAAAAGTTAAGCAACTAGAGTTCTTTATAACTTCTAATCTTACTGTCAACAGGGAGGTTTTTGGTAAAGAAAAGGAGCAAACAGTATCCGGTGGATACAATCTGTAAACTAGAAAATATTTCTGTATATGCCCTAAAAAACTGGAAAGAAAAACCATCACTTTATGCAGACTTCGTAATCATCCAATCTGTGGACACTGTTCAGTAGTTGTGTATAACAACTGTATACGAAGTAGCATAGGAAAGTTGTCTTCCTCTGATACACAGTTTACGCAGTAACTATCTTGCGAACACTCCAAGAGACAAATACATACTGCAGCTATACCACTCACGCAACTGGAGCACTGGTTAGTGCAGCTACACTCTGCCACCATCTAGTAGCGCTAGCAGACAAGTGCGGCGTTTTTCATGGAAATGAAGCACACCACTGTTTTGTTTATGATTGCTTGTTATTCTAAGCAAGGTTTCGTATGGTTCCGAGGTATCGCTTGTTAGGCCAGCTCGGAGACGTCTAGCTCTGAAGTCGAAATGCACGAAGACAGGCAGGTCTGTTCTTTACATGCTGTAGATCTGCCTGGTCTCCATATTCAATGGCGGCCGGTAAGTTTGCAGATCGTAGAGTCGAAAGTATCGCAGCTGGCTGGCTGCGGCTTCATAATAGGTATCTGGTAGCACTTTCAAACCAAGGCAAGCTATAATTTAGCAGAACTGGTCTTATGTCGGTATCGTAGGTGCAGACTGACAGACGAGTTAGAGAAAGTTTTGCCGGCCGCGGTGGCCGAGGAGACTGAGGCGCTCCAGTCACGGTCTGCACGTCCACTACGGTCGGGGGTTCGAATCCCCCTACGGGCATGGATATTTGTGCCGTCCTATTTCGTAAGTAGTTCATAAGTAGTTTGTAAGTTTAGGGACTGATGACCCCGTAGTTAAGTCCCATAAGCTGTACAAACATTTGAACATTTAGAGAAAGTTTTTAGATTAATTCCCTATCATCAGGAAAATGTCTTCATTACCCCGAATTCATTTCACTTTAGGTATGGTTTGCACTTGAGCAAATTTATCGAATAGATAGATAGGTAATTCGCACTGCAATAACATTTTCGTTGCAACACAGCAATACTGTTTTAAATATTTTATGTTTCTTCCCACCCCCATGAACCACAGACATTGCCGAGGTGGGGTGGCTTGCGTGCCTCAACGATGCAGATAGCCGTACCGTAGGTGCAACCACAGCGGAGGGGTATGTGTGGAGTGGCCAGACAAACGTGTGGTTCCTGAAGAGGGGCAGCAGCCTCTTCAGTAGTTACAGGGGCAACAGTCTGGATGATTGACTGAGCTGGCCTTGTAACATCAGCTAATGTGGCTTTGCCACACAGCTACTGCGAACGGCTGAAAGCAAGGGGAAACTACAGCCGTTACTTTTCCCGAGGACATGCAGCTCTACTGTATGAACATATGATGATGGCATCCTCTCGGGTAAAATATTCCGGAGGTAAAATAGTCCCCCATTCGGATCTCCGGGCGGGGACTACCCAGGAGGATGTGATCATCAGGGAAGACAATACTGGCATTCTACGGGTCGGAGCGTGAAATGTTAGATCCCTTAATCGAGTAGGAAAATTATAAAATTTAAAAAGGGAAATGGATAGGTTGAAGTTAGATATAGTGGGGATTAGTGAAGTTCGGTGGCAGGATGAACAGGATTTCTGGTCAGGTGAGTACAGGATTATAAATACAAAATCAGTTGGGGGTATCACAGGAGTAGGACTGATAATGAATAAGAAAATAGGAATGCGGGTAAACTACTATGAGCAGCACAGTGATCGCATTATCATTGTCAAGATAGATACGAAGCCAACACCGACAACAGTAGTACAGGTTTATATGCCAACTAGCTCTGCCGATGATGAGGAGATCGAAGAAATATATGAGGAGCTAAAGGAAATTATTCAGACAGTTAAGGGAGAGGAAAACTTAATTGTGATGGGAGACTGGAATTCGGTAGTAGGAAAAGGAAGAGAAGGAAAAATAATAGGTGAATATGGACTGGGCAGGAGGAATGAAAGAGGAAGTCGCCTGGTAGAATTTTGCACGGAACATGATTTAATCGTAACAAACACGTGGTTTAAGAATCACAAAAGAAGGTTGTATACGTGGAAGAGACCAGGAGACACCGGAAGGTATCAGATAGATTTTATAATGGTACGACATAGGTATCGGAACTAGGTTATAAACTGCAGGACATACCCAGGGGCAGAAATAGTCTCTGACCATAACTTGTTAGTCATGAACTGTAGGCTGAAGCTGAAAAAACTGCAGAAAGGTAGGAAAATAAGGAGATGGGACTTAGATAGATTGAAGGAAAGTGAAGTTCTGGAGAATTTCAGAGGGAGATTTAGGCAACAATTGACAGAAACAGGGGGAAATAAAATAGTAGAAGAGGAATGGGTAGCATTGGGAGATGATATAATGAAGGCAGCGGAGGACAAAATAGGTAGAAAGGCAAGACCTACAAAAAATCCATGGATATCACAGGAAATACTACAGTTAATTGATGAAAGGAGAAAATATAAAAATGCAGTAAATGAAACAAGCAAAATGGAGTACAGACGACTAAAAAATGAGATTGACAGGAAGTGCAAAACGGCTAAGCAGGAGTGGCTAGAAGCCAAATGTAAATCTGTAGAAGAATGTATAGCAAGGGGAAAAGTAGATACCGCCTACAGGAAAATAAAAGAAACATTTGGAGATAAGAAAAACAGCTCTACGAATATCAAGAACTCAGATGGGAAACCAGTTCTCAGCAAAGAAGGGAAAGCTGAAAGGTGGAAAGAGTACATAGAGCAGCTCTACAAAGGAAATGAACTGAGAGACGATGTTGTAGGAACGGAAGAGGAAGTCGATCAAGATGAAATAGGAGATACTATACTGAGAGATGAATTTGACAGAGACCTTGAAAGACCTAGGTCGGAAGAAGGCCCCAGGAGTAGATGACATACCCTCAGAGCTACTAAAGTATCTGGGAGAGCCAGCCATGACAAGACTATTTGAACTGGTGTGTAGGATGTATGAGACCGGCGAAATGCCCTCAGACTTTAAGAAAAATGTAATAATCCCCATTCCAAAGAAATCAGGCGCAGACAGGTGTGAAAATTACAGAACCATCAGTTTGATAAGTCATGGTTGCAAAATTTTAACACGAATTATCAACAGGAGAATGGAAAAGCTGGTAGAAGCTGATCTCGGGGAAGATCAGTTTGGATTCAGGAGGAACATAGGAACCCGGGAGGCAATACTCACTTTACGTCTTATCTTAGAAGATATATTAAGAAAAGGTAAACCTACATTTTTAGCTTTTGTAGATTTGGAGAAAGCATTTGACAATGTTGACGGGAATACACTCTTTCAAATTCTGAAGTCAGCAGGGATAAAATACAGTTATTTACAACTTGTACAAAAGCCAGACCGCAGTTATTAGACTCGAAGGACATGAAAGGGAAGCATCAGTTGGGAAGGGAATAAGACAGGGTTGTAGCCTTTCTCCAATGTTATTAAATTTGTACATCGAGCAGGCGGTGAAGGAAAGCAAGGAAAAATTTGGAATAGGGATTAAAGTTCAGGGGGAAGAAATAAAAACATTGCGTTTTGCTTATGACATTGTAATTCTGTCAGAGACAGCAAAGGACCTGGAAGAGCAGTTGAATGGAATGGACAGCGTGTTGAAGAGAGCAGATAAAATGAACATTAACAAGAGCAAAACAAAAATAATGGAATGCGGTCTTAGAAAATCAGGCGATGCTGAAGGAATTAGATTAGGTAACGAAACAATGAAGGTGGTAGATGAGTTTTGTTACTTAGGTAGTAAAATAACATGCGATGGCCGCAGTACAGAGGATATAAAATGCAGAATGGCAATGGGAAGAAAAGCATTTTTGAAAAAGAGAAATTTGCTAACATCGAATATTAATTTAAGTGTAAGGAAGTCTTTACTGAAGGCATTTGTGTGGAGTGTTGCCTTGTATGGGAGTGAAACATGGACGATAAGCAGTGCGGGCAGGAAGAGAATAGAGGCTTTTGAAATGTGGTGCTACAGAAGAATGCTGAAGATTAGGGGGGTAGATCGCATAACTAATGAAGAGTTACTGAACAGAATTGGTGAGAAAAGGAATTTTTGGCATACCCTGACTAAAAGAAGGGATCGCTTGGTAGGACACATTCTCAGACATCGGGGAATCGTAAATTTAGCATTGGAGGGAAGTGTGTGGGGTAAAAATCGCAGAGGGAGACCAAGAGACACGTATAGTAAGCAGATTCAAGTGGATGTGGGTTGCCGTTCTTATGAGGAGATGAAAAGGTTTGCTCAGGATAGAGTAGGGTGGAGAGCTGCATCAAACCAGTCTCCGGACTGAAGACCATAACAAACAATGTTTCTTCACGTTAGGTAACTGAGAGAAACGCAATATGGGTTTAACGTCCTCATTTCATGAACAAGATATACTGGTTGAAGTTTCTAAGATTATACAGTTTGCAACTTATGTGTACTGGACTTTAATATTCACTGGTGAAAGGGCAATGCCATTTGTCATACATATCCCTCACTCCGCGAGCTACAACTATAGCTATCGGATGCAGGATTTACTCGTAGAGCATTGCCTGCTTCTGGAGATGGTTTTAAAAGGATATATCTTCTTTATTTTTAATTTGGCATCAGCGTTTTTGCGAAAACTAGTAATTACTAGAAGGAACAAATTCCGTAGAAGTCATCTTCAGGTGCCGCAGTGTCGGTAGCCGGCGTCGGTTGTGCCCCGTCTTCTAGATGATCTCAAATCTTGAGGTCGCAGGCAGATCTTCGAGCCCCACGACGATACGCAAAAGGAACAAGAGGAGGGATTATTGCAATCGCCGTCGAGAAGAAAGTTTCTTCGGTATAGCTGTCGGTAGGTCCGTTGCAGTCTCTGGGTAGATCAACTCCGGATGCGGACCGGGATCGAGCACGCACGCTCTGCGATCCCATCGATGGCCAGGGATGTCCCATTGCTCTCGAGTAAAGAGAGCATATCGGCGAAGTTCAGGCAGCCTGGTGAAGCCATGTTGCTTCAGACATCGTTCTAAGACTTTAAGAACCGGGTACGCGATGTTAACCATTCGATAGGGGAGAGAGGATTTCTTGTGCGGAGGTAAAAAAGGAAAGGGATTGTCCAGATGGGGATAAGAACCATCGGAGATTGAGGAAGAAATCATCTTGAAAGCCGGGAGGATGCTCTGACGCGTCGAAACGGTAAACAGCAAGTGAGTTACAGAGGTTATCGTACCGGAAGACTAGTATTTTATTTGTGTATTTCTAACCATAATAAACAATACATTCACTAAACAAACGTACATCATTCTGATGAGTTCATTCAGAGGGAAATTCTGTTTTATTGTAGGGTATTTCTAACCATAATAAACAATAAATTCACTAAACAAACGTACATCATTCTGATGAGTTCATTCAAAGGAAAATTCTGTTTTATTGTAGGGTCCCCTAATCTGTGTGCCAGTTACCTGAATAGAAGGAGACATATTCCAGAAAATTATATTGTTTGTATTTTAAAATCTTTAAAGAAATTATATTTTATTGAAAGACTAATTTGTAGAACTAATAATTAGTATTTGGCTTGTAACATTTTAACCAATTAAGTCACTAAATAAATGTATACAATTCTGATGCATTCATATACTTCTTTTAATGGCCCCAAAACACTGAATGCCCATGGGCCCCTGCATAGCTTAAGACGTCCCTGATTGCGACATTGCGTGGAGTAAAATCTAGTGACCATCCCGTTGAAGCTTCTGTTGCACAGCCGTACAGGAGAACAAGAAAGTCTGGCAGCCAGTCTAACATTCAGGCGTCCTACTCACAAACCTTCCTTGCCTGACTATTTACGACCTGCAAACGATCTGAAATGCAGAGCCGGTTGAAATGGGCGTCACTCCGGTCGCTTCCCGCCGTGCTCGCGGCCTACTTTAAGCCTCAGTTACACGATCCACTTTCTTGCTAAAACCGACTACTCGAAGCGTGGACGGCTTCTCTGCCGTAGTGTAAATCAGGATCCAACCACGTTGCGGGTGCGACTATGACGTCAATAATCTTTCGATTGAGCCAAGTGTGGAGTTCTAAATTTTAGTGCGCGGTGAACAGTGCGCATGCGCAGAAGCAGCGGCTGCATTGCCCAGCAGAAGACGCGAGGCACTGTTTGGTACACAACAAAGACACGTCTAAGTAATACAGTACGGAATAAGTAGTTTGTAAGCTAAGGACTGGTGACCTCGCAGTTTGGCCCGATACATATAAAAACATTTGAATATGTAATCATATGTTCAAATGTTTGTAAGTCTATCGGACCAAACTGCGTGGTCATCGATCCGTAGCTTACAAACTACGAAAACTTAGGTAAACTAACCTAAGGACAACACACACACCCATGCCCAAGGGAGCACTCGAACCTCCGACGGCGAGCAACCGCGCACTTCGCAGCGAGGCGCCTTAGACCGCTCAGCTACTCCACCGCGGCTTTGAATTTCAAAAAGGTAAACACAGCATAGTACAAAATTTCTTCATGAGAAATAAATCTCAGAATCAACAAATTCAAATACTCGTGTTGTGCTCTGATTTAGCAATATTTAAGTGATACGTTATCTTCAGTCACAATTTTGATTTCAAAGTCCTACGAGGCTTTTCTGATTCATAGCCTCTAACAACTGGCGATGTTTTCCCACCGTAGATGAGTCTGTTCTCTCGGCAACTGTCAGCTGCGTCACAGGTGTCCGCATGGGCGTGCGTGCCCGCCTTGTTTTCCCTCTCATCCACGCACATAAATGTTCAAATGTTCAAATGTTAGTAAAGCTTATGGGACTTAACTAAGGGGTCATCAGTCCCTAAACTTACAAACTACTTATGAACTACTTACGAACTAGGACGGCACAAATATCCATGCCCGAGGGGGGATTCAAACCCCCGACCGTAGTGGCTGTGCAGACCGTGACTGAAGCGCCTCATTCTCCTCGGCCACCGCGACCGGCTCCACACACATATATACGCATTGCCGTAGGAAAGGTATACTACTCGAATTCCTGTAAACGTATTCTTGTTAATTTTTTACACCATCTATATTGCTGACATTATTTGTAAATATAAACTGTCTGCAGTATTCGTAGAATACATCTGTCACATGCATTACTGTGAAATATTATTAAACTAGGTTTTATCTTGCTACTCATAATCTTAAAAATACAATTACGGCTGGTATCTGATAAATAAAACATTATTAGACACACGTTTAGATGCACGATTACACTTGAACGAATCACTTGTAAATTCCCCCAAGACAAAATGTAAGGAATATAATGAGTGCCTTCCTGGAGGGACACAGGTGGTCGTCGCCCCCCACTATTTTGCAAATAAAATATTATTAGACACACGTTTAGATGCACGATTACACTTGAACGAATCACTTGTAAATTCCCCCAAGACAAAATGTAAGGAATATAATGAGTGCCTTCCTGGAGGGACACAGGTGGTCGTCGCCTCCCACTATTTTGTGATGGGTACCCTGTCTCTTACTGCTTTGCGTGCGGGATATTTTCATATTACAGTGATTCTCTCTCATTATCTCTCTCAGCGCGTTGTGTGACGTCACTCCAGGCTGCGGATTCGCATATCAATAGCTGTTCGAATGACATAACTAGAAAAATCAACTGTAAGGCAAGTGTTGCAGGGATTGCGGAAGGCACTATCCAGCCCCGAGTTCATGAGAAACATTACACTGTGTCAGAAGTGATTAGTATTCTCCTACAGTACCTACAAACGGACAGTGTTGAAAAGTCAAATGTTCATGAAGCTGTAGTACTAAACTGCTATGGTCACCAGTCTATAGACTTAACTACTTAAACTAACTTTCACTAAGGACAACACACACACACACACACACACACACACACACGCGCGCGCGCGCACACGCACACACACGCTTGAGAGAGAACTTGAACCTCCGGCGAAATCAGACGCCCAGTCGTTAGCATGTGCCTTATAACAATCGGCCACGACAGTGTTAATATTCCCTCAAACTGCAGGGCTATAACGGTCACTGACCAACGGAAGGAAATGCTAACTAGAGACACCTTCGACCTCTAACGCTGGGAACCGCACGAAAACACACTTAGAATAGGAAGTAAACATAAACAAAACAGTGGTGTGCGTCATTTCCATGCAAAAAGCCGCACTTGTCTGCATAGTGTAGTTGCACTAACCAGTCCTCCAGTTGCATGAGTGGTACATGAGTAGTACATATTTGTTTCTTACGGTATTAGCAAGCGAGTTACTATATAAACTGTGTACACTGCAGTGATTTCATGAAGACAAGTTATCATACGCATAAAGGACCAATTTACGACGTGCCGAATATGGAAATGAGATCGGGACTGAAGCCATGGAGTTTTCGGATATACTATATAACATAATCATTCAGAAATATAATGTTGAGGACGTTAAGCTGGATTTGAAGGATATGGAGAATCAGGGTATGGCATTTACATACCAAAAGCAATTAGTGTGGCTTTTGTTATTGGACTGCGTGAATGCGGAAGTGATTTGGAATGTGACACCGTGGCTTTAGTGAGGTGTGCACATTGTTATGTCCCACTTATTTTTAACCACTTCATCGTAATCCCGCATCTGCGCATTGAGACCTAGTAAAGCACTTTCAGGTGTGTGCTACTGCTGTATATATATGTTTTGAGCTATTATAAGTACTTGAAGCAAAGTGTTTTTGGCGCTGCTGATTAAATATCTAATGATTAAATGACGCCATTAAATTACATATAATGTCCTTCCTAAGATACTGATATCTTGTTATATTGTTTTTCTCTGTTAAAATGTTATTTGACATACAATGTAAAGTTTTGCATAGAAATGGTGCACACTCCTATCCTCTTTATGATTGCCTGTTATTCCAAACATGGTTTCGTTCGAGCGTTTGAGGTCAAAAGTGTCTATTGTAAGTACCGCCCTTCTGACTGTACTCTGCAACCGTTTCCGATCTGCCCAGTGTTAGGTGAATGATCTGTATGGCTACACGGAATCCGGGCAAAGAGGAACAAGCAGATATATTGATGCGGATGTGAGCGCATTTACAGTTTTCGAGAGCGCTGAGGGCCAGGAGGCTGGTCGTGACAGCGTCGCGCTGCCTGGCGTTTCATTCACCGCACCCGCCAAGGCTGCTCTTATCACTGCACGCGGATACGACCGCAGCCGACGCGCGACTCGGCCGTTCAGACGAAGGCCAACTGCCGGGGGAGAGGGGAGGGGAGGATCAATAAACTCATTGCCCGCCACGAGAGCCGACGCCGACTAAAGTTACGGCCGGGCGTTTGTGCCAGACTATACATTACACGCGGAGCTCAGTATATGGTGGACACACGGCCACCTCTCTCGTGTGGCATAAAGCCCTGCCAAATTCCATTATTAGTGCGTCGTGCAAGCTAGGGCAGCACTTAATGTGTTGATCGCCATAACAAACAGCAATTATTGTTTCAGATTCATAGACGTAGGTGCATTAGGTCTTCAAGGGGCCTCCTATGCATTAAAATAAGCCGAATTGGGTAAACGATCAAACTTTGAATTTACCAGAAACTGCACAACTTCCAAATTATCCTAGTGGACTAAAAATCGATTATGTGTTTTTGGCTTATGAGGTTTTTGCAATGAATGATCTTTTACGGAGACCGTATCCAACAAAAGCATTACAAATAAACAAAAACTTTTTAACTACTTAATGTCACGGACTCGATGTTATGTGTAATGTGTATTTGGCATTTTATCTAATAGGAGTAGAATTTTACATCATCTAATCGATGTTAAAGGGGATGTGTCAGATACTTTTCCTCACCCCTATTGCGCACTTGCCGGCCGCCGTGGCCGCGGGGACTGAGGCGCTCTAGTCACGGTCTGCACGGCCACTACGGTCGAGGGTACGAATTCCCCCTCGGGCATGGATATTTGTGCCGTCCTTAGTATAAGGTAGTTCGTAAGTAGTTTGTAAGTTTAGGGACTGATGACCCCATAGTTAAGTCCCATAAGCTTAACAAACATTTGAACATTTTTATTGCGCACTTCCCAACGCATCAGCTACAATTTTGATGACACGTTAACATGCATAATAGGACGTATTCCTTTACATGGGATAAAAGTAATGAACAGTGGAAAAAGAAGAGATATTATTTACCTGATTACTTCTATTGTCCTCAAAGATTTATACCGTGGCAATATCATCACACAAACAACTTCGAATAAAGTCTTCTTATTGTAGTGTAAAAAAGAAAGACTTTTTATTCATGAAAAAACTTCAGTATAAACTATAGCCGCTTTGGAGTGGCCAAGTGCCTTAAGGCGCCTTGCTGCGGAGTGTCCCCCCTCCAATATTTTGTGATTCTGTTTAGTCCTCCTCATCAAATACATCCTATCATTTGAGGCTTCCCCCAAATAATTTAGTGTTGGTAGCGCTGCAATAGAATGTACATTACTTTTATGTTTACCCAAACTACCGATGTTTTTATTTACGCGCCATGGAGTGAAAATAACTTTTTTCAATAGCTGGATTAAGGCTTTCATTGGAAAATTCTACAACGCTATTAGTAAATAAACTACGTTCGCGACATGTAAATAAAGGAAATTATATGAATTTTGGATGTCAGGCACCTTGAAAAGTCATCATAAGGAAACAAATGTATATAAAAGTAAGTGGTTGCAGCTAACTCATTATAAATTACCTCCAGTTTCAACAGTTCCAATGCTGTTATATGTCCACATAGGAAAAGACTCATCTATCAATTTCTATGCAAGAAAGAATACATAATACTTTTCACAGCATTAATACCGATTCCCAATATTTTTAGTATTTCCAACAAGATAATGCTCACTCTCAGACGTCAATTATATTGACGTATTAACAGTGATACTGAATATGTTAGAGGTCCCGCTAACTTCCGAGTGAAATTAGTACATTGCTAATGGTAGGCACAAAACGCATATTCTTTACACTGCATGAAAAGGCCGAAACTCCTCACACCAATCATAGTAAAATGACAGCATAGGGTTTGCCGAGTGTACAACCAATAAGAAGAGAGCATTTATGTGACGTGATAGCAGTGCGTGTGATGTGCAGGTTCGACGGCATATTTCACGTGAAGATTCGTGGATAATATATCTTAACTCGTCTGTAAACTTTCGAACATTTCATCGGAATAATTATACTTCAAAATATGCATTTCCAAGAGACCATT
The DNA here is from genome assembly GCA_026315105.1 of Locusta migratoria. NCBI lineage: Eukaryota > Metazoa > Arthropoda > Insecta > Orthoptera > Acrididae > Locusta > Locusta migratoria. The sequence goes on along the minus strand of CM048755.1, from coordinate 558,624,156 downwards.
GTTATTATCATACATAGTAGTACACAAAAACTCTTAAAACACAACAAAAGCATACAGATCAGCTAAATATGTGAAACATACAAAAAACTCACGTCACTTTACCAGCATCCCTATCGAATAAAGTTAAATCACGTCTTCCGTGACTCCTTGAATAATAAACGCACTCTATTTCCATATGGTTAATTTCGCACTGTATTGCGTCTTGGCACCTTAAAATCCATCACAATAACTCATACCTCAACTTCAAATTTTCAAGAACTTGCGATTATTATCTAGCATATAAATTTGTAATATGTTAAACATGGCGATTTTGTCTAAATACAATGCACTGAACAAACCACTTAATAACTGTACAGTATTTAAAATGACTGATGAAAAGAAATGAAAACAGCAGGCTTATGTGAGCTCTGAGTTTGAATTTTTGAAACAAGATTGTTGATATCTTGATTTATATCACTGATACTGAGTCTTAACGTATTTTCCAGGTTGTCGTCAGTTACTCTTACTCGCGTGTTGTATTTATTTCTTTTCATGAGCGAAATAAGTTGTTCACACTTATATGTGCTTCCAAAAAGACAAATCTTCCTTCTTGCAAAGGATCTTAGTTGAGGATATTTTTCTTCGCTCAAATACGTTTTATAAAATTCGACCAAGTTTACTTCATAAACTTTGGATTTTAAAAGCAAATCTTCCTGAACTTCATTCAGTTCCAATTGAAGGTTTCCTGGAGCCTTTCCTACACTACGTGTCGATAGGTTAGTTGTCTGCATTCCTGAAATCAGAAAGTGTTGTGGTAAACTGCACTAGTAATGATTTCAGATCATCAGCATAAGTAGCATACTTAACGTTCCTTTGAGCTGATACTGTAGGGAAAGGGTAATAATTTCTAGCTCTCATGTGCATTTCCGACAAGCGCATCTTAGTCTGAAAAGCTTTCAGATGGCCGTATAATTCATGAATTAACTGCCCTTGTTTCTGGAGTTTGTAATTTAAGTAATTTAAATGACCTGTGATGTCAACCAAAAATGCCAAATCAAAAATCCATTGTGGTTCATTTATCTCAGCCAATGGTTTCCCTTTGACAGCCATAAAATCTGATACTTATTGTCGAAGATCATAAAAATGTTTTAGCCTTTTGCCTTTATTGAGCCATCTTACTTCGCAGTGGTAAGATAAATCTTCATGTTCGGCACACAGGTCAGCCAAATACTGTGTGAACTGGCGGTTATTTAGCGCGTGGGACTTTATAAAATTGATGCTCGTGGCAACCACGTCCATGGAATTCTCGATTTTACCTGATTTAGATCACACATTTTGTTGGTGAATAATACAGTGAAGAAACTTCCTGGCAGATTAAAATTGTGTTCCGGAACCGAGACTGAAATCTCGGACCTTTGCCTTTCGAGGGCAAGCGCTCTACCGACTGAGCTATCCCGACACGACTCACGATGCCGCCTCACAACTTTACTTCCGCCAGTACCTCGCCTTTTTCATTTCATTTCGACAAAGTGGTGAGCAGTTTCGGACAGAGGCAGGAGCACGTGACCAAATGCGAGTGTTTCACGTTGCATCAGACACAGAAGGAAGCAGTGGACTTGAGCACGCGCGGCCGTCGAAACGGTAAACAGCAAGTAAATTACAGAGGTTATCGTCCCGGAAGACAATCAGCAGAAGGGGGCAACTGATGAAATGAATACTGAGCAAGAAGCGAGGATTGGCAGAATTCGCCTGCGAGCAATAAAGTCGGGGACCGAAATTGAAAGGAGACTAAAAAGCATAAAACTGTGAAGAAACTTTTGGAAAAAAAAGACTCCAAGACACATACTGTGTCAAAAACGTAAATATATAGACTCATTAAAATAACTTAAAACTTCACAAATAATTATATAACTATGTACAAAACGTTGTATATACTGAAAGTGACTCGAAAATGTCAAAATAAACATCTTAATCAAAATACCTCTGTATCCAAACAAAACAAATAATATAAAATGTGTCATTATTTATCATTCAGTTGCCAGGAGGAAGAAATAATGTACGTTTGGAGTTTACAATATGTAATATATTTGGAAGTATTGTTCGCAATACAGCCAAACGTGTGGTGTTTTGCAGTTTAACGTTGTCGGCAAAGGCGCCTGCGTCCGTGGGGCGGTGTTTGGCCGTGCCTGGGCTACAGCCTTACCATGGATACGTGGTAACAAATCCACCCGCACCACTTCCAGTATCTCCTTCTCAAGGTAACCAAGTTCGGAAAAGAAGGAAAAAACAACCGAATCCGCCTGCCAGGTGTCCCAGATACGGGTTGCGTTCTCGACACCCATATGTCTTGTGGTCACAAGGTTAGGATAACCTAATTATCGGTAACAAACCTCTATCTGTCATTTATTCTCATCAGGGACTGTTTCCCAGACCAACAAGAGATGAATAGCGAACACGAAGTATTCCAGTTGGCTACCTTTTTTCTGTATTTGCTGCTTATATATATATATATATATATATATATATATATATATATATATATATATATATATATGTAGTGTTTACTCTATGTTTCGTGTGTCAATGTATTGCTTTGATGTGGAGTACATCAAAAACTTCAGAATGGAGGAATAAATCAAAATGTAGCTATATGTGGAAAAACAAGAAGTGCAGTAGCCCACTTAGAATGCGCATCTGCCCTTTAGCATATCTAATCTGTCTTCGACAGACGCTTCTGTAGTTTGTTTACAATGTGTGACAGATGGAAAACCACGTGGAGCAGCTGACAGGTGTGCGGCCCCTCCCACGCGCGGCCAGCCGCCTGCTGTGTCCTCGCGTTGCTCCCTCCCCACCGCCCGACGAATCCGCAAGCACCCACGAGCCGCAGCCCAGCAGCAGAGCAAACCGGTTCCTTCCCGCCCGCCAGCCGCCACCCACCTCCCTCTCTTCCCTTCGCCGCGCCGCGGCCTGCCACGCGCGTCCCACGTGAGCGACAAGAGCGCGTGACAGTGCGCTATATCCAGCTGCGCGACACTACAGTTACAAGCAGCGACATTCGGCGACATGGCCGTGTGTCCTACCTGAACGACAACGTCTCGCTATAAGATGGCGGCTAGAACCGATCAGCTGTTTCCAAAATTTGGCACCCATAAACCGTAGAATAACGATAGCTCTAGAGTAAGGAAATAAAGTTTTATTTACTTTATGAAATAAGACGAAAAGAGAATACTGTACATTAAATTTGCAAATTCCAAATTTTTCGTGGAATATTTCATTAATAACTTCAAATAAGAAAATAAACAGTGTAGATCACCAGCCAAATACAACGACGAGTACAGATACTTTCGAGTTTTTGTTTCGTGAGTACAAACCATCAATAACTGAATCAGTACAAAATGAGTGTTATTGTAAGCCGACAGTAAATCATTTAATTTTGGACGGAATTGCTGTAATTTGCAATTTTGTACCAAATTAATACCAATACACTCATCTTTACTGCAAACACACGTATCCCACTGAAGGCCTACCAAACATATTAAATTCTGATTGAAAAATTATATCAAGATATTTTATTCAGAAATGTAATTTTACACACATCTCGTGTGAAATCCTTGTGTTATCTCTCTGTCTCTGTAGTATGTTTGTTGTTAATGCAGTTGCTTAAAAAGCAGACAAATGTAATTGTTCAAAATACGTTCATCATTGTGTGAACCAAAGTACCACTCAGAATGAAAACAAAAGACTATCATATTACAAACCATTTAAAAATTTAAGTTCAGTCGTAAATTTACGAGATAGTTAGTTTTGGACACTTATTATCACAATCAAATTCTTAATTATATGTAACTGCAATTTTATATTCTGTTATTTCAGAAACAGTTGCAGTTTCATAAAATTCGTGGATTATTAGCTCACAGAATTCTTGCGACAACCTCTATAACCTCGACAAGCAGACCATTCTCAACGATCTAGATTCTTTGACGCGCGTGTGACAGCGACAAGATTCAAAAGCGTTTGAATTCAAACGTCGCCACTTGACGCGAGTGACAGGCAGCGCGCCGGATGCAGCTCAGCCAAGACTGTGGGACACTTCCGTAATTATACATGTGGTCGTATTTTGTCACTTGAAGCTATCTCGTGCTTTCGTCGCTCACGTAGGTTATAGCCCTATATGTTGCGTGCCGCTTGGAGGCAGCCATTCTTCCCCTTCTCCCACCGAACCAACCTTCGGCAGCCATTGGGCCGTATGAATAGAACGGAGTATCTACTTTACACTCTGAATTCCAGAGAACATTCTTAGGTTCGCATGAATACAGCGAGTCGGAGATTATACTTCAACCGAGTATGTTCTCAGCGTGAGTAAAAGGGTGGGGGAAGTTACTCACAACAGAGTACATTCTCCGATTTCGTATGTATAAAACTAGAGAAATTTCTCACGACCGGAGAACATTCTCCGTTTTCTTACGTGAGCTCTCTAGCATACTTCATGCTGAGTAACTTCAATTAACGTTACGTTTTACTCTGGTCCATAATAAAAATGACAAAATATGTGTTGCTTAGAAGGCAAAAAGAATTACTTAATACGTAGGTTAGTGTGAAGAAATAAAAAGTTTATGCAAATAAAAACATTTTGCTGACGAGTCGCTTCCTTCACAATCATAAGTGACGAATGTGATGTCAGAAGTTTTTTCATTGCGACATAGAAATGAAAGACAGGTCGATTCAGCTGCGTGTTTTGTCCGTTTGTTTGGAGTGCACATTTACAGTTGTAAACAGCTAAATAGTAAAATACTATAGTATGTTTTTAAAGAGTGTCTATTAATAAGGCCTAATGAAGTTAATTCCAAATAAAGTGCGTACCAGGCCTTCACAGACTGTATCACAAAATAAGTACTGCTGCAATACAAGATATGAATTATTTTTTACTGCTCTTGTTCATTCTACGCAAATCGCTTGGCATATTTAAGATGCGTTCTCTGCCTTCGTAATCGTAACTTCTGTTATGTTAGATGTAAGTATACACGGCAGTAAAATTAATAACTGCTTCATTACATACCTAGCAGTATGTTTCATGTAACAAAATCGTACGGCCTTTCGCTAATGAGCAGACCATTGTGAGTCATATTTAACAAAATCTAACCTGTGTTAGAAAGCTCTGACAGCGTTCCACGTTGTAACAGATGAAAATGTAATGCATTCTTAAAATTTTGTTCGCAAATTGTGTTAACCCAACTTCAGTAGCAACGTTTTGCATGACGAAAATTTTGTAACATCGTCAGAAGAATAAATCTTCGTAAAAATTCCATATTTATTCTTAATAATATGCTGCTGCACAACGAATTAATATGTAAACAGAGTACAGTTCTTCCTGAACACGTCGATGCCTATTCCATATTTATACACACAATAATTTGCCTGACTAGGCCAGTTTAAAGAAATACACGACTGAACAACTGATCTGTGGCCGACATGACTCACGGAGTACCTCGTCAATTAGGGGGGGCACTAGCGAGAATGAACTTACTCCTTCGAGCATAAGCTTCGAAATTTGTATTCATACAAAATTGAGAATTTACTCAGAGAACGTTCTTTTGCCCTTGAGATTCATCTCTGGAACATGTTTTCTTTCTTATACATATGGCCCATTGGCAGATGGATGGGTTTTCCCTTCGCTGCTAGCAGCGCGACATTTTAAAGACTGCATGATGGTCCGTGCTGCAGCGCGCTAGACATGAAGCCCCACGTGTTTCCTCCCCTCCGTCGCCTTGCCGCCCCTCACGCGCAACGTCACACCAGCTGACTGACGGTCGCGTGGTATGCGTGACCTTACTGACCAGCTGAGTCTCGTGACGTAACGCACGGCATGCTCGTCCCTTGACGCAGTATTGCTTGTTCCTTCCGCACCTATTTCACTTACATTACAACGTGACAGTATCCCATCAACCCTCCTTGCTTTTGTTGCCGTTGTTCACTAAACGTTTCGCAGACATGCGGAACCTATATACATTTGGAATGATAACTTTCCGTATTTCATTTGTTGCTATTCCCTCACTACCAGTGCTTCATCGCCATGCCATTTACTGATGCCTAGGACTAACTGTTACAGCTCTCTAGACCCCATAGCCGCAACCCATTTCCGGGTATGCAGACCGACCGTGTTCTCATGCATTCCATAGGGCGCGTGGAAATGTGTTGATTACGTAAGGCCGGTATTGTATTAGATGCAGGCTTGCGTGAGAAAGTCAGCTGCAACTACACGTTTGTACCCTTCCTGAGCTACCATTACACCTGATGTCTTACCTCACAACCTGAATAATCGCAACAATAGTGTATTTATTTTTCTAGGTGGCCTTCGATCCGTTTATACCGCTACCACCATTAATTATACCCAGATATTTCCGTGCATTCCCCCATAATACATCTTTCGACTTATCTTAGAGATTCTATTTTGACTTGTTGACTGAAACGCAATTGTTTACATTTCAGGTCATATATTTCCGTACTCTTTCCGTCTTTTAAAGACGCATTTTATCCGTATTTGCGCGGCACTGTCAACATTTATTCCCATTCACCTTTCTATACAGTTTCCGGTCGTAGTAGCCGCTACACATAAGCACTTTCCTGACATGCGCTACATAATGGATTTTCCATCACTATCTCATTGCTCTTACTTCATCTATGTTCATATCCAATTAACATATTTTTCTGTCACGTAAGTTGTTTTCCAGTACTACCAGGCAATACGACTCTTGATGTGTTTCAACGTTATCAATAATATGACAACCCTTTTTTTTCTCCACTTCGTCAATACCTTTTTTTTATTTCCAACAAAGACTTCCGTATCGTCCCAACCGGCCACATCTTTGCCACGTAACTTTTTCCTCGCTTGAGGAAGCCGTTGTCCACTCGCCAACGATCCCGTAATACTGCTAATATCGCACGCATCGAGCTAACCAAGCTGAGGGCTTTTCCGCACGCTAAGGCTCGCCACCTGCTTTCCAGCTCGCTTTATTACTCAACTACATTTAACCATGTTTTCAAGACCTGTTTGTGTTTTACCACACAGCTGTTTTCTGCCATTATTTACCTTCAAATATTTTAAAATTTGATACTCTCTTGATCTGGCTCATCAGCAATTCTCCTTACCCTTTTTCGTTACGATAGGATTTCCACTCTTGTCCGGTATGCCTTGACGACTTGTCCAAAACAAATAAATAGCTAAAATAAATAAATAATAAAGGAAACCTTGTCACATCTAATGCCCCGTTACCCATTCTGCACAACATATCCGCCTGCCAATCATTTTCCCACTAAAACTTTAGATGGACACATATGCATGCTGTAAACGGTGTTGCAGTCACACTACTCGTGAACGAGACTAGTGAATTATTTACTAGGCTCTCATAACCTGCGTTTCTGTCAAGAAAAGCATTTTATCCACTTATCTTGCTAATAAACATTACTATGCTGCTTCGATTAATTCCTGCATCCAGATTCAGTACCTAAACTATGACCTACAAAATTTTCCTCGCATCAGCTACTTGTAATAATGTTTTTGATATTTTATTACTATTAATGCAGCGCTGTCAACTTTGTTCTTCCTGTGTTTTGTTGTTGTCTTTATTTAAGTTTTTTCTCTCTGCCAAGTTTGTTTTGTTTTGTTTATATTAGTACTACATTTCTATGCTATGTGCCTTTTACTTTACATCCTACATTTTATTATCTACCAATATAATGCCATACAATGTTTATCTCCTTATGGAATTTGGTAATAAGTATTTTCAGTAGCCGACACTACCCTAGTGCACAGAACATATTTACGGACTACTTCCGCTGATTTGCTAATTCAATTGGATACTTGAGCCACTATCTTCATGTTAGTGGTAATTCCAAACCACCATTTTTAGGTGACTTGCCTATTACTGCCTAGCCGTTTTAATATCGTCCACCGACTACGTCCCACAGTATTTTACAAACGTTTAATTCGTACACAAGCCTCTGGATTGCGTCTTTTCGGGTGTGTGCCTCGTTCTTGTAGAAGGGGGAAGGCAGCGTTGCAGACGCGCACCTTTGTCACGCCTTCACAACTCCTCCACACCACTCCCTACAATTCCATCAATGCAGTTTTAAAAGTGGTGTTTCTTTAACCGAGCTGTTAGAGCAAATATTAGTTTTGTGCAAAGGTTTTGAAACAGTGATGTTAATGCCCTACCTATAGCCTTGCATTATAGAAGCAGATACCGTCTAAAGTTACCATATTATTATTATTATTATTGAACTTTAAACATGGCTGATTAACAGCAACCGTAATACAATTTTTTAAACAATTTTTATATCATCCAAACGTTTGCGTAATTTTTAGGTGTTTTAACTAGGTTTCGATGACACTAGGGACAACTTCATCAGAAGAATAAAAACAGTTACATGAAACAAATTACGTCAAAAATATTACCAGTGGATTGCTCAAGTCTATTACGATAAAAACTAGCATTTAGTGATACAAATGAAACCAGTATTGTAAACAACTTGAGCAATCCTGCTCGTAATATGTTTAACGTCATGTGTTTCATGTAATTGTTTTTATTCTTCTGATGATGTTGTCCCTACTGTCAACGAAACCTAGTTCAAACACCTAAAAATTACGCAACCGGTTAGCTGATATAAAAAATGGTTTACAAAATAAATGTTATTATTTGTTGTTGGAACAGAGCCGGCCGCGGTGGCCGAGGGGACTGAGGTGCTCCAGTCACGGTCTGCACGGTCACTACGGTCGGGGGTTCGAATGCCCCCTCGGGCATGGATATTTGTGCCGTCCTTAGTTGTAAGTAGTTCATAAGTAGTTTGTAAGTTTAGGGACTGATGACCCCGTAGTTGAGTCCCATAGACTCTACAAACATTTGAACATTTTTGTTGGAACAGATCTTCACTTGCAATGTAATCTGGTCATAAGATGTTTGACATTTATTATTATGCTGTATTGGCCAACAACCGGGGTGCTATTACCTCTTTTTGAAACTCTCCGCCGCGGTGGAGTAGCCGAGCGGTCTAAGGCCTCTCGTTGCGAAGCGCGCGGTTACTCGCTGTCGGAGGTTCGAGTCCTCCATGGGGCATGGGTGTGTGTGTTGTCCTTAGGTTAGTTTACCTTAGTTTAAGTAGTTTGTAAGCTACTGACTGATCACACTTCAACTTTCCCTGTCAAGGGTACCTCTAGCAACAAGAGTCGACCTTCCCCCTATGTCCGCTTTAGTACCATCTAACAACTTAAGGCATTAAAGCGCATTTTGATGTTACCATAATTTCATGTCTTCCTCTTTTAACCCAATGCCCACTTCTCTGCTCAACCATCGTGCCACAGCATGAAAGTACACGTGGGTATGGAGTGCAGGAATTATACACACGTGAAAAATCTTGCAACGGATAGACTAGTATAGTCGAATAAATATTTCTGCTGCTGCACGTATCACAAATACGTATTTTGCACACGATCTGTGATAACGGCGACAAGTAATCTAAAAGACAAGTAGGAATGAATTAACAGTCTGCATAAAATAGCACATCAAGTTGAAGTAACCTGGAGACATATCCACTAGAGCGGTGTATTTTAGTCCGACAATGATGGGATAAAGATAATTACACACTCTGACAGAGACAATTCTTAATAAATGAAAAACACAATGTTGTGATTGTTCTACGAGTAAACAATCACAGAATTGTGTTTTTCATTTATTTGATTATGTTCTACCAAGAAGCGACGGGATAATCAGTCAACATGACAATTCTTAATGCAAAACTCAATTTGTATTGCATCAAATTTGAAAAAATATATACTATGCATTAAGTGAATGGGAAGAGGCCCAATCCGTAATGTTACAGTCAGCTTCACTTCCTCTGAAATGCACACCAAGTTACTGTGTTAAGTAACATGCATTACCTTATGTATTACTCGGCAAAGTCAGGTGGTAATCTCGCGACGGTGGCAGCACCGTCGTGTTTACGCCGGATAAACAGAGAGGGGGAGCAGTATGGCGTGCATGTGCGCTCCATTATCAAAATACGTTCAAATGTTTGTTAAGCTTATGGGACTTAACTACGGGGTCACCAGTCCCTAAACTTACAAACTTCTAATGAACTACTTACGAACTAGGACGACACAAATATCCATGCCCGAGGGGGGATTCGAACCCCCGACCGTAGTGGCCGTGCTGACCGCGACTGGAGCGCCTCAGTCACCTCGGCCACCGCGGCCGGCCGCTCCATTATTCTTGTACGTGGGCAGCTGCTAGCCTGTTACACGCAGCGCGTTTACTCACGATTAATTTTGCAGAAGACTAAATCTAATTTGGAAATTCGAATGCAGTGTTCGACGTTGTGGCTAGATGTTAAGCCTGCATCGATTTAACTAATCCTTTCAATAGGGGTTTCCGAGTGTTTTATTCTTCGCACATTATGAAAAAAATTGCGAAGCAATCATTGGTTGATCATTACTGTAGTCAAGAATGTCCAACAACTACGACGGTTAGAAGTATTACAAAGATAGTAATCAAAACAAAGTATTTCTTCCAATGAACAACATTGAAAATAAATTTCAATTATAAACAATAGCTACAATACAGATTCTACGCTATATTCCTGACAGCAGTATCCTATCTCAGCTGTTTACGGAGCTTCGCTGGCAGTATCTGCAGAACGTCCCATGCTGCTCTCGTCTTTCTCAGCTGTCTCTGTAGATTCGTCGTCTGCCGATTCGATCGCTGACGATAATGATACGTCACTTGAATCCAGCTCGACTGATATTATTATTTTATCTATCTCTTCGTCTATCAGAGCATCTCTTGTACGACAGTCCTTGCACACATTTTGTTCGTGACATACCGCCTTTCTACAATCTTCTAATATCACAGCAGCAAAAGCATCATTTGAAATTTTTTTCACCTCCGTGAGCTGAACGCTTGAGACATTCTCAGTAGCGATTTTATTTTTTACAATATTCCAGATTAATTCTATGAGATTCAGGTCTGGATGGTACGGAGGCAGTCGGAGGGGTACAAATTCATTCTCTTGCAAACTTTTGTCAATACAATAAACGGAGACGTTTGGTGTCCCTTTACTACTGCCAGAAGCTCGGCTTTCCGTAGGTTGGAGTCATAGCGTATGTTGTTGCTGGTCAGCCAGGATTGTATCTCACTTTCTAGAGAACTAGAGGCAGGCAGTTTATTCTCTTGTTGATTCTGATATGGAGCATTATCAAAAACAACAATACTTCTTGGAGGTAAGCCTGGCATAAGTTGGGTTTTAACGTATGTTTGAAAGTATTTGCTATCCATTTTTGAGTAATAGTCGAACGTTTTGGTTTTTGAAATATATATGAGAAGTGCACCTGGAATGAAACCCACGTCTGCACCTGCATGAAAAACAATTAAACGGTGACCGGATATTTTGTTTGACAACACTCCTCGCGCACTATCACTTTGCAAAAATTTATTTATTGTATAATGCGTGTCAGCCCATGTTTCATCGAAGTAAACCACTGGTCGCTTTGATTCTGATGCTAGATTTTTACGTAAAAACCAGAGAAAGTAAGCCGTTTTAACAATAATATCCTCTCGTTCGCACAAAACAACACGTTTATTTTGCAACCTTCTAAAACGAAATCCCATAGACAAAAGAATTTTTCTAAGGGTTTCCTTGCTAGCTTTGAAACTCAGTTTTGTTCGACAAAAGTTGTGCAGTTTTCGCAAAGTTAGTATTTATTGATGTTGTTCGTAATAGCGTGTAAATTGCTGCCTGATAATACATTTATCCATATCATCGATCACATACTAATTGTGAGGTTCTTGCTTCTTCTTTTTCGGCATAGAAACGCGAGTTCCACTCTCCTCTCCTCCTTTCCGTAATTTGGAAACCACCCTCTTGCTCAGTTTTAACATTTTAGCAGCACGTTCCGTCGCCTTCTGCACCGACACGGTCAATCACTTCTTTTTCTCATCGTCAGCGAATTCAATTACGTTAACAGCAAGAACAACGCGCACTAGTGTAACGGTAGCCAGGCTGTATCTCGTCACGTGACCAAGCTAGTTCCTACCGTTGCCGCGTTACCGCTTCCTCTTGCCGGGTAATAAACTGTGCTGCCAGCCCCTGTCTAGCCGGCAGTACCGCAAAAGCACGATGCTCGGCGGGCAACAGATACTCTCGCCAGCAGGCGATCCACGTCCACACAAACACGAACGTGGTAAATAAACAGAAGATTTGCGATCATAATAGGCGCTTTTTCTTGCAGAGGTCGGCGTACCAACCATACCAGCCGCAGATCTTTCCGCCTGCTTGTGACTGGTCTACTACCCATACGTGGGTCACTGTCTGAATAGCGGAAACTGAAGACCGTCCGAAGCCGACCGGGTGGAACCATAGTCCGACAACCCTTGACGGTCTTACGAATCATATTCGTATTGTTAGGTTGCTGTATCTGTTAAGAAGTTATATAAATAAACTTGTGTTGAAGAACCACTCCCTATTTACAACATAGACAGATTTGAATGTTGGATTACAAGCCTGCGGTACTCCCAGAATTTAACGGGAAATAGTGTAGACCGCATCGTCATCGTGTAAAACCAACCGACGTTTCGTTCACTATTGCAAGTCGCCTTCTTCACGGTATTCGTCTGTCTGCGACTTGCAATAGTAAACGAAACGTCGGTTGGTTTTACACGATGACGATGCGGTCTATTACTCTAAAGAACTTTATTGATAGTGACAATGGCCGCTGAGGCGTACGCTTACATATTTCAAAAATCCTCCCTCATTCTTAGTCTTTAAATTCGTGTGTACATAATTTTTTCTTCCTGGATAAAGAAGAAATGTTCAAATGTATGATAAGCTTATGGGACTTAACTACGGGGTCATCAGTCCCTAAACTTACAAACTACTTATCAACTACCTTACACTAAGAACGGCACAAATATCCATGCCCGATGGGGGATTCGAACCCCCGACTGTAATGGCCGTGCAGACCGTGACTGGAGTGCCTCAGTCCCCTCGGCCACCGCGGCCGACAACAAGTAATCCCACGTGACAAACGTCAATTAGCAAGTAAATTTAGTCAGACTATGTGTACTATTTTATTCGCGCCCTGACGCACGACAGGACAATAATCCGCACCATTGCACTATGACCCAACACACAGGAGGCCGCAACAGACGGCCACAATAGATGTTACGGTCGTGTTTAAGGAGCCTAGACATTTATCTGACAACTGAATACATATTCCTGTAGTAATGTGGCTGGTTACAGTATTTGTTTTCTACAGGATAGTTCCTAGCAAACAGAAACGTATTAACATTTTTGAAAATCTGACAAGGGAGGGTAGAAATAGTTCCCACAAACTTTTCAACGAGACCACTAGTTTATATTTGTTACTTATCAGTCTTCCTATTACCGTAGACACAAAGACACCATTATTCGGAATGGCTGTTTGTGTAACGCGTTTGCGTAACTTCTACATGATATAGTTGACTGACGTGGCCAACATTTACCAGTACGGCGCTCGCTAACTAACTTCTCTCTCATGTTTTTAGAGTCGAGCTTTGCGATTGCATTTTGTCCATTTGCTTGCTTTGTGTCCTGATTTTAAAATGAGTTCGTCGCTTCCCCCATTAAATGTGAAACTGCCTCACGCTATTGCTGGCGCTGATCAAATGCAGTTTATTCAGTTTCAGAACCAACAAATAAGCCAGCTACTGACGGCTGTACAGATCTAATCACCGGGCAAACTGCTGCTGCTTCAACCGCGCCTAGCCGCAGTGAAATGTCCGAGCGCTTATAAGGCACCTTCTATGATAGAGCGCGCGGTTACTCTCCATCGAAGTTTCGAGCCCCCCCCCCCCCCCCATCGGGCACTGGTGTGTATGTGTGTTGCACTTAGGTTAGCTTAAGTAGTTTGTAAGCCTTATTAGTTATATCCCATAGGTTTATAAATATTTGAACAATTTTTCAACAGCGCCGCGTTGCTAGCATCAACCGCTGCTCAACCTGGATACATACAGACCATTGAACGAGCAAGAGGAAGACTTGAACGCGCACACGCGACATAATGGTGATGTGTTTTGACAGCTACTGAGTCGCCGTAATTCTGGGGTTAGTCAATAGATAGCGGCACCTCCCATCTGACAAACGAGCGTCTGGGCTGGGAAATCCAGGTGGTTATGGACTCAATGGCGGTCGGCGAGAGAAGCCTTGTTTAGCTTTGGAGAAAAATGCAATAAAGTACTTAAGATGAATAACTATCGATCTATGTATGGTACTAAGGAACGCGTAGGCCCATTTTAAAGCTGACAATTAGACGGTTGCGCTCTTGTCACGTTCATAGTTTTTGAGTTATAGTAAATCAAAAATCATTGTAAAATAACAATTTTATAAACGATATATCTTGTAAACAGCTTAACCAAATGTTACATACAAGGTGTCAATTGATAGATCTAAGTGAGTACTATTAAGAATTTTTTTCTTTGCGCATATTCAGAAAATTTGAATAAGATGCTAAAACGTGATTCATAGGTATAAAAGCTGCGTTTTAAATAAATAAACAATAATCACTGTAGTATTAGCGGCAATACCATGAACTAGACTAAAGTCATAGTCACAGAATATATGACATCAACTGCGCATGAAGGATATTGATAATGACATAATATCAATTGTTTAGTGAATGATCTATGTTTTAAGTATCAAAAATCATATCCGAACAGTCAGATATTATAATTATGGGAAAACAAACTATGCACCATGTTTTTGATACCATATTATGTTTCAAGGGAAAATGTCCGTCAAATACATGTATTTGTTTCATTCATATTACGTGTAAAAGAGGTATTTTTGAGTAAATAAGACGCTGATTTGGCTTCAGAGTAAGCCAGCGAGGCGGCCATTTTGGTTAGTGTGAGGTAGTCTGTTTTGAGGGCAAGCAGTGCGGCTAGCAGAGCTGTGCGGGGTGGCTGGCCGCTTGCTGATGCACAGTGCACGGGTAAGAGGGCAACTGTGCAGCTTTGAGGGCGCTTTGCACGCAAAGATGAGTAAGGACGAGCTGAATTACTTACTGCACGTAGAAAACACATGATGTCGTTTCAAGCTGATGCGGCTTCATCATATCTGCCACAGCATGTTTGAGTGGGACGTAAGTGTTAATAATGCTTACCCGAAAATTGTGTATCCTGTACCATGCAACGGTTGCTCATGTAAGATGAAAGACAGTTTCGAACCACTGTAAAACCTACTTTCGTGGCCACAAATAGGACATAGACGTAAAGAATTAAGAAAAGACTCTTTTATTCTATATTTTACGTTATATTTTCACAGAATTGTGTAGACTTTTTTTTAACAAAATGTAACAAAACTGAACTTTCTGCAACTAAAAACATCCTTCATTACAATGACGATAAACTGGGTCGTCCGTCAGAAGGTAACAATTATTAAGGTTCATCACATCCTTAGGAAAGGATGAAAACTGGAATCATTCTGAAGAGGAAAAAATTCCAGAACTCTAGACCTGGGAGCAATGGAAAAAGTTCCCTACCTATGTCAGTGGTACCACAACGAAGTTGTCGTGGTACGATAAAGAACTTCTAAAAAATAACCAAATAAGTACATAGGAAAATTTGTAATCTAAAGGAAAATAAAATATCCCTGCTGCGGGAAGCAAAAACCTAGGAACTATTAAGATAACTATAATTTATCAATGTAAAACAAAAATCTTCCCCCTGGAGGACGTAAAAGGGATACCTAAACTTAACTCCTATGATATATAGAAAACGTAAAGGGTAAGAAACTCTATGATCGCAAAGGCTATCAGTTTCCTGTCAAGATAAACAACAAGGTGACATACACATAAAAGAATTGTCATTTCAGAGGAGAAAAGAAATAAACATTAATTTACATCATTCTGGATTTATTTAAAATGATTTTGAACCAACATCTCGATATTTGGTGTGAAACTGCACCAGTCAGATGAACGTCAGTCAGACTACTTCTACATCATTCTGGATTTATTTAAAATGATTTTGAACCAACATCTCGATATTTGGTGTGAAACTGCAGCAGTCAGATGAACGTCAGTCAGACTACTTCTAAGCTTTGATTTTGTCAGTTTCATTATGGAGAAAATACTTTCGAACAAGTATGTTGTTCCAAAAATGTTATACACACGAGCAGCTGTTTTGAATAACAATGGAAACTGTTCACGTGGAACATATTTATAGAAGCTTTCCAAGTTTTCTGCAGTGCGAAACTTCTCCTTCAGCACACGATTGCATTGAAAGTCAATGAGCGCTAACTGAATTTCATAAGAAACATTTTCCACGTTAACTGCAAAAGGAGTTGCAATAAGGTTGAAATCGCTTTCAAGTAGATCTAAGTCTTCAAATCTATTGTCGAAATTTCTTCGAGAGACTGTAGCACCATTAGAAACTCATCAAAATGTTCTTAGAGCCTCGCTTTCTCCAAATTGTTTTCACTGACAATTTGTCCAACGCTCGGGAAGTGTACACTTGACATTTCTGCCAGTTGCTTTTCCCACAAAAGCAATTTTCTCTTGAAAGCCAAAATAGTGTCAAAAACTTCATTGATTACCTTATTTTTACCTTGCAAAGCTACATTCAAGCTATTCAGATGCTTCGTTAAGTCAATTAAAAATGCAAGGTCTAAAATCCACTGTGAGTCGTCCAGTTCTTTCACTGGTTTTCCTTTCGCATTCATAAATAATGCTATCTCTTTACGTAAATTAAAAAATCGTTCTAAAACAACACCTCGACTAAACCAGCGTACATCACAAAAATATGGTACATCACCGTATTCACACTCGAGATCTGCCAGGAACGATTTGAATTGTCTATGTCCCAAACCGTGCGATCTGAGAATGTTAATTGTCTCTATAACCACATCCATGACGGCAACTAGTTTGGCACATTTGGCTAGCAAATTAACACGACGAAGAACGCAATGTCTTGCTGGTATTTCCTGCTGGACACCGACTGCTTTCAACTTTTTTCTTATCAAAGCAACCACTCCAGACTTGTGACCAATCATTGCAGGAGCCCCATCTGTTACAATCGATGAAAGTTTTTCCCAACAAAGCTCCTATTTCTCTATTACATTTTCTAAGCAAGAAAATATATCTAATATTCATACAATATATGACATCAACTGCGATTGGGCAAAGCTGAAAATGTGTACCCAGCCGGGTACTGCCCAATCGCAGTTGATGTCATATATTCTATGAATATTAAATAATAGCAACTGCAGGATCAGAAGTGACGTCTGTTCTCTCGGAACAGACGCCACATGTATATATAGAAAATATATCGTCGGCCGTTGTTGTGTAATGCATAGGCACTAAATCTAAGAGTTCCTGAAGCACATTAAACTGACCATAAACGCCTTGCGAAAAGACTGCAAGTTGAGCAACTCACATACATCAGTGCATCATCCAGTGCTAAAGAAAAGAAAACTAAATCTTTGGTCCTGTCTCTCAACTGAATTTCACGTCGTTTGCCATTTCTTCAATGTACCTGCTAACCATTCTCCGTGAAAGAGGAACGGTTTCAAAACGAGGAAGATTTGCTGGGTACAAAATTGTTGCGGCAGCAACAAAACATTCTTTCACAAATTCTGCATCGCTGAAGGACCACGCAGTTTTAGCTATTTTAGGAGCTGCATGATAGTTTACTCTCATCGCTGCAGCGTTGTGGATTAGAAGGTTTTCTTCCTGTAAATACGTACAGGAGAAGACAAAATTGACGGAAAATGCACACAACATATAAATAACAGCAGTAAATTGAATTAATAACATAATTACCTACAAGTATACTTACGTCTTTCTCCTTTTTCTGCTTCATTTCTATAAGTTTGACTTTTCATTCTTCTTTACTCAAACTAACTACATCTTTTCCGTGAAGAAGTTGAAATTGACGCTTCACATTGTACTTCTTCCATGAAGACAATGTTGAATTCCAAAACAAACACTGAGGTCCGCTTTGCGTTCCAACAAAAAAGTACTCTTCTCCCCACTGTGGGTGTTCAGAAGACTGTCTCTTCAAAGATTTTACGTCCTCCTCAGCCATTTTTCAGACACTAGTTATGCTTTATCACGAACACCGGACGCGATTTCTACAAGTAAACAGAACGAGTGGTTCCGCGTGGTGTGGTGACGTGCGCGGCTGGTCGAGTGTGAGAGGGTGGCACTGCTGGCTGGCGGAGTGGGGAGGGGGGGGGGGGGCTCGCACTCGCGGAACGGCATTTGCCCAGCCCTGCTTTACCGTGAAAGCGCCTGGCGCCTGTCAGGCCTGCGTTGAGTGTTCTTTTGTAGCACCCTAGGTATGGTACTTGCTGTGTCGATACACATATCGACGCCGCGCACCAGAAATGTGGCGCGTCGTCTTTCCGGGCGCGGCGGTAGAGGCGCCGTACCGGACATGCGCAGACGCCGACCAATAGCAGTGGGCGTCGGCGGACTTGGGCGAGGAGCAACAGGAGGAACGGCAGTCTGGGCCGGGGAGCGAAGAATCAGCAATCATCCTGCTACCGATTACCAAATAACCTCAGATACAGCAATGGCGACGAGATCTGCTTAACTTCGTGGTTGTTTTGCTGTTTTGCGTTTTTTACATTGTCCACGTTGCCTTGTTTTTTCGCCTACCTCTGGCGACCAGTTTTTCTGATTGCTCTTGCCGTGTGTCTACAATATTTACTCTTGTTGGTGCGTGTTGTGTCGTGTCATAGTCGTCTTGTTGCATACTATTTTATTGTTTCAATTTACCATGTCTACTCCTCCGAATGTAATCTCGCCGGTTGTCGCTCCCAGCATGGATTTAACTCAGTTTTGTCAGTTCCAGGCACAACAGATGTCACAGTTCACCCAAGCTGTACAGTTACTCGCGCAGTCACAACAGGCGATTGCTCAAACACAATAGTCGTTGCCATCGCGGCCACAACAGGATGTACACTTAACAGCAAAAAATGTGGATCACCTCTGAATTCCTAAGTGGAGAGCGCACCTGACGCTATGCAACCACCATTGCACTGCTGTGTCGCAGGTCGTCAAATCATTGCACAGTACAGTTATTACCTACCCACAATAGGTACTAAGTATGTCTCCTATTTCTCCTTATGGCATTCAAGCAAGGTACAAACCAATACTTTCGTACAACTAATATTATAATAAACGTCATTAGAGTTGAGACAGTAACACTTGTAAATTAAATTTAGTTGCAATAAGTGAAAAGTCAGATACGTTATCACACTTGTTTAGTGACATGATATGTTTTTGTTCATAATCTGAATCTGAACGCACTGTTAAGCAAAAAACAGTTGTATGCCTGATCGAGATGCGATGATTACAGGTCACGCACTTTTTCGTGGCCCCTCTCTGACCGGCGTAAGTCGGCTGAGCTCGTGTGTCAACGGAATGCTTATGCTCTCTACCAACCTCGCCTCGCAACAGCATTGTACGCCGTAGACCTCGTCAATGTATTGTTGAGTTGTGCTTCGTATTGATTATTGTCTTCCACTTTGTTATTTGCTAAAATAAGTCCACATACCCCGACGACTTCTTTTATAAGAAAGAAGGATGACCTTGAAAGTGGTGTGAAGAATATTAATTCTGATTTTTATTCTGTTACGACAATAAAAAGAGGCAGAGAGACTTGTTACACCCGCTTAATAAGTCCCTTTCAAATATTAACATATGCGTTCCACCTTCCTATCACTCAAACATTAAAGTGATACTTAATTTCGAGTTCCATCTGTAACGCCTTAACCCCTTACATGTTGTTCCTTTTAAAACCTGTAATCTATACGCCGTAAGCTGCCGGCACTGCTGGAAAGAGACGGGGCTTGTTCTAGCAGCCAATCCGCTATGAGCTGAATGCAAGCTTCAGCTCCCAACATTCTGCGCTCAGGGGCCACGCTTAAGTGCGCTTGATCTCTAGGCATAAATAGACGTAAAACACTGACGTTTTCATTAGTTTCTTAGACCGATGTCTGAACCCAGAAATAAATGACAATCTTATCACTGCACCAGGAGTTGCATGAAGCTCCTGTTGTTGCTGAGAGATAACCGCTGAAGATACGTAATATAGTGGAATTCACAGATGTCATACATCATAAAGTTGTGGAATAGAATACAATGTATTGATGATTTGTTAACTAAGCACAATCAAGTGTCACATATCAAATATGTTCACAAACAGCGTTATACTGGTACCTGAAACGACGATACAATTAATTTTTCCTCGGCAGGGATTCGAACCAAGCACCATTTGCTATTGTATAATAGGAAGGAATACTGCATATATATTTATTGTTTCTTCCGGGCACTCCAACCCTGCACATACCGTCACTCTTGATCTGACACCATGAGGCTTCAACTATCACATTGTCGATCACCAGTAGTTAGGATCACACCGTTCGCAGAGACGTGGAAGGGGTTTGGTATTTTGCGAAAACTTTGTTTAATTTAGTAGCGCATGGACATGTGCAATTTTGATTTGAAACAAGGCAGAGTCCTGTGTTCTTTATTGGAGTTACTGGAGGTGTAGATGCTATTTTCGTGGCTGTTAAAAACTGTTACCCCCAGCGGGAATCGGACCCATATCTTGGCTATTACAAGTTAACATCATCCCGGTCTCCAGCGAATTACAGATGCGTTGGCATAATGTTTTGTCATAATGGAGTACTCATTAGACAGTACGGCCAGTCAAAGAGCTCAGAGGTGTCTGGCTAGGTAAGACATTCTTGTCCGCACGGGATGGCCTTATCGCGGATTTTGCATGATATTATACTACGTTTTAGTATGCTACATTACGATTTGGTATGGCATTCTGTAATAAGCTTATTTAACTACGAGCTTATTATAATAAAGATTGTTGGGTAGCTGTTGCCACGATAACCTGAATATTAGGCATTTTTAGAGTTATGAGGAACGTGGATTATGCGTTAAAAAATTGAAATTCGGAAAGTAACTTCGTTTGACATTTATTCACCACGTTCAGGAACACAAGCAGACTTCGATAAAGGAGGTTTCTGTGATCTACTAGTATGGCCAGTGACAAGGTATCCGATAACTGGCAAGTGTGTCGAGCAATTATTCTTCACGGTCTGGTTGCCTTCAATAGTCATACTGAGGTTACAAAACAGCAATGTGGATTCTGATACAATGTCGCATCGAAAATGCGATTACATGCGTAGCATAATATCCAACTGGAATGGATGGGGGAGAACTTCACTCTCTGCCATTTCAAAGCTTGGATACTGGTATTTGCCGGAATAGATGTCCATTTTAATGGCGACAATAGTGCTTGCACTGTAAGGTTCAGTTGTCCATTATATCCACGTGCTTTTCGAAAGTCAACGACAGAGAAATAATGAATGTGATTAAAAAAAAGTCTGCCAAGCACAAAATTGTGAAAAGAAGCACGGAGATGCAGATAAATTTTTCAAGGGAGTGGTAGCAGGAGGGAGGGCGGGATCTAGGAATGAACAGGAGTGTAGAACTGGAAAATAAAAGAGTGAAATGCTTGCAAAGTACTCCTTACTTATATATCACAGTTTGTTTTAGGGCCGAGAGAAAAGGAACGAATGTTTTACAGAACGAAGGATGAATTATCGAATATATAAAAGAACACTGCTTTATAGAGAGGACCCATGGACAGTAACGACAGTAACGAAAACAGACATTAAAAGAGACAGTATTGTTTTAACGGAATCCACATTTTTTTTTACATTTTTTTGGGGGAATAGACCAAAAGGGCAACTGAGATTATAATGTAAGGGAGGTGACAGAGAGATAGAGAGAAAGGAGGAAACATTAACAACGAATAAATACAAGACAAATCGTTTGCATATTTTGTTAAGGACGGATGGTGTATTAATGGATGGAGGGGAGGAGAGAGACGTATTTGAAATAACAAAAATTACTTTAACAGCGTCCATCTAAACTGATTATTCTGTATGCATGGAGTCTAGGTATAAATGAAAAAAAAAAGGATATTGAGTGAAATGAGAAGCATTGAATTAATATTTGTGCCATGGGCGGGAATCGAACCCAGACCTCAATACTTTCTTTAATTCAATGCTTTTCCTTTCACTTAATTTCTTTGACATACTGATGCGGAAAACTGTATCTAGGTATATAAATTTATAATAAAATAGGATAATAAAGGAACTGTATATATAAAAAAATCAATTTAAAGGCAGCTCAAAGGAAGAAGAAACTCATATTTTATTTCTTCTATAGTATCACTTAGGAGATTAACATTTTTTTAAGTACTAATAATTTATTCAGAATCCCTCATTACATCTCAGCGAAGAATCTATAACGCCGTCAGACCAGCTTCTCTTCAGTAAGAGCGACGATTCTATATTGAGTTGATTGCTCGCAGTGAGACGGCCTGATTTGTATTTCGGCTGTCTGCTTTTACTTTGATGCCAGGAAGTAAACATTCTGTATTTACGTCAGAGCCCCACTCTGGGCTATGCTGGGGGCTGTTGGGCATCACCACGACCGCCAGCTTGCTGGCTTCCACCAAGCCTCGCCTTGGCACGAGCTGTGGTTGGCCGGCCAGCAGCCCATGGCTCTCGAGCCACGGCTAATACAGGAACGGACCGCAATACCAGGCTCAAACGTTTCTGCCAACCTACCCAAGTGTGTAGTATTAACTACCACAGCTAGAGCTATAAACTGAGCAGCCACTTTATCTTTTGACATTTCATTCAAATATTTGACGAAGTTAAAGAATAGATTTAGACACAAGAAAATATCTATTGAACCTAGAAACTACGTATGTTTTAAAATTAAACAATTCTGGTGGGAACAACACAAATGCACTTATAATGTTTTGTGCACTTATAAAGTGTTCTCATTGTCTCAGAAACAATAAGTGCTACGAAACAGAAACACCTTCTGCTGAGTCCCTTCATTTACACGATTGATCTGTTATTCATAGTGAAGTGTTTCTTAATGGATTCATAGCATCGCTTTAGTTTCTCAACTGTTCCACGCTTATACCAAGATGGAGAAAAACATGTGCAAAAAGATACATGCGAGTTCTAATTACCATTATATTATTCTTAAAATTCAAATCAAATGTTCGAATGTGTGTGTGTGGTATGCTAAGTTCAACAGTCCCTAAACTTACACACTACTTAAACTAACTTATGCTAAGGACAACACACAGATACCCATGCCCGAGGGAGGACTCGAAACTCCTATGCGAGCAGCAGCCCGATACATGACATGGCGCCTTAGACCGCGCGGGTACTCTGCGCGGCCTTCTCACAATTGTATGGTAATGAGTACAAAAGCTTTTTGCATTTGTAGGAGAAGGTTGGTGATTGAAATCTCATAGAAGAAGCGTGCTACACTGAAAACTCTTTTGTTTTAATATTTTGCTTCCCCACCTCATCCCCCTGCCGTCTCTGCCCCCTCCTCAACCTAAGTAGTATATATATATATATATATATATATATATATATATATATATATATATATATATATATCACTATACCGCACAATCTGATGTTTTTCTTCAGCTTTTTCAGTGTCCTCCCTCTATACCGTCAGGTAATAATCGCACATTGCTCAGCAATACTGCGGAAGAGGTCGAGCAATTGTAGGGTTTATAGCCTCCTAGGGAGACGTTTTAATCTTCTAATCGTTGTTTTATCTTCACCAAAACATATAT
This sequence comes from Locusta migratoria, assembly GCA_026315105.1. Lineage (NCBI taxonomy): Eukaryota > Metazoa > Arthropoda > Insecta > Orthoptera > Acrididae > Locusta > Locusta migratoria. The sequence goes on along the minus strand of CM048755.1, from coordinate 558,600,451 downwards.
ATTTCGTAGTTAACGTTGTATTCAATTATACCCACCAGAAATTTTGTTAGGTGTATAATCCTTAAATTTGTTTTGTTTATCGATTTCTCAAAGACTGACGATAATTTTCTGGTAATCATATGGTGAACTATACGCATATTTATGTTTAGGGTCACTTGTCGAATTTGCATCATGAAGATATAACTACAATATCATTTTAAAATTGTCTCTGCTTTTCTGAGGTGCTTACTAGACAGCAGCATAATGTGCCACAAATATTTCTTAATTCGATATAGCAGTTTGTAGCTCTGTCAGAGAGTGGGTAAAAAGTTATTCTCGCTCCAATTTGTAACTGAGAGCTACTGCCTCTTAATCTTTAAAGAGCGTCCACATATTCATGAAGGAAGCGAACAGCTGCAGCGTGAATCGCCTCCTCATTGCCCTTGTGAAGGCCGATGCAGATCATTCAGAAAGTAGGGATCGAGAATAGTTGTGGTTGCTATGTGAAATTCATCACCCTTGTCTGTAATCATATATGTGATAAGTAAATGACACACATAAGTTCAATTTTCAGACATTTTAATTGGAATACCACCAATAAGTGAATCTTGAAAGGTTCTTCTATATACATATATGAGTCGTGACTGTTCTTTCGAAAGAACAGCCACCACAGAAATATACATAATTAAGGAGAAGACGACAACAGACCCAGCCTTCAGTGCAAATGCACACTAAGCCTGAACTCTTGAGGTAATCGGCAGTGTCACGAGTTCAAATTGGAATAGGCAACTACATGAGCACTGTGAGGGAGTTTGAGTCTGAGGAAGTTTGAGTCTTGTGGGTGACGAGGGGGGGGGGGGGCGAGTGGTAGCCCGCGACCCTGCGATGATCGTGTTTTCCCGCTCGTGCAGTGGTTACCGTAACTGCTCAGATAGCAGTAGGAACTGGACCAGAATTCCGGCTGGGCACAAGTGTTCAACTTCCCCAATGCGTGCACTCAGTGGCCACAAGCAGCTTGTGTCGGATTATTTCTTTTAATCTAGATTCTTCTCTGTCATTCCAGGAAGCAGTACAACTATCACCAGACATGATCCACCATGTTGTCATTTCACTACCATAGTCGAACCAGGAAGATCATTTGTCTACAGGCAATGTCTTTCTCGAGTGGTCCAACACCTTAGGAGAACATCTTGTGCACACATTATGCATGGCTTAATTACTTCTCCTACGACGTGAGGTCGAGCATTGATGCATTTATAGTGAGGGTGACGAATGGAATGTTGCACAGATATATAAAGAAAATAAAAGTAATCCACTTCTCCTACGACGTGAGGTCGAGCATTGATGCATTTATAGTGAGGGAGACGAATGGAATGTTGCACAGGTATATAAAGAAAATAAAAGTAATCAATTGTATTGATATCGACATGTAGCAGGACGTTTGAACAAATACTTTTTCCAGTGTTATGAAGTATTTAGAAAATTTAACATCAAACCGGCTAAGGTTTCTAAATCTTTACTCTTGTGAGACTTTGGAGATACTATATTTTCATAATCTACTGAGTACTCTCAAACTAATTTCATATTTATAGAGTGCCAAAACGATTTTTGGTATCTTCAACACGGCAGTGGAGTGGCCAAGCGCAATGCGGTGCTATGCTCCAATGCGCGAGGCCGCTCCTCGTTGGGGGTTCGAATCCCCCCTCGGGCATGGATATTTGTGTCGTCTTTAGTATAAGGTAGTTCATAAGTAGTTTGTAAGTTTAGAGACTGATGACCCCGCAGTTCAGCCATAATCAACTTCGAACCATATCGGTTTCCTAAGTTGTGCGACTGGACTCGTGATGTCCTATCCGCAAGGTAATAGCTTGCAGTAACAGACGAGGGGTCATCTAGTGAAAAGGACGTGGCGAGTGTAATTCTTCCAGCAAAGTGAAGTAGACTTCTCCAGATTCGAATATATATTCGAAATATTTAATGAGCAATCAAAGTATTGCTCTTGGAAATGAGGCAGTTAATGCTGCCCACTACTAAACTCAGAAAAGCATAGTCAATTGCGAAATGAATTTGAATTTGTATCTTCACGACGCAAATGGCGACAATTGGCCTTAAAGATCAATATGCATTTGCCTCTGAACATAAGTACTCAAATGTTGAAATGTTTGTAAATCTTATGGGACTTAACTACGGGGTCATCAGGCCCTAAACTTACAAACTACTTATGAACTACTTACGAACTAGGACGGCACAAATATCCATGCCCGAGGGGGGATTTGAACCCCCGACCGTAGCATAAGTACTCAGAGTTTCGTCAGCATTATAGATATCGATACGCAAAACAAATTTGAAGGTTATACATATAGTGAAATTCCTGGGGGTTCAATTAAAAACAATTTTAACTGTGAATAACACATGTTTTGGCGAAGGTGAAACAAACGGTCTGTTATTGACACTACCATTAGGAGATTTACACGTCTCCTAAGGAGACTGCCAACCCTACAATTGTTCCCCCTCTTATGCAGTACTGCTGAGTAGTGTGCGATAATTACCTGATGGAATGGAGGGAGGACGTCGAGAAAGTTGAAAGAATATATCACATTATAACTCGCACATACGCTATTTGGCACTTGTATTTATTATTATTATTATTATTAGTAGTAGTAGTAGTAGTATTTCGAGCTTAGTATAAGCGTGGAACAGTCGAGAAACTGAAGCGATTATATGAACCCATTACGAAACACTTCACTGTGAATAACAGAACAATCGTGTAAATGAAGAGCCTCAGCGGAAGGTAATTTCCTTTGTTTAGCACTTATTGTTTACAGACACATTGCAAACACTTTATAAGTACACAAAACGTGAATGATATACTACATGTATACATTTGTGTTGTTGCCACCAGAACTGTTTAATTTTACAACATGCTTACATTTCTAAGATAACTACATATTTCATTACATCTAGATCTAATGCAGAGCGCTGAAAAGAGAGAATAATTTTCTGTGTTATATGATTGCTATCTATGTGAAAAATTATGTGGTACTACATTTATCGTGATTATATTCTTTCACTTTGTTAAATATTTGAATGAAGTGTCAAAGAATAAAGTGACTGCTCATTTTATAGCAAAATAGATCTAGGTGTGATAGTTTATAATACTCGTTAGGATAGGTTTGCAGAAACTTTTCATACTTCAAGCGTTGAGTCTCGCTATATTAGCTGTAGCTTGCGAGCTAAAGGCAGGCCGGTCAACCACAGCTGGTGCCGAAGAGAGTCTTGGCGGAAACCAGCCAGCTGGCGGTCGCAGTGGCGGGCAACAGCCCCTAGCACGGCGCAAAGCGGGGCCCTGACATAAATACAAAATGTTTATTTCCTGGCTTCATAGTGAGAGCGGAAAGCAGAAATACAAATCAAGCCGTCTCATGTTGAGCAATCAACTCGAGATAGAGTCGTGGCATTTACTGAAGAGAAGCTGGTCCGATAGTGTTATAGATTATATGCTGAGATGCATAACGGAAGAAACAGATAATGAGGGATTCTGAATAAATTATTAGTCCTTCAAATGTTTTTTTAATCTCATCTCTATTTTCATATTTCGTAAGTGAGAGACTGTGGAAGGTGTCTTGGCAACAGAAATAAAATATGTGTTTTTTTTTTCCTTTCAGCTACCTTTAAATTGTAGTTTTTTAAATTTACAGTTCCTTTATTATCCTATTTTAATTATAAATTTATATACCTAGTGACAGTTTTCCGTGTCAATATGTCAAAGACATCGAGTGAAGGGAAAAGTATTGAATTAAAGTAAGTGTGGAAGTCTGGGTTCGATTCCCGCCCATGGAACAATTTTTATTTCAACAGTTTTCCGTATCAATATATCAGAGACATTGAGTGAAGGGAGAAGCATTGAATTAAAGTATGTATGGAGTTCTGGGTTCGATTCTTCCCCTGTGGTATAAATTTTAATTCAATGCTTCTCCTTTCACTCAATATCCTATTTTTTATTACATTTATACCCAGCCTCCGTGCAAACAGAGTAATCTGTGTAGATGGACGCTGTCGAAGTAATTTTTGTTATTTCAGATATGTCTCTCTCCTCCCCTCCATCCATTAATACACCCTCTGTGAATCACAATATACGCAAATGGTCTTGCATTTATTAATAGTTAATTTCTCTTCTATTCTCTCTCCCTCGCTGTCGCCGCTCTTGCATCATAACCTCAGTTACCCTTCTGGTCGGTTCCCTCACAATACAGTGATAAAATCTAATGGTTTCCGTTGACAGCATGCACTCTCTTTTAATTTATACTTTCGTTACTGTATATCAGTCCTCTCTATGAGAGCGTGTCCTTTCATACTCCCTTACCTATAATAAATTCTTCATTCTGTGAAATACAGAGCTCTGGTGTTTCGATTGACCTCCTCTGCTTTCATCCCAACAGACTATATCGTTACACATGGTATATATTTCCCGTTCTAGAAACCGTTTTCTAATGCGTAAATGACGCTCCTTGCTACTTTTAAGATCAGTAATATTTCATTTATTATGGTAAGAGCTATGTTACATTCTTGAGTGCCGCGCAGAGTAGCTGCGCGGTTTAAGGCAGCATGTCTTGAATTGGACTTCTGCTCGCGTCGGTGGTTCGAGTCCTTTCTCGGTCTTGGGTGTCTGTGTTGTCCTTATATTGAAATAGTTTAAGTAGTGCACAGACTGAAGACTTCAGCAGTGAAGTCCAATAAGATTTCACACACATTTTTCATACAAACTTGAGCGAAACGAGACTATAGTTAAATAAGCATACAGCAACATGCCATACAAAATCACCACAGAGCATGCTAAAACGTAGTATATTATCATACTCAATGCTACATAATTCTACATACTGTATATAACCTTTTTGTTATAGTCCTAATGGACAAATCACCTGAGGTCATTAGTCCCTACCTAGCCTTACATGCTATTTTAATTAATTTACACTAAGGAATACACACACACACACACACACACACACACACACACACCGAGAAGAGGTCGAACCTCTGGCTGGAGCGACCGGAACTCCGCGACAAGACGCCTCAGACCGCGAGGCCAAGAAATTACTGTTACGTAGACAGATACCGCCGAACTATTTTACTTCTCGTACCATGTGTTCTGCACTCCATTTTGACGAAAAACATTATACTACCATATCTGAAAATCGGTAGTTGATCGGGCTCATGCCATCTTGTAATGGCTAAGATATGGTTTGATTCCTGCTGGAGAAACAGTTTTTAACAATCGCAAGCATCCCCCTCTCCACTTCCAATAGCGGCAAGTAAGGAATTTAGGACTGTGGCATCTTTCAAATCGCATTACACATGTCCATTTGCTACTGACTAGAACAAAGTTGGATTGGTTTTCGTTGTTTCTTCAAAATGCCAAACCCCTCCAGGTCTCTACGAACGCCGCGGCAGAGTAGCCGAGCGGCCTAAGGCGTCTCGCTGCGGAGCCTGCAGTTGCTCGCCGTGGAGGTTCGAGTCCTCCCTGGGGCATGGGTGTGTGTGTTGTCCTTTGGTTAGTTTACCTAGGTTTAAGTAGTTTGTAAGCTACGGACTGATGACCACGCAGTTTGGTCCGATAGATTTACAAACATTTCATTTCTCTACGAACGGCGCGCTCCTCATTACTAGTAAACGAGATTGGGAGAGTTGTTACCTAGTCATCTGAGTTCACGCTGACGATAGGCGCAGGGTTGGAGTCCCAGGCAGTACAACGTTATTTATTGCGCTACGTCAAAATGTTTGTAAATCTATCGGACTCACTGCTTGGTTATTAGTCCGTAGCTTACAAACTACTTAAACTATGGTAAACTAACCTAAGGACAACACTAACACCCATGCTCGTAGGGGGTACTCGAGCCCCCGACGGCGAACAGCCGCGCGCACCGCAGCATGGCGCTCCAGTGCGCACGGCTAATCCGCCGCGGCTTGCGCAACTTCTAGCCAAACTTATGCACATCGCGCTAATGGTGAGAACAGTAACTATTTCATCTCGTTGCGTATATATACTAAATAGCGAATAGAGCCGGACTTGGGTCCCTGCCGGGAAAGAAGTCAATTTTATCGTCATTTCAAGTTCAAATATAGCGCTATCTGTGAATTTATTTAATATCTGACGTGTGATCGTGCTTCGTTAACGATTCATGTAGGTACTGCGTTCTATTTCACAATTTTATGACTTTTAACACCTGTGAGTTGCACTGTATTATAAAGCTTTAGTGGTTACCTCTCAGAAACAATTTGAACTTCATGCCATTCCTGGTGCAATGCTAAAGTTAACCGGGTTCGGACATTGGCCTTGTAAACCGATACCAATGAAAACGTCAAAGCCTTACGTCTCTTCATGCCTAATCTAGTCTCGATGAGAAACGCAAGCTTTTTTTGATGTTCAAATTCAGAGCACGAACCAAAACTCATTGTGTCATTGAATGAGTTTGATAAGGTGCCTGGTTTGTCACTTATTGTAATTAAATTGAATTTATGTTGCTCTAATTTTTTCTAATGTTTTTTGTATGACGGTATCGAATTACTCGTGGACCGACTGCCATAAGGAGCAATGTTCTCTACTGCTTCTTTGGTACCCATTGTGAATAGTCGAACGACTGTACTCTAAGGGGTTTTGAATGTGGAGTACTCGCAACACAGCTACGTTAGTTGGGTTGCATTCAGCAGTGATCCACTTTTTTTGCTGTCAAGTGTACAATCTGCTCCACTGCCACCATTTCGACCTTTTATAGAAGAAAAGGAAACGTGGCTTAAATGGTTGGTGCAGTTTACTTCGCGACTGACAGCATACAATGCACAAGGTACTGTGAAGCTTCCCTTTTTTCTCGCGTGTGCTGGTGTTGTAGTTTACCGAACGGCTTCCAAGTTATTCCCCACTACGTCCCCTGAGTCATTTTCTTATGAGGCTTTATTCGAGGCTTTGTCTAAGTACTATAACGAACAAGTGCATGTGGCAGCGGCCCGTTTTAAATTTTTTAGGAGTAGGAAGCAAGAAGGTCTAATTTATCGGATTTGGCTCGCCGAGTTGCTAGGTTTAACTCGTAACTGTAAATTCAGGTGTTCATGTGGTGAATATTCTAATGATTCTATGATTCGGGATGTGATAACGCAAAATGTGCCCGACAATCGAATTCGCGAACAGATTTTGCGGCACGCCGATCCTATATTGCAACAGGTTATGCAGATCATTTACTTTCATGAAGCGTGTGATGTTGTTAAGACTAGCTTTGATCCGGTAGGAGTGTGTACAGTGTCAACAGCACGTCAGGGCAAGCGTCAACAGAACGGCCCCGCGCTGACACAAGGCGCCCGGCGCGCTGGCATGTCGGCCGCTGGGCGTAAACATAAGCGATCTACCAACCCCGCTCGCGGAAACGTTAAATCATGTCCTCCCTGTTTCTCAAAACATACGCGTGACAATTGTCCTTCTCGTAGAGCAACTTGTTTTGCATGTGGAAAGTTAGGCCATGTTCGTTCCGTCTGTCTCCAACAGAATAAAGGTTCCACAGCACAGGCACGCACAGGGGACCGTTCGCATCACATTAATGTTGTGTATTCTCCATCACCTACGAGTGATACGTCTGTTGAACTTGCGTCGTCACAGACTGTGTCTTCGCAGGCTAGGTACCATAATGTGAATAAATTGTTTTGGATCTTGAAGTTCTTGGCCAGACCGTGACGTTTCTATTAGATACTGGTGCTTCGGTTTCCTTGCTTAATCGGGACACATACAATTTGCTTGGTCAGTCGCTGTTGCAGAACTCTTGCATGTTGCTTACGGCGTATAATGGTCAGGACATACCTGTGCTGGGTTCATATACTTGTAATGCTACATACCGGTCAGTTACGAAAACAGTGACATTTCAAGTGCTTCGTGCTTCTAATAGTGCAAACATTTTTGGAGTTTTTTATTTATTCGGCCTCCGAATAGTGGATAAGGTTCTTGCTCTCATGTCCTATGACCATCGGGACACTGTAGCTAAACTGTGTGATGAATTCAGTGACTTGTTTCGTGATGGTATAGGCATGGCAAACAACTTTATAGCAAGTGTGACATTGAAGACGCGGCACGCCCCCGCTTCTGTAAAGCTCGTCCCGCGCCGTATGCCCATCGGGATGAGGTGGCGGATCTCTTAAGACAGTGGCAGGCTAATGGTGTCATTGCACCGATCAAGGCGAGTGAAATGGGCATCGCCCTTGGTGATCGTGAATAAGCCAAATGGTAAATTGCGTCTTTGTGCAGATTTCAAATCTACCGTGAATCCGCAGACTGTGACTGACTCTTACCCTTTACCACGACCGGAAGAACTGATGGACCGCTTAGGTGCAGGCCGGTATTTTTCTAAAATTGATCTGCGTGACGCATACTTGCAGCTTCCTCTGGATGTGCAGTCGCAACATGTTTTCGTGATCAACACGCACTTGGGACTTTTCAAGTTTTTGCGCCTTCCTTTCGGTAGTGCAGCGTCTCCCGTCATTTTCCAGCGGTACTTGGAACAGTTGACCGCTACTGTGCCTGCGTGTTCTAATTATTTGGACGATACTGTAGTGTCTGGGCGCACTCCCGAGGAACAATTTGCGAAGTTTATTTGAGGTATTGTTGCAGGCAGGATTAACGTGTAACAGGGACAAATGTGTGTTTTTTTCAGTCGTAACTCGAATATTTAGGTCATGTCATCAATGCACAAGGTATCCACCCGATACAATCTCATTTACAGGCATTTCGCGACCTTCCACTGCCCACTACCATTACTGAACTTCACTCTGTGCTTGGGAACTCACTTATTACATTGATTTATACCAAATGCATCCCAAATTTCAGCACCCTTACATCGTCTGCGACGTAAGAATGTTCCATTCCTGTGTTCAAAAGAATGTGATGTTGCTTTTCGCAAACTTAAAGATGCCTTGTTGAGTGACAACTGACTGGTTCCTTTTGATGCTACAAAACCGGTGATATTAGCCGTCGACGCATCATCATACGGCCTTGGGGCGGTGCTTTCTCATCAGACGGGTTCCGTGGACAGACCTATTGCCTTTGCATCTAAGCTTGTGACCAAACTGACCAACAGAACTACTCACAGATTGAAAAAGAGGCCCTTGCAATCATTTTTGGTGTTACCAGATTCCATCAGTACCTCTATGAGCGAAACTTCTATCTGGTCACAGATCACAAGCCATTACAATCTTTGTTTCTTCCTGCTAAACCCATTCTACAACGTACGGCACAGAAACTACAACGTTGGGCCCTTATTCTCTCAAACTATCAGTATGAAATTGTTTATCGGCCCACAACTCACCATATTAACGCGGACACGCTCCCGCGGCTTCCTGTTGGTCCTGACTCTGATTTTGATGCCTCATAGGCAGCTTGTTGCCATATAGATACGCAGGATTCCAACGCTTTGGACAAATTTCCACTAGATTACAGACAGGTTGCTCACGCTACAGACGCGGACCTGGATTTACAGATCCTTTTACAATATATTCTCTCTGGGTGGCCACGATTCTGAAAAGAGATTTCGAAACCGGGTGTCCGTCAGTATTTTGCTCGACGTTTTGCTTTATCAACACACCGAGGCGTCATCTTGCTTTGCACTAACGGCGACATGTGCAGAGCGGTAATACCTCAGGCTCTTCGGGCGTGTGTTCTTAACTTGTTACATCAAGGACATTGCGGAGTCGTCAGAACTAAACAGTTGGCCCGCAAGCATTGTATCTGGGTCGGACTGGACAAAGACATTGAACATATGACGACACGATGTCGTACCTGTGTCGACAACCAGTCCGCACCGCCTCAACGTTTCACTGACTGGCCGAAATCCACTGGACCATGACAACGTTTCGGAAGACCAGGTGGTTAATTGTTGTCGATGCTTTTAGTAAATTCCCGTTTGTGGTCTCCACGAACTCTACGACGACGAGTGCTACTGTTAAAATTCTCCAGTCTATATTTTGCATTGAGGGCCTTCCACAACTTCTTGTCAGTGACAATGGCCCCCAGTTTGTGTCGGCGGACTTTGAACAGTTTTGTGCATCCAACGGGATTCACCATTTAACGAGCGCTCCTTTCCACCCACAATCCAACGGAGAAGCGGAGCGCTTCGTCCGCACCTTTAAGCAGCAAATGTCCAAGCTGCGTAGCCACCACTCACGGGATCAGGCTCTGCTGCTGTTCCTCTCGTCGTACCGTTCGCAGCCCCGCGACGGTCCTTTGCCGGCGGAGTTACTTCACGGACGACGCCACCGCACCCTGTTGCAGGTGTTGCATCCGCCGCTGCGCCCGACGCCTTCTCCGCACTCTCGGGCAAACTATGGCGTCAATATCCCTGTTCTTTTCAGATACTTTACGGGGGCCAAACGTTGGGAACGGGGGACCGTCGAAAAGTGTTTGTGTAATTCTATGTTCCTTATGCGGGGTCCGAGCAGCGTGATTCGTCGTCATGCGAACCAGCTTCGCCCTTGTTATGTGTTTGTTTCTGCGGCTGGTCCTCTGTTATCAGCTCCTGTCTCTACTCGAGGCACGCCGCCTGCTGGCGCGGCAACCCGCATCACTCCGGTGTCCTCCTGTCCGGAGCAGATGGAGTGGGGCGCTGCTGTCGCAGTCGCCTGCCGGGAGCCACGGTTCGCAGCCGGCACCACCACCACCCTCCGCTGCGGCCGCCGGATCTGGGGCCACCTGCCTGTCCCGGGAAGCGGCCGGTCCCGCAGCCTGCGGTTCTCATGCACGCGGACGTGGAGCTGCCTCTTTCGCCTGGTCTCGGGGGTTTTCCACAGCGGTCGGACAACGAATGTTGAGAGGCGGACCGGGGCCCTAGACCCGCCCACGCATCAATCCCGGTCCTAACGGAGGCTTCCACGGCTGCACCTCCCCCCCCCCCCCCCCACCGTCGTCCTCTTCCTCGGGGACACTATACGACGACGGTGAGGAGGTTTGTGGGGGGGGGGGGGGAGGAGTGCTGTGTCGATACAAATATCGACGCCGCGCACCAGAGATGTGGCGCGTCGTCTTTCCGGGCGCGGCGCTAGAGGCGCCGTACCGGACATGCGCAGACGCCGACCAATAGCAGTGGGCGTCGGCGGACCTGGACGAGGAGCAACAGGAGGAACGGCAATCTGGGCCGGGGAGCGACGAGTCTTCAATCATCCCACTACCGATTCCCAAATAACCTCTGATACAGCAATACTGGTATCTGTGAATTTCTTTAGGCGACAGAAGGCACACACCTTTTATTTAAGGGATGACTCCCCGCTATCTCTGGGTCCCAAACTGTCGGCAAGGGTAGCATGCTTTACAACATAGTACATGGCAGGATGGTGCACGGCTTGTGTCCGGCGCCCACGTTAATAAAAATTGGCGCCAAGGTGACGGCGAGAGACAATTTCGCAGATGCTTCGGGAAACAGTCTGCGCTACATGACTTTACTTGAGACATTTGCACACAGGTGCGGAGTCTAGGGTGCAGACTGCAGCTCTGTCTGCCATTGGTTGTGTGTTTTGAAATATGACAGGTCAAACGATTCGTCATCCGGCCCAGTGTTGTCTTTGGACAGCCCATTAAAGGTTTGGTGACCTTGGCTTCATACTTATGCAGGTCGTGGCCACAGATAGCCGGCATGTGAAGCTTGGTGGTGTGGAGGAGAGAGGTGATTGTGGTGAGAGATAGCATTGAGTACTTTCCCCTTCGAGTTTTAGACAGCGCAGTGGCGGTACATATTGTTGAGTCTCCAGCAGACGTTGCAGTGTGCGGACTTGCATTTGAAGTTGTGTGTTTGCTTGTGGCAACCAAACTCATATCTTGGTGGCTACGCAGTCTGCAGCCAAGCAGAGTGAACATCGTAGCGCTACTTAGGACGAAGTTATTGATTTCGCGGACGGGATCCACAGCCTCCTGCTCCATTCTGCCAACATAGACGCTGCTGTTGCTGCGAGATCAACGTTTCTGTGCGTGCTAATGTATCAGCTGGACCATCCCACTGCCTTATTAAGGTTCCATAACTCAGTTCAGGTCTGGATATTAATTGTTTGTGTTTGCCTTCTATCTTCTCCTGACAGATTAGGGTAAGATTTACAAGTAAGTCCGTTTTTTATTCAATTTCTTTGAATGATACGATCTCAAAAAAAATAGCCAGTCATTTATTTCATTTTGTATAATATTGTGTCTTTCAATGTTTGTAAAGTTATGCGACAGCTTATTTAATATTTTCATGTATTCTGTCACTTGGTCATCTAATATTGTAAATGGATATGTTATACCTTTGAATTCTGAAATATAATCTGAATTTATTGCAGTTATTGAATACTGTCATTTAACAACCCCAATCACTACTTTGGAGAGGAATACAAATGTTTGTTTCTAATATGAAAGCGGACAAAACATATTTCTGTTATAGAATTAGGGCAAACAGAGTAGCTAATAGGGTCTTGATCCTAGTGTGGTTTCTGCCACTAGTCAGAAAGATGATAATTCATTTTTATATGTTTCGAAAAACACAGTGGCGACGCAGTTTGACATAACTTTTAATCAGATAATTGGTATATAAAAACATTACATTTGTTTTGTATGATAAACTGTAAGATTAAAGAAATCATAACATGCCTTCCTTATTGTTTTGTTATAATTTGTGTATCAAAAGAGATAGCCCGCAGCCATACATTAGCGACATAAAACCAAGACATATTACAACTCAAAGCAAATTAACTATTTGTTTTTGTTCTGTGAATAAATTGTTTTATTAATTAGAATGTCTGTTTTAGTTATGTGCCCACATCAGCAACCATATGTGTACCATCTACTGTTACATCCCGCAGTAGTCAACACGACAACATGTAGTAGTGGTACTGTTCGCTGTAGATCCATCATACTGTATGAAAGTTTTCTGCGCTATTTTCATTCCAAGAATTGATTTAGTGCACTGCACATTATGTTTACTACTCACGGTTTAATCCAGTCTGTAGAAAGAGTACTTAAAATCTGCAGATTTCAACCATGAATTGAAATTTTCATCCGTAATTGATGCTGATAGCGAATCTTAGTACGACTTGCTACTATCATGTATTGCATTTTCGTAGCTCGTTATTTGAAGAAGTACATCTACATAAACAAATCAGATTAACTTGCTAGGTACAGTGGAACAGTAAGCATTGATTTTACACGTTTAAATTGTACAGAAATATTCACTGCATGGAATGGTTCACTTAACTGCTGTATACAATGTCTGGGAGTGTAAATAACTTTAACTTCCTATAAGATGGTGGCATAGTGTATCTGCAGTAACCAGAGCTTCATTTGCATAAATGGTGTAGCTGCAGTACGTACCGGCCGACGCGGCCACAACCGACTCCCCCGCCAACAATGAGGCCCCGTAGAAGAACAGACGTCTGGAGGACAGAGGACAACACACCGCAGTGTTTCCACTGTGGGCGCCCTGGACATGTCGTATGCTACTACAGAGAGAGAAGGCGTATATTCGACGATTATTTTGCCACAAGACGTCAGCCATCAGAGCAGTTCTATCCCAGGCAGTCACCTGTTGATGAATTCAGTCGACCTATGGGAAGAAACCCATCGCCGTACCCTGGACGAGGTCGCTTCCCGACGCGCCGCTGCCGTTCACCGTCGCCGTGTAGAGGTACCACCCGCTCCGCTAGCCGCCGCGCCCAGGAAAACTAAGCGAGGCGACCATCTACGGAGGTGAGGCCGCCGCAGAGGAAAATCATCCATGGACGACAGCCGCTAAGATGTCGGGAAATCTCATCTACTTCATAATCGACAGCCAACCTGTCCGGACAGAAGGTTCTTTCTCCGTATTGTCGGATAATTACCACCGCACACTAAAGAAGACAATGTTCTGTGATACGGCCGCAACTGTGCTGAAGGTAGCAAATGGAAAGTACGTTCATCCAGCAGGAACTTGTGTCGCAAGAATAACCATCATCAACAGAAACCAGCCATTTGAATTTGTCGTTTTAACAGAATTTAGTCATAATGTCATCCTCGGATGGGACTTCCTACAAGCATCCGATGCTAGCACTGAAGGTGAAAGATCTGAGATGCAAATTGAGGACGTCGTTCCGACGGATACACGTAATACAGAATTTTCTGGAAAGTTATTTGCGGTTCACAATGTGACGATCCCGCCGTTGACAATGAGAAGTCAGAAACACAGATGACCGTTTAAACTGGGAAGTGCTTGTCGATACTAAAAAGTTAGGCTTACAGAAGATATCGGCTATCATTTGCATTACCAGTGGTCGATGAGAGATTTGGATCACTAATTGTCACGAGCAGTCATAACGTAACCCCAAGGGAATGTGTATCGGGACAGCTGAACCAATCCAGGACGTTGAGCTCAACGTCATCAATGAAGACCGATGTTCTGCTGTCAGTGATGACAACACGCTGGAGGAAACAACCGTGGAACTGCTAATATGGCCCGGACTGACCAAGGAACAACACCAGCGGGTGTCAGCTACACTACGCCAATTTTCGGGTGCATTCATACCTCAGTAGGGGTATAGTTACACGAAACTGCCCACGTTAAGGCACCGTATCAATACTGGGGATCATCCACCAATTAGCCAACGCTCGTATAGAGTGTCGCCAGATGAAAGACTGATAATTTGGGAGGAAGAGCGGAAAATGTTGCACGATGACATTATTCAATCTTCAGAGAGTCCTTGGTCGTCTCCGAAAGTCCTCGTAAAGAAGAAGGATGGCTCATGGCGATTCTGTGTCGTCTATCGGCGGCTGAACAAAATCACAGAGAAAGATGTCTACCCACTGCCGCGCATTGACGACATCTTAGACTGCTTGAAAGGAGCTACATACTTCTCCACTATGGACATGCAGGCAGGTTACTGACAAATCGAGGTTGACGAAGTTGTCAGGGAGAAGACGGCTTTTATTATACCTGACGGCCTCTATGAATTCAAAGTAATGCCATTTGTATTATGTAATGCTGCGGCCACATTTGAACGCATGATGGACAATTTGCTTCGACACCTTAAATGGATGACGTGTCTTTGCTATTTAGATGACACTGTCGTTTTCTCAAAAACATTTGAAGAACATCTGAGTCGCCCACAGTACTCAAACTCGTAGTCATTATGTACTAATTCCCGTAAGAGAAAGGGCTCCAAACTTGCCCACCTCTCCCAATAATAGTAATTGATTGTTTGATTCAATATGTTGATACTGTTTTATCGCCAATATGTGTATAAATAAAAGTCGCTAACAAAAGCAGTTGCGTCAAACCCATCGGTAATAAACAAGTATTGAAACCTGCCATTAACAATGTGTTGAAAGCGTGCGTAATTACAATTGATTCAGACCACTTCACATAGTTCTGAAGTCATTATTGGTGTCTATTTATCACGTTGACAATTTATTATCAATACTTACCGACTTTCAGGGTCCACGGAGAAACAAAACAATGTTTTGAACAATTATAACAATTCGAGGCTGCACGGGCACCATGCTGAAAGCATACTGATTGCCCTATGTTCGTTGAAGGAACAAAAATGGCGGACGCACACGCCCGTCTATATCCAGGTGCCCTAACGGCGCCTTCATCGTCATCGACAGGTTGGACGTCACTGTCGCCGTTGATATATAGCTTTAGTTTAATGAAACAATAGTTGCATTGTGCTTCAGACCTAATTTTAAAGTGAATGGGATAACTAAACAGATAAATATACTCATGGTTTCTAGCGTAACTTTCAATTTATTCCTTTTTTCTGCAAACTTAGCAGTAATTTTACATTGTCATATGCGCACTATTTTTTTCTTCAGCTGTCTTGAGTAGATGGAGGGTGGGTCACCAGAAGGATCCCAGGACCTGAACAGCGACATACTTGAATATTTGAAGCATCCAGGTAAATTTCGATTCATCTTAGACGTAGATGACTGTCCTGGGTAGTCGAGTATTAATCTATGGCTGACAATACTAACTTCGAATCAAAATGTTCAAATGTTTGTAGAGTCTATGGGACTTAACTACGGGGTCATCAGTCCCTAAACTTACAAACTACTTATGAACTACTTAAGAACTAGGACGGCACAAATATCCATGCCCGAGGGGGGATTCGAACCCCCGACCGTAGTGGCCGTGCAGACCGTGACTGGAGCGCCTCAGTCCCCTCGGCCACCGCGGCCGGCTTACTTCAAATATTCATTACTTCAGGGACGGTGAGACGGACTGCAAGCAGCACAAAGCGGCGACGGAGGACTGCAACATCAGCGCCTGATAGATGCCGGACTCCGGCCCAAAATCGTGGACCCTCGTGCTGATACTGCGCGTAAGACGGTAGCGGCTGAGTTGGCTGCCCAGCTGGTAGCAGAGCGTCATTGCTTCGGCAGTGTTCAGCTCAAGGTCGCGCGGCCACGCAGACAGTGCGCTCTGAACAAAGCACTGCCAAACCCCGGAAAACTCGTGTTGATCCCAAGATCACGACTCTGAGAACAAATATATACAGGCATGGCTCGAGTAGGAAAAGACTGTGAGCGTTTTCCGGTCGGTGTTTGACAGGACCGGCAAATAATACTCAGACAAGGGTGGTGCGATGTAATAAAATTGATATATATCGAAAAATGGGGTACAATTCCTGAGATTACGGCCTGAGTAGGGCCACTAGTGGTACAACGGAGGTGGTCATTATGATGGATAGAGTAGGAAAACGAGCCCAGGGAGCTGCAGAGCGGGGATCGTGCTATCATGTCGAGAGCTGGTCGTAGACATTGAGATTTTCTGTCTGTAACGATATCGTGGGAAGCCAACGCTGAACCTACGTCGAAGTTGCAGGGGTCGACGACACGTGCTGTTTAGCAAGCACAAACTGGCTCAGGCCAGTGAATTCTGAATGCGCACAGTAGGGAAATATGGCACAGATGTATGACGAGGGCCACCGCCTATCACTGTTCTACGGAGGGTGTGGAGAGCATTGGCAAACCATATGGAAATTCCTAAAAAAATATAAAAATATAGTTCCCCTTTTCCCCACTGGTGTACACTCTAGATGTAGCTGTAAATATAGAGATGCTGTTGATACGTAAAACTGCATGGCGCCCCAAATCTGTCTTAAATTATAGACAATTTCGTAGACTTCACGCTTCCACATGGTCCCCCTCCTGCTCCTTAAGTGGCCATACAGCAGTGTCTGTACTTCTTAAATGTTTTGTTGCCGGCAACTAACCACATGTGACTGCACACTGGTAATATTAAAACTGCTGTTACAATTTCATTGGTGGCGTTTAGTCACAGAACATTTAGTTATAGAGGGACAACTATTACTAAATTCTGATGGGATACTATCGTGAAAAATCGCATTGATGAGTAAATAGTTACGTTGCCTATATCAGTCAAAATCCAACCAAAGTAAATACAGAACGAAACTTTCACTCTGCAGCGGAGTGTGCGCTGATATGAAACTTCCTGGCAGATTAAAATTGTGTGCCGGAACCGGGACTCGAACCTGGGACCTTTGGCTTTCGCGGGCAAGCGTACTACCGACTGTGCTATCCCGACACGACTCTCGATGCCGCCTCACAACTTTACTTCCGCCAGTACCTCACCTCCTACTTTCCAAACTTCACAGAAGTTCTCCTGCGAAACTTGCAAGACTAGCACTCCTGGTAGTGCGCTTGCCCGCGAAAGGCAAAAGTCCCAGGTTCGAGTCCCGGTTCCGGCACTCCATTTTAATCTGCCAGGAAGTTTCATATCAGCGCACACTCCGCTGCAGGGTGATAGTTTCATTCTGGAAACATCCCTTAGGCTGTGGCTAAGCCATGTCTCCACCATATCCTTTCTTCCAGGAGTGCTAGTCTTGCAAGTTCCGCAAGAGAACTTCTGTGAAGTTTGGAAAGTAGGAGGCGAGGTACTGGCGGAAGTAAAGTTGTGAGACGGCATCGTGAGTCGTGTCGGGATAGCACAGTCGGTAGTGCGCTTGCCCGCGAAAGCCAAAGGTCCCAGGTTCGAGTCCCGGTTCCGGCACACAATTTTAATCTGCCAGGAAGTTTCAAAGTAAATACAGTGTGAATTACACCTGAAATGCTTAAATTATTTCTTACATATGTTATGCATCATAGATAGGTGAAGTGACTTGCCTGCCTACATGATGCAGATATCTATGTGGTATGTGTAACGACAGTGGTAGGTTACTTGTGGAGAAGCCTGACACACCTTTGCTTAGTGAAGAGCAATAGAAGATGTTATGAGGACAATAATCAAGACAATTAAGTGATTGGGACATTTACACAAGCTTAATGTCATCAAGGAAAACAAATCAGCCGTTCTACATATCGTAGAGTGAAATATTCGATCTCTTGATCAGGTAGGTAGAGTAGAGAACTGATGACCGTAGCACTTTGGTCTGATAGGTTTACAAACATTGTAACATTATGGAAACACACGAATTTAATCAGAATATTCCACACATTTTAGAAATCATATATATTTTATTAATGTAATTTGATTAAATACTTGTGGTATTTCCATTACACATCCAATTTTTACCGCTGTATCTGCCTTAATGATATCGAAATTGCGCTAGCTTTTGTTAGGAAAATGTATACAGTGTGCTTCATATATCTTTAATGTAACGCTAAAACAGTCTCACACAAGATAAGAAATTACGGGGAATTATTTTTCCTACTATTTATTAATTCAGCAGAAATTCATACCTGATAAGAAATTTAAATGAAATCCCTTCCCACCACTTACACATTCAACAAGGAGGTGAATTACAAGATGGTGCTTCAATTACTATGTCTTGCGCGTCTCCTTACAACGACTCATGTGAGACCTGAAGACATTAATTATCAGAAATATATTTATATTACTTCCAGATTTTCCCTGCAGCTTTCCACACAAATTCGTTCGGTGTTTACACTGCCTATATCTCCCTCTTCCCCCACTCTTATCTTCTATTTCCTCTGCCCCTTCATTCTGTCCATCCCCTTCTCCCCTGTTTCTGTCCATCTCCTCGCCCCTCACACTGTGCCCATCTATCCTCACCTCCCACTCCTGACTATCCATCTCCTTGTCCCTGCTCTCCACTGAGCTATGCCCTCCCTATTATGTGGGTCCTGCAAAGCATGTCGATAGTACCCACAGAGCAAACATGTCGTACAGGACGAACTATATGGAAGGGGCTACTATACTCTAGTAGGCTCCTGTAGAAGTTGCACTGCAAAGCAGAACCGTAAGTCAGGCGGATGTTATTCCCAACAAATCTGCTCATAAATATAATGAATGGGATGGAAAAATACTTTTTCCCTGTATAGGCAGATACTGTCATCTTCCTGAAAGTTTCTAATTATGCGGTCTATCAATCTGAATTTTGTTGTTCCACTCCTTATCATATTTTTGAATGTAACCACATTAACATAGATTCTGTATTGTAGTTATGACTTTCACTCAGTATTGCAGAATTTCGAAGCAGCTGCCATCTAATATGTCAATCACTCAGTGGAGAATCTACTAGAAGCTATAACCTAGTACCCCTACATCTAGTAGCAAAGAATCTGCATCACTGAAAGAACTTCAGTGGCTAAAGCAAAATGAAGGAAGAAGAAGAAAGAAGAAGAAGATGACTGAAGGCTCTCGGTAAGATTAACTTCGTCGACATCATCGTCAACTTCGAGATAAACCAGTAATATAACTGTACTTTTGCCAAGAGAGGGAATCGGCACCAAAATAAATTACAACAGATGTAGCGAATGATACTGAACGTATTGCTATCGCGTTTTCATTTAGAAATCGAATATGTAAAAGTGTTGCTCCGCAAACAAGATACTGTATTTAATAGAGAAAACAGTTTCCTTCGGCAACTACCAGTGTGTCAATAGCTAGAGCCCTGCTTGGACGACCCATGATGACAAAACGCTTTGTAAACACGGAGATCCGTAAGTGTCACGCAGAGAAGGGTGCACTGCAAGTAGCGACAGTGCTAGGGCGTAGAAAACTACTGCATCAACTCTTTGACAGTAGAGCAGTACCGAGTAGAAGTGAGAGAGACAACTAGAATGCGTGTAGTCAATACTCCTAGTACTGACATAAAATGTACTTCAGCGTGCAAACTTTGCACAAAGAGGCTTCCTATAGTTCAGAAGCTAGATATTGTGTCAGCCATGGGTGCTGAAAGGCTCAGATAGCAATAAACGTGGAGTCCACCGTACGTTAGGAAAGCAAAATACGGGAGGCATGTGGGTACTGAAGATTGCGCCACGTTCCGGATAGAGTGGCCGCTAGCGCCGGAGTTTCGAGTCGTTTCTCCGGCAGACGGCAAGCTCAGTAGCTAGAACATATCAAGTCAGTTGCTAATACAAAACATACTCTCACAATAAAAGTGAAATAAATTGTATTACTATTTTGAAAAATGGTTGTCATACGCAAACTTGCAGAAAAGACAGTTATTATTACTTGCGAAATTGACTTATTTTTCTCTCTATTATGTTTTGCTCAAGAATGTATTTCATTTAGGAGTTCGTTATTATAACATAGATTTTCATAATCTTCAACTTATCGCGTATTCTGAAAATTAGTTCTTGTCATAAATTATTTCCTTTGCACACTAAATATGTTGTTGTTTTCGCATTCCCTGAAATATTTGTGGTGGAGAACATTATTTCTGCACCAGCATTATTGTCAGGTAGATCTAGCACAAAACAAGTAATTTTTTCGCCAGTTATCTTTAGTTGGAAGTAAGCTGAAAATAGGGACCAGTTTTTACCAACTCGTTTCGAAGTTCCTAATTATAAATTTTGTCTTCACACGTAGCTGTTTTTTACACGGTTAAATTCCTCAAATCTGATCTTCACATCTTTCTTTCAAAATATTTTTACCCAACTCCGGTAAAGCTTAAGACTTTACTGAACAGACTTCGAAAGCGCAGGATATTTGAGCTGAAATCAATCAAATGGTTTTTACACATGAAATGGGAAAGTCCATTTCGCGTATTAATAACTTAACGACTTGAGTAATCAGCTAAAATGCCCAAGAAATATAACTCTTTCGGCACGCTATCATCGATTAATTAACTCTTTAATGACTAAGTTTTGTATTGATTCAGAAGCTGCACATCTCGTGTGAAAGCACTACGTCGTACCAACCAAAGAAATTGAAAAACAGTCTTATTTAGTTTGAGGTAAAGCGTGTTTTCTTTGTTATATAATTATGTTCTCCTTTTGGCTGCACTGCATATTATTTGAAAACAATTTATTTCAAACTATATGGGTGGGTTAGTAGAAAACGGGACAATATACATCGCGTATTTATTTTGTTGGAACGTCTGCTCACCGTTAGAATAAACTCGAACTCCTAACCACTCACTCTCAGAATCTAGCGGTTCCATCTGCAATTACGATACCGTCGATGGCCAACTCTGCTAATTTATAGGTTGCTACGCTGTCAAAGTGCTACCAGATACCTATTACGGGGCAGCAACCTGTCAGCTGCGATATCTTTAACTCTCCGAGCTGCAATCTTACCGTCCGCAGGTGAAGATGCAGACCAAGCAGACCTACAGCAATTAAAAAACCGACCGGCCTCTCTTCGTGCCTTTCGACTTCAGAGCTAGGCGTCTCCGAGCTGACCTAACAAGCGATCTCGAACGCCCTGAATCGCACGAGAGCATTCTTAGAATATTAAGAAATCATAAACAAAATAGTGGTGTGCGTCATTCCTATCCAAAATGCTGCACATGTCGGCTAGCTGCTTGGAGTGTACTGTGTAAACTGGTGCAAATAATAAGGACGAAGTTAGACGTACATAGAAATGACGGACACAACTGTCCTGTTTATGATTCCAAGCATGATTTCGTGCATTTAGGAGCGTTGGAGGTCAAAAAGAGATGTCCCTTCTAAGTATCGCCCATCTGCCTGTCCGCTGGGGGGTTTCCGATCTGCCCTACGTTAGGTGAGTGATCTGCACGGCTACACGGCATCCGGGCAACGAGGAGCTTGCAGATCTGAGATCCTTGCGGAAGTGAGCGCATTTACAGTCTTAGAGAGCGCTGAGGGCCAGGAGGCTGGCCGTGACAGCGTCGCGCTGCCTGTCGGTTCATTCATTGCATTCGTAAAGGCTGCTCTTATCATTCCACGCGGGAAACGACGACGGCCGACGCGCGACTCGGCCGTTCAGGCCAAAGCCAGCAGTCGGTGGATGGGGAGGGGGGCGGAGAGGAAGCAATAAACGCTCTTAAGACCCGGCGCCGACTAAGGTTACGGCCACACGAGAGCTTTTCTGCCCGAATACACGTAACATACTGAGCTCAGGAAGCGGTGGGCACACGGCAGCCTCTCTTACGCCATGTGAAGGCCAGCCAAATCCCACTAGTAGTGCGTCGGGAAAGCTGTGGCAACGCTTAATGTCTTGATGGCCATAACAGACAGCAATTATTGTTTTAGGTTCATAGTCGTAGCTCAAGGAGACTGCATATGTTCAGAGCAGCTGAATTGGTTAAGAAATGTTACAATCGAACTTTGAATTTGCCAGAATCTGCACAATTTCCAAATGATCCTAGTGGACTGAAAATCATTTATGTATTTTTGGGTAATGAGGTTTCTGCAAGAATCAAACGTTACACACAAAAAACTGCTCAACTACAAACTGTCAAGCACACTACGTAATGTGGAATGTTATTTGGTATTTCACGTAATAAACGGAGAATTTTCCACAATCCAATAGATGTTAGTTTGACTATGGTGGATATAATTGTTCACGCCTGTTGTGAAATTCACAATTTTGTGAGATAAAAAGACAGTTTCAAATTTGCTAACACATTGACATGCAGAATGGAAAGTATGTCTGCACTTTGGACAAGAGGAAGGAATGGTGGAAATAATATAAGAGAGCATTTTTGTGATTACTTGCGTTCCCATCAAATGTTTGTACCAAGACAATTATGCAAAAAACTTCGAAGAAAGTCTAGTTTTGTAGTACAAAATTGGCTTCTTCACATTTTATTCATGTAAAAACTTCCTGATACATTGCATATAGTTATTAATAATACACATCGTCTGTAATCACCTACATATGATTTTTGGTTGTCTGCCTAAATTTTTGTCCCACTTTAGGTTACGGTAGTAAGACTAATAGTCGGCCTTTGCGATCGCCATTTGTCAGCTCGAAAATATTGAAAATAACGGCTTAACTGTTCATATGACACGAACATTGAGTAACCTAAATTGTAGAGGAGAAAATTCTCTACAACCTTGCTTTGTTGTTTTTTCATAACTCGTGCCGTCACAGAGATACTTGCAAAATAACTGCGACACCACATCTTGATTTTACGTAAAGCAGGCGTTAGGAAATGTCACGTGACATTCCTAGCCGAGTACTCTTTTTGGCATACTCCATCTTGCTTCCTGTATTTTATGATTTTCTTATTATAACTTACGCGTTGTTATTTCAAAGCAGCGGAGCACCGAATAATTAACAAAAGCACGTCGTTCATAGTACGATAAATTAAAATATAGTGTTTAAAAATGTCATTTTAGCTGTTAGTAACCGCCAGCATGGTACGAGAATTAATGGACAATACCATAGTTTTGGGGTGTAGTAGGTAGTGCGTTACGTTGTAATGCATGTGGTTCATAGTTCGAAACACGCCGATACCATGTTCTTTTTAGCCTTGGCTTCTAAAACGGTTTTCGGCACTCTTATTAATTAAGCAGAGCTATCTTCTGCAATATTAAGAGATGTGGACATGTAAGAGTGCTGTCTCTAAAATTAATGATTTTCCTTGAAAGCGAAGGAGCTTTTCTTTATAACTTATATTGGTATAGGAAACATTGAATATGTGGTACACACCTTTTTCTGTTTAGTTTGCGTAAATTTATACTGACAACAAACGAACTGTTAATTGGAACTGTGACTTCATTTTTCTAAATCCTTTTTGCAGCACTGATAGAATTCGCTATGTATTCAGGAATGACAAAAAGGAGATATGTAAAGTGGTTTGTCGATTGCAGAAAACAGTAGTGAAGATGGTAATATAAGCTAGCGCTCTCAAGAACAAAATCGTAAAGGCTACTTATGGAAGCAAACAAATGACTACTTTCTGCGTATTTTGTATTGTGGTACTCATGATGAGGCTCTGGAACTTCGTAGTATCTATTTGGCATGTTTGTTGCGTAACTAAATAATGAAGACCTTGTCCTACAAGAAAGTATGCAGGACTGTAAAATTTGTGGTAGCTATACATTGGTGCCGTTAATTCTAGGTGAACGGGATCGGGATCACATCGAACTATCGAAATCTACGCGTGAAAAAGAAGAAATTCGACCTTGAAAAGAATACACGTCTAAATAAATATTACCTTCTCTTTAAAACAAAGTTTTCAACTAATCATTTACATTGGCAGCCTAAAGGTTTCAAATTCTTTCCACTATATACTTCGCCTTATGTAATAATATATATAATAATCTTTGTTGTGAATATACAATAAACCCGCAGTTGTTATTTTGTTTTATGACGCTTGTTTTTGTGCGAAATTCCTAGACTCGAAACATCTTCACTTACTGTATCGAGTTCACTTTACTTATTGTCTAACTTCGTTTACTTCTTCCTTTATAGGTAGAAAATGCCACAATTAGGAGAAAAGAATCCAATTTGATGTACTTTAATAAAAGTAGCGTCGATTTGTCTAGACCTGCTCGTCTCCCATGACTCTTCTACGGACTACTGATTAAGCTTAGGCACACTCTAGACGGCGTAGTACAGGAAGCGCATTTTTAAAATTGTGAAAAAACTAGTGTTTTGTGGTGTAACGTAAGTATAAAGAAATTTTAACTTAATTACGCAAGTTTCGGTTAAGGTTTCGGCCACAAATCATCTTTCGGTCAGACTCAAGTTTCTACAATCACCTCCTCATTTGAATGATATCTTCGTCCCTCCACCTATTTCTTCATATTGGGGAACAAACAGTAGTCCGAGGGAGCCAAGTCCGGAGAATCATATTTCTAATAATTTTGCGACCACAACTGCTGAGATGTGTGCTGGTGGATTGTCGTTATGGAAAGGACATTGTTATGGTTCAATCGCTGGCGTTTTCTTACAGCTAGGTTTTCAAACGGTCCAATAACGATGAAGAATATGCATCTGTAATAGTTTTACTCTATTTCAGATAATCGATGGGGATTATCCCTAGCGAATCCAAAAAGACCGTTGCCATTACCTTTCTGGCCGAAGGACAGTCTTCGCCTTTTTTTGTGCAGATTCTCCCTTGGTAACCAATTATTTAGATTGTTATTTGGTCTCAGGAGTATAGTAATGAATCCATGTAGCATCCACAGTGACAGCTGCAAACTTTCCTTGCAACACTTCACACGATTCCGTTTTTGGTCAAGCGTGAGTAATCGCGGCACCCATCTTGCGGGTAGCTTTCTCAGGTCCAAACGTTTATGAAAAATATGATGTACACATTCATTTGAGATTCCCACAGCACTGGTAATCTCACGCACC
Source organism: Locusta migratoria (assembly GCA_026315105.1). Classification (NCBI taxonomy): domain Eukaryota; kingdom Metazoa; phylum Arthropoda; class Insecta; order Orthoptera; family Acrididae; genus Locusta; species Locusta migratoria. The sequence goes on along the minus strand of CM048755.1, from coordinate 558,574,967 downwards.
TTAACTCCTCTGTCATCCATCACCATATCATGGATCTTATCAATGATTTCTGTAGTCGTAGCTTCGCAGGGTGTCCAGAACGTTCAACGTCACTTGTGCCCATATAGCCACACTGAAAATTTGGAAACCACTTTTAATCTATTCTAATGGAAGGTGCAGTGTCACCGTAATATATATGAAGCTTCTCTTTAGTCTCCTGAGGTGTTTTTCCTTTCACAAATTGATGTTTAATCACCACACGAAATTATTTTTCGTCGATTCTTTGACAATCTCTCGACTTCCTCGATTCACACGAATGCCAAACACAACGACATAGACGTATATGGCTGAAACTTGGTGTGCGTTCTTTCCAAAGATGCTACTAACTAAACATGACCCCGATACGCGCCGGTGGTGTCACCTCTCGGACTTTGAACGGTCTTCAAACGCCCCTCGTACGCCGATGTGCAATTGCCAGATCATTACATTTATTCTTATGACATTTTATCATGGTGTGATTGCTGAGTCATTATATTTATTATTGAAATAAAGGTATACAATATTGATGTAGTCGCTTTAAAGGTTGGTAAACAACTAATTAAATAACAAATTATGACAAGGTGTTAAATAGGTGATTCCATCCCAATACCTAAAATAACCGACTCGGTTTCTAATGTTCCTTTGTTTTAAATTGTAAGTGCTCCATCCCCAGCCTCCTGTCCATCTTCTACAATATACTGACGATACTGCAGCCCTCGCCCTCGCCTTAACGTCACCGTGGCTCTTTGATTTAAATGACTATGTATGTTTTATTCGTCTGTCAACTCTGCATTTTCTTTGAGTTTTGTCATCTTTTCTATATTTTAAATCTCCATTGCTTAACTCCATTTCATATTTTAAGTCCTACACACACACACACACACACACCCATGCCCGAGGGAGGACTCGAACCTCCGACTGTGACTTTGTTTCCCATAAGATCAAACGACTTTTTACTGTGAAAGGAATTCGTCGCGAGTTTTTATTTTTGTTCATTATGTAATTTGATGGGATTAGTTTTTCCCGTATCTATTAGAGAATGGAAAGGTAGAGATATATTGACTAACTGGTTTGATAAACCCTTTGCCAGGCACTTAAATTTGACTTGCAGCATATATATTTAGTTGAAGATATTAAGAACTCCGATGAAAAAAAAGAACGTAATACCAATTTTGTAACAAAATAGCTTCTCTCCACATTCTGTAGTTTGTACTAAAAGTACTGTCTCATCATTGCAGACTATCACTGCGACATTGTGTGTAGTAAAATCCAGTGACCATACCGTTGAAGCTTCTATTGTTGTACAGGCATACAGGAGAACAAGATAGTCTGGCAGCCAGTCTAACATTCAGGCGTCCTACTCACAAACCTTCTTTGACTGACTCTTTACGACCAGTAAACGATCTGAAATGTAGAGCCGGTTGAAACGGGCGTCACTCCGCTCGCTTCCCGCCGTGCTCGCGGCCTGCTATAAGGCCCTTTTACACGAACCACTTTCTTGCGAAAATCGACTAGAATGCGACTATGACATCAATAATCTTTCGATTGTGCCGAGCGTGGAGTTCTAAACTTTCGAGTGCTGTGAACACTGCGCATGCGCAGAAGCAGTGGCTGCATTGTCTAGCAGAAGACGAGAGGTACTGTTTTGTACACAACAAAGACACGTCTAAGTAGTATAATATGGAATAAGAATCTAGTGAGCCATCACTGGCGTTTTTTCTTCACATTTTCCATAAAAATTAAACAGAGCATAAATTGTGGATTACATTGTATTTTTTGTAGAAATGCAGTGGACGAAAGAAATCATTAAGGCTCTTATTTCGGCTTATGAAGAAGACAGAGCCATCCTAGAAACAGAACATCATTTATATCACACTAAGGTAATTTGTGTGTTACGGTGACTACAGATACTCGTTGAAATAATCATATATTTTCTAGAATGCACCTAAAGAAATACTGAAATTAGTGGCAGAACAAAGTATCAGCAGTTTGCCTGAATGTTACAGCTGAAGATTGTAAAACTAAATTTGGCACTCTGTGGTTAAATTATGGCGCGGAGGTTAAAAAAAAATCCCCAGAGCAAAAAAGTGGATTTTCTGCATCCGGACGCTTCTCTTTCTGCCTCTGCGCTCTTTCTTTTTGCCTACCTGCAAAGCTGTGGCAATTACTACCGTTTATGCAGCCAATACTACAAGAATTTCATCCAGTTCGCTGTGTTGGATAAAAGGTTGTGATTAAAACAAAATCAGCACATGAAGTATTACGACGAAAACCACAGCGCAAAGACCGCACAGCAGACAGCACACACACAAATTTCGAAGCTATCGTGGGAACACAAACTTTCACGCAAAACAAATGAAACACGGAACCACCAGGGGCGCTGCAGTCCACACACACTATTCGAGTAGTCAACCGAGACAAGTAAGTGGCTCGTGTAAAAGGAGCTCTAAAGCTCCTGAGGTCGCATAAAGTGTAGAGCGATGACGTCACACTGCCCTAAGTGGGACTTGTGACGAGCCGAGTCCCGATACTGCCGCGTTCACGTCGCGCTGCGTTTTTCTTCAGCTGTCGCGCTAGTCTTTAGCAGCGCATGGTACGTAATTGCACATGAGCGGAAGTGAAGGTACTTCTGTTAGCATACGGACTGCGAAGTCAGAAATCACAAAAGAAACTGTTTTGAACGAAAAAGCTTATATAACCTAAAACCTACGGAATAGCCCGGGAGTAAGAAAAGCTAGTTCTAGTTGAGAAAAATAAACTGATGATGCGACAGGTGTGAAATCTTGTATCATAAACTTGTAAGCAACACAGCGTGGCCAAGGTATGTACAGTGCTGGATTTACTGCTTCGCTTCAGCTTGTTACCTGTTTTGATTTGGGAAGTTCCCGGGACACACAGAAAACGTATGAAAGAGATAGCCGAAGTGGAGTACCCGAGCGGTCTAAAGCGTTTCGCTGCAGAGCGCGCGGTTGCTCGCGGTCGGAAGTTCGAATCCTCCATGGGTCATGAGTGTGTGTATTGTTCTTAGGTTAGTTTAACTTTGTTTAAGTAGTTTGTAAGCTACGGACTGATGACCTCACAGTTTGGTCCGATAGATTTAAAAACATTTGAATTTAAAAAAGGTAATCACAGCATAGTACAAAATTTCTTCATGAGAAATAATTCTCAGAATCAACAAATTCAATACTCGTGATGTGCACTGAATTAGCAATACTTAAGTGATACGCCATATTCTGCTCACAACTTTTATTTCAAAGCCCTACGAGGCGTTTCTGATTCATAGCCTCTAACAAGTGGCGATGTTTTCCCACCGCATATGAGTCTGTATTCGCTCGTTCTGGTGTCAGCTGCTTCACAGGTGTCCGCACGGGCGTGCGTGCCCGCCTTTTTCCCCTCTCATTCACAAACATATATATACGCATTACCGTAGGAATAATATACTACTCGAATTCCTGTAAACGTATTCTAGTTAATTTTATACAGCGTAAATATTGTTGACATTATGTCGAAATATAAACTGTCTGAAGTATTCGTAGAATTCATTTCTAACGTGCATTACTGTGAAATATTATTAAACTAGATTTTATCTTTCTACTCATAGTCTTAAAAATACAATTACGGCTGATATCTGATAAATGAAGCATTATTAGTCGCGCGTTTAGATGCACGATTTCACTTGAACGAATCACTCGTTAATTCCCTGAAGGTTCGTTCTCCAAGACAAAATATAATGAATATAATGAGTGTCGTAATGGAGGGGTCATAGGTGGTCGTCGCCGCCCAATTTTTTGCGATGGCTACCCTGTCTCTTACTACTTTGCGTGCGGGATATTTTTATATTACAGTGATTCTCTTTCATTATCTCTCTCGGTGCGTTGTGTGACCGCACTCCAGGCTGCCGATTCTCATTTCAATAGCTGTTCGAATGACATAACTAGAAAAATCAACCGTAAGGCAAGTGTTGCAGGGATTGCAGAAGGCACTATATAGCCCCGTGTTCGTGAGCAACATTACACTGTTTTTGAAGGGATTATTATTCTCCTACAGTACCTACAAACGGACAGTGTTGAAAAGTCAAATGTTCGTAAAGCTGTAGAACTTAACCGCTATGGTCACCAGTCTATAGACTTATAAACTGCTTAAACTAACTTTCACTAAAGACAAAACACTCTCTCTCACAGACACACACGCAAACACACATACACACACCCATGCTTGAGAGAGGACTTGAACCTCCGGCGGCAACAACCGCCCAGTCGTTAGCATGACGCCTTATAACAAACGGCCACGACAGTGTTAATATTCCCCAAAACTACAGGGCAATTTCGCGGTCAATAACAGTCATTGACCAACGGAAGGAAATGCGAACTAGGGACAGTTTTGACCTCTAACGCTCGGAACCGCACGAAACCACACTTAGAATAACAAGTAATTATGAACAAAAAAGTGGTGTGCGTCATATCCATGCAAAACGCCGCACTTGTCTGCATAGTGTAGTTGCACTAACCAGTCCTCCAGTTGCGTGAGTGGTATAGCTGCGGTACATATTTGTCTCTTGGAGTATTAGCAAGCGAGTTACTGTATAGACTGTGTACAGTGCAGTGATATCATGAAGACAAGTAATCCTACGCATGAAGAACGAACTTAAGACGAGCTGAATATGGAAATGACGTCGGGACTGAAGATATGGACTTCTCGGATATACTATACAACATAATCATACAGAAACATAATGTCGAGGACGTTAGGCCGGACTTGAAGTATATGGAGGAACCAGGTTATGGCATTTACATACCAACACCAATTAGTGTGGCTTTTGTTATTGGACTGCGTGAATGCGGAAGTGATTTGGAATGTGATAACGTGGCTTTAGTGAGATGTGCACATTGTTCTCTCCCACTTTGTTTTAACCACTTCATCGCAATCCCGCATCTGCATATTGAAGCCTAGTAAAGCACTTCCAGGAGTGTGCTACTCCTGTATATGTGTGTTTTGAGCTATTATAAGTTCTTTAAACAAATAGTTTTTGGCGCTGCTTATTGAATATGTAATGAGTAAATGACGGCATTAAATTATATACCATGCCCTTCCTAAGGTATTGATATCTCGTTATATTGTCTCTGTTAAAATGCTATTTAAGATACAATGCAACGTTCTGCATCGAAATGGTGCACACTACTGTCCTCTTTATGATTGCCTGTTATTCCAAGCATGGTTTCGAAGGTGCGTTCGAGGTCAAAGATGTCCATTGTAAGTACCGCCCTTCTGATTGTACTCTGCAACCGTTTCCGATCTTCCCTGTGTTAGGTGAATAATCTGTACGGCAACACGGAATCCGGGAAACGAGGAACAATCAGATATATTGATGCGGATGTGAGCTCATTTACAGTCTTCGAGAGCGCTGAGGGCAAGGAGGCTGGCCGTGACAGCGTCGCGCTGCCTGGCGTTTCATTCACCTCACCCGCCAAGGCTGCTCTTATCACTGCACTCGGATACGACCGCAGCCGACGCGCGACTCGGCCGTTCAGACGAAGGTCAACTGCCGGGGGAGGGGGGAGGGGAGGATCAATAAACTCATTGCGCGCCACGAGAGCCGACGCCGACTAAGGTTACGGCCCCAAGAGCGTTTTCCTACGAGCGTTTCTGCCAGACTATACGTAACACGCGGAACTCAGGATGTGGTGGCCACACGGCCGCCTCTCTCGTGCGGCATATAGCCCTGCCGAATTCCTTTAGTAGTGCGTCGTACAAGCTGTGACAACACTTAATGTATTGATCGCCATAACAAACAGCAATTATTGTTTCAGATTCATAGACGTAGGTGCATTTGGTCTTCAAGGGGGCCTCCTATTTATTAAAAAAACTGAATTGGGTAAACAACGTTACAATCAGACTTTGAATTTACCAGAAGCTGCACAAGTTGTAAATTATCTTAGTGGACTAAAAATCGTTCACGTGTTTGTGGCTGATGAGGTTTTTGCAATGAATGATCATTTAAGGAGAATATACACACAAGAGCATTACAAACAAACAAAAACTTTTTAACTACTTAATTTCAACCACTCGATTTTATGTAGAGTGTGCATTTGGCATTTTATCTAAAGGGGATGTGTCGTATACCTTTCTCACCCGTATTGCGCACTTCCCATCACATTGAAACACGTCCACTGAATGTGTGGTCGTAATCCATTTTGAGTGATCCATTACTCTAAAGTGTTTCTTCGCCATTAATATTGTTAATTTGTACATCAATTATTTAATTCCTTTATTAATGATCAATGCCCCATGTGTAAATATATGTTGCGCCCGTGTGTTTGAACTTGTGTGTTCGTATGAATGTGGAAGGCTGCTTTTGATATTTACTGACTGCCGCGCGATGGCTTACAGTCGCCGCTTCCCACTTTAGGCCACGTTTACTTTAGCTAAGAACACATGCCTTCGTATGACGTCTGCACTGCCGTCTGCAGGAAAGCCAGAGACACCCTTTCTTGGCAAGATGGCGAGGTGCCCTGTTCTTAGAGTGGTACCAACATAATCGTGGACGAAGGAAGTGACAAAAGAGACCTCTCTGGAGCTGTAATAGAGGTTATTATCTCTCTCAGGTAGCGAGGGTTGGTAGACAGAAGCCTTTGAGAACGCTTTGATCGCTCCCTACATCTCTTGCCGCGACCGCCAAAGTGAGTATTTCGTCGAATCATGGTGAGGGGATGGCATGTTGTTAAAATTTTACTTTATTTGTTATCAGACAGTCCTGGTTTGTCAATGATAATTTTTCTTGAGTAATTCTTTTGCTATGCGAGATGATTTTAATTTTCAGAACTCGAGTAATTCAGTGTAATTTTAGTATTTGTATTTTCAGTCCGGTAATGATTTTTGTGTTCTCAAGTTAGAATACACATGTGTAGCCTTCAGCTTTTCCATAAACGTAGTAAGTTTGAATTCCTTGCTGTATTTAACTAATGTTTTCGTGTTTCCTTTCGTTCGGATTATGGGAATAGCCCAGCAGCGAGCGCTTGTCCGCAGGTAGCCCGGTCACCCGACGTGGTCAGCGCACTCTTCAAACAAATGACCGCACAGATTAACTATCAGTTCTGTGAAATGAAAGAGAAGTCGAAAGAGATTACCGAACAAATGAAAGAGCAGTCGTGAAAGATTGATGAATGACTTGATGAAATTAATCAATCCTCTGAACAACATCTTATCGAATTTAAGGCATTTAAACAACAGGTCACTAAACAAGAGGAGCCGGTATGAACAGAAGCGTCGAGTAGTACGCTATTTTGAAGTCTGGCAGAAAGTCCTGGCTCGTTCCTGTCGTTTGTCCAACAAGCATCTTGCTCTGATGCGGGAGTTCTTTCCGATTTTTGATTGTCCCTTCTGCATAAGGCGAATTGTTCATGAGAACGCGGTTGAACTGGGAACAATACGGACCCGGAAGACTCTTGGTGTGCACCATGTTTCTAGTCTTAGACAATGATTGTGTATATCTTCCATTGTATTTTCTATAGGTTATTCGTTCCAGGTATTTATTGTGAATTTTGTATGTGTTTTCCATTGTTCTTTGGCGTTAAAGGACGCGTCGACATTGTCTCGCATAGGAGATGCATTTGTTTGATTAGTTATCCTGCATATGGGTATATGCAGCGCTGGGTGAGGTGAATTGAGTTTTGTGCAATCAGCTGATATGTGAGGCTTGCTGATTCGGTGAACACACTTAAATGTTGTGGCACTGTCGGTAATGTCTGCTCTGCTTTCCATACTTTTGATTGCTAGTTCACTGTGGAGTGCCTGTGTAATGGGTAAATTTGGTATAATTTTCAGTAGTTCGTGTGTGTTATTCAACTGCTGCACGAGAGATGCCATCTGAGTACAACTAGTACCAAAACAAAATGTAATATTTTAGGGTGTACCTTTCTTTTCCAGTTGTGCTACGTGAATTTAGTGTTTTAGGTTTATTGATGTCCAGTACCGTCAGTGAGTGCATCGGAAAGGATTGTTCCTCAAGGACAGGGAGGGCGGTAATTAGTAATGTCACTGCCAGTACGTGTGCGCCCTGTGTCCTTGAAATTACCAATGTGTTTGCTTTTGTAAGTCGCCGTAATGACACTGACTTCTGGGTAGAAACGGGATAGCGCTTGGTGAAGCTAAGAAGGTGTTACGGAACATGTTGTGTGTCCTTAGGACAAGGGTTTGTAATGCCAAGTAGGTGGCGTATCTAATTTACCAATTGATCAAGAGTCGGTAATGCAAGTTTTAACATGACGACCTTAACTATGTGCACCCCTAACGAAGTTGCCAAGTTTTATTTTACAGGAAACTGTGATCGACGTCATATAATAGATGGAAGGACGTACTGAAGGCCCACTTGAATTTTGTTGATGAGAAAAAGTATGCAGCCCAGTGAACAATGACAAGCCTATGCTTAATGCGACCAGAGCGTGGGACGAGTGCCTGGATTTAAAAAACCACAAGTGGTATAAATAGGGAATATGTACTCTAAAATGTCTTACCTCTTTGTAAATTTTACCTGGTACCTAAGTAACATGTTTTAATGTTCATGATGCTCATTTAATGAGAAGCCTTGAACAAGGCCATCTAATCACTAGTGTGTGTCTTGATTTATGTCTTTTACAGGCAGATTGTGATTTGTATTTTTGATTTAATCAACTGTGTTTATTTTCTCTATGGTTCCAGGTGTTTCTGTATTTGCATGCGGTTTGCACGGCCACTACGGTCAGGGGTTCGAATCCCCTCTCGGGCATGGATATTTGTGCCGTCCTTAATGTTAGCTAGTCGATAAGTAGTTTGTAAGTTTAGGGACTGATGACCCCGTAGTTGACTCCCATAAGCTTAACAAACATTTGAATCGTTAAGGACGAGAAACAGAAGTGATTGACCGTGCCGGTGCAGAAGGCGACGGAACGTGCTGCCAAAATGTTAAAGCTAGAGAATGGTTTACAAATTACGGATAGAAGGACAAGATGCCGAGCTAAGTGGAACTCACGTTTCTACGCCGAAGAAGAAGAAGCAAGAACGTAACAACAACTATGTGATCGATGATATGGATAAATGCATTATCAAGCAGGAATTTCAACGGTATTACGAACCATGTAAAGAAATACCAAGTTTGCGGAAACTACACAACTTAGTCTAAAGGAACTGAGTTTCAAAGCTAGCATGATTAAACCAAGGCTAGGAACGTATATTCATACTATAACATTAAGATTAATGTAGATACCGTATCATGCTTACAAGACGATAACCAGAGAAATGATGGTGCGGCTGTTTCACGGAGTGGTAGGGAACAGTTAGTACAGTTCATGTGTTACATATGGCAGTGAAGCGGGTTTACAAGTAATGCAACAAATCTAACACGGCCTGTGTGCTTCATTGACACTGCGACTCCCAAATCATCAAATTACTGCAGTGTTGGTACAACGTCTTTGAAAACTAAAGTCAGTCAGCCGGGCCGTTCTAGCCGACCGATTTTCTTCATTTTTGCTGTACACGAAAGGCATTCGTTAGCCAATTTGTCATCAACTATCAGAAAACTCAAATCTCTCCATACATTATTTTTATTCAAACGCGGTATCTTTGTGTCCTTGCACTGAATATTTTAATTGGTTTGTTTTACGATATCTTCGATTCTAACTAAGGCACGTAATTCTTTTTGACCTAACAACACTCAGCGGATCAAGCTCTTTCATTTGTGCTTTTAAACACTTGCATTGATTTATTCTCGTTAAAGCTATGCGTGAAAAATTCAAATTTTTTGTCATTCAACTAACAGTGTGAAGTATTCACACAGGTCCTCTACTAACCATGTGAATGTGTACAAATATGTCAATAAAAGTATATGTATGTACTAAGTGTTCATCTTAAACGTTTCTTCGGGTTACAGATGCCCCTAGAAATGTGTAGGTGTTTGTGTGTGTTACTCAACATTAAACTAGTTGTTAGTTAATGGTGTTGCATAGCAAAAAATGACAGCAATTATGTAATAACAGTAACATTGATTTGATATGTTGAAAAATAATAAATAAGTTCTCAAATACCGTACAATTTCTACTCATTTTACTGGAGATTTAGCAATATGAATTTAATAGAGATTTACTAGAGGACCTGTGCGAATACTTCGCACTGTTAGTAGAATGATAAAAATGTTGAGAAAAAATGGAAGTAAATATAATGTTCACGAATAGCTTTCTTCAGAATCAACCAATTCAAGTGTTTGAAAGCATAAATGAAAGACCTTGACCGGATGAGTGTTTTTAGTTTAAAAAAAATAAAAGGCTGTGTGTGGTTTCGCACAAGTATGAAGTGCGTGCCACGTACTTTCGCCGCGCGCCGCCATGCACGCACGGCGTGGCGTTCTTACGACGTCAGCCACGAGCGCCCTCTGCTACAACTCCGCTCGTGGCCACCACTGAACGACATCGTTCACTTAGCAATCAGATAGGCACCAGTTAACACTTGGCTATTGGATAGGCACTAGTAATCATCAGTAGGCAGGCCTCTATATAAACTACTTATCAGAATTCTGCAGTCAAGATCTATGTAAAAGTTAAGTATTACCGAGACTCTATGAAATACATATATCATTCTAATTTACTCTAGTGTTTCTAGTATCTGCTGTCCCACTGGCTGGTCACCTCCATACCTGCACACGCGTGCATTCTTTATTCCCGTGTCAGTCTCTTTCAACTCAGCCACCGACACCTACGACCATCGGGGAAACGAGACACAAAAGTGGCGATGTGGATGGGATACAAAACTGGGAACTGGGAACCGATTATTATATCCAATACAAGGACACAAGAATAACACGTTTGAATCTGCGAATGAATAACTTTCGTTAAAAAAAATGGAGAAAATCGGCCGGGTAGTTTGGCCTGACCGACTGACTTATGTTTCCGTAGATTATTTTAATAAATAAGACAGGCTATAGTCAAGGGCAGACGGCCCTTTCAGTAGGTTTACATAGCCAAAATTCAGTATAACGAGAGTGAAAATGATAAATCGTATTTATTTAATTAAATTGTTCTTTCAAGTGAAAAGTATTTTTGTTATCTTTAAAATTTGATTGATTGTACAATACTTGGATTGAGTTTTCTTGTGTAACAATGAGTGTGGTGATGGTGGCGAGCAGAGGACGTGGAGCAGTCTGGTGGCGGTGGAGCGCGCGTAGGCAGGCGCGCTGACAGGTGGCGCTGGCCGTGGTGACAGCTGCTGCCCCAAAGCTCAGCAGGCAGGCAGCTCGCCTGTAACATTCCACTGAGATAGGCTCTCACTGACTGACGCACTGGATCAACGTTAATGAGTTCATCATGTCCCGAGCACTATCGTTAGTTATGTAAGGTATGTATATCACAAAATTTCTTGTCGAAAGCAACATTAAAACTTCCATTTGTGCACGACAGCTGAGTCCCACAGCGGAGCTCGCCACATGGCCGTGGTCCGTTACGTGACGTACGGCAGACCTGGTGTCTGCGCGCGGCGCTGCTCCATTGATTCGCGACAGCTGATCCGCGCCGGTGTGGCCTTGTGCGAGGCCGTGACGTCGTGGCGAGTGGGGGAGGGGCCGCCTGCCACCTCGTTGCCAGCAGCCGCGTGTTCCGCTCTGGCAGGAGGCTGGTCGCGCGTCCATCCGCCGCTGTCGCATCTCATCGCCGCCAACTGGTTGTCACTGCAACAAATGAATATAACAAGGTCAACACGGATTTAAGAAAATATTTTTCATGCGAAATAAAACTAGCTCTTTACTCACACGAAGTGATGAGTGCTATCGACAAGGGATCTGAAATTAATTCAGTAGTTTTTGATTTCCAGTAGGCTTTTAACACAGTACCCCACAAACGGCTTTTAAACGAATTGTGTGGTAATGGTATATCGCCGCAAATTTGCGACTGGATAGGGGATTTCCTATCAGAGAGGATACAGTTTGTAGTAATCTATGGTAAGGCATCGACTAAAACAGAGAGGATATCGGGCGTTCCACAGTGTAGTGTTATTGGTCCTCTGCTGGAAGCCGTGATTTTGGTGACCACCCATATCACAAAACGTAAGTGAAAGCATGACAGTGGCTAGTACACAATCAAAGACGAAGAAGACAAAGAAAGAAGAAAACTGAAGGCTCTCGGTAGGATTAAATTTTGATCATTGCCATCAAATTTGGGATTAACCTATTAATAATAGAGTATTTGTGTCAAGTGAGTGAGTCGGCGCCAAAATGCATAAAATCATATGTAATGGATGATCCCGAACGTATTGCTGTCCCAATTGCAATTAGAAGTTAAATATGTACTGGCGATGAACCGCAAACAAGATATTTTGTAGAAAATAAACCTTCATATGGTAAATGCCAGTGCGTTACTATATAAACCCTGCTTTGAATGCACAGGGTGAAAAACTGTTCGTAAACACGGAGAGCGGCAAGTGTAACGCAGAGAAAAGTACACTGCACCAAGCGACAGTGCGAGGGGGCAGAAAACTACTACATCAACTCTTTCACCGTACAACAGTACCGACTTGAGACAACTAGGATGCGTGTAGTTATTACTCCCTTTACTGACAGAAGAATGCACTTCAGCGTCCAACCTCTACACACAGAAGCTAGATGTGTCAGCAATGGGTGCTGACAGGCTGAGATATGAATAAACGTGGAGTCCACCGTGCGGTAGGAAACCAAAATACGGGACACATGTGGGTACGGATAGCGCGGCCGCTAGAGCCGGAGTTTCGAGTCATCTCTCGGGTATTCGGCAATCCCATTATCTAGAATATATCAAGTTAGTTTCTAATACATAAAATAACAAAACTTACTGGCCTGCAAAAGCCAAATAAATTGATATCTTAATTAAAGAAATGGTCTTCACGCGCAAACAAGGAAGAAAGACAGTTATTATTTCTTACGAAGTTTACTAATTTCTCTCTCAACTATATTTTGCAAAATAATGTACGTCATTGTGGGGTCCGGTATTTCAATACAGATTTTCATAATATACAACTCATCACGTACTCTGCAAATGGGTTCTTGTTATAATTATTTCTTTTGCACACTAAGTATGTTGTTTTTTCGCAGAGTATAAATCATTTGTGGTGGAGAACATTCTTTCTGCAGCAACTTTATAGCCAGGTTGAGCTAACACAAACCAAGTAATGAGCTACAATTTTTTTTCACCAGATGTCATCAGTTGTAAGTAAGTTGAAAATGAGAGGCCAGATTATTCCAAATCGCTTCGCAGTTCTCAATTAATAAACTTTTGCTTCACATGTAACTGTTTTTAACACTGTTAACTTCCTCAAAAGAACTGATCGTAACTACTTTCTTTCAAAATATTTTCACCAAACTCAAGTTCAAGGGCATTTCTGAACAGACTTCCAAAGAACAGGATACTTCAGATGAACCCAGTCATTTGTTTTCTGCAGATTAAATCAAATCCATTTCGCGATATAATCAGTTAACGACAAGAAATCACACTCTTTCTTCACGGTTTCTTCGAGCAATGAACTCATTAATGACTCAGTTTTTTTTACATAGTTGGAGGAGCTGTACATCTCATGTGAAAGCATTACGTAGTACCAACCTGAGAGATTAAAAAACAGTGTCTTACTCACTTTGAGTTAAAGGCTTTTTTCTTTATTGTTTGATTATTCCCCATTTGATCTCCATTTGGCAACAGGGTACATCTTTTAAAGACACCTTATTTCAAAATACTTATGACGGTTCGTAGAAAACGGGACAACATACGTCTCGTATATATATTATCGAGACAACGGGACACTAAGGTTACATGCGCGACGATCCCGTAAATACGGAACATCTGGTCACCGCTAGTATAAACTTGAACTGCTAACCACTCAGTCTCAGAGTCTGCGTTTTCCAACTGCACATAAGATACCGACTGAAGACCAACTACGCCAATTTGGATGTTGTTTTGGTGACAAACTGCTACCAGCTACCCATTACGGGGCCGCAGCCAGCCAGCTGAGACACCTTCGATTCTCCGAGCTGCACTCCTACGGACCAGGAGACCAGGCAGACCTACAGCAAGAAAAGAACCGACCTGCTTAGATTTCGGAGCTAGGCATCTCCGTCGTCGCCTTCGAGCTGACCTAATAAGGGACACCTTTGACCTCCAACGATCTGACGCGCACGAAACTGTTCTTAGAATAAGAAGCAATCATAAACAAAACAGTGGTGTGCATTATTTCCATCCAAAACTCCGCACGTGTCTGCTAGCGCCACTAAATGGTGGCCTAATGTAGCTGCACTAACCAGTGCTCCAGTTGCGTGAGTAGTATAGCTGCAGTACGTATTTCTCTCTGGGAGTATTAGCAAGCGAGTTACTGTGTAAACTGTGTACAGTGCTGTGATGTTATGAAGGGAATTAATCTTACGCATGTGGTCCTTATTTTTGGGTCGAAGTTACGACGTGGTGAATGTGTAAATGACTTCGGGGCTGAGGATATGGAGTACGCGGATAAATTATATAACATAATCATTCAGAAATACACGAATGTATGCTGCATTTGAAGGATAGAGTAAGCTAGGGTATCATATTGATATACCAAAGTTATCATTTGAAATGTAATTAGTGTGTATTTCATATTGGTCTGCATGAATGCGAAAGTGATTGAGCAACAGTCAGAAGTGAGGAATATATTTCGAATTTGTGTAGTCTATGGAAGTTCATTAGAAGCTACTCAACTGTTCTGACTAAAAAGACGACACTTCAGAGGGATTCTGAGGCTCATTGAATTTCTGAAAGTAGTATAGAATTCAACTTGAGGAATATTGATAAAAAATTTTACTAGATTTCCAGATAGTTTATCATCTATGGTGTAGCATTTGGTGCTGAACTCCACCAACGAGTGGACAGTGTGTTTCAAGTAATGGAAGAAGGCCACTAATGGTAATGGAAATCATTGCGCATTCCTCCTGGCTTCACCGAGCTGATCATTCAGAAGTAACACGAATTTCATCTAACATAATTCTTTCATCTCTGTCACAAAGTTTACTGTAACCAGGGACTATAAAACAAAAAGTACACAATTAGCACCTTCAGCTTATGAATCTCGTTGTCTTTTCATTTCAGTAAGTTGTTCATTTCCAGCTTAGCAGGTTGGCAGCACAGGAAGAAAAAAAACACGAGGCAGCTTCGCACTCGGCACAGCAGGCGCCAACAGCCGCGCGTGTGCTGAGTAGCTGCCGACCACGACGCGTCAAACGCATCTCACGTATTTTATTGATAGTGGAAAAAAGTGTGTCTCTCCTTCCGCCGTTAAAAACAATTTTGATATATTAGGTCTACTTCTTATTCAGTAATGTAAAATGTAAAACGCGCCAAACGCAAACTGGTCAACGACTACATTTTTCACCGTAAACTGTTCAAAATATGCGCTGCGTTGTATTTTAGTTCTTATTATAACAAGAAATATGGGCAATAACTACAAGAAAACCACTCATATATCATACAGTGACCTTTGGCTGTAAGATACAGAAAAATATTTTTTTTCTACAGAATAGATTCTGCAAAATCGATTGAGGAATCTGCATTAGCGCAGAAAACGCACGAATCCCTAATAGTGTTATTTATTATTTTACGCAGAAAGTAAAGTCTTAGAGAGAAACTAAATACAAAGAAGGATGTAGCTTATATTCGTGTACATAAAAAATCGAAGCATATTGAATGACATGAAATTTCACTTTGCGGCAGAGGTGCAGGATGATTCTGCGTGGCATCTTTGGTAATTAGACCCCAGCTAGGATCGTGTTCGGCCTGACGGATGTAAGTCTTTTAGGTGACGCCACTTAGGCGTCTTGTACATACATGATGATGAAGATGTTGAGGACTAGAAAACACCCAGTCAATGAGTAGAGAAAATCCCCAACTGTCCAGTAATCGAACCCAGGACCACTGTGTGGCGGAGAGAGGCCTGCCCCATCAAAAGCTTGCCCACTACCTCGGCTGTGTAAAGTGTCCCATCGGAAAGCATCATTTATAAACTACTGGCCGCCTATCCTCTGCCTCTGCTCTGTCTGTGCTGCGTGAAACGTGCGCTGGGCCCGGTGCAGACTTGATGCAGCACAGGCAGAGCAGCAGAGGCAGAGGAGAGGCACAGGGCCTCTGCTGGCCAGCGCACACCTCACGCAGCAGAGGCACAGCTCAGGCAGAGCAAAGTAGCGTACAGCGCTCTCCTAACACAGCACAAGCCACATGTCCACTGCAAACCTGTCGATTCAGTTAGACTTAATTTCTGAGTCTCGTTAAAATCAACTAATTTAATTTGTGTGTGTGTGTGTGTGTGTGTGTGTGTGTGTGTGTGTGTGTGTGTGTGTGTGTGTCTTCCGGTTAAGTGCGTCATATGTGAGCAGTGAAAGGTCTCTTTTGATCAACAGGCACAAGTGATGAATATATGGCGAACTTGAGCAGTCTTTGGAAGTTTCTTATCAGCTATTCAGGAAACGCTTCTGGCTAAACATATGGCAGTTCAAAGTAATTCACATGCTGATAGTGAAGCAATGTAGCTTGTGAGACGCCACACCTACTTAAGTAAAATTGGGATATGTTTTATATCTGTAATAAAAATAAATTTGGATTTCTTTTATAATTAAGATAAACAAGTGTCACTGTAAATTTAACAATTTAAAGGACCTTTATACAAGTGACATATTTAATCATGAATGTAGTACAATTTGTAAGATCTAAAACACCTTTCTTCGCAATGACATCTGTTGGCTTTTAACACGTCTTCGTTTCAAAGATAAATTGATACGAAATATTTATTTAAATCATAGTTTCCTTGTTTAAGTACATTTGCACGCGAAGTATCTCATTCCTTGGCTCTTTATTTGTACCTCGTCATGGCCCTGAGTACCATAATATTGGCGACCGCCTTTTTCTTCTTATTTGGTAGCAGCTGTTCTTGTACGTCCACTATTTTATAACAAAATCAAAAATCAAATGTTTGTAGAGTTTATGGGATTTAACTATGGGGTCATCAGTCCCTAAACTTACAAACTACTTATGAACTAGCTAAAACTAAGGCCGGCAGAAATATCCATGTCCGAGGTGGGATTCGAACCCCCGACCGTAGTGGCCGTGCAGACCGTGACTGGTGCGCCGCAGTCCCCTCGGCCGCCGCGGCCGGTTATTTTATAACAATGCGTTCCTGTTCCTCTTCTGTCGCTGTCATCATTTCTGATGATGAAACTTACTGGCAGATTAAAATTGTGTGCCGGAACCGGGACCCGAACATGGGACCTTTGCCTTTCGCGGCCAAGCGCTCTACCACTGAGTTACCCCGACACGACTCACGGTGCCGCCCCACAACTTCAATTCTGCCAATTCCTCGCCTCCGACTTTCCAATCTTTCTGATGATCATTACCATCAGCAAACATAGTAATGTTTGCTGACCGTATAGGTAGGTTAGTATTTTTGCAACAGTTGACTTTCGCAAAAAAGTATAAAATGCAGCTTGAGCAGTAGTGAGAAGAAAAGTTACTAGTTTTCTAGATCTTTCGTTATGCTGTAGCAGTGGTTAGTGAACTCTACGAAGGGGTGGATGTGTGTTTCATGAAATGGAAGATAATGAGAAGATAAAGAGATGTGTTGCACATCCCTCCCAGTTTAGCCGAGCTGATCGCTCGGAAGTAACGGGGATTTTAGCTTGCGTAGTTATTTTATGATTCTCACAACGGTTACTGAAATCAGGGGCTATAGACCGAAAAAATACAGTCAGCCGTTTGAGCTGGTAACTCTCAGTGACGTTTCATTTCCGTAAGTTGTTCGATTTGCAGTTTACTAGGTTGGCGGAACATGTGTTCCAATTTTAGTATATGTACCGCGGTAGTGAGTACGCAGCACAAGAAGAACAGAAAACACGAAGCAGCTTTGCACTCGGCACAGCAGGCGGCAACAGCCGCGCGTGTGTCGAGTAGCTGTCGACCGCGACGCGTCAAATATATCTCAAGTATTTTCTCGAGAATGGACGGAGGTATGGGTCGTAGGCAGTAAAGTATGATGTAAAATGCACCAAACGTAAAGTGGCCAACGATAACATTTTTCACTACAAACTCTTCAAAATATGCGCGGTTTTGTATTTTAGTTCTTATTATAAGAATAACTATGGGCAATAACTACAATAAAACCAGTCAAATATCATGCCGTGAGTTGTGGCCAAAAGATACAGAAAAATATTTTTTTCTACGAATAAATTCTGAAAAATCGTTTGAGGAAATTGCTTTAGCGCAAAAAACGCACAAATCCGAAAATAGCGTTTTTTTTTGTGCACAAAAAGTAAAAGTCTTAGAGAGTAAGTAATGACAGAGAAGCATGTAGCTTATGTTCCTCTACATAAAATAATATTTTTTCGAAGCAAATCGGATGACTAGAAATTTCACTTTGCTGCAGAGGTTAAAACAGACTCACAGGAAAACTGGATAGGAAAGAGGTATGGCTCTCCTTCTAGGGTTAAAACGATTTTGATATGTTAGCTATATTTCTTACGCCGTAATGTATGCTATAATACGTACGAAACGCAAACTAGCCAGCGACTACGTTTTTCACTACAAACTCTTCAAAATACGGAGTTGTACTTTACTTCTTATTATAACAATAAGTAGGGGAAATACCTAGAAGAAAACCATTTCAACATCATATAGTGATGTTTGGCTACACAATACAGATAAATATTTTTTTCTATTGTATAGTTTTTTCAAATTCGATTGAGGAAGCAGCTTTAGCGAATAACATGCACCAATCCAAATACAGTGTTTTTTATTATTTTATGCAAAAAGTAAAACTCTTAGAGAGAAACAAAAGTACAGAGAAGTGTGTTTGCGGTGTCCCATTTGTTTATAAACTGCTGGCCGCGTATACTCTGCCTCTGCTTACCTGGGGTGCATTGCACACTTGACGCAGCACGAGCAGAGGGGAGGCAAAGGATAGGAAATGTTGTTCAAATGTTTGTTAGGCTTATTGGACTTAACTGCGAGGGCATTAGTCCCTAAACTTACAAAATACTTATGAACTAACTTATACTAAAGACAGCACAAACATACATGCTGGAGGGAGGATTCAAACCCCCGACGGGTAACAGCCTCAGTTCGCTCGGCCAGCGGTCTGTAACCCATGCTTTTCAGTGGAACACCTCACACTTAATGTAGCCCAGGCGGGGGACATGCCTTTGCTGGGCAGTTATACGACATATGAGAAGCCTACCAGGTGCTACTGAGCAGAAAAGTGTTTCTGATCGTATAATCTGCACAACAATCATGATTTAAAATGTAAGGCATCTGAAGGTTATTTCAGTCATTGAATCTGCACTCACACTTGTTTCTGTTAATTATAAAAAGTGAGAGAAAAATAAATCGAATTTTAAATATATTCATCAAACATATCCCTTATTCTTCTTTAGTAGGTATGACATCTCACAGACTATTTTGCTTCTCTTTAAAGTCTTCCTGAATCAGCATGTGAATCTCTATGAACTGTCGTCTGTTTAGTCAGAATAACTGAGTAGTTTATAATGAACATCCATAGACTACACAAATCGGCCATTTATTCGTCACTTTTGTCTGTTGCTCAACATACCTTTAACTTCTCTTATACTCACTTCACCAGAATACAACCACACACACACACACACACCATTCCACACACACACACACACACACACACACACACACAAATTAAATTAATTGAGTTTTGAAGGAGACTCGGGAATCAAATCTAATTGCATCGAGAGGTTGCAGTGGACAAGCAGCCCGTGCCGTGTTGGGTGAGCGCGCCCGCTGGCTGCCCTCCTCTGCCTGTGAAGTGCGCTGACCTGCAGTGGCCCTGCGCCTCGCCTCTGCCTCTGCTCTGCCTGCGCTGCGTCAAGTGTGCGCCGGGCCAAAGTGCCGACGCCGACTACGGTTACGGCCACACGAGCATTTCTTCCACGCGCGACTCTGCTGGACTACACGTAATACGCGGAGCTGAGGAAGTGGTGGCCACACGGCCCCCTCTCTCGTGCTATGTAAAGTCCAGTCAAATCACATTAGCAGTAGAAGAATAGGTCGGAAGCTTTTTAAATATGGTATAACATACAAATGCTTATTATACAGATTAGATTAGGAGACCAAACAACTACTGACGAGGCAATGAATCGTATAAGTAAGAAACTACATGTATGGCACAGTTCGACTATGAAAGGAGTAATTAGTGGGCTACGCCCCAATAACGAAGAAATAAATTAAGTAACTGAGGTAAATGTAGATGGAGAAAACAGTAGATGGAAAGAAAAGAAAGAATGCAAGTTCATATTGGTGTGGAGTGCAGGAATTATACACAGGTCAAGAACGTACAACGGATAGACTAGCATAGTCGAAGAACAGTTTCTGCTACTGGATCTACCACAAACGCGTATTTTGCTTTAATAATTGTACGAGAGTATACATGATCTGAAAATATTGCATCCTCACACACGATGTGTGAAAACTGTGACAAGTAAATTAAAAGACAGCAACGGAGATATAAATTAACAGTATGCATGAATTAGCAATCAAGTTTACGTAACCTGTAGACATATCCAATAGAGCAGTGTGTATTTCAGTCCGACAATGATGTGACGAAGAGAATTACACACTATGCTTTTGGGCTACAATTTTTAATACAAAACTCCATTTATAATGTATCATATTTGTAAAATATATATTATGAATTAAGTAAAGGGAAAGAGGCTTCTGTTCCTCAGAAATACACACCAAGTTACTGTGTTAATTTAAATAATGCTTCACCTTAAGTAAACTGTAATGTCAACCCCTGTCTAGCGGGCAGTACCGCACAGGCAAGATGCTCGGCGGGTAACAGACACTCTTGGCAGCAGGCGATCCAACGTCCATACAAACACGAACGAGGTAAATAAACAGTAGATTCGCAATCGTTATAGGCACCTTTTCTTGTAGATCCTTCCACCTACCTGTGATTGGTCTACGACCCCTATATAGGCCCTGTCATACGACTAACCCGGTAGTTCTCGTTCCGCTACAATTCCAGCCGTTAGCGTAGTCGTAACTACGAAGAAGCCGCCACTATCAGAATAGCCGAAGACTGAAGACCGTCCGAATCCGACTGGGTATAACCATACTTCGACAGACCCCGTTGGACTTACGAATCATCTGTGTCTAGCAAGGTTGTTGTATCTGTCAGGAAGTTATATAAACACACATGTGTTGAAGAGGGACGCCTGTATTTGCAAAATAACCATATTTGAATGTTGAATTACAAGCCTGTGTTACTCCCTATATTTAAGTGGAAGTGGTCCAAGTTAAACATATTTCAAAGACCCTCCGTCATTCGTCATAATGAAATTCATTCCTTTCTTCCTAGATGAAGATGAAGCATACTTTCTATCACAAAGTAATATCTTCCATTTCATCAAATTACTCATGCTGAAAGTTTACCTACTAGCAACGACAGCAGATTGTAAGGCACAAGGCCTCAACCGAAGACGTCGGATCATGTCGGTTCGGGAGGCGATGGTTGTTCTGGCAACACACTGGTCTGCGCCGACTGCCTGATCGGGTCAGATCCCGCTGCCCAGGCGCCCTGACAAACGCCACTTGCGAAGTACGACCGAGGCTGCAGAGAGAGACTACGGTTGAGAACGTACTTGAATAAACTGTTGTGAACTATATTCTGATTAAAATTTCTTGCAACTTGACATTTCACACGTTGGAGCTGCCTTCCTCCAATGACATCACTTGTAGGTAGGCAAGGAGAGTTTCACTCCAAGAATCCGGAAGTGACGTCATCCAAGATGGATGCCGGAAGTGACGTCATGCAAGATGGCTGCCGGAAGTGACGTCATCATAATTTGGTGGGAAAATTTGGCGGGAAATTCAAAATGGCGGATTTCCCCATCCCCTAAGGAGAGCTTCATGCCAAGAATCCGGAAGTGAAGTCATCCAAGATGGCTGCCGGAAGGCGGGAAAATTTGGCGGGAAATTCAAAATGGCGGATTTTCCCGCCCCCCTACCACTACTCAGAATTCCTCACCCCACCCCCTACCACTTCCCAGAATTCCCCACCCCCACCCAAAATTTTAGCCCTGTATTGGCTATAACCCAAGAGACTTCTTCCCTCCACCCTCCTATGCTATCGACCAATGAGAGAACACCATAATTTTGAAATTGAAAACACTCTGTTCCCTCAGTTTTAGCTCTGCAACTGAAGTGGGAAGACCTCCAAATGCAAAGTTTATTATCATAAACAAGGGAAATAGGGAAAGGAAATGTATTTTATTTTTATTATCTGCTGATGTACCTACACTGACTGCTTCTGCAATTACGCCAACTATTCTCAGAGTATGAAGTATCACATTACGTTTTTCTAACTATATTCTACTCGCAATACACAACGCGAATGCTAAGTTGGAAGAGGAAATATACTCCGCGTCGTTAATAAGTTTCCTATTCAGGGAAGAGCAGCAGCAGTAGACAGCGCAGTACTCAGGACAGTGGACCGCGCTGGGTCCTGCAGGTTCGAATGAAGGCGGCAGTTCGAGCTTCGAAGGCCGCGCGGGCCGCTGACAGCCGCCGCCGCCTCCGCCCGCAGACCCGCGCACAGTGGGCACGCTACCCCCTCCACTGCGCCCCTACGTCACACCCCCCACCCCGCGCGCGGCCCGCCCACTACCCCGTCTCAGCCGGCGGTCGCTCTCTCTCTCTCTATGTCTCTCTCTCACACACACACAGCGCAGCCGGACTAACTTTCGCGACCCCGCACCGGCACTTAGCGGACCCGCTATCCTTTTCAACTAGAACGGGCGGCACTTTGAGCGCTGCGACACATGTCAATCTCGACGCATCAATGCCTCGAGGTGAGACGCGACAGTGCATTCCTTCCACACACGTACAATACAGACATTTACTGAATAACACTTCAGAGAACCCAGTCTTTAGTTTAACAGCAACGGTCACACGCCCCTGTCCTACTCACTTCACAGAATTTCAGCAAACTGGAAAAAACAGCGTTTGTTCTGTTAGTAGAGAGAGAACGATGTCCATTTAGTTTCCCAATAACAGAGCAATTCTCAGAATTTCTAATAGGTCCAAAATATTTTCACCACAAAGTGGGGAACGATGTCAACAAATTCCACAAAGTCCGTCTAGTATATTTCAAGCTTCTCTTTGCGAGAAAGCAGAACTCAGACGGACAATAGCGGTCGTCCTCTCCATTCAGGTGGCGGTGAATCACACACATGCTCTGGTCGAGCGTTACCTGTAAAGGCTAAGCAAATAGTTTCACTCTACACGCGCGAGGAAGAAGCGCTCGTCACTGCACTCTGCGGACGAACCTTAAATATTATCAAACGTATGTCACTTCTCAAAAACAGTGACAGCAACGACCGAATCATGCTTTTTTTTTAGAACCTCTCTCTCTTTCCTATTCCGCACAAGTAAAAGAATCTAGCAGAGAATGCGAGAAATTTGTTTTTAATGTAACTTATATCGGCTGTTAACACTTTGTAGCGAAAGTATTGGCCTAACAACACCCTTATTCGACAATACAGCAACCACAGAACCGAAGTTACCTGCCCAATGCAACACTGAACTCCAGCTCGACCCGCCCTTTACCCACAAAATTCCTACTCCAAGTTCCTTTCTTATGCAATCCACTAATCCGAACTAAGATTTATTATTTTAATTACAAGTAGATGTCTACCGCAAATGAAAACGCTAACTTACACAGCGCAACACATTATTCTATATAGGACATGGAGTGTTTACATTTTTTTTATTACAGTACAACTAAGTACATGCAAAGTAATGTTCGCAAACACTTATATTGCAACCAACTCCCGCACACATGGATCATAACCTGCTCTCTAAGGAATGGATGGGAGTCACACACAGTACAAACATGTTTGCTGTGTGTTCCGCTAATTTCGGTCAATACAACGATGCCAGACCAATCCCCCCGTTTGTTTACTGTATAAGCAAATATTTTTCCCCACACTATCTGTTTAGACCGGGCTTGCACATATGCAATAGCCTCCTTTTAAAAGCCTGTGTCTTTGCCATATAACCCAGTTTTCGTTTACCCTTCTTCTTGGGACTTGTGGAATAATGTAGACGATATCTACGTCTGTGGATAATAAAGTCCAGGAATGATAAAAAAATATAGCTCCTTGCTCGACTCCACAAGTAATTTACAGTTGAAACTAAAAAAATATAATGTCCAGGAGAGTGGTCAATTTTCGGGTACTCTTAATATCCAAGTATTCAAATCTAAAACCGTTTGCACAGTACAACGGCGCACTTTGTAAATACCGTATCTTTTCTTTTAGAACACTTAAACAATCTTCTTGCACAATCCTCCATCCTGGTAATACCATCTTCTCGACCCAGCGAAAAAATAAAAGTCCTAACAATCAACTGCCTGGACCCTTTATAAAATCGATATCTTTGATTACACCAGGGCTCGTGATTTTTCGACAAATTTATTTTGGTTCTACAATTCGACGTCAACCACGTTGAGCAGTCGTTTCCTCGCCTGCAACCACTTTGATATCCATCCGAAAGTCATGCTCGGATACGAACACCACTCGGTTAAAGTGTTATCAAAAAATCCAGGAGATAGAAGCCATCTACACGAAGCTGCTGCTGTAGTATAGATGGGAGCGCCTCCATTAAAAAATATCAATTAGCTGCAGTTTATAAGATATATACCCACAGGACGTACATATTTGCCCCATGTATTACAGAAATAGTAACTTCGTCTTATCTCCAGCGTTTGCAGTATCGAACTTGCTGAATTTACTACACACACACGCACTCCATTGACTACAACTAGCGTACTTTAAGTTTCGAAACTATAGGAGTTTTATAAAACACGTTGATTTTCGACGAAAGAATTATGATTTACCGCAGCAGACACATCCGCTACGTAACGTAATGCACACCAACCGTAAAGTAGACAACACTAGCAAACGATTAAACAGGCGATGCTTCGACGAAAGATCACTGCACCACCAAAGTCGGTTTTCTTTAGAGCTTTACCGTGACGTATATTTATGGTATATCAACACTTTTTACTTACATTCCGTCCCATATAGCCTACAACACTCTCTGTAAGCGCCAAACATTTCCAACACAGTAACAGAAGTACACCTGCAGCCAACACGAACCTACAACAACAAACGAATCTAGCCATTCCAATTCGTTTTTTGTCCCAACTACCATGCTGCAAGCTATGTATACGTTCGTAACAACCCAGACAGAGCTATCCTTACATCCGTCACTAGCCCAGCACCAACACTAAACAAGTTACCACAGATGGTGTTATAACCGTGATCAGTAACAGACAAGATCTCCCAGACACACAGCGTTTTAATAATGTTTCGATCTCCCTCTCTCTCTCCACCCAATAACTACGTCGGTTGCTTGACCCGTCCCTAACATGCAACCACAACTTTGTTTCCAATGCATAGCCCGGCAGACATTATTTCTGGGACGCTTTCTATCAGCCAATAGACTATATACCTCGAGCATTCGCGCACAAACCACCATCGTATTGCACTCCTTCTAACAAATTATTACTCTCGATAAACATGTGTAACACAGTGTAAAAAATGATCGACGTACACGCACAGAACAGCTAACAAGAAGAGATCTAGATCAATGCCAAATTCTTATAATCCTTACAAGCAGCAACGCAAAATAGTCTACACCATTTCGAACTAATGCAACACCAGATTTTTTTAACGATCTCCAACAGCAATCCTTTAGAGACTAAACATACGATTCAATGCACCTCCATCGTAGGTAACTAATCCTCTAACTCGATGCTTATCGACCAAAGAACATTAATTTACCACTGCAATCATCTCCGATACGTTACCGATAGACGTCCATTCGTAAACTCAACTAAAAGAAGATATAAATGCCACACATCCATGCTACTAAGTATCTATATGTATTTCCACAATTGTGGATCACATCTGCGTTGCATCGTTTCGCACGACTAAACAGTTCGAAATAGGTACTTCGCGCAAGCTAGCATGCATACTCACATTACAGGTTATTTCTGGCTGTAGGCGAGTGCGGACCTGTTGACTCATCGTACACTCCGGTTTGGAGCGTGTGTACGTCCTATACATGTAAACATACCTGTCCACGCTCGCACCTGACCTGGAGAAGTTTTCGGTTTAATTTTTCTCGGCCGCACCAGATTCCGAATACAAGACAGCTATTTTCGCGAAGACAGATTTCCATTGATTGTAACAACAGACATAAGAATAAAAAACGATCGAAATGCTGCAGCTATACCATAGCTCTTAATACACAATCATCCCATAAAGAGACAACCGCACACATACGTATTACCGACAAATACCGCAACATTTCCTCGCAGCTGACACAAGCGATGTTTTTACCGTACGAGCTGTCGTTATAACTTTTATACGCCGATACATATACAGACAGTAGGATGAGCGCAAATTTGTGATGCAGCTCTTACAGAAACGAAACATAGTTGGTTTTTTTTTTTTTTTTTTTTTTTTTTTTTTAGAAATTCGAGAAGAAGGAGAACGAAATTTATACAAGATGAACCAATTTGCAATATCTCAAACCCCACTCCATGCAGCAATGTACCGAGCAACATCGATTTAAACGAACGCTTTGCTTAGCTGTAGAATAGAACAACACAGAATTACACCTCCCTAACAGATACTTTACCGAGGGAGTTACTGCTCTCTGGTAACAAGCAACCTGTCTTCTTGTATCTTCTCCTAAACCCTGTAAGACCGAAACTTTCTACTCGAGAAGCTAGACACAGAATAGAAATCGTTCTTTATTATTCTTCTTATGTGTAACTTTAATTTTCTCCACTGTAATTCTTTTTAACTCATAGTTTTAGATCCACATCGGCGTCTCCTATTACCGTTCCAGCCAGAAGTTCGAAAGATAGAGGGAAGGTATGTTCTCGAACTCCATTACGTATCTTCGTTTCCTCCTGCATTCCAACTCCTTTATAGCTCTGCACCTTCGGGCAATGCTTCTAGACGAGAACAATCGGGTATTTTAACTTTTCCCATTATTTCCTGTATAGCAATATGCGTCCCTATGTCTGCACGTTACCAACTCCTGTGGTAATTTCTGTATGGAGCACTAGGTTTACGACTATTGCAAACGATTGCTTGTTATTCCATCCGTTTTTATCTCTCCACATTTGGATGCAATGTAGTCCCTATCTACATCACTGACTGAAGCGGCTTGTTGTTGGTCGCCAGACAATCGACCACCGGACCCACGAGCAGCAACTAGAACTATGTAGACTACTTCCTGTTACATTTGATACTTCGCAATCTTCCTATTACACTGCTTCAACACTCAAAACAAGTAAAGTATTTGTCTCCGAATAAGCCGGCTGCGGTGGCCGAAGGGACTGCGGCGCTTCAGTCACGGTGTGCACGGCCACTACGGTCGGGGGTTCGAATCCCCCCTCGGGCATGGATATTTGTGCCGTCTTTAGTGTTAGCTAGTTCATAAGTAGTTTGTAACTTTAGGAACTGATGACCCCATAGTTAAGTCTCATAAGCTATACAAACATTTGAACATTTCTCTGAATAAATTGTTACATTAATCAAAATAGATAATTCAGTAACACGCCTACTGCCTACTGCTGTTACATCACACAGTACGTCGTAGGGCACTCCAGCGCCACCGGCGCCACCCTTGTATAGAGCACCTGATCGCTTTTAAACGTCTTCGGGCTCAAGCTCGGAGGCTGATACGCCAGAGTAAGCAGGACTGTTGGGAGAGATATGTCGCTACCATTGGCTCGCGTGCCGCCCCATCTCGGGTGTGGTCACAGGTTCGGCGCCTTTTTGGGTACCGACCACAGGCGGGAATCCGCAGCTTGAACATTCAGGGTACTATATGCATGGATCCAGCTGCTATCTCTGAACACATGGCGGACCATTATGCCAGTAACTCTGCGACTTCTGCGTATATTGCGGGCTTCCGCACTCGCAAAGAACAGTTCGAGCGGAGGCAGCTATCTTTCCATACACGTCGGCGAGAGCTATATAATGCCCCATTCACTGAGTGGGAGTTCCAGAGTGCCCTCACTGCTTGCCCTGATACCACCCCAGGGCCAGATAGAATCCACAAACAGTTCCTGCGCCACCTGTCACAGGCGTTTAAAGACCAACTTCTCGCCCTGTTCAACCACCTCTGGGCCGAGGGTACTTTCCCATCTCCATGGCGGGACAGCATCGTCGTTCCAGTAATAAAACCTGGCGCTGATCCACATGTGGCAGACAGTTACCGCCCGATTAGCCTCACCAAAGTTCCTTGCAAGCTCCTGGAACGTATGGTGAGTCGGCGGCTCATGTGGGTTCTTGAAGACCGTGGACTCCTTGCCCCACAACAAGGGGGATTCCGCCAGGGACGTTCTGCATTGGACAATCTAGTTCCGCTGGAGTCGGCCATCCGCACTGCATTTGCCAGGCGCGAGCACCTGGTTGCAGTCTTTTTCGATCTCCGAAAGGCTTATGATACCACCTGGCGCTACCATATTCTAGCTACACTGCATGGCTGGGGCTTGAGAGGACCGCTTCCGCTGTTCATACAGAACTTCCTCTCACTCCGCACTTTTCGGGTTAGGGTTGGTACCCACCTCAGCTCCCCACGCACCCAGGAGAATGGAGTCCCACAGGGCTCCGTCCTTAGTGTTCTGCTGTTTCTAATTGCCATCAACGGATTTGCTGCAGCAGTAGGGTCATCGGTGTCCTCCTCACTGTATGCCGATGACTTTTGTATGTATTACAGTTCGGCTAGTATTGGTGTCGCTGAAAGGCGGTTGCAGGGAGCCATTCAAAGGGCGCGTTCCTGGGCTTTAGCGCATGGGTTCCGGTTCTCTGCCTCCAAAACTCGAGTTATGCACTTTTGCCGCCGTCGGGCGGTGCACTCAGACCCAGAACTGTACTTAGGTGACGACCTTCTGCGTGTTGAAGATACGCACCGCTTCTTGGGCATGTTGTTCTATACCCGGCTCACGTGGGTTCCCCACCTACAACAGCTTCGACAAAAGTGCTGGCGCCACTTAAACATACTGCGCTGCCTCAGCCACACTGCTTGGGGGGGCCGCCCGTCCAACTCTCTTACAACTTTATAAGGCTCTCATCCAGTCCCGCCTGGACTATGGGAGCCAGGTGTATGACTCGGCAGCCCCTTCTGCGCTTCGGGTCCTAGACCCCATCTTAAATGCTGTGTTCGCTTGGCAACAGGAGCCTTTCGTACAAGCCCGGTAATGAGCCTCCTCGTTGAGGCTGGGGTTCCCCCACTGCGTTACCGTCGGCAACACTTGTTGTCTTCATATGTCGCTCGTGTCCACACCTCAGACCATCATCCGCATTGCAGGCTTCTCTTCCCAAATGCTGCACTCCTATCCCCTCAAAGACGGCCTCGGTCGGGTCTCCCGATTGCAGTCCGTGTCCATTCCCTTCTCTCCTCCCTTGAATCCCTTCCCTTCCCTCCTACTTTCCACTACTCTTCCCAAACACCTCCTTGGTGTATTCCTCGTCCGCAGCTACGGTTGGACTTGTCCTGGGACACAAAAGCCTCCATTTCACCATCGGTTCTTCGTTGCCAGTTCCAGGAACTCCTTGACTCATTCCACGGTGCGGAGGTCATTTATACCGATGGTTCCCTGGTAGATGGTCATTCTGGGTACGCCTATCTCCATGGTGACCTTTTTGAACAGCGGTCTTTGCCAAGCGGAAGTGGTGCGTTCACTGCAGAGCTGGTCGCTATCTCTAGAGCTCTGGAACATCTCCGAGCCTGCCCTGGGGAGTCGTTTGTCATCTGTAGCGACTCCCTGAGTGCTTTGCGAGCGCTCGACCAGTGCTTCAGCAAACTCTCTCTGGTGCAGAGTATCCAAGACACTGTTGCAGCTCTCCTTAGGTCAGGTCGCTCAGTGGTCTTTGTATGGACCCCAGGGCACGTCGGCATACCTGGTAATGAGCGTGTGGACCAGTTGGCCAAGCAGGCCACCTCCTCACGCCGTCTTGACATTGGGCTCGTGGAAACGGACCTTAGGTTGATGCTGCACCGGAAGGTGCGAGACGCGTGGGGCTTGGAATGGTCTGCACTGAGTGTGCCAAACAAGCTTCGCACAATCAAACCATCCACAGCCACATGGAAAACCTCACTGAGGCCCTGTCGTCGAGACTCCATCGTGCTGTGCCGCCTCCGTATCGGGCACACTTGGTTGACACATGGCTATTTACTTCGCCATGAGCCACCGTCCGTGTGTCGCTGTGGTGGCGTCTTGACGGTGGTTCATCTCCTGGTGGACTGTACTGTTTTGGCCCCATTGCGGCGGTCTTTTAATCTTCCAACTACCCTATCCTTAGTGCTAGGGGACGATGCCTCCATGGCTGACTCTGTGCTCCGTTTTATCCGTGCAGCCGGTTTTTACAATTCTGTTTAATGTAGGGTGATTTCTCCTGACTTTTTAACCGTATTTTAATGTTTTATATCTTCTGATTAACAGACATTCGTGACTGGCCCGTCCATTTTATCTCAGTGACCAGCCAGCCACGGATTCTCATTTCAAATTTTAGCATGATTGACTAACTTGTTTTATTGTTTTATTTTTGTATCTGTGCTGTTGGTTTCTCTACGTGTGTTGTTTGTGCAATTTCATCGGTGACATGTACTCCTCTTGAGTATTCATATGGTTGTTTCCAATTAAATGGACATTCTTTGTTGGGAACAGGGGACTGATGACCCAGTAGTTTGGTCCCCTTTAAATAATAACAACAACATCACACAGTAATCGACACAACACATGACAACGAGGTAACTCAACAGCTAAGAGTTACTGCGGACCGACGCGACCTTCAACACTTTCAGCCAATATTCCACAGCACTGCAGTCGATGATTAACTTCTCTCTCATTGTTTTAGACGCGTGGTTTGCGATTATATTTTGTCTTTTTGTTTGCTTTTGTATTCTCATGTAACTATGATAACCACGCTTCCTCTAATAAATTCGCAGCTGTTTCACACTAATACGAGTTGATCTATTGCAGTTTATTCAGTTTCAGAACTAACAAATGAGCCAACTTCTGATAGTGCAGAATCTAATCACCGCGCAAACTGCTGCTGCTTTAACCTACGCCAGCGCCAACCACAGCCCAACATGGAAACATAACACCATTCAGAATCTCACAGAGTCTACAAGTGTTACACATAATAGGACATCAAGAATCGTGTGACACTAGCGCAGAAAACTTGGCGGTAGCTCGTATTTGCAGTATTGCAGTCAGTGGTAAACAAGAACAGCGTAGTGGCCTGCGCCTCGGACTACACAGACGCTGCGCTGCGTACAGAGTGAAGGAGACTCTCACTGCTGAATTCTTACCCCCATTGCTTTTCCAAGTATAAGAGACAGAACGGCCCGTCGAAGATACAGAGGGGTCGACCGTTCCGGCTTCGAGAAAAGGATAGGACGACTATTCCCGCCCGACGTGGTGAGGGACTGCCGTGCCCTCAGATTAGTTACCAAATGTTCAAATGTATGTGAAGCTTATGGGACTTAACTGCAGGGTCATCAGGCCCTAAACTTACACACTACTTATGAACTAGCTTATACAAACACAGCACAAACATCCATGCCCGAGGGGGGAATCGAACCCCCGACGGGAAACGGTCTCGCGCATTGCAGCATAGCGCCTAAATGCGCTCGGCCGCTCCGCCACAGCGGTTATTTACCTCGGAGTCGATATGGCTTCAGAAAAGGCAAAGGGACTATAGATAATCAGTTTTCGTTTTCTATGGAGATGACGTCAGCCTCTCAAATGAAACAAACAGTGGTCGTTGCTTTGCTCGACGTTAAGAGCACTGATGTTCATGCACAGATACCGAGTCTCTACCTTCACCGATGATTTATGGCTTCAGTTATCTGGTTGCTTAAAGAAAGATATTCGTCCGGCACCAAGGTAACATGATGGGATATTTTCTTGTCTCCAAGCGCGTGCCACAGGGTGCGATATTAATCCCCTTTCTATACATTCCGTATACGCATACCTTGAAAGTATTATTATACCTCCCACAGAAGTCTTGCGGTATGCAAACGTTGTATGTGTCCATTCCACTACTGATTCGTATCATCCGGCTAAAACAAGATTACTCTTTATGATTTCACATATTTATGAGTGGCTATCTACTAATGGACAGGAGATATCTGTTGACAATTCAGTGATAGCCCCCTTCTACAAGCCGACATTGAATCTCATAGATGGTCACATTACGTGTCGAATGTAAACTTTCCAGATAAAATAGTAAGCACAATTCTTGGGGACAATCTTCGATTCTCTGTTAAGCTGGGCTCCTCACATCGGTGCTACTGTTACCAACTGTGCAGAGGGGTTAAATGTAGTAATTAGATCAGCTTACCCGGCTGTGGGGAGACGCACACTCGACATCTACCGATGGATTATTCGATCTGGCTATCATCTGTACCACAATGGGCAGAAGTTTTATCTCTCTAAACTAGATACTCTTCAGTAAAGAGTCATCCTCAACTGTCTTGGAGCAATGCGATCGACGTCCACCTACGCCCTTTTAGCAGAAGCAGGAGAAATGACCTTGAGCATTAGGGCCCCAGATGTTGTCGGATAAATTCTACATTCAAGGCATGGCTTTCATGAACAGTTCAGTCTACAGAAGTAGAATACCATTATGTTATTGACTATGGATTGCCTCCCACAGAAGGAATATACATCCAACCGTTTGTACTAACTTTATCACTTAGACATCAATGATACGTTCTCTAAGATGTTCACCGTCTCCGCCTCCTTTTGAACACTTCAAACACTTGCCTTACCAGTTCTAGATCAGTGTCCCCTTTGATACTAAGCAAATACCTTATGCTTAAAGACCGTGGAAGATCAAGGACGCATATGGGGTCACAGTTGAGCCATGGCTCAATGTCGAAATATACAGGAATGGAACAGGCTAGAGCGTTCCCCACAGGCGATGCGCGTCATTCAGGCCCGAATGACGTCAGAAATGGGCTACGGTTACCGACTTTTTCAGACCGGAGTCAGCTAAACAAGCCATCTTGGGTTACACAATTTGCCACACTTAATATCAGCTCTATGACAGGAAGAGCACGTGAAATAGCTGCAGAATTTGAAAAAGGCGTAAAACTGACATATGCACAGTGCAGGAGACTAGGTGGCATTGTGCAGAATCACGAGATGTTGGTTGTGGATATAAAATCATCTACAGCGGCAGCCCAGAATCTGCCAGAGGAGTTGGAATCATTGTTAGTATGACAATTCTGTAGCATAAGTAGAACGATTTGACGACAGCTTAATGAAGGTTATTTTGGATATGGATGAAAGGAACATTCATATATTCTCATGTTATGCTCCACAATCAGGGTACATGCAACAGATGAATGATGACTTCTGAAGATTTTAGATGTGCCTTATGAAGATACTCTCAGAGTGTTTGGTGATCTCAACGGTTATGTTGGCCTAAAGGCGGATGGACATCCATGTCATATTAACAATGGAGCTGGACACATAGATGCATTTTGGGGGAGAATATTGAACCTGGCGGAAACTCTTGACCTATTCATCATTAACACATACTTCAAGAAACGGATGTTCCACTTTTGACTTTGAGCCAGATACATTTCTCTCTCGTACGGCGACGTGTCCTAAAAGTCGTTCTGCATGCAAAAGTTATTCCATACGATTCAGGTGCTACACAACACCGCCCTCTAGTTGTCCAGTTGCGTAGAATACCTCCATGTGAAAGAAAGTGACAACGCAGTAGACCGGCGCGGACTAAAAGGTGGCGACTCAAAGAAGTGGGAAGAGACATTATTTCTTCCATCACTCTTCCACCTATGACTGATGTAGGAACAACGTGGGATGCCCTGAGAAATGTGTCTTCGCAGTAAATCATGGAAAATAAGGCACCACAAACCAGACCAACGTACAACTGATCGACAAGCATGGGTTTGGAAAAAAAAAAATGTTCACATGTTTGTAAATCTATCGGATCAAACTGCGTGGTCATCAGTCCGTAGCTTACAAAGTACTTAAACTAAGGTAAACTAACCTAAGGACAAACACACACACACTCATTCCCTAAGGGAGTACTCGGGGAGCAACCGCGCGCCACGCAGCGAGGCGCCTTAGACCGTTCGGCTACTCCACCGCGGCCATGGGTTTGGACCGAGGAGATGAATAAAGCTGTGCACCTTCAGAAGCAAAAACTGGAATGAATACCGTACAGCTAGGAACGCAGTAAAGAAGGCAGTTGTGTCAGCAAAATCAGCCCATTCAGCACAGTCTATGGTAATCTTGAAACACTGACTGGAGAGCGAGAAATTTATCGACTGGCAATGCAGCCACGGCTGAGCGGCCGAGCGCAATGAGGCGCTTACTCCGATGCGCGGGGGCTCGAATTCTCCCTCGGGCATGGAAGTTTGTGCTGTCTGTAGTATAAGTTATTTCATAGGTAGTTTGTAATTTAGGGACTGATGACGCCGCAGTTAAGTCCCTTAACCTTTGCAAACATTTGAACATCTAGCAAAGCAGCGTCTTAAACAAATTGCTGACATTGAAAAATTGTGTTGCATCAAGAAACAAGTAGCAGAGAGATGGAGGAAATACTTTGAGGAAGTTTGCAATGAGGAATTTCCACGTGCTCCAATTCCAGTGTTAAATCCTGTACAGGGACCCAGAGCACCAATCACCAAGGGTGAGGTTGTAGAGGCATTGCGTAAAACGAAAAATGGAAAGGCAGTGGGGCCTGACGATATACCAGCAGACCTGTGGAAATCAAAGCACTGGGACTCATTTGAATCATGGCTGACAGGTTACTTCACTCAAATTATTGAGGAGGGAAAGATTCCATTTGATTGAACATGTAGCACAACAATTCCAATATGGAAACAGAACGTAGCCCAGCAGAATATAATAACTACAGCCAAATACGCCTTCTATCACAA
This sequence comes from Locusta migratoria, assembly GCA_026315105.1. Lineage (NCBI taxonomy): Eukaryota > Metazoa > Arthropoda > Insecta > Orthoptera > Acrididae > Locusta > Locusta migratoria. The sequence goes on along the minus strand of CM048755.1, from coordinate 558,539,916 downwards.
ACAATGAAATTATTTGAATGCATCATTGATGAAAAGATGCGACAAACAATCAAAGTAGATTCGTGAAGGGCTGTGGGACGACTATTTATGCTGACGGAAATCTCAGTGCAGAAATTTCCAACCGCCTGAGCAGTGCATGGCTCAAGTGGCATTCTGTGATAGAGGTCTGCATATTGGGGATTTTGCTCGCCCGTACTCACTTTAGCGCGACGCGGCAGTTTTGAGTATACATGTTGGACCGGGCTGCCGATCGATCTGGGCACCGTCGGACTTAAATGATTCTGGTACCATCAGCGGCCTCTTGGAGTGACGCGCGCTACAGCAGCTGTGTGTGTCTGCAGGGTGACGCTGCGTCTGACACACCGTGCTGCCACCAGCTGGTGGAACTGTACTCACATCTGTTTAGTTGTGTCAAACACGAATATTCGTGCTTCGTAGCGTCCATTGTGCTAGGCAAATATAAAAATAAACACAAAAAATGTTACCATTTGAAAGTTTCACAGATGACATTAGTGGTATAGCAAAACCTTCACGCCAGTTCCTTGTTGCCTACGATTTTAGGCTACATCAATATAAAACATCTCATAACTTCTGCAGACATGCTTTAATGCAATATAACCAGTAGGGAGAAAAGAAGAAGAGGAATGGAACAACTATGATATGTGGCGATTTGATTAGTCAGAAATAAAACTATAATCATTTAATTACACTAATATATTTAACTTTTCATGATCGATGCTACAGGCATTAAGGAAGCCTGAAATTTGTCTAACAGAAAAAAGTCACAAAAATTATAAGGATTAGGTGGATCTCTTTTCGCAATGTCATAATAAATGACTAATAATTAATTGTTTCTATAATATTAGGAAATACGACCATAAGGAGGTTTTTCTCCATTGCAATCGGTCGTCGCCGAGGGAAAGATTTGTGTGTTTATTGAGTGTTATGAATGTGAAACTCATATGAAGTTCCGAAAACGTATCCAGGACTGATACCTAGTAATTCACTTTAGTTTCTTTCAGTGTCTGACATAATAAGCTAAACTAGCCATACTTTTGTTGGCTTGCAAATGCGACACTAAGACCATTGAATAACACGTATTTACTTGTGGAAACGAGAGAAAAGTACTCTGCACAATTTCTAATCCTCTTCTCTACTTTTAGCTACATTTCATTAGCATTAATGTATAACGTAAATCGGAGCTGTAAGCAAGCTACACTCTGTCACACTATTTTCATTTCAGGATCTAACAATTAGTGCCACGTTCAAGATAGATTGCTGCACTTTACTACGACTAAAATAGCCGGAATCTTTCATCGCTTACTTTCTAAAAAATCGAATAAACTACTTTACTAAAAAACCATAAAAAAGGTAAAGCAGTCAACAACCCGAAGATTGGTTTGAACACCACAGTGCGTTACTAGACATGGTCCTGTTTGGAGGTGGTATGCAGTTGCCTTCCTCTGACATTCTAACTGACTTACCCAGCCAGTTATAGAAGGACCTACAGTTTAACATGGGTTACGAACCACGGTGCTACTCGGTATTTTTCACATCAGCAACACTGCCAGAGGTGAAACACACACAAAAATGCTAAATAAAAAGTAACCATTTTCTTTTCGTCTCAAAGAAAGTGAAACTTTCGTTTCATAAATACGATGTGGCGTAGCCCTATACATCTCCAAGTCTTTTCAAAGCTCGAAAATCAGAGAACTAGGTTTAACCTTATTCACAGTACACAGTCGGGTATTTCGAGTACGGCATGCTCGAACGAGCACGAGGAAAATTTAATGCATTTGATCCCAGCGCGCTAAGTTACGATATTGACATCTACCGGACTGAGTGACCAATATGGCTACACGAGAACGGGGCGAGGAGGAGCATGCAGATAGATTGATGCGGATATGGGCGCATTTACAGTCTTTGAGAGCCAGGGGGCTGGCCGTGACAGCGTCGCGCTGCCTGTCGTTTCATTCACCGCACTCGCCAAGGCTGCTCTTATCACTGCACGCGGGAAACGAGCAGAGCCGACGCGCGACTCGGCCGTTCAGGCCAAGGCCAACTGCCGAGGGGGGGGGGGGGGGAGGAGATCAATAAATCAATAAATCCACTGCGCGCCACTGGGCTTTTAACAGCCACAGTCGGTCACACGAGCGTATTTGCCACGCGCGTTTTGCCGCACTACACGTAACACGCGGAGCTTATGAAGTGGTGGCCACACGGCTGTCTCTCTCACGCTGCGTAAAGCCCAGGCTCATCCTATTAGTAGAACGTTGTGGAAGCTGTGGCCACACTTAATGTATTAATGGACATGACAGACAGCAATTGTTGTTTAATATCCATAGACGTAGCTGTATTTTGTCATCAAGAAGACTCTAATATGTTCAAAGTAGCTGAATTGGCTAAAAATGTTAAAATCGGATTTTGAATTTGCCAGAAGCTGCATCACTTCCAGATGATCCTAATGGACTGAAAGTGGCTTATCTATTTGTCGCCAATGAGGTTTTTGCATTGATTGATTTTTTATGAGGCAATATCCCACAAAGAAACGTTACATGTAGAAAAAATGTGTTCAACTACAGACTTTATCGAACACTACATAATGTGGAATGTGCATTTTACACGATAAATGGTGAATTTTCCACCATCAAATAGATGTTAGTGTGGCTCTGGCGGATACAAGTCATACAATTGATTAGTTGTGTTCCTCTCAAATATTTGTACCAAGCTAATTACGCTAACAACTTCGAATGAAGACTAACTTTGTAGTATAAAATTGGCTTGTTGACGTATTTTAACATGAATAAACTTCATTGTCAACTGCATTTGGAGATTAATAAAATATTTACTATCAGTAATTAACTAGATCTGATTTTTGCTAGTCATCAATTCCATTGCACTTTTCTCTGAGAGCGGCCAAGAGATTTTTTTTCTCTCTCTTGTACCCTTCAGCCCTTGTATTATACAGCCATGGATGTTTCTGCACTACCATAATAATGATATCAGTGTCCAGAGGCTCCAGTTTGACACTTTATAAAATGCAAGAAGACTTCCAAAACTACAAAGAATCGAGAGTGCTAAAGTCTGTCTGTAAACTGAACAACGAGTTGTCTAATCACCAGTCCATCCACCCAGATACGTCACAGGTCGCCGCACCTAGCGTGGGGGGTTCGCGGACGCAGGAGGAAGCAGTTGGATCATGGCCAATGAAATGTTTTTGACCGTTACCTGTTATGGTAGAAATAAAAAATACTCGCTGCCATATTGATTGCCAACTGATTGCAGGGAGCGAAACTGCACAGCACGCGGCCACATCAAAGAATCTCGCATGACTGCCCGCTGAGCGCTGTTTATAGTTTTATAACAATTATTGGAGAAGGTCTCGCTAAAATTGTTTTACTTGGTAGGGGTCGCATATTCCAAAGGGTTGAAAAACACTCATCTAGAACACACAGCATTAGTAACTTATTTAAATAATGAGAGAATCACAGTCTGCTCTGGTACACAAACAAAACGTTTTTAGTCAACCTGTACTACTCTTGTTCCTAAAAGTGGGCAATACTCAGAAGGGTCCTGTAACATGGTTTTTCCTTATTATTTTCTTTGAAATCTGTGTCTGTGTACATTATTTAGTAAACACATACATTTGACAATCTTATCAGGTTTTACATCTGTAGTTTCTATGGCACGGGTCAATATTCGCCATTTGGTAACCTTAATATCAAATGCAAAATCTGCAGTGTTCATTTTACCTGAACTACGATATTTGCAGATTTACCACTTATCTGAAATCTATCGTTTAAAACGTACATTCGTCAGGCGCAATTTTATCAGGTAAACGCCATCGTCAGGTAAAACAAAAGTCATGTCAGCTGCATTCCCTGGAAAGAAAGCATACAAAGCAACAGCCAAAACAGCGTTTTCTCCATGAGCGTTTCTGCTGGAATTCATGCCGACGTTATGGAACACTGCGTGTTGAATGGGGCTGGCCACACCACATGTTTCTGCACGCCGTGGGCCTGAAGACGTCAGTGTACATGCTGCACGAATGCGCTGGGTGCATCCATTCTGAGTGTTTGTTATGTTGCCCGCTGGCGATATTGACCAGAAGAACGCAACAGTTTTATGGGAAGTATAGGATGAAAAAAATTGTTGCCTATGTACTAGAACAGACCGCCTTTCTTGAATTATTTATATAATTTATTAACTACGGTATTTCGAAGAGTATACAGCATTTATTGAAACATTATCATTGTCCAGGCAATGTGTCATCACTCATTTGGCAAGAGCACTGCAACTGTGTTCGAAAAACGTGTTGGATAGACTGTGCAGGTGCTGGTGTTCTCGTCATGTAGCTGGGTGGATCGAAGCACGCTCTACATTTGAAAGAGATACTTTACAACTCTACCATTTTTTATCAGTGTGGCTGTCTTCTCTTATTTTATAATGTCAAAATGGAACCTCTGCACATCATTATCATGGAAATGCAGAAATATCCATGACTGTACAATACAAGGGTTCAGGAATACAAAAATATAGAGATAAAAAAGAGACAAATATGACGACCAGTTACATTGGCTGTTCTCGGAGAAAACTTGGTTGGAATGGATGAAAAAAGTAAGATATATGTAATTGAAGACAGTAAATATTTTATATATATATATATATATATATATATATATATATATATATATATATATATATACAGGTTATAATTAAGTTTATTCATGAATAAAATGTGTAGGAGCCAAATTTGTGAATGCAAAAAGTAGTCTTCATTCGAAGTTGTTTGCATAAGCGGGTATCACCAAATTCCCATTGCTACAAAAGATAGAGCCAAAACCGCCTTTATTGTTCCGAGCTCACAGTATGAATTTCTAAGAATGCCATTTGGCCCGCACAACGCTCCTTCTACCTCTCAAAGATTTACTGATTTATTGTTACGTGGTTTGAAAGCCACAATCTGTCTAGTTTATCTAGATGACATTATCGTCTTCTCACGGACCATTCCAGAGCATGCAGAACATTCACATAGTATATTTTACAGACTGCAAAATGCTAATTTAAGTTTAAAACTTGAGATCTGTTCATTTGCCCAGTCACAAGTAAACTATTTAGGTCACATATTTAGCACAGCCAGAGTAAAACCCGATCCCAGGCTTAGTGAAGCTGTAGACACCTTCCCTACTCCTACTAATTTGAAGGAACTACAAAGTGTTTTGAGATTAGCTAATTACTATCATAAATTCGTAAATAACTATGCAAATATCACCAAGCCTTTAACGGCATTACTAAAAAAGGTACTCCTTTCATATGGTCTCAAGAATTTGAAACTACAATGCAGAACATCGAAACTACTTTGACATGAGTAACTTTACTGATTTACCCTGATATCTCTAAACCCTTTATATTGTCATGTGATGTTTCTAATTATGCTCTTGGGTGTGTGCTTAGTCAGGAACAGAATGGCGTGGAACAACCAACTGGTAATGCATCCCGCCAACTTAACAAAGCAGAAATAAACTACAGCACTACTGAGAAGGAGTGTTTTGCGCTCATATTTGGCATAACATATTTCCGTCACTATCTTTATGGTCGAAATTTACTGTGCATACTGACAATTTGTCTCTTAAATGGTTACTAAATTTGAAGGATCCCAGCAGTAAGCTAATACGCTGGTCGCTGCACTTGTCTATGATTTTGAGGTGCGCCACAAACCTGGCCACTTGCACCAGAATGCAGACGCACTAAGCCGCAAAATTAGCGTAATTAAGGCATTTGACGCCTCAATAGACGAATTAATGGAGGCTTAGAATAATGACCCACATTGTCAAAAATATACCACCCTTCCTCAATTTGAGTTTCAAGATGGAACACTCTATTGGAAAAAACTCTGCATGGGAACAAGATTGTAATACACGCCCTGTTAAACGAGCATATAATCAGGCAGTGTCATGATTCCTTACAGGTAAGTCATAATGAAAGGAATGACACTAATGCCCGTGCAACGGCGCGTTACTGGTGGAAAAATTGTTAGCGTGATGAAATATCTGTATGTTAAATCCTGTCTGCCTTGCGCACATCGGGCACAGTATGCATGCGCGCGTGTACCTCTACAAACGCTGCCGCAAGTATCCAAACCTTTAGATTATGTCTCAACCGATATCGTAGGCCCCCTGCCCTAATCCCAACAAGGAAATAAATATATAATGTCCATGATTGATGGCTTTCGAGTTACTTGATTTTAGTGCCATTAGTCATCATGTCGGCTGAAACAGTCCCCAAAAGCCTTGTGACACCTTTGGTGTTGCCTTTTGGTAGCCTGCAAGCTATATTAACAGATTGTGGCACGAAAATTTTGTACAAGTCTGCAAACACCTAAAAGTAAAGAAATACAGGAACACTCCCTTCCACCCACAAGACAACGGTCGTGTAGAACGCGTACACCGTACTATTACTAAAATGCTAACCTACTACGTGGGGAAGACCCACACAGATTGGGACAGATACATACCGGAAATTACTTCTAGCTACAGCAGTAAAACTCACGAATCCACTAGGTACACACCCTATGAAGCTGTATTCGTGCACCCTAGGAACTCTCCTTTTGAATTAGATAAACTACCTATAGAGGTTGATATTCAGGAAGTAAAAGAGTTAGCCAGAGGTTGAAAACTGATTGGCATAGGGTTAAACGAAGTAATGTCGGAGGTACTACCAAACGAGTTCGAAGGCGCAACAAAGATATGATTGCACATTCCTATCGCCCAATCCATTTGGTGTCGTTAAGAAACAGTTGTGAAACCCATTAGAACTAAAAAGTTCACTCCTCTTTTTGAAGGACTGTATCAGATGATACGCATGATGTCGCCCATCAAAAGGCAGCTGCAATTACCCGTTCGATCAGTAACTGTACATTTGATCGACTACAGCAGGCATGTTCAATATTTACGCCCGGCGGACGCGCCCGCGCCCCGCGGAAGTAGTACACTGTAGTTCATCACCCGCACTGCGACCGCGTACCCCTAGTGACAGCAACGGAGCGAGAGAGATAGCTGCGGAAAGAGAGAGACAACAGAGCACTGTTGTGCGCTGGAATGTCCCGCGGTCAGATCCAACAGAAACGGAGTAACAGAGGAAGCGCAACTCTGTAATGAGATCGAAGAACGGTAAAACAAGCAAACCACTTAATGTTTACGTAACATTTAATGTTTGTATGACAGAATCACTACGCGAAGCTTTAGAAAATATCCAAAACACGAATAATAGAAAAAATAGTAATTTTGTGACACAAATTTGATTCTGTTAGTATTGTACATGCACACTCGTCATATATACAGTAGGCTTCTTCTGAAAGATATATGTTTATTAAATGAACTAGTATCATAAATATGCTGTTTAAAAATAATTTTATGTAATGGCTATAGACTGTCACTTTTACAAGTAAATATATTTGGTAAAACACAAATAAAACACTAAAAAAAGAGATTGGTTTTAGGTGCATTTTCCCCCTACTTCCACTGAATAGATGAAAGCGCACTTTGGGCACTTTGGGCGAGAGCCTTTTTAACGGGCACATTACTTCCCCCACCACTGCAATGCCTGCAGCATGTGTGAGAGTGAGATGGCTATAACCCAAACGCTGAGAGGGGGAAACGAAGAAAGGCATTTTTTGCAACACAGTGAGGCTACTGGGCTACTAAGTGGCGTAGAGTATTTTTGTAATCAGGATTTTAGCACTATACTTTTTACATTCGCCAAAGCAATAACTTTATTCTTTAATGAAACAAGCACATTACGCAGTATTCATGTGATTAGGAGAAATTCATATCTTTCTTGAAAACCAATTTTCATTAAGCTGTTTAACATATTTAGAAATCTTTACTGAATTCCTTAAAGAGAAAGTATAATTTTCGACACCTCAAGCTCACAACAACAGTGATATTGTTGTTGTTGTTGTGTTGTTATGGTATTAAGTACGAATTCTGGTTTGATGCAGCTCTCCACCCTAATCTATCCTGAGCAAGCCTTTTCATCTCCTCATAAGAACGGCAACCTACATCCATTTGAATCTGCTTACTATATGCGTCTCTTGGTCTCCCTCTGCAATTTTACCCCACACACTTCCCTCCAATGCTAAATTTATGATCCCTCGATGTCTAAAAATGTGTCTCACCAAGTGATCCCTTCTTTTAGTCAAGGTATGCCAAAAGTTTTTTCTCACCAATTCTGTTTAGTACCTCTTCATTAGTTACACCCTCTACCCACCTAATCTTCAGCATTCTTCTGTAGCACCACATTTCGAAAGCCTCTATTCTCTTCCTGTCCGCACTGTATATCGTCCATGTTTCACTTCCATACAAGGCAACACTCTACATAAATGCCTTCAGAAAAGACTTCCTTACACTTAAATTAATTTTCGATGTTAGCAAGTTTCTCCTTTTGAAAAATTCTCTTCTAGCCATTGCCATTCTGCATTTTTATATCCTCTGTACTGCGACCGTCATCTGTTATTTTACTGCCAAAGTAACAAAAATCATCTACCACCTTCATTGTTTCGTTACCTAATCGAATTCCTTCAGCATCGTCTGATTTTCTAAGACTGCATTCCATTATCTTTGTTTTGCTCTTGTTAATGTTTATTTTCTACGCTCTGTCCAACACACTGTCCATTCCATTCAATTGCTCTTCCAGATCCTTTGCTGTCTCTGACAGAATTACAATGTCATCAGCAAAACGAAATGTTTTTATTTCTTCACCCTGAATGTTAATCCCTATTCCAAATTTTTCCTTGCTTTCCTTCACCGCCTGCTCGATGTAAAAATTGAATAACATCGGAGAAAGGCTACAACTCTGTCTTACTTCCTTCCTAACTAATGCTTCCCTTTCATGCCCATCGAGTCTAATAACTGCGGTCTGGATTTTGTACAAGTTGTAAATAATTCTCCCTTCGCTGTATTTTACCCCTGCTGACTTCAGCATTTGACAGAGTGTATTCCAATCAACATTGTCAAAAGCTTCCTCTAAATCTACAAAAGCTAAAAATGTTGGTTTACCTTTCCTTAATCTATCTTCTAAGATAAGTCGTAGAGTGAGTATTGCCTCCCGTGTTCCTACGTTCCTCCTGAATCCAAACTGATCTTCTCTGAGGTCAGCTTCTACCAGCTTTTCCATTCTCCTGTAGATAAATCGTGTTAAAATTTTGCAACCATTACTTATCAAACTGATGGTTCTATAATTTTCGCACCTGTCTGCGCCTGATTTCTATGGAATGGGGATCATTAAATTTTTCTTATAGTCTGAGGGTATTTCGCCTGTCTCATACATCTTCTACATCTACATATCTACATAGATACACTGCAAATCACATTTAAGTGCCTGGCAGAGGGTTCATTAACCACTTTCATAACTTTTCTCTACCATTCTCTAATAGCGCGCGGGAAGAAAGAACACCTAAATCGTTCCGTTTTCGATCTGATTTCTCTTATTTTATTCGGATGGTCATGTCTCCCGAAGTAGGTGGGTGCTAGCAAAATATTTTCACATTCAGAACTAAAAGTCGGTGACTGAAACTTCGCAATCAGATCACGCCGCAATGAATGTCTTTCTTTTAGCCGGCCGCGGTGGCCGAGGTGACTGAGGCGCTCCAGTCACGGTCAGCACGGCCACTACGGTCGGGGGTTCGAATCCCCCCTCGGGCATGGATATTTGTGCCGTCCTAGTTCGTAAGTAGTTTGTAAGTTTAGGGACTGATGACCCCGTAGTTAAGTCCCATAAGCTTAACAAACATTTGAACATTTTCTTTCTTTTAATGATTTCCACCCCAATTCGTGCAACATTTCCGTGACGCTTTCCCCCCCGTAACGTGATAAAACAAAACGAGCTGCCCTTCTCTGAACCTTCTCAATATCTTCCGTCAGTCCCACCTGGTTAGGGTCCCACAAGGGGCAACAGTACTCCAGGAGAGGACGCACAAGTGTGATGTAGGCAGTCTCTTTGGTGGAGCTGGTGCATCTTCTAAGCGTTCTGCCAATGAAACGTAACCTTTGGTTCGCTTTCCCCAGAATATTTTCTATGTGTTCTCTCCAGTCAAAGTTGTTCGTAATTGTAACTCCTAGGTATTTGGTAGAATTTACGACCTTAATGTTTGACTGATTTATCGCGTAATTGAAGTTCAGCGGATTTCTTTTAGTGGTCATGTGTATTACTTCACACTTTTCTTTATTTAGTGTCAATTGCCAATTTTCGCACCAAGTAGAAATTTTGTCTAAATCGCTTTGCAGTTGCTTTTGATCCTCTGTTGACTTCACTAACCGATAAACGACAGCATCATCCGCGAACAGTCTAAGGGAGCTATTCAGATTATCTCCTAAATCGTTTATAAACACGAGGAAGAGTAGGGGACCTATAACGCTTCCCTGTGGAACGCCAGATATCACTTCTGTTTTAGTCGATGACTTACCGTCAATTACAACGAACTGTGTCCTTTCTGATAGGAAATCGTGAATCCAATCGCACAATTGGGGAGATATTCCATAAGCACGCAATTTCATTAGAAGCCGCTTGTAGGGTATAGTATCAAAAGCCTTCCGGAAATCCAGAAATATGGAATCGATTTGAGATCCCTTGTCGATGGCACTTAACACTTCATGTGAATAAAGGGCAAGCTGTGTTTCGCAAGAGCGATACTTTCTGAATCCGTGCTGACTATTGGTTAATAGGTCGTTCTCTTCGAGGTAGTACATAATATTCGAACAAAGTATATGTTCCAAAATCCTACTGCAAATCGACGTCAATGAGATAGGCCTGTAATTTTGGGGATCACTCCTATTCCCTTTCTTGAATATTGGAGTAACTTGGGCAACTTTCCAGTCTTTGGGTACGGATCTTTCGCTGGGTGATCGGTTGTAAATGATAGCTAAGTACGGAGCTATTGCATCAGCATACTCTGAGAGGAATCTAGTTTGTATACAATCTGGCCCGGAAGATTTATTTTTGTTTAGTGACTTAAGTTGTTTTACTACTCCAGGAACATCTACTTCTAAGTTTCGCATGCTGGCAGCTGTTCTTGGATTGAATACTGGAGTGTTCACATCGTCTTCTTTGGTGAAAGAATTTCGGAAAGCTGTGTTTAGTGATTCTGCCTTAGCAGTACTGTCGTCGGTAGTATTACCATTGCTATCGCGTAGTGAAGGTATTGTTCGTGTTTTGCCGCTAGTGTACTTCACATATGACCAGAATTTCTTTGGATTTTCTGCAAGATTACGAGACAGGATTTCGTTGTGGAAACAACTATAAGATTCTCGCATTGAAGTCCGCGCTAGGTTGCGAGTTTCAGTAAAAGATTGTCAGTCTTGCGGATTCTGTGTCTTTTTAAATTTTGCATGCGTTTTTCTTTGTTTCTGCAACAGTGATCTAACCTGTTTTGTGTAGCACGGGGGGGTCAGCCCCCTCTTTTATTAATTTATTTGGTATAAATCTCTCGATAGCAACTGATATTATGTCTTTGAAAGTAAGCCACAACTGATCTACACTCGCATTTTTAGTTTTGAAGGACTGGAGACTATTACTCAGGAAAGCGCGAAGCAAATTTTTATCTGCTTTATTGAATAGATAAATTTTTCGTTTATTTTTGGTGCATTTGGGAATTTCGATATTCAGTCTCGCTACTACAACTCGATGTTCGCTAATCCCTATATCTGTTTTGCTGCTCTTTACTATCTCGGGATTATTTGTTGCTAGGAGATCAAGAGTATTTTCGCAACCACGTACTATTCTAGTGGGTTCATGAACTAACTGTTCGAAGTAGTTTTCAGAAAAAGCATTCAGAACTAGTTATTCAGAACGATATTTTATATTTGCCCCCGGTTTTGAATACGTAATTATGCCAACATATCGAGGGTAAATTAAAGTCGCCACCGATTATGACAGTATGCTTCGGATACCTATTTGAAATATGATTCAAGCTTTCTTTGAACATTTCTGCAACCGCATCGTCTGAGTCAGGGGGCCGATAAAAAGATTATTAATTTATTTCGGTGGTCAGGTATAACCTCTACCCAGACCAATTCACAGGAAGTATCTGCCTCAATTTCGCTGCAGGATAAACCGTTTGTAACAGCAATAAACACGCCACCCCCTGTTTTATTTATTCTATCCTTTCTGAAGACCATTTGGCCCTTTGAAAAAATTTCGGCCGAATTTATCTCAGGCGTCAGCCAGCTTTCAGAACCTATAACGATTTGTGCCTCTGTACTTTCTACCAGCGCTTGGAGCTCTGGAATTTTCCCAACACAGCTACGACAATTTACAACTGTTACACCAATGGTTATTAGGTCTGCTTTCTTCCCGTGTCTGACCTGCCCCCTTTGAGACTGAAACCCATTTTGTGTATTCCCGAGGCCATCTAACCTAAAAAACCGCCCAGTCCACGCCACACAGCCCCCGCTACCCGTGTAGCCGCTTCCTGAGTATAGTGGACTCCTGACCTATTTAGCGGAACCCGAAAACCCACCACCCTTTGGCGCAAGTCGAGGAATCTGCAGCCCACACGGTCGCAGAACCGTCTGAGCCTCTGATTCAGACCCTCCACTCGGCTCTGTCGACAATGCTGCAGATGGTGAGCTCCGCTTTCATATTGCATGCAAGACTGGCAGTCTTAACTACATCTGATAGCCGCTCAAAACCAGAGAGGATCTCTTCCGATCCAAAGCGACACACATCATTGGTCCCGACATGAGCCACCACCTGCAGCTGGCTGCACCCTGTGCTCTACATGGCATCCGGATGGAGCCGTTCCACATCCGGAATGACTCCCCCCGATATGTACACGGAGTGCACATTGGATTTCTTTCCCTCCCTAGCAGCCATTTTCCTAAGGGGCTCCATCACCCGCCTAATGTTGGAGCTCCCAACTACCAACAAACCCACCCTCTGTGAGTGCCCGGATCTTGAAGGCAGAGGGGCGAGTACAGGACAAGCGACACCATCCGCATCAGGAACATCCCCTGCCACAGACAGCGCCTCGAATCTGTTGGCAAGACTAACCGGGGAGGCCTCCACTTCGGTCCCCCGGGAAGTCTTACGCCGCCTGACACGCGCTGAGGGGACCTCCCAATCCACCACGGTTGGGGGGCTACCTCCTCGCGGGCAGTGAGCGGGCTGGCCACAGCCGCAGGCCGATCGGAGGGCACAACAGACGCACAGGGCGTCTGCTGCACCCCCGCGAGAGGCCCACAACAACGGCGCCCACCCACTGCAGTCTCAAGCGTTGCCAGCGAAGCCAACGCCGCCTGAAGCTGCGAGCGAAGAGTCACCAACTCTGCCTCCATCCGTTCGCAGCAGTCACAGTTCCTAGCCATTCTAAAAACCTTTGTTTCTTCCAAGTAAGTACGTCAGAGGACACAGTAGTTTTATAAACAGTGAGCTTTGCAAAATATAAACTTAACGCTGAACTGTTTATTAACGACGAATCTGAAAAATATATACGCGAGCTAATAAATCAAAAATTCAGTAACTGAACAGACAAATAAACGCGATTCTTAATAAACAAACACGCGAGCACACTAAAGTATATAGAGCTGCAAGAGAAAGCACACACGAAATGTAAATAAGTCGCTTCTATTAAGAAGCCGATTACCGTACAATGTAGAGCATCTTACACACCAAGTGAAACAGTTTTGTTGTGGCTCTCCCAGAGACTTTATTAGCTCTGGGGGAATGTCATCTACTCACGGGGCCTTGTTTCGACCTAGGTCTTGCAGGGCTCTGTCAATTTCATCTCTCAGTATAGTACGTCCTATTTCATCTTCATCTACTTCCTCTTCCCTTCCTACAACATTGTCTCTAAGTTCATTTCCTTTGTAGAGCTTTTCTATGCACTCTTTCCACCTTTCAGCTTTTCCTTCTTTGCTGAGAACTGGTTTCCCTTCTGAGTTCTTGACAATCGTAGAGCTGTTTTTCTTGTACCCAAATGTCTCTTTTATTTTCCTGTAGGCAGTATCTACTTTCCCCCTTGTTATACATTCTTCAACAGATTTGCATTTGGCTTCCGGCCACTCCTGATTAGCCATTTTTCACTTCCTGGCAATATCATTTTTTGTCGTCTTTACTCCATTTTGCCAGTTTCATTTACTGCATTTTTTTATTTCCTCCTTTCATCAATCGAATTTGGTATTTCCTGTGATACCCAAGGATTTTTTGTTGGTCTTGCTTTTCAACCTATTTTGTCCTATGCTGCCTTCAGTATTACATCTCTTAATGCTACCTATTCCTCTTCTACCGTTTTATTTCCCCATGTTTCCTGTCAATTGTTGCCTTCAGCTCCCTCTGAAATTCTTAATAACTTCAGGTACCCTCAATTTATCCATGTCCCATCGCCTTATTTTCCTACCTTTCTGCAGTTTTTCAGTTTCAGCCTACAGTTCCTGACCAATAAGCTATGGTAGGAGGCTATATTACATAACGTAAATTATATCACTGCGAAAAAGTAAGTGTATACTTATAAGATCATTTTGTATATAGCTAACACATACAAAAAAGAAATGCAAATTCTTTTCAAACATATATATCAATGGTGTGAACTGTGTGTCAAAATGTAATAAGTGCAAATAATAAAGTGCACAAAACATAATATTTGAAAGTATTAAAAAGCATAAAACTGCGAAAAAAACTTCAGAAAAGAAACACCACTCCAAGAGACATACTGTTTCAAGAACGTAAGTATACAGACTTATTTAAATAACTTAAAAATTCATAAATAATTATATAACTATCTACTAAACGTTGTATGTACTGCAAGTGACTTGAAAATGCCAAAAGTAACATTTTAATTAAAATAACTGAGTAGCCAAACAAAACAAATAAATATTTAATATGTCATTATTTACCATTAAGTTATCATGAAAAAGAAATTATGTACGATTGGAGTTTACAATATGTAATACATCTGGAACTATTATTCGCGATACAGCCATACGTGTGGTGATTTGCATGGACGCGTGGTAAGAAATCCACTCACACCACTTCGAGTATCTCCTTCACAAGGAAACCAAGTCCAGAAAAGAAGGAAAAAGAACCGAATCTGCCGCCAGGTGACCCAGATACGGGTTGCGTTCTCCGCACCCATATGACTTGCGGTCACAAGATTAGTATTACCTAATCATTGGTAACAAACCTCTACCTGTCATTTATGCTCTTCGGGAACTGTTTCCCAGACTAACAAAACATGTATAGCGAACACGAAGTATCCTAGTTCCCTTCCATGTTTCTCTTGTTACTACTTTTATATTTATAAAATACTTGTAGTGCTTACATTATGTTTTGTGTGTTAATGATTTCCTTTTCAGCCTTTGATGTAGAGTACATTAAAAATTTCAGTATGGAGGAATAAATCAATATGTGGAAACACGACGAGTGCATCTGCTCTTTAGCATATCTTCGACAGACGCGTCTGCAGTTTGTTTACAATGTGTGACAGATGGAAAACCACGTGGAGCGGCTGACAGGACTGCGGTCGCTCCCACGCGTGGCCAGCCGCCTGCTGTGTCCACGCATTGCTCCCTCCCCACCGCCAGCAGAATCCGCAAGCACCCACAAACCGCAGCCCAGCAGCAGAGCAAACCGGTTCCTTCCCACCCGCCAGCCGCCACCCACCTCCCCCTTCGCCAAGCTTCGGCCTACCGCGCGAGTCCAAGTGAGCGACAAAACCGTGCGACAGCGCGAGACATCCAGCTATGCCACAGTGCAGCTGCAAGCAGCGGCATTCGACGACATGGCGATGTGTCCTACGTGAGCGACAGAGTCTCGCTACAAGATGACAGCTAGAACCGATCAGTTGTCTCTAAAATTTGGCACCCATAAACCGTAGAATTACGATAGCTCTAGAGTAAGGTAATAATGTTTTATTTACTTTTTCCTGTCTCTATCCATCTCTATACCCCTCTCTCTATCCCCATCGACCCTGAACCATCTTTCTATTCATCTCCTCCTCCCCTTCTCTGTGTCCATCCCCTCCTCTCCCTATAACGCTCGATCTTCTTGTCACTCCTATCTCTGCTTAACAAGTTCTCCCTATCATATGGGCCCTGCAATGCATGTCGTTAGTACCCGGACAGCAAACATGGCACACAGGATATCCTATATGGGAGGGGCTGGGAAATTGTTGTGTGCTTCGTTAGTAGTTGCATGCAAAGCAGAGCTGTGAGGCAGGTCGATACTATTCCCACCAATCCCGTCAATCAAACAGAGCATCCTATAACCTTTGGGATGGAAGAAACACTTTTTCCTCTTATAGGGCAGATTCTGCCATATTTCTGAAGTCTATCAATCTGTTTTTTGTTGTACATGATTATCGGTAACAACAGTTAACATGTTTTTGAATGAAACAACTTTAACCAAGTTCCTGTAATGTAGATTTACCTTGCATTCAGTATTTTAGAATTTGGAAGCAGCTATCGTCTAATAACTCAATCAGTCTGTGGTAATCTGCAAGCAGCTATGACCTAGTTCCCCTTCACCTATCAGCCGTGAATGTGCATAAGTGAAAGCACGGCAGTGGGTAGTACACAATCAAAGACGA
Organism: Locusta migratoria; assembly: GCA_026315105.1. Lineage (NCBI taxonomy): Eukaryota > Metazoa > Arthropoda > Insecta > Orthoptera > Acrididae > Locusta > Locusta migratoria. The sequence continues at coordinate 558,523,337 of CM048755.1, read as the reverse complement.
AGAAGAAGAAAGAAGATAACTGAAGGCTCTCGGTAGGATTAACATTGTTATCATCGCCATCAACTTTGAAATTAACCTACTAATAATAGAGCATTTGTGTCAAGTGAGTGAGTTCGTACCAAAATGCATAAATCAGATGTAATGAATGATCCCGAACATATTGCTGTCCCAGTTGCAATTAGAAATTAAATATGTACTGGTGATGAGCCGTAAACAAGATATTTTGTAGAAAATAAAACTTCCTTTGGTAAATGCCAGTCCGATACTAATTAAAGCCTGATTTGACGGCACAGGATGACGAAACCGTTTGTAAACACAGAGAGCGGCAAATGTAATGCAGAGAAATGTACACTGCACCAAGCGACAGTACGAGTGGGCAGAAAACTACTGCATCAACTCTTTGACCGTAGAACAGTGGCGACTTGAGGCAACTAGGATTCGTGTAGTAATTACTCCCTTTACTGACATAAGAATGCACTTCAGCGTCCAACCTCTACACACTGAAGCTGTGTGTGTCAGCAATAAGTGCCGATAGGCTCCGATATGAATAAACGTGGAGTCCACCGTATGGGAGGAAACAAAAATACGGGACACATGTGGGTACGGATAGCGCGGCCACTAGAGCCAGAGTTTCGAGTCATCTCTCGGGTATACGGCAATCCCATTAACTAGAACATATCAAGTTAGTATCTAATAAATAAAATAACAAAACTAACTGGCGTAACAAAAGCCAAATAAATTGATGTCATAATTAAAGACATGGATGTCACGCGCAAACAAGTAGGAAAGACAGTTATTATTTCTTACGAAGTTTACTTATTTCTCGCTCAACTATATTTTGCACAGTTATGTATGTTATTTTGGGGTTCGGTATTTTAACACAGGTTTTCATAATATACAACTCATCACGTATTCTGCAAATTAGTTCTTGTATTAGTTATCTCCTTTGCACACTAAATATGTTTTTTTTTTTCTCAGTCTATAAAATATTTGTGGTGGAGAACATTATTGCTGCAGCAACATTACGACCAGGTGGAAATAGCACAAATCTAGTAATGAGTTACAATTTTTTTGACCGGATATCATCAGTTGAAAGTAAGTTGAAAATGAGAGACCAGATTTTACAAACTTGCTTTGCAGTTTTCAATTACTAAATTTTTGATTCACATATAACTGTTTTTAACACTGTTAACTTCCTGAAAAGAACTGATCGTAACTACTTTCTTTCAAAATATTTTCACCAAACTCCGGTAAAGTTTCAAGAGATTCTTGAACAGACTTCCAAAGAACAGGGTACTTCAGTTGAACCCAATCATTTGTTTTCTGCAGATGAAATTTATAAGTCCATTTCGCGATATAATCAGTTAACGAGTTGTGAAATCAGCTTAAAATGTACAAGAAATCAAACTCTTACTTCACGCCTTCTTAGAGCAATGAACTGATTAATGACTCAGTACTTTATAGTTGGACGAGCTGCACATCTCATATGAAAGCATTACATAGTACCCTCCTTTAAGTGAGTGATCTGTACGGCTACACGAGTACGGGGAAACGAGGAGCATGCAGTGAGGCGGAAGTTTGTCTGAACGCATTTACAGTCTTCGACAGCGCTGGGGGACAGGAAGCTGGCCGTCGTTTCATTCACCGCACCCGCCAAGGCTGATCTTATCACTGCACGCGGAATACGAGCACAGCCGGCGCGCCACTCGGCCGCTGTGCTAACTGCCTGGGGGGGGGGGGGGGGCAATAAACCCACTGCGCGCTACTGTGCGTCTTCGGCCGGGCGCACACTTGACGCAGCAAAGCAGAGCAGAGGCAGAGGAGAGGCGTAGGGCGTCTGCAGACCAGCGCACACTTCACGCAGCACAGAGAAGGGCAGTGATGTGTGTAGTGCTCACTGAACACGGCACGTGCTGCATGTCCACTGCAAACTTCTTGATGCAAGGTGATTTAATTACCGAGTACCATCAAAACTCAATTATTGTTATTTATGTGTGTGTATAACTGAGTGTCTGTGGGTTTTCTGGTAAAGTGCGTATAAGAGCAATGAAACGTCTGTTGAGCAACAGTAAGAAGTGATGAATATATGGCGAACTTGTGTAGTCTATGGAAGTTCATTAGAAGCTACTCAGCTGTTCTGACTAAACAGACGACACTTCAGAGGGATTATGAGGCTGATTGAATTTCTGAAAGTAGTATAGAATTCAGCTTGAGGATTATTGACAAAAATATTACTAGATTTGTAGATCATTCATCATCTATGGTGTAGCGTTTGGTACTGAACTCCACCAACGTTTGGACAGTGTGTTTAAAATAATGGAAGGAGGCCACTGATGGTAAAGAAAATCATTGCGCATTCCTCCTGGCTTCACCAAGCTGATCATTCAGCAGTAACATGAATTTCAGCTTACATAATTCTTTCATCTCTGTCACAAAGATTGCTGAAACCAGGGACTTTAGAACAAAAAGTACACAATCGGCATCTTCAGCTTGTGAATCTCGGTGTCTTTTCATTTCAGTAAGTTGTTCATTTCCACGTTAGCAGGTTGGCAGCACAGGAAGAAAGAAAAACACGAGGCAGCTTCGCACTCAGCGCAGCAGGTGCTAACAGCCGCGCGTGTGACGAGTAGCTGCCGTCAGCTACGCGTCAAACGCATCTCACGTATTTTGTCAAGAGTGGAAAGAGGTATGGATCTCCTTCCACGTTAAAAACAATTTTGATATGTTAGGTCTACTTCTTATGCAGTAATTTATGATGTAAAACGCACCAAACGCAAACTGGTCAGCCACTACATTTTTCACTGTAAACTCTTCAAAATATGCGCAGCGTTGTATTTTAGTTCCTATTATAACAAGAACTATGGGCAATAACTCCAAGAAAACTGCAAAACTGCGCCTACATCATACAGTGAACTTTGCCTATAAGATACAGAAAAATATTTCTTTTTTACCGAATAGTTTCTGCAAAATCGATTGAGGAATCTTCGTTAGCAAAGAAAACGCACAAATCCCAAATAGTGTTATTTATTATTTTACTCAAAAAGTAAATGTCTTAGAGAGAAACTAAATACAAAGAAGGATGGAGCTTATATTCGTCTACATAAAAAAATTGACGGATATTGGATGCCACGAAATTTCACTTTTACGGTAGAGGTAGAACAGAGGAACAGGATGATTCTTTATGGCATTTTTGGACACTAGACCCCAGCTGGGATCATGTTCAGCCTTACTGGTGTAAGTCTTTTAGGTGACGCCACTTGGCGTCTGGCGTCTGGAAGAACAGATAAAATATAAAAGTCAATCAAAAGTACGACATAAATTAAATAAAATCTGGAGATTGTAATTGCAGAAAAGTAAAGTGCTTAAAATGTAGTAAAACGTTGAAGTCTTTCAAAACATTGAAATGGCGATGAATGATGATTAAAACAACTGCTGCAGATGCCTTATATTTCTTTTTCTTTATTGTTATATCACACTGAACATATACATGCCAGTAGGCTGGCAGCATCTTTAAGTGCTGGTCTTCAGGCGAGAGCACTTGAAACATGAAATGGAGTTAAACAATGACGATTTAAAATATGTGTAAGACGACAAAACTTGAAGAAAATGCAGAGTTGACAGATGAATAAAACATACGTAGTCAGTTATAACGATGAGCCACGGTGACGTTAAGGCGAGGGCGGCAGTGTCGTCAGTATATTGTAGGAGATGGACAGTAGGCTGGGGATGGAACACTTACAATTAAAAACAAGGGAACATTTGAAACCAAGTCGGTTATGTTAGTTTGTCGGATGGAATCACCTATTCAACACCTTGTCATAATTTTGTATTTAATTATTTACGAACCTTTAAAGCTACTATAAGAATATTGTATACCTTTATTTCTATATTAAATATAATGACTTAGCAATCACACCATGATAAAATGACATAAGAATAAATGTAATGATCTGGCAATTGCACATCGGCATAAGAGGGGCGTTTGAAAAGTCCGTGCAAAGTCCGAGAGGTGACACCAACGGCGCGTATCGGGGTCATGTTTAGTTAGTAGCATCTTTGAAAAGAACGCACACCACGTTTAAGCCATATTCGTCTATTTCTTAGTGTTTGGCATACGTGTGAAACAAGGAATTCGAGTGATTGTCAAAGAATCGACGAAACATAATTTCGTGTGGTGATTAAACATTATATTATGAAAGGAAAAACGTCTCAGCAACCTAAAGAGAAGCTTGACGTACATTATGGTGACACTGCACCTTCCATTAGAACAGATTAAAAGTGGTTTCAAAATTTTCAGAGTGGCCATATGGGCACAAGTGACGTTGAAGGTTCTGGACGCCCTGTGGAAGCAACGACTCCAGAAATCATTGTACGATCCATGATATTGTGATGGATGACAGAAGAGTTAAGGTACGTGATATTGCTAGTGCTGTGGGCATCTCGAATGAATGGGTACATCATCTTTTGCATCAACGTTTGGACCTCAGAAAGCTATCCGCAAGATGGGCGCCGCTATTGCTCACGCTTGACCAAAAACGGAATCGTTTGAAGTGTTGCAAGGAAGGTTTGCAGCTGTTCAGGAAGAATTAACAGAACTTACAGCGTCGTTTCGTCACTGTGGATGCATCATGGATACATTAGTATACTCCTGAGACCAAATACAATTTAAATAATGGGTTACCAAGGGAGAATCTGCACAAAAAAAGGCGAAGACCGTCCTTCGGCCAGAAAGGTTATGGCAACGGTCTTTTGGGTTTCGCATGGGGTAATCCTCATAGACTATCAGGGCAAAACTATTACAGTTGCATATTATTCATCGTTACAGGACCGTTTGAAAACCGAGCGTCAAGATAAACGCCAGTGATTTAACCATAAAAATGTCCTTTCCACAATGACAATCCACCAGCAGACACCTCAGCAGTTGTGGTCGCAAAATTATTGGAAATAGGATTCCAACTCGTTTCACATCTCCCAATTTGAAGAAATGGGTGGTGGGACGAAGATTTAATTCAAAGGAGGAGGTGATTGCAGAAGCTAGAGTCTCACCTAAGCCTGATTTTTTTTGTGTCCCAGCCTCGTCGCCGCTTTTGTGTCTCGTTTCCGTCGTAGGTGTCGGTGGCCGAGTACAAAGACCGACAGAGGAATAAAAGATGCACGCTTGTGCAGGTACGGAGGTGAGCAGCCAGTGGGACAGCAGAAACTAGAAACACTAGAGTAAATTAGAACGAGATATATATTTCTTAGAGACTTGGTAATACTTAACTTTTACATAGCTCAGTACTGCAGAAAGCCGATACATAGTTGAGCTAGAGGCCTGCCTAGTGCCTATCCGATAGCCAAGTCTTCACTAGTGCCTATCTGATTCCGAAGTGTTAACTGGTTCCTATTCAGTCGCAAGTGAACGATGTCGTTCAGTGGTGGCCACGAGCGGAGTTGTAGCAGAGGGCGCTCGTGGCTGACGTCGTAAGAACGCCGCGCCGTGCGTGCATGGCGGCCGCGGCGAAAGTAGGTGGCGCGCACTTTATACTTGTGCGACACCACAGATTTGAGACCTAAACGGAAACCGTAACCGAAATTTGCGTAATTAAGTTAAAATTTCTGTATATTTACGTTACACAACAAATCACTGGGTTTTGTACATTTTTCAAAATTCCCTCCCTGTACTAAGCATTCTTGAGTGTGTGTGTGAGCCTAATCAGGAGTCCCTAGAAGATGACAAGGAGACGAATACGTCTAGACAGATCGACGCTACTTTTAATAAAGTACTTCCAAATTGGATTCTTTTCTCCTCATTATGACGTTTTCTACCTAAAAAGAAGAAAGTACGGGAAGTTAGACAATTGGTACAGTGAACTATATACAGTGAGATCTCGATGTTTCGATTCTCGGAATTTCCCACAAAAACAAGCGTCAGAAAACAAAACAACAACTGCGGGTTTAAGGTATCTTCACAAAAAAAGATTATTATATATATTATTATATAAGGCGAAGTAAATAGTGGAACGAATTTAAAACCTTTAGGCTGCCAATGTAAATGACTATTTACAAACTTTGTTTAAAAAAAAGGTAATATTTATTTAGACGTGTATTCTTTTCAGGTCGAATTTCTTCTTTTTCACACGTAAATTTAGGTAGTTCGAGGAAATCCCCATCCCGTTCACCTCGAATTAACGGGACCAATGTACAGCTACCACGAATTTCACAGTCCTGCATACCTTCTTGTAAGAAGATAGTCTTTATCATTTAGGTACACAACAAAGATGCCAAATAGATACAACGAAATTCCAGAGCCTCAACAGGAGTACCACAATAAAAACTACGCAGAAAGTAGTCATTTGTTTTCTTCCATATGTAGCCTTTACAATTTTGTTCTTGAGAGCGCTAGATTTTTATTGCCATTCTCACTTCCGTTTTTTGCAATCGACATATAACTTTACATATCCCATTTTTGTCATTCCTGAATACATAGCAGATTCAATCAGTGCTGCAAAAAGTATTCCGAAAAATAAGGTCACAGTTCCAACTAACAGTACGTTTGTTGTCAGTATAAATTTACACAAACTGAACGGGAAAAGGTGTGTACGACATGATCAATGTTTCCTAAACCCATATTAGTTATTAAAAATAAGCTCCTTCGCTTTCAAGGAAACTCATTAACAAAATTTTACAGCATAACAATATGACAGCCCGTTCCATTACGTACAATACTGATTAAGTTAAATTATTACAAACCTAGTATATCACCATAAGTTGCAATTGCTTTATATTGTGCTCAACAACAAAATACCCACAATTTTTACGCTGAAAGAGAGACTCCTATCAGTTAAACGGCGCACCGTCAACTGAGGTAAAGTGTTATTGTTGACTGAATCCATCCATGTCGCGATCGGACTTGATCACTAAGTTCCAGAAAGCTAATTTCGTCCATGGCGAAGATTCGGCTGATTTCCGAAACTGCGGCCGAAACAAATATTTTGGCTGAAACTGGCCATTTTAGAGGGAGCGCTCTTACATCTCCACAACTCTGAACACTGCAGAAGATAGCTCTGTTTTATTAATAAGTGTGCCGAAAAGCTGTCAGGAGCCAAGACTAAAGAGAACGTGGTATCGGCGGGTTTTGAACTATGAACCACATGCATCATAACGTAACGCACTACCCACTACAACACGGCAAACAACTACGGCATTGTCTGTTAATCCTCGTACCATCACTGGCAGTTGGTAACAGATAAAATGACATTTTTAAACACTACATTTTAATTTATCCTACTATGAATGACGTGCTCTTTTCAATTCATCAGTGCTCCACTGCTTTGAAATAACAACGCGTAAGTTATAATAAGAAAATCATAAAATAGAAGAAGCAAGATGTAGTATTCCAGAGAGAGTTCTGGGCGAGGAATGTCACATGACATTTCCTAACACCTGGTTTATATAAAATCAAGAGGTGATGTCAAATCGCAGTTATCTTTTAAAGTATTTTTGTGAACGTGCGTGTTACGTACAAACATAACAGAGCAAGGCTGTAGAGAATTTTCTCCTCTGCAGATTTAGTTATTCAGTTGTAAGTTAACCACCCTCCGCTTCCTACCAGTTGCCGCCTTGCTCAGTGATTATTTACGGTGTTAAAAGCAGATGTTATTGCCGTGAAAAAATTGTATTGCAACGGATAACGAGTTTTTACACACAAAAGACTGCAGCAACTGATAGCATACCGGTGGCAGTTCCCTTACTAGATGAAATTCCCCAATTTATATTCTCGCAATTCGCCATTAAATGTTCTCACTCTCTTTTTAATCATTAAGCATAAATGACACTCAGAATTTCATAAAAACAACTAGAGACGAAATGTTTAACTATTTACACAAGTTTATTAAATTCACTGTACATCTCCCTATCATCATTTTTAAGCCAAAAATACAAAATATTAATTAACTAAATGTAACACCAATGGATTGAGACAAGGATCGTAACCTTACATTCATATCGTACATTCTTTACTCTCTCTTACTGCACCCACGTGGCTATGCACAACATTCCCATTATACAAAATAATTTCCCCGTTGAAATAAAGACGGAATTAACACAACCAACACAGTTCCTGAAACCTTACCACGGAGACCACCATATTCACATCCTTCCTCTTCGACAGCCGGAAATGTTCTCCCTCTCGTGGCCGCTCCCCGTCCTAACCGATCCTCCTGTTCCAGTTCGCGAGTAGCCGCGCCCTCATTGGCTTTTGTTCTAACGGGACCTTCTGCCAACCTCCGGTTTCTGAAGGAACTGGCAAGTCGCAGCCACTTGACCATCTCATCCCCAAGGAAACCTCTCTGCCACACCCCAAAACTAAAGTTGGCAAACCTACCGAGTGTTCTGCATCTCTGCCTTCCCAGCCGCGGCTTCATGCACATTTACAGACCCTCACACACACAATCATATAAGAGGAGTTGGGTACTGTGGAGCAAGGCTCCTTATGTGAGCGGCGCTGACTTATTTGTCCTGCAATAACAATTTGAATAAATAATAAAGGATTCTTGTCTCCACCTAGTACATCCCCCATTTATGGTGGCACTAAAGGCCAAGCACACTTTTACGAAATGATAATCAGATGAACGTAACGTACACTGTAGTATACAAGGATTTAATGGAATGATACTACAGTATCGTTTCATCACACCCCGCCAATGGAGACAAAAATGGAATAGTGGCTGTCTTCCTAATAGGAAGAGAGTCACTGACATTTTTACAAACAAAATTCAAAATAAAAGATAAATTTAGCCCTGAGTTTTCAAAATCTTCTAAACACAACAAAAATACACTACCACATTTCCACAAAAATCTTAATAACAATAAAAATTTGAACGTTATCCTACTTGACACAACCTGGGTAACTTCAGACGATCCCAATATCATTAAACTTTCATGAGAAACATTAAATAGTTAGTAAACTACAGTCCATTTAAAACTCAGTCACATAATTATCCAAAGAAAGTCACATAATTATCAAAGAAAGTCTACAAGTGTTCAAGTGTTTGTTAAGCTTATGGGACTTAACTACGGGGTCATCAGTCCCTAAACTTACAAACTACTTATGAACTACTTACGAACTAAGACGGCACAAATATCCATGCCCGAGGGGGGGATTCGAACCCCCGACCGTAGTGGCCGTGCTGACCGTGACTGGAGCGCCTCAGTCACCTCGGCCAGAGAATGTGTTCACCAGGTAGTTAATAGGTATCCGGGCCATGTAATATTAGTAGGAGGAGACTTCAACCTTAAGAGTGTACATTTGGACCTCGCTAGTTACATTTCAGGCGGTACAGACAAGCAGTCTTGCGAGCAACTTTTGGACACATTCTCCGAAAACTGTCTTGAGCAGTTAAACCGGCAAACCACGCGAAATGGAAATATTCTCGACCTTATAGCCACAAACAGGCCTGACCTTATTAACGATGTCTGTGTAGAGACAGGAATTAGTGATCATGATATCGTCATAGCGTCGATGGTGACCAAAGTTCATAAACCAATAAAGAAGGCTAGGAACGTGTTTTTGTTGGGAAGAGCCGATAAGCAAATGTTACGATGGCACTTGGAAAATGAATGGGCATCGTTTAATTCCGGGACTATGGATGTAGAGGAATTGTGGACTAAACTTAAGTGCATTGTTAATAAAGGGTTAGAGAAATATGTGCCAGTAAAGACGATTAAGGATGGAAAAGATCCACCGTGGTATAATAATAATGTTAGAAAGCTGCTGAGAAAGCAAAGGCTGTTGCACTATCGATTCAAAAAAGAACACGCAAACGATAATAGGCAAAACTTAGTAGAGATTCGTGCGTCTATAAAAATGCGCGAAGCATACAATAATTATCACAGCCATACCTTAGCTAAAGATCTTTCCGAGAACCCGAAAAAATTCTGGTCCTATGTAAAATCGATAAGCGGGTCAAAGCCCACTGTTCAGTCACTCGTTGATCATTTCGGGCAGTAATAGAAGAAAGTAAACGGAAAGCTGAAGTTCTAAATTTAACCTTTAAGAAATCTTTCACGCAAGAGGACAGCACAAATGTGAAATCATTTGATCAACGAACTAATTCCGAAATGAGGGACATGTTGTTGTTGTTTTGGTCTTCAGTCCGGAGACTGGTTTGATGCAGCTCTCCACCCTACCCTATCCTGAGCAAGCCTTTTCATCTCCTCATAAGAACGGCAACCCACATCCATTTGAATCTGCTTACTATACGCGTCTCTTGGTCTCCCTATGCGATTTTTATCCCACACACTTCCCTCCAGTGCTAAATTTACGATTCCCCGATGTCTAAGAATGTGTCCTACCAAGCGATCCCTTCTTTTAGTCAGGGTATGCCAAAAATTCCTTTTCTCACCAATTCTGTTCAGTACTTCTTCATTAGTTATGCGATCTACCCACTTAATCTTCAGCATTCTTCTGTAGCACCACATTTCAAAAGCCTCTATCCTCTTCCTGTTCGTACTGCTTATCGTCCATGTTTCACTCACTTACAAGGCAACACTCCACACAAATGCCTTCAGAAAAGACTTCCTACCCTTAAATTAATATTCGATGTTAGCAAATTTCCCTTTTTCAAAAATGCTTTTCTTCCCATTGCCATTCTGCATTTTATATCCTCTGTACAGCAACCATTTTACTACCCAAGTAACAAAACTCATCTATCACCTTCATTGTTTCGTTACCTAATCTAATTCCTTCAGCATCGTCTGATTTTCTAAGACCGCATTCCATTATTTTTGTTTTGCTCTTGTTAATGTTCATTTTATACGCTCTCTTCAACACACTGTCCATTCCATTCAACTGCTCTTCCAGGTCCTTTGCTGTCTCTGACAGAATTACAATGTCATCAGCAAAACGCAATGTTTTTATTTCTTCCCCCTGAACTTTAATCCCTATTCCAAATTTTTCCTTGCTTTCCTTCACCGCCTGCTCGATGTACAAATTGAATAACATCGGAGAAAGGCTACAACCCTGTCTTACTCCCTTCCGAACTGATGCTTTCCTTTCATGCCCTTCGAGTCTAATAACTGCGGTCTGGCTTTTGAACAAGTTATAAATAACTCTCCTTTCCCTATATTTTACCCCTGCTGACATCAGAATTTGAAAGAGTGTATTTCAGTCAACATTGTCAAATGCTTTCTCCAAATTTACAAAAGCTAAAAATGTAGGTTTGCCTTTCCTTAATCTATCTTCTAAGATAAGACGTAAAGTGAGTATTGCCTCCCGTATTCCTACGTTCCTCCTGAATGCAAACTGATCTTCTCTGAGGTCAGCTTCTACCAGCTTTTCCATTCTCCTGTAGATAATTCGTGTTAAAATTTTGCAACCAATACTTATCAAACTGATGGTTCTATAATTTTCGCACCTGTCTGCGCCTGATTTCTATGGAATGGGGATTATTACATTTTTCTTAAAGTCTGAGGGCATTTCGCCTGTCTCATACATCCTACACACCAGTTCAAATAGTCTTGTCATGGCTGGCTCTCCCAGAGACTTTAGTAGCTATGAGGGAATGTCATCTACTCCTGGGGCCTTGTTCCGACCTAGGTCTTTCAAGGCTCTGTCAAATTCATCTCTCAGTACAATGTCTCCTATTTCATCTTGATCTACTTCCTCTTCCCTTCCTACAACATCGTCTCTAAGTTCATTTCCTTTGTAGAGCTGCTCTATGTACTCTTTCCACCTTTCAGCTTTCCCTTCTTTGCTGAGAACTGGTTTCCCACCTGAGTTCTTGATATTCGTAGAGATGCTTTTCTTGTGCCCAAATGTCTCTTTTATTTTCCTGTAGGCGGTATCTACTTTTCCCCTTGCTATACATTCTTCTACAGATTTTCATTTGGCTTCTAGCCACTCCTGCTTAGCCATTTTGCACTTCCTGTCAATCTCATTTTTTAGTCGTCTGTACTCCATTTTGCCTGTTTCATTTACTGCATTTTTATATTTCTCCTTTCATCAGTTAAATTTAGTATTTCCTGTGGAATCCAAGGATTTTTTGTAGGTCTTGCCTTTCTACCTATTTTGTCCTCTGCTGACTTCACTATTTCATCTCTCAATGCTACCCATTCCTCTTCTACTGTTTTATTTCCCCCTGTTTCTGTAAAATGTTGCCTAAATCTCCCTATGAAATTCTCCAGAACTTCACTTTCCTTCAATTTATCGAAGTCCCATCTCCTTATTTTCCTACCTTTCTGCAGTTCTTTCAGCTTCAGCCTACAGTTCATGACTAACAAGTTATGGTCAGAGTCTATATCTGCCCCTGGGTATGTCTTTCAGTTTATAACCTGGTTCCGGAATCTATGTTTTACCATTATAAAATCTATCTGATACCTTCCGGTGTCTCCTGGTCTCTTCCATGTATACAACCTTCTTTTGTGATTCTTAAACCATGTGTTTGTTACGATTAAATCATGTTCCGTGCAAAATTCTACCAGGCGACTTCCTCTTTCATTCCTCCTGCCCAGTCCATATTCAACTACTATTTTTCCTTCTCTTCCTTTACCTACTACCGAATTCCAGTCTCCCATCACAAATAACTTTTCCTCTCCTTTAACTGTCTGAATAATTTCCTTTAGGTCCTCATATATTTCTTCGATCTCCTCATCATCGGCAGAGCTGGTTGGCATATAAACCTGTACTACCGTTGTCGGTGTTGGCTTCGTATCTATCTTGACAATGATAATGCGATCACTGCGCTGCTCATAGTAGTTTACCCGCATTCCTATTTTCTTATTCATTATCAGTCCTACTCCTGTGATACCCCCAACTGATTTTGTATTTATAATTCTGTACTCATCTGACCAGAAATCCTGTTCATCCTGCCACCGAACTTCACTAATACCCACTATATCTAACTTCAACCTATCCATTTCCCTTTTTAAATTTTCTAATTTTCCTACCCGATTAAGGGATCTAACATTCCACGCTGCGATCCGTAGAGTGCCAGTATTGTCTTTCCTGATGACAACATCCTCCTGAGTAGTCCCCGCCCGGAGATCCGAATGGGGGACTATTTTACCTCCGGAATATTTTACCCGAGAGGATGCCATCATCATATTTCCATACAGTAGAGCTGCATGTCCTCGGGAAAAGTAACGGTTGTAGTTTCCCCTTGCTTTCAGCCGTTCGCAGTAGCTGTGTGGCAAAGCCACATTAGCTGATGTTACAAGGCCAGCTCAGTCAATCATCCAGACTGTTGCCCCTGTAACTACTGAAAAGGCTGCTGCCCCTCTTCAGGAACCACAACTTTGTCTGGCCTCTCCACAGATACCCATCCGCTGTGGTTGCACCTACGGTACGGCTATCTGCATCGTTGAGGCACGCAAGCCACCCCACCTCGGCAATGTCTGTGGTTCATGGGGGTGGATGAGGGACATAGCAATAGGTATTGCCGGTGTAGAGAAGCAGCTGAGAGAGCTAAACACGAATAGGTCTGCTGCTCCGGATGGAAAACGAGTTCGGTTTTACAAAGACTATTCTGCGGCGTTGGCCCCATACTTAGCTTGCATTTATCGCGAATCTTTAATTCAGCGCAAAGTTCCTAGTGATTGGAAAAACTCCCGTTTATAAGAAAGGAAAGAGAACTGACCCACACAATTACAGGCCAATATCGTTGACATCAGTTTCATGTAGAATTTTAGAGCATATTCTCAGCTCGAATATAGTAAATTTCCTTGAAACGGAACAGCTTCTTTCCATGAATCAGCCCGGTTTAGGAAACATCGTTCATGTGAAACTCAGCTTGCCCTTTTCTCACATGACATCATGCGAGCCATGGATGTAGGCCAACAGGCGGATTGTGTTTTTCTCGACTTCAAAAAGGCATTCGACGCGGTGCCACACTGCAGACTGCTAACGAAGATACGAGCTTATGGTATAGGTTCACAGATTTGTGACTGGCTGGAAGACTTCCTAAGTAATAGAACGCAGTACGTTGTTCTCGACGGCGAGTGTTCATCAGAGACGAGTGTATCGTTAGGCGTGCCCCAGGGGAGTGTGATAGGACCGCTATTATTTTCTATCTATATAAATGATCTGATGGACAGAGTAAGTTGTAATTTACGGCTGTTTGCTGCTGATGCTGTGGAGTATGAAAGGGTGTCGTCTGTAACTGACTGTAATAGCATACAGGATGACTTAGACAAAATTTCTAGTTGGTGCGAAGAATGGCAGCTAGCTCTCAATGTAGAAAAATGTAAGGTAATGGGCATAAGTAGAAAAAACAATCCTATAATATTCGAATACAGCATTAGTAGTGAGCTTCTTGATGCTGTCGCGTCGTTCAAATATCTAGGCGTAACATTGCAGAGCGATATGAAATGGAACGAACATGTAAGGACAGTTGTGAGTAAGGCGGACAGCCGACTTCGGTTTATTGGGAGAATTTTGGGAAGATGTACTTCACCTGTAAAGGAGACCGCGTATAAAACGCTTGTACGACCACGTCTTGAGTATTGCTCGAGTGTTTGGGACCCCAGATCGGTTTGAAGGAAGACATAGAGGCGGTTCAGAGGCGAGCAGCTAGATTTGTTACCGGTAGGTTTGACCAATGCGCGAGTGTCACGGAAATGCTCCGGCAACTCAATTGGTGATCGCTGGAAGAAAGACGAAGTTCTTTTCGTGAATTTCTGTTAAGTAAATTTAGAGGGCTGGAATTTGAAGCTGAGTGTAGTGCGATCTTGCTGCCGCCTACTTACATTTCGCGTAAAGATCACAAAGACAAGATAAGAGAAATTAGGGCTCGTACGGAGGCATATACGCATTCTTTTCTTCCTCGTCCTATTTGGGAGTGGAATAGGAAAGTAAATGCCTAGTAGTTGTACAGTGTACCCTCCGCCACGCACCTAACGGTGAATTGCGGAGTATGTATGATGATGTAGATGTAGAAAATCACGTATGAGAACGACTAAGTTTTACAAAATAACAAAACATAGGAATTCTTCACATCGACAAAACATTCATAATACCCAGTGGTTCATTACCACGAAATTTATCATTCAGACATACAACAAAAACAATCGTCAATATTTCTCTTTCTAAATTATCGTCCCTGTTATGAATATTACACAAAATACACACTAGTTGGAGGTGCTGATACCTCCGATGCCTAACAGTGGCAATTAATTAAAAGCATTCCGATCAGACATTACACATTCCCTTTAAACTTCGTAGCACACACTACACAGTCACTTTGGGCAACTAACCAATCACATTTTGCACGGAGTTTCCGACAGTCCTACCACACGATTGTTCGAGGAGTGAGGTCAGTGGCTGGCAACACTCTTCCATTAACTGCTGGTCCCACTTCATCTAGTACACTGACATCATCGAGTTATTCATTATAGACTCAGACGACACAAGTTAAATCACCCCACAAGAGTTGCTTACAATCTCTCCAATTGTCCACCCCCAAAAACATGTTCTTCTACTGCGACAGCACATTGTTCTAGAAGCTATTGCTTCCGGTTGCACACTTGGGTGAGTACTGTAGTACCTTTGACAATGCCGGTCATGGATCTTGGATTAGACAACAAGAGTTCATCATGACACAACGACTATACAACATAATATCTTCTCCCGACTACTCCAACTAAACAACATGGTTCACTAAAAATGTTGGTGAGTTCATCATGTCCCCCAAATACACCATGATTCAACAGAACCTGCCATGTCCCCCCAATTTGCAACCACTACTAGTTGTGGAAATTGTCCTAGTTTTCCTAGCGCCACAATCGTCTGTCGGTGTCCAACTACAATACCTCGTCAGTATATGGACTAACATAGAGTAGTACTGCTGAATTCTCTCGTGGGCGATGCCTGGTCGCGTCATACCACTTGCAGTACCGGCGATGTAAGGCAGCCAGACGATTCCATTCATTCTCAGGTAGCTGCCGTGGGATGGGGTCAGGTGGCCACCAGCTGGACTGCCTCACCATGTCGCTCCGCCTCGTTCGTCATCTCCTTGTCCGTCCGGACACTCGCTCCACCCCTCACCGCTCCCCTCGCGCATATCTCCAGTGCACCTCCCACCTCGTCGTACTAGTAACAGTTTATGCCAAAACATCAGATTTTATCATACAAGAGACATAAAAAAATCATATCTACAGTCTCTCAGCATAAGACAAAATGAAGCAGTTATCTACCTTTCAAAAACAATTAACACATAAGACCGTTATCTGATTCTCAAAAACAAACACCTTAAGGTAAAAATGTGACCTCATACAATTTAAAATTCCCTACCATTTACAACAAGTATCCAGTGCAGCATTTATGCACATTATTTAGTCAACTCCTATCTTACAATAAATTATAAATTTATATAAGTGCAGCATTTATGCACTTCATTTTGGCATCCACCTAACTTATAGTTACTCTACAAGAAATTTTCGTGCAGCAGATATGCACTTATCTTCAATCAAAATAAATTCAATATAAATTCATTATCCTATTACAAAACTTCCTCTTTAGGCAAACTGAAAATTCCAAAATAAGCTTTTCCAAGTTAATTGGACTACTAATGTCCGTTGAAAAGCTGAATTAAACATTTAACAAATCATTCTCAAATGAGTACAAAACAAAAGAAAATCCTGAACTTCGAACCACTTGTTATTTCAATAGCAAACACAATAAATTCACAAGGATAATTTCATGGGATCAGTAAGGTAAGGGATGGGCATGCCCTTGAAATTCACTTATTTACAGCTCATTATCCCATACAAAACCCCTCTCCTCCCCACTATACAACATTGTCAGTATTGCAGATACTCTGCTTCTCTAGCATGCAACAGTTAAAAATTCTTTTTACTGGTAAGTACACTAACTACTCACAATCTCAACACCCTACGTTAGTACACAATCAATACTTTCAACTCTAATTGGATTTAACATTCAGACAGACAACCCAAGAATCAATGTAAAAATCGAAATGATACAGAACCTTCCTTCTTTCGTCACCTCCATACAATACCGTAGCAAATCCTTCCATCGTTGCCTGATCAGAAATGTCATACTTTATCCCCAAGTACTACATCTCTTCACAGTATTTATCTCAACTCCAAATTTAAGTATCAAAATGGCATCCACACTCATAGTTATCTTATGGTTTTCTTCTGCAAATTAATTCCATTGACATCGTTTACAGTTTTCCCATCCGTTCTTCAGTATTCCTTTGGATAGTTGCTGTAAACATCATTAGGGTGACCTGGAACACAAATCTACACCTCTCGAAATGGTTACAGCACATTAGCCACGGTTCTCACTTTCTCATGCGGATGACAATCTGATCGGCCTGTGAGCTGTCCTTCCTTTCATCTACACATACGTACGCCCGGTGAAAGGCATGGCACTCTCCCATCTACCAGCCCATAAAATGCTGCGCGGTTCAACACACACGGCCCGGCTGCACGTAATTATTGCGCTGCGCTTCCCCTCGCCCGGCGTCAGTAATTACAAAGGTTGCGCTTCCTCTCCCGAACCTAAATTCACCGCGTACCCTCTCCAAACTTCAGCAACAGGATTTCAGCAGCACAGTCATATCATGATTGAATTCTACAGAGAAGTGACCTCCGTTATCACTGTCTTCCTCAATATCTCCACAACAAACAACATAAAATAATTTCGATGTTGGTTCCTAACAGACACACCCGAAAACTAACTTAAAATATCTCCCAAAACAAATAGGAATACATAAAGGAATACACAAAATAGACAAAAACAAACCAAGAGTGGGCTGACTAAGAGAAACATAAAATTAACGGTGAAATGTGGCCTACATTACTCTAACACACAAAATGTTTTAAACTAGACACATGGTGCACCTCCGTTTGCGCGACGTGATCGTAATGTCTCGATTTACACAGCATTGGGGTGGCAAATCCTTTGGACACTGTATGGGCCACGGTGCAAAGGGTAGAACTTTCTGCTAATAAATCTGCCCTTATTAGACAACCTGTGTGCCTTCACAAGAATTGTCTGCCCCACTTCGAACCGTCTCACAGTGTATTTCTCGAACATCTTTTTCCTTTTCTCCCCTGCACTCTTGATCTTCTCTAACGCTTCTTTAACAAGTTTTTGCTGACGTTCTCTCCTACATGACGGAAATTTGACTACTTCTCTGATTTTGCTGGGGACAACCAGATTTTTCAGGACCTGCACGGGGGCAAGACCAGTGGTCCCGTGTGGCAACTCATTCATAATATCATGAAAGTCATTCAAGTGGTTATCCCACACCGGATGTTCCTTAGAGCAACAGACACGGCACAACTTTCCTATCTCTTTCATGACCCGTTCCGCAGGATTGGAGCTCGGGTGAAATCTCGATATGTAAATGGCTTAATCTTCTGCTGTGCTAACATGTCCTTCCACTGCCTTGACCTAAATTGCGGACCATTGTCAGACAGTACCTTTCGTACGCGACCCACTTTACTTAAGAATCCATTGCGAAATGCCCTCGCCACAAATCTTCCCGTGGCATTACGCAGCGGAGTGAGTGTCACGTATCTAGAGGTTAGTTCAATACACAAAAGGATGTATTGAAAACCCTGCCTCGTCCGTGGGCTGCCAGATCTTTAGTCTCTCCGGCAGAATGGGGTAGAGCGGCGCACGGTGACTCACCGTAGCCGGCTTTGTCTTCTGACAGACCTTGCACATTGCCAACACCCGCCTCACACGCCTCTCCATATTGTTGAAATACACATCGCGCCTTAACTGTTTCACGCATTTACTCGCTCCATAATGGCCATAGCTTGTTAACTAGCTCGTTAGGAACGCATACCACCCATGCATCTGACGTGGGATTACTGCGGAAAAACAATACATCGTCCTTAACAAGGTAAAACCGCCTAATATTTGTCTCCTGCGGGTCCCTCCACCTTTCCTTAATACTTCTCCACACGTCATCCTTTATTTGCTCCCTAGCAATATTCAGAAACGCCGTCGAGATGAAGTTTTCAAACGGCACTTGCCGCAGGTACATAGCCGTTAAAACGTTGTCATCTTGAGGCGTATTTCCGCTGTGAGTGAGGCCCACAGGCGAACGCGAAAGTGCGTCAGCAACGACATTTAAATGCCCAGGGATGTAAACAATCCGGAACTTGTACTCCTGCAGAAGCAAGGACCACCTAGCTAACCTCCCATGCGTCAGCTGAGCTGTCATGAGGAATTGCAACGCCCGGTCGTCCGTGTACACCTTGGTTTCCCTTCCGTAGAGAAAATACCGGTATTTGGTAAACCCGTACACGACTGCCAGCGCCTCAAGTTCGGTGACGGTATAATTCCTCTCTGCTTTGTTCAACACTCTGCTTGCGAAAGCTATCGCCTTGGGAACAACTTTCCCATCCTTATATTCCGGGAAGAGTGTAACTCCAACCCCTACCCGCGAACTTTCGGTGGACATGCAAAATTCTTTGCTCAGGTCTGGATGTACCAGTAACGGAGCAGCAAGGAGTGCTTCCTTCAATTCGTTAAACTCTCGCTCAACATCCTCATCCCAGTCCCATCGGGCATTCTTTCCCGTTAAAGTACATAACCTAGTGACCACAATACTCGGCAGCTGCACAATTTTTTTATAAATATTAAGTAAACCGAGATATCGTCGTAATTGTCTTTTATTCAAGGGCGTAGGGAATTCACTGATTGCCGTAAGCTTTTCAGGGTCTGGCTTAATCCCTTCTGCTGACACTAAGTGTCCTAAAAATGTCAGTTCTCTTTTGCCAAACTCTAAATTCTAAAGATTTACCGAGATTCCCTTTTCTCGAAAAACACTCAGCAGCTCTGCTAACACAGAATTGTGTTCACCCCACGTGGGCTCAGCAACAAGAATATAGTCTACATACATTGTGATACGCGCCTTCAGTTCAGCCGGAATTATGGAGTCAAACCCACGGATAAATGCTGATGACGAGACGTTGAGACAAGGCAATTTTTTAAATTAGTAACAACGACAGAAACAGATGAACGCAGTGAACTTTCTGCACTCGGGATGGAGCTCAATTTCCCAGAAGCCGGACTTCAGATCAACCGATGACAACACTTTAACACCATGAAACTTTTGGAGCAAACAATCGAGCGTTTCCGGTCGGTCCGTTTCAGGCTCTATAATTGTATTTATTTGACGACTATCTAGCACCAACCGGATCGACCCGTCCTTCTCTTCTTGATTATACACAACAACGGACTGTTGTAGGTGTTGACTGCCGGCTCTATGACTCGCTGCTCTAACATGTCTTTGATTTCGTCATGTACTTTTCCTCGCAGTGCCCATGGTATACCGAAAGGTTTTACGAAGAACGGTTTGTGTTCTTTAACCTTAAATCGGTAAAGAAAATCTTTTATGGTTCCTGTCTTGCATCGGAAGACATCCGCGAATGACCTTAGAATATGATGAAGGTCATCGCGGTCACGCGGGTTGGCTATCTGCCGCATCTTTTCAACAATTAAATTCTGAATCTCTACATCGCTCATGTGTTCTACTTTCGGCACCTCCTTACGATCTACATAGTGACAATACATCCACATCTCAGGCTGATCATCCAATATGTCGTTCGATAAATTGATCCACTCATTATTCTCACAAAACACGTCTTCGTCAATAACTTGCATTGTTTCCCCTTCAAATTCGGACAGCGCATCGAACGGACAGCAGACGTCACTACTACCCTCTGTAGTCACGTCTGTTGTGATGTGCATACCTACATTATTGCTTGGCAGTCTCTCTTCTATTAAACATTCATCAAAGACAAATTCTACTTTACAATCGTCCACAAGGAGAGTCATACAATTTCTACCTATATCTATGATATATAAAATCTAATCCTAGTATTGCTTCTATCGCTGGTATAGGAGTCACTAAAAAATTTGCTCTCATATAATGCCCTTGGCACAAAAACTCTACCTCGGTCTGAATTTTGATAGGTACACTCTTGCCTGGAATAGCACCACTCAAATTCGTCTTAACTAGTGGCAGCACAGGCCACTCTCTTTTATTACTACAACGTCTAAATATGCTTTCACTCATAACCGACACCTGACACCCAGTGTCAATAAGGCATGGTATGATAATTCCTTCTACATTTATATAAAGAACGGGGTACGCCGCACTAGTTGTGTCTTCCCCCTCCTCTAAAACCAACAGTTCCCTAATGTTGACATAATCAACAAATAGGGCGAGATGGTTCCGGGTAGTAATTTCCTACACACCATTTCGGTCACAACTAGCGGCGCAGGCGGGGCGTCAATTCTTGCCTGCAGCCGTTCCCGATTCATTTCCTTTATTGTGTCGTGGATCTGGGCCTCTAATTTCTACGCCCTGTGGCGTCGAACTACTACTTGACGTGTCACTATTGCCTCCACTATTCTCACTACTTCCCTCAATGTTTATTTCGCGGCGCAGCCGGTCAGGAAGTTTCGATATTGCTATCCCTACTAGCTCACTTGAATTGTGTGGGGCATACAAGTACTGGTTTCGCCTCACAAGATCTTTAACAAAAGCAATGGGGTCTCTAAAGCTCGTCTTATTGTAGTGTGGCGACATCAGTATACCCATTTCGACCTTGTCCTGTAGGCTCCGAGGCGAGAACTCTGCGAGAAATGCCTCTATGAATTTCTCATAACTGTCGCATTCCTCAACATATGCCCGCATTTATTCTGCCGCGTCCTCTCGCAAATAATTACTAACAAAATTAATTTTTAGCCTCGCGCTCCACGATAGCGGAAGCGCATAATCGAATTGCCTAATGAAAGCGCATGGGTGCTGCTCGTTATTCGGACTTGTATATGTGCTGTCATTTTGCACAGAAACGAAATGCCTACGGCTATCATCCTCATGTTCGTCTAAACTTTGCCTTTGTGTTGGACTCGCACGTGGGGAGAATCATCTCTTAGCTTACAAAGCCTCGCCTGGAGTTCACAAAGACTGCCTTGGTGGTCGCGGTACCCTTTGTCCTCGCTTTCCGCCAAACACCGGCGCGGCGGCTCTCGCAGATCTGCCCCCTGCCCGCCTCTATACAATGGCCCGTCTCGCCCTTCCACCACGTCCCGGAGCGTTTCGGAATTCTGCTCGTTAACATTTTTCTTGGACTCCTCAAGTTTTAAGAGGGGCTCAACGACCCTAGATTCACTGCCACAGTATCATTAGAAACGCTTACACTTCTCACCGACAACTGTTCTACCGCCGAGGAGAGGCTGTCAGTACGTCTTTCTTGTGCCGCTACACGGTCCTTCACCAACTTCACGGCCTCCCCTACCATTGCGCCTATAGCTTCCGCCTCTGCATTTACAACTTTGGTGTGCTGATCTAAGTTCTTCTCTACCATACTGAGCCTCCCGTCTAACTTTTCCTGCGCATGAGTATTTACTTCCTTTATATCAGTCACAGTGGATAGTACATTATTCTTCCACTGTGCCACTTCCTTAACTTCCTCGCGAATCTTTCTACCTCATTCAATACGGCCTCTTCAACCACTTTTATTTCGCGGACTGCCTCATCGATTTTCTTGTCTTGTTCCCCAATTACCAAATCAATCTTTCTTTCATGCTCCCAGAGCATATTCCTAACGGCATCTCGTTGGGGATTAAACAATTCTTCCGTATGTCTCTTATTCTCTTCGACTATTTTCTCTGAATCATCGAATCTTTTATTTAAGCTCATGTATATCATGTTTATTTGTGCCGATAAATCAAGTACAGATACAGAATTCGGCGCAACATGTTGTGCACCCGATCCTTCCGTTTGTACCACGTGCTGTTCCGGCCCTACAGCATTGTTTAACTTGCACGTGATTCCCGCAGCTCCTAGTTGCCCTGCCGAGGGATTATCTTCGTCAGGCAACCTTTCACTACTCCTACTCTCTGCAGTTTCGCCAGAAACCACACTATTATCACCCATTGTGAGCCGTGCCTTCGCCTTCGACCGCGTAAACATAAAGGAATACTACAAATACCTAACGCACGCACCTATCTCAATATTTTCGTTACCAAATTACACACGAAACACAAATAAAGAAGTCACAATAATATAAAACCACAGAATAACCCCATAAAATATCGACGACAACCAAAATTCACTTCAACGCCGAAAACAACATCAACAACAAGATAATAAACACAAAAACACTTCCTGAAAACAAACACATATTAATTAATGATTGTTAACACCCTAACAAACATTCAAACCGCTTCCCAGAAATCCAAAAATTACAGATATCCTGGCAAGGGTTCGCCACGTGTAAGTTAACCACCCTCCGCTTCCTACCAGTTTCCGCCTTGCTCAGTGATCATTTACGGTGTTAAAAGCAGATGATATTGCCGTGATAAAATTGTATTGCAACGGATAACGACTTTTTACACACAAGACTGCAGCAACTGTTATCATACCGGTGGCAGTTCCCTTACGAGGTGAAATTCCCCCATTTATATTCTCGAAATTCCCCATTAAATATTCCCACTCTCTTTTTAATCATTAATTAAGCATAAATGGGACTCAGAATTTCATAAAAACAACTAGAGACGAAATGTTTAACTATTTACACAAGTTTATTAAATTCACTGTACATCTCCCTATCATCATTTAAAGCCAAAAATACAAAATATTCATTAACTAAATGTAACACCAATGGATTGAGACAAGGATCGTAACCTTACATTCATAATGTACATTCTTTGCACCCACGTGGCTATGCACAACGTTCCCATTATACAAAATCATTTCCCGCTGAAATAAAGACAGAATTAACACAACCAACACAGTTCCTGATACTTTACCACGTAGGCCACCATACTCACATCCTTCCTCTTCGACAGCCGGAAACGTTCTCCCTCTCGTGGCCGCTCCCCGTCCTAACCCATCCTCCTGTTCCAGTTCGCGAGTAGCCGCGCCCTCATTGGCTTGTGATATAACGGGACCTTCTGCCAACCTCCGAATTCTGAAGGAACTCGCAAGTCGCAGCCACTTGACCATCTCATCCCCAAGGAAACCTCTCTGCCACACCCCAAAACTAAAGTTGGCAAACCTACTGAGTGTTCTGCATCTCTGCCTTCCCAGCCGCGGCTTCATGCACACTTACAGACCCTCACACACACAATCACATAGGGTATAAGAGGAGTTGGGTACTGTGGAGCAAAGCTCCTTATGTGAGCGGCGCTCACTTATTTGTCCTACAATAACAATTTTAATAAATAATAGAGCATTCTTGTCTGCACCTAGTACATCCCCAATTACAGTGGCACCAAAGGCCAAGCACACTTTTACTAAATGATAATCAGATGAAAGTAACGTACACTGTAGTATACAAGGATTTAATGGAATGATACTACAGTATCGTTTCATCATGAAAAGAATAAATCCTATGCATATGGTCCCAATATTAGGGACGAATTTTACGACGTGCTGAATATGGAAGTGATATAGAGGCAGAGGATATGGTGTTCATGGATATATTATAGAATGCAATAATTCAGGAATATAATAGCAACGACACAGAAATACCCTACGCTACGTTGGATAGATACACGGAATTTGAAGGACTAGAGGCAGCCAGAGTATGACATTGACATACGAACATCACCATTTGAAAATGTATTTAGTGTGTCTTTTGATATTGGACTGAATAAATGCGAAATTGATTTGGAATTTGATAACGTAGCTTTAGTAAGGTGTGCACAATGTTGTCTCACAATTTGTTTTGACCAGTTCACCAAAATCCCGCATCTGAAATTTGAAGACTGGTGTGTGATACTTCAGTATAGATGTGTTTTGCGCAGAGAGATACTGGTGCTGTTGATTTAATAATATATAATGATACACAGACGCCATAAAATTATATACAATCTCCTTCCTGTGGTAATGATTTTTTTTCTCGGTTAAAATGTTACTTGAGGTTTAATGCAACGTTTTGCATAGAAATGACGCACACCACTGTCCTGTCTATGATTCCAAGCATGGTTTCGTGCATTTCCGAGCGTTGAAGGTTAAAAAAAGATGTGCGTTGTAAGTACCGCCCTTCTGATTGTACGCTGGGACCGTTTCCGATCTGCCCTCCGTTAGGTGAGTGATCTGTACGACTACACGGCATCGGGGCAACGAGGAGCTTGGAAATCTGAGATCCTTGCGGATGTGAGCGCATTTACAGTCTTCGAGAACGCTGAGGGCTAGGAGGTTGTCTGTGACTGCATCGCGCTGCCTGTCGTTTCATTCGCCGCACCCGCCAAGGCTGCTCTTATCACTGCACGCGGGAAACGAGCAGAGCCGACGCGCGACTCGGTCGTTCAGACGAAGAACAACTGCTGGTCGGGGGGGGGGGGGGGGGGGGGGAAGCAATAAACGCTCTTACGAGCCGACGCCAACAAAGGTTACGACTACACAAGCGTATTTTACACGCGCGTTTCTGCCCGAATACACGTAACAAGCGGAGGTCATGAAGTGGTGGCCATACGGCAGCCTCTCCCACGCTTTGTGAAGACCAGCCAAATCCCATTAGTAGTGCGTCGGGCAAG
The DNA here is from genome assembly GCA_026315105.1 of Locusta migratoria. Taxonomy (NCBI): domain Eukaryota; kingdom Metazoa; phylum Arthropoda; class Insecta; order Orthoptera; family Acrididae; genus Locusta; species Locusta migratoria. Next base: position 558,497,821 of record CM048755.1, on the reverse strand, counting down.
CTGCGGCATCGCTTAAAGTATTGATAGACGTAACAAAAAATGTTCAAATGTTTGTAGAACTTATGGGACTTAACTACGGGGTCATCAGTCCCTAAGCTTACAAACTACTTATGAACTACCTAAGACTAAAGACGGCACAAATATCCATGCCCGAAGGGGGATTCGAACCCCCGACCGTAGTGGCCGTGCAGACCGTGACTGGAGCGCCTCAGTCCCCTCGGCCACCGCGGCCGGCTAGACGTAACAGACAGCAATTACTGTTTTTGGTTCATAGTCGTATCTCTTATTTACAGAGCAGATGAATTGGATAAAAATGCTACAATCGAACTTTGAATTAGCCAGAAGCTGCACAACTTCCAAATGTTCCTAGTGGACTGAAAATCATTTATGTATTTGTGGATAATGAGGTTTTTGCAATGAGCAAATGTTACATATAAAAATGCTTAACTCCAGACTGTCAAGAACACTACGTAATGTGGAATGTGCATTTGGTATTTTACCTAATAAATGGAGAATTCTCCACAATCCAATAGATGTTAGTTTGACTATGCTGGATACAATTGTTAACATCTGTTGTGCAATTCGCAAATTTGTGAGATAACAATACAGTTACAATTTAGCTAGCACAATGACATGCAGAGTGGAAAGTGTTTCTGCACGTCGGGCAAGAGGAAAGATCAGTGGGAATAACAGAAGAGATAATTTTGCTGATTACTTGTGTTCCCATCAAATATTTGTACCCAGCCAATACAATTATGCAAAAAACCTCGAATGAAGACTAGTTTTGTACTATAAAATTGGCTTTTTCACATCTTATTCATGAACAAACTTCATTATAAATTGCATATAGTTGTTAATAAAATACATAGTTTGTATTTTACCTAGATATGACTTTTGCTTGCCGGCCAAGATTTTTGGTCCACTTTAGATTACGTTAGTAACACTAGACGTGGGCCTTTGCGATCGCCATTTGACAGCTCGAAATTTAAACGAAAATAACGGCTTAACCATTCATCTGACACGAAAATTGAATAACCAAAACCGTAGAGAAAAACGTTCTCTAAAACCTTGCTCTGTTATGTTTTTCCATATCTCGTATCGTTTCAGATATATTTGAAGAAATAAGCTCAATTTGACTATGTCTGTCTGTCCGTAACGTGTTCCCATTTTTAAGTCGTGCCGTTTAACCCATCGGCACCAAATTTTACAGATATACTTGATGACCTCCAGAGACCAGGAGCGCCAATTTTCAAATATTTCAGACGAAAAATACGTTAGTAACACTAAAAGAGTCCGTTTGTAAAGGCCTGTTGACAGAAGGAAATTGGACTGCAATTAAACCGTTCATCTGACACGGAAATTGAATAACTGAATTTGTAGAGGAGGAAACTCTCTACAACCTTGATCTGTTATGTTTGTTCATAACACGAACGGTCACAGAGATACTTTCAAAAATAAATGCGATTTGACACCGCCTCTTGATTTTACGTAAACCAGGGGTTAGGAAATGTCACGTGACATTCCTTGCCCAGAACCCTCTCTGGCATACTCCATCTTGCTTCCTGTATTTTATGATTTTCTTATTATAACTTACGCGTTGTTATTTCAAAGCAGTGGAGCACTGAATAATTAACAAAAGTACGTCGATCATGGTACGAGAAATTAAAATGTAATTTTAAAAATGTCATTTTAGCTGTTAGCTACTGCCAGCAATGGTACGAGAATTAACGGAGAATACCGTAGTTGTGTGGTGTAGTGGGTAGTGCATTACGTTGTGATGCATGTGGTTCATGGTTCGAAACACGCCGATACCATGTTCTTTTTAGCCTTGGCTCCTAAAACGGTGTTCGGCACTCTTATTAATTAAACAGAGCTGTTGTTGTTGTGGTCTTCAGTCCGCAGACTGGTTTGATGCAGCTCTCCACGCTACCCTGTCCTGTGCAAGTCTCTTCATCTGAGAATACGTTCGGCAACCAAGGCCGTACCCAGAGGGGGGGGGGGAAGAAGGGTTGAACCCCCCCCCCCTGAAATTTTCCAAAGATAATTATTTTGAAACATATAGGAATGGTATTTTCTCAAATTATAATTAATCTTCATAAGCAAATAACCAAGTCCATATTTCATTATTTCCCATCGAAGGACTGACAATACGTAACCGAGAGTGCTACTGCGCATGCGCGAGCAGCGGAGACGAGCTGCACTAGTAGTTGTTACGATAACTTGAGGAACCGCCCCTAGCGGCGAAAACCGGCAATAGCTACAATGCGCACGTCATGATGCTTTTTTTTTCCTATGGCTGCCAACATCTGCTACGTAACAATCCGCGACTTCAGTAGCAGGGTTGCCAACGTCAGTGGTTTCCCACCGAATCTGGTGGTTTTTTAAATTTAGCCAAAAAACAATTTCTTCCTCAGTGAAAATATCGTCTTGAGGCACGTTGTCCATTTTCATAAACGATAACCAAGGAGACGCTTTCGAAAACTGTAGGTCCGCAACCAGCGGTAACAATGTGCTGCGTGTGCTTTCGCACTAACGCGGTATTGTTTAAATATTTACCACATCCTAAACAATCTGCTTACGCGCTATATTAATCTCTTGTACATAGGCGGTTGTTACATCAATTTTTTCGCTGATTCAGATATGCGGTTTTGCTTTACTTCGACGTTTTATTTTTATGTTATTGTTTTTTTTTCTTTGTGTGTGTCTGTGTGTGTGTGTGTGTTTTTTTAATAAGCTGAGACTCAAGGATATCAACTAACTGAAAAGCGCTAAATCAGGAATTTGTCAGTTATGCGGTATTGTTTCTTCACTAACTATATATTTTAGGCAACATGATCTATTTGCACTTTAGAACAAAGTAAAATTAATATTATCTAAATAAATGTATTATGATATGAGAATATGTAACAGGGAAAATTATTTTCGTAATTAAACTTAAAACTTATCAAGCTTTCAACCTTGAAACTCTTTTTCTCAAATTGTCTAGAAATTATATGTTAATGCAAGAACATATTGACCTACAAAAAATCCTCTTATTTTTTAGACAAAATTCTCGAGTCTAATCGTACTTTATTGTAATCGTAAATTATGTTAATGAAAAGGCAAAAAGCTTAAAATTACATAGAAATGTGTTATTTGACAATTTTTGAAATTTTTTCAGGGAGGGCCCCCGGACCCCCAGCCAGGTGACATAACACCCCCCCACCCCCGAAATTTTTTTCTGGGTACGGCCTTGGCGGTAACCTATATCCTTTTGAATCTGCTTACTGCATTGGTCCATCGGTCTCCCTCTTCGATTTTTACCCCACACACTTCCTTCTAATGCTAAGTTGACAATTCCTTGATGTCTCAGAATGTGCCCTACCAATCTATCACTTCTCTTAGTTAAGATTTGCCAGAAACTCCTTTTCTCCCCAATTCGGTTAAGCACCTCCTCATTAGTCACGTGATCTTCCCATCTAATCTTCACCATTCTCCTGTAGCACCACATTTCAAAAGCTTCTATAATCTTGTTGTCTGAACTCCTTATCGTCCACGTTTCACTGCCATACAATGCTACACTCCAGACAAATGCTTTCAGAAAGGACTTCCTAACATTTAAATAAATACTGGACGCCTCTTTAGAAACGATTTTCTCCCCATAGCCATTCTGCGATTTATATCTTCTTTACTTCGGCCATCAGAAGTTATCTTGCTACCCATATAACAAAATTCATCTACTACTTTTATTGTCTCATTACCTAATCTAATTCCTTCAGCATCGCCTGATTTTCTGACACTACATTCCATTACCTTCGTTTTACTCTTGTTAATGTTCATCTTGTATCTTCCTTTCAAGACACAAAATGGCCTCTTGTTCAAGGAATCTAAGGCTGGTTGTAGGGAGGGGGACGTAGTTAAACTATTTTATTCTTACCTTTATGTCAGCTAGGGGCTAATTCTTAGTACATTTGCTAGTTCTTTCTCTTTATCTATTCAGTTTATTTTGATTTTTGTGCATTTTGGCAACATTTCAAGGGAGATAGGTTCCTGGAATTATTGTTAATTTTTTTCTGGATATTTTACTGTTTTGATGGTATGGCTTGTGCTTTGATGGAAACACTGGACAGCGAAACACAGTGATAGACACGCAGGGCAGGGGAAACGCTCTGCTGGCGCTCTTCCTCACCCTCCGCTGCAATTCTGGGAACGCAGCGTGCCAAACGCAGAGGGGGGCCCGACTTGTGTCCCGTTGCGTGGCAGGTCGGCAGCCTCTAGCTTAGGGGAGTGGTTTGAGGAGGCCGGCCGTGTGGAGGTGGCTTGTTACCTGTGATATTTATTTGGGAACATGCGGAATGTACCACACAATGCATCGTAGACGGTCCACTGAACGCCAGCCCGGTGCTGCTTTCGAGACAATTGTCTGTTCCGCTAGAAAGAGAATTTGCCTGCCGGCGTGGCGCAAGGGATAGCGTCACCGATTGCGGTGCTGAAGGTTGCCGGTTCAAACCCGTCCACCCACACAAAATTTATTACTTTGTAATTAACATTTCCACAATGTTCTACGTGTTTCTTATCTTCACTTGCAAGTTTATGTTGTTTTTATGTTCTCTATTCTTTTAATTTCTGGTACATTCTGTCTGTGTAAAAATAGCAGAGCACTCTGCTCGAGAGGCAGTCAGTGCTGCGTGTACGTTTCAGTTCGCAATAAACCTGCTTTCAGTGTAAGTGCTGTGTTCAGTCGACAACCCTGTCTTCGAAGTCAAGCCTGCTTCCATTTGAACGTGACGATATGTTCCTTTTTACAGTTTATTTTGACCTAGGAATGAATATTAGAGCGAACTGATTTCAGCTGGATTGACTAATTTAAAAGTAGTAAGTATTTTCATAGGACAGATAAAATGTTAGGGGAACTTAACAATGTTTGAATGCAACGTTGTAATTTCCTGACAAATCTGTGTCTTTGTACTCTCCTTTACAGAGAGGATTCTTGATATCGCCTAGTAAGAGTCAGCTCGGCCGCTCCTTGCCGCCCCCAAATATGTGCCACCCGGCACCCCCCACGCTACGCCTCTGCCACGGTGACAGCTGGCGCACCACCAGCAGCTGCTGTCGCCCCTGTGGTGTCCCACCCTGGCTTTTAAGCGCCGTCCATCCGCCACGGCCTGAGTCATACCTTATAGGCTGGCCGCGGTCTGCCTGTCCAAGTCTCAAAGCAAAACTTTCGTAGTTTTGCTTTACGAGTTGCAAACTGATGACAAGCCGAGTCGAAGCGTCGGTGCAGTTATCCGAAAATGCACCCCGTGTCAAGTACAGGGTAAGCGCCTGGCCCTCTCCCACCACGTATGAAGTAAGTTCGTGTTGAAGTCCTAGTTGGAGGGCAGCATGAAACACATACATATCTAAATGAACAGCTTGGACGTTATGCAGCAGGTTTTGGTGCATTCGCATGCTTTTCAAGTTGCGGGATAGGTTACGTAATTTTTCTTGTAACAGCGTTATGTCTTGGTTCACAACAAAACTGAACTGATCTAACTGGTGATCTAAATGGGTGGCAGTGAACTGAAGCTGTTGGGTACTGGCGAGTATGTTGTCCTCCATTTTGATCAACCGGAGCTGCTGGTGACCCTGAGTAGTATGTGCATCATGAGTTAAGGACAGGGGTAACGAAAACCACCTTTAAGATGGTGCCACCGGCGTTAACCCAAGTTCGTTTCACCCATTGCTGGATTATGGCGGCGGTAAGGCCTCGTAATCGGTGGCAGGTGTTCCTATCAATCTGAATTAATGATGGTAGAAACCGGATGGAACGTAAAACGTCGGTATCTTGCAACAAGCTTTTGCTCCAGATAAAATTTCTGGGTGTTCTGAAGGTTAGCATCTTCCTCCATAAAGAGCGTCTAATTTATGTGAGTGGTTATAGTAGCATGCTGAAAGGTGCAGATAAAATTGTCTACCCTTTCAAAAAGCACTCCAGAACCTGAAGACTGAACTTGGAAAGATAGTGGCCCCTAGGTGCACACCAATACAGATAATAAGGGATACCATTTTATTGTTACCAAAGTATCCATGGCAATGGACACCAGTACGACCACACGGCAGTATCAATGGAAAATGGGAAGATAGCGGTTGATCTCCACACAGGTTCAATAATATGCATTCAACACCTACCAATGGTGACTCCATGAAGTAGCAAGTCTGATCACCTAAACTGGGGATTAATCTGTCGGCGATGGGAGTAGTAAAGGGCACTAAACTTCCGAAGAATCGGCGAAAACAAAAGTATTACCTTGAACGAGTGAAATGGAGAAGCAAAGCAGTGGCTTGTAACTGGCCACAAATTTGCAATCACAGTGACAAGGTGCCAGCCTGGCTGAGCTGACTCAGTAGGCTGATCGTGCAATAATCCTGCCTGCGCATAGAGCGGCGGTGTTAACACGGTTCCTGCACATAATGTACAGGGCGTGAGCAACGATCAAATACGCAAAAGACGAACCGTGTCTCATTTCTGGTATTTAGTTCTTTTACAAAAATCAGTAAACCGGAATTCTACCCTCAGCTCATCAAGCATACATAGCCGATGAGGGTGCCGTGTCAAGATTGTTCTCTATGTAGTTACAGAGACATTAAATTGGAATGCCTAGTATCTACAAAACTGACTAAAATGGTTAGAGAAAAATGTTGTGAATGACAAAATAGACTCGTGTAGTTTCGGACACGATGATAGTACTGGGTATGACAGTGACTGTAGCACATGTTTCCCACGGTAACATCGTATAAAATAGGCTTAAGTAGGAAGCATTAGATTGAAGGAAGGGTTTGACATTTACAATAATGATTACATATGTGTTTCAGTTATAGCACGGCCGTTCGCCATCGGGGGCTCGTGTCCTCCCTCGGGCATGGGTGTTTGTGTTGTCCTTAGCATAAGTTACTTTAAGTTAGTGTAAGTAGTTTTCAAGCTTAGGGACTGATGACCGCCGTGCGGAAGAAGCCGAGTGGTCTGGAGCGCCACGTTGCGGATCGTGCGGCCTTCCGCGTCGGAGATTCGAATCTTACCTCGAGCATGGACGTTTGTGTTGTCTTTGGTATAAGTAGTTTAGTTTATAAGTAGTTTGTAAGTTCAGGGACTGATGACCCCTCAGTTAAGTCCCATAAGCTTTAGAAACATTTGAACAGTTTGACTGATCACCAACGTAGTTAAGCCCCTTAGATTTACAAATATTTGAAAAATTTTGTTTCAGTTATAGTGTAGAGTAGGTAATAATGGTGACTGAAAATCAGTTCGACAAAGTGGCGAGCAGTTTCGAAGAGAGGCAAAAGCACGTTACCAAATGCGAGTGTTGCATGTTGCATCAGACACAGAAGGAAGCAGTGGACTTGAGCACGCGCGGCAGTCGTCACGGTAAACAGCAATACACGGCCGGCGTATGCTGTACGTGACGACATGCTAAACGCAAGTGAGTTACAGAGGTTATGCCCCGGAAGACAATCAGCAGAAGGGGGCAGCCGGTGGAATGAATACTGGCCAAGAAGCGAGGATTGGCAGAGTTCGCCTGCGAGCAGTAAAGTCGGAGGTAGCTGGCGATCAGTGAGACTATTGGGGACCGGGATTAAAAGGTGAGTAAAAAGCATAAAACTGTGACGAAACTGCCGGAGGAAAAAGAAACACATTCTGTGTCAAAAACACCACAAATAATTATATAACTATCTGCAAAGCTTTGTATGTACTGAAAGTGACTTGAAAATGGCAAAATTTACATCTTAATTAAAATAACTGTGTAGCCAAACAAAACAAATCAAACGTTCAAATGTTTGCAAATCTATCAGACCAAACTGCGTGGTCATCACTCCATAACTTACAAACTACTTAAATTTAGGTAAACTAACCTATGGACAACACAGACACACACATACATGCCCCCAGGAGAACTCGAACCCGCCCTCCGCAGCGAGGTGTCTTAGACCGCTCGGCTACTCTACCACGGCAAACAAAACAAATAGTATTTCATGTGTCATTATTGAACATGCAGTTGCCAGGAGGAAGAAATTATGTACATTTGGAGTTTACAATATGTTAAATACCTGGAACTATTGTTCGCGATACAGCCAAACTTGTGGTGTTTTGCAGATTAAGATTTGTTAAAAGACAACGTTGTCGGAAAAGATGCCCGCATCCGCGGGGCGGTGTTTGGCCATGCCAGGGATACAGCCTTACCATGGACGCGTGGTAAGAAATCCACCCGCACCACTTTCAGTATCTCCTCCTCAAGGAAACCAAGTTCGGAGAAGAAGGGAAAAAACAACCGAATCCGCCCGCCAGGTGTCGCAGATACGAGTTGCGTTCTCGGCACCCATATGTCTTGCGGTCACAAGGTTAGAATAACCTAACCATCGGTAACAAACCTCTACCTGTCATTTATTGCCGGCCGCGGTGGCCGAGGAGACTGAGGTGCTCCAGTCACGGTCTGCACGGCCACTACGGTCGGGGTTCGAATCCCCCCTCGGGCATGGATATTTGTGCCGTCCTCGTTCGTAAGTAGTTCATAAATAGTTTGTAAGTTTAGGGACTGATGACCCGTAGTTAACTCCCATAGACTTTACAAACATTTGAACATTTTTTTTGTCATTTATTCCTCTCAGGTACTGTTTCCCAGGCTAACAAGATGTGTATAGCGAACACGAAGCATCCTAGTTAGCTACCATGTTTTGCTAATTGCTACTTTTATATTTATAAAATACTTGTAGTGTTTACATTATGTTATGTGTGTTGATGATTTTCTCTTCAAAATGTTCAAATGTTTGTAAATCTATCGGACCAAACTGGATGGTCATCAGTCCGTAGCTTACAAACTACTTAAACCTAGGCAAACTAACCTAAGGACAACACACACACCCATGCCTCAGGGAGGACTCGAACCCCCATAGCGAGCAACCGCGCGCTCCGCAGCGAGACGCTTTAGACCGCTCGGCTACTCGACCGCGGCTTCTCTTCAGCCTATGTATTGCTTTGATGTGGAGTACATTAAAAACTTCAGAATGGAGGAATAAATCAATATGTAGCTATACGTGGAAACATGAGGGCAGTAGCCCACTTAGAATGCGCACCTGCCCTTTAGCATATCTAATCTATCTTTGACAGACGCTTCTGCAGTTTGTTTACAATGTGTGGTAGATGGAAAACCACGTGTAGCGACCAGCCGCCCGCTGTGTCCTCGCGTTGCTCCCTCCCCACCGCCCACAGACTCCGCAAGCACCCACGAGCCGCAGCCCAGCAGCAGAGCAAACCGGTTCCTTCCCACCCACCAGCCGCCACCCACCTCCCCCTCTTCCCATTCACCGCGCGTCGACCTAACGCGCGCGTCCTACGTGAGCGACAAAAAATGTTCAAATGTTTGTATAGTCTACGGGACTTAACTACGGGGTCATCAGTCCCTAAACTTACAAACTACTTATGAACTACTTACGAACTAGGACAGCACAAATATCAATGCCCGAGGGGGGATTCGAACCCCCGACCGTAGTGGCCGAACAGATCGTGACTGGAGCGCCTTAGTCTCCTTTTTTTTCTTTTTTTTTTTCTTAACTTCTCTAAACACAGAAATTAAAGGTAAATGTCTTCTTCAAACAAAAAATTATATAAACATAACTGAAATGAAAGTAATAACGCTATGGAACTCAGTTCTTGTATTGCACTGTTGCTGGCTGCTAAACTAACATTAGAAGTGCACCTCGCCGATCCCCAACGCTCCTCGTGTTGGAGTCGGGCACGTCTTCTTGATAGATTTTAGAGTAACTTCCATTGTCCTCATCGGTTCTAGCTCTAAGTCGTCGAATACATAAATTAACTTCTCATACCCGGTACTCCCCAACTACGCGGGGGATCGCTCATAGCACTTCCTAGAAAGTTAGCAAAGTAAAGTTTGTATTTCTTGTGGTTCTTGATCGTAGAATGACGTTCTTTTAGAAATGTCCAAAAGTCAAGTACGTTCTTGGGGCCTTCTCTGAAAAGGTAGAGGACTGTCAATCCTCGAATTCAAGTTACTGCATTGGTCTTTGTTCGGGGGTAGTATGTCTCGTCCGGGTAGAGCAATATCCGTGGTTCGATATCTTGCGGAGCGACTGGAAGGAAAAAACTATAATTTTTTGCGCCAAACTCCACGCTTCTGCCGCATGTCAGGCGATGTTCTTCATTATCCAATTCATTGCCCTGAATACACAAAGGAGTGTCCACTCTATGTATAGCATGTAATCGGGCACGCGTCACGAATTTTCCATTAACGATCTGATACCACAGCGTACGTGTCTCTGTGTCAAGAAACGCATGGTGCACTGCCCGCCATACCACTGTCCACGCTACTGTCGGGTGCCGTCTTTCTATCACGTTGCCTGGTTGTCCCCGTAACAGTAAGCAATATATGTCGCGAGCTGTTGTGGTCCTGGTAGTCGGTAGGTCCGCTTGTACGTAACTGTATTCGACGAAAAAGGTACGAATATGGGCAAGAGACGGTGATATGTGCCAGACCATAACTGGCGCTCTGTGGGAAGGTGGCGCTAATTCCTCTATCAAAGTTCCGGACAGACTTGACAGGGCCGGCCGCGGTGGCCGAGGAGATTGAGGCGCTTCAGTCACGGTCTGCACGGTCACTACGGTCGGGGGTTCGAATCCCCCCTCGGGCATGGATATTTGTGCCGTCCTAGTTCGTAAGTAGTTCATAATTAGTTTGTAAGTTTAGGGACTGATAACCCCGTAGTTAAGTCCCATAAGCTTTACAAACATTTGAACATTTGAGACTTGACTGGTGTCGACGCCACATCTTGACCATCGTACTGACATAGAGAGCCACAGCGCGGTCGCGGACGTGGACAAGTCAGAGGCCCCCTCGCTGAATGGGGAGGGTGAGAGTTTCGTATCGGACTTTGAAAATTAGACCTGCGCTCACGAAGTATCCAAAGGCCGCTAGGAGGCAGCGTGCCATAATCACCGGCATCGGTAGCACTTGCGCCAAGTGTGGAATGCGCGATGCCAGGTGAGTATTCACAAAAGTGACCCGTTGCATCATGTCTAATGCTCTTAACATGTTATCTCGAACACTCGTTCTGATAGACTGCAGGAGCCGTCTATAGTTGAGCGCTGCCGTGCGTCGGACGTCGTTGGTGAATGTAATTCCCAAACATTTCAATGTGTCCATTAATCTCAATGGTGCCACGTTGTTATCTGGCAGCCCTCGTCCAATGTTCATAGCCCCAGACTTCGCCATATTAACGCGACTTCCTGTAGCCGAACCATACAGATCAATCCAGCGTAGTGCCGTTCGTATCTCGTCCCCCGACCGCACCAGGAAGGTAAGGTCGTCTGCATATGTTCTGCAGATGAAGGTGTGGCCCCTGAATGTCATTCCTGTAAGCTTGTTCCTAAGGCCACAAAGTAACGGCTCGATAGCTATGGCGTAGAGTATCGACGACAGCGGACACCCTTACCGCACAGATCTGGCGATTTTGATTGGTCCTACCGCACGCCCGTTCACGAGCACTGTGGAGGAAGCACCGTGAAGTAGTCACATTACTACGGTAACGAAGTGTTGTGGAAAGTTCATTTTCGTCATCACTTTTGTCATGTACGCATGGCTCACTCTGTCAAAAGCGCGATCAAAGTCCACGGACACCAAAACAGCATTGAGACGACAGGTTGTTGCCAATGCTATCACGTCGCGGTAGTTACTGAGCGCTGTCTGAATATTGCTGTCACCACCGAGAGACGTTTGATCAAGAGAGATAATTTGGCGGAGGTCGCGTTTGATGCGAGCTGCAAGTTTCCTTGTGTAGGTCTTAAAATCTGAGTTGAGTAGTGTCAGCGGCCGGTAGTATTGTATTCCTTTCCCACCTGACGGTTTGGGGACAGGAATTATCATGCCCTCCACAAAGGCAGATGGAAGAGGAGTATGCGGAGACATTAGTTCTCGATACATATCAGTCCACCGAGGCAGCATGAGAGTTTTGAATGTTCGATAAAATTCTAACGGGAGACCGTCCAGTCCCGGTGATTTGTTTGCTGCGCCTTTACCCAGAGCTTCTGCCACTTCATCTTCCGTAACCTCTTCCATGAGTAATCCTTCAGCCGTCGCATCAAGGGTACCCGACAGTGTCTGTGGAACTTCATCAAACGCTGCCTCATTGTGTTCCACTCTGCCGTAGAGGTGTCGGTAATGTTCCAGAAAAGCGGTGGCAATATCTTTTTGCAATGTGAGGCTGTTACCATCCGGCAAGTCGACGGCATGTATTAAGGCTCTCCGACTGCGTCGTTTCTCCCTGATGATGTGGTGCATAGATGGTGGTTCTCCCTGTACTCGGTCAAAAACTCTACCTCGGACGACAGTGCCTTCTAGGTTGCGGCGCATTATAGACGTTATCTGAGCCTGTACCCGTTTGACTGCAGATTGCCGATCTGGTGAAGGTGCCTGTGTCGAGAGCTCCCGTAGCATAGTAAAATAAAAGTCCACGGTGTTCCGTCTCCACAAGGATTGTTCTCTTCCGTATGCAATCATAGCTCGGCGTATAGCAGGCTTGGCGCAGTCCAACCACCACTGTAGAGTCGTGGGGAATGTCGGTAGGCGTCGCTCTCAGGTGTTCAAATGTTCAAATGTTTGTTAAGCTTATGGGACTTGACTACGGGGTCATCAGTCCCTAACTTACAAACTACTTACGAACTAAGACGGCACAAATATCCATGCCCGAGGGGGGATTCGAAACCCCGACCGTAGTGGCCGTGCAGACCGTGACTGAAGCGCCTCAGTCTCCTCGGCCACCGCGGCCGGCTCGCAGGTGTTCCAAGTGTCTTCTATTAAGCGTCTGCACTCCGGATCCCGGAGGTGTGCGACGTTCATTTTCCAGGTACCTCGACTCCTCCACACCTTTTGACGTTGGAGTTCGATCGTGCATATGTATGCGGTATGGTCTGAGAAGGCAACGGGCCACAATTCTGCATCAAGAACAGCATTTGTGAGACCACGTGTAACATAAACTCGATCAATACGACTTGCTGAATGACTGGTATAGTACGTGTATCCGGTCCGGTTGCCATGGACGCGTTCCCAAGTATCGATCAAGTTCATATCTCTCACCAGCAGTCGTAACTCTTGACACGAGGTGTAATATGGGTATTGATCTTTCGGGGCAAGCACACAGTTGAAATCACCTCCAAGTAAAAAGTGATTATATTGACCCAAGAAAAGAGGAGCAATCTCCTCTGCATAGAATCTGGCACGATCCCGCCTTCGGTCTGTACCTGACGGAGCATATATGTTGATGATGCGGAGCCCAAGTACGGTCAGCGCAAGCCCCCTTGCTGACGGCAGATACACCACATCTTCAGCATCGATACCGTCACGTAAAAGTATCGCCGTCCCGCTGGCGCTGTCATGCGTTGGTGTAATATATGTGCCGTACCCATACAGTGCGGGAAAACTGTCGACATTGACTTCTTGTAGGAGGACGATATCAACATCCGACGCCCTCAACATGTCCTTTAATAGCTGTAGTTTGACGTGTGCTGTAATCGTATTGATGTTGATGGATGCTATTTGATATGCCTGCTGCTGCACTGCACGGTGGAAAACGTTCATGATGTTTGAGTTTGTCGGTGTGGAGTTGAACATCTTTTGATTGCTGTCGTGTCCTTCGGAATCTTCCGCATCTCCTGAGTGACTAGTGTTAGGAGGAGGTCACGGCCGTTGCCGCGTCCGTGTCGTCGTTCATTGAGTCATCATCATCATCGTGATCTTCGGACCAGATGATATGAGGCGAATCTCGCTGAGATATCCCCGCGTGGCTTTGTAATGGCGGTGATCCGTGTCAGGGTTGGGCGTCGGACTCACTTGTTGGTCTCCGATGAACGACGTCGGATGTTTCTCGTGTACTGAGCGGTTCGCGTCATTCTGTTGTGCGGTGAGAAAGGACTCCACGTGTGTGCTTTGAATTTCATCATCCTCTCTGTGTGTTGCAGCGTCTCCCGTGGAACAGGTGTCCGACGGCGATAGACGGCGTTTCTTGTGCCGCTTCGGCGATCGTTGCTTGCGTGTGTGTACCTCCGTATCAGAGTGCTGCAGCGACTCCCGGCGTTCAAGAGCGACGGCGGGTGTGGGTGTTGCCATATCAACGTCCATTCGTGCTTCCGGCTCTTTCTCTTCAGCCGTCGATGTCGACGGAGAAGTTGTGCTCTGGTTGTTCGGAAGCACATCTGTGTCAGCGGCCACAAATTCTGACGGTTCTGGTATCTGTTCTTGTGGAATGGGTGGGTCAATATTCGGCGTTGCGTCTCTCCGGAGCACATTGACGTATGACAGTGGGAGTGACGTCGGCGCGGGCGTTAGCACAGTTTCTCCTGTTGGTACTTGTGCGATCCTCCGCTGCATGCATTCAGAGCGAACGTGACCTTCTTTATCACATCCTGAGCATGTCTTCGGCTGGCCGTCGTATATGACTACGGCCCTGCATCCTCCTATGAACAGGTAAGACGGGACGTGTTTGGTAAGTTCGATCCGGATTTGCCGAACCCCGTTAGGAACTGGGTACGTCGTGAAAGTGGACCACTTATCCGCAAGATGACTGAGCACCGTACCATAAGGTTGGAGCGCTTCAATCACAAGTTCAGATGGCACTTCGAATGGGAGTTCAAAAATGCGTATTGTACGTAGTCCGAGTCCTGCATGATCAATAACCACATCGCCGACATGGCCGTCTGCGTGCTTAAATTTGAGTCCATGCTTATTAGCTCGAATTATTCTTTCACATACTTCTTCGCTGATCACTTTCAAGTAGACAACACTACTCATGATAGAGAGGTGTATGCCTATGAGATCTTGTGGATCGATTTTAACCTCTTCTCGTATAAAGCGTTCGATTTCGTGAGCTTTAGGTCGGGAATATTCGTTCGAAAAGCTGATCTTTATCGTCGACTTGCGCCATGAGTGAGCCATTCTATAATAGGAAATACTACACCCGCGAGAGCGGCCGAACACGTAAACAAGCGCGCGCGCGAGAAGCTCTGCGGCGGGACGTAAACACGCCCGTCCTCACCGCGTCGCTGCCTGACGCACTCTGGGGATTCGAACCCCCGACCGTAGTGGCCGTGCAGACCGTGACTGGAGCGCCTTAGTCTCCTCGGCCACCGCGGCCGGCCGTGAGCGCGCGACATGCAGCCACGCGACACTGCAGCTACAAGCAGCAACATTCCGCGACATGGCCTTGTGTCCTACGTGAGCGTCAACGTCTTGCTACAAGATGGTGGTTAGAACCGATCAGCTGTTTTTAAAATCTCGCAACCATAAACCGTAGAATAACTATAGCTCTAGAGTAAGGCAATAAAGTTTTATTTACTTTAGGAAATAAGACGTACAAAGGGTGCTGTGCATTAAATTTACAAAGTGAAAAATGTTCGTGGACTATTTCATTGTGGACGAGGGGACTGAGGCGCTCCAGTCACGGACTGCACGGCCACTACGGTCGGGGGTTCGAATCCCCCCTCGGGCATGGATATTTTTGCCGTCCTTAGTCTTAGGTAGTTCATAAGTAGTTTGTAAGTTTAGGGACTGATGACCCCGTAGTTAACTCCCATAGACTCTACAAACATTTGAACATTTGAACTATTACATTCATAACTTCAAATACGAAAATAGGCAGTGAAGATCACAAGCCAAATACAACGACGACTACAGACACTTTTGAGTTTTTCTTTTCTCACTACAAACCATCAACAATTAATACCAATATATTAATCTTTACTGAAAACAAGTGTATCCCATTGAAGGACTACCAAACACATTAAATTCCGACTGAAAAATTATATCAACATGTTTTTGCTTTTTAGGTATGATCTGCCATGAGCAAACACAATTGTTTTTAGTTGTTCCCCAACATGTTTCGCTGGCGTTGCAGCATCATCAGTGGGATTTTATTGTATAGTTTCTGCCAAATTAACAATGAAATGATTATTACTTTTATGTACATTAAGTGTAGGAAGTACAGACAATTGTGAAAACAATATAAATCGCATCTCTTTTTTATAGGTACACTAGTCCTACCTTAATACCTCATGTTGTTATTTAGAAACGTAATTTTACACACATCTCGTGTGAAATCCAAGTGTTGTCTCTCTGTCTCTGGAGTAAGTTTGTTGTTACTGCAAATGCTTAAAAAGCACACAAATGCAATTGTTCAACACTGTATGAATCAGACTACCACTTAGAATAAAGACAAAAGACTGTCATATTAGAAACAATTCAAAAATTTAACTTCAGTCGTAAATTTACTAGGTAGTTATTTTTGAACACTTCTTACCCCAATCAAAACTTACTAATGTGTAACTGCAATTTTATATTCTATTATTTCAGAGACAGTTGCAGTTTCATAAACTTCGTGGATTATTAGCTCGCAGAATTCTTGCGACATCCTCTATAACCTCGACAAGCAGACTATTCTCAACGAACTAGATACTTTGTCACGCGTGTGACAGCAACAAGAATCAAACGCGTCTGAATTCAAACGTCGCCACTTGTCGCGAGCGACAGGCAGCGCGCCGGATGCAGCTCAGCCAGGACACTTCCGTAACTACACATCTGGTCGTATTTTGTCACTTGAAGCTGTCGCGCGCTTTTGTCGCTCGGCGCTCACTTAGGACATAGCCTTATACGTTGCATGCTGCTTCGAGGCAGCCATTCTTCCTCTTCTCCCGCCGCACAAGCCTTCGTCAGCCATTGGGCCGCATGAATGAAACGGAGTATTTACTTTATACTCTGAATTCCAGAGAACATACTCATGTTCGCATAAATAAAGCGAGTCGGAGAATATTCGAGGAGATGCTGAAAAGTAATGCTTCCAATTTTTTTTCATCTGTTCGCAGCATGGTTGAGGTTTCGCATGTCCTGCATTTTACTCGGTTGCCCTTGCCGCGTACCTCACGCAAAGTACAACCCTCTGCCGCTAGAGGGGTTCGAGTAGTATCGAGGAACATGACAGTCTGTAAAGTGACAATGTCGGTGCGTGAGAAACAGCGTGATGTAATCGAGTTTCTAACCGAAGAAAACACGTCTCCTATTGAGATCCAAAGAAGAATGAAAACTGTGTACGATGACGAGTGCATCGACATCAGCAATGTGCGCTGGTGAGCTGCCTATGCTCCTAAACAATCCTAACCTCAACATCTGTGACAGAGCACAGAGTGGACGACCGCGTACGGTAACAGACGAGACTAATCGGAATCGCGTTGATCAACTGATCAGAGAGAATCGTCGGGTAACACAGGCACAACTCTCACTGCAGTGTGGCTTATCGCCGGCCGCAGTGGCCGAGCGGTCTGTGACGCGCCATTCGCAGTCTGCACGGCCGCTACGGTCAGGGGTTCGAATACCTCCTCGGGCATGGATTGTGACTGGTGATGAAAGCTGCGTGCACCATTTTGATCCCCTAAGCAAGCGAGCATCACAGGAGTACCACCACCACAGATCACCACTTCCAAGAAAGTGCAAGACTATGCCGTCGGCAGGCAAGACCATGCTCACTGTTTTCTGGGATGTTCGAGGTGTAGTGCATATGGAGTTCATGCCTAAAGGCACCACCATAAATTCCTCACGGTACAGTGAGACTCTCCGCAAACTGAAAGCTCCCATTCGAAGAACTCGGCGCCACATGGAACATCCTCTCCTTCAGCATGATAATGCCAGGCCGCATACGAGCGCTGCGACATCTGCAACGATCCGCTGCCTTGGATTCACTGGCATCGATCATCCTCCATACAGTCCAGACTTGGCTGCATCCGATTTTCACCTCTTTCCAAAGCTTAAAGAACGCCTTCGCGGTCTCCACTTTCCAAGCAGTGCAAGCTGAGGTGAGGCGGTGGTTCAGACAACGAGGTACAAACTTCTACAGTGATGGGTTCCACAAACTACAAACTGGTCTCTCGTTGGGAGAAATGTGTTCGTCGCCAGGGCGACTATATTGAGAAATAAATATGTAAAAATGGTGAATAAAGATGTGGTATTGAAATACAGTTTGGTTTACTTCAAAATCCGTAAGGTATTCCCGGGGGGAAAAATCGGAGGCATTACTTTTCAGCATCCCAACCGACTATGTTCTCAGCTTGAGTAAACGGATGGGAGAAGTTGCTCACAACAGAGAACATTCTCCGATTTCGTATGAATAAAACTAGAGAAGTTTCTCACGACCGGAGAACATTCTCTGTTTTCTGAAGTGAGCTCTCTAGCATACTTCGTTCTGAGTAACTTCTATTAGCGTTACGTTCTACTGTGGTTCATAATAAAAATGACAAAATTTGTGTTTTTAGAAGGCAAAAAGAAATCCTTTATATGTAGGCTAGTGTGAAGAAATAAAAAATGTATGCAAATATAAACATTTTGCTGATGAGTCGCTTATTTCACAATCATAAGCGTGACACTTCAAGCACTTTATACATTGACGAATATGTTGTTTGAAGAGTTATTTCATTACCAACATAGAAATGAAAAACAAGTGGATTCAGCTGAGGAGACTGAGGCGCTTCAGTCACGGTCTGCACGGCCACCACGGTCGGGGGTTCGAATCCCCCCTCGGGCATGGATATTTGTGCCGTCCTTAGTTGTAGGTAGTTCATAAGTAGTTTGTAAGTTTAGGGACTGATGACCCCATAGTTAAGTCCCTTAAGCTTAACAAACATTTGAACATTTTGGATTCAGCTGTGTGTTTTACCCGTTTGTTTAAAGTACATATTTACAGTTGTAAACAGCTACATAGTAAAATACTATCGTATGTTTTTAAAGAGTGTCTATTAATAAGGCCTAATGAAGTTAATTCCAAGTAAATAACGTACCAGGTCTTCAAAGTATTTTTGTACTGCTCTAGTTCATTCTACCCACATCGATTGGCCTATTTAAGAGGCTTTCTCTGCCTTCGTAATCGTAACTTCTGTTATATTAGATGTAAGTATACACGACAGTAAAATTAATAACTGCTTAATTACATACTTAGCAGTCTGTTTCAGCCGGCCGCGGTGGCCGAGGGGACTGAGGCGCTCCAGTCACGGTCTACACGGCCACTACGGTCAGGGGTTCGAATCCCCCCTCGGGCATGGATATTTGTGCCGTCCTAGTTCGTAAGTAGTTCATAAGTAGTTTGTAAGTTTAGGGACTGATAACCCAGTAGTTAAGTCCCATAAGTTTAACAAACATTTGAACTTTTGATTTTTTTAGTCTGTTTCATGTAACAAAATAGTATGATCATTCGCTAATGAGTAGACCATTGTGTGTCATATTAACAAAAACTATCCTGTGTTAGAAAGCTCTGACAGCGTTCCACGTTGTAACAAATGAAAATGTAATGCATTCTTAAAATTTTGTTCGCAGATTGTGCTCACCCAACTTGAATAACAACGTTTCTCGCATGGCGAAAATTTTGTAACATCGTCAGAAGAATAAATTTTCGTAAAAATTCCGTATTTGTTCTTAATAATACGCTGCTGCTCAACAAACTAATATATAAACATAGTGCAGTTCTTCCTGAAGACGTAGATGCCTACTCCACATCTGTACACTCAATAATTTGCCTGATTGGGCTAGTTTAATAAATACACGATTGAACAAGTGATGTGTAGCCGAAGTGACACACAGAGTACCTCCTCAAGAAGGAGGGGAACTAGCGAGAATGAACTTACTCCTTCGAGCATAAAGTTCTAAGTTTTTATTCATATGAAATTGAGAACTTACTCAGGGACCATTCTTTTGTCTGAGAATCTTCTCTGGATCATGTTTTCTTTCTTATGCATTTGGCCCATTGGCAGATGGATGAGTTTATCTTTCGCTGCTAGCGGCGCGACGTTTAAAGACTGTGTGATGGCCCGTGCTGTAGCGCGCTAGACATGAAGCCCCACGTGTTTACTCCCCTCCGCCGCCTTGCCGCCCCTCACGCGCAACGTCACACCAGCTGACCGACGGTCGCGTGGTACGCGTGACCTTGCTGCCAGGTGAGTCTCGTGACGTCACGCACGGGCCGCGGTGGAGTCGCCGAGCGGTCTAAGGCTCCTCGCTGCGGAGCGCGCAGTTGTTCGCCGTCGGACGTTCGAGTCCTCCCTGGAGCATGCGTGTGTTTGTTGCTCGTCCTTTAAAACGCAGTGTGTCTTGTTCTTTTCGCACGCATTTCACTTACTTTATAACGTGCCAGTATCCCATCAGCCCTCCTTGCTTTTGTTACCGTTGTTCACTACACATTTCTCATTCATGCGGAATCTATTTACATTTGGAATGATACCTTTCTGTATTTCATTTGTTGCTATTCCTTCGCTACCAATGGTTCATTGCCGTGCCATTTACTGATGCCTACCACTGAAAGTTGCAGATGTGTTGATAGACTGCATAGCCGCAACCCATTTCCGGGTATGTAGACCGACCGTGTCTTAATGCATTCCACAGCACGCGTGGAAACGTGTTGATTACGTAAGGCCGGAATAGTATCGGACGCAGGCTTGCGTGAGAAAGTCAGCTGCAACTACACGTTTGTACCCTTCTTCAGCCACCATTACACCTGATGTTCTGCTCACTACATGTTTCTATCTTTACAATCGATTCTAGCTATCCTTTTATGCGGTACCTGAATAATCGCAACAATAGTGTCTCTATTTGTCTAGGTACCCTTAGACCCTTTTATACCGCTACCACCATTAATTATACCCAGATATTACATTTCCGTGCAATTCCCTCTAATACACCTTTCGACTGAACTTAGAAATTCTATTTTGACTTGTTACTGTAACGCAATTGCTTATTCTACATTTCAGGTCATATATTTCCGTCCTCCTTCCGTCTTTTACAGACGTATTTTATGCGTATTTGCGCAGTACTGCCTCGCTGTCAAAAGCTATTTATTCCCTTTCACCTATTTATACCGTTTCCGGCCGTTGTAGCCACTTCACATAACCGCTTTCCTGACATGCGCTACTACATAATGTTTTCCAGCATTATTTAATTGCTCTTACTTCATTTGCATATTCAAATTAACATATTTTTCTGTCACGTAAGTTGTTTTCCAGTAGTATCAAGCATTGCGACTCTTTCTGTGTTTCCCCGTTATCATTATTATGACAAGCCTCTTCTTCCCTCCACTCCGTCGATACCTGTTTCTGTTTCGACAACAGCTTCCGCACCGGCACGACCAGCCACATCTTTGTCGCGTAAATTCTTCCTCTTTTGAGGAAGTCGTTGTCGCCGCGCGGGAGTAGCCGAGCGGTCTGGAGCGCCACGTTACGGTTCGCACGGCCTCCCTCGGACATGGATGTGTGTATTGTCCGTACGTTAGTTTGACTTAGTAGTTTGTAAGTCTAGGGACTAACGACCAACGTAGTGTTGTCTCAGAAGAATTACAAACATTTGAACATTTTTGAAGCCGTTGTCCACTCGCCAACAATCTCGCATCTATGCGCTAATACCGCACGCATAGAGCTAAGAAAGCTGTCCGCCTCTCCTCACGCTTCGGCTCGCCGCCTGCTTTCCAGCTCGCTTTATAACGTAACTACATTCAACTTTGCATCCACGACATGTTTGTGTTTAATCGCAGAGTTGTTTTCTGCCATATTTACCTCCAAATATTTTAATATTTGACAGATTCTCCTGATCTGGTTCATCAAACAATTCCCCTTATCCATTTTCGTTACCACCGAATTTCTACTCTCGTCCAGTATGCCTTGACGACTTGTCCAAAACAAATAAATAGTTAAAATGAATAAATAATAAAGGGAACCTTGTCACATCTGATGCCGCATTACCAATTCCGCAGAACATATCCGCCTGCCAACCATTTTCCTACTAATCCAGTAACAACTTTAGGTGGACACTTATGCATGCTGTAAACGATGTTGCAGTCACACAGCACGTGAACGAAACTAGTGAATTATTCACTAGGCTCTCATAACCTGCGTTTCTGTCAAGAATAGCACTTTACCCACTTACCTTGCTAATAACCATTATTATGATGCTTCCATTAATTCCTGCATCCTGCTTCAGTACCTAAACTATGGCCTACATAAATTTTCCTCGCATCAATTACTATATATATATATATATATATATATATATATATATATATATATATATATATATATATATATATATATATATATATGAAATATTTTTTTTGGATATGTTGTTACTATTAGTGCAGCGCTGCCAACTTTGTTGTTCCTGTGTTTTTTGTTCTTATTGTTGTTCTTTTTCTCACTACCAAGTTTGTTTTGTTATTTTTATGTTACTATTACGTTTTGATGCTATGTGCCTTTTATTTTACGACCACAATTTGGTAATATTTCCTTGTGTGGTATGTTTTATTATCTACCTATATACTGCCATGCAATGTTTATTATTTTATTGTATTTAGTTTCCTTATGCATTTTGGTAATACGTATTTTCAGTAGCGAACACTACTGCCATAGTGCACAGAAAGTATATGCGGACTACATTCGCCGATTTCAATTGGATACGTGAGCCACTATCTTCATGTTCGTGGTAATTCAACACCACCTTCTTTTAAGTGGCTTCCCTATTACTGCCTAGCCGTTTTAATCTCGTCCACCGACTACGTCCCGCAGTATTTTACAAACGTTTACATCGTACACAAGCCTCTGGATTGCGTCTCCTCAGGTGGGTGCCTCGTTCTTGTAGACGGAGGAAGGCAGCGTTGCAGACGCGCACCTTTACCACGCCTTCACCACTCCTCCTCACCAACCCCTATAATTCCATCCATGCATTTTTAAATGTGGTGTTTCTATAACAGAGCTGTTACAGCAATTGTTTGTTGTGTGCGAAGTTTTTGAAACAGTGTTGTTAATGACCTGTCTATAGCCTCGCATTATAAAAACAGATCCGTCTAAAGTTACCATTATTATTATTTGTTGTTAGAATAGAAATTTACTTGCAATGTAATCTGGTCATAAAATGTTTGACATTTATTTTTAAAATGACTTGGCCAACAACCTTGGTGCTATTACCTCTTTTTGAAACTCTCCTCTTTTACATCAACAATTACACTAGCTCATAGATCTGCAGATTCTTTGTTAATCAGTGGCATTTAATGTACGCTAGCACACGGCTGCCGCTACAAGGCCACAACTGTCGCTGCTATCTGGCAGCACACCCGGTCAAGGTCGCACAGCTTTGCACACCGCTGTGCATATATATCGTACATTGCAGTATGATCCTCCCATTTACCCCAAGAATCGCTTTCACTTCCATCTTCCTGAACCTCCACAATCCTAATTTCCCGCCAACCCCACGTGTGTTACACTTTTCAATTCACACGAATCAGACACTTTATTTAGTGTGTAATACATAAAGAGTTTTAGACGTAATGAGTTGAACAAGAAACCAAGACAAAACCTAACATCCTCGATCCAAAAGTCCCCAATACGTTTTTGCGTCAACTCTTGATTTTTGTATATTGCAATCATACAGAAGCTACTCGAAGAATAGTTGAAAGAGTGTTTCTTTAGACACACGACAAGAGTGCTTGATCACCTACGTACCACTACTCAGATTCAAATAGGACATGTCATGTTATATCTCCCCGAATGTATTTTCGAGTTGCATCATCATGACAACTGGAAGGAGCAGCCTGATTTTACTCACAGGAAACTCCTACAATTAATCGGACATTTGCTCAAGCACTAACAAAATCAGATTATGTTAGATCGGGTTGTAGTCAATATCAGTAATTGGCACGAAAACTGACTACTGTGATCCTACCTAAAGCAATTTCTGCTTCTGCAACGCTCCTATTATGTGCAATCATTTTAGGATTTTGTAACAAAAAAAATGTTCAAATGTTTGTACAACTTATGGGACTTAACTACAGGGTCATCAGTCCCTAAGCTTACAAACTACTTATGAACTAGCTAAGACTAAAGACGGCACAAATATCCATGCCCGAGGGGGGATTCGAACCCCCGACCGTAGTGGCCGTGCTGACCGTGACTGAAGCGCCTCAGTCACCTTGGCCACCACGGCCGGCGATTTTGTAACAAAAGGAGATTTTGTAAACATGCCGCTGCACTCACTGTAGTGGTGCCGGCCCCCTGACGGAAGGCGAAAACCACAAATGAAATTAACTGACTACGAGCACGGCTCTACCCCATCCCAGTATGTAGTAATGTTCAGTGGGGAGTGATAATGTAATTTAATGGTTATTGAAGAACTGACATAGCTGACCACCTAGGTGGTCATCACATTGTGTTTTTGTTCGATAGTAATTGCCCATGTTGTCAACGTAACAATATTATTGTAACTGTCTTGAGACAAATGGGCTACAGGCCCTCAACCGAAGTTTGTGTATGGTGTTTTGTGATATGGGTGTTCAACCGCAATCATGGCTGCCACCCCAGTGAGAGCCTCTCTCAGTGGAGTGTTAGAGGCGAGCTGCCTCCCTGCTGAGCTTTGGGGCAGCAGCTGTCACCACGGCCAGCGCCACCTGTCAGCTCGCCTGCCTATGCGCGCTCCACCGCCACCAGACTGCGGACACGTCCTCTGCTCGCCGCCATCAAATATTCAAATGTTGTAGAGTCTATGGGACTTAACTACGGGGTCATCAGTCCCTAAACTTACAAACTACTTACAACTAAGGACGGCACAAAAATCCATGCCCGAGGGGGGATTCGAACCCCCGACCGTAGTGGCCGTGCAGACCGTGACTGGAGCGCCTCAATCCCCTCGGCCACCGCGGCCGGCTCGCCGCCATCACCACACTCAGTGTTACGCCAGAAGCCTCAATCCGAGTATTGTACAATCAATCAATTTTTAAAGTTAACATAAATAATTTTCACTTGAAAGAAAAATTTAATTAAATAACTACGATTTATCATTTTCACTCTTATTGTACTACATTTTGGCTATCTAGTGAAAGGGCCCTCTGCCGTTGAGTACAGCCTATCTTATATATTAAAAGAATGTACGAAACCTAAAGTCAGTCGGCCAGACCTAAATACCCGCCCGATTTGCTTCTTTTTTATTCTAAACGAAAGGTATTATTTCCTTGATTTGTCATCAAGTATCGGAATTAACTTAAGTCTCTCCATCTTTTATTTTGATTCAATCGTACTATCCTTCTATCCTTCCATTGAATAATTTAATCGGTTCGTTTTACGGTATCTTCGGCTCTAATTAACGTACAAAGTTTCTTTTTTTTAAATGTAACAACACTTAACTTAGGAGATCAAGGTCTTTCATTTGCGCTTTCAAAAACTTGCAATGATTGATTCCGAAGAAAGTATGCGTGAACATTAATTTTACTTCCATTTTTCCCAACTTTTTTGTCATCCCACTATTCGCACAGGTCCTCCAGTAATTCTCTACTACATTAATGTTGCTAAATCTTCACTAAAATGACTAGAAATTGTAAGTTTCTTGATAACTTTTTTATTATTTATCAACATATCGATACAATGTTCCTGTTATCACTTAATTACTGTCAATGTTTGCTATGCAGTAACACTAACAACGAGTTGAATGTTAATTAACCCACACAAACACCTACATATTTCTAGGGGTGTCTATAACCCAAGAAACTTTTAAGATGGACGCTTAGTAATTACGTAAAATTTTATTGAAATATTTTTACACATTCACATGGTTACTAGAGGACTCGTGCGAATACTTAGCATCGTTAGTGGAATGACAAAAATTTGTGAAAAAATGGAAGTAAAGTTGAATGTTCATGCATAGCTTTCTTCAGAATCAATCACTGCAAGTGTTTAAAAGCGCAAATGAAAGATCTTGATCCGCTGAATGTTGTTAGGTCAAAAAGAACTGCGTACATTAATTACAACCGAAGATATCGTAAAACAAACCGTTTAAAATTTTCAGTGCAAGTCAGAAGGTTACCTCGTTTGAGTAAAAATAAAGGATAGAGTGACTGAAGTTAATTCTGATACTTGATGACAAATCTGCGAATTAATACCTTTCTTATGAAGCAAAAATAACGTTTTTTTTTCGGATAGAATGGCCTAACCGACTGATCTCAGTTAACAGCAAGCACATCCCCATAAGAAATACAGAGTATAGTAAAAGGAAGGCGAGAATTATGTAAATTCTGATACCTGATGACAAATCTATGGAGGAATACCTTTAATTTAAAACGAAAATGAAGGAAATCGGACGGCTAGTTTGGTCTGGCCGACTGACTTTAGTTTCCGTACATTCTTTTATTATATAAGATGTTGATAGTATCCCCCCCCCCCCAGTAACTACTCCTTTTAGAAGGGGGAAGGGATGTACGACGGTGACGACTGCCCTTGGGGTGCATAAGCAATTCACTCAGACTGGTGGTCATCCCGAGTCACGGGCGGTGCCGCGTGCCTGCTGCTGGAAGTTTCCACACGCATTTTCCCGACACGTGCCTGTCCATTCGGCACTCCTTGGTGGCTCGGTTCTGTTGAGGAGGGTACGCCAAACTCGGAGAACGGGCAAAACCCAACCACGATCCAACCAACGACGTAGGGTACATTTTGCCCAGAGCTCAACGCCAACCTGAAGAACGGACGCTCTCTTGCGCCTCCGCGTCCGACCTGACTAGACGTGCTCCCTTGCGCTCTAATCAGATTGCAACTTTTTCTCTCAAATGTACCTTTAGTGACAGGTGTCGACTCCCTCCTGGGTCCGCTTTAGTACCATGTAACAACTTAAGGCTATAAAGCCCAATTTTATGTTACCATAATTTCACATCTTTATCATTTAATGCCCACTTCTCTGCTCAACCATTCTGGCACAGCATGCACGTTCACGTTGGTGTGGAGTGTAGGAATCATACACACGTGAAGAATCTAGCAACGGGTAGACTAGCATAGTCAAATAAATGTTTCTGTTGATGCACATATCACAAATACGTATTTTGCATGCAATTTCTGAAAACGGTGATAAGCAAACTAAAAGACAGCAAGGTAGGAATAAATTAACAAATGTTCAAATGTTTGTATAGCTTATGGGAGTTAACTACGGGGTCATCAGTCCCTAAACTTACAAACTACTTATCACTAAGGACGGCACAAATATCCATGCCCTAGGGGGGATTCTAACCCCCGACCATAGTGGCCGTGCAGACCGTGACTGGAGCGCCTCAGTCCCCTCGGCCACCGCGGCCGGCATAAATTAACAATCTGCATAATATAGCACATCAAGTTGAAGTAACCTGGAGACATATCCACTAGAGCGGTGTGTATTTTAGTCCGACAATGATTTAATAAAGATAATTACACACTATGATAGAGAGTTACAATTCTTAAGGCATATCTCAATTTAGAATACATCGATTCTGTAAAATATATATTTACGTATTAAGTGAATGGGAAGAAGCCCAATCCTAGTAATGACACAGTCAGCTTATTTTCCTTTGAAATGCACACCAAGTTACTGTGTGAAGTAACATGCATGACCTTACGTATTACTCGGCAAAGCCAAGTGGTAATCTCGTGACGGTGGCAGCACCGTCGTTCAAAAATGTTCAAATGTTTGTAATTCTATCGGACCAAACAGCGTGGTCATCAGTCCGTAGCTTACAAACTACTTAAACCTAGGTAAACTAACCTACGGACAAACACACACACCCATGCCCCAGGGAGGACTCGAACCTCCACGGCGAGCAACCGCGCGCTCCGCAGCGAGACGCTTTAGACCGCTCGGCTACTCCACCGCGGCCAGCACCGTCGTGCTTACGCTGGAGAAACAGAGAGGGGGGAGCAGTATGGCGTACATCTACGTGCAGTATTCTTGTAAGTGGGCCGCTGCTAGCCTGTTACACGCAGCGCGTTTACTCTCGATTAATTTTGCAGAAGACTAAACCTAATTTGGAAATTCGAATGCAGTGTTCGATGTTCTGCTTAGATGTTAAGCCTGCATCGATTTAACTAATATTTTCAAAGGGAGTTTCCGAGTGTTTTATTCTTCTCACATTATGAAAAAAATTGCGAAGCAATCATTGGTCGAATATTACTGTAGTCAAGCATGTTCAACAACTACGATGACTAGAAGTATTGCGAATGGATAAAGACGTTGCGAAAACTCAGAAGGGGTAAAGACAAAGCTAGTAATCAAAATAAAGTATTTCTTCCAATGAACAACATTGAAAAGCAATTTCAATTATAAACCATAGCTAGAATACTGATTCTACGATATATTCCTGACAGCAGTATCTTACCTCAGGTGTTCAGGGAGCTTCGCTGGCAGTATCTGTAGAACTACCTGCCATGCTGCTCTCGTCTTCCTCAGCTGTCTCTCTCGATTCGTCGTCTGCCGATTCGGTCGCTGACGATAATGATTCGTCACTTAAATCCAGCCCGACTAATATCATTTCTTTCTATTTCTTCGGTCATCAGAGCATCTCTTGTACAACAGTCCTGTAATTTTTTCA
Source organism: Locusta migratoria (assembly GCA_026315105.1). NCBI lineage: Eukaryota > Metazoa > Arthropoda > Insecta > Orthoptera > Acrididae > Locusta > Locusta migratoria. The sequence continues at coordinate 558,469,417 of CM048755.1, read as the reverse complement.
CCTCCGTGAGTGAAATGCTTGAGATATTCTGAGTAGGGATTTTATTTTTTACAATAATCCAGATTAATCCGATGGTATTCAGGTCTGGATGGTACGGAGGCAGTCTGAGATGTATAAATGCATTCTCTTGAAAACTTTTGTCAATACAGTAAACAGGAGACCTTTAACTAGTGCCAGAAGTTCGGCTTTCCGTAGGTCGGAGTCAAAGCTTATGTTGTTGCTGGTCAGCCAGGATTGTATTTCACTTTTTACAGAGCTAAAGGAAGGCAGTTTATTTTCTTGTTTATTCTGATATTGAGTATTATCAAAAACAACAATATTTCTTGGAGGTAAGCCTGGCATAATTTGGGTTTCAACGTATTTTTGAAAGTTTTTGCTCTCCATTTCTGAGTGATAGTTGGACGTTTTGGTTTTTGAATCATATATGAGAAGTGCACCTGAAATGAAACCCATGTCTGCGCCTACATGAACAACAATTAAACGGTGACCGGCTCTTTTGTTTGACAACACTCCTCGTACACTATCACTTTGCCAACATTTGTTTACTGTATATTGCCTGTGAATCCATGTTTCATCGAAGTAAACCACTGGTTGCTTTGATACCGATGCTAGATTTTTACGTAAAAACCAAAGAAAGTAAGCCGTTTTAGCAGCGATGTCCTCTCGTTCACCCGAAACAACACGTTTATTTTGGCACCTTCTAAAACGAAATCCAACAGACCAAACAATTTTTCTAACGGTATCCTTGCTAGCTTTGAAACTCAGTTCTGTTCGACAAAAATTTTACAGTTTTCGCAAAGTTGGTATTTCTTTATATTGTTCGTAATATCGTTGAAATTGCTGCCTGATAATACATTTATCCATCTCATCGATCACATACTTATTGTGAAGTTCTTGCTTCTTCTTTCGTCGTATAAAAGTGAGTTCCACTTTCCTCTCTTTCTTTCCGTAATTTGGAAAACATCCTCTTGCTCAGCGTTAACATTTTAGCTGCACGTTCCGTCACCATCTGCAATGGCACGGTCAATCACTTCTTTTTCTCGTCGTCAATGAATTTAATTACGTTAATCGCAAGCCACCGCGCTTGTCGAAAAAAAAACTTTCCACGCTCACCTTCCATTCTCGCACTTGAAGTTAACAACGCGCACTAGTGTTACGGCAGCCTGGCTATACCTCATCACGTGACCTAGCTAGTTCCTACCGCTGTCGTGCTACGACTTCGCCTCACCGGGTAATAAACTGCTCTGCCAGCCCTTGTCTAGCAGGCCGTACCGCAAAGCCTCGATGCTCGGCGGGCAACAGACACTCTCGCCAACAGGCGATCCAACGTCCACACAAACACGAACGTGGTAAATAAACAAAAGATTCGCGATCATAACAGACACATTTTCTTGCAGAGGTCGGCGTACCAACCATACCAGCCGCAGATCTTTCCGCCTGCTTGTGAATGGTCTACGACCCATGCATGGGCCACTGTCTGAATAGCCGAAGACAGAAGTCCGTCCGAAGCCGACTTGGTGGAACCATACTAGGACAAACCTTGACATCTTCGTACAGCAAGGTTACTGTATCTCTTAAGAAGTTGTATAAATAAACTTGTGTTGAAGAACCACGCCCTGTTTACAACATAGACATATTTGAATGTTGGATTACAAGCCTGTGGTACTCCCTAAATTTAACGGGAAATAGTGTAAGTTAAACAATATCAATAAAGTTCTTTAGGGTATTAGACCGCATCGTGTAAAACCAACCGACGCGTTCACTTTTGCAAGTCGCCTTCTTCAGGGTATTCGTCTGTCTGCGACGTGCAATACTGGCCGAAACGTCGGTTGGTTTTACACGATGACGATGCGGTCTAATATCCTATAGAACTTTATTGATAGTGACAATGGCCGTGAAAGCCTACGCTTACATTTAAGTTAAACATCTTTCAAAAATTCTCCCTCATTCTTAGTCTTTAAATTCGTGTAAACCTATTTTTTCTTCCTGGATAAAGATGAAGCAACCTTTCTATCACAGTGTAATATCTCTCATTTCATCCTAATTACTAATGCTGAAAGTTTCTCTGCTAGTAACGACAGCGGATGAGTACGTCACAAGGCCTCACCTAAACCGTCGGTTAGGGAGGTGACAGTTGTTCTGGCAACAACGCCCTGCGCCGACTACCTGATCGCGTCGGATCCTGCGTCTCGTGTAAGAGCAGCCTGTTTACGCCGTACCAACATTCTTTTTCCGGCAACCTTGTAGGGCTAGATCGGCGAAGTCATTGCTGACTGCCTCAGAGCTGCCCAGGCGCCATGACAAACACTGGCGAAGCATAACCTAGGTTGCGATGGACAGACTACCGGTGTAAACGTATTTGAATGTATACTATTGTGAACTATAGTCCGATTAAAATTACTTGCAAGTAGACACTTCACGCGATGGAGCTGCTTTCCTCCAATGAGGACGCTCTACTTACTTCCGACGTACATGCGTTCGTCGTTGCCAACTGTCACAAGTGGTCAATTCACTTCCACTTCCTTGTCCGTCTTTTTCTTTGTAATTTTTGTTTCTTGTGTAGTTGGTGTGTTTTGATCTTGACTCATAGGTTTCTGTTTGTAAAGCTTATGGGACTTAATTGCGCGGTCATCAGTCCTTAAACTTACAAACTACTTATGAACTAACTTATACTAAAGACAACACAAAAATCCATGCCCGAGGGAGCGACTCACACGTCAAACAGTGGCATGTGGTCCTAGAGCCATCCTCATCAGATAACATGTATATTAAATTCAAGGTTGAAATGGGAACCAGGCAGACCATGACCTATAGGAATCCCAGGAAAACGGTCTGGGAGACATATAGGAAAGACCTTGACTTCAGCCTATCGGAAATTAAAACTTCAATAAGGAATCCAGAAAAGTTTGAGGAAGTAGCAGAGGCCGTAACCTCTGCTATAGTGACCTCATACCAGGCTCAATCACAAAGAAGTGCACAAATAGGAGTGTGCCTTGGTGGAATAATAACCTGGAAATGCAAAGGAAACAGGTACGAAGACTGTTAACCTTGCGAGGCGCAAAGGACAATGGGCAAAGTATCATGAGGCCCTTGTCAATTACAACCTTGCTATCAGACGGGCAAAGGATGCATCCTGGAAGGTACTCTGTGAGGAAGAGGAGGGCACGGCTGCTCAAGAGAGACTTCATAAAATCTTCACTAGGGTATCAACTAATCCATGAGGAACATTGAGGAAGGAGGATGGGGAGTATACAAAGACAGAACATGAAACGCTGGAACTGCTCCTCAAGACTCACTTTCCTGAATATACTCTGGGGGATAACTCAGACCAGAATGCGATTCCTGAGAGACAACGGTTCTCAGGTATTCGCAAAGAGGACTGGGATTTGGGCAAGGAGTGTGTCGAACTCAGTAAGGTCCGATGGGCGGTGGGAACATTTCAACCATCAAGTCACCTAGCCCCGATGGAATCTTTCCAGCTCTCCTACAACAAGCGTGAGAAAATCTAATTAGATTCCTATGCAGGTTATTCAGGGTTAGCCCAGAAGCAGGAATCATTCCCAATGCCTGGAGGGCAGTGAAGGTTGTCTTCATTCCTAAACCAGGGAGAATTGATCATACCAAGGCCAAGTATATGAGACCAATCAGTCTGTCCTCCGTCATTCTTAAGACATTGGAAAAGCTGGTTAATGTGCATGTTGGAGAAAGGAGGTTAAGTAGAGCTCCTCTACATTCAAACCAACATGCATATCAGCCAGGTAAATCATGTGAGACAGCTCTGCACGAACTCGTTGGAAGGAAATAGCCCTCTGTATCTTCCTGGACATCGAGGGGGCTTTTAGCAACACGACCTTCGATTCCATGGTTAGGGCAGTAGGGCAGCAGAGGTGCATGACCTAGAGACCACTATATGTAGGTGGACTAGGGCCATGCTCAGTGGACGAAAGGTAGACGCTACCCTGATGAATGAAAAAATGGTAATCAACACCACTAGGGGTCGCCCACAAGGAGGAGTTCTTTCCCCTTTATTGTGGTATCTAGTGGTGAATGATCTCATTGGAGAATTAAACTCTAGGCAGTACTTTTGCCAAGGATACGCAGATGATCTTGTCATAGTAATACTTGGCAAATTTGCTGACACAGTAAAGAACATGGCACAAGGTGCGTTGGACATTGTGCAAGACTGGTGCAGAAAACATGATCTGGCGGTTAATCCTAAGCAGACTGTTGTTGTACCATTCACAAAGAAGCATATGCAACATTCAAGTTGGAATCTAAAGCTTTTCAATGAAGCGCTACCTGTGAAGGGGACAGTGAAATATCTAGGGGTTACCTTAGATGAGAAACTGACATGGACCCCTTACATTAGGAATATTAGCCCCAAGGCAAAACGTACTCTAGTAAGTACCAGGAGAGCCTGTGGCAAAAATTGGGGCCTGAGCCCCAAGGGTATGCACTGGATATACACGACGGTGATTAGACCCAGGATCTCCTATGGGGCGGTCGTGTGGTGGAAGAAGGTAGAACAGCGGGTTGCTGGTAAGGAGCTTGGTAAGGTGCAGAGATTAGCCTGCTTAGCCATAACAGGCGGAATTAGCAGCACACCAACTGCTGTGATGGAAACCATGCTGGATATGCCCCCATTACACCTTTGGGTCAAGATGGAGGCAGTGGCTGGTGCATACAGACTCATAACTGACAAAAACTGGTACTCTTTGGGATATCCAGAATCACACACTAAAATAGTGTGTGAGGTAAATATAGGAAAGGTTGGGGAAATGCCAGCCGACTATATTATAACCCCATACTGCTTCAACAAGCTTTTCAATATAACAATTGTAAGTAGGGAGCAGTAGGAGAAAATAGTTCGACACCGTATGGGGGATATTGTCTGGTTTACTGACGGGTCAAAATCAGACCAAGGCGTTGGGGACGGGGTATACGGGGTGCAGCCAAGTCTGGAGGGCGTCATCTCTCTAGGGAAACTGGCCTCAGTATTCCAGGTCGAAATCACCGCCATCATGGTGTAAACCTATTGTGGGTCCATGGCCACTCGGGGATCAGTGGCAACGAACATGCCGACAGATTATCCAGGATGGGGGCAGAGACTCCATTTATTGGACCGGAACCTGTCCTGACAATCAGCAAGGCAATCATCAAATTGGAGCAACGTAACTGGCTCAGAAGACAGCACTTAGAATATTGGACCAAAGTCTATCAACAAAAACATGGAAAGGTAATGATGCCAAAGCCATGTTTTAAAAGAAGCTCTGCAATCCTTGGCCTGAACAGGAGAGAGATTAGACTCATGGTTGGATTGTTGACAGGCCATGGGAATTTCAGAAAACGCCTACATTCAATGGGAATAGCAGAAGAGGACCCTACATGCTGAGAAAGCAAAGGCTGTTGCACTCTCAATTCAAAAAAGAACACGCAAATGATGACAGGCAAAAGTTAGTAAAGATTCGTGGGTCTATAAAAAGATCGATGCGTGAAGCATACAGTAATTATACCTTAGCAAAATCTCCAGTTGGTGCGAAGAATGGCAGCTAGCTCTCAATGTAGAAAAATGTAAGGTGATGCGCATGAGTAGAAAAAACAATCCTATAATGTTCGAATACAACATTAGTAGTGAGCTTCTTGACGCTGTCGCGTCGTTCAAATATCTAGGCGTAACATTGCAGAGCGATATGAAATGGAACGAGCATGTAAGGACAGTTGTCAGTAAGGCAGACAGCCGACTTCGGTTTATTGGGAGAATTTTGGGAAGATGTACTTCACCTGTAAAGGAGACCGCGTATAAAACGCTTGTACGACCACATTTTGAATATTGCTCAAGTATTTGGGACCCGCAGCAGATCGGTTTGAAGGAAGACATAGAGGCGGTTCAGAGGCGAGCAGCTAGATTTGTTACCGGTAGGTTCGACCAATGTGCGAGTGTCACGGAAATGCTCCGGCAACTCAATTGGGGATCGCTGGAAGAAAGACGGCGTTCTTTTCGTGAATTTCTGTTAAGTAAATTTAGAGGGCCGGAATTTGAAGCTGAGTGTAGTACGATCTTGCTGCCGCCTACTTACATTTCGCGTAAAGATCACAATGACAAGATAAGAGAAATTAGGGCTCGTACGGAGGCATATACGCATTCTTTTTTTCCTCGTTCAATTTGGGAGTGGAATAGGAAAGGAAATGCCTAGTAGTGGTACAGTGTACCCTCCACCACGCACCTTACGGTGAATTGCGGAGTATGTATGTAGATGTAGATGTACATGTAGGATCTGTGATGACGGTGATGAAACTGCATCAAATCTAATCTTCGAATGCATTGCATTGGAGAGTAAAAGGCACAGAACATTTGGGACATCGAGACCCGAAGAAATTGTGTCTAATATTGAACTCCTTACACTGTTCAAGGGCATTGGTTGGCTTTACTAGATATACAGGGAGAGATGCCGCACAATAAACTTAGTTTCGGTACGGGCAGTGGCGGGTTGGACTAAGACTGTTTTGGCTTCCCTGAGAAAATCAAATCAAATCAAATCAAGGTAACCAGATAAAAAACAATACATTCACAACAATGATAAAGAAATACACACGTTTGATACACAGCAATAACGAAACGCTACTGGATCTGGATACTTCAGCACAAGCCGCGCTATAGCGTCACGTATACAGTTATTATAATCACAAAGGTCAGCCTACGTTACATGAGCTTCATGCTATTTACGCGAGACCAATTTTGTTAAAAGCTGCAGTCATAGTTGTGAGTAGCTACTTACTACCGTAAATAGTATGGGCCCCTTTATGAGAAACAGTTGCTCTGCTGCGCTACAGCCATATCAAAATTTCTCGTGCTGTAGGTTGTGGGTTAGAATGTTGTCAAGGGTAGGTATGTTTTAATTATAAATTCGCAGTGAAATGGCCGAGCGCTCTAAGGTGCATTCTTGCGGAGCGCGCGGTTACTCCCCATCGGAGTTTCGAGTCCCCCCATCGGGCACTTGTGTTTGTATTGTACTTAGGTTAGTTTACGTAGTTTGTAAGCCTAGCACTTATAACCTTATTAGTTAAGTCCCATAGGTTTACAAATATTTGAACAAATTTTCAACCGCGCCGCGTCGCTAGCATCAACCGCTGCTCAACCTGGATACATACAGAACACTGAAAGAGGAAGACTTCAACGATTGGTCATCCAGTTCGAAGCGAATTGCGTCACACATCAAGTGCCAGATACTGTGAAATTGCGTAATTTTCACTCTATGGAAGGATCTGTTCGGCTCACCATGATTGACAAACTCTAGTACGCAACTTACTGCGTATAACGTTGAAAGCATTCCAGTGCTTGGAACCTGTTGCTTGCCTGCCAGATTCCAGTCTCACACCAGGACAGTGATATTTACAATTTTGCGTGCGCGGGACTGTGAAAATATTTTTTTTTTTTATTTCTAGTTGTTTGGCCTATTTCTAGTTGTTTTATGACGTCCCAGCCAAAACAAATAATTTCGTAGCGCATGTAACACTGAAGGATAATCCGCAACCTACGATTTTTAAGGCACGGGCCATCCATGATGTACTTAGAGACAAAGTTGCACAAGAACGCGAAGAAATACAGCTCCCTGAGTAAGAATATGACGCCACCGAAGCGTCGTGTTGGTACACTGATGTGCAAGACGGTGAAATGTTACAGTCTTTTTCCCTTGACTATCGGAAGACAGCACAGGCCACAGTATCAGACCCTGACTTGAAACTTTTGATGTATTATATCCGGAATGGTTGGCCTCAGTCTCTGAAACACATTCCGGATTCTTTTGTGTGCCGTTACTTTGCTCGATGGAATTGCTTCTCCGTTCAGTTCGGTGTGATTTAATTGCAAAATGAGTGCCCAGTGACGTGTGATTATTCCGCAAGTGTTTGAGAAATATGTGTTGCTAGAATGAAACTTTCACTCTGCAGCGGAGTGTGCGCTGATATGAAACTTCCTAGCAGATTAAAATTGTGTGCCGGAACCAAGACTCGAACCTGGGACCTTTGCCTTTCGCGGGCGAGTGCTCTACCAACTGAGCTATCACGACATGACCCACGATGCCGCCTGCGACTGAAGTATATAGATAACGAAATAATATCAATTGTTTAGTGAATGATCTATGTTTTAAATATCAAAAATCATATCCGAAAAGTTAAAAAGGTAAAGCAGTCAACAATCCGAAGATTGGTTTGAACACCACAGTGCTTTACCAGGCATGGTCCTGTTTGGAGGTGGTATGCCGTTGCCTTCCTCCGACCTTCGAACTGACTTACCCAGCCAGTTATAGGGGGACCTACAGTTTAACGTGGGTTGCGAACCACGATGCTACTCGGTATTTTTCACATGAGCAATACTGCCAGAGGTGAAAGAAGTGGAAAGTGACAGATAAAAATCCCAGGACCTGGCGGGGATCGAACCCGCGACCTTTGGATGTGTAGTCTGGCACTCTACCACTGTGCAACCGAGGCGCACTTCCGAAAACTTAAATATGTTAATTATGGGAAAACTAATATATGTAAGATGTTTTTGATACCATATTATGTTTCAAGGGAAAATGTCCATCAAATACATTTATTTATTTCATTCATATTATGAGTAAAAGAGGTATATTTGAGGAGGTATGACGTTGATATGGCTTCAGAGTAAGCGAGTGAGGGTATTTAAGGCGGCCATTTTGGTTAGTGTGGGGTAGTCTGTTAGTGTTGGTCAAATAGACAAGAGGTGTGCGTTACGATGAACGACTGCGGAGTCGCCTGAAGACCCTTAAATTTAAAAAAAATTGTTCTGGTCGTGCATTTTAACTATATTTTGCGTCTGTGGGACTTAGAATATTTTTCAGTGGTGCTTCATGGACTCTAACTTTAAAATGTTCAAATGTTTGTAAATCTATCGGACCAAACTGCGTGGTCATCAGTCCGTAGCTTACAAACTACTTAAACCTAGGAAAACTAACCTAAGGACAACACACACACCCATGCCCCAGGGAGGACTCGAACCTCCACGGCGAGCAACCGCGCGCTCCGCAGCGAGACGCTTTAGACCGCTCGGCTACTCCACCGCGGCACTCTAATTTTATTCTGCACGACTGGAACTTGGAATTTTTCATGATTCGTACTGGACTTTAATTTTATTCAGCGACTGTGGGACTTATAAACGATTCAGTAAAGTTTCCATGTAATTGTGTGGCAGCCTTAAAGAACTCAGGATTTATTCTAAAGTCAGGTCTGGAGGCTACTAGGTGAAATAAACTTCCGTTTAGTCAAAGTGAATAAGTCGTTTGTGTGTTTACGGTTCCTGTCTGCATTTATCTACAGTAAAACATTTTGGGACCATTGCAGCAGGCATGGCTGGTACTCCTAGACACAACGCAGCCAGTTTATATAGTAAATAGGGTTTACAACCGCACTTCACGGAGCCCCAAGGAAGCAGGCTGAGAATGGGTGTTTTATTAGTATTATTATTTGGTACTGTAGCATTAGGGGCTCGAGACAACTGAATGATGTAAGTGAATATTAAGTGTATAATTTCATCACACTACACAGAACAGTGCCTCTTTCTAAAATTCATTATAACAGTTTTTGTTTTGTGTGTGTGTGCTTCTCTCCTTTTTTAATCCATGTGTAAGCTCGCAAAACGCTGTACCATTATTCGACGTTTTGGTGCATGTGTGTTTCCATCCGGGTTGCTTTGCTGTCATAAGAATCAAATGCGTGCTTGCCGATTGCCAGATTCTACCTCAGAGTTTTTGTTTCCAGATTGCAGTCTCACCAATGTCCGTCGGCCATTCCGGCTGTCCCTGTGTGGCACGTCAGCTCCGCCACCGCAAGCGATGCAGTGGGCTGCATCACTGCCAACGCCAGCCCCGCCGCATCCCTTGCGGGCGACCAGGCGTCACAGTAGCTCAACTTTCCGGAGCTGGTACCATCTTCATCTGAGTGTTCTTTTGTAGCACCCAAGGAATGGTACTGGTATCTGTGATTTTAGTTAGGTGAGTGGTGACGGAAGGCACAAACGTTTTATGTATGGGACGACTCCGCCCCCTATCTCTGAGTCCCAAACTGTCGGCAGAGGGTAGCATGCTTTACAGCATAGTACATGGCAGGATGCTGCACGGGCAGTTCCCTGCGAGGAGAGGCTGTCTGGCTCAGCTTGCGTCCGGCGCCCACGTTAATAGAAATCGGCGCCAAGGTGACGGCGAGAGATAATTTCGCAGATGTTTCGGAAAGAGGTCTACACTACATGACATTGCTCGAGAAATTTCCAGTTGAGAGCGGAGTATAAGATGCAGACTGCAGCTCTGTCAGTGATTGACTGTGTGTTTTGCTATATGACAGGTCAAACAATCCATCATCCGGCCGAGTGTTGTCATTGGACAGCCCATTAAAGGTTTGGTGAGATTGGCTTCTTAGGTGTGAAGGGCGTATGAAGCTTGGTTGTGTGGAGGTGAGAGGGACTCTGGCGAGAGATACACCTGAGTATTTTTCGCTTCAGGTTTTAGACACTGAAGTGTGTGGTACATATTGCTCAGACTCCGGCAGACGTTGCAGGCTGCGGACTTGCATTTTGAGTTGTGGGATTGCTTGTGGCAACCACACTCGTACTTATATCTTGGCGGCTACGCCGTCTGTGGCAGAGTGAATATCGTCGCTGCTACTTAGGACGAAGCTATTGATTTCACGGACGGGATCCATAGACTACTGCTCCAGTCTGCCAACATAGACGCTGCTGCTACGAGATCAAAGTTGCTGTGTATGTTAAAGTATCGGCTGCGCCACCCCACTGCCTTACTAGGGTTCATAACTCAGTTCAGGTTGGGATATTCATTGATTGTGTTTGCATTCTAACTTTTCCTGTCATATTAGGATAATATTTACAAGTGAGTCCATTTCTTATTCAATTTCTTTGAATGGTAGGATCTCCGAAAATATAGCCAGTCATTTATTTCATTTTGTATAATATTGTCTTCCAGTTTTTGTAAAGTTATTCGACAGCTTCTTTAATATCACATGTTATATTCTGACACTTGGTCATCTAATTCGGTATATGGTTAGGTTATACCTTTGAATTCTGAAATATAATCTGAATTTATTGCAGTTATTGAAGTCTATCACTGCATTGGAGAGGAGTATAAATGTTTGTTTATAATATGAAAGGGGACAAAACAAACTTCTGTAATAGAACTAGGGCAAATAGAGTAACTATTAGGGTCTTGATCCTAGTGTGGTTTATGCCGCTCGTAAGATAGATGACAATTAAGTCTTGTATGTTTCGGAAAACATAGTGGCGACCCAATTTGTCATATCGATTAATCAGATAATTTGTATATAAAAACATTAAATTTGTTTCGTATGATAAACTAAGATTAAAGAAATCATAACGTGCCCTTTTTTGTAACTATTTTCATGTCAAAAGAGAGAGCCTGCAGGCATACAGTAGCGACAAATGCTAAGACATGTTAAACTCGAAGCAAGTTGAGTGTTTGTTTTTGTTCTGAGAATAACTTATTTTATTAATTAGAATGGCTGTGTATGTAATGTGCCCACATCAGCATCCATATGTGTGCCGTCTACTGTTACATCCAGCAGTAGTCAACACGACAACATATAGTAGTTTACTGTTCACCGTAGATCCATCAAACTGTATGAGTTGTCTGCGCTATTTTCATTCCAAGAATTGATTTGGTGCGTATTATGTTTACTACTCACAGTTCAATCTAGTAAGTAGTATAATATTTAGCGACAAGAACGAAAATTTAAAATCTACAGATTTCAACCATGAACTGAAAATGACATCTGTAATTGAAGCTGATACTGAATGAATGTTAGTACCAGTTGCTACTATCAGTTATTGCATTTTCTGTAGCTCCTAATTTGAACCATTACATATACATAAACGAATCAGATTAACTTGCTAGGTACACTACAGCACTAAAGCATGGATTGTCCACGTTTAAATTGTACAGAAATATTCATTGCATGGAATGCTTCACTTAACGGCTGTATACAATGTATGGTAGTGTAACTCACTTTTAGTTCCTATTGAGATATAGAAAGAAGAATAAGCGTTCGCCGAATATAAGCCCGCCATATATTTTGGGTTATGTATGAGGAATACCATTGCCCTTTCACCAGTGAATATTAAAGTCCAGTACACGTAACTTGCAAACTCCATAATCTCAGCAACTTCGACCAGTATATCTTGATCATGAAGTGAAGAAGTCAAACCCATATTGCGTTTCTCTGTTACCTAACGTGAAGAAACATAAAACATTTAAAAATGTGCAAATTATGGAAGCACTTCGTAACCAGTCCAGGTTTAAATTGTGGAAATACTGCCTCTATGTTCCAGCTCTTTGCAACATCGTTTTCATTGGATGTTAACAATGTTACTACCAGGTTTCAAATAGAACTGTTAGATATACAGTTGCCGATTTATTGAAGGACGAATAAAAACACAATGAAGACTTGGCAGATTTTTATAAGAATGTTCCTTGAAACAGACATTCCCTTTCTTCACGGATATTGTGTAATGTCTACTTAATTGTACTGTACAGCTTTGCTCTAAATTGCAGAGAAAATTGTATTATGTTCCACTGTCTTTACTTTATAACACTGTTATGCTCACATTAAATTACACCTAAATTATGTTCTCATAGTATAGAGATGATATATAATTATCTTTAATCTCTGTCTATTATTAATTAAAACAGTATGTCTTAATATTAGGATATCGTGGGCCTCACTGTATTCTTCACGCCACATCTGCTCCCTGTCTTTCCTACACTGTTGCACTCCACTCGCTGAACGCGTGACGTCACACTGTTAACACTGAAGCCAACGAGACAGATAGGCCCCAGCGCAGACGTCATGCCACGTAAGAAAGGTAGTTCCGAGCCGGCGCGATCGCTAGCCGATTGGCCGGCCGCCGCTGGGGCACAACCCACTGCCTCATAGCGGCCAGCGATGACAGCGAGGACTATTACAATCGTGGTTTTTATTCCTATAACAAACAAATGAAGCGCATCAAAAGTAAATGTAACTGAACATAAATTCTACATTATAACTTTAGGAAACGGGGAGCAAGTCATCGTTTAAAAGAAAACACTCTGTCGCAATTTCAAACTTAAAAAGAGTATGTAATAACGCAATTTGATGGTGCAACGATGTACGGATCTATATTTCACTATTGGCATCTGCAGATGTGGGAACTCGAGGGATCTAAAGGCTTGGCTTAGTCAATTTCAATGCGTCTCTCTCCTTTATCGACCATTTCAAGGCTGAATATGGCTGTTCATCTAGGCATATTACTACATTTGTCACACGTAAGGACATAGAAAGTAACAGTACAAGTCAGAAGGCGCAACAGTTTGTCAAAGAAGTGAACATGTTTATAACAGGGGAGGGTGTTTGGAACAGTGTGAAATGTTTCAGTATAAAATGTGTTCAGCATCCACACTGTCCTACAGAGGAGAGAAAACTACAGCTAGTGTGTTGAAGTCTGTACATAGCTCTACCCAGAGCTCACAATCGATGTGGCTTTATCAATGGCAGGCAGACTAGCAAACAAGTAGTACATCTGTTTTCAAGAGGCACAAGACGCTTTCGGTCAAAATGCTTTAAAGAAACTTGAAACTACCTGTCAACGAAACGTTCATGTGGAGGCATGTAAAAGTGGAAAAATTAGTAAAGAACACGCGAAACGTTTTATAACTTCGTTCCTTGGCAAACATATAACAAATGAAAAGAGGCTATTGTTGTATGATTCCTGGGCGGGTAATACAGATCGTACCCTTCTATAAGCAAGTTTTACAAACAAAGATGTTACGCTGAAGATCGTGCCACCGAAAAATCACTATATTCCCAATCCCTTGATGTTTACTTCTTTCGGCAATGCAAACTCTATATCAGACGTATTACTGATTTTGTAAGCCTACAAGGTGCCAAACCACAAGTCAAGATAAATTATCGTTATCTCATCGTAAAACTTCCCTTTGTGATTTACAATCATTTTGCTGCAGCTACGTATAAGCCTATGTTGCAATATGTTTGGCGAATGGCAGGATATGACAATGACATATCAACATCATCATTTGAAAACTTAATTAATGTGGATTTGATATTGGACTGCGTGAATGAGAAAGTGGACTTTGTTTCAACGACAACATCGAAATTCTGCATCTGCACTTTGAGGACTAATATAGGCCTAAGCACTTTCAGGTGTATAAAATTGCTGTTATGTGTGTTTTGCGCTTTAATAAGTATTTTAAGCAGAGAGTTTTTGGAATTGCTGATTGAACATGTACTGATACACTGACGTCATTAAATTACATATAATTTCCTTCCTATGGTATTGATACCTTGTTAAATTGTTTCTCTCTGCTAAAATATTACTTGAGTTGCAATGTAACGTTTTACATGGAAATGACCCACGTTACTGTCCTGTTGATGTAGAAATCCAATGCTGTTTGCCTGTTATTCTAAGCATGATTTCGTGCGGTTCTGAGCGTTCGAAGTCAAAGGTGTCCCTTGTAAGAAATGAGAAGGGAATTTTCTATATGATCGTATCAGCAATGAATCCTTTTTACCGGAAAAATTACTTCCCCTTAACCGGAAACATTAGAAGATCATAAACGGTTGAAATGATAGCAGAAGCGTAATTCCAAAGAGCTTGCTATGTATGGAATGTATTGAAGTATGATAAACTTTTTAATATCTTAAAATTGACCTATTACTCCATACTGACATCTTCAAAAACTAACGTGTTCTGTAACATAAAATAGATGGACTGCTCATTGTGTCTTAAATTACTTCACGTGACGTCGCAGAATATTACCCTGAACATTACTAAAGCGGGATTTAGGATAACACTCATAACAAACGGCTCCAGTTTGTTGTAAATGCCACAGGAGCTAATTTGCCCATAGTTCTTGCAGGGATATAGGTGGCAACAACATATTCGTGTATGAAATTGAAGACTGTTAAATCATATATCTTGGTGTGAATAAACGTTAGAGCTGGGCAATGCAGAAGTATGTTCTGGTGTCAACTCTGTGGTTAAAAATGTACCCAGTGATTCCAATGTATGATACATTTTAGTAATGGATCTTGAATATTCCGGGACTATTCACGATTTTCATTCGAATTTGCCATTAAATCCTGGAAAAAGTATAACCAGCATCTGAGAAACCAAAGAAATTATTGTCGATTTTACATAAAGAATTTTGTTTTTAATTACAGAATTTTGAAACAATATTTACAACAGCCATTAGACTCATTGGATCTCAATCCTCCAGACTTCTTCCCATTCCCTAGACTCAACTTCGCTTTGAAAGGAAAGATATTTGACAATATATCTGACATCGAATGAAATGTGACGCAGCTCTTGAACACCACCCCAAAGGAAGACTTCGTGCAAAATTTCCAGGACATGTATCACACAGCTCAGTATTGCATACCTATGGGAGGTGACTATTTCTAAGGACAGTAAGGTAAGTGTAGCTCAGAGATCATTTACGTTAATGGTACAGGACTATTAACAAAACTTCCCTTTCAGAGTTTGTATATTTCGTAAGATCGCCTTCAACTCGATACTGCCAAAATTAGTGTGAAGAACTATCTGTTTCACACTTATTATTCTATGAATATTTGACACTGAAATTATTCTGATTCACCTCCGTCATTTGGTGAATAGTATGAAGATCACATGTCTTCCCTCTCCAATACATTGATCAACTGATCAATTTCGCACTCACTATACTTACGCGCACTTGCTTCGCAGTCAATACATTGAAACAATTTATTTAACCATTACATTCAACCCTCAGTATTGTAGCTGAAATGTTATGTGTGGTAGTCTAAGCTTTATGTGTGGTACCTGAAACTTCATTTACCCTACTTCAAACTTAATATAAGGTACCTAAAACTTCAAGTGTGGTAGCTGAAACTTTATGTCCTTCTCCGTATCCATGTCATGAAAGCAATTATTCAACAACTTACATGTCTATGTAAATTCTGTAGAAAACTCGAAATTACTTGCACAACCACTCTCCTGAGACCTTAGTAGGAAGTGCATGTCTTCATATACATGCTAATAAACAACAATAACATGCAGTCTCTTGACATTAAATTACATAGCGTAATGCATCAATTAAGAACACGATGATATCCACGCCGGATTTGTCACAGTGGCAGGCGTTGGCTGCAGAGCTCGCCTGGCCAGCCACAGCTTGTGGCTCTTGCCTGGTCGAAGCCTATCACTCTACAGCTATACGACAGCGCATGAGCTATTTACGTATCTTCAGAGCAGGTTTCTACATGTCCACCCGTTTGTCTTTACTCAATGACTAATGTTTCCGATATGTAAAAGCCTTCGGTTGTGGACCAAAATAGTTAGGAATGTGTGCTTCTATGTACACCAAACAACTGATACAAAATTATGCTCTGAATTTTATTTCACAAAACAGTGGCAACCTGAAGCATATATCATTTCAGCTATAATAATTTTTTTATGAAAGCATCTCATGAAACAGCCGTTGCAAAATTATTTTACGAATTCACAGACCACAAAATATTTTTAGCGAAATTCTATAATGAACATCTCTATTTTTAAAAAGATACAACAGCCAAAAACTGCTATTTTTGATACATATAATGATGTTTTTGTACTTCAAATTCTCGTCATGAGATACATTTTTCTAATGAGCTAACATCTAATTTGCACTGTCCATCTGTCTGCTACAGCTGAAGATGTCTCAGTACTTCATATTCTCATAATTTTTCTAACAAACTAACATATTTTTTTAAAAAGCCTCATTCACCATCAGTTTGTTACAAGTGAGGATATCCCACTAATTCATACGATCGACAAAAAAAAAAAAAAAAAAATAATAATAATAAAAAAAATGATGAAAGCAAAAACTAGTAGACCGAAAAATAATTAAAATAATCATCTCAAGCAAATATTTTCCGAAACTCTCTACATCTGACAATATCTTGGTATTTCATTACCATCATTAAAACGGTCCACACATGAATACCCTACATTAACTAGAATCAGCACACATATATGCATTCTAAATGTGTTATACGAGACGTTCGCTACATCACACATTACTTCCTCTTCTCAAACATTTGAACATAAGTGCAGATGGTAAAGTGTGCGTTTTAATGTGTGCGTTTTAATGTGTGCAATAACGAAGTTTATGTTTTGTTTGCATAGGGTTATGCTCCTCAGACAGCACGTTAAGGCCCGGCGCACACTTGACGCAGCAGAGGCAGAGGAGAGGCAGAGGCGAGGCCTCAGTCCGTCTGTAACGCATGCTTTCTAATGGGGCAGCGCACATTTAACGCAGCCGAGGCGGAGGGCAGGCGTTTCCTTGGTCACGCCTCTGTCCGGTTGTCCGAGGCGCACAGTTTTCCTGCGCCTCTGTTCCACCTCTGTCGCAAAGTGAAATTTCAAGTCATCGGATATGCTTCGAAAAAAATTGTTTTATGTAGACGAATATAAGCTTCATCCTTCTCTGTATTTAGTTTCTTTATAACACTTTTACTTTCTGCGTAAAAAAATTAAAAATACTATTTTCCGATTTGTACGTGTTTTGCGCTAACGCAGCTTCCACAATCGATTTTGCAGAAACTACTCACTAGAAAAAAATTATTTTTCTTTATCGTATAGGCCAAAGCCACCGCATGACGTTGGGGAGGTTTTTCTTTCGTTATTGTACATAGTTATTGTTATAATGAAAAATAAATTACAACGCCGCGCAAATTTTGAAGAGTTTGCAGTGAAAAAAGTAGTCGCTGGCTAGTATGCGTTTGCTGCGTTTTACACCATACATTACTGCGAACGAAATGTAGCTAACATACCGAAATTGTTTTTAACGGTGGAATGAGAGCTATATCTCTTTCGATTCTCGAGAAAATACGTGAGATACACGTTTGACGCGACGCGGTCGGCAGCTACGCGGCACACGCGCGGCTGTTGCCGACTGCTGTGCCGACTGCGGAGCTGCCTCGTGTCTCCCTTCTTCGTACGCTGCCGATACAGACCCAAGTTGGAAACGAACAACTTACTGAAATAGAAAGCCACCGAGATTCATAAACCGAAGATGCTGATTGTGTATTTTTACGGTCTATAGTCCCTGGTTTCAGTAAACTTTGTGGCAAGTATGAAAGCACTATATAAGCTAAAATTCCCGTTACTATTGAATAATAAGTTCGGCGAAACCAGAAGGGACGTGCAACGATTTTTTTTTACTATCAGGGACCTTCTTCAATTTCTTGAAACACAATATCCACCCCTTCGTGGAGCTTCAGCTCACTGCTAAACCATAGATGATGCTAGGAACGTCTCTCGTCAGTATTTCTCAACCTGAATTCTATACTACTTTCAGAAATTCAATATTTGCAAAAGTATTAGCATTAGCTTCACTAATTACTAACAAATATAATGGCTGCTGAAGGTAATTATCATAAGAAATGTTGACAGAGACAAAATAGGAATGCAATGTAATAAAATGCTGCATGTACATGCATAGCTGCCGTCATAGAAGAAGAAAAAAGAAACGTCAGTATCTTAGTACTCAGGAGTATGGAAGAGCTACGAATAAAGACCTAAGAAAGGAATCACTTTGCGTGTAAATGCAGTTAAACAAGGAAACTATGATTTGCAAAATTTTTCATATCGACATATCTTTCAATTTAAGACATATGAAAAGCATCCCAGGTGTCACCGTGAAGAAAAGTGTTTCTGATCGTATATACTGCGACACAATCATGATTAAATATGTCAGTTGTATAAAGGTTCTTTCAATTATTGAATTTGCTGTGACACTTGTTTCACTGAATTATAAACGAAATGAAAGAAAAATAAATCTGACTTTAAATTCCTAAAACATATCCCTAATTTTTCTTTAGCGGGTATGATGTGTCACACTATTTTTCTTCTCTGTTAAGTCCTTCTTACTCAGCATGTGACTGTCTTTGAACTGTCGTCTGTTTAGTCAGAATAGCTCAAGAGCTTAAAATGAGCTTCCATGGACCAGAGAAGTTCAGCATGTATTCGTCACTTTTGCCTTTGCTCAATAGACCTTTAACTGCTCTTATACTCTATCAGAACACACACACACTCAAACACACACACACACACACACACACACACACACACACACAAATTAACTGAGTTTTGAAGGAGATCCAGGAACTAAATCTGATTGCATGGAGAGGTTTGCAGTGGACATGCATTACGTGCTGCTGCAAGCTGCGCTGCCTCCTCTGCCTGCGCTGCGTCAAGTGTGCGCTGACCTGCAGAGGCCCTGCGCCTCGCCTCTGCCTGTGCTCTGCCTCTGCTGCGTCAAGTGTGCGCCGGGCCTTAATCCCTGCCCACAGGTTGCATTAGATCTTACTCATTTCCAAAGGCGAATACAGCGCAGGAAACATGACTTATCGTCAGTGATTGAGAAACAGTTGTGGGGTAACGCCGCTCTCACGCCACTGAGAATTGCCCGTCGACGATAGTGTCATCGACGCCAGACGCTCGGCCAATTGCCGGACCGCAGATCAAAGGATGCCGCCACAGGATGATTGATAGGTCTTCCCGGAAGGACAGGATGATTACATTTAGGTCCTTTTGATTCGCTACTTGTCCCATCGCTAATCAAAGGATGCCGCCATAACGCACTTAAGGATGATTGTCAGGTTGCAAGTAAACAACACCTCCCTCGGCCACACACTTCGCCACCCTCCACCCCAGGCGCCGCCGCCAGACAGGCAGCACCTCCGACAGGTCCAGACCTGTAGACCCCTCGACATGTCTGAACTTGCACCCTCTACCACACACCTGGCCGGCACCGCGACCCCTACTCGCTCGGCCGATTGCCAGACCGCCGCCGCCGCCGACAGATGCTACCCCCTCCTCCACGCTCGCGACCGCTTCTCAAAGGACGCCGCCACCCGCCCTACCCGTGAGAACAAACAATACCGCGACGATTGTCTTGACCGCATCGACATCTCTAAACAACACCTCCCCCGCCGGCCGACCCCTGCGCCCAGGGCATGGGCGTACTGCACTCTTTTTACGGCGACCGCGCCCCACCAGGTCAGCAGCCAATTAAATTGCATATTTATTAAGCGCGCCGCAGCGATCCATACGTCAGATCTCGATTTATGTAAGAATTTCCTCCGTTTATTATTATTCTTGGAAAAAATACAGCTACCATAGTGTTCTTCGTGTGTATTTTTAAAAAGAATTTCGGTGTATCGCTAAAAAACAATTTAGAACAGAAATGCTTAGTTGGTCTCGTATACTACAACTTGTAGTAAAATATTGAAACTCGTATGAAATATTTGAAAGTAAGAATTTACACTCCCATCTCTCTCCATGCTCTTCGCATAGACTACAGCCGACAGACGTGTTTAATAATAATAGCGCAGGTTGCGGTAACGAACGCCACAAACTTACATATCCATCTTAACATATACTCTTTCGATATACAAAAACAATTCTAACCAGAGCCAACTAACCAAGAGAAAAGAAATAGTCCGTTTCGGAACTCGACCGCAACATTAGATCTATAAATGCATCTCTTCGTTTAGACGATGCAAGCAACAGCCATCGAACGGAATGTAACTTGTATGCCAACCACTCTTTCGATAACATAACAGCAGCAGCAGCAGAAGACGGCATATTGTTTATACAAAAATTCCAAATAACGAAAATTGGCAATGACATCTAGCACAACGTCTCTAAATATACATCTGCAAGCACCGTTAACAATCGTCCAGAATGCAGAGCGCTCTCTCGGCAGGCTACATAAAGAAACATATGCTAAGTGTTTAAACAAAAACACCTAAGTTACATCTCCAAATGATCAAAACCTTCTACGCAGACGCACCACTCTGACAAGGATAGCTCGCATTGCATTTATTTAATGGAGCTGAGCCATGCCGAAAGATCCGAAATTTAACACTATCTCTCTCTGTTTAGCGATCTTGCCCTGTTATGTTTCCTTCTTAGATCGAGGTATAGATGCGCCTTTCGAGAATTCGGGTAATTTAATTTTACCTCTTATTTCCTTGCTACAGCAGTACACATCCCATCTAAGGAATCTCTATGTCCTGTTACGATGGAAACTACATTTATCTGACACCGATATTCCAGCTCTCCAGAAGACATTTAAACCCTATTGTGCAACAGAGAGTCGAAATAAAAGAAAAATACGTGAAATTATTTACCGATTCCAACCGTCTACACTAAAACGTTGCGAAATTATTGGCCTAACAACACCCTTGTTCGACAATACAGCAACCACAGAACCGAAGTTACTTGTCCAATGCAACACCGATTTCCAGCTCGACCCGCCCTTTACCCATTCCAAGTTCCTTTCTTGTGCATTCCACTAATCAGAACTAAGATTTATTATTTTAATTCCAAGTAGATGTCTACCGCAAACGAAGATGCTAACCTACACACCGCAACACATGATGCTGTATAGGACATGGAGTGTTCACACTTTTTTGTTACAGTACAACCTAGTACATGTAACGTAATGTTCGCAAACACTTATATCGCAACCAACGCCTACATACATCGATCATAACCTGCTCACTAAGGAATGGATGGGAGTCACAAACAGTACAAACACGTTTGTCGTGTGTTCCGCTTATTTCGGTCAATATAATGGCGCGAGACCAATCCCCCTCATCCCCCCCCTCCCTGCACTATCTGTTTAAACCGGGCTTGCACATATACAATAGCCTCGTTTTAAAAGCCTTTGTCTTCGCCATATAACCCAGTTTTCGTTTACCCTTCTTCTTAGGACTTGTGGAATAACGTAGGCGACATCTACATCTGTGGAGAATAAAGTCCTGGAATGCTAAAAAAGATATATAGCTCCTTGCTCGACTCTACAAGTAAATTACAGTTGAAACTAAAAATCATAATGTCCGAGAGGGCGGTCAATTTTCGGGTACTCTTAATACCAAAGTAATCAAATGTAATAGCGTATATTAACCGGGAGCGACGCACAGTACAACGGCGCACTTGTCTTATCCTCGCCCGCAACCACATTGATGTTGCTCCTTCCATCCGAAAGTCACGCTCGGTTAAAGAAAATCTCTTCGAAATCTTGTGTGTTGTCTAAAAATCCAGGAGATAGAAGCCATCTACACGAAGATGCTACTGTAGTATAGATGGGAGCGCCTCCATTAAAAACATAGATTAGCTGCAGTTTATAAGATATATACACACAGCACGTACATATTTCCCCCATGTATTCCAGAAATAGTAACTTCGTCTTATCTCCAGCGTTTGCAGTATCGAACTTGCTGAATTTACTACGCATGTAGAGCCACACACACACACTGCACTGGCTACAACTATCGCACTTTAAGTTACGAAACTTAAGTTTTATAAAACACGTTGATTTTCGACGAAAGAATTATGATTTTCCGCAGCAGTCATATCCGCTACGTAACATAATGTACACCAGCCATAAAGTAGACAACACTAGCATTCGTCCTGTATCTGGGGTTAGTTAGGAATCGGTAGAGGGGTGATTGAAGTCTCGTCGCTCCCCGGCCCAGACTGACTTCGTCCTGTTGCTCCTCGCCTAGGTCCGCCGACGTCCACTCCTATTGGTCGGCGTCCGCGCATGTCCTGTACAGCGCCTCTAGCGCCGCGCCAGGAAACACGACGCGCCGTGCGCGGCGTCGATATGCGTATCGACACATCACTCCTCCCCCCCCCCCATCCACCCCTCATCATCGTCGTCGTGTAGTGTCCACGAGGAAGAGGACGACGGCGGGGGGGGGGGGGGGGGAGGTGCAGACGTCGAAGGCTCCGGTGGGACGGATTGATGCTTGGGCGGATCTAAGGCCCCGGTCCGCCTCCCAACATTCGTTGTCCCATCGCCGTAGAAAACCCCCAAGACAAGGCGAAAGAGGCAGCTCCACGTCCGCGTCCATGAGAACCGCAGGCCGCGGTAGCGAAACGGGACCGGCCGCTTCCTGGGACAGGCCGGTGGCCCCAGATCCGGCGGCCGCAGCGGAGGGTGGTGGTGATGATGATGATGCCGGCTGCGAGCCGTGGCTGTGGCTCCCGGCAGGCGACTGCGACAGGAGCGCTCCCGCAGGCGCCCACTCCATCGGCTCTGGGCAGGAGGACGCCGGAGTGATGCGGGTTGCCGCGCCAGCAGGCGCCGTGCCCCGAGTAGAGACAGGAGCTGAAAACAGGACCATCCGCAGAAACAGACACATAACAAGGGCGCATCTGATTCGCATGACGACGAATCACGCCTCTCGGTCCCCGTATAAGGAACATAGAACTACCCAAACACTTTTCGACGGTCCCCAGTTCCCAACGTTTGGCCCCCGTAAAGCATCTGAAAAGAACAGGGGCATACTTTGCCTGAGAGTGCGGAGAGGCCGGCGGGCGCAGCGGCGGATGCAACAGCTGCAGCAGGGTGCGGTGGCGCCGTCCGTGAAGAAACTCCGCCGGCGAAGGACCGTCGCGGGGCTGCGAACGGTACGACGAGAGGAACAGCAGCAGAGCCTGGTCCCGTGAGTGGTGGCTGCGCTTTAGAGGTCTGCATTATGTCCGATTTTTACCGGCGAGTCCCGCTCGCCCCTCTGACTCTCGGGAGTACGCGGCCGAGCGTCCTCTTCTACCGGTCGCGGGCAGCCGATCGCCAGCGCTCGGTCGAGCGCGCCGAACGCTCGGCCGGTCGCCAGTAACCGGCGGACTTAGCTCCAGCGAGCTGCATTTCGTCACACTGCTTACATTAATACTTGTTCTACAGATCATAAATACGACATTTCGTAATAATGTGTAACTTGTCAGTGTAATAAAAAGTGTCTGTACAAGATATTACATTACACAAAATGTCATATGACACAAATATATTTTGTATCATTTTTCTGTTTCTTTTTATTATTATTTTTTATTTCTTTTATTTTTTATTTTTAGTTTTACTAATTTATATCTAAAAATTCATCCATTGAGTAGAAGGAGTTGTCATTCAGTTATTCTTTCAATAAATTTTTAAATGCTAGTTAGCTATCTGTCAGGTTTTGATGCGGTTTGGTAGGTGACCGAAGACTTTTGGAAGCATAATTCACCCCTTTCTGTGCCAAAGTGAGATTTAACCCTGCATAGTAATGTCATCCTTTCTCCTGGTGTTATACCTATGCACACTGCTATTACTTTTGAACTGGGTTTGCCGCGGCGAATTAGCCATGCGCGATGTGCGCGGCCGTTCATCATCTGGGGTTCGGGTCCCCTCTCAGGCATGGGTGTCTGTGTTCTCCTTTGGTTAGTTTACCTTAGTTTAAATCGTTTCCAAGCTACGGACTAATAACCAAGCAGTTGAGTCCGATAGATTTACAAACATGTAAACATCTGTGTGAACTGGATTGGATTATTAACAACAAATTTCATCAGTGAATCAATATATATATATATATATATATATATATATATATATATATATATATATATATACTCTGAAGTAACTGTTAGGATATTTAAATCGTTAAATAGGTGTCTCCAGGATGATCTTGGGTCCGCTCCAGCAATTATTCTGATTACACGATTTTGTGCAATGAATGCTTTGTTACTCAATGGTGAATTACCTCAGAATATGATGCCATACGAAAGCAGTAAATGAAAATAGGTGCAGTAAATTAATTTACTGAGATTCTTATCGCCAAACTTAGCAAAAACCCTAATAGGATACGTAGCTGAACCCAAACGTTTCAGCAGACGATCAATGTGTTGCTTCAAGTTTAATCTCTCATCAATTCACACATCTAAAATTTTTGAAAAACTCTGGTTTCCCTTCAAAACGAACGAATCATTTCGCAAATTCTACCTTAGCTACAGACTTCAGTTCAAAGTCTACATTTATCACTGCAGTTGTGCCATTTACTGTACGGAACGGTATATGCTGTGTTTTATCAAAAGTTAATGAGAGTCCGTTTGGTTAGAACAACTTAACTTTGTGAAAGACGTTACTTACGATTACATCAGTTAGTTCTCGATTTTTGGATGCGATTACTATACTTGTATCATCAGCAGAAAGAACTAACCTTCATCAACGTAGAATGGCAAGTCATTAATGTATATCAGTGATGAGACACCACCGCTTCATAGTAACAACTTACTTATTTCTTTTACAAATGTCTTTCGTTGTTTACTATCAGTTCTATAACCCAAATACTACAATTGTATATGTTACATTTGATGTTGTTAGTTTAGGGAATCATAACCCCGGAAGTTAAGTCCCATGAGCTTTACAAACATTTAAACATTTTTAACTACTTTGCAAACTACTGGAGTTTCGATCACTGAGGTGATCATGTCCTCCAGTAATTGTAATGTTAAAAACTGTAATTTCTGTATATAGTATTTTGTTCCGTTCGGTAGACAAAGGCTCGAAGAGCCTGAGGTATTACGACGCTGGACATGTCGCCGTCAGTGCTAAGCAAGATAACGCCTCGGTGTGTTGATAAAGCAAAACGTCGAGCAAAATACTGACGGACACCTGGGTTCGAAATTTGTTTCAAGGATCGTGGCCACCCGGAGCGAATATATTGTAAAAGGATCTGTAAATCCGGGTCCGCGGCTGTAGCGTAAGCAACCTGTCTATAAACTAGGGGAAATTTGTCCAAAGCGTTGGAATCCTGCGTATCTATATGGCAACAAGCTGCCTCTGAGGCATCAAAATCAAAGTCAGGACCAACAGTAAGCCGCGAGAGCATGTTCGCGTTAGCATGGTGAGTTGTGGGCCGATAAACAATTTCATACTGATAGTTTGAGAGAATAAGGGCCCAACGTTGCAGTTTCTGTGCCGTACGTTGTGAAATGGGTTTAGCGGGATGAAACAAAGACTAATGGTTTGTGAGCTGTGACCAGATAGAATTTTCTCCCACAGAGTTATTGATGAAATCTGGTAACACCAAAAATGATTGCAAGGGCCTCTTTTTCAATCTGTGAGTAGTTCTGTTGGTCAGTTTGGTCAAAAGCTTAGATGCAAAGGCAATACGTCTGTCCACGGAACCCATCTGATGAGAAAGCACCGCCCCAAGGCCATATGATGATGCGTCAACGGCTAATATCACCGGTTTTGTAGCATCAATAGGAACCAGACAGTTGTCACTCAACAAGGCATCTTTAAGTTTGCGAAAAGCAACATCACATTCTTTTGACCACACGAACGGAACATTCTTACGTCGCAGACGATGTAAGGGTGCTGCAATTTGGCATGCATTAGGTATAAATCGAATGTAATAAGTGAGTTTCCCAAGCACAGAGTGAAGTTCAGTAATGGTAGTGGGCGGTGGAAGGTCGCTAATTGCCTGTAAATGAGATTGTGTCGGGTGGATACCTTGTGCATTGATGACATGACCTAAATACTCGAGTTCCGACTGGAAAAAACACACATTTGTCCCTGTCACACGTTAATCCCGCCTGCAACAACACCTCGAACAAACTTCGCAATTTGTTGACATGTTCCTCGGGAGTACGCCCAGACACGACAATATGTCCAAATAATTGGAACACGCAGGCACAGTAACGGTCAATTGTTCCAAGTACAATGGAAAATGGCGGGAGACGAATCACTACCGAAAGGAAGGCGCAAAAACATGAAAAGTCCCAAGTGCGTATTGATCACGAAAACTTTTTGTGATTGCACATCCAGAGGAAGCTGCAAATATGCGTCACGCAGATCAATTTTAGAAAAATACCGGCCTGCACCTAAGCGATCCATCAGTTCTTCCGGTCGTGGTAAAGGGTAAGAGTAAATCACAGTCTGCGGATTCACGGTAGATCTTAAATTTGCACAAAGACGCAATTTACCATTGGGCTTCTTCACGATCACTTAGGGCGATTCCCACTGACTCGCCGTGATCATTTGAATGACACCATTAGCCTGCCACTGTCTTAAGAGATCCGCCACCTCATCCCGAAGGGCATACGGCACGGGACGACCTTTACAGAAGCGGGGGCGTGCCGCGTCTTTCAATGTCACACTTGCTATAAAGTTGTTTGCCATGCCTATGCCATCACGAAACAAGTCACTGAATTCATCACACAGTTCAGCTACCGTGTCCCGATGGTCATATGACATGACAGCAAGAACCTTATCCACTATTCGGAGGCCGAATATATCAAAAAGATCAAGTCCAAAAATGTTTGCACTATTGGAAGCACGAAGCACTTGAAATGTCACTGTTTTCGTATGTGACCGGTGTGTAGCCTCACAAGTATAGGAACCCAGCACAGGTATGTCCTGACCATTATACGCCGTAAGCAACGTGCAAGAGTTCTGCAACGGCGGCTGACCAACCAAATTGTACGTGTCCCGATTAAGCAAGGAAACCGAAGCACCAGAATCTAATAGAAACGTCACGGTCTGGCCAAGAATTTCAAGATCAACTAACAATTTATTCACATTACGGTACCTAGACTGCGAAGACACAAGCTGTGACGACGCAAGTTCAACAGTTGTATCACTTGTAGGTGATGGAGAATACACAACATTAATGTGATGTGAACGAACCCCTGTGCTTGCCTGTTCTGTGGAACCTTTATTCTGTTGGAGACAGACAGGACGAACATGACCTAACTTTCCACATGCAAAACAAGTTGCACTACGAGAAGGACAATTGTCACGCGTATATTTTGAGAAACAGCGAGGACAGGACTTAACATTTCCGCGAGCAGGGTAGGTAGATCGCTTATGTTTATGCCTAGCGGCCGACAGGCCAGCGGGCCGGGCGCCTTGTGTCAGCGCGGGGCCGTTCTGTTGACCCTTGCCCTGACGTGAAAGCTCGTCTTAGAAACGTCAAGTGCCGGGACTGAGGCGCTTCAGTCACGGTCTGCACGGCCACTACGGTCGGGGGTTCGAATCCCCCATCGGGCATGGATATTTGTGCCGTCCTAGTTCATAAGTAGTTTGTCAGGCACGATTGTCAGGCACATTTTGCGTAATCACATCCCGAATCATAGAATCATAATATTCACCACATGAACACCTGAATTTACAGTCACGAGTTAAACCTTGCAATTCGGCGAGCCACTGCCGATAAGTTTGACCTTCTTGCTTCCTACTCCTAAAAAATTAAAAACGGGCCGCTGCCACATGCACTTGTTCGTCATAGTACTTAGACAAAGCCTCGATTAACGCCTCATAAGAGACTGACTCAGGGGACGTAGTGGGAAATAACTTGGAAGCCGTGACTTTTCAAGCTTTCACGGCGGATCTGTTGTAAATACACTTCGCGGGTTTGCCGCCGGATGACATTGTGAATCTCCCACAATATTTCGCCGACACAACTGTTCGACATCTTCAGGTGGTGGTAGCTGTCAGTACTTCAAGGCGCGACTGATGGTAATTGCGCGGCAGCGGCGGTATTTATCAGGTCGTGTGCAGAGATTACGCATGCGCGAGAGACCGTTCAGTGTTGGTCGGCGGCGGCGCTTCTGGTGCCCCCTGCTGGGAGCCGAGGAGGTGTCTTCCGCGCGTGCGCTGTGGGCAATGATGTGCTGCCGGACGCTCCTGTGGTGGAAATTGGAACTACGTATCTGCGTTGCGCTGCGTTCCTCCGTGTTTCCGATTTTCTCCTTTTTTCCTGTTTTGCTTTGATTGCAGCCAATAGTGGATTCCAGGCTGCGCTCATCTGGAAACCTGCATCCCTGTTGATAAGATTATCCGCCGTACGGATGTGTATGGCCTCCTTAAAAATACTGTCCCAGAATGATGATACTGACGATAGAACTTCCGTTTTCTCGTAACACATCCGATGACCCGTGTTCAGGCAGTGCTCTGCTACCGCTGACTTACTGGGTTGTCCTAGGCGTGTGTGGCGTTGGTGTTCAGTACAGCGTTCTTGCACAGTTCGACATGTCTGCCCTATATAAGATTTTCCGCACTGACATGGTATTTTATATACGCCGCGTTTGCGAAGGTCGAGTTCGTCTTTGACCGAGCACAATATATTCCTCAGTTTTGATGGCGGACGAAACACACATTTGATGTCGTGTCTCTTCAGGATACGTTCTATCCTAGATGACATGCCACCAAAATAAGGCAAGAACGCCGTTACAGTGGGTGCCTCCGAATCATCATCAACATCCTTTCGTTGAAATTGCTTTAACTGAAAAGCATTGCGTATTTGTCGCTCAGAATAACCGTTTTGCTGGAATACAGTTCTTAGATGTTGTAGTTCACCTGGCAAGCTGTCAGTATCTGAGACCACATGTGCCCTGTGTACCAAAGAGCGTAAGACGCTACCGCGTTGTGCAGGATGATGACAACTTGTGGCCTGCAAATATAGCTCTGTGTGTGTCGCTTTGCGGTAGACACTATGGCCCAGCGTACCATCAGGTTTTCTTTTTACCATAACATCCAGAAAAGGTAAACTTCCGTCTCTTTCCAACTCCATGGTGAACTGGATACTTGGATGGAGTGAATTCAGATGCTGAAGAAACGTGGGTAACGTCTCTATTCCGTGAGGCCACACCACACCACACCACATCGGATGTGTTACGAGAAAACGGAAGTTCTATCGTCAGTATCATCATTCTGGGACAGTATTATTAAGGAGGCCATACACATCCGTACGGCGGATAATCTTATCAACAGGGATGCAGGTTTCCAGATGAGCGCAGCCTGGAATCCACTATTGGCTGCAATCAAAGCAAAACAGGAAAAAAGGAGAAAATCGGAAACACAGAGGAACGCAGCGCAACGCAGATACTTAGTTCCAATTTCCACCACAGGAGCGTCCGGCAGCACATCATTGCCCACGGCGCACGCGCGGAAGACACCTCCTCGGCTCCCAGCAGGGGGCACCAGAAGCGCCGCCGCCGACCAACACTGAACGGTCTCTCGCGCATGCGTAATCTCTGCACACGTCCTGATAAATACCGCCGCTGCCGCGCAATTACCATCAGTCGCGCCTTGAAGTACTGACAGCTACAACCACCTGAAGATGTCGAACAGTTGTGTCGGCGAAATATTGTGGGTGATTCACAGTGTCATCCGGCGGCAAACCCGCGAAGTGTATTTACAACAGATCCGCCGTGAAAGCTTGAAAAGTCACATCTGGTACCTCTACGGGGAGGAGATGGCCAACGATATTCATGAATTTGACAAGTTACGCAAGAAGAGAGGTAGACTGCTGTGCTCTATGGCCTTCTTATTGAGATGTTGTGACAAGCAAACAATCTCGACGTTTGCCAAATTTAAACATTACATTGACTTTGCTGCCGCTGCGAGAATTAAACGACGAGCTAGTGCTGCCCTAGTGAGAGAGAGGGTACGTTATACGCGGCGGGAACTGCACTTGCTGTCCAAGAAATTACTATCACTAGAACTGAAGATCTCTTCAAGGGTATCAGCTGTATCCTGGGATTGGATTGATAGCTCTACCTGGGCGCTAGCTGACTGGACTGAACAACAAATGAAGAACCGACAAGTGTCAAAATACAATCGTCTCGAGGCCCAAGCACAAGAAGAAACTAGAATTCGTCGACGAACCGTGTTTAATCTCACGGATAGAATTTTGGACGACGCAGCCGTTTCGGTGCTCGAGAAGGGTTTGAATTTTGCACCAACACCAGGGACAGCTCCGGTTCGAGGAGTTATATCTGGGATAGAGCAAGCAATTTTGAAATTTCCCAGTGACGTAGCAGAAGAGATTAGGAGAGACACCTGCAGAATCCTGACCAAAGCTCAGCCGAAGAAGTTTAATATCTCTTCAGCAGAAAGGAAGGCTCTGAGTGACTTGAGGGCAGACAAAGACCTCGCAATTTTACCTGCTGACAAGGGGAACGCCACTGTCCTTCTCTCAAGAACTGAGTATAACTCCAAGATCGAGGCACTGCTTGACGACCCTGCATATCGCAAGTTGAAAGAAGATCCGACTTGCAAGATTCAGAGGAAAACATTAGACCTCATTAAAAAGAGTTCTATTCCAAATAACCTTAGGAAAGGCCTGCGGCAACAGGCTGCAGTTCCTCCGAGACTGTACGGCCTACCGAAGATCCAAAGGAAGGGACTCCTTTACGTCCAATTGTGAGCAACATTGGTGCGCCTACCTACTTCTTGGCTAAATATCTTGCTTCTCAGTTGACACCACTTGTAGGCAAATGTGAACACCACATCAAAAATTCGGAGGACTTCATACAACGCCTAAGGACTCTTCAACTACAACCAACAGATATCTTGGTCAGCTTCGACGTCGTTTCTTTATTTACTAAAGTACCTTTACAGGACTCACTGCAGCTCATCAGCAGTAAGTTTGAGAAAGACATTGTGGCATTGTTCGAGCATGTGCTTACCTCAACGTACTTCTTATTTAATAACCAATATTTTGAACAAGTTGACGGAGTCGCCATGGGGAGTCCTCTATCTCCCATGGTGGCCAACTATTTTATGGAAGACTTTGAGGAAAGAGCACTACTGTCAGCGCGACTGCAACCTTCTTGTTTCTGGCGCTATGTGGATGACACATTTGTGGTGTGGCCTCACGGAATAGAGACGTTACCCACGTTTCTTCAGCATCTGAATTCACTCCATCCAAGTATCCAGTTCACCATGGAGTTGGAAAGAGACGGAAGTTTACCTTTTCTGGATGTTATGGTAAAAAGAAAACCTGATGGTACGCTGGGCCATAGTGTCTACCGCAAAGCGACACACACAGAGCTATATTTGCAGGCCACAAGTTGTCATCATCCTGCACAACGCGGTAGCGTCTTACGCTCTTTGGTACACAGGGCACATGTGGTCTCAGATACTGACAGCTTGCCAGGTGAACTACAACATCTAAGAACTGTATTCCAGCAAAACGGTTATTCTGAGCGACAAATACGCAATGCTTTTCAGTTAAAGCAATTTCAACGAAAGGATGTTGATGATGATTCGGAGGCACCCACTGTAACGGCGTTCTTGCCTTATTTTGGTGGCATGTCATCTAGGATAGAACGTATCCTGAAGAGACACGACATCAAATGTGTGTTTCGTCCGCCATCAAAACTGAGGAATATATTGTGCTCGGTCAAAGACGAACTCGACCTTCGCAAACGCGGCGTATATAAAATACCATGTCAGTGCGGAAAATCTTATATAGGGCAGACATGTCGAACTGTGCAAGAACGCTGTACTGAACACCAACGCCACACACGCCTAGGACAACCCAGTAAGTCAGCGGTAGCAGAGCACTGCCTGAACACGGGTCATCGGATGTGTTACGAGAAAACGGAAGTTCTATCGTCAGTATCATCATTCTGGGACAGTATTTTTAAGGAGGCCATACACATCCGTACGGCGGATAATCTTATCAACAGGGATGCAGGTTTCCAGATGAGCGCAGCCTGGAATCCACTATTGGCTGCAATCAAAGCAAAACAGGAAAAAAGGAGAAAATCGGAAACACGGAGGAACGCAGCGCAACGCAGATACGTAGTTCCAATTTCCACCACAGGAGCGTCCGGCAGCACATCATTGCCCACAGCGCACGCGCGGAAGACACCTCCTCGGCTCCCAGCAGGGGGCACCAGAAGCGCCGCCGCCGACCAACACTGAACGGTCTCTCGCGCATGCGTAATCTCTGCACACGACCTGATAAATACCGCCGCTGCCGCGCAATTACCATCAGTCGCGCCTTGAAGTACTGACAGCTACCACCACCTGAAGATGTCGAACAGTTGTGTCGGCGAAATATTGTGGGAGATTCACAATGTCATCCGGCGGCAAACCCGCGAAGTGTATTTACAACTTGGAAGCCGTTCGGTAAACTACAACACCAGCACACGCGAGAAAAAAGGGAAGCTTCACAGTACCTTGTACATTGTATGCTGTCAGATGCGAAGTAAACAGCACCAACCATTCATGCCACGTTTCCTTTTCTTCTATAAAAGGTCGAAATGATGGCACTGGAGCAGATTGTACATCCTGTTGTGGCCGCGAAGGCAACGACTGTTGTGTTTGATCAGTAACCTGTTGTGACTGCGCGAGTTGCTGCACAGCTTGGGTGAGCTGTGACATCTGTTGTGCCTGGAACTGACAAAACTGCGTTAAATCCATGCTCGGAGCGACAACTGGCGGGATTACATTCGGAGGAGCAGACATGGTAAATTGAAACAAAACAATATGCAACAAGACGACTATGACATGACACAACACACCAACAAGAGTAAATATTGAGGACACGCGGCAAAAGCAATGAGAAAAACTTGTCCCTAGAGGTAGGCGAAAAACAAAGCAACGTGGGCAATAAAACAATGCAAAACAACAAAACCACGAAATTAAGCAGACCTCGTCGCCATTGCTGTACCAGAGGTTTATTTATGAATCGGTAGTGCGATGATTGAGACTCGTCGCTCCCCGGCCCAGACTGGGTCCTCCTGTTGCTCGTCGCCCAGGTCCGCCGACGTCCACTCCCATTGGTCGGCGTCTGCGCAGGTCCCGTACGGCGCCTCAAGCGCCGCGCCCGGAAAGACGACGCGCCACATCTCTGGTGTGCGGCGTCGAAATGTGTATCGACACAGCACACAAAATGGTGGACACACGGCCACCTCTCTCGTGTGGCATAAATCCCTGCCAAATTCCAACAGTAGTGCGTTGTGCAAGCTGTGGCAACACTTAACGTATTGATCGCCATAACAGACAGCAATTATTGTTTCAGATTCATAGACGTAGGTGCATTTTGTCTTCAAGTGGCCTCCTATTTACTAAAATAAACTGAATTCGGAAAACAATGTTACAATCAGGCTTTGAATTTACCAGAAGCTGCACAGCTTGGAAATTATCCTAGTGGTCTAAAAATCGTTTATGTGTTTGTGGCTGATGAGGTTTTTGCAATGAACGATCATTTAAGGAGACCATACCCACAAGAGCATTACAAATAAACAAAAACTGTTTAACTACTTAATGTCAGCGACTCGATGTTATGTAGAGTGTGCATTTGGCATTTTATCTAGTAAGTCTAGAATATTACACCATCTAATCCATGTTAAACTGGATGTGTCGTATACTTTCCTCACACCTATTGCGCACTTCCCAATACAATTATTTTATTCCTTTATTAATGATCAATGCCCCATGTAAATATATGTTTCAACCTGTGTTATTGAACTTGTGTGTACGTATGATTGAGGAAAGTTGCTTTTAATATTGACTGACTGCCGCGCAATTGCTTACAGTCGCCACTTCGCGCTTTAGGCCTCGTTCACTTTTGTTAAGAACACATGGCTTCGTATGTCGTCTGAAATGCCGTCTGCTGGGTAGCCAGCAGGCAATATGGCTATGGCTATGGTTCATGGCAATATGGCGAGGTGGCCTGTTCTTACGAGGGAATGGTCAGAATTGTCGTGTCGAAACCTGTGTTGCTATTTTTACCACTGTGAGTTAACACTGAAAGAAGTCTGACTTTTAGCTGCTGACATGACCTGGAAGTCTATAAAATGTTTATGAAGTATGATATTATTGTCGCGTGTTTTCCGCGCTTCTAACTGCCTGTTATACAACCTGACCTCTCTCGCTACGTTATACCAACGCCGTCTAGGGACAAGGAAGCGTTAGCTACGGGCTGCTCTCCTGCCACATATGTGAGAAAGCTGATCGCCCAGTGATAGTGATCGTACGATAATTAATAAATACGATAATAATAAATTCGTTGACAAATGTAGCTCATACAACATTCTTTCGAAGTAGCTATGAAATAGGCACAGATATATATACGGTTTAGAACATGTCAAACTTTTATTTCCTGCAATTACCGCAAAAATGAGAAATATTGATACAATGTTCAAAACATAGGTTTTTTGTGCATCACGAACATACAGGCAAAGAAGACATATGGCAGCCCTGCGAATCACAGACGTTGTTAGACGTCCGTAGACAAAACTCAGCCGGTCTTAGGAATGAATTAGGCCTAATATCAGTATATTCAAATGTTCAAATGTTTGTCAAGCTTATGGGACTTAACTACGGGTCATCAGTCCCTAAACTTACAAACTACTTATGAAATACTTACGAACTAGGACGGCACAAATATCAATGCCCGAGGGGGGATTCGAACCCCCGACCGTAGTGGCCGTGCAGACCGTGGCTGAAGCGCCTCAGTCCCCTCGGCCACCGCGGCCGGCATCAGTATATTTCGAGGCGTGCCAAGCATACCACATTTTGAAACTGTGTGGAGGAAAAATGATAATGTGCGACTGATTGCAACTTAAGAATATTATCACTGTGTTAGAAAAGAAACTGCAGTGATTTGCACACAATATTTTTCTCTGTTAGTTTTCTGTAAAATGCCTTCCACTGGCGGAAAAATTCTATGGTTGATTTACGTTCGTCGTGCTGGGTGGAATCTGAAGTATCTATACTTCTTTCTCAGGGTGAGCTCGAAATACAGCTTTGAATGAATCAGAACTTTCATGACCTGACCACGAATCTAGAAGGAGAATAGATTTGTTCCCGCAGAAAGGAAGAAAAACCTGACGCATGGAAAGTGTAACGTTATCATTTCCCATATTTCCAGACTTCGATGCGTTTACCACAAGATTGTCTGCGTAGAACATTGTTTATTGGACACGTGGTCCAAAACGTCCAGTTGGTTCTTGTAGATACACATATAGTTTAGGCAGCAATGAACCGTCCAGACTAATTATGGGCATTATAGTGTATGAATGGATGAGTGCAGTCGTGGACTGCGCAAATTCCTCAATATGATTTTTCCCGTTTGAATGACAGTGTTCTTTTCACACGCATTTCTTTTTCAAAACCTGACTGATCTGCATTGTAAACGGAAGATTCACTTACCTATTTTGAACAGTACTGACACGTAGGCGTTTCTTACCACTTTCGTTCAACCAATCCTTACCGCATTTTCTTTGTCTGATAATGTAATTGTAGTTGCTGGTGTTGCTTTCGGAGATAATTGATGATGGTACGTGGCACTATCACTCGAAGAGTTTTCATGTGAGCAACTTTCTTCCGTTTCTTCGCCGTCTGTAGATTCACAGTCTGCAATATCGAGTGTTTCAGTCTTTTCTAGCCACATGTCTGCGCCATTTACATGCTCGTCTAGAAGGTTAACTACCATTTCGAACATCAAATAGTCTTCACGCGTGTTTTCTGTCGATTGCTTCATTTGGCGAGTGGTATATCTCCATGGCAAGCAGCAAAACATTTACAGGTTTTGCCATCACCTGTGAGAGGAGATTGATGTTCACCGTAAAGTGGCTTGTGGATTATATATTTAGATGTACAGAATATCTTTCACATATCTAACCAGTTTCAGGACGTTATGTTTCGAAATACATACCAGAAATGAAAAGGTAGTGCATTCCACCGAAACGAATATTCGTTTCCCCTTTCCACCAAACCCGCGCAACGATATTCCGCTTTAGTGAACGCCGCGATAAGACGGCCGCACCTCCCGACCATGCGCACAACGCTAACCGTAACAACAGCTCGCGACTTGCCATTTCCAGGGGTGGCCAGCCGTCACCGCAAGCGCCAAGCAGGAAAAACATTTTCGTGATTTTTTTAGGTGACTTCCAGGCCATGCCAGCAGCTAACATCCTGCATACAGACTTCCTTCAATGTTAACTAACAGTGCTAATAAAATCAATACATTTTCTGGCATGACAAGTCTGACCATTCCCTTGTTAGTACCTATTGTGCGTAGGTAATAACTGTACTGTGGAATGGTCTGACTTCGGGTGACCAGATTACCAAATTTAAAATACGGGACACAAATTAGAACCTGAAATAAAATAACATTTTGTGAAACGTTTCTTAAACGCTGTATCAGTAAAAAAGATTTCTGTTCAAATATTTGGTCCATACTAAAGGTACGTACATCAACGTACTTTTTTGTTAAGACTCGCACTTAAAGAAGCGTACAAATACTAATGGCGTAATTATGTCATTGTTGTCACATGCAAACACAATGGGTCAATTTTATATGACCAGCATCTTTCATGATGGATGACAGCTGTTAATATATACATAGGCTACTCTCTCAACTACTTTTTTTTTTTTAAATCAAGTTATTGGAGAGTAAGATACTTAGGGTGAACTTATTGTGAATAGGTTTTCAAAATAGAAAGGAGGAACACAAATTAGAAGCTGAAATAAACTCACACTATGTGAAACGTTTCGTAAATACTGTATCAGTAAAATAGATATATGTTCAAATAATTGGTCCATACTAAAGCTACATATATCAGCATAGTTTCTTGTTAAGACGGCGGAGCGGCTGAGCGCATTAAGGCGGTATGCCACGATGAGCGAGGCCGTTTCCCATCGAGGGTTTCGAATCCCGCCTCGGGAATGGATGTTTGTGTCGTCTTTAGTATAAGCTAGTTCATAAGTAGTTCGTAAGTTTAGGGACTGGTGACCCCCCAGTTAAGTTCAAATGTTCAAATGTTTGTATAGCTTATGGGACTTAACTACGGGGTCTTCAGTGCCTAAACTTACAAACTACTTATTAACTACCTTATACTAAAGACGGCACAAATATCCATGCCCGAGGGGGGATTCGAAACCCCGACCGTAGTGGCCGTGCAGACCGTGACTGGAGCGCCTCAGTCTCCTCGGCCACCGCGGCCGGCTCATTTTTAAAAATGCAAGTAATTCAGGAGTATGATAATTTAAAATATAGTTTTGTGGAAATTAACATATGAAGTCTCGTAACACTAGAGTCTTAGTTACAATTATATCTTTAACACAGTCAATACTAAACCTCTAGTTTCCATACATCCATAAATAAACGACCTCAGAAACTGCAGAAAAGTTATTATGGGCTGAAAATTTTTACAGCAGATATCACGACATGAAATAAATTGAAAGAGAGACTTTTCACCGAGACAGTATTTAGGAATTCGTGCTTTACCGCTTGACGTACATTGTTAACATTGTTCACTTAGTGCCGGTGGCGGCGCGTCCTATGTGTTCACTGGATCAGTGAACCCCTGGAAAGAAGCTCGTCGTGGAGAAAAGTAAACAAATTAAATAAAATAACAAGTGTTTTATGCCATTATTGTTCTTTCGTTCCTCTATCAGATCATTTTAGATGCACATTCCAAGTATTTTTATCACATGAGAAACGTTTTACGTCACGGAGACTGCACGTATACGAGTCGTAGCGCAGCCGCTTAATACAGGCATCAGTGGCCGCAGCGTTGCAATGCGCATGCGCGGCTAAGGTTCAAATTCTGTTCTGAGCCCCCTGGAGGCAGTATATGGGCTCTCCCGTGGCAAGGAGGGGCGAGGGGAAACCCGGCTATTAACAGTGACGTTGGATCTGGTAGAGACGCAAGCTCCTGGCTACTCGAGTT
Organism: Locusta migratoria; assembly: GCA_026315105.1. Classification (NCBI taxonomy): domain Eukaryota; kingdom Metazoa; phylum Arthropoda; class Insecta; order Orthoptera; family Acrididae; genus Locusta; species Locusta migratoria. Next base: position 558,431,052 of record CM048755.1, on the reverse strand, counting down.
CTGGCAGTTACGCACAAATGGTCCCAAAGCCAATGGAGCTACTGCGCACCTCTCCGAGTGCAACAGCAAATACTTCATTACAGCAACATCCGCCCTTCATATTTATTTTTGGCGTATTGAAAATTCATCAAAAACACGTCAGATTTGGTGAAATGTTTTGTAACTATAAATGAAAGGTGCATCAACTATAAATGCCGACGAAGGTAGTAGGTTCCAGGCCGACTGCAAGAAATTTTCTTTTAAACCTGATCTTATTTTTATCTCATATTCACAGAATATATGACATCAACTGCAAATGGGAAAATGCTGAAAATGTGTACCCAGTCTGGATTCGAACCCGGGTCTCCTGCTGTCTAGGCAGTTGCGCTGACTGATACACCACTGGGTACACAGTGATCACCGCATCTGCAAGGACTTCCTCAGCACGCCTTCCGTCCGGCACAAATTCCCAGCTTTACCCTGCCCACAGTAGTCAAACTCGTAGTTTTGAAATTAATTACGGTGAGAGTAAGGGTCCCCAGAAACGAAAGGATCATTGCCCGACACTGGCATAGTCAATATTTTTAACTGATACTGGAACAACAACGATTTGTGTATTGTTACTTGCCACATATATTATTATCAAAGAAACAAGAACAACGTCCAGTAGAATCTTCTACAAACAAATTACTCAGATTTACTATTCTAAGAGAAGTGTGAAATAAAGAAGCCTGGTGGGCCGACGTCTCAGCTCGAGTTGAAGCAAGTGCAAACATGCCCAGGTCAGAAGTTCTGCAGATTTTTAACGAAAATATATCGAAATTTTGGCACTCAAAGAAGTGAATCTGCCACTTCTTTGTGCAGTCCATTTACTTGAGGAACAGTATGTCCTGTTGAATTAAAGGGACAAACACTTTCTCAGCAGTAAGACGGTTACTTCCTCATTTATGATGGTGCAACAAAAGACAACATACTGCACGACGAACTTTGGCTCTAATTAGCTTGGCCGAGTGTGTTACAAACATCAAACCAACCTACACTGTCGACTGAAAGAGTACTTTTCAACGAGAAAATAAGTTGTCGCTTTGCTGTTGTGATTTCGAAAATGTAAATTCGCCTTAATTCTATCAATAAAAATTCACATTCCTTTTGGTATTTTTGTGAAATAAGTAACGCATCTGGTGACTCTTAGTGGGGAAAAACGATGGATGTAAATAATATGTCCTGAAGCAATAATCAATACACAGCTACTCGTAATGTGGAAGTCCTACATATTACCAAACGATCACCAATAGTCCCACGTACACTCTGTTTTCTACAAAAAGTGTACTTTTCTCTGTTCTTTGCCTAAGATCGCATATCTAGTCATCCGTTTCATTGTGGTACATTTCCTTGAAACAACAACGTTTCAAACAACGGTTTTCGAAAAACGGGACAAAATAAGCGCGTTTGTGCTTTGCAAGGGCAACGGGACACTTAAGCTGAATAAGGGACGATCCAGTAAAATACGTAACGTCTGGTCACCCTATGCCCTAATCTTCTCCCGTTAAGACTGAGAAGCATAATGTAAAACGAAGCAGTGAATGGTGACAACTAGAATTGCTTGATGTAGATTAAGTTTGTTTCTTTGTCTCCATTTTATTGTAAATCCAGATGGAGGCTACAATTAGGTGCATATATATATTTATCACGTATGTTTATAAATAGCTCCATTCGAGTTCAGATTTCTCGTATTTCATTCTGATGATCATTTCTACCTGTGTAAGTGGGAGTCAAAAATATCTTTTCGCATTTGGAGGAGAATTTTGGCAATTGGGGTTTCGTGAGTAGACAACGCGTCTTTGGACGCTTTTGATTTCCTCCGTTAAACCCACCTATTAAGGATCCCACGCTGGGCAGCAATACTACAACGGACAGGCGTAATGTACGAAGTTTCTTTAGTAGTTCTGTTGCATCTTTTAAGGATTTTGCCAATGAAGTGCAGTCTCTGGTTCGCCTTTCCCACGACATTATCTACGTGTTCTTTCCAGTTTAGGTCTGAAGTAATTGTAAATCCTAGGTATTTAGTAAAGTTTTGGACTGTCTTTGCTTATATTTTCTGCCAAATATATTCTCATAAATAGAACAAGTTTTATTTAATGTGCAAAAGCAAATTCTTCTTCAGGGTTGAAGAGAGACAGGCTGTTAACATAACGAAACGTTGCTGATTCCTTTTGCTGCGACCAGCACTCTGCATCTGGTTATATCAGCTTTATAGGGGGCACTGAACTACGCGTCTGCCGTGCGTGTGGCAATGGCGCTTCTCGCAGAATGTTCTGTTGCATTAAAGGAAGAAAGACTTCCTCAGCAGCAAGACGGTTACTTCCTCATTTATGCTGGTGATACTCTCGCGTTTTGCAACAAAAGACAACATACTGCACGACGAACTTTGGCTCTAATTAGCTTGGCCGTGTGTGTTGCAAACGTCAAACCAACACAAACTGAAGACTGAAAGAGTACTTTTTCAACGAGAAAATAAGTTCTCGCTTTGCTGTTGTGATTTCGTAAATGCAAATTCGACTGAAATATGTCAATAAAAATACACATTCCTTTTGCTTTTTATGTGAAAAAGTAACGCATCTGGTGAATCTTAGTGGAGAAAAACTATGAATCTGAATCATATTTCCTGAAGCAATAATCAATACACTGCTGCTCGCAATGTGAAAGTCTTACATATTACAAAACCATCATCAAGCGTCCGTCGTACACTCTGTTTTATGGGAAAAGTGTACTTATCTCTATTCTTTGCCTAAGATCGCATATCTAGTTCTCCGTCTCATTATGGTACATTTCGATAAAACCACAACGTTTCAAAATTGCGCCACGGTTTTCGAAAAAAAAGGGACAATATAGACCCGTGCGTGCTTTGTCAGGGCAACGGGACACTTAAGCTAAATAAGGGACAATCCCGTAAAATACGTAACGTCTGGTCACCCTATGCCCTAACTTTCTGTCGTTAAGAGGGAGAAGCACAATGTGAATAGAAACAGTGCATGGTGGCAACTAGAATTGCTTGATGTAGATTAGGTTTGTTTCTTTGTCTCCATTTTATTGTAAATCAAGATGGAAGCTACAATTAGGTGCATATATATAATTATCACGTATGTTTATAAATAATGGAAAGTTTCAGTTTATTATGTCCTATTGGTAAACCATAATATGAAAAGGCAGAAAGTTGCTCAGATTAAGCTTCACATAGAAACAGAGAGAATGTTAGATGAGGGATGAAATGCGTCGCTATGTTCGTATATATGTACATCTAGATGGGCTGTTCTGCAAATCACATTTAAGTGCCTGGCAGAGGATTCATCGAACCACCTTTATACTATTTATCTACCATTTCATTCTCGAATAGCGCGCGGAAAGAAAGAACACCTTAATCTCTCCGTTGCAGATCTGATTTCTCGTATTTCATTCTGATAATCATTACTACCTATGTAAGTGGGAGTCAACAATATCTTTTCTTATTTTGAGGAGAATGTTGGCGATTGGAGTTGAGTGAGTAGACCACTCCGCAGCGATAAACGCCGAACTGCCCGTCTTTGGACGCTTTCGATTTCCTTCGTCAAACCCACCTGATAAGGATCCCACGCTGGGCAGCAATACTCCAAAAAAGAACAGACAGGCGTAGTGTACGCAGTTTCTTTAGTAGTTCTGTTGCATCTTTTAACGCAGTCTCTGGTTCGCCTTTCCCATGACATTATCTACGTGTTCATTTCAGTTTAAGTCTGAAGTAATAGTAAATCTTAGGTATTTAGTGGAGTTTACGGCCTTCACTGCTTATATTTTCTGCCAAATCGTTTATGTAAATAAGGAATAGCAGAGGACCAATAATACTACCCTATGGAACGCCCGATATCTTCTCTGTTTTAGTCGACGCCTTACCATAGATTACTACAAAATGTATCCTCTCTGATAGGAAATCCCCTATCCACTCGCAAATTTGCGGCGATATACCATAACCACGCAATTCATTTAAAAGCCGTTTGTGAGATACTGTGTCAAAAGCCTCCTGGAAATCAAGAAGTACTGAATTAATTTGAGATCCCTTGTCGATAGCACTCATCACTTCGTGTGAGTTAAGAGCCAGTTGGACGGTATTATGCATCACTAGACTAAGCGCCATTTATTGATATCTTCTGATTTGAGAAAATTCTATTGAGAGACATCATAATCAATGTGGATAAAAATCACCGTTGTCGTCGTAGGAAGGGTTGCCGTGATTTATTAAAAATTACCAATTGCCACTTCGCCTTTCGCTGACTTTCAATTTTGCATCACAAGTCCACATGCGACAAACCACACTGTAGTTATGCAACAGTAGACGAAGTGCCAACTTCCTCGACTATAGTCTAGTGATGCTAAACGGAACTTGAGGCAGCGCTAGTTCACAACTTCGGCCGTGTGCACCGTTCTAGCAAAACGCCTTGTTACCTTGCACTGTGAATTGTATAGTGTTTACGGACGTAATACTAAGTTTTGTGTTGTAATGTCGTGAAGATTATGGTTAAGAGGTGTGATAATTGGTGCGTGTTATGTAGCTTTTAATTACGGTGATCTTCCACTAAAAAAATAATAACCCTTCATCTGTACAAAAAATTGAGAACCTTCAACAATACATAAATTTTTAAGGAAATGGTTACTTTGCACGCCATTATCTTGCTTATGACATTTTGGCGCTTGGTCTAGTTATACATAACACCGTCCAGTTGTGTTTCGCATGAACGATATTTTCTAAATCCGTGTTGATCTTGCACAATTCATTTGTTGAAAGTGACAACGAGTGGCGACGATGAGATGCGACAGCGGCGGATGGACGCGCGACCAGCCTCCTGCCAGAGCGGAACACGCGGCTGCTAGCAACGAGGCGGCAGGCGGCCCCTCCCCCACTCGCCATGACGTCACGGCCTCGCACAAGGCCACACCGGCGCGGATCAGCTGTCGCGAATCAATGGAGCAGCGCCGAAGCTCACGCAAACACCAGGTCTGATTTACGTCACGTAACGGCCCACGGCCATGTGGCGAGCTCCGCTCTGGGACTCAGCTGTCGTGCTTAAATGGAAGTTCTAATGTTGCTTTCGGCAAGAACTTAAGTGAAACACATACCTTACGTAAATAACGATAGTGGTCAGGACAAGATGAACTCATTTACGTTGATCCAATACGCCAATATTATAATTGCTGTGGTCTTCCTGTCTGAATTGATTATCGTCCATGTTTCATCCCGTACAAGATAACGTTGATCCAGTACGCCAGTAATATAGTTGTTGTTGTGGTCTTCCTGTCTGAACTATTTATCGTCCATGCTTCATGCCGTAAAAGATAACACTCCATACAAATTCCTTCAAAAAAGACTGCCTTACATTTAAATTAAAATTCGATGTTAACAAATTTCTCTTTTTCAAAAACGCTTTTATTCCCATTGCCATTGTTAATTTTATATCCTCTGTACTGCGAGCATATTTTGTCATTTTACTGGCCAAGTAACAAAACTCATCTACCACCTATATTGTTTTGTTACCGAATCTAACTTCTTCAGCATCGCCTGGTTTTCTTTCACTACATTCCATTACCCTTGTTTCAATGGCACTGGAGCACTACTTTCGCTATAATCGCCCTCCGCCTCGGGGATGTGGTGGAGTACATGACATATTCATGGAATTCCCACCAGCAGGCGAAAGCGCACCGTTATTATGACGAATTTAACGCCAAAATATCACAGTGGCTCTTCTCGATGGCCAGAAATTCGCCATAAGGCAGTAACTCCCACCTATGTTACTCAATGGACCTCCCGTTTACTTTACAATCCATTGGAGTAGGATGATTTGTTTTCCTTCTTCTTCTCACTCTCGGACCATTCCGAAGATGGTATATGTCCTCGTTTTCATTCTTGAAATATCCTTGTTACAGTTCTTTTTCCGTTGGGCCCTATATGTTTTACTAATGGTCCCGGTACAGAATACTCGTATTTGGTTTACATTGTAGTGTAATAGTTGTTCTACCAGAGAGATTTTGGTTTTTCCCTTTGTGGAAGGAAACGTTTCCATGATTATATGTAGTTGTTGCATTTATGTTACGTAACAACTCAGGAGAATTTTAGTTTTAAAAAAAGTGTAACCTTCTCGTTATTACGTATTATTCTCGTCAGAATGTCCATTCCCTGCCACTTACACTCTCGATCGTAAATTCAGTTACTTCTCTGGGTCTCTCAAATTCATCACAGTAAGTCCGCACGACTCTGCAGCACTACCTCAGAACCTAAAAGTCTAAAACATAACACAAACAAAGACGCATAGTCGGAGCATCACGCCACCGATCATACCTCTAACGTTCCCATGACGTGAGTATTTCATCCCAGTCGCTCCTCTGGTGCTGTGATATTCCTACTGTGCTACCCTTTCCTACAACAACTGCATCAAGTTTTTCCCTTTCAAACGAAAGAACCTCTTCGAAGCATGCCACTCCCGCCAGTGAAAAAGATCATACCGCACTTCTCTCAGACGAAGGCTACGTATGTACTACCATGCGCAAAGATATCCGAACGACTTGAATTGCGTTTCGCCTGATGTGTATGCAACCCAAATATTCAAAATGGATCCACTACAGACAACTGCTCCTTATGGCAATAATTCCAGATGTAAATTAACACCACGGTTTTGCAAATAAAAGGAAGCACTTTATTAAGTTCTTAACGTTTATTAAATCCAATTTATTACAATGACATATCTTTAGTATTATCATACTTATTACAGTCTGATATAACAAACTCCGTCACATAAAACGTTAATTAATCCTTAAACAACATTATGGGATTTAAAAGTCGACCACTGTATTTAACAAGAGCCTTGTATTATCAGTAAAATTGTTAAATGGGGTCCGTGTGAGCTACTGGTTACTCCCTGCTATAAAGCTTCGTTCTCTGGCTCAAACTGAGAACTGACTCGTTTCAAATTACTTCAAAAACAGGACGTTAATACTATTGTGGTCAACATACAGAGCAGCTCACACGTTATTACACAAAGATATTAATAAGCAAGGCATCACAATTAAAGTTATCTTAGAAAGGTGGCTAAAAAAACATTTAAGGCGAACGGAATTTAGACATAAAAATTTGCATCTGGTCTTATTCTCAGCACTTGTGAAGAACAATATTAAATAAAAGAAGGAAGGTGCTCAGAAACTACAATTTATAGGCAACTTACGGATTATGCTGAACTTAGACTTGTTTATTCAGATAGAAAACAAGCAAAATGGGGAACCAATTTTGTTAATACAATAAAATGAATCTCCTACGTGGATTAATACGGACGGTGCCCAGCCTAAATTATAGATGATTTAACGCTACTGGGGGAAAGGATTCACAAACAACACTCATTCTCTCACACACACGCAATGCCACAGCGAAACTCACTAAAATCAGCGTGCTGAGACGAGGCGGGAGCAGGCGCCGCTATCGTAGGTGAAATTTAGCAAGTCGGAGGTAGCACAAACCACAATATACGAACACTTTGAAGCCTGCCCTGGTCTGTCGTGCATGTCTTGAGAAGGTGCGTGTGTATACCAAGTTAAATTACATCTGAACAGAAAACGCGAGCAAACAAGCTAACGGCGGTACACGGCTACGTTACATGAACGCACTCCACTGAAGGTGAATTGGTTGAAATTTGGATTAATTATACAAAATCATGGTGGATTCTGAATTTGCAGTCTGTCAGCAATCGATCTAGGTACTGGTTTTATATGTGAAGTGGCGTGAACTCAGGCGAGTAGCTGCAAACCCCGGAAATTGGAACTCGGACCCACGTGGTTCCAAAACCGATAAAATTGAATAAATTCAGATTCCGAAAAATAAAGAAAATTAACTACAGCATGCTCCAATAGAAATGCTTAGAATTATATAAGGAAGCGAATGAAATACAGCTACACATGATAGGTGGCGATTGCAGAGACGGATGATGTCCAGTCTCAGAAAAACCACAAAAATGAAATAGTCACAAAGTCGGTAAAATAAAATAATAATTACGGCATGGAATCCATAGAAATATTCATAATTACACGAAAAAGCGAATTAAAGCAGCTACACGCGATAGGGAGCGATTGCAGAGACGGATGAAGTCCAGTCTCCAAAACTGAAAAAGTTAAATAATTAGAAAGTTGGAAAATAAATTAAGAATTACCCATAGAAATGTTTATAATTACATTAGGAAGCTATTGAAGGAGGTTGTACAAGGTTCAGAGACAATTACTGACAAAGACAGAGGGCGTACTTCCAGTCGGAGAAGAGACAGCAAAATTAAAATAGGCAGGGAGAGAAGATCGCGAAATATTACTGGAAATCAGAAGGATACCCGCATAGTTATTTGCCTGATGATCATGGGACAAACAAGAGTGGAAGATGAAAGCTTTGTTCTATGAACCATCAATGTGGAACACATATCACTCACGGAAGGAGACGATGAGAAGATTTTTACATGCAGGGAATAAAATGAACATATCACCTATTTGAAATCGGGCCCCAAATAGCTAGAAAGTATTTACACATTGTTCATATACCGCCACATGATCACAAAAGGTTTTAACATATCGGATCGTTATCAAACTGCAACTAAAATCACACCCACCGCGTTTATCTATTGAAAATCACTAAATTGAAAAACGAGAACACTTTTCTGCACATGATCAGAGAAAATATTTAAAAAAAAAGATTCTAAGTTCACGAATCTAAGGTAAACATGCTAGTCAATGAAACGCTATCATTTCCAGAAACAAGAGCAGAACCAACTTTACCTCACCAGACGTCCAGAACAGAATGATCAGCGGCACGGCCACCGGGGCGCGGGGAGACGCGGGAAGCCACCGGAAGCTGAAAAATCTACGAAAACAGCGGTGGTGGGGGACAGAGAGACTCGCCAACCAGCTCACAACCAAAGGGTGTGGAAACCTCTTTGGTAATATCAGCAGCTATCGATGCTGAGCCAGAGAGAACGATGCACATTCAAACATTCATAGATTATTGCACACACTTAAAAGTACAACAACTGCACATTCTCGCAGTAGCGGAGAAGCCGTACTTATGCCACATTAATTAATATAATAAAAATTATTAACATAACAAAATAAGAAAAACCTAGCAAATGATAATCTAACGACATTAAATAAATTATAACTTTACAGAAACTATACAAAAATATAGGGAAACTGCAATTCTGAGATTAAAACGCGCATATGCGTAGTAATAGTAATAGTAATAGTGTGCGACACCTCTCACCTGTCAAACAAACATCTGGGCGCCCGATTTGTGTTTAGACACGTGACTGGTAAATCCAGGCGGTTATGGACTGAATGGCTGTCGGCGAGAGAAGGGAAGCCTTGTCTGGCCTTGGAGAAATATGCAATAAATTACTTCAAAATGAATAACTGTCGTTCTATATATGGTTCCAAGGAACGCGTAGGCCTATTTTAAAGCTGACATTAGACTGTTGCGCTCATATAAACACGCCTTTGTCGCCTTTAATAGTATATCAAATATCTTTGTATAATAACAACTTTATAAACGCTATCTTAAAACGGCTTAACCAAATGTTACATACAAGGTGTCAATTGATAGAACTAAGTGATACTATTAAGATATATTATTATATCTTTTGCGCACATTCAGTAAATTTGAATAAGAGGCTAAAAACTTGATTTCCAGGTGAAAGGAGTACGTAATATAATTTTGACTTAATATTACTTGCCATTCAGCCATCAGCATATTTTTTTATAGAAACTGAAGCTATAATTCTGTAGCAAAGAAATTTATGTAATATTTGTATCATTTTATTAATCGATATAATATGCTGAAGTCATTAGCATATCTCTGCTGTAAACGAAAGACTGTGTTGTATCTTTGGAGTGTGTCTTGCACTCGCAGTTATTGCGTTAACGGTAGTCGTCGTTGTGTGGCTGTCGTAGAGCGCAGTCGATGAGTAGAAGTCGTTGCAGAACTATCTTGTAAGTCAGTCGGTGTGTAAGACTCTAGGAGTAAAAATCGGAAAGTTTAAGGCTTCAGCCGTTTTGAAGAGTCGCAACCAAGTTTGCAGATTGTAATTTTTGTAAGGAAGCTGATGTTAATGAATACTGTCACTAATAAAGTAAAACTTGTACATTTCTATTTTTATGAACGGTAGCTTGTACTTGAAGGATTGTATTTGGTGTTTGTCTTTTGCTAATGAATACTGTTAAGTGCAGCTTGCATTTATCATTTAACCCTGAGTCATTTTACCATTCCTCTTTCCTTTTACCAATTTTAAAGCAAATTTGCAATCCGATCTGATCATTGAGATCATTGTTTCTTGTGATAGTGTTGCAATAAGAGTAGTGTTATTGAATTTATAAGTGTTAATTAGAACAGTTTAATGAAGGCATTTGACATCATTAATTGGTATATTAATGAGAGCAGGATGTAGTTTGTCCATAAAGTCAGTGAAGTTCATAGACATTTTCTCAGTGTTAATAAAAGTTCACATTATTAGGTCACTTAATGTTAAAAACAGTTAAAGTTAATGTGATTTGTCTGATGAGAAGAGAAATAGTTAGCTCACGTAATGAGAAAAGACATATTTGCAGTGTGTGATATATTGAAACAATTGCCAGATTTGTAGGACACTTTTATATCATTGAGTCAGTATGATAATTGTTGTACAGATAGGTACATTATCAAGTGTAGTGGCTTGGGTATCCTATTAATCTTAAATGTCTTTGTTTGAAATCATATTTTTCAAGTGACAAAAGTATTACAGTAGTAGCACGTTGCTTTGTTCGCTTCCGCAGTCGAGTTGAGCATTTACTGTCTGGCAATTAGTATATGGTGCACGCTAGCAAATTCGAACATTTCATTTGCTCACATTGTATCTCACACACGATATTAGTGTGTAGACAAATTACGAAATTAATTACAGTTGATTTATTAACTACTGTACAATTTAAAGAGTTATCAATTGCGCATAAAACAAAGCCACATACACGTAAGATTCTGCATACCATGTCAGTTTTATATTATTCTAACAGGGCAGAGAAAGGGTACTAAGTCTCATTGCTTAGTCAAGTTATTTTGTATCAGAAGCCACAACAGTAAATTTATTTGTGAATTTCATCGGCGACTGTCACTTTACACAAACAGTAACACGATTGTCCCCCCCCCCCACACACACACATACTTATTAATTAGCAATAACCATTCCACACACTTACACACCACTTTTACAGGTATAAAAGCTATGTTTTAAATAAATAAACAATAATAACTACAGTGTTAGCGGCAGTAACATAAACTAGACTTAAGTATATAGATAATGAAATAATATCAATAGTTTAGTGAATGACCTACGTTTTAAGTATAAAAAATCATATCCGAAAAGTTAAATTTGTTTATACTGGGAACACTAGAGATATGTACAATGTTTTTGATACCATATTCTGTTTCAGCGTAAAATTTCCGTCTCATTCATATTATATGCAAAAGAGGTATTTTTGAGGAGGTAAGACGCTGATATGGCTTCAGAGTAAGCCAGCGAGGGTATTCAAGGCGGCCTTTTGGTTAGTGTGGGGTTGTCTGTTAGTGTTGGTCAAATAGACAAGACGTGTGCGTTACGATGGACGACAGGGGAGTCGCTTGAAGATTCTAAATATTTAGCAAAGTGTTCGAGTGTTTGAGTGTGGAAATTAGAAAATTTGTTCTGTGATGCTTCGTGGATTTTAATATATTTTGCGTCTGTGGGACTAACTTTATTCTGCGACAGTGGAACGTAATATTTTTCTGTATTGTTACTGGACTTAAATTTTATACAGCGACTGTGGGACTTAGAAAATATTCAGTAAAGTTTCCATGTAATTGTGTGGCAGCCTTAAAGAACTCAGAATTTACTCTAAAGTCAGGACTGGAGGCTATTAGGTGAAATAAACTTCCGTTTAGTCAAAGTGAATGAGTCGATTCTGTGTCTATGGTTCCTGTCTGCCTTTATCTACAGTAAAACATCTTGGGGCCATTGCAGGAGGGGTGACTGGTACCTCTAGACACAACGCAGCCAGTTTATATAGTAAATAGGGTTTACAGCCGCACTTCACGGAGCCCCAAGGAGACACAGGCTGTGAATGGGTGTTTTATTTGTATTATTATTTCGTGCTGTAGCACTCGGGGCTCGAGCCTATGAAGGAAGTAACTGTAACTGAATATTAAGTCCATAATTTCATCACCCTGCACAGAACAGTGTGTTAAAAAAATTACATATCTTTATTTATTTATTTATTCATTTATTTATTTAATTTTATTACAATATTTTGTTTCCAAATTGCCGTCTGACCAATGTCCGTCCGCCACTCCGGCTGTCCCCGTGTGGCACGTCAGCTCCGCCCGCGCAGCCGATGGAGTGGGATGCATCACTGCCGAAACCCTTGCGGGCGATCACGGCGTCACAGTAGCTCGCCTCCGCCGGCATCTTCTTCATCAAAGTCATCGATGTCGTCGACTCAGGAAACGGCCGGGGCCTCAGCGTCGGTCACAGTAGCGACTCCCAACTGCTCAAGGCGGCCAGCTTGGTGCCTCCTTCCCCGTTGTCGGCAGAATGCTTCCTTTATGACAACGGTGCGGCAATTTTTTGGGGGGGATTGGGAAAGGAGTGTGCAGTCCTATCGTATCGATTGCACACCAACCAGTGCAGGAAAGCAAGAATCAAGTTTAGCAGGCGTCGCCACATCCGTCAGTCACAAGATGCGCAGCCACCCCTAAGGCCGCCACTTAACAAGACACACGTTTCTGGTCACCAGACATTCGGCCACCAAACCACGTGCAGATACAGAAGAATCTAGCCTACTTCTGTTTATATTTTTCCCTGAAGTCTTCCTATTACCATACTTCAGGGCTCTGAAAAGTCGTGGTTCCTTTTGACAATACATTCCTCAATTTTTCTCGTCTCTCCTAAGTCTTATTTCTAATTAATGACTGATTATAGGTGTTTATTGCATTCAATAACTTTATTATTCTTATTTTCTGACTTCTACTTTCAGTAACAGGTTGAAAGGGATGTATCAGGTGTCTTGTTCATTGATTTAATGGTTTATTAGAGTACTTCAGTTATTCCATTTCTGTGGTTACTTATGGCAGTGTCGAGCAAGTTCTTTTGAGTTGGAGAAAGCTGTGACTTGAGTCGAGACTGACACGCAGGGGGAGCGTAGGAATTTGGTGTGTCGTGTCCTACATAGGAAAGAGGGAAGAGGTAGCAAGGTCAGTCTGCACATCCCGAGCGTAAAGGAGTGATTGCAGAGAGACAGTACAGGCATCTACTAGAGATGCGGATTTCGGGACTCGAGAGGATGCTTGTTTAGGATACTTTATGGAACTCCTAGGTACCTTGCATTGAATTTGTTGCATCCCATACTAAGTCTACTACACTGGGGTTAGTTATTAAAAAAAATAAGTATAAATCGTTTGCCACAACAGAAGCCGGTAATTACGTTCCCTAGCAGCATCCCCTAGACAGACGCACTCCCCACGAGAAACAGACTGTCATGGAGCACCCCAAGGCCGACGGCGATCGTTACGGGCTGGCGCTCGACTCGTCTGACTGAGAACTCCCTTCTTGATCCAAAAATCGGGGGTTTTAACGGCCCGGGTGGGCACACCTCTTTTCCCCACTTTCCGACAGCTAACAATTTCCTATTGGCCGCTGCTTGGTTCAACCAATCTAAATTGTGGCTTGCCCTCTCTCTGAGTCCTCTAGCGAACCACGTTTCAGCCCTGTCCTTTCTGCCATTCCCCGGGTGGGGAGGTGGCTTGTTTGTGCACTAACAAAATCCATACTTGGTAGCAACATTGTTCAGCTCACAGTAAAACGTCACGACGCTACCCAATATGGGCAACAACAACAATGTTTTACGTCAGTTGGCCACGCCTTAGGCTCCGCCTTAGGCCACGCCTCAGGGGACCTGCTAACTTGCAGTTTTTCTTCTTTACCCTCTCACTCTAGCCTCGTGAAAGCACTGACGTTGCTGTTCCGAAGTGACTGGTATCAACTTTGCTACGTACATTAAAATGTGCCTGTTGGCCACCAAGTACTAATGTAACGTCTTACAACAGCGTCTAGACGCTATATGAAGTTACGCCCATCTTCTCCGAAAGGTAACCTCCACCCTGGGACGGTGGCTGAGGGCATCAGCAGTTCGCTGGGAGATTTCTTTAGTGCCTACATCCCGTAAGATTTACGTGTCTGTTTTAGCCTGTTATCTGCAATGATCTCTATATCTCAACCTGGAGTGCGTGTCTGTGGCTCACAAAGCCTCTCAACAATTCCAACAGTAAAGTCAATATATGACACCTCCCCCCATGGGAAAAATTTGTTGACACTCTTTGGCAACAAATCTGTAAATTGACTTTTGTTGTGGTAAAATATCTTATTTCTAGAAATGACATTAATTTCAGCTTCGTTCTCAAGCACTTTTTCAGTTTATTTTCTCTGTATTTTGCACAACATCTGTAAAAACTGACATAAAACTGTCTTTACTACATACACATATTTAAAATAGTCCATTTTCACCAATGCACAATACATACAACATCAATAACATAATGTGATTACAGAATACTTGATTTCACAGCACACATTGACACATTTGTATACAGCATAAGTTCCACAAATTAACTTTACATTATGCATACCCTTTAAGTACCTATACCTATGAAAATATTTATTTATTTTCTATATTTATTTGACACATCATTACTGAATTTCACCACATATATAGATACATATTAATATACATATACAGTGTACATCTTGATTAGAATAAGAAAATTTAGTTTTGCGTGGATCATTACAACAGGTTTATGTACTTGGTTAACTGATTGACAAAAGTATTTTCGTACGTACTAAGGGGTTTGTTTTTGCAGTGCTGTATTTTATCTTTGATCTCTACGTGGAGTGGGCATTGGTAACGGAGGGCTGTCGTCACTTCGTGACGGAGTATTGGAACGGGCCTCCCGCTCTTCGCTATTTGGTCGTATTGGGCGTAATGGCCTCCTGCTACGGATGTGCGTCATTTCTGACCCTTCATATGTGTTCACTATGGTCGTTCTGACACACAATCTGCCACAACAATCGTCACCCATGCCTTTCCTCAAATATTTAAAACAATCCCGATAACATTTGCAATATCGGCACAAACAACGTATAACTATTAAAGTCACTATTACAACTCCTAGATATGACCAGAACGAATAATGATACCAAGAATCACATGAGAAATTATGCTGTTCTTGGAAAGCTATCTCCTCTTCTATTTCTGCTATTTTATGACCTGCAACTTTAAGGTCATCTAAATGTTGTATTACATGTTCCAGGGGCATGTCTAACTTTAGCTCTGATATTTTCCTCTTTTTCTCGTTAACTATACAGCAATCAATCTGCATGTTTAAAGCGGGCACTATGTCCTCAATAGTGACGTTAGTTTGTATTATTTTCTCAGACTGTATGAATACTTGGGTTCCATATTCCTTACATTTGCCATAAAATGTCAATTTCCCGGTGCCTTTGATTAGTACATCGGTTGGCTTATGGCCATTACACAGTATTGTTAAGCCTTCATCTGTCAGAGCAACGAATAACCATTGATCTTGACTCAATGGAGTCCAAATACTATCATTTAATATCACAATTTTTTGAATTGATATCAATTGTATTAGTTGTTCATTTACATTGGTAATGACAGCCAAATGTTGTATCTTCCACTCCGTGCTATTAGCATATTCATTCACATATCTATGGAGCTTTTCCATATTACTGACAATCATTTCCTCATTACGTGCAAGGCTAGCTACCGTGTGGTTGAAACTAGTTAAAGTAGCTTTGACCACTGTCACTTGCTCCTTGGTCAGCTTAAGCAGTTGCCTCTGTTCATTTTCTATTAAGTCAATCTTTGATTTGAAATAGGAGGCATCCTGTTCATCTAGTGTCCCAAACAATATTTTACTAATTTCCCCAACAAAGTTTAACACGCCGTGTTTCGTGACGGGTTAATTGACCAATTAGACCTTGTGACGTCCTGATCTTTTTCACGTGCCAATCTAATGCTTGTTCGACTACGGTACATTCTTGATCGCTTATTCCTAAACTTGTCAACTTCTGCTTACAATACCCTACCGCTAAATGTGCCAATCTTTCTGTCTCATCGGCGTTTCCCTGAAGCTCTCCTAAGTGTATATAGCTAACAATTTTCCATGTCACACTGTAGATTTGTACTTTACCAGCACTGTCTGTACTCTCCCAATCCTTAACAGTTTGCACACTCTGATCAGTGTGTCACTTAAACATTGACTACCGTTATCACTAAGTAGTACCGAAGGTATACCAAATCTCAAAATTATTCTTTCCAAAAGGATACGAGCTACTGTATCAGCGTCCTGTCAGTCTATCGGCTCTGCCACAATGAACTTGGTTAGAGCATCCTGGAAGGTTAGTATATATCGATTAATTCGATCTGTTACCGTTAATGGACCTTCTAGATCGAACAGACTTTCTGGCGTAGGTGTTATCACCAGTTGCATTTTTGTCTTGTTTTGAGTTATTTTGATTTTTGACAACTAGCACATTTCCTAATATAGTCCTCAATATCCTTCTTCATACCGGACCACGTCCGGTATTTCCTGATCCGATCGTAGGTTCTTACGATCCCCTGATGACCACCTATGGGTGAGTCATGGAATTCCCGCAAAATTGTAGCTTTTTCTTCGGCAGTTATTTCCTCCTTGGCGTCTTCCTCGGCAACTGGCTTTTCTACACTTTCGCCTTCCGTTGATTCGGAATCCGCCGCAACTAATGCTCTTATTCTCGATAGTGCGTCTGCGACCTCATTGTTCTTGCTCTTCTTGTACACAATTCTAGTTGCAATCGGAGCTTCATTAGGTGTGAAGAGGGGTCGCTAATATTACCGATCCACTGCAGTGGTTTGTGATCTGTGCAAACAGTAAAATGACGACCAAACACATATGGTCGGAAATGCTTAACTGCCCAAACTATGGCCAGTAATTCTCTCTCAATTGTACTATAATTTCGTTCAGAATTACTCAGAGTTCTGGACGCATAGGCAACTGGCAGATCCTTACCTAATTCTCCTTGACTAAGTACAGCCCCGACAGCGTCCTGGCTAGCATCTGTGGTGATTATACATTTTTTTTGAAAAATCGGGATACTGTAGGATAGGTGGCTGAAGTAACTTCTCCTTCAGCACCTGGAACGCATTCTCTTGTTCAGCACCCTATTCGTACTTGACCCCATTTTTAATAGCTCGTGAAGTGGCTTTGCCACTCTACTGAAATGACTCAAAACACGCCTATAGTAACCAATTAGCCCCAAGAAACTCTTTAATTCCTTTGTTGTTTTAGGTTGAGGGTACTCTGACACTGCTTTCAACTTGTTGGGATCTGGTTGTAAACCTGTCTCAGTTAAGACATGTCCTAAATAGATAACCTCCTTTCTCAAGAATTCGCACTTATCAACCTGTAATTTCAAATGATGTTTCCTTAGTCTTTCGAAAGCTTCACCCAATCGGGCATTGTGATCTTCCAAAGATGAAGCAAAAATTACAACATCGTCTAAGTAAATAAACATTTTCTCACCTTGCAGCCCCATTAGCACTGAATTCATCAATCGTTGAAATGTGGCAGGCGCAGAACGGAGTCCCATGGGCATTCTTTTATACATGTAATGGCCATAGGGTGTGCGAAATGCGGTAATTTCTCTGTCATTTTCATCTAATAATACCTGATAGTACCCTTTAGCCAAATCAAGGGTTGAAAAATATTTGGCTTTGCCTAGTCCATCCAGAATCTCATCGATAGCTACGTGGGAGGGGAAAACTGTGTTAGTCGTAATATCATTCAGTTTCCGAAAATCGGCTACCACCCTCCATTTCTCCTTTCCTGACGCATCTACCTTTTTTGGTAGCATAATTAACGGTAAGTTCCACGCACTAGTGGAAGGCATAATTATATAGTTCTCCAACATCTGATTTATTTCCTGTTGTAATGCTTCTTTCTGTGCTTCCGGAATTCGATACGAACGAGAGCAAATTACTCGCCCCTCTGCTTCAGGTACCAATTTTATTTGGTGCCGAACAGTATCTGTATATGTCAACTTATCCCCAGGCAGATGAAATATATCATTATACGCAGAACATATCTCTATTATGGACTGCGTCTCAATGGCATTTAAATGATCCAACCGTAAATTCTCCTTGAACAAGCTAATTCTTGATTTCTTTTCTCTATTGACCGTGTCTATTTTACGCACAGTCTGCTCCGGACCCGTACCGAAATTCGGAACTGCTTCTACTTTAATTTGAGGCATCTCAATTGAAACTGCCTCTTCCTGAGTGTTTAACACACTAATTAAACAGCGCCTCTGGTAGGTACACGCCTTCCTGTAACTCTTGTTTCTCTATGATGCCTTCTGTTAGACTAGTATCTACAACCTTTATTCTCAAAATTCTTTCTTCACCTGGACCGATCTCTATAGTTGCCACGTGACATGTCTTTGGCGCCGCGTCTTCTATTTCCCGACTGTGGCACCACTGCCTACCGGAAATTTGTGTACTTCGCCCTTGTGTTGACATACTTTCACATCTCCGCGAGCTATGTATTCTACTGCATTTACACTTCGCAGGTTCAAAATCTGTCTTGGCGCCTTTTGCTTCTATCTCCGTACACAACTGTAACAACTTATCCCCGATTCTTTGATTACGCCAGAGGAACCCTATCACTACACCGTGCTTAGTAAGGTAGGCTCTACCCATTAAACCGGTATAGGGGATGTCTAGCCCCCCTCCTACAAAATGAAACTCATGTTTCTCCCTTAGTTCTTTACCTATTTCAAGATCTAGAATTACTGTACCATACGTATGAATGACTGGACTTGTGATCCCTTTAATTTTTATACTTTCTTCAGGTCTATATCTGACCTGGCTTCGCAGATACTTTATATTAAACAAGCTAATCTGGGCGCCTTTGTCTAAAAGCAAACTTATTGGACTCTCTGTACTTTGTGCACATTGCAGTTCCACAAATTCATTTTTACTTTCGCAGTCTACTTTAAATACCCTCCCCAACTCAGCATAAAGCGACTGCAATCATATGCTTTTCGGTAGTTTTCCTGCTTTGTATTTTTCAGGGATGACCCCGAGCTTTCAGTGCACTCTCTGGCCAGGTGCCCTGGCCTATGACACACGAAACAAACAAAAGGCTTTGCCTTCTTACAAGGACCTCTGTGCCCCACTAAATTGCAACTTTCGCAGCTAACTGGTTTCAAAAAAAATGTTCAAATGTTTGTTAAGCTTATGGGACTTAACTACAGGGTCATCAGTCCCTAAACTTACAAACTACTTATGAACTAGCTTATCCTAAAGACGGCACAAATATCCATGCCCGAGGGGGGATTCGAACCCCCGACCGTAGTGGCCGTGATGACCGTGACTGGAGCGCCTCAGTCACCTCGGCCACCGCGGCCGGCCTAACTGGTATCTGCGTGCCTGTCTCTCGAGATGCTTGAGCAGTTTCTACCTTGCGAATTCTTTTCTCAAGCCGACAGACTCGTGTTAAACGTCCTGTCTTGCCACAGGTTTTACACTTGATCTGACGACGGAAATCTTTAGCCGTATATCCTACACGCCCACATACGAAACACTTAAGGGTAACTTTTCCCGTTTTTAACCTGATGATTCTTATCATTAAAACGTTTTTCTTTGGTAGATATAATCGTCGACTCTTCTGTCAAAGCTACCTCAACAGCCTCAGTTAGGGTAATGTTTTCTCCCCTTGCGCGCACAACTGTCTGTATGCGCTCATCATATATTCCCTGAATGAATACTGCTCTGCTTAATTTCCCTACTAGTGACAACGACCCGGCTAATTCGGCTTCAGGCATGACACCATGTACTGCCACACGAAATTGATGTTGAAGCGAATCCACTTTGCTTGCCCAGTCTGCAATCGATTCACCCTTCGATTACCTACTGGAAAACATCTTACAACCATAGAAATCCAAAGTACCTTTACAAGCGTAATTTTCCAATAAAATATTTTTCACTTCTTCCCATGTGGAAGATAATTCACGCACGAGGAGTTTACTGCGCGCAGGGCCCTGAATACGTTTTTTTACAAACTTCAGTAATATTGGGTGGTCTCTTTCGCGCACCAATTCGAACGCGTTGTCAACACTATTAATGAACTCATTTAATGCAGACTTTGTGCCATCAAACGCTTGGGGTATCAATTTAAGTGCGTCACTGATAGTAATGTTAGAAGCGACCTGTCTATCAGCGTCTGTATTGTTAGAAGTGGCCATGACTTACTTTCTTGTTGGTGAGCAGTATCGAGGTGAGACGCGGTGGGCAGAGCAGAGAATGTGGGCCGCTGAGCTGGCTGCTGCGTGCTGCTGCGCTGACCTCGGCGTCGAGTTGCTATCAGCTGGTGCGGTCGGTGCCCGGCTGACGAGCCCACGCCACGGACGCTCCGGCGTCGCGCTGCGGTGTCGCGCTGCAACCCGACCGACCTTCCGGAACCCCGCGTTGCCGTGTAGTCGTGAAGGCGGTTGCCTGATGACCCCCGCGTTGCCGTGGAGTCGTGAAGACTGGTTCCCTGCCTCCTGTCTTCCGTTATCTTCTCCCTTCTCCGTCCGTCTGTTCTCACGGGAGTGCGAATGCTGCTACTAATAAAGTCTCTAAGCCGTCAGTACAGTGATGACATCTGGCTGAGTACAAACGAAGTATCCCTCCATCTCAAAATCAGGAATAGCAACACCACATCTGACACCAGAAAGTGTCCCTATGTCGTGTCCTACATAGGAAAGAGGGAAGAGGTAGCATGGTCAGTCTGCATATCCCGAGCGGAAAGGAGTGATTGCAGAGAGAAAGTACAGGCATCTACTAGAGATGCGGATTTCGGGACTCGAGAGGATACTTCTTTAGGAAACTTTATGGAACTCCTAGGTACCTTGCATTGAATTTATTGCGTCCCATACTAAGTCTACTACACTGGGGTTAGTTATTAAAAAAAACAAGAAGTATAAATCGTTTGCCACAACAGAAGCCGGTAATTACGTTCCCTAGCAGCAGCCCCTAGACAGACGCACTCCCCGCGAGAAACAGACTGTCATGGAGCATCCCGAGGCCGACGGCGATCGTCACGGGCTGGCGCCCGACTCGTCTGACTGAGAACTCCCTTCTTGATCCAATATCCTGGGGTTTTAACGGACGGTGTGGGCACACCTCTCTTCCCCACTTTCCGACAGTTAACAATTTCCTATTGGCCGCTGCTTGGTTCAACCAATCTAAATTGTGGCTTGCCCTCTCTCTGAGTCCTC
The DNA here is from genome assembly GCA_026315105.1 of Locusta migratoria. Lineage (NCBI taxonomy): Eukaryota > Metazoa > Arthropoda > Insecta > Orthoptera > Acrididae > Locusta > Locusta migratoria. The sequence goes on along the minus strand of CM048755.1, from coordinate 558,409,648 downwards.
TAGCGAACCACGTTTCAGCCCTGTCCTTTCTGCCATTCCCCGGGTGGGGAGGTGGCTTGTTTGTGCACTAAAAAAATCCATACTTAGTAGCAACATTGTTCAGCTGAAAGTAAAACGTCACGACGCTACGCAATATGGGCAACAACAACAATGTTTTACGTCAGTTGGCCACGCCTTAGGCTCCGCCTTAGGCCACGCCTCAGGGGAGCTGCTAACTTGCAGTTTTTCTTCTTTACCCTCTCACTCTAGCCTCGTGAAAGCACTGGCGTTGCTGTTCCCACGTGACTGGTATCAACTTTGCTACGTACATTAAAACGTGTCTGTTGGCCACCAAGTACTAATGAAACGTCTTACAACAGCGTCTAGACGCGTCTAGACGCCTATCTTCTACGAAAGGTAACCTCCACCCTGGGACGGTGGCTGAGGGCATCTACATCTACATACATACTCCGCAATTCACCGTAAGGTAGTGGCGGAGGGTACACTGTACCACTACTAGGCATTTCCTTTCCTATTCCACTCCCAAATTGAACGAGGAAAAAAAGAATGCCTATATGCTTCCGTACGAGCCCTAATTTCTCTTATCTCAATAGCAGTCCGCTAGGAGATTTCTTTAGTGTCTACATCCCGTAAGATATACGTATCTGTTTTAGCCTGTTATCTGCAGTGGTCTCTATTTCTCAACCTGGAGTGCGTCTCTGTGGCTCACATAGCCTCTCAACAATTCCAACAGTAAAATCAATAAATGACAGGTGTTGTAATTTAGTTTTTACGCGGAAAGGTCTCAAAGCAACTTAAAGTTAGTTAAATAGATTGATAGAAGTAAGGCATATTCCGCCGTTCTAAACATTTGCCACATACGGTTAAAATACTTTACAATTATCGTATTTTCTGGATTATAAATGATATGTCCACATACCTTTACGGTACGAAGAGTTGCATTCAAAAACAGTTACAGAATCATGTTAAATTGCGGTATCGTACTTCCGTATATCCCCCCCCCCCCCAGCCACCAATACCTCGCATATTTTCACACACCATGTTATACAGAAGATTTTAAGTCAAAGTGTGTTTAATAACTTTACACGTCTGGTTTTGTTAGATAATAACTACATACAGACTCTCTTGTAGCATGCACTTTGACATGAAGTGAATGTTGCATGCTAATTTTGAATTTAATGTCTTTCATGTACGATTTCTTTCCTTTTCGAATTCTTTGTTTTTAGACATCCTGCTCACAGTATTACTTAGGCCAACATATTTCCGTGTCCAGAGTCATATTTAAATTAAACCCTGAACTAACGCGAAATAATGTAATTTAAAAAACCACTAGCTGGGTAAAGCCATCTGAATTCATGCGTCACTTAAAATACAATTAACAGCTCTTAGAATAACTACTTAGATGGTGTATATAAAACCAAGAGAAGTTGATTACTTTAAACACTCTGTACGTCGTGTTATGTTAACTATCTATAGCAAAATTGAACCATGGATTATATGTATAAGCCTATATTTTCATCACTACCTCTATGTGAGCATAAATGTTTCTAAAACAAATAAAAACAGTTTTTATTCTTAACGTTACACAAACAGTTGCTCGATTTTGGCATCCACACTTTGCGTCTGGTATTTGCAAGCCACCTTTTATGCCGATCTATGTTTGAAGGACACCGACAAAAATTTATAGCGACCATGTCTGCTGTTATTTCAGCAGTTCGGAGCAGCACAACCAACCATTTCACACAGTGAAATAATAAAATCAGGTAATATTCGCTTCGCTACATCACACAAAGCATATAACACTCTCGTCGGATTGGGATTCAAAATGGCGGATTGTTCAGCTCGGTATATCTAGTGCTTTACTGTCAACTCTCCTTCCTAGTGAGCAGGCAGAGCGGCCTGGGCTGACGTCACATAGGCGCTATCTGTCCTCCCCTGCTGTGTACTGTGCAGTCATATCTTGAAGAGAATTAATCCTATGCATGTGGTCCAAATATTAGGGGCCAAGTTGAGACGTGCTGAATATGGAAATGACATCAGGCCAGAGAATATGGAGTTCGCAGATATATTATATAACACAATAATTCAGAAATATAATCGTGAGGACATAGTAATACACGAGGTTACGCTGGACAGATATACGGAATTTGAAGGGCAGGATGAACCTGAACCTGAAGGTGGCTATTGAAGTAGTACACGACACTCATCTTCAGAGCAACAGGAACAGACACGACACAGTGAGTACAAACCCTCGCCAACCATAGAGATGAGGTCCAGTGTACTAAAAGATACTGACGACAGCGTACTAGAGAACATTTACGAGAACTATTACAATCATGGCTTCTATTCCTATAGCAAATAATGAAGCACTATGAGTGCATCAAAAGTAAATATAATTACACATACATTCTACATTATATCTCTAGAAAACGGGGAGCAGGTCATCGTTTCAAAGAAAGCAGTCTGTCGCAATTTCAAACTTTAAAAGAGTATGTAATATCGGAATGTGATGGTGCAAGGAGGTATGGATCTACAGTTCACTATTGGCATCTGAAGATTTGGGAACTGGAAGGGGCTAAATGCCTGGCTTGGTCAATTTCAAAAATTTAAAAGTGTCTCATTCCTTTATCGACCATTTCAAGCATGAATATGGCATTTCATCTAGGCATATTGTAACGTACCCGTCGCCGTTTTTAATTTTATTTTATAGATCCTCGTGTCTGGACTGTGTATCTTACCATTCTGTCTGACACTCTGCCCGATAACTTGTACACTGTAGGTGCCTACTGCAAGCTATTGCTATGCAATATGGCTCCCACACGTTTGTATGTGGAATGACTTGCCTACTCAGGCTTTATCCAGTTTGAGTACATATATGGGTTCCCGCCACGTGCGAAATAAGCACGCCCAATAACTTTAATGAAATTGAAGGGTCATAAGATTGACCCGCGCAACGGATAACACTACAAACGCATCTGACCTAATTAATCGGAACCAATATACCTACTCAAATGGAACGGATACATTACTTTGTTATTTATGCTTCAGTGCACCATTGCAGGCCACAGGAAAGACGTTAAGAATGGAATTATTAGTGCTGAATAGGGTCATATGAACATTTAGAAATTGCTTCGATATGCATGTGGGATAAAATCGCGCCGCGGTTGAGTAGCCGAGCGGTCTAAAGCGTTTCGCTGCGGAGCGCTCGGTTGCTCGCCGTGGAGGTTCGAGTCCTCCCTGGGGCATGGGTGTGTATGTTTGCCCTTGGTTAGTTTACCTAGGTTTAAGTAGTTTGTAAGCTACGGACTGATGACCACGCAGTTTGGTCCGATAGATTTACAAACATTTGAACATATGATAAAATCGTTATTTATTTAACCACTAATTCTTTAAGATAAACACTATGTGATGTTACTTTAAATGCTAATTTTTTGTATGAAAGAGAGTTTAAGTGCAACCTTTTGCTGCTATCATCTGAATGGGCCTCCTAGCAAGTGTTCAGAAATGACAGGTTAATTTCGTCACTCGCAAGGATATGGAAGCAAGGAGTTCCTGTGATTCCTCGCTATGATTTACCACATCCACATAAGGCATCCAAAGAAGAATTACTGCGTGAGCCATCAAATTGGAATCTGCCCGGCCGTTGCGCGCCAGGGGCAGCAAAGTGGTGTGAACCGACACTAATATTACCTGTGAATGGGATTTGCATTACCGACCTTCTGATCATTGCTAGAACTTGACAGGGGATCACAAAACATTTCAATGCCCAATTACAGTGGTGAACATACGTGATCAGTGTGGCCCCCACACAAAAACCAAGTTACTGAAATTTAATTTAAAATAATTACCACCACGCTGAATAATTACTATAACACTATTGCATGAGCAGGGTAAGCAATTGCAACAGACCCTCTGTTACCAGACTTACTATGTACTGACCACCACGTGGAAAACGTCATTATTCAGAGATTAATCCAACACATTTATGCATTAAACAAATCTAAAACACACGAGAAACAAATTATAACTATTAAAAGACTACCATTGCACCAACAGGACTCACAAACTACAATATATCCATTTCTCGCGTTCAGTCCTTGTTAGAAGGAAAATCACTGTAAATTTGAATATTGGCCCTCAAAATGAATATGTACCGCAAACAAATACAAAAACACGTTCAACGAACTGATACTCCCCATGATAATGTAACCAATAACCGACTTAGTAGCAACTTTAACCCACGACAAAGCACACACCATCTCGATCTGACTCTATCACTTGAAGTCACCAAAAAATGTTAAAATTTACACCTATTGATTGCGTCCCCTAACAACCGGTGGTGAAAGCGTCACCATGAGCAACGTTGCTGAATATTCACACCAAATCGTTACCAAAACTTCTGTGACACCAGCGAGCAGCTCTCCTTACGTCTGCACTCCGCCAGGCCAGGAACCGATCTCTTTCTCTCCCTAGGCGCCACTCGGGCCAACCGTCCCCTCTTCAAATTCGCGAGGGCGGAGCGCCCCGATTGGCTGGACACCGAGGGGCCGTTACTCCACCGCTTTTGCAACCCCTGGCTTGACCAGATCGACCCTCTACTTCAACCCTGAAACAAAACCTTTGCTGCAAGGCAGTCCTTGCCACAACTACATAGCCACAACCAAAGATAACAATATTGCCCATGTTACCAACACCGAAAGAAATATTATTACATTCCACTCGCACTCCATAGTACACAAGGATGGGGAAAATAGGAGAGTGATTTATAACAGCAAAGATATAAAATAAATTGGGTTTTGCGCTTTAATAAGTATTTTAAGCACAGAGGGTGCTTCTGATTGAACATGTACTGATACACTGATGTCGTTAAGTAAATATTATTTCCTTCCTGTGGTATTGATACCTTGTTACAATGTATTTCTTTGGTAAAATGTTACTTGAGGTACAATACAACGTTTTACATGGAAATGACGCACATGACTGTCCTGTTGATGTTTGCCTGTTATTCTAAGCATGATTTCGTGCGGTCCTGAGCGTTCGACGTCAAAGGTGTCCCTTGTAAGAAATAAGAAGGGAATTTTTCTATATGATCGTATCAGCAATGAATCGTTTTTACCAGAAAATCACGTCCCTTTAACCGGAAACACTAGAAGGTCCTTAACAGGAGAAATGATAACAGGAGCGTAATTCCAAAGAGCTTGCAATGTATGGAAGTATGAAAAACTTGGAGAGTATACCGATTTATATTTTAAATTTACCTATTACTCCATACTGACATCTTCAAAAACTAACGTGCTTTGTAACATAAAACAGATTGATTCGTTATTGTGTCTTAAATTACTTCTCACGACTTGTCACAGTATATTAACCTGGAAATCACTAAAGCGAAATTTACGTTAACAATCATGACAAACGGCTCCAGGTTGTTGTAAATGGCATTGGAGCTAATTGTTGCCCATTGTTCTTGCAGACATATAGGAGTCAACAAGAGATTCGTGTAGGAAATTGAAGATTGTTACATCATATATCTTGGTGGGAATAACCTATAGAGCTGGGCAATGCAGAAGTATGTTCTGGTGTCAACTCTGTGGTGAAAAATGTACCCAACGATTACAGTGTACGATACATTTTATTGATTTAATATATGTAAATATGTAAAAGCGTTCGGTTGTGGTCCAAAATAATCAGTAATGTTTGCTTCTATGTGCACCAAATAACTGATACTAAATTACGCACTGAATTTTATTTCACAAAACAATGGCAATGTGAAGCATATATCATTGCAGCCATAATAATTTTTTATGAAAGCATCTCATGAATCAGCAGCTGCTAAAATTATTGTACGAACTCACAGATCACAAAATATTTTTAGCGCAATTCTGTGATGAACCTCTCTATTTTTAAAAAGATACGTCAACAACCAAAAACTGATATTTTTGCTACATCTAAAGATGTTTGTGTTCTTCAAATTATCGTCATGAGAAACATTTTTGTAATGAGCTAATCTCTAATTTACACTCTCCATCTATTTGCTACAGCTGAAGATGCCTCAGTACTTCATATTCTCATCATTATTCTAACAAACTAACATCTTTTTTACAAACCTCCTTCACCGCCTGTTTGTTAGAAGTAAAGATACCCTACTAATTCATATTATCGACACAAAAAACCATTTCTGATGAAAGCAAAAACACGTAGACCGCAAAATAATAATCTCAGCATTTATTTTCCGAAACTCTCTACATGTGACGATATCTTCATGTATCTTCATTACCATCATACAAACAGTTCACACACGAATCCTCTACATTCACTAACATCAGCAAACATATATGAATTCTACATGTGTTATCTAAGACGTTCGCTACATCACACTTTACCTCCTCTTCTCAATCATTTAACATCAGTGCAGAGGGCATAGTTTTCAAACTTTCGATGGTGAGTAAACGCGGTCTCCACGGCTAAACGCCTTAGCGCACACGGCGAATCCACTGTGGCGGTCATCACTCAAGTGACTGATTATTATATGTTTCTTAATCATTGACGTCAAGTTATGTTTCATGTGCTGTATTCATTTTTGGAAATAAGGAAATGAGTCAGATCTAATGTAACCTGTGGGCAGGGTCTTGACGTGCTGTCTGATAAGAATAACTCCATGCATTTAAAAAAATGAAACTTCGTTATTACACACATTAAAACCCACACTATGCCCGTCCCTCGGGCATGGGTTTGTGTGTTGTCCTAAGTGTTAATTAGTTTAAGTAGTTTGAAAAATATTTTCAAATATTTGGTAAGCTTAAGGGACTTAACTGCGGGGTATCAGTCCCTAAACTTACAAAATCCTTGTACTAAATACAACACAAACATCCATGCTCAAGAGGGGAGTCGAACCCCCGACAGGTAACGGCCTCGAGCATTGAAGTGTGACATTACAAATAAAGGGGGAAGCTGTTTGTTTCAATGTGAAAAGCAAGTTTTAGCAATCTGTTGGCTTCCCCAGCTTTCCGGCTATTAGTTTGGACCTAGTGAATGGAATACAGGTGGTTAGGAAAACCCTAATCTGCTCGGAAACTGGAAACGGAGGTCGTGGATTAGCGAGAGCGGCTATCGCATATTGCAATTGAAATACGGTATAGCCACACACATTATTCTAACAATCCATATAAAATCATGGAATGATCATGCGACAAATATAATTATATGAATGGATTCAGGAGATTGGGGGAATCAAACACCGTACGAATAATTTCAATATCCCTAACAGATAAATTTCAATACTATAAAAATAGTATTATAAGACTTATATTTACACCACACTACCTATCTTAAAAGACACACACCGTTATTTCCGTATTCTTTCAATAAACTTTGCTTTACTCTGTTATTCGGCTTCTCGTTGAGGTAGTAATATTCTTGTGCCAGAACATAGATTCCACCACAGAAACACAAAACATGAACCCAACAAAGCGCATAATATTATTCTTAGTAACGTTCGTTTTATGTTGTAGATTGTCTCTTAAATATCTCATGGCCGACTAAAAATAGTAGATATGCAGAGATAATTTATACATAAACAATTATACATATATTTGCGGGAAACGGCTGAATATATTTGCATAAAAAGCCGTGATAAATTAAATATTAATTGTGTAACTATATTTCGACGGCGACAGTATATTTGCACTGTGAGACGCCACGTTTAATAGCTACCTCAGCAAAGAGCTTCAGTCTCAACCGATTTTTATATTGTTACATATATATTTGTTAGTTGAATGTAAACAAAATTTGTAGGGAGGTGATCAAAGCATTTAATTCTACGATATTCAAATGTATAATATTTTGGAAGAGAAATTGTATTTTAAAGTCGAGGCATTAGTATGCGCGGAATGATACAATTTTGGGAGCAGGTAGGGGAGGCCTACGAACGCTTGGTAGGGGGGGGGGGGGTACTCGTAACTTGGACGCGGTGGTGATAGGTTGTCACGCTGGGCGGTCCGAAGCCGCGTTACGAACATGTGTCTCGAAGAGCTAGGCATGTGTGGACTTAGAAAATTTATAGGACTGACAGTCTCTGGATTAAAAGTGGTAAAATGTGGACGGTAGTAGGGTTGTGGAACTGTGATAATTCAGCGATCATGTACTCGGGTGATGACAAACTGTTTTTTATAACAAATACTGTAATCAATCACGAATTAATTTGGTACTGCAATGTTTGATGGACTTCTTTAATTTACGAGTGATAATTTGGAACTTTTACTCTCGAGTGCGTACGTTATTTATTGTGCCTCGCATGTACAATAGTTGGGGAAATATTCAGATATTTACTGATGTATAAAGTAGGACCGCCTCCGCATTTTCATGTCCAAATATCTCTTCTGTACATTTTCTTAGAATCCATTTTGTTGGTTGCTTTAATTTATGTTTGCTTAAATACATTTTTCGCGTCATCATCTGCAGATTGACAGACTGGCTAAACTACTGATTAATTGTTGTTTATATTTAAACACTTTGGGTAGCTGTTTAGAACATAGAAGCATATATAAGTAACTCACCCCTATGAACAGAGACAACGAACCATAAACATTTAATTACCCAGAGTTATGTAATGCGCAATTCGTATTGGTGAGTACCGACAGTAAGGTCACAGGAGCATAACACATCAATGCGCTTGGCCACTCCGTTGTGGCAAATAGTTTGTAAGTCTAGAGACTGATGACAGTAGCAGTTTAGTCCAACAGTTTAAACATTTTAGAGTCATTATTGTTATTATTTAGAGTTTCACAATTAACTGTTCAATGCTTGAGTTTCAAGTGAGTGCTTCACAGTTACGCCGCTAGTGTTGCACCAAGACCAATGTCCACAAACTGATGATTGGTTCAAATAAATGTTCAAATGTTTGTATAGCTTATGAGACTTAACTTCGGGGTCATCAGTCCCTAATCTTACAAACTAATTATGAACTAGCTAACACTAAGGACGGCACAAATATCCTTGTCCGACGTAGGATTCGAATTCCCGACCCTAGTGGCCGTGCATACCGTGACTGGCGCGCTTCAGTACCCTCGGCCACCGCGGCCGGCCTCATGATTGGTGTTGCCCCAGTGCATAATAGTAAATGTCTGTTCTCTTTATTACTATATATTTCCTGTGTGTGTAGATATGCTTCTGGTCCTTCATAATATATTCGTTCAGACCGCTTACCCTGTCGCCCAAGTACGTAATGGTAATTATTTGCTCTTTCTTCTCATTACTACATCTTTCCAGTCAGTTTTTGTAGATAAGCCTCTGGTCCACCATCAAATATTCGTTGTAACTGCTATTGACAGAGGCACTTCTCCTCACAGATAAATTTTGAACTTATAATTCGTGTCACTTCAGTGTGTAATAGTAAATGTTTGTTGTTTCTTGTTATTACATTATTTTTCTTGTGTGACTGTGTGTTTTTGTGTGTGTGTGTGTTTAACATGTTCTTCCCATTTTTCAGCTGCCTCAGCCATCAGCTAAAGAAATCCGTACTGTATGATCTCATACCCGGTTAGTGAATACATGTTTGTTTAATTGACAGTGAGAGATTTAATGTAGGCCTACCCCATTACTAATGTATTCCCTTCATGTTACAGAATATATTATCGATTTTGTAATCGATGGCTCACAGCAGCAGCAAATATCAAACGCAGCTCTTAACCGTAATTACACGTTTGTATTTTGTTCTACGTAGAGGAATATTTGTTTTTCTTTTTCTTTATGCAGATATGTGAGACCTATATGTTTTTTGTTGCAGAACCTCAAGATGACGACCGCTTTCCATCATCGTGGCTATGCGCTATGGACAATTCATCATCATCGATGCCTTCAATATTGGGCCTATCGCATGGGCTCGTTGTATTGATTTTGGAATATGAACTGGATGGCTAAGGAACTCGAGAGGAAGTTAGAGCAGGAAATACATAGGGAGATTGCCTTAACGACCTGCCTTGGAGTACGAGTGGAAAAGCTGAATATACAAGAGGAGGAATCTGCAATTGTTTTTCGGTATACTTCGAAAAATACAAATCGAATTAATAATGTAATAAAAGTTGTTTACCTCGAAAAGGGCCATCCATTAACATAAAGGCCGACACCTTTTGCACCAACCACAGGGGCAGAAGGGGGATGACTTTGTAATCTTAAAAAGTAGCCCATATTTTTATTGCATGTTTGGTTTCTCCGTGAAAAAATTAGTAACCTTTCAATAAAACATTGTTTTCGTTTCATGATAGATACCACTGTAATGGGCAAAAATAAAAATTAGTTGAAATTTGTTGAAAACTGGTAATATGTCGACATGGTATTCTTTCTCTAGGTTTGCAGCGACGGAGTGGCCAAGCTTATTGAGGCGCTATGCTCCGATGTGCGACGCCGTTCCCCATCGGGGGTTCGAATCCCCCCTCGGGCATGGATGTTTGTGCCGTCTTTAGTATAAGGTGGTTTGTATGTTTAGGGACTGATGAACCCGCAGTTAAGTCCCTTAAGCTTAACAAACATTTGAACATTTTTCTCTACTTTTAACACTTCCACTTTCAGCTGACAGTTGGACGATATTGTGAAAAGTCATTTTAGATGGAACATTCATATCAAGGAATAGATTAGCATACCTTTGACAAGCGCTGCAACCTTTCTATGAGCCTGAAAGTACGAGGAAATGATATCTACTCTCTCTGGAACCGTTAACATCGTGGAACAATTGCGTAGAGATGGGTACAATCCGAATCAGTGGAGTAAAATGAGCAGTCTGACTAGACTGAGAGCATGATTACAGTATGTGCTTCATTGTATTGTGAAATGTGTCACATGATAGCATTACCTAAATTATCAAATACTGTACTTTGATTTTCCTTATCTGATGGGTGTGTGTGTTTTTTTTTCAAAGATCTTACCGTTTTCAACAATATTCAACGCATTTTTATCTTTGCTGATTACAGAACTATCTATCACGAAAAGATACAAACTATTTTTGTTCAAAAGTTTTTATGGTTTCAATGTGACCTCCCCATCTGTTCCCCGAGGATGCTGCAGGGTGAGAAGGTTTATGTTAATGGATGTCCCTCTTGGAGGTGAACAACTTTTAATGCATCTCTTAGTAACCCGATTGTCATTTTCCTTCAACTATTACGAAACACAGTTTTGTGCGCCTTAGACTAAGGTAAACTAACCTAAGGACAGCACACACACACACACACACACATGCCCCTGCGAGGACTCGAACTAGCCGAGCGGTCTACAGCATCTCGCTGCGGAGCGCGCGGTTGCTCGCCGTGGAGGTTCGGGTCCTCCCTGGGGCATGGGTGTGTGTGTTTGTCCTTATGTTAGTTTACCTAGGTTTAAGTAGTTTGTAAGCTACGGACTGATAACCACGCAGATTGGTCCGATAGATTAAAAAAAGAAAAAGAAAAATAAGGACTCGAACCTCCGACGGCGAGCAGAAATATCCCTTGTTCACTTCTAATACATATATTAAGTAGCAAATAAAGATTTGGATTCAAAATTAATCTGGTGACAAATTATTTTAATACAGTTTGACAAATAGTTAAATATATTGCTTTGGAATTTGCCCACCTTCATTTGTATACGAAGCAATTTTGCGCTTTGGACAACTCGGTTTTTTTCGGATGCCAGATGCACTTCCATAGCTTCACGATAACTCTACGTTTTGCTATGTGATGTGATAATTTTTTTCTATGGAATTTTTTTTTTCAAAATTCATATAAAATGATTTTCTTCTCATGCACCAGCTATAAAAGTACATTAACATGATAAACTAGAATGCAAAAAAGTAGAAAAATAAAATAAAATAAATTATGCTAAGAGAGGAATTGATCAGTGGGAATAGTTGTTATTGCTATCAAATTCGATCGTTTTCCAACATTCTCTCTATGTTTTTCAAGCTGGCTGTCTTCAAAATGAAAACAAAAAAGTAGCTCTTTTAATATGTTAATACAGGTTTAAAATGGTTTTCAGTTAGAATTTATGGCAACCCCCCCCCTCCCCAGGGGGCTCACAGTTCTTTCGTGAGTACATGCGTGGTGAGGACGGGGTCCCGAGCTAATGCAGTCTTCTTCCTTCTTTCCTTCCAGGACTGCATTTCCTTTTCCTTCCTCTCCTTTCCTGTCCTCACTCCTTCCCCTACCCTCTGGGGGAACGATAACCATAGCAGTTTGATCCCCCAATGCCAAATAAACAAAACTTATGGCAAAAGGCATCAAAACCTGATTGCCTCCAACAGGCAACTAAGAAGGGTCGCATTTGGAGATACGACACTACAACATAGCTATGACCTGGACTCACAAGAGTTCGTGTATTTTCACATTGCTGTAGTTTAGAACATGATTCACAAGTACCAGTCTTATGAGCCTTATAATAATTAAAATCAGTGTGCACCTTTAAAGGTTATTAACATTCATATTAACAGAATATATGACATCAACTGCGCATTGGCAAAGCTGAAACTATGTACCAAGCCTGGATTCGAAGCCGGGTCTCCCACTTTCTAGGCAGTTGCACTGACCACTACACCACTGTGGACACGATGAGCAGCACGCCTGCCAGGACTGCCTGAGCACGCCTCCCGCCAGATACAAATCTCCACCTCTACCCTGCCCACAGTACTGAAACTTGTAGTCATTATGTACTAATTCACGTAAGAGTAAGGGCCCAAACTTGCCCACCCATCCCCACTAATATTAATTAATTGTTTGATTCAATATGTTGATACTGTTTTTATCGCCAATATGTGTATAAATAAAAGTCGCTAACAAAAGCTGTTGCGTCGAACCCATCTGTAGGAAAAGAGTATTGAAACCTGCCATTAACAATTTGTTGAAAGCGTGCGTAATTATAAATGATTCAGTCCACTTCGCACTGTTCTGAAGTCCTTATAGGTGACTATTTCTCACGATGACAGTTTGTTACCAATACTTGCCGAATTTAAGGGTCCACGGAGAGAAAAATCAATGTTTTGAACAATTATAACAATTCAAAGCTGCACGGCCACCATGCTGAAGGTATACTGATTGCTTTATGTTGTCGGTCGCATCGACGCGAAGGCACAAAAATGGAGGATGCACACGCCCATCTATATCCAGGTGCTCTGCTGGCACCTTCATCGTCATCGACAGGTTGGACGTCACCGTCGCCATCGATATGCAGCATTAGTGGTGGTAGTATTAATGAATCAATACTTGCATTGTGCTTCACACCTAATATTAAAGTGAATGGAATATGTAAACAGACAACTATACTCCTGGTTTCTTGCGTAAATTTCAGTTTATAACTTTTTTCAGACAACTTAGCAGTAATTTTACATTGTCATATGTGCACTATTTTTTTCTTCACCTGTCTTGACTAGATGTAGGGTGGATCACCAGAAGAATCCCAGGACCTTAACAGCAGCATACTTGAAGATTTGCAGCATCCAGGTAAATTTATCTTCACCTTTGACGTAGATGACTGTCTGTCCGTAGTCGAGTAATAATCTATGGCTGACAACCCTACTCATTACTGCAGGGATGCTGAGACGGACTGCAAGCAGCAGAAAGCGGCGACAGAAAACTGAAAAATTAGCGTCTGAAAGATGGATGCTGGACTCAGGCCAAAAACCTGGACCCTCGTGCTGCTACTGCGCGTAAGACAGTAGCGGCTGAGTCGGCTGTGTTCAGCTCAAGGTCGCGCGGCGGCCAGGCAGGCAGAGCGCTCTGAACAAAGCACTCCCAAACCCCAGAAAACTCGCGTGGATCCCAAGTTGACAACGAATATGTGCAGGCATGGCAAGAGAAGGAAAAGGCTCTGAGCGTTTTCCGGACGGTGTTTGACAGGACCGGCAAATAATAATCAGACAAGAGTGGTGCGATGTAATAAAATGAATATATATCCAAAACTGGAGTGCAATTCCTGAGATTTCGGCCTGAAAAGGGCCACTAGTGGTACAACGGAGGTGATCATTATGACGGGTAGAGTAGAAAAACGAGCCCAGGGACCTGCAGAGCGGGGATCCTGCTATCGTGTTGAGAGCTGTTCGCAGAGAGTGAGATTTTCTGTTTGTAACGATCTAGTAGGAAGCCAACGCTGAACCTACGTAATTGTACGTTTCATGCTACAATTGGCTATGATCCGCAGTAAGGACTTCGATGCAGGCGCCCTATAAGCAGTTCTGTGGCCGCGGTTGCAGGTGTCAATGACACGTGCTGTTTAGCAAGCACAAATCGGCCCAGGCCAGTGAATTCTAAAAGCATACGGTAGGTAAATGCGGCACAGACGTATGACGACGGCCACCGCCTATCACTGTCCTACGGAAGGTGTGGAGAGCCATGGAAATTATTTGAAATTCCTAAAAAAAAATTAAAATGTAGTTCCCCTGTTCCCCACTGGTGTACACTGTAGATGTAGCTGTAAATAAAGATATGCTTTTGAACGGTAAAACTGCATGTCACCCCAAATCTGACTGAAATTAGAAACAATTTCGTAGACTTCACGTTACCACATGGTCCCCCTCCTGCTCCTAATGTGGCAATACAGCGGTGTCTGTACTTCTTAAACGTTTTGTTGCCGGCAACTAACCACATGTGATTGCACACTGGAAACATTAAATCCACTGTTACAATTTCATTGGTGGCGTATAATCACAGAATATCCAGATGTAGAGGGACAACTATTACTAAATTCTGATGGGATACTATCGTGCCAAATCGCATTGATGAGTAAATAGTTACGTAGCCTATCTCAGTCAAAATCCAAACAAAGTAAATAGAGTGTGAATTACACGTGAAATGCTTAAATTATTTCTTACATATGTTATGCAGCATAGATAGATGAAGTGACTTGCCTGCCTACATGATGCAGATATCTATGTGGTATGTGTAACGATAGTGGAAGGGTACTTATAGAGAAGCCTGACACACCTTTGGTTACTGAAGAGCAATAGCAGATGTTACGAGGACAATAATCTAGATAATTAAGTGATTGGGACTTTTAACACTAGCCTTGATGTCATCAAGGAAAACAAATCAGTCAATCTACATATCATAGAGTGAAATATTCGATCTCTTGATCAGGTAGGTAGAGTAGAGAACTGATGACCGTAGCAGTTTGGTACAATAGCTTTACAAACATTGTAACATTCTAGAAACACACGAATTTAATCAGAATATTCCACACATTTTAGAATATCATATATATTTTATTACTGTAATTTGAATAAATACGTGTGGTATTTCCATTACGCATCAAATTTTTACTGCTGTATCTGCCTTACTAATATCGAATTTGCGCTGACTAGCTTTTTTTAGGAAAATGTATAAAGTTTTCTTAATATTTCCTTAATGTAGCACTAAAACAGTTTCACACAAGATAAGAAATTATGGGGAATTCTTTTTCTACTGTTTATTAATTCAGCAGAAATTCATACCTGATACCAAATTTAAATGAAATCCCTCCCCACCACTTACAAATTCAACAAGGAGGTGAATTACATGATGGTGCTTCAACTACTATGTCTTGCGCATCTCCTTACAACAACTCATGTGAGACCTGAAGACATTAATTATCGGAAATATACGTATATTACTACCAGCATTTTCCCTGTAGCTTTCCACACAAATTCGTTCGGTGTGTGTACTGCCTACATCTCCCTCTTCCCCCACTCTCATATTCTATTTGCTCTGCCCCTTCTTTCTGTCCATCCCCTTCTCCCCTGTTTCTGTCCATCTCCTCGCCCCTCACACTGTGCCCATCTATCCTCACCCCCTGTTTGTTCACCTCCCACTCCTGACTATCCATCTCCTTGTCACTGCTCTCCGCTGAGCGATGCACTCCCTATAACGTTGGTCCTGCAATGCATGTTGATAGTAACCGCACAGCAAACATGTCGTACAGGACGGACTATGTGGGAGGAGCTACTAAACTCTCGTGGGCTCCTGTAGAAGTTGCACTGCAAAGCAGAACCGTAAGACAGGCGGATGTTATTCTCAACAAATTTTCCCATGACGTAGAGCAACATATAATGTATGAGATGGAAAAATACTTCATCCCCGTATAGGCAGACGCGGCCATCTTCCTGAAAGTTTCTAATTATGCGGTCTATCAATCTGACTTTTGTTGTTCCATTCTTTATCATATTTTTGAATGGAACCACATTAACCTAGTTTCTGTATTGTAGATATTCCGATCAATCAGTATTGCAGAATTTCGAATCAGCTGCCATCTAATATCTCAATCACTCACTGGAGAATCTGCTAGAAGCTATAACCTAGTACCTCTACATCTAGTAGCAAAGAATCTGCATCACTGAAAGAATTTCAGTGGCTAATGCACAATGAAGGAAGAAGAAGAAGACGAAGAAGAAGATGAAGAAAAAGGTAACTGAAGGCTCTCGGTAGGATTAACTATGTCACCATCATCGTCAACTTCGAGATAAACCAGTAATAAACCTGTACTTGTGCCAAGTGAGTGAATCGGCACCAAAATACATTACAACAGATGTATCGAATGATACTGAACGTATTGCTATCGCGTTTTCATTTAGAAATCCAATATGTAAAAGTGTTGCGCCGCAAACAAGATACTGTATTTAGTAGAATATACAGCCGTGCTTGGACGGCCCATGATGACAAAACGCTTTCCAAACACGGAGAGCCGTAAGTGTTACGCAGAGAAGTGTGCACTGCACGTAGCGACAGTGCGAGGGCGTAGAAAACTACTGCATCAACTCTTTGACCGTAGAACAGTACCGAATAGAAGTGAGAGAGACAACTAGAATGCGTGTAGTCAATACTCCTAGTACTGATATAAGAATGTACTTCAGCGTGCAAACTTTGCACAAAGAGTCTTCCTGTAGCTCTGAAGCTAGATATTGTGTCAGCCATGGGTGCTGAATGGCTCAGATTGGAGTAAACGTGGAGTCCACCGTACGTTAGGAAAGCCAAATACGAGGCGCATGTGGGAACCGAAGATTGCGCCACGTTTCGGATAGCGCGGCCGCTAGCGCCGGAGTTTCGAGTAGTTTCTCCGGCAGACGACAAGCTCAGTAGCTAGAACAAATCAAGGCAGTTGCTAATACAAAACATACTCTCACAATAAAAGTCAAATAAACTGCATTACTAATTAAATAAATGGTTGTCACACGCAAACTTGCAGAAAAGACAGTTATTATTACTTGCGAAATTTACTTATTTTTCTCTTTATTATCTTTTGCTCAAGAATGTATGTCATTTAGGAGTTCGGTATTATAACATAGATTTTCATAATATTCAACTTATCGCGTATTCTGAAAATGAGTTCTTGTCGTAAATTATTTCCTTTGAACACTAAATATGTTGCTGTTTTAGAAGTCCCTAAAATATTTGTGGTGGACAACATTATTTCTGCACCAGCATTATTGTCAGGTAGATCTAGCACAAAACAAGTAATTTTTTCACCAGATATCTTTAGTTGGAAGTAAGCTGAAAATGAGGGACCAGTTTTTACCAATTCGTTTCGGAGTACCTCATAATAAATTTTCTCTTCACACATAGCTGTTTTTTACACGGTTAAATTCCTCAAAAACTGATATTCACATCTTTCTTTCAAAATATTTTACTAAACTCCAGGAAAGTTTAAGACTTCACTAAACAGACTTCCAAAGCACAGGATATTTGAGCAGAAACCAGTCAAATGGTTTTTGCACATGAAATGTGAAAGTCAATTTCGCGATTTAATAACTTAACGACTTGAGTAATCAGCTTAAAATGCCCAAGAAATAAAACTCTTTCGGCACGCCATCATCTATCAATTAACTCTTTAATGACTGAATTTTTGTTGTTTCAGAAGTTGCACAACTCATGTGAAAGAATTACGTCGTACCAACCAAAGAAATTGAAAAACAGTCTTATTCCCTTTTAGGTTAAGCGTGTTTTCTTTATTATATGATTATGTACTCATTTGTTCTCCTTTTGGCTGCACTGCATGTTATTTAAAAACACCTTATTTCAAAATATATGTGTGAGTTAGTAGAAAACGGGACAATATACATCGCGTATTTATATTGTCGGAACGTCTGCTCACCGTTAGAATAAACTCGAACTCGTAACCACTCACTTTCAAAATCTAGCGGTCCCATCTGCAATTACGGTACCGATGAAGACCAACTCTCGTAATTTATAGGTTGCTTTGGTGTCAAAGTGCTACCAGATACCTATTACGGGGCCGCAGCCAGTCAGCTGAGGTATCTTCAACTCTCCGAGCTGCAATCGTACCGTCCGCCGCTGAAGATGGAGACCAGGCAGATCTACAGCAATTAAAGAACCGACCTGTCTGTCTTCGTGCTTTTCGACTTCAGATGCAGGCGTCTCCGAGCTCACCTAACAAGCGATACCTTCGATCTGGAAGGCTCGGAATCACACCAGACTATTCTTAGAATATTAAGCAATCATAGACAAAATAGTGGTTTGCGTTATTTCTATTCAAAATGCTGCACTTGTCTGCTAGCGCCACTAGATGGTGGCATAGTGTAGCTGCACTAACCAGTGCTCCAGTTGCGTGAGTGATATAGCTGCAGTACGTATTTCAGTCTTGGAGTGTTTGTAAGCGAGTTACTGTGTAAACTGCGTAATCCTACGTATGTGGTGCAAATATTAAGGACGAAGTTACGACGTGCATAGAAATGACGCACACAACTGTCCTCTTTATGAATCTAAGCATGGTTTCGTGCATTTAGGAGCGTTCAAGGTCAAAAAGAGATGTCCCTTCTAAGTACCGTCCTTCTGATTGTACGCTTGGACCGTTTCAGATCTGCACGACTACACGGATCCGGGCAACGAGGAGCTTGCAGATCTGATATCCTTGCGGATGTAAGCTTATTTGCAGTCTTCGAGAGCGCTAAGGGCCAGGAGGCTGGCTGTCGTTTCATTCACCGCACCCGCCAAGGCTGCTCTTATTACTGCTCGCGGGCTATGACGACAGGAAGCAATAAACGCTCTTAAGAGCCGGTGCCGACTAAGGTTACGGCCACACGAGAGCTTTTCTGCCTGAATATACGTAACATACTGAGCTCATGAAGCGGTGGGCACACGGCAGCCTCTCTCACGCCATGTGAAGGCCAGCCAAATCCCATTAGTAGTCAGGCAAGCTGTGGTAACGCTTAATGTATTGATGGCCATAACAGACAGCAATTATTGTTTTAGGTTCATAGTCGTAGCTCATCAAGGAAACCGTAATATGATCAGAGCAGCTGAATTGGTTAATAAATGTTACAATCGAACTTTGAATTTGCAGGAATATGCACAACTTCCAAATGATCCTAGTGGACAGAAAATCACTTATGTATTTGTGAGTAATGAGGTTTCTGCAATGAGCAAACGTTACACATAAAAAAGTGTTCAACTACAGTCAAGAACACTACGTAATGTGGAATGTTCATATGGTATTTGACCTAATAATTGGAAAATTTTCCACAATCCAAGAGATGTTAGTTTGATTATGGTGGATAACATTGTTCACGCCTGTTGTGAAATTCACAATTTTGTGAGATAAAAAGACAGTTACAATTTTGCTAACACATTGACATGCAGAATGGAAAGTATTTCTGCACGTTGGACAAGAGGAAAGAGTGGTGGAAATACTATAAGAGAGCAAGTTTCTGATTACTTGCATTCCCATCAAATATTTGTACCAAGACAATTATGCAAAAAACTTCGGTTGAAGAATAGTTTTGTAGTAAAAAATTGGCTTCTTCGCATTTTATTCATGTAAAAACTTCCTTATAAATTGTATAGAGTTATTAATAAAATACATCGTCTGTAATCAACTAGATATGATATCTGCTTCTCTGCCAAAGGTTGTGGCCCACTTTAGGTTACGATAGCAACACTTATAGTGGGCCTTTACAATAGTCATTTGACAGCTCGAAATTTAAATGAAATAACGGCTTAACTGTTCATCTGACACGAAAATTGAATACCCAAAATCGTAGAGCAGAAAAGTCTCTACAACTTTGCTCTGTTATGTTTTTTCCATACCTCGTATCGTTTCAGATATATTTGCAAAAATAACCCCTATATGACGATGTCTGTCTGTCCGTAAAGCGTACCCATTTTTAAGTCGAAACGTTTAACCCATCGGCACGAAATTTTACAGACATAATTGATGCCCTCCAGAGACCAGAAGCTACAATTTTCAAATATTTCGGACAAAAAGTACGTTAGTAACACTAATAAAAGTCCGTTTGTAATGGCCTTTTGACAGCAGGAAATTAGACTGCAATTAAACCGTTCATCTGACACGAAAATTGAATTTCCCAGTTTGTAGAGGAGAAAATTCTCTACAATATTCAAATGTTTGTACAGCTTATGGGACTTAACTACGGGGTCATCAGTCCTTAAACTTACAAACTACTTATGAACTAGTTAATACTAAGGATGGCACAAATATCCATGCCCGAGGGGGGATTCGAACCCCCGACTGTAGTGGCCGTGCAGACCGTGACTGGAGCGCCTCAGTCACATCGGCCACCGCTGCCGGCAATTCTCTACACCCTTGCTCTGTTATGACTTTTCATAACTCGCACCGTCACAGAGATACTTGCAAAAATAACTGCGATTTGACACCATCTCTTGATTTTACGTAAACCAGGCGTTAGAAAACATCACGTGACATTCCTCGCCCAGAACGCTCACTGGCATACTCCATCTTGCTTCCTGTATTTTATGATTTTCTTATTATAACTTACGCGTTGTTATTTCAAACCAGTTGGGCACTGAAGAATTAACAAAAGCACGTCGTTCATAGTACGATAAATTAAAATCTCGTGTTTAAAAATGTCATTTTAGCTGTTAGCTACTGCCAACAATGGTACGAGAATTAACAGACAATGCCGTAGTTGTTTGCCGTGTTGTAGTGGGTTGTGCGTTACGTTGTGGTGCATGTGGTTCATAGTTCGAAACTCGCCGTTATCATGTTCTTTTTAGTCTTGACTTCTAAAAAGGTTGTCGGCACTCTTATTAATAAAACAGAGCTATCTTCTGCAGTGTTAAGAGTTGTGGAGATGCCAGAGTGCTCCCTCTGAAATGGTCAGTTTTGGCCAGAAATCAGCCGAATTTACGGCTTGTACGAAATTAGCTTTCTGGAGCTTAGTGATCAAGTCCGATCGCGTTATGTATGGATTCAGTCAACAATAACGCTTTACCTCAGTTGACGGTGCACCTTTAACTGCTTGGAGTCTCTCCTCCAGCGTATAAATTGTGGGTATTTTGTTGTTAAGCACAATATAAAGCTATTGCACCTTATAGTGATACAGTAGGAGGGTAACAAGTTAACTTAATCAATACTGTACGTATTGGAACGGGTTATCATATTGTTATGCGGTAAAGTTTTATTAATGAGTTTCCGTGAAAGTGAAGGAACTTTTTTTAATATCTAATATGGGTTTAGGAAACATTGATCATGTGGTACACACCTTTTCATGTTCAGTTTGTGTAAATTTATACTGACAACAAACGTACTGTTAGTTGGAACTGTGACATCATTTTTCGAAATACTTTTTCCACCACTGATTGAATCTGCTATGTATTCAGGAATGACAAAGAGGTGATATGGAAAGTTATTTGTCGATTGCCAAAAACGGAAGTGAAGATGGCAATATAAAGCTAGCGCTCTCAAGAACAAAATCATAAAGGCTACTTATGGAAACAAACAAATGACTACTTTCTGCGTATTTTGTATTGTGGTACTCATGATGAGGCTCTGGAACTTCGTAGTATCTATTTGGCATGTTTGTTGTGTACCTAAACAAATACTAAAGACTATCTTCCTACAAGAAGGTATGCAACACTGTGGAATTTGTGGTAGCTATACATTGGTCCCGTTAATACGAGGTGAGCGAAATTTACGTGTGAAAAAGAAGAAATTCGACTCTTCTAAAAAATATTACTTTTTTTTGTAAAACAAAGTTTTTAAATAGTCGTTTACATTGGCAGCCTAAAGTTTTTAGTCTTTCCACTATTTACTTCACCTTATATAATAACATATATAATAATATTTTTCTGTGAAGATACAATGAACCCGCAGTTGTTGTTTTGTTTTATGACGCTTGTTTTTATGGGGAATTCCGAGACTCGAAACATCGAGACTTCACTGTATCGAGTTCACCTTACCTATTGTTTAAGTTCCCTTACTTTGTTCTTTTTAGGTAGAAAGTGTCATAATGAGGAGAAAAGAATACAATTTGGAAGTACTTTAATAAAAGTAGAGTCGATATGTCTAGACCTGTTCATCTCCATTGAAAGACGACCGTCTCTCGTCTTCCATATATATATATTTTTTTAATTTCTGTAAAGTTATAATTTATTTAATGTCGCTAGATTATCATTTTGTTAAAACTTGAACCCCACTCTTTTCAAGGCTTGAGGAATAGCATTTTTATTTCATGTGTTAAAATATTAGTTAATATTGCAAGGTTTTTCTTATTTTGTTATGTTAATAATTTATTATTATCTTAATTAATGTGGCATAAATGTGACGATTTCGCTACGCCACTGGCCCTGTGAGAATGTGTACTTCTCTTACTATCAAGTGGATGTGCGATAATCTATGGCTGTTTGAATGTGGGGAGTGATAGCTGGCTTTGCATCGTTCTCTCTGGCTCAGAGTCGATAGCTGCTGAGGCAACCAAAGAGGTTTCTACACCCTTCTGTTACAGTCCAGTCGACGAGCCTTCTCTAGGGCGAGTCTCTTCGTCCCCACCACCGCTTACCTTGGATTTTCCGGCTTTCGGTGACTTCCCGTGTCTCGTGGCCACTCGGTCTGGTCATTCTGTGCTGGTCTTCTGGTGAGGTAAGGTTTTTTCTGCTTGTGTGTTTGGAGATGGTAGCGTTTCATTGTATAGCATGTTTAACTTAGATTCGTGAACATACAATCATTTTTTGCAATATTTTCTTCGATCGTGCGTGGAAATGTGTTCTCGATTTCAGTTCAATGATTTCCAATAGATAAACGCGGTGTGTGAGAATCTAGTTGCAGTTTGATAATGGTCTGGTATGTTAAAACCTTTTGTGATCATGTGGCGGTGTATGAACTCTGTGTAAATATTTTCTAGCTTTATGGGGCCTGATTTCTAATAGGTTATACGTTCAGTTTTGTACAGTGCATGTAAAAATCTTCTCATCGTTTCCTCCCGTGAGTAATATGTGTTCCACGTGGTTGGTTCATAGAACAACACCTTCAGCTTCCACTCTTGTTTGTTCCATGCCCATCAGGCAAGTAACTATGCGAGTATCCTTCTGATTTCCACTAATATTTCGCGATCTTCCATCCCCGCCTATTTTAATTTTGCTGTTTGTTTCTCCGACTGGTAGTACGCACTCTGTCAGTATATCTCTCTGAGTCTTGTACAACCTCCTTCAATATCTTCCTTATATAATTCTAAACATTTCTATTGGTTGCATGCTGTAGTTAATTTTCTTCATTTTTCGGAAACTGAATTTATTCAATTTTATCGGTTTTTGGAACCACATGGGTCCGAGTTCCGACTTCCGGAGTTGCAGCTAGTCGCCTGAATTCTCATATAAAACCAGTACCTAGATCAATTTCTAATAGACTTCAACTTAAGAATCCACCGTGATTTTGTATAATGAATCCGATTTTCAACCATTTAACCTTCAGCGGAGTGCGTTGATGTAATATAGCCGTGTGTCGCCTTTAGCGTGTTTGCTCGCGGTCCAATTCAGATGTAATTTAACTTGGCTGTAGACGCGCAACATCGCAAAACAGGCGCGACAGACCAGAGCCTGCTTCAAAGTGTTTTTGTGTATTGTGTTTTGTGCTACCTCCGACTTGCTGAATTTCGCCTACGATAGCGGTGCCTGCTTCCGCCTCGTCTCAGCACGCTGATTTTGGTGAGTTTCTCTGTGGAATTGCGTGTGTGAGAGAGAATGAGTGTTGTTTGTGATTCCTTCCCCCCAGTAGCGTTAAATCATGTATAATTTAGCTGGGCACCATCCGCATTAATTCATGTAAGAGCTGCATTTTTATTGTATTAACAACATTGGTTCCCCATTTGGCTTGTTTTCTATCTGAATAAACAAGTCTAAGTTCAGCATAATCCGTAATTTGCCTATAAATTGTAGTTTTAGAGCACCTTCCCTCTTTTATTTAATATTGTTCTTCACAAGTGCTGCAAACAAGCTCAGATGCAATATTTCTTATGTCTAAATTCCGCTGCGCCATAAATGTTTTCTTAGCCACCTTTCTAAGATAACTTTAATTGAGGTGACTTGCTTCTTAATGTCAGTGTGTAATAACCACTGTAGTATTAACTTCCTGTTATTGAAGTAATTTGAAACGAGTCAGTTCTCATTTTGCGCCAGGGAACAAGGCTTTGTAGCAGGGAGTAACCAGTAGTTCACATGGATCACATTTGCTAATTTTAGTGATAAAACAAGGCTCTTGTTTCGTATAGTGGTCGACGTTTACCATCTCATCTTCTTGGGACTCCTGATTAGGCTCACACACACTCAAGAATGCTTAGTATAGGGAGGGAATTTTGAAAAATGTACAAAACCCAGTGATTTGTGGTGTAACGTAAATATACAGAAATTTTAACTTAATTACGCAAGTTTCGGTTACCGTTTCGATTTCGGCCACAAATCATGTTTCGGTCAGACTCCCGCTTCTGCAATCACCTCCTCCTTTGAATGAAATCTTCGTCCCACCACCCAATTCTTGAAATTGGGAGACAAATAGTAATCCCAGGGAGCCAAGTCTGGAGAATAAGGGGGACGTGAAACGAGTTGAAATCCTATTTCCAATAATTTTGCGACCACAACTGCTGAGGTGTGTGCTGGTGGATTATGGAAAGGCCATTTTTATGGTCCAGTCACCGGCGTTTTCCTTGAGCTCGGTTTTCTAACGGTCCAATAAAGATGAATAATATGCACCTGTAATAGTTCTACCCTATACCAAATAGTCGATGTGGATTATCTCTTGCGAATCCCGAAAGACAGTCCCCATAACCTCTCTGGCCGAAGGACGGTCTTCGCCTTTTTTGGTGCAGATTCTTACTTGGTAAACCATTGATTAGATTGTTATTTGTTCTCAGGAGAATAGTAATGTATCCATGACGTATTCACAGTGACGAAACGACGCTTAAAGTCCTGCGGATTGTTCCTGACCAGCTGCAAACCTTCCTTGCAACACTTCATACGATTCCGTTTATCGTCAAGCGTGAACAATCGCGGTGCCTATCTTACGGATAGCTTTCTCAGGCCCAAATGTTGATGCAAAATGTGATATACCCATTCATTCGAGATGCCCACAGCAATAGCAATCTCACGCACCTTAACTCTTCTGTCATCCATCAATATACCATGGAGTTTATCAATGTTTTCTGGAGTCGTAACTTCCACAGGGCGTCCAAAACGTTCAGCGTCACTTGTGCTTATATGGCCAATTCGAAATTTTGAAACCACTTCTAATATTTTCTAATGGAAGTTGCAGTGTCACCATAATGTATATCAAGCTTCTCTTTAGTCTCCTGAGGCGTTTTGCCTTTCATATATAATGTTTAATCACCACATGAAATTATTTTTCGTCGATTCTTTGACAATCTCTCCACTTCCTTGATTCACACGGATGCCAAACACAAAGACATAGACGAATATGGCTTGAACATTGTGTGCGTTCTTTCCAAAGATGCTACTAACTAAACATGACCCCGATACGCGCCGGTGGTGTCACCACTCGGACTTTGAAAGGTCTTCAAACGCCCCTCGTATGCCGATGTGCAATTGCCAGATCTTTACAATTATTCTTATGTCATTTTATCATGCTGTAATTACTAAGTCATTATATTTAATGTAGAAGTAAAAATATATAATATTGAAATAGTCGCTTTAAATGTTGGTAAATAACTAATTAAATAACAAATTGTGACAAGATGTTGAATAGGTGATTCCATCCCACTAAGTAAAATAACCGACTTGTTTTCAAATGTTCCCATGTTTGTAATTGTAAGTGCCCCACCACCAGCCTCCTGCCCATCTCACACAATATACTGACGACACTGCCGCCCTCGCCCTCATCTTAACGTTACCGTGGCTCATAGTTTTACCTGACTACGTATGTTTCATTCATCTGCCAACGCTGCATTTTTCTCACGTTTAGTCGTCTTATCCACTTTTTAAATGACGATTGTGCAACTCAATTTCATGTTTTAAGTCCTCATGGTCATGACTCATATTCTCTCGGCTGATGAGCAGCACTTAATGCTGCTGCCAGCCTACTGGCATGTATATGTTCAGTGTCTCATAACAATAAAGAAAAAAAAATATAAGGCATCTCCAGCAGTTGGTTTAATCATAATCATCGCCATTTCAGTGTTTTGAAAGACTTCAAAGTTTTACTACATTTTAAGCACTTTATGTTTCTTCAGTTACAATCTCCATATTTTATTTGTAATTTATATCCCACTTTTTATCGCCTTTTATATTTTATCTGTTCTTCCATATCATGTTTTAAATTCTTTATGCTGAAGAGCGCCTGCGAGCGCTGACATCCCGACCTATATTTGGGAAAGAAATGATAATAAAGAAAGGAAAAAAAAGTGAAAGGGACTTAACTGTTGCGGTTATGTTTCTCTAAGCTTTCAAACTACTTAAACTAACTTATATTAAGAAATACACACACAACCATGCCCGAGGGAGGACTCGAACCTCCGACTGTGACTTGGTCTCCCATAAGATCAAACAACTTTTTACTGTGGAAGGATTTCGTCGCGAGTTCGTATTTCTGTTTATTTTTTATTTTTGATGGGATTAGCTTTTCCCGTATATATTAGAGAATGAAAAGGTAGAGATATATTAATTAATTGGTTCGATCGATAAACTCTCTGCCATGTACTTAAATGTAAATTGCATCATACATATTTAGATGTAGATATTAAGAACTCTGATGATAAAAACAAGAACGTAATACCAATTTTGCAACAAAATAGCTTGTCTCCACATTCTGTAGTTTGTAATTAAAGTACTGTCTCATGATTGCAGACAATCACTGCGACATTGCTTGGAATAAAATCCGTTTACCATCCCGTTGAAGCTTCTTTTACGCCTGTTGTACAGGCATACAGGAGAACAAGAAAGTCTGGCAGCCAGTCTAACATTCAGGCGTCCTACTCACAAACCTTCCTTGCCTGACTCTTTACGACCTGTAAATGATCTGAAATCTGAAATGCAGAGCCGGTTGAAACGGGCGTCACTCCGCTCGCTTCCCGCCGTGCTCGCGGCCTGCTTTAAGCCCCTTTTACACGATCCACTTTCTTGCGAAAATCGACTACTCGAGGCGTGGACGACTTTTCTGCCGTAGTGTAAATCAGGATCCAACCACGGCGCGAATGCGACTATGGCATCAATAATCTTTCAATTGTGCCGAGAGTGGAGTTCTAAATTTTCGAGTGCCGTGAACACTGCGCACGTGCAGAAGCAGCGGCTGCATTGCCCAGCAGAAGACGTGAGGTACTGTTTTGTACACAACGAAGGCACGTATATGTAGTATAGTATGGAATAAGAATCTAGTGAGCCATCACTGGCGTTTTTACTTCAGGTTTTCCATCAAAATAATACACAGCATGTTGAGTGTGGGTTACATTTTATTTTTTGTAGAAACGGAGTGGACGAAAGAAAGCGTTAAGGCTCTTATTTCGGCTTATGAAAAGAGAGAGCTCTCCTAGAAACAGGACATCACTTATATAACAATAAGCTAATTTTAACCGCCTCTAGAATTATATCTGATATTTGTGTGTTATGGTGACTGCAGATACTCATTGAAAACATAATATATTTTCTAGAATGCACAGAAAGAAATGCTCAAATTAGTGGCAGTATCAGCAGTTTGCCTTAATCTTACAGCTGAAGATTGTAAAACGAAATTTGGCACTCTCTGTTACATTACGGCAGGGAGTTAAAAAAATCCCCAGAGCGAAAAGTGTGGGTGTTCTGCATCCAAAAGCGTCTCTTCCTGCCTCTGCGCTCTTTCTTTTTGCCTTCCTGCAAAGCAGCGGCGATTACTACCATTTTTGTAGCCAATACCACAAGAATTTCATCCATTTCGCTGTGTTGGATAAAAGGTTGTGATTGAAACGAAAATCAGCACACGAAGTTTTACGACGACAACCACAGCGCCAACAGCACACATACAAATTTCGAAGCTATCGTGTAAACGTAAATGATCTCGCAAAACAAATGAAACTCGGAACCACCAGGGGCGTTGCAATCGACACACTCGATTCGACTAGTCAACCGAGACAAGAAGTCGCTCGTGTAAAAGAGGCTTTAGCCGGCTGAGGTCTCATCATGTATGTAATTGCGTACAATCACAAGCGGAACTGTTTTGAACGAAAAAGCTTCTGTAACCTAAAATAAGTAATGAGAAAAATAAACTGATGATTCCTTAGGTGTGAAAGCTTGTATAATAAACTTGTAAGCAACACAGCGTGGCCACGCTATGTGCAGTGCTGGATTTACTGCTTCGCTTCAGCTTGTTACCTGTTTTTATTTGGGAAGTTGGGACACATAGAAAACGTCTGGAAAAGATTTCCGCGGTAGAGTAACCGAGCGGTCTAAGGCGCTTCGCTGCGGAGTGCGCCGTCGCTCGCCGTCGGAGGTTCGAGTCCTCCCTGGGGCATTTGTGTGTGTGTGTGTGTGTGTGTGTGTGTGTGTGTGTGTGTGTGTGTGTGTGTGTGTGTTTTGCCTTTGTGTTAGTTTAACTTAGTTTAAGTAGTTTGGAAGCTACGGACTGATGACTTCGCAGTTTGGTCCGATAGATCTGAAAAAATTTGAATTTGAAAAATATAATTACACCATAGTACAAAATTTCTTCATGAAAATAATTCTCTGAATCAACAAATTCAATACTCGTGTTGTGGTCTGAATTAGCAATATTTAAGTGATACGCCATCTTCAGTCAAAATTTCGATTTCAAAGTCCTACGCGGCGTTTCTGATTCATAGCCTCTAACAACTGGCGATGTTTTACCACCGAAGATGAGTCTGTATTCGCTAGTTATGGTCTCAGCTGCTTCACAGGTGTGAGCGCAGGCGTGCGTGCCCGCCTTTTTTCCCTCTCATTCACAACATGTATATACGCATTACCGTAGGAATGGTATACAACTCGAATTCCTGTAAACGTATTCTTGTGAATTATGTACAGCTTCTCCACTGTTGACATTATTTCGAAATATAAACTGCAGTTTTCGTAGAATACATTTGTAACATGCATTACTGTGAAATGTTATTAAACTAGGTTTTATATTGCTACTCATAGTCTTAAAAATACAATTACAGCATTAATAGGTACACGTTTAGATGCACCATTTCACTTGAACGAATCACTCGAAAATTCCCTGAAGGTTCGTTCTCCAAGACAAAATGTAATGAATATAATGAGTGCCGTACTGGAGGGGGACACATGTGGTCGTCGCCTCCACTTTTTGCGATGGGTACCCTGTCTCTTACTACTTTGCGTGCGGGATATTTTCATATTACAGAGATTCTCTTTTATTATCTCTCTCAGTGCGTCGTGTGACCTCACTCCAGGCTGCGGATTCTCATTTCAATAGCTGTTCGAATGACATAACTAGAAAAATCAACCGTAAGGCAAGTGTTGCAGGGATTGCAGAAGGCACCATCCAAACCCGAGTTCGTGAGGAAAATTACACTGTTTTTGAAGGGATTAGTATCCTCCTACAGTACCTACAAAGGGGCAGAGTTGGAAAGTCAAATGTTCGTAAAGCTGTAGAGCTAAACTGCTATGGTCACCAGTCTATAGACTTATAAACTACTTAAACTAACTTTCACAAAGGACAACACACACAAACACACACACACACACACAAACACACACACACACACACACACACACACACACACACACACACACACACACATGCTTGAGTGAGGACTTGCACCTCCGGCGGGAACAGCCGCCCAGTCATTAGCATGACGCCTTATAACAATCGGCCACGACAGTGTTAATATTCCTTCAAAGTATAGAGCTATTTCGCTTTGACCTCTAATGCTTGAAACCGCACGAAACCACTCTTAGATTAACAAGTAATTATGAACAAAACAGTCGTGAGCGTCATTTCCATGCAAAACGCCGCACTTGTCTGCATAGTGTAGTTCACTAACCAGTCCTCCAGTTGCGTGAGTGGTATAGCTGCAATACATATTTGTCTCTAGGAGTATTAGCAAGCGAGTTACTGTATAAACTGTGTACAGTGCAGTGATAACATGAAGACAAGTAATCCTACGCATAAAGGAACAACTTATGACGTGCTGAATATAGAAATGACACCGGGACTGAAGATATGGAGTTCTCGGATATACTATATAACATAATCATTCAGAAATATGATGTCGAGGACGTTAAGCTGGATTTGAAGGATATGGAGAAACCAGGGTATGGCATTTACATACCAACATCAATTAGTGTGGGTTTTGTTATCGGACTGCGTGAATGCGGAAGTGATTTGGAATGTGATAACGTGGCTTTAGTGAGGTGTGCACATTGCTCTCTCCCACTTTGTTTTAACCACTTCATCGTAATCCCGCATCTGCACATTGAGGCCTAGTAAAGCACGTTCAGGTGTATGCTACTGCTGTGCATGTGTGTTTTGAGCAAAGAGTTTTGGCGCTGCTGATTGAATATGTAATGATTAAGTGACGCCATTAAATTACATATAATGTCCTTCCTATGGTACCGATATTTTGTTAAATTGTTTTCCTCTATTAAATGCTATTTGACATACAATGTAACGTTCTGCATCGAAATGGTGCACACTACTGTCCTCTTTATGATTGCCTGTTATTCCAAGCATGGTTTCGTTCGTGTGTTTGAGGTCAAAGATACCCATTGTAAGTACCGCCCTTTTCATTTTACTCTGCAACCGTTTCCGATCTGCCCTGTGTTAGGTGAATAATCTGTACGGCTACACGGAATACGGGCAATCAAGAACAAGCAGATGTATTGATGCGGATGTGAGCTCATTTACAGTCTTCGAGAGCGCTGAGGGCCAGGAGGCTGGCCGTGACAGCGTCGCGCTGCCTGGCGTTTCATTCACCGCACCCGCCAAGGCTGCTCTTATCACTGCACGCGGATACGACCGCAGCCGACGCGCGACTCGGCCGTTCAGACGAAAGCCAACTGCCGGGGGAGAGGGGAGGGGAGGATCAATAAACTCATTGCGCGACACGAGAGCCGACGCCGACTAAGGTTACGGCCCCAAGAGCGTTTCCCTACGAGCGTTTCTGCCAGACTATACGTAACACGCGGAGCTCTGGATGTGGTGGCCACACGGCCGCCTCTCTCGTGCGGCATAAAGCCCTGCCAAATTCCTTTAGTAGTGCGTCGTACAAGCTGTGGCAGCGCTTAATGTTTTGATCGCCATAACAAACAGTAATTATTGTTTCAGATTCATAGACGTAGGTGCATTTTGTCTTCAAGGGGTCTCCTATTTATTAAAATAAACTGAACGGGCCGGCCGCGGTAGCCCAGGGGACTGAGGCGCTCCAGTCACGGTTTGCACGGCCACTACGGTCGGGGGTTCGAATCCCCCCTCGGGCATGGATACCTGTGTCGTCCTTAGTATAAGGTAGTAAATAAGTAGTTTGTAAGTTTAGCGACTGATGACCCCGTAGTTAAGTCCCATAAGCTTAACAAACATTTGAACATTTGAAACTGAACGGGGTAAACAATGTTACAATCAGACTTTGAATTTACGAGAAGCTGCACAACTTGTAAATTATCCTAGTGGACTAAAAATCGTTTATGTTTTTGTGGCTCATGAGGTTTTTGCAATGAATGATCATTTAAGGAGACCTACCCACAAGAGCAATACAAATAAACAAAAACTGTTTAACTACTTAATGTCAACGACTCGATGTTATGCAGAGTGTGCATTTGGCATTTTATTTAATAAGTTTAGATTTTTACACCATCTAATCGATGTTAAAGGGCATGTGTCGTATACCTTTCCTCACCCCTTTTGCGCACTTCCCAACACATTGAGACACGTTCACTAAATGAATGATCGTGTTCCGTTTGAGTTATTCATAACTCTAAAGTGTTTCTCCGCCATTAATATTGTTAATTTGTACATCAATTATTTTATTCCTTTATTACTGATCAATGCAGCATATATATATATTGCCACCCGTGTGATTGAACTTGTGTGTTCGTATGAATGTGGAAGGCTGCTTTTAATATTTACTGACTGCCACGCAATGGCAAGATGGCGAGGTGGCCTGTTCTTACGAGGGAATGGTCAGACTTGTCATGTCGAAACCTGTGTTGCTACTTTTACCACTGTGAGTTAACACTGAAGAAAGCCTGTATGCAGACTGTTAGCTGCTGATATTACCTGGAAGTCTGTAAAAACTTTTATGAAGCGTGATATTATTGTGGCATGGTTTTTGCGCTTATAACTGCCTGTTGTACAACCTGACCTCTTTTGCTACGTTATAACAACGCCATCTAAGGACAAGGTGGCGTTAGCTACGCGCCGCTCTCCTGCCACAGCACTGAGAAAGCTGATTCCCCAGTGAAAGTGATCGTACAATAATTGATAAATACGATAATAATAAATTCGTTGACAAATGTAGCTTATATGTTATCTACAACATTCTTTCCAAATAGTTATGAAATAGTCACAAATACATATAGGATTTAGAATACGTCAAACTTTTATTTCCTGGTATTACAGCAAAAATGCGAAATATTGATACAATGTTCAAAACATAAGTTTTTTGTGCACCAAGAAGATACAAGCAAAGACGACATATGACAGCCCTGCGAATCACAGACGTTGTTAGACGTCCGCAGACAAAACTCAGCCGCTGTTAGGAAGGAATTGGGCCTAAAATCAGTATATTTCGAAGCGTGCCACGCATAGTTAATCACATTTTGAAACCGTGGGGAGGAAAACTGATAATTTACGACTGGTTGCAACTTGCGAATATTGTCATGGTGATAGACAGGAAACTTCAGTGATGTGTACACAATCATTTTCTCTGTTAGTTTTCTGTAAAATGCCTTCCACTGGCGGAAAAAATCGCTGGTTGAATTACGTTCGTCGTGCCGGGTGAAATCTGAAGTATCTCTACTTCTTTGTCAGGGTGAGCTCGAAATACAGTTTTTAATGAATCAGAAATTTTATGACCTGACCACGAATCTAGGAGAAGAGATTTGTTCCCGCAGAAAGGATGAAAAACATGATGCATGAAAAGTGTAACGTTATCATTTTCCATTTTTGCAGACTTCGATGCGTCTAACACAATATTGTCTGCGTAGAATATTGTTTATTTGTTACGTAGTCCGAAACGTCCAGTTGGTTCTTGAAGAAACACATATAGTTTAGGCAGCAATGAACCATCCAGACTAATTATGGGCATTGTAGTGTATGAACTAGCTGAAAACCCGTCGTTGCCTGGGTATTTATCTATTTATTCCTGCTGTTTTTCAAGTATATATTCATTTGTATAAGGTCTATATGTCTGTAAAATCTTTTGGGAATACAATTAGTAGTAAAGAAGTAATAGATGCGTGATGGGGCGGTTTTCCATGAACGTGTACTGTTTATGTGCTCATATCTCATGAACTACGTGTCGTACTGTGATACAATTTAGACAGTACATTCAACTGTATGCGTGTATACTGCCTGTAAAATTTTATGCGGCTACAATTCGTAGTGTAGAAATTATAAATTGTAACGTCATACCGAAAGCCGCAGTTTTAGTCCATGAACAGCGGAATGTCACTTTTATGTGCTCATATCTCATGAACTACGTGTCGGAATGTTATACAATTTAGAAGCTACATTCAACTATATATGTGTATACTGTCTCTAAAATTTCCTGTCGCTACAATTTGTATTTAGAAAGTCTCGCCGCATTATATGGCATTTTTTGCGATTTCTATTGTTTATGACGTAATATCTTTTGAAACATGTGCAGTATGTGATACTTAACCATGCAGCAATTGTTACCTCACGGTAAGGAATGTGTGTACCAAATTTGGTTGAAATCAGTACAATGGTTTAGGAGAAAATGAGCAGCATTGTCGCAAAATGCAGCTGTTTTTCGCGCATCTCATTGTTTATGACGTCATAGCTCGTGAAATATATATCGTATGCGATTCTTACACTTACGGCGACCGTCCTAATGGATTGAAGATTATGCTTACAAAATGTCATAAAGATTGGAACAAAACTGTAGATTTGTATGCAACAGGTACAAACATACGGACACTCTGCTTTATATATTTGATGGGTGAGTGCAGTCGTGGACTGCGCAATTGCCTCAATATGTTTCTCCCCTTTGAATGAGAGTGTTCTTTTCACACGCATTTCTTTTTGAAAACCTAACTGATCTGCATTGTAAACGTACGATTCACTAACCTATTTTTAACAGTACTGACACACAGGCGTTTCTTACCACTTTCGTTCAACCAATACTTCACTGCATTTTCTTTGTCTGATAATGCAATTCTAGTTGCTGGTGTTGCCTTCGGAGATAATTGCTGATGGTACGTGGCACTATCACTCGAAGAGACTTCATGTGTGCAACTTTCTTCCGTTTCTTCGCCGTCTGTAGAATCGCAGTCTGCGATATCGAGTGTTTCAGTTGTTTCTAGCCACATGTCTGCGTTATTTACATGCTCGTCTAGAAGTTTAACTACCATGTCTCACATCACGTAATTAGTCTTCACGCGTGTTTTCTGTTTATTGCTTCATTTGGCGTCTGTGGTATATCTCCATGACAACCAGCAAATCATTTACAGGGTTTGCCATCACCTGCGAGGGGAGATTGAATGTTCACCGTAATGTGGCTTGCGGAGTATAGATGTAGATGTACAGAATATCTTTCACATCTCTAATCAGTTTCAGGAAGGTGTGTTTCGAAACACGTACCATAAATGAAAAGGAATTGCATGCCACAGAAACGAATATTCGTTTCCCTTTCCAACAAAACCGTGCAACGATATTCCTCTTTCGTGAACGCCGCGATAAGACGAGCGCACCTCCCGACCATGCGCACAACGCTCACCATAACAACAGTTCGCGACTCGCCATTTCCAGGGGTGGCCAGCCGTCACCACAAGCACCAAGCAGGAAAAACAGCCATTTTTGTGATTTTTTTTTAGGTGGCTTCCAGGTCATGTCAGCTGCTAAAATTCTGCATACAGACTTCCTTCAATATTAACTAACAGTGCTAAAAAAATCAGTACATGTTTCGGCATGACAAATCTGACCATTCCCTTGTTAGTACCTATTGTGCGTAGGTAATAACTGTACTGTGGAATGATTTAACGACCTGTGACTCAGATACGCCTTGTTGGTTGCATAGCGTCACGTGCGGCCCCCACTTTGCAATTCAGGGGTGATACACATTTTTTGCTGTCAAGTGTACAGATGGTGACGGGTATCATAACATTTTGAATCCTGTAACCTTATCCGTTGCTATGTTGTCTTCATTTAGATGAGATTCTTGGAGTGCTATGATATCGGTTTCATGCTCAATGGCCTGTTTGCTCAAGTAGTCACATTTGTCTTTTGACAGTCCTTCAACATTGATCGACTAGGTACTGACGTTATATTCCATAGGGCATTTCTCGATTTAAAATCGATTTAGCTTGACCGAAATCTGACAAAATCGCGGTTTCAGAGTATTCTGCCGATTAGTACTTTTGTTTAAGTATATTAGTTATTCGCAAAGAATGACGTATTCTGACGAGGCGGCATGTAAAGACTTAGAGTACTGGGCTGTTAATGCTATTTGCATTGTTACAACTTCTTAGCGGTGGTTTGGGTCATTTTGGAGAGAAATAAATGGCATTTCGTAAATAGACGTTTATTGTTTATTTCAAGGAATTTCTTAGATTTTGCCACACCGTGGGTTTGTGATCTGCATAGCAGAGTCCTTATATTAAAGACATATTAACACGAAAATGAATGTTGTCGTATACAGAAAAAGGGAGAGTTGTTGATCACAAAAGGAAGTTTAAACCTGGATATTTTCCGTAATTTCAAGTACGCTAAACCTGCACCATACTCATGCAGTTAGTCTGCTGATATTACCTTTCTTCAAAAGGAAGTTAGCTTAGTGATGTGTTGATTACTGGATGATGTAAAATAGGGTAACCACATTTCCAAAATCAAAATGCGGGACACAGACGGGTATCTAAGATTGCGTAACCTCATGTTGCCTTTACCTGCGACGTCATGAATATGATTGTTATCTCTTGAAGCTTATACAATATGACAGCATTCGTGTCACTCATTAACGCAGCCATAAACACACAGTATAATAAGAAACAATGTCATTGTTTCTCTCTCCATCACCCAAAGGCTAACGTATCATATTTAGCGGTTTTCGTATTTACATTTGCTACTCTCGAAATCATTTCTCTTTAGTACCGTATGTCGTGTGCAGAAAGTGCGATTTTTAAGTATAAAAGAATTACCACAACACGAAAAGAAATTAATTTCTGAAAGAATATGAAACCAACGGGACAAACATAGAAATTATTCGTTTATGGGACGGGACAAACTACATATACGGCAATATCAATAGCTAAGACTTTCCAGTTCCAATTCTAATACAAAAATTAACCAAACATACACACATAAATAAAAGCCAAATAAATTGCTTTACTGATTAAGGAAGCACTATAATTAATTTGTAGGTGTCACATACTAATTAGTAGGCAAGACAGTTATTATTACTTACGCATTTTACTTATTTCTCTCTCCATTACACTACGCAGAAGAATGTATGTCATTCTGGAAATCGGTATTTTCACTTCCATTTTCATAATTATCAACACAAGAAGTATTCTGATAAGGGTTTATACATTAAATATGTTGTTTTTGTGGTCCGTAATTTATTAGTGATGGGGAACACACTTTCTGCAGCAGCGTTAGCACCAGGCAGAGCAATCACAAACTCAGTAACGACTTGCACATTTCTGCACCAGATGTCTTCAAATGCAAGTAAGTTGAAGATAAGAGACCAGCTTTTACTTATCCACTTCACAGTTCCCACATAATAAACATTCTCTTTAGATACATTTAAAAAAAATTGATCCTCACAGCATTTTGTCAAAATATTTTCATCAATCGGCGGTAAAGTTTTAAGACTTTGCTAAAAAGACTGACATGGAATATATGACTTCATCTCATGAAAGGGGTAAGCTTATTTCGCTATATAACCAATTAAAGTCTCAAGAAATGAACTTGAAGTGTCTACGAAATCAGACTTTTTCACCAAATCATCGTTTAATTAATGACTGATTTATGAATGAAATTTAATTTTTGGAAAATCTGCGCATGTCATGTGAAAGCATAACGGAGTATCAACCAAAGAAATTATTCACTTTCTGTTGAAGCTTCTTTTCTCTATTGTTTGATTGTGACCACATTTGTTCTCCCTCTAGTTATGCTTTACCTTACTTAAAAAATGATTATTTAAATATATGAGCAGGCTAGTAAAAGTCAGGACAAGATGTGTCACGTATTTACTTTGCTGGTACAACGGGACATTTAGGCTCAATAAGAGACGATCCCGTAAAATACGGGACCTCTAGACAAACAGCAGTTGGCACACAAACAAAGATGTGGACATGGAAGCGAAGCTAGAAAATACATTCTTATATATAGAACAAGTTTTATTTGCTTTGCAAAAGCAAATACTTCTTCAGAGTTGAAGAGAGACAGGCTGTTAACATAACGAAACGTTGCCGAGTCTTCTTGCTGCTGCTCTGGAGTACGAGGACCGACTCTCTGGGCGACCAGCACTCAGCTTTACAGGGGGGCACTGAACTGCCATGGCGCTTCTCGCAGTGTGATCTGTTCCATTAATTAAAGGAAGAAACACTTCCTCAGCAGCAAGACGGCTACTTCCTCATTTATGATGGCGCTACTCTCGCATTTGCAAGAAAAGACAACATACTGCACGACGAAATTTGGCTTTAATTAGCTTGGCCGTGTGTGTTGCAAACGTCAAACCAACGTACACTGTAGACTGACAGAGTACTTTTTCAACGAGAAAATAAGTTCTCGCTTTGCTGTTGTGATTTCGAAAATGTAATTCGCCTTAATTATGTCAATAAAATATACATTCCTTTTGGTATTTATGTGAAAAAGTAACGCATCTGGTGACTCTTAGTGGATAAAAACGTTGGATCTGAATCATATGTCCTGAAGCAATAATCAATATACAGCTGCTCGTAATGTGAAAGTCTTACATATACTCTGCTTTCTGCAAAAAGTGTACTTTTCTCTATTCTTTACCAGAGATCGCATATCTAGTTCTCCGTCTAATTATGGTACATTTCCTTAAAACCACAACGTTTCAACATTGCGGGATGGTTTTCGAAAAACTGGACAAAATAGTCCCGTGTGTGCTTTGTCAGGGCAACGGGACACTTAAGCTAAATAAGGGACAATCCCGTAAAAAAAACGTCTGGTCACCCTATGCCCCAAATTTCTCTCGTTAAGAGTGAGAAGCACAATGTGAAACGAAGCAGTGAATGGTGATAACTAGAATTGCTTGATGTAGATTAAGTTTGTTTCTTTGTCTCCATTTAATTGTAAATCCAGACGGAGGTTACAATTAAGTGCATATATATAATTATCACGTATGTTTATAAATAGTGGAAAGTTTTAGGTTATTATGTCCTATTGGTAAACCATAATATGAAGAGGCAGAAAGCTGCTCAGATTAAGCTTCACATAGAAACAGAGAGAATGTTAGATGAGGGATGAAAGGCGTCACTATGTTCGTGTATATCTACATCAAGATGGGCTACTCTGAAAATCACATGTAAGTGCCTGGCAGAGGATTCATCGAACGACCTTTATACTATTTACCTTCCATTTCATTCTCGCATAGCGCACGGAAAGAAAGAACACCTGAATCTCTTCTTAGGCGTTCTGATTTCTCGTATTTCATTCTGATGATCATTACTATCTATGAAAGTGGGAGTCAACAATATCTTTTAGTATTTGGAGGAGAATGTTGGCGATTGGAGTTTCGTGAGTAGGCCACGCCACAGCGACAAACACAGAACTGCCCGTCTTTGGACGCTTTCGATTTCCTCCGTCAAACCCATCTGATAAGGATCCCACGCTGGGCAGCAATACTCCATAAAAGGACGGACAGGCGTAGTGTACGCAGTTTCATTAGTAGTTCTGTTACATCTTTTAAGAATTCGACCAATGAAACGCCGTCTCTGGTTCGCCTTTCCCACGACATTATCTACGTGTTCTTTCCAGTTTAAGTCTGAAGTAATAGTAAATGCTAGATATTTAGTGAAGTTCACGTCCTTCACTGCTTATATTTCCTACCAAATCGTTTAACTAAATAAGGAATAGCAGAGGACCAATAACACTTTCCTATTTAACGCCCGATATCCTCTTTGTTTTAGTCGATGCCTTACCATAGATTGATTGAGTCGATTTGATTTTTTCAGGGAAACCAAAACAGTCTTGGTCCAATTTGCTACTGCCCGCAGCAAAACTAAGTTTATTGTGTGGTATTGCTCCCTGTATATCTAGTAAAGCCAACCAATGCCCTTGAACAGTGCAAGGAGTCCCTTTACCAGTTGTTTATTAGACACAATTTCTTCGGGTTTGGTTGTCTCAAATGTTCTGTGCCTTTTACTCTCCAATGCAATGCATTCGATTAGATGTGATGCAGTTTCATCACCGTCATCACAGATCCAGATTACTACAAACTGTATCCTCCCTGATAGGAAATGCCCTATCCAGTCGCAAATTTGCGGCGTTATACCATAAGCACGCAATTCGTTTAAAAGACGTTTGTGAGGTACGGTGTCAAAAGCCTCCTGGAAATCAAGAAGTACTGAATTAATTTGAGTTCCCTTGTCGATACCATTCATCACTTCGTGTGAGTAAAGAGCTAGTTGTGTTTCGCATGAACGATATTTTCTAAATCCGTGTTGACCTTGTTGCATTCATTTGTTGAAAGTGACGACCAGTTGGCGGCGATGAGATGCGACAGCGGCGGATGGCCGCGCGACCAGCCTCCTGCCAGAGCGGAACACGCGGCTGCTGGCAACGAGGCGGCAGGCGGCCCTTCCCCCACTCGCCATGACGTCAAGGCCTCGCACAAGGCCACACCGGCGCGGATCAGCTGTCGCGAATCTATAGAGCAGGCGCCGAAGCTCGCGCAGACACCAGTTCTGTTTCACGTCACGTAACGGCCCACGGCCATGTGGCGAGCTTCGCTGCGGGACTCAGCAGTCGTGCATAAATGGAAGTTTTAATGTTGTTTTCGACAGGGTCTTGTGTGACATACCTTACGTAACTAACGATAGTGGCTAGGACAAGATGAACTATTAAAGTTGATACGGTACGCCAATAATATAGTTGTTGTGGTCTTCCTGTCTGAACTGATTATCGTCCATGTTTCATCCCGTAAAAGATAATATTCCCAACAAATGCCTTCACAAAAGACTGCCTTACACTTAAATTAAAATTCGATGTTATCAAATTTCTTCTATTCAAAAAAGCTTTTATTGCCATTGCCATTATTATTTTATATCCTCTGTACTGCGAGCATGTTTTGTCGTTTTACTGCCCAATTAACAAAACTCATCTACCACCTATATTGTTTTGTTACCGAATCTAACTTCTTCAGCATCGTCTGGTTTTCTTTCACTACATTCTATTACCCTTGTTTCAATGGCACTGGAGCACTACTTTCGCTATAATCGCCCTCCGCCTCGGGGATGTGGTGGAGTACATGACATATTCATGGAATTCCCACCACCAGGCGAAAGCGCACCGTTATTGTGACGAACTTAACGCCAACATTCTCAGAGTGGCTCTTCTCGATGGCCAGAAATGCGCCATAAGGCAGTAACTCCCATCTATGTTATTCAATGGACCTCCCGTTTACTTTACAATCCATTGGAGTAGGATGGTTTGTTTTCTTTCTTCTCACTCTCGGACCATTCCGAAGATGGTATATGTCCTCGTTTTTATTCTTGAAATATCCTTGTTGCAGTTCTTTTTCCATTGGGCCTTATGTGCTTTACTAATGGTCCCAGTACAGAATACATGTATTTGGTTTACATTGTAGTGTAATAGTTGTTCTACCAGTGGGATTTTTCCCTTTGTGGCAGGGAAAGTTTCCATGATGTTATTCAGTTGTTGCATTTGTGTTACGTTACAGCACAGGAGAATTTTAGTAAAAAAAGTGTAACCTTCTCGTTATTACGTATGTGCCTTCATCCATTCTCGTCAGAATGTCCATTCCCTGCCAGTTACACTGTCGATCGTAAATTCAGTTACTTCTCTGGGTCTCTCAAATTCATCACAGTAAGTCCGCACGACTCTGCTGCACTACCTCGGAACCTAAAAGTCTAAAACAAAACACAAACAAAGACGCAAAGTCGGCGCATAACGCAACCGATCATATCTCTAACGTTCCCATGAAGTGAGTACTTCATCCCAGTCGCTCCTCTGGCGCTGTGATAATCCTATTGTGATACCCTTTCCTACAACAACTGCATTAAGTTTTTCCCTATTAAACGAAAGAACCTCTTCGAAGCATGTCACTCCCGCCAGTGAAAAACATCATACCCCACTACTCTCACACGAAGGCTACGTATGTACATCTGCATCTATGTAAATACTCCGCTAAACACATTTAAGTGCATGATATTTCTCTACCGTTCCATTCTGTAATAGAGGCATAAAGACAATCCTTCTTTCCGCGAACAATACGTGACTGGAATAGGAGGGAAAATCGATAGTGGTACTTAAGGTCCCTCCGCCACACACCGTCGGGTGGCTTGCGGAGTATCGTTGTACATGTAGATGTAGAGGGAGGGAAAAAAGAACACTTGCATCTTTCCGTCTTCTATCTCATTTGCCATCGAATATGTAATTGCACTTAGTAAGACAATGATGCTCTTAAGGACGAATGACAAATAACAAGTAACGTTGTCATATACGGCCGCCTCCACAAGTGGACACTTGGGCCACTACCGCCCCGCCTGCCCCCCAAGCCATCCACCACCGCTCCCTATTATTTTTTATTCCAAATTTGTATATCAAATTAATTGTGACATCCTATGTTTTTTTGAATTAACAGTTAGAACATTTCGTATCACTTTTATTTTTCGTGTCAAGAACACCATACTTTACATTCTAGTGTAATAAATTTTAAAATTTAGATATTTCTTGCCCAATGTTGTCGTAATGGACTTCAGTCCGGAGACTGGTTTGATGCAGCTCTCCACCCTATTCTATCCTGAGCAAGCCTTTTCATCTCCTCATAAGAACGACAACCCACATCTATTTGAATCTGCTTACTATACGCGTCTCTTGGTCTCCCTCTGCGATTTTTACCCCACACACTTCCCTCCAATGCTAAATTTACGATTCCCCGATGTATAAGAATGTGTCCTACCAAGCGATCCCTTCTTTTAGTCAGGGTATGCCAAAAATTCCTTTTCTCACCAATTCTGTTTAGTACCTCTTCATTAGTTATGCGATCTACCCACCTAATCTTCAGCATTCTTCTGTAACACCACATTTCAAAAGCCTCTATTCTCTTCCTGTCCGCACTGCTTATCGTCCATGTTTCACTTCCGTACAAGGCAACACTCCACACAAATGCCTTCAGAAAAGACTTCCTTACACTTAAATTAATATTCGATGTTAGCAAATTTCTCTTTTTCAAAAATGCTTTTCTTCCCATTGCCATTCTGCACTTTGTATCCTCTGTACTGCGACCATCACATGTTATTTTACTACCCAAGTAACAAAACTCATCTACCACCTTCATTGTTTCGTTACCTAATCTAATTCCTTCAGCATCGCCTGATTTTCTAAGACCGCATTCCATTATTTTTGTTTTGCTCTTGTTAATGTTCATTTTATATGCTCTCTTCAACAGACTGTCCATTCCATTCAACTGCTCTTCCAGGTCCTTTGCTGTCTCTGATAGAATTACAATGTCATCATCAAAACGCAATGTTTTTATGTCTTCCCCCTGAACTTTAATCCCTATTCCAAATTTTTCCTTGCTTTCCTTCACCGCCTGCTCGATGTACAAATTGAATAACATCGGAGAAAGGCTACAACCCTGTCTTACTCCCTTCCCAACTGATGCTTCCCTTTCATGCCCTTCGAGTCTAATAACTGCGGTCTGGCTTTTGTACAAGTTGTAAATAACTCTCCTTTCCCTATA
Source organism: Locusta migratoria (assembly GCA_026315105.1). Lineage (NCBI taxonomy): Eukaryota > Metazoa > Arthropoda > Insecta > Orthoptera > Acrididae > Locusta > Locusta migratoria. Next base: position 558,366,372 of record CM048755.1, on the reverse strand, counting down.
TTTTACCCCTGCTGACTTCAGAATTTGAAAGAGTGTATTCCAGTCAACATTGTCAAAAGCTTTCTCCAAATCTACAAAAGCTAAAAATGTAGGTTTGCCTTTCCTTAATCTATCTTCTAAGATAAGACGTAAAGTGAGTATTGCCTCCCGGGTTCCTACGTTCCTCCTGAATCCAAATTGATCTTCCCCGAGGTAAGCTTCTACCAGCTTTTCCATTCTCCTGTAGATAATTCGTGTTAAAATTTTGCAACCATGACTTATCAAACTGATGGTTCTGTAATTTTCACACCTGTCTGGGCCTGATTTCTTTGGAATGGGGATTATTACGTTTTTCTTAAAGTCTGAGGGTATTTCGCCTGTCTCATACATCCTACACACCAGTTCAAATAGTCTTGTCATGGCTGGCTCTCCCAGAGACTTTAATAGCTCTGCGGGTATGTCATCTACTCCTGGGGCCTTGTTCCGACCTAGGTCTTTCAAGGTCTCTCAGTATAGTATCTCCTATTTCATCTTGATCTACTTCCTCTTCCCTTCCTACAACATCGTCTCTAAGTTCATTTCCTTTGTAGAGCTGCTCTATGTACTCTTTCCACCTTTCAGCTTTCCCTTCTTTGCTGAGAACTGGTTTCCCATCCGAGTTCTTGATATTCGTAGAGTTGCTTTTCTTTTCCCCAAATGTCTCTTTTATTTTCCTGTAGGCGGTATCTACTTTTCCCCTTCTTATACATTCATCTACAGATTTGCATTTGGCTTCTAGCCACTCCGGCTTAGCCATTTTGCACTTCCTGTCAATCTCATTTTTTAGTCGTCTGTACTCCATTTTGCCTGTTTCATTTACTGCATTTTTATATTTTGTCCTTTCATCTATTAAATTTAGTATTTCTTGTGATATCCAAGGATTTTTTGTTGGTCTTGCCTTCCTACCTATTTTGTCCTCTGCTGCCTTCACTATTTCATCTCTCAATGCTACCCATTCCTCTTCCACTGTTTTATTTCCCCCTGTTTCTGTCAATTGTTGCCTAAATCTCCCTCTGAAATTCTCCAGAACTTCACTTTCCTTCAATTTATCTAAGTCACATCTCCTTATTTTCCTACATTTCTGCAGTTTTTTTCAGTTTCAGCCTACAGTTCATGACTAACAAGTTATGGTCAGAGTCTATATCTGCCCCTGGGTATGTCTTGCAGTTTAGAACCTGGTTCCGGAATCTATGTCTTACCATTATAAAATCTATCTGATACCTTCCGGTGTCTCCTGGTCTCTTCCACGTATACAACTTTCTTTTGTGATTCTTAAACCACGTGTTTGTTACAATTAAATCATGTTCCGTGCAAAATTCTACCAGGCGACTTCCTCTTTCATTCCTCCTGCCCAGTCCATATTCACCTACTATTTTTCCTTCTCTTCCTTTACCTACTACCGAATTCCAGTCTCCCATCAGAATTAAGTTTTCCTCTCCCTTAACTGTATGAATAATTTCCTCTAGCTCCTCATATATTTCTTCGATCTCCTCATCATCGGCAGAGCTAGTTGGCATATAAACCTGTACTACTGTTGTCGGTGTTGGCTTCGTATCTATCTTGACAATGATAACGCGATCACTGTGCTGCTCATAGTAGTTTACCCGCATTCCTATTTTCTTATTCATTATCAGTCCTACTCCTGTGATACCCCCAACTGATTTTGTATTTATAATCCTGTACTCACCTGACCAGAAATCCTGTTCATCCTGCCACCGAACCTCACTAATCCCCACTATATCTAACTTCAACCTATCCATTTCCCTTTTTAAATTTTCTAATTTTCCTACCCGATTAAGGGATAATGAGCCATATAGATGGCCACATAGATGACCAGCTAGCTGTAAATCCAGGTGGGTACAGCATGTGCTGAGGTTTGGGCACTTCAGTATGTGGTCGTCCGTCTGGATATTCCCACAGTTGCAGAGAGTTTCCCTGTCGAGGTAGCCCCTAACTGGAATCGTTGGACTTGTAATTTGAAACCACAGTCCTTAGCCTGTTGATAGCCTACCAGGTTCTAAAGAATCTGTTACCTCCTGCTGCAAGTTGTTCTTTTAGAGCCTAAATAGGGCAGGTGTTTTCCCCATCCATAACTGAAGCCTCCTTTCTTCAACAGTGACAGCAGTTGGCTCCGATGTCCACAGGAAGCTCCTTGTTGAGCGAAGCCGCCTACGCTGTTGTTTGTGACCAAGTAGGGGTGGCGATTGCCTGTCAAAATTTCATCCTATCCACCTTAGCAACTACTTGCTACCGTATGCTGGGAGGGGGGGCTATCCCTATAAGGGGGTAGATATTCTCTGTCGGCGAGGGTCTCAAGCACCCCAATATGACGCAGGCTGACTCATTTATGGCCACGTCTATATATTTCACATGGGCCGAATTCTTCCATACAAGTGCGGCATATTCAGCTGCCGACAGACTAAGTGCCATGGCTGTTGTTAGAAGCACTTGTGGGTCAGCACCACAGTTTGTGTTTTTCAGTTTACAAATGATGCTATTCCTAGTGGTGACCTTTTTATTAGTTCTAAACAGTGTTGTTTGAATGACTGAGTTCTATCCAGCTTCACCCCTAGGTATTTGGGAGTGTAGCAGTGCTCCAGTTCTTGGCCTTTCCAGCTTACATGGAGTTTTGTCTTACTTATGCGTCAGATGGAAACCGCAGACTTGCGTCTTCGCTGGGTTGGGTTTCAAATGGTTCTGGTGATAGAAATTACCAAGTAATTCCAGATCTCTCGCTAACTTCTCCAATTCCTCGAAGGTGCTTCCTTGGGCGGCCGTATCTGTGTCGTCTGCATATAGCGGGGTGCGTTTGCTCGTCATTTGTGTATATGTTGAACAACATCGGAGCTAATACACCACCCTGAGCAAAGCCATTTTTTTGGACTTTCCATCTGCTGCTTTGTCCTTGCAATGTGATGTAAAAGCGCCTGTTCTTTAGTATGCACTGCACTAATCTTGAAAGTCCAAAGTCCTTAGCCACTTGATAAAACTTATGTACCTGTCTACTGCGATTAGAGATCTCATAAACTGCGCTAAGATCAACGAAAGTCACGCGAGGCACCTGCTTTCTTTCGTATCCGTCTTCAATATGCTGGGTTAAATTCAGAATTTGCTCAGTACATGATCGGCCTGGCCTAAATCCAGCTTGTTCAGGCCTTAGGATTTCGTCAAAATGATTGGATTTTCTATTTAGTACCATTCTCTCGAGGGCCTTGAACAGATAACACAGCAAGGATACTGGACGACAGTTTTTTTTTTTTTTTTTTTTTTTTTTTTTTTTTTTTTTTTACATATGTTGGCTCCTTTCCTGGTTACATAGTGCTACCACACTTGCTTTTCCCGTCATTCTGGGAATCTGCATGATGTTGACGCAAATGTTCATCACGTGTGTTAGCCATCTAAAAGTTTTTGGGCCTCGGTTTTTAATTTGTTCGATCCTTAAATCATCTTCGCTGGCTGCCTTGTTGTTTTTTATTTTGTCTATAGCCACCTGCAGTTCCTCAAGCGTGAAGGGTGCCTATGTGACTGGTGTTCATTTTCCATCTCTCTTACTACAGAAGGTCGGGGGTGATACGTGGGTGGTTTTACCATTGAGTAGGAGCTGATGGACAATTTGGTTAGGTGTAAGACTAGAATGAACTGTCGTAGAGCTAGTTGCGTCGTTGCTGAGGTCCCTGAGAAGGCTCCAGGCTTGTCTGCTGTTCTGTTTGAAGTCAAGTGACGTGACTAAGTCACACCTCTTCTCTCTTCTAGTAGTCATTAAGGCTCGGAGCAGGTCCTCTCCCGTCGCCAAGGTGTTTTCAGAGACTGTTTCGGTATTGTACAACTCCTCACTTTTGTTTAGAAATATTTGTATGTTGTCATCAAGGCCAGTTAGATATTCATTCTGGCAGCCCCTAGGGATGTATTTCCGTGATACACGTCTGAATAAGCTGTATAAATGTGTCGTAGGAGCAAGCAGCTAGCAGTATCTCATCAATGTTACTGTCCAGTTTTTGTGTGAATAGTTTCTAACGTGCCTTCTTGAAATTGAACCGCCTTTTAAATGGGACGGTAATTTGGCATACTACAGCTTTAACAGTCAGTGAGATGGATCTATGCTGAGTTCTTGGTAGCGCTTCTTCTACCGACTTGAACGATTGCTGGGCTATCTGTTCCGTTAAAAATATGTTTTCTGGGTTTTATCCACGTCTCCATCGTCCATTGTTGAAAGAGGCTGGTAATTTGGGATCGTGTACAAGCATAAGTCCAGAACACTCCGCCCATCTTCCAACTTTCTCCCCATTGGAATCTGTCTCTTGGTAGCCCAATGCCGTGCTGTGACTATTGAAATTTCCAATTATAAAGTTCATTGGCTGGGTTTGGAAATTACTTGGTTCTCTGAAAATGACACCTGCTCCACGTGGCTTGTACAGGGAGATCAATGTGCTTGACTTTAATTCACCTGTTAAAATTTCTACGTTATCCATATGCATCATTGCTCCTGATCGAACCATGAGGCCCGGCATTGTGAATATTGCACTCCCGATATGTTTGTGGGGTCTTTGCAATGTCAATATAATACCTTTTATATTTGGCCTGTGGATGGTGGGTCCTCTGTGGGTTTCTTGTACGATTAAAACATCGCATTTACATTTTCTGCATATGTCAGATAGTAAAAGTTCTTTATTTGCAGATAAACCTTCAATTTTAACTGAAGTCATTCTTAAGGCTGGTTCTGAAAAGGACATATTCGAACTGATTCTTATCTGGTGTTAGAAGGATTAGCCAGCTGCGTGCCGTTTCCAGGGACGTCAAGGAGGCTCGTTCTGTGTCCCCGTAATAAATTTCCATATCAATTTAATTTTGAACACCCTAACCGCTCCCGCCACCGCTCCATCAACAATCATAGAAACCCCGCGTGACCCGCTCCGACTTATCTACGTAGAGGTCTTATTACACTTTCTTACGCCAACATTAGAAAAAAGGATCCAATTATTTTATTCATAACCACACATCGGACAATACAATTACATGGAATAATAACTGATCATGTACCTGCACTTAACATGATAGTTTAGTAAACAAATTGATCCTCTCCACAACTAATCACTACCGCCCCAGCTGAAAGACGATCCACCACCGCCACCAATTACTTTTTTTATACCTACTTTGAATATTAATTGTGACATCATATGCTTTTGCAATAACAATTTTGAAAATTACGTATTCTCGCGTTCGGTATATAAAGTTGAAGTAATGTATTACATGAAACCTTAAGTACAAATGGCAATTTAGCAGGTAAATAAAGAAAAAGTATTACGACATTCGGTGCAATGCTACAGGTGGGTGTTCTCTAAGTGTTGTGCATTTATAACAATTATTTAGAAACAATTATAACCAAACATTTAGGACTATCCAAAAATAATTGTTCCTTCTTTCGTAAATCATCGCTCCCTAAGGTACCTGGTTAAAATAAATTTCTTCGCATATATGATACGTGCAACAGCCAACGAACATAAAAAAAAAAACTCTCGTTAGATAATAATCGGAATGTGACGGTAACGAGCGTCACCAAAGTTATGTGTGACCATTTTAACAAAGCCGCCCGGGAGTAGCCAAGCAGTTTGGAACAACACGTTGGGGATCGCGCGGCTTCCCGCGTCGGAGGTTCGAATCATCCCTCGGGTATGGATGTTTGTGTTGTCTTTAGCATAAAAGTAGGCCACTGTACGTAATAGAAGCTTAATTCTGGGAGTAGGTATCCAGATAAGAGTTAACAGTTATAAGGAAGCTTAATTTTAGCAGTAAAATTAGCCAAAGGTACGTGTGAGCTGCCGGCTACCGCCTGCTGCGAAAACCTTGTTCCCTGGCCCAAACTGAGAACTGATTTGGTTCAAATTACTCTAATAACAGGACGATACAGTGGCCAATTTACATATCAGCTCACACAAAATTACACACAGGCATTAATGAATAAACCACCACAATTAAAATTATTTCAGAAAGGTGACTGAAGAAAAACATTTATGGCGCAACGGAACTTTAACATAGAAAATTATTGTGTCCGAGCTTGTTCTCAGCGCTGGTGAAAAACAATGTTAAATAAAAGGGGGAAGGTGCCCGAAAACTACAGTTTATAGGCAAGTCAAAATTATACTGAACATAACATGTTTAAGCAGGTCAAACACAAGCAAAATGGGGAACCAAGTTTGTTAAACAATAAAAAGCATCCCATTTACAGGAACTAATACTGACGATGCCCAACATTGAAATTAACATAAATTACACAGAACTTAACGCTACTGGGAGGAGGATTAACAAACAACACTCACTCGCTCACACACACACGCAATGCAACAGCGAAACTCACCAAAATCTGCGTGCTGAAACGAGGCAGAACCAGGCGCCGATATCGTAGGCGAAATTCAGCAAAGCCGGAAGTACCACACAACACAATATACAATAAAACTGCGAAGATAGCTCTGATCTGTCATGCCTGATTTGAGAAGGTGCGTCAGTATGGCAAAGTTACGTTGCATCTAGATTAGACCGCGAGCAAACACGACAACACACGGATACGTTACATGATCGCAGTCCACTGAAGATGAAATGGTTAAAAATCGGAACGGAGGAGGTTAAGTTGCAATGTGAGAGTAAACTATCTACACACTGGTTTTATGAGAAGTTCAAATGTTCAAATGTTTGTAAATCTATCGGACCAAACTGCGTGGTCTTCAGTCCGTAGCTTACAAACTACTTAAACCTAGATAAACTAACCTAAGGACAAACACACACACCCATGCTCCACGGAGGACTCGAACCTCCACAGCGAGCAACCGCGCGCTCCGCAGCGAGACGCTTTACACCGCTCGGCTACTCCACCGCGGCTTATGAGAAGTGACGTAAACTCAGATGACTAGCTGCAAACACCTGACTTCGGAGTTCGGACCCACGTGGTTCCGTAAAGGGATAAAAATGTCTAAATTCAATTTCCGAAAAATAAAGAAAATTAACTACGGCATGCAACCCTTAAAAATGTTAAGAATTATATAATGAAGCGAATTAAAAGCAGCTACACACGATAGGGAGCGATTACAGCGACAGGTGAAGTCCGGTCTAAAAAAAACCAAAAAAGTGAAATAATTACGAAGGCGGAAAAATAAAATCTCTGACACGCAACCCATAGAAATGTTTAGAATTTCATAAGCAAGCTATTGAATGAGGTTGTACAAGGCTCGGAAAGAATTAATGACAAATACTGAGTGCATACTACAAGTTCAGAGAAGAAACAGCAAAATTAAAAATAGGCGGGGAGAGAAGATTACGAAATGTTTGTGCAAATCAGAAGGATACACACATAGTTAGTTGCCTGATGGGCATAGAACAAACAATAGTGGAAGCTGAAGGCTTTGTTCTAAGAACCGACCACATGGAACACATATCACTCACGGAAGGATATGAGAAGAAAAATTACAGAAGCACCATACAAAAATGAACATATCGTCTGTTAGAAATCGGGCCTCACAATGCTAGAGATAATTTACACCGAGTTCGTACACCGCCACATAATCACAAAAGGTTTGAATACACTAGACCATTATCAAACTGCATAAATACATACATACATATACCATATATAATACATATACCACGTTTATCTGTTGGAAATCTCTGGATTGTAAAACTAGAACACATTTCCACACACGATTGGAAAAATCTAAGTTCAAGAGTCTAAGCTAAACATGCTAGACAACGAATCGCTACCATCTCCACAGGCACAAGAGAAGAACCAACCTTACCTCATCATGATCCCAGCACAAAGTGAGGCCTAAGCGGCCATGAGGCGGGAAAGCTACCAGAATCTGGGAAATCCTTCAAGTACAGTGGTGGTGGGGAGAGAAGATCTCGCGACTCGCCCTGGAGAAGGATCGTCGACTGGCTTGTAAGCAAAGGGTATAGAAACCTCTTTGGTCGCATCAGCAGCAGGGGTTGGTAACGTCTAACTATACAACCATGCACCTATACCACCCATATTCAGACAGTCATTAGATCCTCGCACATCCACTTAAAAATAATTAAGTACACATTATCACATGGACAGTGGTGTAGTGGAGAAGTCGTACTTATTGTCACATTCATACCCACAATAATAAATTATTAAAATAACAAAATCCTAGTAATATTAACTAACATTTCAGAAACAAATACTTTAAACTATGAAATAAAATGCTATTCCTCATGCATTGAAAAAAGTGTGGTTCTAGTTTGAACAAAATGCTAATCTAGCGACATCACATAAATTACAATTTAAAAATATATATATATATATGGAAGACGACAGACAGTCGTCTTTCAAGTATAAGTTAGTTCATAAGTAGTTTGTAAGTTCAGGAACTGATGACCTTGCAGTTAAGTCGCATAAGCTTTACAAACATTTGATCATTTTTTTACATTAAAGTTGCATCACCAAATATTCTAAGAAGCAACGCAACCTTCTTTAAACACATATGCAAGACCTCTGGGGACACCACATTGACGAATATAGAACACTTTACATTTAAGAAGCATTTATTTAAACGTGCTACGATGGAGCTGGGCCCAGACGAGTGCCTTACAGCAGTCAGCATCGGCTTCCTGTTGAATGTACACTGATGAGTAACACAAACACTCATTCGTATACCTGTTCCATTTTATAGACAGACTAGCCACAACCTGCTCTCTCTAAGAAGTCATACCAGCTGCACTTCGTGACCGCTCTTAAACTATCATGCTCCGAAATTTATTCCTCTCTCTCTTTAGCGACCAAGCCCTGTTACAATATTAGACCACGCACATACTTCTTTTCGAATAAACCAAGTCTTTACAACGTTTGATTAGATCGATGTATTGCTGTCTTCTATTTCCTCCTACCATCCAATATTGCTACATGTAAGTTTTCGAACTCCATTTCTTCCTGTAATCCACCAATGTTAGTTTTGCGCCTTCTGACAATTCTTCTAGGCGAGAGACTTCGGACAACTTAATTTTACCCCTTATTTCTTTAATATCACGAATTCTAAATCAGTACACATCTTCTTGCGTATACCCATCTTGCTGAAACTAAACATAGCAAAGGGAATCTCTGTATCTCTCTCAGTCTAAACAATAAAAAAAATGCACGAAATAATTTAAGATCAGCAGTTTCGCGATTCCGACAGTCTACACTAAAACATTTTTTTCCTGAAAGAACTGACGTAACAGCATCATTCTTCGAAATGACACTCGACAATACAACAACCACGGAACAGTAAAAATCTCCCTCCCTAACCGACAGGGCATAAAGGTAATTATTTACCTGCCAAATGCAACAGAATTGCAACAGATTTTTAGGTCTGTAGAGCATGATGCACCTGCCCTTTACCCAAAATATAGACAGAGAGAGACAAAAATTCTTACTCCAAACACAAATCAAGCTCATTTTCTGTGTTAACTGATATTTCTTCTTTTCTTTCACATCACAGCACCTGATCGTTAAAAGATAATGGTGTGTCTACACTTTTATTTTGGTTACAGTACAGCTGCGTGTGTACAACGTAATGATCGCAATCACTTCTAACGCACCCCACCGAGAGACTCGGTCATCAAAATACAAGAAAATCGCACTGACGTGTTTTACGGCCGACTTAATATTTGCAGTTTTATAAATTTTTGCAAACATTTCGGACAAAAATAATAATGCAAATAATAAAAATTTATTGTGATACCATTACGACTCTACTATTGTGATAATATCTGTGCACCCAACACGTAGTATTCTTTTTGACCGTATTTTAACAAACAGCCAAATTTATATGATACTTGAGTTTAGCTTTGACAAACATACTCTTTTTTGAACTTATACCTCTTTAAACTACCATTTTAAAACCTCTCACTCATTTTCATTATATTTTTCCGTTAAAATATTATCACCAGAGTTGCCTTGGTAGTTTGTTCAAAGTTTATTTTCCTTGTCTGTACTGGTTAGGAATGACTATAGCCTGGAACGAACGTAGCGTACATTTGGCGTTCGGACGAACGGCTATAGCCTGGATGGAACACAGCGTACATTTAGCGTTCGTAAATCAGTCGCGTGACATCCCTCCCCCGAAAATCTCATTTTCGTACACCATTTTGCTTTCTCTACTTGTCGAGCGCATTAAGGCGCTATGCTGTGATGTGCGAGGCCGTTCCCAGTCGGGGGCTCGAATCCCCCCTCGGCAATGGGTGTTTGTAGCGTCTTTATTATAAGCTAGTACATAAGTAGTTTGTAAGTTTAGGGACTAATGACCCCGTAGTTAATTCCCATAAAATCTACAATCATTTGAACATTTTCTCTACTTGATGATTTTCTTATTATAATTCAAGTGTTGTCATGTCAAAGCAATGGCGCACTGAAAATTATGTAAAAACGTCGTTCTTAGGACAATGAATTATAATATAATGCTGATTATTTAGCTAACTCCTATCTTTGATGGAACAGGACAAAACAAACCAACGTCCACAAAGTACCTATCAAACCGAAGATCCAATGAAAAGAGAAAAAAAGAAATAGGGTTCACCCAACACCATGTGAATAGAAGGCCTGTGCACTGTTGTGCCACGTCACGTCATGCAGAGCAGATCACGATAGAGTAGCTCACTGGCCTGCTGATGTGAGGCAGTGGGCTGTGCAATTTCAGCCAGCCATTTAGCTACGCGATCCCGATCTACGATGCATGATGTAACGTGGCACAGCAGTGCACAGGCCTTCTCTTCAGACAGTGTTGGTTCAACGACATCTGTAATAAAAAACTGAGTAAAATTCTCAACGAACAACACGGAACGAGCATGAACAAACGACCGCAAAGCATCGATCTCCCTGAAGAATATATATATAACCACCACTGATAATTTTTCCCTCTTGCCTCCTGAAAGGTTTTTGCACACTCTTCTTAACTATATTCTGCAAAATTCCGAGTTGTTCAAAGGCAACAGCGCTTTCTCTGAAAAGTGCATTTGTTCTGTTTAGAGAACATGCCATGAAATACTGGGTGATGAAAAAGTCAGTATGAATTTGAAAACTTAATAAATCACGGAATAATGAAGATAGAGAGGTAAAAATTGACACACATGCTTAGAATGGCATGGGGCTTTATTAGAACCAAAAAAAAACGAAAAGTCAAAAAAGTCCGACAGATGGCGCTTCATCTGATCAGAAAAGTAAAAATTATCTTAAAAAATTAAGACAAAGCAAAGATGATATTCTTTACTGGAAATGCTCAATATGTTCACCATAATTCCTCAAAAATAGCTGTAGCGGGAATAATGTTATGAACAGCATTGTAATGCATGTCCGGAGTTAAGGTGAGGCATTTGCGTCGGATGTCGGTGGATCACGATACACTTGCGACTTCAGGTAACCCCAAAGCCAATATTCGCACGGACTGAGGTCTGAGGACCTGAGAGGCCAAGTATGATGAAAGTGGCGGCTGAGCACACGACATCACCAAATGACGCGCACAAGATATCTTTTTTTGATTTTTCTCCTTATAAAACCCCATGTCATTCCAAGCATGTGTGTCAATTTTTACCTCCCTATCTACTTCACTCCCTGATTTATTAAGTTTTCAAATTTATACGTGGTTCATGGTGTGGTTCCTGTAGTCATGTCCTAGTTCATGAACCACGGGCAACGTATGAGTGGCCAAGTAAGTGGTCCTGACAGTTGGGATACCAGTTACTTTAGAATAATGTTGGACATCTCGGACAAATTTTGAGTCGTGGCCACTTTTGTGCTCAGGCGGCAAAGAATACCAAATCCACCGGTTAGTACCTCAACCGTTAGGGGTAAAACCCAGTGGGGCCCTGGGCAAGTAAGGCTAGGAACCTGCTTCCCAGGTACTTCAATATCATGCTGGCAACAATCAGAGCAAAATGCCTCGAACCTTTGGAGGTGATGGAGTCCCACCTCTAATTGACAGACCAGGGACTCCTCCGATACAACTTGGCAAACGATCTGGAATGAGATGGGGAGCTATTAATATCAATGGAGATTACAATGGGAAGAAGGTAAAGCTGGCGGAGGATTCAAGTAAGATGGGGTTAGATGTTTTAGCTGTCAGTGATGTTACAGTAAGGGGAGAGAAAGAGGACGAAGTCGGAGAATACAAGGTCTACCTGTCAAGAGTCAAAGTAGGAAGAACACAGTGGGGTGTAGGGTTTTACATCAGGAAAGCAATCGAACCCATTATAATTGCAATAAGGTATGTAAATGAACGACTGATGTGGATAGATTTGGCCATCTCCAGTAAGAAAATTAGGATTGTGGCAGTGTATTCACCCTGTGAAGGGACAGATCAAGATGAGATGGACAGATTTTACAACGCACTTAGTGATGTAGTTGTTACAGTGAAGGATAAGGATAGTGTTTTACTCATGGGTGATTTCAACGTCAGGATAGGAAATAGAACAGAAGGTTATGAAAAGGTTATGGGTAAGTTTGGAGAGGATATGGATGCCAACAGGAACGGAAAACAGCTCTTAGATTTCTGTTTCAGTATGGGCTTTAGTTATCACAAACTCCTTCTTTAAGCATAAGGACATTCACCGCTATATGTGGGAAGGAAGGGGAACCAGATCTATCATTGACTATATAATAACAGACCAGGAATTCAGGAAGACAGTCAAGGACACACGTGTTTTCAGGGGGTTCTTTAATGATACTGATCATTATTTAATCTGCAGTAAAATTGGTTTTGTGAGGCCAAAAGAGCAGAATGTCAGGTCCATGTGTAGAAGAATAAGAGTGGAGAAGCTTCAAGACAAGTAAATTAGGCAGAAATACATAGCAATTATCTCGAATAGGTACCAGTCAGTTGAATGTAATGATTTATAGTCACTGGAAGAGGAATGGTCAAGATACAAAGACCCACTACTGGAAGCAGCTAGAGAATGTCTTGGAACAGTAGTGTGTAAAGGTAGGAAGAAGCAGACAGCCTGGTGGAATGACATAGTCAACGCAGCCTGTAAAAAGAAAAGAAGGCATTCCAAAAATGGCTCCATACTAGAAATCAGGCAGACAGAGAAAGTTATGTTGAAGAAAGAAACAAAGCCAAACGGATAATTGCAGAATCCAAGCAGAAATCATGGGAAGACTTTGGAAACAAGCTAGAATCTCTGGGCCAAGCCGCGGGAAAACCATTTTGGAGCATAATTAGCAATCTTAGAAAGGAAGGGAAGAAGGAATTAACAAGTGTTTTGGACAGGTCAGGAAAGCTACTAGTTAATCCTGCGGATGCCTTGGGCAGATGGAGGGAATGTTTTGAAGAATTGCTCAATGTAGGTGAAACGTTCAATTATGTATAAGATTTTCAGGTAGAATGGGATAGGAACGACGATGGAAACAGGATCTCATTTGAGGAAGTGGAGAAAATGGTCAGTAGATTGCAGTGCAATAAAGCGACTGGGGTGGATGAAATTAAGCCGGAACTCTTCAAATACAGTGGAATATCAGGCCTCAAATGGTTACACGGGATAATTGAAAAGGCGTGGGAATCGGGACACGTTCTGCCTGACTGGACGAAAGCGATAATCACGCCAATTTTCAAACATGGAAACAGAAAAGATTGCAACAACTATCGAGGTATCTATTTAATTAGCGTTGTAGGCAAAATATTCTCAGGTATTGTTGAAAGGAGAGTGCGAGTATTAATTGAGGGCAAGTTTGATGAAAATCAGTGTGGGTTTAGACCTCTTAGAGGCTGTCAGGCCCAGATATTTAGCTTACGGCAGGTAATGGAAAAGTGCTATGAGTGGAACAGGGAATTGTATCTATGTTTCAAAGATCTAGAAAAGGCTTATGACCGTGCTCCTAAGAGGAAGCTACTGTCAATTCTACAAGATTATGGTATAGGAGGCAAACTTCTGCAGGCAATTAAAGGGCTTTACGTAGACTGTCAGACAGCAGTTAGAATAGATGGCAAATTAAGCTCATGGTTCAGGGTAGTTTCAGGGGTAAGACAAGGCTGTAACCGGTCACCACTGTTGTTCATACTATTCATGGATCATATGTTGGAAACAGTAGAATGGCAGGGCGGGATTAAAGTACGTCAAAACAAAATAAGCAGTCTCGTATATGCGGATGACTTAGTTGTAATGGCCGATTCGATTGAAAGGTTGCAAACTAATATTTCAGAGCTTGATCAGAGGTGCAAGGATTATGATATGAAGATCAGCATCTCCAAAACGAAAGTAAAGTCTGTGGGAAAGAGATTCAAACAGATTGAGTGCAAGATAGGAGGAACAAAGTTAGAACAGGTAGACAGTTTCAATTACCTGGGATGTATTTTCTCACAGCATGGCAACATAGCGAAAGAACTGGAATCAAGGTGCAGCAAAGCTAATGCAATGAATGCTCAGCTAAGATCAACTCTCTTCTGCAAGAAGTAAGTAAGTACCAAGACTAAGTTAGCGGTGCACCGCTCTATCTTTCGCCCAACTTTGTTGTATGGGAGTGAAAGTTGGGTGGATACAGGTTACCTTATTCATAAGGTAGAGGTTACAGATATGAAAGTAGCAAGAATGATTGCAGGTACAAATAGATGGGAACAATGGCAGAAGGGTGTCCATATGAGGAAATCAAAGAAAAGCTGGGAATGAATACCATAGATGGAGCAGTTAGAGCGAACAGACGGAGATGATGGGGTCATGTTACACGCATGGGAGAAGCAAGGTTACCTAAGAGACTCATGAGCTCGTCAGCGGAGGGTAAGAGGAGTCGAGGTAGACCAAGAAGAAAGTGCTTAGATTCGGTGCAGAATGATTTTGAAGTAAAAGGCATAACATAAGACGAGGCATCAATGTTAGCATTGAATAGGGGATCACGGAGGAATTTTATTCGAGTTACTATGCTCCAGACTGAACGCTGAAAGGCATATTCAGTCTCTAATGATGATGATGATGATGATCAAATTTATACTGACATTTTGATCACATGGTATATACCAACAAATTGTAAACATGTATATAAAATCGGGAGATACTGTTGCAATGACTGTTGTAAATGACGTAATGATAGTACTAACTTCGTATACACCAGGTGATCAAGAAGTCAGTAAAAATTTGAAAACTTAATAAAAAAAACCAAAGTATTGCTAGATGCGTGAAAGATCTCTCGCGCGCGTCGTTTGGTGATGATCGTGTGCTCGGCCGCCACTTTCGTCATGCTTAGCCTCCCAGGTCCCCAGACCTCAGTCCGTGCGATTGTTGGCTTTGGGGTTACCTGAAGTCGCAAGTGTATCGTGATCGACATCTCTAGAGATGCTGAAAGACAACATCCTACGCCAATGTCTCACCATAAGTCCGGACATGCTTTACAGTGCTGTTCACAACATTATTCCTCGACTACAGCTATTGTTGAGGAATGATGGTGAACATATTGAGCATTTCCTGTAAAGAACACCATCCTTGCTTTGCCTTAATTTGCTATGCTAATTATTGCTTTTCTGATTAGATGAAGCGCCATCTGTCGGACCTTGCTTTTTTGTCATTCGAAGCATGTGTATCAATTTTTACCTCTCTATCTACATTATACCGTAATTTATTAAGTTTTCAAATTGATAGTGACATTTTGATCACCCGGTATATTAAGTGCTACATTTCTGTGGAATTCAGTATTACCACACTTATTCCGTTTGTGATTTTAGCTGTAAAAGAAAACGTAATCACGGTTTGAAATTCAGTATTTGCTATTTATTTTAGCGCATAACAAAGTAACATGAACGAAGTCATATCTGAACTATAGGAGAGGTAATACCATTTATTTTAAAAGCGGCCGGCCGCGGTGGCCGAGGGGACTGAGGCGCTCCAGTCACGGTCTGCACGGCCACTACGGTCGGGGGTTCGAATCCCCCCTCGGGCATGGATATTTGTGCCGTCCTTAGTCTTAAGTAGTTCATACGTAGTTTGTAAGCTTAGGGACTGATGACCCCGTAGTTAAGTCCCGTAAGTTCTACAAATATTTGAATTTTTGTTAAAAGCGTCCATAACAACCATATCAAAGGACAAACATTTTAGTAGATATTTTGATTCTAATTAATGACTTTCAATATATTCCATAAATAGTGAATAATTGCATAGAAAAAATAAACAAGGTAATTTGTTGCAATGTATCCACTTCCGTTTCATTAAGGAACTACACCTGCAAAAACATGTTCAAATGTTTGTAAATCTATCGGACCAAACTGCGTGGTCATCAGTCCGTAGCTTACAAACTACTTAAACCTAGGTAAACTAACCTACGGACAAACACACACACCCATGCCCCAGGGAGGACTCGAACCTCCACGGCGAGCAACCGCGCGCTCCGCAGCGAGACGCTTTAGACCGCTCGGCTACTCCACCGCGGCGAACTACACTTGCCACAGAAATCTACGACTTCCTTTATATACGAAACTACCAGTATCAGAACGTTGTTCAGAATATTCATTATTACAGTATCCTCCCACTTTACGAGCACATACTTCAGAAGATCATTGTTCAATTCGCTGTTACGTATTTCCCGGCATATTCACGAAATAGAACAAACACTCATTTTAAAGAGAGCATTCTTACACATGAACAACTCGAAATATTGTGAACATAGCTCTAGTTAATTAATAAGGGTGCCCGAACCCTTTTGGGAAAAAAGGAGAAAAAATTTGTGGTAGTGGTGGGTTCCGAACCTCTGACCAGGTGCATTATAATTCGATGCGCTGCCCACTACGGCGAACAATTGCGAAATACAAATTTTAATCTCATACTACTGATGGCAGTTGTTAACTCATGTCAATATGGCATTTTTAAACACTAGTTTATCATTTATCGTACGAAGAACGACGAGCTTTTGTTAATTCTTCAGTGCGCCATTGCTTTGAAATCACAACGTGTAAGTTATAATAAGAAATTCATCAAATATGCAACGCAAGACGGTGGATGCCACAGAGCTCTGGCCGAGAATGTCACGTGACATCTCCGAACGGCTGGTTTTCGTAAAATCAATGGACTGTGTCAATTATCCGTTATTTTTGCCAATATATTTCAAACGATACGAGATAAGAAAACAACATCAGAGAGCAAGGTTGTAGAGAACTTTCTCGTTTACAAATTCGGTTACAGAATTTTCGTGTCAGATGAACTGTTTCTTTGCAATGAAAATTATATTACAAACGGTTTTCTTTGGCGTTACTAATTTATGTTTTGTCCGAAATATTCGAAAAAGCCAGGTTCTAGTCTCGGGCGGTCAACAATTATATCCGTAAAATCGACTGAACGGTTCGACGTAAAAGGTGGGAACACTTTACAGACATACAGATAGACAGACATCCCAAAACCGCAGTTAATTTTTGCAAATATCTCTGAAACGATGCGAGATATGAAAAAACAATAACACAGCAAAGTTGTAGAGTAATGTTTCCTCCATAGATTGATGTATTCAGTTTTCGTATCAGCTGATCGGTTAATGTGTTATTTTCACTTAAATTTCGAGCTGTCAAAAGTTGATCACAAAGGCCCACTTTTAGCGTTACTTCCGTACCCTAAAGTGGGCCAAAGCGCGACAGGCCTCCAACAGACACACATACATCGATCCTCATATTTCTACAAGTTAATCTGATTACCTAGCAAGCGCAATGTACCAATCAACTATCCCTTAAGGACATTACATAGATCGAAAACGTCGTATTGGACAGATGAGTTCGCTAGATTTATGGACACAGCAGTGAATTTTCGGTGTTCTTATTAAGCCAGCAAACAGTTTGTAAAACACGTCTGAACAGAACATACCTGTTCTCTAAGGAATTTGTTAGCCAATACCACATGGATGGGATTGACACTATGTACAGGGATGCACTTTGTAAATATTGGCTGTCTTCGTTTAAAACACTACAGTACACTACACATACAGTATATTAGAGAGTCAAACCCACGATCTATCCCGTACATGTATATTTTAGGCTCCAGCCTGGTAATGCGTTGTTCTCGACCAAATGAAGAAGTAAAAGTCTCCCTCAAACGCATATCAGAACACTTTATAAAATCGATAAGGTCACTACCGGTAATTTTATTGATGCTACAATAAACAAATAAATGTATTACAATTTTTTTACTCGGCAATTCGACGTTAAACACATTAAACAATCGATTCCAGCTGCCCTATCAATGTCCACAATCACATTGCTGTTTCAGGCGAAATTCATGGGTGGATACTAGGTACTCGCACAGTCCCATTTTGTTTAAAAATATCCTTACGAAATTTAGTGGGATGCCCAAATCCAGAAGATAGAAGTCAACAACATGAAGATGTCGTAGTATAGATGGGAGTTCCTCCACTACAACATCTAATTTAACATCGGTTAGATCCAATTTATAGGGTATAGGCACAAGGTTTGCATACTGCCACTAGATGTTCTCCAGTGCTGCCTTGTCAGTTTCGCTCCAGCATTCCACATGATGTCACAAAGCTGCCTCCATGTAGAAAAAAATGGTAACTTCACCTTGTCTCCATGGCTTACAATAACGAACTTGTCGAATTTCCTATGTGGGTATAAGTTCATGATCAGAAATAATTTACCAGTGTAAGCATCTATGATACTTAAATGACACCAGTCGTGAAGCAAACACCATTAACACACGATCAAACACGCAATACTTCATAACGTACACAACGTTTAGTTTTTTACAACCACAATAACATAATCTTAAATCGACATTGTAGACCTCTACGGCAACACATCATCCATAACTGGAAACAGACACTGCATCGCATATTTTAGAGTATTTAAAACACTTTTTACTGAAATTCTATCGCAACTAGCCTGCGACGCTCTCTCTAAACGCTTCTAACAATAACCAACTCCAACCCAGTGACCGAACTACAACTGCAATCAGCACTAAGCTACAACAAACTGATCTAGCCATCCCAGCTCCTTTTTTACTAAAGTTCTAAACTAACTAGCATCCGACAATCTCGGTATCTCTGTGTTGTTGGTGTATACATCACGAACAACTAACCGACTGATCATGCATCTTTTTGCATTGCAAAACTCAACCAGACAGTATTTCTGAAACGTTTTCTATCAGTCAGTAGACCATATACCTCGTACGTTTAACAATCACTCGAGCACAAACAGTCATCGTATTCTCCCTTCTAACAAAGCAATACCCCGGATAAACACCTGTAACACTCCCAATTACATAGTAAAATTGACTGACACACATAGAACAGCTAACAAGGAATGATCCAAATCAACTTCAAGCTCTTTTCTAATATATATATATATATATATATATATATATATATATATATATATATATATATATATATATATCTGATCCTTACAACCAACAACGCAAAATAGTCTACACCATTTCGAACTAATACAATACGCAATAAATTTTATCGAATGCCAACAGCAATTCTTTAAACACTAAACATACGATTAAACGCTCCTCCCAACGCAGGCAACCATCCAGCTTTAAATCACCTAACCATATAGTTTATTGAAATCAATGCTTTTTAACCGAAGAACAATAACTTATCACCGCAAGCATCTTCGCTACGCTACCAAGAGGCGTCCATTCGTAAACACCACTAAAAGACGAGATAAATATATACCACATAACCATAACACTAAGTATTAATGTGCAGTACACAAATGTAGAACACTTCTAGGTTGCAACGAACCGTACGACTGAACAGATCGAAATCGACATTTTGCAAAAGCCACGAAACGTCGTACACATCAGATTACGAATATATGAGAGCTAATTTTACAAAGATAGAATATTACATTGCTTCTATCAACAGCCATGAAAATGAAAAACAAACAACTTGTCACAGCTATACTATCGGTTTTTTTTTAAACATAGAGAAAGAACAATTGTAAAGATCTTCTGGAATGCTCGATTATCGGTGCTTGCAAGTTTGATGTATGTCAGATAAATGTTGTAAATTGCAGAACGACATATTGACCATAGCTGTTTATTTTGTCTCAGTGCTACCGGTTTCGGTCATTTACCATTATCAAGCTTTAGAAGAGATTAGCTAATAGCTTAACATGTCGTTATACAAGAATTCAAAATTATAACATAAGTATTTGCTGTCATTGTTCTAGTCATTGATAGTATCACAGCGGCTGGTCTAGAAGAATTGTCGGAAGGTGCAGAATCGGATATTAAATCCATAAAAGTAGTGGATTACAGGACGACATGGAGTTCGAAAACTTACATGTCGCAGTACTGGATGGTAGGAGGAATAGGAAGAAAGCGATACATTGATCGAAGAAACGTTGTAAAGACTTGGTACTTTACGAAAAGAATTACGTGCATTGTCTAATATAGTAACCGGGCATGGTCGCTAAAGAGAGACAGTATTAAATTTCGGAACTTGATAATTTTAAGAGCAGCTTGTATGATTTCTAAGAGAGAGTAGGTTGTGGCTGGTCTGTCTATACAATGGAACAGGTATACCAACAAGTGTTTATGTTACACATTGGTCTACTTTCAAATGGCTGTTGTCGTCTAGGCGCAGCTCCAACATAACACATTCAAATAAATGCTTCTTAAATGCAAAGCGTGATATCCTCGTCAAAGTGGGGTCCGCAGGGGTCTTGCGTATGTATCGAAAGAAGGTTTTGTTGCCTCTTAGATCATTTGGCGATGTAACTTAAATGTTTTTTGAGAGAGAATGTTTAAAACAATAATAAAACGTTATGATATTTTGTTTAAACAATTAGCATATGTCTATAGATAGGTCTGTAAGAATTGTTGTATGTAGCTTGCTGAGAGAACACTGTGTGTGTATGTTTTCGATCCCATTTTAGATCGATCTGTATCCACGTTACTGTTAGGTATTTTAATTTTCAATATAAAGTTCTTCTCTAGATCGTTGGTACCGTTTCCGTGGTGTCTATCAAGAGAAATTGCTTAAGGTAGTTGTGTTTGTTAAGATTGACATACATAAGTTTGTGGCTTTCGTTATCGTTACATTCCGTTTATTATGTAATTTGAGTTTTTTTTTAAACACTTTCGTAGACTGTTGCACGCATCGTCTATGCGAGTAGATACATTTATTTTGCCCAGGAACTTTATGAAGCGAACGATTTACAAAAAAAAGAACGATTATTTTTGGATAGTCCTAAATGTTTGGTTAGAACCGTTTTTAAATAATTGTCATAAATGTAAAACACACAGAATACACCCACCTCTACTATTAAACTGAATTTCGTAATGCTGTTAGTATATATACCTGAAAAATTGCGTTTTCTACTTAAGGTTCGATGTAATACGTTACTTAAACTGTACGTAATGGACCCGAGAAAACGTGATGTTCTAATTGTTACCAGCATGTTGAAATTAATATACAAATGAGGTATAGAAAATTATTAGGAACGGTGGTGGACGGCCTGGCGGCTGGCGGGGTCGGTAGTGATTAGTCGTGGAGGGGATCAATCTGTTTACGAAACTCTCATGATAAATGCAGGTACGTGATTAGTTATTATTACGGGTAGTTGTATTGCCCGAAGTACGGTTATGAATAAAAGAACTGGCTCCTTTTCTCCAATGTTGGTGTAAGACAGAGTAATACAACCAGTACGCCCATAAGTAATTACTTTTGTAAAAAATTATTTATTCTTTTTTCTTGGGCTGTAGCTTCGAGTCCCGGAGCGGGTTGCATGGGGGTGGCAATTTCTAGTACTGTTGCTGGGGCTGTTCGCGGAGTGGTTGCGATTAAATTGTTCAAAATTAAATTGATATGGAAATTTAATATGGAATGTACAATCGTTAATGCATCAACATAGAATGTACACAATTAATTTGTTATACACATTAGGATTTAGAAAATAACAGGGAGCGGTGGTTGATGGCCTGGGGGCATCAGGGGTATTAGTTGCCTAAGTGTCCATTTGTGGAGACGGCCGTTTACGAGAACGTTACTTGTTATTTGTCATTCGTCCTTAAGATCGTCATTGTCTTACTAAGTGAAATTACATGTTTCATGTCAAGTGCACTATTGTTCGTCCTGTACTTCCGGTAAGGACGAGTGGCAGAGTCCTTTGATTAGCAGTCAGGCAACTGGCTGAGCATGGGGGGGGGGGGGTAATGTAAGTAGAGAGATGACGAGGGGGATGGCGCGCAGGTAGGTGGAGTTTTTTACGTGCAACGCTCTTTTGTTCGAGGGAGGCGCTTCCTGCAAGTACGCCAGTGTTAGGTGCAATTTCCTGTACGCTGTCAATCATATTTTGTTTGAGGGAGGCAGTTCCCGAAGGTGCGCAGCTCTGTCCTTTGATCAGACCCCCGGAAATTGGCCGAGGGAGGAGGTTGGGGTGGTACCTGACACTCATGACACTAACGTCGGCGGGAGATTCTCCGTGGCGTATAACGCTCATTACTACCTACTTTTCATTGTTTATGGTCAATTACCTTTTTCGCACTAAGCAGTTATCTTATCTAAAACATTCTGCAGTTGCTTTTCCATCTTCTGGTGACGTTACTAACCGATAAATGACAGAATCATTCGCGAACAGTCTAAGAGAGCTGCTGGCATTGTCTCCTAAATAATTAAAAAGATTAAGAGCAGTAGGGGCCCTATAACACTTACCTAGAGAACGCCAGATATCACTTCTGTTTTACTCGATGACTTTCCGTCAATTACTACGTACTATGTCATGTATGACAAGAAATCACGAATCCAATCTTACAATTCTACAAGCACGTAATTTGGTAAGATGATGGTTCAGAGGTACAGTGTCAAATGCCTTCCGGAAATCGAGAAGTACGGAATCGATTTGAGATCCCTCGTCTATAAAAGAGCTAGCTGAGTTTCACAAGGACGATAAAATAACATGTTTATAAATTTAAGGGACTCGACTGCTGTGGTTATTAGTCCCTAGGCTGACAAACTAATTAAACTTACTTATGCTACAGACACCACACACACCCAAGCATGAGGTAGAGCAGGATTCACTGAAGGCGAGTAACTGCGCGCTCCGCATCAAGGTGCCTTAGAGCGGTCGACGAATCCACCACGGCACAAGTACAATACTATCCGAATCCGTGTTGACCATGGGTTAATAGGTGATTCTCTTCGAGGTAGTTCATAATGATTGAGATAAGTATATGTTCCAAAACCTTGCTACAAACCGACGTCAATAACACAGGCCTGTAATTTTGGGAATATTTGTTATAAAATCTGGACTGGGAGACTTGCACTTGTTAAATGATTTAAGTTCCTTTAATACTCCAGGGATATCTACTTCCAAATCACGCATTATGGCGGTTTTTCTTCATTATAATTATGGAGTATGTGCTTCGTCTTCTTTGGCGAAGGAATTTTGAAAGTTGCGGTGGAGTGACCAAGGGTATTGAGTCGCTATGCTACGATGCGCAAGGCCGTTCCCCGTCGTGGGTTGGAAGCCCCCCTCGGGCATGGATGTTTGTGCTGTCTTTAATATAAGGTAGCTTATAAGTAGTTTGTAAGTTTATGATCTGATGACCCCGCAGTTAAGTCCCATAAGCTTAACAAACATTTGAACTTTTTTTTTTTTAATTTCGGAAAGCTGTATTTCGCAATTCTACTTTAGCCTAGTTTCCATCCGTAGCATCACCATTGCTATCGCATAGTGAAGGTATTGATTGTATTTTGCCGCTGTATACTTTACATACGACCAGAATTTCTTGGGATTTTCTATCAAGTTACTGACCAGGATTTCGTTGTAGAATCTATTATAAGCTTCTCGCATTGAAGTTCGAGATAAACACATGAAATACATGAATCAACTCATAAACAATGGGGTTCCATACGACAAATTTAATAGAATATGTATTTGTCTCTTACTTATTCTTTTTTCTCCAGAACTTGAAGTTGGAAATGTGATGGAGGTCCCTGCGTTAACGTGAGCGTAGAGTTTCTATTTGCTCTGCATTAACATGACATATACGCCTCATCGTGAATTGACCGGAATAAAATTTAAGAATATTTTCCGTAGAAATCTCTGCTTTATAGACGGGCCATTCTTTTTTGTTTCTCAGTCAGCTCCGTGACGCTTTCGCGCTTACTGATATAACTTTTTACGAAGCGTGGACAAATAACTATGGCAGATGAAGAACTCGAATATCCGACGTGAACTGACGAGCTATTCGTAATTTTGGCGTTCCAGACCTTACGACCAATCCTGCGGGGCCCCGTTATTAGCACATTCTCTATCTCTTATAGCAATTATTTGTGGTATGAATCCCACACTGACGAGCAATGTACAAACATCTGTTGAACGAGTGATATATTATGCTATTTCCTCTGCAGAGGGACTTCACGTTTTAAGGGTTCGTCCTATGAATCTTATTGTAATTTCTGCCTTATCCATTGGTCGCTCCACGTAAAATCGCTCCTTATGCCTGTTTCAGATATTTTATGGAAGTAAGTGCTTCCAGAGATTACTCTTCAATTTCGTATTTATTCATACAGCTTCTGTCTTTCCATGTATTAGCAATAGGTTACATTTGTTTATGCAGAGGGTCAATTGCCACTCCATACACCAACAGTCAATACACTGAACACCGTCCTCCATTTCGCAATATTTTTCCAGCACTGTGATTACTTTATATACTACAGCATCATCTGCAAAATACTTCATGGCTACAGATAGATCGTGTTATAAGTCTCAAAACAGACGTAGACCTTTCATATCTGAGAAGTTCAGGAAGGCGAACTTTGATGGCATTCATGTTGTATCACACCCAAATGAAAACACTTGCATGAAGGTACTACCGAAAACATTTGTATAGTCCAACATGTAAAAGGATTGTCATGGGTGCGCGAATGCGTGAGTATCACATCAATAATGCAAGATATGCAAGCAAGTTCACCAATCAGTGGGAGAAATTCCGATAATAGCTGAAGATTGTCTCATGTACTATCATGCGAAGAAAAACCGAATTTCGTTGCACCTGATATGTGTGCATACTATATCGTAATATAGTATGCGCTCCTCTAAACGCTTTGTGAAAAAATGTTCTGATGTTTGTTAAGCTCAAGGGAGTTACCTACCTTACAAACTACTTATGAACTTACTTATGCTAAGGTCAGCACAAACATCCATGCCTGAGGGAGGATTCGAACCCCCGACGGGGAACGGCTCGCGCATCGGAGCATAACATCTCAATGCGCTCGGCCGCTTCGCCGCGGCTAAACGCTTTGAGGTACAGGCATTGCACTACAAGACATTTACAACAAGAGAAACCAAAACACAACACTGCTCTTCATGGAAAGCATTTCATACACTGTAAATAGAAGGAAATACGTCATCAAAGATGTGACAGTCCTTCATTATTGTCACTCAACTTTACGACGATAAGTACATTCCAAAAGCATTACCTCACTAATTAGAATCTGAGACATCAATCTCTGTCACGTAAATTAACCAGTTATCCTTAGGCAAAATAAGATATATTTATGAACAAGTAATTTTATAACAGAATCGAAACTCCTATAAGTCTTTAACAATTAGTAGCATTTTCGCTCTCTGAACGTTATTTCCTTTGCGATAGGTCGTTCCGAAAGCTTATGTTATTTAGCATTGGCTGTAGGTAGTTGGTTTGGTTTCAGTAGCGGAACAAGATAGATTGTTATGTCATTCCAAGTGCGAAGATGTGAATTTGATAATTCATGAAAACGTTTGACGCTGATAATCGTGTTGGATTTTTTTTTTTTCTGGTTAGTTTACAACCGGTATAAGTTACACAAATTACCATGGGAACGACTTTTCGCAGCTTTGTGTAAAACCATTCCGGGAGCGAAACTACTTCGAATTGCTTTACAAGTTTCGCAGTTCTGATTCTGTAGTAAAATTTTCTGTTCATAAAAATATTTAATTTTGTCTAAGAATAACTGCGATTGCTGTCTCAGATTCTAAGTAGTGCGCAAATGCTTTTGGAATGTACCTATTATAATAAACTTGAGTAACAAGCGTCAAGAAGTGTGCGTTCGTTGAATTTGCAATATCTGAAATGATTTCTATGAAGCGCACTGTTGTGTTTTGCTTTCTCGTTTTGTCATTTTCTTATAGTCTAAGCCTGTACCGTAAAACGCTTAGAGGATCCGCAAATCAGCTACGTTATATAGTAAGCATACATATCAGGCGGAACGCAGTTCAGCCAACACCACCTAGAGACATGGCCTCACATCAGCCCGTGATACGTCAAACTGACCAGGATGCGGCTGCCATCTCAATGGCTGGCCGCTGGTGCACCTCCACTGCCTCGTAGCGGCCAGCCAGTAAGCTGGCGGCCACGGCCTGGTCAGCAAGACGTAGCACGGGCTGTTGTGAGGCCTTGTCTCTTGGTGGTGTTGGTCCAGGTCGCTCGGTTTTTTTCTCCACACGGTAGTACATGCGAAAATCCTCTCCTGTTATCGGAATTTCTTCCGCAACTTTGTGGACGTCCTTGCATCTCTTGCATTTTTGATAGGCTATACACGCATTCCCGCTCCTATGATAATTCTTTTAAATGTTCGACTATTCAAATGTTTCCGGTAGTAACTTGAAGCTAGTGTTTGCACTTTGGTGCCATACATCACGAATGGCGTCGAATATCGCCTTTCTGAATTTCTCTGGCACGAAAGGCCTAGGTCTCTTTCACGACGCCTAACACCAGATATCAATCTTCGTACATTTTATTCGCACCTCTTCTTTCTGTGGCCTGTGCCGCAGCGAGCTGCTACTAATCTACTGGAAAAGTAACTGTAACAGTTTAACGCAGGAAGGCCACTGAATCTGACGAGATGTCAGTTCGATTCTATACAGAGAATATGAAGGATTATTGCGGTCGTTCTACAATAGTGTACCGTAGATCTGTAGAGGAGCAAAGCTTCGCTAATGACTCGAAAAAACAGCATTTCCTTTCGCGTTTTCAAGATGGGTTCTCGAACAGATGCGACAACTGCAGTGCCGCGTGGTCTGAGGTGTGATGTCATGGACTGCGCGGACGCGCCCGTCGGTTATTCGAGACCTCTCTCAGACAAGGGTATGTGTGATGTCCTTAGTGTACGTTAGTTAAAGTAATGTGTAGTGTAGGGACCGATGACCCTAGTAGTTTGCTCCCTTACTTGTACAAACCTTGAACTTCAAAATATCTGTAGTTACAAATCTTTGACGTTGGTCTGTTATAGAAGTTCCGAATACGTTTTAAGTTCGTGTATTGTGAGGTTTCTGGAAATTGAAAATTACTATGACTCAACATGGGTTTCTAAAGTAACGATTATGTGAAGCCCAATCCAACACAGTATACATATACGAGCTGGTAGTTAACGTTGAAACTTCAAGGAGCCATTTTGTGGATGTTACGGAACAACACAAGAAATCACAATGCTTGAAATATTTTTCGAAGTGTAGTATGATATGCAGCGTATGAACGGTTGGAGTGGTATGGAGTGGCATTTGGCCCTCAACATAAACAAATGTCAGCTATAGACAATACATCGAAAGAAAGAAGGTATACTTTACAACTGTGATATTGTACAGGAATCATTGGAAGCAGTTACTTCCATAAAATAACTGGGTGTAGGCATGAGGAGTGATTTTAAGTGGAACGACCATTGGCTAAGGAAGAAGCTACTCTAAGTTTCATAGGAAGAAGTGTCTCAGCAAAGGATATAGCTTACATAACACTCGTTCGACAGATATTTGTACACTGCTCATCAGTGTGGGACCCGTATTATAAAGGGCTGGTAGAGGAGATAGATGATATACAAATGAGAGGGCATACATGAATGGCCGTGCGGTATGGGCCGTCATGTTACGGATCGATCGGGAGCTCACGTCGGAGATTCGAGTCCTCCCTCGAACATCGGTGTGCATTATGAATGAAAGACACAAGATAACTGTACGATATACTGCAAATTTATTGGTTTACGAACCGGTTTTCGGCAGTTAACGCTATCATCAGGTAAACATTACAAGTTTTAGTTACAAAGATTTTAACTTGCTAGATAAATAACTTTCAAAAGTGACTAGTATTTTGGTTTATAACTAACATGCGGGAAATATTATAATTCAAGCTGCGGCGATATATTCTAAATCCGTGTTGACCTTGTTCGATTCATTTGTTGAAAGTGACGACCAGTTGGCGGCGATGAGATGCGACAGCGGCGGATGGCCGCGCGACCAGCCTCCTGTCAGAGCGGAACACGCGGCTGCTGGCAACGAGGCGGCAGGCGGCCCCTCCCCCACTCGCCATGACGTCACGGCCTCGCACAAGGCCACACCGGCGCGGATCAACTGTCGCGAATCAATGGAGCAGCGCCGAAGCTCGCGCAAACACCAGGTCTGATTTACGTCACGTAACGGCCCACGGCCATGTGGCGAGCTCCGTTGTGGAACTCAGCTGTTGTGCATGAATGGAAGTTTTAATGTTGCTTTCGACAAGAACTTGTGTGAAAGACATACCTTACGTAACTACCGATAGTGGCCAGGACAAAACGAACTCATTAACGTTGATCCAGTACGCCAATAATATAGTTGTTGGTGTCTTCCTGTCTGAACTGATTATCGTCCATGTTTCATCCCATAAAATATTACACTCCACACAAATGCCTTCAGAAAACACTTCCTTACACTTAAATTAATATTCGATTTTAACAAATTTCTCTTTTTCAAAAAAGCTTTTCTTCCCATTAACAGTGTTAATTTTATATCCTCTGTCCTGACGACATATTTTGTCATTATATGCCCAAGTAATAAAACTCATCGACCACCTTTACTGTTTCGTTACCTAATCTAATTTCTTCAGCATCGCCTGATTTTCTTACACTGAAATTCACTACCATTTTCAACTTTCTTTCTTTTGTTGAGAACTGATTTTCCATTTGAGTTTTTAATATTCATAAAGTTGCTTTTCTTGTCTCCACTTGTCTCTTTCAGTTTGCTGTAGGTGGTATCTACTTTTTCCCTACATACAGATTCGCCGACAGACTTGCATTTTCCCTCTAGACACTCCTCCTTAGCCATATTGCACTTCCTGTCATTATAATTTCTTAGTCGTCTGTACACCATCTTACCTGCTTCACTGACTGTAGTGTTTCATCTTCTCCTTTCATCAATTAAGTTCAGTATTTCCTTTGATATCAAAAGAGTTTTTGTAGGTCTTGAATTTCTATCCAGTTGGTCTCCGCTGGCTTCGCTATTTCATCCCTCAAAGCTACCCATTTATCTGCTACTGTGTGATACCCCCCCCCTCACCACTTATCTGTCAATTGATGCCTAAAGCTCTCTCTAAAGCTCTCGAGAACCTCAGATTTGTCCAGGTCCCATCTCTTTGTTTTATTACCTTTATATGTCCCGAGTGTATATCTGGCCTTGGATATGTGTTACAGTTTAAAACCTGGTTCCTAAATCTATGTCATTCTATTATAAAAGCTATCGAGTACTTTCCGGTGTCTCCTGGTCTCTCCGACATATATACTGCCGTTTTTCATTGCTCTTAAAGCGATTGTTATGATTACATTATGTTCCGTGCAAAATCCAACCATCTATCCGATACCTTCCGGTTTCTCATGGTCTCTTCTATGTATGCTGCCGTTTTGACGATTATTAAACCAATTATTTTGATTACATTATGTTCCGTTTCAAAAATCAACCGGGCGGATTCCTCTTCCATTCCTTTACGCAGTGATAATCACCTACTATTTTTCCTTCCCCATCCTTTTCCTGGTACTGAATTCTAGTCCCCCATCACAATTAATTTTTTCTCACCCTTAACTGCCTGAATAATTTCCTTGACCTCCGTATAAATTTCTTCGATTTCCTCATCATCGGCAGAGCTAGTTATAACATAAACTTGTACTACAGTGGTCGGTGTTCGCTTCTTATCTATGTTGACTTCGATTATGCGATCACTGCGCTTTTCATAATAGTTTACCAGAGTCCATGTTTTCTTATTAATTGTTAGACCTACTCCTGTAATACCCCAACTAATTTTGTATTTATAACCCTGTACTCACCTGACGACAAATACTGTTCATCTTTCCACCGAACGTCACTAATCCCCACTATATTTAACTTCAACGAATCCATTTACCTTTTTCTTTAATTTTCTAACCTCCCTACACGATTAAGGTATTTAACATTCCGCGCTGCGATCCGTTCGTAGAATGCCGTTGTTGTCTTTCCTGATGACGATGACGACATCCTCCTGAGTAGTCTCCGCCCGGAGATCCGAAACGCCGCTGCGGATTAGCCATTCGCACTGGGGCGCCGTGCTGCGGTGCGCGCGGCCTTTCGCCGTCGTGGGTTCGAGTCCCCCTCGGGCATGGGTGTTTGTGTTGTCCTTAGGTTAGTTTACCTTAGTTTAAGTAGTTTGTAAGCTACGGACTAATAACCCAGCAGTTGAGTCCGATAGATTTACAAACGTTTGAACATCAGATCCTATTGTGTGACTATTTTACCTGAATATGACATGACAATTCCTTTGGTTACGTGAATAGATGGACAATATAAGAATTGTACAAATATAATGAGGAGAATAGGATAATCTATCCGTTTCGTCAAATGTCGTAAGTGCTCCTCATGTTGGGACGTCGATCTGGGTAACTATATACGTTTTAGGAGCCAAAAATATTAAATAACTTCTCTTACAGTTGGAGAAGCCCTACTGATAGCAGCAATGATATTTTTCGTATTTTTGTTTTACAGATTTTGAATTGATTAACGTGTTGATTTGCGACTGGTGCCTAGGCACCAATTCCCGTCTTCTGCGCCACGTTATTGCACCGCTGCTTAGAATAATCCCTCTTTTTACGAATAGTAACCTTAACAGATCGGTCAATATTGTTACCTCATTAGGAATACAGTTAGAAGTTAGGTTTTTCGCAGTATCAGGGATCTACTTTGTAAGCGTGGCGTAGTCAAGCGGTGCTCGCAACAATAGCGCTTAGTCTTGTGTAGTGAGGAATCAGTCCTCCGCGTGCACTTCTTTATAATAAAACCGAGTATATATCAGAAATAAAAGTTAGCCATATTTTTCGTGTAATCTCGATACAACTATTCTTCGTGAGATACAGCAGTACACATGGCATTGTGTAATTACTGTGAGCAGCTACTCATTATTTCATGCACAAGGCAGGCGTCTCCGAGGAGAAAGGTGGGGAAAATGTATGTGACGAGCACATGAGTTGTGTTGGGTAGGCCCCTCTGTCAGTACAAACCCTAACAGAAATATAGGCCGTTTTTTATCTATTGCAAGGCCTATATAATGGTGTGCTTCGACAAAAAAATATTACTTGCCCTATAGAAATGATGCACAGTAGCGCAGCCCTGACCTTTTTCATGCATTGCATAGCAAATAGCAGCCCCAATGAAAGTAAAAGAAGTTCCTACATCTACTTGAGAGGCACATATTGAAAAGTACGTATGTTGATTCGAATCCTGGCCCAGCTCATGGTTCCATTAGAAGTTCTAGTAAGTGCACACCTAACTATCAGTGAAATAAATTTTATTTCTTAAAATTTCTTCATATGTTGCCAACATTAACAATAGGTTCCTTTATTCCTAGTCAAAGACGCACACTTCTCATTACTGTTGAGTTGACAGTTGAGACATAACATTTATTTTTGGATTGAAATATGGTATATTTACCGTTTTCCGTAGTTTGTTATCTGCAGCAGAAGGTCAGTAAAAAAAGGCATTTATTTCAAGTAAAGATTTGCGACCTGATACTTATGTTTTATTTCACATATCTCTCTGCTTAGTCATCTATGAAGATTAGTCGTGATTGAGTCTCAAAACACCACGATATCTGTTCTTAGTTAGCAGTGGCTGTAGGCGCTCGGTTTCGTTCCAGAACCAGATAAAGTAGCTTGTCGTTCCAAGTTCAAAGATGTGTAGAAACACTTTTTTATTCATGGGTACATCGGAACTGCTGTTGATCAGCTGTTAATGTTTTCATGTAGCGTTTGACGCTGTTGATCCTGTTGATTTTATTTGGTTAGTTCAACAAGCGGTTTATGCAAAACCGTCACCACCAGAACGACGTTTCGTGGATTTGAGGGGAAAAAATATTCACAGAGAAAAGATATTTTAATTGCTACAGAATTTTAGGAGTTCTGATACTTTAGTAAAATTTCTTGTTTATGGCAATATTAATTTTTTAAGGATTATCGAATGATTAATGTGACAGAGTATGTTGTCTCAGACTCATACGACTTTTGTAATGTTCTTATTGTAATAAAGTTAAGTTTACAAGAGTCAATGACTGTTTCATCTTTGATTACGAGTTTCCTTGTATTTGCAATATCGTCGTTCTAATATACATCTTGAACGATTTTCATGAAGGGCAGTGATCCGTTTCGTTGTCTTGTGGTGTCTATATTCATGTATAGTCTAATGACTGTTCTAAGGCGCCTAGCTGCGGAGCGCTCCGCTGCTCGCCATCGGAGGTTCGAGTCCTCCGTAGGGCATGGATGTATTTTGTGTCCTCAGCATAAGGTGAAGTAGTTTGTAAGCACAGGGCCTGTTGAACAGAGTATTTTAGTCCCATTCATTTACAAACATTTAAACATTTGATTTTGAAAATTCAGTGCGTGTAGTAAGAATAAATCTTGTTCTGTTTGGGTTTTGAGGGCTGTAGCGTGTGTTCCATTTTATCTCCTTTAACTTCTGTATATTTGAGAGAAATTAAAGTCCCCGATTTTGCAGTCATGACTTAAACTAGAGGCTGGTCCCAGCGTTTGATACAGAGCCTTAGTGTAAGCGAAGGTAATGTCTATTCTATCAGGGTACATGACCCACAAGACAGCTACGTTTATAGTATGCATGCATATCAGGCGGAAAGCAATTCAGGATGCTCGGTTTTTTTTCTGCATGTGAGAATACTTTCAATATCCTACGGCCACTGACACACTCAGAAGTTTGCGATATTTTTTCACCGCTATCCATAGATACAAGACTTGGGCAGAAGCATTACTGATAGCATGTGTCAACGGTGACAATAGCGAGAGTTTTACTAGCAACTTTGCTAGCACTGTTTGGCTGCCACTCGTATGTAACCACAGAACGAGGGCGCCAATTTTAATGTACACTGCTCTTGGGACTGGGTAGTTGGTTCGGGTTTCGGTAGCATCACACAAGAAGCTACCATCCAGCCAGTAACAGTACGGTCTAAGGTTGGAACAGAACTGTGGTGTCGCACAAGTCTAAAGTGCGAGCCACCTACTTTCGCTGCGCGCCGCCATGCACGCACGGTGCGGCGTTCTTACGACAACAGCCACGAGCGCCCTCTGCTGCAACTTCGCTCGTGGCCACCACTGGACTGCATCGTTCACTTGGGACTGAGATAGGAACCAGTTAACACTTCGTAATCAGATAGGCACCAGTGAAGACTTGGCTATCGGACAGGCACTAGGCAGGCCTCTAGCTCAACTATGTATCAGCATTCTGCAGTACTGAGCTATGTCAAAGTTAAGTATTACTAAGTCTCTAAGAAATATATATCTCGTTCTAATTTACTCTAGTGTTTCTAGTTTCTGCTGTCCCACTGGCTGGTAACCTCCTACCTGCACAAGCGTGCATCCTTTATTCCTCTGTCGGTCTTTCTACTCGGCCACCGACACCTACGACGGAAACGAGACACAGAAGTGGCGACGAGGAGCGATAGAAGAACCGTGGACCAGCCCGCTTGAAGCAGCCAGACAGTAGCAGTCACAGCACGCAGACTGTTCAACTGTTTGTTAAGCTTATAGGACTTAACTACGGGGTCATCAGTCCCTAAACTTACAAACTACTTATGAACTACTTACGAACTAGGCCGGCACAAATATCCATGCCCGAGGGGGGATTCGAACCCCCGACCGTAGTGGCCGTGCTGACGGTGACTGGAGCGCCTCAGTCACCTCGGCCACCGCGGCCGGCCAGCACGCAGAATTTGTTCCCGCCCACCCGCCCTTATTATAAGAATTTTGGGGGAACTTATCCTGTTACATGTTTTGTGGACTTTTTTGTTGCAGTGCGTCCTCTTTTGCCTTGTATTTGTGTTTTGTTATAAGTTATTTGTATGTGCGGCGCCTAATCGGTCAGCATGGCCACTACCCCGAACCCAAACTTAATGGAAATTATTCAGTTACAGACGGCGCCAATCAAGCAAATACTTCAAGCAGTGGCGCAGTTGATGGCAACTCAACAACAGCCATCGCATCAGCAGCCTACACCTGCAGCCGCACTGCTTCCTACGTTTCGCCAGTACAACGAACGTGAGGAAGAATTGAGCGACTATTTGGCGCAATTTCAAGAACTCGTCGCAGCTCATCAAATTACAGGTCAGAGAGTGAAGCATCTGTTATTATCCGTTGTGGGCACCAACACCTGCGTGTTACTGCAGCAACTTTTCCCCCATGCATCTCCTCGAGATCTAGAATTTGATGCAATAGTAGATGCACTGAATGCTCATTATGAGAGAAAAGTTCTTGTAGCAGCTGCACGGTACCGATTTTTCAGACTAAAACAATTACCAGAACAGTCACACCAGCAGTGGATTACGGAGTTGAAGGGCTTAACCCGCAAATGTAAATTTATTTGCTCTTGTGGACTTTCTTGTAGTGACATTATGTTGAGAGATGCGATTACGCAGAACATTCAGGACCCCAGAATTAGGGCAGCAATTTTAAAACAGTCTGACCCCTCATTAGACAGTGTACTGCAGCTTATAAAAGCGCATGATACTTTTGACTTAGCAGATGTAGAAATGCAAAGCTGCAGTGTTAAGTCAGTGCGCCGCAACAGACGCTTTCCTAGCCGTAGTTCTCAGTCTAGTGCTAGTGATTCTTATTATTCTACCGGCCGTGCTGAACAGACAGTGAACAGTAGCCAGTGTAAAAGTGCGACACAAAGGTCGCCCCGTCGTGTTAGACACAGTAATTTTAATAACGGGCGCCGACTCTCATTTCAGAAAAATGTTCGTAAATCTTGCCCCAAGTGTGTATCTCGCCACAAACGAGCACAATGCCCTAGTCGCAACGCAACCTGTTATCAATGTGGCAAATCGGGACATGTTCAGTCAGTGTGTATGCAGAATGTAAATTCAAAGAACAGTAACGTTAGAAACAGTGCTTCGCAAAGTGCGAGAACAGTGCATGCAGTAAATGTCATACACGCTGTGGACTTGAACAGTGCTTTGCTTGAATCTCAAATGCAAGAAAGTTCTGCGCCTACGGCAAATCTATGTAGTGAGCCACGTCGCAAGCACATAAAACTGTTCAATGGAAAAGGTTTCGGAACAAGCAAAATGACTATGTACAGTGCAATCCTGTAGTGAACCTAGTGCCTTCTGCAACTTCTCATTGTAATAGTGCCCAGTGCTGTGTAGCTAGTGACAGTAGACTTCATGTAGATACTCAATGTAATTTTAGTGCAGCAGCCTCGCATTGCGCGGACGCCGATCTGGCGGTAGTGCCATCTAGTGACAGTGTTGTTAATCCGCTGAGTGCCGATTCTACGCCGCTTACTTCACTACGTGGCCCACGCATGCGCAAGTGCAGCAAACAAGCTGTATCAGACGTTGCCCACATTCGCGCACCAGTCGAGCGCCACAAGCAAACACTTTTTGTGACTCTTTGCATAGAAATTTCAGCTTGATACTGGTTCCGCTGTCACATTAATAAATAAAGATACTCATGAACTTCTGGGTTCGCCAAAATTGTCGCCATCTCAACAAGTGCTAACAGCATATACAGGTCAAAATATTCCCGTGCTAGGGTCGTGTAGCATGCCTGCCTCGTTTCAAGGTGTAACAAAAACAGTTTCTTTTGTAGTTCTTCAGGCCAAATCTACACAGAACATTTTTGGACTAGATGCATTTGACTTGTTTGGATTATCAATTCAAAGAGATGTGCTTCAAATTTCGTCAGTCGTGCTTCAGGACAAAATCAATGCATTGTGTGAAAAATGTAGTGACTTGTTTTCGCCGGAACTAGGTTGTGCAAAAGACTTCATGGCACATGTAACTTTGAAAGACTCTGCTGTACCAAAATTTCGGAAAGCTAGACCAGTGCCTATCGCAATGCGTGATACAGTTGCCGAAGAACTTAAACGTTGGCAGGATAGTGGTGTGATTTCTCCTGTTTCTGCGAGTCAGTGGGCCTCGCCTATAGTAATTATACCCAAGCCATCAGGAAAACGTCGTCTCTGTGCGGACTTCAAATCAACAGTGAACAGTCAGACAATTGTAGACACTTATCCCCTGCCCAGACATGACGAATTAATGGACAAATTAGGACAGTCTCGCTTCTTTTCCAAGATTGATTTAGCAGAGGCATACATACAGATTCCACTTCATAACGAGTCAAAAAAGTTTTTCGTCATTAATACTCACATGGGCCTTTTTCAATTTCTACGCCTACCCTTTGGCAGTTCTTCCTGCCCCGCTATTTTTCAGCGTTTTTAGAACAGCTGACAGTTTCTGTACCGTGTTGTTCGAACTATTTAGATGATATTGTGGTCTCGGGACGCACAGTTGAAGAACATTTATCAAACCTGGAGTGCCTTTTCAAAGTGTTGACTGCAGCAGGTCTACGTTTTAATAAAGCAAAGTGTTCGTTTTTTCAAACTGAAATAGAGTACCTAGGCCATGTGATTAATGCCCAAGGAATCCATCCCTTACAGTCACATCTTCGAGCAATCAAATACTTGCCTCCTCCTAAGAATGTGCATGAATTGCAAGCAGTAATGGGAAAGCTTAACTATTATTTCCGGTTTATTCCCAATGCCTCTCAGATTCCAGGTCCACTGCATCGCTTACGTCAGAAGAATGTTCCTTTTGTATGGTCCACAGATTGCCAGGTTGCCTTTGACAAATTAAAGTTTGCACTACTCAGTGATGCGTGTTTGATTCCCTTTGACCCGCAGAAGCCTGTAGTGCTAGCAGTGGATGCCTCGTCGTACGGTCTGGGTGCAGTATTGTCACATCGCATTGGATCTCACGATTGTCTTTGCCTATTGCCTTTGCATCCAAGCTTCTGACGCCAACGCAACAGAATTACAGTCAGATAGAAAAGGAGGCCTTAGCAATCATTTACGGCGTCACAAAGTTTCATCATTATCTCTATGGCAGAAAATTCTATTTGTTGACAGACCACAAGCCTCTCACGTCGTTGTTCTCACCCACAAAGCCAATTCCGGCACGAACGGCACAAAAGCTTCAGAGATGGTCCTTGATATTGTCAAATTATCAGTATGTGATTTTGTACTGACCTACCACTAAACATGCCAGCGCGGACACACTTTCCCGACTTCCGGTTGACCAGGATGTGTCATTTGATTCTTCCGAAATGGCATGTTGTAAGATAGACTTCAAAGATGCTTCCGCTCTCACAGATTTCCCTTTGAACTCTCGTCGGGTTGCACAGGAAACAGCTGCAGATGCAGACCTAAGTGTTGTATCACGTTTCGTTCGCTTTGGTTGTCATGCCAGAGCCAAAGAGATTGAGCGGCCTCTGGTTCGACGTTATTTTGCACAACGTCATGCATTATCTTTAAGTCAGGGTATTCTGTTGTTACATACGGACAACGACCAAACAAGAGTGATTGTTCCTCGTTCCCTGCAACGAGAAGTGTTACGCCTCCTGCATCAAGGACATTGGGGTATTGTTAGGACAAAGCAATTGGCTAGACGTCATTGTACCTGGGTTGGTATGGACGCCAAGATAGAGAGCATGACGTCACAGTGTACAGTTTGTGCGGAGCATCATCAGCTCCTCCGCAACGTTTCTCAGACTGGCCACGCCCCATGGGACCGTGGCAACGTTTACACATTGACTTTGCCGGACCTTTCTGGAATACACGCTGGTTAATTGTTGCAGACGCTTTCAGCAAGTTTCCTTTCGTGCCATGAACTCAACGACAGCGTGTAGTACAATCAGTGCCTTAACATCAGTGTTTTGCATCGAAGGTTTGCCTGAAACTATCGTCAGTAACAATGGACCTCAGGTTGTTAGTGCGGAATTTCAACAGTTTTGTCGTGTGAATGGCATTCAGTATATCACTACCGCACCTTTTCACCCTCAGTTCAATGGTGAAGCAGAACATTTCGTTCGAACATTCAAGTTTCACATGGAAAAGATGAAAGGTCAGCACTCCAGGCAGCAAGCTCTTCAAATTTTCCTGTCTACTTATCGGTGCATGCCACGTGACGGCCCGTCTCCTGCCGAGCTGCTACACGGCCGCCGTCACCGCACTCTCCTTCACCTGCTGCAGCCTCCCACGCACCGAGTCGGTTCGTATGGCGCTACGCGTTTTCAGGTTTGACGCCGGTGCTGTACAAGGTGTTTGCTGGGAACAAACGTTGGTTACCGGGCACCATTCAGCGTGTGCTCGGTCGCAATATGTATGTTGTACGTTCTTCCACAGGATCGGAGCTGCGGCACCACGCAAACCAATTGCGTTTGCACAGGCCGCGCGATCCTGTCTCCGGTTTCTTGATTCCAGACCCAGTTCACCACCAGGGAGCGCAGCCACATAGCTCGCCGCCGGGTCCACCATCCCCGGACTACGAGATCATCCCGATGGATGTCGACGCGCCTCCTACGCAGTCGGCCCCTCCGCCTCCGTCGGCGCCTCAGCTGCCAGCGTCAACGAGAGGGACTCCAGGACCGTGCGTGCCCCCGCCGCCTGGGCCACGCGCCTCAGAAGAAGATGACCTGATCCCTCTGGGCGGAGGCGTGCGCCCTTATCCTGTTTTTGGTGGGTTTCCCCTAGGGATCGCAAGGTGTATACCGGGGCGCGGACGGCGTCTCGATCCCAGCCTCAGCTACGACGCCCGTCCCACCAGTAACGCCCCCGCCCAGGCCCTAATCCCAGTGACGTCGCCGTGGCCCTCAGCCCTACGCCACGACGACGCGGCGGTTTGGGGGGGAGAGGTGTGGTGTCGCACAAGTCTAAAGTGCGCGCCACCTACTTTCGCCGCGCGCCGCCATGCACGCACGGCGCGGCGTTCTTACGACGACAGCCACGAGCGCCCTCTGCTGCAACTCCGCTCGTGGCCACCACTGGACTGCATCGTTCACTTGGGACTGAGATAGGAACCAGTTAACACTTCGGAGTCAGATAGGCACCAGTGAGGACTTGGCTATCGGACAGGCACTAGGCAGGCCTCTAGCTCAAATATGTATCAGCATTCTGCAGTACTGAGCTATGTAAAAGATAAGTATTACTAAGTCTCTAAGAAACATATATTTCTTTCTAATTTACTCTAGTGTTTCTAGTTTCTGCTGTCCCACTGGCTGGTAACCTCCTACCTACACAAGCGTGCATCCTTTATTCCTGTGTCGGCTGGGACACAAAAAGAATTATGAAAACAGTGTAGTGTGTCATAAAGGGAATTTGACCACCAAATTGCTGCTAGTGTTACAGACGGCCAATAAATCAGCTATAGAATCCACAATGACGGAGATGGCAAACAGAGAAACTGTGCGCCTGTGTTCAGAATTGCTGAAGCATGCCAATAACGGCGGATTTACCATATGAGTTGTAAAGAGCAAAGGGATACATAGCTAAACTGTGCACCCCCCTCGGCACACAACATGGCGAATAAACTCTGTTTTGACCCAAAGAACTAAACATCTTCCTCTAAGTAAAGCTACAGATGCTGTAAGTCACTTCTGTAACTACCATGCGCCGGGCCGTACAGAGTTTTGCCGAGAGGGGAGCATAGGATGTTACTATGTAAGTTAACAGCTGACAGTCTCTCTAGAACGGAACAAACCCCCACACATGCTGACTACAGATGAGGCATCAGAGGACGATCAACAGAACGAACTCGCACCCGCTACAACTGAACAGAGCGAAGATATTACCAACAAAGCAGTGAACAGTTGGACGTACTTGAGGTATTCCGCACTTGAGGTAACCGCGGAACGGACTAGAAAACCACCTATAAAAATATTCAAATGTCTGTAAATCTATCGGACTCAACTGCGAGATTTTCAGTTCGTAGTTTACAAACTACTTAAACTAAGGTAAACTAACCTAAGGACAACGCAAACATTCATGCCCGAGGGGAGAATCGAACCCCCGATGGCGAACGGCCGCGCGCACCGTAACATGGCGCTCCAATACGCACGGTTAATCCGCCGCGGCAAACCACCTACAATTATCACCAGTGCAGGCCGAGTCATTCGCTACAGGTACGCATATGTCGTAGGAGTTACGCTTTACGGCGGGCCAGAGGGACTGTACAGTAATTACCGAAGGAAGACTAATTGTGCTTACAGTACAATTTTATGGTTTCCTTGAAAGGAATCAAATGACAGTATGTTTATTTTTTGTTTTCGCTCGTATCTCCTGGTAATTAATTCTTGAATTTTTCTTTAGACATTGATGGAATGAAGTGTATAGTATCCGATAATCCAATGGCAAATTGTACTTAGCTATTGGTACTACGGAACGGTACGACCTGAAACTACCACATACTCTAAGAAATCACTATGTTGCACTCCAGAAGTATTCTGTTACACGAGTAGCGACGTCCTTCGTGTAGTGCGCCCGTGATGTATCAAGGAGAAATCATACAGTAATCCATACGATAACGCAGTCCTCGCTATCTGGAACAATGAGCCTCACAGAGTCGCCGAAATCTGTGACTGAGACCCTCCATTTGGCTCCAAACCAAACAATGCCAAACAGCTCTGGGAATAATGCTACAAACTGATCATATCAGATGTTGGTAAATCTAAGGGACTTAACTGCTGCGGTCATCAGTTCCTACGCCTACAAACTACTTAAACGTATGCTAACGACAACACACACACTCATGCTCGTCTGTAAACTGAAAGCTCTGATTGCATCCCGAGTGCGTGGCCAGCAGTCTTCACAAATTCCGCCTGCAGCCTATATGAACTGTCAGTGTTAGGCACCATTGGTACCGACGTGAGCCACAACTTAACAACAATCACTCGTCGAATGTCAATAACTTTACCATAAATAGTGGTTACTCCATCACTAGAGGTCGCAGATGGAATGAAGTGTCTACCGGAGAGTGGGCTCGCGGTTTTTATACCTGCTAGTCTAGACTTCAGGCCACGTCAGCTTCGGGCTGTTTTCGGTGGTTTTCTCAGAAACCTGCCGCCCCCGTCCTTGACGCATTTCGCATCCAGATGTAATGTATTGTTTTGATGGTGATTAGTATTATCTCCCATACCATTTTCAGATGGACTCCCGTGTGCCTGTTGATTAAATGCTATCATTCAAACGTATTTCTATTGCTTCTTTGAAAATACACCTCAAGAAGTGACCACTGATAGCTGGTAATTCAATGTAAATTGTGAAAGCACTGCTCTGCAAGTGCGGGCACGAACTGCAGTAAGCGGCTGTGGCGCTTATATTCTACTAGTTTTTCGGAATTTTTCGTTACAGATTCCTCCGACTTGTAGAGGGAAATCAGAATATAACTAGAGGACCCGTGGAAATACTTCACACCGTTAGTGGAATGGCAAAAAGTTCGAGAAAAATGGAAGTAAAGTTGAATGTTTACGCCTAGCTTTCTTCTGAATCAATTAATGCAAGTGTTTAAAAGCGCAAATGAAAGAGCTTGATCCGCTGAGTGTTGTTGCATTAAAAAGACCTGCGTACCTCATTTAGAACCGAAGATATCGTAAAACAAATCGATTAAAATATTCAGTGCAAGGACAGAAGGATACCGCGTTTGAATAAACACAAAGGATGGAGAGACTTCAGTTAATTCTGATACTTGATTACAAATGTGCGAATGAATACCTTTCGTTTATACAAATAAAAATGTTGAAATGTTTGTAGAGCTCATGGGACTTAACTAAGGGGTCATCAATCCCTAAAGTTACAAACTACTTGTGAACTAGCTAATACTAAAGACGCCACAAATATCCATGCCCGAGGGGGGATTCGAACCCCCGACCGTAGTGGCCGTGCAGAACGTGACTGGCACGCCGCAGATCGCTCGGCCACTGCGGCCGACTCGTTTAAAGCAAAAATGAAAGAAATCGGTCGGATATAACATATACAAAAGGAAATCGCGTTTGAGTATAGAAAAAGGTAGGCGAGAGTTATCTAAATGCTGATACTTAATGACAAATCTGTGGATGAATACATTTCGTTTAAAACAAAAATTAAGGAAATCGGGTAGTTTGGTCTGGCCGACTGAATTTAGTTTTCTTAGGTTCTTTTAATACATAAGAGGGGCTGTAAAATACGTATCATAAGAGCTATTAGTACGTCTTCATCTTGGCTGTTAACAAGTCTCTTCAGGTCAAGTTTTCAGACCTCTTAAGGACATTTCCATTTTTTTCTAGTTTGGGTCTAAAATACTTCTTCAAAAAATTACAAAAATATGAAAAGCAAAGAGCTTTTGCAGTAGAAGAGATTTGTTTTAAAGCGTCAAAGATAAAGGAGGGTTCATAGCGTCACCGGAGGACAATTTGGCGACTTAGCTTCCTTGTAAAATTTTATTTACTTACTCCCTCTCTACAAGTCATATAAGTTTGGAACCGGTATTTTACAACAGTCTCTACATCAACATCTACAGCTACATGGGATACTCCGCATATCACATTTAAGTACCTGACAGAGAATTCATCGAACTATATTTACACTATTTATCTCCCATTCCATTCTCGAATAGTGCGAAGGAAGAAAGGACACCTGAATCTCTCCGTTCGAGCTCTGATTTCTCCTATTTTATTGTGATGATCGTTTCTACCTATGTAAGTGGGAGTCAACAATATATTTTCACATTCGGAGGAGAATGTTAGCGATAGGAGTTTCGTAAGTTACCCACGCCGCAACGATAAACGCCCATTCCAGAACTTGTATCCTTTCCCTGACACTGTCTCCCGTACATGGTTACAATACAAAACTAGCT
This sequence comes from Locusta migratoria, assembly GCA_026315105.1. NCBI lineage: Eukaryota > Metazoa > Arthropoda > Insecta > Orthoptera > Acrididae > Locusta > Locusta migratoria. Next base: position 558,323,472 of record CM048755.1, on the reverse strand, counting down.
GCCCTTCTTTGAACTCTTTCGATGTCCTCCGTCAAAACCACCCGATAAAGATACACTGGACAGCAATTCTCCAGAAAAGGACAGACAAGCGAAGTGTATGCAGTTTATTTAGTACTTGAATTTCAATTGTGTGGATCGTTTGTCCAATATACATTACTAGCTAATATGTAAAGTATGCTAGAGGCATCGCATGACACAATATATCCACTATGCAATACTAATGGTGCTGCTACTGATGACAGCGCTCCTAAAGTAAAACTAGTAAACACAGTGGCGTGGACTTGTCGGCTTCCTGATGATCTTACAGTCCGCATAAACCGGCCGTATCGACGCGCTGCCTTGCCCCGCCGCTCGGCTGTTGACCTCCAATTGATTGATAACACAGCTGCGGCAGGCGCACCCGCGGGAACGCGTGCTGCTAGTGACACTTCATTACGCCTACGGAATGACGCTCCAGCGCCGCCGAGAAATGTTCAAGTCCATCACTTACGTAATCTTTGATGCTCTATACGTAGCGATCCTGGTAGATGATGTCCGTCGTCCGTCGGTTACCGGATGAACAACGTGGCTTGTAGTCATTATTACAGATTTATATTTAAGGACAGCTACAAACATGTGTAACAAAGAACCTAAAAAAACCGCGTAGAGCTATGTACGAGATTCCGACATAGGATTTTTTATTTAATTTATTTATTTTTCACTCGTGGCCAAGTTGACGTATTTGTGTGTGTTTATTTTGTAACGCCGCAATCTCGGCGTTTCGCAGGAGGCGAATTTTATTTTCTACTGATTTTACTGCACGTCACGAAGACCGTTTTAATATTTTGTTATACTTTGTTACAATTTACTCTAGAGAGGCTAAGTTCTTATTTAACTGATTGATTTTGAGGACTATGTAGCCGGACACATAAGCCACTCAAGACAGGACACAAAATCATCCGTGAGGATTTGAAACACTTGGAAGAGAATTATTTGTTTCCTTCATGTGATGGCTCTGCAGTTTTCTTTACATTGATAGGTGATGTTTTACGTTTTCGTTTCTTCACGACTTTTTCTTTACTTCCTATCCTGAAAAAATGTTTGCGAAGCTTATGGAACTTAATTGCAGGGTCATTAGTCCCTAAACCTACAAACTACTTATGAACTACCTTATACTAAAGACAGCACAAACATCCATGCCTGAGGGGGATTCGAAGCCCCGACGGGAAACGGTCTCGGGCATTGCAGCATAGCGCCTCGATGTGCTCGGCCGCTCCGCCGTGGTTTCCTTTCCTGAGACAACAGCTTTGAAGCTTGGCCGAAGAAGGCATTTATTGGTGAGCGCAAGGAAAAATAAAATAAAATAAAATGAGGAGGAAGATTTCATGGAACAAGTCAGTACATGAAATTTTAACACAAGACTGGTAAAAGAAAAACTTTAAATAGACCTATGCACGTGACAATCTTAAGCCTAAGTAAAAAGACTTAACAATGAAACAAAGAAATTAACTTTTCAATTTGTCCAAGTGTTCCTCGATCGAATAAATGGCGTAAGCCATGAGGTAACTCTTTAACTTAGACTTGAAAGCGCGTGGATTAGTACTAAGGTTTGTGAGTTATTGTGGGAGCTTATTGAAAATGGATGATGCAGAATACTGGACGTCTTTCTGCACAAGAGTCATGGAGGTGTAATCCAAGTGTAGAGTCTAGTATTCCCCGAGTGAAAGCTGATAACTCGCGGGAATAAGCTGATAACTTAACAAAATACGACAAAAAGAAAATATGTATTGCGACGCCAATGTCAGAATTCCCAGTCTACTCAAAGGGTTCGACACGACGTTCGCACAGTTACACCACATATTGCTACTGAGGCAAAAAGGTCCTTTTTGAATCAGTAAAGTTGCCCCAAAAAATAAAACCATAAGTCATAAGTGAATGAAAGTAAGCATAGTAGACAACTTTTTGTGTTGGAAAATAACGTATCTCAGATACTGTTCTAATAGTAAATAAAGCAAAATTTACTTTTTGAATAAGATCCTGAACGTGGACTTTCCACACGGCTTACTATCAATTTGAAGATCTAGAAATGTGAACTGTTCTGTCCAACTTAGCATATGCCCATTCTGTCCAATGAAAATGTCAGCTTTTGTTGAACTGTGTGTTAGAAATTGTGAAAACTGAGTTTTACAGTGATTTGCCATCAATCTATATTCTAAAAGCCATAACTTATCTTTTAAACTGCTTGACATTACACTTTTTATTTTATCTATTATATTATTATTTTATAGAAGCCAGGAGCAGTGTGTTTCCGCAACTCTATATCTGTCTTCAAGCACGTCAAGGCACATTATGAACAAAATTAAAAAATGAACTGTTTAGTTGCAAAAATCTTGTAATCGACATATCAAAACTGAAAAAAATGGGAAAGGATAATTTTCAACATTTCGTTTGAAATGTATTACTACCAGTTGCAGAAATTAATTCATTGCTTTTAATTGATTCGTAGTCTGTATATAATGACGCCTCTGTTTCCGTGGTGGAAAATCTATAGATGTAATGTGGATTCCACGTGGAACGAACTGTGTGATTCAACCTCTCGATAAGAATTTTTTCGGCAGTGGGAAGCATTTTTAAGAAATTATCAGGCAACGTAATTTCCGATACCTGTCTCTCATTTAAGGTTTATCGGCGGAACAGTATTCTGAACCTCCCGTCATTTGTCCACTACCAGTTTCCTTCGCCACGCTTTACGAATTTGATTAAGTATGCTTGACATGCAGTGCAATATGCACATCGACACCCGAAGCCATTTCTGACTCCATCCCAGTTCCGTCTTAATAAAATTAATGGTTTCTGCGAAGTGTCTAAACGCATGAATTTTTCCTTTGTGCGGTGTGCCTAGTGCAAGAAAAATATTCGTTTTCTCATGCAATAGACACTTCGCAGTTTTGTGACGACTATATGGTATAAACAGAGAACTGTTTCACTGGTACTCACATGTACAACATTCAAAAATTATTTTAAGGAATGGCCGACAGGTATTGCTATAAAATGTGGAACTGCAAGACACATTTCATTTCACCAAATTACAAGTTCTCATTGACTGAATCGTCTACGAGACCAAACATTGTCATGATTTTATTTTTTCTGCTAGCCACTTTTATCAGAATTACATGTTCAAGAATTTAACTGTCGATATCATGTCATTAAAAATGTTTGCATAGTTTAAGCCAGGTGTTCACCGAAGCAAACAAACTAACAAGGATGTGCAAAAGAGAATTCTGTCTGGTGTACCCGGTAGGCCTCTGAACTGGACGCCACTGCAGGTGCTTAGGTAGACCTAACCTTTACCGTTTACCTGATCTGAAAATGGAGACCTGCCGTTTAATATGGACTTAGAACTACATGTTTGTCGTAACCACTGCAACATCTTTGAGAAGTAAATGCTTGGTTAATAATCATAGTTAACAAATTTGTTGTCTGAACGGGATTTGATCCCACGCTCTCTGTTCAATGGTCCACGTATCGCGCGCTTCTGCCATTAGACCAGTAGACCTTATACAACCAGTGGTACGGCAGCTGTGTCACCTCGTTAGATGATGCTCGACGTCGGTAATTAGTGTTATCTTTATAAATTTCCGCTCCATGTTAATGACAAGTCAGAGAAAAATGACAGCCGACAGACAAGGAAATTTTCGGAGTAGTGCTGAAGAGAGATGGAGATGCAATTCCTTGTAAAGTGCACGATTTCCACTCATCTCCCGCTTCCATACAAATTGAGACACTTACTCTTTTTCCCTTCTCCATTTTGCATACTCCGTGAAGAACAATGCACTCGCCGTGCACAATAATCCTTACTGAACAGCAAAGTTTCGCGTTTTGGCACTAACAGCATACAGCTGTATCCGGTATGCGGAGTATTAGCTTCAAAAACTAATAACACAGCGTTCACAAGCAATGTTCGCTACCTCGTGTCCTCTTCTGTTCGCTCTAGTATAAACGATTCTACCTATATACAAGAGAATGGTAGTGCATTTTCTGGAAATGCTCATTCCTTCGTGTTCGCTTCCACTCACTCCTTTTTAAACCAGGCTTTAGGTACTTAAACTTGGTGTCTGTTAACTCTGGACAATTTCGCTACGCGGCGCCGCACGAGTGATTCGCCGCTAGACAGGCAGGGCTGTACAAACCGCTGTTATAAGCTGTTTTTCACGTCGCAAAAATGCGTAACTTCAAAATTTTTTGAAATACTTTCAGTGCCTCTTAGCAGTTAAAAGTTTGACAGTGCATTTATTTCGTTGTCTTCTTTCTTTGTAAAATATTTCAAGGTAGGTTTCGATATAACTTATTGGAACGTTCCCTTGTAAGAGCCATCGCGTGTTCCAGCAGGCACACACGAAATCAATACGAAGTCGGTGCCATGGACCGGACGGATGCGGCCAATGAAAAATATGTTGCGACAGAGTCGCTTGTTGCTCCGTGCAGACAGAATAAGAAGGAGTCATAGTATCAAAAAGGAGCAATTTCCTAATGTTCTGAAAAACGTATTTATTTGCGGAACATTAGGAAGTTTCTCCTTTTTGATATTATTATCATGTTCTCTCAAACACCAACGGAAAATTCAATTAATTTTAAGAAGTCATAGTTTTAATTTGTGCATCCATGCCGTGCCAAGTGCAATTACCGCAAGCTAGTTGCTTCGTTCGAACAACGGTCCAGACACGTTGGTGCTACAAAGAGAGCACTTCCCGGTGAAGGGAGTGAGGGATCACAACACGAGAATTGTCACTGAGCGTACGTAAAAGCGAAACACCTGACCTCTGCGAAAGAGCATGGCGATGTGTAAGGTATTGCAAGACATCACGAAGAGCAGGATCGGAAGCAATTGTGCGCGCAATACGACGGTAATCCAAAGAAAAAGTTCGAAGACATTCAAACTCCTGATTGTCGATATGAAAACATGAATCACCGGAAGATTCGAAAGCAGAATAGTTACCAATAGGTAAACGAGACATCAACTCTGCATCCGAATGTTGGGCAGTAGGCCTGTATTGCAATTCGTACTTATAATTTGAAAGAAAGAGGGCCGAGCGTTGCAATTTTTGCGCTCCACGTGGCAGTACGGAGTTGGTAGGCCCGAATAATGCCGTCAAAGGCCGGTGATCCATGATCAAATAGAATTTTCTGCCAACAAGTACTGATGAAGCTTTGTGACTCCGTACACTATCGCTAAAGTCACCTTTTCAAGTTGGCTGTAATTACGTTGTGCCTTGCTAAGCGTCTTAGAGGCAAATACAATGGACCTGTCTGGGGTACCAAAAAGCTGCGAAAGAACAGCTCCGACATAATAGAACGAAGCGTTAACAGCTAATAGAATTGGTATGTGAGAACAATGTGGTATTAGAAAACTATGACCTAGAAGAGCATCTTTCAACTGTTAAAAAGCTTTTGCGCATGCTGGAGACCATACAAAAGGTTTATTTTTGCGGCGCAAGCAGTTAAGCGGTGCACCGATTTGCACTGGGTTAGGAATGAATTTGCAGCAAGAAGTAAGTTTCCTCATACAGCCTGTAGTTCTGTGACATTTTTCGTTGGAGGGAAATTTTTAATTGCTGATAAATGAGACTGTTAAGGAAGAATTCCTTGTGCATTTATCACATGACCGAGTTAGAACAATTGCTCATTGAAAAAAAAGACATGTCTTAAGTACATTTTAAACCATTGTCTTCAAGCACTTGAAATAAACAGTGTAAATTATGGAAATCTTCCTCCAGAGTACGTCCTGAAACCACAATATCATCTAAATAATTAGAACATCACGGTATTTTTGCTGTTAACTGTTCCAACAATCTTTGAAAATATCAGGCGCCGACGCACTACCAAAAGGTAGTCTTTGAAATTAATAGAGTCTTTTTTAAATTGCTTATTACCAAACAATTTCTGGAATCTGTGTCCAAAGATAATTACTTATATGCCTGCCTTAAGTTCATTTTTGAGAAATATTGTCCGTTGCCCAATCTGTCCATCAATTCTTCCGGACGAGCAAGGGGATAAGTATCGATAACAGTCTGTGGATTCACCGCACTTTTGAAATCGCCCCACAGACGAAGACGTCCATCAGTTTGTTTCAATAGGAAACAGAAGAAGCTCACTGAGTAGCTGAGTGCGGACTCCATTATCAGCACATCTTTGAATTTCTTGCGCTACCTGGCCGCAAATTGCATGTGAAACATGGCGAGCTCCGGCGAAGCGTACCTGTGCGTTGTTCTTCTTCTTTTTTTTTCATTTAAGAAGAATTAAAATAAAGTTACACGAAATTCTAAATCTTTTGCCTGTCCTACATGCGGTTAATCAACTATTTATATTTCTCACGCAAATCTGAAACTTGCTTGTGAGGTACCGATGCAATAATTTGAAGAACATTGTCTTACACAGTAAGATTGAAGATGTCCAATAAGTCAAACCAAATATATTTGTACAGGTCAGTCACGTTGTACGTGGAAGTGCACAAACATTATTTCATTTCTCGAAGATAGACCAAACTACACACACCAAGTACAGGTATGGACTGTCTGTTGTAGGCAGAGAGCGCAGAGGTAGCTTTGCAAAGGCGTGGGCTTCCTAGAAGTTCCTACGTGTCTTTATTAAGTAGTGAAACTGAAGCACCCATAGCTAGCTGTAATTTCACGGAGTGGTCAGCTACACGCAAAGTAACAAACAGTTTATTGTCTTGACGGCGGAGCGCCTTGGACGGTTTCCTCGTGGTGGCCGTTAAGTTCACTTGCTCGACAGGGCATGCCGTGATAACGTTAACGTTCTGGTGACTTGCACGCTTTCGCGCGTTTGCGAGGCGTAAACATACGCTTTTAATGTGGCCTACTTTGCCACAGCTATAACAACTCGCCTACCGGCTGTGGCATTACGAGCTCTTGTGCCTTGTGAAACATCGCGGAAACGATTTCCGCAATTTTTTGCTGAGCGCCTCCACGTCTGCCGCGAAACTGAAAGAAAGTACCTGTGCCCTGTGACTACAACTTACTTTTATTCTCTGTTTTGTCTTTGCATTGTGACCTATTCCTTGAAACTCTGTTCACACTAGAAATCACAGGAGAGCAAAAATTCACCTCCGTAGTGTCTACTAATCTTTGCAATTGCTGGCCGCGGTGGCCGAGGAGACTGAGGCGCTCCAGTCACGGTCCGCACGGCCACTACGGTCGGGGGTTCGAATCCCACCTCGGGCATGGATATTTGTGCCGTCCTAGTTCGTAAGTAGTTCATAAGTAGTTTGTAAGTTTAGGGACTGATGACCCCGTAGTTAAGTCCCAAAAGCTTAACAAACATTTGAACATTTTTTTTCTTTGCAATTCAGTTATGGAAATCACAGTTCGCTAGTTATAGTCTGACAGTTTTAGTATGGCAGCATGAAGTCTAGCATCCGGAACGTTCTGTGTGATAGCATCCCATTCAAACCCAGGTCATGCAGACTAAGCAAAGATTTCGTGACTGACGGAAACTAACAGTCATTCCTGACTAAGCATACAGACAGTGATATACATCGATTTTAGACAGTATCAGTTAGCAAATATCAACTTTAAATTACATAAGGTAATCATTTTTAATTGACGAGAATTCCTACGCAGCATCTATTTTATCTCTTAACGAACTACGAGAGATGTTAAATATTGCTTCTTCACAAGTAACTTACTTAAAATGCCGTGAGTTAATGTTTTGTGTTGGACAGGCGTTCGAACCCAGAACCTAACAGGATTGTTACCGAAGCTGTTGCTAGATGTTGTAACTGAAATGACGAGAAGAAACAATGATCTTTTCCTTCCCAGAACTCTAACTCGGCACCTACCGCTGTTATATTCTAGAGAAAACGAACATTAAATATGGGTTTGTTACACCAGCAGCGACATGTTAGCATATTTAAACTAGAAATAAAATGAAAAGTTAAGTGCTGCCTTGGAATCGAACACCACACATATCGTTGTTGACTACTCACAAAGAGTAGTCGGATACCAAATTTTTCTGCACCAGCAGCTCGGAATAACATCCTTGAACTTACAGTGATCTCGCAAATAGTTCTCTATCTCAGTTAGAGTGAAAGACGTCAGGTATCATTAGTACTGACAGAGAATGAAAAAACATTGAAAATGAAAAATATTGTTATTAGGTGTTCTCATGCTAGAGCTAGATAATACATAATGAAGGATTCGAAACCATTCACGCGCAATATGTGGAGATGTTGAGGAATCTGCAGTTTTCAGCAAACAACAAATTGTAGTCGAACTGTATTGTCAAGAAGGGATCAAATTCTGCGTTAAGGGCGGTCTGAGTTGCATTCTCAGTCCATAACCAATTTTCTAGACATGCAGAAGCTCAAATAAAAGATGAAATAAGTGTCCTGTGACCCTAAATAGCGTTTGTTATCTCACTAGAAATGAATAATTAGTATAAGAAAGGTTACTGGTAATCAAGTTTCTACATGTCACCACTCCTGACTGACATTAATGTGGTTCAACCTACCTCTACTTGGGAGAGAAGGGATATCATGTGAATTTCAGACCACAATGTCATTATACCTCCTTCATTTGGCGTAGCCAGAAGTGAATTGAATCTGTCTCCCCATATCAAAAATAATCGGCAGAAGTTGGAATCGAACCTATCATCAATTCAACAGACCACCGAATCCTCTGTGACTCATTTTTCTGTCGTAACACCGTTACGCCAAACTAAATGAGAATTTTGGCACCAGGCTCCCTGTAGTAGTTTGCAGCATGTTCAGTATATTCTTTTACTTAGTTGACTGAAACGTCATGAACTAAATGCCTGAGGCGCTCCAGTCACGGTCAGCACGGCCGCTACGGTCGGGGGTACGAATCCCCCCTCGGGCATGGATATTTGTGCCGTCCTAGTTCGTAAGTAGTTCATAAGTAGTTTGTATGTTTAGGGACTGATGACCCCGTAGTTAAGTCCCATAAGCTTTACAAACATTTGAACATTTGAACTAACTGCCTCGTCGGCTACTTTATTTTGTAATCACCGAGATAGAATCACGTAACTGCCACCTACACAGAACTGCCAACAGTGTAGGAACAGAAAATGAAATAGGAAGTGTTCTTTTCCACTTGAGCTACTCTACTGCGCTATCTGTTTGTTGAAAACGTCGTGCAATGTAAAAGAAAATCTGTAGCTGTCTGTCCTTTATAAGTCTAGATGCGGCCATATGCATTATCTGACAACACTGTGGAATGTGGAATTTCTGGAGGAATTGTTGTCTACTTCTGGAGCTGCCGTAGCCACGTGTCAGCTTCTATCATGACGGAAAGCGTCGTTCATCGTAGATAAGAGGTCGCTTCTTCAAGCACATTCACTGCAAGATTTATTGAAACGCAATTCTGCTGTCTGCTGAAGTTATCAATCTAATGGAACTTTGAACATAATTCCCTTCACTTCTCAACAAAAATAGTCGCATTTGGAAAAAGGGCTAACCTCTGCGACATTTTGTTCTTTTCAGGTTTAGTAGACGGGTGTTTAATAGACGGGTGTCATCCGTAGGTTCTTCCTGCGTTGATTCAGGTCGTGAGGGCCAAGAGTCTGTGCTCGTTGCTTTCCCTTTTCTTCTTCCGTTGTTTCCGTGGAATCCGCGTGTCCGTTTTTAAAGATATTCTTGCTTCTTTGCCTTTTCCGATATAAGTCTTTGATTTCTTCTTCAGTTTACGTCCGCAACTTCTTAGCTTTAGTATTCCTCAGTTGTGAAGAGTTGCCCTCCATTCGTTGCGTATTTGCCGTTTCCTTACCAATTGGGCAGAGACTGACAGACTGAGATGAATTTTCAACGGCGTACCAGGTTCCGCGCTGGACGGTGTATGTTGTTGTTGTTGACAGGGCCGCGTCTCTTCGGCCGGGGTCGTGTACGTAGCCGTTACGGTGTTCGTCTCCTCATGTCTACCCGCTTCAGCAATGCTGCTGACTGGGGCTTCGGGGTTCTCAATTGCTTTAATAACGGGAACAGGCACAGGAGGTTGTTCTCCAGGAAGAGGCTGTAACTGCCCGTTTTGTCCTGGCAAGGTGTTGGCGAGCACGTTTGCGTACTTTTCACCACCAGATTCTGCAGCAGTAGAAGGTAGTTTTACAAGGTGGGTGGTTCTACGCACGTTCCGTATGTTGGGACTGCCTGCACGCAGGTGTTCCGGTGAGTTACACTTAGCGCAAGTACGGGGTGGCCCTTTGTTTATTAAGAGTCCCCGGAACCCTTGGATCCTGATTTCTGAGGGTATGTGCTTCCGCAAGTCGATGGAAACACTTCTTACGCCATTATCGACGTTGAAGTGTATTAGTCCAGACCATTTCTCACGTTGAATTTCGAGTACGTCCCCACAAGGCGTAAGTGCTTGTTCGAATTTCTCGAGTGCCATTTCAAAGGGAACATTGAAGATCCGCATAGTACGGAGACCTAAACCAGCAAAGCTAACAGACACGTTACTAATTTCCCCATTCTCGCGAACGAAGTTGATAGACTCTTCCTTTTAGACATAATCTGTATACAGATGTCTTCGTCAACTATATTTACATGCAATATGTTTTCTAAGAAATCATGCTGCATTCCTATTACATCTTCGTCTTTCAAACCTATGTCGTCATACAACCAATCGACAACACTTCAGCCGGTCGCGGTGGGTGAGTGCTCTGCGGCGCGCCAGTCACGGTCCTCACGGCCACTACGGTCGTGGGTTCAATCCCCCCTCGGGCATGGATATTTATGCCGTCCTTAGTCTTAGCTAGTTCATAAGTAGTTTGTAAGTTTAAGGACTGATGACCCCGTAGTTAAGTCTCATAAGCTATACAAACATTTGAACATTTGACAACACTGGAAACTTTGGGACATCCATAGTCGAACGAAAATCCAAACTTTAGGTTTCACTGTCTCATCGAGGAATCCATGGTGTTTTCGTATCAGTACTTACAGGAAGTAAATAACTCCGTCAACAGCACGCACCGTTGGCGAGGTAGGACGCACGTCCTCACTCGGCCGCTGTCGCGACGGAACTGCGCTGCTAGGTGTCTGCATATAAAGTAAGGATACAAATTTTTGTGCCTGAGCGGCAATTGAACCGCACACCTACCGTCCTTCTTTATCATCCACGAATATAGCTTAAGTATCAATTGCTACTCATCAACCGTAAGATGCGTGCATGTTTGACCAGAACTAACGACACCTATTGCGATTGTTGACAACCTACAGTTTATCATGGCTTTCGAACCACAGTGCAGCTCGGAATTTTTCACACCAACAAACACTTCCCGAGGGTAAATAAGTGTAAAATGGCAGATAAAAATCATGGGACTGACCAGGGATCCAACCTGAGACCTTTGTATTCGGAGTCTTGTTATTTACTACTTTGACACCACTTTTTTTGGTTGCTGTTTTCCTTCGAAATCAGCATGTTAAGAATCAACTTGTCGACGCTTGAACTGATCATGGCGGTTGTAGGACAATATTTAACGTATTTCCGTATAATTGTGAATAGGTCCTTTGTGTTTAATTTTATAGTGTTCACATTCAACATACGTATGAGAAATATTCGGTAAAGCTAGTTTTTCGCTGTTGAATGACGTAAGTAGCCGTGTAGTCAACAAACCAAATCGCCGCATTATTTTTCGAATGGGGGTATCTGAGCTTTTAAGGCCACAGCAGCTTCTGCGTGTCTGTGGACCTTTTAGTAGTTCGATCTAGGATGGCAAGTCCCTTGCAGAGGAAGTCAGTAATTGTTCTAGCTCGACAGCAGGTCTGTATGGTTGCAACGAGTCCACAAATCCACATAGGTCGCATCTTGGGGTGTTGCTACGATTAATTTTATGCAGCTTCTCGTTTGTTGGATTCTTATCATTGGTCATCATGTACCACAATGATTGGGCATGTGATGGTAAGATGTCGTCAAAGATATTTCACCATGTGATGTTCCAATTGTGGTGGCGATACTTCAATTCAATGGGGTTCCTCCTAGTAGTAGCGGTTAAATGGGCGTATATCGTCTTGTTGTTCAAAACTCGTGAGTTCACATCCTTGAATATGTAACTAAACTCCAGGGTGTACAGCTGCACGTGCAGAAATGGTCCGGGTATGGTTGTAATATTGACCGGAGGTTCCATGTCGTGTGGACCCCATTGATGGAACAGGATTTGAGCGACACTGGGCTCAGCATTGTCTATCATTTTGCGAAAACGATTTATGAGAAGTGCCTTACTTTGCGCTTTGACGTCTATTAGGTTGAGGCCACCACTCGCATGTGGCACCATCAGAGTATCAAAACTAACCTTAAACAAACTACCTCTCATTATATACCAGCAACAGGCCCTCTGTATGCTCACTGCATTGGGAGGTGGGGCCGGAAGAATTTGTGTAAGATAGCTGAATTTACTATCAACAGTTAGCCTCACCGTCTGTACCTTTTGGACAATATTGAGGTGTCTATCACCGAACGAGTAAAGTACAGCCCGAACCTGGTTGAGCATATCAGCCCAGTTCCGCATGTTCATCTTGTTGGGGCTGTTATTAAGATATATTCCAATAGACCGATGATCACTGCTAGGAGAGCACCGGTCAATGTTGCCCACGTTGATAATGCCGCTCCCGATGTGCAGCTTCCTGGTGTTCAGTTTTGCACCTGTTGCCACTGAAAATTCTTGAATGAGCCGCCCGGATATCATCAAATCCCGTGTCGAGGATACACCAATGCACAGGTAGTCTGCTTAAGATATATAGCATTGCCTTACTCTCCCAATGTTAAGTCGGGAAGTTTCTTCTGTAATCGTGATGAGTAAGAGTTCCATGACCAGAGCAAAGAGTGCCATAGGAAGAGGTCACTCCAGTCTGATGGAACGTTCAATGTTGACGGGTTTTCTTAAATGTCCAGTTATCATGGGCCGAGATGTTGCATTGGCAATAATGACCTTGATGACGTTCATAAACCTCATGCCAAAGCCCAGTTTATGTATTGTTGCATACAAAATATCGTGACTGATACGATCGTGGGCTTTTTCAAAGTGAATATAAATCAGCGCTGCGGATTCTTTATTCAGGGCATAGGTGGGGAGGAGATCGCGCAAGGTGCAGGCCGAGGTTTAACAACTGCAATACACCGCTCCAGAGTTGTATTAAAACGAGATTTAGTTCGTAAGACCTGTCTGCAAACATACGCAATTTCTTTCTTGAGCTCTTCAACCCCTAATAAACCGATATTGAGTATCCAATATCCTCTGCCTCTGGTGAATTGAGTGGTTTGATAATTGACGTGATCCTGGTAAGCACAGTGATTAGAAAGGCTTACCGGGACGATATTATCATTGAAAACGTTGCCGTAGCCCTTGAAATCTCCGCCAATAAGAATGTTATCCGCACGAGGGCCGATTAACTCCATAAAAAAAGTAAGATCGTTCATGCCGACGACTAGTGCCAGAGGGGGCGTAGATGTTGATTGTTAAAATGTTATTGAATATACAGGAAATGCCTCGCCCATCGAGTAAAAACCTTGTATTCGTTATTGGAATGACTTCGCGAAAGAGAATGGCAATACCTGTGGCATCGTCTTTGTTGATATTGCTTATTGTTACGAAACCTGGAGCTGAAATGTCAGCGACGACCTGCTCCGCCTCTCTATGCCTCTTTATAACCTTTGCAGTTTTCTGTTTCAGTTTTTGTCGTAGTTCCGGGTCCTGCGATTTTGAAAATCGGATCTTTTTTGTATTCGGCATGGACTGTGCATCTTCCGCCTTAATCTTCTCCTTCTGAAGCTTTTTTTGGGCTTATTCGAAGGAGGTGTGGAACTTACAGCTGAGGTGTATAATTTTGGGGAAAAGTATCATTGTCCGCGTATGACGTCAGAAGTGACTCGGGATTTCAGACTGCCAAGTGTATGGCCGAACTAAGGACTTCATCTTTGACTGCGGAGGGACTATCCATCTCTTGGCTAGTACACGCGATCTGCTCTGCAATATCATGCATGCTCTGATGTTGTTGGTCCGCGACAGTAGCGGGAAGGGTCTGTTTGTGTGCCTCAGTCTGCAGTGCTCCCTGTGCGTAACAGTCAGAGAGTCATTGCCAACTGGTGCAGGTGCGTCAGCTACTTCACGCATTACTTGGTCCGGCGCTCCCTCATCCGTGCGGTTCTGCAGCAGCGAGCTGACCTAAGGGCGTGACACGGCCTGCGCATCGGCTGGCCCTGGCCAACGCCACCTAGAGAGAAGGCCGCGGCGCTCTCGTGTGACGTCATGCAGAGTAGGCATCGTTCGCGTAGCTCACTGGCTGCAAGCTACGGCATAGTGGACCGTGACAACACCACCTAAAAGACAAGGCCTTACAACAGACCGTGCTACGTCATACAGACCAGGCCGCGGCCGCCAGCTGAATGGCTGTTCGCTGGGGTACACCCCCTGCCACGTAGCGGGCAGCCAGTAAGATGGCGGCCGCGGGCTGGTCAGTATGACGTAGCACGGTCTGTTGTAAGGCCTTGTCTTCTAGGTGGTGTTGGCAGTGACCCAGCGGCCACCCAGTCAGCTACACGAACGATGCTACCTCTGCATGACGTCACACGAGAGCGCACGTCATATCACGTGATCAAGTGAGGCCTGAGCCGGCGCGAACACTAACGGAGTGGCCGGCCGCTGGGGCACAACCCACTGTCTCATAGCGGCTAGCCAATCCGCTAGCGGTCGCGCCGGCTCAGGCCTCACTTGATCACGTGATATGACGTGCGCGCCGCGGCCTGTCTCTCTCGTCGGCCTCGAGAGCGCCGCAGCCTTCTCTCTAGAAGGTGTTGCCCTGGCGCGATGTTCGTTGCCTGTCCCAGCGCGCCGCTCATAGCAGCTGCTAACGTCACGGGCCAGCGCCAGACTCGCCCGCCGCGGTACGGTCAGAGTGAACGAGACGCGAACATTCTACAGGTAGTTTAGCTGCCGAATTACAGATTGAACACGTCCGGGGCTGTCCCTCGTATGTTACTAACGCTTTAAATCCCCGTACGGTGATGAAGGAGGGTACATAACTCGTGAGATCTATTCTTACTACTCTCATACCTTGTCCACATTAAAGAACCTTTATTCGTCCAACGTTCCGCTGTTACAATGTAAAACGTACCAATAGCAGCTAGTGAGTTTCTGATTCTTTGTTCGTCCACTTCAAAAGGCAGGTATTAAATCCACAATCCCAGACCAGTGTAAGAGATCGACACAGTACACACCACACTGCCTTCCACGGGGTAGACGGCAGATCCGTTCGTGTTACTCATAACTCGACGACATACTTCGTCATTTCGCTGTTTTACGCACTATTCGTTGCTCAGAAATCACGAAGACCAGGGGATTCGTGCGACCAGGACATCTGAACGAGAAACTGAACTTCAAAGTAAATTTACGGAAAAACGGGTCCATATTCTAGAAAATCACACACAAGCGCGCTCGAAGTAGAGAGAGCCTGCAGCGTATGGCGAGCACTGCAGACGTCCACACGGCCCAGCGGACTGACCGCAACTGGCTTTTAGTGTTGTTCAAATATGTTCAGTTGTTTGTTAAGCTTATGGGACTTAGCTGCGGGTCATAAGTCCAGAAGCTAACAAACTACTTAGAAACTATCTTATAGTAAGGCAACACAAACAGCCATGTCCGGAAGAGGATTCGAACCCCCGACGGGGAACGGAATCGCGTATCTAATCAAAGTGCTTCAGTGCGCTCGGCCACTCCGCCACGGCTTTAGTGTTGTTAAAACAATAGGAAACATGAGAGAGAAATTAATAATCTACGATATATGGGAATTCTCTGCTGTTATCTATAACAGTCTGGCAATGCACATGCAGTTTATTGATTACATGCATGTACAAAACTTATTCCGAGTCAAAGCTGTGAAACAAGGTTTGAAGAAGAATAAAATGCCACTACCACACGATAGCAAATGTATAAAATAATTTTCTGACGTATTTCCCCACGGTGCTCTCTCCCCATACATAATACAAAAGTTTCGAGGTCCATCTGCTGCCTCCACCCGTCTATTAAACCTGAAAATAACAAAATGTCGCAGAAGTTAGCCCTTTGTCCACATGCGACTATTTTGGGTTGAGAAGTGAAGTTCCATTAGTTTGATAACTTCAGCAGACGGCTGAATTGCGTTTTAAAAATATTGCAGTGAATGTACTTGACCTCGCTACCTCTTATCTCCGGTACACGACGCTTACCGTTACGCTGCTAGCTGACACGGGGCAGCAGTAGATCCCGATGTTGACAACAATTCCTCCAGAAGTTTCGCATTTCACAGTGATATCGGATAATGCATATGGGCGAGTCTAGACTTCTGAGAGACAGACAGTTGCAGCTTTTCTTTTGCACTGTATGAAGTTTTCAGCAAAAGGATAGCGCTATAGAGTAGCCCAAGTGGAAAGGAACACTTTCTATTTAAATTTTTGCATCCCACACTGTTGGAAATTCTATGTAGGTGGCAGTTACGTGATTTAGTTTGGTGATTAGAAAATAGAGTCGAATGTATGCACTGGGTAGCCGAGGCAACTAGCTCATGGCGATTCATTCAACCAAGTAAAAAAATGTACTGAACATGCTGCACACCACTACACGGAGTCTGTGTGTCAGAATTCTCATCCAGTGTGGCGCAACGGCATTACGATATAAAAAGGGGTCACAGAGAAGAGGAGTTGGTGGTGTGCTGGATTTATGTTAGGTCGATATACTTATGGTCTGTCTTCGAGTCCAAAGTCTGCCGATGAATTTTGATAGGAAGAGATACATTCTATTCACGTGTGGCTTCGCCAAGTGAATAAAGTGTAATGGAATTGTGGTTTGAAATTCACATTAAACATGATATTCTTTCTCTACAATGTAGAGGTTAGGTTGAACCACAATAAAGTCAGGAGTGGTGACATGTAGAAAGGGGAAAGGAAGCTAATAGGCTACCGAAAGCAGAAAAATAATAATAAAGAAAATTAAATTAAATAAAACTCAGGAGATTTGGAAGAAAAAAAACTGGGAAAACTTCTTTTCTCTTGTATTCTTTATTTTTTTTAATTATTATTTTTTATTATTCTTTATGTATATATGTTTTTAATATATAATAAGAGGTGCGCCGTAGTGTTGCTGCCGGCATAGTTAGAATCATCCAAACGTGTCTTCTCGTTGATTATTATGTTCCGTTGTGGGTCCTGTTCAGTTCAGGGTGGTTGTATTAAGATTTACCTTCTCATCGCTTGGACGTTCCAGCTGCGAGGCGGGTCGTGAAAGGCAGTCCGTAAAAAGTTGGAAAAATATTGCTGGTACTTTGGGTTACGGGTTAGGACGCAGTGTCGTTCATTAAGAAAGTTCCAGTATCCAAGTACTGATTTCTCGCCAGGATCAAAGAGGTATCGGATCGTGTGGCCACGAATCCAATTTACCGAGTGTGTTTTGGTGGTGGGGTAGAAAGTCTCCCCCGGAAATAAGAGCATGTTTATGTCGATCTGAGCGGGTGTTTGACGAGTAAGGAACGCCAAAATTCGCCGCGCGAGCGTCCAGACATCGTTTGCCTGACCACAGTGGAACCTGTGCCCGTCTGTGTCGTCCACTCCGCAGTGAATGCAGAGGGGCGAATCGGCGAGATGGATCCGATGCAGGCGATGTCGGTTTACTTGTTTTCCGTTCACAGTGAGATACCAAGCTGACTGGACGTCTGATTCGAGAAAACGTTCGTAAACAGCTTTACATATATGCCGCCATACATACTGTGGATGCTTAATTTCGATCGGGTTGGATGGTCGACACTGTTGTAGCAGATCATATACTGTTTTAGTCTGAGACAAACGAGCAAGTGGTAAAGATTTGTATACATAACTAAGGTCCAAGAAGAATCGTCAGATATGATGGAAGGCAACTGGAATGGCTGCAATCGTTACTGGGGCTACCAAAGAGTCCGGGGCAAAGGCATTGAATAGGATACCGGTGAGACTCTGTGGGCAACGTCGCCAGATTTTTAATTGAGAGCTGACGTAGAGCGCCGTGACTCTGGTCGGCACATGTGTTAGTCCCACCCGACCACGTTCCCGCGGGAGTGCTAGGGCGTTGTATTGCACTTTGAATATCAGTCCAGAGCTGACGTAGGAGCCTAACGCAGCCAATATACATCGTGCTAGGACAGTTGGGATCGGTAGCACTTGAGCAACACGGGGTATGCGAGAGGCATGATAGATGTTCACATATTGTGCACGTTGTACTATGTCGAGGGATCGTAGCCGGTGATCTGCCAGACTTCCCCTGATTATCTGAAGCAATCGCCTACCGTTGATCGCTGCTGAGCGGCGGAGATCGGCTGAAAAATCTACGCCAAGACATCTAACGGTGGTGGTTACACTTAGAGAAGCGATGCTTCTCTCTGGTAGGCCCTCGCCGATGAGCAAGACCTTGGATTTTGAGACGTTGAGCAAGCTGCCTGATGCCTCGCCTTAGGTTGCCACCCACGTCAGGGCTGCCCGTACATCGTTCTCAGTGCGTAGGTAAAGGACGATGTCATCGGCGTAGGCTGTACAACAGAAGCGGTTCCCATGCAAACTCATACCTTCCAAACTTTGGCGTAGTCTCTGGAGCAATGCTTCTAAAGCAAAGGCGTATAATATAGTTGAAAGTGGGCAGCCTTGTCGGACGGATCGTGTTATAACCACGGGTGGGGTGAGGCGACCGTTGTACATGATTTTGGCGGTCGCGCCGGTCAGAAGGCGCATAACTATTGCAATAATGTCGCCAGGGAAATCCATGTACTGGAGAACTGTCTGTAAGTAGGAGTGATCGACACGGTCGAAGGCCTGGCTAAAGTCAGATGAAGCCAGCGCACCAGGAAGTCGTTGATGTCGGGCAAGTGCTATCATGTCTCGATAACGGCAAAGAGCCGTATGGATATTGTTGTCTCTTCCTAAGGACGTTTGGTCGCAGGATGTGACGTATCGTGCAACTTTCTTGAGTCGTCAGGCCAACAACCGTGTAAATATTTTCATGTCGCTGTTAAGCAGAGTAATAGGTCGATAATCTTGTATTCTGGATGACCCGTTCGGTTTGTGTACAGGAATAATTATGCCTTCAAGGAACGTTTTAGGGATCTCAGTCGCCGGGGACATTAGTTCTTGGGCGATGGTCGTCCATGTAGGTGCTAAAAAATAGTCAAAACTTTTATAAAATTCAACGGGAATACCGTCGGGACCAGGAGACCTATTGGTATGCCCCATTTTAATTGCTTCCAGTACTTCATCCGTGGTCACGTTTACCCGGAGATCACGTGCCACCTCCACTGGGAGAGTACTTGGAGTAAGTTGTGCGACTTCTGAAATCAGTGCTGGCGAATGCGGAACAGCTTCATATAGTCTCGTGACATGGGCATGAAACGCCTGACCGATGGCGTGTTGGGTATCGTGCCGATGACCTTCCGCGTCAATCAGGACGTGTATCAGAGCCCGGCGTCGTTTTTGTCTGTCCTGGAGGAGATGGTACATCGACGGATGTTCTTCACCTATTCGATTATTTGTACGAGATCGGATGACAGTCCCTTCCAGGTGGCGGCGCATTAGCAAAGAGATTTGGGCCTTTGTACGGTGAACCATCGTCTGCCTGGCTGGTGAGAAAGGCATCGTCACACATTCTCGAAGAATGGAATAATAAAAATTCAAAGTGCTGTTTCGCCATGTGTTGATTTCTCGGCCGTAATTCATCAGAGACTTGCACAGTTTTGGCTTTGCACAGGAGAGCCACCAAGATAGAGTGGAGTTATAGGCGTTAAGACGGCGTAAACACTGTGCCCACGCATTTTCGATCATATGTCGACATTCTGGAGCGGTCAGGTGAGACACGTTTAGTTTCCACAGGCCACGACTACGCTGTCGGACGAGACTAACGTCGCAGATATATGCCTCATGATCTGAGAAGGCTAAGTAAGGGCCAGACATTCGCGTGACGGGTACCATCTGCGAGAGAGCGGATGAGGTATATGCGATCCAGGCGGCTCGAGGAATGGGCGGTATAAAACGTAAAGCCCGGGCGAGTTCCGTAGAGCTTTGTCCAGGTGTCAACGAGTTGTAGTCTGTTGATGACTACAGACAGAGCCGCACAGGGTGAATGTTGTGGCAGTTGGTCGGTGGGCCCTTGTGTCGAGTTGAAATCCCCGCCAAATACCAAGTCATCCTGTGGACCCACCCGTAAATAGCGGCGTGATATCCTCGGCGAAGAATGTATTGCGGTCTTGGCGGTGGCTGGAGCCGGATGGTGCATAGATGTTTATGATACGCACGCCAAATACAGTAAGGGCCATTCCCCGAGCAGTGTGGAGGTAAACGACGTCCTCTGCTGGAAGGCCGTCGCGTAGGAGGATGGCGACGCCGCTGCCGGTGTCGGAGGCGTGTGAAACATAGCCAGTGTAACCGGTAGGGATGAGAAAATCAGCGACAAATACCTCCTGTAGGAGCGCAATATCAACATCACTTGAGTAGATGGTGTCTCGAAACATCGCCAGTTTGTGTGGGGCGCGAATGGTGGCCAAATTCATCGTGGCGATACGATATTGCTGCGGACGGACACTTGCAAGGTTTACAGAAGGCGTTGCAGCTGCTCCTGAAAGTCGCTGACTTGCCGTGTCTCCCACAGTTGCCGCAGATCTTAGTTGGGTACCAAATCTGGTGCCTCCATGGGATGCACCCGCTCGGTCACGTTAGCTGTCTGATCCGCTCCTTCGCCAACACCGTCGGCCCATGATGTGGATGTCGATGTCGATGACGTGTGCTGGCGTTGTTCTTCTGTAACGGACGAGGCGCATGCTCCAAGCGGTGCTGAGAGGGAAAGGTCGTTCGTAGGCGCTGACTGCAAGGAGGGTATGTCCTGATTTGAGGTATGGTGCGTCACCGTTGGACTGTCCAGGGTGGCAGTATCATTCTGTTGCTGGTCGGAAAATGGTAGGTCACTGTGAGACATTCGTTCGTTATGTGAAAAGGTCGTCCGATGGAGGCCGTCAGCGGAGGGTGTTCGACGGCGTTTTTTACGCCTCCGAGGTGACCGCTGTTTTCGGATGTGTTGTTCTGAATCAGATTGCTGTTGCTCCTCTTCTATCGCCGCACCCGTCTGGACGAAAGCAGACGTCGGCACCACACTTAGGTCGATGTCCATGGTACCAGCAGAGTCATTCGGAGTGGTCTCTATTGTTGCCGGCTCTGGTGAGAGCGCTGGAGGCGGTGCTGTGCTTGTGTCGTCAGTATGTTCTTCTGCACTGGGTACAGGCAAAGTAGGTTCAGGCGTAGCCTGGAGTGGTATTACGTGGTTCAGTGCAACTGCAGTGTAGGTGACGGGTAGGGACGTGACCGTCGTTGCTGAGGCCGCCTCACCTAGTGGTGTCTGTACCAAACGTCGGCGCATACATTCGGACCGGACATGGCCTTCCTGGCCACATCCTGAACATGTTCGTGGCTGGCCATCGTACATAACAATGGCCCGCACACCACCAATCATCAGGTACGACGGAACGTGTTTCTTCAGCTCAATCTGTATTTGACGCACACCATTTAATACCTGGTAGGTCGTAAATGTTTGTCACTTTTCTGCGAGGTGACCCACGACATTACCATACGGTTGAAAAGCCGCAATGACCGTTTCTTGAGGTACTTCAAACGGGAGCTCAAACACCCGCAGGGTTCGTAATCCGAATCCTACATGATCGACCGTTACGGCACCGA
Organism: Locusta migratoria; assembly: GCA_026315105.1. NCBI lineage: Eukaryota > Metazoa > Arthropoda > Insecta > Orthoptera > Acrididae > Locusta > Locusta migratoria. The sequence continues at coordinate 558,301,756 of CM048755.1, read as the reverse complement.
TGTGTCCATCAGAGTGCTTGAACTTCAGTCCGGTGTTATGTCGTTGGACAAATTCAGTGCATAGCGCTTCCAAAAAATGTTCAAATGTTTGTTAAGCTTATGGGACTTAACTACGGGGTCATCAGTCCCTAAACTTACAAACTACTTATGAATTACTTACGAACTAGGACAGCACAAATATCCATGCCCGAGGGGGGATTCGAACCCCCGACCGTAGTGGCCGTGTTGACCGTGACTGGAGCGCCTCAGTCACCTCGACCACCGCGGCCGGCGCTTAGCGCTTCCGTCGTCATCTTGATTTAGACTATGCTTCCTGCGATTGAAAAGTGTATTCCGATCACGTCTTGTGGGTTCAAACGAAGATCTTCTCGTATGAACTGTTCGACTTCAAAAGCTCTTGGTCGTGGATGTTCAGCCTGAAACGTTACTTTGATCGTCTCACGGCGGTAAGCGTGCGCCATGAGGTACGTTAATGCGGGACTCAATACACGCCGGCCGCGGTGGCCGAGGTGACTGAGGCGCTCCAGTCACGGTCAGCACAGCCACTACGGTCGGGGGTTCGAATCCCCCCTCGGGCATGGATATTTGTGCCGTCCTAGTTCGTAAGTAGTTCATAAGTAGTTTGTAAGTTTAGGGACTGATGACCCCGTAGTTAAGTCCCATAAGCTTCACAAACATTTGAACTCAATACACACAAATACCGCGACGCGGAAGTAAACAAACCCCGGAGCGGAGCGTTAAGCGGCGCGCGGCGCAGGTGCGCACGCTAGCACGGCCCAAGGCCAAATGTCTCCTCGGCCACCGCGGCCGGCGTGCATTACCAGTCTGACGTAATAATGACAGTGGTAACATTTCAGTTGTGCCATTTCTTGTAATAAATATTAGCCTACAAGCGTTAAGGACAGTCTTACTGTCCCTGATATTTGTAGTATCGTGGTATTACCTTACATCTTGAGTTATTGCAATACAGAGCAGTGTTTTCTAGTGGTGTCTTGTTGGAACCATCTTCAATAGTCACAACACTGTACCGAGGAACAATTACAGTACCTGCAAGACAGGTACGTTAGTTGGGTTGCGTGCGAATCTGGCGAACTGCAATTCAGGTTTTCGGATACTTTTGAGCAAGACAGTTATTCTTGTAAGCTACAATACTAAAATAAACCCGAAGAAGAGCACTCACGTGCCCGAAACCAGTCGTCACAAATAAATTATTTCATGCTACTGCTTGCTGCATTTTACGAATTACAATTTATTATAAACATTTGAATACTCATTTTGGGCGTTGGAGTATTACTATCATTACAGTCTGATAAAGCCCAGAAATTTGGGTAAATAGTTCAGTGATCAAAGACATTAAACGTAAGGAAAGGCATTCAATTAGAAATTGTACGGCGGCCGGGATTCGAACCTGGGTCCTCCTACTTGATAGGCAAACAGAATAATCAGTAAGCCACCGCAACCTAATGTATACAGTGAGTGCGCAGACTATCTTACAGTACGTCTCCCATCACTACACAATCTTTTTCTTCTGAAGGGGGACTTGCTTTAAGACAGTCCCTCCGATCACTGTAACCATCAGCTCGCGTTGGATTCGTCGTTATAGTGCTCGCCTAGTTAGCAGCAGGTTCCAACGCCGCTAACGCCCTCACACCTTCTCCACAGCCCAAAAGAATAGCCCGCCCAATGAAATTGTGTGCTTTGTCCTCTCCTAAAGTGTCAAAGCAGAGCGTGTGCATACGAAACCTTCCAATAAAAAGCGTGACAAAAATATAAAACTAAGACCTCTTCATTAAGAGCAAAGTAACAAATTTTATTCCTGTATGTAAATGTATTTCATAATATGTTTTAATGTTACGTTTTAAATTGATCATCAGTTGTTTAATTGTGTTCTCATTATCTCTCCCCATTGCCCCCCCCCTCTCTCTCTCTCTCTCTCTCTCTCTCTCTCTCTCTCTATCTATCTATCTATCTATATCTCACTGTATATCTCACTTTACAGTGTTATTAAGAAATAGGTGAATCTATGTCTGTATAGGAAAATGGTTCATATCGCGACTGAGCTATAAATATTTTGTGTACACCCACTATCTCATTAGCCATACGCAAAGTTAAACAGTGTACTCTGTAATATTTCGGCCAGAGACACTTTTGTTCAGTGACTTTGCTGATGGACGCATTCGCGCATGCCACGCCAGCGTCCCGCCAGCTCGGGGTGTGGAGAGGGAGGAAGCGCCCCAACTGTCACGTTCGCCAGCGGTCGACGCTCTCTCTCCAGGGATCAGCCTGCCCAATTGTCGTGGCTTTCTCGTGAGGATGTACACTGCGAAGCCAGCCTGACTTGAGGAGGTGCAGATAAATGGCGACAGCGGATGCAGGGAAGAGAGGCCCTTACAACTAAATGGACACAATATCGCGTGCACTGAGCGAGGTGGCGCAGTGGTAAGACACTGGACTTGCATTCGGGAGGATGGTGATTCAAATACACCTCCGGCCATCCAGATTTAGGATTTCCGTGATTTTCCTAAATCACTTCAGGCAAATGACGGGATGGTTCCTTTCAAAGTGCACGGCCGATTTCCTCCCACATTCATTCCCGAAAATCCGAGCGTAAGCGCCGTCTCTAATGACCGCGCCGTCGACGGGACGTTAAACCCTAAGCTTCCTTCCTTCTACAATATCGCGTTTGCAGAGAAAGCCCTTGCCTGCAGATACCAGAGAAGTCGTTTCCATTAAACAGCGATGGCATCCCAGATAAACCGTGGACCCCAGCAGACGGGAAGAAGACGCAAACCCCTGCAGTGCACACGTTCGTGGGTGGGAGAGAGACTGGCTTGCAGTATAGATGAAGTGGTTCCACCAAAACATTGTTTCTGGCCATGGAGAAATACCCTGATAAATGGCATACCAGACAAGCCTAACACAGACAGCTGCCACAAAGAACTGTTTTTTAGAAACAAGAAGGAATGCAGAAGATAAAGGCAATACGCTTGAAATGTGGGAAAGACGCCAATTCGTGAGTTTCATGTCAGCCCACAGAAAATTTCCGCCAGCGACTGAGAGGCGTGGTCGTGAAACGGCGATCAACTATTTGATGTCATTGCAAAACCAACCTACCAATCACAGAGCCAAAGGGACGCAAAATTCGAGTCGAAGCTGTAGCTAGAGTCTGAGTGGGACTTCGTGAGAAACCACGGAAGAAGACTCTTGGTTCGTCGCCGGAGAAGCGAGAAGACATGCAGGCAGCTGCTGCCTTACCAGCAGAGGGACTTTGACGTCTTCGCACGGGGGCCGTGCCGCGCCACACAGCCGCAGAGCCAGGGAGTGGAGAGCAGACGCCTGCCATGCCACCGCGACAACAACCGCCACCGCCGAGCAGCCACACCGCACCGCGCCGATCCAACGCCTGAGGACCACATCAAGTTAATGTTGGTGAGACGGGAACTTACCTTCCCCTTTCCTGTTCATATCTGAGTCTTGTCCATGCCCAGTCAAATCGGCCTTGAGATATTGTTTTGAAATTCTAGTTATAAATAAAAATGAAATTCATGTGGTAATCATCTGTGCAATGTATTATGTTCTCAAATAAAATACCTTGAATCCAATTTCCCTACCTGCCTAGTTCAATAATTAATCATTATATTTTTATTTAATTTTACTGCAGTGTGCGAGTTATTCAGGTAGAGGTTTGATTTATAAATCCCAGTTGTGCAGAGAAAATAAGTTTTAAAAAAGGACTGGCTTGATTGCCAAGGCATTTGCGTTACATATATTGTTTAGTATTAATTTTTGGACTATATGTTTCTTCTTATCATTATGTGTTTCACTTTGATTGCCGCAGCGGCGGAGTGGCCGAGCGCATTGAGGCGCTATGCTGCTCCGATGCACGAGGCGGTTCCCCGTCGGGTTTTCGAATCCTCTCTCGGGCATGAATGTTTGTGTTGTCTTTAGTATAAGGTAGTTTTAAGTAGCTTGTAAGTTTAGGAACTGATGACTCCCCCACCCAGTTATGTCCCATAAGCTTAACAACATTTGATATCCCATGTTGCTTCATAGACCAGAAACTTTCATTATATTTGTCTTTTCGTAATTTTCTTGCCTATGTATTTATTTTTATTATTATGTGTCTTCCTTTAATTTGTCAACGTTTTGTTTTATATATTATCTGATATTTATGTATGCCTAATTAATTTCATTTCTTTTCCATTTTTGTTGTGAACTTCATTATACCCACTGCATTTCTTTCAGTTCAAATCAACCTAGTACATGCATGCTACACTAAAGTGTCAAACGACACTTTAGCGGGTGACGAATTATGCCATCGCACAAAATTTCGTTTTTGTTATTTTGCCATAAATCTACACAAAGTTGCAAAATCACTTACAAAGAATGTCACTATAAAATCACCAGAATTACAGCATTAAACAAACAATGAAACTAAAACACACACAAAAATCGCTACAGTCACATGAAAACAGTTTATTCACTCTCTCTCTGTCTCTCTCTTTTTCTCTCACTCTCTCAGGGACAATCGTGATACAAAGAGACTGAAACACAAAAAGCAAGTATGTAAATGTTTATCTTATATAACGAATAAAATGTGAAATAGGAAATAAAGATGCACTACTATATAAGGTATGTAACTGTTATTTTTGTATATAAAAGTTTAATAAATGTTTATTTTGAAAAAAATGGTTCGAATCCTGTCAGTGGCACAAATTTTAATTCAATACTTCTCCTACAGTTTGTCTTTGATATATTTCGAGACAAAATATGTCTCAGGGCATTGACTTATCATTTGATACTTGAATGTTCCCTTGACAGTCCGCGAAAATTTCTAAGTCTCAATACTTAAATAGTCTTGAGGCACTGCGTATCAAGGTGAGATAACACTTCCCACAAACCAATGTACAATGAATGATGCGATGAACTCTACAGGACAACGGAGCACTTTCTGCTGACACGAGGAACGCTCTCACGACATGTTTCGGCCGGTCAGATTTCACGCACGTAATAGCGTTTATTATGCGCCACCTCTGCCAGGAATCTGAGAACTGTTATTTATACCGTCGGTGTTCACGTGTTCGTGACCATGGCACTACTATCTGCAACACTACATTTAATTTCTACTGCCCTTGTGAGAAGAACTTGATTTTAGCAGTGTAAAAAAATATAAAAAAAATAAAAATAAATAAATAAAAATAAAAAATAAGGTTGTGAAATAATTACAACAGACCCACCAAAACATTTTTAAACTTTGCTGTCTGGCATTCCTACAGTAGTAGAAAGTGTTTAGTAAAATATTTTGTTTTATAATACTGTATTCTTAACTACATACAGAAATACTTCTTTAGCAGTAAGGCACATAAATGCTTGTCCTAGTTTATGTTGCATAAAAATATGAGAAGAGTTCAGAGCAAAACAGGCACTGCCACTTTGCAGGTGAAAAGTTGTAATTGTTGATTCTGCCTGCATGGAAGACTAGTACAAGTTACTATGAAGGAATTCTCTGCGTTGCTGAAGTTAGTTGATGTCATTTGTGTGACCGGTTATACTGTTCTGTTGCACATCTGATGGTTAAAATAAGCAGCATATAAACTGAGACCTCGTCCAGTGCAAGATTTGACAGAGAAACTCATTGATAGGTTTAAAAGATGTTGTTGTGTGCAAGAATTCCTTATCGTCGTATACATTAATAGGGCATTGTGTTATATTATGACTAAAAGGTGGAGACTACGCAAGAGAAATACCTCTTATGCTAGTAAGTAAAATAACGTAAGCTAGTGTTACATCTGATGGTTGAAATTGTCCTCTGTAATAATTCAGGTAAAGGAAGGTCTCTGGACGACTGACTCACGGACTGCTTTGTTCCTGTTGCGGGTTTCGACAAATGACAAATCCGAATGCTACGGCGAGTTGAATTCGGAGCGTTCGCGCACTGTCAGTATCATGTGGCTATCGCAGGGGCAGGAGCAGCACACTTCTAATTTTTGCAGTCACTACGATGGCTTTGACTCTACTTTTGCAGATGAGTGTTGTCGACCCATGTGTAAACTGCATTCGAGAACGCCATATTTGATTTCTTTCCCTGTAACAACTTATATATTTTATGAAAGACTGCCATTTCAATGGAAAAGCACAATGAAGCTTATCACCAATACTTCGTTTTAGGTAGGATTTAATATAAACAATTTCAATCTTATGTGGTGTATAAAACTATAATTAGTAACAGATTATCGCCCTGTCTCGTTATAAGGATATGGTCTTGTGGATAACGACATGTAGTTGCAAAACGAGAGGACGTCAGTTCACATCTTGGCTAATAGATATAAATGTTCAAATGTTTGTTGAGCTTATGGGACTTAACTACGTGGTCATCAATCCCTAAACTTACAAACTACTTATGAACTAGCTAATACTAAAGACGGCAAAAATATCCATGCCCTTGGGGGTTACGAACCCCCGACCGTAGCGGCCGTGCAGAACGTGACTGGCGCACCGCAGACCGCTCGGCCATTGCGGCCGGCGCTAATACGTATAATTGCTGTGAGAGAAATGAGCACTAATCAAACGTATTAATACTCTTGCTTGTCAAAAACAGTTTCTTGTTGTCTACTAACATATCATGATTTTCGGTTATTTGGTTTAGAGTTTCCTGCCACTAATGCATTCATAAACATTAGCTCAGCACTATTCCGACAAACATACTCTCTTTTCAGGTCACGTTATCAGCGCTACTACGTCACGATTACGTCAGTTCCGGAAAAAATGTAATGCGAAAAGTGCGCGACTCTAATTGAGTCGCCGCGTTTCCCCTCCCCTCATTTTTCACCTAGCCCTTATCATGCGCTGTGCTACGGACGTACGTGAAATGAGCACTGCATAGTAATCGTCAAGTGATATTGTGATCGAGTATTACTAATCAATTGGTGATATACTTATCTCTCCGTTTAAACTATTGGAAATCATCTGGACGTTATGGTTGGACTTCTGTACGGAGGTTGCCGGTTAGTATTAACAGAGATGACTGTCTAGTTCCCTGTTTTGGGATGGGTTTCATCATTTGTTACTGCATAATTTTTGTAAACCCTATGCGAACAAATTGCTAGGGTCATCGATCACTAGACTCACAAACTTCTTAAACTGACTTAGACTAAGGAAAACACCCACCAACACACCCATGCCCCGAGGGAGGACTCGAACCTCTGGCGGGAGCGACTGCGAGATCAGTAGCATGACACCTTAGACCACACGGCCATTCCCGTGCGGCACTTGTTGTAGTCGGCGTCACCGCGAAGGCGGCCTAGTTTTCAGCCGTTCTGCGTATCCTCTTCCCTAATGACAGCCAATAATGTTCATTCTGTAGGCGCGTGGCTGGCCGCGAGTTGCGCAATGCTTCTGCCGCAGGCGCAACTGTTTGCGCTCGACCGTAGCTCCTCGTCTCCACGCTTGCCCCATCGCTCCGCCTCTATGCGCGTAAGCGCCTTCTTATATGACGCCAGGCATAACTGACCCAATAAAATGGTTCGTCAAATTACTGTCTCCGCTATTCTTTCCATTCCCCATGGAAACACTTTGATTCCACATGTGAAACTCAGCTTGACCTTTTCTCACATGACATCTTGTAGGCCATGGATGAAGGGCAACAGACGGAGTGTGTTTTTCTCGACTTCAAAAAGGCGTTCGACGTGGTGCCACACTGTAGACTGCTAACGAAAATACGAGCTTATGGAATAGGATCACAGATTTGTGACTGGATGGAAGACTTCCTAAGTAATAGAAGGCAGTACGTTGTTCTCGACGGCGAGTGTTCATCAGAGACGAGTGTATCGTCAGGCGTACCTCAGGGGAGTGTAATAGGACCACTATTATTTTCTATATATAAATGATCTGATGGACAGAGTAAGTTGTAATATGCGGTTGTTTGCTGATGACGCTATGGTGTATGGTAGGGTGTCGTCTTTAACTGACTGTAATAGCATACTGGATGACTTAGACAAAATTTCTAGTTTGTGTGAAGAATGGCAGCTAGCTCTCAATGTAGAAAAATGTAAGGTGATGCACATGAGTACGAAAAACAATCCCATGATGGTCAAATACAGCATTAGTAGTGAGCTTCTTGATGCTGTCGCGTCGGTCAAATTTCAAGGTGTAACGTTCCAGAGCGATATGAAATGGAACGAACATGTAAATACATCGACAACATGTAAATACATCGGTTTATTGGAAGAATTTTGGGAAGATGTACTTCATGTGTAAATGAGACGGCGTATAAAACGCTTCTATGACCACGTCTAGAGTATTGCTCAAGTGTTTGGAACCCGCAGCAGATTAGTTTAAACGAAAACATAGAAACAGTTCAGAGGCGAGCAGCTAGGTTTGTTACTGGTAGGTTGGACCAATGCGCGAGTGTCACGAAAATGCTCCCGCAACTCAGTTGGGGATCGCTGGAGGAAAGGCGACGTTCCTTTCCTGAATTTCTGTTGAGGAAATTTAGAGGGCCCGAATTTGATGTTGAGTGTAGTACGATCTTGCTGCCGCCTACTTACATTGCGACTAGTAATCACAAAGACAAGATAAGATAAATTAGGGCTCGTACGGAGGCATATAAGCATTCTTTTTTTCCTCGTTCTATTTGGGAGTGGAATAGGAAAGGAAATGCCCAGTAGTGGTACAGTTTACCCACCGCCACACACCTTACGGTGGATTCCAGATTATGTATGAAGATGTAGATGTACTTCGAAAATCAATTGATCACTTTTTAACACTAATTCACTATGAAGCGGCCGGGATTGCACAGTTGGAAGAATGCTTGTCCGCAAAAGGCAAAGGACCCAAAGTTCGAAGCCTGGTTCCGGCAAACAGTTTTAATCTGCCAGGAAGTTTCAAAGGATATTTCGAGATGATCGAGATGACCTTTGGTACTAAGTACTCCTGAAAAAAAAATTACTTTTACCTGAGCCATAGAAGCTTTCTGTCCCCCATAAGAGTATATGCCACGATGAATGGTAAAAAAGCAAGCCACTACATCTTCAAACACCACGAAGCATATAATGTCAATAATGTCAATAGATTATAGTGGTGTCAGTTCTTTCGGACATGTCCGAAATAACAGACCAACACCAATCTCTAATAATTATTTACACGTGAAGGCTGAGTTTGGTTCATTTACTTCACTACAGATGCGGTTATACGTTCGACCTCGCATTGGAATATGCAATGGCGAGTGTAAGAGGGCATGGACTATGAAGGCACTACAGCAATAGCGTGAGACTTATGGAAGTTTGAGACACACGGCAAGCAGTCGCAGGTGGCCGGGTGGTTGAAGCGACCGGTGGCTTCAAGCAGCATATCTGGATTCGACTGCTGGCCTGGCTCACATTTTCACTTGTCCCCATTGTATAATTTCAATGCCCTAATGCAGGTAATGACAGGCCTTTCCTTCTAGTCCTTCTACCTTCCCCTCCTTAATAAATAATTTGCATGTAATGTAAATTGACACTCTCATTACAATCGTTCATTCTTTCTTTGAAATATAAGTGTGAGCAACTTGGATAATTAAAATTTAAGAATAATCAATCTTTAAGAATGGCAAGTTAGTACGTACTATTCTGATTTTAGTAGAGACATATATATTTTTCTGACACAACCAAAGGGCTATCGTGTATTACAATAGTTTGTAGAGAAATTTGGCCATTGATTATATTACTTACTATTAATACATAATGGCTGATTTAGTAAAAAATTATAATGACTACTGGTTTCAGATAAGAAGAATGATTTTTCTAACGGATTGCATTATTGGAGTGACCCTTACAACAAGCGACAGATAACAAACGCCATCGGTTTCAGTATAGCAGTTTTCCAATCTGTGGGTCGTGACTCCCAGGGGGAGGGGGGTCGCAAAGACTTTCTCAGGGGTCGCCGTCAGTGTAGGAAGTTTCTGCATCATACAATAACCAGACCAGTGCATGTCTGAACACTAGCCATTCAATAATATAAAACACAGGTATAATAAAAGTGAATGTATTATGCATTATACATTGTTAACATGAATTGTACTCTGAATAGAAGGTAGTAGATTGTTTTACAATAAATACTGTGTGAACAATGAATAAATCCAAAGTATGAAGACTGTATTCAGCAATCAGTTGATAATTAACTCTACAAGTAGCAGTAAGCAATTATTGGTAAATTCAAACATAAAACCCGTGTACTTCTTTACAATTTGACCACACAATAAGATATTCTGTAACAAGTATAATTCCGTTGTGTCTTACCTGAAATGAGACACACTCGTATAAAATGTATTTCTCTGTAGGAAATCATGTAAAGGTAGAATATATTCCATTCCAAAAAATACAATAAAAATTCATCATATAAGATATAATAATGTACATTATTTTTTCAAGAAAGTAGTATCAACAGAAAGAAAATTACGTTCATTGGTTTTGAGATCTCTTAAATAGTAGCGTTATGGCTTCGAGGAGGGGGAGGGTTGCCGAATATTCTTTTCTTGTAAGGGTTGTCGCGTATTTAAACATGTTGGAAAACACTGCACTATAGGAATGTTAAAGTAATGCCTTCCCCAATAAGGGTTTTATTCAGTATTTTTTGCATATACACAAACAAATATATTCATTAAACCAATTGTAGCACAAGAGTACAAGAGGAGAGCTTACACCTTCTCATCGATACACTAATATAGTCATAGCTAGCCCAAACGACAATGTATGCTGTTTACCACTAATTTTATTTGCCCTCAAACTGAAATTTGTAAACCTCAGCTGTCGTGGAGTGGCCGAGCGTTGCAAGGCACCTAGCTGCGGAGCGCGCCGCTGCTCGCTGTCAGAGGTTCGAGTTCTCTCTCGAGCAAGGTTGTATTTGTTGCCCTTGCCTCGGGACTGATAACCAGAGTAGTTAACTCCAATATATTTACATACATTGTATTTTTTTGTAAATCTCATATGATTTTTCAAGTACAAGAACTACTAAACTACAAGAACTACTAAAAATCTAATGACGAGTTACACATTCAACCTTACAAGAAGACAACCTACCTATCAACCAACTATGTGGCTTTACAGAAACGAGACTCGGCAGTCCAGTCGTCAACAGTACAATGTCGGCGTTGCCGGTCCCAGCTGAAGCGTAAAACTCTGTGTCGTGTTGTCATCAAGGGTACACGAATGGGTCTTCGGCTCCGAAAGCCCATATCGATGATATTTCGTTCAATGGTTCGCACTCTGGCACTTACTGATGGCCCAACATTGAAATCCATAGCAAATAGAGGAAGGGTTTCACTCCTGTCACGTTGAACGATTGGTCCCGTTCTTGCAGCATCTTTTCCCGGCTGCAGGAATGTCTGAGATTTGATGTTTATCGGAGTCCCGATATTCACAGTGCACTTGTGAAATGGTCGTAGGGGAAACCCCACCTGGTTGCTACCTCGGAGTTGTTGTGTCCCATCTCTCGAGTGTCAACTACAACACCACGTTCAAGCTTGCTTAAATCGTGATAACCTGCCATTGTAGCAACAGTAACCGATCTAAATCCTGCGCCACACACCTGTTGTCTTATATATACGACGCAAATTCATCACCGTTCTTTGAGTGTTCACCTGTTTTTTTTTTTTTTTTTTTTTTTTTTTTTCTTTTTTTTTTTTTTTTTTTTTTTTTGTATGGGACTTAACTACGGGGTCATCAGTCCCTAAACTTACAAACTACTTATGAACTACTTACGAACTAGGACGGCACAAATATCCATGCCCGAGGGGGGATTCGAACCCCCGACCGTAGTGGCCGTGCTGACCGTGACTGGAGCGCCTCAGTCACCTCGGCCACCGCGGCCGGATGTTCACCTGTATCTGTGCTTGCACAGACTTGGCTATACCATTTTATTTCGCTCTTCAGTGTATGTAAGGAATATTCAGCATGTGTACTCCGAATATGATTGGCACCTCTGACTATCAGTGATACTTTCGTAAACAATTACATTTTCATTTACACTGTTAGTCGTAAACATCCTATAGAAATTTTGGAAATTTTCTACCTCATTCTCCTAGTGATATTTCATGCCTGTAGTGATAGCAGTATAGAAGAGCATCGAAGTCTGTCGTGGAGGACCTGTTGCTGAGCGACGAGATGCGGTCCTATCTATAGACAGTTTGGGATATGCAGGCAGGTTCAGGGGTATTGTCCTCGGAAATGCCATGGAGAATGTTAAAGGCAATTGAAACACCTCCACTGAATGTGTGGTCGTGTTCCATTTTGATTGATTCATTAACCCAAAGTGTTTCTGGAACGCTAATGTTCTCTATTGTTTGTTAATTATTTTATTATTTTTATTAATGATCAATGCCCCATGTTTATGTATGTTTGCCCCATTTTTATTAATGTTTCCACCTGTGTGATTAAACTTGTGTATTCATGTGAATCTGAAAGTGTGCTTTCAATATTGACTGACTGCCGCGCAATGTCTTACAGTCGCCGCCTCCCGCTTTAGGCCTCATTTGCTGTAGTTAAGAACGCATGGCTTCGTTTGTCGTCTGCGCTGGAGTCTGCTGGCTGGCCAGAGACAAGATTACTTGGCAAGGTGGAGAGGTGGCCGTGTTCTTAGTGTCGTACCAACCTAATCTTGGACGAAAGAGGTGACAGGAGACCTCTCTGGGATCGGTTGTAGGGGGAATTGTCTTGGCCAGATAGCAATGGTTGTTAAAACACCAGTCTCTGAACGCATCCTGCGTCACTTTTAGCGCTCTCTACATCCTGTGTATGGCAGGGGAAGGTTTTTCCGAGGCCTTAGAGCTTCAGTCTTCACTCTTCATTTAGGCTCCGACGACTGTGGAAGTAAGTACTGCGCCGAATCATGCTGAGGGGAAGACATGCTGTTAACACTTTACTTTCTTTGTGATCGGACAGTCTTGGATTTCAGTGATAGGTTTTTGACTAATTCTTTTGCTATGCGAGGCGAAGTATTTAATTTACAGTACTGGAGTAAATTCATTGTATACTTATTATCTGCATTTTTATTCCGGTGATGATTTTGTGTCTAGTTTTTCTCAAGTTAGAATACATGTGCGTGGCCTTCAGCCTTTTTGTAAACTTAGTGTGTTTGAATTTCCTTGCTGTTTTTAACTGACTTTTCGTGTAGTTTCTGTATCCACTAGTATGCTAAATATTTCTCAGATTTTCTTCTTTGATTCCGTCTTTCCTGTCTTGTATGACTGATTGCACCACATGCTTTCGCAATGGTCGTTACTTCGCCCTTCCGCCATGCTTTGTTAATACCAGCTTTTTTTCTAAACGAATTCTCGTGTGTGCATTACTCGCTTATTCTAAATTAATTTCTGTTTGTAAATGTTAAGAAATTCACCGAAGTCGCACACCATGTGGTACTTAAGAATAGTATGCTGCTGCCTTCCCACACATGCGTTCATTAGTGCACCGTATAATTAAAAATTTTGTGATCAAGTCTGGCATCTGCTTTACCGAAGATTGGAAATGTTTCGTAAATCTATCGGACCAAACTGCGTGGTCATCAGTCTGTAGCTCACAAACTACTTAAACCTAAGTAAACTAACCTAAGGACAAACACACACACCAATGCCCCAGGGAGGACTCGAACCTCCACCGACGATTGATTTTATATGGTCGTTCCATTTTAAATCACTCCTAATGCCTACTCCGCGATAATTTATGGAATTAACTGCTTCCAGTTGCTGACCTGCTATAGTGTAGCTAAATGATAAAGGCTCTTTCTTTTTATGTATTCGCAGCACAACTCTTGACTACATTGAGATTCAATTGCCATACCCTGCACCATAGGTTAATTCGATGCAGATCCTCCTGCATTTCAATACAATTTTCCATTGTTACAACCTCTCTACATACTACAGCATCATCCGCAAAAAGCCTCAGTGAACTTCCAATGTTATCCGCACGGTCATTTATATATAATGTGAACAGCAACGGACCCACAACACTCCCTTGTGGCACACCTGACATCACTCTTACTTCGGAAAACTTCTCTCATGACATGCTGCATTCTGTTATCTAGGAACTCCTCAATCCAATCACACAATTGTTCTGATAGACCATATGATCTTACTTTTTGGCCCCTTTAGTTTACGATAGTAACACTAAAAGTGAGCCTTTGCGATCACCTTTTGACAGCACGAAATTTAAATGAAAATTACACTTTGACTGTTCATCTGGCACGGAAACACAATAAATAATTTTTTAAAGGAGAAATTTCTCTACAACTTTGCTCTCTTATTTTTTTTTTTCCTATCTCTCATCGTTCCACAAATATTTGAAAAAATAACGATGCCTGTCTGTTTGTAAGGTGTTCCTACTTTTTAGGTCGAACCGTTAAACCGATATGCACGAAATTTTACAGACATAGTTATTGGCCACCAGGGACCAGAACATCGCATTTTCATATAATTCGAACAAAGATAACGTCAGTAACACCAAAAACGCCTTTTGTAATGTAATTATAATTGCAAATAAACTGTTCATCTGCCACAAAAATTGAATAACCAGATTTGTAGAGGAGAAAATTCTCTACAACTTTTCTCTGTTATGTTATTTTCATATCTCGTATGGTTTGAGAGATATTTGCAAAAATAACGGCGATTTGACACCGTCCATTGATTTTACGAAAACCAGCCGTACAGAGATGTCACCTGACATTATTCGCCCAGAGCTCTCTGTGGCATACGCCATTTGCGTTGCGTATTTGATGCTTTTTTTTAAATCATAACTCACACGTTGTCGTTTCAAAGCAATGGCGCACTGAAGAATTAACAAAAACACGTCGTTCTTCGTACGAAAATGATAATCTAGTGTCTAAAAACGCCATATTAGTATCAGCTAACGACTGCCATCTATAGTACAAGATTAAAGGGCGGTTATGTAATTGCTCTCCTTAGTGTAGTGGGCAGCGGGATAGACTGTAATGCACATGGTTAGTAGTTCGGAACCCGCCACTACTAAATTTTTTTCTCCTTTTTTCCCTAAAAGGGTTTCGTCACTCTTATTAATTAAATAGAGCTTTGTTCTTCAATATTTACAGTTGTGCATATGTAAGAATGCACCCTCTAAAATGCGTGTTTGTTATATTTCGTGAACATGTCGTGAAATACGTAACAAAGAAATGAACAATGGTCTTCTGAAGCATATGCGCGTAAACTGGGAAGATACTGTAATAATGAATATTCTAAACAACGTGATGATACTGGTAGTTGTGTATATAAAAAAAGTCCTAGATTTCTGTAAAAAGTGTAGTTCCATAATGAAACGGAAGGGAAGTGAATTCATTGCAACAAATTGCCTTGTTCATTTTCTTTTCTAAGCAATTATTCACTATTTTTAAAATGTATTGTAAGTTATTAACTAGAATCATTGCATATACTGAAATGTTTGTCTTTTAAGTGGTTGCTATGGACGCTTTTAACGTAGGGTATTACCTTTCCTGTAGTTCAGATATGACTTCATTCATGTTACTCTGATATGCGCTAAAATAAAGAGCAAATATTATACATCAAATCGTGATTACGTTTTCTTTTACAGCTAAAATCACAAACGGAATACGTGTGGTAATCCTGAATTCAACATAAATCTAGTACTTAATATACATACAAAGTTATTACTGTCATTGCCGCGACAGATTAGCAGTGTGCACGGCCGTTCCCCGTCGGGTGTTCGAGTCCCCCCTCGGGCATCGGTGTTCGTGTTGTCCTTAGGTTACTTTACTTTATTTTAAGTAGTTTGTAAGCTACAGACTGATGACCTAGCAGTTAAGTCCGATAGATTTACAAACATTTGAAAATTTAGTACTACCATTACGTAATTTACAACAATCATTGTAACAGTATCTCTCCAGTTTATGTACTTGTTATATAGAAGACTATGTTTGCAATTTGTTGGTATACCTTTCATGGCACGTTCTCGAAACAGAACCAATGCACTTTTCAGAGAAAGCGCTGTTACATTTGAAGAACTCGGAATCTTGCAGAATATAGTTCTGTTCAGTTAACAAGAGTGTGCTAAAACCTTTTACAAAGCAAGAGGATAAATAAAGTGGCACAAAAAATTGACAGTGGTGGTATATTTCTTCAGTGAGATCGAAGCATTGCGGTCATTTCATATTCTTTCTGGGTGGTTCGTTGAGAATTTTACTCAGTTTTTTATTACAGATGACGTTGAACCAACACTGTCTGAAGAGAAGGCCGTACCACGTCACGTGACGCAGTGTACAACGCGATCGCGTAGCTTTTTATTGGTTCTTCGGTTTGAACGGGTACTTTGAAGACGTTGGTTTGTTTTTTCCTATTTTCATCGTTTCGGATAACTCAGTTTTCTCGTTACAGAGTGCGTCAGCTACCATGCCGGCAACCCTCTGACCGAGCGCGCTGAGCCACGCGCCCTAGCAAGTTTCGAACCACCGTCTAACATGTTCGTACGACTCAAACTAATTCGTCACCCATTACGCTACGGCGGACAGCTGCGGGAGTAATCCGTAATTCTCGTACCATCAATGGCAGGTGTTAACTGCTAATATGGCAATTTTAGACATTAGATTATAATTCATTGTACTAAGAACGAAGAGTTTTTGATAATTTTCAGTGCGCCATTGCTTTGAAATGACAACACTTGAGTTATAATAAGAAAATGAACAAATACAGAAAGCAAGATGGCGACTGTACACTGTTGTCCATCCAGGCTATAGTCACTCGTCCGAAAGTCAAATGTACGCAACATTCCTTCCAGGCTATAG
The DNA here is from genome assembly GCA_026315105.1 of Locusta migratoria. NCBI lineage: Eukaryota > Metazoa > Arthropoda > Insecta > Orthoptera > Acrididae > Locusta > Locusta migratoria. The sequence goes on along the minus strand of CM048755.1, from coordinate 558,284,977 downwards.
CCGTTTGTAACCAGTACAGGCCAAGAAAATAAACTTTGAAGAGCCGGCCGCGGTGGCCGAGGAGACTGAGGCGCTCCAGTCTCGGTCTGCACGGCCACTACGGTCGGGGGTTCGAATCCCCCCTAGAGCATGGATATTTGTGCCTTCCTCAGCATAAGGTAGTTCATAAGTAGTTTGTAAGTTTAGGGAATGATGACCCCGTAGTTAAGCCCCATAAGCTTAATAAACATTTGAACATTTTTTTTGTACTCTGAGTAAAAACGGACCTGTATCCTATCAGGTCCTGCGGCCTTTTCTCTTTTGAGTGATTTTAATTGTTTTTCTATCCCCGTGTTAATTATTTCGATATCTGCCACATTGTAATCTGTGCGTCAATCTAGAGAAGGGACTACAGTGCAATCTTCTTCTGTGAAACAGCTTTCAAAAAAGTCATTTAGTAATTCAGCCTTTAGAGTGTCATCCTCTGTTTCAATGCCATTTTCGTCACAGAGTGTCTGGACATTTTGTTTTGATCCACCTACCGCTTTGACATAAGACGAAAATGTCTTAGGATTTTTAGCCAAGTCAGTAAATAGAACTTTACTTTCGAATTCGTTGAACACCTCTTGCATAGACCTCCTCACGCTACATTTCACTTCGTGTAATTTTTGTTTGTCTACAAGGCTTTGGCTATTTTTATGTTTGCAGTGAAGTTCCCTTTGCTTCTGTAGCAGTTTTTTAATTCGATTGTTGAACCACGGTGACTCCTTTCCCTCTCTTACGATCTTGCTTGGTACATACTCATCAAATGCATATTGTACGATGGCTTTGAACACTGTTCCTCATCACTCTCTGTACTTGAGATAAAACTTCAGTGTTGAGCCGTCAAGTACTCTGAAATCCGCTTTTTGTCACTTTTTCCGAACAGAAAAATCTTCCAACATTTTTTAATATTTCTATTTATGGCTGAAATTATCGATGCTGTAACCGCTTTATGGTCGATGAATCCCTGTTCTGCGTTAACTGTTCCGAATAGTTCGGGTCTGTTTGTCACCAGAAGGTCTAATATGTTGTCGCTACGACTCGGTTCTCTGTTTAACTGCTCAAGGTAATTTTCAGATAATGCACTCAAAACAATTTCACTGGATTCTTTGTCCCTGCCACCCGTCATAAACGTTTGAATCTCCCAGTCTATATCCGGTAAATTAAAATATCCTCCCAATACTATAACATGATCAGAAAATCTACTTGAAATACTTTCCAAATTTTCCTTCTTGTGTTCTCCTACAACAGCTGTTGAGCCAGGAGGCCTATAAAAACACCCAATTTCCATGTTCGAGCCTGCTTTAACCGTGACCTTCACCCAAATCTTCGGATCTCCGTCTATTTCCTTCGATTCCAGTGCACTTTTCATCGCTATAAACATGCCTCTCCCTTCACTGTCCAGCCTATCTCTGCGGTATACATTCCAGTCTGAGTTTAGAATCTCATTACTGTTTACATCTGGTTTCAGATAACTTTCCGTCCCTAGAAGTATGTGGGCATTGTGACGTTTTATTAATGAGAGCAGTTCTAGGACCTTTCTATAGACGCTCCTGTAGTTAACTACTACTACATTGATCTTTTCATTCCCTGTTGTGTTCTCCCTACTGCTACTTTGTTGCGACTCAGTATGCGTCTTGTCGGGCCCAGAGAGGGAATTCTCTAACCTAAAAAACCCCCATGCGCACTCCACACGTACTCTGATACCCTTGTAGCCGCTTCCTGCGTGTAATGCACGCCTGACCTATTCAGGGGAACCCTACATTTCTCCACCCGATAGCGGATGTCGAAAAAATTTGCACCCCAGATCTCCACAGAATCGTCTGAGCCTCTGGTTTAAGCCTTCCACTCGGCACCAAACCAGAGGACCGCGATCGGTTCTGGGAACGACACTACAAATAGTTAGCTCAGATTCCACCCCGCGAGCGATGCTTTCAGCATTCACCAACTCGGCCAACCGCCTGTATGAACTGAGTATGACCTCTGAACCCTGCCGGCAGGAGTCATTGGTGCTGACATTAGCAACAATTTGCAGTCGGGTGCACCCAGTGCTCTCTATCGCCGCCGGATGAGAGACCCCGGCAAGCAAACAGAGCGCACACTGGCCTTCTTCCCCGACCTTTCCCCTATTTCCCCAAGGGGCTCCATCACCCGCCTAACAATGGAGCTTCCAATCTCTAATATACCCCTCCCCCGTGTGCCTGCTCGTACCCTGCTGAAGGAGCGGCCACATGTCCACTCACAGGCAGAGCGGGCGACGCCGCACGGCCAGCCTCCACATTGACCTTTTGCCCCGAGCAACGCGAACGCCGTTGAACCCGCCACACCCCTTGAGGAGAGGGTAGCTCTACCGCGATCTCACAGGGACCGTGGGTGAGGCATGTAACACTTATGGTGTCCCATGCGACACACCAGAGCCACCACTGCCGCAACACTCCGAGGCAGCAGCCTGAAGACGGATGACCGCGGTCAACATCATGCTCTGCTGCTCGCGAACAGCAGCCAGCTACTCCTGTGTCCGGACGAGCAGTCACACATCCTATCCATTCTAACAAATCAACAATTGCCTGTAGAGAGTTAAGTATCGACTTGTTACTAGCGCGAGTTTATAAAAATTGACACTACTCAGCCCCTCAAATAAGTGATAGTAGTTCACTTCTACTAAGCTGTAACTCTGGTGGTGCTGCTGTGTGTGCGGCTGGCGCGCCCTACACTGCCTATGAAATATGCGAGAATAAACTATTGAAACAGTAGCACAAACGAAATTTGCCAAGTACGCGAGAATAAACCTCTTGAAACAGAAGTACTAACGAAAATTAAGAACTAGACTGTGAAATTAGGACCCTGAGATTTGAAATATCGTAAAAAATTCTTGCTGCGACACTCTCCCACACAATTCTCCACGGTCGGCGTGAGATAAGAAATCCTGAAGATCCTGCAACGAAAGTATTGTAGCCTAAGAGTCGTCGTCAGACGCGCAAAACAAAGTCGTATAATAATCCATCACATGGTTAACAACTGCAGCTTGCTGCGTGAGTCGGTCTCCCGCATCAGTAACAAGAGCTTCAATACATTTGCGGCGGCCTGTCTACTTTCCCTTGGTAGATGGTGGACAGACGGTTCCTCAACCTAAAGGGGTACTGGGTGCTCCTCCTGATCACGAGTCCTCGTGACCTTTCGCAATAAATCCGGAAGAATTTGCGCTTCAATTTTATTAAGACGCAGCTGCATATTATCAGTAACAATTATGGGAGCATCAATCGCATCCTTTAAACATTGCTGATAAAATTGTAACATGCGCTTCTTCCAACAGTTCCCCTCCCTGGTACAGCCCTGCATCACTTTATGCAGCAGGTGTTTGTCGTGCATAGTCCACTATTCAGTTGTAGAGCCGCAACTACCCTACTTCTCACTCAGGTTGTCTCATGCGACTTTAATTTTTGCACAAATCCTCTCTTAGAAAAGAGAATTCGTATTCGTTTTCCAGATTGACAAAGAACGCACTGGATGACAACCCTGCAGTGCAATGGTAACAACGACGCCAAAGTGATTGCTCTGTACAGCAGGTATCAACTGTTAAGAAATTACAGGCGATAGATCCTGGTGGCTCCTCCATTATCAAATTCCTTGTAGTGGGTAGTGGTGGGATAAAAGAGACGCCCAATATCCCGGATGTCCGTAGCATTTAATAGGTCAGTTAATTCTGCACATTTTATCGGTGTAGGATATTGGCCTTCGTGTGATACTACACAATTAAAATCTTCACCTAAAAGTATTAGTATCTTTGTAGCCACTAAGAGACAGATATCTTGATTAATAAAAGTCAGCCCTCGCACGTCTTCAGCTGTCCCCGTCGGAGCATAAATACTTACAAATAATTTTATCCCGTTTATTGTGCACGCTATGGCACGACCATTACCTATAAACTGAACATTCTTTGCCAGCAGGTTTATATAAAATTGCGGTGCCATGATTGTTAGTGCTATGATAATTATAAATGACTCCATAGACCGGTAAAACTTTTGAGGCTGAGGCAGGTACTTCTTGAAGGAACACCACATCAATGTACCATGTAACAACAACAACAACAACAACAACAACAATAACAACGAGGGAAGCCACCTTATGCACTGAAGTGATAACGTTGATGTTTAAAGTTAGTATTGAGAACATGGTCATTATGATGGAAGAAACAGTACCATGAAGTAGTTTAAACGGTGGATAAAAATGTTGAAGTGTAACTAGTCGATGAAGTGTCAGTTTAAGGGAAAATTTAAGAGTACCATCAAAGTAGAAACCTTAGGATGACAGTCATTAATTGATATGTCTTTGTCGGGTATTAGACTGTTAGAAAACAAATCTCTGCGATTCATTAAGAAAAAACTTTGCAACATTCTGTGTTGCCGAAATCCGCTTCTGCTGTCGCTTCATGTCGGCCGACATGACGTCACAGGCTGCCTGCGCTGTGGCAACACCGTCTATACGGTGTTGGCTGTGGTCGCTCTACCGGCTGTCCGCTGGCTTGCACAAGTTTCGTTTTACGGCTACCACTTCCTATTTCCGCGCCGTATGGAATTGCTGCTTACGTGTGGTCGTCTTTTCACGGGTCCTAAGTGTCCTCACAGTCTTGACACTACGTAACGAGGTTAGGTTCACACTCGATACTACTTGTTCCCCGTGCTAAAGACAACGTGTCTCCCAGATTTCATTCTTTGTCTTTCTCTTGCCTTTGTTTTTACGCTGGCACCGTGTTTTGAAGTTTGCGGAAAGTTGCTTAGAACTTGCAGTTTGCTGTTGTTTATTGACGGTATACATAGTCGGAACGGGGGAGGCGACAAAGTGTCCACCCCTGCCTGCGGCACGTACGGTGTAGTATCTGCAGCGACAGCATTTTCTGTAGGACCTGATATTTCTTCCTGAACCACCTCAGTTTGTTCCGATGGGGGCAACAAGTCTGAGGAGATCTCCATAGGTTCTTGCGCAGTTTCAATGTCGGCGGTGGCAGCGGTATGGGAAGGGGCGGGGGGCGGAGCCGTTCCCGCAACTACCTCGATCATGAACAGTACAAAATTGTCTCGAACGAAATCACCACCCTCTCTAGCTAACTATGCTGGTCGACGCCTAGAACACTCCATGCCAATGTGTTACCTTGAAATTGCACACGTCGGTGGTTGACCTATATTGGTTGTATGTACGCGGCAACCTGCAATAACGAGACAGGACAGAATGTCCATCTTTCCAGTTTTAAATCATTGGTCACGCCTCCACACCACTATTAACCTGGCGCTGGACCATTTCTCATTGCTTATTGAGTGTAATGTCCTGTATCCTGTCAACACGCGCGTTATGTACTCGTTTTGACATTCCGGCATTACATAAAACATACGAACAGGCCGAATTCCGTCTCCAGAAGGCACTATTTGTACATTATTCACACTGCCGTCGGCGTGTTCAAATTTACTGACACCACCGATTTTCTGAATAAACTGAACTGTCTTCACTGGTGTAGAATTTCAAAAATAATGAATTCAACACGAAATCAAGGTGAAATATCTCTACTAATTACTCGGGTATTTTGAACCCCACAGAAAGCCATTGATGAATTTCAAAGGCTGTTGGGCTCTTGGTACGTCTATCAAACACGCATTGCGCGGTATTTGCTCTGATCATTGTCGACATTACTTACAACTCTGAAGAAAACCATTCAGCAAAAGGTAGATCTCTTACGCTCGACGTCTCCTCCCTCCGATCACGTAGCTCGGCGATGTAGACGAAACAAACAGCGGATCCACGCACGACTTTACCTCGTCCAGAGCTATCCAGACACGTTTCCTTCCTGCCAAATTTTCAACATCAGCACGGTACGATCGTGGCTCCCTCTCCCATCAGTTCCTCTTGCTTGTAGCCTGTGCTGTATTCCTGAAAGGCATCGAACATATTTGTGCAATAGGCACTGAAATAGTTAATCACCTGTTGGGGCACATACACTATTACTGATATGGTGTCTGCTCTTTCGGACTTAAATGAGTACAGCGTTATAAATAAAAAAATCGGTTGGGGGTAACGCAAGTGTAAGGATTATAATGAATAAGGAAATAAGGATGTGGCTAAGTTACTATGACTACAGCATAGTGAACGCACTGTCATAGTACAGATAGACACAAAGCCAACACTGACCACAGTAATACACGGAATTCGGTAGTAGCAATTTTTTTTAAATCTATGGGACCAAAGTGCGTGGTCATCAGTCCGTAGCTTACAAACTACTTAAACCTAGGTAAACTAACCTAAGGACAACACACATACAACCATGCCCCAGTGAGGATTCGAACCTCCACGGCGAGCAACCACGCGCTCTGCAGCGAGACGCTTTAGACCGCTCAGCTACTCCGCCGCGGCTACTAGGAAAAGGAAGAGAAAGAAAATAGTAGGTGAATATGGACTGGGGTAAAGGAATGAAAGATGAAGTCACCTGGTAGAATTTTGCACAGAACACAATTTAATCATCACAAACACTTGGTTTATGAATCATGGAATAAATCTGTATACGCGGAAGAGACCAGGAGACACCAGAAGGTATCAGATTGATTTCACAATGTTAAGACACTGATTTTGGAAAAAGGTTTTAAACTGTAAGACTTATGAGGGGCATATGTCGACTCTGATCATAACTTACTGGTTACGAACTGTAGATTATAAATGAAGAAACTGCAAAAAGGTAGAAAATAAGGAGATGAAAATTGGATAAATTGAAGAAACCTGAGGTTGTTGAGAATTTCAGAGGAATCATTAGGCAACAACCGACTGAAACGGTGGAACGTTATACAGTAAAAGACGAAAGGGTAGCTTTGAGAGATGAAATGCTAAACGCCAAAGATAATCGCATAGCTAGAGGGACAAGGAGTAGTAGAAATTCTTGGATAACACAGGAGAAACTCAACGTAATTGATGAAAGGAGAAATTACAAAAATTTAGCAAATAAAGCGGGTAAAAGTGAGAACAGAAAGATGAAAAACGAGGGTGAGAGGGAGTGCAAATTGGTTAAGCAGAAGAGGCTATATGAAAATGCAAATGCACCGCCACGGTGGAGTGGCCGAGCGCTCTAAGGTGCCTTACTGCGGAGCGCGCGGTTTCTCACTGTCGGAAGTTCGAGTCCTCCCTCCGGCATCGGTGTGTGTTTGCTGTCATTAGCATAAGTTAGTTTATGTAGTAAGCCTATGGACTGAAAACCGCAGTAGTTATGTTCCTTGGATTTACAAACATTTGAACATTTTTTATAAATACAGCCTATAGGAAAGTAAAAGAGACATTTGGAGACAACGGAAGCAGTTGTATCAACTTCAAGCGCTCAGGTAGTAAACCAGATCTAAGGAAACAAGGTAGTTCAGAAAGGAAGAAAGAATATATAGCGATCCTATAACAAGGCCCGCCCCAGTGGCCGAGCGGTCTGCGGCGCGCCAGTCACAGTCTGCACGGCCGCTACGGTCGGGGTTCCGAATCCCCCTCGGGCACGGGTGTTTGTGTCGTCTTTAGTATAAGGTAGTTCATAAGTAGTTTGTAAGTTTAGGGACTAATGACCCAGCAGTTAAGTCCCTTAAGTTTAACAAACATTTGAACCTTAAAAGTGGACCACTGTACGTAATAAAAGCTTAATTCTGGGAAGAGGCATCCAGATATGAATTTACTGTTATAAAAAAACGTAATTTTAGCAATTAAATTAACAAAAGGTCCGTATCAGCTACGGCTATCCCAGCTGCATAAAACCTTGTTCCCTGGTCCAAATTGAGAACTGATATGGTACAAAATTACTCTAATAACAGGAAGTTAATGATACAGTGGCCAATAAACTTAGCACCTCACACGAAATTACACACAGGCATTACTAAACAAGCCACCACAATTAAAGTTATTTTATACTGGTGGTTGAGAAAACATTTACGGCGCAACGGAACTTAAACATAAAAAATTGCATTTGAGCTAGGTGAAAAACGATAACAAATAAAAAGGGCGATGGTCCTCGAAAACTACTATTTATAGGCAAATCAAAATTATACTGAACTTAACTTGCTTATTCAGATCGAACACAAGCAAAATGGGAACCAATTTTGTTAATACAATAAAAGTGCATGTCCTTTAATACTGACGATGCCGAGCATTGATTTTATCATAAATTACACAAACCTTAACGCTACTCGGCGGAAGATTTACAAACAACACTCACTCGCTTACACACACGCAATGCAACAGCGAAACTCACCAGAATCAGCGTCCTGAAACAAGGGAAAAGCAGGCGCCGCTATCGTAGGCGAAATTCAGCTACCCGGAGGTACCACACAACACAATATAGAATAACACTGCGAAGATGGCTGTGGTCTATCGTGCCTGCTTTGAGATGGTGCGTAAGTATAGAAAAGTTGCATCTAGATTAGACCGCGAGCAAACACGCTAACGGAGTCACACGGATACGTTACATGATCGCACTCCAGTGAAGGTTAAATGGTTAAAAATCTGATTAATTGGACAAAATCACGGCGGACGGTTGTGTTGTAATGTGAGAGTAAGCTACCTAGGCACTGGTTTTATGAGAAATGGCTTGAATTCAGGTAACTAGCTGCAAACCCCTGAAGTCGGAGTTCGGACCCACGTGGTTCCGAAAACCGATAAAAATGTATAAATTCCATTTCCGAAAAATAAAGAAAATTAACTACGCCATGTAACCCTTAGAAATGTTTAGAATTACATAATGAAGCGAATTAAATGCAGCTACACGAAATAGGGAGCGCTTACAGAGACGGATGGAGACCAGTCTAAAAAAAAAAGAAAGAAAGAAAGAAAGAAATAAAAAAGTAAAATAATTACAAAAGTCGAAAATATAAAAATAAAAACTACGGCATACAGCCCATAGAAATGTTTTGAATTTCACAAGCAAGCTATTGAAGGACGTTGTACAAGGATCGGCGAGAATTACTGACAAAGACTAAGTGCACACTACAAGTTCGGAGAAGAACCAGCAAAATTAAAATAGGCGGGGAGAGAAGATTGCGAAATGTTAGTGGAAATCAGAAGGATACATGCAAAGTTGCTTGCCTGATGAGCATGGAACAAACAATAGTGGAATCTGAAGGCTTTGTTCTAAGAATCGACCATGTGGAACACTTATCACTCACAGAAGGAAACAGTAAGAAAAATTTTACATGCGCTGTACAAAAATAAAAATATCGTCTGTTAGAAATCGGGCCCCACAAAGCTAGACAGAATTTACACAGAGGTCGTACGCCGCCACATAATAACAAAAGGTTGGAATATACAAGGCCGTTATCAGACTGCAACTAGTAGTGCATACAACGTGTTTATCTGTTGGAAATCGCTGGACTGAAAAACTAGAACACATTTCCGCGCACGATCGAAAGGGATATTCCAAAAAATGAAAAAGTTCAAGAGTCTAAGTTAAACATGCTAGACATTGAATCACGACCATCTCCGCAGACACAAGAGAATAACCAATCTTACCTCACTGCGGACCTAGCAAAAAGTGAAGACCTAGCGGCCAGGAGGCGCGGGAAAGCTACCAGAAACTGGGAAATCCATGATAACCACGGTAGTGGGGAGAGAAGATCATGAGACTCGCCCTGGAGAAGGCTCGTCGACTAGTTTGTAACCAAAGGGTGTAGAAACCTCTTTGGTCGCATCAGCAAGAGGGGTTGGCAACAACTAAGTATCCACTCTGAGCCAGAGAGAACCATGCAAAGCGAATTATTACCATCCTCATTCTGACAGCCATTAGATCCTCGCACATCCACCTAAAAATAAAAATAAAATTGCACATTCTCACAGGGACAGTGGCGTAGCGGAAAAGCCGTATTTATTGCCACATTCATAACCACAATAATAAATTATTAAAACAACAAAATCCTAGCAATGTTAACCAACGTTTCAGAAACCAATATTTTAAAACATAAAAATTGCTATTCCCCATGCTTTGAAAAGAGTGGGGTTCTAGATATTAACATAATGCTAATCTAGTGACATCAAACAAATTACAATTTTATAAAAAAATATATAGAATTCGACAGACGGTCGCCTTTCAACCTACACCAGGGAAATGAACTTGAAGGCAGTATTGTAGATAGTGCAGAGGGAAAAGACAAAGATAAGATAAGAGGAGAATTAAACAGAGCACTGAAATGATAGAGTAAAAACAGGGCCCATGTAGTTGATGACTTTTATTCTGAACTGCTGACATTCATGTTCAATAATGTTCAAATGTTTGTAAATCTATTGGACCAAACTTCGTGGTCATCAGCCCGTAGCTTACAAACTACTTAAACTAAGGTAAACTACTAACCTAAGGACAAACACACACACACACCCATGCCCCAGGGAGGACTCGAACCTCCGACGGCGAGCAACCGCGCTCTCCGCAGCGAGACGCCTCAGACCGCTCGGCTAGTCCACCGCAGCTGACATTCATGGGTGAGCCACTAAAAGGAAATGATGATAAGCATAATAGTAATAATATTGATAACTTTTGTAAACCTAAGGGTCGAAGTTGCAAGTCATCGGTCCCTAGACTTACAAACTACTTATACTAACTTAAGCTATGAACAACAAACGCACTCATCCCCGCGGAAGAACTCGAACTTTCGGCGAGATCGGCCACGCAAACCGTGATCTGGCGTTTAAGACCGTACAGTGGAGACCAGTTATAACGAAACTGTTCCACATGGTGTGTAGCATGTGTCAGACAGGGGTAATGTCCCCAGACTTCAAGAAGAATTTAATAATTCCAAATCAGAAGAACGCAAGGGCAAACAGGTGTGAAAATTACAGAACTATCAGTTTAATAAATCGTGGTTGCGAAATACACTGCTCAAAACAATTAGGGGAGCAGGTAAGGTATCATACACAATATTCATATGGTAACGTATTTTGTTTAGATATTGGTTAGAATTGTAATTTTTGTGTGATAAAGTACGACATTTTGCTGTCACAACTCCTTACGTGAGGTTTACACGGCGTTTACTTAGTGCGAAGCACCACGGAGTTACCATAATAGTGGAAAAATCCTTGTCTTCTAACATAGTGTGTGATCGGCACACGTACGTGGCATTGGCAGTGCTCGTCTGGTGGCAATAAATCTGCCAAGTGGATCCCTGACATGCTCAATCGAGTTTAATTACGTTGAACAAGGTGGCCATTCCATACGATCAATTTCGTCAGCTGCAGTCATGTTGTCCACCAGTGTATCTCTGTGGGGACGAGCGTTATCGATCACCATAAGGAACCCGTCTTCTGTGTCTCCAGCATAGGGCACAAGAAAAGGTCAAAGGATCTCGTCTCGCTACCTCTGAGCAGTCAAAGCAGCATTCTGAACGACACAGAGGTCCGTACGACCGGCGATACCTGACTCCTGTCCACACCATTCTTACAACACGACGAAATGGTGATATTTCCTGCACGTAAGCAGGATTTTTTCGAGTCTGACGTTCTCTCCAGATGAGGGAACGACGATTGTCCAGCGCCATTCGTTACGACTCCAATCCTGATGTTCCTCCAGCCAGTTTCTGCGGCATAAACGGTGTAGTGGTTTTAATGAGACACACACCATAGGCCTCCGTGAGTGGAGGCCGCATTCAAGAAGGCGATTTCGGACTGATTGTCTGCATATTGCGCATCCTGTTGCTGCCTAGTCGGTGCGGTGCAGCTGTTTCATTCAGCTTCCTGTCTTGACGGGCTGTTAACCGAAGATAACGGTCATCTCTTGCTGACGTTAGCTTTTGACGACCTTGGCCTTGCCTTCTTTTAACGTTTCCTGTTGCCTGAAATCGCGTCCAGATCCCGAAAATCATAGTTTGGGACACTCCAATAGCTGCAGCCACCTCCCTCTGTGTCTGTCTCTCTTCCAGCCCTCCTGACCCTCCTATTGCTCTCCATGCCATAGCTTCGGGTAAATGACTTTGTTTTTGTATTGAAATACATGCTCGCTACACCATCTAAACCTACATGCTTGTGTAATTTGGTAGAGTAAACACAAGACAACACTAATGTAGCAACCTTCTGTTATTACTACTATCTCGGTTGCTGTAATGTTGTTGTCTCCATTCTGTAGAACCGATAGAAAGACATCGAACCATTTTATTTCATTCTGCCGATGACAGTACCTCAGAGCCTAAATATCTCAACTGTTCCTCTAACTGTTTTGACCAGTGTATTTAGAAATGTGGCTATTCAATAGCATAATGTGAAATCAGGTGTTGAGCAGGAGCCGGCCGCGGTGGCCGAGCGTACTGCGGCGCGCCAGTCACAGTCTACACGGCCACTACGGTCGGGGGTTCGGAACCCCTCTAGGGCATGGATATTTGTGCCGCCCTTAGTATTAGCTAGTTCATAAGTAGTTTGTAAGTTTAGGGACTGGTGACCCGTAGTTAAGTCCCATAAGCTCTACAAACATTTGAATATTTTGTTCAGCAGGATGAGAGACGAAACGACGTTCTTAAGGATGATACAAAAGAGAAAAACCTCTTGTGTAGTACTTACATTACGCAGGAACTATGTACTGGAGAGGTTAATGGAGGGAAAAGTAGAAGGAGAAAGGGGGAGGGGAAGAATAACGTTTAGTATACTAACAAATGTGAATAGAGGAAGAAGTTAAAAGCAAAATAAGGAGGATGCCGAGGACACGTCTGCGGACATATTTATTGAAAATGGAAGGAGATCTATAAACGGTAGAACGTACGGAAGGGGGGAGAGTAGTGTATGCATGTCTGACTGTTAAAGTAAAAAATATTTAGAAGATGGCAGAGTGCATGAATACAATTAGAAACTGTCAAGAGGCCATTATTTTTTCCCCCTAATGTAAATCACACCGTTAAATAGAACTCCTTACGCGAACAAGAGGCAAGGATCGGTCATGGGCTCTATGTGTTGAATTTACACGAATACGATAAAGGCAGTGCCTATCCGAACAAACTAAAAGACTTGGTTGTATTACTGTAAAGGCATCCTATAAAAAATTGTAAAAAGTATAAAACAACAAAGTAAAATACATAGGGCATAATTTTTATTCAAATACACGAGTACAAACTATATAAACAGATATGCGATTAAAAATTTTCAACCACACAAGAGACATCACGCTCTTATATTAAAAGGAGAAAAAAAGTCACTTTTTATCGTTTCTTCATTCTGTCTTTTAAAACACCTTGATTTATAGTTTCAAATATGTTACATTATTATAAGCTTCATCATACGCAGCATGTCTTAGAATCACATCAGTTTCATTTTTCTTGCACACACTCGTCCTTCTTGAGTCATTGTAACGCACAGCTATGCTTTAATTAGCTTTAAGTAGGAGAAGCTGCGCTTATTACTAACCACTGACACAGAAAGAAAAATCAACAGTTACAGTGTAGTAACTACATTAGGCACACTGTCTGTAAGTCCATTTTGAAAACTAAATAAACCCGACCATGTTTCGCTGTGTCTCAGACTGCTATTAAATGGAATAAGTCTTCGAAATAATACGCCCACGAGGCGATGGAGAGAGACTGTGGGTGCGTGACATATAAAAAGTACGATACTTGTGAAGGTTATATTTGTATATTAGAGAAGTAATAAAGCCAGAAATACGCTTACAAGGGACACCTTTGATCTCGAACGCTCGGAACCGCACGGAACCATGTTTGGAAAAACAGGACAGTGATGTCCGTCACTTCCACGCAAAATTTTGCATTGCACCACAAGAAACATCTTCACAGAGAGAAAAAAAGTATAACCAGGAAGGAAATTATATGTAACTTAATGGCATCAGTGTATCATTACATGTTCAATAAGCAGAGCGAAACCTTTCTGCTTAAAGTACTTACAATAGCGCAAAACGCACATGTAGAGCTGTATCACACACCTGAAAGTGCTTATATTAGCCCTCAAAGTGCAGATGCGGATTTCGATGAAGTGGTTAAAACAAAGTGGGAGAGAACAATGTGCACGCCTCATTAAGGCCATTCATTCGCGTTTTCACTGAGTCTGTATCGTGAGTTTTTGTAGCCCTGCCAACTTTGCCTTTGTTCTATATTAATTTTTATACTCAATAACATAGTTAAAAGTAATAATAACAAAACAAATTAAAGTAAAAAGAAGTGTAATATTCGCAGCATCTGTTACAAAATCAAATGTTCAAATGTTTGTTAAGCTTAAGGGACTTAACTACGGGGTCATCAGTCCCTAAACTTACAAACTACTTATGAACTACCTACAACTAAGGACGGCACAAATATCCCGAGCGGGGATTTGAACCCCCGACCGTAGTGGCCGTGCAGACCGTGACTGAAGCGCCTCAGTCTCCTCGGCCACTGCGGCCGGCGCACCTGTTACAGATAAGTCAGAACGCAAAAGTATTCAAATATAACTGCTAGTGCTACAGTGGGTGGTAAAATCATAAAAGCTACATATTGCTATAATAAAGTGCAAATTAGAGGGAAAAGCGTTGGTGCAGAAAGAGGAAACTGCCATGAAACTTCGCAATAGTTCTGCGCTTCATGATGTGAGGCAAAAAACTATTATGAGATTTCACTAAAGACGAAATCAACGTTTTACAATTTTGTTAGCGATCTGTTTTCAGATCTGATATAACAAAACTAATCGTAGATTGTGTGTCATTGCAGAGCACTGAAGATCTTTTATATTCGATTAAACGAAAAGCAACTGGTGAAAAAAGATATCAACTTATCATAGTAACATAGGCCAAAACTGACCTTCATATTTCAAAAGCATCAACAAACATCATGGCTACACAAATTAAGTTAACGAACTCCTTGAACGAAAACACGACTTACAAAATCCTGTCGGAATCGTTACGTTTTTCCGTCGAAGTTTCGGTAAGATTGTGCCTCTCCCAATATTTAATCGCTTCCACGTGCTCGCTACAGTTCAACATCGTCAATAGTCCTGCAAGTTTACACCTCTCCCAGTAAATATTTTTATGTCATGTAGAACAGCCAACGCAGCGAGTTTTCTTGCTGGCTGCCAGTTATCAGCCGGTGCGAATGACCCTGAGCTGAGCACGGCTGCCTTTGTCAAAGATTTACGATCGCATTGCGAGACTGGCCATTTACGGGTTTTTGGCTCCACACAACTTCCACGGATCATTTCTAAAGCGCGTTCGCTGCTTGTTCCAGTGTATGAGCGAAGGTCGGCCATTGTAAGAAGTTTGATTTCATTGTCGGCTTTCCTGGTTTCCATAATCTTCATTCTTTCGGGTCACAGCCGTTAACGTTGGTAGCAGTAATACTGATGTTAACTGAATTTTAGTTGCGTTTCAGAGAATCTGTTAAAGAAAATGATGGATTTATCAGTGCTATTGCTGGAAATTTCACAAAACACTGCAATGACTTTCAGAAAACAAAGCACTGGCTTTTCGAGTACGGTACGTAGTGTAAAATTTTTTGCGTCACTAAAAGGTTTATGAATGCTGCAGACTGTTTTCTGAGAACTTTACTTTTCCTCGGCGAAGTCTGAAACTTGTTCGTTACAACATTTTATTTCTTCAACGTCCTTGTTACCAGAATGACAGATAATATATTCTCATTTGTAATTAATGCTGCAGACAATAATCAGATAGACAGATAAATCGTTAATTTGGGACTACTAATTTTATTTGGAAGAGTAAACCTCCGTATGATTCGTCTCGATGAGAGCTTCGATACCAGCAGCAGCAATTCTAAAGTTCCAATCGGATGAACAAAGTCGATGCGATATATTTGTGGTTAAAGCGGCTATATAAAGAAACTACAGGTCGTTTAGTGAGATGGGTAAAAGAGAATTACGATATCTTAGACTGTTCAGCAAATTCTTGATTCGTAGGGCGTACCTGAATTATTTTGTAGGATCACACTGGTATGGAGGGTATTTCACAAGTCCCAAGACAGACTTAGAGGTGATGTTGAGGTGTTTTATTAAATAAAGTTTTCATAAGTAAATCGTGTCTGGAAATAAACTATCATCAGCAGAAAATTCCGAACGACCTGAATTATTTTTCGCCTGATATGCATGCCTACCATATAACATAGCTGTCTGTGGGCCCTCTAATCACTTCGCTATACACAGAAGAGACCACTGTCCCTTATGGCAATTATTTCAGAGGTGAGGTAACATCGCGATATTGCAAATAAAAGGAAACAATTAAAGATACAATAGTCCATAATGCTTACAGGTTCAACTTCTCTACAATAAGTGACATTTCATTAATGTATGATGTGACCAACTGTATCAAATAACAAAAATCCGTAATCCGTCCACAAAGTTAAACAGTGTTTTGAACAAGAGATTTTACCACTAATAAAAGGAAGTTTGCTCTCTGATTTTTTTTCTGGTAGCTGCGAAACGTCGTTACTATGGCGAGAAGTTTTGTGTAAAAAGGTTGATGAATTACACATTTAAAAAGAAGACTATTAACAGCGCAAACTATGAATATATCAAGATTAACAGCATAGCACCAGTCATTTCCCAACACCCATGACTAAAAAAAAAATATTTGTTCACATCTTTGAATGCAGAATTACAAGAGAAAATATCTTGTTCTGGGTCTGTAATGGAAACCACCACCTACAACCATTACTTACCCCGGAAAGACTTCATGCCTTATAGAGACTTGATAACGACTAAGATCGTCAGAGCTGACAGTATCAGTTTGCAGAAGAGGTCTTGAAAATTAATGGGAATCTATTGGAAATCTTAACCGGAAAACCTATCAACACTGAAAAATCCGTGTTAACAAACCACGAAGGATGTTAAGTAACGATATTCTATGATGATATGTTCTGTGACGTAGATACGAACCTGGAAGCTAATGGGATCGTTAACTAAGTAAAATCAGATGGTAGCTATAGATAGTTTTCACCTGCAGCAAGACGTTTAAAAATGTTCTAATGTTTTTAAACCTATGAGACTGCGGTTATCAGTCCTTCGGCTTACAAATTACTTAAACTAACATAAGGACAACACACACACACACGTACACACCAATGCTCGGGGAGGACTCGCACCTCCGACGGGGAGCTTTCGCACTCTCTCCTCCTTTAGCGATTTCAATTTGAGTTCCCGAGCATTCATATGACACTCGCGAATTCGTCGAACCTACCAGTAAAGAATCTAGCTGCTCGCCTCTGAATTTCTTCCATGTCTTCCTTTAAACTGATCTGCTGCGGGTCCCAAACACTTCAGCAATACTCAATACGTGGTCGTATAAGCGTTTTATACGCAGTCTTCTTTACAGATGAAGTACATCTTCCGAAAATTCTCCCAATAAACCGAAGTCGGCTGTCCGCCTTACTCACAACAGTCCTTACATGTCCGTACCATTTCATATTGCTCTGGAATGGTACGCCTAGATATTTGAACAACGTTACTGTATGAAGACGCTCACAACTAATGCTGTATACGAACATTATGAGATTGTTTTACTTACCCATGTGCATCACCTTACATTTTTATACATTTAGAGCTAGCTGCCATTCTTCGCACCAACTATTCATCATGTTATTACAGTCAATAAATGGCGAAACCTCCCATAAACAACAGCATCGGCAGCAAACAGCCGCAAATTAAAAGTTACTCTGTAATAGTGGTCCGTTTCAAGTTAGTGGAGCGTCTCACCCTTCTGGTGTTTCTGGCGGCAGTTCCATGCGACGTGTTTAGTACTGAGGTCGCCGTCTATGTAGACAGCTTCCCAAAGCCGTAGTAGGTGTTCAACGTCCAGGCAGTGGAGATCTTCCACAGGTCGAATGTATGTCGCAATGAACGTCATATCTTGGTGATCCTTGTGCACCGTCACAGCAATCGCCTCCAGCAAAACTGACAAGCAAATGATCGTATGTTTAAAAGATCATATACTGGAAACATACGTATAAAGATACTAGTGAAGCCAGCAATGCTTCGAAATTGCTAAATATGGATGATAACTATCTTACATTCCACATCTTAATCTTTCTTGCCAACATCACTATGCCTATTTCTTATTTTCCTCTTCGTCTTCTAATGCCTCTCTCAGTATTAGCTAGAGAAAAGCCGTAGTCGCTCAGGTATGTATTTATTCCAGCACTCTGTCAGTCCATGAGCTCCCCATCGGCCTCTGCCTCCTGCGCCTCCTCGTCCGCTCCTCCTCCTCCTGAGCCACCCTCCCCTCCCCCACCTCCTCTTCTTGCTCCCTCATCATCCTGTATCCACCCATACATCCAGCTGTCTCTATCATTACCTACCCTCTGTCAGCCATTCTCCCCATGTTCCCTCCTAAAGTAAGGTACCCTCCGCCATACACAGTACAAAAGCTTATGTAGACGGTGATCTGCCTTTTGTTTTGATTGTTAAGTCTGCAAAATTTCATCAACATCAGGATCACGCGGTAGATTACTGTCGAAGTCTGTGGCAAAGTACCCTCCGCCGTGCACCTTGTGAGTTATTAAGTAGAGAGTGCCGTACCTCTTGTTTTGAAACTCCAGTGTGAAAATGTTGTGGAAGTCGGATGAATGCTACGGCAGCGTATAAAATACGGATGTAAATCCGAAGTGGCGATGCCCCCTTACAAAATTACAAATTTCGAATTTTCGGTTAGTCTCTTGGGTTTTCCCTATTTCCTTTTTTAAGCCACCATTTTATTAAAGCGAAAAAAAAACACAAAGTATTACTCAAATCTGTGAAGCCATTTCTGAATGTTAATGGGACTAACGCAAAGCAGATGCCATTTCAAAGTCTAAAGTTTGTGTTACTAAGGGACCAAAAGTGCTCAGTTCATCGGTCCCATAACTTACACACCACTAAAACTAACTTATGCTAAGGATAACACACACACACACACACACACACACACACACACACACACACACACACACAATATCCGAGGGAGGATTCGAACATCAGGCGGGAGCAGCCGCGCAATCAGTAATACGGCTCCCATGACATATGAAAGCGAGGGAGTCATGTCAAATGTAAAATACAATACCTCCTAGTAGTAAACGTACTATGCTGGATCGACTGGCGCCATTTGCAACTTCTGATTTCCACCGGGAGCGGGTTATTCAGACCGGAAGTCGATTTTTTTATGGAATTGCATACTTTTGCTTTCTGATTTCGATTCTGTGCCGAAAATGGAGATTTTTTTTTCTGAATAGTCATTCTGCACTCCAAACTGTCATCTGTAGTGTAATGGCCCATCTGGAAAATTGCATGTATATATTACTTGATATGGTTAGATAGTAAAGCCAAAGAAGTTACGTACTTTTCATAATGCAATACGTTATTAAGCTGCTTACAGTGTATGTAATAGCACCTTGAAACGCAAGGCAGTCGACCTGCAGTTATATGGGCCCACGCAGATTCTACGTAGTGTACTGACACAATAAACACTTTCTCGCGCTTGTAAGCTGGACTGAATCATATCAATTCGAATGCCATTTGTTGAACACATCCTTAAAGCAGGAACAATCTCGTTCACGTCCCTGCTACTACTGTGCTTCATCTTTCTTGTGACTTCCAAAGAAACACCTATGTTTTGAAGGGGATTTGTAATCGGAGAATGACGATTTAGAACTTTTTTGACAAACATTCTCCATTTTTGGCATAGAATCTAAATCAATAAGAAAAATTATTCTATTGCATTTAAAAAACCGACTTCCGATCTGAATAGCCCACTTCCGGAGGTAATCGGAAGTTGAATATGCTACCATTGGATCCGCAGTAGTATACTTACTACTAGGACGTACTACATTTTATATTTCGTAAGTCTCGTAAGAAACACACACACACACACACACATGTGTGTGTGTGTGTGTATGGACTCTCATTAAACTTTGATAAAACCCAGTGTATACAGTTTCATACAGTAAATGGCATGACACCATTAATAAATTTAGGCCTTGAACATAAATCTGTAGCTAAAGTAGAATATTCAAAAATTTTATGTGTTTGCATTGACGAGGGACTGAATTGGAACAAACATATTGAAGATCTCCTGAAACGTTTGAGTTCAGCTACTTATGCTATCAGAGTCATTGCAAAATTTGGTGATATACATCTCAGTAAATTAACTTACTACGCCTATTTTCATTCACTGCTTTCATATTGGATCATATTCTGGGGTAATACAACATTGAATGAAAAAGTATTGATTGCACAAAAGCGTGTAATCAGAATAATTGCAGGAGTCCACCCAAGAGCATCCTGCAGACATTTATTTAGGGATCTAGGGTTCTTCACTGTAGCTTATATACTCACCCATGAAATTTGTTATTCACAATGCAACCCAATTCAAAAGTAATAGCAGTGTGCATAGCTACATCACTAGGAGAAAGGATGATATTCACTATTCAAGGTTAAATCTAACTTTGGCTCAGAAAGGGGTGAATTATGCTGCCACAAAAGTCTTTAGTCCCTTACCAAGTAGCATCAAATGTCTGACAGATAGCCAACTAGTATTTAAAAAGAAATTACAGGAATTTCTGGATGGCAACTCCTTCTACAATGTAGGTGAAGTTGTAGATAAAACTTTAAAAAGAAATAAAAAAATAAAAAATAAAATACAACAAAAATGTAATAAAAATCCTTAACATATTGACTGTCATATGTAGACAACATTTACTGAACTGACACGTTCCACATCATTACGAAATGTCGTATATAAGATCTATAGAACAAGTATTAATCTAATCTAATATATATATATTAGCTGGTTCCCGGCGCGTTGATGCCACAGATGAAATAATTGTGCAAGTAACGTTTAAAATTTGAAAGTGTTAGCTTGTTTAATTACGAAGTATTATCGCAATTCGATTATCGTTATGACAGCGCATAAAATAGGAACAAACAAACAAATATATATGAGGTTTCAAATCTTCCATTAGTCCATCTCCTCCTCTCTCTTCTCTCTGTTCAGCTGCTCCCCCCCCCCTCCTGTCTCTTTCTGTCATTTCCTCCTCCCCCTCCCTCCCTCTGTTCATCTCTTTTCACCTCTCTGTCACTTCCTCCCCTCTCTCATTCTCCTCCTCTACCCTCTCTCTGTCCGTCTCCTCCCTCCCCTTTATGCCCGTCTCTTTCCCACCTACTCCTCTCCCTCCTATATATGAAAACATACAGATATGCATTACGTTTAATGGTGACTGGTCGAACGGTGTCAAAGTCACAAGGTACCCTCCATCATGCTAAATTCACTGGCTTGCAGATTACAAAAATCTTATTCATGAAAACTACATTTATATGCTGACTTTCATGGTGACCAGTCGAACAATTTGTATGTTTGTTGTGACGTACCCTCCGCCATGCACCTACGGAGGCTTACGAAAGGTAGCTCTGTATTACTCCGGGGTATAAGCTATCTTCATTCCATATTTCATTCAATTCCGTCCAGCCGTTTCAGCGTGAAGAGTAATAAATGTGTTAACGCACTGTGAATTACGTTCCGCCATGCCCCGTACGGTGGCTTCCTAAAGTTAGCTCATGCGCTAATTCAGAGTATAACTATCTGCATTCCTAAATTTCATTCATGTCCGTCCAGTTGTTTCAGAGTGAAGAGAAACGCTTACCCATCATAAGGTACCCTCCGCCACGCATTTTACACCTTACACTGGTTTACCAAAGGTGTAAGGGTATAAGCTATCTCCATTCCAAATTTCATTCAAATCTGTCCATCCCTTTCAGCATGAAGGAGTAACAAATATATTAACCCATTGTAAGGTACCTCCGTCACGCACCATACGGTGACTTGCGCAAGATAGTCCGTATTAATCAGGGTATAAGGTATCTCTCTTCCAAATTTCATTCATATGCGTCGAGCCATTTCCGTGTGAAGGGGTAAGAAACGAATTAACTAACTGTAAAGCACCCTCTGCCATGCACCATAGAAGTCAATTTTTGTATTCCTGTAACCTTCGCGCGAGTGCAAGCAATGAGTTGACAAAAGTTAAATTGCAGACGGATGTAAGTATCAACGTGCATAAAATACGAACAAAACGACAAAGAAATGAAGTACACGAAAAATTTGTAAAACACGGTTATGCCTTGTTTTAATCTGGAAAAAATGTATAACATGAAGTACAGCGTAACATAAAGACAACATCGTAAATCGAATATAATTATGATTTCATGTAGATCAGTGACCTGATGCAAGTCTTTCGATTGGACGCCCCACCCGTCCCTAACCTATCCCAGTTATCCAACTTAATAAAGGTAATCTACAGTTTGGAATATGAACAGCGTGTCGTGTCTGGAGACTCATCACATTGGTTAGACGTGAAGGGAAGGTTAAAACTTAAAGGGTAGAATGCTGTGAGCCTAACTATTTTCGAACCAGTGAGCTTTCGGCCTGCAAGCGATGACTTTGCAGCTAGCCCAGACTTCTAGTTGAAGAACAGAAGAACAATGTTTTGTTACTTCTGGAAACTTGATAAAACATTTAATTTGTAATAAAAATAATATCGAGGTTATTAATCGAAATAAAAACGATCCCATCTTTTAAGGTGGATCAAGTCACAGAAACTGCAGAAATTCTTATTAAGATCGTTTGTGTAGTTTCGGAGCTCATCGCGGAGAAACGTTGTGACAGGGTATATATAAAGAGCGCAATGTGTGTGTGTGTGTGTGTGTGTGTGTGTGTGTGTGTGTTGTGCTCTTTATATGTTTATATTCATAAATAGCGCAACATCTTTATATATATATATATATATATATATATATATATATATATATATATATATATATTAAGATGTTGCGCTCTTTATGAATATAAACAGAATTAACAACTACGCTAGCTGTTGGATTTTTCTGATTTACTGAATGACTACTCCCCTGTTTTTGACTTTATGAATACTTCTTACCTCTTTCTCAATCTATTTTTATCGAATCTCAATATATTACGGCCGGCAAATAACGACACTTCTAGAAGTTAATTTGCGCAAATATCGTTTGCTTAAACAAGTCCCGTAACACGGGGAAGCAGGCTTTTTCGGACCGTTTATACATTTCTACCGGAGATAAAACAACAAAGAAACGGCATAAAGATATAGGGAGCGGGAAACTACTTCACTGCAAGATCGTTACAATTGCGATATGGCAAAAGCGCGATTCCAGGTACTGCGCTGGAGACAAAGCATATACTCCTACCAGTATCGCCGTCACGTGACAGCCTCGGCCAATCGGAGATTTATTTCTTCTCAACGACCACGGTCTACTATTTAAGGGCGGATTTTCAGCTGAGGCCCTGCAGTCTGAAGTCAACACAGATCGTGTCGCGACGCGTGTGTTGGCTTCTACCTAAAACCGGGAGTTTGAGACGTCTTGACGTTTCAATTACACCTTCGGCGTACATCTTCGTCATCGCATCTTCCGCCCGAAGGTAAGACCAAGCACAATATGATGAACAGTTAGTAATTCGTTACTGTGAGTTTCAGCGGTTTTACAATTCCTTGAAGTTTTCTGGGAACTTTAAAGGAGTAGTTTTTTGGTCAGCAAATAAGTTTTCATTTTAAAGACAAACTTTTCTATTGTGTGATGTACAACTTTTTCATGTATCTAAGTTGTGCTGCAGGATAGGAGGAATGATGGTTAGTGTGGCTACTGATATATAATTGGAAAGTTCATTTATAATTCCGTTCTTTCTCCTTTAACGTAGTGACAGTGATGAAACCCTAAGTCGTGATTCTATGTTTTCGATAAAGGAGTTTTCATTTTAGAAAGTTACCCGGTCTTCAGTTCGCATGAAAAATTATTGCACATGAACTATTCTGATTTATGTTTTAGAAAGGTAGTCAGTTTTTCGCCATTTGATGATTTAGATGAGATAAACCAACGGTATTTTAGGATGGGCACGTTGTTATACTTGGTATATTATGAACAAGTATACCTGAATGCATCCCTAAGATAAATACTATTTCTACCCGTTGAACATGTTTCCACCTCGAGTATGAGTGCGCCAACTACACTGAATTCCGAATTTGAAATATTCTCTAGAAAAGACGCTCCGACATTTAAATAAATATTCGATGTTAACAAATTTCTCGGTCGGGGGTTCGAATCCCCCCTCGGGCATGGATATTTGTGCCGTTCTTAGGAGTAGCTAGTTCATAAGTAGTTTGTAAGTTTAAGGACTGATGACTCCGTAGTTAAGTCCCATAAGCTATACAAACATTTGAACATTTGAACAGATTTCTTCATAAGCTCTTTTCTTCTCATTGCCAATCAGCACTTTATATAATCTGTACTGCGATTATCGTAAGTTATTTTACTGCCTAAGTAATAAAACTCGACTACTTCCTTTATTGTCACGTTTCCTAATTTAATTCCCATAGCATCGCCTAATTTGATACGACTACATTCCGTTACACATATTTTGCTCCTGTTAATATTCGTCTTAAACTCTATTTTCAAGGCAATGTCCATTCCGTTTAATTGCTATTCCCGGACTTACGCTGTCACTGACAGACGGGAGTATCATCAGCAAACCGCATAGTCTTCAGTTCTTTTACAATAAACATAAATGCTAGTATTTCAATTTTTGCTTTGACTTTTTAAACTACTCGAGAACCAGTTCAGTCCTACAGGTGATATTTATCATACCAATATTATTTATCGATAAGGTAGAACTTGCCACGTGTATGCCGTTCTGTGAGACCTTTGGCGTGTACTTTTACGGACACGTAAAGATTTATATTCGCCATCGTAGGAGTGCCCTACTCGTATCAGAAAGAAAATGGTAAATTACAAACATAAGCGATGTAATTAAAATACACGATCTGATCCCTAATCAAATGTCGGCCGATTGCTTGAGAAAATGTTAAGATAGAATGGTTTGCAGCAAAATTATCACCAATTATCACCAAATAGCGAGGTATTTAGCAACGTTTCCAGATTGATTTATCACTGAAATTCATCCAAAAGAAATATGACTGTGGATTGTGTACCTTCCTATGCAGCTCATGGTGTTTCGAATTCTTATGTTTAGAAACTTTTTATGATAAGTATCACCCCCAAGCAAGCAATAGTTCTCGTGTAGATTGGAAATCCAAAGCAAAATGTCTGATACTAGCATTTATGTTTATTGTTACTATCAGTCTATGAGATCAAATAAAATTGATAATACTTATTTTTGTTGTAGGAAGTTCTATTATATTGAACGACGAAAAAAATAGAAATACATAAAAACTATTCACAGAATCGGATTTGAAACCCCGACAGCAAATTTTGGAGTTTGTCATTTGATCCTTACCTCTGCTGACGTTCTAAATACGCCACTACCTGTTTAGCTTAATAAGACAGCGTCTAAGCTGTCCTAAACTTTATTCCTTTTGTTCTACGAAAGTATTGAGCATTAACACTTCAGACAAAACACGTTCCTTTTCATTTTCAAATTTGCTTCACTGTGAGAATTTTCGGCTCTGTCAGTGAGCTACATAAGGCGCCTTACTCTTCTAAGAACATTCACTTCATGGATTCATTATCCTTTGTCGTCAGAAATTGTATCTGTCGATGTTATTGTTGATTTCGTCTTGATTCCAGTGACTGCCCTTCATGCTTCTCAATTCTGTGCAAGCCTCTTCATATCCAAATAACTCCTACAACATCCATTGCTGTTTCAGGACGTATCCTATCAGATGATCTGTTCCTTTAGTCAAGTTATGCCACAGATTTCTCCCAATCTCTGTTCAACGCCTCCTCATTGTTACGCTATTTGTCCATCTAATTTTCAGCAGACTTGTGTAGCACCAATATCAAAAGGTTTTATAGTATTCTTTTCTAGAATGTTTATCGGCAACATTTAATTTCCATAGCAGGCTACAGTCCAGAGAAATACCCACAGAAAAAAACTTTGTAACAGTTAAATCTATATCAAACAATAATTCATTTCCAGAGACATATATCATCTCAATAAATCAAAGATATTTAGTAAAAGTGCGAGGAATAGAATTAATATTTGTTGCACAGCTGGGATTCGAACCCGGTACCTCCTGCTTATTAGGCAATCGTTTATCTACTTTTTATTTATTTATCCACTGAGCCACCGCTGCCTTATGGATAACGCTGATGCATGGAATATCCAAAGCACGTCTCCCTCCACAGTACAAACTGCAATTCTGCCTTGACATTCCCCTAAGCCTGAGGTACAAGGCAGCATTGTTCCAGTTCAATCCTACGCTGCTGTTCCGCTTTTGGAGAACCTCGTCAATATTGGTATGTGTTACATATGGGAAAGTCGAGGCAAAACTGAAGTTTGTTTCGTGGAGGGAGACGTGCTTTAGGATATGCTGTGCATTGGTGTTCTCCATAGGGCTAAGGTGACTGAGTGAATAAAACTACTGCTTAGTAAGCAGAACGTTCCGGGTTCGAAACCTGGCCGTGGCACAAACTTAGTTTCACTATCTTACTTCCTATTCATATTCAAGTTTATATTCGATTTTAGCAAATTTATATTGTTCAGAGATGTTTCTCTTACATGACAACTCAACATTTTTGTAACCTGTCTACTTCGCACATCATCGTTCATTTTACTGCGCGAATAGCAACACGATCAAGTACTTTTTGAGTCTCATTTTCGAATGAGCCTGATTTAATTCGACTGTATTCTATTGGACTTGTTTTCCTTTTGTTAATGTCCGTCTTATATCCTGCTTTTCAACACACAATACACTTCGTTCAACTGGTCATCTAAGTCTGTTCTTCCATGTCTGTCTTTCCGACAGCATTAGACCCATTCACAAGTTTTCTCTTAGTATTCTTCAGAGCCTGCGCGCCATGTAAACTGTGTAACATCGGCTAAAAACAGTACGGCTTTCTTCACAACTACTGCTTCTATTTCATATCCCGCGACTCTTATAACTGCTAACTGGTTTCTTTACGAGCTACAAATAATGCTTCTCTCCCTGTATTTTACCCCAATGTCCTTTGGTATTTAAAAGCGTGTCTTCCAGTGAACATTGTCCAAAACTTTCACGTTTGCTTTGTTTTAACCGATCTTCTATGTTATGTCGTAGGGTTAGTATAGCTCCACCTGATCCTACTTTTCCAGAACCTGAATTGATCACAAAGAAAGGAAGAAGGAAGATTAGAATTTAACGCCCCGTCGACAGCGTGGCCATTACAGACGGAGCTCATAATCGGATTGTTTGGTTAAGGACGGGGAAGGGAATTGGCCGTATCCTTCTAAAGGAACCATTCAGAAATTGGCCTAGATTCATTTAGGGAAATCACGTAAAACTGATATCTTAATAGGCTAATGTAGATTCGAGCCACCGTTATCCGGTATGCAAATTCAGTGCGCCACCTCACTAGGTGAGATTGATCTTCCCTAAGCCCCACTTTAACCAGATTTTTCCACTAATTATTCGTATGATTATTTCGTACCATTACTAATAAAATTTTAATAATAGGAATTATATAATTTCAACACTGTATATTCTTAATTCGTATTAGTGACACTATAAGCTTATTACGACTTAGAAGTCATCTACAGGTGTTATGCCTGCAATACATAAGTTTTCATAGTATTTAGTACTATGCTGCCTACTTGTTTTATACAGAGGTAAAAGAAATGCTACATACCACATTCTGTTATGCTGTACATTTCAATATTATTTTGACGTGATACATTTTATTATTATTTTGTTCTTATTACGTAACTTATAATATTGTGCTGTCATGCAAGATCTTTATTAAGTTAGGGATTTTAACATTTATTTGACAGCTCTATAGAGATGTAATATGTTTACATTAATTACACAGAGAAAATACACCTATGAGCGTTAAGAGATAGATTATATATATTCTCTGTGCAAATAATGTAAACATATTACATCTCTGTAGAGCTGTCAAATAAATTCCAAAATCCCTAACTTGATAAAGATCTTGCATGACAGCATAATATTATGAGATACGTGATATTGAAGAAAAAATAATAATAAAATATATCACGTCACAATAATGTTGAAATGGACAGCATAACATAAAGTGGTATGTAGCATTTATTTTACCTCTGTATAAAACAATTAGGCAGAATAGTACTAAATATTATGAAAACTTATGTATTGCAGGCATAACACCTGAAGATGACTTTTAAGTCGAAATAAGCTTATAGTGTAACTAATAAGAATTAAGAATATACAGTGTTAAAATTATATAATTCTTATTATTAAAATGTCGATGTACGACGTCACTAACACTGTGGGCCCTGCAGATAACAAGCTAATAAAATTGATAGTGTATTTATAAGAGGTATATTAAGTATACTATTTTAATTACTATTCTGTAGCAATAATTTTTTATAACCTTGTATCTATCATACTGTTTTGCAGATCAATTTTTTTTTTCGAGTAGTCTACTCTACAACTCTACCTAACTGCGGTTTTTTCTTTTTTTTTTTCTTTCTTTTTTTCAAACTGATCCTTATATAAGCATTGTTAATGTGTTCTTTTTCATATAAAGCATGTCTGTGCTCCCGTAGTAATTATGAGTACACTTTCTCACTTTTGTATTGAAAATTAATGTTACAGTGCACTTAAAGTTATATCTGTGAATACGCACTAACTGTGAACTTTCTCTTGCAGCCTAGGTGTAAATTGAAACGCACGCGTGAGGCGACACGATACTGCAGCGCGACGCGCGCTTTACACGCGTGCTGTGCCGGTCGTCGCGAATTGAGACGCGTGTCAACAACACCAGCAAAAGAGATGGCCACGGCGCTCTCGTGTAACGTCACGCAGAGTAGGTTGGGATTGCAAAGCCAAGTTGCAGATGCTAGTAAGATCTATATAGGAGAGGTCTGGACACTAATACGTCTAACGAAGCCGCCAAATTGTGTCTCGACCGGATGAAGTATTTGAAAAAATACAGACATTGCAGATTTGGAATCTCCGTGCGAAATAGAACTTTTGTTTGAAAAACCTTTTTTTTTTTCCATTTCATGATAGCTCTGTAACCGGCACAAATAAAAATGACTTGAAAATTGTTGAAGAATGATAGTATTTCGAACAAATAGACATCGTCTTCTTTGTCTAAATTTAACGCTTCCAGCTTCAGTAAACAGTTGGACAATACTGCGAAAAGTCGTTGCAGAAGTAACTTTCTATCAGGGAACAGATTAGCATACCTTTGACGAGTTTGTTCAACATTTATATGAGCCTCATGGTACAAGTAGATGATAGTCTCCCTACAAGAGATAACATCGTGCAACAGTTGCGTAGAGATGTGTACTTCTTTCTCTGTTTTGTTATTTCAACGCCGGGACTGGGCAGGTTCGTAGCAGCACTTCAGCCATACGGATTTATATTAATTTCAAACATGTCGTGAAACATACATGTTGTTGCTCTGGTCTTCAGTCTGCCTTCGTAGTTGAGTGGCAATGTCTCTGACCGCCAATGCCAGGGGCTCGGGTTCGGTTCCTGGCAGGGGACTGGGTGTTGTGTGTTGTCCTAATCATCATCTTATCATCGTCGGCACGCAAGTCGCCCAAACGGCGTTAACTAAAACGATTTGCACTAGGGCGGCCGAGCAATCCCGCATGGGACCTCCCAGTCAACAATGCCATTTGATCATTTCATTTTCTTTCTGGTCTTCAGTCCAAAGACTGGTTTGATGCAGCTCTCGGCACTACCCTATCCTGAGCAAGCCTCTGCATCTCCTCATAAGAACGCTAATCACATCCATTTGAATCTCCTTACTGTATTCATCCCTTTGTCTCCCTCTGCGATTTTTCAAAAAAAAATGTTCAAAAGTTTGTAAAGCTTATGGGACTTAACTGCGGGGTCATCAGTCCCTAAACTTGCAAACTACTTACGAACTAGCTTATACTAAAGACGGCACAAATATTCATACTCGAGGGGGGATTCGAACCCCCGACGGGGAACGGCCTCGTGCATCGTAGCCTAGCGCCTCAATGCGCTCGGCCGTTCCGCCGCGGCCTCTGCAATTTTTACCTCTCACACTTCCATCCAATGCTAAATTCACGGTTCCTTGCTGTCTAAAATGTGCCTCACCAATCGATCCCTTCTTTTAGCCAAGGTATGCCAGTAACACCTTTTCTCCCCAATTCTGTTCAGTACCTTCTCATTAGTTACGCGAGCTACCAACGAAAACTTCAACATTCTTCTGCAGTACCATATTTCAAAAGGCTCTATCCTCTTCCTGACTGAACTATTTGTCATGAAAGTTACACGAATACAGCCTGCTAAAGCCGAATTACAGACCCAACCTGGTCGCCATCACAAAGTACTATGGTAGCGTGACCAGACCTCTCTCATATAGACCTTTGCTGCCAGAGCCTGGTGGATTGTGCCCTTGCAGCCAGCCAGTCAGCTACGCAGTCGCAACCTACTCTGTGTATCTTCCAGGAGAGCTCCGCGGCCTTCTCTTTCAGTGGCGTTGGTGTGGCGCGTATGCCGCGTTTACCATCCAGTCCGAGTGACGCAGAGACGGCGTTCCGGTGAGTATCAAATACTTTTTAACCCGTATTAAGAAAACTATTTGCCGCGAGGGAATGGCCGCGTGGTCTAAGTCCACATGCTACGGATTGCGCGGCCGCTCTCCGTCGGAAGTTCGAGTCTTCCCTCGGCCAAGGGTGTGTGTGTTGTCCTTAGTATTAGTTAAAGTAGTTCATCATCAAGGGGCCGATGACCTTAACTGTTTCAACATTTGATTTAAAAAAAAAAAAAAAAAAAAAAAAAAAAAGACCAAAAGAATTACACATGTTACACATTGATATTTTCGCTGGATAGAGGTGTCAATTTATTTTCGTTATTAGTCACAGAATTATGTAAGGTATTATACACATTTTAAACACTGTGCAGTGGTAAAAACGCAATGCATGGAATTTTGACTAAACCTGATTTTAGGCGATAGGGGTTGCTATGTATGAAATGTAGACAACATTTCGAACTTTCATTAAAACTGATAGCGGAACTACATGTCAAATTCGTTCCCGAAACTTGGTTGTCATATCTACAGGACAGTACTGACCAGCTCTTGCTGCACATCGGAAGTAACATTGTCATATTTCATACTTATTCTGAGGACGAAGTGTTGCTTTATTTAATACAAAATAATAAAAAAATACTGAATCAAAACATAAATATATTACTCTCTGAGGAAAATCTGTGGACAATTTCAGAATACAACAAAGATAAGTAATGACAATTTAAGATATTTCTTCAGAATGTCTAGAAGAAGAATATGCGATTAAGACATTGACTCAAGTTGATGTAATGCACAAGAGATGATTGCAACTGAACAAAAATTGGAAGTATTTTTGAGGTAGTTGATGAACGCCTTCTTTGTATGAAACAAAGGGAATCCTTATTTCACAGCATTTGTTACTGAAATACGACCTAGGTTTCGAGTTACGATTATATTTTCAGGAAATAACTGATTCCATAGTTGAGAACGAAGTAAAGATAAACGGGGCAACTTCCGAACCTATCAAATGCTGACTTAAGCAGTAAAAGTTATCGGTTGGAGGTTCTGACAAAATTATGTAAGGATTAAAAAAAATTCTTTAGCAGGAATTAAGATGTAGTTTTTGTCTTCAATATCAAAACTGGTCTGATGGAGTTTTCCACGCTACACGGATCTGTACAATAACTATAACAATTCCGACAAAATTATCTGTAGACTTATCAGTTCCAAAGAAAAAAAGACTCGTTTTCTCTATTTATCTGTTGAGGATGTCGTGTGGCAGTTTTGGCCATTAGAGCCCACTTGGGGTCGTGTTCGGCCTGTCTGGTGCAAGTCTTCAGGTGACGCCACTCGAGCGACTTCGCGTCGATGATGATGAAATGATGTGGAGTACAACACACCACCCAGTTCCCGAGTGGAGAAAATCTCCAACCGAACCGGTAATCGAACCCGGTCTCCCTGCATGGCAATCTACCACGCGGTCCACTGGACTACGGAGGCGGGCATGTATCTGTAATTTTATACAGGCTGTTTCACTTTAAATATAAATTATTCTACGTTGTTTCATGATCGTACGATGTTGGAATTTTTCTTACTATCTTGCTAACCAAAACTTTATAGATACATGGAATAATTCGAACTGTCAGATACGAAACAAAACTAATAACCAACCAAGTCGATGCTTTCAGTTTGAGATGACACATTCGCTCTGTGGTCTCAAGGAAAAAAGCTTTGGAAGAATGCGTTTGCTATTCGGATAGTACGAATCCAAAACGCCAGTTTACTATTGAGATGGAATATGACAATGCTATATTCTTCTGGATATATGAGTTATGCGACAGGATGAAGGAAATTTGGAACATAAGGTGTTTCGTATAGCCATGGATACGAACATGTTCTAGAGGTGTTCAAATAAAAGGCACCAAACGACGTTATGGGTATAACTGAAGTCTTTATTCAAACGTAATCACCAGAGGCCTGAGCACAACTATACCACTGTTTAACGAGCGAAGGGTTCCTTGTTCACAGAATTCCTGTGGCTGTCACAAGAGCCAGTCCTCTACGATGTCCTACAGTCCGCCGTCCGAGATGAAACGCTTCGCTTTAAGATGGTTTTTTTAGCGGACCAAACAGATGGAAGACACAGGGTGACATATCCGGACTGTAGGGCGGATGCTCAAGCCGCTCCCACTTGGACGTGGCAGGTACGCTGAGTGTCACCCTGGAGACGTATGGGCCCGCGTTATCAGGTAGCAGCATCACTCCCTCCGTGAGCAGCCCAGGCCGTTTGCTCTTGAAGGACTTGCGAAGCCTACTATCTTACAGTGCACGTCACTGTTAATGGTTTCTTCGTGCTCGAGGAATTAGATTATTATCGGACCTGGTGAGGACAAAACATTGAATTTTTAGAGGGAGGTGACAATGCTTGCTTCGCGTCCATAGATGTCGCTCAGTTATCCGAAAGAGGCATATTCAGATTCCAATCGGTTTGGTTGTTAAGACGTTTAAACAGCGCTCGTACTTGCAAAAGAGCTCCAATTATCATCCACAGCAAAAAAGAGACGTAATTGAAAGTATTGATGACGGAGCCAGAAGAATTTTTACGCCGGTAAACGTGGAAGCCGAATTATATCAGATGCAGGCTTTCGAGAAGAATGGATATTCACGTAAAGATGTAAATAGCTCTGCGACCAAGGAACACTAGGCCAAAGGATAACAATAAAAACTCAGCGATGGAATACATATTTTAGCTGTGGTTGCCCGTCATACAAAGTTCTTCAGCGATGGAAGATCATAGTTTCTCTCCTCTTTTTTAAAAACTTACTGATCAGGTCAGGAAGATTTTACAAAAACAAGATATCAAACCGATTTGTAGGCCAATTAAGAAGAATTTCCAGCATTCCAATCCGAAAAGAATAAACGCCTTCCTCTGTCAGTATGCGTGATATATAAGATTCCGCGTACTTGTGCAGTGGTCTATATTGGAACTACGAATAAAAGTGTCAAAAAAGACTGGAATGGCATAAAAGTCTACCGACTAGGAAAACTGAAAAATCAGCTGTGCCTGGGCACGCACTTCAATCAGGAACTAATGAAGTGAAACCTTCAGAAACTAAAATTTTGTCTACAACGCCGAGCTGTTACCCACGACTACATAGGGAAGCAATTGCAGTATATAAGTATGTGGATAATTTTAACAGGAAGAAAGAATCCATGAAACATGTTGGCATATGGCTCGTACCTCTTCAGAGTAGGTAGATACATTTTTATTCTTGAACAGCGGTAATCATTAGTTAAATTGCATCTTCAAATTGAAAACGTGACCACGCCAATTTTAGACATTATATATACCGCTCTCCGAAGTTCGACTCGCCAGTCGGCAAAACTAAGTCACGCCAAGAGCATTTCTGTAACATGCTTAGTAGAAATTTTCCTGGGATTTGGTCACATGTTTCAAGAAATTTGACTTTGAAATGGGGCTATCTGTTGATATCATTTTTAGTAAAAGGTGAGTAAAATACATGGCTACTGGGAACACTGAAATCAGATGTTAGAATTCTGCAGATACATAAATAATATAGCATATCAATGCTGATTCGTGTTAATCTTATGGGACTTAACTGCGGGCTCATCAGTCCCTAAACTTACAAACTACTTATGAACTAATTTATACTAAAGACAACACAAACATCCATGCCCGAGGGGGCATTTGAACCCCCGACGGGGAACCGTCTCGTGCATCGGAACATAGCGCCTCAGTGCGCTAGGCCATTCCTCCGCGACTATCACAAAAAACTCGTATCTACTTCCCCACAGAATTTGACTCAGTTTTGTCTAGAAGACGACTTGTGCTCAGAATACACTTCACAAAATTCTAGGGTAATTGTTACAAAATAGAGTTGCTTTTGGATACTGTTAAGACTGCTGTAGAATATGTGTGTAATTAACATTTTCTAGTATGAATACTAAATAAGAAAATCTTAGATTGAGTATGGCAAAATTAAATAAGTCACTGAAACTCACAACTCTGACCACTGTAGTTTTTATTAAAAATAGTAAAATTGCATATTTTTCAGGTTGTAATTTGTGTTCACAGGAGGTGGCCCAGTTGCCAGCGAGGGACATTTCTGGTGAGTAGAACTTCACAGAACATATAGTTTGATTTTTTGTTAAAATAAGTTGTTGTAGCAGCTCTAATAAACTGAAATAACTTCTCAGTTTTACAACAGTATATTGACTTAAAAGCTCGGGAAACAGGTTATAGAACAATTTAAATATCTAATTTTGTATTAAAGACAACTATGTGATGTTTGAGAAAAATTTGCATTAAAACAAGCTTATGCGTCACAAAGGTGTAAATACCAGTTTATGAAGAGTTACAAAGTGGATATTACTTCAACTTGTCAATCAGCCAGTCTAAATTCAGATGCCGCAAGTGACATTTCTGCAGAGTAGGATACGTTATGTATCTAACTTTTTCATTTCGAGCCCTGACAATTTTATTCATACGTCGACAAAGTTCAAGACTATCCTACAATACCATTTTAGAAAAGTATGCAGTAAATCTGTTTGAGGGGGGAAATATCCACCGTGGTTTAACTCAGAAATAGAACTGTGAAGTGAAGTGAAATGAAGAGTGTGATAAATGTGTCTGATCATTAAATACCAAATTTTGGAAAGTGTAAATGTATACATTAATATCCATTATTTCACAGTACATAATTTTCCTTCCATGCTTTACATGGTAAGTGTGGGCTTCATTTAACAGGTGATGTATATACAATCTCCTTTCCCAAGTTTTCAGATTCTGCGTAGTTCCTTCAATCTAGTGCGTATTGCCCTACCCGTTTTGTCAATGTAGAATTTGCCACAATTGCAGAGTGCAATGTTATCTTTACCCTTGGGAAGAAGAAATGTTCAAATGTTTGTAGAGCTTAAGGGACTTAACTGCGGGATCATCAGTCCCTAAACTTACAAACTACTTATGAACTACCGTATACTAAAGACGACGCAAACATCCATGCCCGAGGGGCGATTCTAACCCCTGACGCGCTAATCCGCCGCGGCTGGGAAGAACGTGACAAACGATATTGTGTACATGAAACCTAGTCCTGGCAGTATCAACTCATTTGATTTAGTGAAGAAGTTAATAGTTTTCCAGATTCCTCCCCTCCCCCTTCCCAGTTAGAAACTAATCTCTCTTGATCTAAGCTATGTATTCACTCATATACGTAATGATGAATGTCTAAACATTGTGGTAGACATATTAGATGCCTCAAGTGCTATTACACAAAATTAGCCACACACATTTGCCTAACAGAAAATTACTTTCATTTTGATAGAAAGATATACAAAAAGTTTTGATATGGGATCTTCCCTTAGACCCATTCTTGCTAAAATATACATGGACATTTTTGAAAACTAGTTAATGAACCATATCTCACTGTCTTACAAGTTAGGATGTTGATTTAAGTATGCAGATGACGTCTTGTGGTTATGGACAGGCAGATTCAAACATTCCTCAAGCAGCTAACTACTGCTCACAAAAGCATAAAATTCAAAATTGGGTTTGAGGTTAAGTCTATGGATTATTTAGTCAAACTGTAGGCACCATTAATAATGCCAACATATTCAAGATTTATGGAAACCTTCCACCACAGACATTACAATACCTGCCGGTTCACAACATACTAAGACTCATAAAGATGCTGTGTTTCATTCAATGATTCAATGCATATTGTCCATTGCCATAAATAATGATAATTTAAAACTTCAATTGAATACAATCAAACAAATAATCGTAGCATCAAACAATGGCTACCCTCCTTCCTTGGTAAAATCCATAATAACCAAAATTCAGAAACAACGGGTATCTTCTCTTCTTTACCGTATTCTTAATTCAACACCACAGGACCCAAGAAATGGTGGAAAATTCTAGTTTAGGAAACGTTTTTGTGAATATGGCCAGAAAAAACAGATCAAGAAATTATAAAAAAAAATTTATATATACAGTATCAATGGTCACTTTCTACCCAATGGTAAAAATAACATTCCAGCCTTGAAAACTCAGGGTCTGCGTGCTTTGCTACCTTTACTTAAAAATCTTGAACTCATTCACAAATATTTCGCTGGTTTTACGTAACATTCCTCTTTTACTTGTTTTTATATCTTCTGGCAGTCTGACGGAGGCTAATGTGATACAGGCAGGGAACTGACAGCAGGTATCCTGCTGTAGTGTTAGTATGATATAAATGAAATCTGACGGCCTTCCTTTTTTTCTCTCCTAGTTAATCACGAATTTATTCGTTAATGTTTCACTGTATTACTGTATCAATCCAATTATATATCTTTCGAATCCTTTTGACGTTCAGCAGAAGGCTGGTGGAATTGATTTTGATAACTGAAATCAGACACTCTGCTGCGGTATATTGTAAATGGAATCAGGTCTCCAATGTATTTATCTCTCGTAACTAATCTCTAATTCATTGTTTAATGTTACACACTATTAACGTATCACTCTATTTATATGTCTTTGGAACTCTTCTGACAGTCTGAGGGCAGACTTATGATGATATGTTTCTTACGCTGAATGCAGACTCTCTGCTGCAGTACCACAATGATGCACATATAATCTGATGGTCTGCCTATTTTGTTAGCTCTCCTAACAAATCCCCATTTCCTTAGTTGACGTTTCACAGTTTTTACATGTCACTCATATACTATTTGTTTTAATCCTATTGGCCGTTTGACGGTAGGCTGTTGAAGATATTGTCGGTGTACTGACAGCAGCTGCTGCAATTTCTGTATTATGTAAATGAAATCAAAATATCTGCCAGTTTTGTTATCTTACCTGTCTCATCCCTAATTCTTTGTTTACTGTCTCACAGTATTAACGAATCACTCTACGGCTGTGTCTATAAATTTCATCTGGCAGTTTGGCGGCACGCTCATGATGAAGCTGTCGCTGTATTGAAAGCAGACACTTCTGCAGTATCATTATGATGTAACTGAAATCTGACAGTATACCTGTTAAGTTATATCTCCTAACAAGTCACTAAGTTGTTTGTTAACGTATTACATGTTTTATATTTGTTTATAATCCTACTGGTAAATGGCGGCAGGCTGTTTATGATAAAGTCCATGCACTGATGTACTGACAGTAGGCACTCTGCTGCAGTATCATTATGATGTAAATGAAATCTGACGGCCTGCATGATGATTATCTCTTCCAAATAACTTCTAATTTATTCTTTAATGTTTCATTATATTACCGTATCACTCCATTTCTATATTTTCCGAATCCTACTGCCACTGAAACAGAAGGCTGGTATTGAAAGTGATACTTAAAGGCAGACACTCTGATGCAGTATCAAAATGTGAAAGAAATCAGACAGTCTCCCAGTTTTGTTATCTGTCGTAACTAATCTCTGATTCTTTGTTTAATATTTCATACTAGCGATGTATTACTCCAGTTCTCTGTCTTTGGACTCTTTCTTGCTGCTTAAAGGCAGGCTAATGATGATATATTCGTTATGCTGAAAGCAGATTCTCTGCTGTAGTACCAGAATGATGTACATTAAATCTGACAGGCTGCCTCATTTGATGCCTCTCCCAACTAGTCTCTGAATCATTAGTTAACGTTTCACGGTTTTTCATATCACTTCAACTCAATTTTTTAAAAACCACTATCAGTTCGCCGGTGCTTCTGCTGTTACTGTCAGTGAACTGATAGCAAAACCAATCTGCAGTATTAGTATGATGGAAATTAAATCTAACTGTCTTCATGAATCGTTATCCTTCCTCCAAGCCGGCCGTGGTGGCCCAGGGGACTGCGGCGCGTCAGTCACTGTCTGCACGCTCACTACGGTCGCGGGTTCGAATCCCCCCTCGGACATGGATATTTGTGCCGACCTTAGTGTTAGCTAGTTCATAAGTAGTTTGTATGTTTAGGGACTGATGACCTAGTAGTTAAGTCCCATAAGCTATACAAACATTTTAACATTTTGAACCTTCCTCCAAAATCTCTAATTCATTCATTAACGTTCCACAGTTTTTAGGTATCAATCCATTTATACTCATTTTAAATCCTATTGGTAGTTTGACTGCAGAATCGTGATGATATTATCGGTGAATTGATACCAAACACTTAACTGCAGTAGCAGTGTGACGTAAATCAAATCACACGATCTGTCAGTTTTGTTAACTCTCCTGACTAGTCCCTAATTCATTGTTTACGATTTCACATCATTAACGAATCTTTCTAATGCTATGCCTGTAACTGTCACGTGGTAGTTCGACGGCAAGCTGTAAAAGAGGTTCTGCTGTCAACGCTCCGAGACCATAAGTGTCTCAAATAGTCCACCTTCTTTCCTCATACTTAGCCTACATCTCGCGAAAAAAATGTGACTATATAATTACTGGCTGACGTTTTTTCCGGCGAAACATACCCGAATCTTAATTGAAATAAGAAACAGGCAGTGTAACACAAACTACACATACATGCACATCCGCACTCCGTAATCCACACCAAAATGTGTGTACCATCGCCACTTTTCCTGACATTACACTCACGTAAGTTTTGCGGAAAAAGTATATTGTCGGTATGCCTCCGTGTTTGCTCTAATCTCCCCAATTTTATCCTCGTTTCTTTTCATAGGATTAAAAATCTGTTGGTTCACTCTTAAGAAAAGGGGATGCTCTGGGATTTTGACATAAGCCCGTATCGAGACGAACCGTCTCTCTTGCATCGTCTACCACTGTGTTTGCCGATCACCTCCAAGACGACTTCTCTTTTACTAATTAATCCTGCTCTACGTGAATCCTCTCACTTTCTCTTCTATCATAAAAAATGTCAAATGTTTGTTAAGCTTATGGGACTTAACTTGCGGGGTCATCAGTCCCGAAACTTATAAACTAACTTATACTAAAGACAACACGAACATCCAAACTCTAGGGAGGATTCGAACCTCCGACGCGGTAGGCCGCACCATCCGTAACGTGGCGCTCCAGATCGCTCGGATACGCCCGCGAGGCCTTCTATCATTCCTATCTGATACGGATCCCACATTGAGGACCAATACTCATGCATCGACCGAAAAAGTGTTTTGTAAGCTACTTCCTTTGTTGGTGGCCTCATGCCTTGGGAATACTTCGAAAAAATCTGTCTGGCATCTGCCTTGCCCATAATTATATTTCGTCTTTCCATTCATAATCGCTCCTTATGCCAACTCCCAGATATTTTGTGGAAGTAACTGATTACAATGTGGTTCCTGATGCCACGTACTTACCTAGTAAACGATCTTCCTCTCTATGTATTCGTAGCACTTTACATTCAATTTTGTTGAGCGTCTGTTGCCATTCCCTGAAACATTCGCCGATACGCTTCAGGTCATCCTGCAATTCCCAACAATTTTCCAGTGTTGTGGTTTCTTGATATACTACATCATCAGCAACAATTATCACTGACCTTCCTATGTTGTGTGCAAGGTCGTTTATAGGGATTGCACGAAGCAAAGGTCCAGCTATATTCCCATGGGGCTCGCAAGAAGTCACTTTCTCGTCGGAATAGTTCTCTCCACTAAGATTGACATGCTGCGTTCTTTTCGGTAGAATCTTTTCAATACAATCAGATATTTGGGCTGACAGTACAAACGCTCTTCTTTTGTGCATTAGGCGACTGTGTGGGACCGTATCGAACACCTTGCGGAAGTCAAGAAACACGGCGACTACGTGTGAGTCTGTGTCTACTATCCTCCCTCCTGCCTCCTCTATTTACCTCTCCCTCCTCCTCTCCTCCTCTCACACCTCCTCCTCCTCCCCCTCTAATTACCTGTTCATCACACTGTCTATTCTATTATATCCCCTGATCACTGCTAATCTCCAATTTTCTCTTCTCCATGTTCACCTATCACTAATTTATTCGTCACTGTTTCAGTTTATTACTGTATCATTTCATTTCTATACCTTTCGAATCCTATTGACATCAGACTGAGGGCTGGTACCTATATTGATACTTTAAAGCAGACACTCCGCTACAGTATCAGAAATCTGTGGGTGTGTCTGTTTTGTTATCTCTCCTAACAAATCCCTAAATCATTACTTGACGTTTCATAGCTTTTACATATCACTCATATTCTATTTGTTTTAATCCTACTGGCAGTTTGATGGCAGGCTAGTGATGATAAAGACCGTGTGCTGATGTACTCTTCTGCAGAGTCAGCGTGATTTAAATGAAATCTGACGGTCTGCCTGATTTTTATCTCTCGTAAATAACCTCTATTTCATTCATGAATGTTTCATTGTATTACCGTATAACTCCATTACTATATCTTGCGAATCCTACCGACAGAAGGCCGGTATTAATATTGATTCTTGAAAGCAGACATTTTGTTGTTTCTCGCAACTAACCTCTAATGCTTTGCTTAATGTGACGAATAACTTCAGTTCTCTTTCTTTGGACTTCTTCTTGTAGCTTGAGGGCAGGCTGATGATGATATGATGCTATGCTGAAAGCAGACTCTCTGCTGCAGTACCAGATTGATGTTAAAAAAATCTGACAGTCTGCCTCTTTTGTTACCTCTACCAACTCATCTCTAATCCATTCGTTAACGTTTGACAGTTTTCATGTCACTTAAACTGAAATTCTTTTTCATTGCACTATCAGTTCGCCAGCATGCTGCTGAAGATATTCTCGGTGTACTGATAGCAAACACTCTACTGCACTATCAGTATGATGTAAATGAAATCTAATGGTCTGCCTATTTTATCTGTCCTAAATTATCTCTAATTCATTCGTTCACGTCTCACAGTATTATCATATCCCACCGTTTTTATATTTGCTAATCCTACTGACATTGTGACAGACTTTTGGCCTGAATGTGTGTACGCAACTGTGCGTGACCGTACCTGAACACCATGAGGAAGTCAAGAAAGGCGGCGTCTACGTGTTAGCCTGTATCTACAACCCTTCCACCTGCAACCTCTATCTACCTCTACCTCCTCCTCCTCTCCCCCAAATCGCCTATTCACCACACTGTCTTTTTTATTACATCCCCTGCTCGCTGCTAATCTCCTGTTCTCTCCTCTATCTTTTCATCTAACGTATGTCTGCCAGATTTCATGGTGATCGATCAAATGGTATAGAATCCTGGAGTATAGTTCCCTCCTCCATGCATCGCACGAGTTATTAAGTAGACAGTGCCGTCCGTCTTCTTTTGAAGTTCAAGTGTGCAAAATCTTATCACAGTCGGATGAAATACAGGGAATGGTATATAATACGCATCTGGCCTGAAGTGGTGATGCTGATATAAATTCACTCATTTCTATTTTCACGAGTTTTCAGTTGTACCATTGGATGTCCCAGTGTTTCTTTCTTTATAAATCACTCCTTTATTAAAGCGAACTATCAAAATATTCAAATCGGTGAAACCATTTCAGAGTTTTAGAGAGACTAACGCACAAGAACTGAATATTTACATTCAAGAGATCCACAGATAGAGGGCGAGGTACTGGCAGATCTAAAGCTGTGAGGACAGGCCGTGAAGCGTGCCGGATAGCTTAGTCGGTAAGCGTAACCTGCGAAAGGCAAACGCTCGGTGTTGTTGTAAGTTTACCGATTCAGTTTTTATATTTCGACCGTTTCGAAGTGTTGGAATGATCCTTTTCAAAAGAAATGATACAATGACATAGGTTGCAATGAATCTCGACATATAAATTTTCCTAAGCATTACATTGCTTCTACGTAGTTCAGTACCACTCAGTGTCGGCTTCCTGCACTCGTCTTCTGTCCCACGGCATAGCCGAGCCTTAGGTCTGTAGGCGCAAATATTGTTACGAATGTGCGCCGTTGGTCATAGGAAACTGGAGTGCCTGTTATATTTGTGTGCATGCTATCTGGCAGGGGCTATTACGTCTTCCGAGATATCAGATGGTGATTTGAATGGTTTGGCACTGCATTAGCTCCACACTCCAGACTAATACTACTCCAAATCCCACATAACATTAAATGAGTCAATTCATGGGAGAACTCTAGTTGTAGAGAATAATTTCTGCGATGCTGAGATAACTGACTCATTTAATGTGATGAGGGATTTGGAGTAGTATTACTCTCTAGCCCAAAACTACTGCAGTGCAGAACTAGACAAGTCACCATCTAATATTCCGGCAGAAGTGTC
Source organism: Locusta migratoria (assembly GCA_026315105.1). Classification (NCBI taxonomy): domain Eukaryota; kingdom Metazoa; phylum Arthropoda; class Insecta; order Orthoptera; family Acrididae; genus Locusta; species Locusta migratoria. The sequence continues at coordinate 558,242,363 of CM048755.1, read as the reverse complement.
GGCTCGAATGTTGCGTATTTGTGTGCTAATTAACGAAAAAATAATTTTAAAAATCTAACTTAAATCTTCAGTTCGCGCAAAGGGCTTAAAGTTTCTAGAAAAACGATAAATTTATAGAATTTCTGAAAGGTCATATAGAATATATCTTTCAGTATCACGTACTTATAGGACTCAAAAACTGCGTATTCATGTATAGTTTAACATTAAAATATTGTTGATAGTGCTAGCTTATGTAATCAGTTCGCGCTAAAGGCCTAAACTATCGAAATATGACAACATTTCCAAATGTTCAAAATGTTACGGAAATTTGCTAATATCTGGTAATTATATCTATGTTTTAAATATGTTAGGTTATATTTATTGTGATTTGATTATTTAAAGAGATAACATCATTACTTTGCAGCTCTTCGATAATTTCACCAGCAAATTTGGTTAAATGACCCAGAACTCACCACGAGGACGTGGATACACAGTTTTTGAGTCCTATAAGGACTAGCAGCGGCTAGGCAAGTGGCTGATCACAGCCATCAGCCCAATAATGTTGATAAAAGGTCTAGTGGCCAAACTAGTTTCTTCATCATCCATCGCAACCAAAATTCCTGAATAGCGTGAACATTGAAACCCGTACCCGTGTGCCCATAATTAATTTTAGATTAACCAAGTCTATGAAAGACTGGTAGAGAAATTCTGGGTATGAGGTCGTCGTGATACGCAGAACACTATTTTACACCATGTGTAATATTCCTGGCCTGTGGCCACTTCATATTTCTGGCCGCTGGCCGTTTCTTTGCTAACATCGTATCTTAAACGCGGAAGAACGACAGCAGTGCAGCATATGTTGAAATGTGGGGTGGGGAGCAGTATCATATGGCACAGTAGGTGCTGGTTCCCGTGGGAAAGCCAGCCTATGTTACTGGTGCTCTCCTCGCATTGGCTGCTGCATTTCACATTCAGAGCTGAGAATTTGTAATAAATATCTCTCAAGGACAGGCTAGGCTTTGACAGTTTAAAAAGTTTAAGATGCCTTCTCTTATTGTAACAAGAGAAGAGCGATTTTGCAGAAGGCGCGCGACGGCCCTGTTTTGGCGCGAAATAGAGCGTCAGGTGCCCTCTCGCAACGCGCCGCAGTTTCAGTCTCGAGCTGACCACTACACGCGCCGGACCGCGCCGGTCATGAGTAAAGATTTTTTGTAATAGTGAAAACAGTCGAGGTCTCAACATGAGCTATGGGCAGCATAGGCCATATCATATTAATAATAGTTGCTCATTTTTTATTATTTAGTTAATAAATGGCATCCCTGACAATTAAAAATCTCGCGAGTCGCTTATTATGCTTCCATCATACAGAACTTATTTTAGCCTCACGTGTATGCTGTAGAAGAACCTACGACCTGTGTGCTGTTTTCTGCGCTGGGGACACAACTATAGAAGACAACAGGTTAGTCAGAACTCTATGCTTTCCATAAAGTCTCGGAAAGCAACTACGGCACCTCGTGCGTACTGTAGGGCGGTACAAACGCACACTGCTACGCAACAGCATCCGCAAGGATGTGGAGGTTTTAGGGGACTTGTGGGAGGAAGCAGTACTAACTTCTCCGTCCGCAAATAAAACCCTAGGAAGCTTGTACATGGGTGCATTAGGTGGACCTCATACCCAGAATTTTTTACTGCAAACGCGGTAATAGTAAGAGCTTCGATTCGAAAAAAATGATGAATATAAGGTACAGTTGTTCTTTGAAGTTAAGAACACCGATCTCATCTGAAATTTTTGACATTTTGAGATAACTTATTACAGTTTTGGTGCCCATTTGCTACAGTTTATTGGTTAAGTTGATACGATTTTTAGGCACGTTTACACAGTTTGGTGGCAATTTATTATAGTTTGTTGCAAGGTGATACAATTTGAGAGCAAGTTGGTATATTTTTGGAGCAAGATGTTTCAGTGTTATTGTAAGATGAAAAACAATTTCTGTCTTCTGTCTCCTTAAATGATGACCCAATCAATTTCTTTTAACAATAGTCCATTCTATTTTCATAGATCGTTATCCATTCGCTCGTTCTTAAACAGTGATCTATCTACAGCGATTCTTCAGGTGGTGAGATGTGTTCTGTCGCCACAACATGAGAAATGGTTTATAAGTAAACGAATACTCAGATTTGTGTTTAGATATAAAAGATGACTAATGAAATGTTAATGTCCAGGTTTCGTAGTTAAACATCAAAGTTTTTCGGTTGTCCGTTAGAATCTCTAAGTGTCAGTATAGAGATACTTTTTGATGCACTATTCCTCGTAGCGTGATCTTTTGTCCTAAACCGAGGAAGATCTGGTGGATCGTAGGACGCGCCGCACACTTGATGAACACGTTGCAGTCTCTCTGAACACGACAAACATTCTAAGTGTTGTAGCACCACCTATTTAATTGAGTATCGTCCAATCGGGATTCAGGCATGTGATTGAATTCGTACTATGCGGCCTCTTAATGGATTTTAGGAACTCGTTGCCAATTGTCATTGTTTCTGTAGCCATATCGATTTGGTGAAGTAGTCTTCGGTTTTCTTACAACACTCGGTACTATAAGATGTTCTCATTTCTTGAACAATGATCCATTCCTTTTTATTAAGTGCTAAGTCAATCTGTTTTTATATTTGGTGATATATCCTATTTTATTATATAGTGACCTATTTCACTTTCTTAAATGATGACCCATTCCAATTTTTAACGATGATCCAATCCAATTTTTGCATGGCAATTCGTTCCTTCGTTTTATATTCTCACACATGCCGACTCTGTGACCAATGACGCACTACATTTTCTTAAAACTTAACATGATTGATTCCGTCACTGGTGACCCATTCCATTTGGACAGTAACGTGTTTTATTTTCTTAAAACCTCACGCATTTCTTAAATTCCTTAACTAGTGTAAGACCTAAGGAACCAAACTACTGAGGTCATCTGTCCATAAACTTACACACTACTTAAACTAACTAATGCTGAGGACCACATCACAGCCAAGTCTGAGGGAGCACTCGAACCTCCGGCGGAGCGGTCTCGCAATCAATGACATGGCACCCCAGACCGTACGGCTATTGCCGCGCGACCATTGTCGCATTCTCGTTTTTCAAAGGTTTGCCTGTTCCAGTCTTGTAAACAGTGAATCATTCCATTTTTGGGTCGCTCTGAACAATGGGTGCCGTAGGCCATGGGAGATTCTGGAACACCAGAAAGAACCCATCTCCAATGGGACCAACGGAGACATAGCAAAGGGTCGAAGAATCTCGTTTCAATACCTCTGAACAGTCAAAGCGCTATTCTGAACGACATAGAGGTCCGTACGTTTGCCAACAATGACTCCTGCCCACACCATTCGCCCACCACCATGATATGATGATGTTTCCTGCACCTAAACATGGTTGTTCCTAGTCCCTCGTTCTCTTCAGATAAGGGAACGGTGACTGTCCGGCTGACTAATTAGTGAACAGAACCCGGCGCCACTCGTTAAGACTCCAATCCTGATGTTCTTCCGTCCAGTTTCTCGGAGTAAACGGTGTCGTGGTTTTAATAGGACACACAACATAACCCTCTGTTCGGAAAGGCCACTTTCCCGAAGAAATTTCCGACTGTTTATGTTGACATTGCGCGTCCTGTTGATACATGGAAGGTGCGTTACAGCTGAGTTGCATTCAGCTTTCCGTCTCTATGGGCTGTTAACCGGAGATGACGGTTATCTCTTGCTGGTGTTACCGATGGAAGACCTTATCCTTGCATTATTTTAGCAGTTCCTGATGTCTGAAATCGCGTCCATGTCCTGTAAATTACGGTTCGACACTCCAGTAGCTGCAGCCACATCCCTCTGTGTCTACCCGGTTTCGAACCTTCCTGTGGCTCTTTATGCCTGAGCTTACCGTATGTCACGTTGTTGTTGCATTGTACTACCTGCTCACTACACTATCTGGACCCAACTGCACGTGTAATTCGTTTGGTAGAGTAAACGCACGACAACACCCACCCCTCTGCAGCACCTTTATGTTATTGCCACTATCTCGGTTGCCGTAATGTTGTTGTCTCCACTCGATAGAAGCGATAGAAAGACGTCGAAACAGTTTAGTTCATTCTGCCGATTACAGTACTTCAGAACCTACATATCTCAACTGATCTCCTAATTGTTTTGGCCGGTGTAATATCTTTGACAAAGTGAAATAACCTATGCGAGAGATCCATTACAACATCAGATATGTCAGCCTCTAGCGGTGGCATTTAAACGAAGGATAGTGTTTCTGGACCCACTCTGTAACACTTGTTGAACAGTTCCCTGCTAACGTGCAGGTTCCATGTATTCATGAGGTTGTTACCATTCTCGTACACGTCTGTCTGCTCTAAACAATTACAAACATTACTCGTCAGACCAGTCAACATGTTTCCAGTCATCAAAACCCCAACGGTGCCGGTGGCGGGCACAGGTGAGACGTCATATTTTGTGTCGTACAGCCAGCAAGGGTACACAAGCTTTTATCGATGGTGTTTCGTTGAAAGGTTCGCATTCGGACACTGGTTTACGACACAGCATTGAAATCCACAGCAATTTAAGGAAGAGTTGTACGTTGAACGATTCTCTTCAGTCTTCGTTGGTCCTGTTGTTGCAGAATATTTTATCCGTCAGCAGAGATGTCGGAGATTTGATGGTTTTGCAATAATCACGTTTCACTCGGTTAATGTTCATACGGGAAAATCCCCAGATCATCACATCCTTGGAGATGCTGTGTCCCATCTCTAATACGACAACTATAACACCATGTTCAAACCTACTTAAATCGTGATAATGTGCCATTATAGCATCAGTAACCGATCTGACGCCTGACTAGACACCTGCTATCTTATATGGCGTTGCCTAACGCAGTGTTGTTCTCTTTGTTTGCATAAGCAAGCCTATATCAGTGCCATTTGCTATTCCATGTGTATTTACCTCTGTCAACAAACTAATCTAAGAGAATAATAATAAACCTCATTACTTTTTATCCAGACCTGGTATATGAATGACCTATTAGATGGCATCGGAAGTTGAATTAGGTTTATCGATGTCGCTTACAAAGTCGCAACGCTGGAAAATATAGGGAAATGCAAACGATTTGCAGCTAATCTACGCTTGGTGTAGATTGTGGATACTGACCCTCAAAATAAAAAAAAACAAATACATAAAAAACAGATGCGTATCTACAACGTTGCAAAGAAACTAGTGAGTACAGTCACTTTCACAAAATATCTTATTTTAGGTATAAGGAGCCATTTGAAGCGGAAAGATAATATTAAATCAGGAGGGGTTGGTATCAACAAAGGCAGTAGTTTACAAAACCCTCGTTCGACGAGTACTTGTATATTGCTCCTCAGTGTGCGATTCATACCATAGAGAATCAATAGTGGAAATAACGAAGATCCAAAGAAGAGCAGCACACTTTGTTCCAGGTTCATGAAGTAAGCACATGATCGGCTAACACTAGAAGCTGACGCTGAAAGTGAGACGTTGTGCATCATGGAGTGGAGATCTGTTAAAACTTTCGGAGGGCTACCTGCTGTCATTTTCTCGCGAAACATACGAGACTGGAAGAGGAAAAGGAGGTAATGATGTACATATAGTACCCTTCACCACGCACCTTGATGTGTCTTACGGTGTATTGATGTAGATGTAGAAAACGAAACAGACTCTTCTACGACAAAGTGTTGAGCTTCCTTCAACTTTTTTTATGGTAGGTATACTGTAGACATTCCCGTTCAAGAAAGAAACAGCCGTATTCTCTTCACATGGCTGCACGCAAACGTTTTGATGAACAGTCATTACTCTATCGCATCTCAACTGGTTCGTTGAATTACGAAATCTTAAGTCAAATGTTCAAATGTTTGTGAAGTCTATGGGACTTAACTACCGGCCGGCCGCGGTGGCCGCGGAGACTGAGGCGCTCCAGTCACAGTCTGCACGGTCACTACGGTCGGGGGTTCGAATCCCCCTCGGGCATGGATATTTGTGCCGTCCTTAGTCTTAGCTAGTTCATAAGTAGTTTGTAAGTTTAGGGACTGATGACCCCGTAGTTAAGTCCCATAGACTATACAAACATTTGAACATTTGATTTGAACTTAACTACGGGGTCATCAGTCCCTAACTTACAAACTACTTATGAACTACTTACGAACTAGGAGGGCACAAATATCCATGCCCGAGGGGGGATTCGAGCCCCCGACCGTAGTGGCCGTGCAGACCGTGACTGGAGCGCCTTAATCCCCTTGGCCACCGCGGCCAGCCAATCTTAACTACATAAAGGCGTTGAATGTTTCGGAATATTTAGAATCACTGATGAATCGCTGCAATAAACATTCAGCAATGAAGGATCGCTCTAAAGATACTAATGAACTTTCCCTCAAAATAATGACGGTATTATCAAGTTTTAAGACGTCAGCACACAGAAATAGTGTGATGTTTCCTTTGTGTGTGACATAATTTATGTTCCATTTACTATTACCTCAACAGCGACGTAAGTGCTGTACATTTTACGACGATGGGAGGTCGTTGTAGGACACTGATGTTTTGCAAAATACAATGCATGCAATTGAATGTGTAGATGTGTGGTTAAATCCGCCTTATGTAAGATACCTTGTTTTTTTTAACGCCCGAATACGTTGCAGCACTTAATCGGTCCGTCTTCCGTGTTATTTTTGCCTTGTATTTCATACAAAAACATGTTACAGATTTTGGTTACACAGTCATTAGTATGAGTTGTTTGATTTGACAATTTTGTTAGATATTAGGCCTAATTTATTCACGATTCTTACATTATAACAATAAATTAGGCATAATATCTAACAAAACTGTCAAATCAAACAACTCATCCAAATGACTGTATAACCAAAATCTATGACATATTATTCTAGAAAATAAAAAGCAAAAAACTCACAGAAAATGCCACAATAAGTGCCGAAGCATGTATGGGTGGTAAAACAAAACAAGGTGTCTTGCATAAGGCGAATTTGACCACATATCTAACACAGAAATCACGGAAGATACAGGAGCTGCACCATCACAAGTTAATCAATTGAACTTGTATTATGGCAACTGTACAAACTTCCAATGTTCCACTGTTGATCGTTTACTTGTGGTCAACGATTCTTAAAAATCACAATCAGGGATCAAACAGAAAACATACGGTGGTTCTGATCAATGGTGGCGTTTGATGGTTGGCGGAGGGGTAGTGGAGGTCGTTGAACAGTTGTTTTGAGAACTGTTCGACGCACCACTGTTCCAACCCGGCCACTTACTTCTGGTCAACGAATCTCATATTTCATCTCCAGGCATGCGATGATGGGAAGGTAGGAAATTAGGCTTAACTAACCGTCGACAACATGATTATTAGTGGTGGCAGCTATTGCAGTAAAAGATCCTCACTGTGGATGTGATAAGTGGAAATCACTGTTCGTTGGCAGAATGACAGTGTTATTTCCTGAAATGGTTGGTTTAGAACTATTAGAAACTGCCACTGTTGCACTGCCAGTCATTTTCTTCTGGTCAGTGATTCTCATCATTATCGACCAGGCATCAGACAGAGGGCATGAAGACATCACTGTGGTTCTGATTAATGTCATCGAAGCTCGTCATTCATGACGAGGCATCAGATGGAAGACATGAAGTCATGACTGTGGTTCTGATCAATATTGGGCAATGATGGTTGGCAGAGGGGCAGGGGTGTCATTGTACAGGTGTTTTGAGAACTGTACTGACCGCCCACTGTTCAGTTACCGGCCATTTACTTCTGGTCAACGAGCCTCATCTTCCACCAACGGGTATCAGGTAAAAGGAAGGTTGGAAGATAAGGTCTATCGTTCCGTCGACAGCGTATTCATTAGAGGTGGCAGACATCAGATAGAAGGATATGAAATCCTCACTGTGGGTCTTATCAGCGGATGCCGCTGTTGATCGCAGAATAGCCGTGTCCCTAAAGTGGCTTCTGAAGAGCTGTTGCACTGCCGGTCATTTACTTCTTGTCAATGATTCTCAACATTCGCAACCAGGTATCAACTTGTGATTGTACATTCGAATAAGTATTTGTGTATGAATTATAGATGATTGAGTTAATAGTTGTTTGCTGTCTGTTACTTGATGGACCCTAAAGTGGTTAGATTATTCAAATGCTTGTAATCTTTTGGGGCCAAACCGCTAAGATAATCGCTCCCTGGACTTACAAAATACTTTAACTAATTTATGCTAATGAGATCACACACACCCATGCCTGGCTAAGGACTTGAACTTCCAGTGGAAGCGGCAGCACAATCAGTGACGTGGCGCCCCACACCAAGTGGACATACGCGCGCGGTGGTTAGATTGTCAACGAATTACATAGTGTCAATCAAACATGAAATGAACTGGGTTGTGCCTTCCGGCTCAAACATAATAATTTAACTGAAGTATTAACTAACGGTGATAGTACTAACATAGATATAAATCTGTATTAGATATTCGAGTGACTGATGGTTTGAAATACTTACAGAAGAAAAAAATCAGACTCTGTTACGGTTATATATCACAAAGAAGAAAAAGGTCAGGGAAGAATATTAAATCTATATACGCAACACAATTTCCCGACGGTATATACATTTCGAAACATTCGTTTGAATATTTTTAAATATGTATTATATTGCCAGTTTTTAATAACGTTACCCTCTATGGTAAACGACAACATTGTGTTTAAGGTATTAACTGAATTTGAAAATTACTCTCCATTAATGTGCACGAAAAAACCATGGAAACAATTTTGTAAATATTTAAAACTTTTCCTGCAAATAAATTAATTCAACTGGACTAAAGGTCTTTTGTAAAATATGAAATAAATTATTCAGTTGGTAATTTATCCTTTATTTTATTAAACATTGTCTATAAACTTCAACTAGTAAATGGCACCATTAGCCTCAGTTTAGATAGTAAGTGGTTTACTATGTGGACATAGCATCCAATTACACTTTTTAATAAAAAGAAACTCCTTCCTGTTAAACATACGATTACAAATTTCATTAATACTTACCTATAGTGTTATTTAATTAGGCATATTTAGATATAGTGTAAAATGATAATTTGTAATTGATACAAAATTTGTGGAAGAAATTTTTATCAGTCTCCGGAAACTTTCTGTTAATCTTTAACCGACAGGTGTACTTTGTTACCTCCAGCAGACTGTGAAGTGCAACACGATACTAAGAAGTAAGAGTATGACATTAATGTGGTTCTTTTCAGGTCTTATTATCCAGCTCTTGCCTTTGGACGTAGGTGAGAATGGTGGTCTGTGGTACGGAGGAAACCTACACGAACACGGTATTTGAGCAGTGTTGTGTGCGTTTCAACCGTACTATCCACTGCCTCCTACATCGTCTAAGAGTTTCATCACTTACCACCCATTACCACACATTGTGAACGTTTAGCTTTGTCTAGAATGGCACCGCCATTTTAACTCGGCAGTGAATTGCCCACTAGATACGGTGTAAAATGATAATTTGTAATTCATACAGAATTTGTGGAAGCAATCTTTATCAATCTCCGGAAACTTTATGTTGATCTTTCACCTACAGGTGTACTTTGTAACCTCCAGCACACTGTGAAGTCCAACACGATATAAAGAGCCGGCCGCGGTGGCCGAGGGGACTGAGGCGCTCCAGTCACGGTCTCCACGGCCACTACGGTCGGGGGTTCGAATCCCCCCTCGGGCATGGATATTTGTGCCGTCCTAGTTCGTAAGTAGTTCATAAGTAGTTTGTAAGTTTAGGGACTGATGACCCCGTAGTTAAGTCCCATAAGCTAAACAAACATTAGAACGATATAAAGATGTAATATTACGACATTAATGTGGTTCATTTCAGGTATTATTATCCAGCCCTTGCCTTCGGACGTAGGTGAGAATGGCTGTCTGTGGTACGGTGGAAACCTACACGAACACGGTATTTGAGCAGTGGCGTGTGCGTTTCTACCTTACTACCCGCTGACTCCTACATCGTCTACGAGTCTCATCACTCACCACCCATTACCACGCATTGTCAACGTTTAGTTGTGTCTAGAATGGCAGTGCCATTCCAGCGCGGCAGTGATTTGCCCACTAGATGTAACAAGAGCCGAACCCGTCGTTGTAAAAGGGAGTAGGGAGTATTGTCTTACCAGTAGAAAAGCAGTAACAGTAGTTGAAGAGAAGGCAGTGGCTTGGATCGAGGATTTATCGTTCGATATCGCTTTGAAAACAAATCCATCAACGGCATTTCAGCCCCCGTAAGTGCATTGCTGTTAGTGTCATTGTAAAGACAGCGATTCGTAAGAGTAACTACAGGTAAACCACACTAGGAAGACCGCAGGTACTGAGAATCAGGCACCATAGGCAATTATAGACAGTGGTCGTAAAAATCTCATGGAATCACGAGAAGGAATAGGTAGTTCCGAAGTGCTGCGAACATCCCAGCTACCATAATAATAGGGCGCATTGAGATAAAAATATTAAGGTACAATGGTCGAACAGCTGCTCAAAAGATATATTTTTCTGTAGTCAGTTGTATACGATGAATGAGTTGGTCGAAAGGACAACGTTACTTAACAGTAGATGTCTACAAACGAGCCTTTTTGAGTGATGTATCACGCCATACCACGTGACATCGGGTGGAAGCGTTTGTGCTTTGCAACTGCCTGGAGGGCGTTACCTGCCATTGCGTGTATTTCCAACAGTGGTTACGGTATGGAAGTGTTTCTTTTAGCTTGGTATTTCCAGTTATTTTGCTTAAGATAACGTTAATCGCAAAAGTTAGTGTACTGATTACGCGAAACGAACTTTTCTGAAAATCAAATAAGGTACGTGAACCAAATAAGGCCCACCTAACGTCAGGAAATTTCTTATGCAGTATGTGTAAGTGGTAATATTCCGAGATCATACGTGCCACATCCTACAACTATATTCAGTTCAAAAATAAATTAAAATGGAAAGTTTATGTAATTAATATCATCATTTTAAAGAAAATGCTTAACCCAGTGGGCCTTGTTAGGAGACCCTGTCCCTAATATGGCCCGTAGCCACATCTAGTTCATATTAACATTATGGGGCATGTAAATAGAAGGATAACTGTTGGAATACATTGCAAGAGTTGTAATGTAATTTTATTTCCGACATAAGTGGAATGAGATGATACATAGAATTTTATATTTACATTTTTTTACAAACGGTTCATACAGTACTGTTGGTAACTTACTGGTTACAATCTCTTAAGATTATTAAATTTAATAAGCAACCAACATTGTTCTGACAGCAGTAAGCTTCCATATCGTAAGTTAATAGGAACATAAGTCTAATCATTACATCTTCTATGTTGGGCCTTATTGGGAACAACCCATTTAAAACGCGTGTGTTTATTGTTTAAAAAGAAACTTTTTTTTAGATTATGCCACTATAATAATACAGCACAATTTTCTGTACACATATACATATTAACCAGTACAAATGTTTGATGACCGAAGCCATTGCATTAGATGAAACCTACCGTGAAAATAAGAAGCAGCCCTCGTTCGTTGAACGCCATAGCACAACTGAAAGTAAAATGACCGACACAAGAGTGGCTGCGGAAACAATTGTTGCCTTGTTCACTAGATATCACAAGCTATCATTACGAAAGACATTAAGCACTGTTTTCAAATTTCCTGTGCTAGAAATTGAGAGTGGGCCTTATTAGTAACCGGGCCTTATTTGGTACACGTATCTTAGTTCAAATATTTGTAAACCTATTGGTTCAAACTGACATGATCGTCAGTCCCTTGTCTTACAGACTACTTACAGTAACTTAAATTAACCTAAGGACAACACACACACCCATGCCCCAGGGAGGACATGTACCTCCGACGGCGAGCAACCGTGCGCTCCGCAGCAAGGCGTCTTAGAACGAACGGCCTCTCCATCGCGGGAACCTTTCTGAGCAGATGGCTAATACGTATTTTCAAGATAGTGCAGCCCGTCAGAAAGCAGTGTCTATGAGAGATAGTTGGTGAATAATAAAATGTATGGAGTTACTACCTGAGTTAAATACAATCACAGAAAATGGCCATCTTTGAGATTAGGGAAAATATTGACTTCGCTACTTTAAGCATCCAATATGCTTTATTTCTCTTAGTATCTTCTGGAATATTGGGCTGCCATTCCTCCAAAAACGTTATGACACCTCAGTTGGAGACGAGATGTGAGGAGGCAATTTTCTACATCTATCACGCCCTCTCTGCAGGGAAGTTTCAACTGAAGATCGATAACGGCAAAATTTAAATGTCCTTTTTCCCGCTCGCTTTTTTGAGAATGGAACGGTAAAAATTCTTTTTATGAAAGCTGTCCGATAAAGACTCTGCCACGCAATAAATGAGATTTGTAGAGTAAATATGTAGATGTAGAAGGAGCGTTTCAGAAATGGTCAAAATGAGTAGCTACCTGCCAAGAACCCAGAACTAACCCACAATACTTGAAGAACGATTAGCCAAAAATCAAATGATTAAAGGTTTGTAAACCTATGGGACCATACAACCGTGTTCATCGGACTCTAAGCTTACAAAGTACTGAAAATAGCTTCCGCTAAGGACACCACACACACAAACCTCTGGCGGGAGGGATCGCGCAGTCCCTGATATGGCACCTAGAACTGTGCGGCCATCCCCGCGCGCCAACGATAGCCGGCAACTGTGCACTGAATCATGTTGGCTATCTGTGTGCTGACAGCATTGTGCCAATGGGTGTAAGGGGTGACCTACACTGCCGCGGTGGAGTAGCCGAGCGGTCCAAAGCGTCTCGCTGCGGAGCGCGCCGTTGCTCGCCGTGGAGGTTCGAGTCCTCCCTGGGGCATGGGTGTGGGTGTGGGTGTTGTCCTTAGGTTAGTTTATCTAGGTTTAAGTAGTTTGTAAGCTACGGACTGATGACAACGCAGTTTGGTCTGATAGATTTACAAACATTTGAACATTTGACCTGCAGTAAATACGTAACCTCCAGTAGAGAAGGTCAGGTAGAGCACTGCAGTTATGTGTTTACAGTCAACTATGCTCGGGACTATTTTAACGCTCATGGACGGAAGAATAGGTACCAGAGAGAAAGGAGCTCAAACAAACCCTACCTTTTTAAGAAGTTAATTTCAAATTTCCGGCTCTAGACCCCCCCCACCCCCTTGTCTAAGCGTTCAAAATATCATCGTCTACAATTTTTCGAATTTTAAAAAACTTTATTCTAAAGGTCTAGAACCCTGTATACAGCACTTAGAGGACACTACACCCTTCAACTGCGTGAAAATTCGCTGCAGTACATTGAGGAAAGTGGTTTGTAGTTTGGGCCACACTGCTGCTTCGAAACCCTTGTACGCGATACGTTATCCACACAGCAGTTTCATAGACTATCCATAACGAAAGTGAGGCATCATAAAGATGGAAAGGAAATTTCGCCAACCGTAGCTGCTTGACGCAGAATTAAAACATATCACTAGTGCATTGCTCAAGAATCGGTATTCGTGCGCTGAGATTAAGAGAGCGCTAAGACCGCCGGGTAAAACTGGTAGCAATGTACAAACTCTATTGAAATCGAAAGTTCTCCTGCCTTTCATTACGGACATTATCGAGCATATAGGAAGGATTTTGACGACACAGAACATCGACATAGTATACAAACCAACCCGGTAGATAAAGAATCACCTATAACTGGTAAAGGATCCTCGCAAACCGTTGAAAATGGCGTTAATTTAAAGGATTCAGTGCAGTTGGGAGGGACGTGTACGTGAGTACCACAAAAGGAAGTGTTGTAATACGATTAGAAGAGCACAAGTGCCTCTGTAGGGAGGGGGTAGGTGAGTGACTGGTCAGCTGTTGTGGGACATGCTTTGCATCCAGGAAACCACCACGTTAAATTTGATAAAACCCAGGTACTGGGAACAACAAGCGCATGCCATAAAAGGTTGTACGTAGACACGATAGAAATTGTTAAACACATCAAGAATTTCAATAAGAAAGAAGAGGGTGTGAAACTTAACTACATCTGATTTCCGGTGCTGAAGAAGAGGTGTACCAAATTTCCACCGTGGGTGGATAGCAATAGCGTATGATGGCAACCGACAACTGCAAATGGCGCTCAAATATTCAAAACACGTGACGTCACAATTCTGCGCGGGAGCACGCGAAAACGAAATTTGGCTGCAACCAGTAGCGGGTCGTGGTGCGATTTGAACATAACAAGAAGCCACGATGGCCCTTGAAAATGTCCTCCGTAGATGGGGGACGAAAATTTGGGTTATAATAATAAATCCACCTGAACACAGCGCAGTATTTTCATAATTTAAACATTTTCGGCCGTGAAAGTGTACATTTTACTATTCTTATCCTTTTCATGGCGTACGTTTCATAACAGTTTGACTTTTATTTTAATGGAGCCTTTATTAAGATAAAAAAAGTATCAGTGATAGTCTTCAAACCTTTAGCAGCAGTTGCCATATATTAAAATGCAGTTATGAAACATGGTGTTCTCTACTAATAGCGGGCCGCGCGGAAGTAGCCGAGCGGTCTGGAGCACCACGTTACGGATCGCGCGGCCTCCCGCGTCGGAGGTTCGAAATCTCCCACGGGCATGGATGTGTGTGTTGTCCTTAGGTTAGTTTAACTTAGTTTAAATAGTTTGCAAGACTAGGAACTGATGACCAACGTAGTTTGCTCCCACATGGTTACAAACATTTTTACTAATAGCGGCGTATCCATCTGTTAACATGGTGCAATCATAGTTTTTACAGAATTGCAGCAATGATCATAGGGTCAAAGCTTGGTTTACCGACATGGTGATGGTAATCATCCCATACGTGTGGTCCGCCCTAAGTAGGCACTTGTTGGACTGTTTCCTGTGGTCGACAGTACTGGATCATACCCCGGAAACTGGCGGTTGTAACAGCTTCACGTACCTACACGTACAGGCGTAGAATGACAATATTGAAACTCTTCTGCCCTGTAGCCTAAACGAGAAGAAAGTAATCCATAAACATCCAGAATTATAATTACGTGGTAAATATTAAAAAATGAAATTTTAAATAAAAAATTTAGTCACATAATTAGATTAGTAGGACAATGGCATTACAGTATGTCAATAAAATATTGGAAATGTGACACTTTTCAGGTTACCATGCATTATTGTTGACGGAAGCTGCTCATTTCAAACATGAGGCAGTCGTATTGCTTAGTAACTTCATTTCAAAGCTGATATTGAGAATTAATATCAATAGGTACTGTAATTCACGTTGAAATATCTTGGTCAGTGTACTTCCATTGTCATGATCCATGAATGCGATTATGCTTTTAGTCATAAAATTTATTATATGGTATTGACTGTATATTTGTTGGCTAAAATGTGATTGTTAGCATAGTTTGATATAAACGTGTGAGATCTGCCGATTATTCTATCGTTGTTTGAACTGTACGCCGCTAAGTCAATATAGATGCTTATTTTCAGACGTGCATCAGTGTATTTGCCTTGGCATAATTTATTAATTTTCATCAGCTTTTGGTCGTACTGATTGTTTGGGACTTGCAATATTTAGTACTGTATCAATCTCTGTTCTGGAACAAACAGCATTCTTGCATAATGAGTGATGGGCGTGCGATTCCACATATTGATATATGATTATGTGTATCGTATGCTGATCTCTCACTGTGCACAGCTTCACTTATGGAGTATTTTACGTAAAGTGATGGTACATAGCAAGTAACCCAAAGACGTGACAACAGCTTCTTTCCAAATAGATTAATACAGTAAGATTTTCTTTTGATTATAGCATGTTAATTGTTTTACGATGTTATTAATGTGTTTGCAGACAGTAAAGAATTGTGCATCATCTCATCAGCTGGTGTTGAACTAACGGACTGCATGTTCCTTGGTCACAGAAGCGTTAGTTGCTCATGTTATTAATTTACTGTGTGACTTTCCCTTCCGTGTCTCAAGGAGCATAGCATGCGCCAGCACCATCGACGCTTACAACGAAGAAGTCGAACTCATTGGAGACTCGTTGAACATGTATCCTTTGGACGTAAGGTAATATTTTGCAGCTCACTTCAGAATTTCTACCTTGAACAGTCACGATAGTTGACTGTATATTCGTCTTTTCAGTCATCTGTGAATTACGAGGTGACAGTACACTATCTTGAAAGAAAGATACAATTTGATGCAGTGATGATAGAGGTTTTGACGTTATGTGACTTTTACCCTTTCATCATCTTGCAGCATCGCTGATGATAGTGTTCGAACTCTTTACTGTGCCAGCTGTAAAAAGTTCAGGCCTTAGATCCACAAAGCGTTGTGGTCAGAAGAACTTATTTGTATTGCAGGATTATTGGTGCAGGGCTAACATGGCAGCTTACAAATACTGGACATCTTGGCAGGTGCGGACTAAAAGGGGAAGGGGGGGCGGAGGGGCAGACCGCCCCTGGCCACCGGTCCCGCTTGGCATCTCGTTCTGCGGGGGCCTCCAAATCTCGAAACCTGTTTTTTCAGACAGTCCTGTGCCTCTCGTCCTGAAAGAGACCTCCAATTTTTTTTATAGTAATACATGTATTTGTAAGTGGACTTGGGGGGGGTGTCCTTTCGTTTCGCCACCGCCCTGGGCCTCCAAAAACCTTAGTCCGCCACTGCATCTTGTCCTTGCAAATGGTACTTTAGCACGATTAATTCTGTATTGAATAACCCAATCTTTCTTTATAAACCAGGTATAGCACGTACACCGTCCTTCGTTGAAATTAGTTACTCCCAGTTACCACAGATGCCGCATTGTTTACCTGACCAGAGCAATAATGTGGACATGGTGTCGCATTATAACAGACCAAATTGTACAAGAACCAGACAGTAGTTATGAGAATCGAAGGATACGAAAGGGATGCATTTGTTGGGAAAGGTGTAAGACACGGTTATAGCCTTCCCTCAATGTATTCAATGTGTACACTGAGCAAGCTGTGAAAAAATGGAAAGAGAAATTAAAGTTCAGAGAGAAGAATTAAAAACTTAACGGTTTCAAAATGGCCAAATGTTTGTAAACCTATTGGAGCAAACTGATTATCAGTCCCTAGACTTAAACAAACTTAAACTAAGCAAAGAAAAACATACACACCCATTCCCCAGGGAGGACTTTAACCTCCGACGACGAGCAACAGCACGCTCCGCAGCAAGGCGCGTTAGAGCGCTCGGCCACGACACCACGGCACTTTACGGTTTGTCGGTAGCGAAAATCTGTCAGAGACAACAGAGCACCTGGAAGAGCAACTGAACGCAATGGACAGTGTCTAGAAAGGAAGTCATAAGATAATGCAATGTCTTCTAATAAAATCAGGTGATTCTAAGGAAATTATATTAGGTAACGAGAAAATAAAAGTAGTAGTTCGGGTTTGTTATTTGGGTAGAGAGAAACCTCTGATGGGGAAAGTAATAAAGATATCAAACACCGAATTGATATGGTAAGAAAAGTATTTATGAAGAAGCTAAATTTGTTGACAACCAAATTTAATTGAAATATTAAGAAGTTCTTTCTGAATGCATTTGTGTGGAGTGTAGCATTTTACAGGAGTGAAACATCGACGTTATAGAGTTCACACAGAATGGTGATAGAAGCATTTGAAATGTGTTGCTACAGACGGGTAGATCGTGTAAGTAATGAGGAGGTCCTGAACAGAAATGGGCAGAAGAGAACTTTCTAGCATATGTTGACTACGAGAAGTGATCGATTGGTGGGTCACAATCAGAGACATTAAAGATTCTTTAATGTAGCATTGGAGGGAAGAGTGTTGGCTAAAAATCTCAAAGAGAGTCCGATCCGAAAGACGAATACAATTAGCAAGTTCCCCCTGATACATATAAATCCAGTGTCACGATGTTTCTTCCCGATGAATTCCGAAACTAAATAACTGATCATAATGAAATATTAGTCAGTGCGTGTGATTCGGTCGAACTTGAAAGATAGCATAGTATTTATCTCAGCTAATAACCTTAATATTATTTTTATTTCAAATTAAATGTTTTTATCAGAGTACTTGAACTTTACGTCTGAGCTAGCAGAAAAACTATCGCTCTGCGAGTGAAAGGTCACGGGTTCTATGCTCACAGGGATCACGGATTTTTTCACCTGCAGTTTTAACCTAGCCTTCACCTCTTAAGGAAGAAAGGGGTCGCCAGAAACGGCACGTGATTCGGATTCCACGTTAAACTGTAGGTCCCCTTTTCGCGACTGGATAACAGGGTGGGCCGAAAAAAAAGGAAATTTTTGAGTATCGAGTTGTAATAGCGCTCGAAAGTTGCGCAATTATGTGCTGATTAACGAAAAAATAATTTAAAAAATCTAACTTAATATCTTCGGTTCGCGCAGAGGGCGTTCGTGTACAAGAAAATTGTATTAAATCGGCAATTGTCATGATTTCATAAAGCAGAGAAAGAACTTTTCAGTTTTGCATGTATTTTCTTGTCTGCTGAGTGACGGGCAGACAAAGGTGGGTGGCAGACTGCAGTGGTCGTGGCAGACAGGCCAGTAAACAAGTCGCGACATGAAACGCCCCCCTGACCCTCCCACTACCACCGCTTGCTCCGCCACTGCTATTGACTCCGCCAGTTGCTACTTGTTATTGCTGGTGACAACATCGAGTTGAAGTGTTCGTTTAGTTTAAACGTTAGTGGAGTGTGCACTGTTTAATAAAGTGCCTTAAGTGTCTTTAAGTTACCTGTTTTGTTGGCACTAAGTGTGAAATTGCAACTCCAAACAAGACTAAGTTGTTATTGATGCAACAGTCGTATCGATGCCCTATATTTGGTTTACCTAAAAGAACTTAGTGGGACAACCCTTCCAACTTATGAGGATGTTCTATTATGTTGTTTTGAAGAGAGCTTTAATATTTCTACACAATTAGATTCAAAGAAAAATGTTTCATTTTCCATAATTTCTGAGAATGTTGCTAATCAAATAGAAGCAATTTATTATAAAGCATCCATACCATTTGTATCTCACAAAAGAGTTCTGTAAATGATAAAAAAGTTTCACGATATTTATTACAAATTAAGAAAATCGTATAACAGAGAACATGAAAAAGATAATTATAAGAAAAAATTGCAAGTGTTTGTAGCTGAAGCCAAATCAAAACTATTTGATATTTCCGCCTGCAAATGCCCTATGACTTACACCTGTGAATGTGGGAAAAAGCCGAGTACATGTGACTGCCCTGTTATTATAGACTGCAATTGTGAGAAAGACAGAAAGATACCTGTTATAGAGAGAAATTCATACATGATCAGCGAACATCTAGGATTGCATGCATCGCCAACATAGATAAAATAATAACAAGAAAACTTCAAAGGAAAGAAGAAAGGAAACAGATAGAAAGAAAGCGACAAAATGTTGATTTTACAAGAGAAACTTGTGAATTAGAACGAAAATCTCTTGAAAAAAAAAAAAAAAAAACAACTGAGGTCGATTTGTCATCACTTCCTTCTAATTCGTCTCAGATAAGAACAAATCTAACGTCTACTGCTTTAATTAGTGATCGGTTTCGTGTTTCCGATAGAGCTACGGCTGCTATAGCTTCCAGCGTTTTGTATGATCTAGGAATGATATCTGAAACAAATACCTCATTTGTTATAGACAAAAATAAGGTACGAAGAGAAAAGCACAAGGCAAGACTGTCTATTCAGCAACAAAACCGCAGTATTAATATAATAAAGGGAATATACTTTGATGGCAAAAGAGACAACACTTTATTCCAGGAGAAAATAGGAAACAATATGTACAGAATAGTCAAGAAAGAAGAGCATGTCAGTATAGCTCGTGAACCTGGAGGGTAGAATATCGGGCATATTTATCCAGAAAGTGCAACTGGAAGGGGTATAGCTGAGTGCATTCTGCAGTACCTTGAAGATAATAACTTTAACATTAATGAGGAAGCAGGTATTGGTTGTGACGGTACTTCAATAAACACTGGGTGGAAAATGGTGTTATTCGCAATATACAACTAAAAATTCAACGACCATTACAGTAGTTCATTTGTTTACTTCACTTCAACGAATTACCTTTCAGACACTTATTTCAGTTTTTGGATGGAGAGTCAACTGGACCATCTTCGTTTAATGGAATAATTGGAAAAAGACTGACTCACTGTGAAAAATTACCCGTTATTGATTTTGGGGTTGTGGAGTCACGGTTGTCAGAAAAATTGGATCTAAACATACCAGAGTTAAGCAGAGATCAACAATACCTCCTGGATATTGTCAAAACTATTCAAAGTGGAAAATGTACTCCAGATCTGGCTAATCATTATCCTGGACCTCTTAGTCACTCCCGTTGGTTGACATGTGCGATTAGATTGTTGCACTTGTATATTTCTGAGGTAAATCCCAGGAATGAACTCACGATTTTAGTTGACTACATTCTATAGACATATGCGCCAGTCTAGTTCGATATTAAGAGATACGCCTCAGTAAAGTATGGTACAAAGCATGTTTTTAAGGTTATTAAAACTTCCAGACATCTTCCTAAGAACATAAAAAAGCAAATTGATCCGGTGATTCAACGAAACTCGTTTTTCTGTCATCCAGAAAACTTGTTATTTGCTATGATAGTAGACGAGAGATCACATATTAGAGAGTTCGTTTTTAGAAGAATCCTAAAGGCAATAAATACGAAAACTAACCGCAAAGCTGCAGTAAGAACGTTTGCTACACCAACACTAGATTTTGCGGCTACTGACTACAGCGAGCTTATAGATTGGTCAAAATGTAAGCTATCGCCTCACCCAGTGATGCAGAATTTGACGACAGAATCCATTTCTACATATTTGATGAATAAGACTTTGCCCCAATTTGAATTTCTGAACTTTTCGTGCCACACTCAGACTGTAGAAAGATGTGTAAAATTAGTAACAGAGGCTGCAGAAAAAGTATTTTGGCAAGATAGCAGAGATGGATTCATTAGGACGACTCTGCTGTCAAGATCAATAATGCCAAAATTTGGACACAAATCAGAATTCAAGCAAACTACATCTTTGACTAGTATGTAAATAAAGGTATAAAAATGGAAATAAATGTATTTATTGTACATATGAATATATAATTAGTATGATGTTATCTCTTTAAATAATCAAATCACAATAAATAAAACCTAACATATTTAAAACGTACATATAAATACGAGATAATAGTAAATTTCTGTAACATTTTGAACATTTAGAAATGTTGTCATATTTCGATAGTTAAGGTCTTTAGCGCGAACTGATTACATAAGCTAGGACTATCACAAATATGTTTATGTTAAACTATACATGGATACGCAGTTGTTGAGTCCTATTAGGACCTGATACTGAAAGATATATTTTCAAATGTTCAAATGTTTGTAGAGTCTATGGGACTTAACTACGGGGTCATCAGTCCCTAAACTTATAAACTACTTATGAACTACTTACAACTAAGGACGGCACAAATATCCATGCCCGAGGGGGGATTCGAACCCCCGACCGTAGTGGCCGTGCAGACCGTGACTGGAGCGCCTCAGTCTCCTCGGCCACCGCGGCCGGCAGATAGATTTTATATGACCTTTCAGAAATTCTATAAATTTATCGTTTTTTTAGAAACTTTAAGCCCTTTGTGCGAACTGAAGATATTAAGTTAGATTTTTTAAATTAATTTTTCGTTAATCAGCACATAAATACAAAGCTTTTGAGCAATATTACAACTCGATACTCAATAATTCATTTTCTCGGCCCACCCTACTGGATAACCAGGATAGATTAGGTTACTGAGCCACACGAAATTTTTCATTATATTCGATTTCAAACGTTTCCTTGACGCTGCCATTTATTTCTCATTACATATTTTTTTCAAAGTTCACATAAGACATAACCGAGTAGTTTAAATTATTTTTGTACTTCATTTTATTCTAATTTTACTGTGTGTTTATACAAGTCAAACGCTGTGCGTTAGTCTCGCTAAACTCAGAGGTTTCTTCACCGATTTGAATTTTTTTTTCGCTAAAAACATAACGAAACAGCAGAAAAGTCGTTGAAATCGAGACTGGGAATTTTGTAAGGGAGTCATCGCCACTGCCAATTAGATTCATATTTTATGCGCTGCCATTCAGTCCACCCGACTATGATAAAATTTTGCACACTTCAGCTTCAAAACAAGAGGAACGGCATTGTATACACAATAATTCTCATGGGGAATGGCAGAGGGTACTTGAAAACGGACTTCGACATCACTCTACAGTTTTATACCTATCTTGATGAAATTTCCCAGTTGACCTTCAATACAGGAGAAATATCGCTGCCTCAATACGATTTCGTACGGTGAATGATGGAGGGTGCCTTACGCCTGACTTTGACTCCGTTTGACCGAGTACTATAAATTAGGCAGATATTAAAATGTTTTATATACAGGGGAGGGAGGATGAAAACGGAGACAAAGGACTGGAGAAGACTGCCAGAGAGCGGAGAAAGAGAATGACAGGGACAGAGGGATGGATATGTGGATAGAGGGAAAGAGTAGAGGGCCAGAAAGAGGTAGGTAGACAGTCAGAGAGCAGTATGTGGACTAACTGAATACTGGAATATATAAACAGCCTAACAACGCCGGGTTTTCAGGTAGCCAACACACTGGGAAGCATCAGACGACAAAGAAGTAATAAACATGCATACAGATGGGGTAGTAAAAGACGGAGAGATTGTGGCAATGAGTGTAGGATGTATATCCAGTTCCAATGCATATTTACCAATTGCGAAGAACTGCCGCGTTCTCTAGTAGACTATGTGTTTGCTCTTGTTACGAGGATGCTGCCAACGTAAGGAAAGGTTTTCATTACCACCGATGATAACTGCCATTTCTTTGTTCTTTTCGAGGTGCTGTTTAATTCAGATTAGGCCAATCTATTTGTGTGCTGCGCGTAAGGCGATCAGGATAACTTCCCCCTCAGGGGAC
Source organism: Locusta migratoria (assembly GCA_026315105.1). Classification (NCBI taxonomy): domain Eukaryota; kingdom Metazoa; phylum Arthropoda; class Insecta; order Orthoptera; family Acrididae; genus Locusta; species Locusta migratoria. The sequence continues at coordinate 558,219,376 of CM048755.1, read as the reverse complement.
TCACGACTCTTTCGTAAGAACGTGCGTGGCAAACACGGGCCCCAAGCTATTGCGGAACCTACTTCCTTTCCAGTGCTGCATTGCCTTTCCATGGCCCATCCCTCCCTATCATTCCGCTTCCTTCCCTTCCACTCCTTGGTTCTCCCTGCGGGTTTAGTGAACAGAACTGACCTGTCTGACGTACACTTTGATTTTATGGTACAGTAATTTTCTTTTTCTTTGCGCCTATCCCGCCTGTACGGGGTGGAGTGGGTAATTAATTTTTTCAAATGATTATATGTGGGAAAACATCTGAAAGCAACATCCAGGCTGATCAGGCATACATATTCACTCCCAGAAAGCGGGCCTAAGCACAGCCCTACCGGACATGACTAACTTCGTAGCACTGTATTTCATTAAATATGATAGTGAGATATTTTTGAAGCCTTTACTTTTTACTTATTGTGATGGAAATTGGTCTTCAGGTAGATACATTGGACTGCATACATCGGATTATCTTTAATTAGAAGAAAGAATATATTTTGAAGCGTTAATTATATCTATTCTGTTATTATTGAGAGTGGCAGTCGATTGTAATTTACACTGGTAGATAAATAAACAATCTCTGAACGAATTCTATATAAAATACCAAGCGTTTCCTTGCTGTAACCTACTTTACGAGAATACTAAAGCAGTCAATGAATATTTTGCTGTAAGTAGCGAGGTGTTAATGACTACCTTTTTTCTGAGGTTACTGCTTTTATTCTGCTAGCAAATTCGGTATTCTGGGTGTCGTGACAAACGATCCACATTCCAACAACACTTAGAAACTTGCAGGATATCTCATGTGACGTTCAGTAAATACACTACCGGCCATTAAAATTGCTGCACCAAGAAGAAATGCAGATGATAAACGGGTACTCATTGGACAAATATGTTATACTACAACTGACATATGAGTACATTTTCACGCAATTTGGGTGCATAGATACTGAGAAATCAGTACCCAGAACAACCACCTCTGGCCGTAATACCGGCCTTGATACGCCTGGGCATTGAGTCAAACAGAGCTTGGATGGCGTGTACAGGTACAGATGCCCATGCAGCTTCAACACTATACCACAGTTCATCAAGAGTAGTGATTGGTGTACTGTGACGAGCGAGTTGCTCGGCCACCATTGACCAGACGTTTTCAATTAGTGAGAGATCTGGAGAATGTGCTGGCCAGGGCAGCAGTAGCACATTTTCGCAGGGATCGATTGAAGGGCAGAGCCACGGGTCGTAACACATCTGAAATGTAACGGCCACTGTTCAAAGTGCCGTCGATGCGAACAAGAGGTGACCGAGACGTGAAACCAATGGCACCCCATACCATTACGCCACGTGATACGCCAGTATGTCGATGACGAATATAAGCTTCCAATGTGTGATCACCGCGATGTCGCCGAACACGGACACGACCATCATGGTGCTGCAAACAGAATCTGAATTCACCCGAAAAAATGACGTTTTGCCATTCATGCACCCAGGTTTGTCGTTGCGTACACCATCGCAAGCATTCCTCTCTGTGATGCAGCGTCAAAAGTAACCGCAGCCATGATCTCCGAGCTTATAGTCCATGCTACTGCGTCGTCGAACTGTTGGTGCAGATGATTGTTGGCTGCACGATCAGTTACAACCATGCAGATACGATGCCTGTCATCTCGACTGCTAGTGATACAAGGGCGTTGGGATGCAGCAAGGCGTTCCGTATTGCCCTCCTGCACCGACCGATTCCATATTCTGCCAACAGTCATTGGATCGCGACCAACGCGAGCAGCATTTTCGCGATACGATAAACCGCAATCTCGATAGGCTACAATCCGACCTTTATCAAAGTCGGAAACGTGATGGTACGCATTTCTCCTACTTACACGAGGCATCACAACGACGTTTTACCAGGCAACGCCGGTCAACTGCTGTTTGTGTGTGAGAAATCGGTTGGAAACTTTACTCATGTCAGCACGTTGTAGGTGTAGCCACCGGCGCCAACCTTTAGTGAATGCTCTGAAAAGCTTACCATCTTCATCTTCTTCCTGTCGGTCAAATTTCACGTCTGTAGTACGTCATTTTCGTGGTGTTGCAATTTTATTGGCGAGGAGTGTAGTATTAGGAACAACAGAAGAAACTTTTTCTTGTGATCCTAACAAACAAATTATCTGTAATGAACATTTTAGACAAATTTGAAATTTCGATTATTGAAGTAGGCATGAAATGTATTGCAATGGAAGCTGTAGTTTTTTAAGAATTGCATTATTATTGTTGTTATTACATGATAAAAGAGTAAATTAATAACGCTGTTGTTCAAAATGTAGAACATTAAGAAAGTAATTTCTGTTCACAGATGGTGGTGAAGTTGCCGTTGGTGTACAGCAGAGGTAAGTAAGAAAGTTACATTATTTATTTATAATATTTGTATGTTAGTTTTTCTCTGCTAATATGGATTAGGTTTTTCTTTTCTTCTGGCATATAGTGGTGTGAGCCTAATTAATTTGCAAAACTGCCACAGATTCAAAAGGACTGGTTGTATGAAACTTCCTGGCAGATTAAAATTTTGTGCCGGAACCGGGATTCGAACCTAGGATCGGGGACACAATTTTAATCTGCCCGGATGTTTTATATGAGCGCACCCTCCGTTGCAGACTGAGTTTTCATTCTGGAAACATCCCCTACGCTGTGGCTAAGCCATGTCTCCACCATATCCTTTCTTCCAGGTTTACTAGTTGTGCAAGATTCGCAGGAGAACTTCTGTGAAATTTAGAAAGTAGTCGCGGGATACTGACAGAAATAAAGTAGAGAGGACGGACCGTGAGGCGTGCCGGGATAGCTCAGTTGGTAGAGCGCTTACCCACGAAAGGCAAAGGTCACAGCTTCGAATCCCGGTTCCGGCACACAATTTCAATCTGACAGGAAGTATCAAATCGGCGTACACTTCGCTGCAGAGTGAAAGTTCCATTCTGACTGCTTGCATATTGGAAGTAGGGAAGCTACTGGTTGAAAATAAAACCTAATGTAATCCGTTGTGTTAGCAATAATGGATTAAACTATTGGAAAATATTAGGAATACAGAAGGATATGATTTCTCAAAAAAGACGCTTGTTTGGAGAATCTGTCGTTCTCTCATAACTAGGACTGTGCTAGCTACATAAGACTCTGCGGGGGAGCCTATGAACAAAGCCAATTAGGCTATCCAGGAATACTTACCTTCAAACCAAAATTCTCTACTTGTAGCACACTACGATTGCAGTGCCCCCTTCCAATTTGATTCCACTTGCTCGCAGCCTATACTGGATTCCCGCAATGTATCGTGCGTATTAATGCACAGGCACCAAGTAAATAATTGTGTATCTGCCCCAACAGTCAACTGACAATTTCAATGCGAACGCATTAATACTCTCGATGGCTTGCGGGAATCAAGTATAGACTGCGAGCAAGCGAAATCAAATGGGCAGGGGCACTACCATCGTAGTGTGCAACAAGATGAGAATTTGCGTCGAAAGGGAAGCGTGCCTGGATAGCCTAATTGGTTAAGGCGACCTCTGACCCAAAGCGGAAAATCCGGGTTCGAATCCGGGCCCAGCACTAATTTTCATCTTTGCCATTGGATTTACTAAAATACCCTAAAACGTTTGAAATGTTTAAATATTTCCAATTTATTAAGATAAACTAGTTTGTAAGCCTAGGGACTGATAACCATAGTATTTACGTCCCATAGTTTTAAAAACATTTGAATTTGAACTCACCTAAACTTAAACACCTCCACCGGCTACCAAACTCCGCAGAAACGAACTTTTTTTTTTTTTTAGCATATCTGGGATGCCTTGCAACGTGCTGTTCAGAAGAGATATCCACACCTTCGTACTGTTAGGGAGTTAAGGACATTCCCTCCAGCACATTGTTGGAGTCCATGCTACGTCCTTTTGCTACAAATTTCCATGGCCGTTGGGGCCCTACACAATATTACACTAGGTACCAGTTTCTTTGGCTCTTCAGTGTATATTAAAGCGCAAAACTGCTGAATCACAGATTGCATTTGCTGTTAACGAACAATGCACAGATATATTATTGAAACAGATTATTAGGCAACTGAGAATTAGCTTTTACTTAAGAGTGTGTGGATTCTCACACAAATGTTACGTGTTACGTCAAACTTTTTTCCCAACTACCACGGAAAACGTTGTTGAGAGACTGACCACTGCATGTATTCTTTGTATGGGTCGGCATCACCGTCGCTTATACTGAAGACGTCGAACTCATTGGAGACATGCTGAACGTATACTCTCTTCATTTACTGTGACATTTTACAGCTGTTGTTGATGCCGTAGTCTTCAGTCCGGAAACTAGTTTTATGCACCTCTCCACGCTACTCTATCCTGAGCAAGCCTCTTCTCATGAGAACGGCAATCCACATCCATCTCAATTTGCTGACTATATTCGCCTCTTCGTCTCACCCAATTCTGTTCAGAACCTGTTCATTAGTTATATGATCTACCCACTTATCTTCAGCATTATTCTGTAACACCACATTTCAAAAGCCTTTATCCTCTTCCTGTCTGAACTATTTATCGTCCAAGTTTCACACCCGTACAAGGCCACACTCCGGACAAATGCCTTCAGAAACGACTTCCTTACACTTAAATTAATATTATATGTCAGAAAAATTCTATATTTCAAGAAAGCTTTTCTTCCCATTGCCATTCTGCCGGCCGCGGTGGCCGAGGGGTCAGCGGCGCGCCAGTCACGGTCTGCACGGCCACTGCGGTCGGGGGTTCGAATCCCCCCTCGGGCATGGATATTTGTGCCGTCCTTAGTGTTAGCTAGTTCATAAGTAGTTGGTAAGTTTACGGACTGATGGCCACGTAGTTAAGTCCCATAAGCTATACAAACATTTGCCATTATGCATTTTATATCATATGTACTGCGACCATAATATGTTATTTTAGTGCCCAAGTAAGAAAACACATCTACTACCTTTAAAACGCTATCCTGAACATCCGTACGTTCACCTTCATGATACGGTGATGTTTGCTGCATAGAAGCAGAATTGTTCCGAGTTCTACGTTAGATAATTCCCCGCCGTGCGGGGATGGCCATTCGGTCTCAGGCGCCATTTTGCGGCCGCTCCTGTTGGAGGTTCGATTCCTACTTCGGGCATGTGTGTGTTTGTCTTGCCCTCAGCGAAAGTTGCTTTAAATAGTTTGTAAGTCTAGACCGATGACCCTTAGATTTACAAAAATTTCAGCATTTGAACATTTGGTAATTCACTAATTACGGATTATTTAAGTTATTTAAACTGTTATTATTTTTCTTTGCGCTATGTTTTGTATCTTTTAAGCACGTGCTGCCTATCGATGTTGTAAATGTAATGTGGCGTATATAACACATTCAGTCTAAGCAGCGATATTCCAGGAAATGAATACTACTTAAAAGAACTTTAAAGCTTAGTTCAAGTAATATGCACATTCTATATGCATCTGTATTATGCGTTACGAAAATTCGCCTGAACATCACATACGAAAGTCTTAGATTGAAGAGCATTCCAATAAATGAACGGACGACAACTGTCCAATCCGTTCAATTGCATGACGGTCGCCAGAGCTGTAGCAGGTACAGCAGTGATTCTGCTGCAGCTTTGATGGCTGTTGTGCGTTAATATATCTACATCTACATCTACATACATACAATCTTAAGCCTAAGTACATCTACACACATATTCCGCAATTCACCGTAAGGTGCGTGGCGGAGGGTACACTGTACCACTACTAGGTATTTTCTTTCCTATTCCACTCCCAAATTGAACGAGGAAAAAAAGAATGTCTATCTGCCCCCGTACGAGCCCTAATTTCTCTTATCTTGTCTTTGTGATCTTTACGCGAAATGTAAGCAGGCGGCAGCAAGATCGTACTACACTCAGCTTCAAATTCCGGCCCTCTAAATTTGCTTAACAGAAATTCACGAAACGAACGTCGTCTTTCTTCCAGCGGAGCATTTCCGTGACACTCGCGCATTGGTCGAACCTACCGGTAACAAATCTAGCTGCTCGCCTCTGAACCGCCTCTATGTCTTCCTTTAAACTGATCTGCTGCGGGTCCCAAACACTTGAACAATACTCAAGACGTGGTCGTACAAGCATTTTATACGCGGTCTCCTTTACAGGTGAAGTACATCTTCCCGAAATTCTCCCAATAAACCGAAGTCGGCTGTCCGCCTTACACACAACTGTCCTTACATGCTCGTTCCATTTCATATCGCTCTGCAATGTTACGCCTAGATATTTGAACGACGCGACAGCATCAAGAAACTCACTACTAATACTGTATTCAAACATTATGGGATTGCTTTTTCCACTCATGCGCATCACCTTACATTTTTCTATATTGAGAGCTAGCTCCCATTCTTCGCACCAACTAGACATTTTGTCTAACTCATCCTGTATGCTATTACAGTCAGTTACAGACGACACCCTCCCTCACACTCCCCTGGGGCACGCCTGACGATACACTCGTCTCTGATGAACACTCGCTGTCGAGAACAACGTACGGCGTTCTATTACTTAGGAAGTCTTCCAGCCAGTCACAAATCTGTGAACCTATTCCATAAGCTCGTATCTTCGTTAGCAGTCTACAGAGTGGCACCGCGTCGAACGCCTTTTTGAAGTCGAGAAAAACACAATCCGTCTGATGCCCTTCATCCATGGCTCACACGAACGATGTTTCCTAAACCCGTGCTGATTCATGGAAAGAAGCTTTTCCGTTTCAAGGAAATTTACTATATTCGAACTGAGAAATGCTCTAAAATTCTACATGAAACTAATGTCAACGATATTGGCCTGTAATTGTGTGGGTCAGTTCTCTATCCTTTCTTATAAACGGGAGTCACCTGCGCTTTTTTCCAATCACTAGGAACTTTGCGCTGAATTAAAGATTCGCAATAAATGCAAGCTAAGTAGGGGGCCAATGCCGCTGAATAGTCTTTGTAAAGCCGTACTGGTATTCCATCTGGACCAGCAGACTTTTTCGTATTTAGCTCTCTCAGCTGCTTCTCTACACCGGAAATAGCTATTGCTATGTCCCCCATTTCGGAATTAGTACGTTGATCAAATGATGGTACATTTGTGCGGTCCTCCTGCGTGAAAGATTTCTTAAAGGTTAAATTTAGAACTTCAGCTTTCCGTTTGCTTTCTTCTATTACTGCCCCGGAATGATCAACGAGTGACTGGACAGTGGTCTTTGACCCGCTTATCGATTTTACATAGGACCAGAATTTTTTCGGGTTTTCGGAAAGATCTTTTGCTAAGATATGGCTGTGATAATTATTATATGTTTCGCGCATTGATCTTTTTATAGACGCACAAATCTCTAATATTTTTGTCTGTCATCATTTGCGTGATCTTTTTTGAATCGAGAGTGCAACAGCCTTTGCTTTCTCAGCAACTTTCTAACATTATTATTATACCACGGTGGATCTTTTCCATCTTTAATCGTCTTTACTCGCACATGTTTCTCTAACCCTTTATTAACAATGCACTTAAATTTAGTCCACAATTCCTCTACATCCATAGTCCCGGAATTAAACGATGCCAATTCATTTTCTAAGTGCGATCGTAACATTTGCTTATCGGCTCTTCCCAACACAAACACGCTCCTAGCCTTCTTGATTGGTTTATGAACTTTGGTCACCATCCACGCCGGCAGTTTGTGTACGTGGTCTCTCGCGGCAATATAGTACTACTGTATATAAAATATTTATGTAGTTAATTACCATAATTAATAAAATTACGAGTTTTATTTGGATAAGTGGTTGTAATTGGGTGAGAAGCAATCCCGTAAGGTACTGATTATGTATGGTAGGTTGCAGAACCATGGGCTTGAAAGCAGATACCAGTACAAGTAAGGTCCTCCCTGGTCTTACTGATCGCTGCTCAAAATACTTGGTAATGAGGGTGACCGAAAATGTCCGGAAAATACTGCCGGTTGGAAATGTGCGGCTCGCAACTGTCCGAAGTCCGAAGTTCGCTACGGACACGGGTGGCACCTGCTGCCTACCTCCGTGCACAATCGCAGGTCAGCGCGCCTAACTGGCCGTCTCAGTTCTTCATTCACTACCTCTCGACGGGAGTTACTTGTCGGTTAATCCCTTCATCTTGTCGATCCATGCCTCTCAGAATATGTAGTCGTTGTCACTATTTACTTGCGTTTCCCTTACCTTTAGAAAGGTGAACAAATGGGGAATAGCAGCTTTGAGATAATTGCAGAACGACATATTGACCATAGCTGTTTATTTTTTTTCTCAATGCTACCGGTTTCGGCCATGTACCATTATCAAGCTTTAGCCTGAAGTAGATGAAAGTTATCAAGCATTAGTCAACCATATAAAACGTTAACAAAAAATACAGTAAGTTTCATGTGAAATACTTACAGAGATTAGCTAATAGCTTAACATGTCGTAATACCAGAATTCAAAATTATAACGTAAGTATTTGTTGTCATTGCTCTAGTCATTGATATTATCACAATGGCTGACTGCTACAGACTGAAGCGTACATTCATGAGTGTGAAATAAAATTATTTTAAAAACCAAAGATAACGAACATGCTTACATTAAATCTCATTGCATAAACAAGCACTTGTTTATAAACATAGCAATCACATTGTTTACATCAATCATAGATCATAATGAAGACCACAGATGGTCATAGACATAGAATAACTGTATGCTGTCAGCCACTGTGATAATATCAATGACTAGAGAAATGACAACAAATACTTACGTTATAATTTTGAATTCTTGTATTACGACATGTTAAGCTATTAGCTAATCTCTCTAAGTATTTCACATGAAACTTACTGTATTTTTGTTAACGTTTTACATGATTGACTAATGCTTTGATAACTTTCATCTGCTTCAGGCTAATGCTTTATAATGGTAAATGACCGAAACCGGTAACATTGATAAAAAAATACACAGCTATGGTCAATATGTCGTTCTGCAATTCCCATACATTTGTTTCATCCGATTCCTTAATTACCTATTCTCAGAATTTGAACATCTGCGTTAGAATCTTGGTATATCTCGAAATTGCGTCGTGAGTATCTGGACACTTGTAATACAAATCATTTGTGACTCCATAATTTGCTGTTTAATCTTCTTCGAAGTGGTTGGTACCACTCTAGATTTGTTAGAATTCTGCAGTCTCTTCATCACCAGAAACCTCAACTGTCTGACCATTCTAATTTGTATCACAGGACTAATTATGTCAAGAATTTATCAAGTCCCCTGATAAGCTGAAATGATTCACATTGGTGAATCTGTGCGTTATTATGGTCACTAATCTTAGGATGATCGCGAAGTAAAAAGGATTATCCTAGAAGGATCTCCCATCGGGATCTAGAAAAGCGACAACGTAGACGTTTTCATGCGTCTCCCTGGTAGAGGACGTATAATTGAGCATCCCGAGGAAGCAGAGATAAAAGTTGCACGCTCACGCATGGCCAAACTGTTCGTCAGTGCATCGTATCACGCTAACATGTTTGTTTGCCATAACATTGTGCCACTTTTGCACAGGGATCCAGCTATAAAATCGTCAAGATTTTCCTGCACGTGGTTTAGCTACAAGGTGCGTCTGAAACGTTCGGTAAATGGTTGCATATTTTACAAACCGTGCTGGCGAGGATGAGCTGCCCACACATACATATTTAGGGACATGACAACAAGCGTCCCCTATCGTGCAAAGCACTGCAGTGAACCGGCGATACATGCTGAGAACCAGCTAAAAGTGTCAGCGTTTGAACTCGTGTCATTACAACATGGAGCGCAAAATGTAGTAACGCGTTAACATCAAGGTTTGTTTCAAATTAGGCAAAACGGCGACGGAGACCTATGGGATGTTAGTGCAAGCGTATGGTGTTGAAGAAGTGAGTAGAAAGTGTGTGTTAGTTGTTGCGGAGATCCAACAACGCGTGACACAATGTTTCGAGCTATGCAACAAGAAGCGTTTGCTGACATTTTCAACACCTTTACAACCGATGTCAGAAGTGTATTGTAGACTGTGGCGATTACTTTGAAGACCAGTAAAGGTATTTTGTTAGTAACAATTGTTTCCTCAAACCATTCACCGAACTTTTCAGACACACCTTGTAATTGTATTCTGATTTGTTTCTTTTCAACAAGTGCTTTCTATAGATGTTGTAAGTGTAAAAGTACTAATCTAAGTAGTAATACTGTCTGAATGAATCATGATTTATTATCTGTGCAGATTAATACAAGTAATAATGTACATTTTAAATGCATCTGTTTTATGCATTACGAAAATGTGAAGTTTACTATTAAGTGCATAATTTTTCTTTGCCTGAACCTTATAGTAGAAAATCTTCAAGCGAGGAACATACTGGAAAACAAATGGGTTTGAAAAAGGCGGTCTACAAGTGCATGACCGTCATCAGAGTTGTATCTGGCACATGTCTAACAAAACTGTGGCAGGTACATCTTTGATGGTTGTTGTGCGTACCTGCATCACACGTGAGACGGTTGGTATATCTGAGAATCTTCTATTTACCCTGTTGTGGTTACTGATTAATAAGTTCAGCGACATTCGGTTGGATCCCTGTGTCAAACTATTATAATATTTCTTCAAACGAACATGTTGCCATCGTCTGGTGCACTGACGAACTAAATGCCTAGGAGAGATGACGCACGACATTTATCTCCTCCCTCTCCGCAACGTTCCATTGTCGTTGTACGCCAAATATGTGAGTAGCCAGAACATTGCTACCTTGGACTTTTATGATCCCGCCATTTGCGTTTGCATCTGCACTGAGGCGTTTGGCATATTTGTCTCCCCAACTACACCCTACTCTCGATCCCTGGAATTCATGGAGATCACTCAGCCCTCGCTGGTGTTGTTGTTAATAGTTTATATATTAAACCCGTAATATCAGGTCAAGCATGACGTTATGGTAATAAATAAAGTACTCTATTGTTCTTGTATAAAATAAGCCTGTTTTGGCTTGTTTGCAACACTCTAAAATTGTAAAAGTTTATTTATCATACAGAGTGTCATGGGAATCAGACTTTATTAATTATAGAATCTGAACAATGTGTCAGGCCTAACAACAGCATAAATTATGATATTAGCTGGATGAGGCTTCGTTCAGTTGCGTTTAACCAATGATTAGTTGGATTTGCCATAAAGAAAGGCCCCCTCTTCACTCTCCCCAGTCACCAGCAATTACAAATAGATCAAACTATCACCAGCTGTAACTTAATATTTAATGGCTTTATTAATTTCTCGGTTCTGAATTATGTCCCTCGACATGTTGCTAATGAGTATTTTGGTACGAGCCGCAGGGGTTTATAGTAATTGCATTAACGATGAGTATACCGTTGTTCTTGTAATGAATGCCTCGGATTGGTCGCCCTACCTTCATTACCTCCCTCTCCGTACAATGTTCCATTGTTTGTCTTTGCACGTTCAGCGATACAGGTGTCCGCGTTGCGATCCCTGGCGTTTTAAAGTGTTTTGTTCGCTGAACTAGAATTATGGGGACTAACTTTAAGTTATGGTTATAAGTATATTCTGTAATTCTTGAATAAAAGACATGAAGACGATACAGTATTGTACGAAAAACTTACAGATTTGTAAATAATTACTTATACAAAGTGTGATGGGATACAGCTTTTGTTAGTATTAAAAACTGAGCACTGTTTCAGGGGTAACAGAAATATACAAGAAGAACGTTATGTTTCACCTAGCTGGAATCAACTCGGTTGACTGTAGTTTAACCAGTGAGCAGTGGAATTTGGTATAACAAAGCTAATATTAAACATCACCCAAATGTCTCTCGGCTGTCACCTAATATTACACTTACATCTACATTTATTCGACTATATTTCCTATTTAGTGACTATAATACTATTCTCGGCTGTAACTTAATACAAGCATATTATTAATGAATATTTGGCCGCATGTTATGTCGGATACTAGTCAGCAGATTAACGCAAGGTATATCGTCGTTCGTTTCAGTGTACGACATGCTCGTTTCTACTTTCCTTATTGGTTTATGCACAGTTGCTAATAGTAATTAAAATTGATAGCGTTCAAAATAATTAGCGAACATTCTAATTATTTTCCCATTGTTCCTTACCTTTATCTAAAAGTCAACGTGCTGTCTCTACCACAGTCAATAAGTCAATAAATGTATAAAAAGCTTATGTGCAGTAAGAGGGAGTGTGGTGACTGAAGAACACCCTTTGGACAACACTAATTAATTTATGCACGTTAAACTTGCAAATTCGGGAACAAGTACACGTGTTCACGGAATAATATTTAGACGATACAATGTAAGGAAACAAAGGTTAAACAAATTTACTTCTGGAGTTACCGAAATGAAATTTATCTTCTATCACGGCCTAAATCGTTGTGGAACAACACTAGAAGTCAGAACCATAAGGTCTACTTTAGGAATCACAGGGAAATATTCCGAGTTCGTCAAAAGGGTTCGGAGATTCATTATGTAGTAGCGCCAGAATTCAACATCTAGAGTATAAGCCCAAGACAGTCGTGAGACGGAGCAAGGATAGTCTTCGTACAGACGCGTGTCTTCCCGTAATAACAGTACAAAGCTGGGGCTGCTGCATGACTACATATAGCTGTCTCCAGCCAATCCCGTGTAAGAGTATTGATACTTCATGCAGTGCTGTCGTGAAGCTCTCAGTTTCCTTCTAGTTTCACCAGCAACAAGGAGTGCACGATAGATATTGTCACGTTGCAAACTGCGGCTGGTCCGGAGTTCGAAGCTAGTCGTTAATAGAGCACAACACTTTACACTTAGAACACGTTTATTGCTAACACAAACGTACGCTCAGTACAGACTGCCTCCTGCTTGGAGTGTTCCATTATTTATACATAGAAAGAATTTTCTGAAAATTACAAGTACATCAAACATGAGACACATGTAGAACATTATAGAAATAGTTACTACAAAGAACAAGATTTTTCTGCCGTGGCGTGGTTTGAACGGGGAACCGCAAACACAGCGATCTGTGATGCTACCCACTACGCAACGCGTTCCGTCGGAAGACTCGCGGCAATATCATGTTGATATTGTTATCCTTGCCGAACACAGAAATGACTATTGTCTCCTAGCATTCGTACTTGGATGTGTACAGCTTGATGTACGCCTTCGCTGAACGCTTACGGTTAAGTGGTTCTTCGACCCATAGGCGCTATCCTGGAGCCGGCATAAGAAGGAGGATGAATATATAATTTTCACTCGGAGGAAATAGTTGCGTATTGGAGTATTCGATGTTCTACATTATATTTTCCCCTACGTTTTGATTATTTTGAGTTCCAAGGCAAATGAAACGGTAATGGGGTATATTTTGCAATTATACCATAGAAATAATTGTATAGACCTTTGGACAGCAATCTCCCATTGCAGTACCAATTCACAAAGAACGCCGGCACCCTTATAGAAATATAAAGTTCAGATTGCGAGAAAGTGCGATATAAAGGAGGATAGTACAACATAAGTGCGGTATAGTAGGGAATTTGCGTCGGACGGGAAGACAGTACGGTAGAAATGGTAAGCCACTACTACGTAAACCGGGGTATCCGGGCTCAACTCCCGGTGTGGCACAAATTATCATCTGTAACTGGTGATGTTCTTCTCTGCTCTGTCGCAGATAAAAGCGGTAGTTGCTTTTCATCTCGAAAATATTTTGGTATTATGATATCTGAAAACCATGAATGCATTTATGCACCATAAATAATTATTTTAGTCATTTCATTTGGACTCGTGTTGCAAGAAATCAAAATGGCAAAGAAGCAATCCCCTAAAGTACAGGCCATATTTTATAAGATGCAAAGCCGTGAGGTTGAAATCCGAACACTGTAAAAGTAAGTTCCTCCCTGGCCTCACGCTGCTGAAAATATCCGGTGAAATATTTGACCGCAGATGTCTGGTAAATACTGCCGATCGATAACGTCCGGCATCGCAGTTGTTGGAAGTTGGGGACTAATACGGGCATCATCTCCGCCTACCTACATTCGCAGTCCCAGGTGCGCGCTCAGTGATACGTGAGGACGGCGTTTTACTTGTTCGTTCACTAACTTTCGAAGGCAGATCCTTGTGGGTTAATCACTCCATCTTGTAGATCCACACCTCACAGAGTATGTAGCCGTTATAACTATTTATTTGCATTTCCCTGACTTTTGTCTGATTCGATTCCTTAATTACATAATCCCAGAAGTTCGACATCTGGCAAGAACCTTAGTTTATCTTGGATTTGCAGTGTACAAGAACTGCTGATTTGTTATGCTGCTGCAGTCTTGTGTGTCGTTCATGACATAATGCTTCAAGGCAGACACTGTCTGACCCATGTAAGACATTCCACAATTCTGTGCAGGTCTAGAATTTATCAAATATCCTGCCAATGTGAAATGGCATATGTTGGTCAACCAGTACACACCGATGAAAGTCTGGAATACCATAGCCGCACAAGGTGACAGCAGGAAACTAGATTAGCCGTTGGGAAACAGTGCCTACAGATGTTACAAATTGCGGGGTTCGAGAATACTCGGGTTCGACCTAGCTGTCCACCATCGGAGAATGTATAATTAAAAACTGAACCAACCAACCTGTGAGGCAACTACTAGTAATCGTGATAATGCCTTCATACTCAACGAGGGAAAGAATCTCTCACTTAGCATTATCAAGAACGCTATGAGATTAGTAAACAATGTATTGAGGTTGGCACCCTTTTACAGGAGGAACAATGAGTACCCACTTGCGCATATCAGTATTCCGTGGAAAGAGGAGATAAATGTATCGTGTCCGATCTTAAGCACAAATTTCTTCATAACACCTGATGATGGTAACCTGGTAGTTTGCCGAAACCAAATATTTTAATATTTGTAAACCTATTGGACCAAACTACTAAGCCGTGGTGGAGTGGCAAAGCGTTCTACGGCGCCTTTGCTGCGGAGCGCTGTTGCTCGTCCTCGGTGGTTCGAGTCCTCCCTCTGGCATGGGTATGTGTGTTGTCCTTAGCATAAGTTAGTTTAAGTAGTTTGTAAGCCTAGGGACTGATAACCTCAGCAGTTAAATCCCTTAGATTTACAAACATTTTAACATTTTGAACCAAACTGCTATGGTCATCAGTCCCTAGGCTTACAAACTACTGAAACTAACTTCTAAGGACAATAAACACACCCATGCTCAAGGGAGGACTCGAACCTCCGGCAGGAACACCCGTCTAATACGTAGCATGACGCTTTAGACCACGCGGTCATTTCGCGCAGCTTCGCCGAAATATAGTAATAGTTGACACAGCGATCTGACAATAGAACCAATTTACTATCTCATCGTATTGGTTATATGGTGGTTTATTTCATTCAGAAAATGCTTTCTATATACGTTTTATCTGTAACTGGTCTACTTGGGCGTTTGAAACACATACATCTGAGCTGCTGATTTGCAATTTATAATATGACAAAAAACAACGTTAAAGCTTATTGTAACCTATTATGCACATGTTAGAAACATCCTTATAATACGTTTCAAAAATGTAAAATTCTGTAATAGAAAATTTTACATTTCACTATAGTGAATAACGTAATGGTATACGGAAGAGCTTCAAGCATTCAGTCTGCAGAAATATATGGCAGTAGTTGGAGCTGTAATAGACATATGTGTGACATAAATTGTCCTATTGCATCTCTGATAACTGTTGTGCATTTCTGCATTACACATGAGAAACGATCACAAGTGGACGAACGGTTTCCTGTGACTAACTGGGACAATATTTCGCCAAGAGACAAAGTTGCCATCATCAGTTGCACTGATAAATTGAATGCCAAGAAGTGGACGCTCTACTTTTATCTCGTCATTCCACGGTACCTATTGTCGTGTGACCAAGCTCTGCGACGTGAGTGTCTGGACACTTGGAATCCCAGACGTTGGTTACCTTAAACTTTGGCGATTTTATCTTCTTCGAAGGGATGGGTACCATTGTCTCCTTCTGCATATTCGTTAGGATGCTGAAATCTCGGAAGTTGATCTGTCTACAATGCTCAACGGTACTCACTATGTGGCCATTGTAATTCTTTCCATGAGACTGAGTAACTCAAGTATTTATCAAGTCGCTTGATAACGTAGAATGTCTTACATTGGTCAAACGGTGTGAAGCGATGATTGTGAACAATGAAATTAGCGTGATCAAAAAGAGAAAGAGATAATTCTAGAAGGACCTACATCAGGACGTAGAGGAGCAAAAATGGAGACGTGAGTATGCACGTCCCTGGGAAAGGACGTATGATGAAGCTTTCAGGGTAAGCATAAATAATGGAGGTCGTTCACACCTGGTCCAACAGTACTTCAGTATATCTAATAATGGTAACATGGTCGGTTGCCATAAAATTGTGACACTTTGGCACAGGAATCTGGCTATAAAACCATCAGCAGGTGAGGTACTGCTGACAGTCTTTTTCGACGTCTGAGGTCCGATACTTACCGAATCCCTCGAACACAGAAAAACCATTAACAGTGACGTGTGCTGTAGACACTTCGTAGCCTACGCAAGTCCATGAAGAGCAAAGGGCGTGGGCTACTTACGGAGGGAATGATGCTTCTCCATGTTAGCTTGTGTCCAGACGTCTACAGGGTCACAAAAAATGTACTGACGAAATGGGAGTAGCTTGATAATCCGCCCTACAGCCTGGACACAGCCTCTGTGACTGCCGTCTGTTTCGTCCGCAAAAAGACATCTCAAACGGAAGCGCTTCAACTCGGAAGACGAACTGAAGGACACGTTAGAGGACTGCCTCTTGTCACAGCCACAGGAATAGGGTATCCTCGTGCTCGTTAGACAGTAGCATAGTTGAGCTCAGGCCTCTGTGATTACAGTAAAATAGAGACTTCAATTGTACCCACAGTGTTGTTTCGTACCTTTCCATTTGAACACCCCTCTTATAAACCTGGAGTTTGCAACTCAGTCGTTTTTGCAGCAGTGATTGCTGAATTGATCATGAGTTATCGTCTTTACTGGTCACTGCTACTTATCATGTACATTGTAAATGCATCTATTTTATGCTTTTCAAAAATTTGAAGTTTATGTTAAGTGTTTGAATCATTTTGCTTTGCCTGAACCTTATATATCGAGATCTTCCCATGAAGAACATACTGATAAACAAATGGGCTCGACAAGTTCTGTCTACAAATCCATGACGGTCGTTAGAGATGTACCAGGCACATGTCTTACAGCAGTGTAGCTGGTTCCTCTCTGCTGACTGTTGTGCGTTACTGCATCACACATGAGACGGTTAGTATACCTGTGAGTGTTCTATTCATCCTGGTGTAAATCTTGATTACAGAGTGTACGGATGACCGATTGGGTCCCTGTCATAATATTTCGACACACGGCCATTTTCTAGTCCGCTAATAAACTAAATGCCTAGGAGAGCCCGCACCACATTTAATACATTCCTCTCTGCAATGTTCCGTTGTCCTTGCACGGTAATAGACGTGTGTAGCCAGAACACTGCGACCCTTTCATTTGTGATCCCGACATGTGCGGCTGCATTTGAACTGTAACGTCGGGTACATTTAGTTCCCCAAACTAACCAACGCCCTAACCGAGTAATTCACGGAGCCCACTAAATCCGCGTAGATATTTCTAATATTAGTATTTGAATTGAATTAACATTATTGGGTAATGATTATCAATAAATTGATCTGTTTTTCTTGCATAAAATAGTGAAGCCTATTTTTGATGGTTTGAAAGAAAACACGTTCAAATAGTAAATAATTCAAATGCAACGTTTGATGAGAAGCAAAATCTATGATTTGTAAAAATCTCCAAATGTAATTTCCTATTTGTTGAGAATAGTAATTTCTCGGTTTTGAACGATGTCACTTGACACACCATTAATGAATACTTTTGCGGATGATATAGCGTTTTCTAGTGATTGTCATTGTATTTTAATTTAATGATGATGATTGGCCGCGATATTTTTATTACCACCCTCCCCAGAATGATTGTCCTTCAACTCCCGATGATGCGTGTTCTGTAGTTCTTGCCCAAGAACAAGTTAAATTGGAAAGAAGTTAAAAAATTGCGTAGGGAAGGGGAACCAAAGGCTTAGAAGATGCAACAGTTCTACTAAAGAAACTGAATACACTACACTGGTGCGTCGTGTTTTGGAGAATTGATATCTAGTGTGGTATTCCCATCAAGTTGAACTGATGGATGATACACAAGGAAAGTTTAGAGAAGGGCAGCCTGTTTTGTATTATCACGATATAGGGGAGAATTATCACAGAAATAATGTACAAATTGGGATGGAAATCATTAGAAGAAAGGCGTTATTCGTTGCAACGAGATTTATTTGAGAAATTTGTCACCAGCTTTCTCTTCCAAATGCGAATATATTTTGTTAGCACCCAGCTACATAGGGAGACTTGATCATCTTGATAAAATAAGAGAAATCAGACCTAAAACTCAAAGATTCAGGTGTTCATCTTTCCCGCGCGCTATTGGAGAATGAAACGGTAGGGAAATTATATAAAAGCGGTTCGAGGAACCCTGTTCCATGCACTTAAATGTAATTACCGAAGTATTTATGCAGATGTAGGAATGAACATAATTTAGTGTAATTTGAAACACCCCTACATATGTAAATAATTACTTATCATGCAAAGTGGGATACAGCCTTTTACAGTAATAAAAATTGATGTTTGGTTATGTTCCGGCATAATTCTTTATTTTCGTTGTTCTCGACATCAAACATCATGGAGCACGCGGTCTGACCAATGTAAGACATTCCATAAGTCTGCGCATATACGTAATTCATTAAATGCTTTTCCAATGTGAAATGACGTACTTACATTGGTCAGCAAGTGAGAACCGATGAAAGTCGTTGTCTGGAACACCAATGGCAGACAACAGTGCAGCAACAAAATTTGTCAGCCGTTACGGAACATTGCCTACAGATATTGTACGGTGTCAGTTTCAAGGTCACCAAGGTTCGATCTATGAGTCTTATTTATGTTACAGGGTATTTAAAAAAAATAAACGACAAACCAGTGAGAGAACCACCAATAAAGCTGATAATACTCCGCGTGGAGTGGAGTCTTGCACATAGCATGATCAAGATGAGAAAGATATTAGCGTACTAGGAACTAACTTTGTCAATTACTCACTGGAGGGACAACTCTGGAGACGAGTGAGCGCGTACAAATGAAGCATTTCGTTAAGGGAGGAAATGAAATTAGAGGGCATCCAGTTCTTCATTCCACCTTAGTATGGCAACTTGGTCGATTGCCAAATTATTGTGCCAGTTACTTTGGTCAAGCGGTGCGCGCCAATTGAGCCGTTCTCCGGAACACCAATGCCAGACAGGACTGCAGCAGCAAGACAATTCAGTCGTTGTGGAACATTGCTTATGGATGTTGCATGGTATAGGTTTCAAGAACATCAAAGTTCGCCCAATGCGTCCAACATCATAAACTGTGTAATTAAAAATTTAATTGAGAAACCAGTGAGAAAACCGCTAATAAACGTGATAATGGCTTCATATTCACCAAGGCATGGAATCCGGAACAGTAATGGATTGGCATACAAGAAAGTTATTTTGGAATTTAGCAAGTAGAGTAGCTACTATAAACTAGCACTCGCGCATGCCAATGTTCGCGGAAAGATCGCTGTGCATTCCGTTGAGGGAGGAAGTAATACTAGCGTGTCCAATCCTACGCATCAGGTTTATCAGTGCACCTTACGATGACAACTTAGTGGTGTGCTGGAATATTGTGCCAGTTGACACAGGGACCTTTCCATACAATTATTAAGTATCTTATCAGTTAGTATAATTAGCATTAAAATACAATTCACATTTTATGAAAATTCTTAAATCTTTTAGTGAAACTGTGATTTGTTTTTTTCAGAAAATGCTTACTGTATATGTTGTGTGTGTAACTCATTAACACATTAATTCTGAGCTGCTCATTTACCAGCTATAGACGAAATATGTAATTTCAGTTTTTTGTTGCATTTATGTTTTGGTTTTTAGCAAGTGCTTTCAATAGATGTTGTATTTGTAAATGAAGTCATATGAAACTACAAAACACATTCATCTAAGCAACAACAGGCCACTCAATGAGAATGACTTAAGACACCTTTAAATCTTGTTGCAAGTAATTATGTACATGCTAAATCCATCTGTATTATACGAAAATATGACATTATTTCCGCGGCGGAGTGGGCGAGCGCATTGAGACGCTATGCTCCGACGCGCGAAGCCGTTCCCCGTCGAGGGTAAGAATCCTCCCTCGGGTTTGGATGTTTGTGTCGTCTTTAATATAAGTTAGTTTATAAGTAGTTTGTAAGTTTTGGGACTGATGAATCCGCAGTTAAGCGCCTTAGACTTAACAAACATTTGGACATTTTAAGGACAATATTCATTAAGTGGTTCGGTGCACATTCTTTGTCTGAACCTGAGAATGAATAACATAAAGATCAATGAATGGGCTTCAAGCGATCAGTCTTAACAAATGCACCACGGTCGTTAGAGGTGTAAAGGGTTCATGTATGACAGTGATGTACCCGTTGCACCTCTGATGACTGTTGTGCATTAATGCGTCACACAGCTGGTTTAGTTGTGATTCTTCAATTTTACCTGGCATAATTATTGATGGAAATTTTCACAGTTGGGTGGACAGCTCCCAGTGACAAACTCGTCCATCCCTACTGCTTAATGTCGTCCGTCCGAGGCCTGCAACGAATGGCTGAACACTTGGAATCCCAGAGTATCGTCGCCACACACTTGTATAGTTCTATCTGCTCCGGACGTTTAAGTACCATTGTCTCCTCCTACAGATTTGTAACGATGTTGCAGTCTCGTGTGTTGCTGTCCGTCACATCTCAACGGCACTCATTGTCTGACGATCTAGTCCCTCGAGAGAATGATATGACGTACATTGGTGAAAAAGTGCGTACTGATGAAATATTTGTGATCATCAAACTTGTCATGATGAAGAAGAGAAACGGATTAACCTAGAAAGACCTGCCATCAGCGGCTAGAGGATCAATAGTCCCTGGGAGAGGAAGAATGGTGGGCGTTCTGCGGAAAGAGATGTAAAAGTAGTGCGCCCACATTTCACAGTTCACCTTATCAGGGTAAAACGGTTGTTTTCCAAACTCTTGTGTCACTCTGTCACAGGGATCTGGCAATAAAACTGTCAGCGTTTTCAGCAGATGTTATATCAATAGATGCAACATGTTATTTAAGCTATTAGATTTTAATTGAATTCTGGTTAGTGATTTTTCAGCAAGTGCATCCAATACATGTTGTATATGTAAATGTAATGAGCTGCAGTAGTACCTGAATGGTGCATTATTTATCATCTATACAGCTTAATGCAAATAACCGTGTACATTTTTTATGTATCTGTTCCATGCGTTACAAAAGTTTGAAGTTTACTATTAAGTAAATTAATAAATTTGACCTTATATACTAAGATCTTCGAGCGAAGGACAGTTTGATAAACATAGTGGCTTGAAAATTGCTGGCTACAAATGCATGACGGTCGTCAGAGCTGTACCCTGCACATGTATTACAACAGTGTACTGGTTGCATCTCTGATGACTGCTGTGCATTACTGCATCACACGTAAGACGGGTGCTATACCGGTGTCTTTTTTTTTTCTCCTGGTGAAATACTTGAATAATTAGTTGACGGATGTACATCTGGGTTTCTGTGTCAAATAGTCACAATATTTCGCAAACGACAACGTTGCAATTAACAGAGGCACTAATGATCTGTATGCCTAGGAGTAGTCACGCTACTTTTACTATTTCCCTCCCCGCAACTATCCACTCTACGTGTATACCAAGTCAATGTCTTTCGTATAATGCAACGGTAGCTCGAATTCTTTTCAATTAATATAAGTTCTTCCTAATTTTGACGAAATAACGGCCTCTGCTTGGACAGTAACCACTATTTACGTACAGACACAAAAACTCTCCAAACCCTTGCTGAAACACACACATTAAATTGCTAGAAAGTGAGATAATAGAGGGGTGCAATATATCAGTAGATCGGTGTAATAGGGAATTTGCATTATACGGGAAACGTGATCGAATCGCAGGAGTAGTAAGGAATTCCTTGTGTTAAGTAGGGATTTTGGGTTCGAGGCTAGGTGTGGGACAAATTATCATCTGTAACCGTTGATGTATTTTCCAGGTCTGTCACAGATAAGACCGAAAATGCTCGAAGGAGGACCCTAACCTCCGATGAGAGTGGCCGCATAGTACATGACTAGGGGCCTTGCGTACATACGGCTGGGTCCCTTTGTCAAGCTGTCACAGTATTTCGGCAGACCGTAGTGGCCGTGCAGACAGTGACTGACGCGCCTCAGTCCCCTCGGCCACCACGGCCGGCGAACATTTTTGAATAGTTTTTATACCTAGCTATAAGCAAACATTTTTTTATCTGTTACTATTTATATTTTCGGCCTTTTATAGCAAATGTGGAGCTTGTTTCCAAAAATAATAAATCTACAAATTTCAGAAAATGACTTAGAGGTAGCCGCCGCTATGTAATAATATATTGGATTTCACACGTATACACTTTATTGCAAAAGGACCAAATCTCTTCTTCAGAGGTTGTCAAATACAGTATTTTACAGACAAACATACGACATCCGTTTGAACTTTCATAACATTAAGTATCAGATCCTCTTACTCTTTTCTGTCTGTGCAATTGATGTCAGAAACTCAGTGTCTGCGGCATTTTTAGTTTTAAAACTATACGATGTTGCAAACATTATAAAACGTATGCAGTTGTGCGTTTGAAAAGAAACAAAATATTACGTTACTTCTGTTGTTTGTAACTACATCACAATACGGATATCTATTTTGGTACATGACTATCCGTGCATGCCTGCGATAGGTCTTTCAGTATTGCAGAACAGAGATAGCGAAATGTAATTTGATGCCCCCAGAGCACTATGGTAGAGTATTTGAGACAATAGGGACACAGTAGAACACAGTAGGATGAATTCTGATTTTTATGTGGCTCATTTGGCATAAACTCAGACAAACATCAGTTTTAAAGTCAAAACACAAAAAATGATCAAAAGAAGGGTAAGGTATGAACGCAGTTTTGGCTCAAGAAAAATATTCACCAAATGGTACTTAGGCACAACGGAAAAATAAAATAAATAAATTTCTTGGTGGTTAAATTGAACCACATCCCCCTGAAGAAGTTTGGTAGTGGGTAATGATTTACGATTAATTAATGGGAATTGAAGTAATAACGCTGACGATTATGATGACTGATTTCTTGAACGAAATATTCGTCCCGTCGACGTCATGGTCAATGGAGGAGCATGACAGATATAGTACGATTTGACACAATTCTAATGCAAGTAATCTTGCATATGTCAAATCTTTATATATAAACTAGAGAGTCTGTGTATTTGTGGATTTTTGTGTTTGTGTGTACTTGTTGCATACAAAACTACAATTTTGTTCAAATCATTATGAAATTTTGCACACTGAACCTTCTAACCAATATGACGGTCGCCGTATATGGATCACGTACAATACCTAATCCAGGAGATATGATGTCATAAACAATGAGATGCGCGAAAAACTGCTGCATCTCGCGAGAATGTTACGCATTTCCTCCTAAACCAACAAGGCCGATTCGAACCAAATTTGGTACACATATTCCTTACCATACGGTACCAACTGCTGTAAAGATAAGAACTACATACGACTCATATTTCAGCAGATATAACGTCATAAATATAGGAGCTGCCAGAAACTGCCGCATAATGCGACGAGAAACTGTAAACGCACTATATGCGAATGAGAGTACTTAGCGACTTGAAACAAATTTTAAACATAGTTCTAAACCCTTATTTAACTTTTTCTCGCTGACAACCACAGCAAAATCGTGAAACGAAAAATGTTTCTTGCTTACTACTTTCCCAGTGTTGATAACTTTCAACTGTGAAGCGCAGACGATTGCACGCAAATGTAATAGATTTCTATGAAGCTACACGGAAAGGAAGAGAATGAAACAGTGCATAGTCCACTACACCCATTATTTCCTACAGATGTACCTTTCAACTTCAAGGGACTGCAGTTTTCAGTTAATTTTCATATTCTATTACGATTAATAAATCGCGGGGCAATCTAGTAAATACTGCGAAGTGGATTTGACATCTCCATGTTTCTCAGAACTAGAATTTCACGTAATTTGCTGAAGGGTGGGCTCACCAAAGAATTTATTCATACTAGCTCCTGGATAAGTGACAATAAATATTGGTCATAGTCCCGTTTTGAACTAAATGAATGTATGAATGTTACATGTGGTTTGTATTTTGATTACTATCTTCCTTTCTTTCTTTCTTTGGGCACATCATTTATAATTTTGTGAATTATGCATACATATTCTCCAAGTAAATATAACATTTGTTTTAAAGAAAAGAGGAGGTGGACATTGAGAGAAGAGATAGGAGAAGTACACATTGATAGCTCGAATAAATAAGTAAGTACTCGTGCCACGCCCGGGTTTACAGCTAGTGTATATTATGCGTTAAGACAATGTGAAGTTTTCCATTCGTTGTTTCAGTAAACTTTTTTCGACATAACTTTACATATGAATAAGATACTAATAAACTGACTGGCTTCAATTGTTCAGTTTGTTCAGTCTGATTTCTAATTGCTCGTGTTGTGTCAGGTTTTGTTTATGTGTATGTAGACGAGCTGAACATTTTGTCGTCCCATAGGTTCGCTGAGTATGTTAGCTGCTTGAAAAGTTAGTAGTGGCTATGGAGTTAACTTTCCAAAAACAGCGTCGTTGTTTTTCAGAAAATAAACAAACAAAGACTGTTTACGTTTTGTAAATCACCGAATATAGAAGATGATCCGAGATGTTGTTTCTTTTTATTACCACACATTTTTTAAACTTTTAAATTTAGAAAGCATGATAAAGAAGCAACAATCTTAGAACAACGTTTAAAATTAATTTGTCCAGAGCTGGACAGCTTTAAATTTAATTTTAATCTTTCACTTAGTGTTTTCGTCCATTATAGATATATTTGTTTTATAATGTTTATTTTACAGATTCTACAGCTGCGATTAATTTTACAAATGATTCTTTTGTCATCTTTACCTGACATATTACTTAGTTGGTGTACAATATAAATGTTTGAATATGTTGATAGAGCCAAATTGTACAATCGTACATCAAATAAATATACGTCAGCTAAAGGCAATAAAAATCATTTATTCGTGGTTTTTTAAGTTTTGATGCACATGAACAGAAAAGACGAAAGATGTACTTCCAGAGCTACGAATGTGTATTCATCACGTATTTTAAAGTTACGTTATGGATACCCATTCGTGTCTTTGTGGTACATGATGTGCTTGAAACGAGAACATCAGGTACAGCGTCGCCTTGGTGTATCCGTTCGATAATGCTAGTAGAAAAATATACATCAGTACGTTAGTTCAGTATATTAAGTTACTATATTTTCAAAAGGAGTTTGTGCGTAATGAAACTTGATCATTCAGTTTTGGTTATTGCCTTGAATCAGAAAAACAAGTCTTTGCACATATGTAATAAATCCTTCATATAAAATTTCCACTATACAATGATAACAGCGAAGAAGAAGTGTGTACCTTATACTACAATATGTTTCACAATTTTGCAAAGATATCCTTTCTATATTCTTGTAGATTAAATACAAAAGTCACTGGGGATGGCGGGATTTCCGCCGAAACTACTTTGGGTATGAAAATGATAAGTGTTTTGCACTAAGGCGGTATGCACGGCCACTACGTTCGGGGGTTCGAATCCCCTCTCGATCATGGATATTTGTGCCGTCCTTAGTCTTAGATAGTTCATAAGAAGTTTGTAACTTTAGGGACTGATGACCCCGTAGTTAAGTCCCATAAGCTTAATAAACATTTGAACATTTTTGAGCACTAAGGCGGATCCACAACACCACATTTGAAACGGAAACACGGACCCACAAAGGAGATTCAAATCACAATGATTGCAACATCTGTAACCTATATCCCAGATCAAGCGATTTGGGCCTATATTCTGGTTGTCAAAAGTAGGATACTTCAGTTATATTTACAAATGTGTCATGATATTATGCTCTAATTGTCTTAAGTTATAATTGTACGGATTCTAGTAGCAAGACTTATACATTTACATGTAATGTAACCTTTTCAGACGACAGCGTTGTGTATATTGAAAAACAGGACTTATTTTTTATGGTATAAAATGATTAGTTTCGGATTACTAAATGGAAAATGAAATAATCTTATCATTTAAGAAACACATTGCACAATAACAACTATAGCTTTTAGTTATACAGGAAAATATACGTTATTGGTAACTTCCGCGTATTCTGAAGTTCACAAACTAATGCGAGCGAAAGACTAATGTCTTCATATTTTTATAGTGATCTACCACAGTTTCCTGGACGTCTATTATCTGTGGAGGACATTCTCAAGGGTAATCACGGCTCTTTTTAACGTAACGAGTCAGTGTGTTTAGCGGACGTTAAAGAGAGCCAAGATCCCCCTTGAGAATGTCCTCCGCAGATGGGGACTAAACGTTGGGTATTACCGACGAATCCACAAGACCACGGCATAATAACCCGGAAAATTTTAACAACATGGACCATTAAACCAACAAACTGAGAAGGTACTTATGACAAACTAGACTCGCTACTCGTTTCAATCGGAGCAATTTAAGCTGTTCCTTGTTGATACATGTCGAACACACACTCTGTTAAAGCATGATATATTCATTAAAAACATGAAGTAGATTCTTTTGAGAAACAGAATATAGGCTCAGATTGCCAGATCTTGGCTATAGATTACATATATTTTGCTGCCGGTTTACTCGGTGCGGTTTGTATTGTACTCTTCGGCTCATGGCCACAAACATCTATTCCTGTCTAACCAGAGTTTTCATTCTCTGATCAGGAACGACATGTCATTTCTGACGACAACTGACGAGAGTTGTAGACTAGGAAAAAATTAAACTTTTAAAAGAAAAATAATTTTCCCAACAGGTATATCACCTAGAACTTCTCACTTTATCGGAAGACCATTACCATCACATTCCAAGCGAATTGAAGTTATCAGGTATCACGTCGCCAAGCGTTCTGAATGTTCGAAAACGGAATATATATTTAGGGATGTTTGAATTTTTCCGTCTATTACAGGTTAAACACTAACTAAAAACAAAGTTTGATATCTGTGTATGCCAGAAGTACCTTAGAAATTTGATGGCGGTGGTTGATAGAATTAACTATTAATATTTCGTAAACTATAAGATTTAGAACAGTATACCTGGACACAGTAGGTACTCATGGTCACCGGAAATTTAGGCTTCTAGCTTTATCCACTAAGAAGATACAGAGAGTCTAAAGTTCCGTGAATGTCTTAGAGATTAGGATGGTACAGCTGTGCGTGTTAGACTTGGCGGGCCCACTTCCGTGCTCTTACATACAATTTTCTGTTCTACCCATAGTCCTTCTCCATATTCTGCCGTCCGCTAAAGATCTGGTCCTGGCAGACTGTAAGAGGCGTAGACACACACTGAGTTTCATCCAACTTGTTTTAAGTTATTTCTCGCTCACTCCTGTCAACAATACCTGAGAAAATTTTGATCTCAACACTAGTTAAAGGATTACCTCTGTTTCCATGCTTGAAAATTTATATGAATGCAACCCTCATCCAGTAAGACGTAACCTGTCACGAATCCGGTGTCATTTCAATTATCCAAAGTAGCCATTTGAAAACTGATCTTCGACTTAATTTGATGGATTCAGACTTGATTTCATCTGCATCTTCATCGCAATGCTATCCATTGACCTGTCTCTCCACTTCCTCAGTTGTGATCGTCTTTCCTCCATCATTCCCATCCCATAAAACCTCATAATCTGACACATCATTGAAAGCCTCAAGTAAATTGAACTACTACTGAAAATAGTCTCTCCATTTTACCCAAGGCATCCCCACATTGAACAACTCTTCAAAATATTCCCTCCATCTTCCAAAGGCATCACTAGCAGCAAACCTGCCCTGTTTAAAACACTTGTCAATTATTTCTTCCCACTCTTTCGAAGACACCTAATTACACTTCAGAAGGATTTTCCAGCGAAATGACAAAAACTTTCCTACCTATTTCCAAAGATTTTCTATGATTTATACTTGGATGAGGCAATTACAGTATGTATCATAGATGATGGCGCAACCTTACACGCTAATAGAAGCAAACATTTCCCAGTAAACATGGCCCTACAAACGAGCTGTTTGCAAGATAATTATGAATGTATGGTTCCAAGCCGCCACTGACGTCATTGTAAACATCGTCCTAGTTATCACACATTAATTTGAAATTTAGTCGTTACTATTAAGATTTATATCGCATTTAGTTTACATTTCACTGACTTTATTGTAAACATCGTTCTAGTTAGTTAGATGGAGCTCAGGCATATTTTGCTGCTGCTGTGAGACAACAGCTAACGCGTATGTACGGCCAAAGGTCGAGGCGGACCTGTACATTGGTCTCCGAGATCACATAGTTAAAATCCTTTTTTTTTTTTTTTTTTTTTTTTTTTTTCTGGAGTCACCTCTAAAGCGAAGTGTACAGATCACCCGTTAACACGGTTGAAGAACTGGAGCGGAGATTTCCGAAATGATTCATGGGTTTTCGAAAGAATTCGAAATTCATTTCAGAGGCGAGAACAGTATTGCATCCAGATGCAAGGATGACACTTCGAACATCAGCTTTAACAGGTACCACATACGTGAAATATGAAATAAATGCAATGTATAAGCGAATAGTAAAGTCTACATTTCAAACAATATGTACTAAGACGTAGTTTACATTAAATTCACTGAAATGTGAACTACATGCGATGTAAATGTTAATAGTAAAGTCTAAATTTCAAATTAATGTGTACTAACTAGTACGACGTTTACAATGAAGTCAGGCCGCGCGGGAGTAGCCGAGCTGTCTGGAGCGCCACGTTACGGATCGCGCGGCCTCCCACGTCGTAGGTCCGAATCCTTCATTGCGCATGGGTGTGTGTGTTGTCCTTAGGTTAGTTTACCTTAGTTTAAGTAGTTTGTATGTCTAGGCACTATTGAGCAACGTAGTTTGCTCCCGTAAAAATTACAAACATTTGAACATTCTGAAGAATGAAGTTAGTAACGGCTTGGAACCATACATTCGTAACTATCTAGCAAACGACACGTTTAGGACCTATGTTTACTGGGACATTTTTGCTTGTTTTATCGTGTTCTTTCCAGCGTGTAAGTTTGTTTCACCTGTTTTGATACACTGTGTATATGTTAGCAATTGTTTCCTTTTGTTTCTTTCTTCAACATTGGTTTCCCTGTCTGGCTGAGTTCTTGTATGTAGCCATTTTTGAAATGCCTTCTCTCTCCTGTCACAGGCTGCCTTGACTGTGTCATTCCATCAAACTGTTTCCTTCTTTCTGCGTTTACACACTACTGTTCGAAGGCATTCTCTACCCACTTATAGTTGTGTATCCCAGTACCTCGTAGATTCCTCTTACGATGACTGTAAATGAATACATTCAACTAATTGGTGTCTTTCTGATATCATAGTTATGTATTTGTGCCTGATTTCCTTGTCTTGAAGCTTCTCCACTTTTATCTTTCTACATATGGTTCTGACTTTCTCTTTAACAAGACCAATTTCCCTGCAGATTAAATAACGATCTTTGTCATCAAAGAATCCTCAGAAAACACATGTGGCGCTGACTGCCCTCCTGAATCCCTGAACTGTTATTATATAGTCAATAACAGATCTGGCTCCTCTGCCTTACTAAGTATACCGGTGAATGCTCTAATTCTTATAAAAAGAGTTTGTGAGAACCAAGCCCAAAGAAATGCAACAGGTGTTTTATCTTCCTGTTGGTCTCTATACCTACGCCAAACTTTCTTGCTGCAGACTGTCAAAACTAACCGTATCAGTCGATCGTCAAGACCACTGATTCGGTCACTCATACGTAGCACACCGTTCACGAACTAAGTCATGACTACAGAAACGAACACTATGAACCACAAAAGGAATACCTACAAAATTAATGAAATCCCATCAGAACATAAAGTGTACAAAAATGCATGTCTCACGACGAATTCGTTTCATGGTAAAAAGTTGTGAGGTCTCATTGGAAACTAAGTCGGTTATTTTAGTTAGTGTTCATAGAACCGAAATCTTGCCAAAATTTTGTTATTTCATTAGTTATCTATCGACATTTGAAGCAAGAATATACAACTTATTTCTAAAATAAATGAAATGACATGCTAATTGCATAGCAACATAAACTGATGTCTAAATCCTTTATGCATATGTGAGTATATGCCATTCTTATGTGATTACCTTTGGTTAAATAATGGAATATAAATTATTGTTATGTCATCATGTTGATATGCAATTGTCAGATAACTACATTTATTACCTTGTCATGATATTATTGTGCGATTGCCCAGTCACTGTTTTCATGATAGATATAAATTATATTGATAAAGTCGCTTTCACTCTAATAATTAGATAACAAATTACAACAAGGTGTTAATTAGCTGGTTTCACACCACTAACAAAAATAACCGACTTGGTTTCTCATGAGATGTCAGAAACTTGTTACCGTGGAAGGAATTCGTAGCGAGACTTGTATTTCTGTATATTTTATGTTTTCGATGGGATTGGTTTTTCCCGCGTGTATACGATAATGGAACGGTTGAGTTATAGCACTAAATCGGTTCGATGAACCCTCTGTCAGGCACTTAAATATAATAATGTATATGTAGAAATACATATTAACAACTCTAATTTCTCTACTATTCTTTGAACGATGTTAATGTAACGTGTTTTTATTAGCCTATTGCTGACTGGCACCATTTTTCTGATGATAAACGAGAGTAAAATATCAATAGCTGCTCATCCACATTCTGTATTTTGTACTGAAAGTACTGTCATCATTGCAGACTAATGTTCTCTCCTTGTGTGTTCTGTCATTGCGATACTCCGTGGAGTAAACTTTGGAAACCATCCTGTTGCAGCTTCATTGGCGCCTTTTGTAAAGGCATATAGGAAAGCAAGAAGGTCTCTCAGCCAGTCTAACATGCAGGCGGCCTACTCACAAACCTACCTGACTGACTCTTTATGACGCTATCAACGCTCTGTTATGGGCATTGGAAAGGAAAATATTGCTATAGATTAAATCCCAACAAAAACATAAAATGCACAAGTCTCGCGATTAATGTCTTCCATCGTACAAAACTTTTAGATCTTATCGGAAACCAAGTCGGTTACTTTAGTTAATGTTCATGGAACCTCATATTGAACAACGTGTCATAATTCATTATCTAATTAATTATCTGGCAAAATTTATAGCGCATATCTGAATATTATACATTTCATTTCTCTAATAAATATAATGACCTGGTAGTTGCATGGCAACGTAGAATAATATTTAAAATACTTCATGTATTTTGTAGTATACTTCACGCTTATGTAAATACGTTTGCTTACATAATGGGGTATAAATTACGAGAAGGTGTTAACTAGGTGTTTTCATGAACATTAACTAAAGTAACCAGCATGGTTTCCCGTGACATTTCACAACTTTTACGGTCAAAGGATTTCGTCACTTGCAAATTTGTACATTTTATGTTTTTGGTGGAATAAATTTAACATGAGTGCTTATTTTTAATCATAGTCTGATTTTCTTGCAATGACATATTAGGAAGTAAGTTACTGTGTTCACTATTAGTACTGTTTCTGTAGATGGAGATTTCATGTGTACATGGGAAAAATTAAAATACAAACTACTCAGTAAATTCACATCATTATCAACATATACGTCTTGTTCTTATTACTTTGCAGCCAATTTTGGAATGGAAAGTACTACAGTAGCATTCTGGAGTTTCGAATGTATTCCTATCACGTATTTTACTAATCGTTATGGGTATACATTCGTTTCTCTATGGTGCACATCGTGCTTCAAACATTTATCCAACGGTCGTCGTGATGATGTATCCTTTTATTAAGAATTGTATAGTTTAAGACATTTGCGTTCTTCATTTGTCGCTACCTCTCTAGAAATGTACTGCTTATCTACTACAGTATGATGTTTAACTTGTAAGCATTTTAATACTAATAGGTCGTGATGAATTACAATTAAACAACTAATAGTAAATTCCTGTTGATACTAATACTGTGTTAATATCACTATAGTATGCTCATGTTTAGAACAATGAATGGAAGTAACACGATAATGCAGTGAAACACAGCATCTTGTATATTGAATTGTAGATACCACCCTAGTAGTGTGTTTGCACTCCCTGATGGTGCTATCATCTCATGACGAAAACGGTGTTTGCAAACTATATATAACTAAAGTCAACTGACGCACTTCTCACTCAATTTTGTCTCAAATATATATATGAGAATTTCTGCCTGCTGTTCTGAATCACTGATAAGCATCCTCGTAGTTGTGGTCTGTTCGTGATATGTGGGTTTCAGTTGAAAAATGGCAATTACCAGTTTAACACCCTTCTACATCTAAAATTATACAACCAATGAATTGTTGATGTAACCAAAACAACGCATAAAACCATATCTTAGGTGTGAAGCATCAAATTTAGCAAATTTGAAGTGTGTGGTATGATAATGTCCGTTGTTTACAACTATGGGCTGTAGGTAACGTAACTTGATACCTCTCTCTCAGATACTGCCTTAACACAGAAGAACGCGCACGTTTGGCTACATAATGGAGTTCCTAACGATCTGAAATGGATCTAGAGCAATACACGGATTCCTCACATTTTACATCTGTGCA
This sequence comes from Locusta migratoria, assembly GCA_026315105.1. NCBI lineage: Eukaryota > Metazoa > Arthropoda > Insecta > Orthoptera > Acrididae > Locusta > Locusta migratoria. Next base: position 558,186,449 of record CM048755.1, on the reverse strand, counting down.
TCTGCTTTCTAATAAACATCTGAACTCATCAACACCCCTCCATTTTTCCCGCCCAAAAACGGCATTGTGTTTATTTTTAGATACTATGCAGACACTATTAGTTGTTCAGAAAACTAATATTTATTCACTTGGAAAAATCCAGAGGCTAAACTAATTGAACTACAGTAACTGCCGAGGACTGAAATGAAAGGTCTCATCGAGACGCAAAGTTTGGAATAACCATATCATCTTCAACTTTTATACTGTGCATAATAATGCACGTTTAAGGAAACACAATAACGATTTATTAATAACAATTAATACAAGGCAGATACAGAAACAGGGAGGCAGTGAAAAGTTCAGGTGTCGTAAACACACATTATGACCGGTTTAGAATCTATTATTTTTGTTTATATTAGTATGTTGTCTTTGTGTAAACGAAATTATTTTGTTTATCGAACATATTTTGTTAAAAACTATGAGCACAGTAATTCTGAACAGTGCATTGGAAAGACGACTGGAAAATCTACCTGAAAAACACTTTACTTAAGTGATTACTTAAATATTCATTGTGCGAAAGCTGAAAGACTTATTTATTGGTCATGCTGAAATATCAATTTGCATAAACTTAGGGTTCTGGGGGTATTATTACTGTTAGAAATGAAAATGAATTATCTATTTGCATTAGAATCTTAGCGCGTATCTAATGATGCCGTCATATCAACATTTCAATCATTATTTAAAAAAGTGTTGTACACTACTGCGAGAACCACTGAACCTCGTTAGGGGACATATTACTTGAGGCCAACGGGAAATACAGGCCCCAGCGCAGACGTCATGGCACGTAAGCAAGGTAGTTCCGAGCCGGAGCCATCGCTATCTCAGTGGCTGCCCGCTATGAGGCAGTGGGGTGTGTCCCAGAGGCCGGCCAATCGGCTAGCGATCGCGCCGGCTCGGAACTACCTTGCTTCAAATGTTCAAATGTTTGTATAGCTTAAGGGACTTAACTACGAGGTCATCAGTCCCTAAACTTACAAACTACTTATGAACTAGCTAATCCTAAGGACGGCACAAATATCCATGCCCGAGGGGGGATTCGAACCCCCGACCGTAGTGGCCGTGCAGACCGTGACTGGAGCTCCTCAGTCCCCTCGGCCACCGCGGCCTGCTCTACCTTGCTTACGTGGCATGACGTGTGCACAGTCCTATCTTTCTCGCCCGCCACGGTATTACTGGAATGACGTCACAGATCATGTATAAGTGGCTGCGAGAAACGGCCGTGCATCAGTGGTAGGCAGTTGAATCTTGCTGACAGACGTGTTTTGGCAGTCCAGTGAAATCGAGTGAGACGATAGGTGTTCAACATAGCCGCAGTTCAAAATTTTCTTAGTCCAGCGTTGTAGCGTACGCGCTGTGAGTTCGTTTTTGCACAGCGCGTAATGCTGTGTTTGTTTATATATCCTTGACTCAGGGATAAAGCAGTGCCACTTGCGTAAACATGATAAGGCAAGGCCGTCTGAAGGCAGTCTATGCGGGATGCCTGCTCATCAGGCGCACCGGCGTATGTGCACATAATTTAAAACAACCTAGTATGCGCGTACGCTATAACGTCGGGATCGAAAGTTATTGTATCAAAATTCTGAGACCGCTATGTCCTGTTATTTTTTTACGCTGATTACAATGGTATTTGTTTCATCGCGCTACGTTAACAATTGCGGAAGTGATGAACCTATTTTTTTTAATTGCACAACGAACTATAATAACAATCACTTTAGGAACATTATACAAATGGTTAAACATTCATATAGCTATATTGTTAGCAATATTGGGGTTTCGAGAAAGACATAATCATCGAATGCGCTACAAATAATTTTAGAACAAACGCAACCCTCATGTTGTATTTAGTTATTTAATTGACGTAGTCCTAGTTAGAAATTCCTAACTTTGAAATTGTAAGTTTTGTTTTTTACAATTAAATGTATACGTCGATGGACAGAAACGAGCCTAATGTAGCAGGACTAATCATCCTCTAAGTCAAAGTTGGGTATTCGTAACCAATGCAGGCAGTGAAAAAAAAACTTAGAAAAAATTACCAAAGCAAAACCGGTGCTAATATTTTAACCGAAAAAGATAATTAAAATGTGAGAGGCATATTAAAATAATAGTACAAAGACGTAAAAGTTCAAAAAAGAGTGTGTTTGAGAAATATGCAAAAATTTAAACAGACACAAAGTCTCCAAGACTGGCAATCTTTTACATAATTTAGGAATTTAGCTCAAACTTCAGTGCGAGAAGCTTATAATTTGGTAGAAATTCCGATGAAATTCTGGTCGTATATAAAGTATACTAGCGGCAAAACACAATCAATATCTTCACTACGTGATAGCAACGGAAATGCTACTGATGACAGTCATGCTAAAGCAGAATTGCTGAACACCAAAGAGAATGAAGCAAATACTCCAGAATTCCAATTAAGAACAGCTGCCAGCATGGGTAATTTAGAAGTAGATATCAATGGAGTATTAAAGCACGTGAAATCACTTTGCAAAAGTATGTCTCCCGGCCCAGATTGTATACCAGTTAGTTTCCTGTCAGAGTGAGCTGATGCCATAGCTCCATACCTATCTATAATATACATCCGATCGCTCAGGGAAAGATCCGTACCCAAAAGACTGTAAAGTTTCACAGGTCAATCCAATATTTAAAAAAGGCAGCATGTATGTTAGAGGCCTATAACATTGAGGTCGGTTTGCAGCAGGATTTTATAATATACTTTCCTCAGACACTATGAACTACCTCCACCTATTAACCCATAGTCAACATGGATACAGAAGATATCGTGTCTTTACTCAAATGAAGTGATGAGTGCTGTCGACCTCAAATCGATTCCAGACTTCTAGATTTCCGGAAGGCTTTTGAGACTGTACGTCATAAGCGTCTTCAAATCAAATTTCGTACTTTTATCGCCGTAGTTGAGCGATTGATTCGCAACTTCCTGTCAGAAAGATAAAACGCAGCGGCAAAATGGTTTGGATAACATATCTTCGTGGCACAAAAATTGCCAATTGAGCATAAATAATAAGTGTGAAGTCATCCATAGGACCACTAAAAGAAATCCGTTAAACTCCATTTATACGATAAAACAGTTAAACCTACAGTTCGTAAATTCAAGTATGTACTAGGAATTACAATTACGAACAACCTTAACGGGAAGGGCACAAGAAAATATCGTAGGGAAGGCGAAGCACAGATGAAGAATATGCAACTGTTGTACTAAAGGAACTACCCACACTACAGTTTTGCGTCCTATTTTGGAGTATTGCTGCCCATTGAGGGATTCACACCAAGTGGGACTGGCGGATGATATAGAGAAAGTTCAGTGTTGTCCAGTTCGGTTCTTATTATCGCGATGTAGGTGAGAGAGTGATACGGAAATGATGCATGAGTTTTGGTGGAAATCATTAAAAGAAAGGCGTTATTCGTCGCGGCAAGATTTATTTACGAAATTTCTTTCACCAACTGTCTCTACCGAATGCGAACATATTTTGTTGACACTCACCTATATAGAGACACATGATCTCCATACCAGGAGAAGTCAGATGGAAAACGGAAAGTATCAGGTGTTTCTTTTTCCCGCGCGCTATTAGCGAATGGAACGCTAGAGAAATATCGTAAACGCGGTTCGATGAAAATTCTGCCATGCACTTAAATATGATTGGTGAAATATTTATGTAGATGTAGATGTACACTGTCATCACAATTGCATAGTTTTTTTTCTTTCTTTTTTTTTCATTTGCGGAGATTATTTTACAAAGTTTCTTTGTCTGGTTTGAAACCATATATTACCCCAGCTTATGAAGTTTTTTAATGTTTACCTTTTGCAGTCATTGTAATGCTGACATATATGTGTTCGAGGTGGTGACAATGAAAGCATTAATAAAGAAAACGCTTTTGAAGTATTTGACATTGAAATGTATCATACTCATTATTAGAGTCTAGTGATGCTGGAAAAGCAAACCGCTTTGGAAGGATGGGATTCTTAATCTGCAAATTGTTTAAAGCAGAAAACCAAAACTACCTACGACAGCTACTGAAGGGGAGAGTCACTCAAATAATTTTCCCTGCTCTTAATTTACGAGGTTCGGAATGTGACGGCGCATCTGGATATTATTCATAGCTACGCTATGAGCGACCCCATAGTTACAGAAACGAGAATAAATCTCGTTGGCCTCTGCCATGCATTTCTGATTTCAACCAACACGGCGGCAGACTAAGCACTGCGCCTTCTAAGCCGCGATCTATGTCAGCGCTAACCAGTGCGTAAAACGCAGAGGCTGAGCAAACGCGTCCTTCATGCCGTTAGTCTAATAGGGAAATGGCAACATTGCAAAATATGTTTGGAGATTAACTGACCAACCACTTATTTCCTGGTTGGCAGAGCGTTAGGCTGACAGATTCATTTGATTATTCGTGTCATTTCCATTCAATAATCTGGGTGACAATTGTTTAAGGTACGACATAAAGTTTTCGAGTCCACTGTAACTCATCTCTCTACTTTTATGTTGTGACCAATATGTTCTGGCTACTATTGAGACAATAGGAAAGAATGAAAGTAATTTTCAACTTCGCTAGCCATGGGGTAGCTTGGAAATGGAGGAGCATTCGAGTTATGGATCGAGTCTCGCTGAACCTAAACATTTTAGCTTTCGCTTAACAAAGCTATAGGTATCGAACTTGAAACACAACACTGAAGAGAAACGTGCATTTTCATTCGGAAAATTAAATTTCTTTGCGGTAAATGTTTGAGGGTATATAATCAGAGCCGCGGCGGATTAGCCGTGCGTACTGTGGCAGCGCTGCGGTGCGCGCGGCCGTTCGCCGTCAGTGGTTTGAGTCCCCCTTCAGGCTTGGGTGTTTGTGTTGTCCCTAGGTTAGTTTACCCTAGTTTAAGTAGCTTGTAAGCTAAGAACTAATGACCAAGCAGTTGAATCCGGTAGATTTACAACCATTTGAACATTATATGATCAGACAAAAAATCGGACTGACGTGTGTTCCGGCCCACTTTAGTTTTGCTTGTAGTTTTATGATTTTTTGGAAACATTTCGGACAAAAAATGTAAATAATAAAACATTATGAGCGATACGATTACGACTCTACTATTGTGATAATATCTATGCACCCAACAAGTAATATTCTTTCTGATCGTATTTCAACAAACAGCCATATTTATTTGATATTTGAGTTTATATTCTAACAAACACACTCATTTTTTTAAAACTTTTACCTCTTTAAACTATTTTTTTACTATGACTCCCACTTTTCCATTACTTTTTCTGTTAAAATATTATCACCTCTCTTGCAAGTGATACCCACCAACAGCCAGCAGCACTATAAGACGTTTTTCTCGACACCAAGGAAATTGAAACTGGAATTTTACCGACATCTGATATTATGCAATGCAGCAGGATGTCAGACAACACTCGTACACCATCCGACGCTGACCATCATGTACGTAAGCACCGGTCACTGAAAACACAGAAGAGACAGCGACGTATCTCATCAGACGACTGCGTCCAACAATCGAGCGTCCAGGATTGTGAGTTTATTCCTGATAAGGCTCAATCCTCAATGCCATGGGACCTAATGAAGCGTCACCTACATCTGCCACTTACTCAAGTCACCAGCCAACTAAATATTTTACCTCACCTCAGTCTGATACAGTTGCGTCCCTTCCGGGGCCTAATGATACTTCCATACCCCCCACTGAACCTTTTCTACTGACCAATCCTAGTGAAGCACCCATTGACTGGTGGGTGCAGTTCATACAGAAGATGGGATGTTCTGGTTGTATAGAGGGAGGAGGAACACACATGATGATGTCGACTTCCCCCCATTTGGAGTGGTGTGCTTCCCTGTAGTGCATCACCTATCCTGACGATGGCAGCATTTCATAACTTATCGCATAGCTACGAGCAACATCAACAACATTCGTGCCCACCTTTAACTGACATTACTTCACGACATTATATTTGCTGCGCCGGCCGCGGTGGCCGAAGAGACTGAGGCGCTTCAGTCACGGTCTGTACGGCCACTACGGTCGGGGGATCGAATCCCCCCTCGGGCATGGATATTTGTGCCGTCTTTAGTATAAGATAGTTCCTAAGTAGTTTGTAAGTTTAGGGACTGATGACTCCGTAGTTAAGTCCCTTAAGCTTAACAAACATTTGAACATTTTTGCTGCGGATGTTGAGATTGGCCTGCTTCAGAAGGAACATATTGCCGACCTTTACGCTCCCCAAGGCTTTATGGCACACGTCTCCCAGGGTCCAAGGTAGTGGTGTGGCTATCCTGTTACGCGATGGCATTCACGCTGATGAAACTGTATATTTTCCGGATGCCAGAGGTATGGCTCTCACGTATGGTGGCGTTAGGGCCATGAACGTCTATGCGCTAACTGGTTCTGGTCAGCACGGTGAACGTTCTAATTTATTTTCTCAGGTATTAACACCTCTATTCATGGATCGGCAAAATGCCTCGATCATAGGAGGCGACTTTAACCCCACAGTGGGTCCCAAAGACCATCTGTAACGTCACTCTCCGTGCACGGCACTAGCGACAATTGTTAAGAACATCAATATTGTTTATTCGTGGGAGCATGTTCATGGTAATCATCCGGGATTCTTGCTTTTCAATAGCAATTCATCCAGTCGCATTGATCGTGTTTTACATCTCCTGCGCCATTGTTGGTGGAACACAGGCTGCTGAAATCTGGCTAGCTGCGTTCTCGGACAATGACGTATATATTTGTGCCGCTAATATGTAACATCGAAAGGTGTGGAGACGCAAAGGACTGTAGAAACTGAACACAAGCTACCTTACTTCACCGAACTGTCGGTAACAAATTGAGAAATCTGGACGGCCTGTCTTCAACGCCGCATCAGATACCACTCTGCCCTATCATGGTGGGTTCTTTGTGCAAAGCCCACACGCAAGGCCTTGATTAGTTACGGAAGGGAGATTGCAGCATTGCAACGACACACCCAGAAGTTCTACTTTACCATACTCCCAGAATGTATGCCAATAACGTATTCGCTAGAACGTCAGGTTATAGTGAATCGTGCAAAGACACAGCTCACTGCCCTCTCCCGACGACACCTTGAAGGAGCTATGGTCAGGGCGCTCATGCAAGGAACGCAGGAACTTCTAACTATGTACCAAGTGAAAGCAGAACGGCACCACCGGCGGAGGAATTTGAGTACTGTTCTTACAAATGAGGATGGAAGAAGCGTCTATACCCAAGCGGAAATAGGGTATGCCATTCCTACGCATTATACTACGCTGTACTGTGCACAACAGTACCATCTTTATAACATTGCTGAGGTATCGCGAATTATATCTGAATCGGTTCCTGAGGAAGCAATGGTGCTTGTTGACATCACGAGGGAAGATATCCATGATGCTATCAAAACGGGATCCACCAACAAGTCACCTGGCCCTGACGGCATCCCCCTTGAGTTTTATCAAACATTTCGTCACCTACTAGCGCCGATATCGACCAAATAATTTGCCGGGACCTTTTGTCGCCCCAGGTGCAGATCGATGAAGGTTTCCTCAACGGTATCGTTATTCCAATACATAAACCTCGTGGTACATCAACGATATGCGTTTATCATCCCTTGACGTTACTCAATAGCGACACGAACATCTAGAATCGAGTTCTAGCTGGACGGCTCAAATGTACGGCAAGATATGTGGTTTCTAAGGATCAAATAAAAAATATTCAAATGTTTGTAGAGCTTATGGGACTTAACTACGGGGCCATCAGTCCTTAAACTTACAAAGTACTTATGAACTAGCTTATAATAAAGACAGCACAAACATCCATGCCCGAGGGGGGATTTGAACCCCCGAGGGGGAACGGCCTCGCGCGTCGTAGCATTAGCGCCTCAATGAGCTCGGCCGCTCCGCCGCGACTTTCTCATGATCAAACCTTCTTGGTTGATGTTAACAACGTCTGCCCTGTATGTCGCTATCGGGACATAGTCACTCCTGCTCATATTCGACGTATACCTGGGTTTTTGGCCGCTCTTGACTTCAGAAAAGCATTTTGTAGAGTCGATACGATTACTTGGAAGAGGTGTTCCGTGTTTTGAGGTACTATGATACTGCCGTCAGCGTTGTAATGCGCCTTCTTCGAGGAGCGACATCCCGTGTACACTACAATGGTCGTATCACTCACCCTACATTGATACGTTCGTCAAGGCAATCCGCTCTCTGAATTGTTGTATGTGTTTGCCGTGGGACCCTTGGTTTGGTGACTCTGTCAGTGGCTGTCACGGATGCCACTCGGTTGCTGCACTGCTTATGCGGACGATCTCATCCTCGTTCTTCGCAGCGACGCAAAGGAGTACTTGGCGTGAGTTATATGGTAAGGCTTCTGGTAGCTATCTTAATGTCCTGAAATCGAGTGTCACGTCTAAAGGTGAGAGGATTCCAGCAGACAACACTGCTTCTTTGCGGGCATCTACAATTATACGGTGCTTAGGACTCGACTTCAGAAGGACCTTCTACAGCGGACTTAGTACGTTAATATATATCCGGCGTCACGTACCCCTCACGTGTCAAGAACATCACACATTCCGCCATCTATGGCATTTCCCATGTTTGCTTCTTTGGGTTCATAAGTTTGCCAGGGCTTGCTGTTGAAGATACAAGACCCTCACCCTCCCAAAGAACAGAGGCGGACTAGGCCTGTACCATGTTCCTGATAGAGCGACAGCCCTTTTCATCAACACCCAAATTGTGCTGAGGCGATGTAATCCCACATGCCTCACCAGCCTGTTGCTAGAGACCCTTCCACCACGCTCTCTCTCGGCACCTCTCATGATTTCAGATGTTCCGTCGTCATTCTTTTACATCCGACTTTTTTCTCTCGAACTGAGCTGCGATAATACCAACACGCTTGGTGTCTACGAAGGCGATCTATGGCTTTATTCAGAAGAACAAACCTCCAAAATATGACTAAGGGAAAGCTCTCCAGCATTAACCTATATTCAAGAAAGGCAGTAGGAGTAACCCACTAAACTACAGGCCTATTTCATTGACGTCAATTTGCAGCAGGGTTTTGGAACATATCCTGTGTTCAAATATTATGAATTATCTCGAACAGAACGATCTATTGACCCAAGGTCAACACGGATTTAGAAAATATCGTTCATGCGAAACACAACTAGCTCTATATTCACACGAAGTGATGGGTGCTATCGACAAAGGTTCGCAAATCGATTCCGTATTTCTTGATTTCCAGAAAGCTTTTGACACCGTACCCCACAAACGGCTTTTAATCAAATTGCGTGGTTATGGTATATCGCCCCAAATTTGCAATTGGATAGGGGATTTCTTGTCAGATAGGACACAGTTCGTAGTAATCGATGGTAAGGCATCGACTAAAACAGAGGTGATATCGGGCGTTCAACAGGGTAGTGTTATTGGTCCTCTGCTATTCCTTATTTACATAAACGATTTAGGGGAAAATCTAAGTAGCTCTCTTAGGTTGTTTGCAGATGACGCCGTCATTTACCGTCTAGTAAAATCATCTGAAGATCAAAACCAACTGCAGAACGATGTGAATAAGATATCAGTATGGTGTAAAAATTGGCAATTGACTCTAAATAATGAGAAGTGTGAAGTCGTCCACATGAGTACGAAAAGAAATCCGTTAAACTTTGTTTACAACATAAATCAATCAAATGTGAAGGCCGTTAACTCCACAAAATACCTAGGAATCACTATTTCTTCAGACTTAAACTGGAAAGAACACGTAGATAATATCGTGGGAAAGGCGAACCAGAGACTGCGTTTTATTGGCAGAACCCTTAAAAGATGCAACAGAACTACTAAAGAAACTGCATACACTGCGCTTGTCCGTCCATTTTTGGAGTATTGCAGCCCAGTGTGGGATCCTTATCAGGTAGGTTTGACGGAGGACATCGAAAGAGTCCAAAGAAGGGCAGCTCGTTTCGTATTGTCACGATACAGGGGAGACAGCGTTACGGAAATGATACAGGATCTGGGATGGGAATCATTACAACAACGGCGCTTATCGCTGAGGCGTGGGTTACTTGCGAAACTCCAATCGCCAACATTCTCCTCCGAATGCGAAAATATATTGTTGACTCCCACTTACATAGGTAGAAATGACCATCAGAATAAAATAAGAGAAATCAGAGCTCGAACAGAGAGATTCAGGTGTTCTTTCTTCCCGCGCGCTATTCGAGAATGGAATGGGAGATAAATAGTATAATTATGGTTCGATGAACCCTCTGCCAGGCACTTAAATGTGATTTGCAGAGTATCCCATGTAGATGTAGATGTAGAACTGAAGTGTCGTCTGACGATCGGTGGGTGTTCATACCCTTACTCCTGATGTCCAGTCTACATGGTGCCTTTCGGTCAATGGGAAACAAATATGCCTATCGCGACTTCACAGAATTCACCTTGCAGAAACACCGATGTGTGTCGGCTGTGATGAAATGGACACGAACGAGCATCACCTGGTATGCGGATCGGTGAAAGGCATCTGGGTCTTCGTGAAACGGATGCCGGCCTTGATTACCTGTACGACACCTCATCAGATACTTCCCCACATGCTCCTCTTTCCAGACTCGGGTCATTATCCACAAATGACGAACTCCTTAAAGTGAATTTGTGGACACGCAGTTCACTACTTGTTTGTTGATAGAGAGAAAAGTGAACTTGATCTTTAGAACATTTTAAATTAAATTCATGGCATAGTTGTTTGCAATCCAAAATATGAACATTTTTTTTCCATTTTTCTTTATAGTGTTTTTCGTAACCCTGCGGTGTTTCAACAAAGAGGAGATGATCCTTACATTTGCTTAAGAACATAAAAATTAAAAAAAAATTATTACACATAAGTTTCATAGCTCTCCTGAATGTTCTCCCTTTTTTACCCTTTCTTGCCGCCTATTATAATTAAATTAGTTAAACTGTACCTAGTATAAAATAGGGGCAACGCCTGAAGTGATGTAGCCTGTCATTTATTTTATTTTATACAGAAAAAGTGGCGTAGCAAGTAATATATTTTCAGGTTCTTCTTTTTCTTATTTACCAGTTTATAAAAACTGAAAGCAAAACAAAAAATGGTTAAAATGACAAATACAAAAAAATAAAAAAATAAAATTAAAGATAAAAAACTGTAAGAGATCGGATTCGTAATGAAGGGGTCATTGGTTCAACTCCGCCCAGCGCCAAATTCCTTTGTGCTCCTTGGTAGTGCATATAGAAGTGACGTCACATCATGTAGGCTTCTTTGTATTTACATGCGCGCATCAGCATGGGACGTCAGTATTTAAAACAAGCGCATTATCTTGCAGACTATGGGCCATTCAGGAACATATTTACATAAGCCTACAGGAGTGTTCTTTTGGGGTGAGGGTTATAAAATCTGTAGCTGAGTACGCGGCAAAGTATACAAATGTTATCACTGATTCTTCAGAATACAGCAAACTGGTTACAGACTTGTAGAAAAAGTATTTAACGAATGTTATGAAGAGAATAAATGTCTTCTATTGATTGACTCGTGGAGAGGACAAACAAATCCATAATATACGACTAACACTACCCAGATATAGCCAACGTTCAGCATGAAAGTAATTTCCCCAAAATGTACTCTACTCGTGCAATCTACGATGTATATTTTTATCGTCAGGTAAAAAATGTAATACCTTCCATCTTACCCAAGGCATCCCCACATTGAATAACTCTTCAAAATATTCCCTCCATCATCCAAAGGCATCACTAGCATCAAACCTGCACTGTCCAAAACACGTGTCAATTATTTCTTCCCACTCTTTGGAAGACACCTAATTACACTCTCAGAAAACACATGTGGCGCTGATTGCCCTCCTGAATTCCTGAACTGTTATTATGTAGTCAATAACAGATCTGGCTCCCCTGCCTTACTAAGGATACCGGTGAATGTCCTAATTCTTATAAAGAGAGTTTGTGAGAACAAATTCCAAAGAAATGCAAGACGTGTTTTACCTTCCGACAGGATGTCGATGTGCAATTGTCAGATCACTATATTCATTACTTTGTCACAATATTATGGTGTGATTGCCCAGTCATTGTATTCATTATAGATATAAAGATAAATTATATTGATAAAGTCGCTTTCAATCTAATAATTACATAACAAATTATAGCAAGGTGTTAATTAGCTGGTTCCACACCACTAACGAAAATAACCGACTTGGTTTCTCATTAGATGTCACAAACATTTTACCGTGGAAGGTTTTCGATGGGATTAGTTTTTCCGCGTTAATTAGAAAATGGAACGGTTGAGTTATAGAACTAAATCGGTTCGATGAACCCTCTGTCAGGCACTTAAATGTTATTTGCAGAATAATAATGTATATGTAGAAGTACATATTAACAATTCTAATTTCTCTACCATTCTCTCAACGATATTAATGTGACGTGTTTTTATTAGCCTATTGCTGACTGGCACCATTTTTCTGATGAAAAACGAGAATAAAACATAAATAGCTGCTCATTCACATTCTGTACTTCGTACTAAAAGTACTGTGTCATCATTGCAGACTAATGTCCTCTCCTTGTGTGTTCTATCATTGCGATACTCCGTGGAGTAAACTTTGGAAACCATCCTGTTGCAGCTTTATTGGCGCCTTTTGTAAAGGCATATAGGAAAGCAAGAAGGTCTCTCAGCCAGTCTAACATGCAGGCGACCTACTCACAAACCTTTCCTGCCTGACTCTTTATGACCCTATCAACGCTTTGTTATGGGCATTGGAAAGGAAAATATTGCTATAGATTAAATCCCAACAAAAACATAAAATGCACAAGTCTCGCGATTAATGTCTTCCATCGTACAAAACTTTTAGATCTTATGGGAAACCAAGTCGGTTACTTTAGTTAATGTTCATGCAACCTCATATTGAACAACTTGTCATAATTCGGTATCTAATTAATTATCTAGCAATATTTATAGCGACCATATGAATATGATACATTTTATTTCTATAATAAATAATATAATCCTGGTAGTTGCATGGCAACATTTAAAATACTTTATGCATATTGTAGTATACTTCACGCTTATGTAAATACGTTTGCTTACATAAAGGAATATAAATTACGAGAAGGTGTTGACTAGGTGTTTTCATGAACACTAACTAAAGTAACCAACTTGGTTTCCCATGAGATTTCACAACTTTTACGGTCAAAGGAATTCGTCACTTGCAGATTTGTATATTTTATGTTTTTGGTGGAATAAATTTAACATGAGTGCTTATTTTCTATCATAGTCTGATTTTCTTGCAATGACATATTAGGAAGTAAGTTACTGTGTTCACTATTAGTACTGTTTCTGTAGATGTAGATTTCATTTGTACATGGGAAAAATTAAAATACAAACTACTCAGTAAATTCACATCATTATCAACATATACGTCTTGTTCTTATTACTTTGCAGCCAATTTTGGAATGGAAAGTACTACAGAAGCATTCTGGAGTTGCGGATGTATTCCCATCACGTATTTTACTTATCATTATGGTGATACATTCGTTTCTCTATGGTGCATATTGTGCTTCAAACATTTATCCAACGGTCGTCGTGATGATGTATCCTTTTATTAAGAATTGTATAGTTTAAGACATTTGTGTTCTTCATTTGTCGCTACCTCTGTAGAAATGTACTGCTTACCTACTACAGTATGATGTTTAACTTGTAAGCATTTTAATACTAATAGGTCGTGATGAATTACAATTAAACAACTAATAGTAAATTCCTGTTGATACTAATACTATGATTAATATTACTATAGTATGCACATGTTTAGAACAATGAATAGAAGTAACACGATAATGCAGTAAAACCCCGCTTCTTGTAAACTGAAATATAGATACCTACGTAGTAGTGTGTTTGCACTTCCTGATGGTGCTAACATCTCATGACGAAAACGGTGTTTGCAAGCTATTTCTAACCAAAGTCAAGTGACGCACTTCTCACTTAATTATGTCTCAAGTATACGTATCATAATTTATACCTGCCGTTCTGAATCACTGATAAGTATCCTCGTAGTTGTGATCTGTTCATGATATGTGAGTTTCAGTTGAAAAAATGGCCATTACCAGTTTAACACCCTTCTACATCCATAATTATACAACCAATGAATTGTTGATATAACCAATATAACGCATAAAACCATATCTTAGGTGTGAAGCATCAAATTTACAGTGTGCGGTATGATAAGGTCCGTTGTTTACAATTATGGGCTGTAGATAACGTAACTTGATACCTCTCTCTCAGATACTGTATTAACACAGAACAACGCGCACTTTTGGCAAAATAATGGAGTTATTAACGATCTGAAATGGATCTAGAGCAATGCACGGATTCCTCACATTTTACATCTGATTTCTAATAAACATCTGAACTCATCTACCCCGCTCCCTCTCGTCTTCACCGAAGTCGTTAGACACCGCCGCCACCCTCCACCCTCGCCTCTGAAGTCCTTAGACCACCTAGTTTAATCTACATCTTCACTCCTCCACATAAATTTTCCCCTTCCTTTCCCCACCCATGTTCCTGTCGATTTCTTGTTTGAATGCCTCTCCTGTTGTGAGGGATTCGTTTGATCATTTTTATAAGGTTGTCGTAATTATTAACAATTTTACCTACTACTCAACCATATAATGCACCAGTTACCTGACTACTAATTTTCTCACAATGTTAAACTTCCATGTTTTAGATACTTCTTACACAATAAAGTAATTGGTTTGTAGCTTTCCTATTGAATAGTGCAAACGCTGTGTCAAAGATAATGGAAACACCATGTTAAATAATCAGTTTACCTTACATTCTTCCTTTACATGCCAATCTCGTGTATTACTGACTTCAATCCAAGGCAATATTTCAGGATGGGTGCATTTGTGTTAATGATAACTGATATTTAGACATTAGCTATCGAATACTACAGTCTAACTTTTGTAAAATCATCATTATAGAAGTATAAACGTGTAGTAATACATACGGAATCACGTAATTTCATCTTACCTCATATATACAAGCATTTTAGTGTTTTCGACAGTGATGTAGGTCATACCCAAGTTAGATGAACACGTAAGCTTAAGAGATGTCTCGAGAACATTCTGGAAACATTCCCTGTGTTGTCATACCGCCATCGTAACCTTTCTTCCAGGAGTGTTAGACCCAGACGGTTCGCAGTAGAAATTCATGAAGTTTGGAAAGTAGGAGGCGAGGTTCTGGCGAAAGTAAAGTTCTGAGGACGGACCATGGAGCGTGCCGAGGTAGCTTAGTCAGTGTCGGTACGGCAGCTCAGCGCTCTCGACTGATGATGATTGGCGTTTTAGGGCGCTCAACAGCGAGGTCATCAGCACCCGTGCGCGCTCGGTCAGAGGACTGGACACCTTCTGTAATAAAACCACTGAGCCCAGAACTCCACGAAGGAAGATGTTTGAAGTGCAGTTTCGGCCAGAAACTAATTTTTTTGAAGAAACTTTAGGACATTATCGAGACTCGATCACAACTAAGATCGTCATAGCTGACTAAATAAGTGAACATCTTATTCAAAGAAAATTATTCTCCAAATTCTGAATACTTGAAATCAGAAGTAGTTATGATGGCGGTGTGAGAAGGAACAAAAATTCGCGACAGTAATTTGCTGAATATGTAATTCGTAAACAGGCCTGCCATTCATTCGGTAATAGCCAAAGGAACTGAAAATATCGTCTACTCCTAACGCTTATAATGTATCTGCTGTGTTTTTTGTAAATAAAATTATATGGCACATGATCGACAAGATTTCTAATTTCCAGACACCCAAAAACAAACAGGAAAGAACGAAACGTTTGAGCAGGACTCAATTTCTTCGCAGTACCTCGCAGTTGGCGTGGTTATTTTCCAAGTGGTTTCACCATAACGACACCTATGGGCTATCACAATATTCATATAATAACTACCGAATTGTAAATGATATGCTGATATGTTAAATATAACGGAACTTGAGACCCAATCTAACTCAACTAAAGCCTTCATTGTAACTTCATGTAAAATGCTATAGGATATGCACAGTAACGTTTTTAAGATAGCTTCTGCGTACTTCATGTTGTCTCCGGATACAAATATCCATTGGCCCATACCTGAGAGTCTCATAAACAGGGCTGAACCAGAATGATAAATAGAGTGAACACGTCAGTCGTCATATCATTTGGGACTCATAATACCTGGAAATGACATGTGAAGTACCAATTTTTATCCTAATTATACAAATAGGTCACTGAAACATAGAATTCGAACGACACTACGTTATAAATTAGTAAAAGAAGTAGATGTTTCCACATATATAACGCTGAAGTTATTTGATCTATCAAACATTGAAGTCAACAATAAGTGGTCTAAAATCGAGCGCTGCCAACTTGTTATCTGTGTTATGCTATAAATGTCACACAAAAGTAATAACGTTTCGTAAAATCTCATTGAAGGGACGTTTAGGTTTAAATATTTCATTTCGGGTAACACTACCATAACGGTCAACAACAATGCCACAACTGGTAGGTCGATGTTCTCAGCAGTGGAAATCAAACATAGTAGTAACGAAGTCTATAAATAACCTTAATTCTTTTATTCGTTATTTCACTTACATTTCAATAACAATAACTGTCCAATGTTTGCAATTCTATGGGACGAATCTACTGTGGGCATCAGTCCCTAGACTTAAAAACTACTTTAACTAATTTAAACTAACCTAAGGACAAGTCACAGACCCCCAATTCCAAGCCCAGCCAAAGCAACTGTAAGAGATCGGATTCGTATTGAAGGGGTCATTGGTTCAACTCCGCCCAGCGCCAAATTCTTTTGTGCTCCTTGGTAATGTATATACTACTGACGTCACAATTAATCGAAACATGTTATAGGCTATTTTGTATTTACATGCGCACAACATTAGCATGGGACGTCAGTATTTAAAACAAGCGCATTACCTCGCAGATTATGAGCCTTTCAGGAACATGTTACATAAGCCTACAGGAGAGTTCTTTTGGAACGAGGATTAGAAAATCTGTAGTTGAGTACGCGGCAAAGTATACAAATGTTATCACTGATTCTTCAAAATACAGCAAACTGGTTACTGACTTGTACAAAAAATATTTAACGAATGTTATAAAGCCCTACGTGCAAGAGAATAAATGTCTTCTATTGATTGACTCATGGAGAGGACAAACAAATCCACAAATATACGACTAACCGTTCCCAAATATAACCAACGTTCAGCATGAAAGTGATTCCCCCCAAATGTACTCCACTCATGCAACCCTACGATGTATTTATTTATCGTCAGGTAAAAAAATGTAATACCATCGTTCAAAATTGTATTTACCTCATGGAGAAAGAAGAATAACTCACTTCTCCAGAAGTTTACATCAGATTAATTAGGTCTATTCATCATCAGCTATCAGCTACCCTCACGAGTATTCAGCGACATGTTGCGTTACGCGTGGCTCGCTGCTGGACTGTGCGATGAAAGTTGCTGTTTCCCGAAGATTCAAGATTGTTTTTCCATGAAGACATTAAAAAAACCATGTCACTGCAAATAAGGCGGCGTTTATAACGCGAAATATGCGGCAACAATAATTGCTTCCCCCGTTTTTTCGAAGAATATCACCCTGGTACATGTAATTGATCAACTGCAAAAGAACTGAAGTATCGATTTACATACACAACGTTCTCGACTATGCGTTAATTAAAATCAGTTTTTAAATGTTTGAAATCCCTAATTACATCCTATGCCTATATTTTTGTGTATATACATATACAAAGTAATAAAATAACCCTCATAATGCTGCAGTTGATTGTGATGTCATTGGTGTACACATTGCCAAAAAGCACAAGAATATTTACCGCTTGGCGGAGTTGAACCCGCGACCCTTTCCAAACGAATCCGTCCTCTTATCGAATTTTTTTTCCCTTGGTCTTCGTGTAGTTCGGTCCGTCGCGGAAGTGTGTTCGTTTTAGTTCTACGTTGATTCTCAGTTATTGGCGCAGTTTTTGTTATTAGCGAGAGCAGCCAGCACTCTCACCGAACGCGCTGAGCCACCGCCGCGGCTTCTCTGAGCCAAACACCGCTTCCTAAATACACTGCTACAGGAACAATTGGTAAGATGAATATGGTGTTAGATTCGTAACACAATTTCGTTTACTGCGTAAACGCTTGGCCAGCATGAGTCCCCACTTGTTGCACTTTCATGTCTCACCATACCCTACATATACCACAAATGTTGACAAATTCGACGATAACGAGTAGGCGTTCTCTCCTTGTGAGGCGAATGCAACGGCGCTGTGTAGAGTCACAAAAGCGGCGCAGCGCCTGGAAAATGCGGTATATTCCGTACCTCACTATGCTCTTAACAGTCATGCCGTATGCCAACATTTAGCTTGTCTGGAGGACGTAAATTAGAAAATTACGAAAGAACGGGACAACCAATAAAGCGATTCACGTACACCAGAGTTCAACTAATGCCAAGTGATTTCTAAAAGCGGTTTGGTTAGTAACGAATCACAGCAATATAGCTCCAACAAGCAAAAGTTGAATCAAGGGAGAAGAGATTGTTGTGCCGTAAACAGAAAAACTCAGGTTCAACATTGTAACTAGACGAATAAAAATCAGATAGTATCAATAATTGTTCGGGTATGTTTTCCTCTGCGAACCTGTATTTGACTGACTTTGGTGTTTACGTTTTGTAAAACACCGAACTTAGGAGATAATACACGATCTTGTTTCGTTCTACCATCACACATTTCTTATACTTTTAAATTTGGATGCATGATAAAGACACAACTATTCTAAAACAATGGTTAAAATAAAAATATTCCAGATCGCAAGATTGTTACTGCTCCATGGTTGTGTGGCTCGCCGTGTTCACCGCCACCACCTGCCACCATGCTGCTAGTCATCTGATGGTGGTCTACGTTGATTGAAACCGGTCATAAAAAAGTAACAATTCTGCGATCTGGAATATTGTAATATTATTTTAATTACAGCCTTATACTTTTACTTCGTGCTTTCGTCGATTAATGTTTATTTTACAGTGGCCACAGCTACGATTAATGTTAAAAATGATTTTTTGTTGCCTTTACCTGACATATTACTTATTTGGTGTACGATATAGATGCTTGAATTTGGCAATAGGGCGAAATTGTACAATCGTACACCAAATAAATACACGTCACCTGTAGGCAATAAAAAACATTTATTCATTCTTTTTATTTTGTGGTGCACATGAACAGGAAAGACAAAAATATACTTCCAGAGCTATGAATGTGTGTTCATCGCGTGTTTTAAAGTCAAGTTATGGACCCCCATTCGTGTCTTTGTGGTACATGATGTGTTTGAAACGAGAACATCTTGTCCAGCGTCGCCTTCGTGTATCCTTTGTATAATAACAGTAAAGAAATATACATAAGTACATTAGTTCAGTATATTAAGTTACTATGTTTTCAAAGGAGTTTGTACGTAATGAATCTTGAACATTCTGTCTTGGTTATTGCGTTGAATCAGAACAACAACTCTAGCACATATATAATTAATGATTCAAATAAAATTTCCACTAAACAGAGACACAGCGAAAAAAGTACGTACCTTACACTACAACACGTTTCACAGTTTCTTAACTATGTCATTTCTACATTCATACGGATTAAATACAAAACTCACAGGGGATAGCGGGATTTACGACGAAACTACTTTGGGTATGAAAATAAGAGTTTTGCATCAAGGTAGATCCACAACCCCTCATTTATAACGCAAACACCGACCAACAGAAGAGATTGAATCACAATGATTGTAACATTTATAACCTATATCCCAGATCATGCGATGTGGGCCAATATTCTGGTTGTCAAAAGTCGGCTACTTCATTATTTTTTTACTAATGTGCCATCATATTATGCTTTAATTGTCTCAAGTTATAATTGTACTGATGCTAGTAGCAAGATTTATACAACTACCTGTATCGTAACCATTTTCAGACGATACACTCCGTGTATACTGAAAAGCAAGGCTTCTTTTTTACGGCATAAAATGAATAATTTGGAATGACTAAATGGTGTATGAAATAAACTTAGCTATCATTTAAGAAACACATTGCAGAATAACAAACTACAGCTTTCAGTTATACCTGAAGATATACCTTATTCGTAACCTCCGTGTATTATGAAGTTCACGAACTGATGCGAAGTAGAAGACTAATGTCTTCATATTATTATAGTGATCCACCACAGTTCCTGTACGTGTACATGAAACAAGGATTGCACGTTTACAACATAATCGACGTTCCACACTTCGCAAATATTGTTCATCAAAGCCCTTGTGATAACCCAAAGGAGACAGGGAATGGGTTTTGAAAAAATCTGTGGCTGATGAATAAAAATGTTACCCATGATCAAAAAAAGATTACCATCATCATTAGATATTGATTATGTAATTCAATCTGGAGCAGATACCCCTAATAAAATTCCTCCATGATCCCGTATTCAATGCTAACATTAATGTCTCGTCTGGAGATAATCTTGTTACTTCAAACTCGTTCTTGACCGATTTCCAGTACTTTCTCCTTGTTCTACCTCCACTCCACTTACCCTCTAATGTCGAATCATGCGTCTCTCACGTAAGCCTGTTTCTCCCGCGCAAGTAACATGACCCCACCATTTCAGCCTGTTCGCTCTGTTTCATCTATGGTGTTTATTTCCAGTGTTTCCTAGATTTCGTCATTATAGACACCGTCCTGCCATGACTGTTCCCTGTTCCCTGTACTCGCCTGACCATAAATCCTGTTGCTCTTTCCACCGAACTTCACTAATCCCCACTATATCTAACTGCAACCTATCCATCTCCCTTTACGTTCTTTACCTTCCTAACCTATTAAGGGATCTAACATTACACGCTCCGATCCATAGAATGCCAGTGTTATCTTTACTGAAGACGACATACTCCTAAGAAGTCCTCGCCCGGTGGTCCGAATGGGGGACTATTTTACCCCGGAATATTTTACCCGAGAGAATGTCATCATCATATATTCATACAATAGAGCTGCGTCTCTACGGAAAAAGTGACGGTTGTAGTTACTCCTTGCTTTCAGGCGTTCGCAGTAACTGTATGACAAAGCCACATCAGCTGACGTTACAAGGTCAGCTCAGTCAATCATCCAGACTGTTGCCATGTAACTACCGGGAAGGCTACTGCCTCTCATCAGGAACAACACGTATGTCTGATCTCTCCACTGATACCCCTTCACTGTGGTTGCATCTACGGCGCGGCTATCTATATCGTTGAGGCACGCAAGCGCCGCCCCTCCCCCCCCCCCCCTAAAACCAACAATATCTGTGGTTCAAGGCGGTGGGCAAAAGCTGTAGCATAGCATTAAATATTAATCAATGAGCAGTGATACGAGGCCTCTTACCATAATGTTCTTAAATGACATTTACTTAACAGCAGACCCAACTACTAGAAAGTGGTGTACCGTGGTGAGTGGTCGGTCTGCGGTGGTGGTACTGGAGGCGGACACGTGTAAGACAAAGTGTCATTCACTTTTGGAAGGACCCTCTAAGAAATTTGCCTTTTAGACTCATATAGTCTTAACACCTGTCGTATATGAAAGGAGAATGATCTAATACAACTTTACAGCCTAACTGAATCTGTATTTCGGGTCTCCAGATTGTTACACTATAGGGAATAAAAGTTGGATAGATCAACGGACTCCAGGTTTTCTGTTAGTATAAATGCATCATTATCGTTGGTTGTGTATTTTGCACACGTTTAATAGTAGTGTTCAAGAGACACGAATGGTGTCCATTATTGAGTCAAAAAATGTTTGTAAAGCTTCTGGTACTTAATTTCGGGGTCATCAGTCCCTAAACTTACAAACTACTTATGAACTCGCTTATACTAAAGACGGAACAAACATACATACCAGAGGGGGGATTCGAACCCCCGCGCCTCGTAGCATAGCGCCTCAATGCGCTCGGCTACTCCGCCGCGGCATTATTGAGTCAGGGATGAGACAGGTGGTAAAGCTAATTCTTCAATACGTGGATTGTATAATTTTGGTTACTGTTATTTGTATTACATTGTGATATGTTTTCTTAGTTTTTTAAGATTGTCTCTGTGTTCACAGAACTATGATTCGGAAAAAGCATAAAAATCTATTTTAGAAATATTTCAGAGTTATCCATCTCTTGAACCACAACCATCAATTTGTTTTTACATTTTCCTTGAGCCTTTCTAATGATGCTTCACTTATAGGTGTATTTATTACCTGCAGCTCACCGTGAAGATTAAATTTACATGAAGTAGTGCGACTGCAATTTCATTTCTTTACAGGTGGTTACGTCTTGCTTTCAGATATGCATACGAAGATTTTATTGTTAGTATAATTCTACTAAATTAACGTGTTCAGTTTTTCAGTCTATACCGATACATCACGGTCGTTGGAGTTGTTTCTTGCACACGTTTTATAGCAGTGTTCAAGATACACTTCTGACGACTGTTGTGCATCATTGCATCAGTCATAAGACAGGCTAATTCACCAATACATGGAATACACAATTTTGGTTTTTTTATTCGTATTATATTGTGATATGTTCTTTCATTTTTGAAGATTATGTCTGTGTTCACATGACCATGGTTCGATAAAAAGAATAAAAATCTATTCCAGCAATATTTCCGAGTTATTCATCTCTTGAACTGCTACCATTAAATCGCTTTTACATTTCCCTTGGGCCAATCTAATGATGTTTCATACGCAGGTGTACTTATTACCTGAAGCTCACCGTGAATATTACATTTACATGACGCAGTGCTGTCACTTCTTTGCCGGTGGTTACATCTTGCTTTCAGACATGCATACGAAGATCTTATAGTGACTACTAGTCTCCTAAATTAACTTGTTTCAGTTTTTCAGTCTATACTAATGCATCATGGTGGTCGGAGGTGTTTATTGCACACGTTCATATCTTTGTAAAGTTACGGGACCTAACTGCAGTGGCATCGCTCCCTAAATATACCAACTAGTTGAACTTATCGTAAGAACAACACACACACACACACACACACACACACACACACGAAAGCGCGCACGCACAAACACGCACACACATATACACACAATACCATGCCCGACGGAGGACTCGAACTTCGACATTCCGCCGCGGCCATTAGTCCATCACGCATGATACAGGTGGTAAAGGTAATTCAGCAGAACATGAACTATACAATTTAGGTAATTGCTATTTGTATTACGTTGTTTTGTTTCATATAAGCTAGTGTCTGTTTTTTCCGGTTTTTTGCTTTGACACGAGAAAGAAACATCAGGTAAAGGAAAAGTGACATGTCCTTGAACCATCCAAGTGCTAACATTTCTTAGGTTTCGGCTTTCCCTTGAACCCAACTTTTGAGTTTTCATCTACAGGAGTACGATTTACCTGCAGCTCATTGTATGGGCTAAATTTATGTGGAGTAGTGTGACGGCTTTAAGACAATGGAAGCGGACAAGCGGTAACCATCATCACGGAATACGAAGAGTGTGTTTGAAGGCCGCAGCCCTACTTCAGACTACACAATGCACCGCAAACAAATCACATCATTGATAAAGATTCACATACATGATGGAAATAGTCATACTTTTCCGTGTTGTATGTGGAAACATCACTGATTATATGTCTGAGGACGCTTACTTTATATTGTTTCATTTTGATGATAGTAAGGAAGTCGAATTTCCCGTGTCAGTTATCAAGCATTCGTCAGTTAATAAACAGGTGCTATTCACAGTCCTACTATAGTTTCTAGAGATACTACACTTATGCCAGTGCTATAAGAGCAGAGGGTAGTGAGATAGGCATAATTATCGTATGTTTGGAAGCATATCAACATAAAATTTGGTTTGGAATCAGAAGACGGCCGATTAACGTTAACACAAATGTATAAGATTTCTGAAAGAGGAAAATTGCCAGCTCTGTCGGTAAATTGTCTTGTGCGTCAGTATCGTGAAGTGATCACTAATCAATAAGCAACTGTCGCTTCTCTCATAACAGTTTGGTCTCCTTTACATCATATAAGAAAGCTTTGAATTAGAAATTATAATAAATATAGCAATTAAAAACTTACAAGATAGGTGATTGACGTAACTGGGTGGTCATTCAAGATAAGGAGTGTCGTAATTAGCTGCGATAACGGACACGGAAGTAAAAATTACAACATAATCAATCACCTTCCGTTGCAAATGACCATCAGTAGCTATGGGAAAAACTCACTGTTCAAATCTGGTAGCGGTAGTTCAGTTCTGAATGAGGGTCCTTATTCTGTTAACCCATACTATTGTCCTGCAAAAGTATGAGGGGCCTTCATCAGGATTTCAAACAAATGCAGTCGTTTGCCGATAACGGCAGAGCATAAAAAATCAACCCGAGGATGGCCAAGCAGTTTGCTAATGACACAAATTTTCGTAAGTTACTAACAGGTTGTACAACTAATTCAGATTCATTGTCGCAATTACGAATTGACTTGTTGTAAAATTACATTCCGTAGAAAAACTATGTTTCATCCTTTCGCTACGACTACATCGTTCTAGTCTCAGGGGATGAAAATGAATTGAAAAGTTTTTAAAATAGTAGTATTTCAACATAAGGAGTCTTTTACGACGTAGCTACTTAGCTTCTGATGGTGACATTCTAACAACTGACGCCAACTTCTGATGAGAAATACCATGTCGATGTCTCATCGCCAGCAACAATGTGAATTCGACGAACAGTTCTTTATAGCGTAAATCTGCCATAACAATTTCATATTTCACAGTTCCCTAAAATGTGTGTAAAGAGTGCGTGCAGGCCAAATTTAGTGCAGCGCCTACATTCTTCCGTTCGTCGTTAAACGTGATACTCTGTCTTTGGTGGTGGTGGGAGAGGCGATCTCGGGTAAAGCAAAGTGTTATTTATTTGTAAAAGACCCTCATTGTACTCGTAATTTGCCTTTTTGACACACGCAGTATTAACAGCTGTAGTATATGAAAGGAGAATGATTTTATACACTTTTACATCTTACAGGAAGAATTACGGAGATGTTAAATGAGTGTGTACTCCGGGTTTGCAGACTGAGAACACTCCAGAATGTTACATACAAAAATATTAGAGTGTATCAGTTTCAGATAAATGAACGTACTTCACGTTTCAAATCAGTATAAGTTCATCATTATCGTTGGAGGTGTTTTATGCATACCTTTTACAGCAGTGTTCATAACGCACTTCTGATGAATGTTGCGCATTACTGCATCTCGCATGAGATAGGTAGTAAAGCTAATTCAACGGTACATGAAATATATAAATAAAGTTGTTATTATTCGTATTTCTAAGTGATATGTTTCTTTAAAGAATGTGTTGGTGTTCACCTAACCACAGTTGACAAGAAGCCAAAATTTCTATTCCAGAAATGGTTATGTGCACCATTAATTTATATTTTATTTTTAGATTTTTCATGGGTCTATCTAATGTTGCTTCATTTACAGGTGCACAAAATGTTACATAGGAAGATATTAGAGTGAATAAAATTCGAATAAATCAACAAACGCCAAGGTTTCTGTCAGTATAAATGCATCACTATCGTTGGACGTGTTTCTTGCACATGTTTGATAGTAATGTTTAAGAGGCACTTCTGACGACTGTTGTGCATTATTGCATCGAGTATGAGACAGGTGCTAAAGCAAATTGACCACTACATGGAATATATAATTTTACTTATTGTTATATATATTACAATCTGATATGTCTTTTTCCATTTTTAAGATTGTGTCTGTGTTCACATAAGCATGATTCGATAAAAAGCAAAACAATTCAATTCAAGAAATAGCTCTGTGTTCTTTAGCTTGGTCTGCTAACATTTTTTTGTTTTTACACTTTTAGATTTCATTACCTGTAGCTGACCGCGAGGATTAAATTTACATCAAATAGTGTGACTGCAATTACGTTGATTTACAGGTGGCTACATCTTACTTTCTGACTTGCATACGATTATGTCTTAATGTAAAAAAAACTTTGATAAATTAACATGCTTCAAGTTTTCAGTCTGTACAAATGCATCGCAGTTGTTGGAGGTGCCTTTTTCACACGTTTGAAGGCAGTGTTGATCAGGCACTTCTAACAATTGTTGTGCATTATTTCATCACACAAGATCCAGGTGGTATAGCTAATTCATCAGTACATGAGATATATAAGTTACTGTTATATGTTTTAGGATGTGGTTTGTTTCTTATTAGCTAGAGTCTTTGTTTTCCTGTATTTTGCTTTGATGTGAAACAGACATTTCCCTGTTCGGAAAAAGTTACATGTACTTTAATCGTTCAAGTGGAGACATTTTTTTTTACTTTTTAGCTTACCCTTGGGTATAACTTTTTATTTTTCGTCTACAGCAGTACGTTTACCTGCAGCTTCATGTATGGGTTAAAATCACATAATGTAGTTCACGGTCTTTAGACTATGGAAGCTATGGCGGTCTACGGAAAGTTGGTAGCAGCTAAAAACACGGAATATGAGATGTGTGTTTGAGCACTGAAGCTCCACTGGCGACTGACCAATGCACCGTACACAAATCTCATCACTCATCTAAATCATTACAAAGATGAAGTAAAGCCTTTTGCGTGGTGTAGTATGGAAGCATCATTCGTAATTCGTCTGCGAATGCTTACTACATTGTCATTCATTTTGATGACAGTACAAAAAGACAATATTTGTAGTCCATTCTCAAACATTCATCAGTGAATAAATAGGTACTGTTGATAGTCTTACTGTAGCTTGTATCACTACTACATTTTGTCAGTGCTAAAAAAGTAGGGGATATTGAGTTAGCAATTAGAATGGTACGTTATAATGATATATCAGTATAAAATTTGATTTGGAGTCATAAGTGACTCTAATATCTTTATCACAAATGTGTACGGATCCTTAAATCGAAAATTTTGGGCCTCAGCCTAGGAATTATGCCTTATGGGTTAGAATCGTGAAGTGAGCGCTAATCACTGAACAACTGTCCCTTATATGAAAACTGATGTGTCTCCTTTGTTATTGTATAAGAAACCTTTGAGTGAGACATTATATTAAATTTAGGGTTTAAAACTAACAAGTTATGGTGATTAATCTAACTCAGTGGTCAATCTAGATAAGGAATGTCGTGATTAGCAGCGATTACGTAAGCGGAAGTAAATGTTACAACAGACGCAAACACATTTCTTTGCAAATGACCAACAATACCTACGAAAGAGACCAATGCTTTAAATGCAGTACAGATAGTTTAGTCGAGAAAACCGGCGTTTTTACGAATTTGTTTAGTCTCAGTTATACGATTTTTTTCCAAAATAAAAGGTCATGGAAGGGTTCTTGATTCATAAAACCTTAAGATTGCACTACAAAAGTATGTTCAAAAATGTTTGTAAATCTATCGGACCAAACTGCGTGGTTATCAATCCGTAGCTTACAAACTACTTAACCTAAGGTAAACTAACCTAAGGACAAAAACACACACACACACACACACACATGCCCCAACGAAGGACTCGAACCTTCGACGGGAAGCAACCGTGTGCTCCGCTACAAAAGTATGAGGAGCCTTCAAAAGGATTTCAACCAAATGCATTTGTTTAACGATAGCCGCTGATCTGATCAAAAGTGCCTCCTAATAACGCATAGAAAAATCGACCAGACGATGGCCGAGCACTTTGCCATGACTCACGACGCAAATTTTCACGTGTCGATAAGTAATTTCACAACTCATTCAAATTCATTTTCACAATTGCGAATGAAAGGAGAATCGTTTATATAACTTTACAGCTAAAAACAAGACGTTCGGACATTTTAATTGAATGTGTATTTCGGGTTTGCAGAATAAGCAGTATACGTAGACGCCGTGCTGAGGACGTCGAACACCCATGCAGCATGCGGCGGCTACTCCTCATGGTACATCAGGCATATTTGTTTCTCGCTTCTTCCAATTCACCAGCTTACTATACTGACACTGGTGCTGCCGTGGAACGCTTTTTCTTGAATCGTCCTTCAGGATAAATTCCGTTTTGAATCGGTATGCAGAAAGTGCTAGAATCACTTGGTGTGGAGAAATTATAACACAAGATACAGTGTTTTAATTATCTGCTACTCCGGTTTGTATAGTGGTTCAGAGTATTTTTACATTTAGTGCAGTTAAGTGGAATTTTCAGCCCTATATGTCCTACTGAATACCGTTAAACGAAAAGTTAAGCACAGCTGCTTTGTTGTTGTCTATGATACACTCATCAAGATCCGATTGACTCAGTTTCTTCGACGCATAACTACTTTCTAGTGCTGCAGTATATGCGTTGTGTTGTAAGTGTTAAATTCCATTTTTGTCGGACACACTGAGTGTCCTTCAGTCTCTCCAAATATTGTATCCATCAGAATCCAGGATTCCATACTCAACTCGCAAAGGCTTGGAAAGGATGTTATGACACATGAGCGTTACTGGGAACGAAAGGGCAGATGTATTTACCAAGCAATCGTGTTGTGATTCTCTGTTATTTAGAATTAGGCATCAGTGGAAAGATGACTGGCTGGTAGTGACAACAAAAAGCCACGAGTAGTAAAGTCTACCCACGCGGCCATGGTGTACTTCCTTCTAGTCACGCAGGCGTAATGACCTGCTAACACATCTTGTTGAAAGCCACAGCTAGAAGACACACTCAATTGTGTGGTGACATAATGTTGAGATCACAGTGAGTTGAATTTAAAACATTGCATTTCATTTTCAGACTGATTGGTGGCAGCTCATTTTTAGTGCGGTATGGAGAATGAGAAGACTCCTCTTAGTTGTATTATTCGTCTTCCTTCACCGGAAAGTTACATACTAAGATATTAGAGTGAATAAAATTCTAACAAATCAACGTACTTCAAGTTTTCTGTCAGTATAAATGCATCACTATGTCGGTGGTGTTATACGTAGGCGATAGACAGCAGTATTATGATGACTACTGTGCATTATTGCATCGCGCAAAGGACAGATCGTATGGCTAATTCCCCACTACATTTAATGAACAAGAAAAGTTTTTTATTGCTATTACATTGTAATTTGATTCTTTTACGTTACTATCTATGTTCAACTAATAATGTTTTTCAGAAGAAGCATATATGTCCTTTATCTCTTGATGTGCTATCATTAATTTGTTTTTAGATTTTCTTTGGGCCTATCTAATTATTTTTCATTTACAGGTGTACTCAGTAACTCCAGCTGACAGTGAAGATAAAATTTACATGAAATACTGTGACTGCAATTATATTTGTTTACAGGTGGTTACATCTTGCTTTCAGACTTACATAGAGAGAAGAAAATTCTGGCAAATTAAAATGCTTCAAATTTCCGGTCTGTATAAATGCATCACGGCCGTCGGAGGTGTATCATGAACACGTTTCATAGCAGTGTTCCTTATGCGCTTCCGATGACTGTTGTGCATTATTTCATCGCACAACAGACAGGTAGTATTGCTATGTCACCAATACATGAAATACATAATTTTAGTTATTGCTGTTTGTATTACGTTGTGTGTTGTTTTTTATAAGCTGGTGATTGTGATTTCCTATGTTTTGCTTTGACACGAAGTCCCACTGTCTACCACTCAATGCACCGTAATCAATTCTCACCATTCACCAGGAATCACACTGTTGATGTAAAGACTTCCCCATAGTCAGGAAGCATGACTCAAACTTCGACTATGAATGCTTATTTTATTTCATTTTGGTGACAGTAGGGGAGGCAATTATCTGTAGTCCATTCTCAAATATACATCAGTGAATAAATAGATGCTGATGATAGTCTTATTCTAGTTTTCAGCACTACTACACTATACAAGTGCGTAAAGAGAAGAGTTTAATGATTTAGGGATAAGAATGGTACGTTGTGGTAGGACATCAATATAAACATAAAAGTTGGTTGAGAGTCCTAATGGAGCCGAATAATGTTATAAAAACGAGGAAGGGTTCTAAAATTGAAAATCTGGCGCTTCTGTTGAGAAAATGTGTCTTATTGGGCAGCATCGTGGATTCAGTACTGATCACACAACAGAAGTGTATTATCTGATATCAGTGGTCTCTCCTTTTTATCACTCGCCGGCCGCGGTGGCCGAGGTGACTGAGGCGCTCCAGTCACGGTCAGCACGGCCACTACGGTCGGGGGTTCGAATCCCCCCTCGGGCATGGATATTTGTGACGTCCTAGTTTGTAAGTAGTTCATAAGTAGTTTGTAAGTTTAGGGACTGATGACCCCGTAGTTAAGTCCCATAAGCTTAACAAACATTTGAACATTTTTTTTTGAACATTTTTTATCACTTAAGGAAGTTTTGTGTCAAAAGTGTAAAAATGATAGAAAGTATTAATATCTATGTTACTGCGAATCATGGATTTCGGTCTATGGCCATTAGAGATAAGGAGTGTTATATTTAACAGCTATAATGAGCATGTATTTAAGTGTTAGAACAGGATCGAAAATTTTCAGTAGGAAATGGTGGTCATGATGTTCAGATCACAATGATTTAAATGTAATACATTGCGTTTTAATTTCATACTTATGGGTGGCAACTCATTTACAGTGAGGTTTGACGACTGTTTAAATGAATAATCAATCGAATGTGGCACAACTTTTAAGATTTTGTGCACTATTTAGATTTTTCTTGGTATTCCAAACTCACTCCATCCCAATTCTGGAATGGTTCCTTTTTCAAATGGGACAGCCGACTTCCTTCCCCATCACTGACAGAAACTATCCGAACGTGCACTACGTCTCCAATGATCAAGATTCTTTCTTTGCTTTCAGGTATAAATAGCTTTAACCATATTCCAATGATCTAACCACACCACTTGGGCATTCGTGCCCAGCATGTCACTACTGGTGTCAAACATGCATCTTAATGTGAAAAGGATCTTTCAGAGAATGTACGTTTAAAGTTTTTACAACTATATTATAATATTTCATTAATTCATTACAATAATTAATTATTTATATGTGTAATTCACATGTTTAAATGTTTGTAATCCTAAGGGACTAAACTACTGTGGACATCAGTCCCTAGACTTAAAAACTACTTACACTAACATGTACTAAGGACAATACACAAATACACACACATACACACACACACACACACACACACACACACACACACACACAGACAGACACACACACTCACACACATATGTCCGATGGAGGACTTGAACCTCCGACGCGAGTGGCCACACGATATTTAAAGTGGCGCTTTAGACCAGACGGCCATTTCCGCGCGACTATTTATAATTAATGTAAGAAATGACTTTACATAAAGTATAATTATTTACGAAAACTGAGGACTGGCATTTGCAATGCCGCAGTATGTTCATCGAACATCGATCGCTCGGGTGAAAGTGGAGATGGGCACAGCATTAATCTTGTGCGTACTCTCGCCGTCACCAAACACCTGGTCAGGGTGTGTCACCCGCCGTTTCCATTCATCGCATAAGCACTTAGCCATCTAAATCGCCGGCAGAATTCGAATCGTGTCTAAAAACATTACCAATATTTACTAGTAGTTGCTATTAACATATTGTATATTGTTAGTTAGCACAGAAAATATTCATATAAATCATAAAAATTGTTTTATAATGCTACTAATTATTTTCTATTTCTATACATTTCCCTTAGGCCTATCTAATGATATTTTATTTGCAGGTTTATTTATTACCTGCAGCTCACCGTGAAGATTTCACTTACTTGAAATAGTGCGACTGCAAATACATTTCTTTACAGTTAGTTAAGTCTTGCTTTCAGACATGCATACCAAGATCTTATAGTTCGTATAATTCTCCTAAATTAATGGGTTCAACTTTTCAGTCTATACCAATGCATCACGGTCGTTGGAGGTGTGTTTTTTGCAAACGTTTGATAGTAGTCTTCAATTCACACTTTTGAAGACTGTTGTGCATTACTGCATTAGGCATTAAACAGGTGATGAAGCTAATTCACCAATACATTGTGATATGTTCTTTCCCTTTTTTTAAGATTGTGTCTGTCTTTCTATAATCATGATGCGATAAAAAGAAAAAAAAACTGTAGTCCAGAAATATTTCCGAGTTATTCATCTCTCGAACTGCTACTATTAATTCGTTTTTACATTTCCCTTGGTCTTATCTAATGATGTTTCATATGTAGGTGTACTTATTACCTGAAGCTCACCGTAAATACTAAATTTACATGAAGCAGTGCGACTGATATTATATTTCTTTGCCGATGATTGCGTCTTGCTTACAGACATGCATACGAAAATCTTATAGTAACTACAATTCTGCTAAATTGACGTTTTTCACTTTTTCAGTTTATACTAATGCATCATGTTGGTCGGAGGTGTTATTTGCACACGTTTCACAGCAGTGTTCAAGAGGCACTATTGTGCATTATTGCATCAAAATGTTCATACCCTACTAGAGTTATGGCACCTAACAGCAGTGGTCATCGATCCCTAAATACACAAACTAGTTAAACTAACAATTCGTAAGAAGAAAACACTCCCACATACCCGACGGAGGGCTGGAAGCTCCGACGTGGAACGGTCGTACACACCGTTACATGGCGCATCAGCGCGCACGACCATTCCGCCGCGGCCATTATTCCATCGCGCATGAGACAGGTGGTAAAGGCAATTCAGCAACAGATGAACTATACAATTTAGGTAATTGCTATTTGTATTACGTTGGTTTGGTTCTTATAAGTTAGTGTCTGTGTTTTCCGGTTTTTTGCTTTGACACGAAACAGAAACATCAGATTACTGAAAATTGACATGTCCTTAAACCATCCAAGTGCTAACATTTCTTAGCTTTCAGCTTTCCCTTGGGCATAAGTTTCTATTTTTCATCTACAGGAGTACGTTTTACCTGCAGCTCATTGTCTAGGCTAAATTTACATGGAGTAGTGCGACGGCTTTGAGACAATGGAAGCAATGGCGGTTTGCGGACAGGAGGTAACCATCAAAATCAAGAATAGGACTAGAGTTCAAAAGTGTTCAAATGTTTGTATAGCTTATGGGACTTAACTATGGGGTCATCAGTCCCTAAACTTACAAACTACTTATGAACTAACTAATACTAAGGACGGCACAAATATCCATGCCAGAGGGGGGATTCGAACCCCCGACCGTAGTGGCCGTGCAGACCGTGACTGGAGCACCTCAGTCCCCTCGGCCACCGCAGCCGGCACGACTAGAGTGTTTGAACGCGGCAACCCTACTCCCTACTACACAATGTACCGCCAACAAATCACATCACTGACAAAATTCACATCGTTGATGTAAAGACTCCTACTTTTACGTGTTGTATGTGGAAACAACACTGATTATTCGTCTGAGAATGCCTATTTTATATTGTTTCATTTTGCGAAACACAGCTTGCCCTTTATTCACATGAAGTGTTAAGTGCCATCGACAAGGGATCTCAAATCGATTCCATATTTCTGGATTTCCGGAAGGCTTTTGACACTATACCCTACAAGCGGCTTCTAATGAAATTGCGTGCTTATTGAATATCTCCCCAACTGTGCGATGGGATTCACAATTTCCTATCAGAAAGGACACAGTTCGTTGTGATTGACGGTAAGTCATCGAGGAAAACAGAAGTGATATCTGGCGTTCCCCAGGGAAGCGTTATAGGTCCCCTACTCTTCCTCGTGTTTTAAACGATTTAGGAGTCAATCTGAATAGCTCCCTTAGACTGTTCGCGGATGATGCTGTCGTTAGTGAAGTCAACAGAGGATCAAAAGCAATTACTGCAAAGTGATTTAGACAAAATTTCTACATGGTGCGAAAATTGGCAATTGACACTAAATAAAGAAAAGTGTGACGTAATACACATGACCACTAAAAGAAATCCGCTGAATTTCAATTACGCGATAAATCAGTCAAACCTTAAGGTCGTAAATTCCACCAAATTCCTAGGAGTTACAATTACGAACAACTTTGACTGGAGAGAACACACAGGAAATATTGTGGGGAAGGCGAACCAGAGGTTACGTTTCATTGGCAGAACGCTTCGAAGATGCACCAGCTCCACCATAGAGGCTCCCTACATCACACTTGTACGTCCTCTCATGGAGTACTGTTGCCCCTTGAGGGACCCTCACCATGTGGACGGAAGACATTGAGAAGGTTCAGAGAAGGGCAGCTCGTTTTGTTTTATCACCTTACGGGGGGGGGGGGGAAGCGTAACGGAAATGTTGCACGAATTGGGGTGGAAATCATTAAAAGAAAGACGCTATTCATTGAGGCGTGATCTGTTTGGGAAGTTTCAATCACCGATTTTTACCTCTGAATGTGAAAATATTTTGCTAGCACCCACATACTTAGGGAGACATGACCATCCCAATAAAATAAGAGAAATCAGATCGAAAACGGAACGATTTAGGTGTTCTTTCTTCCCGCGCGCTATTAGAGAATGGAACGGTAGAGAAAAGTTATGAAAGTGGTTAATGAACCCTCTGCCAGGCACTTAAATGTGATTTGCAGAGTATGTATGTAGATGTAGATGATGATATTAAGACAGTCGAATGTCTGTCGTCAATTATCAAGCATTCAACAGTGAATAAATAGATACTATTGATAGTCCTACTATAGTTTCTAGAGATACTACTCTATGCGACTGCAATAAGACAAGAGGATCATGACTTGGGGATTATTATGGTGCGTTTGGAAGCATATAAAAATAAACTTAAAATTTGGTTTGGAATCATAAGGGAGCCGAATAACATTAACACAAATTTATAAGGAAACGGAAAATTAACGGCTATGCCGTTAAAATTTCTTGTACGTCATTATTATATAAGAAAGCTTGAGTTCGAAATTGTATTAAATATAGCAATTATAAACTTGAAAGATAGGTGACTGACGTAACTCGGTGGTCATTCAACATAAGGAGTGTAGTAATTAACTGCGATAAATATTAGAACAAATAAGTTTCGGTTACACATGACCATCAGTACCTATGGAATATACCTACTGTTTAAATATGGTATCGGTAGTTCTGTTCTGAATAAGGGTTCTTATTCCGTCAATCCTTAGTATTGTCATACAAAAGTATGAGGGGCCTTCATTAGGATTGTAAACAAATGCAGTCATTTGCCGATAACGGCAGAGCTGATTAAAGAGTGCCTCCAAACAACGCATAAAAAATCGACCAGAGGACGGCCAAGCATTTTGCAGCGACTAATATCACAAATTTTCGTATGTAACTAATAAGTTGTACAACTAATTCAGATTCATTGTCGCAATTGCAAATTGAATTTTGTTAACATTATTTTCTTAGAAAAACTATGTTTCATTGTTCCGCTACAACTACAACGTTTGTAATTGCGAATTGACTTTTGTTAACATTATTTTCTTAGAAAAACTGTGTTTCATTGTTCCGCTACAGCTACAACGTTCTAGTTCCAGGGGAAGGAAGTTAATTGGAAACTTTTGAAAATAGTAGTAATTCAACATAAGGGAGACTTTTAAGATGTAGCTACTTAGCTTCTGATGGTGCCATTCTAACAACTGACACTTGTTTCTGGTGAGAAATACCATGCCGATGTCTCATCGCAGGCAACAATGTGAATTCGACAAACAGTTCTTTATAGCGTAGATCTGACATAAGAATTTCATATTTCACAGTTCCCTAAAAATTGTGTAAAGAATGCGTGCAGGCCAAAATTAGTGGAACGCCTACATTTTTCCGTTCGTCATTAAACGTGATACACAACTGGCAAACTGTAGATTCAGAATGATCAAATGTATGTAGAGCTAAGAAGCCTAGCTGCTGAGGTCTAGCTCTCTAGACTTACAAACTACTTAAACTAACTTTTGCTAGGGACAACATACCCTCCACAGCCCGAGAAATTTCTCGAACCCCCTACGGCAGCGGTAGCGCAGTCCTGATATGTCGCCCCAGACCGCGCAGCGCCTTCCGTCCAGCAAACTGACGTCCGTTCATCATATTCCGCAGACCTCTGTTAATGGTCTAAAAATTACGGTGTGTCGGACGACTTGCACGTTTAAAAGCCGATTTGACAGTTTACCTCACGGTTGTCAGACACATCATATTTGTCACTCGTTTTAAGCTAAACAGTAATCAGCCGTGTTGAACGGTAGCTAAGTAGGATGTGTACCGCGGTGAGTGGTCTGTCTTTGGTGGTGGTGGGAGAGGCGATCTCGGCTAAAGCAAAGTGGTATTTATTCTTAAAAGACCCTCATAGTACTCGTAATTTGCCTTTTTGACACACGCAGTATTAACAGCTGTAGTATATGAAAGGAGAACGATATAATAGATCTTTAAATCTTAAAGTAAGAATTACAGACATGTTAAGTGAGTGTGTATTCCGGGCTTGCAGACTGAGAAGACTCCAAAATGGTTCATACAAAAATAGTAGAGTGAATAAAATTGGAGGTGTTTTATGCAACGTTTGACAGCATTGTTCATAACGCACTTATGATGACTGTTGCGCA
Organism: Locusta migratoria; assembly: GCA_026315105.1. NCBI lineage: Eukaryota > Metazoa > Arthropoda > Insecta > Orthoptera > Acrididae > Locusta > Locusta migratoria. The sequence continues at coordinate 558,149,855 of CM048755.1, read as the reverse complement.
CTACTGCATCAAGCATGAGACAGTTGGTAAAGCTAATTCACCGGTACATGAAATATATAAAGTTCTTATTATTCGTATTACTTCGTGATATATTTTAATTAATTTATTTTTTTAAATTATTTTAAGAATGTGTCGATGTTCACCTAACTATACTTTTACAGGAAGCCAAAAATTCTATTCCAGAAATTGTTACGTGTTCTTTGTCTCCTTATGTGTTCCAGGGGACTGATGACCCAGTAGTTTGGTCCCCTTTAAATAACAACAACAACAACAACAACCTTATGTGTTCCATTAATTTTTATTTTATGTTTAGATTTCCCGTGGGTCTATCTAATGATGGTTCATTTGCAGGTGCACAGAATGTTACATAGGAAGATATTACAGTGAATAAAATTCGAATATATTAAAGGACTCCAAGTTTTCTGTCACAATAAATGCATCACTATCGTTGGAGGTGTTTCCTCCACACGTTTGATAGCAGTGTTTAAGAGGCATTTCTGACGACTGTTGTGCATTATTTCATCAAGCATCAGACAGGTGCTAAAGCAAATTCATCACTACATGGAATATATAATTTTAGTTGTTATACATATTACGATCTGATATGTCTTTTTCCTTTTTTTTAAGATTGTGTCTGTGTTCACATAAGCATGATTTGCTAAAAGCAAAACAATTCAATTTAAGAAATAGCTCCGCATTCTTTATCTTGGTCTGCTAACATTAATTTGTTTTTACACTTGTGGATGTCATTATCTGTATCTGACCGTGAGGATTAAATTTTTATAAAATAGTGTGACTGCAATTATGTTTCTTTACAGGTAGCTACATCTTACTTTCTGACTTGAATACGATTATGTCTTAAATTAAAAAAAAATTGATAAATTATCATGCTTCAAATTTTCTGTCTGTGCAAATGCATCGCGGTTGTTGGAGGTGCCTTTTTCACACGTTTGAAGGCAGTGTTGATCAGGCACTTCTAACAATTGTTCTGCATTATTTCATCACAAAAGATCCAGGTGGTATAGCTAATCCACCAATGAATGAGATATATTAATCACTGCTATATGTTTTACGATGTGGTTTGTTTCTTATTAGTTAGAGTCTATGTTTTCCTGCTCCTGTTGCTATGACGCGAAACAGAAATTCCCTTGTTCGGAAAAAGGCACATGTTTTTTAATCGTTCAAGTGGAGACATTTTTTTTATAGTTTTTAGCTTACCCTTGGGTATAACTTTTCATTTTTCGTCTGCAGCAGTACGTTTATCTGCAGCTTCCTGTTTGGGTTAAAATCGCAGAATGTAGTTCAGACTATGGAAGCTATGGCGGTCTACGGAAAGTTGGTAGCAGCTAAAAACACGGAATATGAGAAGTGTGTTTGAACGCTGAAGCTCCACTGGCGACTGACCAATGCACCGTATACAAATCTCATCACTCGCCTAGAATAACATAGATGAAGTAAAGACTTTTGCGTGATGTAATTTGGAAGCATCATCCGAATGCATATTTCATTTTCATTCATTTTGGTGTCATTAGAAAAGGCAAATTTCTGTAGTCTATTCTCAAACATTCGTCAGTGAATAAATAGGTACTGTTGATAGTCTTACTGTAGCTTGTAGCACTACTACATTATGTCAGTGCTAAAAGAGTAAGTGATATTGAGTTAGCGATCACAATGGTTCGTTACGGTAGTGTATCAATATAAACCTAAAGTTTGATTTGGAGTCATAATGCTGTCGAATAAATTTCACAAATGTGTAAGGATTCAGAATGCGAAAATGTGGCGCCTCAGCCTGGGAAATATGCCTTATGGGTCAGAATCGTGAAGTGAGCGCTAATCAATGAACAACTGTCGCTTATATCATAACTGATGTGCCTCCTTTGTTATCATATAAAAAAGCTTTGAGCGATTACGTAAGCGGAAGTAAATGTTACAACAGACGCAAACGTATTTCGTTGAAAATCACGAACGATACCTGCAAAAGGGACCCACGCTTTAGATGCGGTACAGATAGTTTAGTCGTGAATAACCGGCGTTTTTGCGAATTAGTTTGGGCTCGGTTATACAGTTTTTTCCACAGTAAAAGGTCATGGAAGGATTCTTGATTAATCAAACCTTACGATTCTGCTACAAAAGTATGAGGACACTTCATAAGGATTTCAACCAAATGCATGTGTTTAACGTTAGCGGCTGAGCTGAATCTTAAATGCCTCCTAATAACGCATAGAAAAATCGACCTGACGATGGACAATCACTTTGCCATGTGGCATGACGCGAGTTTTCACATGTATATAAATAATATCACAACCCATTCAGCCGGCCGCGGTGGCCGAGGTGACTGAGGCGCTCCAGTCACGGTCAGCACGGCCACTACGGTCGGGGGTTCGAATCCCCCCTCGGGCATGGATATTTGTGCCGTCCTAGTTTGTAAGTAGTTCATAAGTAGTTTGTAAGTTTAGGGACTGATGACCCCGTAGTTAAGTCCCATAAGCTTAACAAACATTTGAACTTTTTTTTTTTTTGAACAACCCATTCAGATTCATTTTCGCAACTACGAATTGATTTCATAAAATACATTCGTTAGAATGATTGATTGTTTATTCTATCAGTAGAACTACAATCTTCTAGTTCCAAGGCGTGAAAATGATATTAAAACTATTGAAATAGGGTGCCTTTTAAGACGTAGCTACTTAGTTTCTGATAATGCCATTCCAATAACTGAAACTTGCCTCTTATGAGAAATAACATTTCCATGTCTCATCGAAAATAACAATGTGAATTCGTCACACAAATGTTCTAGAAAATAGAATCATAATCCGACACCTAGTTCGTTCAAAATAAAATAACGTTTAGTCAAACAAGGCAACAAGCTTGCTTCAGTTTATTTAATTGAAAATGTTTCACCAGGAATGAACAGTGGAATCAATCAATAAACTCTGACTAACTTGTGCCAGGGAGAACATACAGTTGTATGCCCTAGAAAGGACTCGAACCTCATACGGCAACGGCAGCGGATTCCGCGACATGACGCCTCGGACTGTGAAGCACAGCAAACTGACGCTTCGTTCATCATATTCCTAAACCTCTGTTAGTTGTCCGTACATTGTAATGTGTAGAGGGTTCTTACACGTTTAATAAGCGGATTAGACTACGCACCTCTCAGCTGTCATGATCATCAAATTTGTCACGCCTTTTAAGTTAAACTGTAACAGTCTTATACGACGGTAGGCGACACCAAACTGAGGGGTATGTGTACCGCGGTGAGTAGTTGGTTAGAGGTGGAATGTGAAAGGAGAATAGTTTATACAACTTTACAGCTTAAATCACAACATTCCAGACATGTTAAGTGAATGTGTATTTCGGTTTTGTAGAATGAAAAGACTCATCTTAGTTGTATCATCCGTGTTCCTTCAGCAGAATGTTACATACGAAGATATCAGAGTGAATAATATTCTAACAAATCAACGTACTTCAAGTTTTCTATCAGTATAAATGCATCAATATGTCGGTGGTGTTATATGTAGGTGTTTGATAGCTGTTTTCTGAAGACTATTGTGCATCATTGCATCACGCGAAGGACGGATGGTATGGCTAATTCAACACTACATTGAATAAAAAAGTAAAGTTTATTTTAATTCCTATTACATTGTCATTTGATTCTTTTAAGATACTATCTATGTTCAACTAATAATGTTTTTAGAAGAAGCATACAAATTCTATTCCAGAATTAATTACATGTCCTTTATCTATTGATGTGCTACCATTAATTTGTTTTTAGATTTCCTTTGGTCCTATCTAATTATGTTTCATTTACCGGTGTACTTAGTACCTCCATCTGACAGTGAAGATCAAATTTACATGAAATAGTGTGACTGCAATTATGTCAGTTTACAGGTAGCGGTGTCTTACCTTCAGACTTACAAAGAGAGAAGAATATTCTGGTAAACTAATATGCTTCAAATTTCCGGTATTTATTAACGCATTACGCCCGTCAGAGGTGTATCATGCACAACTTTCATAGCAGTGTTCATTATGCACTTCCGATGACTGTTGTGCATAATTTCATCGCACAACAGACTGATGGTATAGCTATGTCACCAATACATGAAATACATAACGTAAATTATTGCTGTTTACGTTGCGGATTGTTTATTACAAGCTGGTGTTTGTGATTTCCTAGGTTTTGCTTTGACACGAAGCAGAAATTTCGTTTACGGAAACAGTAACAACTTCTTGAAGTGCAAATATTTTTCTACATTTAAAGCTTATTTGATATTTCGTCTATATGATTACTCGCAGCTCATGTTATGAGTTACGTTTACGTGGGTTAGTGAGACGACCTTGAGACAATGGAAGCAATATCGGTCTGCAGAAGGGCAGTAAACACAAACAGGAGAAGTGTGTTTGAGCGCTTAAGTCCCACTGTCTAACACTCAATGCACCGTATCCAAATCTCATCACTCATCAATAATTACATTGATGATGTAAAGACTTCCCCATAGTGTGGATTCATCACTCAAAATTTGTCTATGAATTCTCATTTTATTTTATATCTTTTTGATGACAATACGAAAGGCAATAATCTGTAGTCCAGTCTCAAACATTTATCAGTGGATAAATAGGTACTGATGATAGTCTTATTCTAGCTTTCAGCCTACTAAACTATGAGAGTGCAAAAAGAGCAGAGGTAAATGGGTTAGAGTTACGAATAGTACGTTATGGTAGCCCATAAATATAAACGTAAAATTTCGTTGGAATCGTAATGTAGCCGACTAATGTTATCAAAAACGAGTAAGGATTCTGAAAACGAAACTTTGGCGCCTCTGTCAAGAAAATATGTCTTCTTGGTAAACATCGTGCAGTGAGTAATAGTCACACAACAATAGTCACACTATCTGATTTCAGTGATGTCTTGTTTTCACCACTTAAGGTAGCTTTTGGTGCCGAAGTGTATAAAACATAGGAAGTATAAATACGCATGTTACGGTGAACCATGGATTTCACACACAAATGTCTGTAAATCTATCGGACCAAACTGCGTGGTCATCAGTCCGTAGCTTACAAACTACTTAAACCTAGGTAAACTAACCTACGGACAAAGACACACACCCATGCCCCAGGGAAGACTCGAACCTCCACGGCGAGCAACCGCGCGCTTCGCTGCGAGGTGCTTTAGACACTTTTTTTTCTGCTGTTAGATCTATGGCTCGCGGTCGTTCCTTCAGTTTGTTCCTGGTTGTTCGTTCAATGGTTGGCTCAGCATTTTTTTTATTACACAGGCGCTGAGCCACGGCGCCCGGCTACTCCACCGCGGCCCATGGATTTTATTCTGTGGCCGTTGCAGATATGAAGTATCATATTTAATAGTGATGATTAACATGTTTTTATGTATTAGAACAGAATCAAAATGATGCAGTAGCAAATGGACCCACGTTATATATGGGAAAAATCGGTGGCCGCGCGGGAGTAGCCTAGCGGTCTGGAACGCCACGTTACTAATCGCGCGGCCTCCCGCGTCGGAGGTTCGAATCCTCTCTCGGGCATGGATGTGTGGGTTGTCCTTAGGTTAGCTTAACTTAGTTTAAGAAGTTTGTAAGACTAGGGACTGATGACCGACGTACGCTCCTGCCCATTAAAATTGCTACACCACTATGATGACATGCTACAGACGCAAAATTTAACCCACAGGAATAAGATGGTGTGATATACAAAATATTAGCTTTTCAGAGCATTCACACGAAGTTGGCGCCGGTGGCGACACCTACATCGTGTCGGCAACCGATTTCTCATACACAAACAACAGTTGACCGGTGTTGCCTGCTGAAACGTTGTTGTGGTGCCTCGTGTAAGGAGGAGAAATGCGTACCATCACGTTTCCGACTTTGATAAAAGTCGGATTGGAGCCTATTGCGATTGCGGTTTATCGTATCACGACATTGCTTCTCGCGTTGGTCGCCATCCAATGATTGTTAGCAGAATATAGAATCGGTGGGTTCAGGAGGGCAATACGGAACGCCGTGCTGGATCCCAACGGTCTCGTATCACTAGCAGTCGAGATGACAGGCTACTTATCTGCATGGCTGTAACGGATCGTGCAGCCACATTTCGATCCCTCAGTCAGCATATGGAGACCTTTGCAAGACAACAACACGACCAGTTCGACGACGTATGCAGCAGCATGGACTATCATCTCGGAGACCATGGCTGCGGTTACCCTTGACGCTGCATCACAGACAATAGCGCCAGCGATGGCGTACGCAACGACGAATCTGGTTGCACGAATTTTAAAACGTCATTTTTTTCGGAACAATCCAGGATCTGTTTACAGCATCATGACGGTCGCGTCCGTGTTTGCCGACATCGCAGTGAACGCACACTGTAAGCGTATATTCGTCATCGCCATACTGGCGTATCAACGGCCTGATGGTATGGGGTGCCATTGGTTACACGTCTCGGTCACCTCTTGTACGCATCGACGGCACTTTGAAAAGTGGCCCCTACATTTCAGATGTGTTACGATCCGTGGTGGCTCTACTCTCCATTCGATCCCTGAGAAACCATACATTTCAGAGGATAATGCCCGTCCGCATGTTGCAGGTCCTGTACGGGCCTTTCTGGATACGGAAAATTTTCGACTGCTGCCCTGGTCAGCACATTCTCCAGATCTCTCACCAATTGAAAACGTCTGGTCAATGTTGGTCGATCAACTGGCTCCTCACAATACGCCAGTCACTACTCTTGATGAACCGTGGTATCGTGTTGAAGCGCATGGGCATCAGTACTTGTACAAGCCATTCACGCTCTGTTTGTCTCAATGCCCAGGCGTATCAAGTCCGTTATTACGGCCAGAGGTGTTTGTTCCGGGTACTGATTTCTCAGGATTTATGCACCCCAATTGCGTGAAAATGTAATCACATGTCAGTTCTAGTATAATATATTTGTCCAATGAATGCCCGTTTATCATCTGCATTTCTTCTTGGTGTAGCAATTTTAATGGCCAGTAGTGTAGTTTGGTCCCATAGAATTACAATCTTTTGAACGTTTTCAAATCGGTGAAGGTACTTCATTTCTGAATTACAGGTGTTTTCTGACATTCTATTGGTCTCAGTTATACGACCTATTTTTCTCAATGAAATGACATCTCAAGTGTTCATTGAGATGCATCAATAGTTAATATTGTCCTACAAAAGCATGGGAAGCCATAATAAGGATTTCCATTAAATGCAGTTGTTTACCGACAGCAGGACTGTTGAATCAGGGCCCCTCCAAAGAACACGTGATGACATCCTCCCAATAATGCGGAACATGCATCGACTTCTGATACTGTGATCCCAGCCAATTCGTTACGACGTTAGCATGCGCCATTCCAGATAGGGAATTTAGACTTTGAATCCGAGAACTCTGAATCTTACAACTTTGCTTTCACAATGTGGGTTCTATACTACGCGTAGATTCTCTTTGGCTGCATCCAGACAGCATTCTTCGTGATTTTTCAGTAGTGTCAGAACAATTCAGCCTAGAATTCGTTAATTCGATATAGCAAGCTTAATATTTCCCCAACTCGTGAATATTTTGATAATGAGGAGCTGCTGCTCAACTGCTGATGACCTGGTCCTGTTAGAGACTGCTATCATTCAGGCTTTCACGTGTAAAAGCGCTGTATTAGCATTTTATTAGACATCAGTTACGCTTATGACAGTACTAAGAGACACAGTATTCTAGAATATCTCCATTAATGGGGCTTTCATAATAACCTCTCCATGTTCGTAGGCTCATTCCTACCAAAGAACTTAATTATGTACCGGTAATGGGTTGGTGACGTGTTCGTGTTCCGAACAAGAATATATTATTATAATATTTGTAAATATAGGAGTTACCTACTGTGTTTGCCAGTGCCTAGGCTTAAAAACCACTTATAACATAAGGATAACACTCACACCCAAGCCGCAGCAAGGCCTCGAACTTATGAAGGGGAGATACCGTGTGCTCTGCAGCAAGTTGCCTCTAGCATTCGGCCATTCAAACGCGGCCATAACAATGTCCCTGATAAAAATGATTCATGGATCACTCTCTTTGGGAAATCAATAAACAGGTTTCAAGACACCAAACTCTGTCAATACTCATTATTTGTGAACTTTCGCCGTTTTGTGTTTAAGGTGCAAGGGTTAAAGGAATGGTCCGCAAAGACAGATTTCTAGTTTTCTGCACATGAGTGTGAACACATTCATTTTAACATATGTGGGCTCCATTCGGTGATGTTCTTAGGCGAGGTATTTTAATCAAAAGCATTCGTTTAACAATACCTTCCAAATGTGAAAGCTAGGACGAAGAGGCACATGCCATTTTAAAGTGCCGGATCCGCAGTGGAGTGGCCGAGCGCACTAGGACACCTTGCTTGTTAGCGAGCCGCTGCTCGTGGTCGGAGGCTCGAGTCCTCTCTCGGGCATGGGTGTGTGTGTTGTCCTTAGCGTAAGTTAGCTTAAGTAGTTTGTAAGCTTTGGGACTGATGACCAAAATAGTTAAGTCCCTTAGATTTACAAACAGTTTAATATTTGAAAGTACCACAGCGGTTTTATAGAACTTTATTGCTGTCAAAACTACTCTCTGTGTTCATAGTGCATGACTCGATCGAGGATTAGCCTGGCCACAGGTTCTTACAGGACCAGTTCCATACGCAGACACTGTGCCCCACTCACTATGCGACGGCTAGTCCTCATGGTACTTCAGGCATATTTGTTTCACGCTTCTCTCAACTCACCAGCTTACTATACTGACGCTACTTCAGTAGTAAGTGAGAGAATATCTCTTGGCAACAGAAATAAAATATCTGTTTCTTTTTCCTTTGAGCTACCTTTAAATGGAATTTTTTTAAATATACAGTTATTTTATTATCTTATTTTTATTATAAATTTATATACCTAGTGACAGTTTTCCGTGTTAATATGACAAAGACATTGAAGGGAAAATTATTGAATTAAAGTAAGTATGGAAGTCTGGGTTCGATTCCCGCCCATGGCACATTTTTTATTTCAACAGTTTTCCGTATCAATATGTCAAAGACATTGAGTGCAGGGAGAAGCATTGAATTAAAGTAAGTATGGAGTTCTGGGTTCGATTCCTCCCTGTGGTAAAAATTTTAATTCAAAGCTTCTCCTTTCACTTAAAGACATTGAGTGCTGGGAGAAGCATTGAATTAAAGTATGTATGGAGTTCTGGGTTCGATTCCTCCGTGTGGTACAAATTTTAATTCAATTCTTCTCCTTTCACTCAATATCCTATTTTTATTACATTTATACCCAGCCTTCATGCAAACAGAGTAATCCGTATAGATGAACGCTGTCAAAGTAATTTTTGTTATTTCAGATACGTCTCTCTCCTCTCCTACATCCATTAGTACACCCTCTGTCCTTCACAAAATACGCAAACAGTCTTGCATTTATTATTAGTTAATTTCTCTTCTGTTCTCTCTCTCTCTCTCTCTCTCACTCGCTGTCGCCGCTCTTGCATCATAACCTCAGTTACCCTTCTGGTCGGTTCCCTCACAATACAGTGATAAAATCTATTGGTTTCCGTTGACAGCACGCACTCTCTTTTAATTTATGCTTTCGTTACTGTATATCAGTCCTCTCTATGAGGCCCTGTCCTTTCATACCCCTTACCTATAATAAATTCTTCGATCTGTGAAATACAGAGCTCTGGTTTTTCGATTGACAACTTCTGCTTTCATCCCAACAGACTACATTGTCGCGTTGCAATGGAAGCAGGCTTCACTTCGAAGGCAACTGAACATAGCACTTATACTCAAAGCACGTTTATTACGAACTCAACATACACGCTGCACTGACTACCTCTCAGGCAGAGTGCTCTGCTATTTATACACAGACAAAATTTACCAGAAATTAGAAGAACAGTTAACATAAGAAACAAGTAGAATTTACAAGTGAACATAAGAAAGAAGTAGAACCATCTGGAATTGTTAATTACAAAGAAATAAATTCTTGCCGCTGGGCGGGATTGCACCGGTGACCTGCACCGCTGTCCGTGACGCTATCCCCTGCGCCACGCCGGCAGTCGGTGTTCGTCGTCTCTCGCGGCAATATTGTTACACATGGTATATATTTCCCGTTTTAGAAACCGTTTTCTAATGCGTAAACAACGCTCCTTGTTACTTTTAAGATGCGTGATATTTCATTTATTATGATAAGAGCTATGTTACATTCTTGAGCGCCGCGCAGAGTAGCTGCGCGGTTTAAGGCATCATGTCTTCAATTGGGCTTCAGCTCGCGTCGGCGGTTCGAGTCCTTCCTCGGTCTTGGGTGTCTGTGTTGTCCTTGTGTTAAGATAGTTTAAGTAGCGTACAGACTGATGACGTTAGCAGTTAAGTCCAATAAGATTTCACACACATTTTCATACAAACTTGAGCGAAACGAGACTATAGTTAAATGAACATACAGCAACATGTCATACAAAATCACCACAGAGCATGCTAAAACGTAGTATATTATCATACGCAATGCTACATAATTCTACATACAGTATATATAACTTTTTTGTTACAGTCCTAATGGACAAATCACCTGAGATCATTAGTCCCTACCTAGCCTTACATGCTACTTTAATTAATTTAGCCTAAGGAATACACGCATACACACACACACACACACACACACACACACACACACACACACAACTACACATGTCCGAGGAAGGAGCGACCGCTACTCCGCGACAAGACGCCTCAGACCGCGAGGCCAAGAAATTACTGTTATGTAGACAGATACCGCCGAACTATTTTACTTCTCGTATCCTTCTCGTGTCCTTCACTCCATTTTGACGAAAAACATCATACTACCACATCTGAAAATCGGTAGCTGATCGGGCTGATGCCATCTTCTAATGGCTAAGATATGGTTTGATTCCTGCTGGGGAAACAGTTTTTAACAATCGCAGACATCCCCCTCTCCACCTCCAATAGCGGCAAGTAAGGAATTTAGGACTGTGGCGTCTTTCAAATCACATTACACATGTCTATTCGTTACTGACTAGAACAAAGTTGGATTAGTTTTCGTTGTTTCTTCAAAATGCCAAACCCCTTCAGGTCTCTACGAACGGCGCGATCCTAATTACTAGTAAACAAGATTGGGAGAGTTGTTACCTAGTCATCTGAGGTCAACGATGACGATAGGCGCGGGGTTGGAGGCCCAGGCAGCACAACGTTATTTATTGCGCTACTTCAAAATGTTTGTAAATGTTTGTAAATCTATCAGACTCAACTGCTTGGTTATTAGTCCGTAGCTTACAAACTACTTAAACTAAGGTAAACTAACCTAAGGACAACACAAACACCCATGCCCGCACATGGGGACTCGAACCCCCGACGGCGAACAGCCGCGCGCACCGCAGCACGGCGCTCCAGGGGGTACGGCTAATCCGCCACGGCTTGCGCTACTTCTAGCCGAACATATGCACATCCTGCTAATGGTGAGAACAGTAACTATTTCATCTCTTTGCGTATATATAATAAATAGCGAATAGAGCCGGGGTTGAGTCCCTGCCAGGAAAGAAGTCAATTGTATCGTAATTTCAAGTTCAAATATAGCTCTATCTGTGAATTTATTTAATATCTGACGTGTGATCGTGCTTCGTTAACGATTCATATAGGTACTGCGTTCTATTCCACAATTTTATGACGTTGGACACCTGTGAGTTGCACTGTATTATATACCTTTAGTGCTTACCTCTCAGAAACAATTTGAACTTCATGTCATTCCTGGTGCAATGATAAAGTTAACCGGGTTCGGACATTGGCCTTGTAAACCAATACCAATAAAAACATCAATGTCTTACGTCTCTTCATGCCTAATCTAGTCTCCATCAGGAACGCAAGCCATATTTGGTCAATAGTGCGTTCAAATTCAGAGCACGAACAAAAACTCATTGTGTCATTGAATGAGTTTGATAAGGTACCCGATTTGTCACTTATTGTAATTAAATTGAATTTACGTTTCTCTCTCGACTCTAATAACTTGTATTCTAATATTTTTTGTATGACGGTATTGAATTACATGTGGACCGACTGCCATAAGGAGCAATGTTCTTTACTGCTTCTTTGGTACCCATTGTGAATAGTCGACCGACTGTACTCTACAGGGGTTTTGAATGTGGAGTACCCGCCACACAGCTATGTTAGTTGGGTTGCATTCAGCAGTGATCCACTTTTTTTGCTGTCAAGTGTACATTTAGCAATATAATTAAATTTAGTCCGACAAGTATTTGCCATTTCACAAATTTTAAACAAAATTCGTGTTCATTTATTAATTACTCTGTGACTAATGTAGTTATACTAATGTTGTCCACTATGTCACTATACCATTGACAGTTACCATGATAGACTGTCATAATAATTTTGCTATGCACATTTGGCGTAATACTGAGGATGTGAATACCAGGATTACACAGTGCTGGACACTAGAATGTCCGGAACACCCATAATACCCAGGGTACCCTTAAAGTAGCACCATTCAGGTGAAGTTTGCAACATGAGGCAACGAGAGGTTCACAGGAGTAGGATATCAGGCAGGCTGACTTCAGAGAACCAGTAGCGCCTTATGCAATTCCAACATAAAGGGAGAAGAGAGCCGTCCGCGTATGTATTGTTCTATCGTGCAGTTGTACTGCGTCAGCAGCTTCAGTATGCCACGTAGAAAACGAAGAGCCCGACAGAATAAGAATAGTTGCCAGAGGTGTTGCGTGTATCCCTTCAGAAATCGGCGCTCTTTTCGGACGTTACCGTCTCGTAGACTCGGGGTACGGCCGGGGATGATGGTTTCTGCATAAATATGCGAAGGCGAGAGGTCCACATGGTTAGGATTTCAGCAGAGGCTCACATTAGGAGCGCAACTAGCGTAACATGCAACCACTATACAAAGGATTAATATACGGCCGTATAAGCTTACTGGATTTGCTCTTTATGAGGTTTTTTTTTACGTAAGCAGATCAGTATGTCTCTTAGAAGACAACGAGTGTCTTTCGAGCATTTTTCAGAGCTCGAGAGAAGAGAGCAGTTGCCTATAGGAAGTGCGCTTAGTCTTCAGAGAAATCGATGGTCGTCTGGAACATAACCAAGTGACTATGATGCTGATCTGTAATCTCTTGATCCAGGACGGAACGGTGGAGAACGGGATCTACTGAACCCACCTTGCTACAGCTCTACACATAGCATTATAGCATAGTTCCCTCACGCAACAACCCTGTACACACTGCCGGTGGATTAACGAGCCAGCGTGAAATCTCTGAATTGCTGGAGGCTGCTGCCCTCCCATATATTTGGAGGTTGCGACGAACAGAGTGCAACAGGATAATGCGCGGACACTCGTGAGACGCACTGTGTGAAGTCTTCGTCAGCCACTGGATTGTACTGCAAATCTCTTCTACACACACTTATTCATCCCTGTACGTTGACACTAATATATTATAGGACTCCATATTTAATTTCCTCTATTTGGGGCAATACCTCTTGTTAACACATTTTGTCAGGACGTTGTTTCAATTTCTGCTCCATATGGAAATGCCATAATTGCAAGAGATTCTTACGAATGATCGTCTACTGTTTTACAAACGAGTAGATAAACTGCAGATAATAGACAGCTGTATAATCTCTAGTATTGATAAAAGGTGGCAGATTTTGTGGCTATCAAATAAATCTGAAATAGGCGCGGGTATGAACAACGTGACATTTATTGTATATCCACAATAGTTAAATTCATCCCTCTCTAACCTGCAACATACTCCGTAACGACAACTTATTCCTTTGATTATAATTGAATCGCCGCGTACGAGAGGCAGAGTGCGCTAAGGCCCCTTTCTGCGACGTCAGCGGCGGCTCCCCGTACGAGGTTCGAATACTCTCTGGGGTATCAATGCGTGTGTGTTGTCCTTGGCGTATGTTAGTTTAAAAAGTTTGTAAATCTAGGGAGTGATAAGTATGGCAGGTTGATCCAATAGGTTTATAAACATTTAAACATTTTTATAATTGTATCGTCCCTGAATACTCAGGAAAGGTCATGAAAAGCGTTATGATCAGTAGAATACTAGACTAAGGACTCAATATCAGATATTGATACCTTTGTTGACCTCTTACTTATGCATTTATCTCAACAGACAGCATCAATTTCGAACTCATAATATTCTCGCATGAAGGGTGACGTATGTGTCGCGGGTACACGTTGTTTAATTTGTGTTGCTGAGACCCATACGTTACTCATTATGCGAGTTTCACATCGAACTCCATCAATAAATTATACGGCATTGCAATAGTATCAAGAAATGCCGTGACAAATGAACATGTACTTCGTTACGACGAGTCTGATCGATCAGCCCCTAATAACGACGCTGTCCACGGGGTGTTAAATCTGGATCTTCTGTCCTGAGTGTCACCGTGTGGTCTTCTTTAATAGTGAGTACACTGAACCAGCTTTGCGAACTTCTTAGATTATAGTGAGCTACCAAACAATTACTTTTGAATATCATTACTGCATGATGTTTGTCGAATAATTTTTTTTTCTTTTTACAATTACTTGTCGTCCTGGTTTTATAGCAACTCAACGACCGCTTTTGACAATTTGATTGCATCTTTTCTTAGGACACACGTCTGGGTAGGTGAGTTACGCAGGTATTGCCGCGGTAGGGGCGCTTTAAGGCGCTCTGCTGCCAAACTCACGGTTGCTCGCCGTCGGAGTTTCGAGTCCTCCCTCGGACATTGGTGTGTGTTTGTTATCCTTAGGTTAGTTTAACATAGTTTATGTAGTTTGTAAGCCTTGGGACTAATAAGCAAAGAAGTTTAAAGTCCGAAAGATTTTCAAACATTCGGGTTTATTCAAAAGATGTCGAAGAAAACATCTCAGATCCACTGACAGACGACAGCCAAACTGAGTAGTTAACGGGGATCTCAGTGGAGATGGTTGGTATAGAGGCTGCTTAACAAATATTCTGGCGTGTACTGCAATTGCGTTGTAGAATTTCTTTATTTACTCGCTCTGTATAGACATATTACTGTTATGGTATCATTAGCTACAACAAGATTTTGCTATCTCACTTTAGCGTTCCATCTTATATTGTGCATTTCTAAATTGCATTCCAGTTATTCCTAATGGTATTTTTCACTTGACAAGGTTTTTACTCCATTCAAAATATACATTTTAATTACACTTTCTTTGATGTTATTACCAATTGTATATCGTCGCGTCTACCATGACACATTACAGTTGATATTTATAATGACGGACTGTAATGTTTCCATAAGGTGATATTAACTTGGCTATGCACTTTTGTGCAATACTGACGATTACACAGTGCTGTACCCTCAAATGTCCGTAACAATATTAATGAAATAGCCTTCGAGGTGAAATTTGCAGCAAACCTTATGGCGACGAGAGATTCACAAGAGTAGGATATCAACGAAGTCTGACTTCAGAGAACAGTAGTGATTCCTGCAATTGCGTAAGCACCTTCAATATGCAACGTGCAATATGGATAGCCCGACAGAAAAAGAATAGGTTCCTCTAGGCATTGCAGGTATTCCTTTAAAAATCGGACTTCATCTCCACCCTCGTGGATTCGGGGCTATGGCAGGAGGTCTTCGCCTCCATTCTCCTGACAACTTCTGTGAAGTTTGGAAAGTAGGAGGTGAGGTACTGGCGGAAGTAAAGTTGTGAGGCGGCATCGTGAATCGTGTCGGGATAGCACAGTCGATAGTGCGCTTGCCCGCGAAAAGCAAAGGTCCCAGGTTCGAGTCCCGGTTCCGGCACACAATTTTAATCTGCCAGGAAGTTTCATATCAGCGCACACTCCGCTGCAGAGTGAAAGTTTCATTATGATATTTAGAGCTCGTAAACTCGTCTTAACCAGGTGTTACCTGATACTGGTGTACGACACGACCATTTCCCATCTCTTACGCCTCGCTGGCGGATGATATTGTCGATTGTGGTGGTATTACCCGCCCTCGGTCCGGACCCTCTGTGGCTGTTACCCTGCGCCCCGCCGTCCCATTGCGTCCTATTGTCCATCCGCATCTGCCAGGCGCGTTTCGGGCCTGTCCTTCAGCTGTTGGTGATCGATTTTGATTGCAATCGTGGTCGTGACAGTGCATACCTTCAGAGCTCCGTGTGCGTCTGAGTTGTCCGCTTCCCGCCGAATCAGGCTGGTGTGAGTGTGACCTGAAAAGTCCTCACAGGCTGCAGGCTACTCGTGCCGTTGGGTTTTGTCTGCAGTTCTTTCCCAAATTGTATGCAGAAGTAACGTGCTGTTGCTTTTGTACACTTATTTAGCCAGATTAAACGCAGTACTGGTTTCTTAGTATATCACGTTCTCCGCCACCTTGATGTCAATTGATTGCATTATGACATTAATACCTGAACCCGGTGGGTTAATATAATCGACGGTGGGGTCATATTCCAATGAGTGTTCAGGTGTGGTTTTAGTGGCCAGCTGTAGCCAGTCTTCGTTGTTCCTTGACATCTTAAGTTTCGGTACTGATTGGTTGACGGATATAAAACAGTATTGACATGATATCTTCACTTTAATTCACCCTTTTACGCCCAGAGGAGTGCCGTAATTTGGTATATTGACACAAAGCACTTTTTATTTTGTGTTACCTCTAGTTTTGGCTGATGTTGCGAGATATAGGCCTCGCATAAGACAGATGGCTTCCTTCTTGGTCTGTTCTTCTTCATCATCATATTCTCCTTCTTCTCCCGTTTTATCAGGTCACCTGGTGGTGTGTAGTGATTAGCTAACGTCTATGGTTGAATACTCGTCATTTGTGAACGCTCGTTAAAGATGGTCAAATTCTACTCTCAAGCTGTCTGCGTCTGAGTGTATTTTAGGATCTTGTACCAGTGCGCTCAACACACCGTCTTTCTTTGGCGGGTGTTGCTAACTATCGGCCTATAGATACATGTTAGTGCGTGACGATTTTCAGTTCACCCTATGGCCTAATGCGCTGTATGTTTTCCTCTTCATAGCAACGTCGACGTCGACGAATGGAAGTACACCACTTTTCCTAGTGGTTAACGTATTGTCAGGGTGTGTTGAGGCCAGCTGGCCCAAGAATTAATCCGTTCCATTCCTCCCAAGTGGCCAAATGACGAACTTGTTATTTACATGTCTGAAGAAACACGTCGGCTGATGGGCAACAGCTGTCAGTGCCTTATCCTGGAATTACCCCTTGATCAGTTTTGCCACTACTGGGTATAGTGGGCTACTTCAGTCTGCTAATACATCTGGCCTGCAGATATGAAGTTAGGCGATCTCAGGATGTACTTAAAAATATACAGTAAGTATATGCGAAATCTCACAATGATTAAATCGAGTGTGTCCTGATGGGGTATCCTCTTTATGTTCGTCTTCATTTCTTGATTGGTAGAACAGCGAGAATCCCTACAGTATATTTCAAGCAATTATATAATCTCTGATAATCAGAACTACTGAAACTTGATTGTTATGATTATCTTCTAAAGGATATTACCGTGGTCATACCATTGCATAAAACACTGTACCACTGAAATACCATAATGGTATCTTATTTTTATATTTACGTTGACATGGGGTAGGTAAAAACGGTTCCGTTAACGTGGTAAATTCAATTCTGGCCGTGAAATAAAACTCACATAAATATACCTTTTATATAAGTTGTATGGAAATGACATGTCAGTTAACGGTCGTTAAATTGTTATGCGTGAAACTATAAGAACATCAGTACGTGAAGTGATACAAAAAATATTAATTAGTGATACCATAAAATCATCATTTTTAAATGAAAACTAAATTCTATTCACCTACAATGGGTATTTATTGCAAAATTTTATTAGACTACATACCAGCTTCTCAATACTCACAGAAGCTACTGAAAAAATTCATGACAGTACGATATGTGACTAATAACTCTGCTTCAAGTATTGTCATTTTATTTTTGCAGCTGTAAGATGATTCCTACTCGCCATGTGTAACATATGTCAATCTTGTACCTCGGGTGACGTATGTCTTGGTGTTACACGTTTCATTTGTGTTACTTGCGGACGTACGTTATACGTTGTGCGTGTTGATAGACGTGCAATATACAAATGCTGAAACGGTAAATCGATAGTCTGGACAAATGCCGTCACTGAAGAAAGCATATTTCATTGCGACTAGTTTAGTCGTAACTAACTTACACTAACGAAAACCCACTCACCCATCCCCAAAGTAGGACTTTAAAGTCCGGCGGGAACTGGCACGCTGTCCGTAGCATGGTGCGTTACACCACGCGGCTGTACCGAGCGGCACAGTTTGAAGAACATTATGCATCACATCTGTGCCAAATTGGTTGAAACCATTCCTTTTTTGACATTTACTTCTCCTGTTTTCTAGCAAATAAATTGTTTGATTGCATTCTGAGGATGAACGAATATTTGTTGTTTCTCCCTCTGCCTACATATGTTCTCATACAGTTTTACTATCTTTTCCAAAATTATGTTTTAGCTATTAATTAGTGTTCTATTTGTTCGGGCGCTGAAGACCATCTATCCATCCAATAATTGTTAGCTGTTAATTTCTACATTTACAATTTGTATTCCTGTTACTCTGACACGCATTTGTTTCTCGACTGAGGTTCAACTGTATTCTAATAATATATCTTATTTACACTTTGGTTTATGTTGTCACCAGTAATACTTCCACTATCACACTTGTCCAAGATGGATATGATATAGAATGTGATGTTTGCATAAGTTAATACTAAGATTTCTATTAACATATGGCGCCATACGGACGACTAGATTCATGAATATGTTTTGGTAGCCACCCGAGATGAAATACCTTTGTAGTAGAATCCAAATTAGCTGAAGGTATCAGCATTCGTATCCGGAGACGAGAGGTCCACATGGTTAGGACTTCAGCTGAGGCTTACCTTAGAGGTGCCAGCAGCGCTACCTGCAACCACTACATAAAGGAAGAATAGAAGGCCGTGTATTTGCTCTTTATGCAGTCGTTTTATGTAAGCAGTTACGTATGCCTCGCAGAAGACAACGAGTGCCTTTCGAGCATATGACAGAGCTCGACAGAAGAGAGCAGTTTCTTATAGGAATTGCGTATTCGTCTTCAGAGAAATCGATTATCGTCTGAAACATAACTAAGTAACTGTGATGCTGAACTGTAATCACTTGATACAGGAGGGAACGATGGAGAACGCGATCTACTGAACCCACCTCGTTACAGCACTACACATGATGATACGCTTTTTATGTATAGCTTTATTAGTGGGATGGTACTGGGTTCCCATTTCGCAACGTTCTATTACGCATTGCCGGTGGACTAAAGAGCCAGCTTTGCATCCCTGAATTGCTGGAGGCTCTTGACCTCCCATATACTTGGAGGTTGCGGCGACCAGAGTGCAGCAGGATAATGCGCGACCACTCGTGGGACGCACTGTTGAAGTCTTCTTCACCCACTGCATTAAACTGCAATCTCTTTTACACTCACTTCTCCATCGCTGTACACTAGCACTAATATGTTATACGTCCCCATAGTTATTCTCCTCTATTTGTGCAATACGTCTTGTTAGAACGTTGTTTGATTTTGTGCTCCATTTGGGAATGCCATAATTTCAAGAGATTCTTACGAATGATCGACTACTGTTTTGCAAATGGAAGTAGATGAGTTGTAGATAAGCAAAAGTTGTATAATGTCTAATATTGATGAAAGTTGGCATATTTTGTGTCTCTCAAATAAATCTGAAATAGGCGAGGGGAACCGCGAACTACGTGACATTAATTGTATATATACAGGAGTTAAATTCATCCGTCTTTTATCTGCAACACACACCGTCACCAGAACGTAATCCTTTCGTTATAACTGAATCGCCGCGTGCGGGTGGCCGAGCGCGCTAAGGCCCCTTGCTGCGACGTGAGTGGCGGCTCCCCGTAAGGGGTTCCAGTCCTTTCTCGGGTATCACTGTCTGTGTGTATGTCAGTTTAAGAAGTTTGTAAGTCTAGGGACAGATAACCATAGCAACTTAGTGCAATACGTTTACAGACATTTGAACATTTTTATAACTGTATCGTCTCTGATTATTCAGCAAAATTCCTGAAAAGCGTTGTTACCAATAGAATACAAGACTAAGGACACAGTATCAGATATTGACATCTTTTTTGACTTGTTACTTATGCTTCTCTCTCAACAGACAATATCTTTTAGGATCACATATTATTCTCACACGAAGGGTGACGCATGTGTCGCGGGTACACGTTATTTAATTTGTGTCCCTGAGACCCATACGTTACTCATTGTGCGAGTTTCACATCAAATTCCATCAATCAATGACACGGCATTGTAATAGTGTCGACCAATGCCGTGATAAGAGGAGATGTACTCCATTACGACGAGTCTGATCGATCAGCCTCTAATAACGACGCTGTCCACGGGGCGTTCCTGACTGACCGTGTGGTCTTCTTTAATAGTGAGTACACTGAACAAGTTTTGTTAACTTCTTAGATAATAGTGAGCTAGCAAACAATTATTTTTAAAAACAATGACATCATTATTGAGCTATATGTATCAAATAAATTTTCTGTTGTTAACAGTTACTTCTCATCCTGGTTTTCTAGCAACTCAGCGCACGGTTCGGACAATTTGATTGCATGTTTTCGTAGGACACTCGTCTGGGTAAGTTATGTGTTAACAAATGTATTACCTCTTCCGGAAGGGGGGGGGGGTTAGAAGGTATTGCAGCGGTAGAGTGTCTGAGCGATCTAAGGTGCCCTGCTGCGGAACTCACGATTGCTCGCGGTCAGAGGTTTTAGTCCTCCCTCGGGCATGGGTTTGTGTGTGTGTTTGTGTACTGGAAACTCCTTTGCACTCACTTCTTCATCGCTGTACACTGTCACCAGTATACTATGGGCCGCCACAGTTATTTTCCTTAATTTGGAACAACATGTCTTTTAAACATTCCTTGTTAAAACATTGATGACTTTTCGCTTCATTTGACAATGCCATAATTGAGACAGATACTTACGATTGATCGGCTACTGTTTTGAAAATGGTAGTAGTTAAGTTGCCGATAAGCAAAAGCTGTGTATCGTCTAATATTGATTAAAGTTGACAGATTTTGTGGCTATGAATTAAATCTAAAGTAAAGATAGGACCTGACTGAACTACGAGACATTTACTGTATATCCATTACAGTTAAATTAATCCCATTCTTCTCTTCAGGATATGCCGTAACCGGAACTTTGATTATAATTTTATTACTCACAAAATGTCGTTAAAAGTCTTATGACCAGCAACATAACAGACTAAGGACTCTGTATCTAGTATTAGCAACTTTCTTGACTTATTGCTTACGCTTATCTCTCAACAAACAACAGCTATAAAAAGATCACAACACGCTGTGTGGAACTAATGGTATTCTCGCACGAAGGGTGACGCATGTGTCGCGTGTACGCGTTGTTTTGTCAGTGTTCACGGGACCCATACGTTACTCTTAGTGAGAGTTCAGCAACAAATTCCAACGATAAATGAAACGGCATTGCAATCGCATGGACAAAGTCTGTGGTAAGTGAAGATGTATAACAAGTCTGATGGATCAGCGTTGATGACGAAGATGCCCAGACGCCGTTAAATCCTAATCTTCTGTCCGGGATGTGACGGTGTGGCCTTCTTTAATAGTGAGTACACTGAACCATCCTTCTTAACAACTTAGGTTATAGTGAGTTAACAAACACTTACATACGAAAATATTATTTCTGTGCGGAATTTGTCGAATCCATTATATCTTTGTACTCAGTAATTTCTTATCTAGATTTTAGAGCATGTCAACGCCCACTTCTGAACTATTTGATTGCATACCTCCTGTGTTCCAAGGGAACATCCGTTACTTGATGTACGAGTTTAAGACATACAGGAAAATTAAGGAAACGGCGTTACTGTCGTATGCACTAAGGCCGTGATTGCTGTCACGACAAGTCTAACCGTGTGGACTGCTTCAAGAGTGAGTACAGTAAAACGTCTTTATTATCTTGCTCTATTAGAATGAGTTTAACAATAATTTCTCTTCAGAAGATTAGCTTCTTATCTGTGAGAAATTTGTTGAATAAATTATTTTTTTGTTGACAGTTATTTCTTATCCAGGTTTCTATCGTTTCAACGGCCGCTTCTGACAATTTGTATGTTTTCTTTCTGACGATAGACGTCTGAATATTTTACGCGTTAAGAAACGTTTTATGCTTCCGCAAGGGAAGGGAGGAGGTGTAGAAGAAATCATCTCTGATCAACTGATGGACGCTGAGCCGCTAACTTCGAATCACCGTGGAAATGGTTTGTATAGATGTTGCTTAAAAATACTTTCTTGTGTACTGCAATTACGTTATAGAGCTATTTGTTATTACTACCTCTGTCTACTCACGATAACTTACAGTTATGCGATCGTTAGCTACATTGCGATGTTGCTATTTAATTTTACCTTTGCATATTACATAGTACATTTAGAAATAGTATTTCATTTATTCCGACAAGTATTTGCCACTTCACAAAACTTTATTCATATTACGTATATTATTTACACTTTGAATTATGTATTTACACTATGACACTACACCATTGATAGTTACTATGATAGACTGTAATATTAATTCTGCTATGCGCATTTGGCGCAATACTGACAATATGAATACCAGAATTACACAAAGATGTGCAGAACACCCTTAAGGAAGCATACTTTCAAATGCAATTTGCAGTAAGCTTTTGTTGCGACAAGAGGTTCACAACAACAGTATCTCAGCGCAGGCTGACCTCAGAGGTGCCAGTAGCGCCACCTACATCTACATCTACATGGGGTACTCTGCAAATCACATTTAAGTGCCTGGCAGAGGGTTCATCGAACCACCATTATACTATTTATCTCCCATTCCATTCTCGAATAGCGCGCGGTAAGAAAGAACTCCTTAATCTCTCCGTTCGAGCTCTGATTTCTCGTATTTTATTCTGATGATCATTTCTAACTATTTAAGTGGGAGTCAACAATATATTTTCGTATTTGGAGGAGAATTTTGGCGATTGGAGTTTCGTAAGTAGCCCACGCCGCAGCGATAAGCGTCGTTGTTGTAATGATTTCCATCCCAGATCCTGTATCATTTCCGTAACGCTGTCTCCCCTGTATCGTGACAATACGAAACAAGCTGCCCTTATTTAGACTATTTCGATGTCCTCCGTCAAACCCACCTTGTACGGATCCCACACTGGGCAGCAATACTTAAAAAATGGACGAACAAGCGTAGTGTATGCAGTTTCTTTAGTAGTTCTGCTGCATCTTTTAAGGGTTCTGCCAATAAAACGCAGTCTCTGGTTCGCCTTTTCCACGTCATTATCTACGTGTTTTTTCCAGTTTAAGTATTTAGTGGAGTTTACGGCCTTCACTTTTGATAGATTTATCTTGTAAACAAAGTTTAACGGATTTCTTTTTGTACTCATGTGAGAGATACTTACATTTTCCCCTGAATCGTTTATGTAAATGAGGAACAGCAGAGGACCAATAACACTACCCTGTGGAACGCCCGATATCACCTCTGTTTTAGACGATGCCATACCATCGATTACTACGACCTGTGTCCTCTCTGAGAGGAAATCCCCTATCCAGTCGCAAATTTGGGGCGATATACCATAACCTCGCAATTTTATTAAAAGCCGTTTGTTAGGTATGGTGTCAAAAGCCTTCTGGAAATCAAGAAATACGGAATCGACTTGCGAACCCTTGTCGATAGAACTTCGTGTGAATAAAGAGCTAGTTGTGTTTCGCATGAACGATATTTTCTAAATTACTTCATAAATGGAGAACAGAGACGGCCGTGTTGGCGTTGTTCTTTCGTGCAGTCGTATTGCGTAGGCAGCCCAGTACGACTCGTAGAAGGGAAGACAGGGAACTCGACAGAAAAAGAATAGTTGCCTATGGGGATTGCGGCTAAACTTTCATATATCGTTTCGGACGTAACCAAGCAGTTGTGTTGCGGGTCTGAAATCACTTCCTTGCAGGAGGAAACAATTGACTGACGGGAAGTACTGAACCCAACTCGTTGCACCACTAAACGTAATGACATGCATATTATGCGTATGACAGTCTAAGATCAGCTGTAGCACATCACGACCCGTATTATAAAAACTTCGATCTGTTGCGCAACAAGCAGTGTCCGCGCATACAAGTATGCGTCTATGGCAGCAGAGCGAACGGACCGCTACGGGTCCAACGGTGCGCCTAACATTGAGAAAATTCCACACGCCTTTTTGTTGGCAATAGTGTTACGAATGACGGACAGAAGATAGCAGTATGGAGCAACTTCTTTCTCAACCAAAACCCGCGATGCACCCCGCACCTCCACGATATGCTGAGAAAGACTGTTAGAATGCTAGCTTACATAGTGGTCTTTGCACACGTTATAATGCTGTGGAGTAGTGTTGGATTCCACTCCCGCAACACTAGTACGCATTTCCTGTATATAAAAGTGTATCACACTCCAATACAACAATACTATTATTTATTCATCACTGTTCTTCATATTTAACTCATCTTTGTGTTCAACATCTAGAACAGTTAGTTAAACAGAAAGACCCAAAGTGTCTTGTATATATTTGAATATATTTTACGACAACCTCATTCGTTCCACTTTCTTCTGTAACGTATAATCTAACTATAACTTCTTCTGTCTATAATAAATCGGGATTTTCCTTGGCACAATATGTCTTTAAGTACATTATAATCAGTAAAAAGTAAGACAAAGGTCCTGACATCAGATGTTGATTACATATTTATACCTTGTTACTAATGCTTGTTTCTTAACAGACAACCGTTCTAACGAGATCCCAACTCGTCTCGTGGAACAAATGGTTTCCTCACACCATGGAAGACGCATGTGGTGGCGGTATACGGTCGTTTTATTTGTGTATTACACCCATATACGTTAATAATTGTGCGTCTTGAAAGACGTACTGCACCAATTAATGAAAAGGGCATTTCATTCACGGGGACACAGGGCGTGATTGATGAAGATTATGCTGCAATCACATGTTAATTCGTGTACTCCTCTTCAATAGTAAGTTACATGTTAATAAGACAAGTGGCAATTACTTTTATGGCCATTGCGCATCATTCTGTAGGATACATATCGAAGACATTCTCTTTCTGCCGACTATTAAATCCCTTTGATGTTTTTTAGCAATGGACGCTTTATAACAAACTGATTGCATGCATTTTGGAAATTAACCTCAGCATATGACACATTTTATAAAACTTTATGCCGCTTCCGAAAAGGCGAGGGAGGCGGTGTGGAAGAGAAGAACAAATTTCCACTGATTGACGACAACAACTCAGCAGCAGGGGAGAGCCACACTGGTAATGACGACGGAAAAGCGCACCAGGTACCGTACATATAACGTTCGGTCGTAAGCCCAACTCTCAGTCATCTCCTGTTGGTAAAGACACTTCGTTTAACAAGGTACACTAAAATTGTTCTTTTAAAGTAGAAAAATGACATTAACGTACTTTTAATACAACATGTTTGGAAATATTGGGCAAGTTTACGTTGTTTAAATAATAATGTACAAATATTTGAATACATTATTACCTGAAGTAATACAAGAAATACTCGTCAACGATACATCTAGGTGATGTGGAACACATTACAAATGAAATTTTTTCACCTCTGACAGAGATTATCTCATGTGGTTTATTATGAAAAAGGAAAAATTGCTAAAGTTGTTCAAAATTGCAGGACATCAGGAATTTTTCCTTTTTCATGATATTATCATGTTCTGTCAAGCACCGACGGAAAATTCAATTAATGATGTGGTTTCACAAACTTCGTGAAATAACCAATAGAGTTCATTTCGTCCCTCCTCTATGCCGCATACACTCTAACGAAAACCTATTCCTCTCATTATATGGTCATTTTCCTCTTTACAAACGGCACTGAAATGTCTAAGACGAGTAGAATCAAAACTAAGCACTCAGCAAGAAAAATTGTCGGTTTAGTTTCAACCTGTTTCTCATGTTTATCTTTCAACAGAAAGGAGATACAGGAAGATCCCAATTCTCCATGTACGACAAACCGCATCCTCGCATCACGGGTGACGTATGTGGTGGGGGAACACGTTGATTCATTTGTGTTTCCCGCGCACATACGTCACACGTTGTGCGAGTCAGACGACTACCGGACCAGTTAGGAAGGCGGCTTTTTAATCTATGGAGAATTGCACTGACTGGAGAAAATGTGTCCTGATACGACAAGTTTCGTCGTGTGTTCCTTTTTCATAGTGAGTTCACTGACACAGCTGTGTTAAATTGTTACATTATAGGGAGTTAACCATCAATCAAGTTTCAGAACATTAACATAATTTACGTGTGAAATTTGTATAATTTATTATCTTTCTGTTGACAATAATTGTTACCCATGATTTCTACCACGCGAACCGTCACTTAAACACTATGACTTAATGCGTCTACGTGACACGGTAAAAGTAACTTAATATGTCTTTCGGGAAGACGTAATACCTACAGTATGTTATTTATTGTACATTTACTAACTGTATTCCTGATACGTACTCTTAGCTTCATTAAACTTTTATTGCATTTAAGTAATGTGTCTCATTTAACCATTTCCGTTGTCACCACTATTTCTGTCCACCATTACTCTTCACCTCAGTGCGTTATCGAGACAGACTATTATGTTTCCGTAAGGTATTAGTAAGATTGCTACTAATATCTGATACCATATGAATATCACAAATAACCACTGCTGGACATCGACACCCTTAAAGAATCATCCAAAACAGCTGGAACATGCACCTACCATTTGTGGTGACGAGAGATACAAATGATTAGGTTTTCAGCCCAGTCTCACTTCGTTGGCGTCATCAGCACAGACTGAAAGCTGTATAAAGGGAGGACATACGACCGTGTAAATGTACTGGAACACGCTTTTTGGTACGGTAGTTTAATGTAAGTAGGTACAGTATGTCTCCAAGACGACAGCCTTTTCCATTCGAGCATGTATATTAGCTCGACAGAAAAAGAATATAAGAATATTTTCCTGTATGGACTTTGGCTAATCCTGCAGATAAATCGGCGATGTGTCACACGTAACCAAGCAACTGTGATGCGTATGATAATTGCCGTATGACTTAGGAAATGGGGGACTGATGGGACCGTTTACCCAACTTGTTGCTACACTCAAATGTTTGTAAACCTAGTTTTTCAAACTGCAAATGGTCGTAAGTCTCTAGACTTACAAACTACTCAAACTTATTTACTTTACGGACAAAACACACGAGGGAGGACTCGAACCTGTGGCCATAATGGCCGCCAAGTCCTTAGCATGGCGCCTTAGACCACATGGCAATGCCGCGCGACCATTGCTACACTACGTGTAATGACACACAAATTTTGAGTACAGCAATGATTAGCTCTTTCACATCACCATCTATAAAAGAAAAACAATTCAATTTTTTGCGAAACAAGCAGTATCCGATCGGACTGTTAGGTGTCTCTTG
Organism: Locusta migratoria; assembly: GCA_026315105.1. NCBI lineage: Eukaryota > Metazoa > Arthropoda > Insecta > Orthoptera > Acrididae > Locusta > Locusta migratoria. The sequence continues at coordinate 558,122,291 of CM048755.1, read as the reverse complement.
CAGGATAGTGAACAGTCTGCGAGGCATCCATTGCTATTTTTAACTCTGATTCGACGCCACAGGCGTTTCTGTTTGCGCTGGTCCGATGAAATACGGACATGGGCAACAGAATGGAACATTGTTGTTTCAAAAGAAGAATCCCTATTCCTCCTGTTTCACAATAAACGTTTGAGGAGACTGTTATACTTTTTGCTTTTCATCGCCGTACTAATGTTCAAAATGTTCAAATGTTTGTAAATCTATCTGACCAAACTGCGTGGTCATCAGTCCGTAGCTTACTAACTACTTAAACCTAGGTAAACTAACCTACGGACAAACACACACACCCATGCCCCAGGGAGCCGTACTAATCCTACAGGTGATATTATGGTGTGGTGTCGACTCTGCTGCCCCATGACACTAGTATGCGCCACATTTTCAAAATCATATCATTATGACAGATTCTTAGGAACATTTGTTGTTGCTTAGAGAATGAGACAAAGTAGTAGCAGGGGAGCAATGACAGTATAAACTTTGACGGTGACGAACGTTCGCAGTTGTGGCTATCCAGCAATTCCTCTAAAAGCAATAGATTTATGACCAACACAAAAATTTTGTAGGTAAATGTGCTGACGATGAAGCTCAGTAAGTTATTTCGTTTATAATTCTTGTTTCATTTAATTTTCTAGACCATACACAGAATTTTGTATGAAAGACTAATAGAGAAAACATAGTTTTACTAAATCAAGCGAGACACCTTCTCAAATATAACTCATTGTTGTTCAAAAGCTACGACCCTTACATAGACAATATGTTCGAAAAATGGTATTACGTATAAAGGAACATTGAACGTGGATTGGAAGACAATACGCAAGTTTACTGATATGCTTGAAGACGACGTCATCTACACCGTAATTTTCTATTAATGCTTTTGAATTTGGAAATTCTCTAGGAGTCATGTCAATTTCTGTGGTGGTGGGATAGTGGTCTCCTTGCCTAAGGTATTCTGCAAATGTTGAATGGCTTTCGCCATATTTCCGTGATCGTTTGTGTTCTTCATATCGTGTTTCAAATGTCCTGCTGGTCTCTCCTAAGTATAGATCATCACAACTGTTACATTTGAGCTGGTAAATACCAGATTTTTGGTAGATGTCCGTGTTGTGTGATTTTTTTAGGCATTCTGTAACGGGTTATGGCTTTGATATGCTATTTTTATTCCTTGTTTCTTGAGGATATTTCCAATTCTGTGTGACAGTTTATTTCCATAAGTAAATGTGTACCAGTTTGTTTGTAGAGTTTCTGTGTTATGTCCTTTTATGTTGTTGTGTTGGGGGAAAGTTGTAAGTGTTCTGAGTACTTTGATTTGTGTGTTTTATTTCTTTATTTTATTCTGGATTCTTTTATTCAGTTTTGTAATGAGGGTTTCTTACTATCCACTACTCTCTGTTATTTGAATTATTATGTCCAGCTTCTTGTTGTAATTCTGTTTGTCTAGTGGTATTGTGTTTAATCTGCGTAATATGTATCTCATAGCTGATTCCTTTTTGGCCTGCGGGTGGCTACAAAACTGCTATAATATTATGTCTGAAACAGTACTTTTTCTGTTGATGCTGAATTCGTGGCCGCTGCGGAGCGGCCAAGCGATTGAGGCGCTATGCTGCGATGCGCGAGGCCGTTTTCCGTCGTGGGTTCGAATCCCCACTAGGGCATTCAAATGTTCAAATGTTTGTATAGCTTATAGGACTTAACTACTGGGTCATCAGTCTCTAAACTTACTAAGTACTTGTAAACTAGTTAACACTAAGGACGGCAGAAATATCCATGGTCGAGGGGGGATTCGAATCCCCGACCGTAGTGGCCGTGCAGACCGTGACTGACGCGCCGCAGTCCTCTCGGCCACCGCGGCCGGCCCCTAGGGCATGGATGTTTGTGTTGTCTTTAGTATAAGGTAGTTCATAAGTAATTTTTAAGTTTAGGGACTGATAACCCCGCAGTTAAGTCGCATAAGCTTTACAAACATTTGAAAAACTGAATGATTGTGAGTTATTTTTCTTTGTGATGGGTATATCCAGGAAATTAATTTGGCGTGATTCATGAACTTTATGTTCTTGTGTATTGTGTTTATCTCTGTGTGTATTTGGTCTATTTTATTTTCAGGTTCATCTATCAAGCACAGGGTATCATCTATATATCTCCACCAGTATATTATACTGTATTTTCCTGGTACTATTTCTTCAAATGTTCTTTTTTCTGTTTTGTTCATGAAAATGTTTGCTAACCTCCCTGAAATTGGAGATACCATTGGTAGCCCTTCTGCTTGTAGGAAGAACTCTTTATTGAATTCAAAATAATTTTGTTCTGTGACGAGGTACACGAGTGTACTTATCTTTGTTATGTGTTCTTGTGATAACTGATTGAAGGTCTCTAGGTCTTGTTTTATTATTTTGATTGTTTCTTTGACTGGGAGTGTGGAGAACATGTTTTCAACATCAAATGATATCAACATAGCTGTGTCAGGGATATATAAGTCTTTTATGTTGTTTGTTAGTTCCACTGTGTTTTTGATTGTTCTGTCATTGTGTGCTTTATATTGTCGTGTGAGTACATTTAGCATATGTTTGACAAGGGTGTATCTAGGTGCTCTTCTGTAATTTACAATTGCTATCATTGGTTCATTTATTTTGTGAAGATTTAGTTGGCTTACTCCAGTAGTAGTCATTTTTTTTTTCAGAATCAATATAATCCTATTGGATGAGAACTGTTGCCTATCGAATTTAATAAAAATCAAACAAATGATGTAATACAAAACATTTATTGTACAGTTGACCACTGAAGATGCTTTATAATAAAGCGAAACGCGTCTGGTCTAAATTAGACTAATTTACAGTGGCATAAGACGGTTACCTAACCTAGAAAACTGTTTAACTACAACTGTGGAGAAAGGAGGTCAAAAAAACAAAGATGCAGCTAAATGTGATGTTGATCTGAAATATCTTGATTCAGGAGGTAACTATTGCGAACGTGATCTATTGAACCAACCTCTTTGCAGCTCTACACATGTTGATACGCGTTTTATGCATAGCATTATTATTGGGATGGCATTGGGTTCCCCTCCCGCAACACCCTTGTACGCTCTGCCGGTGGACAAACGAGCCAGCGTTGCATCCTTGATAAAATCTTGTTTAATTTTGTGCTCCACTTGCTAATCCCATAATTGAAACAGATTCTTACGATTGATAAGCTATTGTTTTCAAAACGGAACATAAGTTGCAGATGAGCAAAAGCTGTAATTTCTTATATTAATTGAAAGTTGACAGATTTTGTTCCTATCAAATAAAACTGACATAACAGATAGGATGTGGTTCAATGAACTATGTGACCTTTTTTGTATAACCACAAGACTTAAATTCTTCACTCCCTTCTATACAGGATACTCCGTTATGAGAACATATTCCTTTGAATATAATTGTATTGTTCCTCATCACTCACAATACATCCTGAAAAGCATTGTGAGCAGTAAAATAGAAGACTCAGTATCAAATGTTAAAAACTTTTGACTGATTACTTATGCATATCTCTCAACAGCTATGAAAAAGGACCCAACTCGCTTTGTGAAACTAATGGTATTCTCGCACGAAGGGTGACGTATGTGTCGACAGTACACGTTCCTTAATTTGTGTACTTGAGGCACATTCGTTACTCGTCGTGCGAGGTTAACATCAATTTCCACGAATCAGTGAAACGGCAAAGCAATGGTACGATCAAATGCCGTGATGTTCAAAGATGTATTCCATAACGACGAGTCTGATCAAGCCACCTCTACTGACGAAGCTATTTCCTAATCTTCTGAGTGTGGTCGTGTGATCTTAATGAACGGTGAGTACACTAAAACATTTTTGAAACTTATTAGTGAGCTACCAAACGATTACATTTGAAAACATAAACGTAATTTCTGTTCATAATTTGTCGAAACAAGTATACATAGTAGTATACTAGACTAAGGACTCAATATCAGATATTGATACCTTTGTTGACCTGTTACTTATGCACTTCTCTCAACAGACAGCATCAATTTGGAGCTCATAGCATTCTCGCATGAAGGGTGACGTATGTGTCGCGGGTACACGTTGTCTAATTTGTGTTGCTGAGGCCCATACGTTACTCATTATGCGAGTTTCACATCAAACTCCATCAATAAATTATACGGCACTGCAGTAGTATCAAGAAATGCCGTGATAAATGAACATGTACTTCTTTACGACGAGTCTGATCGATCAGCCCCTAATAACGACGCTGTCCACGGGGTGTTAAATCTGGATCTGCTGTCCTGAGTGTCACCGTGTGGTCTTCTTTAATAGTGAGTACAGTGAAACAGCTTTGCCAACATTTTAGATTATAGTGAGCTACCAAACAATTACTTTTGAACATCATTACTGCGTGTTATTTGCCGAATAAATGTTTTTTTTTTTTTTTTTTTTTCTTTTGACAGTTACTTGTCATCCTGGTTTTCCAGCAACTCAACGACCGCTTCTGACAATTTGATTGCATCTTTTCTTAGGACACACGTCTGGGTAGGTAAGTTACGCGTTAACAAACGTATTACGTCTTTCGGAAAGGGTGGTAGGAGGTATGGCCGCGGTTGAGTGGACGAGCGTTTTTATGCGCCGTGCGGCCGAACTGGCGGTAGCTCGCCGTCGGAGGTTCGAGTCCTTCCTTGGACATGGGTGTATGTTTGATATCCTTAGGTTAGTTTAATATAGTTTAAGCAGTTTGTAAGCCTTGGGACTAATAAACAAAGAAGTTAAAAGAGTGACAGATTTATAAAAATTCGAATTTTTTCAAAAGATGTGGAAGAAAACATCTCAGATCCACTGACAGACGACAGAAAAACTGAGCAGTTAACGGGGATCTCAGTGAAGATGATTGGTATAGAAGTTGCTTAACAAATACTCTGGTGTGTACTGCAATTACGTTGTAAAACTAATTTTTTACTCGCTCTGTACAGCCACATTACTTTTATGGTATCATTAGCTACAACGACATTTTTCTATCTCATTTTAGCGTTCCATTTTATATTATACATTTCTATATTGTATTCCAGCTATTCCTAAAACTATTTTTCACTTGGCAAAGTTTTTAAGCATTCAAAAAATTGCATTTTAATTACACTTTCTTTTATGATATTATCAACTGAATATCGTCGCGTCCACCATGACCCTTCACAATAGATATTTGTAAGGATAGACTGAAATGTAATAAGGTGAAATTAATTTTATTGTGCACTTTTGCGCAATAATGACGATGTGAATACCAGGATTACACAGTGCTCTACCCTCAAACATCCATAACACTACTAAGGAAGCAGCCATCCGGGTGAAATTTGCAGCAAACCTTATGGCGACGAGAGGTTCACAAGAATAGGATATCAGCGCAGGTTTACTTAAGAAACCCAGAAGTGATTCCTGCAATTGCGTAAGCACCTTCAGTATGCCACGTGCAAGATGGATAGCCTGACAGAAAAAGAATAGTGGTCTTCTAGGGATTGTAGGTGTTCCTTGAAAAATCTGTGTTCTTATCGACAGTAACCATATCGTGGATTCGGGACTACGGCAGGAGGTCCTCGCTTCCAAACATGATATTTGGACCTCGTAAGTCGGCTTCTTAACCAAGAGTTCTTCAGCTGTTGGTGACCGATTTCGATTGCAGTGTGCCCCTGAGTTGTCTGCTTCCGTCCGAATCAGGGTGTTGTGGGTGAGGTGTGAAAAGTCCTCACAGGCTGCAGCTTTTACTCGTGCCGTTGGGCTTTGTCTGCAGTTCTTTCCCAGATTGTATGGAGAAGTAACGTCCTGTTGCTTTTGTACACGAATTTAGCCAGATTAAACGCAGTACTGAGCTGGTATACTGTTTCTCAGTATATCACGTTCTCCGTCACCTTGATCTCAATTGATTGCATTATGACATTAATACCTGAACCCGTTGTTTTGACAATGGGTCCTCATTTTAATATAATCCACGGTGGGGTCATATTCCAATGAGTGTTATGGTATGGTTTTAGTGGCCAGCCGTAGCCAGTCTTCGTTGTTCCATGACATCTTAAATTTCGGTACTGATGGTTTGACGCATATAAAACAGTATTGACATGTCATCTCGTAGTTACCCGGTTTTCTTCACCTTAATTCACCCTTGTACGCCCCGAGGAGTGCCGTAATTTGGTATACTTTCACAACGCACTCCAGTTTCGGCTAATATTGCCATATATAGGTCTTGCATAAGGCAGAAGGCTTCCTTCTTGGTCTCTTCTTCTTCTTAGTCATCATATTCTTCTTCTTCTCCCTCCGCCTCCGTAGCTCAGCGGTAGCGTCGCTGACTACCACACAGGAGGCCCGGGATCGATTCCCGGCAGGGGACTGGGTGTTGTGTGTTGTTCTCATCATCATCATCTCATCATCATTGGCACGTAAGTAGCCCACGCGGCGTCAAATAAAAAGACTTACAATAAGGTGGCCGAACAATCCCGGAAGGGATCTCCCGGCCAAGAAAGCCATACACTCATTTCCATTTCTTCTTCTCCTGATTTATCAGGTCGCCTGGTGGTGTGTAGTGGTTAACGGATGTCTATGGTTGAATACTCGTCATTTGTGACCGCTCGTTAAAGTTGATCAAATTCTACTCTAAAGCTGTCTTGATCTGAGTGTGTTTTAGGATCTTGTACCAGTGTGCTCAACACACCGTCCTTCTTTGGCGGGTGGTGAGAAACTATTGGCCTATAAATAAAAGTTAGTGTGTGCCAAATTTAAGATCATCCTGTGACCTAAGTGACTTTTGGTTTCATCTTCATCGTAACGTCGATGGATGGAAGTAGACCGAGTTCTCTAGTTCCCTGTTCCACACATAGCACTTCTCCATTATCTGCCGTAAGCTAATGATCTGGTCCTGACAGCCTCTAACAGGCCTAAACCCACAATGATTTTCAGCAACTTGTCCTCAACTAATACTCGCACTCTCATTTCAATAATACCTGAGAACATTTTCCCCACAATGCTAATTAAAGAGATACCTCTATAGCTGTTACGAACTTTTCTCTTTCCATGATTGAAAATTGGCGTGATTGCCGCTTTCGTCCAGTCAGACGGAACCCAGCCCAGCTCCCACGCCTTCTCAGTTATAAAAAAAATGTTCAATTGTTTGTCAAGCTTATGGGACGTAACTGCGGGGTCATCAGTCTCTAAACTTACAAACTACTTATGAACGAACTTATACTGAAGACAACACAAACATCCACATATATAATGTGATATGTTCAGAAGGAAATAGTAAGATATTAATATATGACGATTATACAATCATGAATATGCACTGGTGGACACCTTAGATGAAATACCTTTCTGAATGAATCGAAAGTAGGTGAAAGTATCTGCTTATATATGCCAAGGCGAGAGGTTCATACGGTTACGATTTCAGCAGAGGCTCACATTAGGAGCGCAACTAGCGCTACCTGTCACCACTATATAAAGGGAGAATATATGGCCGTGTAGGCTTAGTGCATTTGCTCTTTATGCGGTCGTTTTATGTAAGCAGTTCAGTATGTCTCGTAGAAGACAACGAGTGTCTTTGGAGCATATTTCAGAACTCGACAGAAGAGAGCAGTTGCCTATAGGAATTGCGTATTCGTCTTCAGAGAAATCGATGATCGTCTGGAACATAACTAAGTAACTGTGATGCTGAACTGTAATCGCTTGATACAGGAGGGTCCTTAGGTTAGTTTACCTAGGTTTAAGTAGTTTGTAAGCTACAGACTGATGACCACGCAGTTTGGTCCGATAGAATTACAAACAATTGAACATTTGATCCAGGAGGGAACGATGGAGAACGGGATTTACTGATCCCACCTTGCTACATCTCTACACATAGTACTATTATTGGGATGGCACTGCGTTCCCCTACCGTGACACCCCAGTACGCACAGCCGATGGACTAACGAGCCAGCCTGACATCTCCGACATGCTGGAAGCGGCTGCCCTCCCATATATTTGGAGGTAGCGACGAACAGAGTGCAACAGGAAAATGCGCCACCACTCGTAGGACGCACTGATGAAGTCTTCGTCACCCACTGGATTGTACGGAAAATGTATTTTACACAAAGTTCTTCATCCCTGTACGCTAACACTAATATACTATAGGACTCCATAGTTGTTTTCCTCTATAGGAGGGAACAAGTCTTGTTAACACTTCTTGTTAGAGCGTTTTTTATTTTGTGCTACATTTAGCAATGCCATAATTGCAAGAGATTCTTACGTATGATGGTCTACTGTTTTGTTATTTAGTAGATACGTTGCAGGTAAGCAACAGCTGTATAATCTCTAATGTTGCTGAAAGATGGCAGATTTTGTGGCTATCAAATAAATCTGAAATAGGCGAGGGGGAACCGCGAACTACGTGACATTAATTGTATTTATACAGGAGTTAAAATCATCCCTCTCTTCTCTGCAACACACGCCGTCACCAGAACGTTATCATTTCGTTATAACTGAATCGCCGGGGTTCGTTCAAAGAGCTGATGACGTCATGTGGTAGTGCCTAATTTGCTGCTGCAGCTCTTTGAACGAACTTACAGTCGCGGCGCCGGGTGAACTACAGTGTACTCCGCCCGCAGGCGCGCCCACCCGACGGAAATGTTGGCCACGCCTGTTGTAGACCTATGTTTTATTACTCGCTCTGTATAGCCACATTACTGTTATAGTGTCATTAGTTACAAAGAGATTTTGCTATCTCACTTTCCCGTTCATCTCATATTATACGATTCTAAATTGTATTCTAGTTATTTCTGAAGGTCTTTTTCAAACATCTACAGGCCTCAGTCGCAAGTTACAATAGACTGTAACCTAGGTTACGATGTCACAAAGGATACCTTCTTCAGACAATACGAGATAAGAGGGTTAAATTACATGTCAACTAAAAGAAATTAAATCACAATAAACATTTCGGCTGTAGGCAGATAGTCATACCATAAAATAGGAACAGCAGCAGCAGTAGCAGTATGTCGGGGCTTCCTGCATTCAGTGTGATAGTTGAAAAGCAGCTGAATGTGCTTGTGAACTAAGCGGCTATATACGCTTGTCGCCATCTAGTGGCCAAATTAATAATCAATACAGCAGCTTACATACACACCAGAAAGGTAAGCGTCTGAAGCCTCCACTTAATATTTTGCATAAAACTGGACAAGTGGTGATGGCACTACATATACAGTAAAATTGATAAATTACAAAAACAATTTTTTTAAGCAGGGCCATGAAACAACATTTGTCGGACAAAACAGACGTGATATCGAGGAAGAAAATGTATCTCAAAATCTGCATTGGCCGTGAGTGATGAAGATGATCCTGCAACCACGTGTTTATTCGTGTATTACTCTTCAATAGTGAGTTATATTTTGATGAGACAAGTGGCAATTATCTTTATGACCATTACGTATCATTCTGTAGGATACATTTCGAATCCCTTCTCTTTGTGTCAAGTAATAAATTTCTTCGAGGTTTTCTAGCATATAATCTGACGCTTTGTAATAAACTGATTGCATGCATTTTGGAAATTAAAATCTGTATATGACACATTTTATGACGCTTAGTGTGGCTTCCGAGAAGGCGATGCCGGCTGTGTGGGAGAGAACAACTACTCAACTCCGCTCATGGATGACAACAACTGAGCAGCAAGGGGAGAGCCACATTGCTAATCATCACCGAAAAGCGCACCAGGTACCGTACATTTAACGTTCGGCCGCGAGATCATCTCTTTCCCACCACCACAACTTGAATCATGGACAATACTAACCACTCGCGCTGTCGAAAAATCGTTTTATACGTTAGGCTGAAGAATTCCAGACAGAAGATAACAGCAGTGTGTCAGATGCTTGTTCTATCTTGCTTGGTATCTAACTACAATCAGGCTAAGATTTCTTTATTATTGTAACAAGTATTCGTAATTATTTCAGTCGCTTGATCCAAAATTACAACACCGGCATTCGCAGGGAGACCCAAAACGTTTACTTAAATTTACATAGATTGAAATGCCGTCTTATTAAGGTTAGAGGTACGCAGTCACAGATAATCCAAATAACATTTGTTCAAGGTTCGCAGATATTTTATAATTCCTGCACAATTATCCACGTAAGGAGCAAATTTTGGATTTACGTGTGTGGTCACATATTGGCATACAGTGTCCTTTGTTTGCTAGTGGTCTTACGTTTTCGATAAGGTGTTGCTGGTATTGATTATATCAATTTATAATCAACAAGACATACTGTGATTGGGGAATGACATCAATCCTGAAATGAACGTGACTGTTCGGGTTGCGGAATCTCGAATAAGGATACTGGCCGAGTACTTTTGAAGTCACTACAATCCATTTTTACAACTCCAAATTTACCTTTCTTCACTCTGACATTTTCAATAATACAATAAAGCTGTTACGGGGAAAATGTTTTTGGACAACGCCGTAGTTTCCTCTCTATAGCCCCCAAATCACTGTCATTTGGAAGATACGAGTGATAAAGTTCAGAAAATTTGAGAGTAATTACTTCTATTTTAGTTTTGTCACTTTGAACCAAATTCATCGAATTTGTCATAATTTTAAAATTCCTATTTGCCCCCCCCCCCCCCCCCCGCCCCACACACACAAGAATCCGACCATACTATCATGATTGGACCAATATCATAAGTTTCGACATACTTCATACAGAATAACCTACCTCTTGAGCTCCCCTTGAAGCAATTCCTTTATTCCAACAATGCATTACTGGCTTTCCACTTTTAAAGTCATGAATTCCAAGATTAAAGCAGGAGAATTGACCTGTTGTCTAATTTGGCCGCAATAATGCTTTCTGCAAATCAAATGATAAAACTGTAAGATTATCTTCTTTCTTGGAGTTCTCCATATCCAATCTTCTGCAGCTTCAGCCTTCCTGTGGTGCAATTCCTGCCCCTTCCTTAATCTACGTAGCTTCTGAGTGTCTTTCTCACCAGTTCTAAGTGACTCCTCTGCTGTAATTATCGTGTTCAGCGTGTCGTATATTTGCATGTATTCTTTTCAGGAGGCTTGAAACTAAGACTGAAGTCTCGTCTATATACTTTTTCGTACAGTGATTTACGGGGTATTTTAACACTGAGATCTTATTCTTTCAGCTTATCACTGAATAATCTGTACAGCAAACTAAGATTAAGTCTACTGTCCAAGTACTTTTTTGACGAAACACTTCTGCAGTAGTGACTCGATGTACTCAGAAAACTTTTTATATGATTATGTGTGAGAATAATCACTGTGTAATCACTTTTATTATAAGGTACCTGTTTTCCACGCTGGTCACATAAATGGCTTGTCTTTGCTCTGACTATGGCTCGATGTACCCTGCTACCAGAAATCTTCAGTGTCTTTAGATTAATTTCTTTGCATACCTTCATTTCCATCTGCACTAGGAATATAATAGTTCCTAGAAAACTTCTTCATGTCGGTTTTAGAACATTTCCTTTTTATGAGAACATTTGTGACTGAATATATTATTGCCGTCTGCACATTCCATGACCCCCTTCCACAAAATGTGTTAAAAACTATCTTTACTCCTCAAAATTTATTTATTTCTAACATTTTCTCTACATGAACAATTGAAATCAACAAACGTATTTCGTGGGACAGTCTTCCTTTCACTGATAACGTACGTTTCTTCACTATTTCGTTTTTTCTTCCTTATTGTTTTCTTCCCTGTTTCCTTCTCTCTCTCTCTCTCTCTCTCTCTCTCTCGCTCTCCTTTTTTTCACAACTTTTATTTTTATCTATAAAACAAATTGCTTAGGTGTACAAATTTGTTTTAAAAAGTGATTTATTAAGACTTCCAATTATGAGACCATGTTGCCATATTCAATTTCATTACTTTCGTGGTTGGCGAATAAGCGAAATACAATTCTTTCAGGAACTATTCTGCCATAGTCAACAATCTACACATTAAATCGCATTCCCCCTCCCCCCCTAGATAAAGAGGTATTTCTTTCCATAGAGTAAATATTTCTCCCCCTCATTATTTATGGCAACAATTGCCGAAATATCGATATACACTCACTATCGATTGTGCAGGACCATAGATTTACTACTTGTGGTCATGGTTTATCCTGGCATTTAAGATAACCTACGTAACCTCCAATATACGAGTTTATGTCATAAATGAAAGTATATTACTAGTTATTAAAATCCACTTACCATCTGTTGATTGCGAGGCACCTTCACTACGCATACATCCGAAGAACCAAAACTAAACGACTCGTCTTCAGATTTGCCACCGTTTTCTGCCATTGCGCGGGAGCGTATGCCATAGCTGTGTGCCGCGGTACCAAATTGTGTTGTCGCATAGTTTACTTTGGAATAAGAGAATGCATTATAACAATCTTCTGGCAAAGAAATCCATTGCTACATCAACGAAACGAAGGGAGTTGTCATTTTAAAACGGTAAAGAACTGAGGTTTTTTATTTTTAATGTCACTTAGTTCATTCTGGCATAAGACAACTCAGTTGTTGGTTACGTCTTCAAAAAAAGTGTTCAAAATGTTTCTGAATCTATCGGACCAAACTGCGTGGTCATCAGTCCGTAGCTTACAAACTTCTTAAACCTAGGTAAACTAACCTAAGGAGAACACACACAACCATGCCCCAGGGGGGACTCGAACCTCCACGGCGAGCAACCGCGCGCTCCGCAGCGAGACGCTTTAGACCGCTCGGCTACTCCACCGCTGCAGTTACGTCTTCTTTGATGTCGATATACACTCCCGGAAACTGAAAAAAGAACACCATGATTTCGTCAACCCAGCAGAGCGAAATTTTATTGACATATTCTTGGGGACGTATACAGCACACGATCACGCACTCAGAACCATACGCACATCAGTACAGTCACCGGAGCGTGCACAATATCGACGCTAGTATATTTTATACCCTCCTTTTGGTGTAATGCTGGGTGCAACTTTCTCACGAAAATGATTGCAGAGGTGCCGAACGAAGTCTTACGATATGGCCTGGTATGCAATTTCCATCTGATGCCTCAGATGAACCACATCTCGTGCCGGTCGTGTAGACGGCGCGCCAATGTGACGTTTTATCCGGCCCCAGGCATGCTCAAAGGGGGACAGATCTGGGGATAATGATGGGCAGGGTAGTTGACTTACACCTTGAAGAAGACATTGGGTTGTACAGGATACGTGTGGACGTGCATTGTTCTGTTGGAAAAGCACATCGCCTTGTTGGTGCTTGAATTGTGACAAGAGAGGTTGAATGATCGTTTCAATGTACCGTGTACTGTACAATTTTCCCAATACGAATACCAGAGGAAATCGTCCAGTATATGGTATGGCTCCCCACACCATGATGCCAGGTGTCTGCCTCGTTTGCCTCTGTCACGTGCACTCCAGATTTTCGCATTCCCCTGCACGACACCACACACGCGTACGACCATCATTGGCACCAAGGTAGCGACGACTCGCATCACTGCAGACGACATGTCATCATTCGTCCCTGCATAAGAGCCTACCATGTCATCATTGGAGGAGGGCTGGCCGATGTTGGGGCGTGTGCGGAGGACACTCTAACGGCAAACATGATCGTGCATCCTTGTGCACGATATTCTACACTCACCATTCTCCTCTAGTGATCGTCTAGGTAACGTTTAACAGTGCACGGTGCACTGAAACCATCATTTAACCCGCCTTGCTACCAATCACGCATTAACAAGGTGATATGCTTTTCCAGCAGGACAATGCAGATCCAGATGTATCCCGTACCACCCAACGTGCTCTTCAAGGTGTACGTCAACTACCCTGGCCATCACGAATCCCAGATCTCTCCCCCATTAAGCATGTTTGGAACCGCATGAAACGTCATGCTGGGCGGTCTGCAGGAGCGGCACGAAATCTGGACCAACTGAGGCACCAGGTGGAAACTGCATGGCAGGCCATTCCACGTAGCCACTTTCTGAACCTCTACGATTGTTTCCATGAGAGAATTACAGCTTGCATTGCTGCAGAAGCTGGGTATACACGGTACTAACGCCGACATTGCGGACGCCCTGGTGACTGTACTCACGTGCGTACGGCTCTGCCTGTGTGATCGTGTGTTGGATACAACCTCAAGAAGGTGTCAATAAAATTTCCCTCTGGTGGGTCGACGAATTCATGGTGTTCTTTTTTCATTTTCCAGGAGTGTACAATAATTCTCCAATATATGTACCACTGCTACTGGATTCCATCATCACATACAGGAAAGGTCGCTCAGGCTAAAGCGTCATGACAAGGATTGCGGGGCTGCTCCCGACGGAGGTGTGAATCCTCCCTCGACATGGGTGTATATGGTGACGTTAGCTTAACTTAATTTAATTATTTAGTAAGTCTAGTGACCGATGACATAAGCAGTTTGGTCCCTTATAATTAGAAACATTTATTCTTAATTATTTCACGAGCTTGTTCCAAAACTACAAGACAAACCTACATAGAAAATCAAAAAGTATCTGATACACATTTACATAACCTGAAGTGTAGTGTAGTAAATGAAAATGTACGCAGAGACATACAGCCTCAAATAATCTTTGGTCATGATTCAGACGAATCTAAATAGATTCTTAGTACTAACTTGTATGACAAATGACTTCTATGCAAGACTATCATCTTCGATTTATGACTGTATTCACTTAATAGCACACGATCACATTTGTTTGCTAGAGGGCTCAAGTTTTCGAAAGGGTGTTACCAGTATTAATTATACCACTGGATGCTGCGCCAAAAGTGTATCAATGAGTGACGAAACATCACGTTATCATTAGAGGATTCGTTGCTGTTCCAGCATATTCTCATTACATTTTGCTTATTATAGAATAATGGCATTGTAGAGTACTATTCATTATCCAGAAGGAATAATAGTTAATCGCTTGATATAAACAAAGCATAGCATGTAAGTGCTTGGTATTAACGCAGTTACAGATTTGAAGTGAAGGTAGTTCTTGGAATTTACGCTGTTTGAGCTCTATTATTATATATAATGGTAACATATATACAAGTATTCAACACTTTTTATATAAAGAAGGCAGTATACACAAGTATGATTAATGATTGTTTGTTACGAACCTATCATACTTACAAAAACATGATGTTCAATCATGGCTATGAAATGTGTAGAAAAATTGAAGTTGAATGGCATGTGAGTACATAAGTTTACTAACTGGCGACGTCCTCTTCTGCAAGAATCAGACAAAATATCATGTAGCATAATACAGCTCCAGACCAGTAATTCTAGTAACAGTTGAGCTGCAATAAATACGTTTTGCACTATTTCAACTGCTTACTTAACAACTGTTTTAAATGTTAACCATGAATATCTCTCAACAGACAAGAGTTGTAAGATAATAACTGGCCACGTGGAACAAATGGTATGTTCGCGCCACGATTGATGTATGTGTTGGCGGAACATATTGTTTCATTTGTGTTCCTGTGGTACATACGTTACTCGTTGTGCGAGTATAAAGACATTCAAGATCCAAGAACTGTTGCGGCATTAGAACCACATGGACATCTGTCATCATTGGTGATGGTATATCCCATTGCAACAACTTTCGTCGTGTGCTCCTGTTTAACAGTAAGTAAAATGAACCACTTGTGTTAAGTTGTTAGACTATACTGAGCTAATCAACAATTAAATTTCTGTGCTAAATCTGTTGAATCCAATTTATATGTACAATTATGTCTTATCGAGGTTTTCCAGCACCTCAACGCCCGCTTCAAGACAATTTGGTTTCATCGTATTGTATACGTACTTCAGGAAATGAGACGTTTCGAGATGTTTATTATATCTTACGGGGAAGTGAAGTGTGGAAGAGATCACCTCAACACCACTGATTGTCAGCATCAACACTGTGCAGATCTTAATGGAATCGGTTTGTATAGGTGTTGCTTAACAGATACATTGGTTGACTGATGTTCAGGTATTTGTTGTTACCCCGTCTGTCTTCACATACTCATAGTTGCACACAATCGCTTCCAACAACATATATTAGTTAAATACTTTTAGTGGTACCTCCTATGATGTGCATTTATAAATTGTATTCCTGTTACTCTAAAATGTATTTGATATTCGACAAAGCATCTCCATTATTCAAATTGTTGTTGTCATGGTCTTCAGTACGGAGACTGCTTTGACGCAGCTCTCCACCCTACTCTATCCTGAGCAAGCCTCTTCATCTCCTCATAAGAACTTCAACCCACATCAATTTAAGTCTCTTTCCTGTATTAGTCTCTTGGTCTCCCTCTGCTATTTTTATCCCACACACTTTCCTCCAATGCTAAATTCATGATTCATTGATGTCTAAGAATGTGTCCAATTCTTTTCAGTACCTCCTCATTAATTACGCGATCTATCCACCTCATCTTCAGCGTAATTCTGCAGCACCATATTTCAAAAGCCTCTCTCCTCCACCTGTCTGCAATATTTATCGTCCATGTTTCACTCCCGTACAAAACAACATTCCACACAAATGCCTTCAGAAAAGACAGCCTTACCTTTAAATTAATATTCAATGTTAACAAGCTTCTCTTTTTCAAAAACGCCTTTCTTCTTATTGCCGTTCTGAATTTTATATCCTCTTTACCGCGACCATCATACGTTATTTTATCGCCAAGTAACAAAACTCATCTACCACCATTTTCATTCCGTTACCTAATCTAATTCAGTCAGCATTACTTGATTTTTCTTAGACTTCATTCCATTAGCATTGATTTGCTCTTGTTAATGTTCATCTTCTACGCTGCTTTCAGTACATTGTCCGTTCTGTTAAAATTGCTCATCCAGGTCCTTTGCTGTCTCTGACATAATTACAATTTCATCGGTAAAACGCAATGTTTTTACAACTAATACAGTTCCTTGAGACAACAATGTCTCGTCATACCAACGGTATGAAATATAAGGAAAGGCTCTGAATTAAAATTTGT
Source organism: Locusta migratoria (assembly GCA_026315105.1). Lineage (NCBI taxonomy): Eukaryota > Metazoa > Arthropoda > Insecta > Orthoptera > Acrididae > Locusta > Locusta migratoria. The sequence goes on along the minus strand of CM048755.1, from coordinate 558,105,306 downwards.
GCTGTGGCCGGGATTTCTTCGCTTTGAACTTTAATTCTTTCTCCGAATTTCTCCTTATTTTCTATCACTACTTGCTCGGTGTACAAATTGAATAACATTGGAGAAATGCTACAACTCTGTCTTACTTCCTTCCCAAACAGTGCTTCCTTTCATACCATTTGATTCTTACAACTGCTATCCCGTTCTTGAACATGTTGTAAATAACCTTCCGATCCGTATATTTTACCCTTGCTGACTCCAGAATTTGAAAGAGTGTGTTTCAATGAAAATTTTCAGAAGCTTTCTGCAAATCCACAAAAACTAGAAATGTAGGTCAGCATTTCTCCCCAAGTTGTCATTTTCATTTGGAAATTTAGGTCAGGATCATAATTAAGGTATTTTCTGTCATAATCTCTGTTTATTAAGGAAATTATACAAGGGATGTAGAACACCATCACCAAACAGATATAATTTCGATCAGTATGATTTTTGACATATCGGAGATTTAATTACCAAAAACTTGAATGCCGTTTCAAAAGTGTATCCTCATTTAATTGAAGTCAACCTCATGTTAACCGTTGAATTAAGATACTGGCTAATGTCTTATAATGCGAATTATGTGAGTGTGCCGTCAAATTTCCGCTTAAATTTCAATACATCAAGAATTCTCACGAAAACGTAATTATATCCAATAAAATTTCTACGGTAGTTACGGTTTACAAAAAGAAAAGGCTAATACCTTTTGAAGCTTAGAAGAATGTAAAATTAACAAATAATTATCGCTTTACATTAAATACAAAACAATCAAACAGTTAAGTATTTGAAATATTTAAATATTTAGACCGTTTCAGAACCCTGAAATAAATATGTTTTTGCTGGACTGATATTCGAGCACGGATTTCCCGCTACGTGATAGCCATCGCCTTAACCAATTTGCTTATCCAGGCAAGCTTCCCTTGTAACCCAAATTCTTAGCTTAAATCACACCGCGATGGTCGTGCCACCTGCCCATTAGATCCTCTTGCTCGGAGCCTACATTGGATTTCCGGTGGTAGTTATGACATGTCCGAAAAGAACAGACACAATATCTATAACTGTACATATGCCCCCAACAGGCAATTGACCGTTTCAACGCATACGCCTGGGCATTGACTCAAACAGAGCATGGATGGCGTGTACAGGTACAGATGCCCATGCAGCTTCAACACGATACCAAAGTTCATCAAGAGTAGTGACTGGCGTATTGTGACGAGCCAGTTGATCGGCCACCATTGAGCAGACGTTTGCAATTGGTGAGAGATCTGGAAAATGTGCCAGCCAGGGCAGCAGTCGAACATTTTCCGTATCCAGAAAGGTCCTTACAGGACCTGCAACATGCGGTCGTGCAGTATCCTGCTGAAATGTAGGGTTTCGCAGGGATTAAATGAAGGTCGCAGCCACGGGTCATAACACATCTGAAAGGTATCGGCCACTGTTCAAAGTGCTGTCGATGCGAACAAGAGGTGACCGAGACGTATAATGGCATTCCATACCACCACGCCGGGTGATACGCCATAATGGTGACGACGAATACACGGTTCCAAAGTGCGTTCACCGCGAAGTCGCGAAACACGGATGCAACCATCATGAAACTGTAAACAGAACCTGGATTCATCCGAAAAAAGGACGTTTTACCATTCGTGCATCCAGGTTCGTCGTTGCGTACACCATCGCAGGCGCTCCTGTCTGTGATTCAGCAACAAGGGTAACCGCAGCCATGGTCTCCGAGCTGATAGTACATGCTGCTGCAAACGTCGTCGAGCTGTTCGTGCAGAAGGTTGTTGTCTAGCAAACATCCCCATCTGTTGACTCAGGGATCGAGACGTGATTGCACGATGCGTTACAGCCATGCGGATAAGATGGCTGTCATCTCGACTGTTAGTGATACCAGGCCGTTGAGATCCAGCACGGCGATCCGTAATGCCCTCCTGAACCCAACGATTCCATATTCTGCTAACAGTAATTGGATCGCGACTAACGCGAGCAGCAATGTCGCGATACGATAAACCGAAATCGCGATAGGCTACAATCCGACGTTTATCAAAGTCGGATAAGTGATGATACGCATTTCTCCTTCTTACACGTGGCATCCTAACAACGTTTCACGAAGCAACGGAGGTCAACTGCTGTTTATGTATGAGAAATCGGTTGGAAACTTTCCTCGTGTCAGTACGTCGTATGTGTCACTAATCATTTGCATATCACAGCATCTTCTTCCTGTCGGTTAAATTTCGCGTCTTCGTGGTGTAGCAATTTTGATGGCCAGGAGTGTAATTCCATGCCTTCTGGGAATGGATTACTCGTTATGACACATTGTAAGGATTTTATTGTGTCTTCCAAGAAGGCGAGGCAAGAAGTATGGAGAGAACAAATCCACCGTGCAGAGCTCGACGCGCGATCTGAAACGCCAAGTCACGGATTGCGTGTCCATTCCCGCCGAAAGATTGAATCCTCCCTCGGGCATGTGTGTGTGTTGTCCTTAGAGTAAGTTAGTTTAAATATCGTGTATGACTAGGGATCAATAACCTTAGTAGCTTGGGCCCTTATTATACCTTGCACCCAACTCCAATATTTCGCCAGAAATGCAACGTGAATTTTTGACAATGCCAGCTACTCCTGCTAGTGAAACGTAAAAAGAAATCATCAACGTAGGTCGAAGAAAACAAGACAAAAAACAACTGACTGTGTGTCAGTGGTAGGTTAGGTCTTCCTGGGTATCAAATGTTCAAATGTTTGTTAAGCTTATGGGACTTAACTATGGGGTCATCAGTCCCTAAACTTACAAACTACTTATGAACTAACTAATACTAAGGACGGCACAAATATCCATGCCAGAGGGGGGATTCGAACCCCCGACCGTAGTGGCCGTGCAGACCGTGACTGGAGCGCCTCAGTCTCCTCGGCCACCGCGGCCGGCCTTCCTGGGTATCCAACTACGACAATGCTACGATTTGTTTATCATTGCAACATATTTTATCAACAATAATTTTAGTCGCCCGTGATAAAATTACGATAACTATAGACACAGTAATATAAAAAAATTTTGATACACGTTTACTTACCTTGAAGTGGGCATTAGTGGAGGAAAATATACACTTCAGCAGTAACCTCAAGTAACATAAAATCACGATTCAGAGAAATTGAAATCAGCTCTCACCTATAAGTTCTATAATTAATTTTAAATTGTATTTTGGAAGACATTCCAGGCGATTAGTTTCAATGTCGTGTTCCTGAGACTGGTGGACAAGCCGACCGTGTCCCATATTTACTCCTCGTTGGCGGTTGCTTTGGTGGATTGTGGCGGTTCAACTTCGGGTGTTGCGTCGTCGGTTCACGCCCATTGCGCCGCACCCGACATGCGTGTTCTTGGAGCTATTAACCAATCCTTCTACTGTTGGTAACCGCTCCAGATTTCTAACCTGGCCGAGCTATGCTTCTCGGCATCAGCGTTTCGGTGTGTACCTGAGATGCTCGCTTACCCCCGAATCAAGCTGCTGTGGAGGTGGTAGTGTGTAAAACACTACAGCCTTCAAAAGTGTTTAAATGTCTGTAGAGCTTATGGGACTTAACTACGGGGTCTCAGTCTCTAAACTTGCAAACTACTTATGAACTAGCTTATGCTAAAGACGGCACAACCATCCATGGCCGAGGGGGGATTCGAACCCCCGGCGGGGAACGCCCTCGCGCATCGTAGCTTAGCGCCTCAATCCACTCGGCCGATCTGCCGCGGCACAATACAGCCTTTACTCGTGGCCTTTGACGTTGCGTGCAGTTATGCCCAAAGTTTTGTGGAAAAGGCAACCTTTCGTTGTACTGTCTGATTACACTGAGTACTGAGCTGGCATACTAATTCCGGGTTGATCACGTTCTCCGCTGTCTTGGAGTCATATGGCTCCCTTATGACCTTAATTACAGAATCCGGGATGTGAGTCAAGATCCTGGTTTTTATGGTAGCACATGGTGAGCTCGAAATCCAGATGGGTCCTGAATATAATAGAAACGATACCTTCTTGGTATCTTTTTCTTCTTCCTCTTCATTGGCCCCGGTGTATCAGATCGTCTTGCCGTGTGCAAAGCTCTGAAAATGTCTTTGGTTGAGCACCCGTTGCCGGCCGTGGTGGCCGAGGGGACTGAGGCGCGCCAGTCACGGTCTGCACAGCAACTACGCTCGGGGGTTCGAATCCCCCTCGGGCATTGATATTTGTGCCGTCCTTAGTATTAGCTAGTTCATAAGTAGTTTGTGAGTTTAGGGACTGATGACCCCGTAGTTAAGTCCCATAAGCTATACAAACATTTGAATTTTTTTGAGCACCCGTAGTCTTGTGAACACTGGTTGAAGATGATCATATTATACTCTCAAGTTGTCTGAGTTGAGATTGTTTTCGCTTGGTATATCATTGTGCTTAGCACCCAGTTCTACTGTATAGGTTGGAATGGAAGTAGACAGTCATTCGTTAGTGGTTAATTTAATGTTGGGGTGACTCCAGTTCCGATGGTACAGGAAGTTTTCCCGTCTGTTCCTGCCAAGTTTCCAAATGAGGAAAGTGTCATTCATATATCTTTCTGAAGAAACAGCTTAACTGGTAGGCAATAGTCGTCGGTGGTTCATCCCTGAATTTCCCCACAATCAGATTCGCTATTACTGGAGATACAGAACGTCTATGTTATAATAAGCTCTAAAATATCTAATTCAGCTCCGTGAAATATCTCACAGATTTAATCGAGTGGGTTCCGAAGGGTATCCTCCTCCTACTTTCTTCATGTGTAGGAGACAACCTAAAAATACGAGAAACACTGCAGTAGCTTTCAAGTAATTATAGACTCTGCGACAAAGAGAATTTCTTAAAATCGATCATTACGATCGGTTCGTAAGGATAATACGATAGTCTTCCCATTGCACAAACCAGAATGTCACTCATATATATGTTCTTGGTACGTTGGCGTGATGTGGGTATAAACGATTCGCTTCACTGTGGAAAATTAAACTTTTGGCATGAAATAAAACTCACTTTAATATAACTTTGATTTAGGATGCATGCAAATATCATGTCAGTTTCCTGTCACTCAATAATGAACCCTAAATTTTTGAGCATGTAATTACCTGGAGTGACACAACGAATTATCATGAGTGATACGGTCATATGTGGATTAAAATTAAAATTAAATTATCTTCACCACACAGTATGTGTTTATTTTTAAATCTGAAATAGACAATTGGTTGTGACTCCACGAACTAGGTGAAATTTCTTGTATATCAACAAGAGTTAAATTCATCCCTTCATTTTCTATAATATACACCATAACGACAAAAATATCGTCTTTTTTCTACTCATTAAAGTAGCTGAAAAGCACTATGACCAGTAGAACACAAGACTAACGGCTCATTTTCAGTAAGGATTCAATTGTTATTCATTCGTTTCTCTCAACAGAAAAGAGGTACAAGAAGTTCTCAACTCTCAATATGAGACAAATGGCATCCTCGCAACACGGCTGACGTATGTGGTGGGGGAACACGTTGTTTCATTTGTGTTTTCTGGGCACATACGTCACACGTTGTGCGAGTCAGACGACTACCGGACCAGTTAGTGAGGCGGCGTTACAACTCTGTGGACAAATGCACTCTCTGATGAAGATGTATTCTGTTACGACAAGTGCGATCTTCTATTCCTCTTCAATGGTGAGTACAGCCAGTCAGATGATTTAAATTGTTTGTATTTGATTATTTTGAACTAACCAACAATTAGCTTTAAGAAAAATATCACTACTGCGCGTAATTTGTCAGATGATTTTTCGTTTTGTTGCGAATTATTTCTCATACATGTATTCTCTCATCTCAACGGTCGCTCGGACAAAATGATAGCATTTATTCTAAGGATGGATGTAACTGGCTTAAGTGGTTTTTCTTACGGGCTGCTGAGACACGAGTTATGCGAGACAACATCCTTCACAGGATTGCAGTAAAACGAGAATATTCTCCTATATTGCATGAAATTGGTTGTTTATCCATGAGAGTTAAATTCATCCATCTCTTCTCCGCAGCGCATACTCTAACAACTTTTTCCTTGAATGTCTTCTTATTACTCATAGAAGGTAATGTAGAGTGGTATGACCAGTAAAATAAAATCCTAAGGACGTTGCATCAAATATTGTCAATCTAGTTATACCTGTTATCATACGTATCTCTCAAAAGACAACAGCTGTAAGGTGATCCCAACTCAACATGTGGAACAAATGTCAACCTCGTACTACGGCTGACATATGTGGTAGGTGTGCACGTTGTTTCGTTAGTGTGCCACAACCACATAAGTCACTCGTTGTTCGTGTTTAAAGACATACTGCACCAGTTTATGAAACGGCATTATAATCGTTGGGACAAATGGCATCATTGTGGAAGATGTATCCTTTTACAACAAGTTTTATCGTCTGTTCTTGTTTAATATATATTACATAGAACCATAGTGTACACTGAAGCCGCTGTGTTAAATTGTTTCATTGCAGTAATCTAAGCAATAATTACATTTAAGAACATTATCTACATCTACAACATCTACATCTACAACCATACTCCGCAAGCCACCTGACGGTGTGTGGCGGAGGGCACCTTGAGTACCACTATCGATTTTCCCTCCTATTTCAGTCACCTATTGTTCGCGGAAAGAAGGACTGTCGGTATGCCTCTGTGTGGGCTCTAATCTCTCTGATTTTATCCTCACGGTCTCTTCGCGAGATATACGTAGGAGAGAGCAATATACTGCTAGACTCCTCGATAAAAGTATGTTCTCGAAACTTCGACAAAAGCCCGTACCGAGCTACAGAGCGTCTCTCCTGCATAGTCTTCCACTGGAGTTTATCGATCATCTCCGTAACGCTTTCACGATTACCAAATGATCCTGTAACGAAGCGCGCTGCTCTCCGTTGGATCTTCTCTACCTCCTCTATCAATCCCACCTGGTACGGATCCCACACTGGTGAGGAGTATTCAAGCTGTGGGCGAACAAGTGTACTGTGACCTACTTCATTTGTTTTCGGACTGCATTTCCTTAGTAACCTTCCAATGAATCTAAGTCTGGCATCTGCTTTACCAACGATTGATTTTATATGGTCGTTCCATTTTAAATCCCTCCTAATGACTACTCCAAGATACTTTATGTAATTAACTGCTTCCAGTTGCTGCCCTGCTATAGTGTAGCTAAATGATAAAGGATCTTTCTTTCTGTGTATTCACAGCACATTACACTTGTCTACATTGAGATTTAATTGCCATTCCCTGCACCATGTGTCAATTCTATGCAGATCTTCCTGCATCTCAATACAATTTTCCATTGTTACAACCTCTATATATACTACAGCATCATCCGCAAAAAGCCTCAGTGAACTTCGGATGTTATCCGCAAGGTCATTTATATATATATATCGTGAACAGCAACGGACCTACGACACTCCCCTGTGGCACACCTGACATAACTCCTACTTCGGAATACTTCTCTCCATTGAGAATGACCTGCTGCTTTCTGTTATCTAGGAATTCCTCAATCCAATCACACAATTGGTCTGATAGATCATATGCTCTTACTTTGTTCATTAACCGTTTGTGGGGAACTGTATCAAACGCCTTGCGGAAGTCGAGAAACACAACATCTACCTGAGAACCCGTGTCTATGGCCCTCTGAGTCTCGTGGATGAATAGCGCGAGCTGCGTTTCACACGAACGCCTTTTTCGAAACCCATGCTGATTCCTACAGAGCAGATTCCTACTCTCGAGAATTGTCATTATATTCGAACATAATACATGTTCCAAAATTCTACAACTAACCGACGTTAGAGATATAGGCCTATAGTTCTGCACATCTGTTCGAGGATCCTTCTTGAAAACGGGGATGACCTTAGCCATTTTCCAATCTTTCGGAACGATATGCTGTTCTAGAGACCTACGATACACCACTGCGAGAAGGGGGGCCAGTTCCTTCGCGTACTCTGTGTAAAACCGAACTGGTATCCCTTTCCTCTTTTGAGCGATTTTAATTGTTTTTCTATCCCTCTGTCAGTTATTTCGATATCTGCCATTTTGTAATCTGTGCGGCAATGTAGGGAAGGAACTACAGTGCAGTATTCCTCTGTGAAACAGCTTTCGAAAAATACATTTAGTAATTCTGCCTTAAAAGTGTCATCTTCTGTTTCAATGCCATTTACGTCACAGAGTGTCTGGCCACTTTGTTTTGATCCACCTACCGCGGTGACATAAGACCAAAATTTCTTAGGACTTTCAGCCAAGTCAATACAAAGAACTCTACTTTCGAATTCTTTGAACGCCTCTCGCATAGCTCTCCTCACGCTACATTTCGCTTCATGTAATTTTTATTTGTCTACAAGGCTTTGGCTACGTTTATGTTTGCAGTGAAGTTCCCTTTGCTTCCGTAGCAGCTTTCTAATTAGGCTGTTGTACCACGGTGGCTCCTTTCCATCTCTTACGACCTTGCTAGGTACATACTCATCTAATGCATATTGTACGATGTCTTTGAACATAGACCACTGTTCCTCAACACCATCTGTACTTAAGATAAAACTTCTGAGTTGAGCCGTCAAGTACTCTGAAATCCCCTTTGAGTCACTTTTTCCGAACAGAAAAATCTTCCTAAATTTTTTGATATTTCTATAATTACCGATGCTGTAACCGCTTTATGATCGCTGATTCCCTGTTCCGCATTAACTGTTCCGAATAGTTCGGGTCTTTTTGTCACCAGAAGGTCTAATATGTTGTCACCACGAGTTGGTTCTCTGTTTAACTGCTCAAGGTAATTTTCAGATAATGCACTCAAAACAATTTCACTGGATTCTTTATCCCTGCCACCTGTAATAAACGTTTGTGTCTCCCAATCTATATCAGGTAAATTAAAATCTCCTCCCAAAACTATAGCATGATCGGGAAATCTACTCGAAATATCTTCCAAATTATCCTTCAGATGTTCTGCCACAACAGCTGCTGAGCCAGGAGGCCTATAGAAGCATCCAATTACCATGTTCGAGCCTGCTTTAACCGTAACCTTCCCCCAAATTATTTCACATTTCGGATCTCCGACTATTTCCTTCGATACTAGTGCACTTTTTATCACTATAAGCACGCCTCCCCCTTCACTGTCCAGCCTATCTCTGCGGTAAACATCCCAGTCTGAGTTTAGAATCTCATTACTGTTTATATCCTGTTTCAGCCAATTTTCCGTCCCTAGTAGTATGTGGGCGTAGTGATCGTTTATTATTGAGAGCAATTCTGGGACCTTTCTATAGACGCTCCTGCAGTTAACTACTACTACATTGATCATTTGCTTCCCTATTGTGTTCTGCCTACTGCTACCTCGTCGCGACTCAGGAGGCTACTTGTCGGGCCTAGGGAGGGAATTCTCTAACCTAAAAAACCCCATGTGCACTCCACACGCACTCCGCTACCCTTGTAGCCACTTCCTGCATGTAGTGCACGCGTGACCTATTCAGGGGAACCCTACATTTCTCCACCCGATAGCGGAGGTCGAGAAATTTGCAGTTCAGATCTTCGCAGAATCGTCTGAGCCTCTGGTTTAAGCCTTCCACTCGGCTCCAAACCAGAAGACCGCAATCGGTTCTGGGAACGACACTACAAATAGTTAGCTCAGATTCCACCCCGCGATCGAGGCTTTCTGCCTTCACCAACTCCGCCTGTATGAACTGAGGACGACCTCTGAACCCAGCCGGCAGGAGTCATTGGTGCCGACATGAGCGACAATTTGCAGTCGGGTGCACCCCGTGCTCTCTATCGCCGCCGGAAGGGCCTCCTCCACATCTCGGATGAGACTCCCCGGCAAGCAAACAGAGTGCACCCTGGCCTTCTTCCCCGCCCTTTCTGCTATCTCCCTAAGGGGCTCCATCACCCACCTAATATTGGAGCTCCCGATCACTAATAAACCCCTCCCCCGTGTGCTTGCTCGGACCCTGCTGAAGGAGCGGCCATATGCTCACTTATAGGCAGAGCGGGCGATGCCTCACGGCCAACCTCCCCTTTGAGCCTCCGCCTCGAGCGACGCGAACGCCATTGAACCCGCCAATCCCCTGGGGGAGAGGGTGGCCCAACCGGGTCCGGTACACACAAAGATGACTCGACAGCAGGGACCGTGGGTGAAGCATGTGACACCTGAGGTGCCCCATGCGACGCACTGGACTCCCCACTGACTCTACAGTCCGAGGCAGCAGCCTGAAGGCGGCTGATCGTGGCAATCAGCACGCTCAGCTGTTCACGAACGGCGGCCAGCCCCTCCTGCGTCCGTACGCAGCAGTCACACAACATATCCATCCTAATAAATCGACAATTTATTGTAGAGATTAAGTAATCGACTTGTAACAAGACCGCTAATTCACTACAGATGACTAATAGCTGACTAAACAGTGGTTACTAGAAACTTCTTGTTGGAAACAATAGAAATTAGCAAAAACCGTCTCTGGACTGAAAACAAAATATACGCGGAAATCACTGCTCTAACGTAAAAGATCTACACGAAATATAGAAGCTCCTAAGCCAAAGAAAAGCTGCAGGCTACTGACAAACACGCACAAACAACGGTATTTATCAAAATACGAGAGAATGTAATCTTAAAACAGTAACACAAACGAAATCTTTCAAGTAGGTGAGAAGAAGACTTAAAAACAGCAGTACTAAACTAAAATTAAGAAATTAACTGTCAACAAAATTAAACGAAAATTAAATTATGACACTTAGCGCTCTGAGCGATGCAGCAGCGACAGCAGCAGGCACTGAAATGTGTACAAAATTTGTTAATTTTTTTATTTACAGTTTTCTCCTCCTAGCTTTGTAACATTGCAACAGCCGTATCAGAAAAATTTGATTCCAAGCAATCTTAGGATGGACACTAGTGTATGGCGCGTTTTAAGACGTTTATTATGGTTTTCGGGATTGGGAGGAAGGAAATGTGGGTTAGAACACCATGCCTACGTTGATGTCTGCCAACAAAACTCATCAGATATCTCCGGAATTCAGTGGAGACGGTTAGTATAGATGTACTTCACCAGAACCTTTCCTTGTGTACTGCAATTGCGATGTACACCTATTTGTTGCTACGCCCTCGGTCTACACACGATAACTCACCCTTATACGATATTTTGGAACAATATGTAATTAGGTAAGGAAACTGGGCGTGCTAAATTGAAGGAACTGGGGTTGTTGATAGTTTCAGATGGACCATTAGTTATCGTTAGACTGAGGGAAATTAATACACTAAATAAAGAGCACAATGCCTCTGAGGAATAACATAGTGAATGTTGCGTAGGATAAAATAAGTAGATGTAGTAGGCCAAGAAGGAATCCTTGGACATTACGGGAGATACCGGACATAATTGATGAAAGGAAAATAATTTAATAATGCAGCAAGTGAATCGGACGAAACTGAGTACTGACAGATAAAATTATCGTTGATAGTAAGTGCATAATGATTGCCTAAGCGGGAGTGGCATGATGACAAAAGCTTGCCGATAGAAGTGGGGAAGATATTAAGTATAGAACAGCTATGGGATGTAAAGCGTTTCTGAAGAACAGATATTTTTCGACATCAAATATAAATTAAAATATTAGGAAATCTATTAAAAAGGCTTTCCTCTGCATTGTGGCATTGTAGGCGAGTAAAATGAGGTCGATAATCAGTACAGACAGAATGATTGTGGCAGCTTTCGAATTTTGGTGCTTCGAGATTCGTCTGAATATTAAGATATGTACATTACGTAACTAATAGCGAAGTATTGAACAGAAAAGCAGAGAAAAAATATCTAGCATATCTAAACTAAAAGAAGCGACAGACACGTAAAGATATTGTTGATTTAGCACTGGAGGCAAGTGTAAGGGGTTGAAAATCGCAGAGGGAAACTATTTGACAAATACAGTACGCCCAATTCAAAAGGATGTTCATACAGAGAAATTAAGAGAAAAGTGTATCATGGAAAACTGCGTCAAACTACTCATTGGACTGAGAAATATAACAACAAGTAATCTTAATGTTGCCTCCTGTATTTTACTTTGTAAATTATATTACAATTACTCTGAGTTTTATACGTCACCCTACATTGCTTCTACTCTATTTGAATTAGTTCATTAGTTAACACTCGTGTTTATGTTATCACCGCTAATTCTGTCCACCATTACACCTCTCATAAGATTGTTATGAAGAGAAATTCTGATGTCACCAAGGTATGGATTTTAACTAAGTCTCACTTCAGGGCACCAGCAGCGTCATCTGCAAGTGTTATATAAATGGAGAATAGACTGCCGTGTGTACATACTGCACTTAATCCTTCGTTCTGTCGTCTTATGTAAGCAGTTTCAGTATTCCACAAAAAAGACAGTCTTGCGTGCTTATTACGGAGCTTGACAGAGAAATAATAGTTGCCTACAGGGAATGCGCTTTAACGTTTAGAGAAATTGACGATGGTCTCACACGTACCGAAGTAACTGTGATACGGATCTGTAATTGCTCGATGCAGCAGAGTCCGACGGAATGACGGGTTTGCTTTCACCAAACTCGTGGTACCACTACATCTGATGACTCGTATATTATTCGTAGCTCTGTCATGTCACGACCGATATCATGAAAAATTCCAACTATTGTGCAACATTCAGTATACGCGCGTAGCATTAAACGCATTGTGAGTAAGAGTCCAGTAGTGTGTTTTCAGTGTGTATACCACTGAGTGAACGCCAGAGACGTTTGCGATGGCAGTTGGTATGATGAACGTGGGATATATAAAATGGAATTGAACTACATTGTTTAATGCTAAGAATTCCGATTTTCCCAGCACGACCACGATAAGGTCGTGAGGGACTATTATACTATTGACTTACTCATCGCCTTACGGACCCTGCAAACGCTATCATCCCATACCTCTGGAGTTTGCCGATGTCCGTTTTGCATTAGCGGAATGAGCGACCACACGTTGAAACTTTGCCCCTCTTACATAATACACAATAATGAGTACCGTGGCGTAGTGGTAACATCGGAATCGCATTCGAGCATCCTGATTGAGGTTTTCCGTGATTTCCCTAAATCACTCCAGTATGGCTTTCAAATTGGAGAGCGATTTTCTTTTCCACGCCTGATAAGACTATCCGGAAAGGTGCTCTAGCTGCAAAGACCAAGTTATGGGCAGGAAGTTAAAACCTAATCTTCGTTCCTTTTCTGTTTGTGTCCTGACTTTATGTTCTAAGTCAAGCACATGTCAGGCGTCGGTTCATCAGTTGGTTAATATAGCTGTACGAGTGTCACTTCACTCTCTCAAAAAATTGGTAAAATGTATTTTGTATGTTAGCTGATCAGTTCTTTCTGAATTGTAAGTTACAACTTACTGAAACAAGCATTGTCATATTTTATTTCTATGTGTTATTGAATATTTAATTTTCTTACTGATTTGATCAAACATTTGATGATGAAAATCTATACCTGACTGTTAAACATTCATTACCTTAAATGTGTGGATGTGCGTTGTCGTGTGTATCGTTACCTATATCTGTTTGGAATAGGTCGCTGACAAATTCGTCCCCATAAACATGAATGTCTATATCTTGCATACGGGAAGAACCTACTCTCATCACTAAGGCATCACGTCTTATGGTCAGCTTTCACAGATATTATGAGTTCATCGAAACTGTGGCAAGTAATATGTCATTTGGATACACCAATCAAAAATTTACATTTCTGAGATGTTAATTTAATCTATTAATTTAACGCAATACAGTGAAAGTGTTTTATGTAAAATAAAACTTAAATTGATATAGACTTACCAGAAATGAGTGCTCTGTTTATCTTAAGAATTATATATATATATATATATATATATATATATATATATATATATATATATATATACGGGTGGTACAGCTACCAAAATAGTTAATTTGATTAAATAAACTGAGTGAAGGGATCGATTACTTTGAAGAACATCAGGTGACATTCCTGTAATAAATTTGTCGCTTTTCTATTGTCATGTAACTGTCATTATTTTTTCTTGCATCCTTATATCTGTTATGCATTTCAACGCCTGTTTTGGTACAGTGGGTTTCATGACTCACGGGAACGGAGGAATGAGTACGTCACTTTTTTCCAAGTTTGCCGTGTCTCATGAGAATGACACCAGCAACTGGGGAGTGAGACATTTCATCTCCGCTGATAGTTCGCAGCAACCGATTGGTCTTACGGGATATCATTTCAAGCAAACCCAATTGCGTTGAAGGTATTCACGTCTGAACAGAGGTCGTATGCAAATAATAGCTAATCTAATGTTTTGTACATTCTCTGCCTATTTTAACTATATACTGCATACAGTTGTTCCGTACTCTTTTATGTCTCCAGCTTTCAAGAAAATAAAAGTACAACGTCTAACTATATTAATATTTCCCTCCCACCTCAAAAATGACAATAAAATGAAGAACAATAGCTGAAATAATTTCTGATGAATTACATTCAAGGACGTGAGACACGTTATAGATGTTTTTGAGGCCTCTGACATAAACTGAATGAGGCACAAAGACATTTGTGCCCAGCTGCAGGATCTAACCTGGGGCTTCTTCTTACAAGGCCAATGCACTGTCCACAAAGCCACCTGGACACAATGGATATCGCATCTGCACGCTCTCTGGATCCGCACTTAAATGGAAGCATCATTTCTCCCGTCGTTTCAATAATGAAATAATTCCATTGCAAATATTGAGCTCCTTGTATTCCTAGAAAATCTAATCATGCATCAAACAATTTAAGATGAGCCAGTACACTCGGGTCAAAGACATATAGGATACCTCTTGATATCTTGTTGGATCTCGACATACAGAATACCTCTCGATATCTTGTCGGATATCGAAATTATTCATCCCCTCGTGACATGGACACAAAAAGTCCCTTACGAATATTAACCCATACTGGTTTTGTAGCCGTTCCTATTTACGAGAGTATTGCCCGTGTAGAATTAAGTGAACGTTCTGTCCTCTCGAGTATGTCCAATAAATATTTGATGGTAGTCATATCGGGCAACCGGGGGGGGGGGGGCATATTATTTCTCTGAAATTGTCCAGAATGTTCGTCATATCAATCGTTAATAACTGAGTGACATGGCGTATTCTCATCGATGAATATTGAATCATTCTTTGGCAACTTAAAGTCTGTGAATGGCTGAAAATGGTTTCCGTGTAGGCGAACGTAACCATTTCCAGTCATTGATCGGTGCAAATGGAACTGACGAACAAGCCACACCATTATGGAGCTAATAACAGCTTGCACTATACCAAGTTCTAAACTTTGGTCCATGGCTTCTTGGGGTCAGCAACACGCTCTAACTGCCAGAAACTATATTCGGAACTCATTTCAGCAAGCCACAGTATTCAAGGGTCTAGGGTCCAACCGATATGTTCAAGAGTGTAGGAGAAACTCGCTGTAGGCAACATGTTTTAAACAAAGGTAACTGAATGATTCGTCTGGTGCCGTAGCCCATTACTGCCAAACTGCGCCCCACTATCCTAAGAGATACGTTCTTTGTACGTCCCACATTGATTTCAGCGGATGCGTCGAATCGTATTGCCTGACTGTTTGCACTGATAACTCTGTGGATACGTCGCTGCACTCAGACATTAAATGAAGGTTGTCATCTACTGTATTGTTTGTGGTGAGTCGTACTGCCAAAAATTTGTAATTTTCGATACATTCTTGAAATTGCGCATTCCAGAATATATGAAATCGTTAATAATTTTCGAAAACGAGTGACACTTGCGTCTACCTCTAACTACCACCACGTTGTGGGGCCATAATCACGTCGGGAACCAATCCATATGGGTTACCGGATTACAAATGATAGCTCTGCAAGGCATCGCTCTTCATACCTTGCATACAGTTTCCCAAGCATATCGTTATGCCCTGCAGGTTTTTCATCTCAGTTTAATTTTTAGGAATGATTGGTATTCCGAAATTATTCTCACACTTCTTTATTTCTAGAAGAAGAGTTCAACTGATTCTCCATTCATCCTTAGGAATCTTATTACAGCTAAAAATTTTGTCGCCTTTCACAACATAAAGTGGTATAAAATTTTACTGGAACAGAATTCGTCGCTCTCTTTTCTGAAAGATTTATTGTAACTATAACTTCTTCGGTCGATCATAAATTGTCATTTTCAGGGCCCTAATAGGTGCTCCAGAGCAACATGACCGGTAGAGTGCAAGACTAACAAGGGAACGGTCAGACTTGTCATGTCGAAACCTGTGTTACTATTTTTACCACTGTGAGTTAACATTGAAGGAAGTCTGTATGCAGACTGCTGCTGCATGACCTGGAAGTTTGTAACAACTTTTACGAAATATGATATTATTGTCGCATGGTTTTCGCACTTATAACTGCCTGTTGTACAACCCTGATCTCTCTTGCTACGTTATACCTACGCCATCTAGGGACAAGGTGGCGTTAGCTACGGGCAGCTCTCCTGCCACAGCAGGGAGAGAGCTGATTCGCCCCGTGAAAGCCATCGTACGATAATTAATAAATACAATAATAATAAATTCGTTGAAAAATGTAGCTCATATGTTATCTACAACATTCTTTCCAAATAGCTATGAAATAGACACAAATACATATACGGTTTAGAACACGTCAAACCTTTATTTCTTGTAATTACCGCAAAAATGCGAAATACCGATACAATGTTCAAAACATAGGTTTTTTGTGCACCAAGAACATACAAGCAAAGACGCCATATGACATCCCTGCGAATCACAGACGTTTTTAGACATCAGTAGACAAAACTCGGCCGGTGTTAGGAAGGAATCAGGCCTAATATCAGTATATTTCGAGGCGTACCACGCATATTTAATCACATTTTGAAATCGTGTGGAGGAAAACTGATAATGTACGATTGATTACAACTTGAGAATATTGTCACGGTGATAGACAGGAAACTGCAGTGATTTGCACACAATAATTATATCTGTTAGTTTTCTGTAAAATGCCTAACACTGGCGGAAAAAATGCTCAGTCTAACGGTCGAATTACGTTCGTCGTGCCGGGTGGAATCTGAAGTATCTCTACTTCTTTGTCAGGGTGAGCTCGAAATACAGCTTTTAATGAATCAGAGCTTTTATGACCTGACCACGAATCTAGAAGGAGAAGAGATTTGTTACCGCAGAACGGAAGAAAAGCATGACGCATGAAAAGTGTAACGTCATCATTTCCCATTTTTCCAGACTTCGATGCGTCTACCACAAGATTGTCTGTGTAGAACACTGTTGGTTTGACACGTGGTCCAAAACGTCCAGTTGGTTCTTGAAGACACACAGATAGTTTAGGCAGCAATGAACCATCCAGACTAATTATGGGCATTATAGTGTATGAATGGGTAAGTGCAGCCGTGGACTGCGCAATAGCTTCAATATGTTTTTCGCCTTTTAATGACAGTGTTCTTTTCGCACGCATTTCTTTTTGAAAACCTGACTGATCTGTATTGTAAACATAAGATTCACTAAAACTGGAGATCTTATTTTTTGCAGTCGTAAGAAAAGCTTCCATCATTTCCATTTGAGTCACTACATTTTCCGACCTGTTGCTCAATACAAATTTTGTTATTTTTCGTGCCACAATTTTATGTGATCTTTTGAAACGACTAATCCAACTATGAGAAGCTGTACATTATTTAGCGCCTATCGCGTTGGCAATCTCTAACGCAGTCACGCGAAGTTGTGTCGCTGACACTCAATGACTGTCGTCTGGCATCGGTAAATTGCTGAAAAAGTCGCTCATTTATTTCCGTCTCAATTTCCAGTCGACTGTTACGTCGTCCAGCGACTTCCTTTTTCCTCTATACAATTCACGTTCAGAACGGACAAAGCGATACCTATTTTGAACAATACTGTCACGTAGGCCTTTCTTAGCACTTTCGTTCAACCAGTACTTCACTGCTTTTTCTTTGTCTCATAATGTAATTGTAGTTGCTGGTGTTGCTTTCGGAGATAATTGATGACGGTATGTGGCACTATCACTCGAAGAGTCTTGATATTTGCACTTTTTGCGTTTCTTCCCCGGTTGTAGATTCACAGTGTGCAATATCGAGTGTTTCAGTCGTTTATAGGCACATGACTGCGCTATGTACATGCTGGTCTAGAAGTTTAACTACCATGTCCCACATCACATAGTCTTCACTCGTGTTTTCTGTCGATTGCTTCATTTGGCGAGTAGTATATCTCCATGGCAAGCAGCAAAACATTTACAGGGTTTGCCATCACCTGTGAGGGGAGATTGATTGTACACCGTAAAGTGGCTTGTGGAGTATAGATGTAGATGTACAAAATATCTTTCACATCTCTAACCAGTTTCAAGACGGTATGTTTCAAAATACGTAACAGAAATGAAAAGGAAGTGCTTGCCACGAAAACGAATATTCGTTTACCCTTTCCACCAAAACCGTGCAACGATATTCCTCTTTAGTGAACGTCGCGATAAGACGGGTCGCACCTCCCGCCCATGCGCACAACACTGACAATAACAATAGCTCGCGATTCTCCATTTCCAGGTGTGGCCAGCCGTCACCGCAAGCGCAAATCAGGAAAAACAGCCATTTTCGTGATTTTTTTTAGGTGACTTGCAGGTCATGTCAGCAGCTAACATTCTGCATTCAGACTTCCTTCAATGTTAACTAAGAGTGCTAAAAAATCAATACATGTTTCGGCATGACAAGTCTGACCATTCCCTTGTAAGAATTCAGCACCTCACGTAAGTGACTCAAATTCCGCTAGCAAAATGATTTTAACCTACCAATGGTCAGCGGCCGAGTGCCCTCTCCTGGACTGCAGCCAGCGAACCACCTATCGCTACCCGAAGTGACCAGAGGAGTCCCTTCTAACACCAACCTAAGGACCTGCTACGGCCAAAAGTCTCTGGTAGAAACCTCTTTGCCTTCGTTGAGTTAACGAACGTTGGACAAACCGTAGCTACAGCAGAAGGAGCACTATTCTGCCTGCCATATTGTAAATTCATTGCCGACAGACACAGTCACTCACTATTTCGTTCATAACGGAGCTGATAGGAATTAACATAGTGATATAAGTTTGACATATTGTAGAATAAAGGTGTAAAAAATATTGAATCAAATGTAAAGATAAACATCTATTAAGAGGATTAAAATTGACGCAGCACACGTGTTGTCTTAATCAGACGTTTCAAATGGAAAATTATAAATTTTACTGATTCTGCTCCCAGGTAAAGTTTTAAAACTGCACCGACAGTCAACGATCCCAATGTTATTACGAGTTGCGAACTAACGAGCCAGTACTGCCTTGAAACGGCTCATAATGTGTTATTAATATAGATTATACCATGAATGCTCAATCACGTGTGTGTTGATGAATGGCGAAACGTAATGTTATCCTCAGTAAGGTCTTTTTCTCTCCAAAGATATTCTCATTCCAGTCAGCTTGTGTTTTGGTTGTGGTCTTTAGTCCGGCTACTTGTTTGATGCAGCACTCCAGCCTACTATGTCCTGGGCAAGCCTCCTGATAGGAACGGCAACCCACATCTATTTGAACTTGCTTACTGAGTCTGTCTCTTGGCCTCCCTATGCGATATTGACACCACACACTTCCCTCCAATGTCTTCCGTGATATCTACCAATGTGTTCAACCAGTCCGTCCCTTCTTTTAGTGAAAGTATGTGAATCATTTCATTTCTCCCCAATGCTAACTGGTCATTAGTTACTCAATTAAACACCTAATCTTAAGCATTCTTCTCGAGCAAAACATTTCAAAAGCTTCTATCCTCTTCCTGTCTGAAATATTTATCGTCCGTGTTTCACTGCGTACAAAGCAACGCTCCACAAAAATTCCTGCAGAAAAAAACTTCCTTAGATTAAATTAACGTTCGACGTTAACAACTTTCTCTTCTTCAGAAATGCGTTTCTTCCCATTGTCGTTCTGCATTTTATGTCCTCTGTACTGCGATCATAGTATGTTATTTTACGGCCCAAGTAACAAACCTCATCTATCACCTTTATTGTTTCCTTGCCTAATCTAATTCCTTCGGCATCGCCACATTTTCTTAAATAACATTCCGTTACCCTTTTTCTGGTCTTGTTAATGTTCATCTTTACGCCCCTTTAAAGATACTGTTCATTCCGTTCAACTGCTCCTCCAGGTCCTTTGCTGTCCCTGACAGAAACACTATGTCATCAGCAAAACTCAATGTTTTTATTTATTCACCCTGGACGCATTTTGGTATAATATAATAGTGGCTGCATTTTCAAATACTGCTCATACTCCACGGATCGTTATAGGTAAGCATCAATGCAGTTTTATCTTAGAAGTTGATGTTACTGTTCGAAATAAAATAGTTTGTGATTCACCACTACGTATACTGAAAGTATATATCAAAGTATCAGCTCAACAGCTTTCATATAAAGTAATACACTACATACAACTCTGAATAATGTTTGTCTATCCCGAACCTGTGACACAAACTCGAATAATATGTACGAAAATTTATGTTAAAAGAGTAGAATAATTGCAGTTTAATGGCAAAAGATTACACAACTTTACGTGCTGTTAACGTCCTCTTTTGCATCAGTGCCGGCCGCGGTGGCCGAGGGGACTGAGGCGATTCAGTCACGGTCTGCACGGCCACTACGGTCGGGGGTTCGAATCCCCCCTCGGGCATGGATATTTGTGTCGTCCTAGTTCGTAAGTAGTTCATAAGTAGTTTTTAAGTTTATGGACTGATGACCCCGTAGTTAAGTCCCATAGACTATACAAACATTTGAACTTTTTTTTTTTTTTGCATCAGTCAGGAAGAATATCATACAGCATAATAGCGATTCAAACCACTAACTCTAGTAACAGTTGAGTTGCAATGAATACGTTTTGCACTATTTCAATTGTTCATTTTTACCTGTTACACAGGAACTTCTCTCTACAGACAAAAGGTATAAGAACATCATAAGTGGCAATGTGGGACAAATGTCATGTTCGCATCACGGCTGATGTATGTGTCAGGGGTACATGTTTTTTCAATTGTGTTACTCTGGTACATACGTTACTCGTTGTGCGTGTAAAAAGACATACAAGATCCCAATAGTGTCATGGCTTACAATCATATGGACATACGTCGTCAGTGATGATGATACATTCTATTACATCAAGACTCCTCGTGTGTTCATGTTTAACTGTAAGTAAAATGAACCACCCGTGTCAAATTGTTAGATTATACTCAGCTAAGTAACAATTACTATTCTGTTCGAAAATTGTTGCATAAATTCTTTATACAATTACTTTTCATGTTGCTTTTCTAGCGCCCCAACGGCTGTTTCATAAAGTTTCAGTTGCTTGGATTTTGAGGATGAACGTCTGGATACGCCACATTTTAAAATGCCTGTTATATCTTCCGGTAGGGTAAGACAGGAAGGGTGAGAGAGATCACCTTAACTTCATTGATGGATGGCAGCAACGCTGAGATGATATCTACGGAACTTAATGTAGACGGTTGGTGTACGTATGTTGCTTAACAGATGCTTTGCTTCTGTATTGCAGTTCTGTTATTCAACTATTTGTTATTACTCTCTCTGTCTACACACACTAACAGTTTCGTAATATTTTCCAACAACACGTATTAGTTATGTAATTTTAGTGTCAGCTTCAATATTGTATACATAAAATTGTTTTATTGTTATTCTAACGCGTATTTGATACTTGACTAAGCATCTCCTTTAGTGAAAATATTTATCGTATTTATACCTCCGTTTATATTACCACCTCTACTCTATTCCACCATTCAACTTCACCAAATATGGTTTTCTAGCACCGCAAAGATAATACTAAGACGACTATTAACATCTGGAGCAATGCGATTTATATGAGCACCAGCAATATTCAGTGCTGTCCATCCAAAATACAGCCCTAAGTAAGTATTCAATTTACTGACATATGCGGCAAGCCCTTACGTCGACTGGAGATGTACAAGAATATTGTTTCAGTGCAGACACACTTCAGACGGACCAGTAGCGCCTGTGCACACGCTATATAAAGGAATAGAAGCCGTGTAGACTGGAATTTCTGTTTCGTGCGTCACTTTCCGTAAGCAATTTCTTTCACTTTTATATGACAGCGAGAGCCTTTCGCACTTGTTTCAGAGCTCGACAAAGGAGTAATTGTTACCTATAGGAATTGCGATCTTTTCGGGTGTATCAAACCAAGTGTTAAAAAATGTTCAAATGTATGTAAAGCTATGGAAGCAACCTTTTGGTCATCTGTCTACAAGCTTTCAAGCTACTTTAACTAAGTGTCACTAAGGACAACACACACACCCATGCCCGAGGGATGACTCGTACCTTCGGTGGGATCAGCTTCGCAACCTCTGACATGGCGTCCAGAACCGATCGTCCATTCTCTGGCAGCATAAGTAGCTGTGATGATGATTTGTAATCGCTGGATGCCAGACGGAACGATGAAGGGAAGGTACCGCTTGCACCCATTTTGGAGCTACACTACACGTGATGAAAAGCAGATTATAAATGTGGTAGTGATTTTTAGCTCAGACTGATATCAAACCATATCATGAAAAATTCGATATGTATCGCAATCTGTCTTTTGCAATAGTGTGAACAGTCCGCAAGGAGTCTAGTAGTGCGATTACCGGTGTCTTAACGGCACAAGTGTTTCGTCTGCAATGATACGACGAACAACGGACTTTTATAACAAGACTGGCAGAATATTGTCTCAAACAAAGATTCCACATGACATGTGGTACGTAACTGTTAAACTAGTTCATTTAATACATCTCTGAACTGTTGGATTTTGTTGTCCAGCCTTGTCTTTGGAGCCTGTTGACGGTCACAGATAAACAGCACAACGCGTGACCACACGTATCACGCAGTGATGAAGTGCTTTTCGTCACCAATTGGACTGCAATACAATCTATATTCTTACTCAGTGCTTCATTGCTCTCCACTGGCACTAATACACTATGTGTCTCCTCCAGAGCTGCGCTGAATGACCGCTGGTTTAAGGAGTCATTCTATGGACTGGACGGTCGTTCCCACTGGAGGTTCGAGTAACCCCTTAGTGTACTACTTAGTGTAATTTACTTTAAGTAGTTTGTAAGTATATGGACTGATGATCATAGCAGTGTGGTGCAATAAGTTTGCAAACATTTTAACATTTGATTTTGTCTCCTCCATTGTTTTCCCAAATTTTAAACTATACTTATCGTTAATACAGTTAAGACAGAAAAATATAGCACGTTTTTTAATTAGCTGCTCCAGTGGAATCCTGATGTTTAGATGAGTAGATAGCGCAACTATTGACGAGACACTGAATATAATTGGGGAGAATAGAAATTTTTGGGATATCTTTTACTAAAAGAAGGGGACGTTTCATTTGACACGTTCTGAAACGTCGAGGAATGATTAGTATAATCTAGGAAAAACGTGTGGGGATGAAAATCTCACAGGAAGATCAAGTGATGAATACAGTAGGCAGCTTCAAAGGAAAATAGGTTGCCGTCCTTATTCAAAGATGAAAAAGCTTGCACAGGATAGGGAAGCGTGGGAACTTTAACAAACCAGTCCCTGAACTGAAAACCAAAACTAAAACAATTCAGAAAAGTAAAAGTATAGGATAAGACTATAAAACAATATATAGTTACAATTACACACATTTAACTTATTTAAACACATCGGGCCAATCAGGCCATCCGGACAAGCTTCCCGCTCTTCTCAACTGCTCACTCATTACGATGGAGGAGCCACTGCCCATTATATCCTCTCGTTCCCAGCTTTAGTGATTGTACGTATTTCGCATTTGCACAGATATTTTCATTTCCTGTTCATGGCATATAAATGGCTGTATATAAGGTATATTCTTTTATGGACAGGTACTTAAGAACAGAAAGCATATTTCTTCTGTTCACGATTCTATTCTGACTCTGGTGATCTCCGGAACGTATTCCAAAAAAAATGTTCAAATGTTTGTAAAGCTTATGGGACTTAACTACGGGGTCATCAGTCCCTAAACTTACAAACTACTTATGAACTACTTACGAACTAGGACGGCACAAATATCCATGCCCGAGGGGGGATTCGAACCCCCGACCGTAGTGGCCGTGCAGACCGTGACTGAAGCGCCTCAGTCTCCTCGGCCACCGCGGCCGGCGAACGTATTCCAAATGGCTCGCTGCCTTCCATAAAGTATAGTGAAGCTGCTTTTACTAAACAACCTCAAGAATATACACATTCAGTACGTCTACAAGGTAGTCAGTCGTCGGTCGTCCCTTATGTATAGCTCTTGCAGGTGCAGCTCCTGGAGACACTGAAGTGTGCCTCCGCTCAAATCCTAATAATGTTTATCCTCTCGCCGCCAAAAATGCATGCTACAAATTTCACATCATTTTGTTACTTCCTTAAGGTGTTGCACTTTGATTGTCCATCACAGAATATTCAGATCGTCAGAATGGCGCCAGAAGATAATATCAGCGTTACTATTACCCTATGGAAACACCTCAGTCTATCTTTATAATCACCAATGGTGAAGTTTTATGGTATTCGTGTTCATAATATAAACCGGACTATAAATTACATTCGTAATTTAGATATAGTAGAAGCTTTCTCTATTGAGAAATACATATCAGAATAACTGGAGTACAATTTTTTATATATTTTTTGTTATGATCGTTGGTCCAAAGACTGGTTTCAGGCAGCTCTATACGCTACCCTGTCCTATGCAAGCCTCTTCATTTCTGAATAAGAACTACAACCTACATACTTTTGAAACTGCTTCCTTATTCTTCTCTCGGTCACCATCTGAGATTTTTATCCCACATACCTCCCTCAAATGCTAAACTGACGATCGCTTGACATCTCAGAATTTGGCCTTCCATATAGATTCCTCCTTTTGGTTACGATATACCAGAAATTTCTTTTCTCGCCCATTCTGTTCAGTACGTCCACATTAGTTGCGCGAGCTACCCATCTGATCCTTAGTATTCTCCTGTATCACGAAATATCAAAGGATTCCATCATTTCCTTTGTTTGACATCCTTATCGAACACGATTCGCAATCGTACAAAGCTACGTTCCAGACAAATACTTACAAAAAGGTAAGAATACCACTTAAATTTGTATTCGATGTCAAAAAATGTATCTTCTTCAAAAATGCTTTCCTACCCATAGTCATTAGACATTTTATATCATCGTAACATCGGCTATCGTAAGTAATTTTCTTAGCAAAATAACACTACCTCTTTTATTATCTCATTACCTACTATAATTCCTACTGCATTACCACAGTTTCTTACTCTTATTTTGCTCTTGTTAATGCCCATCTTATACCCTCCCTTATACACACTATACAATCCGTTGAATTGTTCTCCTACGTAACACTTTTCCTTTAATTAATACATTTATTTTTATTATTATTAATAATGTCTGCTCTTTCCTGGCTTCAACGGACCTTTCAGGGGCAGGAACTACTATCACACACTCTCAGATACACCTTCTAAGGTTATACACTATTATCGTAGCGTCGCGTGCCCATTATCTATATAAAAGCGAAAGGACACTCATTCATACACTCACTCACTCACTGACTAAACACGAAATCTCGAAACCTACTTTACCGATAAAGCTGAAATTTGACAGGAATGTAGTTTATAGGTAGTAGACGTCAGCTAAGAAACTATTTTGTGATAGGACCGATAGTTCAGGAGATATGGCGTCATAAACAATTAAAACTTCCCCGTCTTGCGGTCTGCTGTGGCAGCCCGCATAACAGGCAGCCAAAGCGGGCTGCTGAGCTCCCTTTTCGTAGGCGCTCAAACGTAGTAACATAAACAACGGCCAACGGCAGAAGAAACGGTGCTATACGGCAGCACTACATTACGGTCAGCCAAGTGACAGTGCCCAACCAATCACAGCAGAGTACCGGTTGTAACCGGTGTAGCGCACCGACGGAGTGTGAAGTAGTGTAGTTGCTTTGCCTTGGACTAGCGCCAGCCGGCCGCGGTGGCCGAGGAGACTGACGCGCTCCAGTCACGGTCTGCACGCCCACTACGGTCGGGGGTTCTAATCCCCCCTCAGGCATGGATATTTGTGCCGTCCTTAGTCTTAAGTAGTGCATAAGTAGTTTGTAGGCTTAGGGACTGATGACCCCGTAGTTAAGTCCCATAAGTTCTACAAACATTTCAACATTTGATTTTTGCCTAGCGCCACGTGTAATAGTTTATTATCCGTCTGTACGTTTTCACAATTATACTTGTTGTTTGTTGTCCCTACGTGACTGACCATCTGTTCTCTTGTCGTTGTTGCTGTACTCCCAGAAGGTTCTTTTGTTTAATAAACCTGTTAGCAACTGTTAGGAGTTGTTGTCTTTTCTGCAAATCGCAGGACTTACCAGAATTGGCGACGAGGATGGGATCTTTGTCTTACAAGGAAAGTACTTGCGCTCGAACAAACACATATACACCAAAATCGTATGAGAGATAATGTAAAGATCCCTTATTTCACTAGTGATACTCCCGCATCTTCAAAACTCTGCAGTCGTCCGTTAAAGGCCTCTGCGTGTGCCATGCCGCATTGCACTTTGACCTGTCGGTTCGCCAGTAGGGACGGTGCAGTGTGCCTCCGAAGTTGCGCTTTGTGATGTTATTTGTGTGGTGAAGCGTCAGATGGGGTGGCGATTGCTAATCAATCCTGATAATGTATTGCGATTAGTTGAGATGAAGTTACGAAGAACCCTTCTTCGTGAAGATGGTATTAGTGTAGAAGATGAATCATTGCATGCTTTCTCGTATCTGTAATGGCACAGAAATATGAGCATAAGTTAGATACTGTTGTTACAAACTCGTAACGATGATAATAGGGATGATAATGACGAACAATTCATTGCAAGCGGTAGTGCTACGGCAAGTGCGGGAAGAGGCGATGGAAGCAGTGGCAGTGAATACCAACAGTCTTTCGGGAAGGACGTTAAAGTTGCAACTATCATCACGGCTTTTAATGACAATTTGCTAGAGAACATGCGCGATGATTATTACATAAGTTATATTTAAGATATCTGAATTACGTATGCGTCTACAATTACATCTACAGTTCTATCTAGAGCATGATTGCAGAGCTTTGCAGTAAAACGACACCCACCAGCACATTGAGGTGTACGTAGTAGAGGTCAGAAACGGGCCATGTATGAGCCCGGTCTTGCGGGTTGCGTACACTACAAACGCCTCCCTTCAACCCCGCTGTAATTGCGCGAGTACAACGAGCCTAAGTGCGCTGGCGCAGCCGCCCCATCGTACTCGCGGGCTCGTAGCCACCAGACATGAGCTCCGCGGGTGCTCGACGCCCCATATCCATACTCGCTATCTCCGTGAGCTCGGCGAACATATGTTTGTAATTCATACAAATCTACAGTTTTATTCCGATCTTGATGAAATGTTGCATACTTGATCTTCAAAATAAGAGGAATATCACTGCCTACACAATATTCCATGTGGTGGATGGCGAAGGCTACTTTACTCACAGAATTCGACAAAATCAACAGTTTTCTTACGATTCTGTTGAAATTTTGTACACTTGATCTTCAGATCAAGTATTCATCAGTTTCTTTCTGCAATGTGTCGAGACAACTTCATACCATTGTACTGAAAATCATTTCCACACATTAATGCTATACTCTCAACACATTCAATAAATTTAATAATTTTTTCAGCTCACGACAATGTTCTTGCAGATCAAGTGAAACATTTGTCACTCCATATTAAGAAAACAATTCGCAGAAGATTTTACATGTATTATAGTTTGATGTAATAAGGTCCTAAATTTATTTTCATTACTGTGTAGCATAGAATTAAGTGAAGTATTACACGAAAATTAAGAATGTGCTTTGGTGAAATCACATTGCATAGAGTTTTTTGTACAGTCGATTTTTGATCAAAAGTTTCTTTGTGTGAAATGTAGACAATATTCTGACTTTTAATTTGCAACCGAGCAGAACGATAACTTAATTGGTTTTCGAGGCACTGGAGCTTTCATTTTCATCCCTGCGCATCAGGAATCATGTGGTCATATCAATCGTCCAATTTCATACTCATTTTAGTAACAAAGTATTGCTTTATTCATTACTGCATTAAAAATATCACCAAATAAATTTATTAGAGTGAATGAAAAATCTGGAAGATGTCAAACTACTACGAAGACAAATGATGCTGATTTTACATCGGACTGGCTAAGAGGCAGTTTTCAGAAGTATAATAGGGAATTATGTAGGACGCCATTGACCTACATGAATCTAATTTGCAAGAGACTATTGCAAATAAACCGGAATCGGCGGTAAGTTTGAGGTACGGTAGACGTTGAAATCTCACAATTGTGTGTGTTCTAACCAAACGAAAGCCTTATTTCATTTATTAATAAAGAATGACCTATGTTTCGAATCATAAGCTCATCTTCCAGTAAGTAACTGATACAAAAAAGACAACCAAGAAAAGATAAACGTACCAACTCTCGAAGATATGGAATGTTGACTTGAGCTTTAAAATTAATATTTGAGATTTTAACCACATTATGTATGGATTCAAAAATTCTTTAGCATTAGTTACACTAACTATCACAATTCTGACAAAATTATCTAGATTTTTACTAGTTCCTTAGGAACAAAATGATTGGTTTTATTTATTTAAGAAGTCACAAAATGTTGCATCCCTTTATCTACTACACTGTCGACGATTTCATACTACGAAATTAAAATTTTCTGCGTTGGTTGTTGATCATATGATGTTACAATATTTTACTAAACAAAACTGTACAGATATAAGTACGCAGTAACTGAAAAGTATAATGCAGAAATGAAAAGAGAACGAGAACTTACATGATAAAAAACGAATCACTAGTCTACGACAAACACTTTCAGTCGTAACGCAATGTTTTTCGAACAGCCAATAATCTATGGACTGGGTGGTCGCTCCCGCCGAGGGATCGAGTCCTACCGCTGCAGATAGAAAATACACGAAATATGAACATTGCAGAGAAAACGGTTGTGTTCTTTTCATTCTACCTCTTCCAGGACAAAAACACAGACCACGGAAATAATTGTGGAGTAAGCTATCCCCGTCCCCTTAACGAAACAAAATCTTATACATGATGGTACTCCTGTTATGATTTAGTAGAACTCGTAAGTGAAGCTCCTTTCGGCATGTACCAGACGCATCTTATATAGACAGTGACCTTCCGCTAGAATTCTTAAGTACCCTCCACCATCTACCACGCGAATCGTACGTAGACAGGGCCCTTCCGCTAGTTTTGAATGTCAAGTGTGTGAAATTTCATCAAGATTGTAATAAAACTTTAGATTTTATAGAATTCTTAACTGACGTACCCTCCTCCATGTACCACACGAATCTTACGTAGCCTGTGACCTTCCGCTAGTTTTGAATGTCAAGTATGTGAAATTTCATCAAGATCGTAATAAATCTTGAGATTTTATAGAATTGTTAACTGAAGTACCCTCCTCCATGTACTACACGAATCTTACGTAGCCAGTGACCTTCCGCTAGTCTTGACGCTAATTGCGCGAAATTTCATCAAATTAGAAATAATACTATAAATTTTTTTAAGCTATATAAGTATCCTTCGCCATCCAGCACTCAAATCTTATGTAGGCGGTGACCTTTATTTTGAATGTCAAGTGTGAAAATTTCATCAATATCATGATAAAAACGTAGATTGTAAGAAATTCTGTAACTGAATCACCCATTTCCATGCACTACACGAATCCCTGCAAGAATGACCTTTCTCTTGTTTGGAAAGTGATGAGTGATCATTTCATCAAGTTCGGAATAAACGAGGCGTAAGTAATACAAAATCATAGGTAATTATCACGTGTAAGTTGCATCTGTCGCGAAAATTCTGCGCGTCTTCTGTTAAGAGTCACAGGCTAGGCGTGGCTCTCCAGGCTCGTCTCTGCTCGTCTAGCTAGGCTCGCTGTACCCGTTGCGCCCGCCGACCCGACCCGCCGGCCTCCGCGGGTTCCGTGTAACCGACAACGCGGCTCGTGAGTCTGCTGCGGCTGCGGGTACCGCCAGGCCCGGCCAAGGCGGCGAGCCGCGTCGGCAAGCCCACGAGCGCAGCGGGCCGAGCCGATTACGTCATAACGCCCGCTAGCGGGTTTTAAGCATAAATTGGAAGCCCGTTTCCGATCTCTAACTCCGCCAGGAGAGGCAGCATCAACAGGCTGGCGGCGTTCGGCTCCCCAGGCAGCTGCACGGCAGCGGCTGGACAGCTGCGGTGACGCTCGGGCCCTCGTGGCGGCGGTAGACGGCAGCGTGGCAGAAAGCGCCGCCGTGGAGGCGACGTCGGGAGACGCAGTGGCCAGTGGCCGCACCGCACTGGCCGGCCGGCGTCACTGCGACGCGCTGTCCGCCTCAGGCTGGTTGCGCACACACCGATTCTGCACGGCCGGTAAAATATCAAATTTTACCGGTCAAACGAGCAATCGCTTGACTATCGTAAGCGATGAAATTTATTCCAAACATAGAGTACAAAAAATAGAAAAGTATGTAAGTGCCAAAAATTAAAGAAAATGACACTTTTACTGAAAAGGTTTGTATAAGCCAAGCATAATGAAACGAAAAAGGTTGCAAGTGCCAGAAAGATTCCTACTATTTCCAAGAGCAGTTCGAAGGTACCAGAACTGTGGAAGCGCCAGCGGATCTGAGATTGTAAGATGAATGTGCTTAAGCTACGAATTTTCTTTAGTTGGTGACAGTACGTTGACACGACAGTGTTTTCGGTCGTTTCACATGTGTGTTTTACTGTGTGCTTCAGTTGTGTGTTTAGTGTACCATCCAGAAAATGGAAAATCCTGTTAGGAACAAGGTGATTGTTCGTTAGAGACGTGACGCAAGAGAAAACGGCCAACCGTACATTAACTGTTGTGGGAAAGAAATACCTGCAAAACAACCGCAGCAGAACAGGCAAGCTGCTGCTCTAAGTACAACTAAGTACAAACATAAGCAGTGAACCAAAGCAGTTTATATTTACAGATGAAAGAAGAAGCGGAATAAACTGAATGCTTCAAAAATCCATCAAAAATTTTGTTTTTCTTTTTTAGCCTCTCATTGAAACTCTAAACTTACACGTCAAGTTATTAACCCTTTCATTCCCAATGTTGTTCCTCTATAACAACGTATTAAAAGTTGATTTATACCGTAATTTGTTCATCAGTCTTTAAAGTTGCGTTTTTGTTGATGAACATGCTTTGCCGCTTGAGACGGCGTATAGTCACTTCTGAGGCATTTTTTTTTTCTTTTTTTATGGGACTTAGCAACGGGGTCATCAGTCCCTAAACTTACAAACTACTTATCAACTACCTTATACTAGGGACGGCACAAATACCCATGCCCGAGGGTGGATTCGAACCCCCGACCGTAGTGGCCGTGCAGACCGTGACTGGAGCGCCTCAGTCCCCTCGGCCGCCGCGACCGGCTCTGAGGCATTAATCTGTCCATCTTTGAGGTTATGTAGCGTTGTAGTCTGTACGTGGCTGAGAGTGTGATCGTGAGTGTGGTTCCTTCTATTTAATTCCAGCAGTGAATTGTCTTTGGTGCTGTGGCGAAGATTAATCTAGCATTATTGACCTGGCCAATCAACAAAATAAGGTTCAAGTAAAAAAATACCACGATACATAGGTCTGTGTTGTGCATGAAATACATGACATAATAATCAATAGTTTGACCAAAAACTTCAAAACACATATTTTTATGTTCACTGCACTGTATTAATACAGAAAACATTGAATTTTAATTTTTCCAAAGCTGATTTTATAATGTGGGACTGAAAGGGTTAACTTTCTCAAAACTACAATGGACATACCATCTTTTATTTTTAACATAAACTCTAGGCTTACAACCTTTTCAAAAACTTAATAAGGCACTTACAGCGTTTTCCAGGAAACGAAAGGATGCAGGAAGCAGGAGGGAAGCTTAGGGTTTAACGTCCTGACGACAGCTTGCTCATTAGAGACGGAGCTAACATTCGGAGTTTGGGGCAAGGATGGGGAAGGAAATCGGCCGTGCTGTTTGAAAAGAACCATCCTGGCATTTGCCTGGAAATCACGGAAAATCTAAATCTGGATGGCACAATGAACCACCATCCTCCCGAATGCGAGTCCAGTGCGTTACCACTGAGCCACCTCCATCTATAGAAAGGATGGCATTTACTTCTTTTTCCATATACCATTTGTTCCCTTTATACATTTTCATGAAAACCTTTTTTCATGTTTTGTAGAGGTATTGTGATAAATACACATTTTTTCATAAAATTAATTCACTCATCCAATATTTAAGACACATTTATTTGAATATGGAAAATTTTAGT
The DNA here is from genome assembly GCA_026315105.1 of Locusta migratoria. Taxonomy (NCBI): domain Eukaryota; kingdom Metazoa; phylum Arthropoda; class Insecta; order Orthoptera; family Acrididae; genus Locusta; species Locusta migratoria. Next base: position 558,072,887 of record CM048755.1, on the reverse strand, counting down.
TTGTGACACTTACATCTTTTTCCATATTTTTGTACACAATTCATGAAATCCATAACATTTTGTCTAATATTACCAACAATATTGCTGACATGACACAAAGAACTAATGAAGTGCTCTATCACACTTTAATATACCAATTACGAAATGCAGTTTTTTGTTTGCTCTCCATTTTCATCTTCAAACGCGTCCAAAGTTTTGTTCCACAAAACTGTTCGTGTTTTCACTACCTAAATATGTATATACTTATCTCGTAATCTTTTGTAAACGAGTACATAATATGATTGTTCGTGTTTTCACTACCTAAATATGTATATACTTATCTCGTAATCTTTTGTAAACGAGTACATAATATGATTGTATGTGTGCCTCAACCGGGAAAATCACTATTTCGGTGCGGATATAGAAAGGAGTTCGATCCCTTGCTGGAATACAGATAAAGCCGCGATATTGTGGACTAATAGAGACTTGTAGAACGCGGTAAGTTGACGATTTGGGAAGGACTAGAAACGTGTCTGGGTAGCCGATCGCGTAATAAGCAACTTGAAGGTCTCAAGAACATCATAGAACAAAGGCACGATCTACCCGAAGCAGTGGCGAATTTTCACATTCTCCACCAGCAGGCTATTGAAATCTTTCCGCCTCTACCGACCTCCACACTTCGATACCCTATTTCACAATCATACTAAGTATAATTTTTTTATGAAATTGTAGTTTTTTGCTTTGTGCACTACGGTCCTAATTACACCAACGTTTTTCCGTAATTCGTATGTCTGTGAATACAGGATTTAATTGCCACCTCCTAGATTATTTTTACAACCAAGATATTTTGTTTGAATTGCACAAGACAGTATTCGTTTATATCTTTGAGCTAATAGAAGCACAGTCTATACTACTAATAACGTGGGGGTAAGGTATGCTTTAATACTTCTTACACAATAGCCTAATGTACATTCGGTAAACGTAATTAAATAACTTTTATTTCACTTACAGTTTACAAATTTTGGTCCAATATTTGCCGCCTCTAAAATCTGCCGACCTAGTCTACAGCCCATTCAGCATACTGGTAAATGCGCCACTGACCCGAGAATAATAATAATTAATTAATTAATTAATTAATAAACACAATAATTAGGTTCGAATCTCAGTCTGGCACAAATTGTCGACTTCCCCACTGAATTTAATTGAATGCCCTGGAACAACGAGAATCTGAAATATTAGTAATTGATTGTATATAGAACTCACTACCAAAACAGTATTTTTTTTTAATTTTAGTCCTATATGCACTACGTCGACTTTATGGCGAGAAGGCACAGCGATAATTGTGCAGGGAGGACGGCCAGTGCGTGCGCAAGCTGCAGTTAGACGAGGTGCGCCACTGGATGCCGGCGCCGGCTGTCTGCAGTGGCAGCGGCCGGCAGCTGACCGGCTTTTTCTTTTCTTCTCTCTCTCTCTTTTTTTTTTTTTTTTTTTTTTTTTTTTTTTTTTTTTTTTTTTTTTTTTTTTTCCTTGGTGTCACGTGGTGCCGCAAGACTGTCTCCCTTTGGGAATTTTTTCTTGGTGTGTGTAAGGTAAGCATAGGAATGTCGCTTTATTTATTATTTATTTACACTTTGAGAGGAAACTGGGACGCACTTTGGGTCCTTAGTTCCTCAATGGAGATGACTTATTGAATTTCTCAGGTGGTGGCTTATAGGCTTTATGTGACATATTGTTCATTCATTGCGTTTCGGCGACCGATGGTGTGTTGTTTAAAGCGTGTATTTTCAAGGTGGGTGCCAGCGTTCTAGTGAGCGGGGCACCTTATATTTATGCCAACGTTGCGGGCGTATTGTCCCCACCAGGCGGAGTTGCTGTACTTCATCCCGAAGTAAATCGACCTTAGCAAATAGTTTGGTGGCATAGTCTTCAATCTTATGCTTCAGATAGTGCTCTTGTAGTGTAGCATTAATTTCTCTTGTTCTCGTCCATCTGGGCGCTCTAATGTCCATCGAAGGCATCTATTTTGTATCGGTTGGAGAGACTTGATATTTGTATCGCAAGTGACACCCCATGCTGCACAGCCGTAGAGGAGCTTTGGTTGTACCGTCGACCGATAAAGCTGGTATTTCGTCTTTGCTTTGAGGTTTTTACTCGTGAAGAACGGGATTAGAGCGTTCACCATCTTCAGCGTGTCCTTTTTGCGTTGTTGGGCGGGCAAGGTGGAGGTCAAGGACTTGTCTAACGTTATTCCCAAATATTTTGTAGATGTCGACCACGGGATCGACTGCCCCATGAACCTCAATGGGAAGCGCAGAATCGGTAGTCTCTGTTTGGTGAAGAACACGGCTGCAGTCTTCGTTGGTTTGATGAAGATCTTGTTAAAAACTGCCCATTCTTCCATGGCATCTATCTGCTGTTGTGCTCTGGCGAGTACCTGATCATTGTTGCGGCCAGATGTGATAAAAGCTGTGTCGTCCGCGTACAAGCTGCAGGTAACCAATGAGGTCGTCGGTAGGTCACTTATGTACAGGTTGAACAGCAAGGGCGATATCACCGACCCTTGTGGAATTCCTGCCTCTGGAGTCTTCACCGATGATCGTTTTCCGTCCACGGTTACGTAGAAGTTCCTCCCCTGTAGGAAACTATCCACGATTTTTATATAGCAATCCGGGAGTGAGGTCTGATAATAGAGTTTCGCGATCAGATTATCTCGCCACACTTTGTCATACGCCTTTTCAATATCAAAAAAGACGCCGACTGTAGATTGGTGTCGGTTGAAGCGGTGGCGGATATGCTCTGTGATCCTGATAAGTTGTAATTCGGCTGACATCTTCTGCTGAAAACCTAATTGTCCTGGACGAATTACGCCATCTTCACAGAGGTAGCTTGTCATCCGTTGTAGTAGCACTCGTTCCAAGATTTTTCCCAGAGTCGGGAGCAAAGTGATGGGCCTATGGTTGCTCGGTATCGCCAAATCTCGTCCAGGCTTGGGGATGGGGATGACCTTCCCTGTTTTCCAAGCTGTCGGAAACTACGCCTGCAGCAAGCAGCCATTCATGATGCGGGTTAGCAGGACGACCGCCTTCCGTGGCAGGTGGCGCTGAGTTGTTGGTATCCCTAATGATTTTAGCCTTGGCGTTGTAAGAGCGGGTTGCTCCCGTATAGGTGTTCGTCTGAACCGTTCAGCGAATTCTCGGATTACATCTTCATCTGCCTGAAGTCGCTCACGGATGTCCTGTTGGTCAAGATCTGAAGTTGCCGTCTGCTGTACATAGTAGTCCGCAAAGAGTTCTGCTTGTTGGAGCGCATCATATATGATGCCATTCGGTCCAATGATGGCTCGTTTTGCAGGTGTTTCGTTTCGCAGCCTTTTCACTAGCTTCCATTCGTCCCGTATTTGGAGCACAAACTGGTTCATTGTGGTCTCCCACGCGCTCTGACGCCATTCGACCACACGTTTGCGTAATTCGCACGTGAGTCGGACCATTGCGCGTCTGCCTGCGGGATATCTATACAGCATCCACCTTTTACGCGCTCTGTTCCCTTCGGTCTTCAATTCTTGGAGATGACGTGGGAATGTGTCAAATTGTGGGTCCGGCAGCACTGTGACGGTCGCAGCTCTTCGATGGGCTTGTTGGATCTTCGCAGTCAACATCTCTACTGCTGCGTCAATGTCTGCTGTTGAGGTGATCGGCAATGTTGGCCGAATATTGTTATTCAGATACGTCGTGAAATGGTTCCAGTCAACATCTGTGCGACTTACTGGTGGGAGTAACAGTCCTCCTCGGATTATGATTCCTACCACGGGGAGGTGGTCGGACGATAGATCGTGAATTGTGCGTACTTGCACACTGGGATCAATTACTTTGGTAAGTGATATGTCTAGGACATCATCCGTCTGTCCACGGCAGTAGCTGTTCCTTGTAGGATGCAGTGATCCATGGACGATACAGTTGAGGTCTTCTTGCAGGTCAAAAAGGACGAGACCCTTTTGGTTATTTTTCCTCGAATTCCAGGATGAGTGTTTTGCTTTGAGGTCACCCGCTAGTAAAATCTTTGGATATCTGCCAAAGATAGTCAGCAGATCTTCTCTAATTAATGGGCGTTCCGGGCTGATGTATGCTGCCACCAGGGTTACAGTTCCCGCAGCCGTGTAGATCGTTATGGCTGTAGCCTCCATGGTTCGTAGTGGCGGCAAGGTTTCCAAATTTTGTCAACTATTGTTATGAACAAAGATTGCTGTTCCCCCGCCGAATCTGTCCAATCTGTCCGTTCTGTATGTTTGCATTTTTCGCCGCCGAAAGGAGATCTTGTCCGTTAGTTTAGTTTCCGTAACCATCGCCACGTCGATCCTGAATCTAGAATTAAAATCGGTCGGAGGTGTCGTGTTGGAGGCCTTTGGTCCATTTAAGGCGGCACCAACGCTTTGATTATTCCTTCCACAAGGCTGAGGAAGGAGGTGATTTTTTGCTGCAGGGATGTGAGTAATGCTGCAATATCAGTAAGTGCGTGTGAGAATGGCTGCTTGATGTTCTGTGATGTCAAGTAGCTGGGGTTGTAGACGTCTTGTCACGATTATGTAAGGCATCTGCGTACGTCCGTGCTGTTCGGTTGCGGCGTAGAGCTGAAGTCAGTGATCGTTTGTGGTGTTGCCTGTGGTTGAGCTTGATCCTTTGTGTGGGGAGCAGTATTTGGTTCTGCACTCTCCGACATCACGCACTCAACTGTTTTTCTGTTGCCGGACCGTGGTCGGCGTGCAAGCTACAATGCCTTCCAATGGGCCACTACTGCAATGTGGACGGCCGATATTTTACCGGCCGTTCAAAATCGGCGTGTGTGCCACCAGCCTCACACCGCTGCGCATCGTCTCGGTCTGCTGCCGACGCAGGCAGGACGCCCGCCCGCAGACATGGCTGCTGCGGCTGCGTAGCGCGTGCGGCTGACTGCACGTGGCAGTGGCGGCAGAACACCGCACCGCTGCTTCACGATCATTTAATTGCCTCCGGCCTCCATTATAGTCATATTCACACCTAATTCAGCTCAGCCATACGGCGAGCCGGATCTCGATTGTAACACCAATTTGTGCCAGGATGCTTGAGCGGAGAAGTGGGCATTGGGTTAAATGAGGTACACGTCAAATTATGGTAAAATCAATTTTTTTTCTTAAGTTGTTACAGGGTACTGAAGGGGACCCAGGGGAGATGTCAACACCTGTCCCTAGCGGTACATTTGAGAGGAAAAGTTGAAGTCTGATCAGAGCTCAAGGTAGCACGTCCAGTCAGATCGGGAGCCGAGGCGCTAGAGAGCGTCCGTTCTTCAGGTTGGCGTTGAGCTCTGGGCACAATGTACCCCACGTCGTTGGTTGGCTTGTGGTTGATAGTTGGGTTTTGCCGATTGTCCGATGGTGTCGTACCCTCGTGAGCAGAACCGAGTCGCCAAGGAGTGCCGAATCGACAGGCACGTGTCGGGAACATGAGTGTGGAAACTTCCAGCAGCAGGCACGCTGCATGGCCCGAAACTCGGCCTGGCCACCAGGCTGAGTGAATTGTGTATGAAGGTAAGAAATAAATATTTCCAATCCTTATGCACCCCAGGAGCAGGCGTCGCCCTCGAACAACGCTTTCTTTTGTCTCCATCTTCAGTTTCATTCTGCTACACTTTCCTCAGTTACCTAATTAATTTCTTTATTTTATTTTTATTTATTATAATTCTTTGGACCTGCCCCCACTAATTGCACCCATTTTAGTCGAGTTGTGCCATATATTTATTTTCTTACCGATACGATTCATTGCCTCGTCATTAGTAGTTTGGCGTCCTCATCAAATTGGCTGCATTTGTTACACCATATTTAAAAAACTTCTGACCTGTTCTTCTATATTTATTTAGAGTATTTTAATTCAGTCTTTGCAAATGCTTCTTTGTCACCAAAAAGCAGGCCGCGGTGGCCGAGGGGACTGCGGCGCTCCAGTCACGGTCTGCACGGCCACTACAGTCGAGAGTTCGAATCCCACCTCGGGCATGGATACTTGTGCCGTCCTTAGTGTTAGCTAGTTCATAAGTAGTTTTTAAGTTTAGGGACTGATGACCCCGTAATTAAGTCCCATAAGCTCTACAAACATTTGAACATTTTCACCAAAAACGATTCCATTTACTGGTATAAAAGATCATCTCTGTTGCGTAATAGCAAGTATTCAGACTTCGGCTTGTTTTCAAGATCCAAAATTAGTTCTTTACTACTTACGTCCAAGATTCATTTTAATATTACGTTACACACCAGGTACATATAGTCAGAAAGAATTTCCTAAAAATTTAATTTCAATATTAAAAATTATAATCTTGTTAATCATAACTTCGAAAAAATATACTACATAGCAAACATTATTCTATAGTACCATGTATTTATCTGCGTTGGCTAAGGACAGTATAGCAATTCTGCCTGTATCACCAGTATTTCCAACTGCTAGAATTACATATGAAAATAGATCTATTCCGTCATTACTTCCATATTCGTGGGCTAGTAATGTAGTAAGAGTATCCTAGTAAGAGTGGAAGTATGTGTTGTAACCTTAAGCATTTTTCCAAAACGTTTGCAAGCTGCCAGATCTCACAAAGTTTTATTCACTTTCATGTACGTTGAAGGATTCGGAATGATTTGAATAGAGGCACATTTCATACACTTATTCATTACGAGTGCCTTCAAAAATATCGAGAAACGTTGCCAATAGATTACGGCCACACAAACGGTTTTTTCCTTGAGCGTTTCTGCCGCAATACCAGTAACACGCGGAGCTCAGTAAGTGGGGACCACACGGTCACCTCTCTCACGCGGCGTAAATCCCAGAGAAATCTCATTAGTAGTGCGTCCGTGCAAGCTATGTCAATACTTTATGTACTGATGGTCATATCAGACAGCAATTAATGTTTCAGATTCATATACTGAGGTGCATTTTCTCATCGAGGAAACTGCAATATATCATCATAATTTAATGAGACGATATCCTACAAAAATACCTTACAAATAAACAAAAACTTCGAAAAACTTACGGGTTTGCTGCCAGGTACCAAAATCGACGAAGGCCGATATTTCGACAGCAGACCACCCTGCCATATTCAAGGCAAAACGGCAGTGAGGAAGCAATGTGCAACGATCATTAAAACCCCGGTTTTCAATGAGTAAACAGGAAAGACAACACATACCGAGAAAGCAAGCACACAGCGCCGACACTACCAAAGATGAAACCGGTCAGAAAATCTAAAATAATCATCAGTTCTTGACGATTTAGGTCGGATTAGTTTTGACCCTCCGTTTTTTGACAAGTGAGAGAGCAGGATCCCAAGCGGAATTTAAGCAGAAGGTCCTTCCCTATTCATAAAGTTATCACCTAGTTTTATTTCTATCGCTTCCTTGAGAACACAGTCCCAGTAGTTGGAAGTGCATGCCAGAATTTCCGTTATGTTGTATTCCATAGGATGTCCTGTGTCAGGACAGTGTTCGGCCACAGCAGGTTTGGCTGTTGTAAACGTGTGTGACGTTTATGTTCAGTACAATAGTCCTCAACAGTCCTAATAGTTTTACCAACATATGACGTGCCACAGCTACATGGGATACTGTAGACACCCGCCTAGCGCAAACCGAGATCATCCTTAGCGGATCCAACCAGAGCCTTAATTTTAGAAAGTGGACGAAACATTATTTACCATGTTTTTACCACAGCCATTCTGTCGAAAAGTTACCTCCAGATGAGACAGCTCATTGGGCAGTGTTAATTCATATAGTTCTCATAAAACGTAATTATGAGTTGTATTTTGATTTCTACCATAACAGATAACAGTCAAAAAACATTTCATTGGCCACGATCCAACTGCTTCCTCCTGCAACCGCGAACTCCCAAGCTAGGTGCGGCGACCCGTGACGTATCTGGGTGAATGGACAGGTGATTAGACAAATCGTTGTTCAATTTACAGACAACTTTTACCACTCTCGATTCATTTTCATTGATGAGTTCTTCTTGCATTTTATGAAATGTCAAACTGAAGCCTCTGGACACTGCTATCATTATTATGGAAGTTCAGAAACATCAATGACTGTATAATACAAGGGTTGAAGCGTATAAAAAAAAGAGAAAAATTTCTTGGCCGCTCTCAGAGAAAAGTGGAATGAAATTAATGACTAGCAAAAATCAAATCTAGGTAATTACAGACAGTAAATATTTTATTAATCTCTATATGCAGTTCACAATGTAGTTTATTCATATATAATATGTGAACTAGACAATTTTATACTGCAAAACTAGTCTTCATTCGAAGTTGTTAACGTAATTATCTTGGCTCGGTACAAACATTTGAGAGGAACAGAACTAATCAACATAATGAACACTTATATTATTTCTACTGTTCGTTCCACATGTCCATTGTGCAAAAATACCTTCCATTCTGCATGTCAATGTGGCTGCAAAATTGTAACTGTAGTTATCTAAAAATCTGTGAAGTTGACAAGAGGCTTGAATAATTGTATCCGCTAGAGACACACTAACGTCTATTGCATGGCGGAAAATTCACCATTTATCGGGTAAAATACCAAATGCACATTCCACATTACGTAGTGTTCATAACACTTTTTTCTGTATGTAACGTTTTCTTTGCGGAATATTGCCTCATAAGAAATCACTCAAAGCAAAAACCTCATTGCCACAAATACATAAGCGATTTTCAGTCCACTAGGATCATCTCGAAGTGGTGCAGCTACTGGAAAATTCAAATACCTCTTTTAACATTTTTTTGCCAATTCAGATACTATGAACATATTGGAGTCTTCTTGATGACAAAATACAGCTACCTCTATGAATCTGAAACAATAATTGCTGTCTGTTACGTCATTCAATACATTAAGCGTTGCCATAGCTTGCTCAACGCCCTACTAATGAGATGTGCCTGGGCTTTACGCAGCGTGACAGAGACACCCGTGTTACGTGTAGTGCGGCAGAAACGCGTGGCAAATCCGCTCGTGTTGCCGTACCCTTAGCCGACTCTGGCTCTCAAGAGCGCTGTAGCGCACAGTGGCTTTATTGCTTCCCCCCCCCCCCCCCCCCCCCTCCGGCAGTTGGCCTTGGCCTGAACGGCCGAGTCGCGCGTCGGCTCTGCTCGTTTCCCGCGTGCAGTGATAAGAGCAGCCTTGGCGGGTGCGGTGAATGATACGACAGGCAGCGCGACGCTGTCCATCTATCTATCTGCATGCACCTCCTTGCCCCGTTCTCGTGTAGCCATACAGATCACTCAGTCCGGTAGATGTACCATCGTCGCTTAGCACGCTGTGATCAAATGCATTCGATTTTCCTCGTGCTCGTTCGAGCATGCCGTACGCGAAATGTCCGACCGTGTACTGTGAGAAAAGGGTAAACCAAATTATCCGATATTCGTGCTTTAAAAAGACTTGGGGGTGTATAAGACTACGCCACATCGTATCTTTTAAACAAAACGTATCACTTTCCTTAAGACAAAAAGAAAATTGTTACTTTTCCTTTAGCATTTTTGTGTGTCTATGGTTTTTTAATAAAGTAAGTTTGACGATTTTTTATAAAGTAAGTGATGGAAGATTCAGGCTATTTTAATCGTCGGAAAGTGCAGCAGTCTATCTTACACGTGCCATTGATTGTTAAATCCTGAAATGAAAATAGTGTGACAGAGTGTAGCTTGCTGACAGCTCCGATTGACGTTATACATTAATGCTTATGAAATGTAGCTAAAACTACAGAAGAGGGTTATAAATTGTATAGAGTACTTTTATGTCGTTTCCACAAGTAAATACGTGTTATTCAACAGTCTTAGTGTCGCATTTGCATGCAAACAAAGGTATTGCTAGTTTCTTATTCTGTCAAACACTGAAGGAGACTAAAGCGAATTACTAGGTATCAGTCCTGGATACGTTTTCGGAACTTCATATGAGTTTTTACGTTCAGAACACTCAATAAACACACAAATCTTTCCCTCGGCGACTACCGATTGCAATGGAGAAGAATCTCCTTACGGTAGTATTGCCTAATATTATAGATACAATTAATTCTTATTCATTTATTATGACGTTGCGAAAAGAGATCCATCTAATTCATATAATTTTGTGACTTTTTTCTGGTAGACCAATTTCAGGCTTCCTAAATGCCTGTTGCATTGAACATGACAAGTTAAATATTTTAGTGTACTTAAATGATTACACTATATAGTTTTATTTCTGACTAATCTGATCGCCACATATCATAGTTGTTCCATTCCACTTCTTCTTTTCTCCCTGCTGGTTATGTAGCATGAATGCATGTCTGCAGAAGTTGCTTTATATTGATATAGCCTAAAATCGTACGCAAAAAGGAACTGGTGTCAAGGTTTTTCTAAACCACTAACGTCACCCGTGAAACACCGAAATGGTTGCATCTTTCGTGTTTTATTTTTTTTTTTATTTGTCTAGCACAATGGACGCTACAAAGAAGGAATATTTGTGTTTGACACAACTAAAGAGATGAGAGTATAGTTCCACCAGCTGGTGGCAGCACGGTGTGTCAGACGCAGCGTCACCCTGCAGACACACACTGCTGTGGCGCGCGTGCCAGGCGAGGCCGCGTGTGCCCAACGCCTCCTAGAAGACGAGGCCTCACAACAGGCCGTGCCGACGTCACTCCAAGAGGCCGCTGATGGTACCAGAATCATTTAAGTGCGTGGCGAGGTAATGGGTTTTCAGTATGTTGAGCCGTAGTTCTACGTCCTCAAGGCGATCATTCCAAGCTTGGACTTGCAGTTGCAGATCGGTTTTGTCTTAAGAGGCCAGTAGCACAACTTGAGCATAAAATAACGTCCAAGGTGCAATTTCCTACAGGTGTCTTGAACCGTATCCATGACCATGTTAAACAGGAGGGGCGAGACAGCACAGCCCTGATATACTCCTACAGAAAAAGGAAGGTCATCTGATAGTCCGGCAGCTGAGTGTACCCGGCTCTTAGGATCATGGTAGAGCAGTCTGACCCATGTCACAAGCTCTCGCAGAGCGAACCAGATCGGTCGAAGGCCTCTTCTAGGTCGAGAAAGGCAAAGTGTAAGTATTTTGACTTCTGACGGTGGTTTTCAATAAACAGACGAGCAGCATGGATAGCAACTGTCGTCCTACAGCCCTTCACGAATCCACATTGATTGATAGTGAGACTTATTATTTGTCGCATCCTTTCAGCAATGATGCGTTCAAATAATTTCATTGTGTGTGATAAAAGGCGTATTGGGCGGTAGTTGTTACATTCAGCTGGGCTACCCTCCTGTTTCCATATTGGAACTGTTGTCCTACATCTTCAATCAAATGGGATCTTTCCCTCCTGAAGAAGGTGATTGAAGTAACCTGTCAGCCATTCATCTGAGTCCCAGTGCTTTGATTTCCATAGGTCTGCTGGTATATCGTCAGGCCCCGTTGCGTTTCCATTTTTCGTTTTACGCAATGCTTCGACAACCTCATCCTTGGTGATTGGTGCTATGGGTCCCTGTATAGGATTTAACACTTGTATTCAAGCACGTGGAAATTCCTCATTGCAAACTTCCTCAAAGTATTTCCTCCATCTCTCTGTTACTTTCGTCTTGTTGGTGATAAATTTGCCTCGTTCATCATTGATTCCACAGGACTTCTCAACGTCGTCAATTTGTTTATGACGGTGTTTTGCCAGATGTTCAAATGTTTGTAAAACTTTTAAGGGACTTAACTGCGAGGTCATCAGTCCCTAAACGTACAAACTACTTATGAACTAACTTATACTAAACACAGCACAAACATCCATGCCCGAGGGAGAATTCGAACCTCCGACGGAGAGTGGCCTCGCGCATCGGAGTAAGCGCCGCATTGCGCTCGGCCGCTCAGCCGTGGCTGCTTTGCCAGTCGATAAATTTCTCGCTCTCCAGTCAGTGTTTCAAAATTATCATAGAATGTGCTGAAATGGGCCGATTTTGCTGACGCCACTGCCTTCTTTGCTGCGTTCTTAGCTGTACGGTATTCATTCCAGTTTTTGCTTCTTAAGGTGCACAGCTTTATTCATCTCGTCGTTCCAAAGCCATGTTTTTCGAACAGTTTTAAGTCGGCCTGGTTTTGTGGTGCCTTATTTTCCATGATTTAATGCCAAGACACATTTTTCAGGGCATCCCACATTGTTCCTACATCAGTAATAGTTGTAAGAGTTTTCGTTCTCTTGGGCCCGCAGTGTGGCATATGTCTTTGATTGACATGTTCAATACCACAATAATTACAAATTATTTTAACACTGCTTTAAACTTTATTAACTCACTATAAGCTTATTTCGGCCTTAGGCCATCAAATGTTCAAAATGTTCAAATGTTTGTATTAAAAAAATGTTTGTAAAGCTTATGGGACTTAACTACGGGGTCATCAGTCCCTAAACTTACAAACTACTTATGAACTAGCTAACACTAAGGACGACACAAATATCCATGCCCGAGGGGGGGGATTCGAACCCCCGACCGTAGTGGCCGTGCAGACCGTGACTGGAGCGCCTCAGTCCCCTCGGACACCGCGGCCGGCCTTAGGCCATCATCAGGTGTTCTGTAAGACAAGTAATATCGAAGAGTTGTTACATATATTCTTATAACATAATTACATAAATTTTTACAAAGGTTTACTCACATTACTTATGATATTGTTGTTGTTTATTTGCTGCGCACTTGATTATAGAAGCTGATGTAATGCTTATCTGTATATGTGCAGCAGCATTATAAGTAATGTAAGTAAACCTTTGTAAAAATTTATGTAATGATGTTATAAGAATATATGTAACAACTCTTCTATATTACTTGTATTACAGAACACCTGATGATGGCCTAAAGCCGAAATAAGCTTATAGTGAGTTGATAAAGTTTAAAGCAGTGTTAAAATAATTTGTAATTATTGTGGTATTGAGGTGTAAGAGTGATGGAAGAAACAATGTCTCTTCCCACTTCTTTGAGTCGCCACCTTTTAGTCCGCGCCGGTCCACTGCGTTCTCTCTTTCTTTCTCATGGAGGTATTCTGCGCAACTGGACAACTAGAGGGCGGTGTTGTGTGGCAACTGAATCCTGTGGAATCACTTATGCATGCAAAACGACTTTTAGGACACGTCGCCGTACGAGAGAGTAATGTATCTGGCTCAAATTGCTATGTCCAAAAGTGGTACATCCGTTTCTTGAAGTACGTGTTCGTAATGACAAGGTCTTTAGTTTCCGTAAAGTTCAGTATTCTCTCCCTATATGCATTCCTGTGTCCAGCTCCATTGTTACCATGACATCGATATCCTACCGCCTTTGAGCCAACATGACTGTTGAGATCACCAGAGATTATGAGAGTATATCCAGAAGGCACTTCTAAAATCTTCAGAAGTCATCTTTCATCTATTTCGTGCAGCCTGATTGTGGAGTATAGCATGAGAATATATGAATGTTACTTTCATCCATAGCCAAAATAACCTTCATTAAGCTGCCGTCAAATCGGTATACTTCTGCTACAGAATTGTCATACTAACAATGATTCGAACTCCTCTGGCAGATTTTGGGCTGCCGTTGTAGATTATTTTATATCCACAACCAGGGCCGGTGCAAGAGGTTTTTACTGAACATGCGAGAGTCATTTTTGGCGCCCCCCCCCTCCTCCCTCCTTCCCGTCATCACCAACATATTAGAAAAAATTAAATTAAAATACAATATTGAACAAAAATTATAAAAATAAAAGGAAATATAAATATTTTCTGCAATTTGGTCTTTTAGACCATAAATAAAGGTAGGATAAAATGAAAAGTGAAATATTGAAAACACCAAACTAATCATATTACAATATTCATTTTAAATTTCTTTAATTTTAACATCAAAAGTTATCATTGTAAGATTAACATTACATACAAGAAAAGTGGCGTAACTGAATGAAACAGAATAACACTAAATTCTCACTTTTCTTGCCTTAATCTTGGCAAAGTCTCTCAAAATTGTATCATTATCCATTGAGTTCAGAATGTCGTTCTCAATTGCCAGTGTTGCCAACGCACTAAGTAGTTCTTGAGAAGTGGCTGAACGCAGGTAGTTCTTCATCATTTTGAGTTTTGAAAAACCAAATCAAATGTTCAAATCTTTGTATAGCTCATGGGACGTAACTACGGGGTCATCTGTCCCAAAACTTACAAACTACCTATGAACTACTTACGAACTAGGACGGCACAAATATTCATGCCCGAGGGGGGATTCGAACCTCCGACCGTAGTGGCCGTGCAGACCGGGACTGGAGCGCCTCAGTCCCCTCGGCCACCGCGGCCGGCTTTTGAAAAACCCCTTTCTCCACTGGCCAAAGAGACTGGGAGCGTAAGAAGAATTCTCAAGCCAATAAATACGTTCCATTTTTAGTCAGGTAAGTGTTCCTTCAGCGCCAGGCGAATTATCTCAAGGTAGCAAAGGTGCTAGCATAACGATCTCTTTCATCAGGTCCTCTCCACTTATTTCACTATTATTAGCTGCTGTCAATACTGCTTCCAGGTTCTTCCACTTTTCTATAACTTCTTCTTTTTCAGTTCCTCTAGCTATTTTAAATCATAAAGAAACTGGAAATACTTGCCATGATTCCGTAATAGTTCGAATCTATCATCCAGAGTGTTTATTTCCTTGTCGAAAACAACAAAAAAGATATCTATTTTAGAGGATTCTTTCCCAGACTTAACAGATTCATTTTCGCTGTCATACGAAAATTGCCGTTTCGCATTTTAGGCCTCACTTGGACTTCAGTAGGGAATTCTGGTGCAACTTCTAGTTTTTCAGCCAGCTCCCTTGCGGCGGTCATTACGCTATTGAGTCCATTTTGAGACCTCATACCATTCAGAAACTCTTCCAATGAGTTTAAGAGAAATTAGGATATTGACTGCTTTTTTCTGAAGTATTTTACTAACCAAGTTCACTCTGTACAAAATCTCTTACTGGGTAATTAAGGAGCAGAGAAGACGGAAATCCATTAACTTCTCGGCAATACCAATAGCTTTACTATTCCCGAAAACATCGATCTTGGCACCAGCGGTTGCTTCGTATACAGCACCGTACACTTGATCAATGTAATATCTCAATGGCTCAAGAGCATCAATCCTATTTCCCAACGGGTTTCGCTCAGAGTATTCACAGTTTGTGACGTGTGTAGTTAATGTACTTCACTTATGGGTCGATCCTGAAAAGAAAGTATAAATTTCTTGAACAAGACTGGAAAACCTTACAGCGGCCATACAAGAAAGAGCTGCGTCATTCATCACGAGGTTGAGGGAATGACTGCCGCAACGAACTTAAAAGGCTCTTGGGTTAAGGTCGAGAATCCATTTCTGGACTCCTACGCGGTTGCCTTTCACATTAGAGCCATTGTCGTATCGATGATCACGCATGTTTTGCAAAGGTATGCCTTTTTTTGAGCTCCTCTAATAAACAAGTAGTTAAGCCAGAAAGAAACTTTCACTATGCAGCGGAGTGTGCGCTGATATGAAACTGCCTGACAGATTAAAATTACGTGCCACAACCGGGACTCGAACCTGGGACCTTTGCCTTTCGCGGGCAAAAGCTCTACCGACTGAGCTATCCCGACACGACTCAAGATGCCACCTCACAACTCAACTTCCGCCAGTACCTCGCCTCCTACTTTCCAATCTTCTCAGATCTCTCCTCCGAACCTTGCAAGATTAGCACTCCTGGAAGAAAGGATATGGTGGAGACATGGCAAAGGTCCCAGGTTCGAGTCTCGGTTCCGGTACGCCATTTTAAGCTGCCAGTATGTTTCATATCAGCGCACACTCCGCTACAGAGTGAAAGTTTCTTTCTAGAAACATCCCTTAGGCTGTGGTTAAGCCATGTCTCTATCATATCCTTTCTTCCAGGAGTGCTAGTCTTGCAAGGTTCGCAGGAGAGCTACTGAGAAGATTGGAAAGTAGGAGGCGAGAAACTGGCGGAAGTAGAGTTGTGAGGCGGCATCGTGTGTCATGTCGGGGTAGCTCAGTCGGTAGACCGCTTGCCCGCAAAAGGCAAATATCCCAGGTTCGAGTCCCGGTTCCAGCACGCAATTTTAATCTGCCAGGAAATTTCAAGTAGTTAAGCCTTCGCCAGTTGTATCTGTCACCTGAATAAACCCAAGTAAGTATTCCCTTACAATGACTCCTTTTCCTGGTACTGAAGTAACAAACATAACCAAAATCGTTGATTGTTCTTGGTGACTGACGTCTGGAGTGCAGTTCGGAATGATGGAATATTATTTCGCTTTCTGCAGTTCATTCAGTAAGTCTTCATTAACTTTACTAGAAAGTAGAACAATAAATTCACTTTCAATTTGTTTACTTAAATAATGAACGTGGATTTCTTTTGATGTTACTCTGTGGGATGTTCGGAAAGAACAGTGTCAAATTTAGAAACATGCTCCACTATTTTTAGAAAGTTTCCATTATTTACTTTGAAGACTGTATCATTTGTGCCGTGAAAAGCTAAGCCTTCGGTTCCAAGAAATTCCACCATGCAAAGTAGACGCTTCAAAACTTGATACCAGTGTTCACTTTCAGATTTGATTATTTGTTGGTTCTGATCATGAATTACTTTGCCTAACTGCACATTCGGAACAGTTCACGATAAGAGAGGGAAGCCGTAACATGTGACGATGACTTTTCGTGGTGAAGTAGAAACGTTGAATGTTTTGCTAATCTGAATAGCCTTCTGTTCCAGACAAGGAAACATTATCATTACTAAGAAGTTTGCGAAAGAAACAATATATAGCATTTTTTGATATTGAGTAAACAAGCCACTCTTGGGTGAATCTTCTACCCGCAATACTGTCGATAGGGAAATTGAAGTTTTTAACCTGTTACCTAGTTGTAGCAGCGCTACAACTACCAACGCACACGGCCACGGCGACGAGTGTACCAGTTTGACAGCAGCGCAAATCCAGCCACCCGGCAAATGTGTGATTTTCCCTGCACTAATACTGTGGCTGTGGTTAGACTGTACGGTCGTGTTGTGACCAATACACCAGATTCCTGACTACCTGCGCATTAGTGTCCATAAAGATGCGTCAAAAAGATATAGGGTGTGAAATTCTCACTGTCACTGAAAGCATTGCACCCTATAGCGGTGTAGGTTGATCAAAATGTTCAAATGTTTGTAAATCTATCGGACTCAACTGCTGGGTTATTTGTCCGTAGCTTACAAACTACTTAAGCTAACTAACATAAGGACAACACAAACACTGTGCATATGTCAATTTTACGCCGTACCCTATTCCATTCCTGTGTCCCCATATGCCTCCTTAATCTTCCACGGTCTTTCAGCATAATGTATTTGCTTAGTATCAAAGGAGACACCGATTCAGAACTGGCAAGGCAATTGTTTGAAGATCATATTCAAAAGGAGGAGGAGATGGTGAACATCTTAAGAGAACGTATCATTGATGTCTAAGTGATAAAGTTAGTACAAACGGTTGGATGTATATTCCTTCTGTAGGAGGCACTCCATAGTCGATAAAATAATGGCATTCTACTTCTGAAGACTGAACTGTTCATGAAAGCCATGCCTTCAGTGTAGAATTTATCCGACGCCGTTTGGCGCCTATTGCTCAAGGTCATCTCTCCTGCTTCTACTAAAAGGGCGTAGGTGGACGTCAATCACATGGCTCCAAGACAGGTGTGGATGACTCTGTACTGAAGAGTATCTAGTTTAGAGAGATAAAACTTCTGGACATTACGGTACAGATGATAGCCATAATCTAGACGAGATCGAACAATCCCTCGGTACATGCTGAGTGTGCGCCTCACCACAGCCGGGTGAGTTGATCGAATTACTACATTTAACTCCTCTTCACAGTTGGTGACAGTGGCACCGATGTGAGGAGCACAGCTTAACAGAGAATTGAAGATCATCCCCAAGAATCTTGCTTACTATTTTATCTGGAAAGTTTACGTACGACACGTAATGTGACCATCTATGAGATTCAATGTCGGCTTGTAGAAGGGGGATATCACTGATTTGTCAGCCGATATCTCCTGTCCATTAGTAGAAAGCAACTCATCAATATGTTAAATGATAAAGAGTATTGCCGTTTTAGCCGGATGATACGAATCAGTAGTGGAATCGACACATACACCGTTTCCATACTGCAAGACGTCTGTCTGAGGTATAATCATACTTTCAAGGGCATGCGTATACAGAGTGTATAGAAAGGGGATGAAGATCGCACCCTGTGACACGCGCTTGGAGACAAGAAAATATCCCATCATGTTACCCTGGTGCCGGACGAATATCGTTCTTTTAGAAACCAGGGAACTGATACCATAAACCATCTGTGAAGGTAGAGACTCAGTATCTGAGCATAATCATCGGCGCTTGTGAGATTACCGCCGAATAGAAATACTGGTGGAGTTTCTTGTTTTGGTGTCTGTGGGATCTGTTACTTATTGTTTTGTCCGTGAAATTTCTCAACCAACTGTCGGATTAGTTCCAATTGGAATCTGGCTAGTGGCAACTTCTGTTGCTTTCTTATTTCAAAAAGTGTTGTTGAATTTAGCACACACAAATCAGTCAAATGAAAGAACACTGTTTTGTACCACTTCATTGTCTTTCGAATGCATTGTACTGAACTTAGCATCATGTCTAGCTTATCAACGGCACCCATGGACTTCTTGTAGATGACTACACAACTGGGTTTCAATTTATTTTGGCCCGTTTTATGTTCTCTCTTTTCTGTCTCCACAAAATCCGGTCCGTTTACGGTGGAAAGCATCCAGACTTCTTTGTTGTCCATCCTCTTTAATGCCAACAGTGTTCCACAGAACTTGAACTGTATTTCACCTTTTCTCAATTTATCAGACAACGATGGTAAATGTTTCCGGTTTTTGCGCACTTTTCCAACAGCATTTGTACTTTTGTCATTGAGCCATAGGAATAATTCTGGGCTCGAGTACCGATTGTGTAAGTAGATGGTATGACCTTTGTTTAGATATGGCAGTAACAAGCTCAAAACCGCGTCGCCTGACTTTCCCCAGTCAGAATTTCTGGATTCTATCTCCGTAGTGGCACCAGTGTAAACAATGTAATCCAAAATAAAATGACTTTCTACGTCACAAAGGACGAAAATTTTAATACCAAAGCGGCTTCCTTTACTTGGTATGTACTGCTTGAATCGGAGCCTTCATTTGAAAAGAAGCAGACTTTCAGCTATCACCAAGTTTTCAAACGGAACTATGGCCTGTCGAAACTTTTCTCTCGTGTGATCCACAATGAGTCGTATTTTCACAAGAATATCCTGAGACACAGCCGAATTGTCACTAAAGTGTAATAAAAGTAGAATAAGTTTGTATCGATCCCTGGCCATTACTTGAGGAAATATTGGTGTTTGCAGCAGAGAATCTGTAGACCACTATTCATTTAGTTCTAATTTCTTAGTTCTTGGCATAAAACAGTAAAATTCTGCAGGTACTATAGGGTTCCATCGCACCAATCTGCTGGGTAGTGTTGACATTTTCTCCGTGATAAATGCATAATAATTATTAATTTCTGTACAAATGGCAGACACAAATTCGGGAGACATGAAGTACAAAAAGAAGTCCAAATGACTCGCCGAATCTTTGAAGTCTATCTTTAAACCGCTAGATGTGTTGACGAAATTATGACGTTTCGTCACAGGATAATCTTCCGACCAATCATACACCCTTTTTCCGGACACAGTTGTACATCGCAGTACTTCTTCCCCTTCTTCAGAAGAAGAATCTTGTAATGGTGAAGGTTCTGCAAAAGCTTCAGACATCTCCAGGTCTTCATCTGAAGAAAGGTCGGAAGACGCTCTGTCATCTTCGTCAATACTATCCATGATTTCCTTGTCAGATAAGACAAATCCCGACATTGTTATGGCAATAGACTCAAACGCTGGCCTCTCACCAAACGTGGAAACAGAACTGTCGCAGCACTCGGCTCGTACGCATAAAGACCGCAGGAACATTTTGAATCTCTAGGGTTTTCCAGGATTACGAAGAAGAAAAGATGACAGTGCTGACTGGAAACTGGGAAACGCGGCGGGCAGCGGCGGGCAGCAGTGGGTCGGCTCGGTGCTCTATTGTGGCCGTCTACCTGCCGCTGCACACGGGCGTAGATGTATGCCGTCAGCCGTCAGGCCGCTCTACCTCATATGAATGCCCATAGCCGCCTGGGCTTTGTACCGGCCGGGCGTATATGTATACCGGTAGCCATCTGGACTCTCCACCTGCTGGGCGTACATGTATGCCCGTAGCCATGAAAGGGTTAAAGTGCAGCGAACACACTATTGGGCCGTGAAGGAAGCGTCTTATTTAAATCGGTTTGAGACGGATCTGCGCAGGCGTGAACGTGCTAAATCGATACCAAAGAGGTTAGCTGGTCGTTTTGATTATAATAACTGTATACGTGATGCTATAGCACAGCTTTTGCGGAAGCATCCAGATTCAGCAGTGTTTGGTTAGTGCTGTGTATGAAACGTATGTATCTTGTTAGCACTGTTGATTATGTATTGTTTTTTATCTGGTTACCGTATGTAATGAAAATTAAATGAGCAGACCTGTGAGTCGAGATCAAAACACACCAACAAAATTGTGGTGTCGCTCAAATATAAAGTGCGCGCCACGTACTTTCGCCGCGTGCCGCCATGCACACACGGCGCGGCGTTCTTACGACGTCAGCCACGAGCGCCCTCTGCTGCAACTCCGCTCGTGGCCACGACTGCTGCATCGGCCACTTGTGAATCGGATAGACACTAGAGATCATCAGTAGGCAGGCCTCTCGAGTCAACTATGTATCAGCATTCTGCAGTCTTGAACTTTGTAAAAGATAAGTATTATCTTATTTCTACGAAATATACAACTTGTTCTAATTCAGCCTAGTGTTTCTAGTTTCTGCTGTCCCACTGGCTGGTCACCTCCGTACCGCATATGCGTGCATCCTTTATTCCTTTGTCGGTCTCTTTCGACTCGGCAACCGACACCTACGACAACCGGCGAAACGAGACACCAAAGTGGCGACGTCGATGGGATATAAAAAAAAAAAAAAAGAAAAAAAAGGAATAAAACGCCGGACAAGGAACTGGAAGTGAATTGACTACTAGCGACAGTTGGCAACGATGAACGTACATATGACGGACGTATTTACACTGATCTCATTGCAGGAAGGCAGCTCCAACGTGTGAAGAGTCAAGTTGCAAGTAATTTCAATCAGACTATACTCCACAACAGTTTATTCTCAACCGTGGTCTGTCTCTGCAGCCTCGGCCGTGCTTCGCAAGTGGCGTTTGTCAGGGCGCCTGGGCAGCGGGATGCGACACGATCAGGCAGTCGGCGCAGACCCGTGTGTTGCCAGAAAAACCGTCGCCTCCCGAACCGACATGATCCGACGTCTTCGGTTGAGCCCTTGTGCCGTACAATCTGCTGTCGTTACTAGTAGAGAAACTTACAGCATGAGTAATTATGATGAAATGGAAGATATTACTTTCTGATAGAAAGGTTGCTTCATCTTTATCTAGGAAGAAAGGAATCTCTATGCATGAATTTAATTATGAAGAATTAGGGAGGGTCTTTGAAATATGTTTAACTTAGACCATTTCTATTTAAATATAGCGAGTACCACAGGCTTGTAATTCAACATTCAAATATGTCTATGTTGCAAATAAAGGCGTGCTTCATCAACACATGTGTATTTATATAACTTCCTAACAGGTACAACAACCCTGCTATACGAAGGTGATTCGTAAGTCCGTCGGGGTTTGTCGAAGTATGGCTCCACTCATATTTGTCAGTCGGATTCGGACGGTCTTTAGTCTTCGGTTATTCTGACAGTGGCTGCTTCTTCGTAGTTCCGACTAGGCTAACAGCTGACATCGTAGCGGAAAGAGAACTACTGGTTAGTCGTATTACAGGGCCTATATAGTGGTCGTAGCCCAATCATAGGTAGGTGGTAGGATCTGCAAGAAAAGGTGCCTATTACGATCCCGAATCTTCTATCTATTTACTTCGTTCTTGTTTGTGTGGACGTTGGAACGCCTGCTGCCGAGAGTGTCTGTTGCCCGCCGAGCATAATTCCTGTGCGGTACTGCCTGCTAGACAGGGGATGGTATTACAGTTTAATTAATGTGAAGCATTATTTAAATTAACACAGTAACTTGGTGTGCATTCCTGAGGAACAGAAGCCTATTCCCCTTTACTTAATTCATAATATATATTTTACAAATACGATACATTATAAATGGAGTTTTGTTAAAAATGGTAGCCCAAATGCATAGTGTGTGATTTGATTCTCTTTGTCACATCATTGTCGGACTTAAATACACACTGCTCTAGTGGATATGTCTCCAAGATACGTAAAATTGATTGCTACTTTTTCAGACTGTTAATTTATATCTTCCATGCTGTCTTTTAGTTTACTTGTCACAGTTTTCACACATCGTGTGTCAGGATGCATTATTTTCAGATCATGTTTACTCTCGTACAATAATAAGAAAGGAAAGAGAACTGACCCACACAATTACAGGCCAATATCGTTGACATCAGTTTCCTGTAGAATTTTGGAGAATATTCTCAGGTCGAATATAGTAAATTTCCTTGAAACGGAAAAGCTTCTTTCTATGAATCAGCACGGGCTTAGGAAACATCGTTCGTGTGAAACTCAGCTTGAAGGTTAACAGACGGATTGTGTTTTTCTCGATTTCAAAAAGGCGTTCGACACGGTTACACACTGCAGACTGCCAACGAAGATACTAGCTTATGGAATAAGTTCACAGATTTGTGACTAGCTGGAAGACTTCCTCAGTAATAGAACACAGTACTTTGTTCTCCACGGCTATTGTTCATCAGAGACGAGTGTATCGTCAGTCGTGTGATAGGACCGCTATTATTTTCTATCTACATAAATGATCTGATGGACAGAGTAACTTGTAATCTGCGGCTGTTTGCTGATGATTCTGTGGTGTATGGGAGGGTGTCGTCTTTAATTGACTGTAATAGCATACAGGATGACTTAGACAAAATTTCTAGCTGGTGTGAAGAATGGCAGCTAGATCTCAATGTAGAAAAATGTAAGGTGATGCGCATGAGTAGGAAAAACAATCCCATTATGTTCGAATACAGCAGTTGTAGTGAGCTTCTTAATGCTGTAAAGTTGTTCAAATATCTAGGCGTAACACAAATTTGTATATGTTGCAAATAAAGGCGTGCTTCTTCAACACATATGTATTTATATAACTTTCTAACAGATACAACAACCCTGCTATACGAAGATGATTCGTAAGTCTGTCGGGGTTTGTCGAAGTATGGTTCCACTCGGTCGGATTCGGACGGTCTTCAGTCTTCGGCTATTCTGACAGTGGCTGCTTCTTCGTAGTTCCGACTACGCTAACGGCTGGCATCGTAGCGGAACGAGAACTACTGGGTTAGTCGTATTACAGGGCCTATATAGGGTCGTAGACCAGTCATAGGTAGTTGGAAGGATCTGCAAGTAGAGGGGCCTATTACGATCGCGAAACTTCTATTATTTACCTCGTTCGTGTTTGTGTGGACTTTGGAACGCCTGCTGCCGAGAGTGTGTTCCCCGCCGAGCATCGAGGCTTTGCGGGACTGCCTGCTAGACACGGGTTGGCAGTACATTTTACTTAAGGTGAAGCATTATTTAACTTAACACAGTAACTTAGTGTGCATTTCTGAGGAAGAAAAGCCTCTTTCCCTTTACTTAATGCACAGTACATATTTTACAAATACAATACATTATAAATTGAGTTTTGTATTAAAAATTGTGGCCCAAAAGCATAGTGTATAATTCTTATTATCACATCATTGTCGGACTTAAATACACACTGCTCTAGTGGATATGTATCCAGGTTACGTAAACTTGATTGCTAATTTATGCGGACTGTTAATTTATATCTCCCATGCAATATTTTAGTTTACTTGTCACAGTTTTCACACATCGTGTGTGAGGATGCAGTATTTTAAGACGATGTATTCTCTCGTACAGTTACAAGAAAGGAAAGAGAACTGACCCACACAATTACAGGCCAATATCGTTGACATCAGTTTCCTGTAGAATTTTGGAGCATATTCTCAAGTCGAATATAGTAAATTTCCTTGAAACGGAAAAGTTTCTTTCTATAAATCAGCACGGGTTTGGGAAACATCGTACATGTGAAACTCAGCTTGCCCGTTTCTCACATGACATCTTGCGAGCCATGGATGAAGGGCAACAGGCGGATTGTGTTTTTCTCGACTTCAAAAATGCGTTCGACGCCGTTCCACACTGAAGACTGCTAACGAAGATACTAGCATATGGAATAGGTTCACAGATTTGTGACTGGCTGGAAGACTTCCTAAGTAATAGAACACAGTACGTTATTCTCTACGGCGAGTGATCATCAGAGACGAGTGTATCGTCAGGCGTGCCCCAGGGGAGTGTGATAGGACCGCTATTATTTTCCATCTACGTAAAAGATCTGATGGACAGAGTAACTTGTATTTTGCGGCTGTTTGCTGATGATGCTGTGGTGTAGTCTTTAATTGACTGTAATAGCATACAGGATGACTTAGACAAAATTTCTAGTTGGTGAGATGAATGACAGATAGCTCTCAATGTAGAAAAATGTAAGGTGATGCGCATGAGTAGGAAAAACAATCCCATAATGTCCGAATACAGCATTAGCAGTGAGCTTCTTGATGGTGTCGCGTCGTTCAAATATCTAGGCGTAACATTGCTCTATGGGTAGTCCTTGTACTTGCGGACGCTGATCCTGTTTGTTCGTTTGGGTTCTAAGTGTGCTTTGGCTCAGCTTTTGTATTTCAGAGAGGATTTAGCCCTCTCACCAGGCGCGCTGAGCAGTGCCCCCGGTACAAATCAGTTAAGGACAGTAGTGAGTAAGGCGGACAGGCGACTTCGGTTTATTGGGAGAATTTTGGGAAGATGTACTTCATATGTAAAGGTGACCGCGTATAAAACGCTTGTACGACCACGTCTTGAGTATTGCACAAGTGTTTGGGACCCGCAGCAGGTCAGTTGAAAGGAAGACATAGAAGCAGTTCAGAGGCGAGCAGCTAGGTTTGTTACTGGTAGGTTCGAACAATGCACGAGTGTCACGGAAATGCTCCGGCAACTCATTTGGAGAGCGCTGGAGGAAAGACGACGTTCTTTCCGTGAATTTCTGTTGAGGAAATTTGGAGGGCCTGAATGTGAAGCTGAGTGTAGTACGATCTTGCTGCCGCCTACTTATATTTCGCGTAGTGGTCACAAAGACATGATAAGAGAAATTAGGACTCGTGCGAAGGCATATAGGCATTATTTTTTTCCTAGTTCTGTTTGGGTTTGGAATAGGAAAGGAAATGCCTAGTAGTGGTACAGTGCACGCTCCGAAATGTTCAAATGTTTGTAGAGTCTATGGGACTTAACTACGAGGTCATCAGTCCCTAAACTTACAAACTACTTATGAACTAGCTACAACTAAGGACGGCACAAATATCCATGCCCGAGGGGGATTCGAACCCCCGACCGTAGTAGCCGTGCAGACCGTGACTGAAGCGCCTCAGTCCCCTCGGCCACCGCGCCCGGCGTGCACGCTCCGCCACGCACCTTACGGTGGATTGCAGAGTATGTATGTAGATGTGGATATTAAAACAAAATACGCATTTGTGATAAGTCCAGTACCAGAAACTATTCTTCGACTATGCAAGTCTATCCGTTGTAATATTCTTGACCTGTGTATAATTCCTGCACTCCATACCAATATCAACTTGCATTCTTTCTTTAGTCTCCATCTACAGTTTTTCTCCAGCGACACTTACCTCAGTTATTTAATTTAGTTATTCATTTTTGGGACGTACCCCACTAATTACTCCCTTCCTAGTCGAGATGTGCCATACATTTATTTTCTTACCTATACGATTCATTGCCTCGTCAGTAGTTGTTTGGTCTGCTAATCTAATCTGTACTAACATTCGTCTGTTATACCATATTTAAAAAGCTTCCGACCTATTCTTCTATATGAACTGCTAATGTTATTTGACTGGGCTTTACATAGCATGAGAGAGGGGGCCGTGTGGCCACCACTTCCTGAGCTCCGCGTATTACGTGTAGTCCAGCAGAGTCGCGCGTGGAAGAAATGCTCGTGTGGCCGAAACCGTAGTCGGCGTCGGCACTTTGGCCCGGCGCACACTTGACGCAGCGCAGGCAGAGCAGAGGCAGAGGCGAGGCGCAGGGCACTGCAGGTCAGCGCACTTCACAGGCAGAGGAGGGCAGCCAGCGGGTGCGCTCACCCAACACGGCACGGGCTGCTTGTCCACTGCAACCTCTCGATCCAATTAGATTTGATTCCCGAGTCTCCTTCAAAACTCAATTAATTTAATTTGTATGTATATGTTTGTGTGTGTGTGTGTGTGTGTGTGTGTGTGTGTTTGTGTGTGTGTGTGTGTGTGGCGTGTGTGTGGTTGTATTCTGGTGAAGTGCGTATAAGAGTAGTTAAAGGTCTGTTAAGCAACAGGCAAATGTGACGAAAAAATGGCGAATTTGAGTACTTTATGGAAGTTCATTATAAACTACTCAGCTATTCTGACTAAAAAGACGAAAGTTCATAGAGATTCACATGCTGATTCAGGAAGACTTTAAAGAGAAGCATAATAGTTTGTGAGATGTTATACCTACTAAAGGAGAATTAGGGATATATTTGAGGAATGTATTTCAAATCAGATTTATTTTTCTCTCACTTTGTATAATTAACAGAAACAAGTGTCAGTGCAAATTCAACAAATCAAATAACTTCAGATGCCTCACATATTTAATCATTATTGTTGTCCAGATTATACGATCAGAAACATTTTTTTCTCAGTGGCACCTGGTAGGCTTTTGATATGTCGTAGGTCAAAAGATGAAGATATGAAAAATGTTTGCAAATCATAGTTTCCTTGTTTAAAGGTATTTACACAGTGTTTTGTTACTTATGTCTTTATTCGTAGCTCTATGATATTGGCGTCTGTTTTTTTTTTTTTTCTTCTTCTTTTACTGCAACTGTTCTTGTACTTCCAGAATTTTATTACATTACTTTTATTTGTCTTTCATGTCTGTCACAAAGTTAAGTGAAACCAGGGACTATAGACCGAAAAAATACAAAATCAGCATCTTTACCTTATTGATCTCGGAGTCTTTTCATTTCAGTAAGTTGTTCATTTCCAACTTCGGACTGCATCGGCAGCATACGAAGAAGAGAAACACGAGACAGCTCCGCACTCGGCACAGCAGGCTATAGAGCCGCGCGTGTGGCGCGTAGGTGCTGTCCGCGTCGCGTCAAACATGTCTCACGTATTTTCTCGAGAGTGGAAAGAGGTATAGCTCTCCTTCTACCGTTAAAAACAATTTTGATATGTTACCTATATATCTTAAGCCGCAATGCATGGTATAATACGCACGAAATGCAAACTTGCCAGCGATTACGTTGTTCACTACGAATTCTTCATAATACAGAGTTGGAATTTACTTCTTATCATAACAATAAGTAGGGGAAATATCTAAAAGAAAACCATTTCAACATAATGTAGTGATGTTTGGCTACACGATGCAAAAAATAATAATATTTTCTACTGTATAGTTTTTGCAAATTCGATTGAGGAAGCAGCTTTAGCGAATAATATGCAAAATTCCAAATACAGTGTCTTTTATTTTTTATTCAAAAAGTAATACTCTTGCAGAGAAACTAAGTACAGAGAATGTGTGTGCGGTGTCCCATTGGTTTACAGATGGCCGCATATCCTCTGCCTCTAATCGCCTGGAATGCATTGCACACTTGACGCAGCACGAGCAGAGGCGAGGCAAAGGATAAGAAATGTTGTTCAAATGTTTGTTAAGCTTATTGGTCTTAAATGCCGGGTCATTAGTCCCTAAACGTACAAACTACTAATGAACTAACTTACACTAAAGACAGCACAAACAGTCATGCCCGAAGGAGGATTCAATCTCCGACGGGTAATGGCCTCGCGCATCGGAGCATAGCGCTTCAATTCGCTCGGCCACTCCGCCGCGGCCAGAGGATAGGTGGCCAGCCGTCTGTAAGCCATGCTTTTCAGTGCGACAGCGCACACTTAACGCAGCCCAAGCGGAGGGCATGCCTTTCCTGGGCAAGCCTCTGTCCTGTTGTCCGAGGCGCACAGTTTTCCTGTGCCTCTGTTAAACCTCTGCCGCAAAGTGAAATTTCAAGCCATCCGATTTTTTTCGAAAAAACTTTATTTTATGTAGACGAACATAAGCTACATGCTTCTCTGTCTCTAGTTAGTCTCTAAGACTTTTACTTTTTGTGAACAAAAAATAAATAAATAAAAATCGCTATTTTAGGATTTGTGCGTTTTTTGCGCTAAAGCAATCTTCTCAAGGGAAAAAATTGCTGCATCTACTCCGTAGAAAAAGAAAATTTCTGTATCTTTTAGCCAAAATTCACTGCATGGTATTGGGCTTGTTTTCTTGTAGTTATTGCCCATTGTTATTCTTATAATAAGAACTAAAGTACAACATCGCGCATATTTTGAAGCGTTTATAGTGAAAAATGTAGTCTCTGGCCACTTTACCTTTGTTGTATTTTACACCATACATTACTGCCTACGAGCCATACCTCCTTCCATTCTCGAGAAAACACCTGAGATACATTTGACGCGTCGCGTTCGACAGCTACTCGGCACCCGCGTGGCTGTTGCCGCCTGCTGTGCCGAGTGCAAAGCTGCTTCGTGTTTTCTGTTCTTCTTGTGCTGCCAACCTGCTAAGCTGCGAGTGACCATCTTACTGAAATGAGAAGTCACAGCCCCTGATTTCAGTAAAATTTGTGAGAGACATAAAAGAACTATGCAAGCTAAAATTCCCGTTACTTCTCAACGATCAGCTCGGCTTAACTGGGAGGGATGTACAACGCTTTCCCTTTACCTTCAGGAGCCTTCTTCCATTTCATGAAACACACATCCACCCCTTCGTAGAGTTCACTAACCACTGCTACGCCATAGATAACGAAATATCTAGAAATCCAGTAACTTTTCTTGTCAGTTCTGCTCAAGCTGCATTTTATACTACTTTGCGAAAGTCAACTGATTCAAAAATTCTAACCTATCTTTATGGTTAACACATACGATAGTTTTTGATGGTAATTATCATCAGAAATGTTGACAGAGACAGAACAGGATCGCATTGGTATAAAATAGTGTACGTACAAGAACAGCTGCTACCAAATAAGAAGAAAAAGGCGGACGACAATATTATGGTAGTCAGGGTCTGACGACCTACGAATAAAGAGCCAAGGTATGAGATACTTCTTGTACAAATGCAGTTAAACAAGGAAACTATGATTTACATAAATATTTCACATCGATTTATCCCTCAACCAAAGACGTGTTAAAAGCCAACAGGTGTCACTGAGAAGAAAGGTGTTTTACATCTTACAGATTGCATCACATTCATGATTAAATATGTTGGGTGTAATAAAGGTTCTTTAAATTGTTGAATTTACAGTGACACTTGTTTAATTATAAAAGAAATGAAAGAAAACTGAACTAATTTTCATTACATATGAAAAACATATCCCAATTTCACTTTAGTAGGTGTGGCGTCTCACAAGCTACATTGGTTCTCGATCAGCATGTGAATTACTTTGAACTGCCATCTGTTTAGTCAGAAGCGTTCCCTGTGTAGCTGATAAGAAACTTCCACAGACTGCTCAAGTTCGCCATATATTCATCACTTTTGCCTGTTGATCAAAAGAGACCTTTCACTGCTCACATATAACGCACTTAACCGGAAAACAGACACACACACACACACACAAATTAAATTAGTTGATTTTAACGAGACTCAGAAATTAAGTCTAACTGCATCGAGAGGTTTGCAGTGGACATGTGGCTTGTGCTGTGTTACGAGAGCACTATACGCTACTTTGCTCTGCCTGTGCTGTGCCTCTGCTGCGTGAGGTGTGCGCTGGCCAGCAGAGGCCCTGTGCCTCTCCTCTGCCTCTGCTGCTCTGCCTGTGCTGCATCAAGTGTGCACCGGGCCCAGCGCACACTTCACGCAGCACAGCCAGAGCAGAGGCAGAGGGTAGGCGGCCAGTAGTTTATAAAGGGTGCTTTCCAATGGGACACTTTACGCAGCCGAGGTAGAGGGCAAATTTTGATGGGGCAGACCTCTGTCCAGTTGTCCGAGGTGCAGTTTTCCTGCATCTCTGTCCGCCTCCGTACCCAGTGGACAGGTTGGTGGGATGCCACACAGGAGTCCTGGGTTCGATGCCTGGTCAGTTTGGGATTTTCTCCACACAGGGACTGGGTGTAGTGTAGTCCGCTTCATCATTTCATTATCATCGTCGACGTGCAAGTTGCCTAAGTGGCGTCACCTAAAGGACTTAGACCAGGCAGGCCTCTGTTCCACATCTGCCGCAAAGTGAAATTTCGTGTCATCCGATATGCTTCGAACTTACTACTACTACTATTATTATTATTATTATGTAGACGAATATAAGATACAGCCTTCTTTGTACTTAGTTCCTCTTTAAGACATTTACTTTTTGCATAAAAAAATAAATAACACTATTTTGTTATTTGAGTGTTTTCTGCTGTAACACAGATTCGTCAATAGATTTTGCAGAAACTATTTGGAAGATTAAAAGTCTGTACCTCATAGCCAAGGGTCACTGCATGATATTGGAGTGGTTTTCTTGTAGTTATTGCCCATAGTTTTTGTTATAATAAGAACTAAAATACAACGCCGCGCGTATTTTCAGAGTAAACGGTGAAAAATGTAGTCGCTGACCCGTTTGCGTTTGGTGCGTTTTACATCATACATTACTGCATAAAAAGTAGAGCTAACAAATCAAAATTGTTTTTAATGGTGGAAGGGAGCCACACCTTTTTCTCTCTCGATAAAATACGTGAGATGCGTTTGACGCGTCGTGGTCGGCAGCTACTCGGCACACGCGCGGCTGTTGGCGCCTGCTGTGCCGAGTGCGAAGCTGCCTCGTGTTTTTCTTCTTCCTGTGCTGCCAACCTGCTGAGCTGGAAATGAATAACTTACTGAAATGAAAAGACACATAGATTCATAAGCTGAAGGTGCCGATTGTGTACTTTTTGTTCTATAGTCCCTGGTTTCAGTAAATTTTGTGACAGAGATGAAAGAATTATGTAAGCTGAAATTCCTGTTACTTCTGAATGATCAGCTCGGCGAAGCCAGGAGGAATGCTCAACGATTTTCTTCACCATCAGTGGTCTTCTTCCATTATCTTAAACAAAAATGTTCAAATGTTTGTAGAACTTATGGGACTTAACTACGGGGTCATCAGCCCCTAAGCTTACAAACTACTTATGAACTATCTAAGAATAAGGACTGCAAAAATGACCATGCCCGAGGGGGGATTCGAACCCCGACCGTAGTGGCCGTGCAGACCGTGACTGGAGCGCCTCAATACCCTCGGCCACCGCGGCCGGCTTATCTTCAACACACTGTTTACTTGTTGGTGGAGTTCAACACCAAATGCTACACCATAGATGATGAATGATCTAGAAATCTAGTAATATTTTTTGTCAATATTCCTCAAACTGAATGCTATATTACTTTTAAATTTCAGTCAGTATCAGAGCCACTCTGAGGTGTCGTCTGATTAGTCAGAACAGCTGAGTAGCTTCTAATGAACCTCCATAGACTACACAAGTTCGTTATATGTTCGTCACTTCTGCCTGTTGCTCAACAGACGTTTCATTGCTGTTATATGCACTTTACCAGAAAACACACAGACACCCAGTTACATATACACTTAAATTAAAATAATTGAGTTTTGAACGGACTCAGTAATTAAATCTCATTACATCGAGAAGTTTGCAGTGGAAATTCAGAACGTGCCGTGTTCAGTGAGCACTACACGCAGCACTGCCCTTCTCTGCCTGTGCTGCGTGAAGTGTGCGCTGATCTGCAGACGCCCTACGCCTCTCCTCTGCCTCTGCTCTGCTTTGCTGCGTCAAGTGTGCGCTGGGCAGAAGAGCGCACAGTGGGTTTATTGCCCCCCCCCCCCCCCCGGCAGTTGGCCACAGCAGCCGAGTGGCGCGTCGGCTGTGCTCGTATTCCGCGTGCAGTGATAAGAGCAGCCTTGGCGGGTGCGGTGAATGAAACGACGGCCAGCCTCCTGGCCCTCAGCGCTGTCGCAGACTGTAAATGCGCTCAGATACGCTTCCGTCTCAATGCATGCTCCTCGTTACCCCGATCTCGTGTAGCCGTTTAAATGTTCAAATGTTTGTACAGCTAATGGGACTTAACTATGGGATCATCAGTCCCTAAACTTACAAACAACTTATGAACTAGCTACTCCTAAGGACGGCAAAAATATCCATGCCCGAGGGGGGATTCGAACCCCCAACCGTAGTGGCCGTGCAGACCGTGACTGGAGCGCCTCAGTCCCCTCGGCCACCGCGGCCGACGTCGCCATTATATTTCTGAGTGATTATGTTATAAAATATATCCGCATACTCCATATCCTCAGCCCCAAAGTCATTTACACATTCAGCACGACGTAACTACGACACAAAAATTTGGACCACATGCGTAAGATTAATTCTCTTCATAATATCACTGCACAGTAACTGGCTTGCTAATACTCCCAGAGACAAATACGTATGCAGCTATACCACTCATGCAACTGGAGCACTGGTTAGTGCAGGTACATTATGCCACCATTTAGTGGCGCTAGCAGACACGTACGGAGTGTTGGATGGAAATAATGCACACCACTGTTTTGTTTATGATTGCTTCTTATTCCAAGAACAGTTTCGTGCGGTTCCGATCGTTCGAGGTCAAAGGTGTCCCTTATTAGGTCAGCTCGGAGGCGGCGACGAAGATGCCTAGCTCCGAAATCGAAGCAGGTCGGTTCTTTTCTTGCTGTAGGTCTGCCTGGTCTCCTGCTTCAGTGGCGGCCCGTAGGAGTGCAGCTCGGAGAATCGAAGGTGTCGCAGCTGGCTGGCTGCGGCCCCGTAATGGGTAGCTGGTAGCAGTTTGTCACCAAAACAACTTCCAAATTGGCGTAGTTGGTCTTCAGTCGGTATCGTATGTGCAGTTGCAAAACGCAGACTCTGAGACTGAGTGGTTAGTAATTCAAGTTTATACTAGCAGTGACCAGATGTTCCGTATTTACGGGATCGTCGCGCATTTAACCTTAGTGTCCCGTTGTCTCGATAATGTAAATACGAGACTATGTTGTCCCGTTTTTACTAACCGTCATATGTATTTTGAAATAAGGTATCTTTAAATGATGTACCGTGTAGCAAAATGGAGATCAAATGGGGAATAATCAAACAATAAAGAAAATAGCCATTAACTCAAAGTGTATAAGACTCAGTTTTTTTTATTTCTTTGGTTGGTACTACGTAATGCTTTCACATGAGATGTGCAGCTCCTCCAACTATATAAAAAAACTGAGTAATTAATCAGTTCATTGCTCGAAGAAGGCGTGAAGAAAGAGTGTGATTTCTTGTTCGTTTTAAGCTGTTTTTTTTACAAGTCGTTAACTGATTATATCGCGAAATGGACTTTATCTGTAGTAAACAAATGACTGGCTTCACCTGAAGTATCGTGTTCTTTGGAAGACTGGTCAGAAATGCCCTTACACTTGAGTTTGGTGAAAATATTTTGAAAGAAAGTAGTTACGATCAGTTCTTTTGAGGAAGTTAACAGTGTTAAAAACAGTTACATGTGAAGCAAAAATTTATTAATTGAGAACTGCGAAGCGAGTTGGAATAATCTGGCTCTCATTTTCAACTTACTTACAACTGATGATATCTGGTGAAAAAAATTGTAGCTCATCACTTGGTTTGTGTTAGCTCCACCTGGCCATAATGTTGCTGCAGAAAGAAAGTTCTCCATCACAAATATTTTATAGACTGCGATAAAACGACATATTTAGTGTGCAAAGGAAATAATTATAACAATAACTCATTTGCAGAATACTTGATGAGTTGTATATTATGAAAATCTATATTGAAATACCGAACCCCAAAATGACATACGTTATTGTGCAAAATATAGTTGAGAGAGAAATAAGTAGACATTTTAAGAAATAATAACTGTATTTCCTACTTCTTTGCGCGTGGCAACCATTTCTTTAATTAAGATATCAATTTATTTGGCTTTTGTATGCCAGTAAGTTTTGTTATTTTATGTATTAGAAACTAACTTGATATATTCTAGATAATGGGATTGCCGAATACCCGAGAGATGACTCGAAACTCCGGCTCTAGCGGCCGCGCTATCCGTACCCACATGTGTCCCGTATTTTGGTTTCCTACCGCACGGTGGACTCCACGTTTATTCATATCTGAGCCTGTCAGCACCCATTGCTGACACATCTAGCTTCTGTGTGTAGAGGTTGGACGCTGAAGTGCATTCTTATGTCAGTAAAGGGAGTAATTACTACACGCATCCTATTTGTCTCAAGTCGGTACTGTTCTACGGTCAAAGAGTTGATGCAGTAGTTTTCTACCCCCTCGCACTGTCGCTTGGTGCAGTGTACATTTCTCTGCGTTACACTTGCCGCTCTCCGTGTTTACGAACCGTTTCGTCATCCTGTACCGTCAAATCAGGTACAAGTACAAGTATTGTTAAGCAAATGGGACTTAACTACGGGGTCAGCAGTCCCTAAACTTACAAACTACTTATCAACTAGCTTATCCTAAGGACGGCACAAATATCCATGCTCGAGGGGGGATTCGAACCCCCGACCGTAGTGGCCGTGCGGACCGTGACTGGAGCGCCTCAGTCCCCTCGGCCACCGCGGCCGGCGTCAAATCAGGCTTTAAATAGTAACGCACTGGCATTTACCAAAGGCAGTTTTATTTTCTACAAAATATCTTGTTTGCGGCTCATCGCCAGTACATAATTCTAATTCTAATTGCAATTGGGACAGCCATATGTTCGGGATCATCCATTACATATGATTTTATGCATTTTGGGGCCGACTCATTCACTTGACACAAATACTCTATTATTACTAGGTT
Organism: Locusta migratoria; assembly: GCA_026315105.1. Lineage (NCBI taxonomy): Eukaryota > Metazoa > Arthropoda > Insecta > Orthoptera > Acrididae > Locusta > Locusta migratoria. The sequence continues at coordinate 558,037,869 of CM048755.1, read as the reverse complement.
AATCCCAAATTTGATGGCGATGATCACAAAGTTAATCCTACCGAGAGCCTTCAGTTTTCTTCTTTCTACTTCTTCTTCGTCTTTGATTGTGTACTAGCCACTGCCGTGCTTTCACTTATGCACATTCACGGCTGCTAGCGAGAATGAACCTACTCCTTCGAGCATAAACTTCGGAGTTTTTATTCATACGAAATTGAGAACTTACTCCGAGACGTTCGTTTGCTCTGAGAATATTCTCTGGACCATGTAGTCTTTCTTTTATTCACGCGGATTATTAGCAGGTGGATGAGTTTTCCCTTCGCTGCTAGCGGCGCGACGTTTAGAGACTGCGTGATGGTCCGTGCTGTAGCGCGCTAGACATGAAGCCCCACGTGTTTCCTCCCCTCCGTCGCCTTGCCGCCCCTCACGCGCAACGTCACACCAGCTGACCGACGGTTGCGTTGTACGCATGTCCTTGCTGCCAGCTGAGTCTCGTGACGTCACGCACAGCACGCTCGTCCCTTACGACGCATTACGTCTTCTTGCTTCTGCACATATTTCACTTACTTTACTTATCTGGCCACAACGTACCAGCATCCAGTCAATACTCCTTCCTTTTGTCACCGTTGTTCATTACACGTTTCTCATTCATGCGGAACCTATATACATTTGGAATGGTACCTTTTCGTAATTCATTCGTTGCTATTCTTTCGCCACCAACTGTTCACCGCTATGCCAATTACTGTGATTCCTACCACCGAATTTTCACTGCTCTTTAGACTCCATAGTCGCAACCGTTCCGGGTATGCACACCGACAGTGTCGTCATGCATTCCATAGTGCGTGTGAAAACGTGTTGAACACGTATGGCTGGTATACTATCGGACTCTGGCTTGCGTGAGAATGTCAGCTGCAACTACACTGTTGTACCCTTCTTCAGCCACCATTACACCTGATGTCTTATCTCACAACATGTTTCTACCTTTCACAATAGATTCTAGCTATCCTTTCCTGTGGTACCATATCAGCCATAGATTTCCCAACTGAATAATCACAATAGTGTCTCTCAGTGGCGTAACTCGGACTTGTCTTTGTGGGGGATAGATCTGCTTGACGAGCAAAATTTTAGTCAGTTTCCAGACAGACTACCATCTACCACTCCCGTAGAAGAAACTAATTGACTCCCATCCAATGAAAGCTTATGGTAAAACACCCCAAGTTTCCAATCTTGACCTTTACCAGATTCTCTTATAAGATCTCTCTCTCTCTCTCTCTCTCTCTCTCTCTGTCTCTTTGTTTTTTTTTTTGGGGGGAGGGGGTTCTGCGGGGGGTTCTATCCCCCTCATCCCCCCCCCTTAGTTACGCCACTGGTGTCACTATTTTCTAGGTGCCCTTCGACCTTTTTATACCTCTCCCACCATTAATTATTGAAATGTTTGTAGAGCTAATGGGACTTAACTACTGGGTCATCTGTCACTAAGCTTACAAACTACTTTTGAACTAGCTAATACTAAGGACGGCTCAAATATCCATGCCAAGGGGATTCGAATCCCCGACCGTAGTGGCCGTGCAGAATTTGACTGGGTCGCCACACACCGCTCGGCCACCGCGACCGGCCCATTAATTGTACCAAGATATTATATTTCTATGCATTCCCCCTAATACACATTTCGACTGATCTTAGAAATTCTATTTTGACTTGTTGACTGTTACGCAATTGTTTATTCTACATTTCAGGTTATATATTTTCATCCTCCCTCCGGCTTTTACAGACGTATTTTATGCGTATTCGCGCAGCACTACCTCGCTGTCAACAGCTAGTTATTCCCTTTCACCTTTCTATACCGTTTCCGGTCGTAGTAGCCAAAGCACATAATCGCGTTCCTGACTTGTGCTATACAATAGATTTTCCATCATTATCTCATTGCTCTTACTTCATCTACGTTCATATTCAAATTAACATATTTTTCTGTCACGTCATTTGTTTTCCAGTACTACCCGTTATCATTATTATGACAACCCATTTCTTCCCTCCACTCCGTCAATACCTATTTCAGTTTCCAAAAAAGACTTCCGTACCGCCCCAACCGGCCACATCTTTGCCGCCCAACTTATTCCTCGCTCGAGGAAGCCGTAGTCCACTCGCCCACCATCCAGCAACGCTGCGCTAATACCGCACGTGTCGAGCTAAATAAGCTGTCGGCTTTTCCTCACGCTACGGTTCGTCGCCTGCTTTCCAGTTCGCTTTATAACACCTCTACATTCAACCATGTTTTCAAGACAGGTTTGTGTTTAACCCCACGATTGTTTTATGCCATTATTTCCCTCCAAATATTTTAATTTTTTACACTCTCTCCTGATCTAGCTAATCAAACTATTCTCGTTAACCTTTTTCATTACGACCGAATTTCCACTCTCGTCCCGGATGCCTCGACGACTTGTCCAAAACCAATAAATAGTTCAAATAAATAATAAAAGAAACCCCGTTACCCATTCTGCACAACATATCTGCCTGCCAATCATTTTCCCACTAACCCAGTAACAACTTTAGGTGGACAATTATGCAGGCTGTAAACGGTGTTGCAATCACACTACACGTGAACGAGACTAGTGAATTATTTACTAGGCTCTCATAACCTGCGTCTCTGTCAAGAATAGCATTTTACCACATTACCTTGCTAATAACCATTATTATGCTACTTTCATGAATTCCTGCATCGTGATTCAGGACCTAAACTATGGCCTACAGAAATTTTTATCGCATTTATTACTTATATATGAAATCTGTAATAATTCTTTTGCATATGTTGTTACTATTAGAGCTGCGCTACCAACTTTGTTCTTCCTGTGTTTTGTTTTTGTTCTTATTGTTGTTATTTTTCTCTCTGCCTAATTTGTTTCGTTATGTTTATGTAACTACTACGTTTTCAGGTTAAGCGACTTTTATTTTACGTCCACTATTTCATAGTATTTTCTTATCTGGTATGTTTTATTATCTACCTATATACTGCCATGAAATGTTTATTCTTTTATTGCAGGCATAGCCAACATTTCCGCCCCGCGGGAGGAGTACACTGTAGTTAACCACCCTAGCCACGAACGTGTGTCGCTAGTGTCGGCAACGTAGCGAGAGAATAGCTGCGGAAAGAGTGAGACCGCACAGTTCTTTTCTGCGCTGGACTGTTCAGCGGTCAAATCCAACGTAAACGAAGTTACAGAGCCTCCCCCACTCGGTATGACGTCACGGCCTCGCACAAGGCCACACCGGCGCGGATCAGCTGTCGCGAATCAATGCAGCAGGCGCCGAAGCTCGTGTAAACACCAGGTCTGGCGTACGTCACGTAACGGCCCACGGCCATGTGGCAAGCTCCACTGTGGGATTCAGTTGTCATGCACAAATGGAAGTTTTAATGTTGCTTTCGACAAGAACTTGTGTGATAGACATACCTTACATAACTCTCGATAGTGGTCGGGACAAGATGAACTCATTAACGTTGATCCAGTACGTCAATCAGTGAGAGCCTCTCTCAGTGGAGTGTTACAGGAGAGCTGCCTCCCTGCTGAGCTTTGGGGCAGCAGCTGTCACCACGGCCAGCGCCACCTGTCAGCGCGCCTGCCTACGCGCGCTCCACCGCCACCAGACTGCGGCCACGTCCTCTGCTCGCCGCCATCACCACACTCATTGTTACACAAGAAAACTCAATCCAGTATTGTGCAATAAATTTAATTTTAAAGTTAACAAAAGTAATGTCACTTGAAAGAACAATTTAATTAAATAAATACGATTTATCATTTTCACTCGTGTTATACTAAATTTTTGCTATCTAAACTTGTGAAAGGGCCATCTGCCCTTGAGTACAACGTATGTTCTATATTAAAATAATCTACGGAAACAGATGTCAGTCGGCCAGACCAAACTACCCGGCCGATTTTCGTCATTTTTGGTTTAAAACGAAAGGTATTCATTCGCAGATTTGTCATCAAGTAACATAATTAAGTTAAGTCTCCATCCTTTATTTTTATTCAAACGTGTTATCTTTGTGTCCTTGTATTGGATATTTTAATTGGTTAGTTTTACGACATGTTCGGTTCTAATTAAAGTTCGCATCCTTTTATTAATTTATTTTAAACTATAAACACTGAGCGGGTCAATGTCTTTCATTTATGCTTTCACTTGAAGTGGTTGATTCTGAAGAAAGCTATTCGTGAACATTAACTTTACTTCCATTTTTTTCTCAACTTTTTATCATTCTACTAACGGTGCGAACTCTTAAGATGAACACTTAGTAACTCCGTAAACTTTTATTGATATATTTGTACTCATTCACATGGTTACTAGAGGACCCGTGTGAATACTTCACACCGTTAGTTGAATGACAAAAAAGTTGAATTTTCACGCATAGATTTAACGAGAATAAATCAATGCAAGTGTTTAAAAGCACAAATAAAAGAGCTTGAACCGCTGAGTGTTCTTAGGTCAAAAAGAACTGCGTGCCTTAATTGGAATCGAAGATATCGTAAAACAAACCAAATAAAATATTCAGTGCAAGAACACAAAGATACCGCGTTTGAATAAAAATAATGTATGGAGAGACTTGAGTTATTCTGATAGTTGATGACAAATCGGCGAACGAATACCTTTCGTGTACAGCAAAAATGAATAAAATCGGTCGGATAGAACGGCCTGACTGACTGACTTTAGTTTTCAAAGAAGTTGTACCAACACTGCAGTGATTTGATGATTTGGGAGTCGCAGTGTCACCGAAGTATTACTTGTGAACCCGATTCACTGCCATATGTAACACATGAACTGTACTAACTGTTCCCTACCACTCACTGAAACTGCCGCACCATCATTTCTCTGGTGATCGTCTTGTAAGCATGATACGGTATCTACATTATTCTTAATGTTATAGTATGAACATACGTTCCTAGCCTTGGTTTAATCATGCTAGCTTTGAAAATCAGTACCGTTAGACAAAGTTGTGTAATTTTCGCAAACTTTGTACTTCTTTACATTGTTAGTAATACTGTTGAAATTCCTGCTTGATAATGCATTTATCCATATCATCGATCACATAGTTGTTGTTAGGTTCTTGCTTCTTCTTCTACGGAGTAGAAACGTGAGTTCCACTTTGCTCGGCATCTTGTCCTTCTATCCGTAATTTGTAAACCATTTTCTTGCCCAGCTTAAACATTTTGGCAGCACGTTCCGTCGCCTTCTGCACCGGTGCGGTCAGTCACTTCTGTTTCTCGTCGTTAACGAATGAAATGTTTGTTAAGCTTATGGGACGTAACTACGGGGTCATCAGCCTCTAAACTTACAAACAACTTATCGACTAGCTAACACTAAGGACGGCCCAAATATCCATGCCCGAGGGGGGATTCGAACCCCCGGCCGTAGTGGCCGTGCAGACCGTGACCGACGCGCCGCAGTCCCCTCGGCCACCGCGACCGGCTAATTAACGAATTTAATTACATTAACCGCAAGCCGCCGCGCTTGTCCACGAAGACACTTTCCACGCTCACCTTCCATTCTCGCACTTACAGTTCACAACGCGCACTAGTGTAACCGTAGCCCGGCTGTACCTCGTCACGTGACAAAGTTAGTTCCTGCAGCTACCGCGTTACCTCTTCGCCTTGCCGGGTAATACACTCCTGGCTATTAAAATTGCTACACCACGCAGATGTGCTACATACACGAAATTTAACCGACAGGAAGAAGATGACGTGATATGCAAATGATTAGCTTTTCAGAGCATTCACACAAGGTTGGCGCCGGTGGCGACAACTACAACGTGCTCACATCAGGAAAGTTTCCAACCGTTTTCTCATACGCAAACAGCAGTTGACTGGTGTTGCCTGGTGAAACGTTGTTGTGGTGCCTCGTGTAAGGAGGAGAAATGCGTACCATCACGTTTCAGACTTTGATAAAGGTTGGATTGTAGCCTATGGGGTTAGCGGTTTATCGTATCGCGACATTGATGCTCGCGTTGGTCGTGATCCAATGACCTATGATTGTTAGCATAATATGAATTCGGTGGGTTCAGGAGGACAATACGGAACGCCGTGTTGGATCCCAGCAGCCTGGTATCACTAGCAGTCGAGATAACAGGCATCCTATCCGCATGGCTGTAACAGATCGTGCATCCACGACTGGACCCCTGAGTCTACAGATAGGGATGTTTGGAAAACAGAAACCATCTGCCCAAACAGTTCGAAGACGTTTGCAGCAGCATGGACTATCAGCTCGGAGACCGTGGTTGCGGTTATCCTTGACGCTTCGTGACAGACCGGACCGCCTGCGATGGTGTATGCAACGACGAACCTGGGTGCACGAAGGGCAAAACTTCATGTTTTCGGATGAATCCAGGTTCTGTTTGCAGCATCATGATGGCCGCATCCGTGTTTGGTGACATCGTGGTGAACGCACATTGGAAGCGTGTATTCGTCATCGCCATACTGGCGCTTCATCCAGCGTGATGGTATGGGGTGCCATTTGTTACACGTCTCTGTCACCTCTTGTTCACATCGACGGAATTTTGAACAGTGGCCGTTACATTTCAGATGTGTTACGACCCGTGGCTCTACTCTTCATTCGATCCCTGTGAAACCCTCCATTTCAGCAGGATAATGCACGACCGCAAGTTGCAGATCCTGTACGGGCCCTTCTGGATGAGGAAAATGTTCGACTGCTGCCCTGGCGAGCACATTCTGCAGGTCATGACAGTGGTTAAAAAAGCACCACAAATTTCGACATGACAAGTTCAAAAAATGTTCAAATGTTTGTATAGTCTATGGGACTTAACTACGGGGTCATCAGTCCCTAAACTTACAAACTACTTACAAACTAGGACGGCACAAATATCCATGCCCGAGGGGGGATTCTAACCCCCGACCGTAGTGGCCGTGCAGACCGTGACTGGAGCGCCTTAGTCCCCTCGGCTACCGCGGCCGGCAACATGACAAGTCTGACCATTCTTGCCAAGAAAGGGTGTCTGGCTGCCCAGCAGATGGGAGTGCAGACAACATACGAAGCCATGTGTTCTTAACTAAAGTAAACGCGGTCTAAAGCATGAAGCGGCGACTATAAGCAATTGCGTGGCAGTCAGTCAATATTGAAAGCAACCTTCTACATTCATAAGAAAACACACAAGTTCAATCACACAGCTTGAAACATATATATACATGGGGCATTGATCATTAATAAAGGAATAAAATTATTGATGTACAAAACCACAAAATTGACGGTGGAGAAACACTTTAGAATAACGAATAACTCAAAATGGAACACGACCACACATTCAGTGGACGTGTTTCATCACCCTCTGTTAAGGGGCAATAAAGAGTCTGTAACCAATTCTGTTATTATGGATTGGATCAAGATTAAAATTATGCACAAAAAAGAAATCAACAACCATATCTATTCTTGGCATTGTGGGCAACCATGAGCATCCTTTTAAACCAACAAACAAAATGATAAACGCTATCGTTTCAACACTAACAATAACATATTTAAACATTTTAATCTGTTTAAACAAAATTTAAAGATAGTAAAGAAGGTGGTGCATAAAGTGGCTGGTCTCTAATAATGGAGAATAACAATAGATGCATAAACAATAATTTACAGAATTATACAATTTACAAAAGAATTTTTGAAGCCTAAGCAAGACATGCATAATGAACTTTTCATTCCTGGGAGTGTCTTAAAAATCAAGTTCGATCCACTATGGTAAGTGTTCACTATCTTGTAACAAAATATATGATTAAAGTTTCGCCACACACTTCGATAAAAACAAAGGGGCATCGACGGGGAGGAAGTACTCTTTAAGATAACGGGGTGGCAACTACAACCTGTACTTATTTAACACTTTTATTACTGCCATGTTGTCATTCAATGTTCATGGTCGTAGTTGATTGTCCCTTTTCCCCAGCTCCAGTTGCATCTTGCCTCACGTACGTCTCTTCCTCACTGACTCAGCGCCATTGGTTGGATCAGTCATCATCTTGCATTAGACTCAGAGGAAGAGGAATTTTGTGAACACCCTCAATGGCGACAGATCACAAGAGGTAGTGCCACACCTTTGTGGATTGATGAGGTTCCGACATCCAAGCAGGACGCAAGGCTGTGGAATTTCTAAGTGCCAAAGCGTGGAAGTGTGTTAAGCAAGGAGTTTCATTTAAGTCTTCCGTCACAGGACTGCAGAGATGAATGTTGGGGCGAACCAAAAATAATGTTTTCCAGTGTCAGGGACCAAAATAAGAGATTAGTAAGATCACTAGAAAGCTTGGAGACATAAGCGCCTCCCAGCTGATGGTCAAATGCTTAGCATGATTTTGCCGGAGGGCATTGGCAAAGACACATTAAGGACAACCCAGGAAAATCATTAAAGGTTTGATTATTCAGTGATAACCGATCCTGTGTTAGACGAAGGGCAACTGTTGGGTGATGCCATGGTGTCGGTGTCCTAATATTTGCAGCAACTAGTCTGGTTGTGACAGAGGCATCTGTGTTATACTCCTGCTGCTCTCGTTGAGTGGCACGCAGCAGGGTGCGTATTGGTGCCGGACCTGCGCCGACCTCGTCTCCTACAGTGGCGGCCCACTTGTAGCTGCTGGCTGCATCACATGGGCGTGGTCCACCGCATTGACAGGAGCGCAGGTCATCTCCTCCCTCTGCTGTGGGAGTACGCGTAGCTAGGCGCCCACCTCTGCAGGGACAGGAGCCATGACGGTGGGGCTGGGCCAGTGACTGCTGGCTCGTGGCTGCACGGAAGCGTGGTTGGGCGGCTCAGCAACCTTGCGATATCAACCACTAGGAATGCAACCACGCACACCCCATGCCCGAGGGAGGATTCGAACCCCCGACCGTAGTGGCCGTGCGGTCCGTGACTGGAACACCTCAGTCCCCTCGGCCACCGCGGCAGGCTATTTCATTGTCCAGTGGTGTCACCACACTGGTACAGCTTAGCACTCACTGAAATTGGTTATGGAGCGTTACCCATCGTTTCACCACAACATAGAAATATAAGGTTTCATAGATAAGTTATAAACAAGTAATTGAGAACATTAAAGTAAATTACAAAACCTTAAATAAAGTAGACTACTTGGGGCCATAGAGTTTACTAAACGTGACTCAATATTATCAAAGAAAAAAATGTAACATTTGAAAAATGTTTAAGAAATTTCTTAGTGCTATCACAGGGACTAAAACAAAGCTGATTTGGTGAGTTCGACGTTGTGGCCAGATGATCATCAGAGACACACTCACAGTCGCACATACAAGGAGGAACTCGTGGAAAAGCATTGGCAATAAGCAGTTTGCAGAAGCAGTGTGGTGCGGTGTGGCGACATTGCATAAAATCAAATTAAATAGACTTGGCAGCAGGCCAAGGTCGCGCTGCTGTAATCTACTATGCAAACTAAATGTTGGGACCAACTTGTGTGTGTGTGTGTGTGTGTGTGTGTGTGTGCGTGTACGTGTGTGTGTGTGTGTGTGTGTACGAGCGCGCGCGCGCGCGTGCAACTATTTAGTTTCCGACCCCTTTTAGATCACTGGCTTACTCCTGGCTCTCTGACGAGAACCTGTAGAATCTTTATGGAATCAAAGACAAGTTGTTGTAATTAGTGGCACTTCAACTTGCTTACTGTCTGTCCAGAATAGCCATGGCACTATGTGATAACTGCAGCAGCAGTTCCCTGAATCTTCAAAATATATACAAAATCTCAAAATAAATAAAACATAAATTTCCCATTACAAAGGTGAGCTTGGTATAAAAATCAATAAATGGATAAATTGACAACTTAATCCTATAATCAGAGGATTATCAAAAACGAGACATGCAAATACAGAAACACCTGGAACAATGGAGAAAATAAACACAGTTGATTAAATCAAAAATACAAATCACAATCTGCCTGTAAAAGACATAAATCAAGACACACACTAGTGATTAGATGGCCTTGTTCAAGGCTTCTCATTAAATGAGCATCATGAACATTAAAACATGTTACTTAGGTTCCAGCTAAACTTTACAAAGAGGGAAGACATTTTATAGTACATATTCCCTATTTATACCACTTGTGCTTTTTTCTAAATCCAGGCACTCGTCCCACGCTCTGGTCGCATTAAGCGAAAATGTTCAAATGTTTGTATAGTCTATGGGACTTAACTACGGGGTCATCAGTCCCTAAACTTACAAACTACTTATGAACTACTTACGAACTAGGACGGCACAAATATCCATGGCTCGCATTAAGCATGGGCTTGTCATTGTTCACTGGGCTGCATACTTTATCTCAGAAACAAAATTCACTTGGGCCTTCAGTACGCCCTTCTCACCTATTATATGGCGTCGATCACAGTTTCCTGTAAAATAAAAATTGGAAACTTCGTTAGGGGTGCACGTAGTTAAGGTCGTCATGTTAAAGCTTGCATTACGGTTTCTTGGTCAATTGGGAAATTAGATACGCCACCTACTTGGCATTACAAACCCTTGTCCTAAGGACACACAACATGTTCCGTAACACCTTCTTAGCTTCACCAAGCGCTAACCCGTTTCTACCCGGAAGGCAGTGCCATTACGGCGACTTACAAAAGCAAACACATTGGTAATTTCAAGGACACAGGGCGCACACGTACTGGCAGTGACATTACTAATTACCGCCCTTCCTGTCCTGGAGGAACATGCCTTTCCGATACACTCACTGACGGTACTGGACATCAATACAACCTAAAGCACTAAATTCACGTAGCACAGCTGGAAAAGAAAGGTACACCCTAAAACGTTACATTTTGTTTTGGTACTAGTTGTACTCAGATCGCATCTCTCGTGCAGCAGTTGAATAACACACACGAACGAATGAAAATTAAACTACATTTATTCATTACACAGGCACTCCACAGTGAACTAGCAATCAAACGTCTGGAAAGCAGAGCAGACATTACCGACAGTGCCATAATATTTAAGTGTGTGCACCGAATCAGTAGGCCTCACATGTCAGCTGATTGAACAGAACTCAACTCACCTCACCCAGCGCTGCATATACCCATATGCAGGATAACCAATCAAGCAAATGAGAGACTATGTCGGCGCGTCCTTTAACGCCAAAGACCAATGGCAAACACATACAAAATTTACAATAAATACCTGGAACGTATAACCTCTAGAAAATACACAAGAAGAAATACACAATTATTGTCTAAGACTAGAAACATGGTGCACACCAAGACACTTCCGGGTCCGTATTGTTCCCAGTTCAACCGCGTTCTAATGAACAATTCGCCTTATGCTGAAGGGAGCAACAAAAACTGGAAAGAACTCCCGCATCAGAGCAAGATGCTTGTTGGACAAACGACAGGAACGAGCCAGTTCAGTAGCGTACTACTCGACGCTTCTGACCATACCGGCACCTTTTGGTTCGCGGCCGGCTCTGACTTTCAATGCTGTACAAAAATATTACGCTACACTTACCATCCCTGACTACCAAACATAAAAAATGAGATATGAAGCATTAACATCTGTGCACCTCTAAGCTATGAATATCTGTGCCACCTGCCGCAGTGGCCGAGCGGTCTGCGGTGCGCCGGTCACAGTCTGCACGGCCACTACGGTCGGAGGTTCGAGTCCCCCCTCGAGTATGGATGTTTGTGCCGTCTTTAGTATACGTAGTTCATAAGTAGTTTGTAAGTTTAGGGACTGAGGACCCCGTAGTTAAGTCCCTTACGCTTAACAAACATTTGAAAATTTGATCTATGCCACATATATACCTTCCCTGTCTTTCAAAGATATTGTCACGTTGCAATGGAAGTAGGCTTGACTTCGAAGGCAACTAAACACAGCACTTATACTGAAATCAGGTTTATTACGAACTCAACATCACGCAGCAGTGACTGCCTCTCAGGCAGAGCGCTCTGCTATTTATACACAGACAGAATTTACCAGAAATTAGAAGAACAGTTAACATAAGAAACAAGTAGAATTTACAAGTGAACATAAGAAAGATGTAGAACCTTCTGGAATTATAAATTACAAAGAAATAAATTTTTCCCGGTGGGCGGGATTAAACCAGCGACCTTCTGCTCCGTAGTCCGTGACGCTATCCCCTGCGCCACGACGGCAGTCGGTGTTCGTCGTCTCTCGCGGCATTGCTCCCTTTCCTAAAGAAACAGCGACCCGCTGTTATGATCTCCGTGGAGCCAGCTACAATGTCCTGGATCTTGACCGTGTCATGGGTCCTCTGTATGGCCGGCCGCGGTGGCCGAGGGGACTGAGGCGCTTCAGTCACGGCCTGCACGGCCACTACTGTCGGGGGTTCGAATCCCCCCTCGAGCATGGATATTTGTGCCGTCCTTAGTTGTAGGTAGTTCATAAGTAGTTTGTAAGTTTAGGGACTGATGACCCCGTAGTTAAGTCCCTTAAGCTTAACAAACATTTGAACATTTTTTTGTCCTCTGTATGACAGTTCAAGAGAATCCTTCCCTTCTCCGCGATTATCGACGACAGACGTTCCTGTCGTGGCTTCATCAGGAACATTAACGTCCTTAAATTCCTTGAACAAGAAGCCATTGTCGTCTACCTGCTCTTCAGGATCGTAGTAAGGCTTCATTCGCAGGACGTGAACAATGTCTCTTCGTTTTTGACGTTTCGACGACGTCTCATAATCCTCAACTTCGTATGTGACGTCTGACAGGCAGCGTATGACACGATACGGACCAAAGTATCGCTTCAATAACTTTTCTGACAGTCCAACCTTCCGTACAGGGGTAAAAATCCATACCAGATCTCTTGGGCTGTACACAACAGGTCGGTGCTTGTCGTTATACCGCTGACGGTCCTTCTCCTGGGCGTCCAGTGTCCGTATGTGAGCCAGCTGTCTTGCTTCTTCGACCCTGGTGATGAGCTGTTTAACATAGTCATCCTGAGTGTCGTCCGGTTGGAACGGGAACAGTGTATCCATTGTCGTCTCAGCTTCACGGCCATGGAGCAGGAAAACGGAGTGAAGCCTGTGGTGTCTTGTCTTGCGGTATTGTAAGCAAATGTCACGACTGGCAGAATTGTACCCCAATCCTTCTGCTCAACATCGACGTACATAGACAGCATGTCGGCTAACGTTTTGTTAAAACGTTCCGTAAGACAATTTGTCTGAGGATGATATGCAGTTGTCATTCTGTGGACAATGTTGCACCGTGACATTACCTCTGATACTAGTTTTGACTGGAATACTTTTACACGATCAGATATCATGACACGTGGTGCTCCATGCTTCAAAATAATGTCTTCTACAAGGAATTTTGCGATCTCTGGAGCTTCTGCAGTCGGCACAGGTTTGGTGACAGCGTAGCGTGTGATGTAGTCAGTGCAGACTATTATCCAACGGTTACCGGTTGTCGACTTCGGGAACTTCCCTAAAAGATCGGTCCCAACTCGGTAGAATGCAGAATGCCGGCGGAATCGGTACGAGATGTCCTGGAGGTAATTGCGGCACATGCTTCCGTCGCTGGCACTCTTTACAGTGATTCACATAGTGCTTGACAGATCGGTAGAGACCTTTCCAGTAATACCTGCGTCTGATTCTGTCTAGGGTCTTCACGAATCCCAGATGACCGGATATTGGAGCATCATGGAAATATTTGAGAATAACAGGCTGGAGGTGAGCTGGAACAACAAGTAGCCATTTGGGTCCCAGTGGGTCTTAGTTGCTCTTGTACAATGTTCCGTTTATAAGTTGGAACTCTTTATTGGTCGGTTCTCCTTTCTCCAAGGCCTCTATCATTTTTAATAGTGTTGGATCTTCCCTCTGTTCGGCTGTAACGTCATCTAATTCAGTGAGAGCTGAAATTTCATTAATGCTGTTCCACTAATGGATTCCTCGAAAGGCAGTCGTCATCCTTGTGTTTGCGCCCGTTCTTGAATACCACTGTGACATCGTACTCTTGGAGTCTTAGTGCCCATCTTGCTTGTCGTCCTGATGGATCCTTCAAGCTAGTCAGCCAATACAAAGAATGGTGGTCTGTCACGACGGTGAATGGTTTGCCGAATAAATACGGCCGGATCTTGTTGATAGACCAGATAACCGCGAGACATTCTTTTTCAGTTGTAGAGTAGCTTATCTCGGACTTTGAGAGTACTCTTGACGCATAGGCTATCACTTTCTCGGCACCTTCCTGAACTTGTACAAGCACTGCACCAATCCCATAGCCACTGGCGTCTGTGTGAAGTTCCGTTTCTGCATTCTCGTCGTACGAGGCTAGCACTGGTGCGGAAGTTAGAGCCTCCTTAAGTGCTCGGAAAGCTCTTTCTTTTGTCTCATCCCAGTAAAATTTGGCGTCTCCCTGCGGAAGTTCTTGTAATGGACGTGCCTTGTTACAAAATCCTTTTATGAAACGTCGGTAGTATGAGCACAGCCCGAGAAAACTTCTCACATCACGAATGTGCTGAGGAGTTGGAAATTCTGTGACTGCCCTTATTTTATCTGGATCAGGATGGACACCGTCTCCGTTGGCTAGGTGCCCCAGGATTTTTATCTCTTTGGATTGAGGCGGATACCTGCAGCCTGAACACACTTCAACACAGTTGACAGGCGACTCAGATGTTCCTCAAATGATTTCGAGAAAACGACAATGTCATCTAAATAGAAGAGACACGTCGTCCACTTAAGGTGTCGAAGCAAGTTGTCCATCATGCGTTCGAATGTGGCTGGAGCATTACATAATCCAAATGGCATTACTTTAAATTCATAGAGACCGTCAGGTGTAATAAAAGCCGTTTTCTCCCTGTCAGCTTCGTCAACCTCGATTTGCCAGTAACCTGTCTGCATGTCCATAGTTGAGAAGTATGTAGCTCATTTCAAGCAGTCTAAGGTGTCATCAATACGCAGCAATGAGTAGACATCTTTCTTTGTGATACTGTTCAGCCGTCGATAGTCGACACAGAATCGCCACGTGCCATCCTTCTTCTTCACGAGGACCACCGGAGACGACCAAGGACTCTCCGAAGGTTGAATAATGTCATCTCGCAACATCTTCTCCACTTCCTCCCGAATTATCCGTCTTTCAGCTGGCGACACTCTATACGAACGCTTGCTAATTGGCGGATGTTCCCCAGTATTGATACAGTGCTTTATCGTGGGCTGTTTCGTCTGACTTTTCCCCTGCTGAGGTGTGAATGCACCCGAACATTGGCGTAGTATACCTAACACCCACTGGCGTTGTTCCTTGGTCAGTCCAGGCCCTATTGGAAGTTCCACGTTTGTTTCCTCCAGCGTGTTGTCTGTACTAATAGCAGGGCATGGGTCTTCATTGATGACGTTGAGCTCACCGTCCTGGATTGGTTCTGCTGTCCCGATACACATTCCCTTGGGGATAAGTAGTGACTGTTCGTGACAATTTGTGATCCAACTCTCTCCTTGACCACCGGTAATGCTTATGATAGCCGCTGGTATGTAAATTTCTTTTGTGAGCCTGATAAACTTTTTGCTATCAACAAGGACTTCACAGTTTAACCAGTCATCTGTGTTTGTGACTGCAACTCTTCTCATTGTCAACGGCGGTATCGTCACATTGTCAACGACGAATAACTTCCCAGAAAATTCTGTATTACGTGTATCTGGCGGAACAACTTCTTCAATTTGCAGCTCAGATCTTCCACAGTCAATGATAGCTTGGGATGTCTGAAGGAAGTCCCATCCAAGGCTGACATTGTGACTGCATTCTGTTAACACGACAAATTCAAACGGCTGCGTACTGTTGTTGATGGTTATTCTTGCGACACAAGTTCCTACTGGATGGACGTACTTTCCATTCGCGACCTTCAACACAGTTGCTCCCGTATCACAGAACATTGTCTTCTTTAGTGTGCGGCGGGAATTATCCGCTCCTGAATCAACAAGTGCCCGGACAGGTTGGCCGTCGATTATGACGTCGATGAGATTTCCCGACATCTTGGCGACTGTCGTCCATGGAGGATTTTCATCTGCGGCGGCCTCACCTCCGTAGATGGTCGCCTCGCTTAGTTTTCCTGGGCGCGGCTAGGAGAGCGGCTGGTACCTCTGTACGGCGACGGTGAACGGCTGCGGCGCGTCGGGGAGCGACCTCGTCTAGGGTACGGCAATGGGCATCTTCCCATAGGTCGACTGAACTCATCAGCAGGTGACTGCCTGGGATAGAACTGCTCCGACGGTTGACGTCTTGCGGCAAAATAATCATCGAATACTCGCGTCCTCTCTCTGCAGTAGCGTACGACATGTCCAGGGCGTCCACAGTGGAAACACAGTGGTGTGTTGTCTTCTGTCCTCCAGACGTCTGTTCTTCTGCGGGGCGTCATAGTTACCGGGGGAGTTGGCTGTGGTCGCGTCGGTCGGTTCATGGGCTGCCGTTTGGCGGCTGCAGCGTAAGTCATAGCAGGGCGACGCCATTCTTCACGTCGGGTGCGATTGACGGGGCAGACAGGAGCTAATGTTTGAAATACCTCGTCCTCAGCGGCGTCGGCTACCTCGTGACTTACTGGGCTCACATCCACGGCCATAATCTGATGCTCGCTCGGTCTAATAGTCCTGGCTGCTATGCACTGTTGTAATTCTTCTCTCACGATTTGTCGTATGAGAGAAGCCAAGTCCTGCTGGTCTTCCACAACGGCCATAGGGACTACATTTGGGAGTCTGTCATACTTCTTGCGTCCAACCCTCCTTTGTTGCATCTCTTCAATACGCTGGCACCACTTGATGAACTCTTCTGTCGTAGCGACGTCTTTTATCAGAAGAGCTTGGTACATATCTTCTGCAATTCCCTTCATTAGTTACGTGATAATGTCCGCTTCAGTCATGTTCGGATTGACTACGTTACACAGGGCCAAAACACTCTGTTATGTACGATTGTGTCGGCTCACCATGTCGTTGGGCCCGGTTCTTCAGTTGTTCTTCCGCCGAGCGGATTTGTCGCTGGCGGTCTCCAAACGTCTTCTTAAGTTCCTCCTGGAATGTCCCCCAGTCATTCAACTTGTCTTCGTTGTTTTCGAACCATTGCTGGGCTGTTCCATCGAGGTAGAAATAAACGTTGGCCAAGCACATCGTATGATCCCACCTGTTGTACTTGGCGACTCGGTCGAACGCTTTTAGCCATTAGTTGGGGTCCTGTCCAGCAACTCCAGAGAACACCGATGGGTGTCTGATGTGGAGCTGGCTTATTGCTGGTTTCGTCTCCATCGTTCTTCTGATAATACGGACTTTTGGAAGGATGTACTCGGTGTATCCCTTGTATTCCGGTTCCAGCCCGTGTAAGCGACGGCGTTTACGTTGCCTAATCGGAGCCACGGTGATGCAGCTGTTGCACTGTGTACCCGGCGCCTCCACCAAACAATGTCACGTTGCAATGGAAGTAGGCTTGACTTCGAAGGCAACTAAACACAGCACTTATACTGAAAGCACGTTTATTACGAACTCGCAGCACTGACTGCATCTCAGGCAGAGTGGTCTGCTATTTATACACAGACAGAATTTACCAGAAATTAGAAGAACAGTTAACATAAGAAACAAGTAGAATTTACAGGTGAACATAAGGAAGATGTAGAACCTTCTGGAATTGTAAATTACAAAGTAATAAATATTTTCCGGTGGGCGGGATTGAACCGGCGACCTTCTGTTCCATAGTCCGTGACGCTATCCCCTGCAACACGCCGGCAGTTCGTGTTCGTGGTCTCTCGCGGCAATATCCCAAAACACGTGTCCGCATACCGAGCCCTGCGGACATCCTTTTGTAATCATCTTCGTCACAACCGTATCAGGAGATGTCATCCTTACCACCTGGTTCTTGCAATAATCCATCAGACAATCGTGGAGTAGGCACGAACACTGCATCTCTCGCAAGCGGTAGAACAGAGCCGGCCACCACAGATTGTCATATGTACCAGCAATATCCACCATGACTCCCACCACGTTGCTGCAGAAAGTCGAGTCGACAAGCTCGGTCGCAAGTTTAATGGCGTCCTCAGCAGAACGCCCCCTGCAAAAACCAAACTGCCACTCGTGCATTCCATGCAACTCACGGTGGCTACGCAGTCTGCTGCAGAGCAACTTCTCAAAGGCTTTCCCCAATGTATCCAACAGGCAAATAGGTCTATATGCTTTAACGTCCATAGGGTCCTTCTCAGGTTTCCTCAAGATAACCACTTCCACTTGCTTCCAAGTGTTGGGAAACCTTCCAGGCAACGGTTGTACAAGACCGTGAGGACAGGAACTATCTTTGGCACTAGGCAATGCAATACTTCCACAGGCACGCCATCTGGCCCAGGAGACTTACCATTTTTTAGCTTCAGCAAAGTGTCCCTTACCTCCTCGTCAGAGAAAGCGTACACTTGCAGCTCATTTTCGTATTCTCTGGTCACTTGGGACCTGATCTCTGCCTGCTCTGGGCTGTCCTGCCCCAGATCATCATCCGGGAGCAGGTCCCGCAGCAGGACCTGTATCGTCTCATACCTGGACGTGGTGACATGCCCATTAACAGCATCCCTTATGGATGACAAAACCGTCGGAGTTCTTATCTTTTCTCGCACGATCCTGTACGGCGTCCCCCAGGGGTCCACCGAAAGGTGTTCTCTCACGAACCGCTCCCAACTACTCAACCGCACCTCTTTAGAGGTGTTTATATCGAGTCCGTAATTGCCTGTACAGATCCAATCTGTACCTACGATCCAACGGATCAACTGTACGTTGGTATCTTATACATGCCCTGGGAACAGCCTGGCGCAGACCAGTCAGCTCGGGAGTCCATGGGGCCAGGCAAACGCCCTGCGACCCACCCCTCCTGGGCACGGCTACTTCAATGGCTCTTGTGATGGAATCTACAACCGCAGTAGCCGCCCTATCTACGTCGAACACTTGCCCCCATCTGGAGGTACGTACTCCCGAAGGAGTCTGCCCTTGAGAAGTTATACTTGGAAACTGTTTCATGTGGCACAGCGACCGGATCTTCAGTCAATACAAATTGCAACACATGAGTAGCCACATTATTGGCTAATGTAACATCGATCCACGACTTCACACCAGCTCTGTTGGGGTAAGTCGGGACCATGCTTGGCGTATTAACCACCATAAGATTAAATTCACTAATGAACTCCTCCAATTCGCATCCCTTGTCATCAACAACTCTGCTGTGCCACATGAAAGATTTCGCATTGGCATCAACTGCCAACACGTGGTGCCTTGTTCGAAGTGACTGGCAAATTACAAGCAGGTGATTTAAATAGCCAGCAATCGGATCTCTATACTGGCAATACATAGATACTAAATACCACCTTACATTCCCTTTTACCACTTCTACCACAACAACATGATCATTATTGAACTGGGACAAAGAAGTGGTTTTACACTTCCTATCAAAATCAACAACAGCAGCAGCAGGCTGATCTCCTACGGAAATCACTTGTGAAGTAACTGGCAGACCAGGAATGGTCCCCCCTCGGAAGTACGGTTCCTGCAAACAAGCCATATCGATTTTACACTTCTCAACATACTTCCGAAAATCGTGCACTGCATGCAAACTTCTTTGCATATTTAACTGAGCTACACGAATAGCCATTAAGAAAAGTGGGTGTAAACATAACAATCAGGAAAGGGCTTCCGCGGCACGAAGAGAACCGTCCTGTACATTCTAACCATCTCCTTCGATAGCATTTCCAAGCCAAAACTAACACCCCGCCTTTCAAAATCCCTTTGGACCAGACCGAGCAACTGACAGTGCTCGGTAGGAATCCCATTTGATGCTAGCTGCACAGCATCCACACATCCCAGAGTTGGGAAAGTTATCGAGGGCCCTAAGGAGGGCCCCATTCTCACTAGCATCCTCAAGGCAGTGGTCAACATAAAAGGATCTTCTAGTCTTGATAATCTGAAACTATCAGTAAATATACCATACACCTCTTTCGGATCTACCGCATTGTATCCTACATCCTCATCAACACTTTCCACCTCATCCTCTTCCACATCACCACACACCACCTCTTCCATCCCAACTTGCACACCTACATCTACTCCTTTACACTCGACATCAGCCTTAGTGTCAGTACACAATCCACGTTCCATCAAATTCCCAGTATCCATCTTGCGCACCTCCTGTTGCTCCTCTTGGTCGTGGTCTTCATTCGACCGTCCTGCACCAGCAGTCACCGCAGGACACACCACATACACTTCCCGCCCGTCTCCTGAAACAAAAAAAGAAGAACCTATCGCTTCCCTAAAACGTAAACTTCTCAATGCGTCTCTCAGCTGTTTGCTAGGGGACTTATGCTTCCCCTTCTTTTGAAGTCCATAATCAGTTCTAGGAATTACACGACTTAGGAGAAGCTGATAGGTTGGACACGAAGAGGTGCCGGATGCACGAAACTTTTTCTTACCCCTCTTGAGCCATGGATTGCAAACAGGATTCTTCGACCTTTCGCAATCCGTCCTTGTGTGTTTTGTACTACCGCAATGCCCACACGCAACATGAAGCGCAGGACAATACTTTTGCACGTGGCCAAGGTCACAACACTTATTGCACCTTGGAACCACACAATAGTCTTTCACCGAGATGGAACTATACTCTACGAAAAGCCTACCTTTCCTTAAGATCTGCTTCCTAATCTGCGGCGAGACCTCAATCACCTGGAGCGCTGTGTCTTTCTCCCTATTGCCCAATTTGAACCTAAGCCTAAAATCACAGTCGAAGTCCTTCCGTAAATACTCATGATCGTCAGAGTCAGAAAAATTCTGACTGTATACCAGGTCCAATAGCTCGTCACCTTTCAACCTACTCGGGACATCATACATAATCATGAGTGGCCACCTTTTCCTAGGAGGTTCACAAATGACTTCTGCCTGAATTTTCTCATTCTTTATGATTTTCTCAGAATCCTCCTTTGAAGCAGTCTCCACAATGACCGCAGTCTTAGTAGTTCTGATCCTGGCCGAGGTGACTGAGGCGCTCCAGTCACGGTCAGCACGGCCACTACGGTCGGGGGTTCGAACCCCCCTCGGGCATGGATATTTGTGCCGTCCTAGTTCGTAAGTAGTTCATAAGTAGTTTGTAAGTTTAGGGACTGATGACCCCGTAGTTAAGTCCCATAAGCTTTACAAACATTTGAACTTTTTTTTTTATCTTTACGTTGTCTTTCCCGGGATTCACCGACTTGTCGAAGACATCTAACACTTGATAGGTATTTTGGCCTTCCTTTGGCTTGAGAAACAATGTCTCACCTTGCTTGGCCACAGTCTTTTCAATATTTTCCTTAATTGTCACAGCCGGTCGTACAGCAGCAACTGCCTCTGCATATGACTTCACAGGCTTGCTGCGCAGTCTTTCAATTTCTTTTTCCAATTCCTCAATTCTACCTTGCAACATTCCTTGGGCAACTGCCCGGTCGGCCAGCTTCAATTTGATTTCGTTAACCTTCTGTACTGTAAGCTTCCCTTCCACAGCGAATAAAGCTCGGTCAGCCTCTCCTGGGCTCCGAGCATGGCACTAGAGCTCGTACGAGCGCGCACGATATCTCCCTCGTTACTTGCAGCCATCTTGAGAGAGAGACAAAAAGAAATGGGGCCCGTCTGTTAACCCCGACAGGCACCTCTGGCATGGGGGGAGGCTAATGCGGCTCACCCACCAGCTCCACCTCAGAGCCAAGGGCACAACGAAGCCGCATGGTTTAGGGCGCCGTTCCCAGCGCCCTAGTCCTCTTCAAGGACTACCCCACAGTGGATTTCATTCAACCCCCCTGGCGAGTACCCCCCGCACACCAGGAAGGCGGATGCACCCTCCGCTCTTCGCCCCCTACTAGCCTGGGCTCCCACCAAAGGCCAAGGACCCGACACTACTCAGGTGCCGGGCCGGTCACCCAGTCGTTCAGGGGTGTGAGACCAGCTAGGCTAACCGTACCATGTCACCACAGCAACGGCTTGACAGTTCATGCCCCGGAAACCGGGGCAAGGCGAAGGGCACTCGACAGGAAGAGCTGAAATCCCACCACTGCGAATGCAACCCTCGGTAACGGTGTGCAAGATGGTCAGCACACCGGGAGGGGACACCTGCCCTCATGCCCCCCATATGCCGAAAAATCGGCATAAAAAAAGCGGCAAGTGAGACAAGTCCCACAAGCCGGTAAGCCGTAAAAGCGGCATAAAGAACCGGCGTGTAGCAGAGCTACTCACCGGTAAGACACGTCCGTTAGTCGACGTGTAGGGGGCCACCCACAGCTGGCCCCTAATAACCGAGGCGCAGATGGTCAGCACCCCGGCGCACCCTCGCCCTTTGGTCCCCAGAAACACTGGGTAAACATCTCGCACCACGGGAAGGCGGAATCGAGGGCACTTGGGAAAGGAGAGGCTATCAGAGACGCATCCTTTCCCCGACTCAGGGTCCCGGACAAACCGAGCAGCCACTAACCGAGAACCGGTAGTGAACTGCGAGACCCCTCGTCTCGAGACCTATTTCCGTCTGAGTTCGCCGGACAGCTCAGGCTACTCAGCACGAGATCTCGACGCGAGATGTGGGTATGGTCTCCTTAAATGATAATTATTGCAAAACCCTCATCAGCCACAACCACAAAAAACGATGTTTAGTCCACTAGGATAATTTCCAAGTTGTGCAGCTTCTGGTAAATTCAAAGTCTGATTGTAACAATGAGTACCCAATTCAGTTTATTTTAATAAACAAGACAAAATGCACCTACATCTATGAATCTGAAACAATAATTGCTGTTTGTTATGACGATCAGTACACTGAGCGCTGTCACAGCTTGCACGACGCACTGCTAATGGAATTTGGCAGGGCTTAATGCCGCACGAGAGAAGCGGCCGTGTAGCCACCACATCCAGAGCTCCGCGTGTTACGTATAGTCTGGCAGAAACGCTCGTAGCAAAACGCTCTTGCGGCCGTAACCTTTGTCGGCGTCGGCTCTCGTAGCGCGGAATGAGTTTATTGATCTTCCCCTCCCCTCGCCCCCGGCAGTTGGCCTTCGAATGAATGGTCGAGTCGCGCGTCGTCTGCGGTCGTATCCGCGTGCAGTGATAAGAGCAGCCTTGGCGGGTGCGGTGAATGAAACGACAGGCAGCGCGACGCTGTCACGGCCAGCCTCCTTGCCCTCAGCGCTGTCAAAGACTGTAAATGAGCTCACACCCGCATCAATATATCTGCTTGTTCCTCGTTGCCCGGATTCCGTGTAGCCGTACAGATTATTCACCTAACACAGGGCAGTACTTACAATGGACATCTTTAACCTTGAAAGTCGATCACTGTACGTAACAAGAGCCTTACTAAAATTAGTAAGAGGTCCATGTGAACTACTGGTTACTACCTGCTATAAAGCCTTGTTCCCTGGACCAAACTGAAAACTGACTCATTTCAAATTATTTCAATAACAGGAAGTTAATACTACAGTGGTCAATATACATAGCAGCTCACACGTTATTACACATAGACATTAATAAGCAAGCCACCACAATTAAAGTTATCTTAGAAAGGTGGCTAAGAAAACATTTATGGCGCAACGGAATTTAGACATAAGAAAATTGCACCTGAGCTTGTTCTCAGCACTTGTGAAGAACAATATTAAATAAACGACGGAAGGCTCTCTAAAACTACAATTTATAGGCACTTACGAATTATGCCTGAACTTAAAATTGTTTATTCAGATAGAAAACAAGCAAAATGGGGAACCAATTTCGTTAACACAATACAAATGCATCTCTTACATGGATTAATGCGGACGGTGCCTAGCCTAAATTATACATGATTTAACGCTACTGGGGGAAGGATTCACAAACCATACTTATTCGCTCTCACACACGCAATGACACAGCGAAATTCACCAAAATCAGCGTGCTGAGACGAGACGGAAGCTGGCGCCGCTATCGTAGGCGAAATTCAGCAAGTCGGAGGTAGCACAAAACACAATATACAAAAACACATTGAAGCTGGCTCTGGTCTGTCGTGCCTGTTTCGAGATGGTGCGCGTGTATAGCCGAGTTAAATTACATCTGAATTGGACCGTGAGCAAACACACTAACGGCGACACACGGCTACGTTACATGAACGTACTCCACTGAAGATGAAGTGGTTGAAAGTCGGATTTACTATACAAAATCAGGGTGGATTCTTAAGTTACAGTCTGTTAGAAATTGATCTAGGAACTGCTTTTTATATGAGAAGTGGCTTCCATTCAGGTGACTAGCTGCGAACCCCGGAAGTCGGAACTCGGACCCATGTGGTTCCGAAAACCGGTAAAATTGAATAAATTCAGTTTCCGAAAAATGAAGAAAATTACTACTGCATGTAACCCATAGAAATGATTAGAATTATATAAGAAAGCGAATGAAATACAGCGACAGGCAACAGGGTGCGATTACAGAGACAAATGACGTCTAGCCTCAGAAAAACCACAAAATTGAAATAATTACAAAGTCGAAAAAATAAAATTAAGAATTACAGCATGCATCCCATATAAATGTTTAGAATTACATAAGGAAGTTATTGGAGGAGGTTGTACAAGGCTCAGAGAGAATTACTGACACAGAGTTCGTACTACAAGTTGGAGAAGAAACAGCAACATCAAAGTAGGTGGGGAGAGAAGATCGCGAAATATTAGTGGAAATTAGAAGGATACCCGCATAGTTACTTGCCTGATTGGCATGTAACAAAAAAGAGTGGAAGCTGAAGGCTTTGTTGTGCGAACAAACCACGTGGAACACATATCACTCACGAAAGGAAATCATAAGATTTTTTACGCACTGTACAAAAATGAACATATCACCTATTAGAAATTGGGCCCCAAAAGCTAGAAAGTATTTACACCGCCACATGATCATAAAAGGTTTTAACATACCTGGTCGTTATCAAACTGCAAGTAGAATCACACACATCACGTTGATCTATTGGAAATCACTGAATTGAAAATCGAGAACACATTTCCACACACGATCGGAGAAAATATTCCAAAAAATGATTCTAAGTTGACGAGTCTAAGTTAGACGTGCTAGTTAATGAAACGCTACCATCTCCAAAATCAAGAGCAGAACCAAACGTACCTCACCAGACGACCAGTCGAGAATGATCAGACCAAGTACCCACCGATCTCGGGAAGCCACCGGAAGCCGGAAAATCCAAAAAACAGTGGTGGTGGGGACGGAGAGCGAGTACACTCGCGCTGGAGAAGGTTCGCCGACTAGACTGTAACCAAAGGGTGTAGAAACCTCTTTGGTAACCTCAGCAGCTATGGACTCTGATACAGAGAGAACAATGCAAGCGAGCTATCACTCCCCACATTCAAACAGCCATTGATTCTCACACACACTTAAAAGTACAACCATTGATCATTCTCACAGGGTAGCAGAGAAGCAGAACTTATGCCACATTAATTAATATAATAATAAATTACTAACATAACAAAATAAGAAAACATAGCAATATTAACTAATATTTTAACTCGTGAAATAAAAATGCTATTCCTCAAGCCTTGAAAAGAGTGGGGTTCAAGTTTTAACAAAATGATAATCTAGCGGCATTAAATAAATTATAACTTTATAGAAATATACAAAAAATATATAAGACGACAGACGGTCGTGTTTCAACTCCGAACGCACGAACGAAACCATGCTTTTAATAACTGACAATCATAAAGCCGACATTTGTGTGCACCATTTCGATACAGGACGTTGCATTGTATATCAAATAGTATTTTAACAGAGGGAAACAATATAACAAGATATCAATACCTTACGAAGGACATTATATGTAATTTAATTGCGTCATTTAATCATTACATATTTTATCAGCAGCTCCAAAATCTCTTTGCTTAAAGTACTTATAATAGCTCAAAACACACATATACAGCAGTAGCACACACTTGAAAGAGCTTTACTATGCCTCAATGTGCAGATGCGGACTTACGATGAAGTGATTAAAATAGAGGGAGAGAACAATGTGCACACTTTACTAAAGCCACGTTATCACATTCCAAATCACTGCTGCATTCACGCAGTCCAATAACAAAAGCAACACTAATTGTATGTAAATGCCATGCCCTGGTTTCTCGATATCCTCAAAATCCAGCTTTTCGTCCTTCACATTATATTTCTGAATGATTATGTTATATAGTATATCAGAGAAGTCCGTATCTTCAGTCCCGATGTCATTTCCATATTCAGCACGTCATTAGTTGATCCTTTATACGTAGGACTACTTGTCTTCATGATATCACTGCACTCTACACCGTCTATACAGTAACTCGCTTGCTAATACTCCAAGAGACAAATATGTGCTGCAGCCATACAACTCACGCAACTGGAGGACTGTTTAGTACAACTACACTATGCAGAAAAGTGCGGCGTTTTGCATGAAATGACGCACACACTGTTTTGTTCATGATTACTTGTTATTCTAAGTGTGGTTTCGTGCGGTTCCGAGCGTTAGAGGTCAAAGGTGTCTCTAGTTAGCATTACCTTTCGTTGGTCAATGATTGTTATTGACCGTGAAATACCCCTGTAGTTTGAGGGAATATTAACACTGTCGTGGCCGAGTGTTTTAAGGCGTTATGCTAATGACTGGGCGGCTGTTCCCGCCGGAGGTTTATGTCCTCTTTCAAGCATTAGTGTGTGTGTGTGTGTGTGTGTTTAAGTAGTTTATTTGTCTATAGACTGGTGACCATAGCAGTTTAGTTCAACGGCTTTACGAACATTTGACTTTTTAACACTGTCCGTTTGTAGGTATTGTAGGAGAATACTAATCCCTTCAAAAACAGTGTAATGTTGCTCACGGACTCGGGGTAGGAAAGTACCTTCTGCAATCCCTGCAACACTTGCCTTACGGTTGGTTTTTCTAGTTATGTCATTCGAACAACTATTGAAATGAGAATCCGTGGCCTGGAGTCAGGTCACACAACTCACTGAGAGAGATGATGATAGAGAATCACTGTAATATGAAAATATCCCGCACGCAAAGCAATAAGAAACAGGGTACCCATCGCAAAAAAGTGTGTGTGTGTGTGGGGGGGGGGGGGGGCACGAACACCTGTGTCCCCATCCAGTACGGCACTCATTATATTCCTTACATTTTGTCTTGGAGAACGAACCTTCAGGGAATTTACGAGTGATTCGTTCAAGTGAAATCTGGCATCTAAACGTGTGTCCAATAATGCTTCATTTATCAGATATCAGCCTTAATTTTATTTTTAAGACTATGGGTAGCAAGATAAAACCTAGTTTAATAACATTTCACAGTAATGCACGTTACAAATGTATTCTACGAATACTGCAGACAGTTTATATTTCGAAATAATGTCAACAATGTGGAAGCTGTACAAAATTAACAAGAATACGTTTACAGGAATTCGAGTTGTATACCATTACTACGGCAATGCGTATATATATATATATATATATATATATATATATATATATATATATATATATATATGTGTGTGAATGAGTGGGAAAAGAGGTGGGCACGCACGGCCTTGCGGACACCTGTGAAGCAGCTGACACTTGCACGAGCGAATACAGAGTCATCTGCGGTGGGAAAACATCGCCAGCTGTTAGAGGCTATGAATCAGAAACGCCGCGTAGGACTTTGAAATAAAAATTGTGACTTAAGGTGACATATCACTTAAATATTTCTAATTCAGAGCACAACACAAGTATTGAATTTGTAGATTCTGCATGCGCAGTGTTCACCGCACTCGAAAACTTAGAACTCCACACTTGACACAATCGAAAGATTATTGACGTCATAGTCGCAACGGCGCCGTGGTTAGATCCTGATTTACACTACGGCAGAAGAGCTGTCACGCTTATAATAGTCGATTTCGCAAGAAAGTGGATCGTGTAAAAGGGGCTTAAAGCAGGCCCCGAGGTTTGTGAGTAGAAGGCCTGAATGCTAGATTGGCTGCCAGACTTTCTTGTTCTCCTGTATGCCTGTACTATAGGCGCAACAGACGCTTCAACGGGATGGTCACCGGATTTTACTCCATGCAATGTCGCAATCATAGTCTGCAATGATGAGACAGTACTTTTAGTACGAACTACAGAATGTGGAGAGAGGCTATTTTGTTGCAAAATTGGTATTACATTCTTGTTTTTCATCAAAGTTCTTAATAACTACAACTAAATGTTTATGCTGCAAGTCACATTTAACTGCCTGGCAGAGGGTTTATCGAACCAGTTGATTAATATATCACTACCTTTCCATTCTCTAACAGATACGGGAAAACCTAATCCCATCAAAATTATAAAATGAACAAAAATACGAAGTCGCGACTAATTCCTTCCACAGTAAAAAGTTGTTTGATGTTATGGGAAACCAAGTCACAGTCGGAGGTTCGAGTCCTCCCTCGGGCATGGGTGTGTGTGTTGTTATTAGTTTGTAAGCTTAGGGAAAGATAACCGCAACAGTTAAGTCCCTTTCTTTTTTTTCCTTTCTTTATTGTCATTTCATTCCCAAATATAGGGCGGGATGTCAGCGCTCGTAGGCGCTCTTCAGCATAAAGAATTTAAAACGTGATATGGAAGAACAGATAAAATGTGAAAGGCGATTAAAAGTAGGAGATAAATTACAATTAAAACATGGAGATAGTAATTGGAGAAACATAAAGTGCTTAAAATGTAGTAAAACCTTGAAGTCTTTCAAAGCACTGAAATGGCGATGATGATCATGATTAAAACAACTGCTGGAGATGCCTTATATTTTTTTCTTTATTTTTATATCACACATAACATATACATGCCAGCAGGCTGGCAGCAGCATTAACTGCTGCTCATCAGCCGAGAGAACATGAGTCATGAGCATGAGGACTTAAAACATGAAATGGAGTTGAATAATCGACATTTAAAATATAGATAAGACGACATAACCTGAAGAAAATGCAGCGTTGAAAGATGACTAAAACGTACGTAGTCAGTTAAGACAATACGCCATGGTGAAGTTAAAGCGAGGGCGAGGACGGCAGTGTCGTCAGTATATTGTAGGAGATGGACAGGAGGCTGGAGGTGGGGCACTTACAATTACAAACGTGGGGACATTTGAAACCAAGTCTGTTATTTTACTTAGTGGGATGGAATCATCTATTCAACACCTTGTCATAATTTGTTATTTAATTACTTATTTACCAACATTTAAAGCGACTATATCAATTTTATATACCTTTATTTCTATAATAAATATAATGACTTAGCAATCACACCATCATAAAATGACATAACAATAAATGTAATGATCTGGCAATTGCACATCGGCATACAAGGGGCGTTTGAAAAGTCCATGCAAAGTCCGAGAGGTGACACCACCGGCGCGTATCGGGGTCATGTTTAATGAGTAGCATCTTTGGAAAGAAAGCACACCAAGTTTCAGGCATATTCGTCTATTTCTTTGTGTTTGGCATTCGTGTGAATCAAGGAAGTCGAGAGATTGTCAAAGAATCGACGAAAAATAATTTCGTGTGGTGATTAAACATTACTTTATGAAAGGAAAAAGGGCTCAGGAGACTAAAGAGAAGCTTGATATACATTATGGTGACACTGCAGCTTCCATTAGAATAGATTAAAAGTGGTTTCAAAATTTCGGAGTGGCCATATAAGCACAAGTGACGCTTAACCTTTCGGACGCCCTGTGGAAGTTACGACTCCAGAAATCATTGAAAAAATTCATGTTATGGTGATGGATGACAGAAGAGTTAACGTACGTAAGATTGCTAATGCTGTGGGCATCTCGAATGAATGGGTACATCACATTTTGCATCAATATTTGGACCTGAGAAAGCTATCCGTCAGATGGGCGGCGCGAATCCTCACGCTTGACAAAAACGGAATCGCTTGAAGTGTTGCAAGGAAGGTTTGCAGCTGTTCAGGAAGAATCCACAGGACTTTAAGTGTCGTTTCGTCACTGTGGGTGCATTATGGAAACATTACTGTATTCCTGAGAACAAATAACAATCTAAACAATGGGTTACCAAGGAAGAATCTGCACCAAAAAAGGCGAAAACCGTCCTTCGGCCAGAGACGTTAAGGGGACGGTCTTTCGGGATTCGCAAGAGATAATCTTCATCGACTATCTGGAATATGATAGAACTATTAGAGGTGCATATCATTCGTCGTTATTGGATCGTTTGAAAACCGAGCTCAAGGAAAACGGGTAAATAGGTAAAGTGAACTCGATACATTGAAGTCTAGATGTTTCGAGTCTCGTAATTTCCCACAAAAACAAGCGTTATAAAACAAAATAACTGCGGGTTCGTTGTATCTTCACAGAATAAGGTTATTATATATGTTATTATAGAAGGCGAAGTAAATAGTGGTAAGTCTTTAAAACCTTTAGGCTGCCAATGTAAATGACTATTTAAAAACTTTGTTTAAAATAAAGGTAATATTTTATAGACGAGTATTCTTTTCAAGGTCGAATTTCTTCTTTTTCACGCGTAAATTTCGATAGTTCGAGGTAATCCCGGTCCCGTTCTCCTCGAATTAACGGGACCAATGTATAGCTCCCACAAATTCCACAGTCCTGCATACCTTCTTGTAGGAAGATAGTCTTTATCATTTAGGTACACAACAAAGATGCCAAATAGATACTACGAAATACCAGAGCCTCAACATGACTACCACAATACAAAATACGCAGAAAGTAGTCATTTGTTTGCTTCCAAAAGTAGCCTTTACGAATTTGTTCTTGAGAGCGTTAGCTTTATATTGCCATCTTCACTTCCGTTTTTTTTCAATCGACAAACATCTTTACATATCGCTTTTTTGTCATTCCTGAATACATAGAAGATTCAATCAGTGCTGGAAAAAGCATTTCGATAACTGATGTCACAGTTCCAACTAACATTACGTTTGTTGTCAGTATAAATTTGCACAAAATGAACAGGAAAAGGTGTGTACCACATGATTAATGTTTCCTAAACCCATATTAGTTATTAATAAAGAAGCTACTTTGCTTTCACGTAAACTCATTAATAAAACTTTACAGCTTAACAATATGATAACCCGTTCCATTACGTACAGTATTGATTATGTTAACTTGTTAGTATATCACTATGAGGTGTAATAGCTTTATATTGTGCTTAACAACAAAATACCCACAATTTTTACGCTGGAGGAGAGACTTCTAACAGTTAAACGGCGCACCGTCAACTTAGGTAAAGCGTTATTGTTGACTGAATCCATCCATGATGCGATCGCACTTGATCACTAAGTCCAAGAAAGCTAATTTCGTCCAAGCCGAAGATTCGGCTGATTTCTGGCCGAACCCGAAACAGCGGACGAAACCAATATGTTGGCCGAAACTGGCAATTTTAGAGGGAGCACTCTTACATCTCCACAACTCTTAACACTGCAGTAGATAGCTCTGTTTAATTAATAAGAGTGCCGAAAGCCGTTTTAGGAGCCAAGGCTAAAAAAAATGTTCAAATGTTTGTAAATCTAGCGGACCAAACTGCGTGGTCATCAGTCCGTAGCTTACAAGCTACTTAAACCTAGGTAAACTAACCTAAGGACAAACACACACACCCATTCCCCAGGATGGACTCGAACCTCCACTTCGAGAAACCGCGTGGTCCGCAGCGAGACGCTTTAGACCGCTCGGCTACTCCACCGCGGCCAAGGCTAAAAAGAACATGGTATCGGCGTGTTTCGAACTATGAACCACATTCATCACAACGTAACGCACAACCTACTACACCATGCCAAACAGTGCTCCACTGCTTTGAAATAACAACGCGTAAGTTATAATAAGAAAATCATAAAATACAGGAAGTAAGATGGAGTATGCCAGAGAGGTCTGGGCGTGGAATGTCACGTGTCATTTCCTAACGCCTAGCTTACCTAAAATCAAGAGGTGGTGTCAAATCGCAGTTATTTTTGAAAGTATCTCCGTGACCATGCGTGTTATGTGCAAACATAACAGAGCAGGGTTGTAGAGAATTTTCTCCTCTTCAAATTCGGTTATTCAATTTTCGTGTCAAATGAACGGTTTAATTTCAAACCAATTTCCTTCTGTCAATAGGCCATTACTAACGGATTTTTTTAGTGTTACTAACTAATTGAAAATTGGTGGTCCTGCTCTTTGGATGAGATCAATTATGTCTGTAAAATTTGGTGCCGATGGGTTAAACGGTTCGACTTAAAAATGGGAACACCTTACGGACACATAGACAGACATACTCAAATCGAGGTTATTTTTTCAAATAGATCTGAAACGATATGAGGTGTGGAAAAATATAAGGGAGCAATTTTGTGGAGAACTTTCTCCTCTACAATTTCGGTTATCCAATTTTCGTGTCAGATGAACGGTTAAGCTGTTATTTTTATTTAAATTTCGAGCTGTCAAATGGCGATCGCTAAGGCCCACATTTAGTGTCACTAACGTAACATGAAGTTTTTTCATTACTGACGTGTGAAGAAGCCAATTTTATAACACAAAACTAGTCTTCATTCGAAGTTTCTTGCATAATTTAATTGCCTGGGCACAGATATTTGATGGGAACACAAGTAATCAACAAAACGATCTCTTCTATTATTTCCACTGATCTTTCCTCTTCTCCAACGTGGAGAAATACTTTCCATTCTGCATGTCAATGTGCTAGCTAAATTGTAACTGTCTTGTGATCTCACAAAGTTGTAAATTTCACAACAGACGTTAATAGTTGTATCCACCATAATCAAACTAACATCTGTTGGATTGTGGAGAATTCTCCACTTATTAGGTAAAATACCAAATGCACATTCCACATTACGTAGTGTTCTTGACAGTCTGCAGTTCAACACTTTTTTATATGTAACGTATCCTCATTGCAAAAACCTCATTACTCACAAATACATAAGTGATTTTCAGTCCACTAGGATCATTTGGAAGTTGTGCACCTTCTGGCTAATTCAAAGTTCGATTGTAGCATTTTAGCCAATTCAGCTGCTCTGAAAATAATGCAGTCTCCTTGAAGAGCTACGACTATGAACCTGAAACAGTAATTGCTGTCTGTTACGTCCATCAATACATTAAGCGTTGCCACAGCTTGCCCGACGCACTACTAACGGGATTTGGCTGGCCTTCACACAGCGTGAGAAAGGCTGCCATGTGGCCACCACTTCATGACCTCCACATGTTACGTATATTCTGGCAGAAACGGGCGTGTAAAATACGCTTTTGTGGCCGTAACCTTAGTCAGCGTCGGCTCTTAAGAGCGTTTATTGCTTCCCCTTCCTTCTGCCCCCCCCTTCCCCAGCAACCGGCAGTTGTTCCTGGTCTGAACGGCCGAGTCGCGCGTCGCCTGTGGTCGTTTCCCGCGTGCAGTGATAAGAGCAGCCTTGACGAATGCGGTGAATGAAACGACAGGCAGCGCGATGCAGTCACGGCCAGCCTGCTGGCCCTCAGCCTTCTCGACGACTGTAAATGAGCTTACATCCGCAAGGATCTCAGATCTGCAATCTCCTCATTGCCCGGATGCCGTGTAGCCGTACAGATCACTCATCTAACGGAGGGCACATCGGAAACGGTCTCAGCATACAATCAGAAGGGCGGTACTTATGACGAAAGTCACCGGCCAATCGCTGTCTCACAGAAGGTGTGACGAGTCATGGCAAACCATGTTGATATTCCTAAAAAAAAAAAAAAAAAAAAAAAAAAAAAAATCAATTTCCGCTGTTCCCCACTGGTGTACACTGTAGATGTAACTGTAACTAGCCGGCCGCGGTGGCCGAGGGCACTAAGGCGCTCCAGCCACGGTCACGGCCACTACGGTCGGGGGTTCGAATCCCCCTTCGGGCATGGATATTTGTGCCGTCCTAGTTCGTAAGTAGTTCATAAGTAGTTTGTAAGTTTAGGTCCTTATGACCCCGTAGTTAAATCCCATAGACTACAAACATTTGAACATTTAACTGTAACTATAGAGATGTTTTTGAACAATGAAACTGCATGTCGACCCTAATCTGTCTTAAATTAAAGACAATTTCGTAGACCTCACGCCTCCACATGATCCCTTCCTGCTCCTTAGGTGGCCATACAGCGGTGTCTGTACTTCCTAAACGTTTTGTTGCCGCCAACTAACCACATGTCACTGCTCAATGGAAACCTTAAAACCACTGTTACAATTTCTTTGGCTGCGTCAAGTCACAGAATATTCAGATGTACAGGAAACAACTATTACTAAATTTTTATGGGATACAATCGTGCAAAATTGCATAGATGAGTAAATAGTTACCTGGCTTATGTCAGCCAACATCCAACCAAAGTCAATACAGTGTGAATTATACGTATAATGTTTATCTTATTTTTTACATATGTTATGTAGCATAGATAGGTGAATTGACTTGCCAAGCCTAACACACCTTTGGTTACTAAAATGGGACAGCAGATGTTACGAGGACAACAATCTAGATAATTAAGTTATTTTGACTTTTTAGCCTTGGGTAGAATATTGTCATCAAGGAAAACTACCGTAAGGCAGGCAGCTGTTATTCCCACCAAATCTGCCCATCACGTAGAGCAACATATAAATTATGGAATTGAAATATCCTTTTTCCCCGGAGAGTCAGATGTCGCCATCTTCCTGAAAGTTTCTAATTATGCGGTCTATCAATCTGAGTTTTGTTGTTCCATTCCTTATCATATTTTTTGATGCAACCACATTAACCTAGTTTCTGTATTGTAGATATGCCTTTCACTTAGTATTGCAGAATTTCGAAGCAGGTGCCATCTAACATCTCAGTCAATCAGTGGAGAATCTGCTAGAAGCTATAGCATAGTACCCATTCATCTAGTTGCAAAAAATCTTCATCAGTGAAAGAACTTCAGTGACTCATACACAATCACCGCGACGGATTAGCGGCGCGTACTGGAGCGCTGTGTTGTGGTGCGCGCAGCCGTCAGCCATCGGGAGTTGTATTTCCCTTTCGGCTATGGGTGTTTGTGTTGTTCTAAGTTTAGTTTACCTTAGGTTATGTAGTTTGTAAGCTAGGGACTAATAACCTTTTTTTAACGTTCATCACTCGGAAATGCACGAGACCATGCTTGGAATAATAAACAGGAAGGTGGTGTGCATCATTTGTGTACAAAACGTTGCATTGAACCACAAATAACATTTTAACCGACAAAAAAACATTACCATAGGAAGGAGATTCTATTAAATTTTACGGCGTCTGTGTATCATTATATATTAAATCAGCAGCGCGAATATCTCTCTGCGCTAGACACATCTATACACCAGTCCTCAAATTTCAGATGCGGGATTTTGGTGAACTGGTTAAAACAAATTGGGAGAAAACAATGTGCACACCTTACTAAAGCCACGTTATCAAATTACAAATCACTTTCGCATTTATTCAGTCCAGTATCAAAATACACAGTAATTACATTTTCAAATGATGAAGTTCGTATATTAATGTCATACCCTGTCTGCCTCTTGTCCTTCAAATTCCGTGTATTTCTGTGTCGTCGCTATATTTCTGAATAATTGTCTTATATAATATATCCACGAACTCCATATCCTCTGCCTCCATGTCACATCCATATTTAGCACTTCGTAACTTCGTCCCTAATATTTGGACCACATGCGTAGGGTTAATTCTCTTCATGATATCACTGTACTGTACACAGTTTACTCAGTGACTCGCTTATAAAGACTCCAAGAGACAAATACGTACTGCAACTATACCACTCACACAAATGGAGCACTGGTTAGTGCAGCTGCACTCTGCCACCAACTAGCTGCGCTAGCAGACATTTTGAACAGAAATGACGCACACTACTATTTTGTTTATGATTGCTTGTTTTTCTAAGAATGGTTTCGTGCGATTCCGAGCGTTCGAGATGAAAAGGTATCGCTTGTTAGGTCAGCTCGGAGACATCTACCTCTGAAGTCGAAAAGCACGAAAATAGACAGGTCGGTTCTTTACTTGCTGTATATCTGCCTGGTCTCACATCTTCAGCGGCGGACGGTAAGATTGAAGCTCTGAGAGTTAAAGATATCCCAGCTGGCTGGTACAACTTGGACATCAAAGCAACCTATAAATTATAGCATATTTGATCTTCAGTCGGTATAGTAAGTGCAGGTGTAAATGCTAGATTCTGAGAGCGAGTGGTTAGGAGTTGGAGTTTTTTTCTAGCGGTGAGCTGACGTCCCGTATTTACGGAATCGTCACTTAACCTTATTCTACCGTTGTCCCGACAAAATAAATAAGGGACGTATATTGTCCCGTTTTCTACTAACCCACACACATAGCTTGAAATAAGGTGTTTTTAAATATTGTACAGTGTAGCCAAAAGGAGAACAAATGAAGAAATAATCATACAATAAAGAAAACACGCTTTACCTCAAAGGGAATAAGACTCTGTTTTTCAATTTCTTTGGTTGGTACTATGTAATACTTTCACATGAGATGTACAGCTTCTCAAACAATACAAAATTTAGTCATTAAAGAGTTCATTGATCGATGATGGAGTGCTGAAAGAGTTCGATTTCTTGGGCATTTTAAGCTGATTATACAAGTCTCTAAGTGATTATATCGTGAAATGGACTTTCCTATTTCATGTGCAAAAATCATATGACGTTTCAGCTGAAATATCACGTGCTTTGGAAGTCTCTTGACATTTTACCGGAGATTGGTGCAAATATTTTGAAAGAAAGATGTAAAAATCAGTTTCTTGAGGAATTTAACCGTGTAAAAAAAAAAAAAAAAAAAAAAAAAAAAAAAAAAAAAAAAAAAAAAAAAAAAAAAAAGTTTGAAAAGTAAGTTTATAATTAGGAACTGCGAAGCGAGTTGGCAATGCGTTCAGTATCATTCTCTACATCTGAGGTTATGCATTTTGATGCAGAGTCACTCATTTGCCACAAGTACAAAATGTTCAAATGTTTGTATAGCTTATGGGACTACGGGGTCATCAGTCCGTAAACGTACAAACTACTTATGAACTAGCTAAGAATAAGGACGGCACAAATATCCATGCCCGGGGGGGGGGATTCGAAAGCCCGACTGTAGTGACCGTGCAGACCGTGAATGGCGCGCCGCAGTCCCCTCGGTCACCGCGGCCGGCCCACAAGTACAGTTTTATTACAGTGTTCATCTCGAAATTGATGATGATGTCGACGAAGTTAATTCTACCGAGAGCCTTCTTCTTTCTTCTTCTTCTTCTCCTTCCTTGATTTTGTATTTTTAAAAATGTTCAATGTTTGTAAATTTATGGGACTCAACTGCTTGGTTATTAGTCCCTAGCTTACAACCGCGGTGGAGTAGCCGAGCGGTTTAAAGCACCTCGCTTCGGAGCGCGCGGTTGCTCGCCGTGGAGGTTCGAGTCCTCCCTGGGGCATGGGTGTGTGTGTTTGTCCGTAGGTTAGTTTACCTAGGTTTAAGTAGTTTGTAAGCTACGGACTGATGACCACGCAGTTTGGTCCTATAGATTTACAGACATTTGAACAGACATTTTTTGAATTTTGCGATCTCTGGAGCTTCTGCAGTAGGCACAGGTTTGGTGACAGCGTAGCGTGTGAGGTAGTCAGTGCAGACCAAATGGCGAATATTTACCAGAGCCATAGAAACTAAAGGTGTAAAACCTGATAAGATTGTCAAATGTATGTGTTTACTAAATAATGTACACAGAGACAGCTTTCAAACAAAATAATCCGGAAAACCATGAATCTGAAGATCACAGAATGCTTAAGGTTCAGTTCCATGGCAAATCCATTCTTTTAATATCAGAAGCAATTATCTTAGAAAACTGAGTTAAGCTAGGGCTTCAAATTGAAAGATGGCTAGTTGTTTGAGAACACAGTTGTACATTGTTGATCGAAAATTACTCGTCAAGATTTCACCATCTATACTGAACCAAGTTTATCCATTTTCACTTGTAACTTCCTGTAACACTAACACAACTTTTCGCATAGTCGGCCCAACTACTGATATGAGAACAAACATGTTTGGTCGGCTCAGAACCTTCGCAGGTAGCCGATCCGACCAGATACGACCCATTAGGCTACGGCCACAAGTGCGCTTTACCCACGCGCGTTTCTGCTTGAATTCACACCGACATTAAGGACCACTGCCTGATGAATGGGGCAGGCGACACGAGTGGGAGACACGCTTTCGACCCTTTCGAATTATCGACCCCTTACCAAGTAAAACAATTTCAGCGAGACCCTCTCCAATAATTCTTATAAAACTATAAACAGCGCTCAGCGGGCAGTCGTGCAAGATTCTTTGATGTGGTCGCGCAGCTGTGCATTTTCGCGCCCTGCAATCAGTTGGCAATCAGTATGGCAGCGAGTATGAATGTGATTGTCTGTCTGTGCACTTCGCTCCGATCGAACATAAAATGAATAAGCTACTTCCAGCTTACATGAATTACTGTTTTTCTTAGTGCTGAAATGGAAAGAATTAAAGACAGACATAGGTACGCTACTAATTAGAAAATGATTTGGTTTGAAAATGCCGCTGTCGATGTAATATGCGGTGTACTGTTAGCGACACACCTAGTGTTACAGTTAACTCTGGCACCTGCGCTCTCACTCGTCTATGATGCTGCAAAATCTCTGTGACGAAATTATAAGGCCACCTAAATTCGAAGTCTCGTGTTAATTCATATGGTTCTCAAAAATGTAATTTTGAATTGCATTTTATTTTCTACCATGACAGATAACTGTCAAAAAACGTTTCATTGACCACGATCCAACTGCTTCCTCCTGCGACCGCGATCGCCCAAGCTAGGTGCGGCGACCCGTGACGTATCTGGGTGAATGGAAAGGTGATTAGACAACTCGTTGTTCAGTTTACAGACAGACTTTACTACTCTCGATTCTTTGTCGTTGTGGAAGTCTTCTTGTATTTTATAAAGTGTCAAACTGGAGCCTCTGGACACTGATATCATTATTATGGAAGTGCAGAAACATCCGTGACTGTATAATACAAGGGTTGAAGGGTACACAAAAGAGAAAAAATATCTTGGCCGCTCTCAGAGAACAGTGGAATCGAATTGATGACTAGCAAAAATCAGATTTAGGTAATTACAGATAGTAAATATTTTATTAATCTCCATATGTAGTTGATAATGAAGTTTATTCATGAATAATATGTCAGTAAGCCGATTTTATACTACAAAGTTAGTCTTCATTCGAAGTTGTTAGCGTAATTATCTTTGCTTGGTACAAATAATTGAAAGGAACACAACTAATCAACAAAATGAACACTTATATCACCTCTACTGTTCGTTCCCCTTGTCCAATGTGCAGAAATACCATCTATTCTGCATGACAATGTGTTACCAAAATTGTAACTGTCGTTATCTCAAAAAATTGTTAAGAACTTAAACAATTGTATCCGCCAGAGCCACACTAACATCTATTGGATTGTGGGAAATTCACCATTTATCAGGTAAAATACCAAATGCACATTCCACATTATGTAGAGTTCGATACAGTCTGTAGTTGAACACTTTTTTTTTCTACATGTAACGTGTCCATGTGGTATATTGCCTCATAAAAAATCACTCAATGCAAAAACCTCATTGGCCAGAAATACATAAGTTATTTTCAGTCCATTAGGATCATCTGGATGTGATGCAGCTTCTGGCAAATTCAGAATCAGATTTTTACATTTTTTTAGCCCATTCAGCTACTTTGAACATATTGGAGTCTTCTTGAAGACAAAATACAGCTACGCCAATGATCTGAAACATTAATTGCTGTCTGTTATGTCCATCAATACATTAAGTGTGGCCACAGCTTGCACAACGCCCTACTAATAGGATGAGCCTGGCTTTACGCAGCGTGAGAGACAGCCATGTGGCTACAACTTCATGAGCTCCGCGTGTTACGTGAGGTACAGCAGAAACGCGCGTGGCAAATACGCTCGAGTGGCCATAACCTTAGTCGACTCTGGCTGTTAAGAGCCCAGTAGCGCGCAGTGGATTTATTGTCCTCCCCACCCCCCCACCCCCCGGCAGTTGGCCTTGGCCTGAACGGACAAGTGGCGCGTCGTCTCTGCTCGTTACCCGCGTGCAGTGATAAGAGCAGCCTTTGCGGGTGGAGTGAATGAAATGACAGTCAGCGCGACGCTGTCACGGCCAGCCTCCTGGCTCTCGAAGACTATTAATGCATTCCCAATCGCATCAATCTATCTGCATGCTCCTCCTCGCACCGTTCTCGTGTAGCCATACAGGTCACTCAGTCTGGTAGATGTCAATATCGTAGTTTAGTACGCTGTGATCAAATGCATTCGATTTTACTCGTGCTCGTTCGAGCATGCCGTACTCGAAATGCCCGACCGTGTACTGTGAGAAAAGGGTAAAGGTAGTTCTCCGATTTCCGTGCTTTAACAAGACGGAGGTGTATAGGACTACGCCACATCCATTTTTAAACAAAACGTTTCACTTTCTTTGTGGCAAAAAGAAAATGGTTTCTTCTTATTTAGCATTTTTGTGTGTGTATGCTTTTTAATGAAGTAATTATTCGATTTTGTAGAAAGTAAGCGAAGAAAGATTCCGGATATTTTAGTCGTAGTAAATGCAGCAATCTATCTTGCACGTGCTATTGATGGTTAAATCCTGAAATGAAAATAGTGTGACATAGTGTAGCTTGCGGACAACTCCGATTTACGTTATCCATTAATGCTAATGAAATGTAGCTGAAACTAGAGAAGAGGTTTAGAAATTGTGCAGAATACTTTTCTCTCGTTTCCACAAGTAAATACGTAATATTCAATGGTCTTAGTGTCGCATTTGCAAGCCAACAAAAGTATCGCTAGTTTAGCTTATTCTGTCAAACACTGAAAGAAACTAAAGTGAATTACTAGGTATCAGTCCTGGATACGTTTTCGGAACTTCATATGAGTTTTACGTTCAGAACACTCAATAAATGTAATGTAATGTAACCATCTATGAGATTCAATGTCGGCTTGTAGAAAGGGGCTATCACTCATTCGTCAGCAGATATCTGCTGTCCATTAGTAGATGGACATTCAAAAATATGTTAAATGGTAGAGAGTAATGTCGTTTTAGCCGGATGATACGAATCAGTGGTGGAATGGACACATACACCGTCTCCATACTGCAAGACTTCTGTGGGAGGTATAATCATACTTTCAAGATCATTCGTATACGGAGTGTATAGAAAGGGGACTGCCCTGTGGCAAGCGCTTGGAGACAAGAATGTATCCCTTCATGTTACCTTGATGCCTGACGAATATCTTTCTTTTAGCAAACAGGGAATTGATGCCATAAATCATCGGTGAAGGTAGAGACTCGGTATCTGAGCATGATCGGCGCTCTTAACGTCGAGAAAAGCAGCGACCGCAGTTTGTTTCATTTGAAAGGCTGACGTGATATCTATAGCAAACGAAAACTGATTGTCTATATCCCTTTGCCTTTTCTGAAGCCATATCGACTCCGAGGTAACTAATCGCCG
This sequence comes from Locusta migratoria, assembly GCA_026315105.1. Classification (NCBI taxonomy): domain Eukaryota; kingdom Metazoa; phylum Arthropoda; class Insecta; order Orthoptera; family Acrididae; genus Locusta; species Locusta migratoria. The sequence continues at coordinate 557,996,495 of CM048755.1, read as the reverse complement.
CGGCGGAGCGGCCGAGCGCATTGAGGCCCTATGTTGCGATGCGCGAGACCGTTCTCAGTCGGGGGTTCAAATCCCCCCTCGGACATGGATGTTTGTGCTGTCCTTAGTATAAGCTAGTTCATAAGCAGTGTGTAAGTTTAGGGACTGATGACCCCGCAGTTAAGTCCCATAAGCTTCACAAACATTTGAACATTTGGTAACTAATCTGAGGGCACGGCAGTCCCTCCACCACGTCAAGCGCGCATAGCCGACCCATCCTTTTCTGGAAGCCGGAACGTTCGAACCCTCTGTATCTTCGAAAGACCGTTCCGTCTCTTATACTTGGAAAATCAATGGGGGCAAGATTTCAGCTTTGAGAGCCTTCTTCGCACTGTACGCAGCGTCTGTCTACTCTGAACCGCCAACGACTACGCTGTCCTTGTTTTCCACCGACTGCAATACTGCAAATACGAGCTACCGCAAAGTTTTCTGCGGTACTGTAACACGAATCTTGATGTCCTATTATGTGTAATACTTGTAGAATCTGTGAGATCTACTCGTGAATACAACTGTACAGTACACTACATGTAAACACATCACGTGTCATTGCGTCGACGTAATACTGGCCACAAATACACGAAACCGGATATTTAGAATTAAGTCCTGATGTTTTGTGACCCACTGACAATATGACTGTTCAGGATTCTTTCACAAACAAAAAAACTTATATTGAGCAGCTGCTACGAGAACCTGATTCTCATAGTATTTAGTAAAGACACTAATTAGTTCATCAAACTAAAACAACTCCCAACGCGAAGTCAGAAACAATTTTATCGTTAACCTATAAATGGATGTTCCGGTCATTGAGAGAAAATAATGCAATTATACAGTACCTGGCATTTCATGTGTGACCCATTGCGCCTCGAACTGTGGGTAGTACTCGTTGAAGTCTCCCTCTTGCTATTTGGATGTTCTAAAGGGTGGTATGTTTTCATGTTGGGCCGTGGTTGGCGCTGGCGTAGGTTAAAGCAGCAGCAGTTTGCGCGGCGATTAGATTCTGCACTGTCACGTCGCGTCGGTTCGCAATAGCTCGTAGCTGTTGAGTTGCCTCGTCGTAATGTGTTGTGTCGACTACTATCGGATGTAACAGCAGCAGGCATACATTCTATAGATGCGTTACTGCGTTTACTGAATTGTCCATTTTGATTAATGTAACAATTTATTCACAGAATAAAAACAAATACTTTACTTGTTTCGAGTGTTGAAGCAGGGCAATAGGAAAATTGCTAAGTAACAAATGTAAAATGAACTAGTCTTCTTGCTGTTGCTCGTGGATCCGGCGGCCGACTGTCTGGCGACCAGCAACAAGCGGCCGCTTCAGTCAGTGATGTAGAGAGCGCTGCTCTCTTCGGTGGTCGTAGGCGAGGCCTGTTAAACTTCGTTCTCCCGCTCTGGCGGAGCTGCGCTCGTCGGTGTGCAGTCGATACGATAGGAAAGCTCACATGTTAACCTCGACACTTTTCATATCTAATAGCAACGACGTCTGTTTATATTTTCAAATTGCAATTGTAATACCTTTCATTCTTACTCGCAGTAGTGCTTTATGATAATCAGTGATGGAAGTTGAGATACGTTGCAAATGTTCAAATGTTTGTATAGCTTGTGGGACTTAACTACTGGGTCATCACTCCCTAAACTTACACACTACTTATGAACTAACTAAGGCTAAGAACGGCACAAATATCCATGCCCGAGGGGGATTGGAACCCCCGACCGTAGTGGCCGTGCAGACCGTGACTGGAGCGCCTTAGTCCCCTCGGCCACCGCAGCCGGCGAAATACGTTGCAAATAAGATTCTCAGGTAAGACGTTATTTCATCGGCGCAACTGCCCGAAAACTTCAAGTGCGGCGAACAGACTGCTGGATCACGAAGGAAGCGTCTTATTTATATCGGAGAGTCGGATTTGCGCAGGCGTGAACGTGCTAAATCGATACCAAAGAGAGCACCTGGTCGTTTTGATTATCATAACTGTATACGTGATGCTATAGCACAGCTTGTGCAGAAGCATCCAGATCCAGCAGTGTTTGGTTAGTGCTGTGTACGAAAAGTATGTATTTGTTAGCACTGATGATTATGTATTGTTTTTATCCGGTTACCGTGTGTAATAAAAATTAAGTGAACAGACCTGTGAGTCGAGTTCAAAACACACCAACAAAATAAAAAACAAAAAGAACCAAAGAATAAAACGCCGGGAAAGGAACTGGAATTGAATTGACCACTTGCGACAGTAGGCAACGATATACTACGTATGGCGGACGTATGTAGAGTGATCTCATTGGAGGAAGGCACTCCAACGTGTGAAGTGTCAAGTTGCAAGTAATTTTAATCAGACTATAGTTCACAACAGTTTATTCTCGACCGTAGTCTGTCTCTGCAGCCTCGGCCGTGCTTCGCAAGTGGCGTTTGTCAGGGCGCCTGGGCAGCGGGATCCGACCCGATCAGGCAGTCGGCGCAGACCCGTGTGTTGCCAGAACAACCGTCACCTCCCGAACCGACATGATCCGACGTCTTCGGTTGATGCCTTGTGCCGTACAATCTGCTGTCGTTGCTAGTAGGTAAACTTTCAGCATGAGTAATTATGATGAAATGGAAGATATTACTTTCTGATAGAAAGGTTGCTTCATCTTTATCTAGGAAGAAAGGAATCTCTATACATGAATTTAATTATGAAGAATTAGCGAGGGTCTTTGAAATATGTTTAACTTAGACCATTTCTATTTAAATATAGCGAGTACCACAGGCTTGTAATTCAACATTCAAATATGTCTATGTTGCAAATAAAGGCGTGCTTCATCAACACATGTGTATTTATATAACTTCCTAACAGATACAACAACCCTGCTATACGAAGGTGATTCGTAAGTCCGTCGGGGTTTGTCGAAGTATGGCTCCACTCATATTTGTCAGTCGGATTCGGACGGTCTTTAGTCTTCGGTTATTCTGACAGTGGCTGCTTCTTCGTAGTTCCGACTAGGCTAACAGCTGACATCGTAGCGGAAAGAGAACTACTGGGTTAGTCGTATTACAGGGCCTATATAGTGGTCGTAGCGCAATCATAGGTAGGTGGTAGGATCTGCAAGAAAAGGTGCCTATTACGATCCCGAATCTTCTATCTATTTACCTCGTTCTTGTTTGTGTGGACGTTGGAACGCCTGTGCCGAGAGTGTCTGTTGCCCGCCGAGCATAATTCCTGTGCGGTACTGCCTGCTAGACAGGGGATGGTATTACAGTTTAATTAATGTGAAGCATTATTTAAATTAACACAGTAACTTGGTGTGCATTCCTGAGGAACAGAAGCCTATTCCCCTTTACTTAATTCATAATATATATTTTACAAATACAATACAATATAAATGGAGGTTTGTTAAAAATGGTAGCCCAAATGCATAGTATGTGATTTGATTCTCTTTGTCACATCATTGTCGGACTTAAATACACACTGCTCTAGTGGATATGTCTCCAAGATACGTAAAATTGATTGCTACTTTTTCAGACTGTTAATTTATATCTTCCATGCTGTCTTTTAGTTTACTTGTCACAGTTTTCACACATCGTGTGTCAGGATGCATTATTTTCAGATCATGTTTACTCTTGTACAATAATAAGAAAGGAAAGAGAACTGACCCACACAATTACAGGCCAATATCGTTGACATCAGTTTCCTTTAGAATTTTGGAGCTTATTCTCAGGTCGAGTATAGTAAATTTCCTTGAAACGGAAAAGCTTCTTTCTATGAATCAGCACGGGTTTAGGAAACGTCGTTCGTGTGAAACTCAGCTTGAAGGTTAACAGACGGATTGTGTTTTTCTCGATTTCAAAAAGGCGTTCGACACGGTTACACACTGCAGACTGCCAACGAAGATACTAGCTTATGGAATAAGTTCACAGATTTGTGACTAGCTGGAAGACTTCCTCAGTAATAGAACACAGTACTTTATTCTCCACGGCTATTGTTCATCAGAGACGAGTGTATCGTCAGTCGTGTGATAGGTCCGCTATTATTTTCTATCTACATAAATGATCTGATGGACAGAGTAACTTGTAATCTGCGGCTGTTTGCTGATGATTCTGTGGTGTATGTGAGGGTGTCGTCTTTAATTGACTGTAATAGCATACAGGATGACTTAGACAAAATTTCTAGCTGGTGTGAAGAATGGCAGCTAGATCTCAATGTAGAAAAATGTAAGGTGATGCGCATGAGTAGGAAAAACAATCCCATAACGTTCGAATACAGCAGTTGTAGTGAGCTTCTTAATGCTGTAAAGTCGTTCAAATATCTAGGCGTAACATTGCGGAGCGATATGAAATGGAACGATAAATTAAGGACAATTGTGAGTAAGGCGGACATCCAACTTCGGTTTATTGGGAGAATTTTGGGAAGATGTACTTCATATCTAAAGGAATAAAACGCTTGTACGACCACGTCATGAGTATTGCTCGAGTGTTTGGGACCCGCAGCAAGTCAGTTGAAAGGAAGACATAGAAGCAGTTCAGAGGCGAGCAGCTAGGTTTGTTACTGGTAGGTTCAACAGTGCGCGAGTGTCACGGAAATGTACTGGCAACTAAATTGGAGATCGCTGGAGGAAAGACGACGTTGCATGCCGCGGTGGCCGAGGGGACTGAGGCTCTCCAGTCACGGCCTGCACGGCCACTACGGTCGGGGGTTCGAATCCCCCCTCGGGCATGGATATTTGTGCTGTCCTTAGTATAAGGTAGTTGATAAGTAGTTTGTAAGTTTAGGGACTGATGACCCCGTAGTTAAGTCCCATAAGCTTAACAAACATTTGAAACATTTTTAAAGACGATGTTCTTTTCGTGAATTTCTGTTGAGGATATTTAGAGGGCCTAGTAGAATATAAAAGCCGTTTCTGGCACATAAAATTGATATCACATTAATTATGCATAATTAGAATAATTGCATAATAGTAATTATGTGTACTTTAAGTAATTGCATAATTGCAATTATGTGTACTTAGAGTAATTACATGTACCGAGAGTACTTGCAATTACGTGTACTTAGGGTAATTATTTATTTATTTATTGTAAATATTTATTGTTATTGCAATTGCACATGTTCACTCCTCCACGTCTGGCGTGGAACTGAGCTCACCCCAAGGCATCACGTGACTATCTACATCACCCCCCACCCTACCACATGACCACCACCGACCAATGAGAGCACAGCACGTGACCACCCCCTCACCCACCCTACCACATGACTATCCTCAACCGATATTCTGCAGTCATTCAGAGGCAGAGTGTCGGAGGGACAGCAGCTCCTCAGGGAGCTGAGTTGTAGATGCGCACTTAGAAACAAAGTGTAATGGTTGTGGTGTATTCATCTCATCTGTTAGTGTTGCTTACGATGTGAATGTATGCCCCCTGCTAAAGTTGTGGCGATGTTTGTGGTGGAAAATTATTGTTCTTCGGTCGAGAAGCATAGGGTTCGACATAACACAGATAGTTTGGTGTCCTGAATGCATCTTGCTAGCGTTGTGGCGATGTTTGCGGTGGTAAATTATTGTCCTTCGGTCGAGAAGCATCGAATTCAATAAACCCTATGGTTAGGTGATTTAAACCTGGGTAGTTACCTCTTTTGGAGGCGTGTTTAATCGTTTGTTTAGTCTCTAAAGGACTGCTCTTGGCGTTCGATAAGAAATTTTCGGGTGTTGTATTTGTAGATATATAAATATAGGAAAAGAGCTTGTTGTTGATCTGAATCGTTCCTTGTTAGCTGTTCTATGTGTGTCGGTCATTTTTACTATGTAATTGGGTGTGTTACAGATGTTTATTGAGAGTATTGATTTGTTAGAAGGTGGAATACGGCGACTGTTTGTGCTCGAATGCTCGAGGTATGTATTCTATTGACTGACAGAAAGCGTTCCAGAAATGGTGGGATGGATGTTGTACATTTTTAGCATCGGATAAACCATTTTTCAAAGTTTAGGAATTCTGGAATAACTACAGAAATTCCACAGAGTGGGAAGTGCAGATAGTGTTCACGCAACATGACGTGGGTTGAGCGTCATATTAGATTTCGAAGGGTACTAAAAACGATTTTTTTTTTTTACAGTGTACAAGTAACATGCGTGAAAATTGATAGAGAGGGTTCGAAACATCTGTTGAGAAAAGCTTATACTTGTAATTTTTACGTGGGGACTCTATATGTCATCGACTTTGTTTTTCTCGAGTAGCGGAAACTGTGTCATATGGCGATAGAGAGCGTGGAAGGGTTGTAACGAATGTGTGATTGCATGCGATGAACTTTTTTTTTCCGAATAATTACACTCGAAGAGTAGGACAACACGTTTTGTATATGGGTGAGAATATCATGGAATTCGGTAGGGTTATAGCAGAGGGTTTGGAGAAAAATATTTGTTTTTATGGTAAATAGCCTGGGAGATGGTCACTAACGGAAAACATGTCACGATGTACCAAGATGAGAGTTATATGGAATAAGTCAAAAACTTATATCTATTGCGAAAAATAGTGTTAATATCTGATCGTGTAGTTACTTTGGGGGAAAATGTGCATTGTCAACTGGTGTGTGGTAAGAATTATACAGATTAATCTCGGGACAGTGCGCTGATATCATAGTTGAATCGTCGAAAACGAGTGGATTCGAGCATGTTTACCACATGATACAGATTAAGAATGGCGAATTGGATGTTGTACATTTTTATCATCAGAGAAGCTGTTTGCAGACAAAATAACTACAGAAATTCCACAAGAGTGGGTAGAGCAGATAGTGTACACGCAAGATGACGTGGGTTGTATGTGATATTAGATTTCAAAGGGTATTAAACAACCGATTGATATTTTTACACTGTACTGGTTAACATGCATAAAACATTGATTGAGAGGGTTAAAAAATACGTTGAGAAAAGCTTATACATGTAATATACGTGGGGAGTCTGGCATTCTATATGTCATCGACTTCATTTTCTCGAGTATCGAAAACTGTATCATATGGTGACAGAGAGCGTGGAAGGTTTAGAACATGTAGGCGAGCAAAAAAGAAGTCTTAGCCCCTTCACAGAGCTGTATTCTATTTGTAAAGTGCACTAGCGATGTGTTTTTGAAGACGTTCTAATATTGTAACTGGGAATGGTCGCTGGATAGCGCATGCAAAGTGTAGCTAATATTTGTTATATCGTAAAGCTAAAAGTTGAAACTGATGCCTGGAATTGTTATCGACATGTCTCAATAGGATGTGTGAGAGTTATTTTGAAAATACAGCGTCTTATGTGTAGGCACGATTCCCCCAGTGTATGGTTAAATCTGCTTACAACTGTAGTTGGAATACTCGTCGATGATGGTGATATCGAGAGAAAAAACTTACATCCTGCGTTGGCAGCGAGACCACTGGGAAGTCGAAGTAAAACACAATCATCTAGTAAAATTGAAATTAGCGCGTTGTGTTCTCAATAATGGTTGCAGTGCACTAAAATTTCAGGCTGACGCTGAAAAACACGCGCATACGACTATATCAGTTAAAAATGCTGTATTTCAAGATGAATTTTGCTGCAAAGTGTTAACAGCCGAGGCGAAGTAGCTCAATAGGAATTCTTTTTTTTTAGTTTCACGAAAAGATGTGTGACTTTCACGGTAGTAGCGAGCCTTTTTTTTTTCAATTAATGTTTCCGCTATGGATACACATGCAATCTGGATGCAGTGCACAATAATAATAAATAAATAAATGAGGTCGCGTGTGTGTATTGGAGTATGACGTATGCAATAAGCCTGACGCGTCTTTTTCCCTACATAATACTGGTTCGAGAAAGGGCGATATAAATTACATAAAAACATATTTCTCGCATTCTCTGCTAGATTGTTTTACTTGTGGGGAATAGGAAAGACAGAGAGGTTTGTAAAAATAGAAGCATGATTCGATCGTTGCTGTCACTGTTTTTGAAAAGTGATATACGTTTGATAATTTTTAAGGTTTGTCCACAGAGTGCAGTGACGAGCGCTTCTTCCTCGCGCGTGTGGAGTGGAACTATTTGCTTCGCCTTTACAGGTAACGCTCGGCCAGAGCACGTGTGTGATTCACCGCCGCCTGTCGACTAGCGATGCGGCCACACACGCTGTTTTGAAAGGCTGAGGGGGAGCAGTGGTTGAATGGAGAGGACGGCCGCTATTGTCCATCTGAGTTCTGCTTTTGTCGCCAGGAGAGACACAGCAAATTGTTTTCTTGCGGGCGGACTATTCCACTGCAAATTAGAACTTCGCGGACGTTGGTGTATAGGCAGTACAAGGAGCTATAACGTTCGTAGGAAAATAAAATAATAATCGGAGCGGTCGGACCGCTGTGTCCACATCGCCGAGGACCGGCGGTGGCGTGGTTAAATAATAATGATTTTTCGGTGCAGACTTCACATGCAGGTCGCGGCAGCTCGCTCTTCCGCGTTCTACGGCCGGCGGCGGCCGGAGGACGCGCGGTGGCGCTGTTAAATAATAATAACTTTTGGCGCGGGCTCCGTGACAATTCTTTTGCGAGTTGCGGAGCGCGGCTCGGTCGGCGCGTTGGGGTCGACCGGAAAAATTGCGCGCATGCCGCGGCGGGGCTCCGTAAATGCAATACGGTAGTCTTTTCACATATGTACGCAAGTACATGATCGTCAGGTGGCTGAAGCTGGGTGACTGGGCAGTCGGCCTGAGTGTCGCTTCTCCGCGGTCGCAGCGGCTACGGCCGGTGGACTGAGGCCCACAATAGAGACTGGTCAGCTCCAGAGGAGGATGCAGGTGGCCAGCGTCTGCACACATGGATTCATTGTGTAGGCGCTGGGTGGGGGGAGAGGTGGAATCAGAGCCATCTGTTCTCAGCGGTTGGAACTTCTGCTTTCAGTCGATTTCAATGGCAATGGATTGAAAATTCGATATAATTACTAGAGTAATCGGAGTACATACATATGGCATTACAGATGAACATATATATGATTCATCTATATGCAAATCTAATTTTGGATGCGATATGAGCTCTATTTAAGGCTCTTTTTTATCATGTTACCGAACAGAATGCTCTGATTTGCTTTTATATATAGAAACAGGTGCAGTCTGAGGGTGCTCCACCGGATCGGAGGGGCAAAAGCCTTCTAGGGCAACCAGAAATTGGTCTTTCTGCCAATTTGTTGTAGTACCAGGAACCTCCGAACTACATTAGTCAAATGTAATTACCGTAACTGCATCCTAGCCATGCCGCTGCTGTCCCTCCAGCACTCTGTATCTGAATGATTGCAGAATCTCGGTTGGGGATGGTCACGTGGTAGGGTGGGGGAGCGGGTGGTCACGTGCTGTGCTGTGCTCTCATTGGTTGGTGGTGGTCACGTGGTAGGGTGGGAGGTGACGTAGATAGTCACGTGATGCCTTGGGGTGAGCTCAGTTCCACGCCAGACGTGGAGGAGTGAACATGTGCAATTGCAATAACAATAAACATTTACATTAAATAAATAAACAATTACCCTAAGTACACGTAATTGCAAGTACTCTTGGTACGTGTAATTACTCTAAGTACACGTAATTGCAATTATGCAATTACTGTAATTACGCATAATTAATTTGATATCAATTCTATGTGCCAGAAACGGCTTTTATAGCCTACTGTGCCTGAATGTGAAGCTGGGTGTAGTACGATCTTGCTGCAGCCTAATTATATTTCACGTAGTGGTCACAAAGACAAGATAAGAGAAATTAGGGCTTGTTCTATTTGGGAGTGGAATAGGAAAGGAAATGCCTAGTAGTGGTACAGTGTACGCTCCACCACCCACCTTACGGTGGATTGCAGAGTATGTATGTAGATGTGGATATTAAAGCAAAATATGCATTTGTGATAGGTCCAGTAGCAGAAACTATTCTTCGACTATGCTAGTCTATCTGTTGTAAGATTCTTGACCTGTGTATAATTATGAACTCCATATCGGTATCAACTTGCATTCTTTCTTTTGTCTCCATCTACAGTTTTTCTCCGGCTACTCTTACCTCACTTACTTAAATTATTTCTTAATTTTTGGGATGTACCCCACTAATAACTCCCTTCATAGTCAAGTGCCATACATTATTTTCTTACCTATACGATTCATTGCCTTGTCAGTAGTTGTTTGGTCTCCTAATCTAATCTGTACTATCAGTCGTCTGTTATACCATATTTAAAAAGCTTCCGACCTATTCTTCTATATGAACTGCTAATGTGATTTGACTGGGATTATCATAGCGTAGGAGAGGGGGCCGTGTGGCCACCACTTCATGAGCTCCGTGTATTACGTGTAGTCCAGCAGAATTGCGCGTGGAAGAAATGCTCGTGTGGCCGTAACCACAGTCGGCGTCGGCACTTTGGCCCGGAGCACACTTGACGGACCGCAGGCAGAGCAGAGGCAGAGGCGAGGCGCAGGGCCACTGCAGGTCAGCGCACTTCACAGGCAGAGGAGGGCAGCCAGCGGGTGCGCTCACCCAACACGGCACGGGCTGCTTGTCCACTGCAACCTCTCGATGCAATTAGATTTAATTCCCGAGTCTCCTTCAAAACTCAATTAATTTAATTTGTGTGTTGGTGTGTGTGTGTTTGTGTTTGTGTGTGTGTGTGTGTGTGTGATGTGTGTGTGGTTGTATTCTGGCGAAGTGCGAGTGAAAGTAGTTAAAAGTCTGTTGAGCAACAGGCAAAAGTGACGAATAAATGGCGAACTTGTGTAGTCTATGGAAGTTCATTATAAGCTACTCAAATGTTCTGACTAAAAAGACTACAGTTCATAGAGATTCACATGCTGATTGAGGAAGTCTTAAAAGAGAAGCAAAATAGTTTATGAGATGTCATATCTACTAAAGAAAAATTAGGGATATGTTTGAGGAATGTATTTAAAATCTGATTTATTTTTCTCTCATTTCTTTTATAATTTAGAGAAACTAGTAACAGTGCAAATTCAATAACTGAAATAACCTTCAGATGCCTGAGATATTTAATGATAATTGTGGTGCAGTTCATACGATCAGAAACATTTTTATTCTCAGTGGCACCTGGTAGGCTTTTCATATGTCTTGGTCAAAAGATATATCGATATGAAAAAATTTGGAAATCATAGTTTCCTTGTTTAAAGGTATTTACTCGCAGTGTTTCGTTACCTACATCTTTATTTGAAGCTCTTAATGGTCGTGAGTGCTATGATATTGGCGTATGCTTTTTTCTTCTTCTTTGACAGCAACTGTTCTTGTACGTCCAGTATTTTATTACATTACGTTTTTAGTTGTCTTTCATGTCTGTCACAAAGTTATGTGAAACCAGGGACTACAGACCGAAAAAATACAAAATCAGCAACTTTACCGTATAGATCTCGGAATCTTTTCATTTCAGTAGGTTGTTCATTTCCAGCTTCGGTCTGCATCGGCAGCATACGGAGAAGAGAAACACGAGATAGCTCCACACTCGACACAGCAGGTGGCTACAGCCGTGCGTGTGGCGTGTAGCTGCTGTCCGCGTCGCGTCAAACATGTCTCACGTATTTTCTCGAGAATGGAAAGAGGTATGGCTCTCCTTCTACGGTTAAAAATAATTTTGATATTTTAGCTATATTTCTTACGCCGCAATGTATGGAAAAATACGCACGAAACGAAAACTTTCCAGCGTCTACATTTTTCACTGACAACTCTTCATAATGCGGAGTTGTACTTGTTACCATAACAATAAGTAGGGAAAATATCTAAAAGACAACCATTTCAACATAATGCAGTGATATTATGCTACACGAAGCAGAAAAACAATTTTTTCTACTGTATAGTTTTTGCAAATTCTATTGAGGAAGCAGCTTTAGCGAATAATATGCAAAAATAAAAAAACAGTGTCTTTTATTTTTTTTATGCAAAAAGTAAAACACTTAGAGAGAAAGTAAGTACAGAGAAGTGTGTATGCGGTGTCACATTGGTTCACAGATAGCTGGACGCATATCATCTGCCTCTGTTCGCCTGGAGTGCATTGCACACTTGACCCAGCGCAAGCAGTGCGGAGGCAAAGGATAGGAAATGTTGTTAAAATGTTTGTAAAGCTTATGAGACTTAACTGTGCTGTCATCAGTCCCTAAACTTACAAAATACTTATGAACTAACTTATACTAAAGACAGCACAAACATCCTAGCCCGAGGGAGGATTCAAACCCCCGACGGGTAAAGGCCTCGCGCATCGGAGCATAGCGCCTCAATTCACTCGGCCAATCCTCCGCGACCAGGGGATAGGTGGCCAGCCGTCTGTAAGCCACGCTTTTCAGTGGGACAACGCACATCTAACGCAGCCCAGGGGAAGGGCATGCGTTTGCTGGGCAGGCCTCTGTCCTGTTGTCCGAGGCGCACAGTTTTCCTGTACCTCTGTTTAACATCTGCGGAAAGTTTCAAGTCATCTGATTTGCTTCGAACAAGAATCATTTTATGTAGACAAACATAAGCTACATGCATCTCTGTCTTTAGTTTCTCTCCAAGACTTATACTTTTTGTGAAAAAAAACTTTTCCGGATTTGTGCGGTTTTTTTTTTTTTTTTTTTTTTTTTTTTTTTTTTTTTTTTTTTTTTTTTTTTTTTTTTTTTGCGCTAACGCAGTTTCCTCAAACGATTTTGCGGTATCTATTGGGTAGAAAAAAATTATTTTTCTGTGTCTGTTAGCCGAAACCCACTGCATGATATTGGACTGGTTTTCTTGTAGTTATCTCCCATTGTTATTCTTATAATAAGAACTAAAATACAACACCGCGCATATTTTGAGGAGTTTGCAGAGAAAAATGTAGTCGCTGACCACTTTACCTTTGTTATATTTTACACCATACATACTGCCTACGGGCCATACCTCCTTCCATTCTCGAGAAAATACATTTGACACGTCGCGTTCGAAAGTTACTAGGCACCCGCGTGGCTGTTGCCGCCTGCTGTTCCGAGTGCATAGCTGCTTCGTGTTGTCTGTTCTTCCTGTGATGCCAACCTGCAAATGAACAACTTACTGAAATGAGAAATCACGGAGGGTCACCAGCTCAAAATTCTGATTGTAACTTTTCGGTCTATAGCCCCTGATTTCAGTAAACATTGTGAGAGACATAAAAGAACTATGCAAGCTAAAATTACTTCTAAACGATAAGCTCGGCTTAACTGGGAGAGATGTGCAACACTTTCCCTCTAACTTCAGGAGCTTTCTTCCATTTCATGAAACACACATCCACCCCTTCGTAGAGTTCAGAAACCAATGCTACACCATAGATAAAGAAATCTAGTAACTTTCCTTGTCAGTACTGCTCAAGCTGCATTTTATACTACTTTGCGAAAGTCACCTGTTTTTACGGTTAACAAATACGATGGTTGTTGATCGTAATTATCATCATAAATGATGACAGAGACAGAATAAGAACGCATTGTTATAAAATAGTGGACGTACAAGAACAGCTGCTGTCAAATAAGAGCCGGCCGCGGTGGCCGAGGAGACTGAGGCGCTCCAGTCACGGTCTGCACGGTCACTACGGTCGGGGGTTCGAATCCCCCCTAGGGCATGGATATTTGTGCCGTCCTAGTTCGTAAGTAGTTCATAAGTAGTTTGTAAGTTTAGGGACTGATGACCCCGTAGTTAAGTCCCATAGACTTTACAAACCTTTGAACCTTTTTTTGTCAAATAAGAAGAAAGAAGAGGACGCCAATACGTTGGTACTCAAGGCCATGAAGAGCCAAGGAATGAGATACTTCGTGTGCAAATGCAGTTAAACAAGGAAATTATGATTTCAAATGTTCAAATGTTTGTAGAACTTATGGGACTTAACCACGGGGTCATCAGTTCCTAAGCTTATGAACTAGCTAATCCTAAGGACGGCACAAATATCCATGCCGGAGGGGGGATTCGAACCCCCGACCGTAGTGGCCGTGCAGACCGTGACTGAAGCGCCTCAATCCCCTCGGCCACCGCGGCCGGCTGTTGAATTTATAGTGACACTTGTTTATCACAATTACAAAAGAAATGAAACAAAACTAATTTGACTTTAATTACATACGTAAAACATATCCCAGTTTTTCTTTAGTATGTATGGCGTCTCAAAAGCTACAGTGCTTCTCTGTCAACATGTGAATCCCTTTGAACTGCCATCTGTTTAGTCAGAAGCGTTCCCTGAATAACTCATAAGGAACTTCTCCAGCAGACTGCACAAGTTCGCCATATATTCATCAGTTTTGCCTGTTGATCAACAGAGACCTTTCACTGCTTTCACGCACTTTACCGGAGCACACACATACGCCCAAATTAAATTAAATTAGTTGATTTTCACGAGATTCAGGAATTAAATCCAACTGCATCGAGATGTTTACAGTGGACGTGTGGCTTGTACTGTGTTACAAGAGCGCTATACATTGCTTTGCTGTGCCTCTGCCGCGTGAAGTGTGCACTGATTAGCAGTGGCCCTGCGCCTCTGCTCTGCCTCTGCTCTGCCTGTGCTGCGTCAAGTGTTCGCCGGGCCCAACGCACACGTTAGGCAGCACAGGCAGAGCAGACGTAGAGGATATGTGGTCACCATGTTATAAAGGATGCTTTCCAATTGGATAACGCCCACTTAGCGTAGCCGAGCAGAGGGCAGGTTTTTGATGGGGCAGGCCTCTGTTGTCCAAGTTGTCCAAGGCGCAGTTTTCCTGCACCTGTGTCCGCCTCCGTACCCAGTGGACAACATGGTGGGCTGCCACACAGGGAGCAAGGTTTCAATTCCCAGTCAGGTTGTGGATTTTCTCCACTCATGAACTGAGTGTTGTTTAGTTCTCAACATCATTTCATCATCATCATCATTGCACAAGTCGCGTAAGTGGCGTCACCTAAAGAACTTAGACCAGGCAGACCGAACACGATCTCAGCTGGGGTCTAATGGCCAAAAATGCCGCACAGAATCATCCTGCGCCTCTGTTCTACCTCTGCCGCAAAGTGAAATTTCACGTCATCCGATATGCTTCGAACGTATTATTATTATTATTATTATTATTATTATTATTATTATTATTATTAGTATGTAGACGAATATAAGCTACAGCCTTCTTTGTATTTAGTTCCTCTTTAACACATTTACTTTGCATAAAAAAATAAATAACATTATTTTGTCATTTGTGTGCTTTCTGTGCTAAAACAGAGTCCTCCGTCGATTTTGCAGAAACTATTTGGTAGAAAAAAAAAGTCTGTATCTTATAGCGAAAGGTCACTCATGATATACGAGTGGTTTTCTTGTAGTTATTGCCCATAGTTATTGTTATAATAAGAACGAAAATACAATGCAGTGCATATGTTAAGAGTATAGGGTGAAAAATGTAGTCGCTAACCAGTTTGCGTTTGGTGCGTTTTACATCATACATTACTGCATAAAGAGTAGAGCTAACAAATCAAAATTGTTTTTAACGGTGGAAGGAGAGCCATACCTCTTTCCACTCCCGAAAAAATACGTGAGAAGCGTCTGACGCGTCGTGGTCGGCAGCTACTCGGCACACGCGCGGCTGTTGGCGCCTGCTGTGCCGAGTGCGAAGGTGCCACGCGTTTTTCTTCTTCCTGTACTGCCAACCTGCTAAGCTGGAAATGAACAACTTACTGAAATGAAAAGACACAGAGATTCATAAGTTGAAAATGCTGATTGTGTACTTTTTGTTCTGTAGTCCCTGGTTTCAGTAAACTTTGTGACAGAGATGTAAGAATTATTTAAGCTGAAATTCCTGTTAAATCTGAATGATCAGCTCGGCAAAGCCAGGAGGAATGCTCAATGATTTTCTTTACCGTCAGTGGCCATCTTCCATTATTTGAAAGAAACTGTCCACTCGTTCGTGGAGTTCAGCAACAAATGCTACACCATAGATGATGAATGATCTAGAAATCTAGTAATATTTTTTGTCAATATTCCTCAAACTGAATTATATACTACTTTTAGAATTACAATCAGTATCAAAGTCACTCTGTCGTGTCGTCTGCTTAGTCAGAACAGCGGAGTAGCTTCTAATGAACTTCCATAAACTACACAAGTTCGTTATATGTTCGATACTTCTGACTGTTGCTCAACTGACGTTTCGTTGCTCTTATACGCACTTTACCAGAAAACACACAGAAACTTCGTTGTACATACACACAAATTAAAATAATTGAGTTTTGAAGGGACTCAGTCATTAAATCTCATTGCATCGAGAAGGGTGCAGTGGAAATGCAGCACTCCGTGTTCAGTGAGCACTACACGCAGCACTGCCCTTCTCTGCCTGTGCTGCGTGAAGTGTGCGCTGATCTGCAGACGCCCTACGCCTCTCCTCTGCCTCTGCTCTGCTTGCTGCGTCAAGTGTGCGCCCGGCCGAAGAGCGCACAGTAGTGCGCAGTTGGTTTATTGACTCGTGCTCCTGCTCGTGCTCGTGCTCGTATTCCGCGTGCAGTGATAAGAGCAGCCTTGGCGGGTGCAGTGAATGAAACGACGGCCAGCCTCCTGGCCCTCAGCGCTGTCGCAGACTGTAAATGCGCTCAGATACGCTTCCGTCTCACTGCATGGTCCTCGTTGCCCCGATCTCGTGTAGCCATACAGATCACTCACTTAACAGAGGGCAGGTCGGAAACGGTCACAGTGTACTCTCAAAAGGACTGTACTTACAAAGGACACAGTTGACCTCGAACTGCACGAAACCATGCTTGGAATAACAGGCAATCATAAACAGAAGAGTCGTGTGCGTCATTTCCAAGCAAACAGTTGCATTGTACCTCAAGTAACATTTTAACAGAGAGAAACAAAGTAACAAAATATCAATACCATACGAAGGAAATAATATGTAATTTAATGGCATCAGTGTATCATTACATATTGAATCAGCAGCCCCAAAACTCTCAGCTTAAAGTACTTATAATAGCACAAAACACAGACCAATATCAAAAGACACACTAATTACATTTCAAATGATAATGTTGGTATGTCAATATGACACCCTAGCTTCCTACTATCCTTCAAATGCAACGTAACTTCGTGTATTTCTGTGTCGTCGCCATTATATTTCTGAATGACTATGTTATATATCTGCGTACTCCATATCCTCAGCCCCGAAGCCATTTACACATTCACCACGTCGTAACTTCAACTCAAAAATTGGGACCACATGCGTAAGATTAATTCCCATCATAACATCACTGCATTGTACACAGTTTACACAGTAACTCGCTTGCTAATACTCCCAGGGACAAATACGTACTGCAGCTATAACACTCGCGCAACTGCAGGACTGGTTAGTGCAGCTACATTATGCCACCATTTAATGGCGCTAGCAGAGACGTGCGGAGTTTTGGATGGAAATAATGCACACCACTGTTTTGTTTATGGTTGCTTCTTATTCTAAGAACAGTTTCGTGCTGTTCCGATCGTTCGAGGTGAAAGGTGTCCCTTATTATGTCAGCTCGGAGGCGGCGACGGAGATGCCTAGCTCCGAAATCGAAGCAGGTCGGTTCTTTTCTTGCTGTAGGTCTGCCTGGTCTCCTGCTTCAGTGGCGGCCCGTAGGAGTGCAGCTCGGAGAATCGAAGGTGTCGCAGCTAGCTGGCTGCGGACCCGTAATGGGTAGCTGGTAGCAGTTTGTCACCAAAACAACTTCCAAATTGGCGTAGTTGGTCTTCAGTCGGTATCGTATGTGCAGTTGCAAAACGCAGACTCTGAGACTGTGTGGTTAGTAATACAAGTTTATACTAGCGGTGCCACTCCCATGAACCACAGACATTGCCGAGGTGGGGTGGCTTGCGTGCCTCAACGATACAGATAGCCGTACCGTAGGTGCAACCACAGCGGAGGGGTATCTGGGGAGAGGCCAGACAAACGTGTGGTTCTTGAAGAGGGGCAGCAGCCTTTTCAGTACTTAGAGGGGCAACAATCTGAATGATTGACTGAGTTGACCTTTTAACATCAGCTAATGTGGCTTTGCCACACAGTTACTGCGAACGGCTGAAAGCAAGGGGAAACTACAGCCGTTATTTCTCCCGAGGACATGCAGCTCTACTGTATGAACATATGATGATGGCATCCTCTCGGGTAAAATATTCCGGAGGTAAAATAGTCCCCCATTCGGATCTCCAGGCGGGGACTACTCAGGAGGTTGTGATCATCAGGAAAGACAATACTGGCATTCTACGAGTCGGAGCGTGGAATGTTAGACCCCTTAATCGAGTAGGAAAGTTAGAAAATTAAAAAAGGGAAATGGATAGGTTGAAGTTAGATGTAGTGGGGATTAGTGAAGATCGGTGGCAGGATGAACAGGATTTCTGGTCAGGTGAGTACAGGATTATAAATACAAAATCAATTGGGGGTATCACAGGAGTAGGATTGATAATGAATAAGAAAATAGGAATGTGGGTGAACTACTATAACCAGCACAGCGATCGCATTATCATTGTCAAGATAGATACGAAGCCAACACTGACAACAGTAGTACAGGTTTAAATGCCAATTAGCTCTGCCGATGATGAGGAAATCGAAGAAATATATGAGGAGCTAAAGGAAATTATTCAGACAGTTAAGGGAGAGGAAAACGTAATTGTTATGGGGGACTGGAATTCGGTTGTAGGACAAGGAAGGGAAGGGAAGATAGTAGGTGAATATGGTCTGGGCAAAAGGAATGAAAGAGGAAGCCGCCTGGTAGAATTTTGCACAGAACATAATTTAGTTATAACAAACACCTGGTTTAAGAATCACAAAAGAAGGTTGTATACGTGGAAGAGACCAGGAGACACCGGGATATACCAGATAGATTTTATAATGGTAAGACATAGATTTCGGAACCAGGTTTTAAACTGTAAAACATACCCAGGGGCAGATATAGACTCTGACCATAACTTGTTGGTTATGAACTGTAGGCTGAAACTGAAGAAACTACAAAAAGGTAGGAAAATAAGGAGATGGGACCTGGATAAATTGAAGGAACCTGAAGTTCTTAAGAATTTCAGACGGAGCTTCAGGCAACAATTGACAGAAACGGGGGAAAATAAAACAGTTGAGGAGGAATGGGTAAAATTGAGAGATGAAATAGTGAAGGCAGCAGAGGACAAAATAGGTAGGAAGGCAAGACCTACAAAGAATCCTTGGATATCACAGGAGATACTAAATTTAATCGACGAAAGGAGAAAATATAAAGATGCAGTAAATGAAAAAGGGAAAATGGAGTACAGACGACTAAGAAATGAGATTGACAGGAAGTGCAAAATGGCTAAGCAGGAGTGGTTAGAAGGCAAATGCAAGGATGTAGAAGAATGTATAAATAGGGGAAAAATAGATACAGCCTACCGGAAAATAAAAGAAATATTTGGAGATAAGAAAAACAGCTCTATGAATATCAAGGACAGTGATGGAAAACCAGTTCTCAGCAAAGAAGGGAAAGCTGAAAGGTTGAAAGAGTATATAGAGGGGATCTACAAAGGAAATGAATTTCGAGACACTATTGCAGAAAGGGAAGAGGATGTAGATGAAGATGAAATAGGAGATACTGTACTGAGAGAAGAATTTGACAGAGCCCTGAAAGACCTAAGTCGAAACAAGGCCCCTGGAGTAGATGATATTCCCTCAGAGCTGCTGAAGTCTCTGGGAGAACCAGCCATGACAAAATTGTTTCACCTGGTGTGTAAGATGTATGAGACAGACTTTAAGAAAGCAGGTGCAGACAAGTGTGAAAACTACAGAACCATCAGTTTAATAAGTCATGGTTGCAAAATATTAACACGAATTATATACAGAAGGATGGAAAAACTGGTAGAAGCCCACCTCGGGGAAGATCAGTTTGGGTTCAGGAGAAATGTAGGAACACGGGAGGCAATACTCACTTTACGGCTTTTCCTAGAAGATAGATTAAGAAAAGGCAAACCTACATTTCTAGCTTTTGTAGATTTGGAGAAGGCTTTTGACAATGTTGATTGGAATAAACTCTTTCAAGTTCTGAAGCAAGCAGGAGTAGAATATAGGGAGCGTAAGGTTATTTACAACTTGTACAAAAACCAGACAGCGGTTGTCAGAGTTGAAGGGCATGAAAGGGATGCAGTGGTTGGAAAGGGACTAAGACAGGGTTGTAGCCTTTCCCCAATGTTGTTCAATTTGTACATTGAGCAAGCTATAAAGGAAAGCAAGGAGAAATTTGGTGAAGGAATTAAAGTTCAGGGTGAAGAATTAAAAACATTGCGTTTTGCCGACGACATAGTAATTCTGTCAGATACAGCAAAGGACCTGGAAGAGCAATTGAACGGAATGGACAGTGTGCTGAAAGGTGCGTACAAGATGAACATTGACAAGAGTAAAACTAGGGTAATGGAGTGTAGTGTAAGAAAATCAGGTGATGCCGAAGGAATTAGATTAGGTAACGAAACAATAAAGGAGGTAGATGAGTTTTGTTACTTGGGCAGTAAAATAACAAATGATGGTCGCAGTACAGAGGATATAAAATGCAGAATGGCAATGGGTAGAAAGGCGTTCTTGAAAAAGAGAAATTTGTTAATAGCGAATATTGATTTAAGCCTAAGGAAGTCCTTTCTGAAGGCATTTGTATGGAGTGTTGCCTTTTATGGGAGTGAAACATGGACGACAAACAGTGTGGACAGAAAGAGGATAGAGGATTTTGAAATGTGGTGCTACCGAAGAATGCTGAAGATTAGGTGGGTGAATCGCGTAACTAATGAGGAGGTACTGAACAGAATTGGGGAGAAAAGAAATTTCTGGCATACCTTGACTAACAGAAGGGATAGATTGGTAGGCCACATTCTTAGACATCAAGGAATTGTGAATTTAGCGTTGGAGGGGAGTGTGTTGGGTAAAAACCGCAGAGGAAGACCAAGAGATGGATACAGTAAGCAGACTCAGAAAGACGTAGGTTGCCGTTCTTATGTGGAGATGAAGAGGCATGCTCAGGATAGGGTATTGTGGAGAGCTGCATCAAACCAGTCTCCGGATTGAAGACAACAACAACAACAACAACAACAACAACTAGCGGTGACCAGATGTTCCGTATTTACGGGATAGTCGCGCACTTAACCTTAGTGTCTCGTTGTCTCGATAATATAAATACGAGACGTATGTTGTCCCGTTTTCTACTAACCGTCATATGTATTTTGAAATAAGGTGTCTTTAAATGATGTACCGTGTAGCCAAATGGAGATCAAATGGGAAATAATCAAACAATAAAGAAAATAGCCTTTAACTCAGAGTGAATAAGACACTGTTGTTTAATTTCTTTGGTTGGTACTACGTAATGCTTTCACATGAGATGTGCAGCTCCTCCAACTATATAAAAAAATTGAGTAATTAATCAGTTCATTGCTCGAAGAAGGCGTGAAGAAAAAAAGTGTGATTTCTTGTACGATTTACGCTGATTTCACAAGTCGTTAACTGATTATATCGCGAAATAGGTTTATAAATTTCATCTCCAGAAAACAAAGACTGGGTTCCCCTGGAGTATCCTGTTGTTTGGAAGTCTGGTCAGAAATGCCCTTAAACGTGAGTTTGGTGAAAATGTTTTGAAAGAAAGTAGTTACGATCAGTTCTTTTGAGGAAGTTAACAGTGTTAAACAGTTACATGTGAAGCAAAAGTTTATTAATTGAGCACTGCGAAGCGAGATGGAAAAATCTGGCCTTTGATTTTCAACTTACAACTGATGATATCTTGGTTTGTGTTAGTTCCACATGGCCATAATGTTGCTGCAGAAATAATGTTCTCCATCAAAAATATTTTATAGACTGCGAAAAAACAACATATTTAGTGTGCAAAGGAAATAATTATAACAATAACTAATTTGCAGAATACGTGATGAGTTGTATATTATGAAAATCTATATTACAATACCGAACTGCAAAATGACATACGTTATTGTGCAAAATATAGTTGAGAGAGAATTAAGTAGACATTTTAAGATATAATAACTGTATTTCCTACTTCTTTGCGCGTGGAAACCATTTCTTTAATTAAGATATCAATTTATTTGGCTTTTGTATGCCAGTAAGTTTTGTTATTCTATGTATTATAAACTAACTTGATATATTCTAGACAATGGGATTGCCGAATACCCGAGAGATGACTCGAAACTCCGGCTCTAGCGGCCGCGCTATCCGTACCCACATGTGTCCCGTATTTTGGTTTCCTCCCGCACGGTGGACTCCACGTTTATTCATATCTCAGCCTGTCAGCACCCATTGCTGACACATCTAGCTTCTGTGTGTAGAGGTTGGACGCTGAAGTGCATTCTTATGTCAGTAAATGGAATAATTACTACACGCATCCTAGTTGTCTCAAGTCGGTACTGTTCTACGGTCAAAGAGTTGATGCAGTAGTTTTCTGCCCCCTCGTTCTGTTGCTTGGTGCAATGTACATTTCTCTGTGTTATACTTGCCGCTCTCCGTGTTTACGAACCGTTTCGTCATTCTGTGCCGTCAAAGCAGGCTTTAAATAGTAACGCACAGGCATTTACCAAAGGAAGTATTATTTTCTACAAAATATCTTGTTTGCGGTTCATCGCCAGTACATATTTAACTTCTAATTGCAATTGGGACAGCAATACGTTCGGGATCATCCATTACATATTATTTTATGCATTTTGGTGCCGACTCACTCACTTGACACAAATACTCTATTATTACTAGGTTAATCCCAAATTTGATGGCGATGATCACAAAGTTAATCCTACCGAGAGCCTTCAGATTTCTTCTTCTTCTTCGTCTTTGACTGTTTACTAGCCACTCCCGTGCTTTCACTTATGCACATTCACAGCTGCTAGCGAGAATGAACCTACTCCTTCGAGCATAAACTTCGGAGTATTTGTTCATACGGAATTGAGAACTTACTCCGAGACGTTCGTTTGCTCTGAGAATATTCTCTGGACCATGTACTCTTTCTTTTATTCACGCAGATTATTAGCAGATGGATGAGTTTTCCCTTCGCTGCTAGCGGCGCGACGTTTAAAGACTGCGTGATGGTCCGTGCTGTAGCGCGCTAGACATGAAGCCCCACGTGTTTCCTCCCCTCCGTCGCCTTGCCGCCCCTCACGCGCAACGTCACACCAGCTGACCGACGGTTGCGTTGTACGCATGTCCTTGCTGCCAGCTGAGTCTCGTGATGTCACGCACAGCACGCTCGTCACTTACGACGCAGTATCTCTTCTTTCTTCTGCACGTATTTCACTTACTTTACTTATCTGG
This sequence comes from Locusta migratoria, assembly GCA_026315105.1. NCBI lineage: Eukaryota > Metazoa > Arthropoda > Insecta > Orthoptera > Acrididae > Locusta > Locusta migratoria. The sequence continues at coordinate 557,973,311 of CM048755.1, read as the reverse complement.
CCACAACGTACCAGTATCCCGTCAATAGTCCTTGCTTTTGTCACCGTTGTTCATTACACGTTTCTCATTCATGCGGAACCTATATACATTTGGAATGGTACCTTTCCGTAATTCATTCGTTGCTATTACTTCGTCACCAACTGTTCATCGCTATGCTATTTACTGTGTTGCCTACCACAGAATTTTCACTGCTCTCTAGATTCCGTAGTTGCAACACTGTTCCGGGTATGCAGACCGACAGTGTCTTCATGCATTCCATAGCGCGCCTGGAAACGTGTTGATTATGTATGGCCGGTATACTATCGGATGCGGGCTTGCGTGAGAAAGTCAGCTGCAACTACATGTTTGTACCCTTCTTCAGCAAACATTACACCTGATGTCTTACCTCACAATATGTTTCTACGTTCCACAATCGATTCTATCTATCCTTTCTTGCTTTACCATAGGGGCCATAGATTTCCCATTTGAATAATCACAACAGTGTCTCTATGTTCTAGGTGCTATTCGACCTTTTATACCGCTCCCACCATATATTATCCAAATGTCTGTAGAGCTTGTGGGACTCAACTACGGAGTCATCAGTCACTAAACTACTTATGAACTAGCTAATACTAAGGACGGCACAAATATTCATGCTCGAGAGGGAATTCGAACCCCCGACCGTAGTGGCCGTGCAGAATGTGACTGGAGCGCCGCACACCGCTCGGCCACTGCGGTCGGCCCATTAATTATACTAAGATATTATATTTCTATGCATTTCCAATAATACACCTTTCGACTGACCTTTTTATTTTGACTTGTTGACCGTAACGCAGTTGTTTACTCTACATTTCAGGTCATATATTTTCCTCCTCCTTTCGTCTTTTACAAACGTATTTTATGCGTATACGCGCAGTACTATCTCGCTGTCAACAGCTATTTATTCCCTTTCACCTTTCTATACCGTTTTCGGTCGTAGTAGCCACTACACATAATCGCTTTCCTGACATGCGCTATATAATGGATTTTCCATCATTGTCTCATTGCTTCTACTTCATGTACGTTCATATTCAAATTAACATATTTTTCTGTCACGTAATTTGGTTTCCATTACTACCTGGAATTACGACTCTGTATGTGTTGCCCCGTTATCATTATTATGACAACCCTTTTCTTCCCTCCACTCCGTCAATAACTTTTTCAGTTTCCTTAGACTCCCGTACTGCACCAACTGACCACATCTTTGCCGCGTAACTTCTTCCTTGCTTAAGGAAGCCGTTGTCCACTCGCCAACGATCCAGCATTGCTGCGCTAATACCGCACGCCTCGAGCTAAATAAGCTGTCGGCTTTTCCTCACGCTATGGCTCGCCGCCTGCTTTTCAGGTCGCTTTATAACACAACCACATTATACCATGCTTTCAAGACTGGTTTGAGTTTAACCCCACTGATGTTTTCTGCCATTATTTCTCTCCAAATATTTGAATATTTGACACTCTCTCCTGATCTAGCTAATCAAACTATACTCCTTATCCTTTTTCATTACGACGGAATTTCCACTCTCGTCTACTATGTCTTTTCGACTTGTCCAAAACAAATCAATAGTTCAAATAAATAAATAACAAAGGAAACCTTGGAACATCTAATGCCCTGTTAGCCATTCTGCACAACATATCTGCTTGCCAATCATTTTCCCACTAACCCACTTTAGATGGACAATTATTCAGGCTGTAAACGGTGTTGCAGTCACACTACACGTGAACGAGACTAGTGAATTATTTACTAGGCTCTCATAACCTGCGTCTCTGTCAAGAATAGCATTTTACCCAATTACCTTGCTAATAACCATTATTATGCTGCTTTCATTAATTCCTGCATCGTGATTCAGTACCTGAACTATGGGCTACAGAAATTTTTCTCGCATCAATTAAATTTGGATATATTGCCAACTTTGTTCTTCCTGTGTTTTGTTTTTATTCTTATTGTTGTTCTTTTTCTCTCTGCCGAGTTTGTTTCGTTATGTTTATGTAACTACTATGTTTTTATGTTAAGCGACTTTTATTTCACGTTCACTATTTCATAGTATTTTCTTATCTGGTATGTTTTATTATCTACCTATATACTGCCATGAACTGTTTATTCTTTTATTGCAAACATAGCCAACATTTCCGCCCCGCGGGAGGAGTACACTGCAGTTAACAGCCCTGGCCGCGAACGTGTGTCGCTAACGTCGGCAACGTAGTGAGAGAATACCTGCGGAAAGAGACAGTACAGCACTGTTCTGCGCTGGAATGTTCCTTGGTCAGATCCAACGTAAACGAAGTAACAGAGGAAGCGCATTCCTGTAATGTGGTCGAATAACGGTAAAACAAGCAAACCATTTACTGTTTACGTAACAATGAGTGTTTTTATGACAGAATCACTATGTGATCCTACTGTGATCCTATGTACAGCAATATGTGCTACTGCAACCCTCGTAATCTGTGCAATCATTATAGTATTTTGTTACAAAAGGGGATTTTGTAAATGTGCAACTGCACCCACTGAAGTGGAGCCGGCTCCCCAGCCGAAAGACGCATACCATGAATAAAGTTACTTGAGTATGAGCACGACTCTCCCCATCCCAGTATGTAACAATGTTCAGTGGGAATAATAATGTAATATGATGGTTATTTTAGAATTGACTTCACTGACCACCGATGTGGTCATCATATTACGTTCTAGTTTGATAGTAATTGCTCATGTTGTCAACGTAACAATGTTATTGTAACTGTCCTCAGACAAATGGGCTACAGGTCCTCACCCGAAGTTTCTGTATGGCTTTTTGTGATATGGGTGGTCACCAAAATCACGGCTGCCAGCAGTGGACCAATAACAGTATACTGTGGAACGCCCGATATCCTCTCTATTTTAGTCGATGCCTTACCATAGATTACCACAAACTGTATCTTCTCTGATAGGAAATCCCCTATCCAGTCGCAAATTTGCGGCGATATACCATAACCACGCAATTCCTTTAAAAGCCGTTTGTGGGGTATTGGGTCAAAAGCCTCCTGGATATCAAAAAGTACTGCATTAATTTCATATCCCTTGTCGATAGCACTCATCACGTCGTGTTAGTAAAGAGCTACTTGTATTTCGCATGAACGATATTTTCTAAATCCGTGTTGACCTTGTTCGATTCATTTGTTGAAGTGACAACCAGTCGGCGGCGATCAGGTGCGACAGCGGCGGATGGACGCGCGACCAGCCTCCTGCCAGAGCGGAACACGCGGCTGCTGGCAATGGGGCGGCAGGCGGCCCCTCCCCCTCTCGCCATGACGTCACGGCCTCGCACAAGGCCACACCGGCGCGGATCAGCTGTCGCGAATCAATGGAGCAGGCGCCGAAGCTCGCGTAAACACCAGGTCTGGCGTACGTCACGTAACGGCCCACGGCCATGTGGCGAGCTCCACTGTGGGATTCAGTTGTCATGCACAAATGGAAGTTTTAATGTTGCTGTCGACAAGAACTTGTGTGATAGACATACCTTACATAACTATCGATAGTGGTCGGGACAAGATGAACTCAGTAACGTTGATCCAGTACGTCAATCAGTGAGAGCCTTTCTCAGTGGAGTCTTACAGGCGAGCTGCCTCCCTGCTGAGCTTTGGGGCAGCAGCTGTCACCACGGCCAGCGCCACCTGTCAGCACGCCTGCCTACGCGCGCTCCACCGCCACCAGACTGCGGCCACGTCCTCTGCTCGCCGCCATCACCACACTCATTGTTACGCAAGAAAACTCAATCCAAGTATTGTACAAAAATAATTTTCACTTGAAAGAAATAATTAAACAATTACGACTTTATCATTTCCACTGTTGTTATACTGAATTTTTGCTAGCTAAACTTAGTGAAAGGGCTGTCTGCCCTTGAGTACAGCCTATCTTATATAATAAAATAATCTACAGAAACATAAGACAGTCGGCTAAACCAAACTATCCGGCCGATTTTCTTCAGTTTTGTTTTTAACGAAAGGTATTCATTCGTAGATTTGTTATCAGGTATCAGAATTAACTTAAGTCTCTCCATCCTTTATTTTTATTCAAACGTGTTATCCTTGTGTCCTTGCATTGGATATTTTAATCGGTTCGTTTTAAGACATGTTCGGTTCTAATTAAAGTTAGAAGCCTTTAATTTTTTTTTAACTGAAAACACTCAGCCGGTCAAGGTCTCATTTGCGATTTCAAACACTTAAATTTGTTGATTCTGAAGAAAGCTATTCGTAAACATGATCTTTACTTCCATTTTTTTCTCAACTTTTTTATCATTCTACTAACTGTGCGAAGTATACGCCCAGGTCCTCTAGTAAATATCTATTAAATTCATATTGCTAAATCTTCACTCAAATGAGTAGAAATTGTACGGTTTCTGAGAACTTATTTATTATTTTCAACATATCAATTCAATTTTACTGTTATTACATAATTGCTGTCAATTTTTGCTATGCAACACCATTATCTAACAACGAGTTTAATGTTGCGTAACGCACACAAACACCTACACATTTCTAGGGGGCGTCTGTAACCCGAAGAAACTTTTAAGATGAACACTTAGTAACCCCGTATACTTTTATTGGCATATTTCTACACATTCACATGGTTACTAGAGGACCTGTGTGAATACTTCACACCGTTAATTGAATGACAAAAAAGTTGAATTTTCACGCATAGCTTTATCGAGAATAAATCAATGCAAGTGTTTAAAAGTACAAATGAAAGAGCTCTATCCACTGAGTGTTCTTAAGTCAAAAAGAACTGCGTGCCTTAATTAGAATCGAAGATATCATAAAACAAGCCTTTTAAAATATTCAGTGCAAGGACACAAAGATGCCGCGTTTGAATAAAAATAATTTATGGAGAGACTTGAGTTAATTCTGATAGATGATGACAAATCGGCGAACGAATACCTTTACAGCAAAAATGAAGAAAATCGGTCGGATAGAACGGCCTGATTGACTGACTTTAGTTTTCAAAGACGTTGTACCAACACTGCAGTAATTTGATGATTTGGGAATCGAAGTATCAATGAAGCACACAGGCTGTGTCAGATTTGTTGCATTACTTGTGAACTCGCTTCACTGCCATGTGTAACACATGAACTGTACTAACTGTTTCCTACCACTCACTGAAACAGCCGCACCATCATTTCTCTGGTGATCGTCTTGTAACCATATACGGTACCTACATTAATCTTACTGTTATAGTACGAATATACGTTCCTAGCCTTGGTTTAATCATGCTAGCTTTGAAACTCTGTTCCGTTAGACGAAGTTGTGTAGTTTTTGGAAACTTGATATTTCTTTACATTGTTCGTAATACCGTTGAAATTACTGCTTGATAATTAATTTATCCATATCATCAATCACATAGTTGTTGTTAGGGTCTTGCTCCTTCTTCTTCGGCGTAGAAACGTGAGTTCCACTTCGCTCGGCATCTTGTCCTTCTATCCGTAATTTGTAAACCATCCTCTTGCTCAGCTTTATCATTTTGGTAGCACGCTCCGTCGCCTTCTGCACCGGCACAGTCAGTCACTTCTGATTCTCGTCGTTAACGATTAAAATGTTTGTTAAACTTATGGGACGTAACTACGGGGTCATCAGCACCTAAACTTACGAACTACTTATCGACTACCTAACACTAAGGGCGGCACAAATATCCAGCCGTAGTGGCCGTGCAGACCGTGACTGACGTGCCGCAGTCCTATCGGCCACTGCGATTGGCTCATTAACGAATTTAATTACATTAAACGCAAGCCGCCGCGCTTATCTACGCTCACTTTCCATTCTCGCACTGACAGGTAACAACGCGCACTAGTGTAACTGTACCCCAGCTGTAACTTGTCACGTGACAAAGTTAGTTCCTGCAGCTGCCGCGTTGCCTCTTCGCCTTGCCGGGTAATACACTCCTGACCATTAAAATTGCTACACCACGAAGATGTGCTACATACGCGAAATTTAACCGACAGGAAGAAGATGAAGTGATATGCAAATGATTAGCTTTTCAGAGCATTCACACAAGGTTGGCGCCGGTGGCGACACCTACAACGTGCTCACACCAGGAAAGTTTCCAACTGTTTTCTCATACACAAACTGCAGTTGACTGGTGTTGCCTATTGAAACATTGTTGTAGTGCCAAGTGTAAGAAGGAGAAATGCGTACCATCACATTTCAGACTTTGATAAAGGTCCGATTGTAGCCTATGGGGATAGTGGTTTATCGTATCGCGACATTGCTGCTCGCGTTGGTCGCCATCCAATGACCAATGAATGTTAGCAGAATATGGAATGGGTGGGTTCAGGAGGACAATACACAACGCTGTGCTGGATCCCAGCAGCCTTGTATCACTAGCAGTCGAGATAACCGGCATCCTATCCGCATGGCTGTAGCGGATCGTGCAGCCACGTCTGGATCCCTGAGTCTATAGATATGGATGTTTGAAAAACAACAACCATCTGCACAAACAGTTCGAAGACGTTTGCAGCAGAATGGACTATCAGCTTGGAGACCCTGATTGCGGTTATCCCTGACGCTGCATCACCGCCTGCGATGGTGTATGTAAAGACTAACCTGGAAGCACGAAGGGCAAAACTTCATGTTTTCGGATGAATCCAGGTTCTGTTTACAGCATCATGATGGTCGTATCCGTGTTTGGTGACATTGTGGTGAACGCACACTGGAAGCGTGTATTCGTCATCGCCATACTGGCGCATCGCCTGGCATGATGGTATGAGGTGCCATCGATTACACGTCTCTGTCACCTCTTGTTCTTTGAACAGTGGCCGTTACATTTCAGATGTGTTACGACCCATGGCTCTACCCTTCATTCGATCCCTGCGAAATCCTCCATTTCAGCAGGTTAACGCACGACCGCATGTTGCAGGTCCTGTACGGGCCCTTCTGGATAAGGAAAATGTTCGACTACTACCCTGCTCAGCACATTTTGCAGATCTTAACAGTGGTTAAAATAGCAACACAGATTTAGACATGACAAGTCTGACCATTCTTGCCAAGAAAGGGTGTCTGGCTGCCCAGCAGGCGGCAGTGCAGGCGACATACGAAGCCATGTGTTCTTAACTAAAGTAAACGAGGTCTAAAGCGCGAAGTGGCGAATGTAAGCAGTTGCGCGGCAGTCAGTCAACATTAAAAGCAACCTTCTACATTCATATGAACACACAAGTTCAATCACAAAGCTTGAAACATATATATACTTGGGGCATTGATCATTAATAAAGGAATAAAATTATTTATGTACAAATACAGAAAAGTAACGGTGGAGAAACACCTTAGAATAACGAATAAATCAAAATGGAACACGACCACAAATTCAGCGGACGTGTTTCATCACCCTCTGTTTAGGGGCGATAAAGAGTCTGTGACCAATTCTGTTATACTGGATTGGATCCAGATTAAAATTATGCACAAAAAAGAAATCAATAGCCTTATCTTTTCTTGTCATCGTGGGCAACCATGGGCATCCTTTTTAAACAAACATACAAAATGATAAATTAACTATCGTTTCAACACTAACAAAAACGTATGGAAACATTTTAACCTGTTTAAACAAAATGTAAAGATAGTAAAGAAGGTGGTGCATTAAAATGGCTGGTCACTAATATTGGAGAATAACAATAGATGCATAAACAATAATTTACAGAATTATACAATTTACAAAAGAATTTTTGAAGCCTAAGCAAGGCATGCATAATGAACTTTTCATTCCTGGGAGTGTCTTAAAAAATAAAGTTCGTTCCACTATGGTAAGTGTTCACTATCTTGTAACAAAATATATGATTAAAGTTTCGCCACACACTTCGATAAAAACAAAGGGGCATCGACAGGGAGGAAGTACTCTTTAGAATGGGGTCGCAACTACAACCTGCACTTATTTAACACTTTTATTAGTGCCAAGTTGTCGTTCAATGTTCATGGTCATAGTTGACTGTCCCTTTTCATGAGCTCCAGTTGCATCTTTCCTCGCCGACGTCTCTTCCTCACTGACTCAGCGCCATTGGTTGGATCAGTCATCATCTTACTTTAGACTCAGAGGAAGAGGAATTTTGAGAACACCCTCAATGGCGAGAGATCACAAGAGGTAGTGCCACACCTTTGTGGCATTGGATTTATGAGGTTCCGACATCCAAGCAGGATGCAAGGCTATGGAATTTTTAAGTGCCAAAGCATGGAAGTGTGTTAATTCAGGAGGTTCATTCAAGTCTTCCGTCACTCGTGAAGTCACATGAGTGCGGAGATGAATGTTGGGGCGAACCCAAAAATAATGCTTTCCAGTGTCAGGGACCAAAATAGGAGTTTGGTAAGATCACTAGAAAGCTTGGAGACATAAGCGCCTCCCAGGTGATAGTCAAATGTTTAGCATGATTTTGGAGGAGGGCACCGGCAGAGTCACATTAAGGACCGTCCAAGGAAATTGCGAATGGTTTGATTGTTCAGTGGCAACCAATCCTGTGTTAGACGAATGGTGCCTGTTGGGTGATGTCATGGCGTCGGTGTCCTAATATTTGTAGCCACTAGTCTGGTTGTGACAGACGCCAGACATCTGTGTTATACACCTGCTGCTCTTGTTGATTGGGGTGCAGCAGGGCGTGTATTGGTGCGACCTGAGCCGATCTTGCCTCCTACAGTGGTCCACTTGTAGCTGCTGGCTGCATCAGGTGGGCATGGTGCACCACATTGACAGGAGCGCACATCATCTGCTCCCTCTGCCATCGGAGTACACGTAGACACCTTCACAGGGACAGGAGCCATGACGTTGGGGCGATGACGGTGACTGCTGCCCCGTGGCTGCACGGAAGCGTGCTGGGGCGGCTCAGCAACCTTGTGATATCAGCCACTTGGAATGTAACTGCCCACACCCCTGTGCTGCCCGCTCCCGCAGCGCCATCGGCGTCCCACTGTCTGCCCGGCGTGACTCGGTGGCATTGTCCCGTGAAGTAGTAGGTGGGAATTCCATGCCGACCGGGTTCTCATGGCAACAAGGGCCAAGAAATGCCGACCGGCGCTTCTTGCCAACAGTGTGGCGTGGACGAATTCCTTCCTTGGAACTTAGAATCACTTCAAACTACAACTAGACTACTTCGGGCCATATAGTTTACAAAACGTGGCTCAATACTATCAAAGAAAAAATTTTAACATATGAAAAATGATTAAAAAACTTTTTTGTGCTATCACAGGGACTTATACAAACCTGATTTGGTGAGTTCGACGTTGTGGCCAGATTATCATCAGAGACACACTCACAGTCGCAAACACAATGAGGCGCTTGTGGAAAAGCATTGGCAATAAGTAGATTGCAGAAGCAGTATGGCATGGCATGGCTGGCCGCGGTGGCCGAGGAGACTAAGGCGCTCCAGTCACGGTCTGCACGGTCACTACGGTCGGGGGTTCGAATCCCCCCGCGGGCATGGATATTTGTGCCGTCCTAGTTCGTAAGTAGTTCATAAGTAGTTTGTAAGTTTAGGGACTGATGACCCCGTAGTTAAGTCCCATAGACTATACAAACATTTGAACATTTGATTTTGAGCATGGCATGGCGACATTGCATAAAATAAAATTAAATTGACTTGGCAGCAGGCCAAGGTCGCGCTGCTGTAATCTACTACGCAAACTAAATGTTGGGCCCAACTTTGTGTGTGTGTGTGTGTGTGTGTGTGTGTGTGTGTTTGTGTGTGCGTGTGTGTGCAGCTATTTAGTTTCCGACCCCTTGTAGATCACGGGCTTATTCCTGGCTCTCTGGCAAGTACCTGTTCTTTATGGAATCAAAGACAAATTTTTGTAATTAGATGCACTCCAACTTGCTTACTGTCTATCCAGTATAGCTGTGGCACTATGTGATAACTGCACCAGCACTTCCACGATTTTTCAAAATGTACACAAAATCTCAAAATACATAAAACGTAAGTTCCTCATTATAAAGGTAAGCTTGGTATAAAAATCAATAAATGGATAAATTGACATCCTAATCATATAATCAGAGGAATTTCAAAAACAAGACAGACAAATACAGAGACACCTGGAACAATAAAGAAAATAAAAGACAGTTGATTAACTCATACAAATCACAATCGAGACACACACTGAAACGGAACCGTCGTTCCGCTTCACGACTTTTATTAGTTTTAAAAGGAGTCTAAAATTAAAATCAGATCATTTGCCGTTCTAATGGCGCCTATTAGGGTGATCAGTCAATCATCCTAGGATACAGAAATGGGTTTTGTTTTGTTTATTTTTCCGAAAATTTCTCTTCTTTTTTTACTTGCGCCATACTTGCTTTCCCTTCCCATCCGTTCTTAGGGCGAGAGGAGAGCATGCTGTATACTGGTGGTGGTAAGTTGCAAAGAACTGGAGTAGAGCTTGTAGAGATAGGTTGTCTGAGGATACGGGCAGCTAAAGTCGGTGACCGACTATAGCTGGTTCGTCAGGTGCATCTTGGGCGCCGACTTTGGCAGGGAGGCCCTCAGCCAATGGCGTCGCTTGGCACGAAATCGGGTTCGGTTTCGCGTGAGGACAAGGGAGATGACAAAAAGTCGACGTCACTTGCAGGAAGTCAGTAGAAGGGAACGTGTAAGGCGCTCACCAGGAGAGCGTGGGAGCAGTGGAAAGGCAGTCAAGTTACATGTAGGAGTTTTAGTTGGTAAAGTATGCAATTTTAAGAATTATTAACCTCGACATCTAGTTTCATTTGTTGCTGCCCACGCACTTCTCGGTGCCTCAAATTTAACTATAATTTTCTTGAGGTAATTACTTAGCTGAATGTTTGCCTCTAGACAAGGCCCTTACAAACTTGTTCTTGTCTTCTATAGTCTATGCTTTTCAGTGAAATAGTGCTCAAATTAATTATTTTATATCTATGGAATAATGCACTGGACCTTCGGTCGGAATTTATTTATCTGTGATTTAACTGCGCCTCTTTGTGTCATGCAATCTCATCCACGTGTTGAGCAGCGTAGATGAAGTACTGTTATTTGGCCATTTTGTTCACGTGTTTTGGGGGCAATATTAATATTAATTCATTTAACTTGAGGGTGACCGAAAAGACCGGCGATTTTAATATTATTTCTGTAAGTGGCTTTGTACTTTGAAAATTTCATCCACGTGTTGAGAATCGTAGATGACGTTCTATAAATTGGCCACCTTGCTCATATATTTTGGAGAGAATACTGATATTTATTCATTTAAGTAGGTTGTGACCGGAAAGACCGGTGTTTCTTAAATTGGTTCACACTTAGAAACTTTCATCCAAGTGTTAAGCAGTGCAGTACCTTGCTTATTTATTTCGTAACAAATAACAATATTTTTCTAATAACTAAAGTACTTTCCTAAAGAACGAGAATTTGACACAAACAACCACGCCAGTCACTCAATAAGCAGTTTTAGTAGTGTTGTCCTCGGCGCAAAATATAGTTTGATTATGCTGTTGAAGCTATTGGATACGAACCTGTACGTCAGACAACTTGCCTCTGCTCCTATTTTGAAGTAACAACGTTGGTAGGTTGTGCATGCCAGTAGCTTCAAGGTTGTAAACCATTTAAGCGTCCTTTCTGTCCTCTTAGTATGGTTGCAAGTCTTTCACATGTAAGAGATCAGATAGAGTTACGATTTGATACTGTTTCGGTCAGTAATTCTTACTTTTGGAGCCAAATGTTAAATTTTCTGTTAAATCTATGAATGTTTAATATGTTGCTATTCTGCTTCGTCTTTTAGTTAGCAATAAACAATGTCAAGAGGAAGCCTTCTATTTAAATCTACACCTGCTCTACCCCCACTAAAAATTATGAAAAAGTCTAATTGACCAGTTGTTCCCTGGAAATACATTTAGCTCTAATTTTGCTGTTGTCTATCGGATCATCCGATACCTGCCCCTTATTTTGTGGCTGCTCCTTTCATATCTACGTTATCCTCGCTTACTTAATTTGGTAATTTGCAGTGCTACAAGGAGCAGTTACACAAGATAAGGTGCCTGATCTATTCAGGATAGTCTGTTTTATTCTATTTGATACAATAAATGCACAGACAGAATCGATAGACGTAGGAGTTGGGACGTAATTTGCACCCGGTCATCCGAAATTAAACTATTTCCCAGCTCCGACAGCGCAGGTTCGGTACAACACTAGTGATTAGATGGCCTTGTTCAAGGCTTCTCATTAAATGAGCATCATGACAATTGAAACATGTTACCTAGGTTCTAGCTAAACATGGGCTTGTCATTGTACACTGGGCTGCGTACTTTTTCTAATCAACAAAATTCAAGTGGGCCTTCAGTACATCGTTCTCACCTATTATACTGCGTTGATCAGTTTCCTGTAAAATACAAGTGGGAAACTTCGGTAGGGGTGCACATAGTTAACGTCGTTATGTTAAAGCTTGCATTACGTATTCTTGATCAATTGGTAAATTAGATACGCCACCTACTTGGCATTAAAAAACCCTTGTCCTAAGGACACCTAACATGTTCCATAACACCTTCTTCGCTTCACCAAGCGCTAACCCGTTTCTACCCAGGAGGCAGTGCCATCCCGGCGACTTATAAAAGCAAACACATTAGTAATTTCAAGGACACAGGGCGCACACATACTGGCAGTGGCATTACTAACTACCGCCCTCCCTGCCCTGGAGGAACATGCGTTTCCGATACACTCACTGCCGGTACTGGACATCAATACAAACTAAAACACTACATTGACGTAGCACAGCTGAAAAAGAAAGGTACACCCTAAAATATTACATTTTGTTTTGGTACTAGTTGTACTCAGATGGCATCTCTGATGCAGCAGTTGAATGACACACACGAACGACTGAAAATTAAACCAAATTTACATTACCGACAGTTCTAAAACATTTAAGTGTGTGCACCGAATCAGCAGGCCTCACATGTCAGCTGATTACACAGAACTCAACTCACGCCACCCAGCGCTGCATATACGCATATGCAGGATAACCAATGAAACAAATGCATCTTCTATGCGACACGTTGTCGGCGCGTCCTTTAACGCCAAAGAACAATGGAAAACACATACAAAATTCACAATAAATACTTGGAACCTATAACCTATAGAAAATACACAAGAAGCAATACCGAATCATTTCTTAAAATTTCTAAGATTAGAATCATGGTGCACACCACGAGACTTCCGGGTCCGTATTGTTTACAGTTCAACCACGTTCTCATGAAGAATTAGCCTTATGCAGAAGGGACCAACAAAAACTGGAAAGAACTTCCGCATCAGAGCAAGATGCTTGTTGGGCAAACGACAGGAACGAGCCAGGACTTTCTGCCCGACTTCAAAGTAGCGTACTACTCAACGCTTCTGATCATACCGGCGCCTCTTGGTTCGCGGCCTGTTGTTTAAATGCCTTAAAGTCGATCAGATGTTGTGCAGAGGATTGATTCATTTCATCACGTCGTTCATCAACCTTTCGCCACTGCTCTTTGATTTGTTCGGTAATCTATTTCGACTGCTCTTTCATTTCACAGAAATGATCGTTGATCTGTGCGGTCATTTGTTCGAAGAGCGCGGTGAGCACGTCTGGTGACGGGGATACCTGTGGACAAGTGATCGCTGCTGGGCTATTCCCATAATCCAAACAAAAGAAAACACGAAAACATTAGTTAAAAACAGCAAGGAATTTTAACATACTAAGTTCATGGAAAGGCTGAAGGCCACATACGTGTATTCTAACTTGACAAAACCGGACACAAAAATTATTACCGGATTGAAAATACAAATACTAAAATTACACTGAAATTCTCGATTTCTGTGAATTACAAAACACTTCACCCAGCATAGCAAAATAATTACTCAAGAAAAATTGTCATTGATAAACCAGGACTGCCTATTCACAAATAAAGTAAAGTTCTAACAGCATACCATCCCCTCACCATGATTCGACGAAATACTCACTTTGGCGGTCGCGGCAAGAGAGTGATGCCTCAGGCCGCAGACAGAGCGTTCTTTCTCCCCAACGGATGTAGGGAGCGTTCAAAGCGTTCTCAATGCCTTCTGTCTACCAATCCTTGCTATCTATGGGAGATAATACTCTCTACTACAGCCTCAGAGACGTCTCTCTTGTCACCTTCTTCGTCCATGATTATGTTGGCACCACTCTAAGAACAGGCCACCTCGCCATCGTGCCAAGAAAGGGTGTCTCTGGCTTTCCAGCAGGCGGCAGTGCAGACGACATATGAAGCCATGTGTTCTTAACTAAAGTAAACGAGGCCTAAAGCGCGAAGCGGCGACTGTAAGGCATTGCGCGACAATCAGTAAATATTACAAGCAGCCTTCCACATTCATACGAACACACAAATTCAGTCACACGGGTGGAAACATATATATACATGGGGCATTGATCATTAATAAAGGAATAAAATAATTGATGTACAAATTAACAATATTAATGGTGGAGACACACTTTAGAGTTATGAATAACTCAAATGGAACACGATCATACATTTAGTGTTTCAATGTGTTGGGAAGTCCGCAATAGGGGTGAGGAAAGGTATATAACACATGCCCTTTAACATAGATTAGATGGTGTAAAAATCTAAACTTATTAGATAAAATGCCAAATGCACACTCTACATAACATCGAGTCGTTGCCATTAAGTAGTTAAAAAGTTTTTGTTTATTTAAAATGTTCTTGTGGGTATGGTCATGATCATTCATTACAAAAACCTCATCAACCACAAACACATAGACGATGTTTCGTCCACTAGGATAATTTACAAGTTGTGCAGCTTCTGGTCAATTCAAAGTCTGATTGTAACAATGTTTACCTAATTTAGTTTATTTTAATAAATAGGAGGCCCCTTGAAGGCAAAATGCGCCTACGTCTATGAATCTGACACAATAATTGCTGTTTGTTATGGCGATCAATATATTAAGCGCTGCCACAGCTTGCACGACGCACTACTAATGGAATTTGGCAGGGCTTTATGCCACACAAGTGATGCGGCCGTGTGGGCACCACATCCAGAGCTCCACGTGTTACGTATAGTCTGGCAGAAACGGTCGTAGGAAAACGCTCTTGGGGCCGTAACCATAGTCGGCGTCGGCTCTCGTGGCGCGCAATGAGTTTATTGATCCTCCCCTCCCCTCTCCCCCGGCAGTTGGCCTTCGTCTGAACGGCCGAGTCGCGCGTCGGCTGCGGTCGTATCCGCGTGCAGTGGTAAGAGCAGCCTTGGCGGGTGCGGTGAATGAAACGCCAGGCAGCGCGACGCTGTCACGGCCAGCCTCCTTGCCCTCAGCGCTCTCGAAGACTGTAAATGCGCTCAGACCCGCATCAATACATCTGCTTGTTCCTCGTTGCCCGGATTCCGTGTAGCCGTACAGATTATTCACCTAACACAGGGAAGATCGGAAACGGTTGCATAGTACAGTCAGAAGGGCGGTACTTACAGTGGATATCTTTGACCTCAAACACACGAACGAAACCATCCTTGGAATAACAGTCAATCATAAAGAGGACAGTAGTGTGCACCATTTCTATGCAGAACGTTGCATTGTATCTCAAATAGCATTTTAACAGAGAGAAACAATATAAGAAGATATCAGTACCTTCGGAAGGACATTATATGTAATTTATTGGCGTCATCTAATAATTACATATTCAATCAGCAGCGCCAAAAACTCTTTGCTTAAAGTACTTATAATATCTCAAAACACACATGTACAGCAGTAGCACACAACTGAAAGAGTTTTACTAGGCCTCAGAGTGCAGATGCGGGATTATGATGAAGTGGTTAAAACAAAGTGGAAGAGAACAATATGCACACCTTACTAAAGCCATGTTATCACATTCCACATCACTTCTGCATTCACGCAGTCCAATAACAAAAGCTACACTAATTGATGTTGGTACGTAAATGCCATACCTTGGTTTCTCCATTTCGTTCAAATCTGTCTTAACGTACTCGACATTATATTTCTGAATGATTATGTTATATAGTATATATCAGAGAAGTCCATATCTTCAGTCCCGATGTCATTTCCATATTCAGCACGTCGTACGTTGGTCCTTCATGCGTAGGATTACTTGTCTTCATGATATCACTGCACTGAATGCAGTCTATACGGTAAATCGCTTGCTAATACTCCAAGAGACAAATATGTAATGCAGCTATACCACTCACGCAAATGGAGGACTGGTTAGTGCAACTACACTATGCAAACAAGTGCGGCGTTTTGCATGGAAATGACGCACACCACTGTTTTTTTCATGATTACTTGTTATTCTAAGTGTGGTTTCGTGCGGTTCCAAGCGTTAGAGGTCAAAGGTGTCCCTAGTTAGCATTTACTTCCGTTGGTCGATGACTGTTATTGACCGCGAAATTGCCCTATAATTTGAGGCAATATTAACACTGTCGTGGCCGAGTGTTATAAGGCGTCATGCAAACGACTGGGCGACTGTTCCCGCCGGAGGTTCAAATCTTATCTCAAGCATGGGTGTGTGTATGTGTGTTTGTGTGTGTGTGTTTTGTCCTTAGTGAAAATTAGTTTAAGTAGTTTATAACTCTATAGACTGGTAACCATAACAGTTTAGTTCTACAGCTTTACGAACGTATGACTTTTCAACACTGTCCGTTTGTAGGTACTGTAGGAGAATACGAATCCCTTCAAAAACGGTGTAATGATGCCCACGAACTCCGGGCTAGATAGTGCCTTCTGAAATCCCTGCAACACTTGCCTTACGGTTGATTTTTCTAGTTATGTCATTCGAACAACTATTGAAATGAGAATCCGCAGCCTGGAGTGAGGTGACACAACGCTCTGAGAGCGATGATGAAAGAGAATTACTAATATGAAAATATCCTGCACGCAAAGTTGCAAGAGACAGGATAAACATCGCAAAACAGTGAGGGGAGGCGAGCACCTGTGTCCCCCTCCAGGAAGACACTCATTATGTTCATTACATTTTGTCTTGGAGAACGAACCTTCAGGGAATTTACGAGTGATTCGTTCAAGTGAAATCGTGCATCTAAACGTGTGTCTAGTAATACTTCATTTATCAGATATCAGCCTTAATTGTATTTTTAAGACTTTGAGTAACAATATAAAACCTAGTTTAATAATATTTCACAGTAATGGACGTTACAAATGAATTCTGTGAATACTGCAGACAGTTTATATTTCGAAATAATGTCAACAATGTTGATGCTGTATAAAATTAACTGGAACACGTTTACAGGAATTCGAGTTGTATACCATTCCTACAGTAATGCGTATATAACAGGGTGTTGCACTAAGTGAGTTTGCCTCTGTAACTTATAAAATAATAGGTGACGGGAAATTTTAATGCGGTAGGTCAACACAAGAAATGTTACACTTTCTGCGGAGCTATGGACATTGTTTATTGTATCATTTTCCACAGAGTTACAGCACAAAGATATATTTTTTTAAATGGAACAATAGTTTTTCTATCGTGCATTGGAATCGTTGAAACCAGCTGCGTCCAAATCAATTTAAACTACATTCCAATCACTGTTAGTTTGGGAGCTACAACCATTCAAAGTTTCAGGGGCAGATACCACACGCTGTACATAATACATGGCTGTGTGGTGGGTGATGGATGTTATATCCGGCCGCGGTGGCCGAGAGGACTGAGGCGCTCCAGTCACGGTCTGCACGGCCACTACGGTCGGGGGTTCGAATCCCACCTCGGGCATAGATATTTGTGCCGTCCTTAGGATTAGCTTGTTCATAAGTAGTTTGTAAAGTTTAGGGACTGATGACCCCGTAGTTAAGTCCCATAGACTCGACAAACATTTGAACAGTTTTTTGGATGTTATGGCGGTGAGAATTTGATTTACATGAGATGTTCAAATGGGTGTCCATGTTCCTCAAGGCATAATGCAATGCGCCGTCGAAAGGATCTGCAGACGAGATGTAACATCGCCGGTGTGACGGAGCGACATGCGTCCTCAATGCGCCGTTTTAGATCATCTGGGGATGTGGGCTCAGTGACATGAAAACGATACTTTAGATATCCCCACAAAAAGAAATCTACTGGTGTTACATCGGGCGACCTTGCGGGCCATGAATGAGGAACATGGCGCCCCAACCATCCTGCAAACCTGTTGTTTAGTTCTTCCACAACAGCACGCGCAGAATGGGCTGGGTGACCATCGTGCTGGCTGAATCCATATATGGACTCTCGTGTGCAGATACACATGTTCAAGGAGACCACCCAAACAATCGGATATAAAAGCGCGTTATAACTCACCTGTCAGTGTACCTGGGAAGTAGTGTGGACCGATGATTTCATCCCCAAGGATTCCACACCACACGTTGACGGTCGACAGGTCTTACCCACCGACGATTGTCTGACGCCCAGTAGTGCATGTTATGGCGATTCACTGCAGGATAATTTGTGAACGTTGACTCATCAGAGGACGTATCACTTTGTAAAGACTCCAACGTGAAATTACGCATGGCCCACTCACAGAATGTCACTCTTGCACGGAAATCGTTCCCATGCAGCTCCTGGGTCAGTGAAAGGCGGTACGGGTGAAACCTGTGGCCGTGTACTATACGCTACACTGGTGTGTGACTGATACCAGCGACCGCAGCAACGGCTCGTATGCTGACATGAGGATCATGGTTTAGTACAGCTAAAACAAACACCTCCGTCTCCTCACTTCTTGCAGGTCTTCGTCTGTTACTGTGGCACATTACCAAGCTGCCTGTTTCCCGAAGTCGTTGTTCGGCATGTCAGAACGTAATGGCTGCCGGGGCTATTCGCCTAGGATATCTCACGGCATACGCCGTGGCTGCTTCAGTGGCATCTTGTCGGCACTCGCCGAGTATCAGCAACATGTCAACGGACTCGTTGTTCGTGTATGCCATCGTCATCCGATGTCAGTAACTGTGGTATATTGAGCCCCGGTTGTTTGTGTGGCTCCAACTGTCGGGTATACGGCCGAGTGCGGCGACAGTCGGCAGTCTAACAGCGCATCGAGGATGCCTCTCGCTCCGTGACACCGGCGACGTTACAACTCGGCCGCACCACATTTAGAAGGCGCAGCCTTTGTGCTGTAACTCTTTGGAAAATGATACAATAAACTATGTTCGTAGCTCCACATAAAGTGTAACATTTCTTGTGTTGACCTACCGCATTAAAATTTCCCGTCACCTATTATTTTATAAGTTACAGAGGCAAACACACTTAGTGAAACACCCTGTATGTTTGTGAATGAGATGGGAAAAGGCGGGCACGCAGGCCCGTGCGGACATCTGTGGCGTAGCTCCCACTTGCACAAGCGAATACAGACTCATCTGCGGTGGGAAAACTTCGCCACTTGTTAGAGGCTATGTATCAGAATCGCCTCGTAGGACTTTGATATCTAAATTATGACTGAAGATGGCGTATCACTTAAATATTGCTAATTCAGTGCTCAACACGAGTATTGAATTTTTTGATTCTGAGAATTATTTATCATGAAAAACTTTGACTATGTTGTGATTATCTTTTCCAAATTCAAATGTTCAAATGTTTTTAAATCTATCTGACCAAACTGCTAGGTAAGCAGTCCTTACAAACTACTTAAACTAAGTTCAACTAACCTAAGGACAACACACACACCCATCCCCCAGGGAGCACTCGAACCTCCGCCGGAGAGCAGCGGCGCGCTCCGCAGCGAAGCGCTTTAGACCGCTCGGGTACTCCACGGCGGCTATCTTTTTCATACGTTTTCTATTTGTCCCAATAACTTCCCAAATCAAAACAGTCAAGCTGAAGCGAAGCAGTAAATCCAGCACTGTACACAGCGTGGCCACACTGTGTTGCTTACAAGTTTATTATACAAGCTTTCACACCTAACGTATCATCAGTTTATTTTTCTCAACTACAACTAGCTTTTTTACTCCAAGGTTATTCCGTAGATTAGATTTTTGGTTACAGAAGCGTTTTCGTTCAAAACAGTTTCGTTTGTGATTGCTGACATCACAGACTGTACGCTAGCAAAAGTACCTTCACTTCCGCTCATGTGCAAGACAACCGCAGCGCGACGTGAACGCAGGAGTATCGGGACTCGTCCCGTCACAAGTCCCACTCAGGGCAGTGTGACGTCATCGTTCCATATTTTATGCGACCTCAGCCGGCTAAAGCCCCTTTTACACGAGTGACTTTCTTGTCTCAGTTGACTACTCGAATCGGGTGTGTCGACTGCAGCGCCCCTGGTGGTTCTGTGTTTCATTTGTTTTGCGTGATCGTTTGCGTTTATACGAAGGCTTAGAAATTTGTGGGTGTGCTGTATGCTGTGCGGTCTTTGCGCTGTGGTTGTCGTCGTAATACTTTGTGTGCTGATTTTCGCTTTAATCACAACTTTATATCCAACATAACAAAATGGATGAAATTCTTGTGGTATTGGCAGCGACAATGGTAGTAATCGCCACCGCTTTGCAGGAAGGCAAAAAGAAAGACCGCAGAGACAGGAAGAGAAACGTCTGGATGCAGAAAACCCACTTCTTTGCTCTGCGGAATATTTTTTAAATCCCCGCCATAATTAACTGCAGAGTCCCAAATTTAATTTTACGATCTTCAGCTGTAACTTTCAGGCAAACTGGTGATACTTATGATCAAAATATCCACGGGTGTACTGCCGGTCTATAGTGTCCAACGGGCACAATATTTCGGCGATCATACATGTGGCCAGGTGGCAAGCTCCGCTGCGGGACTCAGCTGTCGTGCATAAATGGAAGTTTTAATGTTGTTTTCGACAAAAACTTGTGTGAAAGACACACCTTATGAAACTAACGATAGTGGTCAGGACAAGGTGAACTCATTGACGTTGATCCAGTACGCCAATAATATAGTTATTGTTCCAATTATAGTTTCTGTCTGAACTATTTATCGTCCATGTTTCATCCCGTAAAAGATAACATTCCACACAAATGCCTTCAAAAAATACTGCCTCACAGTTAAATTAAAATTCGATGTTAGCATATTTCTCTTTTTCAAAATCGCTTTTATTCCCATTGCCATTGTTAATTTTATATCCTCTGTACTGCGAGCATATTTTGTCATTTTACTGCCCAAGTAACAAAACTCATCTACCACCTTTATTGTTTTGTTATATAATATAATTTCTTCAGCATCGCCTGGTTTTCTTTCACTGCATTCCATTACCCTTGCTTCAATGGCACTGGGGCACTACCTTCGCTATAATCGTCCTCCGTCTCGAGGATAGGGTGAAGTACGTGACATAATTATGGAATTCCAATCACCAGGCGAAAGCGGACCGTTATTATGGCGAACTTAACTCCAACATTCTCACAGTGGCTCTTCTCGATGGCCAGAAATGCGCCATAATGCAGTAACGCCCATCTATGTTATTCAATGGACCTCCCGTTTACTTTACGATCCATTGAAGTAGGATGATTTGTTTTCTTTCTTCTTCTCACTCTAGGACCATTCCGAAGATGGTATATGTCCTCGTTTTCATTCTTGAAAAATCCAAGTAATAGTTCTTTTTCCGTTGGGCCCTAAGTGTTTTACTAATGGTCCCGGTACAGAATACATGTATTTGGTTTACACTGTAGTGTAATAGTTGTTCTACCAGAGGGAATTTGGTTTTTCCGTTTGTGGCTGGGAAAGTTGTTGCATTTATGTTACATTACAGCACAGGAGAATTTAGGTAAAAAAAAGTGTAACTTTGTCTTTATTACAAATGTATCTTCATCCATTCTCGTCGGAATGTCCATTACCTGTCAGTTACACTGTCGATAATAAATTCAGTTACTTCTCTGGGTCTCTCAAATTCATCGCAGTAAGTCCGCATGATTCTGCAGCACTATCTCGGAACCTAAAAGTGTAAAACAAAGCACAAACAAAGACCCCAAGTCGGCGCATCAAGCGACCGATCATATCTCCAACGTTCCCATGAAGTGAGTACTTCATCCCAGTCGCATCTTTGGCGCTGTGATACTCCTATTGTGCTACCCTTTCCTACAACAACTGCATCAAGTTTTTCCCTTTCAAACGAAAGAACCTCTTCGAAGCATGCCACTCCCGCCAGTGAAATACATCAAACCGCATTTCTTTCACACGAAGGCTACGTATGTACATCTGCATCTACGTAAATACTCCGCTAAACACATTTAAGTGCATGATATTTCTCTACCGTTCCATTCTGTAATGGAGGGAGGGAAAAAGGAACACTTGAGTCCTTCCGTCTTCTATCTCATTTGCCATCGAACATGTAATTGCACTTAGTAAGACAATGATGCTCTTAAGGGCGAATGACAAATAACAAGTAACGTTCTCATATACAGCTGCCTTCACGAGTGGACACTTGGGCCATCCACCACCGCTCCCTATTATTTTTATTCCAATTTTGCATAACAAATTAATTTTGACTTCCTATGTTTATGAATTAACAATTAGAACATTCCGTATTACTTATTTTATTTTTCGTGTCCAGAACACCAGCCTTTACATTCTACTGTAATAAATTTTAAAATTTAGATATTTCTTGCCCAATAATCAGCAACACACATGGGACTGTCATTAGCTAGCTGTACTTCCAGGAGGGTACAGCATGTTTTAAGGTTTGGGCACGTCAGTAAGTGGTCGTCCGTCTCGACATTCCCACAGTTGCACAGGGGTTCCCCGGCAAGGTAGCCCAAACTGGAATGGTTGAACTTGCAATTTGAGACCCCAATCCTTAGCTTGTTGAGAGCCTTCGAGGTTGCAAAAGATTTGTTACCTCCTGCTGCAAGTTGTTCTTTCAGAGCCAAAATAGGGTAGGTGTTTCCTCCTTCCATAGCTGAAGCCTCCTCTCTGCAACATTGACAGCAATTGGCTCTGATGTCCACAGGAAGCTCCTTGTTGTGCGAAGCCGCCTAGGCTGTTGTTGGTGCCCAAGTAAGGTATCGCGATTGTCTGTAAATTGTTTCTTCCTCTTCACCTCGGCAGCTACTTGTCGCCGTATGCTGGGGGGGAGGGGGGGAGGGGAGGAGGGGGGGTTACCCTATGAGGGGGTAGATCTCTGTCGGCGAGGGTCTCAAGCACCCCGATATTATGCAGGCTGGCTCATTAACGATCACGTTTATATGTTTCACATGGGCCGAATTCTTCCACGCAAGTGCGGCATATTCAGCTGCCTACAGACTAAGTGCCATTGCTGTTGTTCGAAGCACTTGTGGGTCAGCACCACAAATTGTGTTTGATGGTTTAAGAATGATGCTATTTCTAGTGCTGACCTTTTTCTTAGTATCTAAACAGTGTTGTATGAATGACAGAGTTCTATCCAGCTTCGCCCCTAGGTATTTGGGAGTGTAGCAGTGCTCCAGTTCTTGGCCTTTCCAGCTTACATGGAGTTTTGTCTTAGCTTCCTTATACCTCAGAGGGAAACTGCAGACTTCCGTCTTAGCTGGGTTGGGTTTCAAATGGTTCTGGTGATAGTAATTCCAGAGCTCTCGTTAACTTCTCCACTTCCTCGAAGGTGCTTCCTTAGGCGGCCACAGCTGCGTCGTCTGCATATATCGTGGTGCGTTTGCTGGTCAATTGTGTAAATGCTGAACAACAACGGAGCTAATACACCGCCCTGAGCAAGGCCATATTTTTGGACTCTCTATCGGCTGCTTTTTCCTTGCAATTTTACGTAAAAGCGCCTGTTCTGTAGTATGCACTGCACTAATCTTGAAAGTCCAAAGTCCTTAGCCACCTGATAAAACTTATGTACCTGTCTACTGTGATTAATGGTCTCATAGGCTGCTCTAAGATCAACGAAAGTCACGCCAGTCACCTGCTTTCTGTCGTATCCGTCTTCAATATGCTGGGTTAAATTCAGAATTTGCCCAGTACAAGAACGTGCTTGTGCAGGCCTCAGCACTTCGTCTACATGATTGGAAATTCTATTTAGCATCATTCTCTCGAGGGCCTTGAACAGATGACACAGCAAGGATACTGGACGAAGGTTTTTGACATATGTTGGCTCCTTTCCTGGTTATAATAGGGCTACCACACTTGCTTTTCCACACACTCTGGGAAACTGCATGATGTTGAAGACGTCTAATCTATAAACTACGATGCTGACACATACTACGGCACCTGACTGTTAATAGTTGATGGCGTGTCTACACTTTTATTTTGATCACATTACAGCTGCGCATGTGCAACGTAATGATCGCAATCACTTCTATCGCACCCCAATGAGAGACTCGGGCATAACAGTGCAAGAAAAAGCGACAGGCTTCCAACAGATACACATAAATTTATCCTCATATTTCTACAAGTTTAACTGATCACCTTGCAAGCGCAATGTACCAATCAATTATCCCTTAAGTACGTTACATAGACCGGAAACGTCCCATTAGACAGAGGAGTTCGCTAGATTTATGGTCACACCAGTGTATTTTCGGTGTAGTTATTAAGGCAGTAAATAATTTGCAAAACACGATTGATCAGAATACAACTGTTCTCTAAGGAATTTGTTAGCCAAGATCACATGGATCGGATTGACACTCTGTACAGGGGTGCACTTTGTAAATATTGGCTATCCTCGTTTAAAACACTTAAACAGTAACTTATTGTAGAGAGCCAAACACACGATCTATTTTGTAAGTGTATATTGTAACCTCCAGCCTGGTAATGCCTTGTTCTCGACCAAACCAAGAAGAAAAGTCTCCCGCGAATGCATATCAGACCACTTTATAATATCGATAAAGTGAATATCGGTAATGTTATTGACACCAGAACTTGTGATTCAACAAATAAATGTATTATATAGTTTTTAGTCGGCAATTTGACGTCAACCACATTAACAATCGATTCCAGCTGCCCTGTCAATGTCCACAATCACGTTGCTGTTCTCTATACAGCTTCCTTCCAGGCGAAAGTCATGGGTGGATACTAGGTACTAGCACAGTTCTATATTCTTTAAAAAAATTCTTACTAAATCTTGTGGGATGCCCAAATCCAGAAGATAGAAGTCAACTATATGAAGATGTCGTAGTGTAGTTGGGAGCCCCTCCATTACAACATATAGTTTATCAACGATTAGTTCCATTTTATAGGGTATAGCCACAGGATTTGCATATTGCTACTAAATGTTCTCCAGGCTTCCTTGCCAGTTTCGCTCCGCCATTCCACATGATGTCACAAAGCTGTCTCCAGGTAGGAAAAATGGTAACTTCACCTGGTCTCCATGGCTTACAATGACGAACTTGTTGAATTTCCTACGCGGGTATAAGTTACTAAACAGAAATAATTTACCACCGTAAGCATCTAAGCTACATAAATGACACAACTCGTAAAGTAAACACCACTAACACACGATCAAACAGGCAATACTTCATAACGTACACAGCGCAAAGTTATTTACAACCACAAGAATATAATCCTAAATCGACTTTTTAGACTTATATCGCAGCACATCATCCACAACTGGAACAGACACTGCAGCGCATATTTTAGAGTATTTCAAACACTTTTTATTTAAATTCTATCCCTACTACCCTGCGACACTCTGTGTAAGCGCTTCTAACAACAACAATATCCAACCCAGTGACCGAACTACCTCTGCAATCAGCACCTACAACAAACTGATCTAAACATCCCAGCTCTTTTATACTACAGATCTAAACTAACTTTCATCCGACAATCTTGGTATAGTTATTAATAAAATACATAGTCTGTAATTACCTAGATATGATTTTTGCTTGTCGGTCAAAATTTTTGGCCCATTTTAGGTTACGTTAGTAACATTAAAAGTGGGCCTTTGCGATCGCCATTTGACAGCTCGAAATTTAAATGAAAATAACGGCTTAACCGTTCATCTGACACGAAAATTGAATAACCGAATTTGTAGAGGAGAAAATTCTCTACAACCTTGCTCAGTTATGTTTGTACATGACACGCACGGTCACAGAGATACTTTCAAAAATAACTGCGCTTTGACACCACCTCTTGATTTTACGTAAACCAAGCGTTAGGAAACGTCACGTGACATTCCTCGCCAGAAACTCTCTCTGGCATACTCCATCTTACTTCCTGTATTGTATGATTTTCTTATTATAACTCACGCGTTGTTATTTCAAAGCAGTGGAGTACTGAAGAGTTAACAAAAGGACGTCGTTCATAGTACGATACATAAAAATGTAGTGTTTAAAAATGTCATTTTAGCTGTTAGCAACTGCCAGCAATGGTACGAGAATTAACGGACAATGACGTAGTTGTTTACTGTGTTGTAGTTGGTAGTGCGTTACATTGTGATGCATGTAGTTAATAGTTCGAAACCCGCCGATACCATATTCTTTTTAGTCTTGGTACCTAAAACGGTTTTCGGCACTCTTATTAATAAAACAGAGCTATCTTCTGCAATGTTCAGAGTTGTGGAGATGTAAGAGTTCTCCCTCTAAAATGGCCAGTTTCGCCAAAATATTGCTTTCGGCGCAGTTTCATTTTCGGCCAGAAATCAGCCGAATCTTCGGCTTGGACGAAATTAGCTTTCTGGAACTTAGTGATCAAGTCCGATCGCGTCATGGATGGATCAGTCAACAATAACGCTTTACCTCAGTTGACGGTGCGCCGTTTAACTGCTAGGAGTCCCTTCTTCAGCGTAAAAGTTGTGGGTATTTTGTTGTTAAGCACAATATGAAGCTATTGTACCGTATAATCATATACTAGGTTTGTAACAATTTAACTTAATCAGTATTATACGAAATGGAACGGGTTATCATACTGTTATGCTGTAAAGTTTTATTAATGAGTTTCCTTGAAAGCGAAGGAGCTTTTATATGGGTTTAGGAAACATTCATCATGTGATAGAAACCTTTCCTATTCAGTTTGCGTAAATTTTTCTTAATACTTTATGCAGCACTGATTGAATCCGCTATTTATTCAGGAATGACAAAAAGGAGATATGTAAATTTGTTTGTCGATTGCAGAAAACGGAAGTGAAGATGGCAATATAAAGCTATCGCTCTCAAGAATAAAATCGTAAAGGCTACTTATGGAAACAAACAAATGTCTTCTTTCTGCGTATTTTGTATTGTGGTACTCATGATGATGCTCCGGAACTTCGTAATATCTATTTGGCATCTTTGCTGCGTACCTAAATACTGAAGACATAGTCCTACAAGAAGGTATGCAGGACTGTGGAATTTGTGGTAGCTGTACATTGGTCACGTTAATTCGAGGTGAACGGGACCGGGATGACATCGAACTATCGAAATTTACGTGTGAAAAAGAAGAAATTCTACCTTTAAAAGAATACACGTCTAAATAAATATTACTTTTTTTTTAACAAAATTTTTAAATAGTCATTTACATTGGCAGTCTAAAGGTTTTAAATTCTTTCCACTGTTTACTTCCCCTTATATAATAATATATATAATAATCTTTTTTGTGAAGATACAATAATCCCGCAGTTCTTGTTTTGTTTTATGACGTTTGTTTTTGTGGGAAATTCCTAGACTCGAAACATCTAGACATCACTGTATCGAGTTCACTTTACTTATTGTCTAACTTCGTTTACTTTCACCTTTTTAGGTAGAAAACGTCACAATGAGGAGAAAAGAATCCAATTTGGAAGTACTTTAATAAAAGTAGCGCCGATTTGTCTAGACCTGCTCGTCTCCCATGACATCTTCTACGGACTCCTGATTAGTCTTAGGCACACTCAAGAAGGCTTAGCACAGGGAGGGAATTTTTAAAAATGTACAAAACCCAGTGATTTGTGGTGTAACGTAAATGTACAGAAATTTTAACTAATTACGCAAGTTTCGGTTAAGGTTTTGGCCACAAATCATCTTTCGGTCAACTCTAGCTTCTGCAATCACCTCCTCCTTTGAATTAAATCTTCGCCCGTCCACCCATTTCTTCATAGTGGGGAACAATTAGTAGTCCGAGGGAGCCAAGTCTGGAGAATCCTATTTCCAATAATTTTGCAACCAAAACTACTGAGGTGTGTGATGGTGGATTCTCATTATGGAAAGGACATTTTTATGTTTCAATCACCGGCGGTTTTCTTGCAGCTCAGTTTTCAAACGGTCAATTAACGATGAATCATACACAACTGTAATAGTTTTATCCTATTTCAGATAGTCGATGAGGATTATTCTCGGCGAAGGACGGTCTTCGCTTTTTTTATGCAGATTCTCCCCTGGTAACCCATTATTTAGATTGTTATTTGGTCTCAGGAGTATAGTAATGTATCCATGTTGCATTCACAGTGACGAAACAACGCTGTAAGTCCTGCGAATTCTTACTAAACAGCTGCAAACTTTCCTTGCAACACTTCAAACGATTCCGTTTTTGGTCAAGCGTAGCAACCGTGGCGGCCATCTGGCGGGTAGCTTTCTCAGATCCAAACGTTTATGTAAAATGTGATGTACCCATTCATTCGAGATGCCCACAGCAGTGGCAATCTCATGCACCTTAACTCTTCTGTCATCCATCACCATATCATTGATGTTATCAATGATTTCTGGAGTCGTAGCTTCCACAGGGCGTCCAAAACGTTCAACGTCACTTGTACCCATTTGGTCCCTCTTAAAATTTTGAAACCACTTTTAATCTGTTCTAATGGAAGGTGCAGTGTCACCGTAATGTATATCAAGCTTCTCTTTAGTCTCCTGAGGCGTTTTTCCTTTCATAAAGTAATGTTTAATTACCACACGAAATTATTTTTCGTCGATTCTTTGACAATCTCTCGACTTCCTTGATTCACACGAATGCCAAACACAAAGACATAGACGAATATGGCTGGAACTTTGTGAGCGTTCTTTCCAAAGATGCTACTAACTAAACATGACGCGCGGTGGTGTCACCTCTCGGTCTTCAAACGACCCTCGTATGCCGATGTGCAATTGCCAGATCATTACATTTATTCTCATGTCATTTTATCATGGTGTGATTGCTAAGTCATTATATTTATTATAGAAATAAAGTTATACAATATTGTTATAGTCGTTTAAAGGTTCGTAAATTAATAATTAAATAAGAAATTATGACAAGGTGTTGAATAGGTGATTCCATCCCACTATCTAAAATAACCGACTTGTTTGTAATTGTAAGTGCCCCACCTCCAGCCTCCTGTCGATCTCCTACAATATACTGACGACACTGCCGCCCTCGCCCTCGCCTTAACGTCACCGTGGCTCATTGTTTTAACTGACTACGTATCTCTTATTTATCTGTAAACAATGCATTTTCTTCAAGTTTTATCGTCTTATCTGTATTTTAAATCGCCATTATTTAACTCCAATTCATGGATTACGTCGTAATTTTTATGTCTATCTGCTCTCGCCTGAAGAGCAGCACTTAATGCTAATGCCAGCCTACTGGCATGTATATGTTCAGTGTGATATAACAATAAAGAAAAAAAAACTATAAGGCATCTGCAGCAGTTGTTTTAATCATCATTCATCGCCATTTCAATGTTTTGAAAGAGCTCAACGCTTTACTACATTTTAAGCACTTTCTGCAATTACAATCTCCATTTTCTTATTTAATTTATGACCTACTTTTAATTGCCTTTTATATTTTATCTGTTCTTCCATTTCATATTTTAAGTTCTGTAGGCTGAAGAGTGCCTGCGAGCGCTGACAGTCCGCCCTGTATTAGGGAATGAAATGACAATAAAGGAAAAAAAAAGAATAAAAGAAAGAAAAAAGAATAAGGGACTTAACTGTAGCGGGAAGTTCCCTTCGAGCAGCCGTAGCGTGCGGATCTCCGTGCCAGCGCGTTTCCAGGAGCTCAGTCCGTCAGTTCACCTGATGATGGCGACATGTATGATCGCCGAAATATTGTGCCCGTTGGACACTATAGACCGGCAGTACACCCGTGGATATTTTGATCATCAAATACGCCGGGAGAAACTGAAGAATCACATCATACACCTTTACGGTGATACTTAGTTTGCCACTAATTTGAGCATTTCTTTCTGTGCATTCTAGAAAATATATGATGTTTTCAATGAGTATCTGCAGTCACCGTGACACACAAATATTACAAATAATACTAGAGGCGTTTAAAATTACCTTATTGTGATATAAATGATGTTCTGTTTCTAGGAGGTCTCTCTCTTCTTCATAAGCCGAAATAAGAGTCTTAATGCTTTCTTTCGACCACTCCAATTCGACAAAAAAAAAAAAAAAAAAAAAAAAAAAAAAAAAAAAAAAAAAAGAATTTAATCCATAATCATTTTGATTGAAAACGTGAAGTTAAAACGCCAGTTATGGCTCACTAGATTTTTATTCCATACTATACTACTTAGACGTTCCTTCGTTGTGTACAAAACAGTACCTCGCGTCTTCTGCTGGGCAATGCAGCCGCTGCTTCTGCGCATGCGCAGTGTTCACCGCACTCGAAAATTTAGAACTCCACTTTCGGCAGAATCGAAAGATTATTGATGTCATAGTCGCATTCGCGCCGTGGTTGGATCCTCATTTACACTACGGCAGGGAAGCCGTCCACGCTTCGTGTTGTCGATTTTGGCAAGAAAGTGGATCGTGTAAAAGGGGCTTAAAGCAGGCCGCGAGCACGGCGGGAAGCGAGCGGAGTGGCGCCCGTTTCAACTGGCTCTACATTTCAGATCGTTTACAGGTCATAAACAGTCAGGCAAAGAAGGTTTGTGAGTAGGACGCCTGAATGTTAGACTCGCTGCCAGACTTTCTTGTTCTCCTGTATGCCTGTACAACAGGCGCACAAACGCTTCAACGGGATGGTCAACGGATTTTACTCCGCACAATGTCGAAGTGATAGTCTGCAATGATGAGACACTACTTTTAGTACAAACTACAGAATGTGCAGAGAATCTATTTTGTTACAAAATTGGTATTACGTTCTTGTTTTTCATTAGAGGTCTTAATATCTACAACTAAATATTTATGCTGCAAGTAACATTTAAGTGCCTGCCAGAGGGTTTATCGAACCAGTTAATTAATATATCTCTACCTTTCCATTCTCTAATAGATACGGGAAAAACTAATGCCATCAAAAATGTGAAAAATACGAACTCGCGACGAACTCTTTCCATAGTAAAAATTTGTTTGATGTTATGGGAAAACAAGTCAAAGTCGGAGGTTCGAGTCCTTCTTCGGGCATGTGTGTGTGTGTGTGTGTGTGTGTGTGTGTGTGTGTGTGTTGGTGTGTGTGGGTGTGTGTGTGTGTGTGTGGTTTGTGTGTGTGTGTTGTTCTTAGTGTAAGTTACTTTAAGCAGTTTGTAAGCCTAGGGAAAGATAACCGCTACAGTTAAGTCCCTTATTCTTTTTTCTTTCTTTTATTCTTTTTTTTTCCTTTATTGTCATTTCATTCCCTAATACAGGGCTGGCTGTCAGCGCTCGCAGGCACTCTTCAGCCTACAGAACTTCAAATATGAAATGGAAGAACAGATAGAATATAAAAGGCAATTAAAAGTAGGTCATAAATTAAATAAGAAAATGGAGATTGTAATTGCAGAAAGTGCTTAAAATGTAGTAAAGCGTTAAGCTCTTTCAAAACATTGAAATGGCCATGAATGATGATTAAAACAACTGCTGCAGATGCCTTATAGTTTTTTTTTCTTTATTGTTATATCACACTGAACATATACATGCCAGTAGGCTGGCATTAGCATTAAGTGCTGCTCTTCAGGCGAGAGCAGATAGACATAAAAATTACGACGTAATCCATGAATTGGAGTTAAATAATGGCGATTTAAAATACAGATAAGACGATAAAACTTGAAGAAAATGCATTGTTTACAGATAAATAAGAGATACGTAGTCAGTTAAAACAATGAGCCACGGTGACGTTAAGGCGAGGGCGAGGGCGGCAGTGTCGTCAGTATATTGTAGGAGATCGACAGGAGGCTGGAGGTGGGGCACTTACAATTACAAACAAGTCGGTTATTTTAGATAGTGGGATGGAATCACCTATTCAACACCTTGTCATAATTTCTTATTTAATTATTAATTTACGAACCTTTAAACGACTATAACAATATTGTATAACTTTATTTCTATAATAAATATAATGACTTAGCAATCACACCATGATAAAATGACATGAGAATAAATGTAATGATCTGGCAATTGCACATCGGCATACGAGGGTCGTTTGAAGACCGAGAGGTGACACCACCGCGCGTCATGTTTAGTTAGTAGCATCTTTGGAAAGAACGCTCACAAAGTTCCAGCCATATTCGTCTATGTCTTTGTGTTTGGCATTCGTGTGAATCAAGGAAGTCGAGAGATTGTCAAAGAATCGACGAAAAATAATTTCGTGTGGTAATTAAACATTACTTTATGAAAGGAAAAACGCCTCAGGAGACTAAAGAGAAGCTTGATATACATTACGGTGACACTGCACCTTCCATTAGAACAGATTAAAAGTGGTTTCAAAATTTTAAGAGGGACCAAATGGGTACAAGTGACGTTGAACGTTTTGGACGCCCTGTGGAAGCTACGACTCCAGAAATCATTGATAACATCAATGATATGGTGATGGATGACAGAAGAGTTAAGGTGCATGAGATTGCCACTGCTGTGGGCATCTCGAATGAATGGGTACATCATATTTTACATAAACGTTTGGATCTGAGAAAGCTACCCGCCAGATGGCCGCCACGGTTGCTACGCTTGACCAAAAACGGAATCGTTTGAAGTGTTGCAAGGAAAGTTTGCAGCTGTTTAGTAAGAATTCGCAGGACTTACAGCGTTGTTTCGTCACTGTGAATGCAACATGGATACATTACTATACTCCTGAGACCAAATAACAATCTAAATAATGGGTTACCAGGGGAGAATCTGCATAAAAAAAGCGAAGACCGTCCTTCGCCGAGAATAATCCTCATCGACTATCTGAAATAGGATAAAACTATTACAGTTGTGTATGATTCATCGTTAATTGACCGTTTGAAAACTGAGCTGCAAGAAAACCGCCGGTGATTGAAACATAAAAATGTCCTTTCCATAATGACAATCCACCATCACACACCTCAGTAGTTTTGGTTGCAAAATTATTGGAAATAGGATTCTCCAGACTTGGCTCCCTCGGACTACTAATTGTTCCCCACTATGAAGAAATGGGTGGACGGGCGAAGATTTAATTCAAAGGAGGAGGTGATTGCAGAAGCTAGAGTTGACCGAAAGATGATTTGTGGCCAAAACCTTAACCGAAACTTGCGTAATTAGTTAAAATTTCTGTACATTTACGTTACACCACAAATCACTGGGTTTTGTACATTTTTAAAAATTCCCTCCCTGTGCTAAGCCTTCTTGAGTGTGCCTAAGACTAATCAGGAGTCCGTAGAAGATGTCATGGGAGACGAGCAGGTCTAGACAAATCGGCGCTACTTTTATTAAAGTACTTCCAAATTGGATTCTTTTCTCCTCATTGTGACGTTTTCTACCTAAAAAGGTGAAAGTAAACGAAGTTAGACAATAAGTAAAGTGAACTCGATACAGTGATGTCTAGATGTTTCGAGTCTAGGAATTTCCCACAAAAACAAACGTCATAAAACAAAACAAGAACTGCGGGATTATTGTATCTTCACAAAAAAGATTATTATATATATTATTATATAAGGGGAAGTAAACAGTGGAAAGAATTTAAAACCTTTAGACTGCCAATGTAAATGACTATTTAAAAATTTTGTTAAAAAAAAGTAATATTTATTTAGACGTGTATTCTTTTAAAGGTAGAATTTCTTCTTTTTCACACGTAAATTTCGATAGTTCGATGTCATCCCGGTCCCGTTCACCTCGAATTAACGTGACCAATGTACAGCTACCACAAATTCCACAGTCCTGCATACCTTCTTGTAGGACTATGTCTTCAGTATTTAGGTACGCAGCAAAGATGCCAAATAGATATTACGAAGTTCCGGAGCATCATCATGAGTACCAAAATACAAAATACGCAGAAAGAAGACATTTGTTTGTTTCCATAAGTAGCCTTTACGATTTTATTCTTGAGAGCGATAGCTTTATATTGCCATCTTCACTTCCGTTTTCTGCAATCGACAAACAAATTTACATATCTCCTTTTTGTCATTCCTGAATACAAAGCGGATTCAACAGTGCTGCATAAAGTATTAAGAAAAATTTACGCAAACTGAATAGGAAAGGTTTCTATCACATGATGAATGTTTCCTAAACCCATATAAAAGCTCCTTCGCTTTCAAGGAAACTCATTAATAAAACTTTACAGCATAACAGTATGATAACCCGTTCCATTTCGTATAATACTGATTAAGTTAAATTGTTACAAACCTAGTATATGATTATACGGTACAATAGCTTTATATTGTGCTTAACAACAAAATACCCACAACTTTTACGCTGAAGAAGGGACTCCTAGCAGTTAAACGGCGCACCGTCAACTGAGGTAAAGCGTTATTGTTGACTGATCCATCCATGACGCGATCGGACTTGATCACTAAGTTCCAGAAAGCTAATTTCGTCCAAGCCGAAGATTCGGCTGATTTCTGGCCGAAAATGAAACTGCGCCGAAAGCAATATTTTGGCGAAACTGGCCATTTTAGAGGGAGAACTCTTACATCTCCACAACTCTGAACATTGCAGAAGATAGCTCTGTTTTATTAATAAGAGTGCCGAAAACCGTTTTAGGTACCAAGACTAAAAAGAATATGGTATCGGCGGGTTTCGAACTATTAACTACATGCATCACAATGTAACGCACTACCAACTACAACACAGTAAACAACTACGTCATTGTCCGTTAATTCTCGTACCATTGCTGGCAGTTGCTAACAGCTAAAATGACATTTTTAAACACTACATTTTTATGTATCGTACTATGAACGACGTCCTTTTGTTAACTCTTCAGTACTCCACTGCTTTGAAATAACAACGCGTGAGTTATAATAAGAAAATCATACAATACAGGAAGTAAGATGGAGTATGCCAGAGAGAGTTTCTGGCGAGGAATGTCACGTGACGTTTCCTAACGCTTGGTTTACGTAAAATCAAGAGGTGGTGTCAAAGCGCAGTTATTTTTGAAAGTATCTCTGTGACCGTGCGTGTCATGTACAAACATAACTGAGCAAGGTTGTAGAGAATTTTCTCCTCTACAAATTCGGTTATTCAATTTTCGTGTCAGATGAACGGTTAAGCCGTTATTTTCATTTAAATTTCGAGCTGTCAAATGGCGATCGCAAAGGCCCACTTTTAATGTTACTAACGTAACCTAAAATGGGCCAAAAATTTTGACCGACAAGCAAAAATCATATCTAGGTAATTACAGACTATGTATTTTATTAATAACTATACCAAGATTGTCGGATGAAAGTTAGTTTAGATCTGTAGTATAAAAGAGCTGGGATGTTTAGATCAGTTTGTTGTAGGTGCTGATTGCAGAGGTAGTTCGGTCACTGGGTTGGATATTGTTGTTGTTAGAAGCGCTTACACAGAGTGTCGCAGGGTAGTAGGGATAGAATTTAAATAAAAAGTGTTTGAAATACTCTAAAATATGCGCTGCAGTGTCTGTTCCAGTTGTGGATGATGTGCTGCGATATAAGTCTAAAAAGTCGATTTAGGATTATATTCTTGTGGTTGTAAATAACTTTGCGCTGTGTACGTTATGAAGTATTGCCTGTTTGATCGTGTGTTAGTGGTGTTTACTTTACGAGTTGTGTCATTTATGTAGCTTAGATGCTTACGGTGGTAAATTATTTCTGTTTAGTAACTTATACCCGCGTAGGAAATTCAACAAGTTCGTCATTGTAAGCCATGGAGACCAGGTGAAGTTACCATTTTTCCTACCTGGAGACAGCTTTGTGACATCATGTGGAATGGCGGAGCGAAACTGGCAAGGAAGCCTGGAGAACATTTAGTAGCAATATGCAAATCCTGTGGCTATACCCTATAAAATGGAACTAATCGTTGATAAACTATATGTTGTAATGGAGGGGCTCCCAACTACACTACGACATCTTCATATAGTTGACTTCTATCTTCTGGATTTGGGCATCCCACAAGATTTAGTAAGAATTTTTTTAAAGAATATAGAACTGTGCTAGTACCTAGTATCCACCCATGACTTTCGCCTGGAAGGAAGCTGTATAGAGAACAGCAACGTGATTGTGGACATTGACAGGGCAGCTGGAATCGATTGTTAATGTGGTTGACGTCAAATTGCCGACTAAAAACTATATAATACATTTATTTGTTGAATCACAAGTTCTGGTGTCAATAACATTACCGATATTCACTTTATCGATATTATAAAGTGGTCTGATATGCATTCGCGGGAGACTTTTCTTCTTGGTTTGGTCGAGAACAAGGCATTACCAGGCTGGAGGTTACAATATACACTTACAAAATAGATCGTGTGTTTGGCTCTCTACAATAAGTTACTGTTTAAGTGTTTTAAACGAGGATAGCCAATATTTACAAAGTGCACCCCTGTACAGAGTGTCAATCCGATCCATGTGATCTTGGCTAACAAATTCCTTAGAGAACAGTTGTATTCTGATCAATCGTGTTTTGCAAATTATTTACTGCCTTAATAACTACACCGAAAATACACTGGTGTGACCATAAATCTAGCGAACTCCTCTGTCTAATGGGACGTTTCCGGTCTATGTAACGTACTTAAGGGATAATTGATTGGTACATTGCGCTTGCAAGGTGATCAGTTAAACTTGTAGAAATATGAGGATAAATTTATGTGTATCTGTTGGAAGCCTGTCGCTTTTTCTTGCACTGTTATGCCCGAGTCTCTCATTGGGGTGCGATAGAAGTGATTGCGATCATTACGTTGCACATGCGCAGCTGTAATGTGATCAAAATAAAAGTGTAGACACGCCATCAACTATTAACAGTCAGGTGCCGTAGTATGTGTCAGCATCGTAGTTTATAGATTAGACGTCTTCAACATCATGCAGTTTCCCAGAGTGTGTGGAAAAGCAAGTGTGGTAGCCCTATTATAACCAGGAAAGGAGCCAACATATGTCAAAAACCTTCGTCCAGTATCCTTGCTGTGTCATCTGTTCAAGGCCCTCGAGAGAATGATGCTAAATAGAATTTCCAATCATGTAGACGAAGTGCTGAGGCCTGCACAAGCACGTTCTTGTACTGGACAAATTCTGAATTTAACCCAGCATATTGAAGACGGATACGACAGAAAGCAGGTGACTGGCGTGACTTTCGTTGATCTTAGAGCAGCCTATGAGACCATTAATCACAGTAGACAGGTACATAAGTTTTATCAGGTGGCTAAGGACTTTGGACTTTCAAGATTAGTGCAGTGCATACTACAGAACAGGCGCTTTTACGTAAAATTGCAAGGAAAAAGCAGCCGATAGAGAGTCCAAAAATATGGCCTTGCTCAGGGCGGTGTATTAGCTCCGTTGTTGTTCAGCATTTACACAATTGACCAGAAAACGCA
Organism: Locusta migratoria; assembly: GCA_026315105.1. Classification (NCBI taxonomy): domain Eukaryota; kingdom Metazoa; phylum Arthropoda; class Insecta; order Orthoptera; family Acrididae; genus Locusta; species Locusta migratoria. Next base: position 557,935,946 of record CM048755.1, on the reverse strand, counting down.
CCACGATATATGCAGACGACGCAGCTGTGGCCGCCTAAGGAAGCACCTTCGAGGAAGTGGAGAAGTTAACGAGAGCTCTGGAATTACTATCACCAGAACCATTTGAAACCCAACCCAGCTAAGACGGAAGTCTGCAGTTTCCCTCTGAGGTATAAGGAAGCTAAGACAAAACTCCATGTAAGCTGGAAAGGCCAAGAACTGGAGCACTGCTACACTCTCAAATACCTAGGGGCGAAGCTGGATAGAACTCTGTCATTCATACAACACTGTTTAGATACTAAGAAAAAGGTCAGCACTAGAAATAGCATCATTCTTAAACCATCAAACACAATTTGTGGTGCTGACCCACAAGTGCTTCGAACAACAGCAATGGCACTTAGTCTGTAGGCAGCTGAATATGCCGCACTTGCGTGGAAGAATTCGGCCCATGTGAAACATATAAACGTGATCGTTAATGAGCCAGCCTGCATAATATCGGGGTGCTTGAGACCCTCGCCGACAGAGATCTACCCCCTCATAGGGTAACCCCCCCTCCTCCCCTCCCCCCCTCCCCCCCAGCATACGGCGACAAGTAGCTGCCGAGGTGAAGAGGAAGAAACAATTTACAGACAATCGCGATACCCTACTTGGGCACCAACAACAGCCTAGGCGGCTTCGCACAACAAGGAGCTTCCTGTGGACATCAGAGCCAATTGCTGTCAATGTTGCAGAGAGGAGGCTTCAGCTATGGAAGGAGGAAACACCTACCCTATTTTGGCTCTGAAAGAACAACTTGCAGCAGGAGGTAACAAATCTTTTGCAACCTCGAAGGCTCTCAACAAGCTAAGGATTGGGGTCTCAAATTGCAAGTTCAACCATTCCAGTTTGGGCTACCTTGCCGGGGAACCCCTGTGCAACTGTGGGAATGTCGAGACGGACGACCACTTACTGACGTGCCCAAACCTTAAAACATGCTGTACCCTCCTGGAAGTACAGCTAGCTAATGACAGTCCCATGTGTGTTGCTGATTATTGGGCAAGAAATATCTAAATTTTAAAATTTATTACAGTAGAATGTAAAGGCTGGTGTTCTGGACACGAAAAATAAAATAAGTAATACGGAATGTTCTAATTGTTAATTCATAAACATAGGAAGTCAAAATTAATTTGTTATGCAAAATTGGAATAAAAATAATAGGGAGCGGTGGTGGATGGCCCAAGTGTCCACTCGTGAAGGCAGCTGTATATGAGAACGTTACTTGTTATTTGTCATTCGCCCTTAAGAGCATCATTGTCTTACTAAGTGCAATTACATGTTCGATGGCAAATGAGATAGAAGACGGAAGGACTCAAGTGTTCCTTTTTCCCTCCCTCCATTACAGAATGGAACGGTAGAGAAATATCATGCACTTAAATGTGTTTAGCGGAGTATTTACGTAGATGCAGATGTACATACGTAGCCTTCGTGTGAAAGAAATGCGGTTTGATGTATTTCACTGGCGGGAGTGGCATGCTTCGAAGAGGTTCTTTCGTTTGAAAGGGAAAAACTTGATGCAGTTGTTGTAGGAAAGGGTAGCACAATAGGAGTATCACAGCGCCAAAGATGCGACTGGGATGAAGTACTCACTTCATGGGAACGTTGGAGATATGATCGGTCGCTTGATGCGCCGACTTGGGGTCTTTGTTTGTGCTTTGTTTTACACTTTTAGGTTCCGAGATAGTGCTGCAGAATCATGCGGACTTACTGCGATGAATTTGAGAGACCCAGAGAAGTAACTGAATTTATTATCGACAGTGTAACTGACAGGTAATGGACATTCCGACGAGAATGGATGAAGATACATTTGTAATAAAGACAAAGTTACACTTTTTTTTACCTAAATTCTCCTGTGCTGTAATGTAACATAAATGCAACAACTTTCCCAGCCACAAACGGAAAAACCAAATTCCCTCTGGTAGAACAACTATTACACTACAGTGTAAACCAAATACATGTATTCTGTACCGGGACCATTAGTAAAACACTTAGGGCCCAACGGAAAAAGAACTATTACTTGGATTTTTCAAGAATGAAAACGAGGACATATACCATCTTCGGAATGGTCCTAGAGTGAGAAGAAGAAAGAAAACAAATCATCCTACTTCAATGGATCGTAAAGTAAACGGGAGGTCCATTGAATAACATAGATGGGCGTTACTGCATTATGGCGCATTTCTGGCCATCGAGAAGAGCCACTGTGAGAATGTTGGAGTTAAGTTCGCCATAATAACGGTCCGCTTTCGCCTGGTGATTGGAATTCCATAATTATGTCACGTACTTCACCCTATCCTCGAGACGGAGGACGATTATAGCGAAGGTAGTGCCCCAGTGCCATTGAAGCAAGGGTAATGGAATGCAGTGAAAGAAAACCAGGCGATGCTGAAGAAATTATATTATATAACAAAACAATAAAGGTGGTAGATGAGTTTTGTTACTTGGGCAGTAAAATGACAAAATATGCTCGCAGTACAGAGGATATAAAATTAACAATGGCAATGGGAATAAAAGCGATTTTGAAAAAGAGAAATATGCTAACATCGAATTTTAATTTAACTGTGAGGCAGTATTTTTTGAAGGCATTTGTGTGGAATGTTATCTTTTACGGGATGAAACATGGACGATAAATAGTTCAGACAGAAACTATAATTGGAACAATAACTATATTATTGGCGTACTGGATCAACGTCAATGAGTTCACCTTGTCCTGACCACTATCGTTAGTTTCATAAGGTGTGTCTTTCACACAAGTTTTTGTCGAAAACAACATTAAAACTTCCATTTATGCACGACAGCTGAGTCCCGCAGCGGAGCTTGCCACCTGGCCGTGGGCCGTTACGTGACGTAAATGAGACTTGGTGTATGCGCGAGCTTCGGCGCTGCTCCATTGATTCGCGACAGCTGATCCGCGCCGGTGTGGCCTTGTGCGAGGCCGTGACGTCATGGCGAGTGGGGGAGGGGCCGCCTGCCGCCTCGTTGCCAGCAGCCGCGTGTTCCGCTCTCGCAGGAGGCTGGTCGCGCGTCCATCCGCCGCTGTCGCATCTCATCTGGTTGTCACTTTCAACAAATGAATCATACAAGGTCAACACGGATTTAGAAAATATAGTTCATGCGAAAAACAACTAGCTCTTTACTCACACGAAGTGATGAGTGCTATCGACAAGGGATCTCAAATTAACTCAGTACTTCGTGATTTCCAGGAGGCTATTGACACAGTACCTCACAAACGGCTTTTAAACGAATTTCTTGGTTATGGTATAACGCCGCAAATATGCGACTGGATAGGGGGTTTGCTATCAGAGTGGATACAGGTTGTAGTAATTTGTGGTAAGGCATCGACTAAAACAGATGGGATATCGGTTGTTCCACAGGGTAGTGTTATAGGTCCTCTGCTATTCCTTATTTACATAAAGGATTAGGCAGAAAATATAAGCAGTGAAGGCCGTAAACTCCAACAAATTAATTGGATTTACTATTACTTCAGACTTAAACTGGAAAGAACACGTAGATAATGTCGTGGGAAAGGCGAACCAGAGACTGCGTTTCATTGGCAGAATCCTTAAAAGTTGCAACAGAACTACTAAAGAAACTGCGTACACTACGTCTGTCCGTCAGTGTTTGGAGTATTGCTGCCCAGCGTGGGATCCTTATCAGGTGGGTTTGACGGAGGAAATCTAAAGCGTCCAAAGACGGGCAATTCAGCGTTTATCGTTGCGGCATGGTCTACTCACGAAACTCCAATCGCCAACATTCTCTTCCAAATGCGAAAAGATGTTGTTGACTCCCACTTACATAGGTAGAAATGATCATCAGAATGAAATACGAGAACTCATAACTCCAACGGAGAAATTAAGGTGTTCTTTCTTGCCGCGCACTATTCGAGAATGAAATGGGAGAAAATAGTATAAAGGTGGTTCGATTGAATCCTCTGCCAGGTACTTAAATGTGATTTGTAGAGTGGCCCATCCAAATGTAGATGTACACGAACATAGCGACGCCTTTCATCCCTCATCTAACATTCTCTCTGTTTCTATGTGAAGCTTAATCTGAGCAGCTTTCTGCCTCTTCATATTATGGTTTACCAAAAGGATATAATAATCTAAGACTTTCCATTATTTATAAACATACGTGATAATTATATATATGCACCTAATTGTTGCCTCCATCTGGATTTACAATAAAATGGAGACAAAGAAACAAACTTAATCTACATTAAGCAATTCTAGTTGCCACCATTCACTGCTTCGTTTCAAATTGTGCTTCTCACTCTTAACGAGAGAAAGTTAGGGCATAGGGTGACCAGACGTTTCATATTTTACGGGATCGTCCCTTATTTAGCTTAAGTGTCCCGTTGCCCTGAAAAAAACACACAAGGGACTATTTTGTCCCGTTTTTCGAAAACCGTCCCGTAAATTTGAAACGTTGTGGTTTTAAAGAAATGTACCATGATGAAACGGAGAACTATATATGCAATCTTAGGCAAAGAATACAGAAAAGCACACATTTTGCAGAACACAGGGTGTACGAGGGACGATTGATGATCCTTTGGTAATATGTAAGACTTTCACATTGCGAGCAGCTGTGTATTGATCATTGCTTCAGGACATATGATTCAGATCCTTCGTTTTTACCCACTAATAGTCACCAGATGCGTTACTTTTTCACATAAATACCAAAAGGAATGTGTATTTTTATTGACAGAATTAAGGCGAATTTACATTTTCGAAATCACAACAGCAAAGCGAGAACTTATTTTCTCGTTGAAAAAGTACTCTTTCAGTCTACAGTGTACGTTGGTTTGACGTTTACAACACACACGGCCAAGCTAATTAGAGCCAAAGTTCGTCGTGCAATATGTTGTATTTTGTCGCAAAACGGGAGAGTAGCACCATCATAAATGAGGAAATAACAGTCTTGTTGCTTTTAACATCTACATCTACATACATACTCCGCAATTCACCGTAAGGTGCGTGGCGGAGGGTACACTGTACCACTACTAGACATTTATTTTCCTATTCCACTCCCAAATTGAACGAGGAAAAAAAGAATGCCTATATGCCTCCGTACGAGCCCTAATTTTTCTTATCTTGTCTTTGTGATCATTACGCGAAATGTAAGTAGGCGGCAGCAAGATCGTATTACACTCAGCTACAAATTCCGGCCCTCTAAATTTCCTCAACAGAAATTCACGAAAAGAACGTCGTCTTTCTTCCAGCGATCCCCAATTGAGTTGCCGGAGCATTTCCGTGACACTCGCGCATTGGTCGAACCTACCGGTAACAAATCTAGCTGCTCGTCTCTGAACCGCCTCTATGTCTTCCTTTAAACTGATCTGCTGCGGGTCCCAAATACTTGAGCAATACTCAAGACGTGGTCGTACAAGCGTTTTATACGCGGTCTCCTTTACAGGTGAAGTACATCTTCCCAAAATTCTCCCAATAAACCGAATTCGGCTGTCCGCCTTTCTCACAACTGTTCTTACATGCTCGTTCCATTTCATATCGCTGTGCAACGTTACGCCTAGATATTTGAACGACGCGACAGCATCAAGAAGCTCACTACTAATGCTGTATTCGAACATTATTGGGATTGTTTTTTCTACTCATGCGCATCACCTTACATTTATCTACATTGAGAGCTAGCTGCCATTCTTCGCACCAACTAGAAATTTTGTCTAAGTCATCCTGTATGCTATTACTGTCAGTTACAGACGACACCCTCCCATACACCACAGCATCATCAGCAAACAGCCGCAATTTACAAGTTACTCTGTCCATCAGATCATTTATATAGATAGAAAATAATACCGGTCCTATCACACTCCCCTGGGGCACGCCTGACGATACACTCGTCTCTGATGAACACTCGCCGTCGAGAACAACGTACTGTGTTCTATTACTTAGGAAGTCTTCCAGCCAGTCACAAATCTTCCTTTAATGCAACAGAACATACTGCGAGAAGCGCCATGGCCACACCCACTTCCGATGCGGAGTTCAGTGCCCCCTATAAAGCTGATATAACCAGATGCAGAGTGCTGGTCGCCCAGAAAGTCGGTCGTCGTACTCTAGAGCTGCACCAAGAAGAATCAGAACGTTTCGTTATGTTAACAGCCTGTCTCTCTTCAACTCTGAAGAAGAATTTGCTTTTGCACATTAAATAAAACTTGTTCTATTTATGAGTATATATTTTGTAGCTTCGCTTCCATGGCCACATCCTTGTTTGTGTACAAACTGCTGTTTGTCTAGAGGTCCCGTATTTTACGGGATCGTCTTTTATCGAGCCTAAGTGTTCCGTTGTACCAGCAAAGTATATACGTGACACATCTTGCCCTGTTTTATACTAGCCTGCTCATATATTTAAATAACAACATTTTAAGTAAGGTGAAGCATAACTAGACGGTGAACAAATGCGGTCATAATCAAACAATAGAGAAAATGTGCTTCAATAGAAAGTGAATAAAGTACGATTTTTTAATTTCTTTGGCTGGTACTCCGTTATGCTTTCACATGACGTGCGCAGATTTTCCAAAAATAAGATCTCATTCATTAATCAATCATTAATTAAACGATGATTCGGTGAAAAATGGACACTTGAAGTTCATTTCTTGAGACTTTAATAGGTTATTTCGCGAAATAAGCTTACCCCTTTCATGAGATGAAGTCATATCTTCGATGCCAGTCTGTTTAGTAAAGTCTAAAAACTTTACCGCCAATTGATGAAAATATTTTGACAAAATGCTATGAGGATCAATTATTTAAAAATGCATCTGAAGAGAATGTTTATTATGTGGGAACTGTGAAGTGGATTAGTGAAAGCTGTTCTCTTATCTTCAACTTACTTGCATCTGAAGACATCTGGTGCAGAATTTTGCAGGTCGTTACTGAGTTTGTGATTGCTCTGCCTGGTGCTAACGCTGCTGCAGAGAGTGTGTTCCCCATCACTAATAACTTACGGACCACAAAAACAACATATTTAGTGTGTAAACTCATTATCAGAATACTTCTTGTGTTGATAATTATGAAAATGGAAGTGAAAATACCGATTTCCAGAATGACGTACATTCTTCTGCGTAGTGTAATGGAGAGAGAAATAAGTAAAATGCGTAAGTAATAATAACTGTCTTGCATTCTAATTAGTTTGTGACACCTACAAATTAATTATAGTTCTTCCTTAATCAGTAATGCAATGTATTTGGCTTTGATTTATGTGTATATGTTCGGTTAATTTTTGTATTAGAATTGGAACTGGAAAGTCTTAGCTATTGATATTGCCGTATATGTAGTTTGTCCCGTCCCAAAAACGAATAATTTCTATGTTTGTCCCGTTAGTTTCATATTCTTTCAGAAATTAAATTTTTTCGTGTCGTGGTAATTCTTTTATACTTAAAAATCGCACTTTCTGCACACGATATACGGTACTAAAGAGAAATGATTTCGAGAGTAGCAAATGTAAATACGACAACCGCTAAATATGATACGTTAGCCTTTGGGTGGTGAAGAGAGAAACAATGGCATTATTTCTTATTATACTGTGTGTTTATGTCTGCGTTAATGAGTGACACGAATGCCGTCATATTGTATAAGGTTCAAGAGATAACAATCATGTTAATGACGTCGCAGGCAAAGGCAACATGAGGTGTCGCAATCTTGGATACCCGTCTGTGTCTCGCATTTTGATTTTGGAAATGCGATCACCCTATGTTACATCACCCAGTAGTCGACACATCACTAAGCTAACTTCTTCTCGAAGGAAGGTAATATCAGCAGACTAACTGCATGAGTATGGTACAGGTTTAGCGTACTTGAAATTACGGAAAATAACCCACTTTAAACTTCCTTGTGTGACGAACAACTCTCCCTTTTTCTGTATACGACACCATTCAATTTCGTGTTAATATGTCTTTAATAGAAGTACTCTGCTACGCAGATCACAAACCCACGGTGTGGCATAATCTAAGAAATTCCTTGAATTAAACAAGAAACGTCTATTTACGAAACGCCATTTCTTTCTCTCCAAAACAATCCAAACCACCGGTAAGGAGTTGTAACAATGCAAATAGTGTTAACAACCCAGTACCCTACGTCTTTACATGCCGCCTCGTCAGAAGAAGTCATCCTTTGCGAATAATTAATATACTTAGACAAATTACTAATCGGCAGAATACTCTGAAACCGCGATTCTGTCAGCTTTCGGTTCAACTTACTCGAGTTTAAATCGAGAATTGCCCTCTGGAATATAATGTCAGTACCCAGTTGATCCTACTCACAGAGTAGTTAAAGTAACTAGTCTGCTCAAAATATCAGCTTAAAATCAAGCATCAAGTGATTTTACAAAATTAACCACCTATTAAACTATTACGCTACAAAATCAATGTTGAAGGACTGTCAAAAGACAAATGTGACTACTTGAGCAAACTGGCCATTGAGCATGAAACCGATATCATAGCCCTCCAAGAATCTCATCTAAATGAAGACAACATAGCAATGGATAAGGTTACAGAATTCAAAATTTTATGATACCCATCATCATTTGTACACTAGACAGCAAAAAATGTTTATCACCCCTGAATTCAAAAGTGGGGGCCGCAGCTGACGCTATGCAACCAACATGGCGTAGTTGTGTCACAGGTCGTCAAATCATTCCACAGTACAGTTATTACCTACGCACAATAACGAGGGAATGGTCAGACTTGTCATGCCGAAACATGTATTGATTTTTTTAGCACTGTTAGTTAACATCGAAGGAAGTCTGTATGCAGAATGTTAGCTGCTGACACGGCCTGGAAGTCACCTAAAAAATCACGAAAATGGCTGTTTTTCCTGCTTGGCGCTTGCCACCCCTGGAAATGGCGAGTCGCGATGGTGAGCGTTGTGCGCATAGTCGGGAGGTGCGGCGGTCTTATCGCGGAATTTACTAAAGCAGAATATCGTTGCACGGTTTTGGTGGAAAGGGGAAACGAAACTTCGTTCTGTGGCATGCACTTCCTTTTAATTTCTGGTACGTATTTCGAAACACACCGTCCTGAAACTGGTTAGAGATGTGAAAGATATTCTGTACGTCTACATCTATACTCCGTAAGCCTCTTAACGGTGAACATTCAATCTCCCCTCACAGGTGATGGCAAACCCTGTAAATGTTTTTCTGTTGCCATGGAGATATACCACAGACGCCAAATGGAGCAATCAACAGAAAACAAGCGTGAAGACTGTGTGATGTGCGACATGGTAGTTAAACTTCTAGATGAGCATGTAAATAGCGCAGACATGTGGCTAGAAACGACTGAAACACTCGATATTGCAGGCTGTGAATCTACAGACGGCGAAGAAACGGAAGAAAGTTGCACACATGAAGACTCTTCTAGTGATAGTGCCACGTACCATCATCAATTATCTCCGAAAGCAACACCAGCAACTACAATTACATTATCAGACAAAGAAAATGCGGTGAATTATTGGCTGAACGAAAGTGGTTAGAAACACCTATGTGTCAGTACTGTTAAAAATAGGTAAGTGAATCGTACGTTTACAATGCAGATCAGTCAGGTTTTCAAACAGAAATGCGTGTGAAAAGAACTCTGTCATTCAAAGGGGACAAACATATTGAGGCAATTACGCAGTCCACGACTGCACTCACCCATTCATACACTATAATGCCTATAATTGGTCTGGATGGTTCATTGCTGCCTAAACTATATGTGTATCTACAAGAACCAACTGGACGTTTTGGACCACGTGTCAAATAAACAATGTTCTACGCAGACAATCTTGTGGTAGACGCATCGATGTCTGGAAAAATGGGAAATGATAACGTTACACTTTTCATGCGTCATGTTTTTCTTCCGTTCTGCGGGAACAAATATCTTCTCCTTCTAGATTCGTGATCAGGTCATCAAAGTTCTGATTCGTTAATAGCTGTATTTCGAGCTCACCCTGACAAAGAAGTAGGGGTACTTCAGATTCCACCCGGCACGACGAACGTAATTCAACCAGCGAATTTTTCCGCCAGTGGAAGGCATTTTACAGAAAACTAAAAGAGAAAATTTTTGTGTGCAAATCACTGCAGTTTCCTGTCTATCACCGTGACAATATTCTCAAGTTGCAATCAGTCGTACATTATCAGTTTTCCTCCCCACGGTTTCAAAATGTGATTAAATGTACGTGGCATGCCTCGAAATATACTGATATTATGCCTAATTCTTTCCTAACACCGGCTGAGTTTTGTCTACGGACGTCTAACAACGTCTGTGATTCGCAGTGCTGTCTTAAGTCGACTTTGTTTGTATGATCTTAGTGCACAAAAAACCGATGTTTTGAATATTGTATCAATATTTCCCATTTTTGCGGTAATTACAGGAAATAAAAGTTTGACATGTTCTAAACAGTACATGCATTTGTGTCTATTTCATAGCCATTTGGAAAGGATGTTGAGGATAAAATATGAGCTACATTTGTCAACGAATTCATTATTATCGTATGTATATATTAATTATTGTACGATCGCTTTCACTGGGCGAATCAGCTCTCTCACTGCTGTGGCAGGAGAGAGGCGAGTAGCTAACGCCACCTTGTCCCTAGATGGCATTGGTATAACGTAGCGAGAAGTGTCAGGTTGTACGACAGGCAGTTATAAGGGCGGAAACCATGCCACAATAATATCATACTTCATAAAAGTTTTTACAGACTTCCAGGTAATATCAGCAGCGAACAGTCTGCATACAGACTTCCTTCAGTGTTAACTCACAGTGGTAAAAATAGCAACACAGGTTTCGACATGACAAGTCTGACCATTCCCTCGTAAGAACAGGCCACCTCGCCATCTTGCCAAGAAATGGTGTCTCTGGCTGCCCAGCAGACGACAGTGCAGACGAAATACGAAGCCATTTGTTCTTAACTAAAGTAAACGAGGCCTAAAGCGCGTATCAGCGACTGTTAGCAATTGCGCGGCAGTCGGTCAATATTAAAAGCAACCTTCCACATTCATACGAACACACAAGTTCAGTCACACAGGTTGAAACATATACAGGGTGTTTCACTACGTGTGTTTGCCTCTGTAACTTATAAAATAATAGGTGACTGGAAATTTTAATGCGGTAGGTCAACACAAGAAATGTTACACTTCTGCGGAGCTATGAACATAGCTTATTGTATCATTTTCCAAAGAGTTACCCCACAAAGACATAATTTTTTAATGGATCAAAAGTTTTTTCTATCGTGTATTGGAATCGTTGATACCAGCTGCGCCCCCCCCCCCCCCCAGAACCCGAAAAGAAAAAAAGAGATAGGGAGATTGAGAGAGAGAGAAAAAAGAACAAAAACAAAATAAAAAAAGAAAAAGAAATCGTATAACAGCAATCTGGTAAAGGTAAAGATTGGAAACGTGGGGTGTTTTACCATAAGCTTTCATTGGAAGGGAGTGAATTAGCTTATTCAATGGGAGTGGTAGATGGTAGTCTGTCTGGAAACTGACTAAAATTTTGCTCGTCGAGCTGATATTTCGCCCCCCCCCCCCCCCAAAGCCAAGTCCTAGTTACACCACTGATTCATATCACTGTTAGTTTGGGAGCTACAACCCTTCAAAGTTTCAGGGGTAGATACCACACGCTGTACATAATACATGGCTGTGTGGTGGGTAATTGATGTTAAGGCAGTGGGAAGTTGATTTACATGAGATGTTCAAATGTGTGTCCATGTTCCTCAAAGCATAATGCAATGCGCCGTCGAAAGAATCTGCGGACGAGATGTAACATCGCCGGTGTGACGGAGCGACATGCGTCCTCGATGCGCCATTTTAGATCATCTGGGGATGTGGGTTCAGTGACATAAACACGATCCTTTAGATAACCCCACAAAAAGAAATCTACTGGTGTTAAATCGGGCGACCCTGCGGCCATGAATGAGGACCATGGCGCCCCAACCATCTTCCTGCAAACCTGATGTTTAGTTCTTCCACAACAGCACGCGCAGAATGGGCTGGGTGACCATCGTGCTACATCAACATATGGACTCTCGTGTGTGTAGATCACCCAAACTGTCGGCTATAAAAGCGCGATATAACTCACCTGTCAGTGTACCTGGGAAGTAGTGTGGACCGATGATTTCATCCCCAAGGATTCCATACCACACGTTAATAGACCACCTATGATGACGGTTGACAGGTCGTACCCACCGTGGGTTGTCTGCGGCCCAGTAGTGCATGTTATGGCGATTCACTGCACCATAATTTGGAACGTGGACTCATCAGAGAGCCGGCCCTGGTGGCCGAGGGGATTGAGGCGCTCCAGTCACGGTCCGCACGGCCACTACGGTCGGGGGTTCGAATCCCCCCTCGGGCATGGATATTTGTGCCGTCTTTAGTTGTAAGTAGTTCATAAGTAGTTAGTAAGTTTAGGGACTGATGACCCCGTAGTTAAGTCCCATAGACTCTACAAACGTCTACGTCTCATCAGAGAACATAACACTTTGTAACGACTCCAGCGTGAAATTACAAATGACCCAATCACAGAATGTCACTCTTGCACGGAAATCGTTTCCATGTAGCTCATGGGTCAGTGACAGGTGGTACGGGTGAAACCTGTGGCTGTGTACTATATGCCACACAGATGTGAGACTGACACCAGCGACTGCAGCATCGGCTCGTATGCTGACGAGACGATCATGGTGTAGTACAGCTGAAACAAACATCGCCATCTCCTCACTTCTTGCAAGTATTCGTCTGTTACTGCGGCGTATTACCAAGCTGCCTGTTTCCCGATGTCGTTGTTCGGCACGTCAGAACGTAATGGCTGCCGGGGCTATTCGCCTAGGATATCTCACGGCATACGCCGTGGCTGCTTCAGTGGCATCGTGTCGGCACTCGCCGAGCATCAGCAACATGTCAACGGACTCGTTGTTCGTGTGTGCCATCGTCATCCGATGTCTGTAACATGTGGTATATTGAGCCCCGGTTGTTTGTGTGGCTCCAACTGTCGGGTATACGGCCGTGCGCGGCGACAGTCGGCAGTCTAACAGCGCATCGAGGAAGCTTCTCGCTCCGTGACACCGGCGACGTTACAACTCGGCCGCACCACATTTAGAAGGCGCATTGCATTATGGGCAGCGTTTGTAGTATCTGCCCCTGAAGCTGTGAAGGGTTGTAGCTTCCAAACTAACATGATAGGAATGTAGTTTAAATTCATTTGGACGCAGCTGGTTTCAACGAATCCAATACGCAATAGAAGAAAACTATTGTTCCATTTAAAAAATTATATCTTTGTGCTGTAACTCTTTGGAAAATGATACAATAAACTATGTTCATAGCTGGGCAGAAAGTGTAACATTTCTTGTGTTGACCTACCGCAATAAAATTTTCCGTCACCAATTATTTTATAAGTTACACAGTCAAGCACAGTGAAACACCCAGTATATACATGGGGCATTGATCATTAATAAAGGAATAAAATAATCGATGTACAAATACACAAAATTAACGGCAGCGAAACAGTTTAGAATAATGAATAACTCAAATTAGAACACGACCACACATTCAGTGGACGTGTTTCATCACCCTCTGCTTAGGGGCGATAAAGAGTCTGGAACCAATTCAGTTATACTGGATTCGATCCAGATTAAAATTATGCACAAGAAAGAAATCAGTAGCCTTACCTATTCTTGGCATTGTGGGCAATCATAGGCATCATTTTTAAGCAAACTAAAATAAAAATAAATTACGTATCATTTGAACACTAAAAATAGCATAAGCAAACATTTTAAACTGTTTAAACAAAGTTTAAAGATATTAAAGAAGGTGGTGAATAAAATGGCTGGTCACTAATATTGGGTAATAACAATAGATGCATAAACAAAAATTTACAGAATTATACAATTTACAAAAGGTGGAATTGTCTTTAAAAAATCAAGTTTGATCCACTATGGTGAGTATTCACTATCTTGTAACAAAATATATGATTAAAGTTTCGCCACACTTCGATAAAAAGAAAGGGGCATCGATGGGGAGGAAGTACTCTTTAGGATTACTGGGCATAAACTACAACCAGCACATATTTAACAGTTTATTACTTCCAAGTTGTCGTTCAGTGTCCATGGTCGTAGTTGATTGTCCCTTTTTCCCGGCTCCAGTTGCATCTCGCCTCGCCGACGTCTCTTCCTCATTGACTCAGCTCCATTGGTTGGCTCAGTCATCATCTTGCATTAGACTCAGAGGAAGAGGAATTGGCGAGCGATCGCAATAGGTAGTGCCACGCCTTTGTGGCATATGATTTATGAGGTTCCGACATCTAAGCAGGACGCAAGGCTGTGGAATTTTTAAGTGCCGAAGCATGGAAGTGTTTTAAGTAAGGAGGTTCATTTAAATCTTCCATCACTCGTGAAGTCGCCGAAGTGCAGAGATGAATGTTGGGGCGAACGCAAAATAATGTTTTCCGGTGTCAGGGACTAAAATAGGAGACTGGTAAGATCATTAGAAAGATTGGAGACATAAGTGCATCCAAGCTGATAGTCAAATATTTAGCATGATTTTGCCAGAGGGCATCGGCAAAGACACATTAAGGACTGTCCAGGAAAATCGTGAAAGATTTGATTGTTCAGTGGCAAACGATCCTGTGTTAGAAGAAAAGGGTGCCTGTTGAGTGATGCCATGGTGTCGGTGTCCTAATATTTGCAGAAACTGGTCTGGTTGTGACAGGCGCCAGACATCTGTGTTATGCACCTGCTGCTCTTGTTGAGTGGCGTGCAGCAGGGTGCGTATTGGTACCGGACCTGTGCCGACTATGCCTTCTACAGTAGCATACTTGTAGCTGCAGGTTGCATCAGGTGGGTATGGCCCACCGCATTGACAGCAGCGCACGTCATCTGCTCCCTCTACCGTGGGAGTAGGCGTAGCAAGGCGCCCACCTTGGCAGGGACAGGAGCCACGACGGTGGGGCGGGACCAGTGACTGCTGCCTCGTGGCTGCACAGAAGCATGGTGGGGCAGAACGGCGACGTTGCGATGTCAGCCACTTGGAATGCAACCGCGCACACACCAGTGCTGCCCGCTCCCCCAGCGCCATCGGCGACCTGCTGTCTGCCCGGCGATACTCGGTGGCATTGCCCCAAGATGTAGTAGGTGGGAATTCCATGCCGACCCAGTTCTCGTGCCAACACGGGCGGGTGCTGAGGAACGCCGTCCGGCGCTTCTTGCAGCAGTGTGGTATAGACGAATTCTTTCCTCGGCACTTAGAATCACTTCAATTTGTCATAACATATTTTGTTGTCCAGTGGTGTTCACCACGCTGGTACAGGTTAGCACTCACTATAATTGGTTATGGGGCGTTAACAATCATTTCACCACAACATAGAAATATAAAATTTCATAGATAACTTGTCAACAAATAATTGAGAAAATTAAACTAAATTACAAAACCTTAAATAAGGTAGACTACTTGGAGACATAGGCTTTACAAAACGTGGCCCTATACTATAAAAGAAAAAGTTTTAACATTTGAAAAATGTTTAAGAAATATCTTAGTTGTGGCCAGATGATCATCAGAGACACACTCACAGTCGTACATACAAGGAGGCCCTCGTGGAAAACCATTGGCGATAAGCAGATTGCAGAAGCAGCATAACACGGCGTGGCGAAATTCCATAAAATCAAATTAAATAGACTTGGCACCAGGAAAAGATCGCGCTGCTGTAATCTACTACGCAAAATAAATGTTGGGCCCAACTAACTATTTAGTTTCCGACCACTTGTAGATCACTGGCTTACTCCTGGCTCTCTGGCGAGTACCTGTGGAATCTTTATGGAATCAAAGACAAGTTTTTGTAATTAGTGACACTTCAACTTCCTTACTGTCTGTCCAGAATAGCAGTGGCACTATGTGATAACTGCACCATCAGTTCCACGATTCTTCAAGATATATACAAAATCACACGTACTGGCAGTGGCATTACTAATTACTGCCCTCCCTGCCCTGGAGGAACATGCGTTTCCGATACACTCACTGACGGTACTGGACATCAATACAACCTAAAGAACTAAATTCACGTAGCACAGCTGAAATAGAAAGGTACGCCCTAAAATATTACATTTTGTTTGTACTCAGATCGTATCTCTGGTGCAGCAGTTGAATGACATATACAAACGACTGAAAAGTAAACCAAATCTACCCATTACACAGGCACTCCATGGTGAACTAGCAATTAAACGTCTGTATAACAAAGCAGACATTACCGACAGTGCCACAACATCAGCTAGCATCACATGTCAGCTGATTGCACAGAACTCAACTCACCTCACCCAGCGCTGTATATACCCATATGTAGGATAACCAATCAAACAAATGCATCTTCTATGCGACACCTTATGCAGTTCACATTATGCAGAAAAGACCGACAAAAACTGGAAAGAACTCCCGCATCAGAGCAAGATGTTAGTTGGACAAACGACAGGAACGAGCCAGGACTATCTGCCCGACTTCAAAGTAGCGTACTACTCGACGCTTCTGGTCATACCGGCGCCTCTTGATTCGCGACCTGTTGTTTAAATGCCTTAAATTAGATCAGTTGTTGTGCAGAGGTTTGATTCATTTCATCAAGCCGTTCATCAATCTTCTGCGACTGCTCTTTCATTTGTTCGGTAATCTCTTTCGACTGCACTTTCATTTCACCGAACTGATCGTTAATCTGTGCGGTTATTTCTTTGAAGAGCGCGGTTTGCACGTTGGGTGACGGGGATACCTGCGGACAAGTGTTCGCTGCTGGGCTAATCCCATAATCATAACAAATGAAACACGAAAACATTAGTTAAAAACAGCAAGGTATTGAAACATACTAAGTTTATGGAAAGGCTGAAGGCCACACACGTGTATTCTAACTTGAGAAAACCGGACACAAATATCATTACCGGATTGAAAATACAAATACTAAAATTACTCGAGTTCTGAATATTAAGATACTTCACCTCGCATAGCAACAGAATTACTCAAGAAAAATTATCATTGACAAACCAGGACTGCCTATTCACAAATAAAGTAAAGTTCTAACAGCATGTCATCCCCTCACCATGATTCGACGAAATACTCACTTTGGCGGTCGCCGCAATAGAGTGATGCCTCAGGCCGCAGAAAGAGCGTTCTCTATCCCCAACGGATGTAGGGAGCGTTAAAAGCGTTCTCAAAGCCTTCTGCCTTACCAACCCTCGCTATATATGGGAGATAATACCCTCTACTACAGCTCCAGAGAGGTCTCTTTTGTCACCTCCTTCGTCTATGATTATGTTGGTACCACTCTGAGAACAGGCCACCTCGCCATCTTGCCAAGAAAGGGTGTCTGGCTTTCCAGCAGACGGCAGTGCAGACGATATACGAAGGCATGCGTTCTTAACTAAGGTAAATTGTGCCTAAAGCGCGAAGCGGCGACTGTAAGCCATTTCGCGGCAGTCAGTCAGTATTAAAAGCAACCGTCCCCATTCATACGAACATACAAGTTCAATCACATGGGTAGCGCATTGATCATTAATAAAGAAAGAAAATAATTGATGTACAAATTAACATAATTAATGGTGGAGAAACACTTTAGAGTTATGAATAATTCAAAATGGAACACGACCGCACATTCATAAGGTGTGTTTCAATGTTTTGGGAAGTGCACAATATGGGTGAGAAAGGTGTACGACACATTCCATTTAACATCGATTAGATGGTGTAAAATTCTAGAGTTATTAGATAAAACGCCAAATGCACACCCTACATAACATCGAGTCGTTGCCGTTAAGTAGTTAAACAGTTTTTGTTTATTTGTAATGCTCTTGTGGGTATGGTCTCCTTAAATGATCATTCATTGTAAAAATCTCATCAGCCACAAAATAATTTTTATTCCACTAGGATAATTTCCAAGTTGTTCAGCTTCCGGTAAATTCAAAGTCTGATTGTAACAATGTTTACCTAATTCAGTTTATTTTAATAAATAGGAGGCCCTTGAAGACAAAATGCCCCTACGTCTATGAATCTGAAACAATAATTGCTGTTTGTTATGGCGATCAATACATTAAGCGCTGCCACAGCTTGCATGACGCTCTACTAATGGAATTTGGCAGGGCTTTATGCCACACGAGAGAGGCAGCCGTGTGGCCACCACATCCAGAGCTCCGCGTGTTACGTATAGTCTGGCAGAAACGCTCGTAGGGAAACGCTCTTCGGGCCGTAACCGTAGTCGGCGTCGGCTCTCGTGGCGCGCAATGAGTTTATTGATCCTCCCCTGCCCTCTCCCCCGGCAGTTGGCCTTCGTCTGAACGGCCGAGTCGCGCGTCGTCTGCGGTCGTATCCGCGTGCAGTGATAAGAGCAGCCTTGGCGGGTGCGGTGAATGAAACGCCAGGCAGCGCGACGCTGTCACGGCCAGCCTCCTTGCCCTCAGCGCTCTCGAAGACTGTAAATGCGCTCACATCCGCATCAATATATCTGCTTGTTCCTCGTTGCCAGGATTCCGTGTAGGCGTACAGATTATTCACTTGACACGGGGAAGATTGGAAACGGTTGCAGAGTACAATCACAAGGGCGGTACTTACAATGGACATCTTTGACCTCGAATGGACGAACGAAACCATGCTTGGAAAAACAGACAATCATAAAGAGGACAGTAGTGTGTACCATTTCGATGCAGAACGTTGCATTGTATCTCAAATAGCATTTTAACAGAGAAAAACAGTATAAGGAGATATCAATACCTTAGGAAGGACATTGTATGTAATTTAATGGCGTCATTTAATCATTACATATTCAATAAGCAGCGCCAAAAACTCTTTGTTTAATGTACTTATAATAGCTCAAAACACACATATACAGCAGTAGCACACACCTGGAAGTTGGTCCTTCATGCGTAGGATTACTTGTCTTCATGATATCACTGCACTGTACATAGTTTATACAGTAACTCGATTGCTAATACTCCAAGAGACAAATATGTACAGCAGCTATACCACTCACGCAAATGGAGGACTGGTTACTGCAACTACACTATGCAAACAAGTGCGGCGTTTTGCATGGAAATGACGCACATCACTGTTTTTTTCATGATTACTTGTTATTCTAACTGTGGTTTAGTGCGGTTCCGAGCGTTAGAGGTCAAAGGTGTCCCTAATTAGCATTTCCTTCCTTTGGTCAATGACTGTTATTGACCGCAAAATTGCCCTGTAGTTGAGGGAATATTAACACTGTCGTGGCGGAGTGGTATAAGGCGTCATGGTAACGACTGGGCGGCTGTTCCCGCCGGAGTTTCGAGTCCTCTCTCAAGCATGTGTGTGTGTGTGTGTGTGTGTGTGTGTGTGTGTGTGTGTGTGTGTTGTCCCTAGTGAAAGTTAGTTTAAGTAGTTTATAAGTCTATAGACTGGTGACCATAGCAGTTCTACAGCTTTTCCAACATTTGACTTTTCAACACTGTCCATTTGTAGGTACTGCAGAAGAATATAAATCCTTTAAAAACAGTGCAATGTTTCTCACGCACTTGGGGCTGGATAGTGCCTACTGCAAACCCTGCAAATCTTGCCTTACAGTTGATTTTTCTAGTTATGTCATTCGGACAGCTATTGAAATGAGAATCGGCAGCCTGGAGTGAGGTCACACAACGCAATGAGAGAGATGATGAAAGTGAATCACCATAATATGGAAATATCCTGCACGCAAAGTAGTAAGAGACAGGGTAGCCATCGCAAAACAGTGGGGGGCGACGACCACCTGTTTTCCCCTCCAGTACGGCACTCATTATATTCATTACATTTTGTCTTGGAGAACGAATCTTCAGGGAGTTCGAAACGTGTGTCTAATAATGCTTCATTGATCGGATATCAGCGGTAATTGTATTTTTAAGACTTTGAGTAGCAAGATAAAACCTAGTTTAATAACATTTCACAGTAATGGACGTTACAATTGTATTCTACGAATACTGCAGACAGTTTATATTTCGAAATAATGACAACAATGTAGATGCTGTACAAAATTAACAAGAATACGTTTACAGGAATTCGAGTTGTATACCATTCCTACGGTAATGCGTGTATATATGTTTGTGAATGAGAAGAAAAAATGACGGGCACGCACGCCCTTGCGGACAGCTTTGAAGTGGCTTACACTTGCACGAGCGAATACAGACTCATCTGCGGTGGGTAAACAACGCCAGTTGTTAGAGGCTATGAATCAAAAAAGCCGCGTAGGACTTTGAAATCACAATTGTGACTGAAGATGGCGTATCACTTAAATATTGCTAATTCAGAGCACGACACGAGTATTGAATTTGTTGATTCTGAGAATTATTTCTCATGAAGAAATTTTGAACTATGCTATGATTATATTTTTCAAATTCAAATGTTCATATGTTTTTAATTCTGTCAGACCAAACCGCGAGGTCCTCAGCCCGTAGCTTACAAACATGCCCCAGGGAGGACTAGAACCTCCGACGGCGAGCAACCGCGCGCTCCACAGCGAAGCGCTTTAGACCGCTCGGGTACTCCACCAGGGCTATCTTTTTCATACGTGTTTTATGTGTCCCAAGAACTTCCCACATCAAAACAGGTAATAAGCTAAAGCGAAGCAGTAAATCCAGCACTGTACATAGCGTGGCCACGCTTTGTTGCTTACAAGTTTATTATACAAGCTTTCACACCTAACGAATCATCAGTTTATTTTCCTCAACTAGAACTAGTTTTTCTTACTCCTGGGCTGTTCCATAGATTTTAGGTTACATAAGCTATTTCGTTAAAAACAGTTTCGTTTGTGTTGCTGACACCGCAGACTGTACGTTAACGGAAGTACCTTCACTTCCACTCACGTGCAATTACACACCGTATGCTGCTAAAGACTAGCGCGACAGCTGAAGACAACCGCAGAGCGACGTGAACGCGGGAGTATCGGGACTCGTCTCGTCACAAGTCCCACTTAGGGCAGTGTGACGTCACCGCTCCCCACTTTATGCGATCTCAGCCGACTAAAGCCCCTTTTACACGAGCGACTTTCTTGTCTCGGTTGGCTACTCGAATCGGGTGTGTCGACTGCAGCGCCCCTGGTGGTTCCGTTTTTCATTTTTTTTTGCGTGATCGTTTGCGTTTACACGAGAGCTTCGAAATTCGTGTGTTTGCTGTCAGCTGTGCGGTCTTTGCGCTGTCATCGTAATACTTCGTGTGCAGATTTTCGTTTTACTCACAACCTTTTATCCAGCACAGCTAAATGGATGAAATTCTTGTGGTATTTGCTGCAACAAAGGTAGTAATCGCCGCCGCTTTGCAGGAAGGCAAAAAGATAGAGCGCAGAGGCAGGAAGAGAAGTGTTTGTATGCAGAAAACCCACTCTTTTCGTTCTGGGGAATTTTTTCTAACTCCCCGCCGTAATGTAACCGAGAGTGCCAGGTTTAGTTTTACAGTCTTCAGCTGTAACTTTTAGGCAAACTACTGATACTCCGTTTGCCACTAATTTGAGCAGTCTTTCTGTGTATTCTAGAAAAAAATATGATGTTTTCAATTAGTATCTGCAGTCACCGTAACACAAATATCACAAATAATACTAGAGGGGTTAAAATTACATTATTGTGATATAAATAATGTTCTGTTTCTATGTGGTCTCTCTTCTCCATAAGCCGAAATAAGAGCCTTAACGATTTCTTTCGTCCACTCGGTTTCTATAAAAAATAAAATGTAATCCACAATCAACATGCTCTGTATTATTTTTATAGAAAACGTGAAGTTAAAAGGCCAGTGATGGCTCACTAGATTTTTATTTCGTACTATACTACTTAGACGTGCCTTCGTTGTGTACAAAACAGTACCTCGCCTTTTCCGCTGGGCAATGCAGCCGCTGCTTCTGCGCATGCGCAGTGTTCACCGCACTCGAAAACTTAGAACTCCACACTTGACACAATCGAAAGATTATTGACGTCATAGTCGCATTCGCGCCGTGGTTGGATCCTGATTTACACTACGGCAGAAAAGCCGTCCACGCTTCGAGTTGTCAATTTTCGCAAGAAAGTGGATCGTGTAACTGGGGCTGTCAGCGCTCTTCAGCATAAAGAATTTAAACATGATATGGAAGAATAGATAAAATAGAAAAGGCCATTAAAAGTGGGAGATAAATAACAAATAAAACATGGATATTGTAATTGGAGGAACATAAAATGTAGTAAAACTTTGAAGTATTTCCAAACACTGAAATGGCGATGATTATGATGATTAAAACAACTGCTGAAGATGCCTTATATTTATTTCTTTTTTCTTTATTGCTATATCACACTGAACATATACATGCCAGTAGGCTGGCAGCAGTATTAAGCGCTGCTCATCAGCCGAGAGAACATGAGAATGAGGAAATGGAGTTGAACAAGCGACATTTAAAATATAGATAAGACGACAAATTTAGAGCAAAATGCAGCGTTGACAGATGAATAAAACATACGTAAACAATTAAAACAATGAGCTACGGTGACGTTAAGGCGAGGGAGAGGGCGGCAGTGTTGTCAGTGTATTGTAGGAGATGGACAGGAGGCTGGAGGTGGGGCACTTACAATTATAAACATGGGAACATTTGAAACCAAGTCGGTTATTTTACTTAGTGGGATGGAATCACCTATTCAACACCTTGTCATGATATGTTATTTAATTAGTTATTTACCAACATTTAAAGCGACTATATCAATATTATATACCTTTATTTCTATAATAAATATGGCTAGGTAAACACACCATGAAAAATTACATAAGAATGAATGTAATGATCTGACAATTGCACATCGGCATACGAGGGGCGTTTGGAGACCGTTCAAAGTCCGAGAGGTGACACCACCAGAACGTATCGGGGTTATATTTAGTTAGTAACATATTTGGAAAGAACGCACACCAAGTTTCAGCCATATACGTCTATGTCTTTGTGTTTGGAATTCGTGTGAATCAATGAAGTCGAGAGATTGTCAAAGAATCGACGAAAAATAATTTCGTGTGGGGATTAAACATTACTTTATGAAAGGAAAAACGCTTCAGGAAACTAAAGAGACGCTTGATATACATTATGGTGACACTGCACCTTCCTTTAGAATAGATTAAAAGTGGTTTCAAAATTTCGGAGAGGCCATATAAGCACAAGTGACGCTTAACCTTCCGGACGCCCTGTGGAAGTTACGACTCCAGAAATCATTGAAAAAATTCATGTTATGGTGATGGATGACAGAAGAGTTAACGTACGTAAGATTGCTAATGCTGTGTGCATCTCGAATGAATGGGTACATCACATTTTGCATCGACATTTGGACCTGAGAAAGCTATGCGCAAAATGGGTGCAGCGATTTCTTACGATTGACCTAAAAGGGAATCGTTTGAAGGGTTGCAAGGAAGATTTTCAGCTCTTCAGGAAGAATCCGCAGGACTTTAAGCGTCGTTTCGTCACTGTGGATACGTCATGGATACATTACTATACTCCTGAGAACAAACCAATATTTTGGCCGAAACTGGCCATTTTAGAGGAAGCACTCTTACATCTCCACAACTCTTATAACTGCAGAAGATAGCTCTGTTTTATTAATAAGAGTGCCGAAAACCTTTCAGGAGCCAATATTAAAAAGAACATGGTGTCGGCGGGTTTCGTACTATGAACCACATGCAACACAACGTAAAAATGTTCAAATGTTTGTACAGCTTATGGGACTTAACTACGGAGTCATCAGTCCCTAAGCTTACAAACTACTTACGAACTAGGACAGCACAAATATCCATGCCCGAGGGGGGATTCGAACCCCCGACCGCAGTGGCCATGACAGTGACTGATGCGCCTCAGTCCCCTCGGCCTCCGCGGCCGGCAACACAACGTAACGCACTACCCACTACAACACGGCAAACAACTACGGCTTTATCCATTAATCCTCGTACCATTGCTGGCAGATGCTAACAGCTAAAATGACATTTTTAAACACTTCATTTTTATTTATCGTACTATGAACGACGTGCTCTTGTTAATTATTCAGTGCTCCACTACTTTGAAATAAACGCGTAAGTTATAATAAGAAATTCATAAAATACAGGAAGCAAGATGGAGTATGCCAGAGAGAGTTTCTGGCGAGGAATGTCACGTGACGTTTCCTAACGCCTGGTTTACGTAAAATCAAGAGTTGGTGTTATTTTTGGAAGTATCTCTGTGACCGTGCGTGTTATGTAGAAACATAACGGTTAAGCCGTTATTTTCATTTAAATTTCGAGCTGTAAAATGGCGATCGCAAAGGCCCACTTTTAGTGTAACTAACGTAACCTAAAATGGGCCAAAAATCTTGGCCGACAAGCAAAAATCATATCTAGGTAATTACAGACTATGTATTTTATTAATAATTATATGCAATTTATAATGAAGTTTTTTCATGAATAAAATGTGAAGCAGCCAATTTTGTAGTACAAAACTAGTCTTCATTTGAAGTTTATTGCATGATTGTTTAGCTGGGTACAAATATTTTATGGGAAAACAACTAATCGGAAAAATGATCTCTTCTATTATTTCGACTTCTATTATTTCGACTTCCACCTGTCCAACGTGCAGAAATACTTTCCATTCAGCATGTCAATGTGCTAGCTAAATTGTAACCGCCTTTTTATCTCACAACTTGTGTATTTCACAACAGACGTTAATAGTTGTATCCACCATAGTCAAACTAAAATCTATTCGATTTTGGGGAATTCTCCATTTATTAGGTAAAATACCAAATGCACATTCCACATTGCGTAGTGTTCTTGACAGTCTGCAGTTCAACACCTTTTTATATGTAACACTTCCTCATTGCAAAAACCTCATTACCCAGAAATATATAAGTGATTTCTAGTCCACTAAGATCATTTGGACGTTGTGCAGCTTCTGACTAATTCAAAGTTCGATTGTAAAAATTTCAGCCAATTCAGCTGCTCTGAAAATGCAGTCTCCTTGAAGAGCTACGACTATGAACCTGAAACAGTAATTGCTTTCTGTTACGTCCATCAATGCATTAAGCGTTGGCGTAGCTTGCCCGACGCACTACAAATAGGATTTGGCTGGCCTTCACACAACGTGGGAGAGGCTGTCGTGTGGCCACCTGTTCAAAAATGTTTGTAAAGCTTATGGGACTAAACTTACAAACTACTTATCAACTAGCTTATCCTAAGGACGGCCCAAATATCCATGCCCGAGGGGGGATTCGAACCCCCGACCGTAGTGGCCGTGCTGACCGTGCCTGGAGCACCTCAGTCATCTCGGCCACCGCGGCCGGTTCGGATAACAGATCCTCTTCTTCGGTGGCTTGGTACAGTGATTCGGAGCAGAGTTGTTGAAAGTAATTTAGAATGCACTGTATTATCGCCCGTTGGTCACTGTAGACATTGCCCTGCTCGTCTTTTATGTCTTCTTTTTTTTTTTTTTTTTTTTTTTTTTGGATTCACGAATGATGTGGTAAATTGACGCGTTTTCATTGCAGAGATCATTTACGCTGCGTGCGCGTACTATCTTGCAGAGCCATGCAGCGCGCCACATTCACACGCCCCAGCTCGCCTGCGTCCGGCTGCTGCGCTCTGCGGGTAGTCGAGCACCACTGCACCGCGCACAGAGCGAGCGATCCGCGGTGGCCGAGGTGACTGAGGCGCTCCAGTCACGGTCTGCACGGCCACTACGGTCGGGGGTTCGAATTCCCCCTCGGGCATGGATATTTGTGCCGTCTTTAGTCTTAGCTGGTTCATAAGTAGTTTGTAAGTTTAGGGACTGATGACCCCGTAGTTAAGTCCCATAAGCTTTACAAACATTTGAACATTTGAACCGCGGCCGGCGCCACCACTTCATGACCTCCGCATGTTACGTGTATTCGGGCAGAAAAGCGCGTGTAAAATACGCTTTTGTGGCCGTAACCTTAGTCGGCGTAGCCTCTTAAGAGCGTTTATTGCTCCCCACCCCTCCCCCCCCCCCACCAACCGGCAGTTGTTCTTGGTCTGAACGGCCGAGTCGCGCGTCGGCTCTGCTCGTTCCCGCGTGCAGTGATAACAGCAGCCTTTACGAATGCAGTGATCCAAACGACAGGCAGCGCGATGCAGTCACGACCAGCCTCCTGGCTCTCAGCGCTCTAGAATACTGTAAATGCGCTCACATCCGCAAGTATCACAGATATTTAAGCTCCTCGTTGCCCGGATGCTGTGTAGTCGTACAGATCACTCACCTAACGGAGGGCAGATCGGAAACGGTCGCCGCGGTGGCTGAGGGGACTGAGGTGCTTCAGTCAAGGTCTGCACGGCCACTAAGGTCGGGGGTTCGAATCCCCCTCGGGCATGGATATTTGTGCCGTCCTAGTTCGTAAGTAGTTCAGAAGTAGTTTGTAAGTTTAGGGACTGATGACCCCGTAGTTAAGTCCCATAAGCTTTAGAAACATTTGAACATTTTCGGAAACGGTCCCAGCGTACAATAAGAAGGGCGGTACATTTTTTAACCTTCAACGCTCGGAAATGCACGAAGCCATGCTTTGAATCATAAACAGGAGAGTGGTGTGCGTCATTTCTATGCAAAACGTTGCATTGAACCTCAAGTAATATTTTAACAGAGAAAAAAATGTCATTACCATGGGAAGGAGGTTATATGTAATTTTATGGAGTCTGTGTAGCCGGCCGCGGTGGCCGAGGTGACTGACGCGCTCCAGTCACGGTCAGCACGGCCACTACGGTCGGGGGTTCGAATCCCCCCTCGGGCATGGATATTTGTGTCGTCTTTAGTCTTAGCTAGTTTGTAAGCTTAGGGACTGATGACCCCGTAGTTAAGTCCCATAAGTTGTACAAACATCTGAACATTTTGAGTCTGTGTATCATCATATATTAAATCATCAGCGCCATTATCTCTCTGCGGCAAACACACCTATACAAAAGTACCACACACCAGCAAGTTCTTATGTTAGTCCTCAGATTTCAGATGCGGGATTTTGGTGAATTGGTTAAAACAAATTGTGCGAGAACAATGTGCACACCTTACTAAAGCCACGTTATCAAATTTCAAACCACTTTCGCATTTATTCAGTCCAATATTAAAAGACACACTAATTACATTTTCAAATGATGATGTTCGTATGTCAGTGTCATACCCTGGCTGCCTCTAGTCCTTCAAATTCCGTGTATTTATCCAACGTAACGTCGTGTTTTTCTGTATCGTCGCTATTATATTGCTGAATTATTGGATTATATAATATATCCGCGAACGCCATATCCTCTGCCCCTATGTCACTTCCATGTTCAGCACGTCATAAAATTCGTCCCTAACATTAGAGCCACACTTGCTTGCAAACAGTCTCAGAGACAAGTACGTTCTGCAGCTATACCACTCACTCAACTGGAGCACTTGTTAGTGCAACTACACTCTGCCACCAAGTCGTTGCGCTAGCAGACAAGTGCAGCATTTTGAATAGGAATGACGCACACCACTATTTTGTTTATGATGGTTTGTTATTCTAAGAATGCTTTCGTGCGATTCCGAGCGTTCGAGATCAAAGTATCGCTTGTTAGGTCAGCTCGGAGATGCTTACCTCTCAAGTCGAAAAACACGAAGACAGACAGGTCGGTTCTTTACTTGCTGTAGATCTGCCTGGTCTCCACTTCTGTGGCGGACGGTAAGATTGCAGCTTGGAGAGTGGAAGATATCGCAGATGGCTGGCTGCGACCCCATAATAGGTATCTAGTAGGACTTGGTCATGAAAGCTACCAATAAATTAGCAGATTTGATCTTCAGTCGTTATCGTAAGTGCAGATGGAACTGCTAGATTATGAGAGTGAGTGGTTAGGAGTTCCAGTTCTTTCTTGCGGCGAGCAGACGTCCCGTATTTACGGGATCGTCACTTAACCTTAGTCTACCGTTGTCCCAAAAAATAAATAAGGCATTTATATTGTCTCAGTTTCTACTAACCCAGACATATAGTTTGAAGTAAGGTGTTTTTAAATAGTGTACAGTGTAGCCGAAAGGAGAACAAATGAGAACATAATCATACAATAAAGAAAACACGTTTTACCTCAAAGGGAATAAGACTGTTATTCCATTTCTTTGGTTGGTACTACATAATCCTTTCACATGAGATGTGCAGCTTCTCAAACAATACAAAATTGAGTCATTAAAGATTTCATTGATCGATGATGGACTGCTGAAAGAGTTTCATTTCTTGGGCATTTTAAGCTGATTACACAAGTCATTAAGTGATTAAATGGCGAAATGGACTTATCCATTTCATGTGCCAAAACCATATGACTGCTTTCAGCTCAAATATCTCGTGGTTTGTAAGTCTCTTCAGTAAAGTCTTGAAACTTTACCGGAGTTTGGTGAAAATATTTTGAAAGAAAGATGTGAAGATCAGTTTTTTTGAGGAATTTAACAGAGCGTAAAAAAAATTCTACGTGTGAAGAGAATATTTATCATTAGGAACTGTGAAGCGAGTTGGTAAAAACTGGTACCTCATTTTCAACTTTCTTCTAACTAAAGATATCTGGTCAAAAAATTACTTGTTTTGAGGTAGCTCTACCTCACAATAACGCTGATGCAGAAATAATGTTCTCCACCTTTAATATTTTATGGACTGCAAAAGAAAACATATTTAGTGTGAAAAGGAAATAATTATAACAAGAACTCATTTTTTGGGGACGCGATAAGTTGAATATTATGAAAATGCATGTTATAATACAGAACTCCTAAATGACAGACATTCTTGAGCAAAACATAATTGAGAGAAAAATAAGTAAATTTCGCAAGTAATAATAACTGTCTTTTACACAAGTTTGCGTGTGACAACCATTTCTTTAATTAGTAATACAATTTATTTGACTTTTATTGTGAGAGTATGTTTTGTTAATTTTTGTATTAACAACTGACTTGATATGTTCTAGTTACTGAGCTTGCCGTCTGCCGGAGAGACGACTCAAAACTCCTGAGCTAGCGGCCGCGCTACCCGAAACTGGACGCGATCTTCGACACACATATTCGTCCCGTATTTTGCATCCCTACCGTACGGTGGACTCCACGTTTATTCCTATCAGAGTCTTTCAGCACCCATGGATGACACAATATCTAGTTTCAGAACTACAAGAAGGCTCTTTGTGCAAGGTTTGCACGCTGAAGTACATTCTTATGTCAGTACTAGAAGTATTGACTACACGCATTCTAGTTGTCTCTCCCACTTCTACTCGGTACTGCTCTACTGTCAAAGAGTTGATGCAGTAGTTTTCTACGCCCTCGCAGTAGCCGAGCGGTCTAAGGCGCCTAGCTGTGGAGCGCGCGGTTGCTCGCCGTCGGAGGTTCGAGTCCTCTCTAGGGCATGGGTGTGTGTGTTTGTCTTTAGGTTAGTTTGTAAGATACGGATTGATGACCACGCAGTTTGGTCCGATAGATTTACAAACATTTGAACATTTTGTCATGGGGGTCGTCCAAGCAGAGCTCTAGTTAGTGACGCACTAGCAGTAACCGAAGGAAATTGTATTCTCTACTAAATACAATATCTTGTTTGCGGCGCAACACTTGTACGTATTCCAGTTCAAAATGGACGCGTGATAGCTATACGTTCAGTATCATTCTCTACATCTGATGTAATGGATTTTGATGCCGAGTCACTCACTTGGCACAAGTACAGTTTTATTACTGTGTTCATCTCGAAGATGACGATGATGTCGACAAAGTTCATTCTACCGAGAGCCTTCTTGTTTCTTCTTCTTCTTCTTCCTTGATAGTGTATTTAAAAAATGTTCAAATGTTTGTAAATCTATGGGACTCAACTGCTTGGTTATTATTCCCTAGCTTACAAACTACTTAACCTAAGGTAAACTAAACTAAGGACAACACAAATACCCATACCCGAGGGAGGAATAGAACTCCCGACGGCGGACGGCCGAGCGCACCGCAACACGGCGCTCCAGTAGGCGCGTCTAATCCGCCGCGGCGATTGTGTTCAAAATTTTCAAATGTTTTATAGTCTATGGGACTGAACTACGGGGTCATCAGTCCCTAAACTTACAAACTACTTATGAACTACTTACGAACTAGGACGGCACAAATATCCATGCCCGATGGGGGATTCGAACCCCCGACCGTAGTGGCTGTGCAGACCATGACTGGAGCGCCTCAGTCTCCTCGGCCACCGCGGCCGGCGGCGGCGATTGTGTATGAGCCACTGAAGTTCTTTCACTGATGCAGATTTTTTGCTACTAGATGAAGGGGTACTAGGTTATAGCTTCTAGCAGATTCTCCACTGATTGACTGAAATATTAGATGGCATATCTACAATACAGGAACCAGGTTAATGTGCTTGCATTAAAAAATATGATAAGGAATGGAACAACAAAACTCAGATTGATAGACCCAATAATTAGAAACTTTCAGGAAGATGGCAACATCTGACTACATGGGGAAAAAGGATTTTTCACCCCTTAATTTATATGTTGCTCTACGTAATGGACAGATTTGTTGGAAATAACAGCCGTCTGTCTTACGGTTCTTTTCACTACGGTCGGGGGTTTTAATCCCCCCTCGGGCACGGATATTTGTGCCGTCCTTAGTGTAAGTTAGTTCGTAAGTAGTTTGTAAGTTTAGGGACTGATGACCCCGTAGTTAAGTCCCATAAGCTATACAAACATTGAAACAACAGCAGCGTCTATGTTGGCAGACTGGAGGAGGAGGCTATGGGTCCCGTCCGCAAAATCAATAACTTCGTCCTAAGTAGCAGTGACGATATTAACTCTGCTTGGCCGCAGACGACGTAGGCACCAAGATATGAGTTTGGTTGCCACAAGCAAACCCACAACTCAAAATGCAAGTCTGCAGCCTGCAACGTCTGCCGGGGTCTCAACAATATGTACCGCCCACTGCAGTGTCTAAAACCTGAAGCGAAAAGTACTCATTGGAATCTCTCGACTGAGTCCCCTCTGACCTCCACACAGCCAAGCTTCACACGCCCTTCACACCTAAGAAGCCAATCTCACCAAACCTTTAATGGGCTGTCCAATGACAACACTCGGCCGGATGATGGATTGCTTGACCTGTCGTATAGCAAAACACACAGTCAATCGCAGACAGAGCTGCAGTCTGCAGCCTAGACTTCGCACCCGACTGCAAATTTCTCAAGCAAAGTCATGTAGCGCAGACTTTTTCCCGAGACATCTGGGAAATTATCTCTCGCCGTTACCTTGGCGCCGATTTCTATTAACGTGGGCGCCGGACGCAAGCTGAGCCAGACAGCCTCTCCTCGCAGGGAACTGCTCTTGCAGCATCCTGCCATGTACTATGTTGTAAAGCAGGCTCCTCCAACTCGAGCACTCGGGGCTTGCGCGCGGCCCCGCTGCTTTCCCCCACCACTGCTGCCTCGCCGTGTAGCAGCACGCGTGTGACAGAGACAGCGCGTCTTCTTGAATGCACAGAATACGCGTTCTGAATCTTATCAAACAGGACACTGTTTATCTATCTTGCGAACATTTACCATGAGCGCCCAAAGTTCGGATTTAAGTATGCCATTTTTATTGCTCAGCGGGTAGATACTTAATGTGCATCTCTAATGTCAATATAAAAGCATGGACAAAGCGCCGTCAATATGAAAATAAACATTCCGTAACATACCAGTCATTGTTGGCCCGGACAGAAGGAAACTAATTACCAAATTAAATTCAGAATTGCCATAATCTGAAGAGAAAAAAAAAATCTTTTTTTTTTTTATTGAACGTGTTACGAAACGTGCAATCTCTCGTGTTGAAGATTCGAGTACTCTATTGGGCATGCGTGTGTGATGTCCTTTGTATAAGTTACATCAAGTTCTTTGTAAGTATAGGGACCGATGACGACAGAAGTTTTGTCCTGTAGGATTAC
Source organism: Locusta migratoria (assembly GCA_026315105.1). Lineage (NCBI taxonomy): Eukaryota > Metazoa > Arthropoda > Insecta > Orthoptera > Acrididae > Locusta > Locusta migratoria. The sequence goes on along the minus strand of CM048755.1, from coordinate 557,904,112 downwards.
AAACATTTCGACATTTGTATTGCTGACCTCGCTTTCAAAAATGACACCATGGGTTAAATAATATTTACGTGACTTAAATAAATCGTCGCAGGGTAAAAACAAATTAATCGGTATTATGTGTGATCGTATTGGAAGTTTCAAGTTGCAGGTATTGCTTCTTAAAAGAGGGTTTCAAGAAGTAAAAAAAAAAAAAAAAAAAAAAATGTGAAAATGTTTGTAGAGCTTATAGGACTTAACTACGGGGTCATCAGTCCCTAAACAGCCGGCCGCGGTGGCCGAGGGGATTGAGGCGCTCCAGTCACGGTCCGCACGGCCACTACGGTCGGGGGTTCGAATCCCCCCTCGGGCATGGATATTTGTGCCGTCCTTAGTTGTAAGTAGTTCATAAGTAGTTTGTAAGTTTAGGGACTGATGACCCCGTATTTAAGTCCCATAGACTCTACAAACATTTGAACATTTTTTTATCCTCTACCGACAGTTTGGGACCTAGAGATAGCGGGGAGACATCCCTTACATAAAACGTGTGTGCCTTGTTTGTAGTTGTTAATCCTAGTTATTTAGTTGAATTTACGGCCTGTAGATTTAACTGATTTATCGTGTAAATGAAGTTTAACGGGCTTATTTTAATGGTCATATGGATGAATTTATACTTCTCATTATTAATGGACAATTGCCATATTTTGCACCATGCAGACAGGCAATATTTCAATTAATCACTATGAAAGCTTTAACCCTGCAGCAGGCGCGTGGCGGCATATAGTGCCGTCAATTTTGTTTTCTTTCAATAATTACGTCAGCGTGCCGAGCACGCAACAATGGTGCTAGATATGCTTCGATTGTTTAGTCACGCGCCGAACTACATTACTGCGCCACTAAATATACTCACCATAACAGCTGTGACTGACCTGTGGAGTGGACGACTGCACCGAGACGGCACTGCGTACCGCACGCGCCCGGTAAAGTAAGTACATGTAGCCGTACTACTGTCGGATGTTTTGATGATTAGAAGCTTTGCTTTACAACTCTGTGTGTGTATGATGATTTAGTTATTAACATTGCTTTGGTATTAGAATTATTTTATTGTCTCCCAGGTCCGCACAAAGGAAAGGACTAACACCAGTAGAAATTGAGCGTCTTCTTCTGCAATCATCTAAAGAAGATGATTGTGCTTATTTCTCTGACAGCGATGAGGAAGCAGAAATAGTTGAAACTGCAGATCATTCTAGCGAATCTGAGCAGTCATGCGTTGACGAGAATGAAGTGATAGGAATGCAACATGATGACTGCCATTTTTATATTGGTAAGGACCAAGAAACTTTGTGGATAAATAATCCGTTACCACTACCAGGGAAAACAAAACGTAAGAATATAATTAAAGTCCTACCTGGCCCGAAACTGAATGGTAGAGAAGGTAAAACTGAAATTGAAAGTTTTATGAAAATTTTTGATCCTGAGATAATTGATTATGTTGTTGAAAACACAGACAAGTACATGAATAACAAGAGATCATCTGTGAATTACTCAAGGGCTAGAGATTGCCAAACTACTTCTGGTTCTGAAATAACGGCTCTTTAAGGAGCACTGTTTCTCATTGTTGTTCAAAAAGGAGGACGCACAAATGAAACAGGAATGATTATTCTAAGGACAGCATTTAGCTACAAGTGCTTTCTGTTCTTGCTTCGGTCACTCAGGTTTGATGATACTTCTACAAGAAAAGAACGACTAGCAACTGATAAACTTGCTGCCATCCGCAATCTCCAGTCAGCATTTCTGAACAACTGCAGAAATAACTACAGTCCAGGGGAGTTCACTACCATAGACGAAATGTTTGTTCCATTTCGCGGACATTGTGGTATTGTTCAGTACATGCCCAATAAGCCCGCTAAGTATGAATTGAAGTTATATGCATTGTGCGATAGCAAGACATTTTATACTTTTAATTTTGAAGTATACTGCGGCAGACATAATCCTGGACCATATGTTGCATCTAACCAGCCAATGGATATTGTGAAGAGATTGGTTGAGCCAATCAAGGGAACTCACAGGAATGTAACTACGGACAACTACTACAGTAGTTACCCTGTAGCCCAGCATCTTTTAGAAAATGGGCTAACGTTCATTGGAACATTGAAAAAGAACAAGAAGGAAATTCCTCCGGAATTTTTGCCGAATAGATCGCGAGAAATTGGAAACTGTCTTTTCGGATTTCAAGATGACTTCTGTCTTGTTTCGTGCCAAACAAAAAGGAACAAAACTGTGCTTTTCCTGTTATTAATGCATGAAACTGCTGAAATATATGTGTACAGATTATATTGAAAGTTGCTGTTAAGAATGATGTTACACATAATAAATAATTAAATTCCACCCAAAAATTAAAGAAAAAGCTTTTCTTTGTATTTAAATGTAGGCGGCACTGAGTGCCGCACGCGCCCGCTGACGTAACAATCTTAAGCGCGCCTGCCGCAGGGTTAATAATTTTGTTACACAGAAGCATTTGGGATATGTCTTTGCAAGATCTGCATTCTCCAGTATCGTGAAGATCCAGTACTTTCTACAGAGATGCTTCTAATAACGACCGATACAAGATAAAAATAGAATGCAAACTGTTTCATTCAATATTATAATTTAGTGCCACTTATTTGTAGCTGAACAAAAAGCTGTGAATAAAATCCAGTTATGCACATACTATTCATAAAAAAATCGATGTGTCTGGAATTTTTTTACTATCTATTCCACCAGTGTTTTGAGTATGAAAGGTAGGTTTTATGGTGGGTGTGTTTCAAAATAAAAGGCAAGGTAGGGGAGAGGAATGACAGTATACAAATGGAGTATGCAAGTGGTTTGTGCACTTGATATTAAAGGATAGGCGTGACTCACCCACCATCTATCAGTTAATGAATTTATGCTGTTATTTCCAAGTAATAAAATCCATCCAAAATTGTGTAATGGGGGCAAACTAATTTGAATGATTTGATTAAAGAAATTTGTTTTGACTCATTTTATTCTCTGAAGTCAAATGAACGTCAGAGAAGAAAGCAAAAGCTCACATACAATCCAACACAGATCAAATTTAACGAACATAATTTACAAAACAGAATATACACTCCTGCAGCAATAAGTTGAGGATAATTGTATCTAATTCTAAACACTTGCCACAACTCACATTTAACTGGAAACCGTGGCGTAATCGAAAGGAATATTCCGATACCAGGTTTCTGTGAGTTTACCTAACGTTTTCAATAGCCCGAAAACGTGAACTCCCCTTGAAACACTAGCAAATGCACGTGATACTGTACCAAAACTTTGCTGGCTGACGATGTCGACAATACGACGGCTGGGTGGCGGCTGCGAGTCTAGATAGCTGCAAGTCGCGGACCCGGAAATAATTCAGCTTCTTATTCCAGAAGCAATATTTAACTAATATCAGCCAACTTCGACCCTGGCGGATCTCAGTGCCTACGATCTCTCGCCTTCGGCTATGTCGTGCCACTATAGCCAATTTTCGTGTGATACAGGAATGTACTGTAGGCAGAGATGACACCAGAACCGTGACAATCGCAATTAGCGCGTCGGTGCGTCTAATTTCAGGCAGACTGACCTTGCTCTCGGCTGCCAATACTCAGCGCTACTAGCAAAACCTTTGGAGCAACTGCAAAAGTTGTACCACAAACTCTAAGTACAGCTGCTCGACACAAGTAAATACTGAAAGTAGAAGAGAATCGTCTTCTCTCCTCGGCTACTCAAACACCAATCTCCTCCTCCCTACTTCTAAAATCTCTTTCTCCTCTCTGCAAAGCCTGCAGGCTCCGCCTATATTGAAAAGCCAATCCACAGCGAGGCGCCAAAGTACGGCCAATCACGACTTGCGTTCAGGAGTCGGACAGCCGAAACCCATTACTATAAAAGAGCACCCAATGGCCAGCTCTCCCGCGTTTCCACCGGTCGGACGTCGTCCTTATATCCAGCGTTCTCATGGCAGCGGCTGACGGCCTTCAGGCACCTTTGAAAACACGGCCAGCAAGTTCTCAGTAAACGGCCAAACTCTCTTGCTATTGTACAACTGCGGTGCCCGCCAGCTTGGCACCAGAGACGTACAATGTCCTAACGGGAGCCACACTGGCGTTCGCCCGCCAACTCGGCGACAGACGTCCCAGCTCTCCCCTCGCAAAGCACCGTACACCGCCCTTGGAGACACTGTATTGCTCCACACACTCTCGGCCAGACGACGCCAGCGTCCACGGCGCCAGCCAGATGACGGTAACGTATGCGAAAATACTTGGAAGGCTCACGCCTCAGTCCTACCTGCTGTGGCCCCAGGCTCTCAAGAACAGTAATCTATTATTGATTGTAACCTAATCACACATTCGGAAATTGGCACTTACTCGGAAATAAACAATCAAATATTGATTTCGTCTTTAGTTACCAAATCAAATGCAACTGTATATAACATGTAATATTGTAGAGCGTCATTTTAATGTAATATAGTATAAAGGCTTATAACTTTTTAATGATGTTAAGACGAAGTATATATATATATATATATATATATATATATATATATATATATATATATATATATATATATAGGTAAAGGCGGGCAGAAGCACTGCATTCTACCTGTCGCTGGCTGAGTTACTAATGACGGAATTACTTGTTGATCGATGTCGATACTTTTGGACTTTTGTCATCAATGCATCGACGATGTATCGCTGTTCAAATCATCGATGTTTTTGAACAAAACATCGATGTATCGTTTGCATCCCTGAGCAGAAGTAACGGGAGCATCAAAGCGGCTAACAGCAACAGCTGAGCTTTCCAAGTCTTGCGGCGTGCCGCTCGGCGCCTTATGAAGGATCGCGTGTCTCCAAATATTGTATAAACGTCTTATTGGCAGATGGAAGTGTACATTACGATTTTCCGAACATCCATGTCCTCCAATTACTTCGAATAATCGACGTTATACTGTATATAATATTTTAGTTGAATGGGGAATTTTCGACTTTTAACTTTTTGAACCCTGACCAACAAACAAACGCACTAAGTGAAATCCAAAAATTATTCCCACGTCAGAAGATAAACATAACAAGGTATATTGCTTTCCCGCTAAGACGTTGGACCCTGCCGCTATTAGCATGTTGTTGGTTGTCGGTTGAATTCGGAGTTCCCATAGCTGCCAATCTTTGCAAAATAGCAGTCAATGGCGCTGAATTACTAGCAGTGCGTTTGACAATACTTGGTGTGACCACATTTGGATATGAACTCTCTGCATTGTATTATTACAGAACGGTATTGTTATAGTAACCCAACTGATTGTCTAGTTAATTCCCCAAGGAAGTGCTCCTTTATAAATGTATCCCAATGAAGTGTTGTAACCAATTGCACTCTGAAATTCGTGCAACAAGAAGAGAAAATATGGATAGTGGATGGTTTTGTGGATTGTATTACTGATCGGGTCGTCATCATTGAAGCTTCTACCTGCAACTTCATTCGCCTCTTTTGGAGTAACTTCGAAAACTATCCCATGGCGTCGTTTAATCTGTATGTCCTACCTAGGTCCAACTCCATCCCTCTGCAATATTTCATCCAATTCTACCCAGTCATTTTTGCGTGAAAGTATAACAAACAAACAAACTTTCACAGTTATAATTATATTAGAGAGTATTATCTGCTGCATGACACATAGTAGTATGTAGGTTTTCCTTATTATGTCTTCCAGTAGGCGGTATGGAGCTGATGATGAAGTAGTTTTGTATCTGTATAGTTTTAGTTTAAAGAGGGCCCCAATGTCATTTTTGCCCTGGGGCCCTTGGTGATATAGCTACGCCACTGGCTCGACACTGCCGTAAGTAACCACAGAAATGGAATAACTGAAGTACTCTAATAAACAATTAAATCAATGAACAAGACTCCTGACACATCCCTCTCAACATGTTACTGAAAGTAGAAATCAGAAAATAAGAATAATAAAATTATTACATGCAATAAACACCTATTATCAGCCATTAATTAGAAATAAGACGTAGGAGAGACGAGAAAATTGAGGAATGAATTGTGAAAAAGACCCACCACCTTTCAGAGTGGTGACAGGAAGATTGCAAGGAAAAATATAAACTGAACTAGGCTAGATTCTTTTGGATCTGCACGTGGTTTGGTGGCAGGACTGCCTGGTGACCAGAAACGTGTGTCTGGTTAAGTCGGAGATGTAGAGAGCGCTGATCTCCGTTGCGGCCTTAGGGGTGGCTGCGCATCTTGATGTGAATGGCGGATGTGGCGGCGCCTGCTAAACTTCGTTCTTGCTTTGTTGCACTGGTTGGTGTGCAGTCGATATGATAGGACTGCACACTCCTCCCTCCCCCGCCCCCCGAAAAAAAATAAAGTGCCGCACCGTTGTCATATAGGGAGCATTATGACGACAACGGTGAAGGAGGCAGGAAGCTGACCGTCTTGAGAAGTTGGGAGTCGCTACTGTGACCGACGGTAAGGCCCCGGCCGCTTCCTGAGTCGACGACATCGGTGACTTCGATGAAGATGATGTCGATGGGAGCGAAGAGTCCTCTGGTGGGGCTGGTACCAGGTCCGGGAAGTTGAGCTACTGTGACGCCGTGGTCGCTCGCAAAGGATGCGGCGGGGCTGGCGTTGGCAGTGATGCATCCCACTCCATCGGCTGCGCGGGCGGAGCTGACGTGCCACACGGGGACAGCTGGAATGGCCGACGGATATTGGTGAGACGGCAGTCTGGTAACAAACTCTGAGATAGAATCCGGCAATCGAAAAGCACGCATTTGATTCTTATGACAGCACAGCAACCCGGATGGACCTTGATTAAGAAACACACATGCACCCAATTGTCTAATAACAGTACTGCGTTTTACGAGCTTACACACGGTATAAAAAAATATAAAAAAATAGAGAGAGAGAGAAGCACACACACACAAAACAAAAACTGTTTGTAATGAATTTTAGAAAGAGGCACTGTTCTGTGTAGGGTGATGAAGTTATACACTTAATATTCAGTTACTTTCTTCAGTTGGCTCGCGCCCCTAATGTTACAGTACGGAATAATAATACAAATAAAACACCCATTCACAGCCTGTGTTTCCTTTGGGCTCCGTGAAGTGCCGCTGTAAACCCTACTTACTATATGTACTGGCTGCATTGTGTCTAGAGGTACCAGACACACCTGCTGCAATGGCCCCATATGTTTTACTGTAGATAAATGCAGGCAGGAACCATAAACACAGAAACGACTCAGTCACTTTGACTAAACGGAAGTTTATTTCACCTAATAGCCTCCAGTCCTGACTTTAGGGTAAACCCTGAGTTCTTTAAGGCTGCCACGCAATTACATGGAAACTTTACTGAATCGTTTCTGAGTCCCACACTCGCTGAATAAAATTAAAGTCCAGTAAGATTCATAAAATATCCCAACTTCCACTCTCGCAGAATAAAGGTACAGTCCACGAAGCACCCCTGAAAATTATTCTAAGTCCCACAGACGCAAAATGTAGGTAAAGTCCACGAAGCACCACAGAACAATTTTTTTAAGTTCCACACTCTAACACTTAGCTAAAAATTTAAGAGTCTTCAGGCGAATCCGCAGTCGTTCATCGTAACGCACACCTCATGCCTATTTGACCAAAACTAACAGACTACCTCACACTAACCAAAATGGCCGCCTTAAATACCCTCATTGGCTTACTCTGAAGCGAAATCAGCGTCTTATCTCCTCAAAAATACCTCATTTACTCATAATATGAATTAAACAAATACATGAATTTGACGGACATTTTCCGCTGAAATATAATATGGTATCAAAAACATTGTACATATCTTAGTTTTCCCATAATTAACATATTTGAATTTTCGGATATGATTTTTGGTATTTAAAACATAGATCATTCACTAAACAATTGATATGATCTATGATCTATATACTTCAATCGCAGTTGATGTCATATATTCTGTATGACTAAAGTCTAGTTTATGGTATTGCCTCTAATACTACAGTTACTATTGTTTATTTATTTAAAACACAGCTTTTATACCTGGGAACCACATTTTAGCCTCTTATTCAAATTTACTGAATATGCGCAAAGAAAATAGCATCTTAATAGTACTCACTTAGAACTAATTTTCAGCGTTGAAAAAGGCCTACGCGTTCCTTAGTACCATACGTAGATCGATAGTTATTCATCTCTAAGTAGTTTATTGCATATTTCTCCAATGTAAAAAAGGCTTCCCTCGCCGACCGCCATTGAGTCCATAACCGCCTGGATTTTCCAGTCACGTGTCTATACACAAAGCGAGCGCCCAGATGTTTGTTTGACAGATGAGAGGTGACGCTATCTATTGACTAACCCCTGAACTACGACGACTCAGTAGCTGTCAAAACACATCTCGATTCCCGCGCGTGTACGCGTTTTTATCTCAGAATTGCACACTTCAAGTGTCCCCACAAAGCTGTCCCCTTACAGTTTCCAGCAGCTGGAGTGGTAAAAAACTCTGAAAACAGGAAGATCATTAGGCGCGTAGCGACACTTAGGTCTGGTAAGAGGTGCTGTGCGGTGCGGCGAGTGCAGCAAGCTGAGCAGCGTACGATGGCGTCGGCCGTGTAGAAGCTCTGCAGGCGACGGACCGTCGCGGGGCGGAGAGCGAACGTCGACAGGAACAGCAGCAGAGATTGATCCTGTGTGTCGGAGGCACGCAGGATTGTCATCTGTTGCTTAAATGATTGTACATAATGTTCAGATACTCCGCCGGATTGCCGACTAGTGAGGTGAGTGATGCCATTTGCTGCATAAAACTGTCCAAACTTTCTAGACGTAAACCGTGGTCCATTGACAGAAACCAAAACTTAAGGCGAGCCCTCCTTACCAAAATGGATGTTAAATCCTAAATGGTTCTATGGAGGACATGGGCACCAAAATCGAATAGTTGCTGAAATAGTCTTTCACAATAACATAACGAATGTTCCAAAATGGTACCGCGAAAACAACATGCACTCACTTCCATGGGGACTCAAACGTCAGCCAAGCTGAAAATGTTTCTAGTGCCGAGGACTGATTTTCAACACGAGCGTGGCACTCTGGCGTTATCTGTTCAATGTGGGTGAACATGCCGGACAAGAACAATGTCGACAACTGTGTAGTGCACACTATTCCCCAATATCCTTGGAGCAATAGCAACACACTCCGCTGCAGAGTGAAAGTTTCATTTTGGAAACATCCCTTACGCTGTGGCTAAGCCATGTCTCCACCGTATCCTTTCTTCCAGGAGTGCTAGTCTTGCAAGGTTCGCAGGAGAGCTTCTTGATGTTTGGAAAGTAGGAGGCGAGGTACTGGCGGAAGTAAAGTTGTGAGACGGCATCGTAAGTCGTGTCGGGATAGCTCAGTCGGTATAGCGCTTGCCCGCGAAAGGCAAAGGTCCCAGATTCGAGTCCCGGTTCCGGCACACTATTTTAATCTGCCAGGAAGTTTTATATCAGCGCACACTCAGCTGCAAGATGAAAGTTTCATTCTAGCAACACATCATTCTGCAACACCTTTGGAATAAGCAAACGTCACTGGGTACTCATTTTGCAATAAAATCACGCTGAACTGTACGGAGAGGCAAGACCATCGAGCAAAGTAACGGCGCACAAACGAATTCAGAGAATGAGGCCAATCATTCCGGATATAATACGACAAATGTTTCATGTCAGGGTCTGCTACTGTTGCCTGTGCAATCTTCCGATAGTCAAGGGAAAAAGACTGTAACATTTCACCGTCTTGCACATCAGTGAGCCAACACGATGCTTCGGTGGCGTAAAATTCTGACTCAGGGAGCTGTAATTCTTCACGTTCATGTGCAGCATTGTCTCTAAGTACATCATGCATGGCCCGTACCTTAAAAACATTAGGCTGCGGATTATCCTTCAGTATTACATGCGCTACGAAATTATTTGTTTTGGCTAGGACTTCATAAAAGAAAACCGGAATCTCTGCAAGCAAATTACAAACACTGTCCTTTGCATCAAAAACAGAAACAAAGTGCATTCTCCTGAATATGAAAGCCAAACAACTCGAAACCAAAAAAGTATTTTCACAGTCCCGTGCGCACAAAATGGTAAATATCACTGCCCTGCTGTGAGACTGTAATGTGGCAGGCAAGCAACAGGTTCCAAGCACTGGAATGGTTTCAACGTTATAAGCAGTAAGTTGCGTACTAGAGTTTGTCAATCATGGTGAGCCGAACAGTTCCTCCCATAGAGTGAAAATGTTCAAATATTTGTAAAGCTTATGGGACTTAACTACGGGGTCACCAGTCCCTAAACTTACAAACTACTTATGAACTACTTACGAACTAGGACGGCACAAATATCCATGCCCGAGGGGGGATTCGAACCCCCCGACCGTAGTGGCCGTGCAGACCGTGACTGAAGCGCCTCAGTCCCCTCGGCCACCGCGGCCGGCATAAAGTGAAAATAACGCAATTTAACATGTCTGGCACTTGTGTAACTCCATGCGCTTCGAACTCCCTGACCAATCGTTGAATGTTCTGTATGTATCCAGGTTGAGCAGCGGTGGATGCTAGCAACGCGGTGCGGTTGGAAATTTGTTCAAATATTTGTAAACCTATGGGACTTAACTAATAAGGTTATAAGTGCGTAGGCTTACAAACTACGTAAACTAACCTAAGTACAATACACACACACACCAGCGCCCGATGGGGGAATCGAAACTCCGATGGGGAGTAACCGGGCGCTCTGCAGAAGGCGCCTTAGAGCCCTCGGCCATTTCACTGCGGCTCGGCGCGGTTGAAGCCGTAGCAGTTCATGAGCGCCAGCAGTAGTTTGAGGCAGTTGCGCATTTAATGGAGAAAGCGTCGTACTAATGTTAAAATCGGGACACAAAGCGAGCAAAAGAACAAAATGCAATCGCAAAGCGCGCGTCTAAAAAACACGAGAGAAAAGTTAGTTAGCGAGCGCCGCACTGGGAAATGTTGGCCACGTCAGTCCACTATAACTTGTAGAAGTTACGCGAGCGCGTTACTGAAACAGCCATTCCGAATAATGGTGTCTTTGTGTCTAGGGTAATAGGAAGACTGATAAGTAACAAACATAAACTAGGGGCCTCGTTCAAAAGCTATTGGGAAATATTTCTACCATCCCTTGTCAGATTTTCAAAAATGTTAATACATTTCTGTTTGCTAGGAAATTATGTGTTATCAGTATTTAATTTGTTTGCACGATGAATGCGTTTATACACACAATCTTCTTGCTTCTTGACAGGATGTAAATACACCAAAGTTGTTCCCCTACCCTGTGCTTTCTTCTTTCAGTTGATGTTTATCCGAAGCATTTTTGGCGGTTTCCGGTGTTGGTCTGCATAAAATCCACTATTTTCATTTAGGTTAATATTCCTTCAATCTCCTGTCAAGATATGTCTCTAGGTGTCTTTATCGGTTTATCGATAACATCAGTCGAGTGCCACTAATCACTAGATAGCATAATCTCGCCTTTCTTTTCATTGAGGTGCCTTCTGCTTTTCTGGCAAGATATACTTGCAGACTAGCGAAAAATTAATTTTCAGAGACTGTTTAGTTAGACCTACGCTGTTCTTAAAAACATGTAAACAACGTTTATTTTCATCTTGGCTTCGGAACACCATAGCTGTTTTCATAACTGTCTTGTAGAAAATAAGTGCTGCAACCAGCCACATTACTACAGGAAAATGTATTCAGTTCTCAGATAAATATCCAGGCTCCTTAAACACGACCGTATCATTTATTATGGCCTGTGTTGGGTGGCCTTCTGTTGCAGCCTCCTGTCTGTAAAGTCGTAGTGCTATGCTGCTGATTGTAGTCCTGTCGTGCGTCAGGGCGCGAATGAAATAGTATACATAGTCTGATTAAATTTTCTTGCTAATTGACGTTTGCCACGTGAGACTACAATGTTACTACACAGGGCCCAACTACCACTCCGTTATGGACGACATACAAAATGACGGGTGACTTCACAAATGCTGGTAATGTGTAACGCGGGAAAAAGTTATAAGCGACCGCCGCGCGGGAGTAGCCGAGCGGTCTGGAGCGCCGCGTTACGGATCGCGCGGACTCCCGCGTCGAGAATTCAAATCCCCCCTCGGGTATGGATGTGTGGGTTGTCCTTAGGTTAGTTCATAAGTCTAGGGACTGATGACCAAACAAGTTTGGTCCCAAAGAATTGCAGACATTTTTATAAGCGTCCGTTGTGAGTTATGTTGGGGATGCGACAGCTGGTTTTAATTGACTAATTGTTGCAGAGGACGTGTATTGTAGCCGTGTTCAATGTTCAGTGTCTATGAGAAAATAGCGGTCGACAACCTGCGACAAAATTAAGGTCACGATCGCTTCGTTCAAGACGCTTAAAGCTAGACTATATGAGTAAAATCAAAACGGAAAATATTAACTTTCAGCACTAAAAGCAAGATTTAATTTCTCACTATCCTTGGTTACCAGAAAATATCTTCACCCTGGCTGTGGCTATAAGGGCTGCCATGTCACGAGCCGATGAGCAGTGCTGCTTGGCACTCAGTTACAGGTTACGGATGACAAAGGAGGACCCAACTATACAAGAATTATGTGATGAAAAATAAATGAGAATAAAAGTCAGTTCGATTATAAAAATGACGTGCAAAAGCATCAGAAATCAGACAATTCCATCATATCAATTAACTGAGCGAAAATAACAAAATTTTCATCAAATTTATAAATAAAACATCCCTACAATTGACAAGATTCTAACCTACAACCTACATCACGAGAAATTTTGATACGGCCGTAGTGCAGCAGAGCAACTTTTTTCATATAGGGGCCCATACTATTTATGATAGTAAGTAGCTACTCACAACTATGACTGTAGCTTTTCAGAAGTTTGGTTTCGCGTAACCAGCATGAAGCTCATGTAGCGTAAGCTGATCTTTGTGATTATAATTACTGTATATGCGACTCTATAGCGCGGCTTGTGCGGAAGTACCCAGATCCAGTAGCGTTTCATTAGTGCTGTGTATGAAACGTATGTATTTCATTAGCATTGTTGACAATGTATTGTGTTTTATCTGGCTACCATAGTAATGAAATGCGAAATATAGTGAAAAGACCTATAAGTCGAAGGTTCCAATCCTCCCTCAGGCATGGATGTTTGTGTTGTCTTTAGTATAAGGTAGTTCATAAGTAGTTTGTAAGTTTAAGGACTGATGACCGCGCAGGTAAGTCCCATAAGTTTTACAAACACAAACCTATGAGTCGAGATCCTCGGGGATTCGAATCTCCCCTCAGGCATGGATATTTGTGTCATCCTTAGTGTTAGCTAGTTCATAAGTAGTTCGTAAGTTTAGAGACTGATGACCCTGTAGTTAAGTCCCATAAACTATACAAACATTTGAACATTTGATTTGAGTCGAGATCCAAACACACCAACTAAACAAGAAACAAAAATTACAAAGTAATCGACGGACAAGTAAGTGGAAGTGAATTGACCACTTGTGACAGTTGGCAACGACGAACGCATGTACGTCGGAAGCAAGTGGAGCGTTCTCATTGGAGGAAAACAGCTCCATCGTATAAAGTGTCTACTTGCAAGAAATCGGACTATAATTCACAACAGTATAGTCAAGTACGTTCACACCGGTAGTCTGTCCATCTCAGCCTAGGTTATGCTTCGTCAGTGTTGTTTCTCAGGGCGCCTGGGCAGCTCTGAGGCAGTCAGCAAGGACTTCGCCGATCTGGCTCTACACGGTTACCGGAAACAGGAGGTTGGTACAGCGTAAACAGGCTACTCTTACACGAGACGCAGGATCCGACCCGATCAGGTAGTCGGCACAGGGCGTTGTTGCCAGAACAACCGTCGCCTCCCGAACCGACGCTTTAGGTGAGGCCTTGTGACGTACACGTCCGCTGTCGTTACTAGTAGAGAAACTTTCAGCATTAGTAATTAGGATGAAATGCGAGATATTACACTGCAATAGAAAGGTTGCTTCATCTTTATCTGGGAAGAAAAAATGTGTATACACAAATTTAAGGACTAAGAACGAGGGAGGATTTTTGATATATGTTTAACTTAATGTAAGCATAGGCTTCCGCTGTCATTGTCACATTCAGTAAAGTTCTTTAGGGTATTAGACCGCATCGTCCTCGTGTAAAACCAACCGACGTTTCGGCCACTATTGCAAGTCGCAGTCAGACGAATACCCTGAAGAAGGCGACTTGCAGTAGTGAACGAAACCGTCGGTTAGTTTTACACAATGACGATGCGATCTAATACCCGAAAGGACTTTTTTGATAATGTTTAACTTTCACTATTTCCCGTTAAATTTAGGGAGTACCACAGGCTTGTAATCCAACATTCAAATACGTCTATGTTGTAAATAGGGCATGGTTCTCCAACACAAGTTTATTTATATAACTTCTTAAGAGATACAGCAACCATGCTATACGAAGATGATTTGTAAGTCCGTCAAAGGTTGTCGAAGTATGATTCCACACGGTCGGATTCGGACGGTCTTCAGTCTTCGGTTATTGAGACAGTGGTCTATGTAAGGGTCGTAACCAGTCACAAGCAGGCGGAAAGATCTGCGACTGGTATGGTTCGTACGCCGACCTCTGAAAGAAAAAGTGCCTATTATGATCGCGAATCTTTCATTTATTTACCACGTACGTGTTTGTGTGGACGTTGGAACGCCTGCTGGCGAGAATGTCTGTTGTCCGCCGAGCATCGCGCTTTTGCGGTACGGCCTACTACACAGGGGCTGGCGGTACAGTTTATTACCGGGTAAATGTTCAAATGTTTGTAAGGCTTATGGGACTTAACTACGGGGTCATCAGTCCCTAAACTTACAAACTACTTATGAACTACTTACGAACTAGGACGGCACAAATATCCATGCCCGAGGGGGGATTCGAACCCCCGACCGTAGTGGCCGTGCAGACCGTGACTGAAGCGCCTCAGTCTCCTCGGCCACCGCGGCCGGCTTACCGGGTAAGGCGAAGTGGTAGCACGACAGCGGTAGGAACTAGCTAGGTCACGTGATGAGGTACACCCGGGCTACCGTTACACTAGTGCGCATTGTTACATTCCGGCAGGAGGCCGGCAGCACTTCAGTGGGTGCAGCGGCCCGTTTACAAAATCCCCTTTTGTAACAAAATCCTAAAATGATTGCACAGATTAGGACCGTTGCAGGATCACAAATTGCTGTAGGTAGGATGACAGTAGTCAGTTTTGGTGCCAATTACTGATATTGACTACAGCCCGATCTAACATAATCTGATTTTATTAGTGCTTGAGCAAATGTCCGATTAATTGTAGGAATCTTCTGTCAGTAAAACAGGCTGCTCCTTCCAGTTGTCATGGTGATGCAACTCGAAAATACATTCGGGGAGATATAAAGTGTTGTATGAGCATCTGAGTAGTGGTACGTAGGTGAGCAAGCAGTCTTGTCATGTGGCTATAGAACCACTCCTTCAACTATTCTTCGACTAGCTTCTGTATGATTGCAAGATACAAAAATCGAGAGTTGACGCAAAACGTATTGGGGACTTTTGGATCGAGGATGTTAGGTTTTGTCGTGGTTTCTTGTTCACCTCATTACGTCTAAAACTCTTTATGTATTGCACACTAAATATGTCTGATACGTGTGAATTGAAAAGTGTAACACACGCAGGATTGTCAGAAAATTAGGATTTGGGAGGTTCAGGAAGATGGAAGTGAAAGCGATTGTTGGGGTAAATAAGAGAATCATACTGCAATGTACGATATATATGCAAAGCGGTCTGCAAAGCTGGGCGACCTTGACCGGGTGTGCGGCCACATAGCATCGACAGTTGTGGCCTTGTAGCGGCAGCGGGGTGCTAGCGTAGCTTAAATGCCACTGATTAACAAAGAATCTCCAGATCTACGAGCTAGTGTAATTGTTGATGTAAAAGAGAGTAGTTTCAAAAAGACGTAATAGCACCAAGGTTGTTGGCCAAGTCAATTTTAAAATAAATGTCAAACATCTTATGACCAGATTACATTGCAAATAAATTTCTATTCTAAAAACAAATAATAATAATGGTAACTTTAGACTGATCTGCTTTTATAATGCGAGGCTACAGACAGGTCATTAACGACACTGTTTCAAAAACTTCGCACACTACAAACATTTGCTGTAACAGCTCAGTTAAAGAAACGCCACATTTAAAAATGCATTGATGGAATTATAGGGGGTGGTGTGGAGGAGTCTTCAAGGCGTGATAAAGGTGCGCGTCTGCAACGTTTCCTTTCTCCTTCTAAAAGAACGAGGCACCCACCCGAGAAGACGCAATCCAGAGACTTGTAAACGTTTGTAAAATACTGTGGGACGTAGTCGGTGGACTATATTAAATCGGCTAGGCAGTAATAGTGAAAGACGACCGTCTGTCATCTTCCAAATATTTTTTGTATATTTCTGTAGAGTTACAATTTATTTAATGTCGCTAGATTATCATTTTGTTAAATCTTGAAGCCCACTCTTTTCAGGGCGTGAGGAATAACATTTTTATTTCATGTGTAAGAATATTAGTTAATATTGGGAGGTTTTTATTATTTTGTTATGTTAATAATTTATTAGTATATTAATTAATATGGTGTAAGTACGGCTTCTTCGCTACGCCACTGTCCCTGTGAGAATGTGCAGTTGTTTTACCTTTAAGTGTGTGCGTGAATCTATGGCTGTTTGAATGTGAGGAGTGACAGCTCGCTTTGCATCGTTCTCTCTGGCTCAGTATCGATAGCTGCTGATAACTACCAAAGAGGTTTCCACACCCTTTCGTTGCGAGCTGATGGCGTGTCTCTCGGTCCCCCACCACCGCTGTTTTCGTGGATTTTCCAGCTTCCGGTGGCTTCCCGCATCTTCCTGTGCCCCGGTGGCCGCGCGGCTGATCACTCTCGGCTGGTCGTCTGGTGAGGTAAGGTTGGTTCTGCTCTTGCTTCTGGAGATGGTAGCGTTTCATTGACTAGCACGTTTAACTTAGGTTCGTGAACTTAGAATCACTTTTTGGAATATTTTCTCCGATCGTATGCGGAAATGTGTTCTCGTTTCTCAATTCAGTGATTTCCTATAGATAAACGCGATGTGTGTGTGATTCTAATTGCAGTTCGATAACGGCCTGGTGTGTTAAGACCTATTGTGATCATGTTGCTGTGTAAATACTTTCTAGCTTTGTGGGTCCCGATTTCTAATAGGTGATATGTTGATTTATTTATTTATTTTTTTTTTTTTTTTTTTTTTTTTTTTTTTTTTTTTTTTTTTTTTTTTTGTACAGTGCATGTAAAATCTTCTCATATTTTCCTTCCATGAGTGATATGTGTTCCACGTGGTTGGTTAATGGAACAAAGCCTTCAGCTTCAAGTCTTGTTTGTTCCATGCCCATCAGACAAGCAGCTACGCCGGTATCCTGATTTCCACTAATATTTCGCGATCTTCTTTCCCCGCCTATTTTAATGTTCTTTCTTCTCCGACTTGTAGTGCGAACTCTTTGTGTGTCTGTAATTCTCTCTGAGCCTTGTACAACGTCTTTCAATAGCTTCCTTATGTAATTCTAGACATTTCTATGTGTTGCATGCTGTAATTCTTAATTTTATTTTTCCGATTTTGTAATTATTTCATTTTTGTGGGTTTTCTGAATCTGGACTTCATCCGTCTCTGTAATCGCGCCCTATCGCGTGTAGTTGTATTTCATTCGCTTCCTTATATAATTCTAAGCATTTCTATGGGTTACATGCAGTTCATCGGTTTTCGGAACCACGTGCGTCCGAGTTCAGACTTCCGGGGTTTGCAGCTAGTCGCTTGAGTTCACGTCACTTATAAAGCCAGTACCTAGCTCGACTTCTAACAGACTGCAACTTTAGAATCCACCGTGATGTTGTATAATGAATCCGATATTCAACCACTTCTCCATCAGTGGAGTGCGTTCATGTAACGTAGCCGTGTGTCGCCGTTAGCGTGTTTGCTCGCGATCCAGTTCAGGTGTAATTTAATTTGCTATACACACGCACCATCTCATAACAGGCACGACAGACCAGAGACAGCTTCAAAGTGTTTGTGCTACCTCCGACTTGCTGAATTTCGCCTACGACAGCGGCGCCTGCTTCCGCCTCGTCTCAGCACGCTGTTTTTGGTGAGTTTCTCTGTGGCATTACGTGTGTGTGAGAGAATGAATATTGTTTGTGAATCCTTCCCCCCAGTAACGTTAAATCATGTATAATTTAGGCTGGCCACCGTCCTCATTAATTCATGTAAGAGATGCATTTTTATTGTGTTAACGAAATTGGTTCCCCATTTTGCTTTTTTTTCTATCTTAATAAACTAGTTTATGTTCAACATAATCCTATAAATTGTAGTTTTAGTGCACCTTCCCTCTTTTATTTAATATTGTTCTTCACAAGTGCTGAGAACAAGATCAGATACAAATTATATCTAAATTCCGTTGCGCCATAAATTTTTTCTTAACCTCCTTTCTAAGATAATTTTAATTTTGGTGCCTTGCTTATTAATGTCTGCGTGTAATAACGTGTGAGCTGTTAAGTATATTGACCAGTGTAGTATTATTGAAGTAGTTTGAAACGAGTCAGTTCTCAGTTTGGGCCAGGGAACAAGGCTTTATACCAGGGAGTAACCAGTAGTTCACACGGACCTTATTTACTAATTTTAGTGATAAAGCAAAGTTCTTGTTACGTACAGTGGTCGCCTTTTAATAGGCAAGCCACCTAAAAAAAGATGGTGTGGAATTACCACGAACATGAAGATAGTGGCTCCCGTATCAAATTGAATTAGGAAAGTAGTTCGCAAATACGTTCTGTGCACTATGGCAATAGTTTTGGCTACAGAAAGTACTTACTACCAAAATGCATAAGGAAACTAAATACAATAAAAGAATAAACATTGCATGGCATTTTTATGTAGGCCATAGCTAAGGTACTGAATCAGGATGCAGGAATTAATGGAAGCAGCATAATAATGGTTATTAGCAAGGTAAGTGGGTAAAATGCTATTCTTGACAGAAAGGCAGGTTATGAGAGCCTTGTAAACAATTCACTAGTCTCATTCAAGTGTAGTGTGACTGCAACGCCGTTTACAGCATGCATAATTGTCCACCTACAGTTGTTACTGGATTAGTAGGAAAATGATTGGCAGGCGGATATGTTGTGCAGAATGGGTGACAGGACATCAGATGTGACAAGGTTTCCTTTATTATTTATTCGTTTTAACTATTTTTTTGTTTTGGACAAGTCGTAAAGGCATATGGACTAGAGTGGAAATTCGATCGTAACGAAAAAGGATAAGGAGAACTGTTTGATGAACCAGATCAGGAGAAAGTGTCAAATACTAAAATATTTGCAGAAAACAACTGTGGGGTTAAACACAAACATTTCGTGGAGGCATGGTTGAAAGTATTTATTTTATAAAGCGAGCTGGAAAGCAGGCGGCGAGCCGTAGCGTGAGGAAAGGCCGACAGCTTTCTTAGCCCTATGCGTGCGGTATTAGCGCAGCGGTGCGAGACTGTTGGCGAGTGGACAACGGCTTCAAAAATGTTCAAATGTTTGTAATTCTTCTGAGACAAAACTACTTTGATCATCAGTCCCTAGACTTAGAAACTACTAAAAACTAAGTCAAACTAACGTACGGAGAATACACACATCCAAGCCCGAGGGAGGATTCGAACCTCCGACGCGGGAGGCCGCGCTATCCGTAACGTTGCGCTCCAGACCGCTTGGCTACTCCCGCGCGGCGACAACGGCTTCCTCAAGAGAGGAACAATTTCCGCGACAATGATGTGCCCGTTCGGGGCGGTGCGGAAGTTTTGAGGAAACAGAAACAGGGATTGACAGAGCGGAGGGAAGAAAAGGGTTGTCATGAATAATGTAACGGGGAAACACATAAAGAGTGGTAATGTCTGGAAGTACTGTAAAACAACTTACGTGATACAAAGTATGTTAATTTCAATATGAATGTGAAGTAAGAGCAATGAAACAATGATGGAAAATCCATTATGTCCTAGCGCATGTCAGGAAAGCGGTTATGTGTAGTGGCTACTACGGCCGGAAACGGTATAAAAAGGTGAAATGAAATAAATATCTGTTGACAGCGAGGTAGTACTGCGAAAATACGCATAAATTACGTCTGTAAAAGACGGAAGGAGGACAGAAGTATATGACCAGAAATGTAGAATAAACAATTACGTTACAGGAACAAGTCAACATACAATTTCTAAGTTCAGTCGAAAGGTGTATTAGGGGGGAAGGGATGCAAGGAAATATAATATCTGGGTATAATTAATTGTGGTAGCGGTATAAAAGGGTCGAAGGGCACCTAGAAAAACAGAGACACTATTGCTGCCATTATTCATGTTGAAAAATATGACTCCTATGGTACCGCAGGAAAGGATAGTTAGAATCGATTGTAAATGGTAGGAAGATGTTGTGAGGTAAGACATCAGGTGTAATGATGGCTCAGAAAGGGTACAAACGTGTAGCTGCAACAGAGTTTCTGACACAAGCCTGCGTCGTATGCTATACCGGCCCTATGTAATCAACACGTTTCCACGCGCGCTATGGAATGCATGAAGACACGGTCGGTCTCCATACCCGGAAATGGGTTGCGGCTACGGAGTCTATCTAGAGATCTGTAAGTCAGTGGTAGTCATCACTAAATGGCATGGCGATGAACCACTGGTGCGTAGGAATAGAAACAAATGAAATACAGAAAGATATCATTCAAAATGAATATAGGTTCCGCATGAATGATAAACGTGTAGAGAACAACGGTAAAAAAATCAAGGAGGGTTGATGGGATTCTGGCACGATGTAAAGTAAGTGAAATACGTGCGGGAGGAACAAGTGATACTGCGTCAAGGGATGAGCATGCCGTGCGTGATGAAAATGTTTAAATGTTTGTAAATCTATCGGACCAAACAACATGGTCATCAGTCCGTAGCTTATAAACTACTTAAACTAAGGTAAACTAACCCAAGGACAACAAACACACCCATGCCCCAGGGAGGACTCGAACCTCCGACGGCGAGCAACGCGCGCTCCGCAACGCGGCACCTTATACCGCTCGGCAACTCCACCGCGGCCCGTGCGTGACAACACGAGACTCAGCTGGCAGCAAGGTCACGCGCACCACGCGACCGTCAGTCAGCTGGTGTGACGTTGCGCGTGAGGGGCGGCAAGGCGACGGAGGGGAGGAAACACGTGGGGCTTCATGTCTAGCGCGCTACAGCACGGACCATCAAGCAGTCTTTGAATGTCGCGCCGCTAGCAGCGAAGTGAAAACTCATCCATCTGGCAATGTGCCAAATGGTTAAGAATGAGAACATGCTCCCGAGAAGATTCTCAGACAAAAGGAACGCTTTTTGAATAAGTTCTCAGTTTCATATGAATAAAAACTTAGAAGCTTATGCTCGAAGGAGTAAATTCATTCTCGCTTGTTCCCCTCCTTCTTGGGGAGTTTCTCCATGTGTCATGTCGGCCACAGATCAGTTGTTCAATCGTGTATTTCTTTAAACTAGCCCAGTCAGACAAATGTTTCAGTGTACAAATATGGAGTAGGCGTCTATGTGTTCAGGAAGAACTGTACTATGTTTACATATTTATTTGTTGTGCAGCAGCATATTATTAAGAATAAATATGGACATTTTATGAAAATTTATTCTTCTGACAATGTTACAAAATTTTCGCCATGCGAGAAACGTTGTTATTAAAGTTGGTTCAAAAATGTTTGTATAGCTTATGGGACCTAACTACGGGGTCATCAGTCCCTAAACTTACAAACTACTTATGAACTAGCTAAGACTAAGGACGACACAATTATCCATGCCCAAGGGGGATTCGAACCCCCGACCGTAGTGGCCGTGCGGACCGTGACTGGCGCGCCGCAGAGCGCTCGACCTCCGCGGCCGGCTATTCAAGTTGGGTTAGCACAATCTGCGAACAAAATTTTAAGAATGCATTACATTTTCATTTGTTACAACGTGGAACGCTGTCAGAGCTTTCTAAGACAGGATAGTTTCTGTTAATATGACACACAATGGTCTGCTCATTAGCGAAAGGCCATGCGATTTTGTTACATGAAACAGACTGCTAAGTATGTAATTAAGCAGTTATTAATTTTACTGTCGTGTATACTTACATCTAATATAACATAAGTTACGATTATGAAGGCAGAGAAAGCATCTTAAATAGAATGAACAAGAGCAGTACAAAAATACTTTGAAGACCTGGTACGCTCTTTATTTGGAATTAACTTTATTAGGCCTTATTAACAGACACTCATTAAAAACATACTATAGTATTTTACTATGTAGCTTTTTACAACTGAAAATATGTACTCTAAACAAACGGGTAAAACACGCAGCTGAATCCACTTGTGTTTCATTTCTGTGTCGGTAATGAAAAAACTCTTCAAACATCATATTTGTCACTGTATAAAACGCTTGAAGTGTCATGCTTATGATTGTGAAGGAAGCGACTCGTCAGCAAAATGTTTTTATTTGCATACATGTTTTATTTCTGCACCCTAGCCTACATATAAAGGAATTCTTCTTGCCTTCTAAACAACACAAATTTTTTAATTTTTATTATGAACCACAGTAAAACGTAACGCTAATAGAAGTTACTCAGTACGAAGTATGGTAGAGAGCTCACTTCAGAAAACGGAGAATGTTCTCCGGTCGTGAGAAACTTCTCTAGTTTTATTCATACGAAATCGGAGAATGTTCAATGTTGTGAGCAACTTCGCCCATACTTTTACTCAAGCTGAGAACATACTCGTTTAAAGTACGTTGGGATGCTGAAAAGTAATGCCTCCGATTTTTCCCCCCCCCCCGGGAATACTTTACGGCTTTTGAAGTAAACCAAATTGTATTACAATACCACATATTTATTCACCATTTCTACATAATTATTTCTCAACGTAATTACCCTGGCGACGCGAGACGAGAGACCAGTTTGTGGATCCCATCACTGTAGAGGTTTGGACCTCGTTGTCTGAACCACCGCCTCACCTCAGCTTGCACTACTTCATCATTTGTAAAGTGGACACTGCGAAGGTGTTCTTTAAGCTTTGGAAAGAGCTGAAAATCGAATGGAGCCAAGTCTGGACTGTATGGAGGATGAATGAATCTAAGGCGGCGGATCATTGCAGATGTCGTAGGACTCGTGTGCGGTCTGGCATTATCATGCTGAAGGTGAGGATGTTCCATGTGGGGACGAGTTCTTTGAATGGGTGCTTTCAGTTTGTGGAGAGTGTCGCTGTACTGCGAGGAATTTATGGTGGTGCCACGAACTCCATATGCACTACACCTCGAACATCCCAGAAAACACCTCGAACATCCCAGAAAACAGTGAGAATGATCTTGCACTTTCTTGGAGGTGATCCGTGGCCGGCCGCGGTGGGCGAGGTGACTGAGGCGCTCCAGTCACGGTCAGCACGGCCACTACGGTCGGGGGTTCGAATGCCCCCTCGGGCATGTATATTTGTGCCGTAAGTAGTTCATAAGTAGTTTGTAAGTTTAGGGACTGATGACCCCGTAGTTAAGTCCCATAAACTTAACAAACATTTGAACATTTTTTTTGTGATCCGTGGTGGCGGTACTCCTGTTATGCTCGCTTGCTTAGGGGGTCAAAATGTTGCAAGAAGCTTTCATCACCAGTCACTGTGTTGTTAAGGAACCCATCACCCTCCTGCTCAAACGGCAACAGCAATTGTTGACAGATGTCCAACGTCCTTTGTGTCGGGACACCCACTGTGCACACACTGTTCTGTACCGCAGTTACACACTCAGCGCCTGTACACGCTCCCGTGATATGCTACAAAAATGTTCAAATGTTTGTTAAGCTTAAGGGACTTAACTGCGGGGTCATCAGTCCCTAAAAGTACAAACTACTTATGAACTACCTTATACTAAAGACTACACAAACATCCATGCCTGAGGAAGTATTCGAACCCCCGACCGTAGCGGCCGTGCAGACTGTGACTGGCGCGCCACAGACCGCTCGGCCACTGCGGGCGGCTATATGCCTCACTGCAGTGAGGGTTTTGCCGTGTTATCTGACGATTCTCTCTGATCAGTTGATCAACACGATTACGATGAGTCTCGTCTGTTACCGTACGCGGTCGTCCACTCCTTGCTCTGTCACAGACGTTGAGGTTAGGACCATGTTTTTGGGCACTGGCAGCCCACCGGGGCACATTACTGATGTCGATGCACTCGTCACTGTACACAGTTTTCATTCATCTGTGGATCTCAATTGGAGGCGTGTTTTCTGCGGCTAGAAATTCGATTACAGCACGCTGTTTTTCACGCACCGACATAGTCACTTTACAGATCGCCATGTTACTCGATACTACTCGAAGTCCTCTAGCGGCAGAGGGTTGTACTTTGCGTCAGCGCCAAGGACAACCGAGTAATATGCAGGACATGCGAAAACTCAACCTTTGCTGCGAACAGATGAAAAAAATTTGGAGGCATTACTTTTCAGCATCTCCTCGAATATTCTGCGACTCGCTTTATTTATGCGAACCTGAGTATGTTCTCTGGAATTCAGAGTATAAAGTAAATACACCGTTTCAGTCATGCGGCCCAATGGCTGGCGAAGGCTGGTGCGGTGGGAGATGGGGAAGAATGGCGGCTTCCAAGTGGCACGCAAAGTATGAGGCTATGTGCTACGTGAGAGTCGAGTGACAAAAGCGCGCGACAGCTTCAAGTGAAAAATACGACCACATGTGTAGTTACAGAAGTGTCCTAACTGAGCTGTATCCGGCGCGCTGGCTGTTGCTCTCGTCGCTGTTACACGCTGTTACACGCGCGACGAAGTATCTAGTTCGTTGAGAATCGTCTGCTTGTCGAGGTTATAGAGGATGTCGCAAGAATTCTGCGAGCTAATAATCCCCGAAGTTTATGAAACTGCAACTGTTTCTGAAATAACAGAATATAAAATTGCAGTTACATATAATTAAGAATTTTGATTGGGTTAAGAAGTGTCAAGAATAACTATCTCGTAAATTTACGACTCAAGTTAAATGTTTAAATTTTTTCTAATATGACAATCTTTTGTTTTTATTCAAAATGGTAGTCTGATTCACACAATGATGAATGTGTTTGGAACAAGTGCATTTGTGTTCTTTTTAAGAATTTGCAGTAACAGCAAACTTACTCCAGAGACAGAGAGACAACAATTGGATTTCACATGAGATGTGTGTAAAATTACGTTTCTGAATAATGACATGTGGCATTGTTCAAAATGTTTGTAGAATTTATGGGACTTAACTACAAGGTCATCAGTCCCTAAGCTTACAAACTACTTATGAACTAGCTAACACTAAGGACGGCACAAATATCCATGCCCGAGGGGGGATTCGATCCCCGACCGTAGTGACCGTGCAGACCGTGAGTGGAGCGCCTCAGTCCCCTCGGCCACCGCGGCCGGCGACATGTGGCATTAAGGTAGGTCTAGAGTACCTATAAAAGTAAGAAGCGATTTAAATTGTTTTCACAATTATCTGTGCTTGCTACACTTAATGTACATAAAAGTAATAATCAATTCATTGTTCATTTGATAGACACTATGCAATAAATATCCCACTGATGATGCTGCAATGCGAGCGAAACATGTTGGGGAACAACTAAAAACAATTGTTAAAATATGTTGATATTATTTTTCAGTCGGAATTTAATGTGTTTGGTAAGCCTTCAGTGAATTACGTGTTTTTTAGTAAAGATGAATATATTGGTACTAATTTGGTAAAACAATGCAACTTGGTATCCCAAATCACTACCACTATGCAAAGCCCACAGCTAGCAATTCTGTCCAGAATTAAAGGATTGACTCTCGTCTTACAATAAGACTCATCTTGTACTTATTCAGTTGTTGATGGTTTGTAGTCACAAAAGAAAAACTCGAAAGTGTCTGTAGTTGTCGTTGTGTTTGGCTTGTGATTTCACTGTCTATTTTCATATTTGAAGTTATGAATGAAATAGTCCACGAACATTTTTCACTTTGTAAATTTAATGCACAGCACCCTTCTTAAGTCTTATTTCCTAAAGTAAATAAAACTTTATTGCCTTACTCTAGAGCTATCGTTATTCTACGGTTTACGGGTGACAAATTTTAGAAACAGATGATCGGTTGTAGCCGCCATCTTGTAGCCAGACGTTGTCGCTCACGTATGACAGGAGGCGATGTCGCCGAATGTCGCT
The DNA here is from genome assembly GCA_026315105.1 of Locusta migratoria. Lineage (NCBI taxonomy): Eukaryota > Metazoa > Arthropoda > Insecta > Orthoptera > Acrididae > Locusta > Locusta migratoria. The sequence goes on along the minus strand of CM048755.1, from coordinate 557,877,877 downwards.
GCTTGTAGTTGCTGTGTCGTGTAGCTGGATGTCGCGTGCTGTCGTGCGCTTTTGTCGCGCGCTGTCGTGCGCTTTTGTCGCTCACGCGGTTGGCCTACGTTGAAGGGGAAGAGGGGGAGGTGGGTCGCGGCTGGCGGGCGGGAAGGAACCGGTTTGCTCTGCTGCTGGGCTGCGGCTCGTGGGTGCTTGCGGATTCTGCGGGCGGTGGAAAGATGATTTCTTTCCAGGAAGTGCAGCTGACATGCCTGTTGTTTTACCTGATGATGGCGCTTACCTGCTGAAATTGCGCCTGATGGATGCACGTTTTAAAAGACAGATTTCAGATAAGTGGTAACTCTGCAAATATCGTAGTTTAGGTAAAATGAACACTGCAGAATTTGCATTTGATATTAACGTTACCAAATGGCGAATATTGACCAGTGCCATAGAAACAACAGATGTAAAACCTAATAAGATTGTCAAATGTATGTGTTTACTAAATAATGTACAATTTCAAAGAAAATAATAAGGAAAAACCATGTATCTGAAGATCATCGACTGCTAAAGGTTCATTTCCATGGCAAATCCATTCTTTTAATATCAGAAGCAATTATTCGTAATTTTTAATAATCTTGGAAAGCTGAGTTAAGCTAGGGCTTCAAATTGAAAGATTGATAGTTGTTTGAGATCACAGTTACAACATTGTTGATCGAAATTTACTCGTCATGTTTGCACCAGCTGTACTGAACCAAGTTTATCCATTTTCAAATGTAACTTCTTGTATCACTAACACAACTTTTCGCATAGTCGGCCCAACTACTGATATGAGAACAAACATCTTTGGTCGGCTCAGGCGCTTCGCAGGTAGCCGATCAGACCAGATATGACCCATTAGGCTATGACCACACGTGCGCTTTTCCCACGCGCGTTTCTGCTTGAACTCACACCGACATTAAGGACCACTGCCTGTTGAATGGGGCAGGCGACTCAAGTGAGAGACACGCTTCAGTTTCAGGACCTTTCTGGGCATTGCCCACTTCTAGGAACAAGAGTAGTACAGGATGACTAAAAACCTTTTTTTTTTTTTTGTGTACCAGAGCAGACTGTGTTTCTTTCATTATTTAAATAAGTTACTAATGCTGTATGGTGTAGAGGAGTGTTTTTCAACCCTTTCGAATCTGTGACCCCTTACCAAGTATAACAATTTTAGCGAGATCCTCTCAAATAATTGTTATAAAAATATATAAAGCGCTGAGCGGGCAGTCATACGAGATTCTTTGATGTGGTCGCGCAGCTGTGCTTTTTCGCTCCGTGCAATCAGTATGGCAGCGAGTTTGGACGTGATTGTCTGTCTGTGCGCTTTGCCCCGAACATAAAATGAAGAAGCTACTTCCAGCCCACATGTATTACTGTTTTGCTTCGTGGTGAACGGTAAAGAATTAAAGACAGACATAGGTACGCTACTAATTAGAAAATGATTTGGTATAAGAATGCCGCGGTCGGTACAGTATGCGGTGCACTGTTAGCGACACACACAGTGTTACATCTATCTCTGGTACCTGCAGTCTCACTCGTCTATGATGCTCCAAATTCTCTCTGACGAAATTGTAAGGCCTCCTAAATTTGAAGTCTCGTGTTAATTCATATGGTTGTCAAAAACGGTAATTTTGAATTGCATTTTTATTTCTACCATAACAGGTAACTGTCAAAAAACATTTAATTGACCACGATCCAACTGCTTCCTCCTTTGTCCGCGAACCCCCAAGCTAGGTGCTGCGACCCGTAACGTATCTGGGTGAATGGACTGGTGATTAGGCAACTCGTTGTTCAGTTTACAGACAGACTTTACCACTCTCGATTCTTTGTCGTTGTGGAGGTATTCTCGCATTTTATAAAGTGTCAAACTGGAGCCTCCGGACACTGATAGCATTATTATGGTAGTGCAGAGACATCCGTGACTGTATAATACAAGGGTTCAAGGGTACAAAAAAGGGAAAAAAATCTCTTGGCCGCTCTCAGAGAAAAGTGTAATGAAATTGATGACTAGCAAAAATCAGATCTATGTAATTACAGATAGTAAATATTTTATTAATCTCTTATATGCAGTTCATAGTAACGTGTATTCATTTATAATATGTCAACAAGCCAATTTTATACTACAAAATTAGTCTTCATTCGAAGTTGTTAGCGTAATTATATTGGCTTGGAACAAATATTTGAGAGGAACACAACAAAATGAACACTTCTGTTACTTCTGTTCGTTTCCTTTTTCCAATGTGCAGAAATTCATTCCATTCTGCATGTCAATGTGTTGCAAAATTGTAACTCGTTATCTCAAAAAATTGTTAAGTTCACAAGAGTCTTGAACATTTGTATTCGCTAGAGCCACACTAACATTTATTGGGTAAAATACCAAATGCACGTTCCACATTACGTAGTGTTCGATAAAGTGTGTAGATGAACACAATTTTCTACATGTATCGTTTCTTTGTGGGATTTTGCCTCATAAAAAATATCATGGACCACAAATACATAAACGATTTTCAGTCCACTATGATCATCTGGAAGTGCTGTAGCTTCTGGCAAAATCAAAATCCGATTTTAACATTTTTTAACCAATTCAGCTACTTTTGAACATAAAGGAGTCTTCCTGATGCCAAAATGAATCTGAAACAATAATTGCTGTCTGTTATGTCCATCAATACATTAAGCGTTGCCACAGCTTGCACAACGCCCTACTAATGAGATGTGCCTGGGCTTTCCGCAGCGTGAGACAGCCGTGTGGCCACCACTTCATGATCTCCGCGTGTTACGTGTAGTGCGGCAGAAACGCGTGTGGAAAATACGCTCGTGTGGCCGTAACCTTAGTCGACTATGGCTCTTAGGAGCGCACGGTGGGTTTATTGCTTACCCCTCTCCGGCAGTTGGCCTTGGCCTAAACGTCCAAGTCGCGCGTCGTCTCTGCTCGTTTCCCGCGTGCAGTGATAAGAGCAGCCTTAGCGGGTACGGTGAATGGAACGACAAGCAGCGCGACGCTGTCACGGCCAGCCTCCTGGCTCTCGAAGACTATTAATCCGTTCCCATCCGCATCAATCTATCTGCATGCTCCTCCTCGCCCAGTTCTCGTGTAGCCATGCAGGTCACTCAGTCCGTTAGATGTCAATGTCGTCGCTTAGCACGCTGTGATCAAATGCATTCGATTTTCCTCGTGCTCGTTCGACCATGCCGTACTCGAAATACCCGACCGTGTACTGTGAGGAAAGGGTAAAGCTAGTTCTCCGATTTTCGTGCTTTAAAAAGACTTGGAGGTGTATAGGACTACGCCACATCGTAGTTTCTAAAGCTTCACTTTCTTTTAGACAAAAAGAAAATGGTTACTTTTTATTTAGCATTTTTGTGTGTGTGTAATTTATTATTTTGTAGAAAGTAAGCGGTAAAAGATTCCTGCTATTTTAGTAGTCGTAATGTGCAGCAGTCTATGTTGCACGCTCCATTAATTCTCAAATCCTGAAATGAAAATAACGTGACACAGTGTAGCTTGCTGACAGCTACGATTTACGGTATACGTTACTGTTAATGAAATATGGCTAAAACTAGAGAAGAAGTTTAGAAATTGTGCAGAGTACTTTCCTCTCGTTTCCACAAGTAAATACGTGTTATTCAATGGTCTTAGTGTCGCATTTGCAAGCCAACAAAAGTATCGCTAGTTTAGCTTATTCTGACGAACACTGGAGGAGACAAAATCGAATTACTAGGTATCAGTCCTGGATACGTTTTCGGAACTTCATATGAGTTTTACGTTCAGAACAGCCAATAAACACACACATCTTTCCCTCAGCGACGACCGATTGCAATGGAAAAGAATCTCCTTACGGTAGTGTTGCCTAATATTAGAGAAACTATTAATTCTTAGTCGTTTATTATGACGTTGCGAAAAAATATCCACCTAATCCTTATAATTTTTGTGACCTTGATCTGGTAGACCAATTTCAGGCTTCGTTAATGCCTGTAGCAACGATCATGACAAGTTAAATATTTTAGTGTACTTAAATGATCACAGTATATAGTTTTATTTCCGACTAATCAAATCGCCACATATTGTAGTTGTTCCATTCTGCACTGAGATTTCCGTCAGCATAAATAGTATAGACAATTACTTGGAAGCTCTCAATGTAGAAAAATGTAAGGTGATGCGCATGAGTAGAAAAAACAATCCCATAATGTTCGAATACAGCATTAGTAGTGAGCTTCTTGAGGTTGTCGGGTCGTTCAAATTTCTAGGCGTAACATTGCAGAGCGATATGAAATGGAACGAACATGTAAGGACAGTTGTGAGTAAGGCGGACAGCCGACTTCGGTTTATTGGGAGAATTTTGGGAAGATGTACTTCACCTGTAAAGGAGACCGCGTATAAAACGCTTGTACGATCACGTCTTGAGTATTACTCAAGTGTTTGGGACCCGCAGCAGATCGGTTTGAAGGAAGACATAGAGGCGGTTCAGAGGCGAGCAGCTAGATTTGTTACCTGTAGGTTCGACCAATGCGCGAGTGTCACGGAAATGCTCCGGGAAATCAATTGGGGATCGCTGGAAGATAGACGACGTTCTTTTCGTGAATTTCTGTTAAGTAAATTTAGAAGGCCGGAATTTGAAGCTGAGTGCAGTACGATCTTGCTGCCGCTTACTTACATTTCGCGATGTGATCACAAAGATAAGATAAGAGAAATTAGGGCTCGTACGGAGGCATATAGGCATTCTTTTTTCCTCGTTCTATTTGGGAGTGGAATAGGAAAGGAAATACCTAGTAGTGGTTTATTGTACCCTGCGCCACGCACCTAACGGTGAATTTAGATGTAGATGTAGAAGTCCGCCGGCCGCTCTGACCGAGTGGTCTATGGCGCGCCAGTCACAGTCTGCACGGCCGCTACGGTTCGGGGGTTCGAATCCCCCTCGGGCAAGGATGTTTGTGTCGTCTTTAGTATAAGGTAGTGCATAAGTAGTTTGTAAGCTTAGGGACTGATGACCCCGCAATTAAGTCCCTTAAGCTTAACAAACATTTGAACATTTGGTCCGTGGTGAGTTTGCAGTATGTTGAGCCATAGTCCTACGTCCTCAAAGCGATCATTCCAAGCTTGGACTTGCAGTTGCCGATCGGTCTTGTCTTGAGAGATCAGTAGAACATCATCAGCATAAAATAACGTCTCAGGTGCAGTTTTCTACGGGTGTCTTGTAACCGTATCCATGAGCATGTTAAAAAGGTGGGGTGAGGCAGCAGAGCCCTGATATACCCCTACAGAAAGAGGAAGGTCATCTGATAGTCCGGCAGCTGAGTGTATCCGGCTCTTCCGATCATGGTAGAGCAGGCTGACCCATCTCACAAGCTCTTCAGGTACTCCATGCTCTCGCAGAGCGAACCAAATCAACTCGTGGAACTCGGTTGAAGGCCTTTCCAAGGTCGAGAAAGGGAAAGTGTAAGTATTTTGATTTCTCACAGTGGTTTTCAATAAACAGACGAGCAGCATGGATAGCATCTGTCGTGCCACAGCCCTTCACGAATCCACATTGATTGATGGTGAGACTGATTATTTGTCGCATCTTTTAATCAATGATGCATTCAAATAATTTCATTGTATGTGATAGAAGGCGTATTGGGTGGTAGTTGTTTCTTTCAGCTCGACTACCGTCCTGTTTCCATATTAGAACTGTTGTGCTACATGTTCAATCAAATGGGATCTTTCCCTCCTCAATTAGTTGACTGAAGTAACCTGTCAGCCATTCAGCTGAATCCCAGTGCTTTGATTTCCACAGTTCTGCTGGTATATCGTCAGGCCCCGCTGCCTTTCCATTTTTCGTTTTACGCAAAGCTTCGACAACCTCATCCTTGGTGATTGGTGCTCTGGGTCCCTGTACAGGATGTAACACTGGAATTGGAGCACGTGGAAATTCCTCATTGCAATCTTCCTAAAAGTATTTCCTCCATCTCTCTGCTACTTTCTTCTTGTTACTACTACGGTCGGGGGTTCGAATCCCCCCTCGGGCATGGATATTTGTGCCGTCCTTAGGATAAGCTAGTTGATAAGTAGTTTGTAAGTTTAGGGACTGATGACCCATAGTTAAGTCCCATAACCTATACAAAAAATTGAAATTGAATTGAACTTGTTACTGATAAGCTTGCCTCGTTCATAATTGAATCCACAGAATTTTTCAATGTCGGCGCGCTTGGAGACAAGAATATATCCCATCATGTTACCTTGGTGCCGGACGAATATCGTTCTTTCAGCAACCAGGAAACTGATGCCATAAATCATCGGTGAATGTAGAGACTCTTTATCTGAGCATGATCATCAGCGCTCTTAGCGTCGAGAAAAGCGGCGACCACTGTTTATTTCATTTGAAAGGCTGACGTGATGTCCATAGCAAGCGAAAACTGATTGTCTATAGTCCCTTTGCCTTTTCTAAAGCCATATCGACTCCGAGACAACTAATCGCCGCGGCGGAGCGGCCGAGCGCATTGAGGCGCTATGCTACGATGCACGAGACCGTTCCCCGTCGGGGGTTCGAATCCCCCCTCGGACATGGATGTTTGTGCTGTCTTTAGTATAAGCTAGTTCATAAGCAGTGTGTAAGCTTAGCGACTGATGACCCCGCAGTTAAGTCCCATAAGCTTCACAGACATTTGAACATTTGGTAACTAATCTGAGGGCACGGCAGTCCCTCACCAAGTCGAGCGCGCATAGCCGTCCCATCCTTTTCTCGAAGCGGGAACGTTCGACCCCTCTGTATTTTCGACGAGCCGTTCCGTCTCTTATACTTGGAAAAGCAATGGGGGCAAAATTTCAGCTTTGAGAGTCTTCTTCACTCTGCACGCAGCGTCTGTGTACTCCGAACCGTCGGCCACTACGCTGTTCTTGTTTACCACTGACTGCAGTACTGCAAATACGAGCTACCGCAAAGTTTTCTGCGGTAGTATCACACGAATCTTGATGTCGTATTATGTGCAACACTTGTAGAATATGTGAGATCTGCTCGTGAATACGACTGTACGGCACACTGCATGTAAACGCATCACGTATCATTGCGTCGGCATAATACTGGCCACAAACACACGAAACCCGATATTTCGAAATAAATCCTGATGTTTTGTGACCCACTGACAATATGACTGTTCAGGATTCTTTCACAATAGAAAAACGTATATTGAGCAATTGCTACGAGAACCTGATTCTCATAGTATTTAGTAAGGACCCTAATTAGTTTATCAAACTAAAGCAACTCCCAACGCGAAGTCGAAAACAGTTTTATTGTTAGCCTATAAATGGATGTTCCTGCCATTGAGAAAAAACAGTGCAATTTTACAGCAGCTGGCATTTCATGTGTGACGCAATGCGCCTCGAACTGTGGTTAGGACTCGTTGAAATCTCCCTCTTGCTCTTTGAATGTTCTGAATGGTGGTATGTATCCATGTTGGGCCGTGGTTGGCGCTGGCGTAGGTTAAAGCAGCAGCAGTTTGCGCGGTGATTAGATTCTTCACCGTCGTCAGTAGCTGGCTCATTTGTTAGTTCTGAAACGGAATAAACTGCAATATATCAACGCGTATTAGCGAGAGACAGCTGTGAATTTATTTGAGGAAGCGTGGTTATCATAGTTACATGAGAATACAAAATCAAACAAAAAGACAAAATATAATCGCAAACCACGCGTCTGAATGAAATGAGAGAGAAGTTAATCAGCGAGTGCCGTGCTGTGGAATATCGGCTTAAAGTGATGAAGGTCGCGTCGGTCCGCAATAACTTGTAGCTGTTGAGTTACCTCGTCATGTGTTGTGTCGATTACTGTGGGATGTAACGGCAGTAGGCACACATTCTATAGATGCGTTACTGCGTGTTTCTGTGTTATCCATTTTGATTAATGTAACAATTTATTCAGAGAATAAAAACAAATACTTTACTTGTTTTTAGTGTTGATACAGTGTAATAGGAAGATTGCGAAGTAACAAATGTAATATGAACGAGTCTATATTCTTTTAGTTGCTGCTCGTGGGTTCGGCGGCCGACTGTCTGGAGACCAGCAACAAGCGGCCGCTTAAGTCAGTGATGTAGAGAGCGCTGCCCTCCTCGGTGTTCGTAGGCGTGGCCTGCTAAACTTCTTTCTCCTGCTGTGGCGGTGCTACGCTCGTCGGTGTGCAGTCGATACGATAGGAAAGCACACATGTTAACCTCGACACTTTTTATATGTAATAGTAATGACGTCTGTTTATATTTCCAAATTGCTATTTCAATACCTTTCCTTGTCTCTCACAGTAGTGCTTTAAGATACACAGTGATAAAAGTTGAGATGCGTGGCAAATAAGGCTCTCAGGTAAGACGTCGGATTTAGTTGTTAAACTCACACGATATTTCATCGGCGCAACTGCCCGACATCTGTACGTTCAGCGAACACACTGCTGGGCCGCGAAGGCAGCGTCTTATTTAAAACGGTTTGAGACGGATCTGCGAAGGCGTGAACGTGCTAAATCGATACAAAAGCGGTAATCTGCACGTTTTGATTATAATAACTGTATACGTTATGCTATAGCGCAGTTTGTGCGGAAGCATCCAGATCCAGCAGTGTTTGGTTAGTGCTATGTACGAAACGTATGTATTATGTTAGCACTGTTGATCATGTATTGTTTTTTATCTGGTTACTATGTGTAATGAAAACTAAATGAACAGTCCTGTGAGTCAAGATCAAAACACACCAACAAAATAAAAAAATAATAAAAAAAGAACCAAAGAATAAAACGATGGACAAGGAACTGGAATTGAACTGACCACTTGCGAGAGTTGGCAACGATGAACTACGTATGACGGATGTATGTAGAGTGATCTCATTGGAGGAAGGCAGCTCCAACGTGTGAAATGTCAAGTTACAAGTAATTTTAATCATACTACAGTTCACAACAGTTTATTCTCAACCGTAGTCTGTATCTGCAGCCTCTGCCGTGCTTCGCAAGTGGCATTTGTCAGGGCGCCTGGGCAGCGGGATGCGACCCGATCAGGCAGTCGGCGCAGACCCGTGTGTTGCCAGGAAAACCGTCGCCTCCCGTACCGACATGATCCGACGCCTTCGGGCGAGGCCTTGTGCCGTACAATCTGCTGTCCTCACTAGTAGGTAAACTTTCAGCATGGGTAATTATGATGAAATGGAAGATATTACTTTGTGATACAAAGGTTGCTTCATCTTTATCTAGGAAGAAAGGAATCTCTATGCATGAATTTAATTGTGAAGGATTAGGGAGGGTCTTTAGATGTATTTAACTAAGACCATTTTGATTTAAATATAGGGAGTACGACAGGCTTGTAATTCAACATTGCCGGCCGCGCTGGCCGAGGGGACAGGCGCTCCAGTCACGGTCTGCACGGCCACTACGGTCGGGGGTTCGAATCCCCCCTCGGGCATGGATTTTTGTGCCGTCCTTATGATAAGCTATTTGATAAGTGGTTTGTAAGTTTAGGGACTGATTACCCCATAGTTATGTCCCATAAGCTATACAAACATTAACAAACATTAATTCAACATTCAAATATGTCTATGTTACAAATAAAGGCGTGTTTCTTCAACACATGTGTATTTATATAACTTCCTAACAGATACAACAACCCTGCTATACGAAGATGATTCGTAAGTCTGTCGAGGTTTCTCGAAGTATGGTTCCAGTCAGTCGGATTCGGACGGTCTTCAGTGTTCGGCTATTCTGACAGTGGCTGCTTCTTCGTAGTTCCGACTAAGCTAACATCTGATATCGTAGCGGAACGAGAACTACTTGGTTAGTCATATTACAGGGCCTATGTAGGGGTCGTAGACTAATCATAGGTAGGTGGTAGGATCTGCAAGAAAAGGTGCCTATTACGATCGCGAATCTTCTATTTATTTACCTCATTCTTGTTTGTGTGGACGTTGGATCGCCTGCAGGGGAGACTGTTTGTTGATCGCCGAGCATCGAGGCTTTGCGGTACTGCCTGCTAGACAGGGGGTGGCATTACAGTTTACTTATGGTGAAGCATTATTTAAATTAACACAGTAAGTTGGTGTGCATTTCTGAGGAAGAGAAGACTCTTTCCCTTTACTTAATACATATTCTACAAATACGATACATTATAAATGAAGTTTTGTTAAAACTTTTAGCCTAAATGCATAGTGTGTGATTCTCTTTGTCATATCATTGTCGGACTTAAATACACACTGCTCTAGTGGATATGTCTCCAGGTTACGTAAACTTTATTGCTAATTTATGCAGATTGTTCATTTATATCTCCCATGCTGTCTTTAGTTTACTTGTCACAGTTTTCACACATCGTGTGTGAGGATGCAATATTTTCAGATCAAGTATACTCTCGTACAATAATTATAAGAAGGAAAGAGAACAATATATATATATATATATATATATATATATATATATATATATATATATATATATATATATATATGTGTGTGTGTGTTTGTGTGTGTGTATGTGTGTGTGTGTTTGTAGATCTATCAGACCAAACTGCGTGGTCATCAGTCCGTAGCTTACAAACTACTTAAGCCTAGGTAAACTAATGTAAGGACAAACACACACAGCCATGCCCCAAGGAGGACTCGAACCTCCACGGCGAGCAACCGCGCGCTGCGCAGCGAGACGCTTTCGACCGCTCGGCTACGCCACCGCGGTAGAAAGAGAACTGACCCACAAAATTACTGGCCATAATCATTGACATCGGTTTCCTGTAGTATTTTGGAGCATATCCTCAGGTCGAATATAGTAAATTTCCTTGAAACGGAAAAGCTTCTTTCTATGAATCAGCACGGGTTTAGGAAACATCGTTCATGTGAAACTCAGCTTGCCCTTTTCTCACATGACATTTTGCGAGCCATGGATGAAGGGTAACAGGCGATTGTGTTTTTCTCGACTTCAAAAACGCGTTCGACGCGGTTTCACACTGCAGACTGCTAACGAAGATACTAGCTTATGGAATAGGTTCACGGATTTGTGACTGGCTGGAAGACTCCCTAAGTAATAGAACACAGTACGTTATTCTCTACGGCGAGTGTTCATCAGACACGAGTGTATCGTCAGGCGTGCCCCAGGGACGTATGATTGGACGGCTATTATTTTCTATCTACATAAATGATCTGATGGACTGAGTAACTTGTAATTTGCGGCTGTTTGATGATGATGCTGTGGTGTATGGGAGGGTAGCATACAGGATGACTTAGACAAAATTTCTAGTTGGTTTGAAGAATTGCAGCTAGCTCTCAATGTAGAAAAATGTAAGGTGATGCGCATGAGTAGGAAAAACAATTCCATAATTTTCGAATACAGCATTAGTAGTGAGCTTCTTGATGGTGTCGCGTCGTTCAAATATCTGAGCGTAACATTGCGGAGCGATATGAAATGGAACGAACATGTAAGGACAGTTGTGAGTAAGGCGGACAGCCGACTTCGGTTTATTGGGAGAATTTTGGGAAGATGTATTTAATATGTAAAGGAAACCGCGTATAAAACGCTTGTACGACCACGTCTTGAGTATTGCTGAAGTGTTTGGGACCCGCAGCAGATCAGTGAAAGGAAGACATAGAAGCAGTTCAGAGGCCAGCAGCTAGGTTTGTTACTGGTAGGTTCGAACAATACGCGAGTGTTACGGAAATGCTCCGGCAACTCAATTGGAGATCGCTGGAGGAGAGACGACGTTCTTTTCGTGAATTTCTGTTGAGCAAATTTAGAGGGCCGGAATTTAAAGCTGCGTGTAGTACGATCTTGCTTCTGCCTACTTACTTTTCGCATGGTGATCACAAAGACAAGATAAGAGAAATTAGGACTCGTACAGAGGCATATAGGCATTCTTTTTTTCCTCGTTCTATTTGGGAGTGGAATAGGAAGGAAATGCCTAGTAGTGGTACAGTGTACCCTCCGCCACGCACCTTAATGTCGATTGAAGGCATGTATGTAGATGTAGCTATTAAAGCAAAATACGCCTTTGTGATAAGTCCAGTAGCAGAAACTAAACTTAGACTATGCTAGTCTATCCGTTGTAAGATTCTTGACCTGTGAATAATTCCAGCACACGACACCAATATGGACTTGCATTCTTTCTTTTGTCTCCATCTACAGTTTTTCTCCGGCTACACTTACTTGAGTTACTTAATTTATTTCTTTATTTTTGGGACGTACCCCACTAATTACTCCCTTCATAGTCGAGTTGTGCCATACATTTATTTTCTTACATACACTATTCATTGCCTCGTCAGTAGTTGTTTGGTCTCCTAATCTAATCTGTACTAGCATTCGTCTGTTATACCATATTTAAAAAGCTTCTGACCTATTCTTCTATACGAACTGCTAATGTAATGTGACTGGTCTTTACATAGCAAGAGAGAGGGGGCCGTGTGGCCTCCACTTCCTGAGCTACGCGTATTACGTGTAGTCCAGCAGAGTCGCGTGTGGAAGAAATGCTCGTGTGGCCGTAACCGTAGTCGGCGTCGGCACTTTGGCCCGGCGCACACTTGACGCGGCGCAGGCAGAGCAGAGGCAGAGGCGAGGCGCAGGGCCACTGCAGGTCAGCGCACTTCACAGGCAGAGGAGGGCAGCCAGCGGGTGCGCTCACCGAACACGGCACGGGCTGCTTGTCCACTGCAACCTCTCGATGCAATTAGATGTAATTCCTGAGTCTCCTTCAAACCTCAATTAATTTAATCCATATGTGTCTGTGTGTGTGTGTGCGGGGGGGGGGGAGGTTGTATTCTGGCGAAGTGCGTGTTAGAGTAGTTAAAGGTCTGTAGAACAACAGGCAAAAGTGATGACTAAATGGCGAACTTGTGTAGTCTATGGAAGTTCATTATAAGCTACTCAACTATTCTGACTAGACAGACGACAGTTCATAGATCTTCACATGCTGATTCAGGAAGTCTTAAAAGAGAAGCAAAATAGTTTGTGAGATGTCATACCTACTAAAGAAAAATTAGGGATATGTTTGAGGAATGTATTTAAAATCCGATTTATTTTTCTTTCATTTCTTTTATAATTAAGAGACACAAGTGTCAGTGTAAATTCAATAACTGAAATAACCTTCAGATGCCTGACATATGTAATCATGATTGTTGTGCAGTTTATACGAGCAGAAACACTTTTATTCTCAGTGGCACCTGGTAGGCTTTTCATATGTCGTAGGTCAAAAGATATATCGATATGAAAAAATTTTGCAAATCCTAGTAGTTGAACACAGTGTTTCGTTACTTATGCCTTTATTCGTAGCTCTTGATGGTCGTGAGTGCTATGATATTGGCGTCTGTTTTTTTCTTCTTCTTTGACAGCAACTGTTCTTGTACGTCCAGTATTTTATTACATTTCGTTTTTGTCTTTCTTGTTTGTCACAAAGGTTCGTGAAACCAGGGACTATAGACCGAAAAAATACAAAATCAGCATCTTTACCTTATTAATCTCGGGGTCTTTTCGTTTCAATCAGTTGTTCATTTCCAACTTCGAGCTGCACCGGCAGCATACGAAGAAGAAAAACACGAGACAGCTCCGCACTCGGCAATGCAGGCGGCTACAGCCGCGCGTGTGACGCGTAGCTGCTGTCCGCGTCGCGTCAAACATGTCTCAAGTATTGTCGAGAATGGAATGTGGTATGGCTCTCCATTTACCTTTAACAACAATTTTGATACGTTAGCTATATTTCGTACGATGCAATGTATGGTATAATACGCACCAAATGCAAACTTGCGAGCGACTACATTTTTCACTGCAGTCTCTTCATAATACGGAGTTGTAATGTACTTCTTATTATAACAATAAGTACGGGGAAATACGTAAAAGAAAACCATTTCAACATCATGTAGTGATGTTTGGCTACACGATGCAGAAAAATAATTTTTTATACTGCATAGTTTTTGAAAATTCGAATAAGGAAGCAGCGTTAGCGAACAACATGCACAAATCCAAATACAGTGTGTTTTATTTTTTATGGAAAACGAAAAACTCTTATAGAGAAACTAAATACAGAGTAGTGTGCATGCGGTGTCCCATTGGTTTATATACGGCTGACCGCATATCCTCTGCCTCTGCTAGCCTGGAGTGCATTGGACACTTGACGCAGCACGAGCTGAGGGGAGACAGAGGATAAGAAATATTGTTCAAATGTTTATTAACGGACTCGCGCCTCAATTCGCTCGGCCACTCCACCGCGGCCAGAGGATAGGTGGCCATCCGTCTGTAGCCCATGCTTTTCAGTGGGACAGCGCACACTTAACGCAGCCCAGACGGAGGGTATGCTTTTGCTGGGCAGGCCTCTGTCTTGTTGTCCGAGGTGCACAGTTTTCCTGAGACTCTGTTAAACCTCTGCCGCAAAGTGAAATTTCAAGTCATCTGATTTGCTTCGAAAAAGAATTATTTTAACATAAGTTACATGCTTCTCTGTCTTTGGTTTCTCTCTAAGACTTTTACTTTTTGTGGGAAAAAGAGAATAACAGAAAAAGAAAAGAAAAAATAGCTATTTTCGGATTTGTGCGGTATTTTGCGCTAACGCAGTTTCCTCCAACGATTTTGCAGAATCTATTCGGTAGAAAAAAATTATTTTTCTGTGTCTGTTAGCCAAAACTGCATGATACTGGACTGGTTTTGTTGTAGTTACTTCCTATAGTTAGTCTTATAATAAGAACTAAAGTACAACTCCGCGCATATTTTGAAGAGTTAGCTGTGAAGAATGTAGTCGCTGCCCACTTTACGTTTAATTATTTATTTATTTTTTTAATTCCTTATTATTTCAATGATACATGACAACCTATCACCTATGTTAAAATGGGTCTTAATATTACAATGTTCAACTATTATCACTATGGGCTAGAGTTAGCGACTAATTTCTAATAATTACTTATTGTTGGCAGATGTGGCTTTCTAGTCGTGTGTTTTTGTCATAATCGGTGTGTCAGTCATGATCGTGCAAGAAGTCTCGTAGCACCTTGCGTGAGATGTTGTTTGCAATGGTGTCAAGTGTTTGGAAAGTGTCCGAGGCCCTTATTATTTTATATGTGTTGTTACTGGGCAATACCCTTCTTAAGTCCGCAAGCACGTTGTCGAATACTGGACACTCGTATATGATATGATCTGGCGATCCCACCTCAGCTCCACAGACACATACTGGTGTCGCCTGTTTGCTAAGCCGGCAAAGATATGTCGTAAAGGGTCCATGACTCATGAGAAAATGCAACATACTGTAACCATCCCCTTAATAATTTGTTTTTGTTTCTTTTTTTTTGTAGAACCATTGGTTGACATTGGCAGTATATCTTTCAATTATTTCTTGCCCCTGTAACGCCTACACCAACGCTGTCTCAACAGCGGGCTCCCTCAAACCCTAAAAATTAATAGAATACTGTCGAATGGTTGGCTTACACGTAGGCTTTATCTTGTCTAGCTGCTCATATTGGTTCCCAAAATATAGGTATTAACCACTTGATTAATAAACCGAACAATATTGAAGCAACGGAACCAGTATGGCCAACTAACAAGAAGGGAAGGTTAACTGCAATTTTTAGTTCCAGAGCAAGTAGATTTTTACTTTCCCCATCCAAAAGGGAGTCTTAAGGGCAGTAAAAAAATGAGAAAAATTTATCATCTATATATTTTTATTTTAGCTAAAACACGTTGTCCATTTAAAACATTACTTAGAACAGCTGATCAACACACTACCAGTTATCTCTTCTTGACAACTAATTAAATATTTAGTAAAAATTAGGTCTTGGTCTCATTATTAACTGTTCTGTGCGAGTTCAATGCCAAAGTTAGATGCACGGGAAGGACAGGTTTCTTTCACACTGGAAATATTACTTCCCACAAACGGCAGTGAGAAAAAAATTAAGCATGCAGTGTACAAGCATTTCCTAAGCTACAACAAACAAACTTTACTTCTTATATTTGCTAAATGAAACGAGGCAGAATGCCCCATGCACAGTGTGCAATGATAATTACTGCTCACTCTGAAACTATGTTCACAATGGTACAAGAAAAATCGCGAAGCCTGAAGAAATTCCTTAACAAAAATACGCATAAAATTAAAGCATTTCTTATCCTACAACAGTTGCAGGTAAGAGAAGAGGCTTAGGGCCCCGTTATCTATCACAGTCCATTGCGTGGCCTCAGCCACGCCAGAAACTAATTCGAAAACCGTTACAAACCCCATTTGAAATCAACGGAAAGTTCGTTGACGAATAATACATTAAACTGACGCGAATTTAATTTAGAATGAAATCATAGCAACATCAAGAGCGTGAGGGCTTAATTTCCAGGAGGTGCTATTGTGTGCCCAACGCCAGGCCAAAATCTAAGTCCACCAGGAAAAGAAATTTTTCCAAATTTAAGATTTTTTCCCACAAACTATACATGGAACAGAAATACATTGCAAAACGCTCTTGATGATCTATGAATTATCACTGTAGTTACCCACTGAAAGAATTTGAGCAAGATGACCTATTTGACTAACGGAAATCTTCCAAGTCCGTCGCTCCCCATTCTTAGCGAAATTTGCCAATCGATAAAATTCCTCCTGTTGCAATTTGGTTACCCCCGATACACGCGACATTTCTATTAACATTTATCCCTACAAACATAGTATTTTTGCGCAATTTCTTACCACTTAACTGCAAAGCTGAACAGCACCCTCAGAAACGTGTCTTGACATCGTGGCAGGCAGGCAACGACGACCGCTTACTCCCTCGTCAACCGCCAACGTCCCAACTTTCCCCTGAACTCGCACTCTGATTGGTGAAACGCGGTGGCCCCAGAGGGCGAATTCCTTTGCTCGATTCCGCACTCCCTACTCGTTCAATATCGACCAGCCAACCACAAACTGAACATCTTTGAGCCTCCCACTGGCTAACTACCTCATCTTTGCCAGCAGAAGCAGACGATCTCTATACTACTGCTACAAACATGCAAACCTTACCTTGGGCTACCTATAAGCTGTTACTACTTGCTCTCATCCATTCTCACAGTCAGAGGAAGGAAAAGGATAAGCGTGTGACACTAACTCTTGTATTGTAGGATGAGATAAATCAACACACCTGTACCATCTCCCCTTCCATGTCATACCACATCGAAAAATTAAATTGTAACTCAGAAGAATAGTGCCTACATGTCCCAGGGCTCAACATTACTTGAATTCACAAAGATTTCAAATTACTTAAGGTGCAAGCATAATGAAAATTGAGTGGCTATTGACGGAGAAAGCAATGTGACGATACAGCAGTAACGTTACAATACCTTTGGATGGCTTGAAGTGTCTCATTTTCAGTCTTTCCGGGATGCCTGGTAGGAAAGAATGTGTTCTTCCAGACTCCTCTTCGTCCCATGACTGCTGCCACAGTTGGAGCCCTTTCTGCTTTATTTCCGACTTGCTCAGGGCAAGTTCGCCCAGTATTTCCCGGACTTTTCCTTCGTGTCCCTTTTTGGCCCAGTACCAGGCTCCTTGGTCCCTCACCTTGATGTCGAGGGGCGATAACCCCATCAACACCAAGAGAGCTCTGCCAGGACTGGTCCTGTAGGCCCCAACTGAATGCAGGAGAATGTTTCGTTGCACTCTTCTCACGGTCATAGCAACCACCGCCCTCGTGAGCCTGTAGGCCCACACTGGTGATCCGTAGCCCACAATAGATGTCAGTATGCTATTATGATATAGCTCTATGAGATCGGGTGGAAGGTGGAACCTCCGATGCGCGATCCCAGTCAGACTATGTAATGCTACTAGAGATCTCTCAGATAGCGCATCTATGTGAGCCGCGAAACTCCAGCGGTCATCTATGATGACCCCAAGGTATGTAGCTTCCTTTCGCCTGATGACCGGCACTCCATTTATCCTCACAGTGGGATTTCTGAACAATTGGCCTTTCAGCAGCAGATACACTGATTTATGTGGTGCAACTTGGAGTTTTGATTTGTCACACCATGATGTTAACACTTGCACTGCCCTTTTGATCTTGGGTTTGATGTCTTCACGACTTCGACCCCCGACCATGAGGAGGAGGTCGTCAGCATAAGCTATCACCTCTAGCACATCTGGATGGTGTCCCAAGTCTCCAAGGAGTGGTTCCATGTACAAGTCCCAAAACAGTGGTCCCGGGACAGAGCCCTGGGGGCACCCCTTGGTAATACCTTTATTAACCTTCCCGCTAGGGGATGATAGCCAGACCTCCATTTCCACACAATAGCTCTTAAGACACCCATATAGCGGCCCTGCACACTCTATCTCCCGATGATAGGAGAAGATCGAAGGCCACCACAGGTTGTCAAAGGCGCCACTGATGTCCAACATGATACCCGCCACGTATTTCTATGGCGCAGAGGAACAGACCTCAGCCTCCAGGGTGATCAAGTCAGTCGCAGACCTTCCCTGAGGAAAACCGAACTGCCTTCACTCGCACCACACAAAACACGATGTGCGGATAGCCTGTCAGCCAACAGTCTCTCGAATAACTTCCCCAGAATGTCCAAGAGACAGATGGGGCGGTAAAACTTGGCCTAGGCCGAGTCATTATCCGCCGCTTTGTTGATCACCACCACACTGGCCCTTTTCCATATTTTCAGTTATCTGCCAGTGCACAGACACTCAGTGAACAATCTTGTCATTGGAGAGACAAGCTGAGGTGCGAGCCATGATTCCATCAGGCCCAGGAGCTTTCCCCCATTTGAGTTCCCTCATTTGGTGAGCCACCTCCTCTTCCGAGAAGGGGTACACCGAGGTATTGTTGATGTATTCCAGGGCGTCCCTCTCTCTGATTCCATTTGGGCCTCAGAGTCTGTGCTAGGGTCGTCATCAGGGAGGAGGACCTCGGCAGTTTCCTGTCAGGACTCTGTCACCCGGTCCCCATCCCTGAGTGTTGACAGCACCGGCGGAGCTCTTATCTTTTCCCTTACTAGTTTGTATGGGACACCCTAGGGATCTGTGGCCAGCTGTTGCGTCACAAAAGTTTCCCAGCTCCTGAGCCTGGTGTCTTTCAGGACTTTGGCAAAATGCACCTTTTCCTGCCTGTATCAGGCCAGCCAATACTGGCGTTCATGGCAGATCATGGCCTGCTTGTAGTGCCTCCTTGTCCTCCTGACAGACTGCCTCAGTTCTTGTAATTCTTGGGACCATGGCGACAGGGAAGCCGCGACGGCCCTCCTCCTCAGTAGTACGGCACCCTCGACCACTTGGACCACCGCCCCAACAAGATCTTGTGCTGCCTCATCCATGTCAAAATCACCCTCCGGCAATGCAAGCACGAGGTACTCCACCGCCAGACATTCGCAATTGGTTTTGTTAAAATTACGCTGCCACGCCCAGTCTGCGTTCCAGTCGCACTCAGCTTGCTGCATTTGAAATGTGATCACGTTATGATCACTAGACGTAATTCTGTCATGGACTCTCCAGCCAGTTATTTTGTCAGCCGAATTAGGTGTTATTAGCGTATCATCTACGTTGGTGCCCTCACCGCCCGGACCAACGAAGGTTAGCAGTTTCCCGGGTCTGTTGACAACCACTAGCTGGAGAGCTATGATGGCTTCTTCGACTAGATTACAGTTTGCATCTCTAGTGCGACTATTCCACAGAGGGGAGTGCGCGTTCAAATACGCTACCACAACCACCCTTCGACCACGCAGCGCCTGCATGACCTTTGTTAAGTGGTCTAAGTAGGGGTCCACTGGATCCCCATGTTGAAAATACATGTTAACTATGCAGAGAAACCCCACAGGGTAGTGTAATTCTGTGACGCTGCAGTGCTCGTCAGATAGCTGTGCCAGGACTATCACTCTCAAGGCTCTGTTGCACCTGAAGATGGCAACCCTTGGGTGTGGCCCAGAGGCTACAATTTGCCAGGTGACCGCTCCGAAGGGAACATTGCCATCGACGGTGTAGGGCTCTTGTAGACAGAGCACATCAGGAGTCATCTCATTCACGACTATTCAGAGCTCTTGAAGCACAAGTCTAGAATTGTGAGCATTCACATGTACGATTTTAAGTGCGCTCAGGGAAAATTGGTTTGAATGTTACAGTCCGGCCATGACTTGGTATGATCCAAGGCTATTCTGCCTGAGGCCAGTACAGTCTGATGATAGATGTCACTAAGATCATACTTTTCTCCCCCTCCCATAAACACTTTCTTAATCAGATTTTGTAGAGCTCCAAAGTCCGTGGGTAGATTGATTGTCTTCAGATGGATCCTGTCCACCGCCTCCATCGTCTGAAAGGTGACTTTCCTACCATACTTGTGCCCCACACTGACGACGTGGCGCAAAGCTGTTGTCAGTATGGTCGGCTGCACCAGGTTGGCAAGTTGTAGTGCCAACTCCAAGTTAGGATAAACTCTATTTGGATCTTCTGGGATGAGATTCCTCCTTTCCCGTGACCAACTGCGTATCCGGATTGTCTGCTCCACAAGAAGAGGATATTTGGTTACTTGTAGCTCAATCCTTTGGCTTGTATTTGGCTTGGTGAAATGTAGGTCCAGCGGAGTCAAGGTGTGCCCCACTTTCTGCTGGGATCTAATTGCCTGTAACTCCCCCGAGTTGAAGGAGGAGGTTAACTCAGGAACGAAGATTTCTTTCTGTGTGCACGTGCTCACTTTGGTGACGTTTTTCACGTGACCACCTTTCTGAAGCTGCAGAAATTCTTTGAATACCTTCGCCCTTTCAGCATCTCTCCTTCTCTTACTGGGGGACTTAATGCTTTTTCTTATGCATCCCCTCGCCATTCTAGGCCTCAACCATAATCGATGTGGGCAATTAGCCTTTGCTCCAACATCTTGTACGTGGGGCAATTTCTTCCCTTGGCTTCACATGCTTCTTCCCACGAATCTTGCAGGGGATACAAACCGCCTGCTTCTTGCAATCCTTCTGGCTGTGGTCTGCAGCACCACACCTGGAGCAGGCCGCCTTATTTGAACAGTATTTGTGAATGTGGTCCAGGTCACTACAATTGTGGCACCTAGTAACCACGACATAGTCCTTCACATTTATGGTACTGAAGCCGATATATAGTCGCCCAAATTCGATAATTTTCTACACACGTCCCTGGACACTTCCGCAATGTGATGTACGGTGTCTCTATCCCAGGGCCCAGTCTCAATCCTGAGTCTGAAGTTTTTGGCATAACTGTCAGGATCTGTTTCCTCAAAATTCTGTAATCTAATCTTTAAAACGAGTGTATGCTCATCTTGGGCCACTGGCCATATAGGATGACCAGTGGCTTCCTTTTTCTTGGTCCTTCACAGTTTACTTTAGCACAAAGCGACTACTTTCATATAATTTTGTTTTTGTCTCTTTCAAAGCCACATCCACAATTATGACATTATTTGTCGCCTTTACATTGTTGATCTTAATTTTGTCTTTTACCGGGTCCACGTTAGTGGAGAATATCTCCTGAACCTTTTTGATATCTTGCCCAGGCCGCGGCCTTAGGAAGACCACAGACACGGGCTGTGGCGTTATCTTGCCGATATTTTCCTTTGTTGAGGGCGGCCAAGGCACAGGCTGTGCGGCCACCACGGTGTAGGTGCGGGCAGGTTGCTTCCGTAACCTCTCATTTTGCTTTTCTTCCGTTTTCTTCCTTTTCTTGGATGATGGCCATGGAGGCCAGCCAGCCCGTTATATTCTGTATGCTGGTTTGGCTGATCTTCCCATTTCTGTAACTGGCATCCAGGAGAGCAAGTATCTTGGAATGTCATTCTTCTGTTGACTTGGGCAAATCAGATGCACCTTCCACCTCCACCTGCATCGACTCAGGGCCAACACGGATGGGGGCATAGATCCAACGCTCCGAGATTCGTTTTGACTCCCATCAGCAGACGGGGCCAAAGGCAGCATTGCGCGCAACTCACTTTACTTCTTTTCAGCCATATTGCTTGAGGAAAGTGAAAAAGATTGGAGACCCTCTCTTGCCCCAGACCGGCCTCTCTGCTATGGGGGGGGGGGGGGGGGGACTCCTAGGAGCTCGCCCATTGGCCTCGCCCCAAGGCCAAGGGTTCTTCTGACAGCTGAGCTGCTGGGTTCAGCACGCCATCACCAATGTACTGATCCCCTTCAGTGGCCTCGTCATCGACGATTTCACCCGGCCCACACTGGCAAGTACTCCCTACACTCTGGAGAGGCGGATGCATCCCTCGCCCTTCGCCCCCAACTAGCCTGAGCACCCACCCAAAGGCTAAGGATCCACTCCTACTCAGGTGATGGACCGGTCACCCAGTCATTCAGGGGTCTGGACCCAGCTAACCTAGCCGCGCCATGTCACCACAGCAACAGTTTGGCGAAACATGTTCCGGATACCCAGGGACATGGCGGAGTGCACTTTCTGACACAAGCCGGGATCCCACGCCGAAAAAGGAGGTCGCCGACCGCAGAAGAACAGATGGTTGCGCGCCCCTGCAGTAAAGGGCGGGGGGAGAGACGGCGGACAGAGGGCAGCAGAATGCTCATCACTGATACACACCCCGCCACCTCAACCAGCGCCACACTCAACCCCACCCCTGGGGACAGATGTTCGGTCCCTGACGCAGCTCACCCTGCGCCACGCACCCTTTTCTTTCACATCAATCCTTCTTTGGCCAGTGGTTGCCCAGACTTGACAGGGTCCAGGCGGTGCTAGTTGCACAACCCGCACCTCGTGAAGGTGGAAAGAGCCACCTGGGAAGGAGAGGCTATGTATGACGCTTCACTTCCCCAGAGACACCCCTCAGACTGGAGAACCGAGAACCAATACGAACATGGCCCTACCACCCCCCCCCCCCCCCAGCCCTCGGGGCGGCCTCGCAGAAAGCCACATTACGTTTGGTGCGTTTTACACCATGCGCCACTTTACGTTTGGTGCATTTTACACCATACATTACTGCCTACGAGCCATACCTCCTTCCATTCTGAAGAAAATACCTGAGATACAAGTAACACATCGCGGTCGACAGCTACTCGGAACCCACGCGGCTATTGCCGCCTGTTGTGCCGAGTACAAAACTGCTTCGTGTGTTCTGTTCTTCTTGTGCTGCCAACCTGCCTAAGCTGTAAATGAATAACTTACTGAAATGAAAAGTCACAGAGAGTTACCAGCTCAAAATTCTGACTGTATTTTTTCGGTCCATAGCCCCATATTTCAGTAAACTTTGTGAGAGACATAAAAGAGCTACGCAAACTAAAATTCCCGTTACTTCTGAACGATCAGCTCGGCTAAAATGGAAGGGATGTGAAACGCTTTCTCTTTATCTTCAGGAGCCTTCTTCCACTTCATGAAACACACATCCACTCCTTTGTAGAGTTCACTAACCACTGCTATACCATAGATAACGAAAGCTCTAGAAATCTAGTAACTATCCTGCTCATGCTGCATTTTACACTACTCTGCGAAAGTCAACTGTTGCAAAAATACTAACCTACCTTTACGGTTAACAAATACGATGGTTGTTGATGGTAATTATCATCCGAAATGTTCACAGAGACAGAATAGTAACGCATTGTTATTAAATAGTGGAGTACAAGAACGGCTGCTATCAAATAAGAAGAAAAAAGAGGGCGCCAATATGATGGTACTCAAGGCCGTGAAGAGCTACGAATAAAGAGCCAAGAAATGAGGTACTTCGCATACAAATGCAGTTAAACGAGGAAACTATGATTTACATAAATATTTCATATCGCTTTATCTTTTAACCAAAGACCTGTTAAGGTGTTTTAGCTCTTACAGATTGCACCACATTCATGATTAAATATGTCAGGTGTAAAAAGTTTCATTAAATTGTTGAATTTACAGTGACACTTTTTTATCTTAATTATAAAAGAAATGAGAGAAAACTAAATTGATTTTAATTACACACGTAAAACATATCCCAGTTTTTCTTTAGTAGGTATGGCGTCTCAAAAGCTACATTGCTTCTCTGCCAGCAAGTGAATCCCTTTGAACTACCATCTGTTAAGTCAGAAGCGTTCCCTGAATACCTCTTAAGGAACTTCCCTGCAGACTGCACAAGTTCGCCATATATTCATCACGTTTGCCTGTAGATCAACAGAGACTTTTCATTGCTTTCACACACTTAATTGGTACACACAGATATACACAAATTAAATTAAACTGGTTGATTTTCACGAGATTCTGGAATTAAATCCAACTGCATCGAGAGGTTTACAGTGGATTTGAGGCTTGTGCTGTGTTACAAGAGTGCTATAAATTGCTTTACTCTGCCTGTGCTGTGCCTCTGCTGTGTGAAGTGTGCACTGATTATCAGACGCCCTGGGCCTCTGCTCTGCCTGTGGTGCGTCAAGTGTGCGCCGGGTCCAACGTACACTTCAGGCAGCACAGGCAGAGCATAGGTAGAAGATTGGTGGCCAGCGCGTTATAAAGGATTCTTTCCAATGGGATACCGCACACTTAACGTAGCCGAGGCAGAGGGCAGGCTTTTGATGTGGCAGGCCTTGTCCAGTTGTCCAAGGCGCAGTTTTCCTGCACCTGTGTCCGCCTCCGTACCCAGTGGACTATATGGTGGGCTGCCGCACAGGGAGCCTGGTTTTAATTCCCAGTCAGGTTGGGGATTTCATCCATTCACTGACTGGGTGTTGTGTAGTCCTGAACATCATTTCATCATCATCATCATCATCATCATCTAAGCACAAGTGGCCTAAGTGGCGTCACCTAAAAGACTTAGACCAGACAGGTCGAACGCGATCCCAGCTGGGGTCTAATGGCCAATAATGCCACACAGAATAATCCTGCGCCTCTGTTCTACCTCTGCTGCAAAGTGAAATTTCACGTCATCCGATATGCTTCGAATTTATTTTTATTATTATTTATGTAGAAGAATATAAGCTACAGCCTTCTTTGTATTTAGTTTCTCTTTGAGACATTTACGTTATGCGTAAAAAATAAATAACACTGTTTTGTGATTTGTGTGTTTTCTGTGCAAACACAGATCCCTCAATCGAGTTTGCAGAAACTATTTGGTAGAAAAAAAAGTCTGCATCTCACACAAAGGTCACTGCATGATATAGGGGTGGTTTTCTCGTAGTTATTGCCCATAGTTATTGTTATAATAAGAACTAAAATACAACGCCGCATATATTTTAAGAGTATACGATGAAAAATGTAGTCGCTGACCAGTTTGCGTTTGGTGCGTTTTACATCATACATTACTGCATAAAAAGTAGAGCTAACAAATCAAAACTGTTTTAACGGCGGAAGGAGGGCCACGCCTTTTCCCACTCTCAAAAAAATACATGAGATGCGTTTGACGCGTAGTTGTCGGCACCTACTCGGCACACGCGCGGCTGTTGGCGCCTGCTGTGCCGAGTGCGAAGCTTCCTCGTGTTTCTCTTCTTCCTGTGCTGCCAACCTGCTAAGCTGGAAATGAATAACTTACTGAAATGAAAATACACAGAGATTCATAAGCTGAAGGTGCTGATTGTGTACTTTTTGTTCTATATTCCCTGATTTTACAAAACTTTCTGTCGGAGATCAAAGAATTATGTAAGCTGAAATTACAGTTACTTCTGAATAATCAGCTCGGCGAAGACAGGAGGCATGTGAAACGATTTTCTTCACCATCAGGGGCTTTCTTCCATTATTTGAAACACACTGTTCACTCGTTGGTGTTCAGCATCCAATGCTACACCATAGATGATGAATGATCTAGAAATCTAGTAATATTTTTGTCAATATTCCTCAAGCTGAATTCTGTACTACTTTCAGAAATTCAATCAGCATCAGAGTCCCTCTGAGTAGTTTCTAATGATCTTCCCTAGACTACACAAGTTCGCCATGTATTCATCACTTCTGCCTGTTGTTCAACAGATGTTTCATTGCTCCTATGCGCACTTTACCAGAAAACACACACACACACACTCAGTTATACATACACATTAATTTAAATAATTGAGTTTTGAAGGGACTCAGTAATTAAATCTCATTGCATCGAGAAGTTTGAGGTGGAAATGCATAACGTGCCGTGTTCAGTGAGCACTACACGCAGCACTGCCCTTCTCTTCCTGTGCTGCGTGAAGTGTGCGCTGATCTGCAGACGCCCTACGCCTCTCCTCTGCCTCTGCTCTGCTTTGCTGCGTGTAGTGTGCGCCCAGCCGAAGAGCGCGCAGTACCGCGCAGTCGGTTTATTGCTCTCCCCTCCCCCCGGCAGTTACCACAGCGGCCGAGTGGCGCGTAGGCTGTGCTCGTATTCCGCGTGCAGTAATAAGAGCAGTCTGTAAATGCGCTCAGATACGCTTCCGTCTCACTGCATGCTCCGCGTTGCCCCGATCTCGTGTAGCCGCACAGACCACTCACTTAACAGAGGGCGGGTCGGCAACGTCCCCAGCGTACATTCAAAAGGACGGTACTTACAAGGACACGGTTGACCTCGAACTGCACGAAACCATGCCTGGAATAACAGGCAATCATAAACAGAAGAGTCGTGTGCGTCATTTCCATGCAAAAAGTTGCATTGTACCTCAAGTAACATTTTAACAGAGAGAAACAAAATAACAAGATATCAATACCATATGATGGAAATCATGTGTAATTCAATGGCGTCAGTGTATCATTACATATTCAATCAGCAGCGCCAAACATTCTCGGCTTAAAGTACTTATAGTAGCGCAAAACACAGTCCAACATCAAAAGACAGACTAATTACATTTCAAATGATAATGTTGGTATGTCAATATGGCACCCTAGCTTCCTCCTAACCTTCAAATGCAGCGTAACTTCGTGTATTTCTGTGTCATCGCCATTTTATTTCTGAATAATTATGTTAAATAATATATCCGCGTACTCCATATCCTCAGCCCCAAAGTCATTTGCACATTCGAGCACGTAGTAACTTTGACACAAAAATTTGGACCACATGCGTAAGATTAATTCCCTTCATAACATCACTGTACTGTACACAGTTTACACAGTACCTGGCTTGCTAATACTCCCAGAGACAAATATATACTGCAGCTATACCACACACGGAAGTGGAGCACTGGTTAGTGCAGCTACATTATGCCACCATTTAGTGGCGCTAGCAGGCGGGTTCTTTTCTTGCTGTAGGTCTGCCTGGTCTCCTGCTTCAGTGGCGGCCCGTAGGAGTGCAGCTCGGAGAATCGAAGGTGTCGCAGCTGGCTGGCTGCGGCCCCGTAATGGGTAGCTGGTAGCAGTTTGTCACCAAAACAACTTCCAAATTGGCGTAGTTGGTCTTCAGTCGGTATCGTATGTGCAGTTGGAAAACGCAGACTCTGAGACTGAGTGGTTAGTAGTTTAAGTTTATACTAGCGGTGACCAGATGTTCCGTATTTACGGGATCGTCGCGCATTTAACCTTAGTGTCCCATTGTCTCGATAATATAAATACGAGACGTATGTTGTCCCGTTTTCTACTAACCGTCATATGTATTTTGAAATAAGGTGTCCTTAAATGATGTACCGTGTAACCTAACGGAGATCAAATGGGGAATAATCAAACAACTCAAAGTGAATAAGACACTGTTTTTTTAATTTCTTTGGTTGGTACTACGTAATGTTTTCACATGAGATGTGCAGCTCCTCCAACTATATTAAAAAACTGACTCATTAATCGGTTCATTGATCGAAGAAGGCGTGAAGAAAGAGTGTGATTTCTTTTACGTTTAAGGCTGATTTCACAAGTCGTTAACTGATTATATCGCGAAATGGACTTATAAATTTCATCTGCAGAAAACAAATGACTGGGTTCACCTGAAGTATCCTGTTCTTTGGGAGTCTGTTCAGAAATGCCCTTAAACTTGAGTTTGGTGAAAATATTTTGAAAGAAAGTAGTTACGATCAGTTCTTTTGAGGAAGTTAACAGTGTTAAAAACAGTTACATGTGAAGCAAAAATTTATTAATTGAGAACTGAGAAGCGAGTTGGAAAAATCTGGCCTCTCATTTTCAACTTACTTACAACTGATGATATCTGGTGAAAAAAATTGTAGCTCATTACTTGGTTTGTGTTAGTTCCACCTGGCCATAGTGTTGCTGCAGAAAGAATGTTCTCCACCACAAATATTTTATAGACTGCGAAAAAACAACGTATTTAGTGTGCAAAGTAAATATTTATAACAAGAACTCATTTGCAGAACACGTGATGAGATGTATATTATGAAAATTTATATTAAAATACCGAACCCCGAAAGACACACGTTATTGTGCAAAATATAGTTGAAAGCGAAATAAGTAAACTTCTTAAGAAATAATAACTTTCTTTCCTACTTGTCTGCGCGTTACAACCATTTCTTTAATTAAGATATCAATTTATTTTGCTTTTGTATGTCAGTAAGTTTTGTTATTTTATGTATTAGAAACTAACTTGATATATTCTAGTTAATGGGATTGCCGAATACCCGAGAGATGACTCGAAACTCCGGCTCTAGCGGCCGCGCTATCCGTACCCACATGTGTCCCGTATTTTGGTTTCCTCCCGCACGGTGGACTCCACGTTTATTCATATCTCAGCCTGTCGGCACTCATTGCTGACACATCTAGCTTCTGTGTGTGGAGGTTGGACGGTGAAGTGCATTCTTATGTCACTAAAGGGAGTAATTACTACACGCATCCTAGTTGTCTCAAGTCGGTACTGTTCTACAGTCAAAGAGATGATGCAGTAGTTTTCTGCCCCCTCGCACAGTCGCTTGGTGCAGTGTACATTTCTCTGCGTTACACTTGCCGCTCTCTGTGTTTACGAACCGTTTCGTCATCCTGTGCCGTCAAAGCAGGCTTTAAATAGTAACGCACTGGCATTTACCAAAGGAAGTTTTATTTTCTACAAAATATCTTGTTTGCGGTTCATCGCAAGTACATATTTAACTTCTAATTGAAATTGGGACAGCAATTCGTTCGGGATCATACATTACATATGATTTTATGCATTTATGTGCCGACTCACTCACTTGACACAAATACTCTATTATTACTAGGTTAATACCAAATTTGATGGCGATGATCAGAAAGTTAATCCTACCGAGAGCCTTCAGTTTTCTTCTTCTTCTTCGTCTTTGATTGTGTACTAGCCACTGCCGTGCTTTCACTTATGCACATTGACGGCTGCTAGCGAGAATGAACCTACTCCTTCGAGCATAAACTTCGGAGTTTTTATTCATACGAAATTGAGAACTTACTCCGAGACGTTCGTTTGCTCTGAGAATATTCTCTGGACCATGTTCTCTTTCTGTTATTCACGCGGATTATTGGCAGATGGATGAGTTTTACCTTCGCTACTAGCGGCGCGACGTTTAAAGACTGCGTGAAGGTCCGTGCTTAGCGCGCTAGACATGAAGCCCCACGTGTTTCCTCCCCTCCGTCGCCTTGCCTCCCCTCACGCGCAACGTCACACCAGCTAACCGACGGTTGCGTTGTACGCATGTTCTTGCTGCCAGCTGAGTCTCGTGACGTCACGCACAGCACGCTCGTCCCTTACGACGCAGTATCTCTTCTTGCTTCTGCACATATTTCACTTACTTGACTTATCTGGCCACAACGTACTAGTAGCCCGTAAATACTCCTTGCTTTTGTCACCATTGTTCATTACACGTTAACTCATTTATGCAGAACCTATATGCATTTGGAATGGTACCTTTTCGTAATTCATTCGTCGCTATTATACTGTTCTTCGCTATGCCAATTACTGCGATTCCTACCACTGCTCTCTAGACTTCATAGTCGCAACCGTTCCGGGTATGCAGTGATTACGTATGGCTGGTATACTATCGGACGCGGGCTTGCGTGAGAAAGTCAGCTGCAACTACACGTTTGTACCCTTCTTCAGCCACCATTACACCAGATGTCTTACCTCACAAAATGTTTATACCTTCCACAATCGATTTTAGGTATCCTTTCTTGCTGTACCATAGGAGCCATAGATTTCCCACCTGAATAATCGCAATAGTGTCTCTAATTTCTAGGTACTCTTCGACGTTTTTATACCGCTCCCACCATATATTATTCAAACGTTTGTAGAGCTTATGGGACTCAACTACGGGGTCATCAGTCACTAAACTTATGAACTAGCTAATACTATGGACGGCACAAATATTCATGCCCGAGGGGGGATTCGAACCCCCGACCGTAGTGGCAGTGCAGAATGTGACAGGCGCGCCACACACTGCTCGGCCACCGCGGTCGGCCCATTAATTATGCTAAGAAATTATATTTCTATGCATTCCCACTAATACACTTTTCGACTGATCTTTCTACTTTGACTTGTTGACTGTAACGCAGTTGTTTATTCTACATTTCAGGTCATATATTTTCGTCCTCCTTCCGTCTTTTACAAACGTGTTTTATGCGTATTCGCGCAGTACTACCTCGCTGTCAACAGATATTTATACCCTTTCACCTTTCTATACCGTTTCTGGTCGTAGTAGCCACTACACATAACCGCTTTCCTGACATGCGCTATATAATGGATTTTCCATCACTGTCTCATTGCTCTTACTTCATCTACGTTCATATTCAAATTAACATATTTTTCTGTCACGTAATTTGGTTTCCATTACTAGCTGGAATTACGACTCTGTATGTGTTTCCCCGTTATCATTATTATGACAATACTTTTCGTCCCTCCACTCCGTCAATACCTTTTTCAGTTTCCAACAAAGACTCCCGTACCGCACCAACCGGCCACATCTTTGCCACGTAACTTCTTCCTTGCATGAGGAAGCCGTTGTCCACTCGCCAACGATCCCGCATCGCTGCGCTAATACCGCACGCCTCGAGCTAAATAAGCTGTCGGCTTTTCCTCACGCTATGGCTCGCCGCCTGCTTTCCAGTTCGCTTTATAACACAACTACATTCAACCATGCTTTCAAGACAGGTTTGTGTTTAACCCCACGATTGTTTTCTGCCATTATTTCTCTCCAAATATTTTAATATTTGACACACTCTCTTGATATAGGTAATCGAACTATTCTCCTAATCCTTTTTTATTACGATCGAATTTCCACTCTCGTCCACTATGTCTTGACGACTTGTCAAAAACGAATCAACAGTTCAAATAAATAAATAATAAAGGAAACCTTAGCACATCTAGTACCCCGTTACCCACTCTGCACAACATATCTGCCTGCCAATCATTTTCCCACTAACCCAGTAACAACTTTAGGTGGACAATTATGCAGGATGTAAACGGTGTTGCAGTCACACTACACATGAACGAGACTAGTGAATTGTTTACTAGGCTCTCATTACCTGCGTCTCTGTCAAGAATAGCATTTTACCCAATTACCTTGCTAATAACCATTATTACGCTGCTTTCATTAATTCCTGCATAGTTATTCAGTACCTAAACTATGGCCTACAGAAATGTCTCTCGCAATATATATAAAATCTGTAATAATTTTTTTGGATATGTTGTTACTATTAGTGCAGCGCTGCTAACTTTGTTCTTCCTGTGTTTTGTTTTTGTTGTTCTTTTTCTCTCTGCCAAGTTTGTTTCGTTACGTTTATGTAACTACTACGTTTTCATGTTAAGCGACTTTTACTTTACGTCCACTATTTCATAGTATTTTCTTATTGGGTATGTTTTATTATCTACCAATATACTCCAATGAAATGTTTATTCTTTTATTGCAGGCATAGCCAACATTTCCGCCCCGCGGG
Organism: Locusta migratoria; assembly: GCA_026315105.1. NCBI lineage: Eukaryota > Metazoa > Arthropoda > Insecta > Orthoptera > Acrididae > Locusta > Locusta migratoria. Next base: position 557,846,289 of record CM048755.1, on the reverse strand, counting down.
AGGAGTACACTGTAGTTAACCGCCCTGGCCGCGAACATGTGTCGCTAGTGTTGGCAACGTAGCGAGAGAATACCTGCGGAAAGAGACTTGCACAGCACTTTTCTGCGCTGGACTGTTCCGCGGTCAAATCCAACGTAAACGAAGTAACAGAGGAAGCGCAGCTCTGTAATGTGGTCGAAGAACGGTAATAAAAACTGACTACTGTCATCTTACACACAGCAATTTGTGCTCCTGCAACGCTCGTAATCTGTGCAATCATTACAGGATTTTGTAACAAAAGGGAATTTTGTAAACGTGCCGCTGCACCCAGCCGAAAGGCGCATACCATGAATAAAGTTACTTGAGCATGAGGACGACTCTCCCCATTCCAGTAAGTAATAATGTTCAGAGGGGAATAATAATGTAATTTAATGGTTATTGTAGAACTGACTTCACTGACCACCGATGTGCTCATCATATTGAGTTCTAGTTCGATAGTAATTGCTCATGTTGTCAACGTAACAATATTATTGTAACTGTCTTCAGACAAATGGGCTACAGGTTCTCACCCGAAGTTTCTGTATGGTGTTTTGTGATATGGGTGGTCACTAAAATCACGGCTGCCAGCAGAGGACCAATAACACTACACTGTGGAATGCCCGATATCCTCTCTGTTTAAGTCGATGCCTTACCATAGATTACTACAAACTGTATCCTCTCTGATAGGAAATGCCCTATCCAGTCGCAAATTTGCGGCGATATACCATAACCACGCAATTCGTTTAAAAGCCGTTTGTGGGGTACTGTGTCAAAAGCCTCCTGCAAATCAAAAAGTACTGAATAACTTTCAGATCCCTTGTCGATAGCACTCATCACTTCGTGTGGGTAAAGAGCTAGTTGTATTTCGCATGAACGATATCTTCTAAATCCTTGTTGACCTTGTTCGATTCATTTGTTGCAGTAACAACCAGTTGGCGGCGATCAGATGCGACAGCGGCGGATGGACGCGCGACCAGCCTCCTGCCAGAGCGGAACACGCGGCTGCTGGCAACGAGGCGGCAGGCGGCCCCTCCCCCGCTCGCCATGACGTCACGGCCTCGCACAAGGCCACACCAGCGCGGATCAGCTATCGCGAATCAAAGGAGCAGACGCCGAAGCTCGCGCAGACACCAGGTCTGACGTACGTCACGTAACGGCCCACGGCCATGTGGCGAGTTCCACTGTGGGACTGTTGTCGTGCACAAATGGAAGTTTTAATGTTGCTTTCGGCAAGAACTTGTGTGATAGACATACCTTACATAACTAACGATAGTGGTCGGGACAAGATGAACTCATTAACGTTGATCCAGTACGTCAATCAGTGAGAGCCTATCTCAGTGGAGTGTTAGAGGCGCGCTGCCTCCCTGCTGAGCTTTGGGGCAGCAGCTGTCACCACGGCCAGCGCCACCTGTCAGCGCGCCTGCCTACGCGCGCTCCACCGCCACCAGAGTGCGGCCACGTCCTCTGCTCGCAGCCACCACTACACTCATTGTTACGCAAGGAATCTCCATCCAGTATTGTACAATAAATTAAATTTTAAAGTTAACAAAAGTAATGTCACTTGAAAGAACAATTTAATTAAATAAATACGATTTATCATTTTCACTCATGTTATACTAAATTTTTGCTATCTAAACTTGTGAAAGGGCCATCTGCCCTTGACTACAGCCTATCTTATACATTAAAATAATCTACAGAAACATAAGTCAGTCGGCCAGACCAAACTACCCGGCCGATTTTCTTCATTTTTGCTTTAAATGAAAGATATTCATTCGCATACTTGTCATCAAGTATCAGAATTAACCTCGATCCTTTATTTCTATTCGAACGTGTTATCCTTGTGTCCTTGTATTGGATATTTTAATCGGTTCGTTTTACATGTTCGGCTCTAATTAAAGTTCACAGCCTTTTATTTTTTTAACTAAAAACACTCAGCGGGTCAAGGTCTTTCATTTATGCTTCAAACACTTAAATTGGTTGATTCTGAAGAAACCTATTCGTGAACATTATCTTTTTTTCCATTTTTTCTCAACTTTTTTATCATTCTACTAATGGTGTGAAGCATTTGCACAGGTCCTCTAGCCCTAGAACGGTCGGGCTGGGTCTATGAGACCAACTAGTTTTTGTTTCACTGATTTTATATTCTTATAATTGCTGATTTGACTCGAGCGGTCCGCTAGCTTCCTGAAACACCCGAGAGAAAGCGTTGACAGCTTGAATGAAGTTTTACTTTGTTTAGTCATTGTTTGGCAGTCTTTCAAAAAGCGCGCGGGTCTGTCAGACCCAGCCCGACCGTCTACGTAACCAATTTCTGCCAGTGCGACCCCGCTGATATTTTGTTGTATCGTTGAGTTACCAGTTACTTCGCGGACTATTTGTGATCTCCTAACACCAAGCTATCAGTCAATAGTTTATAATTTAAAATGGCACGACAAAGTCTCTCATACTATGAAATATACAAAATATTATATGACGACAGTGAAGTAAATGATTCTGATGCGGACCCAGACTTTGAAATAAACAGTAACCACGAAAGCGATAGTGAAGTTAGTGGTGATAAAGAGGAAGATGTTCAGCCTTCTGCCAGCATTGATGCACCTACTGTTGTCGATTCAAGTACTGCTCATCTTTATGACTCAGGTACGGCACCTATAAGCTTTTACAAAGGAAGGAACGGAGCAACTAAATGGAGAAAAACTTGTTTCCCACAAAGCGTACGTACGAGACGTCACAACATAGTTTCCATGCATTTGCGTGGAAGTATTCGAACTGCGATGGATGTACATTCACCGTTAGAATCATGGCATTTATTTTTTTAGTAAGTCATTGATTGAAACTCTTCTTAGATCAACCAACATCTACAATGATTCAGTTCGAGACAAGTACAATAGTGATCCAAACGTGGCTAGGCCTACAAGTATTGATGAACTAATGGCATATTTTGGCCTTATTTACTTAGCCGGAACATTGCATGGCGGTGAATATTGAAGACTTCTGGAATACAGATGAGACAGGAATAGAATTCTTTCGAGCAAGTATGTCATTGAAAAGGTTCAGATTTTTGACTCGATGTATCAGGTTTGACAACATCCATTCAAGGGAAGAAAGAAAAGCGCAAGATAATCTTGCTGGCATAAGAACCATTCTTGATATGTTTGTCTCCGACTGCAATTCATATTATGCTCCATCAGAAAACGTTACTTTGGACGAAATGCTCGTTCCCTACAGAGGCAGGTGAAGGTTCAGGATGTATATCCCAAATAAACCTGCGAAGTATGGGATCAAGGTTTTCATCCTGGCTTGTTCTAAAACGTCCTATGTAAAACATTTGGAAGTCTATGCAGATGCACAGCCAGAAGGACCGTACAAAGTCAGTAAAAAGGCGGACGACGTTGTTTTGCGTCTTGTAGACCCAGTGAAAGGGTCTGGAAGAAATCTGACAGTTGACAATTGGTTTACTTCTTACCCAATCGTCAAGAGGTTGTTAAAAAATAAGCCTGAAATTCCGGTTGTGTTTTTACCCAAAAAGTCTAAAGAAGTGTACTCAAGTATGTTTGGATTTCAGGAATACATCACATTGCTTTCATATGTACCAAAACGAAATAAATCAGTATTGTCATCAAAGCATAATGATGATGAAATTGACAGCGACAGCGGCGGAAAGAAACAGCCAAGTATAATAACGTACTACAACAAAACCAAGGGCGGCGTAGACGTTGTTGATGCTACGTGCGGTGAATACACAGTTGCCAGAGGAACAAGACGCTGGCCTCTCTCTCTCTTTTTCAGATGAACATTGCAGTTCTGAATGACTACATTGTGTTCAAAGCCAACGGAAATGTTTCCGTTAGGAGAGAGTACCTGAGAACGCTAGGAAAGTCTCTCGTAACACCATATTTGAAAATGCGCACTACCCAAGCAAACCTTCCGCGCCAAATTCGCAGGCTTGCTTCTAACCTCTCCGGCACCCAAGAACAAGCCATAGTTGAAGATCCACAACCAGGAAGAAGGGGAAGATGCTACGAATGCAAAGACAGCGAAACAAAATACTTTTTCAAGGTGTGGTTATGCTTGGCGCATGCAGAAGTAGTTTGCGGTGAATGTTTTGAAAAGTGACGATTTTAGAGGCCTATACTTCACAAACTAATCATATGTTCACAATATCCATGTATGTAGTGATAATTTAACACTTTTGCTTCTTAGTTATTGTACTTATTCTCATTTATATTCATATTTCAATGAAATTTTCTTGTATATTCTGTTTACTAACAATTGGTACTACAAAGTTGTATGTTTTTCAGTTTTATTTTATTATACTTATTGTACAATTCAGACAGGTAAAATAATGTCACTGTGTTATTCAGTATTATCTGAATAAAATAAAAAATAGTCTTTTTATGAAAATATACATTTCGTCACTTGTTAAAAGTGTTATATATTGGGTCTCTCAGACCCAACCCGACCGTTCATGAAACTTTTTTCGCCCGACCGTTCTAGGGCTAGTAAATATCTATTAAATTCATATTGCTAAATCTTCACTCAAATGAGTAGAAATTGTACGGTTTTTGAGAACTTATTTATTTATTATTTTTCAACATATCAATCCAACGTTATTGTTATTACATAATTGGTGTCAATTTTTGCTATGCAAAACCATTATCTAACAATGAGTTTAATGTTGCGTAACGCACATAAACACCTACACATTTCTAGGGGCGTCTGTAACCCGAAGAAACTTTTAAGATGAACACTTAGTAACTCCGTATACTTTTATTGACATATTTTTACACATTCACTTGGTTACTAGAGGACACGTGTGAATACTTCACACCGTTAGTTGAATGACAAAAAAGTTGAATTTTCACGCATAGCTTTATCGAGAATAAATCAATGCAAGTGTTTAAAAGCACAAATGAAAGAGCTTGACCCTCTGAGTGTTCTTAGGTCAAAAAGAACTGCACGCCTTAATTAGAATCGAAGATATCGTAAAACAAACCAATTAGAATATACAGTGCATGGACACAAAGATACCGCGTTTGAATAAAAATAATGTATGGGGAGACATGAGTTATTCTGAAAGTTGATGACAAATCGGCGAGTCGGCCGCGGTGGCCGAGGGAATTGCGGCGCTCCAGTCACGGTCGGCACGGCCACTACGGTCGGGAGTTCGAATCCCCCCTCGAGCATGGATATTTGTGCCGTCCTTAGTATTAGCTAGTTGATAAATAGTTTGTAAGTTTAGGGACTGATGACCCCGTAGTCGAGTCCCATAAGGTATACAAACATTTGAACATTTTTTTTTAACAAATCGGCGAACGAATACCTTTCGTTTACAGCAAAAATGAAGAAAATCGGTCGATAGAACGGCCTGACTGACTGACTTTAGTTTTAAAAGACGTTGTACTAACACTGCAGTAATTTGATGATTTGGGAATCGCAGTGTCAATGAAGCACACAGGCCGTGTCAGATTTGTTGCGTTACTTGTGAACCCGCTTCACTGCCGTATGTACTAACTGTTCCCTACCACTCACTGAAACAGCCGCACCATCATTTCTCTGGTGATCGTCTTGTAAGCATGATAAGGTATCTACATTATTCTTATAGTATGGATATACGTTCCTAGCCTTGGTTTAATCATGCTAGCTTTGAAACTCAGTTCCGTTAGGCAAAGTTGTTTAGTTTTCGTAAACTTGGTATTTCTTTACATTGTTCGTAATACCGTTGAAATTGCTGCTTGATAATGCATTTATCCATATCATCAATCACATAGTTGTTGTTAGGTTCTTGCTTCTTCTTCTTCAGCGTAGAAACGTGAGTTCCACTTTGCTCGGCATCTTGCCCTATCCGTAATTTGTGAACCATTATCTTGCTCAGCTTTAACATTTTGGCAGCACGTTCCCTCGCCTTCTGCACTGGCTTGGTCAATCACTTCTGTTTCTCGTCGTTAACGATTCAAAAGTTTGTCAAGCTTATGGGACTTAATTAAGGGGTCATCAGCCCCTAAACTTACAAACTACTTATCGTCCTAACACTAAGGGCAGCACAAATATTCATGCCCGAGGGGGGATTCGAACCCCCAGCCGTAGTGGCCGTGCAGACCGTGACTGACGCGCCGAAGTCCCCTCGGCCACCGCAATCGGCTCATTAACGAATTTAATTACATTAACCGCAAGCCGCCGCGCTTGTCCACGAAGACACTTTCCACGCTCATCTTCCATTGTCGCACTTACAGGTAACAACGCGCACTAGTGTAACCATAGACCGGCTGTACCTCGTCACGTGACGAAGTTAGTTCCTGCAGCTGCCGCAATTCCTCTTCGCCTTGCCGGGTAATGCACTCCTGACCATTAAAATTGTTACACCACGAAGATGTGCTACATACGCGAAATTTAACCGACAGGAAGAAGATGGCGTGATATGCAAATGATTAGCTTTTCAGAGCATTCACAAAAGGTTGGCGCCAGTGGCGACACCTACAACGTGCTCACATCAGGAGAGTTTCCAACCGTTTTCTCATACACAAATAGCAGTTTACTGGTGTCGCCTGGTGAAACGTTGTTGTGGTGCCTCGTGTAAGGAGGAGAAATGCGTACCATCACGTTTCAGACTTTGCTAAAGGTGGGATAGTAGCCTATGGGGATTTCTGATCGCGTTGGTCGCGATCCATTGACCAATGACTGTTAGCAGAATATGGAATCGGTGGGTTCAGGAGGACAATACGGATCGCCGTGCTGGATCCCAGCAGCCTGGTATCACTAGCAGTCGAGATAACAGGCAATCTATCCGAATGACTGTAACGGATCGTGCAGCCATGTCTGGATCCCTGAGTCTACAGACAGGGATGTTTGCAAGACAACTACCATATGTACAAACAGTTCGAAGACGTTTGCAGCAGCATGGACTATCAGCTCTGAGACCGTGGTTTCGGTTATCCTTGACGCTGCGTTACAGACAGGACCGCCTGTGATGGTGTATGTTACGGCGAACTTGGGTGCACGAAGGGCAAAACTTCACATTTTCGGATGAATCCAGGTTCTATTTATAGCATCATGATGGTCGCATCCGTGTTTGGTGACATCGTGGTGAACGCACGTTGGAAGCGTGTATTCGTCATCGCCATACTGGCGCATCACCCGGCGTGATGGTATGGGGTGCCATTGGTTACACGTCTCTGTCACCTCTTGTTCACATCGACGGCACTTTGAACAGTGGCCGTTACATTTCAGATGTATTACAACCCGTGGCTCTACCCTTCATTCGATCCCTGCAAAACCCTCCATTTCAGCAGGATAAAGCACGCCCGCATGTTGCAGGTCCTGTACGGGCCCTTCTGGATAAGGAAAATGTTCGGCCAGAACATTCTGCAGATCTTAACAGTGGTTAAAATAGCAACACAGATTTCGACATGACAATTCTGACCATTATTGCCAAGAAAGGGTGTCTGGCTGCCGAGCAGACGGCAGTGCAGACGACATACGAAGCCATGTGTTCTTAAGTAAAGTAAACGAGGCCTAAAGCGCGAAGCGGCGACTGTAAGCAATACATTAATACGAACACACAAGTTCAATCACACATCTTGAAACTTATATATACATGGGGCATGTACATGTACATGTATTGATGTACAAATACACAAAATTAACGGTGGAGAAACACTTTAGAATAACGAATAACTCAAAATGGAACACGACCACACATTCAGTGGACGTGTTTCATCACCCTCTGTTTAGGGGCGATAAAGAGTCTGTAACCAATTCTGTTATACTGGATTGGATCCAGATTAAAATTATGCTCAAAAAAGAAATCAATATCCTTATCTATTCTTGGCATTGTGGGCAACCATGGGCATCCTTTTTAAACAAACAAACAAAATGATAAATTAACTATCGTTTCAACACTAACAATAACATATGCAAACATTTTAATCTGTTTAAACAAAATTTAAATTTAAAGATAGTAAAGAAGGTGGTGCATAAAGTGGCTGGTCACTAATATTGGAGAATAACTATAGATGTATAAACAATAATTTACAGAATTATACAATTTACAAAAGAATTATTGACGCCTAAGGAAGACATGCATAATGAACTTTTCATTCGTGAGAGTGTCTTAAAAAATCAAGTTCGATTCACTATCTTGTATGAAAATATATGATTAAAGTTTCGCCACACACTTCGATAAAAGCAAAGGGGCATCGACGGGGAGGAAGTACTCTTTAGGATAACGGGGCAACTACAACCTGCACTTATTTAACATTACTGGTCGTAGTTGATTGTCCCTTTTTTCCAGCTCCAGTTGCATCTTGCCTCGCCGACGTCTCTTTCTCACTGACACAGCGCCATTGGTTGGATCAGTCATCATATTGCATTAGACTCAGAGGAAGAGGTATTTTGTGAACACCCTCAATGGCGAGAGATCCAATGCCACACCTTTGTGACATTGGATTTATGAGGTTCCGACATCCAAGCAGGAAGCAAGTCTGTGGAATCCCTAAGTGCTGAAGCATGGAAGTGTGTTAAGTAAGGAGGTTCATTTAAGTCTTCCGTCACTCATGAAGTCACAGGAGCGAGGAGATTAATGTTGGGGCGAACCCAAAAATAATGTTTTCCTGTGTCAGGGACCAAAATAGGAGATTTGTAACATCACCAGAAAGCTTGGAGACATAAGCGCCTCCCAGCTGATAGTCAAATGCTTAGGGCATCGGCAAAGACACATTAAGGACTGCCCAGGAAAATTATGAAAGGTTTGATTGTTCAGTAGCAATAGATCGTGTGTTAGACGAAGGTTGCCTGTTGGGTGATGCCATGATGTCGGTGTCCTAATATTTGCAGCAACTGGTCTGGCTGTGACAGGCATCTGTGTTATACTCCTGCTACTCTCGCAGAGTGGCGTGCAGCAGGGCGATTATTGGTGCCGGACCTCGCGTCCTACAGTGGCCCACTTGTAGCTGCTGCCTGCATCACCGCATTGACAGGAGCGCATGTCATCTGCTCCCTCTGCCTCCGGAATACGCCCACCGCGGCAGGGACAGGAGCCACGACGATGGGGCGGGGCCCGTGACTGCTGGGCTCGTGCCTGCTCTGAAGTGTGGTGGGTTGCCACGGCGACCATTCGATGTCAGCACTTGGAATGCAACCGTGCACTCCCCTGCGCTGTCCGCTACCCTAGCGTCATCGGCTACCCGCTGTCTGCCCGGCGTGACTTGGTAATATTTCCCCATGATGTAGTAGGTGGGATTCCATGACGATCCGGTTCTCGTGCCAACACGGGCGGTTGACGAGGCGCTTCTTGCAGCAGTGTGGTGTGGACGAATTCTTTCCTTGGCACTTAGAATAACTTCAATTTGTCATAAGAAATTTAGTTGGCAGTGGTGTTCACCACGCTGGTACAGCTTACCACTCACTATAATTGGTTATGGGGTGTTACCCATTCTTTCATCACAACATAGAAATATAAAACTTTATAGATAATTTATAAACAAATAATTGAGAACATTAAAGTAAATTACAAAACCCTAAGTAAAGGAGACTACTTGGGGCCGTAGGCTTTACAGAACGTGGCCCAATACTATCAAAGGAAATGTTTTAACATTTGAAAAATGTTTAAGAAAATTCTTAGTGTTATCACAGGGACTTAGACAAAGCTCATTAGGTGAGTTTGACGTTGTGGCCAGATGATCATCAGAGACACATACACAGTCGCACACACAAGGAGGCGCTCATGGAAAAGCATTGGTAATTAGAAGATTGCAGAAGCAGCATGACACGGTATGGCGACACTGCATAAAAACAAATAAAATTTCCTTGGCAGCAATCCTGTAATCTACTGGCTTACTCCTTGCTCTCTGGCGAGAACCTGCAGATTCTTCATAGAATCAAATACAAGTTTTTGTATTTAGTGGCACTTCAACTTGCTTACTGTCTGTCCAGAATGGCAGTGGCACTATCTGATAACTCTACCAGCAGTTCCACGATTCTTCAAAATATATACAAAATCTGAAAACAGATAAAACATAAACTCCCCATTACAAAGGTAAGATTGGTATAAAAATAAATAAATCAGAGGAATATCAAAAACAAGACATGCAAATACAGAAACACCTAGAACAATAAAGAAAATAAAACACAGTTCATTAAATCATACAAATTACAATCTGCCTGTAAAAGACATAAATCAAGACACACACTAGTGATTAGATGGCCTTGTTCAAGGCTTCTCATTAAATGAGCATCAAGAAAATTAAAACATGTTACCTAGCTTCTAGCTAAAATTTACAAAGATGTAAGACATTTTAGAGTACATATTCCCTATTTATACCAGTTGTGGTTTTTGAAATTCAGGCACCCGTCCCACGCTCTCGTCGCATTAAGCATAGGCTTGTCATTGTACACTGGGCTGCGTACTTTTTCGCATCTACAAAATTCAAGTGGGCCTTCAGTACGTCCTTCTCACCTATTTTATTGCGTCAATCACAGTTTCCTGTAAAATACAACTGGGAAACTTTGTTAGGGTGCACATAGTTAACGTCGACATGTTAAATCTTGCATTATGTTTTCTTGATCAATTGGTAATTTAGATACGCCACCTACTTGGCATTACAAAGCCTTGTCCTAAATACACACGTTCTTCGCTTCACCAAGCGCTAACCCGTATCTACCCAGGACGCAGTGCCATTACGGCGACTTACGAAAGCAAACACATTGGGTATTTCAAGGACACAGGGCGCACACGTACTGGCAGTGGCATTTCTAATTACCGTCCTCCCTGCCCTGGAGGAACATGAGTTTCCGATACACTCACTGACGATACTGGACATCAATACCGCCTAAAACCCTAAATTCACGTAGCACAGCTGAAAAAGAAATGTACATCCTAAAATATTAATTATTTTTGTGGTACTAGTTGTACTCAGTTCGCATCTCTGGTGCAGCTCTTGAATAACACACACGAACGATTTAAAATTAAACCACATTTATCCATTACACAGGCACTCCACGGTGAACTAGCAATCAAACGTCTGTGAAGCAGAGCAGACATTACTGATAGTGCCACAGTATTTAATTGTGTGCACCGAATCCGCAGTCCTCACATGTCAGCTGACTGCACAGAACTCACCTCACCCAGCGTTGCATATACCCATATGCAGGATAACCAATCAAACTAATGCATCTTCTATGCGACACGTTGTCGGGGCGTCCTTTAACGCCAAAGAACAATGGAAAACCCAAAAAAAATTAACAATAACCTATAACCTATAGAAAATACACAAGAAGCAATCATTCCCTAAAATGTCTAAAACTAGAAACATGGTGCACACCACGAGACGTCCGGGTCCGTATTGCTTGCATTTCAACCGCGTTCTCATGAACAATCCGCCTTATGCAGAAAGGACCAACAAAAACTGGAACATCAGAGCAAGATGCTTGTTGGACAAATGACAGGAACGAGCCAGGACTTTTTGCGTACTACTCGACGCTTCTGATCATACCGGCGCCTCTTGGTTCGGAACCTGTTGTTTAAATGCCATAAATTCGATCAGATGTTGTGCAGAGGATTGATTCATTTCATCAAGTCGTCCATAAATCTTTCGCGACTGCTCTGTCATTTGTTCGGTAATCTCTTTCGACTGCTCTTTCATTTCACAGAACTGATCGATAATCTGAGCGGTCATTTGTTTGAAGAGCGCGGTGAGCACGTCGGGTGACGGGGCTACCTGCGGACAAGCGCTCGCTGCTGGGCTATACCCATAATCCCAACAAAAGGAAACACGAAAACATTAGTTAAAGACAGCAAGAAATCCAAACATATTAAGTTTATGGAAAGGCTGAAGGCCACACATGTGTATCTTAACATGAGAAAACCGGACACAAAAATCATTTCCGGATTGAAAATACAAATACTAAAATTACACTGAATTACTCGAGTTCTGAAAATTAAAAAACACTTCACCATGATTCGACGAAATACTCACTTTGGCGGTCGCGGAAATAGAGTGATGCCTCACGCCGTAGACAGAGCGTTCCCTCTCCCCACTGGATGTAAGGAGCGTTCAAAGCGTTCTCAAAGCCTTCTGTATACCAACCCTCGCTACCTGAGGGAGGTAATACCCTCTACTACAGCTCCAGAGAGGTCTCTTTTGTCACCTCCTTCGTGCATCATTATGTTCGTACTACTCTAAGAACAGGCCACCTCGCCAACAGACGGCAGTGCAGACGACATACGAAGCCATGTGTTCTTAACTAAAGTAAACGAGGCTTAAAGCGCGAAGCGGCGACTGTAAGCCATTGCGCGGCAGTCAGTAAATATTAAAAGAAGCCTTCCACATTCATACGAACACACAAGTTCAATCACACGGGCAGCAACATATATATACATGGGGCATTGATCGTTCATAAATGAATAAAATAATTGATGTACAAATTAGCAATATTAATGGTGGAGAAACACTTTAGAGTTATTAATAACTAAATATGGAACACGAGTTCACATTCAGTGAGCGTGTTTCAATGTGTTGGGAAGTGCGCAAAATTGGTGAGGAAGGTATACGACACATCCCCTTTAATATCGATTAGTTGGAGTAAAATTCTAGACTTATTAGTTAAAATGCCAAATGCACACTCTACGTAACATCGAGTCGTTGACATTAAGTAGTTAAAAAGTTTTTGTTTATTTGTAATGCTCTTGTGGATATGGTCTCCTTAAATGATCATTCATTGTAAAAAACTTCATCAGCGACAACCACATATAGGATTTTTAGTCCACTAGGATAATTTCCAAATTGTGCAGCTTCTGGTTAATTCAAAGTATGATTGTAGCATTGTTTACCCAATTCAGTTTATTATAAATAGGAGGCCCCTTGAAGACAAAATGCACCTACGTCTATGAATCTGAAACAATAATTGCTGTTTGTTATGGCGATCAATACATTAAGGGTTGCCCCAGCTATTACGACACACTGCTAATGGAATTTGGTAGGGCTTTATGCCGCACGAGAGAGGCGGCCGTGTGGCCACCACATCCTGAGCTCCGCGTGTTACGTATAGTCTGGCAGAAACGCTCGTAGGAAAACGCTCTTGGGTCAGTAACCTTAGTCGGCGTCGGCTCTCGTGGCCCGCAATGAGTTTATTGATATTCCCCTCCCCTCTCCCCCGGCAGTTGGCCTTTGTCTGAACGACCGAGTCGCGCGTCGGCTGCGGTCGTATCCGCGTGCTGTGATAAGAGCAGCCTTGGCGGGTGCGGTGAATGAAACGCCAGGCAGCGCGACGCTGTCACGGCCAGCCTCCTTGCCCTCAGCGCTCTCGAAGACTGTAAATGAGCTCACATCCGCATCAATATACCTACTTGTTCCTCGTTGCCCGGATTCCGTGTAGCCGTACAGACCATTCACCTAACACAGGGCAGATCGGAAACGGTTGCAGAGTACAATCAGAAGGGCGGTACTTACAATAAACATTTGTGACCTCGAACGCACGAACGAAACCATGCTTGGAATAACAGGCAATCATAAAGATGGCAGTAGTGTGTACCATTTCGATGCAATACGTTGTATTGTATCTCAAATAGCATTTTAACAGAGCGAATCAATATAACAAGATATCAATACCTTAGGAAGGACACTATCAGTAATTTAACGGCGTCATTTAATCATTACATATCCAATCAGCAGCGCCAAAAACTCTTTGCCTCAAGTACTTATAATAGCTCAAATCACACATATACAGCAGTAGCACACACCTGAAAGTGCTTTACTAGGCCTCAATGTGCAGATGCGGGATTACGATGAAGTGGTTAAAACAAAGTGGGAGAGAACAATGTTCACACCTCACTAAACCCACGTTATCACATTCCAAATCACTTCCGCATTCACACAGTGCAATAACAAAAGCCACACTAATTGATGTTGGTATGTAAATGCCATACCCTGGTTTCTCCATATCCTTCAAATCTAGCTTAACGTCCTCGACATTATATTTCTGAATGATTATGTTATATAGTATATCCGAGAAGACCATATCTTCAGTCCCGATGTCATTTCCATATTCAGCACGTCATAAGTTGGTCCTTAATGCATAGGATTACTTGTCTTCATGATATCCCTGCACTGTACACAGTCTATTCGGTAACTCGCTTGCTAATACTCCAAGAGACAAATATGTACTGCAGCTATACCACTCATGCAGCTGGAGGACTGGTTAGTGGAAGTACACTATGCAGACAAGTGCGGCGTTTTGCATGGAAATGACGAACACCACTGTTTTGTTCATGATTACTTGTTATTCTAAGTGTGGTCCTTCGAACAGCTATTGAAATGAGAATCCGCAGCCTGGAGTGAGGTCACACAAAGTACTTCGAGAGATGATGAAGGAGAACCACTTAGGCGCGGTGGAGTAGCCGAGCGGTCTAAAGCGTCTCGCTGCGGAGCGCGCGGTTGCTTGCCGTGGAGGTTTGAGTCCTCCCTGGGGCATGGGTGTGTGTTTGTCCGTAGGTTAGTTTACCTAGGTTTAAGTAGTTTGTAAGCTACGGACTGATGACCATGCAGTTTGGTCCGATAGATTTACAAACATTTGAATTTTTTTGAGAACCACTGTAATATGAAAATATCTTGCACGCAAAGTAGTAAGAGACAGGGTTCCCATCGCATAAAAGTGGGGAGCGGCGACCACCTGTGTTCCCTCCAGTACGGCACTCACTATATTCATTACATTTTGTCTTGTGGAACGAACCTTCAGGGAATTTACGAGTGATTCGTTCAAGTGAAATCGTGCAGCTAAACGTATGTCTAATAATGCTTCAGTTATCAGATATCAGCCGTAATTGTATATTAAAGACAATGAGCAGCAAGATAAAACCTAGTTTAATAATATTTCACAGTAATGCATGTTACAAATGTATTCTACGAATACTGCAGACAGTTTATATTTCGAAATAATGCCAACATTGTATGTGCTGTACAAAATTAACAAGAATACGTTTACAAGAATTCGAGTTGTAAACCATTCCTACGGTAATGCGTATATATATGTTTGTGAATGAGAGGGAAAAAAAAGGTGGGCACGCATGCCCGTGCGGACACCTGTGAAGCAGCTGACACTTGCACGAGCGAATACAGACTTATCTGCGGTGGGAAAACATCGCCAGTTGTTAGAGGCTATGAATCAAAAGAGCCGCGTAGGACTTTGAAATCAAAATTGTGACTGAAGATGGCGTATCACTTAAATATTGCTAATTCAGAGCACAACACGAGTATTGAATTTGTTGATTCTGAGAATTATTTCTCATGAAGAAATTTTGAACTATGCTATTATTATTTTTTTGGAATTCAAATGTTGAAATATTTGTAAATCTATCTGACCAAACTGCGAAGTTATTAGTCTGTAGGTTACAAACTACTTAAACTAAGTTAAACTAACCTAAGTACAACACACACACCTATACCCGAGGGTGGACTCGAACCTCCGACAGCGAGCAACCGCGCACTCCGCAGCGAAGCGCTTTAGACCGCTCGGCTTCTCAACCGCGGCTATATTTTTCATACGGTTTCTATATGTCGCAAGAACTTCCCAAATCAAAACAGGTAACAAGCTGAAGCGAATCAGTAAATCCAGTAGTCTTGTGTAATTCGCGAACAAGCTACTTAGGAAGAGCGCTCCCATAGGCGAACTACGCGAACTAGTTCGCAGATCCCTCGCCTCTTAGTGCGTCCGCTCCTTTTCCGAAGACTGAGGGGAACAGTGAGAGGACGCGAGAGCGCGCTGAATCGCTGAATCGCTGTCATAGCAAAAGTAGCGGCAGCAAAAGCCAGAAAGAGCGGACGAACTAAAAAGAGCGGATGAACTAAAAAGAAAGGACGAATTAAAAAGAGCGACCTACTTCGCGGCCGAGCTGCGAACTAAAAGGAGAACTAACGGTCGCGAACTAAAATATGCGTGATCGGTCGCAAACTAAAATATGAGCGAACGGTCGCGAACTATTATGCCAAACGTATCTCGCTTCTTAGTTAGTTGGATTCTTTTCCAAAGACCGCCTGTCAGTGGCGATAGGGCGCGTAGCAGAATTAAAAATCACGTGTTTGCCTTCTGCTGATGAGAGCCATGTCGTGGTGAGCGTCTGCCTACTAGATTACATAGTTCCGTGCTACTAAAGTTCTGTTTTGAGGTATACTGTACTTTGCAATATCTTACTAATAAATTCGGTAATGCCAAGATATAGAAATAACACTAAACAGAAACGCGAGAAATTATCCACAGACTGTTTCTTTTGGTTTGCGAGATATCGATCGCGGCTCAAGCAGCAAGCGCATGAAGCAGCTAGGTGGGGCAACTTCTCCCTCCACCTGCATGCGCAGACCACGCCGCTGAGCCCTAACTGGGAGCGGACGAACTAAAAGAACGAACTAGTTCGCGGCAGAGCCGCGAACTAAAGTGAGCGCTCCCGATCGCGTACTATTATGCGCAAGTCTAGAATCCAGCACTGTACATAACGTAGGCACGATGTGTTGCTTACAAGTTTATTATACAAGCTAACACACCTAAGGTATCATAAGTTTATTTTTCTCAACTGCAACTAGCTTTTCTTACTCCAGGGCTATTCCGTAGATTTTAGATTACATAAGCTTTTTCGTTCAAAACAGTTCCGTTTGTGATTGCTGACATCCCAGAATGTACACTTGACAGCAAAAAAAGTGGATCACTGCTGAATGCAACCCAACTAACGTAGCTGTGTTGCGGGTACTCCACAGTCAAACCCTGCTGAGTACAGTCGTTCGACTATTCACAATGCGTAACAAAGAAGCAGTAGAGAACATTGCAGTCGGTCCACATGTAATTCAATACCGTCATACAAAAAACATTAGAATACAAATTATTAGAGTCGTGAGAGCAACGTAAATTCAATTTAATTACAATAAGTGACAAATCGGGTACCTTATCAAACTCATTCAATGACACAATGAGTTTTCGTTCGTGCTCTGAATTTGAACGCACTGTTGACCAAAAAAAGCTTGCGTTTCTGATCGAGACTAGATTAGGCATGAAGAGACGTAAGACGTAATGGGTTCATATAATCGCTTCAGTTTCTTGACTGTTCCACGCTTATACTAAGCTCAAAATACTACTACTACTACTACTACTACTACTAATAATAATAATAATAATAATAATAATAAATACAAGTTCCAAATAGCGTATGTGCGAGTTATAATCTGATATATTGTTTCAACTTTCTCGACGTCCTCCCTCTATTCCATCAGCTAATAATCGCACACTACTCAGCAGTACTGCATAAGAGGGGGAACAATTGTAGGGTTGGCAGTCAACTTAGGAGACATGTAAATCTCCTAATGGCAGTGTCAATAACAGACCGTTTGTTTCACCTTCGCCAAAACATGTGTTATTCACAGTTAACATTGTTTTTAATTGCACCCCCAGGAATTTCTTTATATGTATAACCTTCAAATTTGTTTTGCTTATCGATATCTAGAATGCTGACGAAACTCTGAGTACTTATGTTCAGAGCCAAATGCATATTGATGTTTAAGGTCAATTGTCACTATTTGCGCCGTGAAGATACAAATTCAAATTCATTTCGCAATTGACGTTGCTTTTCTGAGTTTAGTAGCGGGCAGCATTAACTGCCTCAAATCTAAGAGCAATATTCTGATTGCTCATTAAATATTTCTAATATATATTCGAATCAGGAGAAGTCTACTTCACTTTGCTGGAAGAATTACACTCGCCACGTCCTTTTCACTAGATGACTCCTCGTCTGTTACTGCAAACTATTACCTTGGAGATAGGACATCACGAGTCCAGCGCACAACTTAGGAAAGCGATATAGTTCGAAGTTGATTATGGCTGAAGATAGTTTCTTTTTGTTAAGCTTAAGGGACTTAACTGCGGGGTCATCAGTCCCTAAACTTACAAACTACTATGAACTACCTTATACTAAAGACGACACAAACATCCATGCCCGAGGGGGGGAGGGGGATTAGAACCCCGACGAGGAGCGGCATCGTGCATCGGAGCATAGCACCTCAATGCGCTTGGCCAATCCACAGCGGCGTTGAAGATACCAAAAATCGTTTTGGCACTCTATTAATATGAAATTAATTTGAGAGTACTCAGTAGATCATGAAAATATAGTATCGCCAAAGTCTCACAAGAGTAAAGATTAAGAAACCTTTGCCGGTTTGATGTTAATTTTTCTAGGTATTTCATAACGCTGGAAAAAGTATTTGTTCAAACGTCCTGCTACATTCGATATCAATACAATGGATCTGTAACTCAGTAGATTACTTTTATTTTCTTTATATATCTGTGCAACATTCCATTCGTCTCTCTTACTATAAATACATCAATGCTCGACCTCACGTCGTAGAGGAAGTAATTAAGCAATGCATAATATGCGCTCAAAATGTTCTCTTAAGGTGTTGGGCCACTCGAGAAAGACATTGCCTGTAGACAGATGACCTTCCTGGTACGACTATGGTAGTGAAGTGACAACACGGTGGATCATGTTTGGTGATATTTGTACTGCTTCCTGGAATGAAAGATAAGAATCTAGATTAAAAGAAATAATCCGACACAAGCTGCTTGTGGCCGCTGGGTGCACGCATTGGGGAAGTTGAACAGTGTTGCCCAGCCGGAATTCGGGTCCAGTTCCTACTGTTGTCTGAGCAGTTATGGTAACCACTGCACGAGAGGGAGAACAACGATCATCGCAGGTGCGCGGGCAACCCGCCCCCGTCACCCCTCGTCACCCACAAGACTCAAACTTCCTCACACTGCTCACATAGTTGCCGTTTCCAATTTTCACTCACTACTCGTGGCACTTTGCCGATTACCTCGAGAGTTCAGGCGTAGTGTGCATTTGCGCTGAAGGCTGGAGTTGTTCTCGTCTTTTCCTTAATTATGTAGGCCTATATTTATGTGGTGTCTGTTCTTTCGAAAGAACAGTCACTACACATATATGTATATAGAGAAACCTTTCAAGATTCACTTATTGGTGGTATTCCAATTAAAATGTCTGAAAATTGAACTTCTTTGTGTCATTGACTTATCACATATACGATTACAGACAAGGGTGATGAATTTCACGTAGCAACTACAACTATTCTCGATCCCTACTTTCTGAATTATTTGCATCGGCCTTCACAAGGGCAATGAGGAGGCAATTCACGCTGCAGCTGTTCGCTTCCTTAATGAAAATGTCGACGCTCTTTAAAGAATAAGAGGCAGTAGCTCTCAGCTACAAATTGGAGCGAGAGTAACATTTTATCCACTCTCTGACAGAGCTACAAACTGCTATATCGTATTAAGAAATATTTGTGGCAGATTATGCTGCTGTCTAGTAAGCACCTCAGAAAAGCAGAGCCAATTTTAAAATGATATTGAAGTTATATCTTCACGATACAAATTCGGCAATTTACCCTAAATATTAATATGCGTATAGTTCACCACATGATTAGCAGAAAATTTTCGTCAGTCCTTGAGAAATCGATAAACAAAATAAATTTAAGGGTAATACACCTAACAAAATTTCTGGTGGGTACCATTGAAAACAATATTAACTACGAAATATATATGTTTTGGTGAAGATAAGACAAGTGCCTGTTATTGACACAACCATTAGAAGATCAAAACGTCTCCCTAGGAGACTATAAACCCTACAATTGCTCCACCTCTTCCGCAGTATTGCTGAGCAATGTGCTATTATTGACTGACGGTATAGAGGGAGGACACTGAAAAAGTTGGAAAAAGATATCATATTGTGCGGTATAGTGAATTAGCGGAAAGAAGGTCTCGGTTTTCAGTGTAGCACGCTTCTTCTATGAGATTTCAATCACCAACCTTCTCCTACAAATGCAAAGAGCTTTTGTACTCATTACCATACAAAGTACGTTACAATTGTAAGAAGGCCGCGCAGAGTACCCGCGCGGTCTAAGGTGCCATATAATGGATCGGGCTGCTGCTCGCGTAGGAGGTTCGAGTCCTCCCTTGGGCATGGGTATGTGTGTGTTATCCTTAAAATAAGTTAGTTTAAGTAGTGTGTAAGTATAGGGACTGTTGAACTTAGCATACCACACACATTCGAACATTTGATTTGAATTTTAAGAATAATATAATGGTAATTAGAACTCGCATATATCCTTTTTGGCACTTGTTTTTCTCGATCTTCGTATAAGCGTGGAACAGTCGAGAAACTAAAGCGATCCTATGAACCCATTACGAAACACTTCACTATGAATAACAGAACAATCGTGTAAATGAAGGGCCTCAGCAGAAGGTATTTCTGTTTCGTAGCACTTATTGTTTCAGAGTTAATGAGAACACTTTATAAGTGCACAAAACGTGAATGATATACTACATATATAAATTTGTGTTGTTCCCACCAGAATTGTTTAATTCTAAAACATACGTAGTTTTCTAGGTTGAATACATATTTTCTTGTGTCTAAATCTAATGCAGAGCGCTGAAAAGATAGTTTCCTGTGTCATATGATTACTATGTAGGTGTAACATTATCTGGTAGCTGCGTTTATAATGATTCTATTCTTTAACTTCGTTAAATATTTGAATGATATGTCAAAAAATAAAGTGGCTGTTCATTTTATAGAAAAATAGCTCTTGGTGTGGTAGTTAATACTACACATTTGGGTAGGTTTCTCAGAAACGTTTGAGCCTGGTTTTGCGGTTTGTTCCTGTATTAGCCGTGGCTCGAGAGCTTTGAGCTGGCCGGTCAACCACAGCTCGTGCCAAGGCGAGGCTTGGTGGAAGCCAGCAAGCTGGCGGTTGCGGTGATGCCCAACAGCCCCCAGCACAGCGCAGAGTGGGGCTCTGACGTAAATACAGAATTTTTACTACCTGGCATCATAGTAAAAGCAGACAGCCGAAATACAAATCAGGCCGTCTCACTGTGAGCAATCAACACGAGATATAGTCATCGCTCTTACTGAAGAGAAGCTGGTCCGACGGCGCTATAGATTCTACGCTGAGATGAATTATGAAAGAAACAAATAATGAGGGAATCTGAATAAATTACTTTTTTTATCTCCTAAGTGAGACTATAGAAGAAATAAAATGAGTTTCTTTTTCCTTTGAGCTGCCTTTAAATTAATTTTTTAAAATATACAGTTCCTTTATTATCGTATTTTATTATAAATTTATATACCTAGAGACAGTTTTCCATGTCAGTATGTCAAAGAAATTAAGTTAAAGGAAAAGCATTGAATTAAAGAAAGTATGGAGGTCTGGGTTCGATTCCCGCCCGTGGCACAAATATCAATTCAATGTTTCTCATTTCACTCAATATCCTATTTTTATTCATTTATACCTAGACTACGTGCATACAGAGTAATCAGCTTAGATGGACGTTGTTAAAATAATTTTTGTTATTTCAAATACCTCTCTCTCCTCCCCTCCATCCATTAATACACCCTCCGTCCTTAACAAAATATGCAAACGATTTGTCTTGTATTTATTCGTTGTTAATTTTCCTCCTTTCTCTCTTTCTCTCTGTCACCTCCCTTATATTGTAACCTCAGTTGCCCTTTTGGTCTATTACCCCAAAAAGCTGTAAAAAATATGGTTTCCGTTAGTACAATACTTTTTCTATTAATGTCTGCTTTCTTTACTGTCCACGGGCCCTCTCTATGAAGCAGTGTTCTTTTATATCTCCGATAATCCATCCTTCGTTCTGTAAAACATTCGTTCCTTTTCTCTCGGCCCTAAAACAAACTGTGATGTATAAGTAAGGAGTACTTTGCAAGCATTTCACTCTTTTATTTTCCAGTTCTGCACTCCTGTTCATTCCTAGATCCCGCCCTCCCTCCTGCTACCCCTCCCTTGAAATATTTATCTGCATCTCCGTGCTTCGTTTCACAATTTTGTGCTTGGCAGATGTTTTTTAATCACTTTCATTATTTCTCTGTCGTTGACTCTCGAAAAGCACGTGGATATAATGGACAACTGAACCTTACCGCGCAAGCACTATTGTCGCCATTAAAATGGACATCTATTCCGACAAATACGAGTATCCAAGCATTGAAATGGCAGAGACTGAAGTTCTCCCCCATCCTTCCCAGTTGGATATTATGCTTCGCATGTAATCGCATTTTCTATGCGACATTGTATCAGAATCCACATTGCTGTTTTGTAACCTCAGTACGACTATTGAAGGCAACCACACAGTGAAGAATAATTTCTCGACACACTTGCCAGTTATCGGATACTTTGTCACTGACCATACTAGTAAATCACAGAAACCTCCTTCATCGAAGTCTGTGTTCCTGAACGTGGTGAATAAATGTCAAAACGAAGTTATTTTCCGAATATCAATTTTTAACGCATAATCCACGTCCCTCATAACTATAAAAATGCCATATATTCAAGTTATCGTGGCAACAGCTACCCAACAATCTTTCTTATAATGAGCTAATAATTAAATAAGCTTATTAGAGAATGCCATACCAAATCGTAATGTAGCATACTAAAACGTAGTATAATATCATGCAAAATCCGCGATAAGGCGCCTCACACTACGTGGCCATCCAGTGCGGCCAAGAATGTCTTATCTAGCCAGACACCTCTGAGCTCTTTGACTAGTCGTACTGTCTAATGAGTACTCCATTATGACAAAACATTATGCCAACGCATCTGTAATTCGCTGGAGGCCGGAATGAGGCTAACCTGTAATAGCTAAGGTATGGGTCCGATTCCCGCTGGGGGGTAACAGTTTTTAACGGCCACAAAAATACCATCTACACCTCCAGTAACTCCGATAAAGAACGCAGGACTCTGCCTTGTTTCAAATGAAAATTGCACATGTCAATGCGCGACTAAGTTAACCAAAGTCTTCGCAAAATACCAAACCCCTCCAAGTCTCTATGAACCGTGTGATCCTAACTAGTAGTGAACGACAATGTGATAGT
This sequence comes from Locusta migratoria, assembly GCA_026315105.1. NCBI lineage: Eukaryota > Metazoa > Arthropoda > Insecta > Orthoptera > Acrididae > Locusta > Locusta migratoria. The sequence goes on along the minus strand of CM048755.1, from coordinate 557,823,344 downwards.
TGACGCCTCATGGTGTCAGGTCAAGAGTGACGGTATGTGCAGGGTTGGAGTGCCCGGAAGAAACAATAAATATATCAGCAGTATTCCTTCCTATTATACAATAGCAAATGGTGTTGGGTTCGAGTGCCTGCCGGGGAAAAATTAATTTTATCGTCGTTTCAGGTACCAGTATAACGCTATTTGTGAACATATTTGATATGTGACATCTGATTTTGCTTAGTTAACAAGTCATCAATACACTGTATTCTATTCCACAACTTTATGATGTATGACATCTGTGAATTGCACTATATTACGCATCTTCAGCGGTTACCTCTCAGCAACAATAGGAGCTTCATGCAAGTCCTGGTGCAGTGCTAAGATTATAATTTATTTCTGGGTTCAGACATCGGTCTAGAAAACTAATGAAAACGTCAGTGTTTTACGTCTATTTTTTCCTAGAGATCACGCCCACTTAAACGTGCCTGAAAGCCATAAGGAGAAATAGGAGAATTACTTAGTATATATTGTGGGTAGGTAATAACTGTACTGTGCAATGATTTGACGACCTGCGACGCAGCTGTGCAATGGTGGTTGCATAGCGTCAGGTGCAGTCTCCACTTAGGAATTCAGGGATGATCCATTTTTTTGCTGTCAAGTGTACATTAACAGAAGTACCTTCACTTAGGCTCATGTGCAGTTACATACCGTGCGATGTTAAAGACTAGCGCGACACGCGACAGCTAAAAACAACCGCAGCGCGACGTTTTCGCGGCAGTATCGGGATTCGTCCCGTCACGACAAGTTCCGTTCTGGACAGTGTGACGTCATCGCTCCCCACTTTATGCCACCTCAGCCGCCTAAAGTCCCTTTTACACGAGCGACTTCTTGTCTCGGTTGACTACTCGAATCAAGTATGTCGACGATACCTTCGAGATTTGTGTTTGTGCTGTCTGCTGTGCGGTCTTTGCGCTGTGGTTGTCGTCGTAATGCTTTGTGTGCTGATTTTCGTTTTAATCAAAAAAATGTTCAAATGTTTGTTAAGCTTATGGGACTTAACTACGGGGTCATCAGTCCCTAAACTTACAAACTACTTATGAACTACTTACGAACTAGGACGGCACAAATATCCATGCCCGAGGGGGGCCGTAGTGGCCGTGCTGACCGTGACTGGAGCGCCTCAGTCACCTCGGCCACCGCGGCCGGCTCGTTTTAATCACAACCTTTTATCCAACACAGCGAAATGGATGAAATTCTTGTGGTATTGGAAGCAGCAACGGTAGTAATCGCCGCCGCAGGAAGGGAAAAGGAAAGAGCGCAGAGGCATGAAGAGAAGCGTTTGGAAACAGAACACCCACTCTTTTCGCTCTGGGTAATTTTTTTTAACTCCCCGCCGTAATATAACCGAGAGTGACAAATTTAAGTTTTACAGTCTTCAGCTGTAACTTTTAGGCAAACTACAGATACTTCGTTTGCCACTAATTTGAGCTTTCATTCTGTGCATTCTAGAAAATATATGTTTTCAATGATTATATGCAGTAACCGTAACACACAAATATCACAAATAATACTACAAGCGGTTAAAATTACCTTATTGTGATATAAATGATGTTCTGTTTCTAGGAGGGCTCTCTCTTCTTCATAAGCCGAAATAAGAGACTTAAACGCATGAAATTATCCACAGACTGTTCTTTTTGGTTTGCGTGATATCGTTAGCGGCTCAAGCAGCAAGCGCATGAAGCAGCTAGGTGGGGGAACTTCTCCCTCCACCTGCATGCGCAGACCTCGCCGCCCAGTCCTCACTGGGAGCGGACGAACTAAAAGAACGAACTACTTCGCGGCAGAGCCGCGAACTAAAGTGGGCGCTTCCGATCGCGAACTGTTATGCGCAAGTCTAAAATCCAGCAGTGTACATAACGTAACCAGGCTGTGTTGCTTACAAGTTTATTATACAACGTTTCACACCTAAGGCATCATCAATTTATTTTTCTCAACTATAACTAGCTTTTCGTACTCCCGGGGTATTCCGTAGATTTTTGGTTACATAAGCTTTTTCGTTCAAAACAGTTCCGTTTCTTTCGTCCTCTCCGTTTCTACAAAAAATAAAATGTAAACCACAATCAACGCTCTGTATCAGTTTGATGGAGAACGTGAAGTTAAAACGCCAGTGATAGCTCACTAGATTTTTATTCCGTACTATACTACTTTGAGGTGCCTTCGTTGTGTACAGAACAGTACCTCGCGTCTTCTGCTGGGCAATGCAGCTGCTGCTTTTGCGCATGCGCCGTGGTTGGATGCTGATTTACACTGCGGCATAAAAGCCGTCTACGCTTCGAGTAGTCGATTTTCGCAAGAAATTGGATCGTGTAAAAGGGGCTTAAAGCAGGCCGTGAGCACGGCGGAAAGCGAGCGGAGTGACGCCCGTTTCAACCGGCTCTACATTTCAGATCGTTTACAGGTCGTAAAGAGTTAGGCAACGAAGGTTTGTGAGTAGGACGCCTGAATGTTAGACTGGCTGCCAGACTTTCTTGTTCTCTTGTATGTCTGTACAACAGGCGCAAAAGACGCTTCAACGGTATGGTCACCAGATTTTACTCCACGCAATGTTGCAGTGATAGCCTGCAACGATGAGACAGTACTTTTAGTACGAACTACAGAATGTGGAGAGAAGCTATTTTGTTGCAAAAGTGATATTACGATCTTGTTTTTGCCACGTACTATATTGTATAGCAGGCTACCATCTGCCGACAGTTTGGAACCCAGAGATAGCGGGGAGTCATCCATTACATAAAACATCTGTGCCTTCCGTCGCCACTCACGCAGCGAAATTCACAAAATGTTCAAATGTTTGTTAAGCTTATGGGACTTAACTACCGGGTCATCAGTCCCTAAACTTACAAACTGCTTACGAACTACCTTATACTAAGGACGGCACAAATATCCATGCCCGAGGGGGGATTCGAACCCCCAACCGTACGAAATTCACAGATACCAGTACCATTCCGTGGGTGCTACAAAAGAACACTCAACGCTGGCTATCCAGACGCGCCCAGGTAGCCGAGAAAGTAGCTCTGCCTGCCAAAAAAGTGCCTCACATCCCCACTGCACACTACAGGGTGGCACTGGGGGCTTCGCTTCAGTACTGCTTTGACACCTTTCCGCGAAAACTCTAAACTACAACACCAAATTCCTACGCTACCCCTGCGTGTGAAACCAGTCTCGACTCAAGTCACAGCTTTCCAGAAGTCAAAAGAGCTTGATCGACACTTCCATAAGTAACCAGAGAAATGGAATAATTGAATTACTCTGATAAACAATTAAATCAATGAACAAGACTCGTGATACATCTCCCTCAACCTGTTACTGAAAGTAGAAGTCAGCCAATAATTTGAAACAAGAGGTAGGAGAGACGGGAAAATTGAGGAATGTATTGTCAAGAAGAACCACCGCCTTTCAGAGACTTGAAGCAGGGTAATAGGAAGACTGCAAGGAAAAATATGAACTGAACTATGCTAGATTCTTCAGGATCTGCACGTGGTTTGGTGGCCGACTGTTTGGTGACCAGAAACATGTGTCTGGTTAAGTCGGCGATGAAGAAAGCGCTGCTCTCCGTGGCAGCCTTAGGGGTGGCTGCGCATCTTGTTGTGATTTGCGGATGTGGCGGCGCCTGCAAAACTTCGTTCTGGGTTTGCTGCACTTGTTGGTGTACAGTCGATACGACAGGACTGCACCCCCGCCCCCACCACCACCGAAAAAAAGTGCCGCACAGTTGTCATATAGGGAGCATTCTGACGACAACGTGAAAGGAGGCAGGACGAAATGTTCAAATGTTTGTAAATCTATCAGACGAACTGCGTGGTCATCAATCCGCAGCTTACAAACTACTTAAACTAAAGTAAACTAACCTAAGGACAACACACACACACACACACACACATATGACCCAGGGAGGAGTCGAACCTCCGACGGCAAATCACCGCATGCTCCGCAGCGAGGGGCCTTAGACCGCTCGGCCACTCCACCGAGGCGGAGGCAGGAAGCTGGCCGTCTTGAGCAGTTGGGAGTCACTATTGTGACTGACGCTAAGGCCCCGGCTGCTTCCTGAGTCGACGTCATCGGTGACTTCGATGAAGATGATGCCGGTGGAGGCGAAGGGTCCTCTGGTGGAGCTGGTACCAGCTCCGGAAAGTTGAGCTACTGTGACGCCGTGGTCGCCCGCAAGGGATGCGGCGGGGCTGGGTTGGCAGTGATGCATCCCACTCCATCGGTTGCGCGGGCGGAGCTGACGTGCCACACGGAGACAGCCGGAATGGCCGACGGACATTGGTGAGACGGCAATCTGGGGACAAAACTCTGCGGTAGAATTTCGCAATCGACAAGCACGCATTTGATTCTTATGACAACACAGCAACCCAGATGGACCTTGAGTAAGAAACACACATGCACCCAAATGTCGAATAAGAGTACTACAATTTGCGAGCTTACACACGGAATTTAAAAAGAAAAAGAATGAACACACACACAAAAACTATTTGTAATGAATTTTAAAAAAAGGGTACTGTTCTGTGCAGGCTGATGAAGTTATACACTGAATATTCAGTTACTTCCTTTGGTTGGCTCGAGCCCCTAGTGCTACAGTACGGAAATAATAATACAGACAAATCGCCCATTCACAGCCTGTTTCCTTGTGGCTCCGTGAAGTGCGGCTATAAACCTTATTTACTATATAAACTGGCTGCTTTGTGACTAGGGGTACCATCCACGCCTGCTGCAATGGCCCCAAAATGTTTTACAGTAGATAAATGCAGGTAGGATCCATAAACACACAAACGACTCATTCACTTTGACTAAACGGAAATTTATTTCACCTGTAGCCTCCAGTCCTGACTTTAGGGTAATCCCTGAGTTCTGTAACGCTGCCACACAGTTACATGGAAACTTAACTGAATCTTTTCTACGCCCCACAGTTGCTGAATATAATTAAAGACCAGTAACAATCCTGAAAAATTCTCTAAGTTCCTCTGTCGCAGAATGAAGTTAGAGTCCACGAAGCACCACTGAAAATATTTCTACGTCCCACAGACGCAAAATGTAGTTGAAAACCATGAAGCACCACTGACCAAATTTTCTAAGTTCCACACTCGTACACGTCGCTAAATATTTAGAAGTCTTCAAGCGACTCCCCAGTCATTCATCGTAGCGCACACGTCTTGTCTATTTTACCAACACTATCAGACTACCTCACACTATTTTTATAGAACTACGTAGATAGGAGTACTATCGCCAGCTGGCGATCTACACTCCAAGAGGAACTGCATTGGAGTACCGCACACTAATCAAAATGGCCGCCTAAAAATAGCCTCGCTGGCTTACTCTGAAGTGAAATCAGCGTCTTATGTCCTCAAAAATACCTCTTTTACATATAATATGAATTTGACGGAAATTTTCCGCTGAAACAGAATATGGTATGAAAAACGTTATACATATCTTAGTTTCCCGTTATTCATAAATGTGACTTTTCGGATATGATTTTTGATATTTAAAACATAGATCATTCACTAAGCTATTGATATTATTTCATTATTTCATTAAGTCCAGTTTATGGTACTGCCGCTAATACTACAGTTATTATTGTTTGTGTTGATGTTATGGTCTTCAGTCCGGAGACTAGTTTGATGCTCTCCACCCTACTCTATCCTAAGCAAGCCTTTTCATCTTCTCATCAGAACGGCAACTCACATCCACTTGGATCTGTTTACTATACGCGTCTCTTGGCCTCCATCTGCGATTTTTACCCCTCACACTTCCCTCCGATGCTAAATTTACGATCCCTCGGTGTCTAAGAATGTGACCTACCAAGCGATCCCTTCTTTTAGTCAGGGTATGCCAAAAATTCCTTTTCTCACCAATTCTGTTCAGTACCTCTTCATTAGTTATGTGATCTACCCACCTAATTTTCAGCATTCTTCTGTAGCACCACATTTCAAAAGCCTCTATTCTCTTCCTGTCCGCACAGCTTATCGTCCATGTTTCACTCCCGTACAAAGCAATACTCCACACATACGCCTTCAGTAAAGACTTCCTTACACTTAAATTAATATTCGATGTTAGCAGATTTCTCTTTTTACAAAATGCTTTTCTTCCCATTGACATTCTGCATTTTATATCCTCTGTACTGCGAACATCGCATGTTATTTTACTACCCAAGTAACAAGACTCATCTACCACCTTCTACATACATACTCCGCAATTCACCGTAAGGTGCGTGGCGGAGGGTACACTGTACCACTACTAGGCATTTCCTTTCCTATTCCACTCCAAAATTGAACGAGGAAAAAAAGAATGCCTATATGAATTCATACGAGCCCTAAATTCTCTTATCTTGACTTTGTGATCTTTACGCGAAATGTAAGTAGGCGGCAGCAAGATCGTACTACACTCAGCTTCAAATTCCGGCCCTCTAAATTTCCTCAACATAAATTCACGAAAAGATCGTCGTCTTTCTTCCAGCGATCCCCAATTGAGTTGCCGGAGCATTTATGTGACACTCGTGCATTGGTCGAACCTACCAGTAACAAATCTAGCTGCTCGTCTCTGAACCGCCTCTATATCTTCCTTTAAACTGATCTGCTACGGGTCCCAAACACTTCAGCAATACTCAAGACGTGGTCGTACAAGCGTTTTATACGCGGTCTCCTTTACAGGTGAAGTACATCTTCCCAAAATTCTCCCATTAAACCGAAGTCGGCTGTCCGCCCTACTCACAACTGTCCTTACATCCTCGTTCCATTTCATATCGCTCTGCAATGTTACGTCTAGATATTTGAACGACACGACAGCATCAAGAAGCTCACTACTAATGCTGTATTCGAACATTATGGGATTGTTTTTCCTACTCATGCGCATCACCTTACATTTTTCCACATTGAGAGCAAGCTGCCAATCTTCGCACCAACTAGAAATTTTGTCTAAGTCATCCTGTATGCTATTACAGTCGGTTAAAGACGACACCCTCCCATCCACCGCAGCACCATCAGCAAACAGCCGCATATTACAACTTATCACCTTCACTGTTTCGTTACCTAATCTAATTCCTTCAGCATCGCCTGATTTTCTAAGACCGAATTCCATTATTTTGGTTTTGCTCTTGTTAATGTTCATTTTATACGCTCTCTTCAACACACTATCCATTCCATTCAACTGCTCTTCTAGGTCCTTTGCTGTCTCTGACAAAATTACAATGTCATCAGCAAAACGCAATGTTTTTGTTTCTTCCCCTGAACTTTAATTCCTATTCCAAATTTTTCCTTGCTTTCCTTCACCGCCTGCTCAATGTACAAATCGAATATCATCGGTGAAAGGATACAACCCTGTCTTACTCTCTTGCCAACCGATGCTTCCCTTTCATGCCCTTCGAGTCTAATAACTGCGGTCTGGCTTTTGTAAATAACTCTCCTTTCCCTGTATTTTACCCCTACTGACTACAGAATTTGAAAGAGTGTATTCCAGTCAACATTGTCAAATGCTCCTAAGATAAGACGTAAAGTGAGTATTGCCTCCCAGGTTCCTACGTTCCTCCTGAATCAAAACTGATCTTCCCCGTGGTCAGCTTCTACCAGCTTTTCCATTCTGCTGTTAAAATTTTGCAACCATGACTTATCAAACTGATGGTTCTGTAATTTTCACACCTGTCTGCACCTGATTTCTTTGGAATGGGGATTATTACATTTTTCTTAAAGTCTGAGGGTATTTCGCCTGTCTCATACATCCTACACACCACTTCAACTAGTTTTGTCATGGCTCGCTCTCCCTGAGACATTAGTAGCTCTGAGGGTATGTCATCTACTCCTGAGGCCTTGTTCCGACCTAGGTCTTCCAAGGCTCTGTCAAATTCATCTCTCAGTATAGTATCTCCTATTTCATCTTGATCTACTTCCTCTTCCGTTCCTACAACATCGTCTCTAAGTTCCTTTCCTTTGTAGAGCTGCTCTATGTACTCTTTCCACCTTTCAGCTTTTCCTTCTTTGCTGAGAACTGGTTTCCCATCTGAGTTCTTGATATTCGTAGAGTTACTTTTCTTGTCCCCAAACGTCTCTTTTATTTTGCTGTAGGCGGTATCTACTTTTCCCCTTCTTATACCTTTGCATTTGGCTTTTAGCCACTCCTGCTTATTTATTTAAAAAGCAGCTTTTATACCCTGTAACCACGTTTTTAGCCTTTTATTCAAATTTACTAAATATGTGGGGAAAAAACAAATATATATATTAATAGTACTCACTTAGATTTATCTATTAACACCTTGTATGTAACATTTGGTTAAGCCATTTTCAACACGTATAGTATATAAAGCAGTTATTTTACAATGATTTTTTATTTACTGTAACTCAAAAACTATGAAAGATGCGCAATCGCCTGATTGTCAGCTGTAAAATGAGCCTGCGCGTTCCTTAGTACCATACATAGATCGATAGTTATTCATCTTTAAGTAGTTTAATGCATATTTCTCCAAGCCAAACAAGGCTTCTCTCGCCGACCGCCATTGAGTCCATAACCGCCTGGATTTTACAGTCGCGTGTCTATACACAAAGCGAGCGCCCAGATGTTTGTTTGACAGATGAAAGGTGCCGCTATGTATTGACTAACCCCTGAACTACGACGACTCAGTAGCTGTCAAAACTCATCATAATTACGTTGCGTGTCCGCGTTTTTATCACCGAATTGCAGATTTCAAGTGTCCCCAAAAAGCTGTCCCCTTACAATTTCCAGCGGCTGGAGTGGTATAAAACTCTGAAAAGTCCAAGATAATTAGGCGCGTAGCGACACTTAGGTCTGGTAAGAGGTGCTGTGCGGTGCGGTGAGTGCAGCAAGCTGAGCAGCGTACGATGGCGTCGGCCGTGTAGAAGCTCTGCAGGCGACGGACCGTCGCGGGGCGGAGAGTGAATGACAGAAACAGCAGCAGAGATTGCTCCTGTGTGTGGGAGGATTGACATCTGTTCCTTAAATGATTGCACATAATGTTCAGCTACTCCGTTGGATTGCGGACACGTGAGGTGAGTGCTGTTATTTGCTGCACAAAACTGTTCAGATTTTCTATACGTAAACCAACAATTTGAGACAAGCCCTATAGCCCACTTAGCCTAAATGGTTCTATGGAGGACATGGGCACCACAATCGAATAGTTGCTGAAATAGTCTATCACAATACGATGTTCCAAAATGGTACTGGGAAATCAACATCCACTCATTTCAATGTGGACTGAGACGTCAGCCAAGCTGCAAACGTCAGATGCAAATTCCCAGCCTACCATACCCACAGTACTCAAACAGAAGGCGTGCTCAGGTAGTCCTTGCAGGTGCGGTGATCACTGTGTTCCCAGTAGTGTAGTGGTCAGCGAAACTGCCAGGAAAGCAGGAGACCCGGGTTCGAATCCCGGTTGGGTACAAATTTCAGCTTTGCCCATTAGCAGTTTATTTCATATATTCTGTGAATATGAAAGAGTAACAACTGCAGAATCAGAAGTAACGCCTGTCCTTTCGGAACAGACGTCACATGTATGTAATTCGGATTGTTTTTCAGAGAAAGAGGCCAATCATTCCGGATATAATACAACAAAAGTTTCAAGTCAGTGTCTGCTGCTGTTGCCTGTGCAATCTTCCGATAGTCAAGGGAAAAAGACTGTAGCATTTCACCGTCTTGCACAGCAGTGTGCCAACACGACGCTTCGGTGGCGTCAAATTTTGACTCAGGGAACTGTAATTCGTCAAGTTCTTGTAAAACTTCGTCTCTAAGTATATCAGGGACGGCTTGTGCCTTAAAAAACGTAGGTTGCAGATTATCCCTCAGTGTCACATGCGCTATGAAATTAGTTGTCTTGGCTAGGACTTCATAAAACAAATCCGGAAACTCTGCGAGCAAATTACAAATCCTTTGCATCAAAAGCAGAAACAAAGTACATTCTCCGGAATATGAAGCCCAAACAACTGTAAACAAAAAATATGTTCAAAGTCCCGCGCACGAAATATTGTAAATATCACTGTCCCGGTTTGATACTGGAATGTGGGAGGCAAGGAACAGGTTCCAAGCACTTGAATGATTTCAACGTTATACGCAGTAAGTTGCGTACTAGAGTTAGTCAATCATGGTTAGCCGAACAGTTCCTCCCACAGAGTGAAAATAATCTAATTTCACAGTATCTGGCACTTGATGTGTGACGCAATGCGCTTTGGACTGGGTGACCACTCGTTGAAGTCTTCCTCTTGCTCGTTAAATGTTCTGTATGTATCCAGGTTGAACAGCAGTTGATGCTGACAAGGCGGCGCGGTTATAAAGTTGTTCAAATATTTGTAAAACTATGGGACTTAACGAATGAGGTTATAAGTCCCTAGGCTTACAAACTACTTAAACTAAACTAAGTACAACACACACAGACACACACAGACACACACACACACACACACACACACACACACACACATACGCACGCACCACTGCCCGATGGGGGTCTCGAAAGTCCGATGGGGAATAACCGCGCGCCCCGGAAGAAGGCGCCTTGGAGCGCTCGGCCATTTCACTGAGGTTACGCGCGTTTGAAGCAGCAGCAGTTTGCGCGTCAGTTGTTGGCTCATTTGTTGGTTTTGAAACTGAATAAACTGCAATAGATCAACGCCAGCAGTACGTGAGACTGTTGCGCCTTTTATGGAAGCATCGAACTCATATTAAACACACGATACAAAGCAAGCAAAGGGACAAAATACAGTCGCATAGCACACCTCTAAAATACACGAAAGAAAAGTTGGAATTGTCGGCAGCCACGTCGGTCCACTATAACTCGTAGAAGTTACGCGAGCGAGTTACTGAAACAGCCATTCCTATTAATGGTGTCTTTGTGTCTTGAAGCAGGGTAATAGGAATACTGCTAGGTAACAAATATAAACGAAGCTAGATTCTTCTGCCTTCTGCTCGTTGTTCGGTTGCCCAACTGTCTGACGTTCAGCAATGTGTGGCTGGTGAAGTCAGCGATGTAGAGGTCGTTTGTCCTCGCGGCGCTGTAGGCGTGGCTGCGCGTCTTGTAATTGTCGCCTGTGGCGGCGCCGACTGAACTTGCTACTCCTGTTATGAAGTTGCCGCGCTGGTCGGTGTGCAGTCAGTACGGTAGAGCAGCACTAAACTTTTATATGCCATAGCACCGACTCCAATTTGTATTTCCAAACTGCAACCATAATAGATATACTTGTTTCTCTCAGCAGTGCGCTATGACACCCAGTGATGAAACCTGAAATACTGCGCATGTCCGGTACGGCGCCTCTAGCGCCGCGCCCGGAAAGACGACGCGCTGTCCTGGCCACATCTCTGGTGCGCGGCGTGGATATGTGTATCGACACAGCACTCCCTCCCCCCCCCCCAAACCTCCTCACAGTCGTCGTAAAGTGTCCTCGAGGAATAGGACGACAGCAGGGGGGAGGTGCAGACGTTGAAGCCTTCGGTGGGACCGGGATTGATGCTCGGGCGGGTCTATGGTCCAGGTCCGCCTCCCAACATTCGTTGTCCGACCGCCGTGGAAAACCCCCAAGACCAGGCGAAAGACGAAGCTCCATGTCCGAGTCCATGAGAACCGCAGGCTACGGTAGCGAGGCGGGACCGGCCGCTTCCTGCGACAGGCCGGTGGCCCCAGATCCGGCGGCCGCAGCGGAGGGTAGTGGTGATGCCGGCTGCGAGCCGTGGCTGTTGGCAGGCGACTGCGACAGGAGCGCTTCCGCAGGCGCCCACTCCATCGGCTCTGGGCAGGTGGACGCCGTAGTGATGCGGGTCACCGCGCCAGCAGTCGGCGTGCCCCGAGTAGAGACAGGAACTGAAAACAGAGGACCAGCCGCAGAAACAGACACATAACAAGGGCGAAGCTGGTACGCATGACGACGAATCACGCCGCCCGGACCCCGTATAAGGAACATAGAACTACACAAACACTTTTCGACGCTCCCCCGTTCCAAAAGTTTGGCCCCCTCAAAGCATCTGAAAAGAACAGGGGGTATTGACGCCATACTTTGCCTGAGAGTGCCGAGAGGCCGGCGGGCGCAGCGGCGGATGCAACAGCTGCAGCAGGGTGCGGTGGCGCCGTCCGTCAAGTAACTCCGCCGGCATAGGACCGTCGCGGGGCTGCAAACGGTACGACGAGAGGAACAGCAGCAGAGCCTGATCCCGTGAGTGGTGGCTGCGCAGCTTGGACATCTGCCGCTTAAAGGTGCGGACGAAGCGCTCCGCTTCTCCGTTGAATTGTGGGTGGAAAGGAGCGTTTGTTAAAGGACGAACCCCGTTGGATGCACAAAACTTTTCAAATTCCGCCGAGACAAACTGGGTTCCATTGTCACTGACAAGAAGTTCTGGAAGGCCCTCAATGCAAAATATAGACTGGGGAATTTTCATAGTAGCACTCGTCGTCGTAGAGTCCGTGGGGACCACAAACGGGAATTTACTAAAATCATCGACAACTATTAACCACCCGGTCTTCCAAAACGGGCCACTATAATCCAGATGAATGCGTTGCCATGGTCCAGTAGATTTCGGCCAGTCAATGAAATGTTGAGGAGGAGCGGACTGATTGTCGGCACAGGCACGACATCGTGACGTGATATGTTCAATGTCTTTGTCCAGTCCGACCCAGGTACAATGCTTGCGGGCCAACTGTTTAGTTCTGACGACTCCCCAATGTACTTGATGTAACAAGTTAAGAACACGCGCCCGAAGAGCCTGAGGTATTACCACTCTGGACATGTCGCCGTCAGTGCGAAGCAAGATGACGCCTCGGTGTGTTGATAAAGCAAAACGTCGAGCAAAATACTGACGGACACCTGGGTTCGAAATCTGTTTCAAGGATCGTGGCCACCCGGAGCGAATATATTGTAAAAGTATCTGTAAATCCGGGTCTTGGGCTGTAGCGTGAGCAACCTGTCTGTAATCTAGTGGAAATTTGTTCAAAGCGTTGGAATCCTGCGTATCTATATGGCAACAAGCTGCCTCTGAGGCATCAAAATCAGAGTCAGGACCAACAGGAAGCCGCGAGAGCGTGTCCGCGTTAGCATGGTGAGTTGTGGGCCGATAAACAGTTTCATACCGATAGTTTGAGATAATAAGGGCCCAACGTTGCAGTTTCTGTGCCGTACGTTGTGGAATGGGTTTAGCGGGATGAAACAAAGACTTTAACGGCTTGTGATCTGTGACCACATAGAATTTTCACCCATAGAGGTACTGATGAAATCTGGTACAACCAAAAATGATTGTAAGGGCCTCTTTTTCAATCTGTGAGTAGTTCTGTTGTGCTTTGGTCAAAAGCACAGAGGGAAAGGCAATGGGTCTGTCCACGGAACCCATCTGATGAGAAAGCACCGCCCCAAGGCCATATCATGATGCGTCAACGGCTAATATCACCAGTTTTGTAACATCAAAAGGAACCAGACAGTTGTCACTCAACAACGCGTTTTTAAGTTTGCGAATGGAACATTCTTATGTCGCAGACGATGTAAGGGTGCTGCAATTTGGGATGCGTTAGGTATAAATCGAATGTAATAAGTGAGTTTCCCAAGCACAGAGTGAAGTTCAGTAATGATAGTGGGCGGTGGAAGATCGCGAATTGCCTGTAAATGAGATTGTGTCGGGTGGATACCTTGTGCATTGATGACATGACATAAATCCTCGAGTTCCGACATTTGTCCCTGTTACACGTCAATCCTGCCCGCAACAACACCTCGAATAAACTTCGCAAATTGTTGACATGTTCCTCGGGAGTACGTCCAGACACGACAATATCATCCAAATAATTAGAATACGCAGGCATAGTAGCGGTCAACTGTTTCAAGTACCGCTGGAAAATGACGGGAGACGATGTACTACCGAAAGGAAGGCGAAAAACTTGAAAAGTCCCAAGTGCGTATTGATCACGAAAACTTGTTGTGATTGTACATCCAGAGGAAGCTGCAAGTATGCGTCACGCAGATCAATTTTAGAAAAATACCGGCCTGCACCTAAGCGTTCCATCAGTTCTTCCGGTCGTGGTAAAGGGTAAGAGTCAATCACAGTCTGCGGATTCACGGTAGATCTTAAATTTGCACAAAGACGCAATTTACCATTTGGCTTCTTCACGATCACTAAGGGCGATGCCCACTGACGCGCCCTGATCGGTTCAATGACACCATTAGCCTGCCACTATCTTAAGAGATCCGCCACCTCATCCCGAAGGGCATACGGCACGGGACGACCTTTACAGAAGCGGGGGCGTGCCACGTCTATCAATGTCACACTTGCTACAAAGTTGTCCAAAAATATTTGCACTATTGGAAGCACGAAGCACTTAAAATGTCACTGTTTTCGTAACTGACCGGTATGTAGCATCACAAGTATATGAACCCATCGCAGGTATATCCTGAACATTATACGCCGTAAGCAACGTGCAAGAGGTCTGCAACGGCGGCTGACCAAGCAAATTGTAGGTGTCCCGATTAAGCAAGGAAACCGAAGCACCAGTATCTAATAGAAACGTCACGGTCTGGCCAAGAATTTCAAGATCCACAATCAATTTATTCACATTACGGTACCTAGCCTGCGAAGACACAGGCTGTGACGACGCAAATTCAACAGACGTATCACTCGTAGGTGATGGAGAATGCACAACATTAATGTGATGTGAACGGTCCCCTGTGCGTGCCTGTTCTGTGGAACCTTTATTCTGTTGGAGAAAGACAGAACGAACATGGCCTACCTTCCCACATGCAAAACAAGTTGCGGTACGAGAAGGACGATTGTCACGCGTATGTTTTGAGCAACAGCGAGGACAGGACTTAAATTTTCCGCGAGCGGGGTTGGTAGACCGCTTATGTTTACGCCCAGCGGCCGACAGGCCAGCGGGCCGGGCGCCTTGTGTCAGCGCGGGGCCGTTCTGTTGACGCTTGCCCTGACGTGCTGTTCACACTGTACACACTCCTACCGGATCAAAGCTAGTCTTAGCAACGTCACACACATCCTGAAAGTCAATGATCTGCATAACCTGTTGCAATGTAGGATCGGCGTGCCGCAAAATCTGTTCGCGAATACGATTGTCAGGCACATTTTGCGTAATCACATCCCGAATCATAGAATCATTATAATATTCACCACATTAACACCTGAATTTACAGTCACGAGTTAAACCTTGCAACTCGGCGAGCCACTGCCGATAAGTTTGACCTTCTTGCTTCCTACTCCTAAAAAATTTAAAAGGGGCCGCTGCCACATGCACTTGTTCGTCATAGTACTTAGACAAAGCCTAGATTAACGCCTCATAAGAAACTGGCTCAAGGGACGTAGTGGGGAATAACTTGGAAGCCGTTCGGTAAACTACAACACCAGGACACGCGATAAAAAAGGGAAGCTTCACCGTACCTTGTACATTGTATGCTGTCAGATGCGAAGTAAACTGCACATTTCCTTGTCTTCTATAAAAGGTCGAAATGTTGGCACTGGAGCAGATTTTACATCCTGTTTTGGCCGCGAAGGCAACGACTGTTGTGTTTGAGCAGGCGCCTGTTGTGACTGCGCGAGTTGCTGTACAGCTTGGGTGAGCTGTGACGTCTGCCTTTCAATCTTCTTATTCTCTCGGCTGAAGAGCAGCACTTAATGCTGCTGCCAGCCTACTGGCATGTACTATGTCGGTGTGAAATTACAGTAATGAAAAAAAGATATGCGTAATCGTTTACAGAGGTGTATTGTTCACAAGGAAGGGTACCCAAATGCTGTCGCACACATTTTCAATCTATATAGTGAATTGCCAATATCAAAATAAGCATACCATGTAAATTACAGCTGCTAGATCAACGAACATAGAAGCTATGAGGATACAAATACATGGATTCTGTACATATAAAGACAAGAATCCTCGTGCAAATTAGTCCAAACGAAGATGAATACTGTATATGGTAGAGGTAATGCATTGAATAACATTTAAATAATAGAAATGAAATTCAAACCTCTAAATAATAGAAATTACTTCATTACGCACCACGGCAGTTCAAGTGCGGTAGACATGAAGGTCAATGAGTAATCCGAAAATGTTCAAATGTTTGTATAGCTTATGGGACTTAACTACGGGGTCATCAGTCCCTAAACTTACAAACTACTTATGAACTAGCTAATCCTAAGGACGGCACAAATATCCATGCCAGAGGGGGGATTCGAACCCCCCGACCGTAGTGGCCGTGCAGACCGTTACTGGAGCGCCTCAGTCCCCTCGGCCACCGCGGCCGGCTGAGTAATCCGTGTTCTAGACATAAACATGTCTCAAAGTGGGCACATTGAATGAAGGCAAGCTTAACAATGTCATCTTTACAACACATTACTCATAAACTACTCAAGAAACCGTAGTCGGAAGTTGTCTAAAATGATTCTGGATCTATTCTAATCCTTTCGAAAACTATACGATCTACCCTCGTTGGTCTTTCCTCGAAAATACGGAAGATCCACTAATAACTTAACGACAGCTACTGGATTCATTTTGTAAGGGCCTATGCACACAACACATCACCTGTAATACACAACTAGCAGACGAGTTCTGAGTCGCCTCCTTCCTTTGCGCGCCATAATCCACTCCCCTCCTTCCCCTTCCATTGGTGCATAACACGTCTAATTGCTCCTAGTGTCTTTCATTATGTTCTGTAACTAAATTAACTGGTCTCGTTAAAAAGTTAGTGACAACTATGACTACCCTCTCTTGTCAGATTTTCAAAAATGTGAATACGTTTCAGTTCGCTAGAAAATTATGTGTTATCAGTGTTTTTTTTTTTTTAATTTATTGTTAATTTTTATTTATTTATTGCTTGATGAATGCGTTTATACATACAATCTGCATACTTCTTGCCGAGATATAAATACACCAAAATTGTTCCCTCACCTTGTGCTTTCTTTTTCAATTGGATGTTTATCCGAATAATTTTTGGCAGTTTACAGCGTAGGTCTGCATAAAACCCGCTAATTTCATTTAAGTTAACAGGTAGCTGAACTTATCCTTCAATTTCCAGCCAAGATCTGTCTCTAGGTGTCTTTAATTGTTTATCGGTAACATCAATCCAGTGCCACTAATCACTAGATATCATTAAGCTCGCCTTTGTTTGTATTGAGATCATTTGTGTTTATTCTGCTCTCCTGGACAAGATATACTTGCAGACTAGCGAAAAGTTAATTTTAATAGACTCGTTAGTTAGACAAAAGCTGTTCTTGAAAATATGTAAACAGCTTTTTTTTTTCGTTTTGGCTTGAGGAAACCGTAGCTGTTTTCGTAACTATCCAGTAGAAAATAAATACTGCAGC
Source organism: Locusta migratoria (assembly GCA_026315105.1). Classification (NCBI taxonomy): domain Eukaryota; kingdom Metazoa; phylum Arthropoda; class Insecta; order Orthoptera; family Acrididae; genus Locusta; species Locusta migratoria. The sequence continues at coordinate 557,806,037 of CM048755.1, read as the reverse complement.
TAGCCACATTACTACAGAAATATGTAAACAGTTGTCAGGTAAATCTCCTTTAACATGGCGGTATTATCTGTTATGGCCTGTGTAAGCTGGCTGTCTGTTGCAGCCGCCTGCCTGTGGGGTCGTAGTGCAGTGGTGTGGATTGTGGTCCTGTCGTGCGTCAGGGCACGAATGAAATAGTATACATAGTCTGACTAAATTTACTTGCTAATGCACGTTTGTCACGTGAGACTACAATGTTATACACAGGGGCCGCGTACCACTTCTTTAAGGAAGAGACACAAACATGACAAAAGACTTCACAAATGCTGGTAATGTGTAACGCAGAAAAACGTTATAAGCGACGGCTGTGAGTTATGATGGGGATGTGACAGCTAATTTTAAGTGACTAATTATTGCAGAGCACGTGTTTTGTAGCCGTGTTCAATTCGCAATGTATACGAGAAAACGGCGATCAACAACCTGCGGCAGAATTAAGGTCACCTTCGCTTCGTTAATGACACTTAAAGCTAGCCTCTACGAGCAAACTCAAAACGGAAAACATTCACTTTCAGCGCTACAAGCAAGCTGTAATTTCTTGCTATCGTTGGTTACCTGAAAATATCCTCACCCTGGCTGTCGCTATAAGAGCTGCCACGTCACCACCAGATGATAAGTGCTGATTGACACTCAGTTACAGATTACGGACGACAAAGGAGGACCTAATTAAAAGAATTATATGATGACAAATAAGAGAGAATAAAAGCCAGTTCGATTATGAAAATGACGTGCAGAAGTATTAGAAATTAGACAATTTAGTTAAATCAATTAACTGAGTGAAAACAACAATAAAATTCATTTTGATCAGATTTATAAATAACACATCCCAACACTTGACGAGATTCGAACCCACAACCTCTATCACGTGAAATTTTGATTATGGCCGTAGCGCAGCATAACAACACTCTCATATAGGGAGCCATACTCTTTATGGTAGTAACTAGCTACTCACAACGATGAACTGCAGATTTTCAAAGGTTTGATCTCGCTTAACTAGCATGAAGCTCAAGTAACGTAAGCTAATCTTTGTGATTATAATAACTGTATACGTGACGCCATGGCGCAGCTTGTGCGGAAGTATCCAGATGCAGTAGCGTTTCGGTAGTGCTGTGTATGAAACGTATGTATTTCGTTAGCATTGTTGTATGCATTGTTTTTATATGGTTACGATAGGTAATGGAATGCAAAATAAAGTGAACAGACCCATGAGACAATATCCAAACACACCAATAAAACTAGAAACAAAAAGAACAGGAAGAGTAGGACAAAAATTGGAGGTGTATTGAGCACTTATGACAGTTGGCAAAGAAGAACGCATGCACGTCGGAAGTACTTAGAGCGCTCTCATTAAAGAAAACCAGCTCCATCATGTGAAGTGTCAGCTTGCAATTAATTTTAATCGTACTATAGTCCACAATAGTATATTTGAGTACTTTCACAACGGTAGTCTGTCCATCGCAGCCTAGGCCATGCTTTGCCAGTGGCGTTTATCAGAGCACCTGGGCAGATCTGCGGGAGTCAGCAATGACTTCGCCGATCTAGCTCTACACGGTGTCGGGAAACAGGAGACTGGCACTGCGTAAACAGGCTGTTCTTACACAGGACGCGGGATCCGACGCGCTCAGGTAGTCAGTGCAGACCCGTGTGTTGCCAGAGCAACCGTCGCCTCCCGAACCGACGTGATCCGACGTTTTTGGTTGAGGCCTTGTGCCATACACATCCGCTGTCGTTACTAGTAGAGAAATTTCAGCATGAGCAATTAGGATGAAATGGAAGACATTACTGTGTGATAGAAAGGTTCCTTCATCTTTAGGAAGAAAGGAATACGTATACACGAATTTAAAGACGAATAATGATGGAGGATTTTTGAAATATGTTTAACTTATTTAGACTGTTGCCCTACAAATTTAGCGAATACTACAGGCTTGTAATTCAACATTCAAATTGGTTCAACTAAAGGCGTGGTTCTTCAACACCAGTATATTTATGTAACTTCTTCACAGATACAGCAACCTTGATTTACGAAATTGGTTCGTACGAGTTTTGTCGGAGTATGGTTCCACCCGGTCGGCTTCGGATGGTCTTCAGTCTTCGGCTATTTAGACAGTGGCTGATTTTTCTTCCTAGATCCGACTAGGCTTTTTAGTGGAACGACAACTGCTGCGTTAGCATTTTTTTAATGATGGAACACAGTGATCGAAGTTCGTAACTTTTTACAATTTTCTACTACCGCCCTTGTAGCGATGCCATGGGAGTGGTATCGTTCTACGATGGGTTCCGATGTGGCGTATCGAAAACCGTGGGCTGTTGATCTAACGATGTAATTTGGTGGTCCGTTGCTTAACAGACTCTTTGATGGTGTCGACATTCGGTGCATGGTGGAGGCCCACTATCAATGTGAAGGTCTTTGCCGGATTGAGTTGGATCTTGTTAGTCTTCCACCAGTCAGCCGTGACCTCCAGCTAACATCGTAAGCGTCGAGTGTTGGCATGGATATGTCGTCCACTGGTGATAAAGGCTGTATCATCAGCGAACTAAGTCAACTGGATCCACTCCATGGTTGGCGTATCGTTGACATAGAGGTTAAGCAAAGTTGGTGATAATACGAAGCCTTGGGGTAGTCCGGCTGCGGCAACTTTAGTGTCTGAAGATTGTCCCTCAATTGTTACGATCATTTTTCTGCCTGCGAGGAACCTGCTGATTAACTGGACGTAGCAATCCGGTATAGCTGTATTCTTGTGGAGCTTACTGATTAACTGCCCCCTCCCAACCTTGTCGTAAGCTTTCTCAGTATCTAAAAACACGGCTGCAGCAGAAGTGGAGATGTTGAGGTTCCTTGGAATGTGTCCGCAAGTCGAAGGAGTTGAACTTCTGCTGAAATCTTATACTGAAATCCGTACTACTCCGCCCTGATGGTGCCAATGATGATTTGTGGCTCGAGGATACGGCATTGAACTTCTCGTTCGAGAGTTTCTCCGACTCCGCTTAACATTCTTATACGTCGGTAGTTTGTCGCTATGGTCGTTTCCTTTCTGGGTTTTGGTATGGGGGCGATTTTAGCAACTTTCCACGCCGTTGGAAAGTATTTGGTGAGAAGGCATTCATTATATATTCGAGTCAATAGCAAACAGGGTTTTCGCGGTAAATTCTCCAGGTGAATGTGCATGGTTTTGTCCACTCCTGGTGCCTTGTGCGAATGAGGTCGTCCTATTATCTTCCTTACTTCAGTAAGTGTAGTAAGGCGCGGTTGAGACAGGTCTTCTGTCATGCAAAATCTGTCCACCAGTCGCTGAGTTGATTGTTCATTCTCTCGTTCAGTTATGTTGAGTGGTTCCTTGAGTAGCGTCGTTTGCTGCTCGAAGGTAGCAGCGAAGGTTTCAGCCTTAATGAGCGGGTCCTCGATTAGCCCTAGGGTGTTTGGAGTGGTCGGATTTTCTCTTCCTTTCTGGTCGGATGGAGGAAGGGTGACACTTTGTCCTCCCATGTTTCTGTTCCCCATTCCAGCAACGGACATTTGAGTTACCTTTCCAGACGACGAGATCGGCGATGGTATACCGGGTTCTTGGTGCGTTGCCGTAACTTGCGGTAGCGATTCTCCTGCAGTATCAATTACTCCAATAACGGGGGTAGAAGTTCGACTGCATGGCGCGGCTCGGTGATTGTAATTGTAGTAAGCTTGTGTGCCATCCTTAATTTGTTGGTCAGATGGTCCACTGCAAAATCAAATTGAGCGTTTGTCTGCAGCGATAACGTAGGGACGATATTGTAATTTAAGAACCATCCTGCCGCGGTGAAGTATCTGAGCGGTCTAAGGCGCCTCGCTGCGGAGCGGGTGGTTGTTTGCCATCAGAGGTTCGAGTCCTCCCTGGGGCATGGGTGTGTGTGTTTGTCCTTACGTTATTTTACCATATTTTAAGTAGTTTGTAAGCTACAGACTGATGGCCACGCAGTGTGTTCCAATAGATTTACAAGCATTTGAGAAAGCAAGAACCAGCTTAATTCCGACCAATTATTTTCCTGCCTCACACGCACTTGCAGTAGATGACTTGTTAGGTCGTTGATCGTGACGAGATGGGGATCTATTTCTAAACCCTGAGTAATGGCAATATCCAAGACGTCCGGTTGTTGCTTGTGGGCTACTGGACCCCAAACTTCCTGATCCAACTCCTGTTCAACGTCGTGTAGTAGCCGTCCCCGTATGTTGGTTACGCGCGAATTCCAAGTATGGTGCTTGGCGTTCCACTCGCAACCAACAAAATTTTTCCCATCCGGCGTATCTTGTGCATGTTTCGACGCAGTAATTATGCCGCCGGACGAAGGTAAGTTGCCACGTAGGTGACTTCCCCTAAATCCGTCCATACTGAAGCCGTTATGGCTTCCAGATGATCTAGCGGAGTAAGTTGACTTCTTGATGTGTGACGGTACGTCGAATTTATATTGCTGACCACCTCCTAAACCCTGTCCATCAGTGTGGTATCCAATATTATTCCTCGGAAAGAGGTGCCATGTCGATTTTATTTTGAACTATAAAATGTTGAAATTCAAGTTTCTTATTGCGCACTCCTGTGGCAATCCACATACAAATTCTAGTATCCGTTGTAGGAGACTTCATGTCAATTCTGGCACTTCGAGCAGGCTAATGTTTCGGCAAGTATAACTATCGTGGATAACTTGTATTTAGCTGCTAACATGCGTTTCCCAGCTGTGATAAGTTTGGTTACGAAGTCCTGGCTGCTGAGGAATTTCAGCACCGTCGTCACCTCCGTGATTGCAGCATCCGAGTCCTCTCGGAGAGTTCTCGTTATGGTGCGGCTGTTCTGGTGTCGTATTCCCTCAGGGCTGTTGCAAAGGTCCGATCGTCTTGGTTTGCAGAATCTATCCGGCTTTGTGCCTGATTCGTCGGTGGAGGTGGAGGAGGAGGGGGAGTTGTTGTGTCGCGGTAGTAGCATTAGCCACGACTTCTGCACATGCCTGGTTGCAGTTGTAATCACTTTCTTGGATTTTCCTGTGTTCGAGGGAGTGTTCGGTACTTCTTAAGTGCCTTTTGGAACTCACTACAGCTTTTCGAAGAGGCTGCTTGAGCTGCCTGGCAGCCAGCACACTTTGGTGGAGAAACCTGTACTAATGGACATTGTTTACTCTGGTGCAAATCACCGTACTTTACACACATGGCAAGTAGTCACCAGTAATTTCTGGTATGTGTTCACCTCTGGCAGAGCTTACACTGCGAGTGTTCATTGCGAGATCGATAGTCCTCCACACGTACTTGGGTGGATAAGACGTATCGAACAGCATACGTGTAGTTAGATTTATTTCCTCTTGGTACGTAACAGCATAGACTACACTAGTTATGAGTGGAGCTACCCTTTTCTTCTTAGGTTTGAACTGATGGACATCATTTATCGCGAATCCCTGCGCTTTTACACAGGGGTCAGGTCATTAACCACCACCTTCTAGTTCTTGTTAGAGGCATCTTGGCAGTTGTGGAAGGGTATGTTGTTGTTCTGGCAGAAGGTAAAGATTTCTTGTAGTCCTCAAGCGTCTCGACGAAGATCATCACGCCATCACCCGTATAGGCTGTAAACAAACCTCCGGATATGTGTTCCTTAAATTCGTGGCTCAGATTCACGTGGTTTGAGTAGTTATATATCAAGATCGGTGGAATTTTCGGTTCTTAGGGCGCTATCGTGGAATGCGCTGCCGCCTTCTCAGGCTCCATGGTCCGGCGAGAGTAGCGTAACGATTGGTAGTTTCCACTGGATAGTTGTTGTCCTGTTCCACGTGTTTTCCTTTCAAGCGAAGGATATCTTACTATTAACTGTTTGGAACATCTCAATGTCCACAATTTTGTTTGATATTCCGTGGGTCGTTCAGTGAAGTCGGTTAACGTAGAGGAAGTGTCGTCCGATGAGAGTGAGTCGTCCGACTCGTCATTGGCGTCGGCCAGTTGTTGTTGAATACGCCCTATTTCCTCCAGCGCTTGTTTATGCTGGCGCCGACATTCGGCGTGGTTCTCCTCACCGTGTTTTACTTTCGCATCACGTATCGTCGGAGCCTTAACGCCTTTGGTATGGTCATCGCGTTGTGGTATTGCCAATTTGTCGTTCCAGTTATCCGACACGTCTCCTAAAAGTCAGATATGGCGTTATCCAAATGGAAGTCCTGGCAACCTGGGGAAAATGTAATAGCGAACTTGAAGTTGCCTCATCAAAGCCTGTCCCACAGGCGAGTGATGCTGGGCTAGCCATCTGTCAGGGCCAATATAGGGGTCGTAGAGCAATCACAGGCAGCCGGAAGGATCTGCGGCTAGTATGGTTGGTACGCTGACCTCTGCAAGAAAACGTACCTATTATGATCGCGAATCTTCTATTTATTTAGCACGTTCCTGTTTGTGTGGACGTTGGGTCGCCTGTTGGCGAGAGTGTCTGTTACCCGCCGAGCACCGTGACCTCGCGGTACTGCCGGCTAGACAGGGGCAGACAGTACCGTTAATTACACTACAGGCCATTAAAGTTGCTACACCAAGAAGAAATGCAGATGATAATCACGTAACTTTATTCATGGTATGCGCCTTTCGGCTGGGGAGCCGGCACCACTTCAGTGTGTGAGCGGCACGTTTAAAAAATCTCCTTTTGTAACTAAATCCTATAATGATTGCACAAAATGCTGTAGGTAGGATCAGAGTAGTCAGTTTTTATTACAGAAAGAAAAATGCTCTGGGAACAGCAAGCTGCTGCCACCCGATAGCTGTTGTCTGGTAGAAACTGTGAGTCCGTCCATCCAGGCTGCACTCCCTCAGATGCCTTACGTTGTTGTAGTTAAAGGTGGATGGAGGCTCACAGTGACATGTAAAGGTTTCTTCTTTATACATATTATTCTCTTCTTGTATTCCCATTGTACTTAGATTTATGACGGCAAGTCCTGCCACGTATTAGCCATATGCAATGGAACCAGCCGTTTATTTGTTAACTTATTCGGGACCTCTTCTCCATCAGCACAACTTACAGCCCAACTCCTTCATTAAAGTTCCTACAAAATTCAAATTAATAAATAATCAAATACGTAAAAGTCATTTCCGTCACTTAATTTCATAATATAAATTTAAATGAACCTCGAAATAAACTTCCATTGAAATAATACATTTTCCTCTTCATACATATCATCAATCGTGAAGTTCACAATAGTATTCAATGAGTATCACCTCTCCAATCGAGATTAAGTACTGAACCTTTTTACATTATTTACAATCAACAAAAGATTTTTCTTACAAACGTAGACTTCCGCGGCAGTTGTCACTGTCATTAAAATTCTTCCGGGTATGACACCGCGTCGTCATTTTATAAACTGTACCGACGTTTCGGCCACTGTTGCAAGCGGTCTCCATCAGGGTCTCTGTCGACTTCAATGGGCAGCAGCATACTGCGGGATCTTCTCCTCCTTGACTGCCTTCGGCAAACATCAGGCAGTGACCAGGTCCATATCTCTGTCGTCGGCGGAGAAACTTCCAAGGTGTGCAGCTGCGTAGTGGGGTGGGCCGAAAAAAGTGAATTTTTGAGAATCGAGTTGTAATAGGGCTCGAAATTAGCGTATTTGTGTGCTGATTAACGAAAAAATAAATAAAAAAATCTAAGTTAATATCTTCAGTTCGCGCAAAGGGCTTAAAGTTTCTAAAAAAACGATAAATTTATAGAATTTCTGAAAGGTCATATAAAAATATATCTTTCAGTATCACGTCCTAATAGGACTCAAAAACTGCGTATCCATGTATAGTTTAACATAAAAATATTTTTGATAGCCCTAGGTTCTGTCTTATTCGTCAAATATGTAGAAATGGACTCTGTCGTCAATTTCTGCATCACAGGGGGAGGCGATAGCTTACATTTTGACTAATCTATAAGCTCACTGTAGTCAGTAGTCGCAAAATCTAATGTTGGTGTAGTAAACGTTCTTACTGCAGCTTTGCGGTAGTTTTCATATTTCTTGCTTTTAGGACTCTTCTAAAACTAAACTCTCTAATATGTGATCTCTCGTCTACTATCATAGCCAAGAACACGTTTTCTGGATGACAGAAAAGAGTTTCGTTGAATCATCGGATCAATTTGCTTTTTCATGTTCTCTGAAAGATGTCTGGAAGTTTTAATAACCTTAAAATCTTGCTTTGGACCATATTTTACTGAAGCGTATGTCGTAATATCGAACCAGACTGGCGCATATGTCTTTAGAATGTAGTCAACTAAAATCGTGAGTTCATTCCTGGGATTTACTTCAGAAATATACAGGCGCAACACTCTATTCGCACATGTCATCCAACGGGAGGACTGAGAGGTCCAGGATCACGATTAGCCAGATATGGAGTACATTTTCCACTTTGAATAGTTTTGAAAATATCCAGGAGGTTTTGTTGATATTTGCTTAAATCTGGTATGTTTAGATCCAATGTTTCTGACAACCCTAACTCCACAACCTCAAAATCAATAACAAGTAACTTTTCACAGTCAGTCACTCTTTTTCCAATTATTCCACTAAACGAAGATGGTCCAGTTGACTCTCCATCCAAAAACTGAAATAAGTGTCTGAAAGGTAATTCGTTGAAGTGAAGCAAACAAATAAACCAATGTAATGGTCGTTGAATTTTTAGTTCTATATTGCGAATAACACCATTTTTCCATCCAGTATTTGAGTTTCTGAACTTTCCGTGCCACATTCAGGCTGTAGAAAGATGTGTAAAAGTAGTAAAAGAGGCTGCAGAAAATGTATCTGGGCAAGATAGCAGAGATGGATTCATTAGGACGACTCTGCTGTCAATATCAATACTGCCAAAATTTGGACACAAATCAGAATTAAAGCCAACTACATCTTTGTCTAGTATCCAAATAAAGGTATAAAAATGTAAGTAAATGTATATATTGTAAATATGAATGTATAATTAGTATGACCTCCTTGGGCGGTTGGTTGGTTGGGCAGGGTGTGGGTGGAACACGAATTGCAGCCACATCCTCGTGGTGAGTTCTGTATCATTTAAACAAATTTGCTGGTGAAATGGGGGAAGAGCTGCAAAGTTATGATGATATCTCTTTAAATAATCAAACCACAATTAATAAAACCTAACATATTTAAAACATAGATATAAATACGAGATATTAGCAAATTTCCGTAACATTTTGAACATTTAAAAATGTTGTCATATTTCGATAGTTAAGGTTTTAGCGCGAACTGATTAATATAAGCTAGGACTATCAAAAATACTTTTATGTTAAACTATACATGGATATGCAGTTTTTGAGTCCTATTAGGACGTGATACTGAAAGATATATTTTTATATGACCTTTCAGAAATTATATAAATTTATGGTTTTTTTAGAAACTTTAAGGCCTTTGCGCAAACTGAAGATATTAACTTAGATTTTTTAAATTATTTTTTCGTTAATCAGCACATAAATACGCAACTTTCGAGCCCTATTACAACTCGATACTAAAAAAATCACTTTTTTCGGCGCACCTTACTGCGAAGTCGATGTAGAACATGCAACAGATAAAAAGCAAACATATATCACAAAGATATTGTTCTAAATATTTTAAAAATATCTTCACAAACATAATGAACACATTATTAATAAATTAATTCAATTGCGAAACTGAGCTTAACTAGGAAATAAGTAGACGTTCAAAATTACGTAGCCATGGTGGAGTACCCGAGCGGTCTAAGGCGCCTCGCTGCGGAATGCGCGGTTGCAAGCCGTCGGAGGTTCGATTCCTCCCTGGGGCATGTGTGTGTGTGTGTGTGTGTGTGTGTGTGTGTGTGTGTGTGTGTATGTGTGTGTGTGTGTTGTCCTTAGGTTAGTTTACCTTAGTTTAAGTAGGTTGTAAGCTACGGACTGATGACCACGCAGTTTGGTCCGATAGATTTACAAACATTGTTCTTTTTTATTTATTTATTATTATTTTTTTTAATTACGTACCGCTAAAAGCTGTGCGACCTTGACCGAGTTGGCACCCAGATTGTAGTGACAGTTGTGGCCTTGTAGTGGCAGCGGTGTGCTAGCGTAGCTTAAATGGCGCTAGTTAAGAGTTAATCTAGACTTCTACGATCTGGTGTAATAGTTGGTGTAAAAGAGGAAGATTTCAAAAAAAGTAATAGCACCACGGTTGCTGCAAGTAAAGTCTATTCCAACAACAAATAATAACAATGGTAACTTTAGACGGTACCTGCTTTTATAATGCAAGGCTATAGTCAGGGCATTAAAAAACACTGCTTCAAAAACTTCGCACATCACTAACATTTGCTGTAACATCTCGGTTAAAGAAACACCACATTTGAAAATACATTGAAGGAATTGTAGGGGGCCGGCCGCGGTGGCCGAGGGGAGCGAGCCGCTCCACTAACGGTCTGCACGGCCACTACGGTCGGGGGTTCGAATCCCCCCTCGGGCATGGATATTTGTGTCGTCCTTAGTATTAGTGAGTTCATATGTAGTTTGTAAGTTTAGGGACTGATGACACCATAGTTAAGTCCCATAAGTTCTACAAACTTTTTAATTTGAATTGTAGGAGTATGGTGTGGAGGAGAGGTGAAGGGGTGAAGAGGGGGCGTATCTTCGTATCGTCTAAAAGAACGAGGCACCCACCCGAGAAGACGCAATCGAGAGGATTGTGTGCAAAGTAAACGTTCGTAAAATACTGCGTGAGGTAGTCGGTGGACGAGATTAAAGCGGCTAGGCAGTACTAGGCCAGGCACATAATAACCAGGTGGTGTGGAATTACCACGAACATGAAGATAGTGGCTCACGCATCCAATCCAATTACCAAATCAGCGGAAGTAGTCCGCAAATACGTTCTGTGCACTCAGGCAGTGGTGTTGGCTACCGGAAATACTTATTACCAAAATGCATAAGGAAAGTAAATACAATAAAACAGGCCTGGCCAAACACCGTCCCCACCCACCGCGCCTCTGCCCCGCGCACTGTGCGCTGCGGAGTATGCGGCAGAGTGGAGAGCAGTGATATAATTTACGTTAATTAATATCTCTGTTTTTCTGAGCTTGAAAATTATCCTTTCTCTTCAAGGAATTCAATAAAGGTTTCTAAATATGTAAAACATCCAATGCAAATGGTTTTGTTTTTCAAGAAAGTTATGTATTTCTGCTCATCACATGAATACAGTGTAATGTACTTATTTCATTAAAGTAATAAAATTTCTTCTTCGGCGAATGAAAAAATGCAGCAAATATATACTAGTGCTAACATCCCAATTATAAAAGTACTCTACGACAGTTCCATCTCCACGTAGTAACCTTACTGTGTTACAACATATGCCTTCCTTCGTTTCCCCCTTGCAGCGTTCGGCATATAGCCGTCTCACTCCCACACATGCTGCAGGCATTGTAGTGGTGGGGTAAGTAGTGCGCCCATCAAAACGGCTCGCGCCCGAAGTGCGCTATCAACCTTTCAGAGGAACTGGGGGAAATTGCACCTTAAACCAATCTTCTTTTGTAAGTTTTTTGTTTGTGTTTTAATTAAATAGTAACTTGTAGAAATGAGACTCTATAGCCTTACATAAAATTATTTTTGAAGTAGTATATTTATGATACTAGTTTACTTAAGAAACATATAACTTTCAGAAGAAGCCAACAGTATATATGATGAGTGTGCATGTACAATACTAACAGAATCAAATTTGGGTTACACAATTAGTAGGTTATTCTTCGATTCGTGTTCTCATATTTTCGAAAGCTTTGCATTGTGATTCTGCCATACAAACACTAATTGATACAAAAACAGTAAATGGTTTGCTTGTTTTACAGTTCTTCGACGACATTACAGAGCTGCGCTTCCTCTGTTACTTCGTTTACGTTGGATCTGACCGCGGAACAGTCCAGCGCAGAGCAGTGCTGTGCGGTCTCACTCTTTCCGCAGCTATTCTCTCCCTCCGTTGCCGACACTAGCGACACACGTTCGCGGCCAGGGCGGTGAACTACAGTGTACTCCTCCCGCGGGGCGCGGGCGAGCCCACCGGGCGGAAATGTTGGCTATGCCTGCAATAAACATTGCATGGCAGTATATAGGTAGATAATAAAACATACCAGATTAGAAAATATTATGAAATAGTGGACGTAAGTCACTTAACATGAAAACGTAGTAGTTACATAAACATAGCGAAACAAACTTGGAAGAGAGAGGAAGAACAAAGTTGGCAGCGCTGCACTAATAGTATCAACATATCCAAAAAATTATTACAGATTGAATATAAAAGTAATATTAAAAAATACATATAAAAGTAAATGATGAAGTACTGAATCACGATGCAGGAATTAATGAAAGCAGCATAATAATGGTTATTACCAAGGAAAGTCGGTAATATGCTATTCTTGACGGAAAAGCAGGTTATGAAATCCTAGTAAATAATTCACTAGTCTCGTTCATGTGTATTGTGACTGCAACACCGTTTACAGCATGCGTAGGTGTCCACCTAAAGTAGTTACTGGGTTAGTGGTAAAATGATTGGCAGGCTGATATGTTATGCAGAATGGGTAACGGGGCATTAGATGTGAACTATTATTTGTTTTGGACAAATCGTCAAGACATACCGGATGAGAGTGGAAATTCGGACGTAATGATAAAGGGTAAGGAGAATAGTTTGATTAGCTAGATCAGGAGAAAGGGTCAAATATTAAAATATTTGGAGGGAAATAATGGCAGAAAACAACCGTGGGGTTACACTCAAACAGGTCTTGAAAGAATGGTTTAATGTAGTTGTGTTATAAAGCAAACTGGAAAGCAGGCGGCGAGCCGTAGCGTGAGGAAAAGCCGACAGCTTATTTAGCTCGAGGCGTGCGGTATTAGCGCAGCGATGCGGGATCGTTGGCGAGTGGACAACGGCTTCCTCAAGCGAGGAAGAAGTTACGCGCCAAAGATGTGGCCGGTTGGGGCGGTACGGGAATCTTTGTTAGAAAATGAAAAAGGTATTGACGGAGTGGAGGGAAGAAATGGGTTGTCATAATAATGATAACGGTGAAACACATAAAGAGTCGTAATGCCTGGTAGTACTGGAAAACAAATTACGTGACAGAAAAATATGTTAATTTGAATATGAACGTAGATGAAGTAAGAGCAATGAGATACTGATGGGGCCGCGGTGGAGTAGCCGAGCGGTCTAAATAGTCTGCTTTCGACAGCGCAGCGGTGAGGACGGACTGTTTACGTCCCACCGCAGTGTCTCGCGCGTGAGCGGTTGTTTACTTCTCGTAGTCTTCGCGAGTGTTACTTCATATAGACATAGAATGGCTCATTCGTACCGACAGTCTACAATCAAGATCAGCTTTAATAATGAATTTGCACGACCGAAAGCATTCGATGTGAAAAGATTCATCCATGAAGAGATTAAAATTGATCCACGCGAGATGATTGGAATACACTTCTCCATTATAAGTAGTGTGGTCTACGTAAAACTGATCAACGACACGGTATGTGACAAGATTGTGCGAGAGAACAAAGACGGACTAAAATTCAAACATTCTGACGGAAATGTCGGAGCAGTGACAATTGATCATGCAGGGCTGGGATTAAGAACCGTCCGAGTTTTTGAACTACCTTTCGAGGTACCGGCTGACATCGTGACAAAAGCGCTGCAACCCTATGGTAGAGTGCTAAGCCACGTAGCAGAAAAATGGACAACCTTTACGACGTACCCTGTTCTTAACGGCGTACGACAAATAAGGATCGAACTGACAAAACACGTGCCGTCTTATCTCACGATTGGAGGCTGCAGGGCAATAGTAATCTACGATGGCCAACCAAAAACATGTTCAGGCTGTGGTAAGGAAGGTCATGTCCGTTCAGAATGTTTTCAACGGAGAATTGTTCAGGTACCAACAGGAGAAACTGTTCCAACATCTACTGCCACGACCCTCCCTCTCACATATGCAGAGGTGTTCACGAATAACGTTCAATCAAACAATGACATCACCCAACAACTAGAACGTTCTGCCGAAGGTTCGACGGCAGCGAACGAAGATACCTTCAAGGAAGAGTTAGCGTCTCTCCCCACAGAGATGCCGCGACTCTCCACCAGAGAGACTCGAACAGAACATGGAAGTCGACAGTATGGTAGTGCCAACAGCCGCCTTCGTCCCCGTCAGCAAAGAGGAAAGCGATGCACAACCAAATTCGGATACGGAAGCCCATGTCCGTAAGCAACGATCTCCAAAACGACACAAGAAACGGCGACTCACCCCGTCAGACGACTGCTTACAACGTACGACCGGAGACATTGAACAAGTTGAGGGGGGATGTGACCACGCAGAGGTTACCGTGACCTCTCATCAAGAAGGTCAACATCCCGATAAAAAGAAAATCCACGAGCGAGCTGCAGAGTATGACAACGTAGGACTGCCTTCAGTCCACTACCAGTCTGCTACTGTGGAAAAGACGACACAACAGGAAGGGGTGGAGAAGACTAAGATGACGACGAACTGTTCACAAGGCGATTGGTCAGAGGACAGTAAAGATGACCCGATGACGGCCGAAATAGGCGACGGGGCAGCGGCGGCGCCCCTGCAAAGTTAGACACGCAGTTAACGCCAGCGGATATGACGAGGCCCCACGACGTGTCAGTACATCAGATGACATAAGCTCCCATGGGCGACACACACATGGCGGAACGAAGACAAGCATACCGACTAGCCTCCATAAATATCAACACCATAAGGTTGCGCATTAAAATGTCCTTACTCAAGGAGATACTGATCGCGGCGGACATCGATATAGTCCTACTTCAGGAGGTGTACGTTCAAGATTTTCCGATCATCTACGGGTACGACGCCTACATCTCACATGCCTCCGAAACAGGCAGCGGTGTGGCAATACTTCTTAGAGAAGGCATAGAAGCTGAGGATGTTCTACACCTACCTTCAGCAAGGGGATCAGCGATGACGGTGCTTGGTGTCAGACTCATCAACATTTACGCACCATCCGGAACAGTCAAGAGACGAGATCGTTCCCGCTTCTTTTCCGAGGAAATTGCACCGCTCTTTCAAGGACGACACGACTGTTTCATCCTCGGCGGTGACTTTAATTGTGTACATGCCCCGAAAGATCAAATTCCTGGATACACAACGTGCCCGGAACTAAGGACGATAGTGCGTGATATGCATTTGGTTGACACATGGGAGCATGTGCATGGCCTACGTCAAGGCTTCACCCATATGACGAGTCATACCGCTAGTCGCCTCGATCGAGTTTACGCCACAAACACTCTCAGAACAGATATCGTGGATGCAGAACTGTGGCCTGCAGCCTTCACCGACCACACAGCATTTATATGTACCATCTCTCTCAGGAGACAGCAGGTGTGGCGGAGCCGCGGTCCTTGGAAACTGAACGTCGCCCACCTTGACAACCCAGACTGTCGCAGTGCCATCGAAGATACATGGACATCATGCCTAAGACGTCTCCAGGCGTATCCCACGACACTACGTTGGTGGCTGTATTGTGCCAAACCAGCGATACGCCGTACTTTCATTCGCTACGGTCGTGAACAGGCAGCGTGGCGACGGCATACGATGAACTTTTACTTCACTGTGCTACGTGACTGTAATAACCAGGCAACTTCTCCGGAGAGACAGACGACAGTACAACAAGCCAAGGCCAAGATTATAGCCATCATGAGAAGCCACCTCGAAGGAGTAGCAGTCAGGGCAAGGGCACTCGACCGAGTCATGGGAGAACAACCATCCATGTATCATATCATCAACGAACGTAAGCGTCGAAGAAGAGCCCTGATACACGTACTAGACACTGAAGATGGTAGACATCTAACTACACAACAAGAAATAAGCACTGCCTTTGTCGCATACTACACTCAACTATACACAGCGGTGGATTCTGACATGGCGATAGTTGACGAAGTTTCTCAGACAATCCTTGGCACCATTGACTTGGCGGCAGCAGCACACCAGACGGAGGATATAACTGAAGAAGAAGTAGTGGAGGCTATTGGTAAGGGAGCGGTGAATAAATCGCCTGGACCAGATGGACACCCACTGGAATTTTATCGGGCATTCCGACGTGTGATAACACCCATATGGACTAGTATTTGCCGTGAATTGATGTCTCCAGATGTGCCCTTACCACCGTCCTTCGTGGAGGAACTTATCTTCCCGATACACAAGCCATCAGGTCGCTCAAGGATACGGGACTACCGACCATTGACGCTTCTGAATTGTGAATTTAAAATATTCTCCAGACTCTTAGCTTCGCGCTTCTGAAGTATATTGCGCCAAGTGATATCACTCGATCAAACGTCGCTTGGCGGAGATGCCAACATTCAGACAGCACTCGGCGAATATCGCGATGTGATCGCACTGGCCAAGACCTGCCGCCTTCGCGGAGCCCTTACGTCGATTGATTTTGATCGGGCCTTCGACAGAGTGAGCCACACCTATCTGGCAGCAGTCATGAAGCACATGCGATTTCCACAGCCCTTTATCAGTGTTGTGATGCGGCTATTAAATAATGCCTCCTCCAAGGTGCTCATCAACGGACGGACGACAGCACCCCTCACCATATCAAGATCGGTTAGACAAGGATGTCCACTTTCGACAATTTTACACGCCATAGCCCTTGAACCACTACTCTGTGGCCTACGTCAACGATTGACAGGGTTGACAATGAGAGGGTACACATTCAAATGTAAAGCGTATGCAGACGACCTGGTGCCCATGGTACGGACTGACAACGACATGCAAGAGGCTTTAACTTGGATCAACAAATATGGAATGGCTACAGGCAGCCGCATCAATGTGGACAAGTCAATGGCCATGAGTATCGGTGACGGGGTACCAGAAGAACATGTAGCGCCCTTACAACTCAAGGATACCTTGAAATGCTTAGGTGTTGTCTTCACCAATGACGTGCGTCACACAGCAGCGTACAACTACAAGAGACTTCTACAGTCAATCCGGACAGCAGTCAGAGGGAATACTATACGGTCTGTGGACATTATCCAGCGTGTCAGTTATGTTAACACATACATGGCGTCACGAATTCCTCACCTTGCACAAGTCCTTCCGATGCCGACGGTGATAGCACGGCGTATATTGGCTGCGTTCGGTAGCTTCGTCAGTGCGGGACTACTCTTCAAAGTTAGATATGAAACCCTCACCCTCCCTCCCGGCAGGGGAGGTCTAGGTCTTGCACATGTTCGTGATCGAGCAGTGGCACTATACATCAGCACAATGTTGAAGTTGTGGAGACGACATCAGACATCTCTGACAGGTATCTTAATAGAAGAACTAGCACCGAGGTCACAAACAGCACCGGTGGCGGTGCAGCACATCTCACAGTCACTCCACCACATCAGTGCCTTTTTTATAGAATACAGTTACGTTCAGATGGCGCTGCCGGAAAGCAGACCTGCGACGGCTCGCGACATCTATCGAATCTTAACGGCCACAAGAACTGGCAATGTTATCGAGAAGAAGTATCCAAATGTTGACTGACCGGTGGTATGGCGATCAATACACCACGTTTCCTTGGATACGGAAACACGTGCCATGTGGTACCTGACAGTTAATGGCAAACACGCAAAACGATCTAGACTCCATTCTATACATCTGATGGATTCACCATTATGCCCCCAGTGCCGAGTCCTGGACGACGACGAACACCGGTTAACATGTGGCCCAGCAGCAGAAGTCTGGCGTTTAGGACAACAGATAATAGCTTTCTTTCTTCGAGTGGGGCCACAAGACATCAGACCACGTTCCGTGTTATTTCCTGACAGGACATACTATCCACGAACTAAAACGAATGCAGTAACATGGATTCGAGCACAACTGGTGCTCTATTTATTCAGAGATACACCGAAGAATGTATTAGACTTTTGGATCTACTTAGAAGAACGACATAGAAAGATTGTACATAATCCTAAGTATAGACAGTATTTTTCTAATTTTTATGGAGTGCGTTTCAGGACCCGCCGCACAGCTCGAACGTCCCGGGTAGGAGAAGTTCAAATATTAAATCGACGAAGAATGAACGAAAGATATGAAAACGGCAACTAATCCTAATGTACGAAAAGACGTACCCGGGCGCTGGAGCAGCGATGGAATTGGAATAACACTCTACACCGTGCTGCGTGTATGTTTATTTATGAAATGCGAGAAGGCAGTTAAGTTTCTGTAAGGGTTGTGCGCACGGTGAACAGATTTACCATTACATTTAAAAAAATTGAAAAACATAAATTAAAAATAATAAAACTCTATAAGAAGCTCTATGTTGTCTACACTGAATAAAAGTCAAACCTGCCCTAGCCCCTCCTAATAAATTTACACCTGTTTCTTTTCTTTTCGTTTTTTAATAAAAAAATAAATAAATAAAAAAAATAAAAAAATAAAGAAAAAGCGTCTCGCTGCGGAGCTCGCGGTTGCTTGCCGTGGAGGTTCGAGTCCTCCCTTGGGCATGGGTGTTTTTGTTTGTCCTTAGGTTAGGTTACCTCGGTTTAAGTAGTTTGTAAGCTAAGGACTGATGACTACGCAGTTTGGTCCGATAGATTTACAAACATTTGAACATATTTTTTGGATAGTGATGGAAAATGTATTGTATAGCGCATGTCAGGAAAGCGGTTATGTGCAGCGGCTACTACGACCGGAAACGGTATAGAAAGTTGAAAGGGAATAAATAGCTGTT
Organism: Locusta migratoria; assembly: GCA_026315105.1. Taxonomy (NCBI): domain Eukaryota; kingdom Metazoa; phylum Arthropoda; class Insecta; order Orthoptera; family Acrididae; genus Locusta; species Locusta migratoria. The sequence goes on along the minus strand of CM048755.1, from coordinate 557,787,318 downwards.
AACAGCGAGGTAGTACTGCGCGAATACGCATAAAATACGTCTATAAAAGCTGGAGGGAGGACGAAAATATATGACCTGAAATGTAGAATAAACAATTGCGTTATAGTCAACAAGTCAAAATAGAATTTCTAAGATCAGTCGAAAGGTGTATTCGGGGAACGCATAGAAATATAATATCTTGTTATAATTAATGGGCCGGCTGTGGTGGCCGATCGGTGTGCGGCGCGCCAGTCACATTCAGCACGGCCACTACGGTCGGGGGTTCGAATACCCCTCGGACATGGATATTTGTGCCGTTCTTAGTATTAGCTAGTTCATATGTAGTTTGTAAGTTTAGGGACCGATGAACCCGTAGTTAAGTCCCACAAACTCCTCAAACAGGGCACCTATAAAATAGAGACACTATTGCGATTATTCAGATGGAAAATCTATGGCTCGTATGGTACCGTAGGATAGGACAGCTAGGATCGATTGTGGAAGGTAGAAACATGTTGTGAGGTAAGACATCAGGTGTAACGTTGGCTGAAGAAGGGTACAAACGTGTTGTTGCAGCTGACTTTTTCATGCAAGCCCGCATCCGATAGTATACCGGCCATACGTAATCAACACGTTTACACGCGAGCTATGGAATGCAAGAAGACACTGTCGGTCTGCATACCCGGAACAGGGTTGCGGCTATGGAGTCTGGAGAGCAGTGAAAATTCGGCAGTAGGCATCACAGTAAATGGCATAGGGATGAACAGTTGGTGGCGAAGGAATAGCAACGAAACAATTACGGAAAGGTACCATTCCAAATGTATATGGGTTCCGCATGAATGGGAAACGTGTAATAAACAATGGTGACAAAAGCAATGAGTATTGACTGGTACGTTGTGGCCAGATAAGTAAAGAAAGTGAAATATGTGCAGAAGCAAGAAGAGATACTGCGTCGTAATGGACGAGCATGCCGTGCTTGACGTCACGAGACTCAGCTGGCAGCAAGGACATGCGTACAACGCAACTGTAGGTCAGCTGGTGTGACGTTGCGCGTGAGGGGAGGCAAGGCGACGGAGGGGAGGAAACACGTGGGGCTTCATGTCTAGCGCGCTACAGCACGGACCATCACGCAGTCTTTAAACGTCGCGCCGCTAGCAGCGAAGGAAAAACTCATCCATCTGCCAATAAGCCGTGTGGATAAAAGAAAGAGAACATGGTCCAGAGAATATTCTCAGAGCAAAAGAACGTCTCTGAGTAAGTTCTCAATTTGGTATGAATAAAAACTTCGTAGCATATGCTCGAAGGAGGAAGTTCATTCTCGCTAGTTCCCCTTCTTCTTGAGTAGGTTCTCAGTGTGTCATGTCCGCCACCGATAAGTTATTCAATCGTGTATTTCTCTAAGCTAGCCCAATCAGGATTTCAGATAACGAGTTGTCTTTAAGAAACAGAAGTAGAGAATACGCTATTCACTGGTAACAAAAAACAGTAGTTGTATCATAGTCATGTAAATACCCTTAGGCAATCCGCTTTAGATTGTAGATTTCGTTAATACACAGTATCTATAAAAATGTAATACTTGAAACTTAAACTGTACATTACGAACTGATGTTTTTCTGTAACTTCCCTTCGACGTTCAGAGTTCCTTGTTGTTTGGTTGCACCAGTGACACCTAGATGGCACTGGGTTGAGTCCCTTGCCGCTGAGGAGCAGAGCTACAGTCCGGTAGATGGTGAATAAGCGGATGATTATCGCTGGATTTAAGGCCATGTGCCTCCAAGCGACACGCAACTATAAGACGCGCGGTAGGCCGTTTGGGGAGAGGGGGAGGTGGGTGGTGGCACAGAGTAACTATATAGATAAGAAACAGCCCCCGCCCCCAAACCACTGTCCGACGCTCTGCTCGTAGTTCCGTAAGATGCTAGCAGATGTCAGGTGGTTTCTCAGATTAGTACCGGTGGACCACACTAGAGGCGGTTCGGGTGCCTCTCGCACATCAGAGGTTAGCGTGGAGAGGAAGCTGAGGGGAGAGTTCGTGCCACCTGCCACGAGACCACGGCTGTGTCTGGTGCAAGGAGGTTAAAATCTCTGGAGATTGAAACCAGAAAAATGCGTATTCCAGTTTTTCTGCCCAAAACATTACTCATACTGTGTAGTACAGTAATTCTAGTCGTTGAAATGTATATCATATCTAAGTAAATATTCCGATGTGACTGACGATTTAGTGGCTTTACGTAAAGAGGGCAATATTCACACAGGATTTTCAGCGAGAAACCCTTGTTTTGGGTACAAAAGCATGGCCCCCTGGCTTCAACCAATGCCTCTTCTCAGCAGAGGTAACGCCACCTCCATTTATTCTAACCTCCTTGGTCCGTTGTGCCGGCGTTTGAGGGGAATTGGTGACGGGGACATCCGCTACTTGCCACTTGCTCTGGCCACCGGCTGGCCAGTTTTAAAGGGCTGTTTCTGACCCCAGCGTCATCATGGGACATCTTACAGAACTGCCGACACCCTCCTTTCCTACAACCCTGCGCCTGTGACTGGGCCCTCACGGAGGTTTCCCGTCTGTATATTTTTGTCTGTGGTGGCGGCTGGCGGGCGGAAAAGAACCGATTTGCACTGCTGCTAGGCTGGGCACTTGCGGATTCTGTGGGCAGTGGGGAGGGAGCAACGCGTGGACACAGCAGGCGGATCACCGGGCGTGGGAGGGGCCGCAGACCTGTCAGCCGTTCCACGTGGTTTCCCATCTGTCACACAATGTAAACAAATTGCGGCTGTGTCCGTGAAAGAAAGACATGCTAAAGGGCAAATGCGCATTCTAAGTGGGATACTGCACTCGTCGTGTTCCCACGTATAGCTACATACTTATTTATCCCTCGATTCTGAGGTTTTTAATGTACTTCACATCAATGCAATACATAGGCTGAAAAGAAAATCATTAACACGCAAAACATAACACTACAAGTACTTTATAAATATAAAAGTAGCAATTAGAGAAACATGGTAGCTAACTAGGATACATCGTGTTCGCTATACACGTCTTGTTAGTCTTAGAAACAGTCCCTGAAGACATTAAATGACAGGTAGAGGTTTGTTACCGAAGATCTTGTGACCGCAAGGCATATGGGTGGCGAAAACGCGACCCGTATCTGGGACACCTGGCGGGCGGATTCGGTTGCTTTTTTCTTCTTTTCAGAACTTGGTTTCCTTGTGCAGGAGATACTGGAAGTGGTGCGGATCGATTTCTTACCACACGTCTATGGTAAGGCTGTAGCCCAAGCATGGCCAAACACCACCCAGGGGAACAGGTGCCTTTGTCGACAACGTTCTCGTTTAACAGATCTTAATCTGCAAAACACCATACGTTGGGCTGTAACGCGAACAATAGTTCCAGATATATTACATATTGTAAACTGCAAACGTACATAATCTCTTCCTCATGACAACAAAATGTTAAATAATGAAACATTAAATATTTGTTTTGTTTGGCTACACAGTTATTCTAATTACGATGTTAATTTTGCCATTTTCAAGTCACTTGCAGTACATACAAACTTTTGTACATAGTTATATAATTATTTGTGAAGTTTTAAGTTATTTTAACAAGTCTATACACTTACGTTTTTGACACAGTATGTGGAGTGTTGCTTTTTTTAAGAAGACTATTCAAAATTTTATGCATTTTAATACTTTCAAAACAATTGAATTTCTTTTTTTATGTGTTAGCTATATACAAAATGATCACATAATTCTAAACTTTAATTCTTTCCCCCCAGTTATATGGTTTACGTTGTTTTGAGCTTGAGGTGTCGAAAATTATCCTTTCTCTTTAATTTATTATATAAAGATTTAAAAAAAGGTTAAACAGCTTAATGATAATTGTTTTGTTTTTCAAGAAAGATATGTATTTCTGCTAATCACATGAATACTGGGAAATGTGCTTATTTCATTAAAGAATAAAGTTATTGCTTTGGGGAATGAAAAAAAGGGCATATATATATTACTGCTAAATTCCCGATTATAAAAGTACTCTACGACATTGCCATCTCTGCTTAGTAGCCTAGTAGCCTCACTGTGTATAAAAAATGCCTTGCAGCGTTTTGGCTATAGCCATCTCACTCGCACACGTGCTGCAGGCATATCAATGGTGGGGGAAGTAGTGCGCCTGTCAAAACGACTCGCGCCCGAAGTGTGCTAGTATCTTTTTAAAAGAACTAGGGGGGATAATGCACCTAAAACCAATCTTCTTTTGTTAGTTTTTTATTTGTGTTTTAACAAAAAATATTTAAGAATCAGACTCAAAAGCATTCACATAAAATTATTTTAAAATAACATATTTATGATTCTAGATCATTTAAGAAACATATATCTTTCAGAAGAAGCCTACTGTATATAAGACGAGTGTGCATGTACAGTACTCACAGAATCAAATTTGGGTTACAAAATTACTAAGTTTTTCTTCGATTCGTGTTTTTGATATTTACTAAATATTCGCGTAGTGATTCTGACATACAAACACCAATTGTTACGTAAACTGTAAATTATTTGCTTGTTTTGCCGTTCTTTGGCTACATTACAGATCTGCGCTTCCTCTGTTACTTCTTCGGATCTGCTCGCGGGACAGTCCAGCGCAGAGCAGTGGTATGCGGTCTCTTTCTTTCCGCAGCTCTCTCTCTCGCTCCGTTGCCGACTCCAGCAACACACGGTCGCGGCCGGGGCGGTGAACAACAGTGTACTCCTTCTGCAGGGCGCAGGCGCGGCCGCAGGGCGCAGATGTTGGCAAAGCATGATGTAGCCGATGAAAATGTACTATTACTATTCGATCGGGTAACTGCAACTCCGCCTTTATGAGTGACGTCACGCGTGTAATCCGATACGGTCCTTCGAAAGGAGAGATGAACTTTTTAGTTCTAACGGGATTCACAAATGTGTTTCTTAACAACACCAAATCGACAGGGCGATAGGAATGTGCGATCACATCTTTATTGCGCCTTCGCACTTGTTTGGTAGTTGCACAGATTATTTCGTTTAACCTTGTGCCAAATAGTTTTCAACCGTCTGGCTAACCCTTTTACGTCCTGTATATCAACGTCTGGAGGTAGTTTATCTAATTCAAAAGTAGAGTTCGTAGAGCATCCGAATACGACTTCATAGAGAGTATACCCAGTGGATTCGTGAATTGTAGAGTTGTAGCTAGAAGTAATGTACGGTATGTATCTGTCCCAATCTGTGTGAGTCTTCCCCACATAGTAGGTTAACATTTTAGTAATAGTACGGTGTACGCGTTCTACACGACCGTTGACTTGTGAGTAGAAGGGAGTGTTCCTCTATATCTTTATTTTCATGAGTTTGCAGGCTTTTATAAAAAGCGAGGAAAAAAAAATTCGTGCCACGATCTGTTAATATAGCTTGCGGGCTACCAAAAGGCAATACTAAATTTGTGACAAAGCTTTTGGCGACTGTTCCAGCTGACATGTCGGTCAATGGCACCAAAATCAAGTAACTCGAAAGTCATCAATCATGGACAGTATATATTTATTCCCTTGTTGGGATTTGGGCAGGGGGCCTACGATATCGACTAAGACATAATGGCAAGGTTTGGATGCTTGCGGCAGCGTTTGAAGAGGTACACGCTAGCGTTGCCGGCCGCAGTGGCCGAGCGGCCTGCAGCGCGCCAGTAACAGTCTGCACGGCCGCTACGGTCGGGGGTTCGAATCCCCCCTCGGGCATGGATGTTAGTGTCGTCTTTCGTATAAGGTAGTTCATAAGTAGTTTGTAAGTTTAGGGACTGATGACCCCGCAGTTAGGTCCCTTAAGCTTAACAAACATTTGAACATTTGATCACGCCGGCGTGCATACTGTGCCCACTGTGCGCAAGGCAGACAGGATTTAAGGTACAGATATACATCACGTTTACGATTTATCCACCAGTAACGGACCGTTCCATTATGACTTGCCTTTAAGGAATCATGACCACTGCCTGATTATACGCTCCTTTAACAGGGTGTGTATTACAATTCTGTTCCCATGCAGGGTATTCTGATAGTGTGTTCCGTCTTGTAACTCAAAATGGGGAAGGTTGGTATATCTTTGACAAAATGGGTCGTTTTTCAAAGCCTCCCTTAGTTCTTCTATCGAGACGTCATCTACCTGAATTCCTCTAATTTTGCGGCTAAGTGCGTCTGCATTCTGGTGCAAGCGGCCAGGTTTGTGGCGCACCTCAAAATCATACTCGACAACTGCAGCGTCCAGCGCATTAGCTTACTGCTGGGATCCTTCAAATTAAGTAGCCATTGGAGAGCCGAATTGTCACTATACACAGTAAATTTTCAACCAGAAAGATAGTGAAAGAAATATGTTATGCCAAATAGGAGCGCAACACACTCCTTCTCAGTAGTGCTGTAGTTCATTTGTACTTTGTTAAGTTGGCAGGATGCATTACCAGTTTGTTGTTCCATGCCGTTGTGATCCTGACTAAGCACACATACGAGAGCATAATTAGAAACATCACAAAACAATATAAAGGGTTTAGAGAAATCAGGGTAAATCAGTAAAGATTTACATGTCAAACTAGTTTCGATTTTCTGCATTGCAATTTGAAATTCTCGAGACCATATGAAAGGAGTATCTTTTTTTTAGTAATGCCGTTAAAGGCTTGGTGATTTCAGTATAGTTATTTACGTTTTTACGATAATAATATGCTAATCCCAAAACAACTTTGTAGTTCCTTCAAATTAGTAGGAATAGGAAAGGCATCTACAGCTTCAGTAAGCTTCGAATCGGGTTTTACTCCGGCTGCACTAATACTGTGACCTAAATAGTTTACTCGTCACTAGGCAAATGAACATTTCTTAAGTTTTAAACTTAAATTAGCATTCCACAGTCTGGAAAATACACTATGTAAATGTTCTGCATGCTCTGGAATTGTCCGAGAGAAGATGATAATGTCCTCTAGATAAACAAGGCAAGTTGTGGGTTTCAAACCACATAACAACAAATCAGCAAATATTTGAAAGGTAGCAGGTGTGTTGCGCAGGCCAGATGGCATTCTTAGACATTCATAAAGACCACTCGGAACAATAAAGGCGGTTTTAGCTCTATGTTTTGTAACAATGGGAAATTGATTATACCCACTTTTCATGTTTAGGGTGTTAAATATTTGTAATTACCGAGTCGATCTAGCGTCTTGTCAGTTCTCCGGCAGTTGGCCTTGGCCTGAACGGCCGAGTCGCGCGTCGGCTCTGCTCGTTTCCCGCGTGCAGTGATAAGAGCAGCCTTGGCGGGTGCGGTGAATGAAACGCCAGGCAGCGCGACGCTGTCACGGCCAGCCCTCTTGCCCTCAGCGCTCTCGAAGACTGTAAATGCGCTCACATCCGCATCCATCTATCTGCCTGCTCCTCCTTGCCCCGTTCTCGTGTAGCCATACAGATCACTCATTCCGGTAGATGTAATGTCGTCGCTTAGCACGCTGTGATCAAATGCATTCGATTTTCCTCCTGCTCGTTCGAGCATGCCGTACGCGAAATGCCCGACCGTGTACTGTGAGAAAAGGGTAAACCAAATTCTCCGATATTCGTGCTTTAAAAAGACTTGGGGGTGTATAAGACTACGCCCCATCGTATTTTTTAAACAAAACGTTTCACTTTCTTTAAGACAAAAAGAAAATGGTTACTTTACCTTTAGTACTTTTGTGTTTGTATGGTTTTTTAATAAAGTAATTTTGTCGATTTTGTAGAAAGTAAGTGATGAAACATTCCGGCTATTTTATTCGTCGGAAAGTGCAGCAGTCTATCTTGCACGTGCCATTGATTGTTAATTCCTGAAATGAAATAAATGTGATAGAGTGTAGCTTGCTGACAGATCCGATTGACGTTATGCATTAATGCTTATGAAATGTAGCTAAAACTAGAGAAGAGGGTTATAAATTGTAAAGAGTATTTTTCTGTCGGTTCCAAAAGTAAATACTTGTTTTTCAATGGTCTTAGTGTCGCATTTGCAATCCAAAATATCACACTGACATGTTTTACGGCCCACTTTAGATTTGTAGTTTTATAAGTTTTTGCAAACATTTTGGACTAAAATAATAGTCTAAATAATAAAACATTTTGGTGATAAGATTACGACTCTACTATTGTGGTAATATCTATGCACCCAACACGTGATATTCTTTCTGACCGTATTTTAACAAACAGTCAAAATTATAAGATGTTTGAGTTTAGCTTTGACAAACATACACTTTTTTGAACTTTTATCTCTTTACTTATATCTCTCCCATATTTTCGTTATATTTTTCCGTTAAAATATTATCACCTGTCTTGCCTTGGTAATTTATTTTCTTTGCCTGTACTGGTTATCAATGACTATAGGATGGGAAGAACGTAGCGTACATTTGGCGTTCGGACAAGTGACTATAGCCTGGATGAAACACAGCGTAAATTTGGCGTTCATAAATCAGTCTCGTGACATCCCTCGCCCAAAAATCTCTTTTGCGTACGCCATCTTGCTTTCTCTAATTGATGATTTTCCTATTATAACTGAAGCGAGGTCATTTCAAAGCAATGGCGCACTGAAAATTATCAAAAACACGTCGTTCTTAGGAGAATGAATTATAATCTAATGCTGGTTAGTTAGTTAACAGCTGCTATCGACAGTACGAGAATCACAGATTACTCTCGCAGCTGCTCGCCGTAGCCTAATAGGAGACGACTTAGTTTGTGATGTACGAACATGTTTCACAGTGGTTCGCAATTTGCTAGGGCGCAGCTGCTCAGCGCGCTCGGTCAAAGCGTTGTCAGCAAAGTAGCTCTAGGCCCTCTGTAACGACAGAACTGAGTTATCCGCAACGATCAAAACAGGACAAAACAAACCAACATCAACAAACTACCCGTTCAAAACGACGAACCAATTAAAAGAGAGAAAACGAAAGACGGTTCAACAAACACCGTCTGAAGAGAAGGTCTGTGCACTGCCGTGCCTCGTCACATCACACAGAGTAGGTCGCAATCGCGTAGCTCACTGGCTGGCCGCTGTCAGGCGGTGGGCTCTGCCCCATCAGCCAGCCAGTCAGCTACGCGATCGCGACCTCCTCTGTGTGATGTGACGTGGCACGGCAGTGCACAGACCTTCTCTTCAGACGGTGTTGGTACAACGTCATCTGTAATAAAAAACTAAGTAATATTCTCAACGAACAACCCAGAACAAATATGAACACACTGTCAAATTTTTTTTCCACTTCACTTTTTCTCTTCCTTCCTAAAAGTTCCTAAAAGGTTTTCACACACTCTTGTTAACTGAACGCAACTGCATTCTGGAAGATTATGAGTTGTTCAAAGGTAACAGCACTTTCTCTGAAAAGCGCATTTGTTCCGTTTCGTGGACATGCCATGAAATACATAGCAACGAATTGTAAACATAGATTTCTTTAACACATTTACATAAACTGGGAAGATACTGTTACAATGACTGTTGTAAATGGCGAATTCATAGTACTAATTTTGTATATATCTTGAGTACTAGAGTTATGTGGAATACAGTATTTATAACCATCATTGTCAACTTGTTTTCCACTTTACTTTTTCTCTTCCTTCCTAAAATTTCCTAAAAGGTTTTCACACACTCTTGTTAACTGAACGCAACTGTATTCTGGAAGATTATGAGTTGCTCAAAGGTAACAACACTTTCCCTGAAAAGCGCATTTGTTCCGTTTCGAGAACATGCCATGAAATACATAGCAACGAATTGTAAACATAGATTTCTTTAACACATGTACATAAACTGGGAAGATACTGTTACCATGACTGCTGTAAATGGCGAATTCATAGTACTAATTTTGTATATTTCTTGAGTACTAGAGTTATGTGGAATACAGTATTACCACACTTATTCAGTTTGTGACTTTAGCTGTAAAAGAAAACGTAATCACGGTCTGAAATAGAATATTTGTTCTTTATTTTATCGTAGAACAGTGTAACATGAACGAAGTCATATCTGAACTACAGGAAAGGTAATACCATCTACGTTAAAAGCATCGATAACAACCATGTCAAAGACAAATATTTTAGTAGATGCATTGATTCTAGTTAATGGCTTTCAATATACGAGGTGCGTCCAGAAAGTAAGTTCCGTTTGGTTATATAAAACGGGTACAAATACAGAAAAAATATTGATCGTACAAAATGTACAACTGTTAAACTCCTTTTCTACATAGCTTCCGAAATTTTGCAGGCAACTGTCATAGCATGGCACAAGGTTTTGTGTGCCTTTTTCATAGAATGTTGCCGCCTGTGTATTCAACCATGTGGTAACATGTTCTTTCAGCTCGTCATCATCGTTGAAGTGTTGTCCACCAAGGAGAGATGTTAGGTGTAAGAAGATGATTACTGTCAAAAGATTTTATTTTCACGATAATGCCTGACCTCACACACCGAATGTGACCAAACAATTATTACGGATATTTCAATGGGGCCTGTTTGATCATCCTCCATACAGCTCGGACCTCTCTTCTAGCGACTTTCATTTCTTCTTACACCTAAAATATGTCCTTGGTGGTCAACACATCAACGATGATAAAGAACTGTTACCACATGGTTGAATACACAGGCGGCAACTTTCTGTGAAGGATGTGTGCAAAAACTAGTGGCACGCTATGACAAGTGCCTACAAAATTTCGGCAGCTATGTTGAAAAGTAGTTTAAGAGTTGTAGAATTTTGTGCAATAAAATTTTCTTCTGTATCTTGTGAGATTACCGCCCAATAGAAATACTGGTAATTAATAGCATTTGATAATTAAACAGTATGAAGTTCACTGCAAACATTGACCATGCCAATGCACTAAATGTTACACGATTTTAATCTTATTAATTATGGTAGCAATGTATGTACACAGTTCGGTGACAACATTTATAGTTAGGCCATAGGTAGAAATTCTCCACGTTGAGATTTGCTGTGTGCTTGTAGCTGACGGGAGGCCAGCGAGCAGGCCAATGTTGGTGGCTTGTTCCAACTTAGGATTTTACAGTTCGTTTCTGGTGAGGGGAGAGAGGGACAATGGCGAGTGCCAGGCACAGTGCAGTGCACAAATATTGTAATACTACTGGTATTTGAAGTAATACGATGCAGTTAGGAACCTTTAAGGCCCTCATTACAAAATAGCCTGTTGATAAATAAACAATACATTAGCTGATATAGTCACATCTAACGTAATATGTTTAATTGACAATGAAAAGTAATAAATTACCAACAAAGACAAGACAGTTATACAACTAGCATGGCAATGTTTGTTTATAAAAATAATATATTAACTATTTTTCATTTTATTTTCAATCAATCTTTTGTATTTTGCCTTGAAATATTCAGTTAAATCAGTTATCTGTGATATAAGAAATTGCACGATTATGATAAACAGTACAAAGGATGTTTATACTAATATAAAAACGTAAGAAAATATTTGTTTAATGTGTAGTGTAATTATTTTGATTTTAAGTAAAGTTTTAGAAATGTATTGCCTGAGCGCTGTACGTTGGCAAATCGGTTAGAACAGTTCACATGGGAAAGTTGATGACGTAGGGGAAAAAACTCCGGCAGTTGAGCTTTTGGCGTGCGCGCGCGCCTGGGCAGGAAGTGAGGACTCGGGACCATGTGGTGTGGCTGGCCGGGCGGCGTCGCTCTGCATCAGTCGGCATGTGGATCTCGAGGTGGTGACTTGAGATTTGTCTGTGGCAATCGCCACGTGTGGTTGCTCGTCGTAGACTGCACCAAGTTAAATCGAGTGCTACTGTTTGTTTGTGAATATTTAGCCGGTGGAACAAGGTGTGCATCGCATTGAATTAAAGTGACTGTGATTTGTTAATGTAACACGTGTCGTCGCATAGGCATGAACATAAACGGTGTTTGAGACAGCCACGTGGTGTGAAAACAATTCGCGACAAATATTCATTTTGTTTGGGGGCTCTCGAGCTATAACTTTATTTGATAAATGTGCCGACGTACAGACGTATCAGCCACAGGGTTCAAGTATTGTGAAATAAACAACATAAAGTGAACTTTCACGTTTTTTCAAAAATAGTAGTTAGTACACCTTTTCTCTCATGAACTTGAATTTATTATGAATTTGTTTTGTTAATCATATGCAGGGAAGGAAAGCTGCGAACGTGTGATATCATCCCCTAGAAACGAGTCAAACAGTCGCAATAACAGTTCCAGTGTTTTTGCATGTTTAGGAATTTGGTTCGCAGCTGGTGGTTGTGAGTTTCAAGAATTAATCTTTCCCTATTTTAAACTCTCACCCCGACCTTCACGCTCACAATCTGTGTACAATTTCATTTTATTAACAAACGGAACTTACTTTCTGGACGCGCCTCGTATTTCACAAATAGTGAATAAACGCTTAGAAAAACAATAAACAAGGTAATTTGTTGCAATGTATACACTTCCCTTCTGTTTCATTAAGGAACTACACTTTACACAGAAATCAGGGACTTACTTTATATACGTAACTACCTGTAACAGCTCGTTCTGCAGAATGTTCATTATTACAGTATCCTCCCAGTTTGCGTGCATATGCTTGAGAAGACTATCGTTCAATCCCTTGTTACGTATTTCACGGTATATTCTAGAAACAGAACAAACACGCATTTTATAGGGAGCATTCTTACATATGCATAACTCTAAACATTTAAGAATATAGCTGTCTTTAATTAATAAGAGTGCCTGAAACCCTTTTAGGGAAAAAAAAGAAAAACAAATTTAGGTAGTGGCAGGTCCGAACTACTGACCTTGAGCATCACAGGCCAATGCATTGCCCACTACGCTACCACAAACAGTTAGAACATCAGCTTCTTGATCTTGTACAATTGATGGCAGTTGTTAACTGATGCTAATATGGCATTTATAGACACTATATCATCATTTATCGTACGACGAACGGCGTTTTTATGTTAATTCTTCAGTGTGCCATTGCTTTGAAATGACAACATGTAAGTTACAATAAGAAACTCATCAAATACGCAACGCAAGATGGCCTATACCAGAGAAAGATTTGGGCAAGGAATGCCATATGACATCTCCGAACGCCTGGTTTTCGTTAATTCAATGGACGGTGTCAAATCTCTGTTACTTTTGAAAATATGTCTGAAACGATACGAGATATGAAAAAAAAGTCATAAGGAGCGAAGCTGCAAAGAATTTTCTCCTCTACAAATTCGATTATTAAATTTTGTGTCAGATGAATGGTTAAGCCGTTATTTTCATTTAAATTTTGAGCTGTAAAAAGAATATCGCAAAGGCCCACTGTTAGTGGTACTACTGTAACCTAAAGTGGGCCAAAAAAGTTGCGTAAATGTAGCTTATTCCGTCAAACACTGAAGGAGAATAAAGTGAATGACTAGGTATCAGTCCTGGATATGATTTCGGAACAACTAGTGGCGTAGCTATCATAGGGCTGGGCGGGGCAGTGCCCCGGGGCCCCAGAGCTTAAGGGGCCCCTCGGCCTTCGTGATCTGCCTACGAAAAAAGTTACAATAGAGCGTCGAATTTTTTAATTTTTTTTCTATACTCTACTGCCCTAATGTCCATCACCTCTCCCTCCCCTCCCACCAAGTTTCCAATAGTGACCGCATTGGGCCACCGCATGGCGGAGGAAAGCTTCCTATTGGGGCCTTCACTTCCCACGACACCATTCGGAGGCGCAGCTGACCGGCCAAGCCGCCAGTCGCTGTGTACAACAACCGGTACACTTCAGTCGGTGTAGCTGCAGAAGTAGCGGCAGCATAGAGCTGCTCACAGCAACAGCTGAGACTTCCAAGTGTTCAAATGTTCAAATGTTTGTAAAGGTAATGGGACTTAACTACGGGGTCATCAGTCCCTAAACTTACAAACTACTTATGAACTGCTTACGAACTAGGACGGCACAAATATCCATGCCCGAGGGGGGATTCGAACCCCCGACCGTAGTGGCCGTGCTGACCGTGACTGGAGCGCCTCAGTCACCTCGGCCACCGCGGCCGGCCTTCGAAGTGTTGCGGCGTGCCGCTCGGCGCAGCGTGAAGGGTCGCTCGCCTCCAAATACTGTATAAACTTCTTATTGGTAAACAGAAGTGTATAGTACGAACCGTGTCACTATTAGAGTGTTGTCGGTTGGAGTCGGAGTTGAGAAATAACAGTCAATGGCGCTGAATTACGAGCAGTGTGTTTGACAAAACATTTGAATATGAAGTCTCTATAGTGTATTATTAAAGAACAGTATTGCTATACTAACTCCTCTTTGTGTAGTGAATACCCCCGAGGGAGTTCTCCTTAATCATAAATCCCAATTAAGTGCTGTAACCAAATGCACTCTGAAATTTGTGCAAGAAGAAGAGAAAATGTGGACAATGGATAGGTGGATTGTATTATTGATCGGCGCGTCATCAGTGAAGCTTCTGCCTGCAACTTCATTCGCATAGTTTGGAGCAACTTCCTAAACTATCTTATGGGGTCGTTTTATCTGTGTGTCTTACCCAGGTCGAACTCTATTCCTCTGCAAAATTTCATACAAATCCACCCATTAATTTTTGCTTGAAAGCATAACAAACGAACTTACACAGTTATGTTAGAGCGTATGATTAAAAATTATCTGGTGTGCATCGCACGTAATACTTAGTAGTATTTAGGTTTGTCTTATTATGTATTCCAGTGGACGGTAAGAAACTGATCTGTACAGATACAAAGAGGGCTCCAATGTCATTTTTGCCCCGGGCCCTCGGTGATACAGCTACGCCACTGGGAACAACATATGATTTTTACGTTCAAGACACTCAATAAACTCATACAAATTCTTCCTTCGGCGTCGACCGATTGGGATGGACAAGAATTTCCTTGCGGTAGCGTTTCCTAATATTATAGAAACAATCAATTCTTAGTCATCTATCATAACGTTACGAAAACAGATCCACCTAATCCTTATAATTTTTGTACCATTTTTCTGGAAGACAAATTTCAGGCTTGCAAAATGCCTGTAGTATCGATCATGACAAGTTAAATGTTTTGGTGTACTTAAATGATTACAGTATATAGTTTTATTTCCGACTAATCAATCCGCCACCTACCATATTTGTTCCATTCCATTTTTTCTTATCTACCTGCAGGTTATATTACATGAATGCAAGTCTGCATATGTTAGGATATGTTTTATACTGATGTAGCCTAAAATCGTAGGCAACAAGGAACTGGCGTCAAGGTTTTGCTAAACCACTAACGTCACCTGTGAAACTTTCAAATGGTTACATTTTTTTTGTGTTTCATTTTTTATTTGTTTAGCACACTGGACACTACGAAGCACGAATACTCATGTTTGACACAACTAAACAGATCTGAGTACAGTTCCACCAGCTGGTGGCAGCACGGTGTGTCAGACGCAGACACACACAGCTGCTGTGGTGCGCGTGCCAGGCGAGGTCGCGTGTGCCCCACTCGACCGACGCGACGGAGCCCAGATCGATCGGCAGCCCGCTCCCAACAGGTATACTCAAAAGAGCTGCATCCGAGCGCGTCGCGATAGAGTGAGTACCAGCGAGTAGAATCCCCAATATGCAGACCTCTATCACAGAATGCCACTTGAGCCATGCACTGCTCAGTCGGTTGGAGATTTCTGCACTGAGATTTCCGTCAGCATAAGTAGTATAGCCTAGGTACTTGAAAGCGCGTGCTGTTGGCAGGTCAACAACATTGATGCTGATGGTACCAGAGTCCGTGGTGAGGTAATGGGTTTTCAGTATGTTGAGCCGTAGTCGTATGTCCTCAAGACGACCATTCCAAGCTTGAACTTGCAGTTTCAGATCAGTCTTGTCTTACGAGGTCGGTAGCATATCATCAGCGTATAATAATGTTAAAGGTGCAGTTTTCTACAGGTGTCTTGTAACCGTATCCATGACCACGTTAAACAGACAGCAGAGCCCTGATATATTCCTACAGAAAACGAAAGGTCATCTGATAGTCCGGCAGCTGATTGTATCCGGCTCTTCGGATCATAGTAGAGCAGTCTGATCCATCTCACAAGCACTTGAAGTACTTCATGTTCTCGCAGAGCGAACCAAATCAACTTTGTGGAACTCGGTCGAAGGTCTTTTCGAGGTCGAGAAAGGCAAAGTGTAGTTATTTTGACTTCTCAGTGTTTTTCAATAAACAGACGAGCAGCACGGATAGCATCTGTAGTCCCACAGCCCTTCACGAATCCACATTGATTGATGGTGAGACTGATTATTTGTCGGATCCTTTCATTTATGATGCGTTCAAATATTTTCATTGTGTGTGACAGAAGGTGTGTTTGGCGGTAGTTATTACATTCTGCTGGGCTATCCTTCTGTTTTCATATTGGAACTGTTGTGCTACATGTTCAATCAAATGGCATCTATCCCTCCTCAATAATTTGACTGAAGTAACCTGTCAGCCATTCATCTGAGTCCCAGTGCTTTGATATCCACAGGTCTGCTGCTATATCATCAGGCCCTGTTGCCTTTCCATTTTTCGTTTTACGCAACGCTTCGACAACCTCATCCTTGGTGATTGGTGCTATGGGTCCCTGTATAGGATTTAACATTAGAATCTGAGCACGTGGGAATTCGTCATTGCAACTTTCTCAAAGTATTTCCTCCAGTTCTCTGATACTTCCTTCCTGTTGGTGATACGTTTGCCTGGTTCATCATTGATTCCACAGAATTTTTCAATGTCAACAATTTGTTTCTCACGCTGCTTTGCAAGTCGATAAATTTCTCGCTCTCCAGTTAGCTTTCAAGATTATCATAGACTTTGCTGAAATGAGCTGGTTTTGCTGACGCTGCTGCCTTCATTGCTGCGTTCCTAGCTGTACGGTATTCATTCCAGTTTACGCTTCTTAAGGTTTACAGCTTTATTCATCTCCTCAGTCCAAAGCCATGTTTGTCGATCAGTTTTAAGTCGGCCTGGTTTTTGTGGCGCCTTATTTTCCATGATCGTCCACCAGGGCACATTTTTGAGGGAATTCCACATTGTTCCTACATCAGTAATAGGTGGAACAGTGATGGAAGAAATAATGTCTCTTCCCAATACTTTGAGTCGCCACCTTTTTGACCGCGCCGGTCCACTACGTTCTCTCTTTCTTTCACATGGAGGTATTCTGCGCAATTGGACAACTACTGGGCAGTGTTGTGTAGCAGCTGTATCGTATGGAATAACTTTTGCATGCAAAACGACTTTTAGGACACGTCGCCATACGAGAGAGAAATGTTACTGGCTCAATTAGCTACCACTGTAGTAAGTCCAAAAGTGGGACATCCGCTTCTTGAAGTACGTGTTCGTAATGACAAGGTCATGAGTCTCCGCAGAGTTCAATATTCTCTCCCCATATGCATTTCCTTGTCGGCTGCATTGTTACCATGACATTTATATCCTTCCGAGCTTGGGCCAACATGACCGTTGAGATCATCAGAGACTATGAGAGTATCTTCAGAAGGATCTTCTAAAATCTTCAGAAGTCATCTTTCATATATTGCGTTCAGTCTGATTGAGGAGTATAACATTAGAATATATGAATGTTCATTTCTTCCATAGCCAAAATAACTTTCATTAATCTGTCGTCAAATCGTTCTATTATTGCTACAGAATCCAAACGTATCACACTAACAATGATTCCTACTCCTTTGGCAGTTTGTGGGCTGGCGTTATACATGATTTTATATTCACAATCAACATCTCGTGATTTTGCACAGCTCTACGTAGTCTTCTGCACCGTGCACATATCGATTTTACGGGTTTTTAATTCTGCAGCTACTTCACGTGCTCTTCCTAAATGTGGCAAATGTTGTAACCCGAGCTCGCTTGTTTAGTTGACTCCGCCCTGAAAAAATCGGTAACCCTCTCCAATTTCTCACGTAAATATAGGAATGTGTGGGTTCCTTGCCATAATTTGGGCCTGATGGTGCGAAGGGGTCATGGCATCATCGAACATTCACTGTCATTGTCTCCCTACCCCTAATCAATCACTGTCATCCTCCCCCATCCATTGCACCCCTGAGGGTTCCTGGTTATAATTTATTCATAGAGGTCCTGACGGTCTAGGAATCGAACAATAATTTACTCAGCAATTATCACAGGTATGCTGCCGAGATGCATGCATTCGTAATCACCATTATAAGACGAGATAAATACACCACAGCCCTAACACATAACCATACTACTAAGTATCAACATGCATTTCCACAAATGTGGATCAACTCTAAGTTGCAACGAATCGTACTACTAACGAGGTCCAATCGGTATTTCGCGCAAGCCAGGATACATTGTCCGCACCAAAATACGAACACACGACAGCTAATTTTACGAATATAGAATTACGTTGGTTGTATCAACAGACATAGGAATAAAAAAAACGATCGAATTGTTACAGCTATACCACAGCTCTTTATGCATCATCAACCGGGATCAGCTAGCAGAGATATAATTCTGTGCTGTTCTAGTCTACAGCTAAGCAAGCGTTCGTTTAAATCGATGTTGTGCGATATATTAAGAGTTTGACTTAATGTGCGTAAGTTTTCCTTGTATAAATTTGTATCATTTATACCCTCTTACACTCGCCATTACGGATTCCCGTGTGAGGTCGAACGTATGACAGCCTCTGCGGTGAAGTAATTGAAGCGAACGACGCAGTCTTTGCGTGTGAATACTTATTATAAAGCTGTGGAGTCTGTTATTTCGGACATGTCCGAAAGAATAGACACCATACCAATATAATAAATATTTTTATTTCTCATATAGCGCTAATGGGATTCAAATGTAGCGAACAGGGCAGATGCTTCGTATGATTGTTAGACAGATACGCCCTCAGATGACTGGTGGAAGAAGAAAAAATGCGAAGTACTTGAGAGAGTGTTTTGTCGAGTAGGCCGTCCGAATGCTCAGTCCTTCTGGTATTTTTCTCTGGAGATTTATAAGTCAGAGTCCGGAGGAGTCACAAAATTGTAGATACGAATTATAATGCATGCATCTTGCTGTTAGTGGTACTTACGGTATGAATGGGCCCATCTCGGTAGCGTACAGGAGATTCTTGTGGCGCTAAGTTCCTGAGGACGTCCGGTTGTCACAGGGTGGATCCATCATCCTATTTTGGGGTGCACTAATTATAGATGCAGGCTTTTGCAGCAGTAAGCAGATAGAAAAGTGAACTCGCTGCATGTGTACAGCTTGTAATGTACCGCTGTGTGGGGATCCATGTTTCAGCCACTTTCGTTGGAAATATATTTTTTTTCAATACTACTTCTGTAATTTAAAAAAAATTTAAAAGGGTAGTGTCATCATATTTTCTCCTGATATAAAGTGCCAGTGGGAAAAATCCTTTCCCCTTTCTGGTATGAATAAGCTGTAGATTGTAAACTAAAACGAGTTGCAATGTTATTTCGTACCTAACAAAATGCGGTTTTCTTCGCCATCTATTTTGTCTACTAAAGGGGTAGGACAGAGGAGCGGAAGGTTGTTTCGTGCGATCGCTGCAGTGTAAGCAAAAAAAGTGCAGATATCTGTCTATCTCGCACTGTAACTATCGACTATCGACTATCGACGTTATATAGTGTGTCTTAGGGAAGAGATGTTCGAGTTGGATGCCGTTTGAGGTCACCTAAAACATTGGTTACGCCTGTGATGCAAATGGTGGATTGTAATTCGATTTTCTTTCCAACTGAGTGACTAATCGAGGGGAAATTGTATTGTTAGCCGTTGAATTGGGCAATAAAATCGTTTGGAACAGCTTCCTAAACAGAATCATTGTGTGTTTTACACTTTGATCGAAGGATATCCATATTTTCAAGACGCAGAGCAAAACGTGTGGTGCGGCGGAATAGCCGAGCGAACTAAGACGTCTTGCTGCGATGCGCGCGGCAGTTCGATACATCTGACGCTTTAAGAGGTTAGTAATTTCCAGCGTGTTTGACGAAGCGTTAGCTGTATTGCCGGATAATTCTTTGGTATAGAAATCAGTTCCCTAAGAAAAGGAATCCTCGTGGTAAGAAGAATGACAATGATCGCAATTCTGCACAATTCTCATGATGTTCTTTAAGCGAAGGGTGCTGTTTAATGAGCACCTAATCTCGCGTCCTGTGTGTGAACGGTTGCAATATTCATAGGGCCACCGCGAGGGAGTTAATCTCAAAGTATGACCTTCATTACAGTGCGAATATGAGTCTTGTGAGTACTGAATTTCAATATGTTTGGAATTAGTTTCGAGGAATGAATTAACATACACTTGATATTTTAAGAGCTCTCGCGACGTGTGTTCTCTCTCAAAACGCCCCTCTATTCAATGCGTCTGGGCGGTGTCGCGAAGGAGGAGGAGACACAGCCTCTTCAGTGCGTGGCACCTCTGTCCCGGCTGCCGCGTATATCACTGTCCCGGCCTGCCACGCCGCAGAAACGGCCTCCGATCGAGGGAGCGCATTATGCCCGGCCGGCGCGCGGCACGGCGCGGCCGCGTCCGGCTGAGGAGAGGGACGCCCTCCCTGTCCCGGCCGTGTGCTCCTGACCCGCGGGGTTACGGGAGCTAATAATTCTTATACGGGCGTCTTTCATGTCCTCGACGGTTTGCGTGTGTGGCCGGTGCGCGAGGGTGGGCCCCTCTGTCTGCGACATACAGTGCGCTCCTGGTGTTACGCCCCCATCTAGTTGCACGTGCGAGGTGTCAGGACCACGAGTGGGTCCGGTCATCAAAAGATAAATGAAATACTTAATGCTAGGACAGAATATGTACACAGCAGCCGCGTCAGACCGTTCGACCGCGCCTTCTGCGAGGACCACCCAAGGGATGGTTTGAGTAGGCATATACTTACTTATCGGCAGCTTCGGACCCGAATTTGTGGTGTTTATGGATGCCACGCCCCCTTGTTGATTAATCGCTTGCAGCTGCATCTGGCCGGTGGCTTTATTAATTTTTTTTTTTTTAAATCCAGGCACCCTAACAGGAACGAGAGAGGCTACGCCTCCCTTCTGGACCACCCAAGGAACAGTTTGATTAATCGCTAGCAGCTGCATCCGGCCAGCAACGCGCGGCTTCGTTTGATTGATTGAGAGGTTACACCCCCTCACGTGTTCGAGGCCTCTGAACACGCAGTTGCAACCTCACCAGGTGAATGATGACCTAGTTACATTTTATTCATCGCCCACCAAGTGTGTACGGTCTCTGAACCACGCAGCTGCAACAGGAACATATTGATTGACGACCGAATTATGTTTGATTGATCATAAACCACGTGTGTGCAGTCCCTTTGAGGTGCTAGGGCCAGCAACAGAGACGAGCGATGCCACTCCCCCCTCAGGACCATAAGGACCTCTATGATTAAATTGTAGCCAGGAACACCCAGGGGTGGAACGGAGGGGTGATGATGACAGTCATTTATCAAAGGGTTAAACCCTTCCGGATCCACGCACTGGGGAGAATTCGGAGGTGGAAGGTATGCAGTATGAACGCACTAGGATTCTGGTACAGACGTCAAGATAGTGGGACTGCGTCGTAGAGAAGCCATTGAAATTCGCACAAGTGACGACCTCATAATCCGTGACTGTGGCTATAATCTTAGCAAAGCTTGGGAACCAGCAATTGGGTTAATTAAGAGTAAATCTAGCAAACGTAACGAAGTGACGACCACGGCGGACAGAGCCCTCACATCGGCGTCATCTCAGACGCCGTCGCAATCGGTTCCACTGCGCGACCGCGGCGCGGGGCGCGGACCGCGGAGGGGTCGCTCCGCGGGCCGAGGGTATTTAAATGGTCCGCTACCGGGCTAGAACCCACCGCCGCCACAGTGACGCAGCCAGCCGCCTTCCCCGCCACCGCCGCCGCCGCTGCCGCCGCCGCAGCCCCTATGAGCGACACACCTACATCGGCCGAGCTCAGCACGCTTCTGCGATCGCTGAGCCAGCTCCTGGAAAAGCTGCCAATTCTCGTGGAGGCAGAAACGGCGGCCCTCCAGGCCAACGCCGCGAATTCAAGCAGTCACCATGGATAATCACCACATCCACCGACTGACCATCTGCACGTTCAATGCGAGGAGTCTCCATCCTCAGCAAGGCGAATTTCGCCTGCTCCTACGGGAAGAGGCGGTCGACATGTGCCATGTACAGGAGACCTTCCTCAAACCTGGGGTGAACGTGCGAGCGGCAAATTACTACCTCTACCGAGACGACAGGCTTACCCAAGGGTGTGGCACTGCCGTTTACGTCAAGAAGTCGCTGCGGCACCATCGAATACATCTCCACACTGGAAACAACGGGAGTGGCCGTCCACACGACCGCCGGAAGGATTCTTTTCGTGTCGGTATACCGACCGCCCGGAAGATCCCTCGATGGAGCGGACTTTGAAACCCTGCTGTCATTGGAAGGACGGCTTTTCATTGCGGGTGATTTCAATGCAAAACACGCCGAGTGGAACTCTCGCGTCACCAACGTAAATGGGCGCCGACTTTCCCGAATCGTACACCGTAGTGGCGCCATCAACATGGGGCCTTATGACCCCACGCATTTCCTGGACCGAGGAGAACCCAACGTGATCTAAATCGCCCTCTTGAAGGGTATTGGACGCTTCGCAACTGCGGAGACGCGCAACGTCTTGAACTCAGACCATGTTCCGGTCATCTTTGAACTGGACGTGGTTGGTTCATCCCTCCGAGAGCAGCGCCCAAACTACAAGAAACTAAACACAGAGCGCTACCAAGAGGAAGTGCTTGCCGCACTTGATGAATCGCCGAACCCCGCAGACGTCGGAACCGACGCAACCTTGTTGTTTCTTTCCAGGCCGATCCTGCAAGCAGCAGAAGCAGCAACTCCGAGACCACCGCGTCAACCGCGAGACTTTTTGCGGCAGCTCCCACGCCATATCATGGTAGCCATCACCAAGAAAAATCGACTGTTTCGCGAATGGCAGCTTACTCGCCAAACGGACACGAAGCGCCGACTGAACCGCATGAGGCGGGAAATCAAGGCTGCAGTCGAACACCACCGTAACCAGGATTGGGCAGACCTCGTGTCAACGCTCAATCCTGACGACGGCAGCACCTGGAGGGTCGTGGAAGCTTTCCTTCGACGCCGGCAACGTATACCGCCCCTCTTGGTCGAAAACAAATACGCCAGTGACCCAGACGCGAAGGCCAGCGCGCTGGCTAACGCGTTTGCTGCAAATTTCACGCCGGTGGAAGACGTCGTCGATGAAGAGCATATTCGCAGAGTCGCTGAGCAACTGCCAATATTCCTCGCCGCCAGGGAAGAAGATGACGTTATTGACCCAATAACAGAAAACGAGATTGCAACGCAGCTTCGCTTGTTGATCCAAAGGAAGGCGGGAGGTAGCGACGGTATCACTAACCGCCTACTAACGAACCACCCTGAGGAAACACATCGGTTCCTAGCGGACGTCTTTAACGAGGTCCTCCGCTCGGGTGTCTTCCCCAACGCATGGAAACATGCAGAGGTGGTGGCAATCCCGAAAACAGGCAAAGACCCACGTGAAGTGACCAGCTATCGGCCCATTAGCCTGCTGCCATCCCTCTCGAAAGTGTTCGAGAAATTGTACGTGACAAGATTGCTGGAACATGTTACGCGAGAGAACATCATACCGGACGAGCAGTTCGGTTTCCGAGCCGGTCATTCCACCACGCACCAGCTACTAAGGCTGGTCGAACCGGCAATGCGGGCACTGGAAACAAGGGAATTCCTCGGTGCAGTGTTTCTCGATGTCTCCTGTGCCTTCGACTCCGTCTGGCACGACGGCCTAGTGTACAAACTCTTTGTTCACGGGCTCCCGACGTCCCATGAAACACTGCTGCAGTCGTACCTGTCCGAAAGGACTTTCCACGTAAGGGAGAAGACGGCAGATCCACAGAAAGGCGGATATGTACGGGAGTGCCGCAGGGTTCGGTCATCGGCCCCCTGCTGTACTCCCTGTACACTGCTGATGCACCGCGAGTCGCAAGCATCGAATTGGCACTATACGCCGACGACACGGCGCTTTCCACCCGCAGTATAAACGCGCTTACAATGCGACGCCGACTCCAAGTCGGCTGCGACGCCCTGGGTGCATGGGCCACTAAGGGGGCGGTCGAAATTCAACGCTGCGAAAAGCAAAGCAGTCGTCTTTACTAGACGCAAAACTGAACGATGCGCTACCGCTGATCGAGATCCTGGGGACTCCCATCCCCTGGTGTACAACGGTGAAATACCTAGGGGTAACCTTAGACCAAAGGCTCACCTGCAAAGATCACGTCAGTGATATAAGGCAGAGGGCCACAGGACGATTACGCGTCATTTACCCACTGCTCAACCCGCAGTCGCCGCTACCGTCGCAACACGGCATTACACTGTACCTGTCACTGGTCCGCCCTATGCTCGAGTACGCATCCCCAGTCTTTGGAAACGCCGCCGACGTCCACATCCAGCTGCTGCAGACCATCCAGAACCGCGCTCTGAAGACTGCCCTGCATCTTCCAACGCGCCAACCAACCGACCAGCTTCACGAAGAAGCCGGCATTCTACCGCTCCGAGAGAGATTCCGCGTCACCGCCAGGACCATCTACGAGAAGACAGAGCAGTCCCACAACCGGTTCATCCGGCAATTGGGGACACAACACCACTTCAGGCCAACAACCCGCTGGCCTGACCTGCTGCGAGATTAACAAAAATCTCGTAGCAAACCAGGAAAAAAGAAAATATAATAATACATCGTCAGTAATCTAAGTCCACACATACAGCCAGTTTCTAATACTTTTTCCTATGTTTCAGGTACAGCAGGAATAGCAGCAAACGCTTATCCTGCACAACCATCGGACCAAGGTCGAGGTCCGTCAAGAAAGTAAAGCGAAAGGGAGTAAAGCGGGCTAGAACCCAGTTCCATTCGAGCAGCCGTAGCGTGCGCATCTCCGTGCCAGCGCGTTTCCAGGAGCTCAGTCCGTCAGTTCACCTGATGATGGCGACATGTATGATCGCCGAAATATTGTGCCCGTTGGACACTATAGACTGGCAGTACATCCGTGGATATTTTGATTATCAATTACGCCGGGAGAAACTGAAGAATCACAAATA
The DNA here is from genome assembly GCA_026315105.1 of Locusta migratoria. Lineage (NCBI taxonomy): Eukaryota > Metazoa > Arthropoda > Insecta > Orthoptera > Acrididae > Locusta > Locusta migratoria. The sequence goes on along the minus strand of CM048755.1, from coordinate 557,762,280 downwards.
CTTTACTTGTTTTGATTGTTGAAACAGTGTAATAGGAAGATTGCGAAGTAACAAATGTAATATGAACGAGTCTATATTCTTGTAGTTGCTGCTCGTGGATCCGGCGGCCGACATGACATGATACGACGCCTTCGATTGAGGCCTTGTGCCGTACAATCTGTTGTCGTTTCAAGTGGGTAAACTTTCAGTATGAGTAATTATGATGAAATGGAAGATATTACTTTGTGATAGAAAGGTTGCTTCACCTTCATCTAGGAACAAAGGAATCTGTATACATGAATTTAATTATGACGAATGAGGGAGGGTCTTTGAAATATGTTTAACTTGGACCACTTCCATTTAAATATAGGGAGTACCATAGGCTTGTAATTCAACATTCAATATGTTTATGTTGCAAATAAAGGCGTGCTTCTTCAACACATTTGTATTTATATAACTTCCTGACAGATACAACAACCTTGCAATACAAAGATGATTCGTAAGTCCGTCGGGGTTTGTCGAAGTATGGTTCCACTCAGTCGGATCCGGACGGTCTTCAGTCTTCGGATATTCTGACAGTGGCAGCTTCTTCGTAGTTCCGACTAGACTAACGGCTGGAATCGTAGCGGAACGAGAACTACCGGGTTAGTCGTATGACAGGGCCTATATAGGGGTCGTAGACCAATCACAGGTAGGTGGAAGGATCTACAAGAAAAGGTGCCTATTACGATTGCGAATTTACTATTTATTTACCTCGTTCGTGTTTGTGTGGACGTTGGATCGCCTGCTGCCTAGAGTGTCTATTGCCCGCCGAGCATCGAGGCTTTGCGGGAATGCCTGCTAGACAGGGGTTGGCATTACAGTTTACTTAAGGTGAAGCACTATTTAAATTAACACAGTAACTTGGTGTGTATTTTTGAGGAACGTAAGCCTCTTTACCTTTACTTAATTCATAATATATATTTTACAAAAACCGTACATTATAAATGGAGTTTTGTATTAAAAATTGTAGCCCAAAAGCATAGTGTGTAATTCTCTTTGTCACATCATTGTCGGACTTAAATACACACTGCTTTAGTGGATATGTCTCACGGTTACGTAAACTTGATTGCTAATTTATGCACACTGTTAATTTATATCTCCCATGCTGTCTTTTAGTTTACTTGTCACAGTTTTCACACATCGTTTGTGAGGATGCAATATTTTCAGATCATGTACACTCTCGTACAATTATTAAAGCAAAATACGCGTTTGTTATAGGTCCAGTAGCAGAAACTGTTCTTCATCTATGCTAGTCTATCCGTTGTAAGTTCTTGACCTGTGTATAATTCCTGCACTCCACACCAATATGAACTTGCATTATTTCTTTTGTTTCCATCTACTGTTTTCTCCATCTAAATTTACCTCAGTTACTTAATTTGCCGGCCGCGGTGTTTGTCTGTGTCGGCACGCAGCCCTGCGGCTGTTCACGTCCACAGACCCGAAGGCAAAGGGACCGGATGCGGTGTAAGCCGGCATTAGCGCCCAGGTACCTGCCAGGCCGCGCGGTGAATGCCGCCTGCAGGGCCGGCGGGAAATACCACTGCCGCGGCAAACCACGTCCGTCGGCCCCACGGCCCGGTGGAGCGCTGCGGGATATCCCGTCTGCAGCGCTCAAAGGGTTAAGGAGCCTTCTTCCATTTCATGAAACACACATCCACCCCTTCGTATAGTTCACTAGCCACTGCTACACCATAACGAAAGATCTATACATCTGGTAACTTTTCTTGTCAGTGCTGCTCAAGCTGCATTTTATACTTCTTTGCGAAAGTCAACTGTTGCAAAAATACTAACCTACCCATATGGTCAGCAAACATTACGATGTTTGCTGATGGTAAATATCATCAGAAAGTTTGGAAAGTCGGAGGCGAGGTATTGGCAGAATTGAAGTTATGGGGCGGCACCGTGAGTCGTGTCGGGGTAGCTCAGTGCTAGAGCGCTTGTCCGCGAATGGCAAAGGTCCCATGTTCGGGTCCCGGTTCTGCCAATAGGTTTCATCATCATAAATGATGACAGACACAGAACAGGAACGCATTGTTATAAAATAGCAGGCCGCTGTGGCTGAGGGGACTGCGGCGCGCCAGTCACGGTCAGCACGGCCACTACAGTCGGAGGGTTCGAATCCCGATTCGGGCATGGATATTTGTGCCGTCCTTAGTGTTAGCTAGTTCATAAGTAATTTGTAAGTTTAGGGACTGATGACCCCGTAGTTAAGTGCCATAAGCTCTACAAACATTTGATTTTTGATTTTGTTATAAAATACTGGACGTACAAGAACAGCTGCTACCAAATAAGAAGAAAAAGGCGGTCGCCAATATTATGGTACTCAGGGACATGACGAGTTGCGGATAAGAGCCAAGGAATGAGATACTTCGCATGCAAATGTAGTTAAACAAGGAAACTGTGATTTACATAAATGTTTCGAATCGATTTATCTTTGAACCGAAGACCTGTTAAAAGCCAACAGATTTCATTGAGAAGAAAGGTGTTATAGATCTTACAAACTGTACTACATTCATGATTAAATATGTCATTTGTATAAAGGTCCTTTAAATTGTTGAATTTACAGTGACACTTGTTTATCTTAAATATAAAATAAATGAAAGAAATCTAAACTTATTTTAATTACATATATGAAACATTTTCCAATTTTACTTTAGTGGGTGTGGCGTCTCATAAGCTACATTGCTTCACTATCAGCATGTGAATTACTTTGAACTGCCACCTATTTAGCCAGAAGCGTTTCCTGAATAGCTGAAACTTTCAAAATTCAAATGTTTTTAGAACTTATGGGACTTAACTGCGGAGTCATCAGTCCCTAAGCTTACAAACTACTTATGAACTAGCTAAGACTAAGGACGACACAAATATCCATGCCCGAGGGGGGATTCGAACCCCCGACCGCAGCGGCCGTGCAGACTGTGACTGGAGCGCCTCCGTCTCCTCGGCCACCGCGGCCGGCTCTGTGCCTCTGCTACGTGAGGTGTGCGCTGGCCAGCAGAGGCCCTGTGCCTCTCCTCTGCCTCTGCTGCTCTGCCTGTGCTGCATCAAGTGTTCACCGGGCCCAGCGCACACTTCACGCAGCACAGGCAGAGCAGAGGCGGAGGGTAGGCGGCCAGTAGTTTATAAAGGGTGGTTTCCAATGGGACACTTTACGCGGCGGAGGTGGTGGGCAAGCTTCTTATTGGGCAGGCCTCTGTCCACCACACAGTGGTCCTTGGTTCGATTCCTGGTCAGTTGTGGATTTTCTCCACTCATTGACTGGGTGTTGTCCCCCCTGCGGGTTCGGGGGTAAGAATAGGCCCGCGGTATTCCTGCCTGTCGTAAGAGGCGACTAAAAGGAGTCTTCATACTTTTCGGCTTTCCATCTGCGGTCCCCTATGTGGGTTTGACCCTCCATTTTTCAAAATTTTTCAGAAGAGCGACCCATTTGGGGAAGGACACCTTACGTGGTGCAACATGTCATTCTTGTGCCATGCCATCTAATGCACCCATCATGGAATGGACTTGCGACTGCGGATTCTCTTCTGCCACTGGGCACGTCACTGATTTTCCGTGCAAGTCGCGTCCATTGTGCACTGCCATCTCAGCACTCTCCTTTCTGATGGTTCACGTAGCGCCAGAAAGCCAACACGGTAGCCAGTCCGTTGTGGTGGGGTCGTCATGTACCCTCTTGGATGTAGCCCCCTGACAACACAGGGATCGCTCTACCGGTGCCAGAGCTGCATACTCCTCGTGCAAGCCAAGGAGTCGATGCTTGTCTCTGTGGGGCATCAGGACTCCCGGCAACGGTCATCCCGCCAGGTGACGTTGCTGTGGCTGGGTGGCGCCCATGAGGAGAGCCCCTGATCGGAGTGGGTGGCATCGGGGCGGATCACCCGCAATGAAGAGACAAAAATCGGGTGACGTTGGCGGACGTACAACCGCCGTCTCTAAGCGAGGAAAATTCAATGCTTCCACGTATGACCCCAAAACGTTCCCCTCCCTGACTGCATCTTGGGAGGGACGTCGGGGCGCAAATCCGACTGATGAATATGCTCCAAGGTATCTCGTGTGCAGCAGGACTGATGGGGACTCATTCTCAGCGACCAAGCCTCAGTTCTTTGTGGACCATCTGGAGGACAGGTTTGGGGAAGTGGAGTCACTGTCTAAAATGCGCAACGGCTCTGTCCTCATCCACACAGTATCTCCTGCCCAGTCACGGGCGTTACTCGCTTGTGACAAACTGGGTGATGTTGCAGTGACTATTACTCCACACAAGTCCCTGAATATGGTCCAGGGTGTAATATTTCATCGGGATCTATTGCTACAGACGGATGACGAGCTACGGGCGAACCTGGAACGAGGAGGCGTTCATTTTATCCGGCGTGTCCATAGGGGCCCCAAGGATAATAGGGTCGCAACTGGTGCCTTCATCTTGGCCTTCGAGGGTGATACATTGCCCGAAAAGGTCAAGGTGATGGTTTACCGTGTTGACGTGCGGCCTTATATTCCTCCCCCTGTGAGGTGCTTCCAATGCTGGAAGTTCGGCCACATGTCGTCCCGTTGTATGTCCAATGCTATGTGTAGGGACTGTGGGCGTCCAGCACATCCGGGCGCCCCATGTACACCGCCTCCCATCTGTGTCAACTGTGGTCAGAACCATCCTCCCTGCTCGTCGCAATGTCCCGCACTTCAACGGGAGCGGAAAATTACAGAATACAAAACCCTGGACCGTATATCCTATAATGAGGCACGGAAAAAGTTCGATCGTCTGCACCCAGTACCTATGAAAAATTCATTCGCAGCAGTGACGTCGTCGCCACTCTCCTTGGCGGCGACAGTATTTTCTACTTCACCTGTTCCTGTGGGCCCCCAGGGCCACCAACCTAAGCCTGCCCCCACGGAGGTTGGGGGCCATCCTTCCACAGCTCCCAAGGCGAAAGCCTCGGGGTCAGCAACCACCTCTCCGCCGGAGAAAGAACAACCTTCTCCGGCTTCCCTCAGGCGGAAGGGGTCCCTTGGGACACTCCCTTCTGCCAGTGTCGATATCGACACTAACCAGCAGCCGGCGCGCTCGCAGACTGCTGGTCGTAGGGCTTCGCGCTCCTCCTCAGTCCCTGTGGCTGAGTCCAAGGAGCACCTCCCACCGGCGAAGCCCCCGAGGGAACGGAGGGGTAAACAGAAGCCAAAGACAGGCATCTCAAGAGACACCACGGTGGCTACAGTGCCACCACTCCCCTCCACCTCCACCTCTGCTTCTGAGGATGAGGTGGAGATTCTTGCGTCACCCGAGGACCTCGCTCTCGGGGACGCCATTGAGAAAACGGACAATCCCGATGACACGCCTACACCGGTGGGTGCCAGTGATGCTGAGTTGTAGCCCACCGACTCGGATTCATGTCTTCCCAGCACTCGAACAATGTCATTCTCCAGTGGAACTGCGGCGGTTTCTTCCCCCACCTGGCTGAGCTACGGCAGCTTTTGAGCACGACACCTGCTTTCTGCATTGCTCTTCAGGAAACTTGGTTTCCAACAATGCGGACCCCAGCCCTTCGTGGCTACAGGGGATTTTACTGCAACCGTAGCATATATAACAGGGTATCAGGTGGAGTGTGTGTGTATGTCCTCACCTCTGTGTATAGTGAATCTGTGCCACTTCAAACGCCATTAGAAGCAGTGGCTGTCAGGGTGAGGACCACACAGGAGTTTACCGTCTGCAGTATCTACTTGCCGCCAGATGGTGACGTATCTGTGAACGTCTTGGCTGCACTCGTTGCTCAACTACCCCCACCTTTCTTACTGTTGGGCGACTTCAATGCCCACAGTCCCTTGTGGGGTGGTTCTACGATCTCTGGTCATGGCAGGGTTGTCGAGGATTTCCTAACTCAACTCGACCTCTGCCTCTTGAATACAGGTGCCCCCACGCACTTTAGTGTGGCACATGGCACTTTTTCGGCCATTGATCTGTCGATCTGCAGCCACGGCCTTCCACCATTTGTTCACTGGAGAGCCCATGACGACTTGTGTGGCAGTGACCATTTCCCTGTCTTTTTGTCACTCCCACAACGCGAGTCCCCAGCGCGCCCACCTAGGTGGGTTCTGCACAGGGCTAACTGGGAAGACTATGCTTCCGCTGCCATCGTTGGCCCTCCCCCACTCGAGGAAATCGATGTGGTGGTCGAGAGTGCCACACATTCCATCATTTCTGCTGCGAACGCGACCATTCCGCGTACATCAGGGTGCCCACGGCGTAAGACAGTGCCGTGGTGGTCGCCGGAGATCGCTGAGGCCATTAAAGACCGCAGGCGGGCCTTACAGCGATACAAACGGCAACCCTCTCAGGAGCACCTAATCAATTTTAAACGGCTTCGCGCTCGTGCTCGCCAGCTTATAAGAAGACGGAAACAGGAGTGCTGGGAGAGGTACGTTTCCACTATTGGGACAGGCACCTCAGCCTCGCAGGTCTGGAGTAAGATCAGACGGCTACAGGGATTACAGACACCAGTGGGAATCCCTGGGATCTCCTCAAATGGAGTCCTATGTACGGACCCGGCCACACTTGCAGAGATGTTCGCCGAGCATTATGCTCGTGCCTTTGCCTCTGCAAATTATCCACTGGCCTTCCGTGCAGTAAAGGAGAGGGTAGAACGCCAGTCTCTCTCCTTTCGTACCAGCCGCTCTGAATCTTACAACACCCCCTTTTCTGAGTGGGAGCTCCTCAGTGCTCTTCAACAATGTCCTGACACGGCTCCAGGGCCTGATAGCATCCATAGTCAAATGCTGAAACATCTCTCAGCAGATAGTCGGCGAAACCTACTTGCGGTCTATAACCGCATTTGGTGTGATGGTGTTTTCCCGTCACAGTGGCGGGAGAGTATCATCATCCCAGTGCTTAAGCCTGACAAAAATCCTCTTTCCTTGGATAGCTATCGGCCCATTAACCTGACTAACGTGCCGTGCAAACTGCTGGAGCGGATGGTCAGTCGGCGGTTGTGTTGGATTCTTGAGACTCGAGGATTGTTGGCTCCATCCCAGGGCGGTTTTCGCCAGGGTCGATCTACCACCGATAATCTGGTGTACCTCGAGTCTGCAATCCGCACAGCTTTTTCCCGGCGCCAACACCTTGTTGCCGTCTTCTTTGATATGCACAAAGCATACGATACCACCTGGCGACGCCACATCCTCAACACTTTATATGACTGGGGCCTCCGGGGCTCCCTACCGATTTTTATCCAGAATTTTTTAGCTGTCCGTACCTTTCGTGTTCAAATTGGTGCCTCCCTGAGCGCCTCATACATCCAGGAGAATGGCGTTCCTCAGGGCTCAGTTTTAAGTGTTCCATTATTTTTAGTTGCCATCAATGGTCTAGCGACAGCAGTTGGATCGTCGGTCTCCCCTTCTCTTTACGCTGACGACTTTTGTATCTTTTTTAGTTCCTGCAGCACCCAGGTTGCTGAGCGTAGGTTGCAAGGTGCTATTCGGAAGGCACATACCTGGGCCCTAAGTCATGGCTTTCAGTTTTCTGCCACCAAGACTAGAGTGGTGCACTTCTGTCGGCGTCGGACCGTCCACCCTCACCCTGAACTTTACCTTAACGACGAACTCCTGACAGTGGTAGACACGCATCGGTTTTTGGGTCTGGTCTTTGACGCCCGGCTGACGTGGCTCCCCCACATCCGTCAGCTGAAACGGAAGTGCTGGCGCCATCTCAACCTTCTCCGACACCTGGGTCATACGACCTGGGGTGCTGATCGCTCGACACTGTTGCGGCTTTACACGGCGCTGGTGCAGTCCCGTCTCGATTTTGGGTGCATTGCCTATGGGTCTGCGGCACCTTCAGCACTGCATCTCCTGGACCCCATTCACAACTGTGGGGTCCGCATTGCGACGGGCGCTTTCCGCACCAGCCCGGTGAACAGTTTACTAGTGGAGGCTGGGATCCCACCTTTGGGGATCCGCCGCCAACACCTGCTCACAGCTTATGCAGCGAACGTGTATTGCTCCCCAGGCCACCCAAACCGTCGTTTTCTTTTTTCTAATGTGGTCGTCCCTCACCATCAGCGACGCCCCAGGTCAGGTCATACGATAGCCTATAGAGTTCGGTCCCTCCTCCTCGAACTTGAGTCTTTGCCCCTTCCGTGTCCATATCGGGTCCAGGTGCATACACCTCCATGGTGTTTGACAAGGCCGTCTATTCGGCTGGACTTGGCCCATGGGCCCAAGGACTCAGTACCACTGGAGGCGCTCCGCCGTCAGTTCTCGGCTGTCATAGCGGAGTTCCGTGGTTATGACCTGATCTACACCGATGGCTCAATGGTGGATGACCGTGTTGGATTTGCCTATACACACGGTGACCATGTGGAACAGCACTCTCTGCCGAATGGCTGCAGTGTTTACACTGCAGAGCTGGTGGCCATTCACAGAGCTCTTGTGCATATCCGGTCTTGCTCAGGCGAGTCTTTTGTTGTTTGCAGCGACTCCCTGAGCAGCCTTCGAGCTCTGGAGCAGTGTTACCCACGGTCTACCCTGGTGTTGGCCGTTCAGGAGACACTTTATGCCATTACACGGTCCGGGCGATCGGTGGTGTTCGTCTGGTCTCCAGGTCATGTTGGTATCCCGGGCAATGAACGTGTTGACAGGCTTGCCAAGCAGGCTGTAGGTATGTCCTGTCTAGAGATCGGCCTCCCAGCTTCTGATCTCCGTTCATTGTTGCGCCAGCAAGTACGTCAGCTTTGGGATACTGAGTGGCGTAGCCTGCGCACGCCCAACAAGCTCCGGGTGGTCAAGGAAACGACGGTTGCATGGCGCTCCTCCATGCGTGGTTCACGACGGGACTCAGTGGTTTTATGTCGCCTCCGCATTGGGCATACGTGGCTCACCCATGGACATCTCCTTCGGGGTGAGGACCCAGCCCAATGTCGGTGTGGCTCCCATTTGACAGTCGTCCACATATTGTTGGACTGCCCCCTTTTAGCCGCCTTGCGGAGACATTTTAACCTCCCTGCTGTTTTATCGGAAGTTTTAGGTGACGATGCCACAATGGCAGATACAGTTTTACGTTTTATACGAGCGGGGGGTTTTTATCATTCGATTTAACTGGAGATTTCTGTGTGTTACCGAGTGGTTGACTTTTCCTTTTTTTTTATTCTTATGGTCGGTCAACCACGGCCATCGGTTTATTTGTTGTAAGTTGTGTTTGTGTGACCATCTCTTCGTTTTGTCTTGTTCTTGATTATGTTTTATGGACTCGGTGGGACTCCTCTCCCACATCGCAATTTTAAACTCTGTGCGTGATACCTGTCACGTGTATGGTTTTACTTTTGCCGCCTAGAGGTGGAATGGGGGACTGATGACCATTGTAGTTTTGTCCCCCTTAAACAACCTAACAACAACAACAACAACTGGGTGTTGTGTAATCATCATCATCATGTATGTACAAGTCGCCAAAGTGGCGTCACCTAAAAGACTTACACCAGTCAGGCCGAACACGATCCCAGCTGGGGTCTAAAGGCCAAAAATGAATCATTCTGCACCTCTGCCGCAGAGTGAAATTTCATGTCATTCAATATGCTTCGATTTTTTATGTAGACGAATATAAGCTACATCCTACTTTGTATTTAGTTTCTCTCTAAGACTTTACTTTTTGCGTCAAATAATAAATAACACTATTTGGGATATGTGCATTTTATGCGCTAAAACAAATTCCTCAATAGAGTTTGCGGAAACTATTCCATAGAAAAAAAATTTCTGTATCTTATAGCCAAAGGTCACTGCATGATATATGAGCGGTTTTCTTGTAGTTATTGCCCATAATTCTTGTTATAATAAGAACTAAAATACAACGCAGCGCATATTTTGAAGAGTTTACGGTGAAAAATGTAGTCGTTGACCAGTTTGCGTTTGGTGCGTTTTACATATTACATTACTGCATAAGAAGTAGACCTAACATATCAAAATTGTTTTTAACGGCGGAAGGAGAGCCACACCTTTCTCCACTCTCAATAAAATGCGTGAGATGCGTTTGACGCGTCGTGGTCGGCAGCTACTCGGCACACGCGCGGCTGTTGGCGCCTGCTGTGCCGAGTGCGAAGCTGCCTCGTGTTTTTCTTCTTCCTGTGCTGCCAACCTGCTAAGCTGGAAATGAATAACTTACTGAAATGAAAAGACTCCGAGATTTATAAGCTGAAGGTCCTGACTGTGTACTTTTTGTTTTATAGTTCCTGGTTTCAGTAAACTTTGTGACAGAGATGAAAGAATTATGTAAGCTGAAATTCCTGTTACTCCTGAATGATCAGCTCTGCGAAGCCAGGAGGACTGTGCAATGATTTTCTTTACCATCAGTGGCCTTCTTTCATTATTTGAATCACACTTTCCACTCGTTGGTGGAGTTCAGCACCAAATGCTACACCATAGATCATGAATGATGTAGAAATCTAGTAATATTTTTTGACAATATTCCTCAAGCTGAATTCTATACTACTATTAGAATTTCAATCAGTATCAGAGCCACTCTGAGATGTCGTCTGCTTAGTCAGAACAGCTGATTAGCTTGTAATGAACTTCCATAGACTACACAAGTTCGTTATATGATCGATACTTCTGCCTGTTGCTCAACAGACGTTTCGTTGCTTCTACGCACTTTCCCAGAAAACACACAGAAACTCAGTTATACATACACATTAATTAAAATAATGGAGTTTTGAAGGGTGCCGGCCGCGGTGGCCGAGGGGACTGAGGCGCTTCAGTCACGGTCTGCACGGCCACTACGGTCGGGGGTTCGAATCCCCCCTCGGGCATGGATATTTGTGCCGTCCTTAGTTGTAGGTAGTTCATAAGTAGTTTGTAAGTTTAGGGACTGATGACCCCGTAGTTAAGTCCCTTAATCTTAACAAACATGGAAATGCAGAACGTGCCGTGTTCAGTGAGCACTTCACGCAGCACTGCCCTTCTCTGTGCTGCTTGAAATGTACGCTGATGTGGAGACGCCGTTCGCAGCACCTCTGCCTCTGCTCTGCTTTGCCGCGTCAAGTGTGCGCCGGGCCACAGAGCGGACAATAGCGCGCAGTGGGTCTATTGACTAACCCCCCTCCCCCCCCCCTCCCACCAGCAGTTGGCCTTGGCCTGAGCGACCGAGTGGCGCGTCGGCTGTGTTCGTATTCCGCGTGCAGTGATAAGAGCAGCCTTGGCGGGTGCGGTGAAGGAAACGACGGCCAGCCTCCTGGCCCTCAGCGCTGTCGCAGACTGTAAATGCGCTCAGATACGCTTCTGTCTCCCTGCATGCTCCTAGTTGCCCCGATCTCGTGTAGCCGTACAAATCACCCACTTGACAGACGGCAGGTCGGAAACGGTCCCAGCGTACACTCAAAAGGACGATACTTACAAGGGACACTGTTGACCTCGAACTGCACGAAACCATGCTTGGAATAACAGGGAACCACAAAATATAGGAGTCGTGTGCGTCATTTCCATGTAAAAAGTTGCATTGTACCTCAAATAACATTTTAACAGAGAGAAAAAAGTTATAAGATATCAATACCATACGAAGGAAATTATATGTAATTTTTTGGCGTCAGTGTATAATTACATATCCAATCAGCAGCGCCAAATCTCTCGGCTTAATGTATTTATAATAGCGCAAAACACTGACCAATATCACACACTAATTACATTTCAAATGATAATGTTGGTATGTAAATATGACACCCTAGCTTCCTCCTGTCCTTCAAATGCAGCGTAACTTCGTGTATTTCTGTGTCGTCGCCACTATATTTCTAAATGATTATGTTATACAATATATCCACGTACTCCATATCCTCAGCCCCGAAGTCACTTACACATTCAGCACGTCGTAACTTCGACCCAAAAATTTGGACCACGTGCGTAAGATTAATTCCCTTCATAACATCACAGCACTGTACACAGTTTACACAGTAACTCGCTTGCTAATACTCCCAGAGACAAATACGTACTGCAGCTATACCACTCACGCAACTGGAGCACTGGTTAGTGCAGCTACATTATGCCACCATTTAGTGGCGCTAGTAGACACGTGCGGAGTTTTGGATGGAAATAATGCACACCACTGTTTTGTTTATGATTGCTTCTTATTCTAAGAACAGTTTCGTGCGGTTCCGATCGTTGGAGGTCAAAGCTGTCCCTCTCTAGCTCGGAGGCGGCGACGGAGATGCCTAGCTCCGAAATCGAAGCAGGTCGGTTCTTTTCTTGCTGTAGGTCTGCCTGGTCTCCTGCTTCAGTGGCGGCCCGTAGGAGTGCAGCTCGGAGAATCGAAGGTGTCGCAGCTGGCTGGCTGCGGCCCCGTAATGGGTAGCTGATAGCAGTTTGTCGCCAAAACAACTTCCAATTTGGCGAAGTTGGTCTTCAGTCGGTATCGGATGTGCAGTTGGAAAACGCAGACTCTGAGACTGAGTGGTTAGCAGTTCAAGTTTATACTAGCGGTGACCAGATGTTCCGTATTTACGGGATCGTCGCGCATTTAACCTTAGTGTCCCGTTGTCTCGATAATATAAATACGAGACGCATGTTTTCCCGTTTTCTACTAAACGTCATATGTATTTTGAAATAAGGTGTCTTTAAATGATGTATCGTGTAGCCAAATGGAGATCAAATGGGGAATAATCAAACAATAAAGAAAATAGCTTTTAACTCAAAGTTAATAAGACACTGTTTTTAATTTCTTTGGTTGGTAATATGTAATGCTTTCACATGAGATGTGGAGCTCCTCCAACTATATAAAAATACTGAGTCATTAATGAGTTCATTGCTCGAAGAAGGCGTGAAGGAAGAGTGTGATTTCTTGTACGTTTTAAGCTGGTTTCACAAGTTGATAACTGATTATATCGGGAAATAGATTTATAAATTTCATCTGAAGAAAACAAATGACTGGGTTCACCTGAAGTATCCTGTTCTTTGGATGTCTGTTCATAAATGCCCTTAAACTTGAGTTTGGTGAAATTATTTTGAAACAAAGTAGTTAATATCAGTTCTTTTGAGGTAGTTAACAGTGTTAAAAACAGTTACATGTGAAGCAAAAATTTATTCATTTCATTTCATTTGGGCCTGCAGCATTGTGTATGTCTCTTAAGGACATATTGTTAATCTAAGTAATGTAAAAATGCTACTTCACTTTATAGATGTTAAAACCTGTTTATTATTATAGCAATAGGCCTATTTCGGCACTGTGGACATCATCAGTAACCATAGAGCATCGCTGGAGGATAAGTCAAACTGACAGCTTAGTAGTAAAGAATTAATCCCTTATAAACGTAATATATATACCACCTGAAGAGCATATATACTGCAATTATATGCACTTATTGTAATAAATTATACCTCCACGATGTCATATGGAAATAGCCTGATGATGGCCACAGTGCCGAAATAGGCTTATTGCTATAATAATAAACAGTTTTTAACATATATAAAGTGAAGCAGCATTTTGGCATTACTTAGATTAACAAAAATTTATTAATTGAGAACTGCGAAGCGAGTTGGAAAAATCTGGCCTCTCATTTTCAACTTATTTTCAACTGATGATATCTGGTGAAAAAAATTGTAGCTCATTACTTGGTTTGTGTTAGCTCCACCTGGCAATAATGTTGCTGCAGAAAGAATGTTCTCCACCACAAATATTTTATAGAGTGCGAAGAAACAACATATTTAGTGTGCACAGGAAATAATTATAACAATAACTCAATTCCACAGTATGTGATGAGTTCTGTATTATGAAGAAGAGAAATAAGTAAGCTTCTTAAGAAATAATAACTGTCTTTCCTACTTATTTGCACGTGACGACCATTTCTTTAATTAAGATATCAATTTATTTGGCTTTTGTATGCCAGTAAGTTTTGTTATTTCATGTATTAGAAACAAACTTGATATATTCTAGTTAATGGGATTGCCGAATACCCGAGAGATGACTCGAAACTCCGGCTCTAGCGGCCGCGCTATCCGTACCCACATGTGTCCCGTATTTTGCTTTCCTACCGCACGGTGGACTCCACGTTTATTCATATCTGAGCCTGTCAGCACCCATTGCTCACACATCTAGATACTGTGTGTAGAGGTTTGAACGTGAAGTGCATTCTTATGTCAGTAAATGGAATAATTACTACACGCATCCTAGTTGTCTCAAGTCGGTACTGTTCTACGGTCAAAGAGTTGATGCAGTAGTTTTCTAACCCCTCGCACTGTCGCTTGGTGCAGTGTACATTTCTCTGCGTTACACTTGCCGCTCTCCGTGTTTACGAACCGTTTCGTCATCCTGTACCGTCAAATCAGGCTTTAAATAGTAACGCACTGGCATTTACCAAAGGAAGTTTTATTTCCTACAAAATATCTTGTTTGCGCCGGCCGCGATGGCCGAGGGGACTGAGGCGCTCCAGTCACGATCTGCACGGCCACTACGGTCGGGGGCTCGAATCCCCCCTCGGGCATGGATATTTGTGCTGTCCTTTGTCTTAGCTAGTTCATAGGTAGTTTGTAAGCTTAGGGACTGATGACCCCGTAGTTAAGTCCCTTAAGTTCTACAAACATTTGAACATTTTTTATCTTGTTTGCGGTTCATCGCCAGTACATATTTAACTTCTAATTGCAATTGGGACAGCAATACTTTCGGGATCATCCATTACATATGGTTTTATGCATTTTGGTACCGACTCACTCACTTCACACAAATACTCTATTATTACTAGGTTAATCACAAATTTAATGGCCATGATCACAAAGTTAATCCTAACGAGAGCCTTCAGTTATCTTCTTTCTTCTTCTTCTTCGTCTTTGACTGCGTACTAGCCACTACCGTGCTTTCACTTATGCACATTCACGGCTGCTAGCGAGAATGAACCTACTCCTTCGAACATAAACTTCGGAGTTTTTAGTCATACGAAATTGAGAATTTACTCCGAGACGTTCGTTTGCTCTGAGAATATTCTCTGGACCATGTACACTTTCTTTTATTTACACAGCTTATTGGCAGATGAATGAGTTTTTCCTTCGCTGCTAGCGGCGCGACGTTTAGAGACTGCGTGATGGTCCGTGCTGTAGCGCGCTAGACATGAAGCCCCACGTGTTTCCTCCCCTCCGTCGCCTTGCCGCCCCTCACGCGCAACGTCACACCAGCTGACCGACGGTTGCGTTGTACGCATGTCCTTGCTGACAGCTGAGTCTCGTGACGTCACGCACAGCACTCTCGTCCCTTACGACGCTGTATCTCTTCTTGCTTCTGCACGTATTTCACTTACTTTACTTATTTGGCCACAACGTACCAGTATCCCGTCAATACTCCTTGCTTTTGTCACCATTGTTCATTACACGTTTCTCATTCATGCAGAACCTATATACATTTGGAATGGTACCTTTTCGTAATTCATTCGTTGCTATTCCTTCGCCACCAACTGTTCATCGCTATGCCAATTACTGTGATTCCTGCCACCGAATTTTCACTGCTCTCTAGACTCCATAGTCGCAAACCTGTTCTGGGTATGCGGACCGACAATGTCTTCATGCATTCCACAGCGCGCGTGGAAACGTGTTGATTACGTATGGCCGGTATACCATCGGATGCGGGCTTGCGTGAGAAAGTCAGCTGCAACTACACGTTTGTACCCTTCTTCAGCGACCATTACACCTGATGTCTTACCTCACATGTTTCTACCTTCCAAAATCGATTCTACCTACCCTTTCCTGCGGTACCATAAGAGCAATAGATTTCCCATCTGAATAATCGCAATAGTGTTTCAATTTTCTAGGTGCCCTTCGACGTTTTATACCGCTTCCACCATTATTTATTCAAATGTTTGTAGAGCTTATGGGACTTAACTATGGGGTCAACAGTCCCTAAACCTACAAACTACTTATAAACTTGCTCATACTAAGGACTGCACAAATATCCATGCCCGAGGGGAATTCGAACCCCCGACCGTAGTGGCCGTGCAGAATGTACTGACGCGCCGCAAACCGCTCGGCCACCGCGGCCGGCCCATTAATTGTACCAAGATATAATATTTCTATGCATTTCCCCTAATACACCTTTCGACTGATCTTAGGAATTCTATTTTGACTTGTTAACTGTAACGCAATTGTTTATTCTACATTTCAGGTGATATATTTTCATCCTCCTTCCGTCTTTAACAAACGTTTTTTATGCGTATGCGCGCAGTACTACCTCGCTGTCAACAGATATTTATTTCCTTTCGCCTTTCTATACCGTTTCCGCTCGTAGTAGCCACTACACATAACCGCTTTCCTGACATGCGCTATATAATGGATTTTCCATCCCGCATCCCTGCGCTAATACCGCACGCGTCGAGCTAAATAAGCTGTCGGCTTTTCCTCACGCTACGGCTCGCCGCCTGCCTTACAGCTCGCTTTATAACGTAACTACATTCAACCTCACTTTCAAGACATGTTTGACTTTAATCCTACAGTTGTTTTCTGCCATTATTTCCCTCCAAATATTTTAATATCTGACACTCTCTCCTGATCTTGCTAATCAAACTATTCTCCTTATCCTTTATCATTTCGACCAAATTTCCACTCTCCTCCACTCTGTCTTGACGACTTGTCCAAAACAAATAAATAATTGAAATAAATAAATCATAAAGGAAACCTTGGCACATCTAATGCCCCGTTACCCATTCTGCACAACATATCCGCCTGCGAATCATTTTCCCACTAACCCAGTAACAACTTTAGGTGGACTCTTATGCGTGCTGTAATCGGTGTTGCAGTCACACTACACGTGAACGAGACTAGTGAATTATTTACTAAGCTCTCATAACCTGAGTTTCTGTCAAGAATAGCATTTTACCCAATTACCTTGCTAATAACCATTATTATGCTGCTTTCATTAATTCCTGAATCGTGATTCAGTACCTAAACTATGGCCTACAGAATTTTTCCTGGTTATATGTTTCTTCAATGAACTAGTATTATAGATATACTATTTCAAAAATAATTTTATGTAAGGCTATAGAGTCTCATTTCTACAAATAAATATTTTTCATAAAACACAAACAAAAAACTAACAAAAGACGATTGGTTTTAGATGCAAACAGCTTACAGCAAATTTTAGTTATTTGCGAAGTTTTTGAAGCAGTGTTGTTAATGCCCTACCTATAGCCTTACATTATAAAAGCAGATACCATTTAAATTTACCATTATTATTATTTGTTGCTGGAATAGAACTTTACTTGCAGTGTAATCTAGTCATGAGATGATTGCATTAATTTTTGTTTTATCGGGACCAGAAAACGTGGTGCTATTACTTGTTTTGAAATCTACCTGTTTTACATCAGCTGTTACACCAGATCGTAGATCTCTAGATTCCCTCTTAAACAGCGCCATTTAAGCTACGCCAGCACACCGCTGCCACTACAAGGCCACAACTGTCGCTGCAATCTGGGCGCCAAACCGGTCAAGGTCGCACAGCTTGTAGCGGTACGTAATTTAAAAAAAAGAAAAGTTTGAAAATCTATCGGACCAAAGTGTGATCATCAGTCCGTAGCTTACAAACTACTTAAACTAAGGTAAACGAACCTAAGGACAACACACACACACACACACACACACACACAGACACACACACACACACACACACATATGCCGCAGGGAGGACTCGAACCTCCGACGGCAAGCAACCTCGCGTTCCGCAGCAAGGCGCATTAGACAGCTCGGCTACTCCACCGTGGCTACGTAATTTTAATCGTCTACTCATTTCCTAGTTTGTGTTTATTATGTTTGTGATGATATTTTTAAAATATTTAAAGCAATATCTTTGTGAATTATGGTTGATTTTATCTGTTGCATGTTCAACATCGAATACGCAGCGGCACACCTTGTACGTTTCTCCGCCGACGACAGAGATATGTAGCTGGTCACTGCCTGATGTTTTTCAAAGGCTGTCAGGGCGGAGAAGATCCCGCAGTATGCTGCTACTAATTTTTTGTTGGTTGTAAATAATGTAAAAAGGTTCAGTACTTAATCTCGATTGGAGAGGTGATACTAATTGGATACTATTGTAAACTTCACGATTGTTTATATGTATGAAGAGGAAAATATATTATTTCATCGAAAGTTTATTTCAAGATTAATTTAAATTTATATTATGATATTAAGTGATGGAAATGGTTTTCTACGTACTTCATTATTTATCAATTTGAATTTTGTAGTAACTTAAATGAAGGAGGTGGACTGTAAGTTGTGCTGATGGAATCAGTCCATGAAGAAGAAGTCTCGAATTAGTTATCAAATAAAGGTCTGGTTCCACTGCATATGGCTAATAGGTACCAGGACATGCCATCAACAAACTAAATACAATGGAGATACAAGAAGAGAAGAATATGTATCAAGAAGAAATCATCACATGTCACCGTGAGCTTCCGCCAACCTATGCGTGAACATTAACTTTACTTCCATTTTTCTTAACTTTTTTGTCATTCTACTAACGGTGGGAAGTACTCCGCAATTAAATCCCTATTAAATTCATATTGCTAAATCTTCACTAAAATGAGTAAAAATTGTACGGTTTTTGAGAACTTGTTTATTATTTTTCAACATAGTAATTCAATGTTGCTGTTATCACTTCATTGCTGTCAATTTTTGCTATGCAACACCATTATCTAACAACGAGTTTAATGTTGCGTAACGCACACAAACACCTACACTTTCTAGGGGCGTCTGTAGCCCGAAGAAACTTTTGAAATGAACACTTAGTAATTCCGTAAACTTTTATTGACACATTTTTACACATTCACATGGTTATTAGAGGACCCGTGTGAATACTTCGCAACGTTAGTTGAATGACAAAAAAGTTGAATATTCACGCATAGCTTTATCCAGAATAAATCAATGCAAGTGTTTAAAAGCACAAATGAAAGAGGTTGATCCGCTGAGTGTTGTTAGGTCAAAAATAAATGCGCACCTTAATTAGAATCGAAGATATCGTAAAACAAACCGATTAAAATATTCAGTGCAAGGACACATAGATACCGCGTTTGATTAAAAATAATAGAGGAGAGACTTAATTTAATTCTGATAGTTGATGACAAATCGGCGAACAAATACCTTTCGTTTACAGCAAAAATAAAGAAAATCTGTCGGATAGAACGGCCTGACTGACTTTGGTTTTCAAAGAAGTTGTACCAGCACTGCAGTAATTTGATGATTTGTGAGTCGCAGTGTCAATGAAGCACACAGGCCGTGTCAGATTTGTTGCATTACTTGTGAACCCGCTTCACTGCCATATGTAACACATGAACTGTACTAACTGTTCCCTACCACTCACTGAAACAGCCGCACCATCATTTCTCTGGTGATCGTCCTGTAAACATGATACGGTATCTACATTAATCTTAATGTCATAGTATGAATATACGTTCCTAGCATTGGTTTGATCATGCTAGCTTTGAAACTCAGTTCCGTTCGACAAAGCTGTGTAGTTTTCGCAAAGTTGGTGTTTCTTTAAATTGTTCGTAATACCGCTGAAATTGCTGCTTGATAATACATTTATCCATATCATCGATCACATACTTGTTGTTAGGTTCTTGCTTCTTCTTCTTCGGCGTAGAAACGTGAGTTCCACTTTTCTCGGCATACTTTCCTTCTTTCCGTAATTTGTAAACCATTCTCTTCCTCAGCTTTAACATTTTGGCAGCACTTCGCCTTGCCGGGTAATACACTCCTGGCCATTAAAATTGCTACACCACGAAGATGTGCTCTAGACGCGAAATTTAACCGACAGGAAGAAGATGCTGTGATATGCAAATGATTAGCTTTTCAGAGCATTCACACGAGGTTGGCGCCAGTGGCGACACCTACAACGTGCTGACATGAGGAAAGTTTGCAACCGATTTCTCATACACAAACAGCAGTTGACTGGTATTGCCTGGTGAAACGTTGTTGTGATGCCTCGTGTAAGGAGGAGAAATACGTACCACCACGTTTCCGACATTGATAAAGGTCGGATTGTAGCCTATGGCGATAGCCATTTATCGTATCGCGACATTGCTGCTCGCGTTGGTCGCGATCCAATGACTGTTAGCAGAATATGGGATAGGTGGGTTCAGGAGGAAAAATACAGAACGCCGTGCTGGATCCCAGCAGCCTCGTATCACTAGCAGTCTAGATAACCGGTATCTTATCCGCCTGGCTGTTACGGATCGTGCAGCCACGTCTCGATCCCTGAGTCTGCAGATGGGGACGTTTGCAAAACAACAACCATCTGCACAAACAGTTCGACGACGATTGCAACAGCATGGACTATCAGCTCGGAGACCGTGGTTGCGGTTACCCTTGACGCTGCGTCACAGACAGGACCGCCTGCGATTGTGTACGCAACGACGAACCAGGGTGCACGAAGGGCAAAACGTCATGTTTTCCGATGAATCCAGGTTCTGTTTACAGCATCATGATGGTATCATCTATGTTTGGTGACATCGTGGTGAACACACATTGGAAGCGTGTATTCTTCATCGCCATATTGGCGTATCACCCGGCGTGATGGTATGGGCTGCCATTGACTACACGTCTCAGTCACCTCTTGTTCACGTCGACGGCACTTTGAACAGTGTATAACGCCATTGCCCAATATTGATAATTTTTTGGTAATAATATTTCATTTCTTTTGTTATGTTAGATACTAAAATTCATTCGTGTTACAATCGATTCCACTATTGTATGGTATGTGATGTCTGTACTTCATCTGCTTTGTATGTTTTATGAATATCTGCATCATGTTTATTTTTGCATAATATTTTTGTAATTTTAATTATTTCGGTAATGTCAACTTTATTTGTTGTATCGTTTTATGTATGTCAATATTATGTAAATTTGTAATATCTCACGACCAGCATGATTACTAAAAGGTGTTGTGATTTTAATGTGAACGGAATTTCGTTGTAAATGAAAAGGTGGTGTTGGCGCGTAGCTAACGGAGACGGTGTAGTCAGTCGAAGGTTGGCATTCACAGCAGTCAGTCTGTGGTGGGAGCTCACAGCAGTAGTGAACCTGAGGGCACAGCAGCAAGACGTAGTGGCAGACTTGTGCTACTGTATTTTGCCCAAATATTTGTTTCACTTGAGGCAGAAGACCAATCTACGTACAATGGCCTCGGTGAACGTGTTGATGGAATGGTAAAACTTCTACTGTCTGCATATGGAGCGAAATGGAAGCTACTGGAAACCGCTGTTACAATGTCGGCTCACAAACTGCATAAAGATGAAATCTGAGCTGTATACGCTGCGCCGCCACCTCGCCACTTCTCCGCATTAATATCAGGTCACAATATTTATTGTTACTGTTTATGAACTGGTCGTTGAGAGATTTAGCTTGTGTTTTGAATGTTTTTTGCAATAGAGGTTACATTTCTGTCAAAAGTGGTGTTGTACGTAACCCTAATTTATCCCAAGTCACATAAACTAAAAGGGTCCTCTCCTGGAAAGAATTATTAACCCAGTCATCTTTTTTTTTTTTTTTCTAAATGCAGCAATCAATTTTTATAAAGTAAATTTTTTGGAGAATCTTCTTAGTCGAATATACAGTGCTGTAGCTATAAATTTCATTGCTCTTGCACAATAGTATTGGCAAGAATAAGTTACTGTTTTTCCACATAACTAATTTTAATCAGTTCATATAATTGAAGTAGATCAGACAAACAAAATTCCATTTGTGATATCAATCAAAATTTATAGTGTTCCTACAATTTGTCAGTAAAGTTTGAGTGACCCCATTCTAGATTCTAGGCTAGTATACTTAATTGATGAATCTATTTAGCAAAGTGTTACTTAAATAATAGTTAACTGTAACAGAATCATTAAATTCATGGTATGGAGAAAGATTTCATTATTTTCTACAAAGTGATACATAGTAGTCAGTGTTCTTTTAGTAGATTTTTGAATAGAGGTCACAATCATAACCAATTTCTTACTTATTTACAAAAGAACATTAAGAACAGCACTGACCATAACATCAGTAGATTTTTCATAATTTTTACTACTAATTATAAGCCTTTAGTAACTTTATTCTGAGTGTCACTTGCACGGAAATACTGCATTCCACGCTATGTTCCATAGTAACAGAAAGTAACTTATGAGGTGAGTCTAGCCGTTACAATAATTTAAATAATTACTGCTTTCATTTAAATCTTTATTATTTTTGTGATTGGTATTTTTTTTTATCTCTTATGAAACAAGTGACAAAGTTTCTTCCACCCTTTACTTATTATGCACCAAGCTTCTAAATTTAACTGCATTCTTAATTTATCATTGCTTGGTATTCTTATGCCTCATTAGGCTGGCGACCGTGTATAAGTTTTTATTCATGAAACATTTTGTTAATAATTTTGATTAGTCCAACAATAGTATTGCAAGATTACCCAAGTTAAATTTTTGTTTCATAGTAATCAGATTTATTTTACTGCTATAAGCTACACCTATTTCAAACATTGTTATCGCCTTCCGCAATTTATTTCGTGTTTGGATAAATCTTTGGGGAGTTTCGGTCCAAGTCTTATCCTTAGGATAGCACGGGTGCCACACTTAGTGGCCCATGACTGTTCGATTAGTCGCGGTTGTGTCCCACATGGCGACCGTGACAGGACAAGAAACGAATACAGAAAGCCAAATTTTGAATTTCACGTAATTCGACCTAGCGAATTCGTGTAAAATAGGAGAAGAAAAAAAGACGCGAACCGTACATGAATTGGTTGTGGAGCATAAAAGTATTTTTCAAAGGTTTGCATAAAAAAGGATTAAAGTATAGTTTCATATAAATAACCTGAAATGGATCAGAAAGGTTTTAGTTGCCAGAACGTTCGAGACCGCGAAGTAGTGGGGGCAGACAGGCAGGACGCGGCAAGCCTTAAGAACGTTCGAGAGCGAGCGACAGGTGGTCTCGCAGTGCAGCCACCTGCAGTAGGCGCACACACACAACAGACGAACGAAACTATGCAAGTTTACAAAAGACCAACTATGATCAATTTAAAAACCGAAGTTAAAGAAGAAATGTTAGTTGATGATAGTGGATATGAAAATGCATCTTTTGACATGTCCCATCCTCGTCCTTACAAAAGTGATACAGGCGAATTTTTGATACCAAATCTAACGTAGACAGTATTCCCGAACTCGAAGATGTAGAATCTTTGATCTCAAAGAAATGTTCCGATTATTAATGAAGCAGAATAATAAACTTAGTTCTGATATCAAAAGTTTGGGAACTGAAGTAACTAACATGGATTCGAAATTGGAATTTAAAATCGGAAGTTTGGAGTCGAAAATGGAATCTAGAATTAAAAGTTTGGGATCTGAAGTAAGTAGCTTGGATTTGAAAATAAATGCTAGGCTCAAAGATTTGGATGCAAATCCTAATCATTAAATTTCCGAGTTAAAAATTCAAGGCACTGCTATTCAAAATGAACTCGGAAAAGTTAACCAAAAAGTGGTCTCACTAAACAATACTGTCGCGAATATGCAAACAGAAATGGGTACTTTAAAGAATAACGTAGAATTAGTCCAAGGACAGATGAGAGACATCAACGACAGGTTTGATGTTGAAATAATTAACCTGCAGGACAAGGTCGAACCGGTAGTCGTAAATAAAATCGACGAAAAAGTATTCGGTTTGAAAACAGAAATCCTTAGCTCCTGTAATAATGAAATATCCAAAGTAAGGTCTGTTGTTGTCAAATGCGAAAACGACACTTCAGAAGTGCAGGACAAAATTTCTAATTTGGAAAAGAAAATGAGCACACAACCTGCCTGTATTGTAGAGAAAATCAATGCATTTAAAGTACTCGAAAATGAAGAAATATTTGATCCGGCCAAGAAACACAACGGTTGGCATCAGTTGGAATTTTTACGTAATTGTGAACGTATTCTTACTGATGAATATTCAGACAAGGAAAAGATTAATGCTGTTATCACCGCAGTGACCGGTGAAGCAAAAAGCTGGGCATTGAGTTTAGACATTGACAGTATGTCTTTTCCGAATTTAAAAGTAAATTTACCGGAGAATTCTGGTCAGAACAAAAACAAGAGAGCCTTTGGCGAGAATTTACGATGACCAGATTAAATGAGAACAAAGGCAGAGTTTCTCTTAGAGAATTCTGCGAGAGATGGTATAAGAAACTAATTCATCTCCATGGAAGAAGAACGGATAGTGAAATTATCTGGGAAATGTGTAAAATACTTCCCAGAGAATCAAGTAGGTTTATAGGAAGTAGTCATCGAAACTTCCAAAAATTCCATAAAAAAAAGTCGAAGACGAAGATAATTGGCGCAGTAGCCATGTGGGCAGCCATTATCAAAACCAAAACGATAATCGTTATGACGAGTACGATAATAGTAACCGAGTTAACGTAAATATCATTCAACGTGGCAGAGGAAGAGGCCGCGGCAACGGTTTCAGACGGGGCCGAGGTCGTGGGTTCAGAAACCACGAATCACCGACAGAACAACAGTCGGAAAACTAAGTAACGCGTACGTCGAGGGTCGGACAAACGCGCATAACCGGTATAGACCCAATAAATATAATAACAGAACCCGATTCGCAAAACTAAATCAGGAGTGTCTTGATAGGAAATGCCTCTGCGGCAGTAGCTTAGGAGGCAGCGAGCAGACATGATGTTGCGGCAGGGGAATCCCCTCCCGCCGGCAAGAGTAACAGACCACGGGAGCGTGGGAAAGTGTTCGCGCAGCTGATTAAAGAACGGGCTACAGATGTAGGTCAAGATACAGACCTGAATAAAGCTAGCAGTATCAAGGGAAATGAACCGACCGCTGAAATAAACTGTATGTCGGAAGAAAAATCCGACTCAAATCAGGTCGCACTATGCGAGAGTAATAGTGTCGCAAGGAATAGTAGTCACAAAAAAGAGCAAGTAGAGGCTCCGGAAATTCAGGAATGGCGAGCACAAATGGATAATTTGTACTCGGGCCTATCTACGTGTAAATGGGAAGACTTTAAGCGGGATTACGCAATCCGACCTATCTCTGGCAAAGAGTGGAGAAAGAAGTACGCTAGCGAGCTAGCGGTTAAAGATATTAGGAAAAACAGAGCCGCGCAAAGGTCGCGAGCGACTGTAACCGAAAATTATAGGGAAAATGGCACTGTGCATTGGGCTCAGTCTGCCGAATTAAAAGCCAGCGAGTCGACGCGTATCCGCTTAGAAAAAGAAAATGAAATTTTGCACGTAGCAGAAAACGAAATTCCATCAATCCTAGAATGTTCTGAATTGACTACTGTTATATGCGATTACTCACATGGCAGTGATGATAGTTGCATGAAAAGCATAACGTTTGCAAATACGAGGTCGCGGTCGATGTTATTAGAGCCGATGAAATGGACACAGAATGTTATGACAAATAAACATAGAGCCCGAAAGTAATAAAATCAATACGGTTTCTGTCGAACCGACAGAAACAAAATCAGCTGAGCTAGATAAAATCATATTCCTTGCTGATTTAGAAGACGCGAATCAGGAAAAACTTGCTGATGCATCAATATGCAAAGCAGTATTATGCGAAGATTCAGATAGTGATTTAAATCTATCTGATGATGACTCTTCTGTGGAAAGCGAAGAAGGATTGGACGAAAGTGAAACAGAAGAAATGAAATTAGACCTTGATGAACAAAACCGTCCACTGAGAGTAACGCAAGGCCCTAAGGCCCTACATTAGGAACCTTAAACGCAGACGAACTGTACCAGTTCAGCTTCAATCATGATGGGACGCTGGACACGGTAGAAAAAATAAATATCAGTATCATGGATCCTAGTACGATCACAGTACAAAAGAAAAAAGAACCTCCTGACATAATAAACGAGGAAATGGCAATCCAAGAATTTGAGTTGCCTCGAATCAAAGAGCCTTCCGATAAAGTAATTAAGGGAGCCGCGGTGAAGGTTCAAAGAGAACGCACATCCGACAAAGTACCGCCGGATAAAAATAAAACGAAAGTACCTGATATGACTTGGAAAGATTGTTTAATTGACGATGATGTTCTACGAGAAGAGCAAGAAGCGGAAGAAGTGCAGTACACTAAGCAGGCAATGGTGCCAATAGAGTTATATGGAATAGCACTAAATGTTTTGCTTGATACGGGCGCGCAGATTAGTGCAATTTCTCAATCATTCTTTGAACATATTGCAAATGAACCAGAACTGGTAATCATGACCGTTAGTGGAGTCAAGGTAGTTGGCGCCACAGGAAAGACGAGTAAAGCTATTAAATTTCAAGTTCTGGTAGAATTCAGCATTAAAGGTCGAGAATTTGAACATGATTCTTTAGTGGTTCCGGATTTAAGTTCCGAAATGATCCTTGGTATAGACTGGCTTAATAAATAAAAAGTTGTCATTAATTGTGAAAGGCAATTAATAGAAATGAATAAAGGGAAAGATAAATTAGAAATACGATTCGAAGAGAATGACGCCACAATTGGCGAAGAATTCGAATCGATGTCAATAAAATTTGAGAATGAAAATGAGGGTTTAGACTATTTGTACGAGCTTTATCACGTCAAGTCAAGAACTGAGGATGAAAAGACGGAAGTAGAATTTCACAAACTGGTTGACGAAGTTGAGGAACTAAACGAAGAACAGAAGTCCGAATTAATAACCATTTTGGAAAGACACAGAGAAGTATTTTCAGACAAGCCAGGAAGGGTAAAAAATTTTCAATATAAAATGGAAGTTCTACCTCACGAACCTTTTTTCGTGAAACCTTATTCTGTACCGATTTCTAAGAAACAAGCCGTTCAAGAAGAAATTAATAAAATGATAAACTGGGATATTATCGAACGGAGCACTAGTGAATATAACAGCCCGCTTATTATTGTGAACAAAAGAGATGGGGGCGTAAGAATAGTAATTGATGCAAGGACCCTAAATAAAATAGTGAAACTGAAAGTAGATCGACCTGAGAACTTAGAGGAGATGCTCCAAAAATTCCATAATCTAAAATACTTAACTAGTCTCGACTTGACAGCTGGTTATTGGGAAACAGGGCTGCACGAGGAATCGAGAAAATATACAGCTTTCCTATTTGCTGGTAAGTTCTTTCAGTACAAGGTCGTTCCTTTTGGGCTAAATACGCCAGTGTCAGTGTTTATTAGAGCCCTGGACGAAGTACTGGGAACAGAGCTCTGTAGTAGATTAACTATTTATGTAGATGACCTTCTAATTGCGACAGAAAAATTGGGAAGAACATTGTGAGCTACTCGAAAAGACATTTCAGGCTTTACAGGGATGACACTAAAGTTAAGGAAATGCGAATTTGTTAGAAAAGAGATTAAATTTCTCGGCCACATTATTTCATCTAAAGGGATAACTAAAGATCCAGAAAAATTATCGTCCATAAAGAACTGTGCTACACCTCGAACTAAAAAGCAATTAAAAGCTTACTTAGAGCTCTGTGGATTCTACTACAGGGGCAAGTGTTCAATAGTATACACTTAAATGGGTTACTTAGGAAAAATAGTGCTTATATTTGGACAGCAGACTGCCAAAAAGATTTTGAGAAACTTAAAGAGGAGCTGTTGAGGAACATAGTGTTATACCACCCTAACCTTAATGAGCCTTTCCACTTAAATTCTGACAGTAGTGACTATGGCATAGGTGTTGAATTATTGAAGGAAATCGAGCAAGACGGGGGAGAAACACATAAAACCATTGGTTTTGCTAGTAGAATGTTGACAAAATTCGAAAGAAACTATACTGTGTCAGAAAGAGAGGCACTTAGCATAATTTGGGGATTAAAGAAATTTAGGTACTATTTATGGGGAAATAAGATAATCATCCATACAGACCATAAAGCTCTAACATTCCTACGTGATTGTAGACTATTAACGGGAAGGTTAAACAGGTGGGCACTGCATCTGCATTTGATTACCAAGACCATTATGTGAAAGGAACAGATAATATAGTAGCTGATGCTTTACGGAGATTGCCAAATGGTATGAATCAAGTAGAGAAAAACAATATTGGAGAAGGCACATTGGCCATAAATAATATGAAAACAGTACCAGTTAAAAAGTTAATTGAGAAAATTTGCAAGAATATGCGAAGGTACTAAAATGATGATCCGATGTGGGTATCAGTAAAAGCCAAATTTGCTAACCCACATTTTCCACAAATCCCGCGACACTATAAAATTTTCCAAAATGTACTGTATAAAACAAAAAATTTAGATACCGAAATATGGAGAGTATGTTGGCCTGTCAATTATGAGCTTGAAATTATCGATTATTTCCATTTATCCTTGGGACACTGTGGGCCAAAGAAATGCATTGAAAAATTGTCAGATGTAGTAGTGGTAAACAGTGGTTTAAACAGAAAAGTCAGAGAAAGGATAACGACTTGTGACATCTGTCAAAAAGCTAAGTCAACTAATAAGATTAACCGTGGGTTAATGCTAGGTATTATCCCAAAGGATACTTTAGAGCTTTTGTCAGTAGATTTATTGGGCCCATTACCTAAAACCTCAGGGGGATGTACTTACATATTTTTTATCCTTGAAGTATTTTCCAAATTTGTAAAATTATACCCATTAAAGAGGGCAACAGCGAGAAGAGTGTTTTCCAAAATGGAGGATTATTTTAAAACAATTGGAAAACCAAAATCAGTTTCATCAGATAACGGTCCGCAATTTAATTCTAAAATCTGGAAAGAAGGTATGAGTAAAAGCAACATTCAGGCTATATACATTAGTGCATATCATCCGGCCAGTAATCCGGTTGAAAGATATATGCGAGAGATTAATAGACTCTGTAGGACCTATTGTCATCATAATCATAAGTCATGGGGTAAATATGTGGCAGAATTCGAAGCAGTGATGAACACCTTATATCATGAGTCTACAGGTTTTACTCTTGAAGAAATTTTGACAAACAAGAAAAGTACAAGCCTGGTGGAAGAAATTTTAACCTTTCCTCCTAACACTGAATTATCATTAGACCAAAAGAAGGCACTGATTATTGAGAAAATGAAAGCAGAAAGTAGGGCTAAGAGACACGATAAGGACATTAACCTAGTTCAATTCCAGACTGGTACGAAAGTCCTAGTTAAGACCCATGAGAGGTCTAGTAGAGGGATTTGTGAAAAATGTACAAAACCCAGTGATTTATGGTGTAACGTAAGTATGCAGGAAGTTTAATTTAATTACGCACGTTTCGGCCACAAATCATGCTTTGGTCAGACTCTAGCTTCTGCAGTCACCTCCTCCTTTGAATGAAATCTTCGTCCCACCACCCATTTCTTCAAATTGGTAGAAAAATAGTAGTCCGAGGGAGCCAAGTCTGGAGAATAGGGGAGACGTGAAACGACTTGGAATCCTATTTCCAATAATTTTGCGATCACAACTCTGAGGTGTGTGCTGGTGAATTGTCGTTATGGGAAGTCCATTTTTATGGTCCAGTCACCGGCGTTTTCCTTGAGCTCGGTTTTTCAAACGTTCCAATAACGATGAATAATATGCATCTGAATACTTCTACCCTATTCCAGATAGTCGATGAGGATTATCTCTTGTGAATCCCGAAAGACCGTCCCCATAAACTCTCTGGCCGAAGGACGGTCTTCGTCCTTTTTGGTGCAGATTCTTCCTTAGTAACCAATTGTTTACATTGTTTTTATTCTCAGGAGTATAGTAATGTATCCATGTTGCATCTACAGTAACGAAACGACGCTATAAGTCCTGCGAATTCTTCCTGAACAGCTGCAAACTTTTCTTGCAACTCTTCACACGATTCAATTTTTGGTCAAGCATGAGCTATCGCGGCGCCCATCTCGCGGGTAGCTTTCTCAGGTCCAAACATTGATGAAAAATATGATGTACCCATTCATTCGAGATGCCCACAGTACTGGCAATCTCAATCACCTTAACTCCTCTGTCGTCCATCACCATATCATGGATTTTATCAATGATTTCTGGAGTCGTAACTTCCGTGCAAAATGTTCAGCGTCAGTTGTGCTTCTATGGCCTCTCCGAAATTTTGTTCTAATGGAAGGCGCTGTGTTACCATAATGTATATCAAGCTTCTATTTAGTCCCATGAGGCCTTTTTCCCGTCATAAAGTAATGTTAAAAAACCGAAAGAAATTATTTTTCGGCGATTCTCTGACAATCTCTCGACTTCCTTGATTCACACGAATGCCAAACACAAAGACATAGACGAATGTGGCTGGAAATTGGTGTGTGTTCTTTCCAAAGATGCTACTCATTATACATGACCCCGATACGCGCCGGTGGTGTCACCCCTTGGACTTTGAACGGTCTTGAAACGCCCCTCGTATACCGATGTGCAATTCCCAGATCATTACATTTATTCTTATGTCATTTTATCATCGTGTGACTAGTAAGTCATTATATTTATTATAGAAATAAAGGTATATAGTATTGATATAGTCGCTTTAGAGGCTGATAAATAACTAATTAAATAACAAATTATGACAAGGTGTTGAATAGATGATTCGATCCCACTAAGTAAAATAACCGACTTGCTTTCAAATGTTCTCATGTTTGTAAATGTAAGTGCCCCACCCCTAGCATCCTATCCATCTCCTACAATATACTGACGACACTGCCGCCCTCGCCTTCGCCTTCGCCTTAACGTAACCATGGCTCATTGTTTCAACTGACTACTTATGTTTCATTCATCTATGACCTCTGCAGTTTCTTCAAGTTTTGTCGTCTTATCTATATGCCATTGTTTAACTCCATTTCATGTTTTAAGTCCTAATGTTCATGTCTCATGTGAGCGCCTGAAGAGCAACAATTAATGCTGCTGCCAGCCTACTGGCATATATATATATGTTCAGTGTGATACAAAAATAAAGAAAAAAAATAACTATAAGGCATCTCCAGCATTTGTTTTAGTCATCATCATCATCGCCATTTCAGTGTTTTGAAAGACTTCTAAGTTTCCCTACATTTTAACCATTTTATGTTTCTGCAATTACAATCTCCATGTTTTATTTGTAATTTATCTCCCACTTTTAATCGCCTTTTATATTTCAACTGTTGTTCCATATCATGTTTTAAATTCTTTATGCTGAAGAGCGCCTGCGAGCGCTGACAGCCCGCCCAATATTTGTGAATGAAATGACAATAAATAAAGGAAGAAAAAGAAAGGGACTTAACTGTTGCGGTTATCTTTCCTTAGGCTTACAAACTACTTAAAGTAACTTACACTAACAAGGAAAGTACTTGGGCTCGAACAAAAATATCTGTATGAACGTTTGCTTACATGATCTCTACGTACACCTCAGTGTGCTGGTGGGTGTCAATTTTATGCAAAAGTTTGCAATCATGCTCTAGATAGCACTGTAGATGTGCAGACGTCTGGCAGACGTCACACGTAATGCTGATATCTTAACTATAACTAATGTAATAATCATGTTCTCCAGTGTATTGTCATGAAAAGCCGTCATGATAGTTGCAACTTTAACCTTCTTCTCGGAAGACTGTTGGTATTCACTGCCACTGCTTCCATCGCCTCCTCCCGCACTTACCGTAGCACTACAGCTTTCAATGAGTTGTTCGTCATTATCATCCCTATTATCATCATTATGTGTTAGTGCTACAACAGTATCTAACTTATGTTCATTTTTCTGTTCCATAACAGATACGAGTAAGCATGCGAATGATTCATCTTCTACACTAATATCATATTCACGAAAAAGGGTTCTGCGTAACTTCATCTCAACCAATCGCAATACATTAGCAGGATTGATTGCCAATCGCTGCCCCATCTAACGCTTCACCACACAAATAACGTCACAAAACGCGACTTCGGAGGCACACCGCACCGTCCCTACTGGCGAACCGACAGGTCGAAGTGCAATGTGGCGAGGCACAGTTTTTTTCCGTATCTGTTAGAAAATGGAAAGGTAGAGATATATTAATTAACTGATTTGATAAACCCTCTGCCAGGCACTTAAATATGACTTGCAGCATAAATATTTAGTTGCAGATAATAAGAAATCAGATGAAAAACAAGAACGTAATACCAATTTTGCAACAAAATATCTTCTCTCCACATTCTGTAGTTTGTACTAAAAGTACTGTCTCATCATTGCAGACTATCACTGAGACATTGCGTAGACTAAAATCCGGTGACCATGCCGTTGAAGCATCTGTGGCGCCTGTTATACAGGCATACAGGACAACAAGAAAGTCTGGCAGCCAGTCTAACATTCAGGCATCCTACTCACAAACCTTCCTTACTTGACTCTTTATGACCTACTCACAAACCTTCCTTGCCTGACTCTTTATGACCTGTAGACGATCTGAAATGTAGAACCGGTTGAAACGAGCGTCACTCCACTCGCTTCCCGCCGTGCTCGCGGCCTGCTTTAAGCCCCTTTTACACGATCCACTTTCTTGCGAAAATCGACTACTCGAAGCGTGGACGGCTTCTCTGCCGTAGTGTAAATCAGGATCCAACCACGGCGTGGGTACGACTACGACGTCAATAATCTTTCGATTGTGCCGAGTGTGGAGTTCTAGATTTTCGAGTGTGGTGAACACTGCGCATGCGTAGAAGCAGCGGCTGCATTGCCCAGCAGAAGACACAAGGTATTGTTTTGTACACAACGAAGGCACGTCTAACAAGTATAGTACGGAATAGAAATCTAGTGAGACATCAGTGGCGTTTTTTCTTCACGTTTTCCATCAAAATATACCAGAACATGTTGATTGTGGATTACATTTTATTTTTTATGGAAATAGAGTGAACGAAAGAAAACATTAAGACTCTTTTCTCGGCCGCTTTCTAGTATTATTTGTGATATTTGTGTGTTACGGTGACTGCAGATACTCATTGAAAACATCATATATTTTCTAGAATGCACAGAAAGAAATACTCAAATTAGTGGCAAACAAAGTAACAGCAGTTCGCCTGAAAGTTACAGCAGAATATTGTAAAACTAAACTTGGCCCTCTGCGGTTACATTACGGGGGGAGATAAAAAAATTCCCACCGAGGAAAAAAAGTGGGTTTTCTGCATCCAAACGGTTCTCTTCCTGCCTCTTCGGTATTTCTTTTTGCCTTCTTGCAAAGAGGCGGTGATTACTACCTTTGTTGCAGCAAATACCACAAGAATTTCATCGCCGGCCGCGTTGGCCGAGGTGACTAAGGCGCTCCAGTCACGGTCAGCACGGTCACTGCGGTCGGGGGTTCGAATCCCCCCTCGGGCATGGATATTTGTGCCGTCCTAGTTCGTAAGTACTTCATAAGTAGTTTGTAAGTTTAGGGACTGATGACCCCGTGGTTAAGTCCCATAAGCTTAAAAAAAAAAAAAAAAAAAAAAAAAAAAAAAAAAAAAAAAAAAAAAAAAAAATTCATCCACTCTGTTGTGTTGGATGAAAGTTTGTGATTAAAACGAAAACCAGCACACGAAGTATTACGACGACAACCACAACGAAAAGACCGCACAGAAGACAGCACACACACAAATTTCGAATCTATCGTGTAAACGCAAAGGATCACGCAAAACAAATGAAACTCGGAACCACAAGGGGCGCTGCTGTCGACACTCTCGATTCGAGTAGTCAACCGAGACAATAAAGTCGCTCGTGTAAAAGGGGCTGTAGCCGACTGAGGTCGCGTAAAGTGGGGGAGTGATGACGTCACACTGCCCTGAGCGGGACTTGTCATGACGGGTCCAGTCCTGATAATGCCGCCTTCCCGTCGCGCTGCTGTTGTCTTCAGCTGTCACGCTAGTCTTCAGCATTGCATGGTAAGTAATAGCATATGAGAAGAAGTGAAGGTACTTCTGTTAGCGTACAGTCTGCGACGTCAGCAATCACAAACGATACTGTTTCGAACGAAAAAGCTTATATAACCTAAAATCTATGGAATAGTCCGGGAGTAAGAAAAGCTAGTTCTAATTGAGAAAAATAAACTGATAATGCCTTAGGTGTGAAAGCTTGTATAATAAACCTGTAAGCAACACACCGTGGCCACGCTATGTACAGTGCTGGATTTACAACTTCGCTTCAGCTTGTTACCTGTTTTGATTTGGGAAGTTCTTGGGACACATAGAAAATGTATGAAAAAGGTAGCCCCGGTGGAGTAGCCGAACGGTCTAGAGCGTTTAGCTGCGGAGCGCGCGGTTGCTCGCCGTCGGTGGTTCGAGTCCTCCGAAGGGCATGGGTGTGTGTGCTGTCATTAAGTTAGTTTAACTTAGTTGAAGTACTTTGTAAAATACGAACTGATGATCACGCTGTTTGGTCCGATAGATACAAACATTTGAATTTGAAAAAACGCCATAGTACAACATTTCTTCATGGGAAATAATCAAAATCAACAAATTCAATACTCGTGTTGTGCTATGAATTAGTAGTATTTAAGTGATACGCCATCTTCAGTCACAATTTTGATTTCAAAGTCGTACACAGGGTTTCTGATTCATAGCCTCTAACAAATGGCGATGTTTTCCCACCGCAGATGAGTCTCTATTCGCTCGTTCTGGTATCAGCTGCTTCACAGGTGTCCGCAAGGGCGTGCGTGCCCGCCTTTTCCCCCTCTCATTCACAAACATATATACGCATTACCATAGGAATGGTGTACAACACGAATTCCTGTGAACGTATTCTTGTTAATTTTGTACAGCTTCTACATTGTTGACATTATTTCGAAATATAAACTGTCTGCAGTATTCGTAGAATACATTTGTAACGTGCATTACTGTCAAATATTATTAAACTAGGTTTTGTCTTGCTACTCATAGTCTTAAAAATACGTATACGGCTGATATCTGATAAATGAAGCATTATTAGACACAATCTTAGATGCACGATTTCACATGAACGAATCACTCGTAAATTCCATGAAGGATCCGATCTCCAAGACAAAATGTAAGGAATATAATGAGTGCCGTACTGGAGGGGGACACAGGTGGTCGTTGCCTCCACTTTTTTGAGATGGCTACCCTGTCTCTTACTACTTTGCGTGCGGGATATTTTCATATTACAGTGATTCTCTGTCATCATCTCTCTCAGTGCGTTGTATGACCTCATTCCAGGCTGCGGATTCGTATTTCAATAGATGCTCGAATGACATAACTAGTAACATCAACCGTAAGGCAAGTGTTGCAGGGATTGCAGAAGGCACTATCCAGCCCCGAGTTCGTGAGCAATATTACACTGTTTTTCAAGGGATTAATATTCTCCTACAGTATCTACAAACGGATAGTGCTGACGAGTCAAATGTTCTTATAGCTGTAGAACTAAACTGCTATGGTCAGCGGTCTATAGACTTACAGTCTACTTAAACAAACTTTCACAACACACACACACACACACACACACACACACACACACACACATGCTTGAGCGAGGATTTGAACCTCCGGCGGGAACAGCCGCTCTGTCGTTACCATGACGCCTTGTAACACTCGACCACGACAGTGTTAATATGCCCTCAAACCACAGGGCAATTTCGCGGTGAGTAACAATCACTAAGCAACGGAAGGAAATACTATCTAGAGACACCTTTGGCGCCGGCCGCGGTGGCCGCGGGGACTGAGGCGCTTCAGTCACGGTCTGCACGGCCACTACGGTCGGGGGTTCGAATCCCCCCTCGGGCATGGATATTTGTGCCGTCCTAGTTCGTAAGTAGTTCATAAGTAGTTTGTAAGTTTAGGGACTGATGACCCCGTAGTTAAGTCCCATAGACTATACAAACATTTGAACATTTTTTTTGGACACCTTTGACCTCTAACGCTCGGAATAGCACGAAACCACACTTAGAATAACAAGTAATGATGAACAAATAGTGATGAGCGACATTTCCATGCAAAACGCCGCACTTGCCTGCATAGTGTAGTTGCACTAACCAGTCCTCCAGTTGCGTGAGTGGTATAGCTGCAGTACATATATGTCTCTTGGAGTATTAGCGAGCGAGTTACTGTATAAACTATGTACGGTGCAGTGATATCACTAAAACAATTAATCATATGCATGAAGGACGAACTTACGACGTGCTGAATATGGAAATGACATCGAGGTCGAAGATATGGACTTCTCGGATACACTATATAACATAATCATTCAGAAATATGATGTTGAGGACCTTAAGCTGGATTTGAAGGATATGGAGAAACCAGGGTATGGCATTTACATACCAAAATCAATTAGTGTGATTTTTGTTACTGGACTGCATGAATGCGAAACTGATTTGGAATGTGATAAAGTGGCTTTAGTGAGGTGTGCACATTGTTCTCTCCCACTTTGTTTTCAACACTTCATCGTAATCCCGCATCTGCACTTGAGTACTGATATAAGTACTTTCGGGTGTGTGCTACTGCTGTATATGTGTGTTTTGCGCTATTGTTGTACTTTAAGCCGACAGTTTTTAGCGCTTCTGATTAAATATGTAATTATTGACCGACGCCATTAAATTAGATATAATTTCCTTACTATTGTATTGATATCTTGTTATTTTGTTTGCCTCTGTTAAAATGTTATTTGACATACAATGCAACGTTTTGTATCGAAATGGTGCACACTACTGTCCTCTTTATGATTTCCTGTTATTCCAAGCATGGTTTCGTTTGAGCGTTCGAGGTCAAAGATGTCCACTGTAAGTACCATCCTTCTGACAGTACTCTGCAACTGTTTCCGATCTTCCCTGTGTTAGGTGAATAATCTGTACGGCTACACGGAATCCGGGCAACGAGGAACAAGCAGATGTATTGATGCGGGTCTGAGCGCATTTACAGTCTTCGAGAGCGCTTAGGGCAAGGAGGCTGGCCGTGACAGCGTCGCGCTGCCTGGCGTTTCATTCACCGCATCCGCCAAGGCTGCTCTTATCACTGCACGCGGATACGACCGCAGCCGACGCGCGACTCGGCCGTTCAGGCCAAGGCCAACTGTCGGTGGAGGGAGTTGGGGGGAGGGGGGGAGAGGAAGCCATAAACGCTCTTAAGAGCCGGCGGCGACTAAAGTTACGGCCACACGAGAACTTTTCTGCCCGAATACACGTAACATACTGAGCTCTTGAGGCAATGGGCACAAGAGAGCCTCCCTCACGCCATGTGAAGGCCAACGAAATTCCATTAGTAGTGCGTCCGGCAAGCTGTGGCAACGCTTAATATATTGATGGCCTTAACAGACAGGTTATAGTCGTAGCTCATCAAGGAGACTGCAATATGTTCAGAGCAGCTGAATTGGTTAAAAACTGTTACAATCGAACTTTGAATTTGCCAGAATCTACAAAACTTCCAAATGATCCTAGTGGGCTGAAAATCACTTATGTATTTTTGGATAATGAGGAAAGCAAACGTTACACATCAAACAAGTGTTCAACTACAGACTGTCAAGAACACTAGGTAATGTGGAATATTCATTTGGTATTTCACCTAATAAATGGAGAATTTTCCACAATCGGAAAGATGTTAGTTTGAGTATGGTGGATACAATTGTTAACGCCTGTTGTGAAATTCACAATTTTGTGAGATAAAAAGATAAAAAGTTACAATTTTGCTAACACATTGACATGCAGAATGAAAAGTATTTCTGGACGTTGGACAAGAGGAAAGTATGGCGGAAATAATAAAAGGGAGCATTTTTGTGATTACTTGCGTTCCCATAAAATATTTGTACCAAAACAATTATGCAAAAAACTTCAAAGAAAGACTAGTATTGTAGTATAAAATCGGCATCTTCACATTTCATTCATGTAAAAACTTCCTTATGAATTGCATATAGTAATTAATAATACACATCGTCTGTAATCACCTAGATATGATTTTTGCTTGTCTGCCAAAATTTGTAGCCCACTTTAGGTTACGTAGTAACACTAATAGTAGGCCTTTGCGATCGCCATTTGACAGCTTGAAATTTAAAAGAAAATAGCGGCTTAACTGTTCATCTGACACGGAAATTGTATAACGGAAATTGTAGAGGAGAAAATTCTCTACAACTTTCCTCTCTTACGTTTTTTTCATACCACGTATCGTTTAAGATATATTTGAAAAAAAAAAAAAATATCCTGACTTGACGATGTCTGTCTGTCCGTAATGCGTTCCCATATTTAAGTCGAACCGTTTAACCCATCGGCACGAAATTTTACAGACATAATTGATGCCCCCCAGAGACCAGAAGCTCCAATTTTTAAATATTTTGGACAAAAAAATACGTTAGTAACACGAAAAAAAGTCCGTTTGTAATGGCCTTTTTACAGCAGGAAATTAGACTGCAATTAAACCGTTCATCAGACACGAAAATTGAATAACCGAATTTGTAGAGGAGAAAATTCTCTACAACCTTGCTTTGTTATTTTTTCATAACTCGCACCGTCACAGAGATACTTGCAAAAATAACCGTGATTTGACACCACCTCTCGATTTTACGTAAACCAGACGTTAGGAAATGTCACGTGACATTCCTTGCCCAGAACTCTCTCTGGCATACTCCATCTTGCTTCCTGTATTTTATGATTTTCTTATTATAACTTATGCGTTGTTATTTCAAAGCAGTGGAGCTCTTAAGATTTAACAAAAGCACAACGTTCATAGTACGATAAATTAAAATGTGCGCGCCACCTACTTTCGCCGCACGCCGCCATGCACGCACGACGTGGCGTTCTTACGACGTCAGCCACGAGCACCCTCTGCTACAACTCCACTCGTGGCCACCACTGAATGACATCGTTCACTTGGGACTGAGATAGGAACCAGCTAACACTTCGTAATCAGATAGGCACCAGTGAAGACTTGGCTATCGAAAGGCACTAGGCAGGCCTCTAACCCAACTATGTATCAGCATTCTGCAGTACTGAGCTATGTAAAAGTTAAGTATTACTAAGTCTCTGTGAAATATATATCTCGTTCTAATTTACTCTAGTGTTTCTAGTTTCTGCTGTCCCACTGGGTGCTCACAAGCGTGCATCGGTTATTCCTGTGTCGGTCTCATTCTACTCGGCCACCGACACCTACGACGGAAACGAGACACAAAAGCGGCAACGAGGCTGGGACACAAAAGTGGCGACGAGGAGTGATAGAAGAACCGTGGACCAGCCGTTTAGCAGCCAGACAGCAGCAGTCGTTGCACGCAGAAATTGTTCCCGCCCACCCACCCTTCTTATAAGAATTCTGGGGGAAGATATTTTGTTCCGTGTTTTGTGGACTTTTTTTGTTGCAGAGCATCCTCTTTCATATTGCATTTGTGTGTTATAAGTTGCTTGTATGCGCGGTGCCTAATCGGTCAGCATGGCCACTACCCCGAACCCAAACTTAATGGAAATTATTCAGTTACAGACGGTGCAAATCATGCAACTACTTCAGGTGGTGTCGCAGTTGACGGCACAGACAGCTAACCAACAATAACAGCCGTCGCTTCAGCGGCCCACACCTGCCTCTGCATCGCTCCCTACGTTCCACCAGTACAACGAACGTGAGGAAGAATGGAGCAACTACTTCGCACAGTTTCAAGAACTCGTCGCGGCTCATCAAATTACAGGTCAGACCGTGAAACATTTCTTCCTCTCCATCGTAGGCACTAAAACCTTCGTATTACTGCAGAAACTTTTCCCCCACGCATCTCCTCATGATCTAGACTTTGAACAAATAGTAGATGCACTGAATGCTCATTATGAGAGGAAAGTTCTTGTAGCTGCGGCGCGGTACCGATTTTTCAGACTGAAAAACTAACCAAACCAGTCACATCAGCAGTGGATTACGGAGTTGAAGGGCTTAACCCACAAATGTAAATTTACTTGTTCTTGTGGACTTCTTTATAGTGACGTGATGTTGTGAGACGCTATCAGTCAGAACATTCAGGACCCCAGAATTAGGGCAGCTATTTTAAAACAGCCTGACCCCACATTAGACAGTGTACTGCAGCTTATTGAATCGCATGATACCTTTGACTTAGCAGATGTAGAAATGCAAAGCCACAGTGTTAATTCAGTGTGTTGTAATGGACGCTTACCTAGCTGTAGTTCTCAGTCTAGCCCTAGTGATTCTTATTTTTCTACCGGACATGCTGAACAGACAGTGAACAATAGGCAGGGTAAAAGTGCGACACAACGGTCGCCCCGTCGTGTTAGATACAGTAATTTGAATAACGGGCACCAATGTTCATTTCAGAAAAATGTTCGTAAGTCTTGCCCTCAGTGTGTATCTCGCCACAAACGTGCGCATTGCCCTAGCCGCAACGCAACCTGTTATCACTGTGTCACTGTGGCAAATCGGGACATGTACAGTCTGTGTGTATGCAAATAAAAAACTCAAAGAATGGTACCGTTAGAAACAGTGCTTTGCCGAGTGCATGGACAGTTCATGCTGTCAATGTCATAGACGATGTGGAATTGAACAGTGCTTTACTTGGTTCTCAATTGCAAGAAAGTTCTTCTACACCTACTGCAAAAGTATGTAGTGAG
Source organism: Locusta migratoria (assembly GCA_026315105.1). Classification (NCBI taxonomy): domain Eukaryota; kingdom Metazoa; phylum Arthropoda; class Insecta; order Orthoptera; family Acrididae; genus Locusta; species Locusta migratoria. The sequence continues at coordinate 557,721,890 of CM048755.1, read as the reverse complement.
CCACGTCGCAAGCGCCGTCAAGCGCGTAAAACTGTGCAACGGAAAAGGGTTCGGCACAAGCACAATGACTAAGTACAGTGTAATCCTATAGTGAAACTAGTGCCTTCTGCAACTGCTCATTGTAATAGTGCCCAGTACTGTGTAGCTAGTCACAGTAGACTTGATGTAGCTACTCAAGAGTTTAGTGCAGTAGTTAGTGAATCTGTAGTAGCCTCGCATTGAGCGGTCGCCGATCCGGGGGTAGTGCCATCTAGTGACAGTGTTGTTAATCCGCTGTGTGTCGAGTCTGAGCCACTTCCTTCACTACGCGGCCCGCGCAAGTGCAGCAAACAAACAGTATTATACATTGCCCACATTCGCGCACCTGTCGAGCGCTACAAGCAGAAACTTTTTGTGGCTCTATGCATGGAATATAAGACTGTGAAATTTCAGCTTGATACTGGTTCCGCTGACACATTAATTAATAAAGATACTTATAAACCACTGGGTTCGCCAAATTGTCGCCGTCTCAACAAGTGCTAACAGCTTATACAGGTCAAAATATTCCCGTGCTAGGAACGTGTAGCCTGCCCGCCTCTTTTCAAGGTGTAACAAAAACAGTTGCTTTTGTTGTTCTTCAGGCCAAATCTACACAGAACATTTTTGGACTAGATGCATTCGACTTGTTTGTATTATCAATTCAATGAGATGTGCTTCAAATTTCGTCAGTAGTGCCTCAGGACAAAATTGATGCATTGTGTGAAAAATATAGTGACTTGTTTTCGCCGGAACTATGTTGTGCAAAAGACTTCGTGGCACATGTTAATTTAAAAGAATCTGCAGTACCAAAATTTCGTAAAGCTAGACCAGTGCCTATCGCAATGCGTGATACAGTTGCCGAAGAACTTAAATGTTGGCAAGATAGTGGGGTGATTTCTCCTGTTTCTGCGAATCAGTGGGCCTCGCCTTTAGTAATTATAACCAAGCCGTCAGGAAAACTTCGTCTCTGTGCGGACTTCAAATCAACAGTGAACAGTCACACACTTGTAGACTCTTACCCCCTGCCCAGACCTGCGGAACTAATGGACAAATTAGGACAGTCTCGCTTCTTTTGTAAGATTGATTTAGCAGAGGCATACTTGCAAATTCCGCTTGATGACGAGTCAAAAAAATTTTCCGTCATTAATACTCACATGGGCCTTTTTCAGTTTCAACGCCTACCCTTCGGCAGTTCATCTGCACCCGCTATTTTTCAGAGATTTTTGGAACAGCTGACAGTTTCTGTACCATGCTGCTCGAACTATTTAGATGATATTGTGGTCTCAGGGTGCAGAGTTGAAGAACATTTATCAAACCTGGAGTGCCTTGTCAAAGTGTTGTCTGCAGCAGGTCTACGTTGCAATAAAGCAAAGTGTTCGTTTTTCCAAAATGAACTAGAGTACCTAGGCCATGTGATTAATGCCCAAGGAATCCATCCATTACAGTCACATCTTCGAGCAATCAAAGACTTGCCTCCTCTTAAGAATGTGCACGAATTGCAAGCAGTAATGGGAAAGCTTAACTATTATTTCAGATTTATTCCCAATGCGTCTCAGATTGCTGCTCCACTGTATCACTTACATACGAAGAATGTTCCTTTTGTATGGTCTAAAGATTTTCAAGTTACCTTTGACAAATTAAAGTCTGCACTACTCAGTGATGCATGTTTGATTCCCTTCGACCCACAGAAGCCTGTAGTGCTAGCAGTCGATGCCTCGTCGTACGGTCTGGGTGCAATATTGTCACATCGTCTTGGTTCTCATGATCGTCCTATTACCTTTGCATCCAAGCTACTGACGTCAACGCAACAGAATTACAGTCAGATAGAAAAGGAGGCCTTGGCAAACATTTAGGGCGTCACAAAGTTTCATCATTGTCTCTATGGCAGAAAATTCTATTTGTTGACTGACCACAAGCCTCTCACGTCGTTGTTCCTACCCACAAAGTCAATTCCGCCACGAACGGCACAAAAGCTTCAGAGTTGGTCCTTAATACTGTCTAATTATCAGTATGAGATTTTGTACCGACCTACCACTAAACACACCAACGCGGACACACTTTCCCGACTTCCGGTTGGCCAGGATGTGTCATTTGATTCTTCGGAAATGGCGTGTCAGATAGACTCTAGAGATGCTTCCGCTATCGCAGACTTCCCTTTGAACTCTCGTCGGGTTGCACATGAAACAGCGGCGGATGCAGACCTAAGTGTGGTAGCACGTTTTGTTCGCTTTGGTTGGCCTGCCAGAGCCAAAGACATCAATCGGCCTCTGGTTCGACGTTATTTTGCACAACGTCATGCATTGTATTTAAGTCAGGGTGTTCTGTTGTTACGTACCGACAACGACCAAACAAGAGTGATTGTTCCTCGTTCCCTGCAACGAGGAAGTGTTACGCCTCCTGCATCAAGGACATTTGGGTATTGTTAGGACAAAGCAACTGGCCGGACGTCATTGTACCTGGGTTGTTATGGACGCCCAGATAGAGAGCATGACGTCACAGTGTACTGTTTGTGCGGAGCATCAGGCGGCTCCTCCGCAACGTTTCTCAGACTGGCCACGCCCCAAGGGACCATGGCAACGTTTACACACTGACTTTGCCGGACCTTTCTGGAATACGCGCTGGTTAATTGTTGTAGACGCTTTCAGCAAGTTTCCGTTTGTGAATGCCATGAACTCAACAACGGCAGCTAGTACAATCAGTAGCTTAACTTCAGTGTTTTGCATCGAAGGTTTGTCTGAAACTATCGTTACTGACAATGGACCTCAGTTTGTTAGTGCGGAATTTCAGCAGTTTTGTCATGTGAATGGCATTCAGCATATCACCATCACACCTTTTCACCCTCAGTCCAATGGTGAAGCAGAACGTTTCGTTCGAACATTCAAGTCTCACATGGAAAAGATGAAAGGTCAACACTCCAGGCAGCAAGCTCTTCAAATTTTCCTGTCTACGTATCGGTGCATGCCACTTGACGGTCCGTCTCCTGCCGATCTGCTACATGGCCGCCTTCACCGCACTCTCCTTCACCTGCTGCAGCCTCCCACGCACCGAGTCGGTTCGTATGGCGCTACGCGTTTTCAGGTTTATACGCCGGTGCTGTACAAGGTGTTTGCTGGGAAGAACCGATGAATGCGGGGCACCATTCAGCGCGTCCTCGGTAGCAATATGTATGTTGTACGTTCTTCCACAGGGTCGGAGCTGCGGCGCCACGCAAACCAATTGCGCCTGCACAGGCCGCGCGATCCTGTTCAAATGTTTGTTATGCTTATGGGACTTAACTACGGGGTCATCAGTCCCTAAGCTTACAAATTACTCATGAACTACTTACGAACTAGGACGGCACAAATATCCATGCACGAGGGGGGATTCGAACCCCCGACCATAGTGGCCGTGCAAACCGTGACTGGAGAGCCTTAGTCCCCGCGATACTGTCTCCGGTTTCTTGATTCCAGACCCATTTCACCGCCAGGGAGCACAGCCACATCGTTCGCCGCCGGGCCCAGCGTCCCCGGACTACGAGATCGTACCCATGGAGGTGGACGCGCCTCCTACACAGTCCGCCTCTCCGCCTCCGTCGCCGCTGCTGCTCCCAGCGTCACCGAGGACTCCGGAACCGTGCGTGCCCCCGCAGCCTGGGCCACTCACCTCAGAAGAAGATGACCTGCTCCGTCTGGAAGGAGGCGTGCGCCCTTCCCCAGGTTTTGGTGGGTTTGCCGGGTGATCGCAAGGTGGATACCGGGGCGCGGACAACGTCTCGATCCCAACCTCAGCTACGACGCCAGTCCCACCAGTAACGCCCCCGCCCAGGCCCTCCTCCCAGTGCCGTCACCGTGGCCCTCAGCCCTAATTACAATCTCCATGTTTTATTTGTTATTTATCTCCGACTTTTAATCGCTTTTTATATTTTAGCGGTTCTTACATATCATGTTTTAAGTTTTGTAGGCTGAAGAGTGCCTGGGAGCGCTGAGAGCCCGCCCTGTGTTAGGGAATGAAATGACAATAAAGGAAAAAAAAGAATAAGGGACTTAAATGTTGCAGTTATCTTTCCCTAGTCTTACAAACTACTTAAAGTAACTTACACTTAGAACAATACACACACACACACACACACACACACACACACACACACACACACACACACACACACGCACACATGTCCGAGGGAGGAATCGAACCTCCGACTGTGACTTGGCTTCCCATAAGATCAAACAACTTTTTACTGTGGAAGGAATTCGTCACAAGTTCGTATTTTTGTTCATTTTATATTTTTGATGGGATTAGTTTTTCCTGTATCTATTAGAGAATGGAAAGGTAGAGATATATTAAGTAACTAATTCGATAAACCCTCTGCAAGGTACTTAAATATGAATTGCAGCATAAATATTTAGTTGTAGATATTAAGACCTCTGATGAAAAACAAGAACATAATACCGATTTTTCAACAAAATACCTTCTCTCCACATTTTGTAGTTTGTACTAAAAGTACTGTCTCATCATTGCACACTGTCACTGCGACATTGTGTGGAGTAAAATCCGGTGACCATACCGTTGAAGCTTCTGTTGCGCCTGTTGTCAGGAAAAAAGGAGAACAAGAAAGTCTGGCAGCCAGTCTTATTACTATTATTATTATTTTTAGTGGGTTTCATTCTGACGTCGATCAGACGTGTAAATTTTTTACCGCGGCCGGCTCGAGTGCGCTGAATACTGAGCATGCGTAGAAGCAGCGTCTGCATTGCCCAGCAGAAGACGCAAGATACTGTTTTGTACACAACGAAGGCACGTCTAAGTAGTATAGTAACAATCTAGTGAGCAGTCACTGGCCTTTTTACCTTCACGTTTCCCATAAAAATAATACAGAGCTTGTTGATTGTGGATTCCTTTTTTTTTAATTTTTTTATTTTTTTTATTATTTATTTTTATTTTTTATGTAGAAATTCAGTGGACGTAAGAAAGTATTAAGGCTCTTATTTCGGCTTATGAAGAAGAAAGAGCCCTCCTAGAAACGGAACATCATTTATATTACAATAAGGTATTTTTCCACCCCCATGAACCACAGACATTGCCGAGGTGGGGTGGCTTGCGTGCCTCAACGATGCAGATGGCCGTACCGTAGGTGCAACCACAGCGGAGGGGTATCTGTGGAGAGGCGAGACAAACGTGTGGTTCCTGAAGAGGGGCAGCAGCCTTTTCAGTAGTTACAGGGGCAACAGTCTGGATGATTGACTGAGCTGGCCTTGTAACATCAGCTAATGTGGCTTTGCCACGCAGCTACTGCGAACGGCTGAAAGCAAGGGGAAACTACAGCCGTTACTTTTCCCGAGGACATGCAGCTCTACTGTATGAACATATGATGATGGCATCCTCTCGGGTAAAATATTCCGGAGGTAAAATAGTCCCCCATTCGGATCTCCGGGCGGGGACTACCCAGGAGGATGTGATCATCAGGAAAGACAATACTGGCATTCTACGGGTCGGAGCGTGGAATGTTAGATCCCTTAATCGAGTAGGAAAATTAGAAAATTTAAAAAGGAAAATGGATAGGTTGAAGTTAGATATAGTGGGGATTAGTGAAGTTCGGTGGCAGGATGAACAGGATTTCTGGTCAGATGAGTACAGGATTATAAATACAAAATCAGTTGGGGGTATCACAGAAGTAGGACTGATAATGAATAAGAAAATAGGAATGTGGGTAAACTACTATGAGCAGCACAGTGATCGCATTATCATTGTCAAGATAGATACGAAGCCAACACCGACAACAGTAGTACAGGTTTATATGTCAACTAGCTCTGCCGATGATGAGGAGATCGAAGAAATATATGAGGAGCTAAAGGAAATTATTCAGACAGTTAAGGGAGAGGAAAACTTAATTGTGATGGGAGACTGGAATTCGGTAGTAGGAAAAGGAAGAGAAGGAAAAATAGTAGGTGAATATGGACTGGGCAGGAGGAATGAAAGAGGAAGTCGCCTGGTAGAATTTTGCACGGAACATGATTTAATCGTAACAAACACGTGGTTTAAGAAACACAAAAGAAGGTTGTATACGTGGAAGAGACCAGGAGACACCGGAAGGTATCAAATAGATTTTATAATGGTACGACATAGGTACCGGAACCAGGTTATAAACTGCAGGACATACCCAGGGGCAGATATAGACACTGACCATAACATGTTAGTCATGAGCTGTAGGCTGAAGCTGAAAAAACTGCAGAAAGGTAGGAAAATAAGGAGATGGGACTTAGATAGATTGAAGGAAAGTGAAGTTCTGGAGAATTTCAGAGGGAGATTTAGGCAACAATTGACAGAAACAGGGGGAAATAAAACAGTAGAAGAGGAATGGGTAGCATTGAGAGATGAAATAATGAAGGCAGCGGAGGACAAAATAGGTAGAAAAGCAAGACCTACAAAAAATCCATGGATATCACAGGAAATACTACAGTTAATTGATGAAAGGAGAAAATATAAACATGCAGTAAATGAAACAGGCAAAATGGAGTACAGACGACTAAAAAATGAGATTGACAGGAAGTGCAAAACGGCTAAGCAGGAGTGGCTAGAAGCCAAATGTAAATCTGTAGAAGAATGTATAGCAAGGGGAAAAGTAGATACCGCCTACAGGAAAATAAAAGAAACATTTGGAGATAAGAAAAACAGCTCTACGAATATCAAGAACTCAGATGGGAAACCAGTTCTCAGCAAAGAAGGGAAAGCTGAAAGGTGGAAAAAGTACATAGAGCAGCTCTACAAAGGAAATGAACTTAGAGATGATGTTGTAGGAAGGGAAGGGGAAGTAGATCAAGATAAAATAGGAGATACTATACTGAGAGATGAATTTGACAGAGCCTTGAAAGACCTAGGTCGAAACAAGGCCCCAGGAGTAGATGACATACCCTCAGAGCTACTAAAGTATCTGGGAGAGCCAGCCATGACAAGACTATTTGACCTGGTGTGTAGGATGTATGAGACCGGCGAAATGCCCTCAGACTTTAAGAAAAATGTAATAATCCCCATTCCAAAGAAATCAGGCCCAGACAGGTGTGAAAACTACAGAACCATCAGTTTAATAAGTCATGGTTGCAAAATATTAACACGAATTATATACAGAAGGATGGAAAAACTGGTAGAAGCCGACCTCGGGGAAGATCAGTTTGGGTTCAGGAGAAATGTAGGAACTCGGGAGGCAATACTCACTTTACGTCTTATCTTAGAAGATAGATTAAGAAAAGGCAAACCTACATTTTTAGCTTTTGTAGATTTGGAGAAAGCATTTGACAATGTTGACTGGAATACACTCTTTCAAATTCTGAAGTCAGCAGGGATAAAATACAGGGAAAGGAGAGTTATTTACAACTTGTACAAAAGCCAGGCCGCAGTTATTACACTCGAAGGACATGAAAGGGAAGCATCAGTTGGGAAGGGAGTAAGACAGGGTTGTAGCCTTTCTCCAATGTTATTCAATTTGTACATCGAGCAGGCGGTGAAGGAAAGCAAGGAAAAATTTGGAATAGGGATTAAAGTTCAGGGGGAAGAAATAAAAACATTGCGTTTTGCTGATGACATTGTAATTCTGTCAGAGACAGCAAAGGACCTGGAAGAGCAGTTGAACGGAATGGACAGCGTGTTGAAGAGAGCGTATAAAATGAACATTAACAAGAGCAAAACAAAAATAATGGAATGCGGTCTTAGAAAATCAGGTGATGCTGAAGGAATTAGATTAGGTAACGAAACAATGAAGGTGGTAGATGAGTTTTGTTACTTGGGTAGTAAAATAACATACGATGGTCGCAGTACAGAGGATATAAAATGCAGAATGGCAATGGGAAGAAATGCATTTTGGAAAAAGAGAAATTTGCTAACATCGAATTTTAATTTAAGGGTAAGGAAGTCTTTTCTGAAGGCATTTGTGTGGAGTGTTGCCTTGTACGGGAGTGAAACATGGACGATAAACAGTGCGGACAGGAAGAGAATAGAGGCTTTTGAAATGTGGTGCTACAGAAGAATGCTGAAGATTAGGTGGGTAGATCGCATAACTAATGAAGAGGTACTGAACAGAATTGGTGAGAAAAGGAATTTTTGGCATACCCTGACTAAAAGAAGGGATCGCTTGGTAGGACACATTCTTAGACATCGGGGAATCGTAAATTTAGCATTGGAGGGAAGTGTGTGGGGTAAAAATCGCAGAGGGAGACCAAGAGACGCGTATAGTAAGCAGATTCAAGTGGATGTGGGTTGCCGTTCTTATGAGGAAATGAAAAGGCTTGCTCAGGATAGAGTAGGGTGGAGAGCTGCATCAAACCAGTCTCCGGACTGAAGACCATAACAACAACAACAAGGTATTTTTAACCGCCTCTAGTGTTATGTGTAATATTTGTGTGTTACGGTGACTGCAGATACACATTGGAAACATCATATATTTTCTAGAATGCACAGAAAGAAACGCTCAAATTAGTGGCAAACGTATCTGCAGTTTGCCTGGAAGTTACAGCTGAAGATTGTAAAACTAAATTTGGCACTCTGCGGTTAAATTACGGCGAGGAGTTAAAAAAATCCCCAGAGCAAAAAAGTGGGTTTTCTGTTGTTGCAGCCAATACCACAAGAATTTCATCAATTTTGCTGTGTTGGATAAAAGGTTGTGATTAAAACGAAAATCAGCACACGAATTATTACGACGACAACCACATCGCAAAGACCGCACAGCAGACAGCACACACACAAATTTCGAAGCTATCGTGTAAACGCAAACGATCACCCAAAACAAATGAAACACGGACCCACCAGGGGCGCTGCAGTCGACACACTCAATTCATGTAGTCAACCGAGACAAGAAGTCGCTCTTGTAAAAGGGGCTTTAGCCGGCTTAGGTCGCATAAAGTGGGGAGCGATGACGTCACACGGCCCTAAGTGGAACTTGTGACAGGACAAGTCCCGATACTCCCGCGTTCACGTCGCTCTGCGGTTGTCTTCAGCTATCGCGCTAGTCTTTAGCAGCGTACGGTATGTAATTGCACGTTAGCGGAAGTGAAGGTACTTCCGTTAACGTACAGTCTGCGATGTCAGCAATAACAAACGAAACTGTTTTTAACGAAAAAGTTTATGTAACCTAAAATCTATGGAACAGCCCAGGAGTAAGAAAAACTAGTTCTAGTTGAGAAATATAAAAGTGATGATGCGTTAGGTGTGAAAACTTGTATAATAAACTTGTAAGCAACACAGCGTGGCCACACTATGTACAGTGCTGGATTTACTGCTTCGCTTTAGCTTGTTACCTGTTTTGATGTGGGAAGATCTTGGGACACATAAAATACGTATGAAAATACGTATAAAATACGTATGAAAAAGATAGTACCCGAGCGGTCTAAAGTGATTCGCTGCGGAGCGCGCGGTTGCTCGCCGTCGGAGGTTCGAGTCCTCCCTAGGGCATGGGTGCGTGCGTTGTTCTTAGGTTACTTTAACATAGTTTAAGAAGTGTATAAGCTATGGCTGATGACCTCGCAGTTTGGTCTGATAGATTTAAAAAAAATTTGAACATTGAATTTGAAACATATAATCACAGCATCGTACAAAATTTCTTCATGAGAAATAATTCTCAGAATCAACAAATTCAATTTTCGTGTTGTGCTCTGAATTATCAATATTTAAGTGATACGCCATCTTCAGTCACAATTTTGATTTCAAAGTCTTAGGCGGCGTTTCTGATTCATAGCCTCTAACAAATGGCGATGTTTTCCCACCGCAGATGAGTCTCTATTCGCTCGTGCAAGTGTCAGCTGCTTCACAGGCGTCCACACGGGAGTGCCTGCCCGCCTTTCATTCCCTCTCTTTCTCAAACATATATATACGCATTACCGTAGGAATGGTATACAACTCGAATTCCTGTAAAGGTGTTCTTGTTCATTTTGTACAGCATCTACATTGTTGATATTACTTCGAAATATAAACTGTCTGCAGTATTCGTAGAATACATTTGTAACGTCCATTACTGTGAAATGTTATAGAACTAGGTTTTATCTTGCTACTGAAAGTCTTAAAAATACAATTACGGCTAATATCCGATAAATGAAGCATTATTAGACACACGTTTAGATGCACGATTTATCTTGAACGAATCACTTGTACATTCCCTGAAGATTCGTTCTCCAAGACAAAATGTAAGGAATATAATGAGTGCCGTACTGGAGGGGGACACAGGTGGTCGTTGCCTCCACTTTTTTGAGATGGCTACCCTGTCTCTTACTACTTTGCGTGCGGGATATTTTCATATTACAGTGATTCTCTTTCCTCATCTCTCTCAGTGCGTTTTGTGACCTCACTCCAGGCTGCCGATTCTCATTTCAATAGCTGTCCGAATGACATAACTAGAAACATCAACTGTAAGCCAAGATTTGCAGGGTTTGCAGTAGGCACTATCCAGCCCCAAGTGCGTGAGCAACATTACACTGTTTTTTAAAGGATTTATATTCTTCTGCAGTACATACAAACGGACAGTGTTGAAAAGTCAAATGTTGGAAAAGCTGTAGAACTGCTATGGTTACCACTTTATAGACTTATAAACTACTTAAACTAACTTTAACTAAGGACAACACACACACACACACACACACACACACACACACACACACACATACACACACACACACACATGCTTGAGAGAGGACTTGAACCTCCGGCGGGCACAGCCGACCAATCGTTACCATGAGGCCTCATAACACTCGGTCACGACAGTGTTAATATTCCCTCACTACATGGCAATTTCGCGGTCAATAACAGTCATTGACCAATGGAAGGAAGTGCTAACTAGGGACACCTTCGACCTCTAACGCTCGGAACCGCATGAAACCACATTTATAATAACAAGTAATCATGAACAAAACAGTGGTGTGCGACATTTCCATGCAAAACGCCGCACTTGTTTGCATAGTGTAGTTGCACTAACCAGTCCTCCAGTTGCGTGAGTGGTATAGCTGCAGTTCCTATTGGTGTCTTGGAGTATTGGCAAGCGAGTTACTGTATAAACTGTGTACAGTGCAGTGATATCATGAAGACAAGTAATCCTACGCATGAAGGACCAAATTATGACGTGCTGAATATTGAAATGACATCGGGACTGAAGATATGGACTTCTCGGATATACTATATAACATAATCATTCAGAAATATAATGTCGAGGACGTAAAGGCGGATTTGAAGGATATGGAGAAACCACGGTATGGCATTTACATGTCAACTTAAATTAGTGTGGCTTTTGTTACTGGACTGCGTGAATGCGGTAGTGATTTGTAATGTGATAACGTGGCTTTAGTGGGGTGTGCACACTGTTCTCTCCCACTTTGATAATACCACTTCATCGTAATCCCGCATCTGCACATTGAGGCCTAGTAAAGCAATTTCAGGTGTGTGCTACTGCTGTATATGTGTGTTTTGAGCTATAATAAGTACTTTAAGCAAAGTGTTTTTGGTGCTGCTGATTGAATATGTAATGACGCCATTAAATTACATATAATGGTCTTCCTTAGGTATTTATATCTTGTTGTATTGTTTCCCTCTGTGAAAATGCTATTTGAGATACAATGCAACGTTCTGCACCGAAATGGTGCACACTACATTGTAAGCAGATATATTGATGCGCTGAGGTCAAGGAATCTGGCCGTGACAGCGTCGCGCTGCCTGGCGTTTCATTCACCGCACCCGCCAAGGCTGCTCTTATCACTGCACGCGGATACGACCGCAGCCGACGCGCGACTCGGTCGTTCAGACGAAGGCCAACTGCCGGGGGAGGTGGGAGGGGAGGATCAATAAACTCATTGCGCGCCACGAGAGCCGACGCCGACTAAGGTTACGGCCACAAGAGCGTTTTCCTTCGAGCGTTTCTACCAGACCTTACGTAACACGTGGAGCTCAGGATGTGGTACCCACACGGCCGCCACTCTTGTGTGGCATAAAGCCCTGCCAAATTCCATTAGTAGTGCGTCGTGTAAGCTGTGGCAACGCTTAATGTATTGATCGCCATAACAAACAGCAATTATTGTTTCAGATTCATCGACGTAGGGGCATTTTTTCTTCAAGGGGCTTCCTATTTATTAAAATAAACTGAAATGGGTAAACAATATTACCAACAGACTTTGAATTTATCAGAAGCTGCAAAATTTGGAAATTATCTTAGTGGACTAAAATCGTTTATGTTTTTGTGGCTGATGAGGTTTTTCCAATGAATTTAAGGAGACCATACCCACAAGAACATTACAAATAAACAAAAACTTTCTTCGTTTTTTGGCCTTGTTATCCGCAGTTGCAGTTATACAATTTGTATAGGTTATGGGACCGTCTTTTGCAACTGTAAATTAGTCTACTTTAGACAAGACGCGTTTCGCTTTATGCTAAAGCATCTTCAGTGGTCAGCTATACAAGAAATGGTTTGAATTACATTATTTGTTTGAGTTTTTACTAAATTCGATCGGTAACAGTTCACAGCACGAACCAAAGAACTCGAAAGCAAAGAACATACACACAGACAATAAACAAACAAAACAAACGACATACAGAGCCTGCCAGGCCACAGAAATGGCTACTTTTCAAAAAACCTTCGTAAGAAATGTTACTGTAAAAAAGTCTAAATAGTGAAAATATAAGCAATGACAGCAAGTGACAAACCACACATGAAGACGGAAACATAAAAAATTCGTGAGTAATATTAATAATCCAATTTATGCAGAATCAAAACAATCCAATTGCATGAAACTGTTACCGATCGAATTTAGTAAAAACTCAAACAAATAATGTAATACAAAACATTTCTTGTACAGCTGACCACTGAAGATGCTTTAGAATAAAGCGAAACGCGTCTGGTCTAAAGCAGACTAATTTACAATTGCAAAGACGGTCCCATAACCTATACAAAAAACAAAAACTGTTTAACTACTTAATGTCAACGACACGATCTTAAGTAGAATGTGCATTTGGAATTTTATCTAATAAGTCTAGAGTTTTACACCATCTAATCGATGTTAAAGGGGATATGTCTTATACCTTTCCTCACTCCTATTACGTACTTCCCAACACACTGAACCACGTCCACTGAATGTGTGATCGTGTTCCATTTTGAGTTATTCATAACTCTAAAGTGTTTCTCCACCATTAATATATTTAATTTGTACATCAATTATTGTATTCCTTTATTAATGATCAATGCCCCATGTCTATATATGTTGCCACCCGTGTGATTGAACTTGTGTGTTCGTATGAATGTGGAAGGCTGCTTTTAATATTTACTGACTGCCGCGCAATGGCTTACAGTCGCCGCTCCTCCCTTTAGTCCTCGTTCACTTTAGTTACGAACGCTTGGCTACGTATGCCGTCTGCACTGCCGTCTGCTGGAAAGCCAGGGACACCCTTTCTTGGCAAGATGGCGAGGTGGCCTGTTCTTAGAGTGGTGCCAACATAATCGTGGACGAAGGGGGTGGCAAAAGAGACCTCTCTGGAGCTGTAGTAGAGAGTTTTATCTCCTTCGGTAGCGAGGGTTGGTAGACAGAAGGCTTTGAGAACGCTTTGAACGCTCCCTACGTCCGGTGGAGAGAGAGAACGCTCTGTCTGCAGCCTGAGGCATCACTCTCTTGCTGCGACCGCCAAGTGATTATTTCGTCGAATCATGGTGAGGGGGTAGCATGCTGTTAGAACTTTATTATTTTTTTTTTTAAATTCTCTGAACTTCAGTAATTCAGTTTAATTTTAGTATTTGTATTTTCAGTCCGGTAATGATTTTTGTGTCCGGTTTTCTCTAGTTAGAGTACACGTGTGTTGCCTTCAGCCTTTCCATAAACTTAGTATGTTTGAATTCCTTGCTGTTTTTAACTAATGTTTTCGTGTTTCCGTTTGTTCGGATTATGGGAATAGCCCAGCAGCGAGCGCTTGTCCACAGGTAGCCCCGTCACCCGACGTGCTCACCGCGCTCTTCAAACAAATGACCGCACAGATTAACGATAAGTTCTGTGAAATGAATGAGCAGTGAAAGAGATTACCGAACAAATGAAAGAGCAGTCGTGAAAGATTGATGAACGACTTGATGAAATGAATCAATCCTCTGCACAACATCTGACCGAATTCAAGGCATTTGAACAACAGGTCGCAAACCAAGAGGCGCCGGTATGATCAGAAGCGTCGAGTAGCATGCTATTTAGAAATCGGTCAGAAAGTCCTGGCTCGTTCCTGTCGTTTGTCCAAGAAGCATCTTCCTCTGATGCGGGAGTTCTTTCCTGTTTTTGTTGATTCCTTCTGCATAAGGCGAATTTATCCTGAGAATGCAGTTGACCTGGAAACAATACGAACCTGAAAGTCTCGTGGTATGCACCATGTTTATAGTCTTAGACCTTTTATGGAATGATTGCTTATTTCTTCTTGTGTATTTTCTATAGGTTATAGGTTCCAGGTATTTATTGTGAATTTTGTATGTGTTTTCCACTGTTCTTTGGCGTTAATGGACGCGCCGACAATGTGTCGCATAGAAGATGCATTTGTTTGATTGGTTATTCTGCATGTGGGTATATGCACGCTGGGTGAGGTGAGTTGAGTTTTGTGCAATCAGCTGACATGTGAGGACTGCTGATTCGGTGCACACACTTAAATGTTGTGGCACTGTCGGTAATGTCTGCTCTGCTTTACAGGCGATTGATTGTTAGTCCACCGTGGAGTGCCTGTGTAATGGATAAATGTGGTTTAATTTTCAATCGTTCCTGTGTGTTATTCAACTGCTACTCCAGAGGTGCGATCTGAGTACAACTAGTAAAAAAAAAGTAATATGTTAGGATGTACCTTTCTTTTCCAGCTGTGCTAAGTGGACTTAGTGTTTTAGGTGGTATTGATGTTACGGCAGGGCTTCTTTTTTAAAAAGACAGGGAGGGTCGGTCAGTGCATAGTTGACAAAGTTCCTAAAACATCTACCCTCTTTCATGCCTTCCCTCGGCGATGTTACCAACGCACTTCGTGCCAGTGCCCTGGTTTGTAAACAGGGCAGCACTGCACGCGAGGTGCCGCGTCGATATGCCACTTCAGTGCACATCTAAAATCACTCTTTTACTAACCTTGTGTCTTCTGTCGTAGTAGATGTGCCATTGCGCAAGTGAAGCACACAGGTCGCACATCCGTTGTACTTGAAGTGATGCTAAGAGAGGTGTTGAGATGTGGCTAGGAAGTACTGCACTACGAATAACTTTAGCTTCTGTAGGATGCCAGTGCTTGTTTTTATTGAAGAAATGCCAGTGTATATCCAAGCACAAATATACAGACTGAGTAATGTTAAAAATATAAATGTTGCATAATGTATAAACTGTCCTGGCCCGCACTGAACTGACATGAATGTGCAAGGTATCGCGGTCGGCGCTCGACTGACTGCCGCCGCCTCTCGCTGCGCGCCACAAGCCACCGTTTTGGCGCCAAGCGAAACTTCTAGACTAACATTGTTCAGATTATTACAAAATAATTAAATCTTTGAATTAACCGAAATATAGCTTAGCACAAAAGCATTACAGAAAGTATACAGATAAATTTTAATAGACATAGGAAAGTTAAATATTAATAAAAGAAGGTTAAAGTTTTGGCGGACAACTAGTATAGGCGAGAGCCAATCAGATCTCAACTTGCAATAGGGGCGGAGCTTTCCCACGGGATACAAGCTCATCTACTGTCTCTCTCTCTCACCCTTTTTACTATTGCGTCACACGGTTCTCCAACCAAGAAAACTTCTTTAACACCCAATACATTGAGATGCGAAATAAATGGCTCCATGTCAGCCCCCTCACAATGTCCAGTACCGTCAGTGAGTGTATCGGAAAGGCATGTTCCTCCAGGGCAGGGAGGACGGTAATTAGTAATGCCACTGTCAGTACGTGTGCTCCCTGTGTCCTTGAAATTACCAATGTGTTTGCTTTTGTAAGTCGCCGTAATGGCACTGCCTCCTGGGTAGATACGCGTTAGCGCTTGGTGAAGAGAAGAAGGTGTTATGGAACATGTTGTGTGTCCTTAGGATAATGGTTTGTAATGCCAAGTAGGTGGCGTGTCTAATTTACCAGTTGATCAAGAATCCGTAATGCAAGCTTTAACATGATGACCTTAACTATGTGCACCCCTAACGAAGTTTCCCAGTTGTATTTTACAGGAAACTGTGATCGACGCAATATAATAGGTGAGAAGGACGTACTGAAGGCCCACTTGGAATTTTGTTGATGAGAAAAAGTATGCAGCCTAGTGTACAATGACAAGCCCATGCTAAATGCGACCAGAGCGTGGGACGAGGGCCTGAATTTCGAAAATCACAAGTGGTATAAATAGGGAAAATGTACTCTAAAATGTAAATTTTAGCTAGAACCTAAGTAAAATGTTTTAATTTTCATGATGCTCATTTAATGAGAAGCCTTGAACAAGGCCATCTAATCACTAGTGTGTGTCTTGATTTATGTCTTTTACAGGCAGATTGTGATTTGTATGTTTGATTTAATCAACTGTGTTTATTTTCTCTATTGTTCCAGGTGTTTCTGTATTTGCATGTCTTGTTTTTGATATTCCTCTGATTATAGGATGAGGATGTCAATTTATACATTTATTGATTTTTATACCAAGATTAAATTTGTAATGGAAAATTTACGTTTTATCTATTTTAAGATTTTGTATATATTTTGAAGAATCGTAGAACTGCTGCTGCAGTTATCACATAGTGCCACTTCTATTCTAGACAGACAGTAAGCTAGTTGAAGTGTCACTAATTACAAAAACTTGTCTTTGATTCCATTAAGATTCTACAGGTACTCGCCAGAGAGAGCCGGGAGTCAGTTGCGCACACACACACACACACACACACACACATACATACACACACAGATATATACAGGGTGTTTCACTAAGTGTGTTTGCCTCTGTCACTTATAAAATAATAGGTGATGGGAAATTTTAATGCAGTAGGTCAACACAAGAAATGTTACACTTTCTGCGGAGCTATGAACATAATTTATTGTATCATTTTCCAAAGAGTTACAGCACAAATATATAATTTTTAAATGGAACAATAGTTTTTTCTATCGTGCATTGGATTCGTTGAAACCAGCTGCGTCCAATTCAATCTAAACTACATTCCTATCACTGTTAGTTTGGGAACTACAACCCTTCAAAGTTTCAGGGGCAGTTACCACACGCTGTACATAATACATCGCTGTGTGGTGGGTGATGGATGTTATGGTGGTGGGAAGTTGATTTACATGAGATGTTCAAATGTGGGTCCATGTTCCTCAATGCATAATGCAATGCGCCGTGGGAAGGATCTGCGGACGAGATGTAACATCGCCGGTGTGACGGAGCGACATGCGTCCTCGATGCGCCGTTTTAGATCATCTGGGGATGTGGGCTTAGTGACATAAACACGATCCTTTAGATATCCCCACAAAACGATATCTACTGGTGTTAAATCGGGCGACCTTGCGGGCCATGAATGAGGACCATGGCACCCCAACCATCTTCCTGCACACCTGTTGTTTAGTTCTTCCACAACAGCACGCGCAGAATGGGCTGGGTGACCATCGTGCTGCATCCACATATGGTCGCTCATGTGTAGACACACATGTTCAAGCAGACCACCCAAACTGTCGTCTATAAAAGCGCGATATAACTCACCTGTCAGTGTACCTGGGAAGTAGTGTGGACCGATGATTTCATCCCCAAGGATTCCACACCACACATTAATAGACCACCTACGGTGACAGTCGACAGGTCGTACCCACCGAGGATTGTCTGCTCCCAGTAGTGCAAGTTATGGCGATTCACTGCACCATAATTTGTAAACGTGGACTCATCAGAGAACATAACACTGTAAAGACTCCAGCGTGAAATTACGCATGGCCCACTCACAGAATGTCACTTTTGCATGCAAATCGTTCTAATGCAGCTCCTGGGTCAGTGACAGGCGGTACGGGTGAAAACTGTGGCCGTGTGCTATACTCCACACAGGTGTGAGACTGACACCAGCGACTGCAGCAACGGCTCATAAGCTGACATGAGGATCGTGGTGTAGTAGAGCTAAAACAAACAACTCCGTCTCCTCACTTCTTGCAGGTCTACGTCTGCATTACCAAGCTGCCTGTTTCCCGAAGACGTTGTTCGGAACGTAAGAACGTAATGGCTGCCGGGGCTCTTCGCCTAGGATATCTCACGGCATACACCATGGCTGCTTCAGCGGCATCGTGTCGGCACTCGCCGAGCATCAGCAACATGTCAACGTACTCGTTGTTCGTGTATGCCATCGTCATATATTGAGTCCCAGTTGTCTGTGTGGCTCCAACTGTCGGGTATACGGCCGTGTGCGGCGACAGTCGGCAGTCTAACAGCCCATCGATGAAGCTTCTCGCTCCGTGACAGCGGCGACGTTACAACTCGGCCGCACCACATTTAGAAGGCGCATTGCATTATGCGCAGCGTTTGTGGTATCTGCTTCTGAATCTTTGCAGGGTTGTAGCTCCCAAACTATCAGTGATAGGAATGTAGTTTAAATTGATTTGGACGCAGCTGGTTTCAACGAATCCAATGCACGATAGAAAAAGCTAATGTTCCATTTAAATAATTATATATTTGTGCTGTAACTCTTTGGAAAATGATACGATAAACTATGTTCATAGCTCCGCAGAAAGTGTAACATTTCTTGTGTTGACCTACCACATTAAAATTTCCCGTCACCTATTATTTTATAAGTTACAGAGGCAAACACACTTAGTGAAACAAGTTGGGCCCAATATTTAGTTTGCGTAGTAGATTTTAGCAGCGTGACCTTGGCCTGCTGCCAAGTCAATTTAATTTGATTTTATACAATGTCGTCACACTGTGCCATGCTGCTTCTGAAATCTGCTTATTTCCAATGCTTTTCTGCGAGCGCGTCCTTGTGTGTGCGACTGTGAGTGTGTGTCTGATGATAATCTGGCCAAGACGTCGAACTCACCGAATCAACTTTGTTTAAGTCCCTGCGATAGCACTAAGAAATTTCTTAATCATTTTTCAAATGTTAACACTTTTTCATTGATAGTATTGAGCCACGTTTTGTAAGCTCTATGCCCCAAGTTCTCTACTTTATTTAAAGTTTTGTAATTTACTTTAATGTTCTCAATTACTTGTTTATAAATGATCTATGAAATGATATATTTCTATGTTGTGGTGAAAGGATGGGTAACGCCTCATAATCAATTTTGGTGAGTGGTAAGCTGTACCAGTGTGGTGAACAACGCTGGAGAAAGAAATATGTTATGACAAATTGAAGTGATACTTAGTGCCAAGGAAAGAATTCGTCCACGCCATACTCTTGGCAAGAAGCATTGGCCAGCGTTCCTCCGCACCCGCCCGTGTTCCCACGAGAACCGGGTTGGCATGGAATTCGCACCTACTACTTCATGGGACAATGCCACCGAGTCACGCCGGGCAGACAGTGGGTCGCCGATGGCGCTGTGGGAGCAGGCAGCACAGGGGTGTGCGCGGTTGCATTCCATGTGGCCGATATCGCAAGGTTGCCGAGCCACCCCACCACGCTTCCGTGCAGCCACGAGGCAGCAGTCACTGGCCCCGCCCCAAGGTCATGACTCCTGTCCCTGCCAAGGTGGGCGCCTCGCTACGCGTACTCCGACGGCAGAGGGAGCAGATGACGTGCGCTTCTGTCAATGCCATGGGCCACGCCCACCTGATGCTGCCGGCAGCTACAAGTGGGCCACTGTAGGAGGCGAGGTCGGTGCATGTCCGGCACCAATATGCACCCTGCTGCACACTACTCAACGAGAGCAGCAGGAGCAATACACAGATGCCTCGTATCTGTCACAACCAGACCAGTTGCTGCAAATATAAGGACACCAACGCCATGGCCTCACCCAACAGGCACCCTTCGTCTAACGCAGGATTGATTGCCACTGAACAATCAAACCTTTCACGATTTTTTTGGGCAGTCCTTAATGTGTCTTTGCCGATGACCTCCGCCAAAATCATGCTAAACATTTGACTATCAGCTGGGAGGCGCTTATGTTTCCAAGCTTCCTAGTGATCTTACCATTCTCTTATTTTGGTCCCTGACTCCGGAAAACATTAGTTTTGGGTTCGCTCCAACTTTGATCTCTGCACTCCTGTGACTTCACGAGTGGCGGAAGACTTAAATGAACCTCCTTACTTAACACATTTCCATGCTTCGGCACTTAGAAATTCCACAGCCTTGCGTCCTGCTTAGATATCGGAACCTCAGAAATCCTATGCCATAAAGGCGTGGCACTACCTTTTGTGATCTGTAGCCATTGAGGGTGTTCACAAAATTCCTCTTCCTCTGAGTCTGATGCAAGAAGATGACTGATCCAACCAATGGCGCTGAGTCAGTGAGAAAGAGACGTCGGCGAGGCGAGATGCAACAGGAGCTGGGAAAAAGGGACAATCAACTACGACCATGGACACTGAACGACAACTTGGCAGTAATAAAAGGTTAAATATGTGCAGGTTGTAGTTGCCACCCAGATATCCTAAAGAGTATTTCCTCCTCATCGATGCCCCTTTGTTTTTATCGAAGTGTGTGGCGAAACTGTAATCATATATTTTGTTACCAGATAGTGAACTTGAATTTTTTAAGACACTCCCAGGAATGTAAAGTTCATTATGCATGTCTTGCTTATGCTTCAAAAATTCTTTTGTGAATTCTATAATTCTTTAAATTTTTGTTTTTGCATCTACTGTTATTATCCAATATTAGTGACCACCCATTTTATGAACCACCTTCTTTACTGTCTTTAAATTTTGTTTAAACTGTTTAAAATGTTTGCTTATGTTATTGTTAGTGTTGGAATGATACTTAATTTATCATTTTTGTTTGTTTGTTTAAAAATGATGTCCGTGGTTGCCCACAATGCCAAGAATAGATAAGGCTATTGATTCCTTTTTTGAGCATAATTTTAATCTGGATTCAATCCAGTATAACTGAATTGGTTCCAGACTCTTTATCGCCCCTAAGCAGAGGGTGATGATACACGTCCACTGAATGTGTGGTCGTGTTTCATTTTGAGTTATTCATTATTCTAAAGTGTTTCTCTGCCGTTAATTTTGTGTATTTCTACAGCGATTATTTTATTCCTTTATTAATGATCAATGCCCCATGTATATATATGTTTCAACCCGTGTGATTGAGCTTGTGTGTTCGTATGAATGTGGAAGGTTGCTTTGAATCGCCGGCCGCGGTGGCCGAGGGGACTGAGGCGCTCCAGTCACGGTCTGCACGGCCACTGTGGTCGGGGGTTCGAATCCCACCTCGGGCATGGATATTTGGGCCGTCCTTAGTCGTAGCTAGTTCATAAGTATAGCTTCAAATTTTCACAAGTAAGTCCGTACCATGTCTAGCTTTTCAGCGAGTGAGGAACGTGAAAATAACGTACAGGGTCAGTTTCCCCGTAATTCCGATAAGCCTACGGCTTTCGAAATTCATCGTTGGCTCGAGGAAGACCTTTTACTACCCGAAAATGACGTTGTTTGTGTTCAGTACGATACGTTTATTAATGTACTGTTTTTAAAGCTCGTGTCTGCTGACGTTTGTGACCGGCTTGTGGGTGTCAATAACAGTGACCGTAAATTTCCGCGAGTTTTGGTGTACGCCATGTCCGGGTCTTTAATTTACCGTTTGAGATTCATGACGATACCCTGACAAGACATTTACGGCCGTAAGGGGAGGTTACAAATATCGTCCGGGAGCGTTGGTCTAGTGACTACCGTTACCAAGTGTTTGATGGTATCCGTAGCGTGACAGTGGTTGTTAGGCAACACATACCATAGTTTCGGTTGGTTAATGGCCATCGTGCTTTCATCACGTATAACGGTCAGCCGCAGACTTGCAGCTTTTGTCACGCTGTCGGACATTACCGTTTAGAATGCCCTAAACGTAAGCGTCCGGTGCAGTTGCCGCCGGACGCAGGTAACGTGGACCTGGGGCGCAGCGACGCCGCCGTGGCTGTCGGCCCGGCCGGCGCTGTCCCCCCCCCCCCCCCGACCACCCCGCTTCGCCACGCCGCGACGTGGAAACTGCCTCGGCGGTAGACCCCGCAGCGATGGACACGTCGACGACAGAGTCGTCAGACAGCGTGCCTCCCGAAAGTGACTTGACTTGCCCTACTGTGACTGTTTAACCCGAATTTGACCGTTCTGTCTCACCTGTGCCTGTGTGTAGTCCGGTGCCTGTTGTAACTGTAGATCAGGCAACCGTTTTGTCGACTGGTGTAGATCAGGCTACCGTTTTGTCGACTAGTGTAGATCCGGCAACCTCTGTGACTACTGTAGATCCGGCTACATCCCGGTTTACTGTAGATCCGGATACCACCCGGCAACTATAGTTCCGGCTACCGCTCTGATTACTGTAGATCCGGCTACCGCCGTGACTACTGTACATCGGGATACCGAGGCAGGAACGCCTGTTGCCGTGTCCGGCAAAGTGGTAGAGGCTGTCCCTGTAGATGTGACCGTTCCCGCAGTGGTTTCGGCAGCGGGGGATGTGGCCCCAGAAACTGGACCTTGAGCCGTGTTCAGTTGGAGGTGGCCCCCGCTCGCTCGGCCGAGGCGAGAGCGGTCTCGTTCCCGGCGTTCTAGCTCATCTCGTAGGTCGGGATCGGGCGGCAGCTCGCGCCGCGACCCCTCCAGGTCCCCGGTTCGAGCCCCGGCGCCGCGGCAGCACGTGTCCCGTCAGGACCGCGCAGACCCGGAGCCCGGGTCCCGCAGGCCGCCGCTGCCCCCCCCCCCCCTCCGCCACCCCGGCAGCCGACCGCAGCAGCGGGCGAACAAAGATCGATCCTCCATGGAGTCCAGTTCCTTTCCGTCACCGTACAGCACCTGCAGTCGGTGCTGGCGCAAAAAATGGCGGCGACTTACGCGGACCTCCCTATGGAGGACGACCCCCCCCCCCCGACTCTTAGCTCGTCGGCCCTTAAAAGGAAGGCCGAGGACGAGGTTTCCCAGACGTGGAAATCTCGTCAGTCTGTTGGGGTGACACAGGAGTTGGGGAACAACAACAAGTGCGAGCGACGGAGAGCCTGATTCCGCCCCCGCCGCCCCTCCCCGCCGGCGTGCGCCACGACTGGGCGGAGGCGCCGCCGGAAGACGGGGATGGGATTTGAACCCGGACAATGACACGACGACTGACGTGACCACTTTTTAAGTTATTCTAGCAGCACGGTTTTAATTGTTTTTAATTCGTTTTACCTTACAGTGTCTGCAGAGTGTTTTACTTGTTGTTTTATGTGTTGATTTTATTTTAATGGGCAATACTCCGGGAACCTATAATATTTTAACGATAAATGTAAGCAGTATGCGCAGCGTATATAAAGTGATAGCTTTACGAGGTTTTTTTACTTTATCACAAGTGTCACGTTGCGCTTTTACAAGAGGTTACCCGTGAGGCCTTGCTATTTTTATCAGATTTAACTGATTTTACTGTAATTGATAACGTTTTAGCCGATGACTCTGCAGGCACTGCTATTGTAGTCCAGTCAGACATCCCAGTTAGTGATATTGAGTTGGTCCCCGATGGTCGTGGAATTGCAGTAGTTATAAACGGGGTAGCTTTTATTAATGTTTACGGACCGGCCGGTTCTAACAAACAGGTCAAGGCTGACTTTTATGCGCGTGACGTTTGTCACCTTTTAAAACATAATTTTAGAACGTTAATTTTAGGTGGTGATTTTAACTGTGTGTTGGACGACCGCGACCAGGAACCGCGGTCGTACAAATGTGAAGAACTTAAACTTTTAGTCAATACTGTTAATTTAGTCGACGCGTGGCGGGTTCTGCACCCCGCCATAACGGTTTTTACGCAACATGTCGCAGCCGGTTGGACCGTTTTTACGTCACGCCTGACCTGTCGGACAAGATTCTTTTAACTAACGTGTTCCCGGTGATTTTTTCAGACCACAGCGCTTTTTATTGTAAATTGTTTTTATCGCGGCCGAGTGTCCCTCGGCACGCTGCGCTGTGGAAATTTAATGTTAGTCTTTTAAACGATGCCCACTTTATCGACAGTTTTAAAGTACAGTGGGATAAGATTGTCCGCGACCGGCCCGGTGACGTTAGTGTTTTAGAGTGGTGGGTGTCGGTGGCCAAACCGGCACTCAGACGCGTTTTAATGGACATGAGTCGCGAGGCGGCGCGCTACCGCCGCGCCATGTACCAGTTCCGCCAGGAGTGTCTGCGCGATCTGGCACGTCGCGTGACGTCAGAGCCCGCGCTGCTCCCAGAGTTCAAGAGGTTCCAGGCGCGCCGGTTGGCCGACCTGCGGGTCGCGGGGGAGGGTGTGGTCGTCCGTAGCCAACCCACCGGCCCGATGGCGGACGAGCCCTTCTCCATCTACCATATGAATCGGGGGCGCAAGCGCAGACAGCGTACGCAAGTCTCCTCCTGGCTTAGGCGCGACGGTATTCGAACCAGCGCCATGTCCGATATATTAACCGATGTCCACGACCATTTTAGTCATTTGTTTCTAGATGTCGACTTGGATTCTGACGCTTTACGGTCTATTTTATCTTTTATCCCGCGTTCTCTCGGACGCACAGATCAGGAGCATTTAAATGCTCCGTTTTCGGACGAGGAGCTGTCCGATTCTGTGCGCCGAAGTCCGAAGGGGAAGTCGCCTGGTCCGGAGGGCATCCCCGCGGAGTTTTATCAGATGTTTTATGACGTTTTAAGTCCCGTGTTGCTAGAGATTGCGCGCGATATACAACGTGGCGCGTGTATCCCCACCGCTTTCGCGGAAGATGTGGTCACGCAATCACGAGTGTCCCAACGTTAGGCCGATCACTCTTTTAAACGCTAATTTTAAGATTTTTACCCGTTGCGTGGTGTCCCGTGTGCGTTCAGTTTTAAGCAGTGTACTTTGCCAGAGCCAAACGTGTGCAGTCCCCGATCGTACCATTATCGACGCCCTCCTTGCGTACCGCGACGGTATCGGGTACGTCACGAGCGAGCGCGTGCCGCAGGCCGCGATCGTCTCTGTCGATTTCCAGAACGCCTTCGATCGCGTAAGTCACGTGTACTTGCGCAAGGTGATGGTGGGCATGGGGTTCGGTTACATGTTCATGGCGATGGTGGCACACCTGTTGGGGTGTGCCACCTCCCGGGTGCGGGTCAACGGCCAGCTGACCGCCCCGTTCCCCGTGCGGCAGGGCTGCCCCCTGTCCATGGCGCTGTTCGCCATGGCCCTCGACCCCCTGCTCCGCGCCGTCACCGCCGCGTGTCGGGGCGTCTCTGTCGGCGGTCGGCCGCTCCGGTGCCGAGCGTACGCCTACGACGTGGGCGTCTTTGTCGACGGTCCGGACGACGTCGACAATTTATATCGGGTTTTCGGACAGTTTGAGCGCGCTATCGGGGCTCTCGTAAATCGTCGGAAGACCGTCTTACTTCCTCTCACGCAGCGGGCACGTAGGATTAGTAGGGATTGGTATTGCGTGAAAGAGCAGCATAAGATCCTGGGCGTCGTCATGGCGGACAGCACGCAGCGCATGGAGGCGCTGAACTGGCGGACCGAGCTGAACGCTATCCGCGCCGTCGTCAGGCTGTACGCGCCGCGGCGCCTCGCCCTGCGCGAGAAGGCGTCGCTCGTGGACACGCACGTGTTCGCGCGCGCGTGTTTCCTGGCGCAGGTGCTGCCCGAGCCGCTGGAGCTGACGTGCGCCATCCAGCAGGCAGCCTACTGGTTCCTGTGGCGCGGCGCCGTGCTGAAGGTCAGCCTCGACGTCTGTACTCTCCGGCCGGAGGACGGGGGTTTGGGTCTGGTGCACTTCGGCTCCAGGTGCGCGGCCCTCCTCTAGAGGCGGACGACGGCCGTGATGCAGAGGGACTCCCGCGGCCCCACCGCCGCCCTCTTCGGCAGGTACCGCCCGGCTTCTCCAGCGGCGCCGGTCTGCGTCGCGCACGTGCCGTACCACCTCAACCACGTGCGCCGGTACTTCATCGACGACAGTTACTTGCTGCTCGCCGACAGCCCGACCACCAGGGCTGCCGACGTCGCCGCGGCCTTCCGCGGCTCGACGGCGAGGAGCAAGTGGGAGTACTGTCTACCGCGCGTCCGCTGGCCTGCCGTCTGGCGCAACCTGGCCGCCGCCTTCCTGCCCTCCAGGGTGTACGGCGCGTGGTTCGTCGTCGTCGACCGCTTCTTCCCCACCACCCAGCAGCTGTTCGACATCCGCCTCGCGACCACCAACGCTTGCGAGGAGTGCGGGCTGCCGGACACTCTACGACACCGATTCAAGCCAGGTGTGGGAGACCGCGCGGGACTTGGTGCGGCTGATCACCCGAGTGGACACGAGGTCAGTGACGGTCGCCGACGTGCTGCTTCCGCAGTGAACTGCCTGTCCGCTTACTAAACGTAACGCTACTGTGTGGATCTTGGGTCATATTGTGTTTGCCATTTTTAACCTGAAATGGACTACGCCCATAGATTACATGATGTATCTATGGGCGGAACATAGCCCGTTTTGTCAATCACCTCAATATCGACGGCATTTTGCCAATTTTTTAAATGTGTCACTTCTACATGGATTTCCCCGACTTTCCCTTTCTTTTCCGCAATGAACCACGGACATAACTCTTCTTCCTGTGGTTCACTTGCCGCGAATCTCGACCGTTCTTTTCTACTGTATCCTCTTTCATGTTCTTTCTTTTTCTATTTCTGTCGACCCTTGCAATGATTCATCGACATGATTGTCTTTTTCCTATGGATTACTTGCCGCGCTTTTTTGATCGATAACTGTTCCCTTTTTTCTCTTTCCATTTTTTTTTCATTTTTCATTTTCATGTTTATTTTCTCTTCAGCCTGGGATACGTTGCACGTTGGAGAGTGCCAACTTTCCCGGTTATTAGAAGTGCCAGTTTCTTTTATTCTTTTTTTTTTTTTTTCTTTTCGACGCTTCGGGGTGCTTGTTAGTGAACGTTTACTGTATATCATCGTGGGATTTACGCCTATGAATGGCTTTAGTTTTCTTCTTGTTTTTCTTATTTTACTTTGTGAGAAGAATGTCTGTTGTGTTTTATTGAGATGCCAACAGCGATGATATACATCAACGAGTACTTCACGTCGCATCTCCCGTGAGGGAGTAAGTTCAGTTTGCCCAGCGGGGGACCTTTTTGTTTATTTTGTATAGCGTTGAAGCTCGCCGATGAAGGCATTTAAAAAACATAAAAAAATAAAAAAAATTAAAAAAAGAGAAAAAAATACAAACATTTGAACATTTTGCTTTGAATATTGACCGACTGCCACGCAAATGCTTACAGTCGCCGCTTCGCGCTTTGGCCTCATTTACTTTAGTTAAGAACACATAGCTTTCTGTGTCATCTGCTCTGTCGTCTGCTGGATAGCCAGAGACACCCTTTCTTGGAAAGATGGCGAGGTGGTCTATTCTTACGAGGGAATTGTCAGAATTGTCATGTCGAAACCTGTGTTGCTATTTTTACCACTGTGAGTTAACACTGAAGGACGACTGTATGCAGACTGTTAGCTGCTGACATTACCTGGAAGTCTGTAAGTACTTTTATGAAGTATGATATTATTGTGGCATGGTTTCCGCGCTTATAACTGCCTGTTGTACAACCGGACCTCTCTCGCTACGTTATACCAACGCCATCTATGGACAAGGTGGCGTTAGCTACGCGCCGCTCTCCTGCCACAGCAGTGAGAGAGCTGATTCGCTAAGTGAAAGCGATCGTACAAAAATTAATAAATACGATAATAATAAATTCGTTGACAAATGTAGCTCCTTTGTTATCTACAACATTCTTTCCAAATAGCTATGAAATAGACACAAATACATATACGGTTTAGAACACGTCAAACTTTTATTTCTTGTAATTACCGCACAAATGCGAAATATTAATAGCATATAGCATATAGCTTTTCGCATCCTTTCTCACCAATCGCCCGTCCTACGTCACTGTCTGCAATTCCAACTCCCGCTTGTTTTATCCCTCTGCCGGGGTGCCCCAAGGATCTGTCCTCTCCCCTCTCCTGTACCTTATATACTCCGCCGACATGCCCCAACCTCAGCCTCCCGTCCATCTCCTCCAGTATGCTGATGACACCACCTTCCTAGCCCTCGCCCCCTCCCTTGCCCGAGCCCAAGTTTTGCTCCAATCTCACCTCACCGCGTTCGCTGCATGGTGCAACCGGTGGCTCCTCTCCGTCAACCCTGAAAAATCCCAGGCGATCATTATAGGTCGTACCACCCGCTCCTTCCGCATCCCCGATCTCTACATCACCCTCCACGGCCGTCCCATTCGCCACACTCCCACCATTAAGTATCTGGGTCTCACCCTTGACAGACACCTTTCCTGGACCCCCACCTGAAATCCATTCGCGAAAAAGCCATGTCCCGCCTCAACCTCCTCAAACTGCTCACTGGCCGGACGTGGGGATTGCGCCCTTCCACCGTCCTCCACACATATAAATCCGTCATGCGCCCCATCCTCTGTTCCTTCCATCCCGCCTGGGTATCCGCTCCTCCCACCTTTTATCACACCCTCCAAGTCCTCGAACGCCACGCCCTCCGCCTCGCCTACCTTCCCCCACGCGGATCATCTACGACCTCATCGCCTTCCCTCACCTCCTTCAACACCTTGAACACCTCCGCCTCCTGTATGTCACCCGAAAACTCGATTCCCGCAACCCACTAGTTTACCCCATCCTCACCTCCCCTGGGCCTCTGCCACGCCTCCACCACTGCATCCCTCCCTCTCACCACCTGCACACTTTACATATCCTCTCCCAAGGCAACTTCCGCACCCTTCCCCTACCGGATGAAGCCCTTCGTCCCGAAATATACCCCTCCTGTCAGTTTTGACCCCTTCCCCGTAGACTTAGCGGCCCCCTCTCCCCATCCCCTCCTTCTCCCCCTTTCCCGCTTGGCTTCCCCCCCCCCTCCCTTCCCCGCCTGGAGTCTCAATCGCACCTATCTTTCCTCCTCCCTACCTTCTCTCCCCCCTCTCTCTCTCTTTTTTCAACCTTCCCCCGCGCTTCCCCGCCTCCCCCTCTCCTTGCCCTGCTGGGGCTGCAGTAAAGCTTTTTAACACCGGTGTCTCCTAGTGTCAAGTGCATCGTCGTCTCAGTGTGTATATCTCCAGTGTATCGCACACGTCTCCTCTTCACCTGTATCGTCGTGTAACTTCTCTGTGTGTCCAGTGTTGTTCCTCAATGTGATTTTATCGCCACCGTGGCACAGACTGCTTTTAACTGTTTATGTGTCAATCTCTCATGTTCATGTGTTTTAAGCCTGCCTTTTTTGTCTCCAATGTCCAGTTTATAAGTCTTCATTGTTTCTCTGCGTGCCATGTATTTCGTCCTTTGTTATTATCTTCGTATCATTGTTCATTTTATCTCTCATTATCATGTACGTGTACTCTCGGCTGAAGAGCAGCGCCTAATGCTGCTGCCAGACTGCCGGCTCCTGTCGGCATAAAATAACAATAAAGGAAAGAAAACCATAGATTTTTTGTGCACCAAGAACATACAAGCAAAGACGACATATGACAGCCCTGCGAATCACAGACGTTGTTAGACGTCCGAGATAAAACTCAGCCGGTTTTTGGAAGGAATTAGGCCTAATATCAGTATATTTCGAGGCGTGCCACGCATATTTAATCACATTTTGAAACTGTGGCGAGGAAAACTGATAATGTACGACTGATTGCAACTTGAGAATATTGTCACGGTGATAGACAGGAATCTGCAGTGATTTTTACACAATAATTTCCTCTGTTAATTTTCTGTAAAATGCCTTCCACTGGTGGAAAAATGCGCTGGTTGGATTACGTTTGTCGTGCCGGGTGCAATCTGAAGTATCTCTACTTCTTTCTCAGGGTGAGCTCGAAATACAGCTTTTAATGAATCAGAACTTTTATGACCTGAACACGAATCTAGAAGGAGAAGAGATTTGTTCCCGCAGAACGGAAGAAAAAGATGACGCATAAAATTGTAACGTTATCATTTCCCATTTTTCCAGACTTCGATGCGTCTACCACAAGATTGTCGGCGTAGAATATTGTTTATTTGACACGTGGTCCAAAATGTCCAGTTGGTTCTTGAAGAGACACATATAGTTTAGTCGGCAATGAACCATCCAGGCTAATTATGGGAATTATAGTGTATGAGTGGGTGAGTGCAGTCGTGGACTGCGCAATTGCCACAATATGTTTTTTCCCTTTGAATGGCAGTGTTCTTTTCACACGCATTTCTGTTTGAAAACCTGACTGATCTGCATTGTAAACGTACGATTCACTTACCTATTTTTAACAGTACTGACACACAGGCGTTTCTTATCACTTTCGTTCAACCAATACTTCACCGCATTTTCTTTGTATCATAATGTCATTGTAGTTGCTGGTGTTGCTTTCGGAGATAATTGATGATGGTACGTTACACTATCACTCGATGAGTCTTCATGTGTGCAACTTTCTTCCGTTTCTTCGCTATCTGTAGAAACACAGTCTGCAATATCGAGTGTTTCAGTCGTTTCTAGCCACATGTCTGCGCTATTTACATGCTCGTCTAGAAGTTTAACTACCATGTCTCACATCACGTAATTTGTCTTCACGCGTGTTTTCTGTTGATTGCTTCATTTGGCGTCTGTGGTATATCTCCATCGCAAGCAGCATAACATTTACAGGGTTTGCCATCACCTGTGAGGGGAGATTGAATGATCACCGTAAAGTGGCTTGCGGAGTATAGATGTAGACGTACAGAATATCTTTCACATCTCTAACCAGTTTCAGGACGGTGTGTTTAAAAATACGTACCAGAAATTAAAAGAAAGTGCATGCCACAGAAACACATATTCGTTTCCCCTTTCCGCCAAAACGGTGCAACGGTATTGCTCTTTAGTGAACGCCGTGATAAGACGGCCACACCTCCCGCCCATGCGCACAACGCTCAAACGCTCACCATAACAAAAGCTCGCGACTCACCATTTCCAGGGGTGGCCAGCCGTCACCACAAGCGCCAAGCAAGAAAAACAGCCATTTTCGTGATTTTTTTTCCAGGTCATGTCAGCAGCTAACATTCTGCATACAGACTTCCTTCAATATTAACTAACAGTGCTAAAAAAAATTAACACATGTTTCGGCATGACAAGTCTGACCATTCCCTTGTTAGTACCTATTGTGCGGAGATAATAACTGTACTGTGGAATGATTTGACGACCTGTGACACAGCTGCGCCATGTTGGTTGCATAGCGTCAGGTGCGGCCCCCACTTTAGAATTCGGGGGTGATACACATTTTTTGCTGTTAAGTGTACAGATGATGACGGGTATCATAACATTTTGAATCCTGTAACCTTATCCGTTGCTATGTTGTCTTCATTTAGATGAGATTCTTGGAGGGCTATGATATCGGTTTCATGCTCAATGGCCAGTTTGCTCAAGTAGTCACATTTGTCTTTTGACAGTCCTGATTGATTTTGTAGCGTAATAGTTTAATAGGTGGTTAATTTTGTAAAATCACTTGTCAGTCACTTGATGACTGATTTTAAGCTGATATTTTGAGAATACTAGTTGATTTGATTTGATTTTTCCAGGGAAGCCAAAACAGTCTTGGTCCAACCCGCCACGGCCCGCACCGAAACTAAGTTTATTGTGCGGTTTCGCTCCCTGTATATCTAGTAAAGCCAACCAATACCCTTGAACAGTGCAAGGAGTCCCTTTACCAGTTCTTTATTAGACACAATTTCTTCGGGTCTGGTTGGCCTAAATGTTCTGTGCCTTTTACTCTCCAATGCAATGTATTCGAAGATTAGATATGATGCAGTTTCATCACCGTCATCACAGATCCTACATTTAGGGTCCTCTTCTAAGAAGACTAGTTACTTTAACTACTCTGTGAGTAAGATTAACTGGGTACTGGCGTTATATTCCATAGGGCATTTCTCGATTTAAAATTGAGTTAGCTTGAACCGAAAGCTGACAGAATCGCGGTTTCAGAGTATTCTGCCGATTAGTAATTTGTCTATGTATATTAATTAATCGCAAAGGATGACTTATTCTGACGAGGCGGCATGTAAAGACTTAGAGTACTGGGTTGTTAATACTATTAGCGGTGGTTCCGGATGTTTTGGAGAGAAAGAAATGCGTTTCGTAAATAGACGTTTCTTGTTTAATTCAAGGAATTCTTAGATTTTGCCACACGGTGGGTTTGTGATCTGCATAGCAGAGTCCTTCTATTGAAGACATATTAACAAGAAATTGAATGGTGTCGTATACGGAAAAAGGGAGAGTTGTTCGTCACACAAGGAAGTTTAAAGTTGAATATTTTCCGTAATTTCAAGTACGCTAAACCTGTACCATACTCATGCAGTTAGTCTGCTGATAATACCTTTCTTCGAGAGGAAGTTAGCTTAGTGATGTGTCGACTACTGGGTGATGTAACATAGGGTGACTGCATTTCCAAAATCAAAATGCAGGACACAGACGGGTATCTAAGATTGCGAAACCTCATGTTGCCTTTATCTGCGACGTCATGAACATGATTGTTATCTCTTGAAGCTTATACAATATGTCGGCATTCGTGTCACTCATTAACGCTGACATAAAACACACAGTATAACAAGAAATAAAGCCATTGTTTCTCTCTTCACCACGCAAAGGCTACCGTATCATATTTAACGGTTTTAGTATTGCTACTCTCGAAATTATTTATTTTTAGTACCGTATGTCGTGTGCAGAAAGTGCTATTTTTAAGTATAAAAGAATTACCACAACACGAAAAGAAATTAATTTCTGACAGAATATGACGCCAACGGGGCAAACAGAAGTTATTCGGTTTTGGGACGGGACAAACTATATATACGGCAATATCAATAGCTAAGACTTTCCAGTTCCAATTCTAATACAAAAATTAACCGAACATACACACATAAATAAAAGCCAAATAAATTGCATTACTGATTAAGGAAGCACTAGAATTAATTTTTAGGTGTCACATACTAATTAGTAGGAAACACAGTTATTATTACTTACGCAGTATACTTATTTCTCTCTCCATTGCTGGCCACTGTGGCCGAGGGGACTGAGGCACTCCAGTCATGGTGCGAGCGTGAAGGTCAGGGTGAGAGTTTAAAATAGAGAAAGTTTAATTTTTTAAACTCACAACCACCAGCTGCGAACCAATTTCCTAAACATACAAAAACACTGGAACTGTGATTGCGACTGACTCGTTTTTTAGGTGATGATATCACACGTTCGCAGCTTTCCTTCCCTGCATATGATTAACAAAAGAAATTCATAATAAAATCAAGTTCATGAGAGAAAAGGGTGTATTAACTACTATTTTTGAAAACACGTGAAAGTTCACTTTATGTTGTTTATTTGTTTCACAATATTTGAACCCTATGGCTGTCGCGTCTGTACGTCGGTAAATTTACCAAATGAAGTTGTATCTCGTGAGCCCCCAGACAAAATGAATATTTGTCGCGAATTGTTTTCACACCACGTGGCTGTCTCAAACACCGTTTATGTTCATGCCTATGCGACGAGAAGTGTTACATTAACAAATCACAGTCACTTTAATTCAATGCGATGCACACCTTGTTCCACCGGCTAAATATTCACAAACACACAGTAGCACTCGATCCAACTTGGTGCTGTCTATGACGAACACCCACACGTGGCGATTACCACACACAAATCTATAACCTCCACCTCGAGGTCCACATGCCGACTGATGCAGAGCGACGCGGCCCGGCCAGCTACACCACGTGCTCGTGTCTCCTCACTTCCTGCCCTCTCGCGCGCGCGCGCCAAAACTCAACTGCCGGAGTTTTTTCCCCTACGTCATCAACTTCCCCATGTGAGCTGTTCTAACCGATTTGCCAACGTACAGCGCTCAGCCAATACATTTCTAAAACTTTACTTAAAATCAAAATAATTACACTACACATTAAACAAATATTTTCTTACGTTTTTATATTAGTATAAACATCCTTTGTACTGTTTATCATAATCGTGCAATTTCTTATACCACAGATAAGTGATTTAACTGAATACTTCAAGATTGAATACAAAAGATTAATTGAAAATAAAATGAGAAATAGTTAATATATTATTTTTATAAACAAACATTGCCATGCTGGTTGTGTAACTGTCTTGTATTTATTGGTAATTTATTACTTTTCATTGTCAATTAAACATATTACGTCAGATGTGACTATATCAGCTAATGTATTGTTTATTTGTCAACAGGCTATTTTGTAATGAGGGCCTTAAAGGTTCCTAACTGCATCGTATTACTTCAAATACCAGTAGTATTACAATATTTGTGCATTGCACTGTGCCTGGCACTCGCCATTGTCCCTCTCTCCCCTCACCGGAAACGAACTGGAAATCGTAAGTTGGAACAAGCCACCAACGTCGGCCTGCTCGCTGGACTCCCGTCAGCTACAAGCACACAGCAAATCTCAACTTGGAGAATTTCTACCTTTGGCCTAACTATAAATGTTGTCACCCAACTGTGTACATACATTGCTACCATAATTAATAAGATTAAAATTGTGTAACATTTAGTGCATTGGCATGGTCAATGTTTGCAGTGAACTTCATACTGTTTAATTATCAAATGCTATTGATTACCGGTATTTCTATTAGGCGGTAATCTCACAACAGTCTGCACGGTCGGGGGTTTGAATCCCCCCTCGGGCATGGATATTTGTGCAGTCCTTAGTCTTAGATAGTTTATAAGTAGTTTGTGAGCTTAGGGACTGATGACCCCGTAGTTAAGTCCCATAAGTTCTACAAACATTTGATTTTTCTCTCTCCATTACACTACGCAGAAGAATGTATGTCATTCTGGAGATCGGTATTTTCACTTCCATTTTCATAATTATCAACACAAGAAGTATTCTGATAATGAGTTTACACACTAAATACGTTGTTTTGTGGTCCGTAAACTATTAGTGATGGGGAACACACTTTCTGCAGCAGCTTTTCCACCAGGCAGAGTAATCACAAACTCAGCAACAACTTCCAAATTTCTGCACTAGATGTCTTCAGATGCAATTAAGTTGAAGATAAGAGACCAGCTTTTACTAATCCACTTCACAGTTCCCACATAATAAACATTCTCTTCAGATACATTTTTAAAAAATTGATCCTCACAGCATTTTGTCAAAATATTTTTATCAATCGGCGGTAAAGTCTTAAGACTTTACTAAACAGACTGACATCGAAGATATGACTTCATCTCATGAAAGGGGTAAGTTTATTTCGCGATATAACCTATTAAACTCTCAAGAAATGAACTTGACGTGCCCAAGGAATCAGAATTTTTCACGAATCATCGTTTAATTAATGATTGATTAATGAATGAAATTTTATTTTTGAAAAATCTGCGCATGTCATGTGAAAGCATAACGGAGTATCAACCGAAAAAATTAAAAAATCGCACTTTATTCACTTTCTGTTGAAGCTCATTTTCTCTATTGTTTGATTATGACCACATTTGTTATCCGTCTAGTTATGCTTTACCTTACTTAAAAAGTTGTTATTTAAATATATCAGCAGGCTAGTATAAAACAGGACAAGATGATTCATGTATATACTTTGCTGGTACAACGGGACACTTAGGCTCAATAAGAGACGATCCCGTAAAATATGGAACCTCTAGACAAACAGCAGTTTGCACACAAACAAGGATGTGGACATGGAAGCGAAGCTAGAAAATGTATTCTCATAAACAGAACAAGTTTTATTTAATGTGCAAAAGCAAATTCTTCTTCAGAGTTGAAGAGAGACAGGCTGTTAACATAACGAAACGTTGCTGAGTCTTCTTCCTGCTGCTCTTGAATACGAGGACCGACTACCTGGGCGACCGGCACTCTGCATCTGGTTATATCAGCTTTATACGGGGAACTGAACTCCGCGTCGGCCGTGGGTGTGGCCATGGCGCTTCTCGCAGTATGTTTTGTTCCATTAAAGGAAGAAAGACTTCCTCAGCAGCAAGACGGTTACGTCCTCATTTATGATGGTGCTACTCTCGTGTTTTGCAACAAACGATAACATACTGCACGACGAACTTTGGCTCTAATTAGCTTGGCCGTGTGTGTTGCAAACGTTAAACCAACGTACACTGTAGTTTGAAAGAGTACTTTTTCAACGAGAAAATAAGTTCTCGCTTTCCTGTTGTGATTTCGAAAATGTAAATTCGCCTTAATTCTGCCAATAAAAATACACATTCCTTTTGGTATTTATGTTAAAAAAGTAACACAGCTGGTGACTCTTAGTGGATAAAAACGATGGATCTGAATCATATATCCTGAAGCAATAATCAATACACAGCTGCTCGCAATGTGAAAGTCTTACATATTACCAAACGATCATCAATCGTCCTCGTACACTCTGTGTTCTGCAAAATGTGTGCTTTTCTCTATTCTTTGCCTAAGATTGCATATCTAGTTCTCCGTTTCAATATGGTACATTTCTTTAAAACCACAAAGTTTCAAAATTACGGGACGGTTTTCGAAAATCGGGACAAAATAGTCCCGTTTGTGCTTTGTCAGGGCAACGGGACACTTAAGCTAAATAAGGGACGATACCGTAAAATACGTAACGTCTGGTCACCCTATGCCCTAACCTTCTCTCGTTAAGAATGAGAAGCACAATGTGAAACGAAGCAATGAATGGTGGCAACCACAATTGCTTGATGTAGATTAAGTTTGTTTCTTTCTCTCCATTTTACTGTAAATCCAGTTGGAGGCTAAAATTAGGTGCATGTCTAAAATTATCACGTATGTTTATAAATAATGAAAAGTTTTAGATTATTATGTCTTATTGGTAAACCATAATATGAAGAGGCAGAAAGCTGCTGAGATTAAGCTTCACATAGAAACAGATAGAATGTTAGATGAGGATTGAGAGGCGTCGTTATGTTCGTGTATATACAGCTAGATGGGCTACTCTGCAAATTAAATTTAAGTGCCTGGCAGAGGATTCATCGAACCACCTTTATACTCTTTATCTCCCATTCCATTCTCGAATAGCGCTCGACAAGAAAGAACACCTGAATCTCTCCGTTGGAGTTCTGATTTCTCGTATTTCATTCTAATGATCATTTATACCTTTGTAAGTGGGAGTCAACAATATCTTTTCGCATTTGGAGGAGAATATTGGCGATTGGAGTTTCGTGAGTAGACCACGCCACAGCGATAAACGCCGAACTGACCGTCTTTGGACGCTTTCGATTTCCTCCGTCAAACCCACCTGATAAGGATCCCACGCTGGGCAGCAGTACTCCAACGGACGGGCGTAGTATACGAAGTTTCTTTGGTAGTTCTGTTGCAACTTTTAAGGATTTTGCCAATGAAGCGCAGTCTCTGGTTCGCGTTTCCCACGACATTATCTACGTGTTCTTTCCAGTTTAATTCTTAAGTAATAGTAAATCCTGGGTATTTAGTGGAGTTTACGGCCTTCACTGCTTATATTTTCTGCCAAATCGTTTATGTAAATAAGGAATAGCAGAGGACCAATAACACTACCCTATGGAACGCCCGATATCCTCTCTGTTTTAGTCGACGCATTACCATAGATTACTACAAACTGTAACCTCTCTGATAGGAAATCCCCTACCCAGTCGCAAATTTGCGTCGATATACCATAACTATGCAGTTCGTTTAAAAGCCGTTTGTGTGGTACGGTGTCAAAAGCCTCCTGGAAATCAAGAAGTACTGAATTAATTTGAGATCCCCTTTCGATAGCAGTCATCACTTCGTGTGAGTAAAGAGCTAGTTGTGTTTCGCATGAACTATATTTTCTAAATCCATGTTGACCATTTCGATTCATTTGTCGAAAGTGACAACCAGTTGTCGGCGATGAGATGCGACAGCGGCGGATGGACGCGCGACCAGCCTCCTGCCAGAGCGGAACACGCGGCTGCTGGCAACGAGGCGGCAGGCGGCCCCTCCCCCACTCGCCATGACGTCACGG
This sequence comes from Locusta migratoria, assembly GCA_026315105.1. NCBI lineage: Eukaryota > Metazoa > Arthropoda > Insecta > Orthoptera > Acrididae > Locusta > Locusta migratoria. The sequence goes on along the minus strand of CM048755.1, from coordinate 557,683,905 downwards.
CCTCGCACAAGGCCACACCGGCGCGGATCAGCTGTCGCCAATCAATGGAGCAGCGCCGAAGCTCACGCAAACACCAGGTCTGACGTACGTCACGTAACGGCCCACGGCCATGTGGCGAGCTCCGCTGTGGGACTCAGCTGTCGTGCACAAATGGAAGTTTTAATATTATTTTCGACAAGACATTGTGTGAAACACATACATTACGTAACTAACGATTGTGGTCAGGCAAGATTAAGTCATTAACGTTTTCCAGTACGCCAATAATATAGTTGTTGTGGTCTTCCTGTCTGAACTATTTATCATCCATGTTTCATCCCGTAAAAGGTAACACTCCACACAAATGCCTTCAAATAAGACTACCTTATACTTAAATTAATATTCGATGTTAACAAATTTCTCTTTTTCAAAAACGCTTTTATTCCCATTGCCATTGTTAATTTTATATCCTCAGTACTGCGAGCATATTTTGTCATTTTACTGGCCAAGTAACAATAATCATCTGCCACCTTTATTGTTTTGTTACCTAATCTAATTTCTTCAGCATCATCTGGCTTTCTTTCACTGCATTCCATTACCCTTGTTTCAATGGGACTGGAGCACTACCTGCGCTATAATCGCCCCCCACCTCGGGGATGGGGTGGAGTACATGACAAATTTATGGAATTCCCACCACCAGGCGAAAGCGCACCGTTATTATGACGAACTTAACGCCAACATTCTCACAGTGGCTCTTCTCGATGGCCAGATATGCGACATAAGGCAGTAACACTCATCTATGTTATTCAATGGACCTCTCGTTTACTTTACGATCCATTGGAGTAGGATGATTTGTTTTCTTCCTTCTTCTCATTCTCGGACCATTCTAAATATGGTATATGTCCTCATTTTCAATCTTGAAATATCCTTGTTACAGTTCTTTTTCCGTTAGGCCCTATGTGTTTTACTGATGGTCCCGGTACAGAATATATGTATTTGATTTACATTGTAGTGTAATAGTTGTTCTACCAGAGGATTTTTGGTTTTTCCCTTTCTGGGAGAGAAAGTTTCCATGATTATATGCAGTTTTTGCATTTATGTTACGTTACAGCACAGGAGAATTTTAGTGAAAAAAACGTGTAACCTTCTCGATATTACGTATGTGTCTTCATCCATTCTCGTTGGAATGTCCATTCCCTTCCAGTTATACTCTCGATCGTAAATTCAGTTACTTCTCTGGGTCTCTCAAATTCGTCACCGTAAGTCCGCACGACTCTGCAGTACTACCTCGGAAACTAAAAAGACTAAACAAAACACAAACAAAGACGCAAAGTCTACGAATCAAGCCACCGATCATATCTTTAACGTTCCCATGACATGAGAATTTCATTGCAGTCGCCCTCTGGCGCTGTGATATTCCTACTGTGTTACCCTTTCCTACAACAACTGCATCAAGTTTTTCCCTTTTAAACGAAAGAACCTTTCCGAAGCATGCCACTCCCGCCATTGAAAAACATCATACCGTACTTCTCTCACACGAAGGCTACGTATGTATATCTGCAACTACGTAAATACTCCGCTAAACACATTTAAGTGCATGATATTTCTGTACCGTTCCATTCTGTAATAGAGGGAGTAAATGAGTCTTTCCATCTTCTATCTCATTTGCTGTCTAACATGTAATTGCACTTTGTAAGACATTGACGCTCTTAACGACGAATGACAAATAACAAGTAACATTTTCATATACATCTGCCTCCACAAGTGGACACTTGGGCCACTACCACCCCGCCTGCCCCCAAGCCATCCACCACCGCTCCCTATTATTTTTATTCTAAATTTGCTAAACAAATTAATTTTGACTTTATATGTTTATGAATTAACAATTAGAACATTCCGTATTACGTATTTTATTATTCGTGCCCAGATCACCATCCTTTACATTCTAGTGTAATAAATTTTAAAATTTAGATATTTCTTGCCCAATAATCAGCCACACAAATGGCCTTGTAATTAGCTAGCTGTAAATCCAGGAGTGTACAGCATGTGCTGAGGTTTTGGCACGTCAGTAAGTGGTCGTCCGTCTGGACATTCCCACAGTTGCACAGATGTTCCCCGGCGAGGTAGCCCCAACTGGAATGGTTGAACTTGAAATTTGAGACCCCAATCCTTAGCCCATTGAGAGCCTTCCAGGTTGTAAAGGATTTGTTACCTCCTGCTGCAAGTTGTTCTTTCAGAGCCAAAATAGGGTAGGTGTTTCCTCCATCCATAGCTGAAGCCTCCTCTCTTCAACAGTGACAGCAATTGGCCCTGATGTCCACAGGAAGCTCCTTGTAGAGTGAAGCCACCTAGGCTTGGTGCCCAAGTAGGGGGTGGCGATTGGCTGTCAATTATTTCATCCTCTCCACCTTGGCAGCTACTTGCTGCTGTACGCTCATGAGGGGGGGGGGGGGGGGAGGGGGGGCTATCCCTATGAGGGGGTAGATCTTTTCTGTCGGCGAGGGTCTCACGCACCCCAATATGATTCAGGCTGGCTCATTAATGGCCACGTCTGTATGTTTCACATGGGCCAAATTATTCCACACAAGCGCAGCATATTCAACATATTCAACTGCCAACAGACTAAGTGCCATGGCTGTTATTCGAAGCACTTGTGGGTCAGCACCATAGTTTGTGTCTGTCACTTTCCTAGTGCTGACGTTTTTCTTAGTATCTAAACGGTGTTGTTTGAATGACAGAGTTCTATCCAGCTTCACTACTAGGTATTTGGAAGTGTAGCAGTGCCCCAGTTCTTGGCCTTTCCAGCTTACATGGAGTTTTGTCTTAGCTTCCTTCTTCCTCTGAAGGAAACTGCAGAGTTGCATCTTCACTGGGTTGGGTTCAAAGTGAAGTGGTGAAAAATTGAATTCATTACACAAAATCACAGCGGACGCTTAAATTGTAGTGTGAGAGTAAACTATCTAGCCACTGGTTATATGAGAAGTGGCGTGAATTCAGGTGACTAGCTGCAAACCCCATAATTAGTTCGGACCCACTTGGTTCTGAAAACCGATAAAAATACATAATTTCAATTTCAAAGAAATAAAAACTATGGCATGCAACCCCTAGAAATATTTAGAATTACATAAAGAAGCGAATGAAATGCAGCTACACGCGACAGTGAGCGATTAAAGAGACGGATGAAGACCGGTCTCAGACCCGTAAAAGTGAAATAATAATGGAGACGGAAACGTGGGAATGAAAACTACGGCATGCAACCCTTAGAAATACATAAAACTTCATAAGCAAGCTATTGAAGGAGGTTTTATTTATTTATTATTTAACATGCCCCATTACATAGCAATATTACATGTTTGATGGTTTGATTCAGGCGGTTGTGCAAGGCTCAGAGAGAATTACTGATAAGACTGAGTCCATACTACAAGTACGGAGATGAAACAGGAAAAGTAAAATAGGCAGGGAGAGAAGATCGCGAAATGTTAGTGGAAATCAGAAGGATACACGCATATTACTTGCCTGATGGGCATGGAACAAACAGTAGTGGAAGCTGAAGGCGTGGAAGACATATCACTCAGGGAAGGAAACGATAAGAAAAATTTCACATGCACCACACAAAAATGAACATATCGTCTGTTAGAAATTGGGCCCCACAAAGCTAGAGAGAATTTACAACGATTTCGTACACCGCCACATAATCACAAAAGATTTGAATATACCAGGCCATAAAATCAAACTGCAACTAGTTACCCATATACCACGTTTATCTGTTGGAAATCACTGGATTGAAAAACTAGTACACATTTCCGCGCACGATCGGAAAAAATATTCCGGAAAATGAATCAAAGTTCAATAGTCTAAGTTAAACATTGTTCACAACAAATCGCTAGCATCTCCACAGGCACAAGAGAAGAACCAACCTTAACTGACCACGATCCCAGCTCAAAGTGAAGCCGGAGGGGCCACAAGGTGGAAAACCTACCGAAAACTGGGAAACCCACGATTACAGCGGGGGTGGGGAGAGAAGATCTCGTGACTCGCCCTGGAGAAGGCTTGTCGAATGGCTTGTAACCAAAGGGTGTAGAAACCTCTTTGGTAGCATCTGCAGCAGGGGTTGGTAACGACTAACTATCGACACTGAGCCAGAGAGAACCATGCAAAGCGAGCTATTATCACCTATATTCAGACAGCCATTAGATCCTCGCACATCCACTTAAAAAGAAAACAAGTACACATTCTCACAGGGACAGTGGCGTAGCGGAGAAGCCGTACTTATTGCCACATTCATAACCAAAAAAAAAAAATTCAAATGTTTGTTAAGCTTATGGGACTTAACTACGGTGTCATCAGTCCCTAAACTTACAAACTACTTATGAAGTACTTACGAACTAGGACGGCACAAATATCCATGCCCGAGGGGGGATTCGAACCCCCGACCGCAGTGGCGTGCTAACCGTGACTGGAGCACCTCAGTCACCTCGGCCACTGCGGCCGGCCACATTCATAACCAAAATAATAATTATTAAAATAACAAAATCCTAGCAATATTAATTAACATTTCAGAAACTAATATTTTAAAATATGAAATAAAATGCTATTCCTCATGCCTTGATAGAAATGGGAATCTAGTTTTAACAAAATGCTAATCTAGCAACATCAAATAAGTTACAATTTTATAAAAAATATATGGAAGACGACAGACAGTTGTCTTTCAAGTATAAGTTAGTTCATAAGTAGTTTGTAAGTTCAGGAAGTGAAGATCCCGCAGTTAAGTCCCATAAGCTTTACAAACATTTGAACATTTATTTAACATCTTAAAAATCACTCTTCCTTTATCACAACCACCTTAAACAATTTTTATCCATAGACACCACGGAAATGGTACGAACAACTTTGTTTTACAAATAACAATGCCTAACAGTAACGTAAATACAGATCTATCTCCAATGTGATAGCAAACACACACACGGTGTTCTCTCAGCAAGCTACATAAAACAATTCTTACAGTCCTATCTATAAGAATATGCTAATTGTTCAAACAAAATATCGTAAAGTTTTATTATTGCTTTAAACATTCTCTCTCAAAATACATTAATGTTGCATCACCAAATAATCTAAGAAGCAACAAAACCTCCTGTTGACACACATGCAAGGCCTCTGTGGACACCACTTTGACGAGGATAGGACACTTTGCATTTGAGAAGCACTTATTTAAACGCGCTATGATAGAGCTGGGTCCAGACGAGTACCTGACAGCAGTCAGCATCGGCTCCCTCCTGAAAGTAGACTGATGAGTAACACAAACACTCATTTGCATACTTGTTCCATTTATAGACAGACCAGCCAGAACCTGCTCTCTCTCTTAGAAGTCATACCAGCTGCACTTCGTGACCGCTCTTGAATTATCATGCTCCGAAATTTATTCCTCTCTCTCTTTAGCGACCAAGACCTGTTACAATATTAGGCCACACACATACTTCTTTTCGAAATGTACCAAGTCTTTACAACGTTTCCTTAGATCGATGTATTGCTTTCTTCTATTTCCTCCTGATCTACTCTGCATGACGTAAAGTGGCACGGTAGTGCACAGGCCTATTATTCAGAGGATGTTAGTTCAACGACATCTGTAATAAAAAATTGAGTAAAATTCTCAACGAACAACCCGGAACGCACATGAACGAACGACCGCAAAGCATCGATCTCCCTGACGAATATATATAACCACCATTGGCTATTATTCCCTCTTGCCTCCTAAAAGTTTTTCACACACTCTTGTTAAATGAACACAATTATACTCTACAAAATTCTGAGATGTTCAAAGGTAACAGCGCTTTCTCTGAAAAGTGCATTTGTTCTTTTTCTAGAACATGCCATGAAATACCGGGTGATCAAAAAGTCAGTATAAATTTGGAAACTTACGAAATCATGGAATAATGTAGGTAGAGAGGTAAAAATTGACACACATGATGTAGTGACATGGGGTTTTATTAGAACTAAAAAAACCAAAAGTTCAAAAAAGTCCGACAGATGGCGCTTCATCTGATCAGAAAAGTAACAATTATCTTAACCAAAAGTCAAAGCAAAGATGATGTTCTCTACTGGAAACGCTCAATGTGTTCACCATCATTTCTCAACAATAGCTGTAGTCGAGGAATAATGTGAACAGTTCGGTAAAGCATGGCTGGAGTTATGGTGAGGCATTGGCTTCAGATGTTGTCTTTCAGCATCCCCAGAGATGTCGGTCGATCACAATACACTTGCGACTTCAGGTAACCGCAAAGCCAATAATCGCACGGACTGAGGTCTGGGGACCTAGGAGGCCAAGCATGATGAAAGTGGCGGCTGAGCACACGACATCACCAAACGACCTCTAGGGATGCTGAAAGACAACATCCGACGCCAATGCCTCACCATAACTCCGGAAATGCTTTACAGTGCTGTTCACAAGATTGCAGTTATTGGTGAGCATATTGAGCATTTCCTATGAAATCATCTTTCCTTTGTCTTTATTTGTTATGCTAATTATTGCTTCTCTGATCAGATGAAGTGCCATCTGTCGGACATTTTTATCTTTATTTTATTTTATTTTATTTTATTTTATTTTATTTTATTTTATTTTATTTTATTTTATTTTATTTTATTTTATTTTATTTTTTATATTATGCCAAGCATGTGTGTCAGTTTTTACCCCGCTATCTACATTATTCCGTGATTTATTAAGCTGTCGTTGGGCACTTCCAACATAGCACATTTAAATAAATGCTTATTAAATGCAAAGCGTTATATCCTCGTCAAAGTGGGGTCTGCAGGGGTTTTGCGTGTGTATAGAAAGAAGGTTTTTTGCCTCTTAGATCATTTGGAGATGTAACTTAAATGATTTTGAGAGAGAATGCTTAAAACAATAATAAAACGTTACGATATATTTTTTTAAAGAATTAGTATATGTTTATACATAGTACTGTACGAACTGTTTTATGTAGCTAGATGAGTGAACACTGTGTGTGTTTGCGATCGCATTGGAGATCGAACTGTATTCACGTTACTGTTAGGTGTTTTAATTTTTAAAATAAAGTTCTTCTCTAGATCGTTGGTATCGTTTCCGTGGTGTCTGTCGAGAGAAATTGTTTAATGTAGTTGTGTTTGTTAAGATTGACACACATAAGTTTGTGGCGTTCGTTACCGTTACATTCCGTTTATTATCTAGTATCAGCTTTTTTTTCTTTTCTTTTTTAACACGTCGACTGTTGCACGCATCGTCTATGCGAATAGATATGTTTATTTTGCCCAGGAACCTTATGGAGCGAACGATTTACAAAAGAAGGAACCATTATTTTTGGATACTCCTAAATGTTTGGTTAGAACTGTTTTTAATTAATTGTCGTAAATGTACAACATGCAGAATACACCCACCTATAGTATTACACTGAATTTCGTAATATTGTTACTATATATACCTGAAAAATTGCGTTTTGTACTCTTGATGTAATACGTTACTTACAATTTACGTACTGGACCCGAGAAAATGTAATGTTCTAATTGGTAATAAGATGTTGCAATTATATTGGGAGAGGTGGTGGATGGCGGGGGCGATAGTGATTAGTCGTAGAGGGGATCCATTTGTTTACGAAACTTTCATGATAAATGCAGAAACATGATTATTTATTATTACAGGTAATTGTATTATCCTAAGTACGGTTATGAATAAAATAATTGTCTCCTTTTCTCCAATGTTCGTGTACGACAGAGCAATACAACCAGTACGCCGATAAGTAATAATTTCTGTAAAATTTATTTATTTATTCTTTTTTCTAGGGTGTAGCTTGGAGTCCCAGAGCTGGTTGCACGGGGGTGGCAATTTCTAGGACTGTCGCTGGGGCTGTGGCGGAGTCGCCGTGGTTAAGTTGTTCAAAATTAAATTGATATGGAAATCTAATGCGGAATGTTCTAATCGTTAATGCATAGACATAAAATGTACACAATTAATTTGTTATACACATTAGGATTAAAAAAAATAACAGGGAGTGGTGGATGATGGCCTGGGGGCAGCAGGGGTAGTAGTGGCCCAGGTGTCCACTAGTGGAGGCGGCTGTTTACGAGAACGTTACTTGTTGTTTGCCAGTCGTCCTTAAGATCGTCATGTCTTACTAAGTGCAATTACATGTTTGATGTCAAGTGCGCTATTTTTCGTCCTGTCCTTCCGGGAAGGACGGGTGGCAGAGTCCTTTGATTAGCAGTCAGGCAAGTGGCCAAACATGGAGGGGTGGAGGTAATGCAAGTATAGAGATAACGAGAGGAATGGCACGCAGGCATGTAGAGTTGTTTGCGTGCAACGCTCCTTTGTTCGAGGGCGGCGCTTCCTGCAAGTACGCCAGTGTTAGGTGCAATTTCCTGTACTCTGTCAGTTATCGTTTGTTTGAGGGAGGCAGTTCCCGGCGGTGCGCGGTATTCTACTTCGATCAGAGGCCGCGGAAATTGGCCGAGGAAGAAGGTTGGAGTATACCTGACACTCATGACACTAACGTCGTCGGGAATTTCTCCGAGACGTATAACGCTCATTCCAGCCTACTTTTCTTTGTTTATGGTCAATTGTCTTTTTCGCACTAAGCAGTTATCTAAATCATTCTATAGTTGATTTTCATCTTCTGGTGACTTTACTAACCGATAAATGACAGAATCATTCGCGAACAGTCTAAGAGAGCTGCTGGCATTGTCTCCTAAATCGTTCATAAAGATAAAGAACAGTAGGGGCCCTTTAACACTTCCCTGGAGAACGCCAGATATCACTTCTGTTTTACTCGACGACTTTCCGTCAATTACTATGTACTATGTCATGTATGACAAGAAATCACGAATTTAGTCTCACAATTATATAAGCACATCATTTGGTAAGATGATGGTTGAGAGGTACAGTGTCAAAAGCCTTCCAGAAATCGAGAAGTATGGAATCGATTTGAGATCCATCATCTAAAAAAGAGCTAGCTGTGTTTCACAAGAACGATAAAATCTAATGATTATAAATTTAAGGGACTTGACTGCTGTGGTTATTAGTCCCTAGGCTGACAATCTAATTAAACGTACTTATCCAACGGACACCACACACACCCATGCATGAGGTGGGGCAGGATTCACCGAAGACGAGTAACTGCGCGCTTCGCATCGAGGTGAGTTAGAGCGGTCGACCACCCCACCGCGGCACAATACTATCAGTATCCGTGTTGACCATGGGTTAATAGGTGATTCAAGGTAGTTTATAATGATGGAGATAGGTATATGTTCCTAAATCCTGCTGCAAACCGACTTCAATGACACAGGCCTGTAATTTTGGGGATCACTATTATTCCCTTTTTTTGATACTGGAGTAACCTGTACAACTTTTCATTACTTGGATAAGGCAATTTCACTGAGCGAGCGGTTATGTATGATAGGTATGGTGCTATTGTGTCAGCCTACTCTGAAAGGAACATATTTGTTATAAAATCTGGACTGGGAGACTTGCATTTGTTAAGTGATTTAAGATGCTTTAATACTCCAGGGATATATACTTCTAAATTACGCATTATGACGGTTGTTCTTCATTCTAATAATGAGTATGTACTTCGTCTTTTTTGATGAGGGAATTTCGAAAGCCGCAGCGGAGTAGCCGAGGGTATTGAGGCCCCGTTGGGGCTTCGAATCCCCGCGCGGGCATGGATGTTTGTGCTGTCTTTAATATAAGTTAGCTTATAATTAGTTTGTATGTGTGTAGGACCGATGACCTCGCAGTTAAGTCCCATAAGCTTAACAAACATTTGAACATTTTTCCGAATTTCGAAAAGCTGTATTTCGCAATTCTGATTTAGCCTAGCTTTCATCCGTATCGGTAGCATCACCATAGCTATCGCACAGTGAAGGTATTGATTGTGTTTTGCCGCTGTATACTTTACATACGACCAGAATTTATTCGGATTTTCTACCAAGTTACGTGACAGGATTTCGTTGTGGAAACTATTATAAGCTTCTCGAATTGAAGTTCGAGCTAAACACACGAAACACATGAATCAACTCATAAACAATGGGGTTCCATACACCAAATTTAATAGACTATGTGTTTGTCTCTTACTTATTCTTTTCTCTCCAGAACTTGAGGGTGGAAATGTGATGTAGGTCGCTGCGTCAACATGAGCATAGAGTTTCTATTTGCTCTGCATTAACATGGAATATACGCCTCACCGTGAATGGACCGGAATAAAATTTAAGAATTTGTTCCGAAGAAAGCTCTGTTTCCTAGCCAGGCCTTCCTATGGAGTTTGTCAATCACCTTCGTGACGCTTTCGCGCTTACTGAAATAACCAACATTTCGGCCAATGTTACAGAGCCCTTCGTCTGGCTAAAGTAATTGCCACCTTACATTATAATGCGGTACAACACCCAGAAAACATTGATCTCAACTGACTCTGATCACGGAAAACTACCCAGTTATATTAAGTATACTTACATTCACAAGTAACATAGTGCCACGATTTAAGGTTCTGTGTCAGAGATACGAACCCAGTATTTACTGGTATTCTTAACTAAGTAAATTTAGATGTTAGCTATCGAATTTTTTCACCAGCAGCGAGATGCTTCAAAGTGAAATAAGAATACAGTTTCTTTTTGATTGAACAGAAGTCGTACATACGTTCTTTTCTATCCACGAATAAAAATTAACTTTCAACTGTTAACTCACAATTAATGAGAACTGTACGTCTTTAACTAGAAATAACGGCACCTTTCGTTAATGTTAGCAATACATGAGGAGACTTTAAAAATTATTTCACTAATAGATATGAACTTACTAAAACTTGGAATTACATTATGAATATTGTTGTGCTGGACCAGAATTCGAATCAACGTAAATAAGTTCCTTTCAAGGGGACGTAGAGCAGTTTTCAGTCTTACTGAAAGCAAAAAAATTGTCGACATACGTGAGGGACTGAGACCACGAAATAGTAAATACGAGTTTGATCGTAGTTCAGTCCTAAAGTTATCAATATTTCAGACTCATATATACTCCCTGTGACCTTAACTGAGAATTCGTTTATTAAATAATAATAAATTTTAATGTAAGAGAAAGATTTTTGGCAGCAAGGTTACCCATTGCCAGTTACTTTGCCTGTTACTGCCAAACTTCCTAGTGGGTAGCAAACTAGTATGCGTTTAATGAGGATTCTCAACTACGTTGCATCATTACGTTCTTCTATTGGCTTTACGAGAGATGATGTAGTTATGTTCGTGCCTGTCAGAAATACGAGCTTGAAAAGGGAATGGAACCCACACATTGCAGGTGTTGAACTACAACCGATGCACGTGACATGTGTCAGGTATGTGATGCGTTGTAGCTTGTGACGACATAAGCGTACACGTTTCAGGCTACGAAAACAATACGCCTCTCATTTAAGTGATCAGAAGTAATCAAGCTTATTAGACGGAAATTATGCTAGCGTTTTGTCAGTCGGATGGTAAGTCATCATATCACCGATTTGAAGACATTGTGAAATACTCACTATCGCATTTTATAGTTCCAAAATTGCCACTGCAGAGCAAAATGTTCCCAGATAATTAGATCATTACCGTTCGAATTTCTATTGTTATCTTCATATCGCTTCCGATAAACAGGGTGCTTGTTGCTCATATTTCGAAGCACTTGGTAGTTTGTATGTTGCCTAAGGAACACTTTTCAATTTACTACTAAACATTTCCAATTATTCTTCGATTACATTACAATTATATTAAATAATGAATACGTTACTTGATAACAGATATAATTCCTTTAATTTTACTTTCTCGTAGCTACAGCCCTAGTAAAATGTTAAAACTGGAAAATTACTCTTATTCAAAATCGAACGGATTGATCGAAGTCACCTATTTCAAGTTGTATTAGAATGAAAATGTTGCAACTGTTTGCATTGTCATATATATCAATTTTTGCATTTTGTGTATCAAAGTTCTTACTTTCACGGAATTCATCTTCAGTATCCAGTTCAACGATATACAAAATATTTCGCAGTTACAAATCTCACGTCCGATTCAATGACCTCACAACTAGTTGCCGCATCTGTGGGAAACCAGACTCAGTAATTAATGTAGCGACGATTGTTTACCAGTGTTCTTCCTCATCGAAAAATAGGCTCCATAACTAAACTGTAGCACTAATTTTAATTACTGCGTGCGTACTGGAGAATTTAACGGTGCTGCTGCCTACACTTTTGTTTGTGGCTGTATCAGCTCAAGCCCGTAATAGTACAAATAGAACTGGAGCTCTGTATTGCACTGGTATATTCACTGATCGTTCCTCTCCTTTTTCAATCACTGAAATGAAACTGCATGACCTTCCCCGCACCCCTCTCCCCACCCCCACCATCAAACACGAGACATTTCTTTTCCGCTGGTAGTTGTCACCAACAACTTCAACACCACTCGATAGCACAGTAGGAAAAGTGACGTAAAACTGCATCGTGTGTTGCTACGATACAGTAAGGCTTACTGATAAATTTAAAAAAAAAAATAATACAACAGTCTTTTGAAAGTCATCCCTTTCTCATAGTTATTCTTCGCATAATATGGCCTTAAATGTTTAATTTTCACACTCCTATTCGAAAAACGCCAAGAAAATTTATTGCCGTACAGGAATTCACTTCAAACATAGTTTCGCGACATCTTCAACTCTGAATTAGTTGGCTTCTACGAGCATGTAATCGCTATACTATCTGAGTATTGTCACACTGTTAAATATAATATTAGACAAGATATGCAATAGCTAAAATAACTTTTGACACAGAAGTTTTCTTAAAATACGCTTCTGGATTTTCCATCTGGAAACATGTAGCTCTGTCACGGGACGGCTACAATTTTTACCTCCAGCGTGCCAAGAAGCACCGTTACTCTACTGGCGCGCACGCTACCAAGGCCTAGCGAAAACTACCCGTGTTGGCTTTTTCTTTGCTGCCACAATTGTTATTACAACACATAATTTGCAATATGACAGCAGAAATCAGTTGTAATTTTGGTGTGGATCGTTTTTCGTGTGCTCAAAATCATGAGTTGTTAATATTATGTCATACCTTTAGTGAAAATAAACAGAATATTGGTTGTAAATGATACGAAAAGTGAATTTAATTTGTCAACTTAATCCTGAGTTAACCAGAAAATAGCTCGATGGCCACAGAATGGCCGAACGTATTATGCAATGTTGTCAATTCTCCATTAGACTAGCGAACGGCGCAATAAGCGTCTGAGTATCTCGCGCTGGCTAGCGCTGACGGAGATTACGACTTTGAAGTTGAGGCGCGCTGTTTCAAATGTTTGTCGAGCTTATGGGACTTAACTACGGCTCATCCGTCCCTAAACTTACGAACTACTTATGAACTAGCTAATACTAAGGATGGCACAAATATCCATGCCAAACACAGGTTTCCGAAATTCTTTCACCAAAGAAGACGAAGTGAACACTCCAGCATTAGAACCAAGAACAGTTGCCAGCATGCGAAATTTAGAAGTAAATGCTCCTGGAGTAGATAATAACTTAAGTCACTAAACAAAAACAAATCTTACGGGCCAGATTGTATACCAACTATATTCCTCTCAGAGTATGCTGATATAATAGCTCCATACTTACCTATCATATACAACCGATCACCCAGAGAAGGATCCTTACCCAAAGACTGGAATGTTGTCCAGGTCACTCCAGTATTCAAGTGATCCCCAGAATTACAGGACCATCTCACTGACGTAGATTTGCAATAGGATTTTGGAACATTTGTTTGTTCGAACATTATCAACTACCTTAAAGGGACCGACCTATAAAATCGATTCCATATTACTGGATTTCCGGTAGGCTTTTGACACTGTATGTCACAAACGGTTTTTAATGAAATTGCGTGATTATGGAATATCGCCCCAATTCTGCCATTGGATTCACGATTGCCTATAACAAAGGACACATTTCGTAGAAATTGACGATAAGTCATCGAGTAAAATAGAAGTGATGTCTGGCGATCCCCAGGTAAGCGTTATAGGTCCCCTACTTTTCCTAGTGTTTATAAACGATTTAGGAGACAATCTGAATAGCTACCTTAGACTGTTCGGGATGATCCTGTCGTTTATCGGTTAGTGATGTCAACAGAGGATAAGCGATTTAGACAAAATTTCTACATGGTGATAAAATTGGAAATTAACACTAAATAAAGAAAAGTGTCAAATAAACCACTTGACCACTAAAAGAAATCCTCTTAACTTCAATTACACGATCAATCAGTCAAACCTTAAGGTCGTAAATTGTACCAAATGCCTAGGAATTAAATTACGATCATCTTAGACTGGAGAGAACACACAGAAAATATTGTGGGGAAGGCGAATCAAAGGTTACGTTTCATTGGCAGAACGCTTCGAAGATGCAACAGTTCCACCAAAGAGATTGCCTACATCACAGTTGTGCGTCGTCTCTTGGATTACTGTTGCCCAGAGTGGTACCCTCACCAGGTGGGGCTGACCGAAAAGTTTGAGAAGCTTCATAGAAGGGCAGCTCGTTTTATCACGTTACAGGGGGGAAAGCGTCACGCAAATGTTACACGATTTGAGGTGGAAGTCATTAGAAGAACGACTTTTTCGTTGTGGCGAGATCTATTTGCGAAATTTCAATCACCGACTTTTATTTCCGAATGCGAAAATATTTTGCTAGTACCCACCTACATAGGAAGATACGACCACACCAACAAAATAAGTGAAATCAGATCGGAAACGGAACGATTTAGGTGTTCTTTTTTACCGTGCGATATTAGAGGATGGAACGGTAGAGTAAGGTAATTAAAGTGGTTAATGAACCCTCTGTCAGGCACATAAATGTGATATGCAGATTATCTATGAAGATGTAGATGTAGATGCAGAAAGCTGCTGAGATTAAGCTTCACATAAGAACAGAGAGAGGAACGAGGGATGATAAGCGTCGCTATGTTCGTGTACTTCTACATGGGACACTCCGCAAATCACATGTAAGTGCCTGGCAGAGGGTTTGTCGAACCACCTTTATACTATTTATCTCCCATTCCATTTTGGATTGCCACGCGGGAAGAAACAACAACCTCCTTTCGACCTCTGATTTTTCGTTACAAATTCCTCTGACTTGTAGAGGGAAATCAGTGTATAACTAGAGGACCCGTGCAACTACTTCGCACCGTTAGTGGAATGACAAAAAGTTGTGGAAAGACAGAAGTACAGTTGATTGTTCACGCATAGCTTTCTTGAGAATCAATCAAAGCAAGTGTTTAAAAGCGCAAATGAAAGAGATTGATCCGCTGAGTGTTGCTGGGTTAAAAAGAACTGCGTAACATATTTAGAACCGAATATATCGTAAAACAAACTGATTAAAATATTCACTGCAAGGACAGAAGGATACCGCGTTCGAATAAAAATAAAGGATAGAGAGACTTTAGTTAATTCTGATACTTGATGACAAATCTGCGAATGAATAACTTTCGTTTGAAGCAAAAATTTAAGATATCGGTCAGATAGAAAGGCCTCACCAACTTACTTTAGTTTCCAGCAAAGACATCCCCATAAGAAATATACAGAAGAAAATCGCGTTTGAGTATACAAAAAGGAAGGCGAGAGTTATGCAAATTTTGATATTTGATGGCAAATCTGTAGATGAATAGCTTTCTTTTAAATCAAAAATGAAGGTAATCGGCCGGGTAGTTTGATCTGGCAGACTGACTTTAGTTTTCGTAGATTCTTTTAATATATAAGATGGGCTGTAAAATGCATATCATAAGAGCTTTTAGTACGTCTTCATCTTGGTTGTGAACAAGTCTCTTCTTCTGGTCAAATTCTCAGAACTCTTAAGTACTTTCATATTTTTTTCTTGTTTTGGATTAAAATACTTCTTACAAAAATATGAAAAAGATGAAAAGCAAACAGCCTGTGGTACATGAGATTATTTTTAAAGCGTGAAAGGTAAAGAAGTGTTAATAGCGTCACCGGAGGACATTTCCCGACATAACTTCGTTGTCAAAATATTATGTACTTACTCCCCCTCTACTAGTCGTACAAGTTTGGAACCGGAATTTTACAACTTCTCTACATCTACATCTACATGGGATACTCCGCATATCACATTTAAGTGCCTGGCAGAGGATTCATCGAACCACCTTTATACCATTTATCTCCCATTCTATTCTCGAACAGTGAGCGGGAAGAAACAACACCTGAAGTTCTCCGTTCGAAATCTGTTTTCTCGTATTTTATTCTGATGATTATTTCTACCTATGTAAGTGTGAGTCAAAACTGTATTTTCGCATTCGGAGGAGACTGTTGGCGATTGGATCTTCGTAAGTAAACCACGCCGCAGAGATAAACGCCGTTGTTGTTATGATTCCCAACCCAGGTCCTGTATCATCTCCGTGACGCTGTCTCCTCTGTATCCTGACAATACCAAACGAGCTGCCCTTCTTTGGGTCTTTAGATGTCCTCCGTCAAACCTACCTGATAAGGAACCCACACTGAGCAGTAATACTCCAAAAAAAGGACGGACAAGCGTAGTGTACACAGTTTCTTTAGTAGTTCTGTTGTATCTTTTAATGGTTCTGAGAATAAAACGCAGTCTCCGGTTCGCCATACCCACGATAATATCTACGTGTTCTTTCCAGTTTATCTCTGAAGTAATAGTAATTCCTAGGTATTTAGTGAAGTTTACGGCCTTCACATTTGATTGATTTATCTTGTAAACGAAGTTTAACGCATTTCTTTTCGTACTCATCTGGACGACTTCCCACTTCTCATTATTTAGATTCAGTTGCCAATTTTTACACCATAGTGATATCTTATTTAGATCGTTCTGCAGTTGGTTTTGATCTTTAGATGATTTTACTCGACGATAAATGGCGGCGTCATCCGAAAACAACCTAAGAGAGCTTCTTAGATTTTCTCTCAAATCGTTTATGTAAATAAGGAACAGCAGAGGACCAATAACACTACCCTGTGGAACACCCGATATCACCTCTGTTTTAGTCGATGCCTTACCATCGATTACTACGGACTGTGTCCTCTCTGACATGAAATCCACTATCCAGTCGCAAATTTTGGGCAATATACCATAACTACGCAATTTGATTAAAAGCCATTTGTGAGGTACAGTGTCAAAAACCTTCCCGAAATGAAGAAATACGGAATCAATTTGAGATCCCTTGTCGATAGCACTCATCACTTCGTGTGAGTAACGAGCTAGTTGTGTTTCGCATGAACGATATTTTCTAAATTCGTGTGGACCTTGTTCGATTGCGGTGGCCGAGGGGACTGAGGCGTTCCAGTCACGGTCTGCACGGCCACTACGGTCGGGGGTTAGAAACCCGCCTCGGGCATGGATATTTGTGCCGTCCTTAGTCTCAGCTAGTTTGTAAGCTTAGGGACTGATGACCCCGTAGTTAAGTCCCATAAGTTCTACAAACATTTGAACATCTGAACTTGTTCGATTTATCTGTTGAAAGTCTGGTTGTCGGCGATGAGATGCGACAGCGGCGGATGGACGCGCGACCAGCCTCCTGCCAGAGCGGAACACGCGGCTGCTGGCAACGAGGCGGCAGGCGGCCCCTCCCCCACTCGCCATGACGTCACGGCCTCGCACAAGGCCGCACCTGCGCGGGTCAGCTGTCGCGGATCAATGGAGCAGCGCGAAGCTCGCGCAAACACCAGGTCTGACGTACGTCACGTAACGGCCCACGGCCCTGTGGCGAGCTCCGCTGCGGGACTCAGCTGTCGTCCACAAATGGAAGTTTTAATGTTGTTTTCGACAAGAACTTGTGTGAAAGACATACCGTACGTAACTAACGTTAGTTGTTGGGACAAGATGAACTCATTAACGTTGATCCAGTACGTCAATAATATAGTTGTTGTTGTGGTCTTCCTGTCTGAACTATGTATCATCCTATAAAATATTACACTCCACACAAATGCCTTCAGAAAACACTTCCTTACACTTAAATTAATATTCGATGTCAACAACACTACACGCAGGAAGCGGCTACACGGGTAGCGGGGGCTGTGTGGCGTGGACTGGGCGGTTTTTTAGGATAAAGAGCTTCGGGGAAATAGAAAATGGGCAATCTCAAAGGCTTCAGGTGGATCACAGGAGAAATATAGATCCGGAAACTATCGGTAAAACAGTTGTAAATTGTCGTAGCTGTGTCGGGAAAGTTCCAGAACTGCAAGCGTTAATAGAAACCACCGAAACACACATCATTATAGGCAGCGAAAGTTGGCTCAAGCCGGAAATAAGTTCAGAAGAAGTATTTTCAAAAGATCTAACGGTATTCAGAAAGGATAGATTAAACAAAATAGGTGGGGGCGTGTTTGTCGCCGTCAAAAGTAGTATTTCATGTAGCGAAGTTGAAGTTGATAGTTCGTGCGAGCTATTATGGGTAGAGGTTGTACCCGAAAATCGTAAGAAGTTAATAATCGGTTCCTTTTACCGGTCTCCGACTCTGACGATACAATAGCAGAAAGGTTCAAAGAAAACCTCAGTCTAATTACAAAAACGTACCCGACTCACACGATAATAGTAGGTGGTGATTTTAATTTACCCTCGATCTGTTGGCGAAATTATATTTTCAAATCAGCAGGTAGGCATAAAACATCGTCCGAAATTGTACTCAACGCATTCTCTGAGAACTACTTCGAACAATTAGTTCATGAGCCAACTAGAAGTGTAAATGGATGTGAAAACACACTTGATCTCTTAGCAACAAATAATCCTGAGCTCATAACGAGCATAAAAACGGATACAGGTATTAGTGAACACAGAGCTGTAGTAGCGAAATTGAATATCGAAAGTCCCAAAGTTACCAAAAATAAACGCAAAGTATATTTGTTCAGGAAAGCAGATAGAAACAAAATACATTGCTTCTTGAAAAACAGTTTCCACTCGTTTCTAACACTAAACGTAGGTGTAGACCAGATGTGGCTCAAATTCAAAGAAGTGGTATCGACAGCAATTGAAAGTTTTATACCTAATAAATTAATAAAAGAAGGAGGCGATCCCCCTTGGTACACAAAACAGGTTAGGACACTGTTGCAAAAGCAAAGGAAAAGGCATACCAAATTTAAACGAACACGAAATCCCCAGGATTTGCGATTGTACTCAGAAGCTCGAAATTTAGCGAGGATTTCAATGTGAGATGCCTACAATATTTATCACAACGAAACTCTTTCTCGAAATTTGACTGAAAACCCAAAGAGATTATGGTCATATGTTAAATATACTCGGGGAAAGTCACAAACAATACCTTCACTACGTGATAGTAATGGCGATACTGCCGATGACAGCGCTACTAAAGCAGAGTTACTAAACTTAGCTTTTAGAAACTCATTCACTAAAGAAGACGAAACCAATATTCCAGATTTCGAATTACGAACAGATGCCGTAATGAGTAACATAGAAGTAGATATCATCGGAGTAGTGCAGCAACTAAAATCACTTAATAAGAACAAGTCTTCTGGTCCGGATTGTATACCCATTAGATTTCTATCTGATTATGCTGAAGCGATAGCTCCTTACTTACCAGTCATATACAACCGCTCTCTCATAGAAGGATCTGTACCAAAAGATTGGAAAGTTGCACAGGTCACACCTATATTCAAGAAAGGCAGTAGGAGTAACCCACTAAACTACAGGCCTATTTCATTGACGTCAATTTGCAGCAGGGTTTTGGAACATATCCTGTATTCAAATATTATGAATTATCTCGAACAGAACGATCTATTGACCCAAGGTCAACACGGATTTAGAAAATATCGTTCATGCGAAACACAACTAGCTCTATATTCACACGAAGTGATGGGTGCTATCGACAAAGGTTCGCAAATCGATTCCGTATTTCTTCATTTCCAGAAAGCTTTTGACACCGTACCTCACAAACGGCTTTTAATCAAATTGCGTGGTTATGGTATATCGCCCCAAATTTGCAATTGCATAGGGGATTTCTTGTCAGAGAGGACATAGTTCGTAGTAATCGATGGTAAGGCATCGACAAAAACAGAGGTGATATCGGGCGTTCCACAGGGTAGTGTTATTGGTCCTCTGCTATTCCTTATTTACATAAACGATTTAGGGGAAAATCTAAGTAGCTCTCTGAGGTTGTTTGCAGATGACGCCGTCATTTACCGTCTAGTAAAATCATCTGAAGATCAAAACCAACTGCAGAACGATCTGAATAAGATATCAGTATGGTGTAAAAATTGGCAATTGACTCTAAATAATGAGAAGTGTGAAGTCGTCCACATGAGTACGAAAAGAAATCCGTTAAACTTTGATTACAACATAAATCAATCAAATGTGAAGGCCGTAAACTCCACAAAATACCTAGGAATCACTATTACTTCAGACTTAAACTGGAAAGAACACGTAGATAATATCGTGGGAAAGGCGAACCAGAGACTGCGTTTTATTGGCAGAACCCTTAAAGGATGCAACAGAACTACTAAAGAAACTGCATACACTGCGCTTGTCCGTCCATTTTTGGAGTATTGCAGCCCAGTGTGGGATCCTTATCAGGTGGGTTTGACGGAGGACATCGAAAGAGTCCAAAGAAGGGCAGCTCGTTTCGTATTGTCGCGATACAGGGGAGACAGCGTTACGGAAATGATACAGGATCTGGGATGGGAATCATTACAACAACGGCGCTTATCGCTGAGGCGTGGGTTACTTGCGAAACTCCAATCGCCAACATTCTCCTCCGAATGCGAAAATATATTGTTGACTCCCACTTACATAGGTAGAAATGATCATCAGAATAAAATAAGAGAAATCAGAGCTCGAACAGAGAGATTCAGGTGTTCTTTCTTCCCGCGCGCTATTCGAGGATGGAATGGGAGATAAATAGAATAATTGTGGTTCGATGAACCCTCTGCCAGGCACTTAAATGTGATTTGCAGAGTATCCCATGTAGATGTAGATGTAGAAACTTCTCTTTTCCAAAAAAACTTTTCTTCCCATTACCATTGTTGATTTTATATCCTCTGTCCTGATGACATATTTTGTCATTTTACTCGCCAAGTAATAAAATTCATCTACCACATTTACTGTTTCGTTACCTAATCTAATTTCTTCAGCATCGCCTGATTTTCTTACACTGAAATCCATCACCATTTTCAACTTTCTTTCCTTTTTCCAGAACTGATTTTCCATTTGAGATCTTATTATTCATAAAGATGCTTTTCGTGACTCCACTAGTCTCTTTTATTTTGCTGTAGGCGGATCTACTTTTTCCCTCGTTATAGATTTTTCAACAGAGTTGCATTTGCCCACTAGCCACTCCTCCTTAGCAATATTTCACTTCCTGTCATTATCATTTCTTAGTCATCTGTACACCATCTTACCTGCTTCACTGACTGTAGTGTTTACCTTTTTCTTTATTCAATTAAGTTCAGTATTTCCTTTGATATCCAAGGAGTTTTTGTAGGTCTTGAATTTCTATCCAGTTGGTCTCTGCTGATTTCGCTATTTCATCTCTCAAAGTTACCCATTTACCTGCTACTGTGTGATACCCCCCTCCCCACTTTTCTGTCAATTGATGCCTAAAGCTCCCCCCAAAACACTCAAGAACCTCAGGTTTATCCAGGTCCCATCTCTTTGTTTTCTTACCTTTATATGATCCGAGTGTATTTCTGGCCCTGGATATGTCTTACAGTTTAGGAACTGGTTCCTAAATCTATGTCTTACTATTATAAAAGCTATCGGGTACAAAAATCAATCAACCAAGCGGCTTCCTCTCTCATTCCTTTACGCAGTGATATTCACTTACTAATTTTTCTTCCCCTTCCTTTCCCCAGTCCCCCAACACAATTAATTTTTCCTCACCTTTAACTGCCTGAATAATTTCTTTTACCTCCTTATAAATTTCTTCGATATCCTCATCATCTGCAGAGCTAGTTAGAACATGAACTTGTACTACAGTGGTCAGTGATGGCTTCTTATCTATGTTGACTTCGATAATGCGATCACCGCACTTTTCATAGTAGTTTCCCCGAGTTCATATTTTCTTGTTAATTCAAATGTTCAAATGTTTGTATAGTCTATGGGACATAACTACGGGGTCATCAGTCCCTAAACTTACAAACTACTTATGGACTACTTACGAACTAGGACGGCACAAATATCCATGCCCGAGGGGGGATTCGAACCGCCGACCGTAGTGGCCGTGCAGACCGTGACTGGAGCGCCTTAGTCTCCTCGGCCACCGCGGCCGGCTCTTGTTAATTGTCAGACCTACTCCTGTAATACCCCCAGCTAATATTGTATTTATAACCGTGTACTCACCTGACGACAAATACTGTTCATCTTTCCACCGAACGTCACTAATCCCCACTATATTTAACTTCAACGAATCCATTTAACTTTTTTTAAATTTTCTAACCTCCCTACACGATTAAGGTATTTAACATTCCACGCTGCGATCCGTACGTAGAATGCCGTTGTTGTCTTTCCTGATTACGACATCCTCCTGAGTAGTCACCGCCCGGAGATCCGAAACGCCGCTGCGGATTAGCCATGCGCACTGGGGCGCCGTGCTGCGGTGCGCACGGCCTTTCGCCGTCGTGGGTTCGAGTCCCCCCTCCCTCGTGGGTGTTTGTGTTGTCCTTAGGTTAGTTTACCTTAGATTAAGTAGTTTGTAAGCTACGGACTAATATCCCAGCAGTTGAGACCGATATATTTACAAACATTTGAACAATAGATCTGAATGGGTGACTATTTTACCTCCGGAATATTTTACCCGAGAGGATGCTACCATCATATATTTATACAATAGTGCTACATGTACACGGAAAATTAAGTTTCCGCTTGCTTTCAGCCGTTCGCAGTAACTTACGGCAAAGTCGCATTATTTGATATGTCAACGCCAGCTCAGTCAGTCATCCAGAGAGTTTTCACTGTAACTACTGTAAAGGCTGCTGCCCCTCTTGAGGAAGCACATGTTTGTCTGTCCTCTCCGTAAGTACCTCTCCGCTGTGGTTGCACCTACGGTACGCCTTAGTGTATCGTTGAGACACGCATCCATCCCACCTCGGCAGTTACAATGGTGAATATACAGACATTACTTATGGACGTCGGCACCCGGTAGTTTAAGGTAGTTTTTGCGACAAATAAAAAGCTGTGAAATGTCGGGTAAACAAATAATGAAAAAACGCTTGAATTGAAGCAATGAGCAAAGGCGTTTTCGTTCTGTAAAATTTGAGTGTGAAATTTATAAATGGAAGAAATAATTACATGAAATAAGAACTATTGGCCAAAGGGAAACTCGAAAACATGTGAAAGAAAAACTGTTTGAAAGATTTAGAACTGGTCTGAGAGGCAGTGCACCGTTAACGATGGAGATCTACGAGATTGGGCTCTCCGCATTGCATCTCGCATGAACATTGCTAATTTCCAGCTGTCGTCGATGTGGCTATATAGGTTCAAGAAATCGTACAGAATTACCAAGTTTACGTTTCGTAAACGTGTAGAGTAGCTGCCAGAGATAGACAATGCTATAGAGAAATTCATATCTATATTCAAGGAATGTATGAAATTTACTGTGAATGGGTAAAGTTGGAAATGTGTACCAAGCCGGGATTCGAGCCCGGGTCTCTTACTTTCTAGGCTGTTCAAATGTTTGTAAAGCTTATGGGACTGACCTGCGGGGTCATCAGTCCCTAAAACTACAAACTACTTATGAAATAACTTATACTAAACATAACACAAACATCCATGCCCGAGGGAGGATTCGAACCTCCGACACGGGAGGCTGGGCGATCCGCAACGTGACGCTCCAGACCGCTCGGCTACTCCCGCGCGGCTCTAGGCAGTTGCGCTAACCTCTATACCACTGGCGACACAGCGATCACCACGCTTGCACGGAATTATTCAAGTACGCCTGCCATCAGATACAAATTATCAAATTTAGCCTACCCGCTACAACTCAAACTCGTAGTTAATGTAAACTAATTTCCGTAAGAGTAAGGGCCTAGGAGTGCCTCCGAACTGAAGAAAGGATCCCTGACCGTCATCGAAAATGTTTAAATGTTTGTAGAGCTTATGGGACTTAACTGGGTCATCAGTCCCTAAACTTACAAACTACTTATGAACTAGCTACTACTAAGGACGCCACAAATATCCAGGCTCGAGGTGGGATTCGAACCCCCGCCCGTAGTGGCCGTGCAGACCGTTATACATATATGTCCAAATGAACAGACTCCACATATAAATAACTTAAATTCATATTTGACATATAGACGAAATTTGCTGTTATCCACACAACTGTTGATTATAACGCTGAGCAGTCAGGTGTCGTGAAATAACAGCGTGCACACCTCATTTTATCATTTCGGGGTGAAAAAAGACGGAGTGGTGTGCCCAATCAATGGATGCAATGTCACATTCATATACGATAATGCCAGTGATAAGTATGAGTGGTGTACTGTTTTCACAGCTCTATATCTGTCTTCAAGCACGTCAAGGCAAATTAGGAAGAAAAATAAAAAATGAACTGTTTAGTTGCAAAAATCTTGTAATCGACATATCAAAATCTGAAAAAAATGGGAAAGAATAATTTTCAACATTTCGTTTGAAACGTACTTCTACCAGTTGCAGAAATTAATTTATTGCTTTTGTTTGATTTGTGGTCCCTAAATTATAGGCCTATCTCATTGACGTCGATTTGCAGTAGGATTTTGGAACATATACTTTGTTCGAATATTATGAACTACCCCGAAGAGAACGACCTATTAACCAATAGTCAGCACGGATTCAGAAAGTATCACTCTTACGAAACACAGCTTGCCCTTTATTCATTTGAAGTGTTAAGTGCCATCGACAAGGGATCTCAAATCGATTCCATATTTCTGGATTTCTGGAAGGCTTTTGACACTGTACCTCACAAGCGGCTTCTAATGAAATTGCGTGCTTATGGAATATCTCCCCAATTGTGCGATTGGATTCACGATTTCCTATCAGAAAGGACACAGTTCGTTGTAATCGACGGTAAGTCATCGAGTAAAACAGAAGTGATATCTGGCGTTCCACAGGGAAGCGTTATAGGTCCCCTACTCTTCCTCGTGTTTATAAACGATTTAGGAGATAATTTGAATAGCTCCCTTAGACTGTTCGCGGATGATGCTGACGTTTATCGGTTAGTGAAGTCAACAGAGCATCAAAAGCAACTGCAAAGCGATTTAGACAAAATATCTACTTGGTGCGAAAATTGGCAATTGACACTAAATAAAGAAAAGTGTGAAGTAATACACATGACCACTAAAAGAAATCCGCTGAACTTCAATTACGCGATAATTCAGTCAAACCTTAAGGTCGTAAATTCTACCAAATACCACGGAGTTACAATTACGAACAACTTTCACTGGAGAGAACACATAGAAAATATTGTGGGGAAGGCGAACCAAAGGTTACGTTTCATTGGCAGAACGCTTAGAAGATGCACCAGCTCCACCAAAGAGACTGCCTACACCACACTTGTGCGTCCTCTCCTGGAATACTGATGCCCCTTGTGGGACCCTCACCAGGTGGGACTGACGGAAGATATTCAGAAGGGCAGCTCGTTTCGTTTTATCATGTCACGGGGGGGGGGGGGGGGAAAGCGTCACGGAAATGTTGCACGAAATGGGGTGGAAATCATTAAAAGAAAGACGTTACTCATTGCGGCGTGATCTGTTTGCGAAGTTTCAATCACCGACTTTTAGTGCTGAATGTGAAAATATTTTGCTAGCACCAACCTACTTAGGAAGACATGACCATCCCAATAAAATAAGAGAAATCAGATCGAAAACGGAACGATTTAGGTGTTCTTTCTTCCCGCGCGCTATTAGAGAATGGAACGGTAGAGAAAAGTTATGAAAGTGGTTAATGAACCCTCTGCCAGGCACTTAAATGTGATTTGCAGAGTATCTATGTAGATGTAGATGTAGATGTAGAAATAATGACGTCTATGTTTATGTGGTGGAAAATCTATAGATGTAATGTGGATTCCACCTGGAACCACTTGTGTGATTCAACCTCTCGATAAAGAATTTTTTCGGCAGTGGAAAGAAAATTATCAGACAACGTAATTTCCGATACCTGTCTCTCATTTAAGGTTTATCGGCGGAACAGTATTCTGAAGCTCCTGTCATTTGAGCAATACAGTTTTCCTTCGCCACCCTTAACGAATTTCGTCAAGTATGCCTGACATGCAGCGCAATATGCTCATAAACGCCCGAGGCCATTTCTGACTCCATTCCAGTTACGTCGAAATAAAATTAATGATTTCTGCGAAGTGTCTGAACGCATAAATTTCTCCTTTGTGTCGTGTGCCTGGTGCAAGAAAAATGTTCGTTTTCTCATGCAATAGACACTTCGCAGTTTTGTGACGACTATATGGAATAAACAAAGAACTGTTTCACCGGTAATCAAATGTACAGCATTCAAAAATTATTTTAAGGAATGGCCGACAGGAATTTTCATAAAATGTGGAACTGCAAGACACATTTCATTTCACCAAATTACAAGTTCTCATTGACTGAATCGTCCATGACACCAAATATTGTCATAATTTTATTTTTTCTCTTAGCCATTTTATCAGAATTACATATATTGCAGGTCTCTCAATTGGACGCCAAGGCAGCTGCTTAGGTATCCCTAACCTTTACCGTTTACCTGATCGGCAAATGGAGACCTGCCATTTAACATGGAATTAGAACCACACGTTTTTCGTAACCACTGCAACATCTTTGAGAAGTAAATGCTTGGTTAGTAATCATAGTTAACAAATTGGTTTTCTGAACTGGATTTGATCCCACGCTCTCTGTTCAATGGTCCATGTATCGTGCGCTTCTGCCGTTAGGCCAGTAGATCTTATTCATCCAGTGGAACGGCAGCTATGTCACCTCGTTGGATGATGCTCGACGTTGGTAATTAGTGTTCTCTTTATAAATTTCCGCTCAATGTTAATAACAAGTCAGAGAAAAATGACAGCCGACAGGCACGGAAGATTTCGGACTAGTGTTGAAGAGAGACGGAGATGTAATTCCGTGTAAAGTGCACGATTTCCATAATAATTGGGGCGGAGTATTAGCTTCAAAAACGACTAACACAGCGTTCACAAGCAATGTTCGCTACCTCGTGTTCTCTTCCGTTTCCTCTACTATAAACGATTCTACCTATATACAAGAGAATGGTAGTGCATTTTCTGGAATTGCTCATTCCCTTGTGTTCGCTTCCACTCATCCCTTTTTAAACCAGACTTTAGGTACATCAACTTGGTGTCTGTTATCTCTGGATAATTTCGCTACGCGGCGCATCACGAGTGATTCGCAGCTAGGCGGGCAGGGCTGTACAAACCGCTGTTATAAGTCGTTTTTCAGGTCGCAAAAATACGTAATTTCAAAATTTTTTGAAATACTTTCAGTGCCTCTTAGCAGCTAAAATTTTTACAGTGCATTTCTTTTGTTGTCCTCTTTCTGCGTAAAATACTTCAAGGTAGGTTTCGATACATCTTATTAGAACATTCCCTTGTAAGAGCCATCGCGTGTTCCAGTAGGCACCCACGAATTCAATATGAAGTCTGTGCCATGGGCCGGACGGATGCGGCCAAGGAAAAATATGTTGCGACAGAGTCGCTTGTTGCTCTGTGCAGACAGAATAAGAAGAAGTCATAGTATCACAATATCCTAGTGTTCTGAAAAACTTATTTATTTGCAGAACATTAAGAAGTTGCTCCTTTTTGATGCTATTATCCTGTTCTGTCAAGCACCAACGTAAAATTCAATTAATTTTAAGAAGTCATAGCTTTAATTTGTGCATCCATGCCGTGCCAAGTGTGATTACTGCAAGGTAGTTGCTTCGTTCAAACAACGCTCCAGAGACATTGGTGCTACAAAGAGAGCACTTCCCTGTGAAGGGAATGAGGGATCACAACACGAGCATTGCTATTTGACCGTACGTAAAAGCTAAACACCTGACCTTTGCGAAAGAGCATGGCGATGTATATATAAAGTATTTCAAGACAACACGAAGAGCAGGATCGGAAGCAATTGTGGGCGCAATACGACCGCAATCAAAAGGATAAGTTCGAAGCCATTCAAGCTCCTGATTGTCAATATTAAAACAATAATCACCGGAAGATTCGAAAGCAGAATAGTTACCAATACGTAAACGAGACATCAAGTATGCATTCGAATGTTGGGCAGAAGGCCTGTAGAGCAATTCGTACTTATAATTTGAAAGAAAGAGGGCCGAGCGTTGCAATTTTTGCGCTCTACGTGGCAGTACAGAGTTGGTAGGACCGAATAAAGCCGTCAAAGGCCGGTGATCCATGATTAAATAGAATTTTCTGCCGACAAATACTGATGAAGCTTTGTGACTCCGTACACTATCGCTAACGTCGCCTTTTCAAGTTGGCTGTAATTACGTTGTGCCTTGCTAAGCGTCTTAAAAGCAAATACAATGGACCTGTATGAGGTACCAAAAATGTGTGACAGAACAGTTCCGACATAGTTGAACGAAGCGTTAACAGCTAATAGAATTGGTTTGTGAGAACAATGTGGTATCAGAAAACTATGACCTAGCAGAGCATCTTTCAACTGTTAAAAAGCATTTTCGCATGATGCAGATCATGCAAAAGGTTTATTTTTGCGGCGCAAGCAGTTAAGCGGTGCACCGATTTGCACTGCTTTAGGAATGAATTTACAGCAATAAGTAAGTTTCTCCATTACAGCCTGTAGTTCTGTGACATTTTTCGGTGGAGGGAAGTTTTTAATTGCTGATAAATGAGACTGTTAAGGAAGAATTCCTTGTGCATTGATCACATGTCCGAGTTGGAGCAATTGCTCATTGAAAAAAGAGACATGTGTATATTACATTTTAAACCATTGTCTTCAAGCAGTTGAAATAAACACTGTAAATTATGAAACCACAATATCTTATAAATAATTAGAACATTACGGCATTTTTGCTGTTAACTGTTCCAACAATCTTTGAAAAATAGCAGGCGCCGACGCACTACGAAAAGGTAGTCTTTTAAATTAATAGAGTCCTTTGTAAATTGCTTATTACCAAACAATTTCTGGATTCTGTGTCCAAAGACAATTACTCATATGCCTCTCGTAAGTTCACTTTTGAGGAATATTGTCCGTTGCCCAATCTGTCCATCAGTTCTTCCGGACCAGCGAGGGGATAAGTATCGATAACAGTCTGTGGATTCACCGCACTTTTGAAATTGGCCCACAGACGAAGACGTCCATCAGTTTGTTTCAATGGGAAACAAAAGAAGCCCACTGAGTAGCTGAGTGCGGACCCCATTATCAGCACATCTTTGAATTTCTTGCACTAACTTGCCGCAAATTGCATGCGAAACATGGCGAGTTCCGACGAAGCGTACCTGTGCATTGTTCTTCTTTTTTTTCGTTAAAAAAAATTAAAATAAAGTGACACGAAAGTCTAAATCTTTTGCCTGTCCTACATCCGGTTCAATCAACTATTTATATTTCTCATGCAAATCTGAAACTTGCTTGTGAGGCACCGATGCACTAATTTGAAGAACATTGTCTTACAGAGTAAGATTGAAGATATCCAATAAGTCAAGTCCAACTATATTTGTACAGTGTCGGTCACGTTGTACGTGGAAGTACACAAACTTCATTTCATTTTTCAAAGATGCGGGCAAACTACACACACCAAGTGCAGGTATGGAGTGTCCGTTGTAGGCAGAGAGCGCAGAGGTAGGTTTGCAAAGGGGTGGGCTTCCTAGTAGTTCCTAAGTCTCCTTATTAAGTAATAAAACTGAAGGAACAATAGTTAGCTGCAGTTTCACGCAGTGCTCAGCTACACGCAAAGTAACAAACAGTTTATTGTCTTGACGGCGGAGCGTCTGGGACGGTTTCCTCGTAGTGGCCGTAAAGTTCACCTGCTCGACCGGGCAGACCGTGATAACGTTAATGTTCTGGTGACTTGCACGCTTTCGGGCGTTTGCGAGGCGTAAAGATACGCTTTTAACGTGGCCTACCTTGCCACAGCTATAACAACTCGCCTGCCGGGTGAGGCATTACGAGCTCTTGTGCCTTGTGAAACATCGCGGAAACGATTTCCGCATTTTTTGCTGAGCGCCTCCACGTCTGCCGCGAAACTGACAGAAAGTACATGTGCCCTGTGAATACACCTTACTTTTATTCCCTGTTTTGTCTTTAGTTTTGACCTATTCCTTGAAACACCGTTCACACTAGATCACAGGAGAGTCAAAATTCACCTCCGTAGTGTCTACTAAGCTTTGCAATTCAATTATGAAAATCACAGTTCGCAAGTTCTGGTCTGACAGTTTTAGTATGGAAGCATGAATTCTAGCATCCGGAACGTTCGG
This sequence comes from Locusta migratoria, assembly GCA_026315105.1. Taxonomy (NCBI): domain Eukaryota; kingdom Metazoa; phylum Arthropoda; class Insecta; order Orthoptera; family Acrididae; genus Locusta; species Locusta migratoria. Next base: position 557,653,549 of record CM048755.1, on the reverse strand, counting down.
TGTATTAGCATCCCATTCAAACGCAGGTCATGCAGACTAAACACATATATCGTGACTGACGGAAACAGGAAACTAACAGTCATTCCTGACTAAGCATACAGACAGTGATATACCTCGATTTTAGACAGTATCAGTTAGCAAATATCAATTTTAAATTACATGACGTAAACATTTTTAACTGACGGGAATTTCTACGCAGCATCTATTGTATATGTTAATGAACTACGAGAGATGTTAAATATTGCTTCTTCACAAGTAACTTACTTGAAACGCCGTGAGAAAAACTTTTGTGTTGGACAGGCGTTCGAACCCAGAAACTAATTGGATTGTCATCGAAGCACAATCAACTGGATTTTCTCGGCTGTTGCTAGATCTTGTAACTGAAATTACGAGAAGAACAATGATCTTTTCCTTCCCAGAACTCTAACTAGGCACATGTCGCTGTTATATTCTAGAGAAAACGAACGTTAAATGTGGGTTTGTTACACCAGCAGCGACACGTTAGCATATTTGAACTAGAAATAAAATGACGAAAAGTTAAGTGCTGCCTTGGAATCGAACACCACACATATCGTTGTTGAGTACTCACAAAGAGAAGTCAGATACCAAATTTTTCTCCACCAGCAGCTCGGAATAACATCCTTGAAATTACAGTGATCTCGCAAATAGTTCTCTGTCTCAGTGAGAGTGAAAGACGTCAGATATCATTAGTACTGACAGAGAATGAAAATACATTGAAAATAAAAAATATTACTATTAGGTGTTCTCATGCTAGTTCTAGATAATACATAATGAAAACTTTAGTGCCGGCTAGGATTCGAACCAATTCACGCGCAATATCTGGAGATGTTGAGGAATCTGCAGTTTTGAGCAAACAACAAATTGTAGTCGAACTGTATTGTCAAGAAGGGATACGATTCCGCGTTAAGGGCTGTCTGATTTGCATTATCAGTCCAGAACCAATTTTATAGACATGCAGAAGCTCAAATAAAAGATGAAATAAGTGTACTGTGACCCTACATAGCGTTTGTTTCGTCACTAGAAATAAATAACTAGTATAATAAAGGTCACTGGTGATCAAGTTTCTACATGTCACCACTTCTGACTTCTACTTGGCAGAGAAGGAATATCAGGGGTAATGTGAATTGCGGACAACAATGCCATTACCCTTTGTTTACTTGACGTAGCCGGAAGTGAATAGAAACTGTCTCTCCATATCAAAAATCATCGGCAGAAGTTGGAATCGAACTTATCATAAATTCCACAGACCACCGAATCCTTTTCTCTGTGACTCATTTTTACGCCAAACTAAATGAGAATTTTGGCACCAGGCTCTCTGTAGTGGTTTGCAGCATGTTCAGCACATTCATTTACTTAGTTGACTGAAACGTCATGAAGTAGCTGCCTCGGCTACCCAGTGCATATATTCGACTTTATTTTGTAATCATCAAAATAGAATCACATAGCTGCCACCTACACAGAACTGCCAACAGTGTAGGAACAGAAATTGAAATTGAAAGTGTTCTTTTCCACTTGAGCTACTCTATTGCGCTATCTGTTTGTTGAAAACGTCGTGCAGTGTAAAAGAAAAGCTGTAACTGTCTGTCTTTTAGAAGTCTAGATCCGGCCATATGCATTATCTTACAGAACTATGGAATGTGGAATTTCTGGCGGAATTGTTGTCGACGTCTGGAGCTGCCGTAGCCACGTGTCAGCTACTGTCATGACGGATAGCGTCGTGCATCGTAGATAAGAGGTCGCTTCTTCAAGCACATGCACTGCAACATTTATTAAAACGCAATTCTGCTGTCTGCTGAAGTTATCAATCTAATGGAACTTTGAACATAATTCCCTTCAATTCTCAACCAAAAATAGTCCCATGTGGAAAAAGGGCTAACCTCTGCGACATTTTGTTCTTTTCAGGTTTAATAGACGGGTGGAGGCGGCAGGTTCATCTCGAAACTTTTTTATTGTGTATGGGGAGAAAGCATCGTGCGAAAATCCGTCAGAAAAGGATTTTCTACATTATCTCTCAATGGTAGTGGGATTTTATTCTTCTTTAAACCTTGCTTGACAGCTTTATTTCAGAACAAGTTTTGTACATGCATGTAATCAAAAAACTGCATGTGCATTGCCAGACTGTTATAGATAACATCAGAGAATTCGCATATATCGTTGATGATTAATTTCACTCTCATGTTAACTATTGTTTTAACAACAATAAAAGAACCCTTACTAAAACTGTTCACTGTATTATAAGAATTGAATTAAAAATACCCACGATAACCTAACGACCAAATTCTGTTTTAATAATCCTGAATATCTGTACATAAGCGTGCCTCCATCGGCACGAATTAGTAAAATACTACTGACTTAGATTTCGATTTGGTCTTGGTTTAATTGGTGGCTGTGTCATATTCAAGAAGTACGTAAATGTGGCATTTCACAATTAAAGTTATGTATTCCTGTGAACCCAAATTTTGCTTGGCAGCAGCGGAAATAGGCGTTACATCTACATGGTATACTCTGCAAATCACATGTAAGTGGCTAGCAGAGGGTTCATCGAACTACCTTTATACTCTACCATTCCATTCTCGAATAGCGTGCGGGAAGAAAGAACATCTGAATGTCTCCGATCGAGCTCTGATTTATCGTATTTTAATCTGATGATCATTTCTACCCATGTAGGTTGCAGTTAGCAATATATTCTCGCATTCTCGCATTCCGTGACGCTGTCTCCCCTGTATCGTGACAATACGAAACTGGCGGCTCATCTTTGGACCCTTTCTATGGCTTCCGGAACAGTAGAGAACCAATAACACTACGCTGTGGAACGCCAGATATCACCTCTGTTTTACTCGATGCCTTTCCATCGATTACTACAGTATCCTCTATGTCAGAAAATCTCCTAAACAGACACAAATATTGGGCGATATTTCATAATCACGCAATTTGATTAAAAGCCGTTTATGAGATACCGTGTCAAATTCTTCTGGAAATCTAGAAAATCGGAATCAATTTGAGGAGCCTTGTCGATAGCAGTTATCACTTCGTGTGAGTAAAGAGCTAGTTGTGTTTCACATGAACGATATTTTTTTAATCCGTGTTGACCTTGGGTCAATAGATCATTCTGTTCGAGATAATTCATAACATTCGAATACAGGATATGTTCCAAAATCCTGCTGCAAATTGACGTCAATGAAATAGGCCTGTAGTTTAGTCGGTTACTCCTACTGCCTTTCTTGAGTATTGGTGTGACCTGTGCAACTTTCCGGTCTTTTGGTACACATATGTCGCCTTTTTTGGCGCAGGCTTCAATTGCATTTATGTAAATCAAAGTTTTCTTCTGTACTACTTTTCGTTCGCCTTCTTACTGCATGAGGCTTTCGTTGAATAATATTTCTCCTTTTTTGTTTCCGAAATACGCCCTCATTGGCGGTATTGATTTTAAATTAAGGTAAGCTGAAAGTAATTATTTTTGTTATTCTTCTTGTTTTTTTGAAACTTGTGACACTCTCCTTAACGTCACTGCTTCATTTGATACCAGTTATAAGTGCCTAACTGAAGTGGAATAGAAACATAATAAATAATTATGGAAAAGAATGAGTTCACAATTTTAGTTTCGCATTTCGTCGCATAACATAGTTCGTCGTATTGTCATTTCAAGTCGATAACAGTACAATGGGGAAGCTTTGAAAGAAATTTTTGTATTTAGGTCGACTTAGTAACTTGTGATGTTCTGTTGATAAGAACTGTAAAAAGTCAGGTAAGGATTTGATTTTATAGTTGATGCTGTAGTACACATAATATCTAATTAGCCAGGCGTAACCTTTGTTTTTGGCATTAGGGAAGACTTTCCAGTCTTGATGCAATATATGCGTAGGCGTGATATTCACTATACTAGTTCATGTTATAAGAGACAACGTTTTCCTTGTCCAGTTCCATATCTCCGTTTGATCCCTGCAAGTGAACGAATGCACGAGGGAATCAACGAGAAGACATGCACTGCAATATGGAGTCGGGCGGAGTTTGATGTTATAAAGCTTTTCTCCTGTAGCGATGGCGTTGTTTACAACCTCGTACCAGACCGCTCGAACCTGAGACGGAAGCACGGGATTCTGAACATTTTTCCATGTGTTCTTCCACTGAAGGCCCTGGTGTTTCGCCTGGATTGCATGCGATGGCTGCGTTTTTGTAATTATAATATTCAGGTTTTTTGTTGTTAGTCCCTTACAGTCTGCGTCGATGTAACTGAATTCCAAATAATAATTGCAAACATAGGCTAGACTGCTGTTTATTCCACCTACATTCACTGGAGGCCTTTTGTCGCCAGACAAGCAAAAACTCGTTTCCTGATCGTATTCAGGTTGCTTTGCAACATCTTCTTTGCTGCATAAATGAAGATGGCCGTGCACTGTGCGTGAATGTTTTTCATACCGGGTCCTTGCGAGAGTGAAGGTCGGGGTGAGAGTTTAAATTAGGCAAAGATTAATTTTTAAAACTCACAACCACCAACTGCGAACCAAATTCCTAAACATGCAAAAACACTGGAACTATGATTGCGACTGTTTGACTCGTTTTCTAGGGGATGATATCACACGTTCGCAGCTTTCCTTCCCTGCATATGATTAACAAAACAAATTCATAATAAAATCAAGTTCATGAGAGAAAAGGGTGTACTAACTACTATTTTTGAAAACACGTAAAAGTTCACTTTATGTTGTTTACTTCACAATCTTAGAACCCTGTGGCTGATACGTCTGTACGTCGGCACATTTATCAAATAAAGTTATAGCTCGTGAGCGCCCAGACAAAAATGAATATTTGTCGCAAATTGTTTTAACACCGTGTGGCTGTCTCAAACACCGTTTATGATCATGCCTATGCGACGACACGTGTTACATTAACAAATCACAGTCACTTTAATTCAATGCGATGCACACCTTGTTCCACCGGCAACAAATTCACAACACACAGTAGCACTAGATTCAACTTGGTGCAGTCTACGACGAGCAACCACACGTGGCGATTGCCACACAAAAATCTAAAGTCTCCACCTCGAGAGCCACATACCGACTGATGCAGAGCGACGCCGCCTGGCCAGCTACCCCACGTGCTCCCGAGTCCCCACTTCCTGCCCTCGCGCGCGCGCCAAAAGCTCAACTGCCGGGGTTTTTTCCCTACGTCATCAATTTCCCCATGTGAGCTGTTCTAACCGATTTGCCAACGTACAGCGCTCAGCCAATACATTTCTAAAACTTTACTTAAAATCAAAATAATTACACTGCACATTAAATAAATTGTCTTCTTAGGTTTTTATATTGGTATAAACATACTTTGTACTATTTATCATAATTGTGCAATTTCTTATGTCACAGATAAGTGATTTAACTGAATACTTCAAGATAAATACACAAGATTAATTGAAAATAAAATGAGAAATAATTAATATATTATTTTTATAAACAAACATTGCCATGATAGTTTTGTAACTGTCTTGTCTTCGTTGGTAATTTATTACTTTTCATTGTCAATTAAACATATTACGCCAGATGTGACTATATCAGCTAATGTATTGTTTATTTATCAACAGCCTATTTTGTAATGAGGGCCTTAAAGGTTCCTAACTGCATCGTATTAATTCAAATGCCAGTAGTATTAGAATATTTTATTTCACGCTGTGCACTGCACTGTGCCTGGCACTCGCCATTGTCCCTCTCTCCCCTCACCGGAAACGAACTGGAAAATCCTAAGCTGGAACAAGCCACCAACGTCGGCCTGCTCGCTGGCCTCCCGTCAGCTACAAGCACACAGCAAATCTCAACGTGGAGAATTTCTACCTATGGCCTAACTATAAATGTTGTCACCCAACTGTGTGCATACATTGCTACCATAATTAATAAGATTAAAATTGTGTAACATTTAGTGCATTGGCATGGTCAACGTTTGCAGTGAAAGTCATACTGTTTACTTATCAAATGCTATTAATTACCAATAATTATATTGGGCGGTAATCTTACATCCTCCTTGCAGGCGTGGTAACGTCGCGGTCGCAAAGGGAGGTTTAAAGATGTTTCCCCTCCAAATAAACCACCAAGTAATCGCTAAAATACGGACTGCTATCTTTGGGAGTATTGGTAACACTTAGCTGTATGGTATACTTTACTAAATATGTAGGTGTTGACAAAATCTGCTCTCTGGAAACGATCCAACGATCGGACATTGTGTTCTTTGATCGTGAATCGCATATTATTCACCTTCTGCACTCAATTTAGGTTGCACATATGCAATGGATTGGCTATGATTTTCAGAGCGATTTGTGTTCTCCCCTTGGTTTCCTGCGTCCACCTTAATTGTGTCGTGCTTGGGTGAGGGCCTAACACCAATATTCTAGACTTTTCCATGTATTGTTTTCTGTAACCTGCCGTGCTATATCGAGTTCTTGTAGGTTGTTGACGATCACGCTTATGTCATCCGCGTACGCATGACACACTGTTCTGCAATTTAAAGTCCGGAGACCTTGTAGCTTTGCGTGGAACCTCTAGAGGAGCGGTTCGATACTGAGTGCGTACAGTATTGAGGAGAGAGGGCATCCTTGCCGCACCCGTAGCTTAATCTTCGCAGATTCTGTTACTTGACCTTTTATTTTGAATTTTGACTATGTGTGTCCAATGGACTTCCGTATAATACTAACGACTTGCTCGTTGTACCCCATGTTGCGCATCGTATGTAGTAAGTACGTGTGACTTATTCTGTCGTAATCTTTCTCGAAATCCAAAAAGACGACTTCGAGCTTACTTTTAGTAATCCATGTTAAGTGGGAGAGGTCCCTGTATTCCGCCAAAATGTGTGCCATTGTTCTACCGTTTGCCGGGTGTGCATGTTATGGTCCTAAAAAGTGGGGTTCATTCTTTAGTTGATCAGACGTGTAAATATTTTAAAATCCGAATTCGACAAAGTTATAGGACGGTACTGTGTCATGATCGTCGCATTTCGAGTTTTTGGCAGGAGAACAACCATGCCGTCTGTGAAGGTTGGTAGTAATTCCCTAATGGACAGGAGCTCGTTGTACATTTTAGTAAGCTCAGAAGCTCACATAAAACTCAATTGGAGGCCTTGTTAAGTGGCGCGAGCTTTAACAGTGCTTTCACCTCTTCGTCAGTAAATTATTCTAAAATAGATAAGTTTTCTTCTTGGGTTAGTTGAGTTGTAACCTCGGATAACAAAAATGTTCAAATGTTTGTACAACTTATGGGACTTAACTACGGGGTCATCAGTCCCTAAGCTTACAAACTACTTATGAACTACCTTATACTAAAGACGGCACAAATATCCATGCCCGAGGGGGGATTCGAACCCCCGACCGTAGTGGCCGTGCTGACCGTGACTGGAGCGCCTCAGTCACCTCGGCCACCGCGGCCGGCTATTGGTTAATAGGTCGTTCTCTTCGAGGTAGTTCATAATATTCGAACAAAGTATATGTTCCAAAATCCTACTGCAAATCGACGTCAGTGAGATTGGCCTGTAATTTTGGGGATCACTCCAATTTCCTTTCTTGAATATTGGTGTAACGTGGACAACTTTCCAGTCTTTGGGTACAGATCTTTCGCTGAGTGATCGGTTGTAAATGATAGCTAAGTACGGAGATATTACATCAGCATACTCTGAGAGGAATCTAGTTGATATACAATCTGGCCCGGAAGATTTGTTTTTGTTTAGTGACTTAAGTTGTTTTACTACTCCAGGAACATCCACTTCTAAGTTTCGCATGCTGGAAGCTGTTCTTGGATTGAATTCTGGGGTGTTCACTTGGTCTTCTTTGGTGAACGAATTTCGGAAAGCTGTGTTTAGTAATTCTGCCTTAGCAGTACTGTCATCTGTAGTATTAACATTGCTATCACGTAGTGAAGGTATTGTTTGTGTTTTGCCGCTACTGTACTTCACATATGACCAGAATTTCTTTGGATTTTCTGCAAGATTACGAGACAGGATTTCGTTGTGGTAACGACTATAGGCTTCTCGCATTGAAGTCTGCGCTAGGTTGCAAGTTTCAGTAAAAGACTGCCGGTCTTGTGGATTCTGTGTCTTTTTTTAATTTTGCATGCGTTTTCCTTTGCTTCTGCAACAATGATCTGACCTGTTTTGTGTACCACGGGGGTCAGCCCCCTCTTTTATTAATTTATTTGGTATAAATCTCTCGATTGCTACTGATATTATGTTTTTGGAAGTAAGCTTCAACTGATCTACACTCGCATTTTTAGTTTTGAAAGTCTGGAGGCTATCACTTAGGAAAGCGTGAAGCCAATTTTTATCTCCTTTATTGTGCATTTGGGAATTTCGACATTCAGTCTTGCTACTACAACTCGAGGTTCGCTAATTCCTGCATTTGGGAATTTCGACATTCAGTCTCGCTACTACAACTCGAGGTTCGCTAATCCCTGTATCTGTTTTGGTGCTCCTTACTAGCTCAGGATTATTTGTTGCTAGGAGATCAAGGATATTTTCGCAACCATTTACTATTCTAGTGGGTTCATGAAATAACTGTTCGAAGTAATTTTCAGAAAAAGCATTCAAACAAGTTCGGACGATGTTTTATATTTGTCGCCGGTTTTGAAAACGTAATTATGCCCACATATCGACGGTAAATTGAAGTCGTCACCGATTATAAAAGTATGCTTCGGATACCTATTTGAAATGTGATTCAAGCTTTTTTGAACATTTCGGCTACTGCATCGTCAGAGTCAGGGGCCTCGAACGCTGGGAATCACACGAGAGCTTTCTTAGAATATTAAGCAACCATAGACAAAACAGTGGTGTACGTCATTTCTATTCAAAATGCTGCATTTGTCTGCTAGCGCCGCTAGATGGTGGCATAGTGTAGCTGCACTATCCAGTGCTCCAGCTGCGTGAGTGGTATAGCTGCAGTACGTATTTCTCTCTTGGAGTGTTTGTAAGCGAGTTACTGTGTAAACAGCGTAATCCTACGCATGTGGTGCAAATATTAAGGACGAAGTTACGACGTGCATAGAAATGACGCACACTACTGTCCTGTTTATGTTTCAAAGCTTGGTTTCGGGCATTTAGGAGCGTTGGAGATCAAGAATAGATGTTCCTTCTAACTACCGCTCTTCTGTTTGTACGCTGGGACCGTTTCAGATCTGCCCTCCGTTAGGTTAGTGATCTGTACGACTACATCCGGACAACGAGGAGCTGGCAGATCTGAGATCCTTGCGGATGTGAGCTCATTTACAGTCTTCGGGAGCGCTGAGGGCCAGGAGGCTGGCCGTGACAGCGTCGCGCTGCCTGTCGTTTCATTCACCGCACCCGCCAAGGCTGTTCTTATCACTGCACGCGGGATACGACGAGAGCCGACGCCCGACTCGTCCGTTCAGGCCAAGTCCAACTGTCTTAGGGGGGGAGGGGGTAAGAAGCAATAAACGCTCTTAAGAGCCGGCAAGGACTAAGCTTACGGCCACACGAGAGCTTTTCTGCCCGAATACACGTAACATACTGAGCTCATGAAGCGGTGGGCAGACGGCAGCCGCTCTCACGCCATGTGAAGGCCAGCCAAATCCCATTAGTAGGCAGGCAAGCTGTGGTAACGCTGAATGTATTGATGGCCATAACAGACAGCAATTATTGTTTGCCGGCGGCGATGGCCGAGGGGACTGCGGCGCGTCAGTCATGGTCTGCACGGCCACTACGGTCGGGGGTTCGAATCCCCCGTCGTGCATAGATATTTGTGCCGTCCTTAGTGTTAGTAGTTAGTTCATAAGTAGTTTGTAAATTAAGGAACTGATGACCCCTTAGTTAAGTCCCATATGCTCTACAAACATTTTTTTAAATTATTGTTTTAGGTTCATAGTCGTAGCTCAGGGAGACTGCAATATGTTCAGAGCAGCTGAATTGATTAATAAATGTTACAATCGAACTTTGAATTTGCCAGAAACTGCACAAATTCTAAAGGATCCTTGTGGACTGAAAATCACTCAAGTATTTTTGGGTAATGAGATGTCTGCAATGAGCAAACGTTGCCCATAAAGGTAGTGTTCAACTACAGACTATGTAATGTAGAACGTTCATTTGGTATTTTACCTAATAAATGGAGAATTTTCCACAATCCAATAGATGTTAGTTTGACTATGGTGGATACAATTGTTCACGACTGTTGTAAAATTCAAAATTTTGTGATATAAAAAGATAGTTACAATTTTGCTAACACATCGACATGCAGAATGAAAAGTATTTCTGCACGTTGGACAAGAGCAAAGGATAGTGGAAATAATATAAGAGTGCATTTTTTTATTACTTGCGTTCCCATCAAATATTTGTACCAAGACAATTATACAAAAAAATTGTAAGAAAGACTAGTTTTGTAGTATAGAATTGGCTTCTTCACATTTTATTCATGTAAAAACTTCCTGGAAAATTGCATATAGTTATTTATAATACACATTGTCTGTAATCACCTAGATATGATTTTTGCTTGTCTGCCAAAATTTTTGACCCACTTTAGGTTACGGTAGTAACAGTAATAGTTGGCCTTTGCGATCGCCATTTGACAGCTCGAAATTTAAATGAAAACAACGCCTTAAGTGTTCATATGACGCGAAAATTGAATAACCAAAATTATAGAGGGGAAAATTCTCTACAACCTTGCTTTGTTGTTTTTCATAACTCGCACCGTCACAGAGGTACTTGGAAAAATAAATGTTCAAATGTTTGTAAACCTTATGGGACTTAACTACGGGGTCATCAGTCCCTAAACTTACAAACTACTTATGAACTACTTACGAACTAGGACGGCACAAATATCCATGCCCGAGGGGGGATTCGAACGCCTGACCGTAGTGGCCGTGCTGACCGTGACTGAAGCGCCTCAGTCCCCTCGGCCACCGCGGCCGGCTTGGAAAAATAACTGCGATTTGACACCACCTCTTGATTTTATGGAAACCAGGCGATTCATCGCCCAGAATTCTCTCTGGCATACTCCGTCTTGCTTCTTGTATCTTATGATTTTCTTTTTATGACTTATGCGTTGTTATTTTAAAGCAGTGGAGCACTGAAGAATTAACAAACTCACGTCGTCCATAGTACGATAAATTAAAATCTTGTGTTTAAAAATGTCATTTTAGCTGTTAGCAACTGCCAGCAATGGTACGAGAATTAACAGACAATGCCGTAGTTGTTTGCCGTGGTGTAGTGGGTAGTGCGTTACGTTGTGATGCTTGTGGTTCATAGTTCGAAACTCGCCGTTATCATGTTGTTTTTAGCCTTGGCTCCCAAAATGGTTTTCGGCACTCTTATTAATTAAACAGAGCTATCTTCTGGAGTGCTAAGTGTTGTGGAGATGTAAGAGTGCTCCCTCTAAAATGGCCAGTTTCGGCCAAAATATTGGTTTCGGCAGCAAATTCGGGTTCGACCAGAAATCAGCAGAATCTTCGGCTTGGACGAAATTAGCTTTCTGCAACTTAGTGATCAATTCTGTTCGCATTCTGGATGGATTCAGTCAACAATAACGCTTTACCTCAGTCGACGGTACGCCGTTTAACTGCTAGGAGTCTCTCCTTCAGCCTAAATATTGTGGGTCTTGTGTTGTTTAGCACAATATAAAGCAATTGTACCTTATAGTGATATACTAGGTTTGTAACAATTTAACTCAATCAGTATTGTACGTAATGGAACGGATTTTCGTACTGTTATGCTGTAAAGTTTTATTAATGAGTTTCGTTGAAAGCAAAGGAGCTTTTTATTTAATAACTAATATGGGTTTAGGAAACATTGATCATGTGGTACACACCTTTTCCCGTTCAGTTTGCGTAAATCTATATTGACAACAAACGTACTGTTAGTTGGAACTGTTACTTTATTTTTCGAAATACTTTTTGCAGCACTGATTGAATCTGCTATGCATTCAGAAATGACAAGAAGGAGATATGTAATGTAGTTTGTCGATTGCAAAAAACGGAAATGAAGATGGCAATATAAAGCTAGCGCTCTCAAGATCAAAATCGTAAAGGCTACTTATGGAAGCTAACAAATGACTACTTTCTGCGTATTTTGTATTGTGGTACTCATTTCGAGGCTCTGGAATTTCGTAGCATCTATTTGGCATGTTTGTTGCGTACCTAAATACTGAAGACATAGTCCTACAAGAAGGTATGCAGGACTGTGGAATTTGTGGTAGCTATATATTGGTCCCATTAATTTGAGGTGAACAGGACCGGGATCACATCGAACTATCGAAATTTACGTGTGAAAAAGAAGAAATTCTACCTTGAAAAGAATAAATTACTTTGTTTTAAAACAAAATTTTTAAATAGTCATTTACATTGGCAGCCTAAAGGTTTTAAAGTCTTTCCACTATTTACTTCGCCTTATATAGTAACATATATAATGATCTTCCGTGATGATACAATGAACCAGCAGTTGTTGTTTTGTTTTATGACGTTTGTTATTTTTGGGAAATTCCGAGGCTCGAAACATCGAGACTTCCCTGTATCGAGTTCACTTTACCTGTTGTCTAACTTCCCGTACTTTCTTCTTTTTAGGTAGAAATGTCATAATGAGGAGAAAAGAATGCAATTTGGAAGTACTTTAATAAAAGTAAAGTCGATCTGTCTAGACGTGTTCGTTTCGATGTCATCTTCTAGGGACTCCTGATTAGGCTCACACACACACTCAAGAATGCTTAGTACAGGGAGGGAATTTAGAAAAAGGTACAAAATCAAGTGATTTGTGGTGTAACGTAAATATACTGAAATTTTAACGCAAGTTTCGGTTACGGTTTCCGTTTCGGCCTCAAATCATGCTTCGGTCAGACTCTAGCTTCTGCAGTCACCGCCTCATTTGAATGAAATCTTCGTTCCACGATCCATTTTTTTCAAATTGGGAGGCAAATAGTAGTCCGAGGGAGCCAAGTCTGGAGAATAGGGGGGATGTGAAACGAGTTGAAATCCTATTTCCAATAATTTTGCGACCAGAACTGCTGAGGTGTGTGCTGGTGAATTGTCGTTATGGAAAGGCCATTTTTATGGTCCAGTCACCGGCGTTTTCCTTGAGCTCTGTATTTCAAACGGCCCAATAACGGTGAATAATATGCACCTGTAATAGTTCTACCCTATTCCAGATAGTCGATGAGGATTATCTCTTGCGTATCCAGAAAGACCGTCCCAATAACCTCTCTGGCCGAAGGACGGTCTTCGCCTTTTTTGGTGCAGATTCTTCCTTGGTAACACATTGTTTAGATTGTTGTTTGTTCTCAGGAGTGTAGTAATGTATCCATGATGCATCCACAGTGACGAAACGACGCATAAAGTCCTGCGGATTATTCCTGAACAGCTGCAAACCTTCCTTGCAACACTTCAAACGATTCCGTTTCTTGTCAAGCGAGAGCAATCGCGGCGCCCATCTTGCGGATAACGGATGTTGATCCAAAATATGATGTCCCCATTCATTCGAGATGTCCAGAGCACTAGCAATCTCAATTTTCGTTAACTCTTCTGTCATCCATCACCATACCATGCATTTTATCAATGATTTATGGAGTCGTAAGTTCCACAGGGCGTCCAAAACGTTCAGCGTCACTTGTGCTTATGTGGCCACTCTGAAATTTTGAAACCACTTTTACTCTGTTCTAATGGAAGGTGAAGTGTCACCATGATATATATCAAGCTTCTCTTTAGTCTCCTGAGGCGTTTTTCCTTTCATAAAGTCATTAACATCAGACGAAATTATTTTTCGTCGATTCTTTGACAATCACCCGACTTCCTTGATTCACACGAATTACAAACACAAAGAAATAGGCGAATATTGCTTAAACTTGGTGTGCGTTCTTTCCAAAGATGCTAATAACTAAACATGACCCCGATACGCGCCGGTGGTGTCACATCTCAGGCTTGATCGGTCTTCAAACGCCCCTCGTATACCGATGTGCAATTGCCAGATCATTACATTTATTCTTATGTCATTTTATCATGGTGTTATTACTAAGACATTATATTTATTATAGAAATAAAGGTATATAATATTGATATAGTCGCTTTAAAGGTTGGTAAATAACTAATTAAATAACAAATTATGACAAGGTGTTCAATAGGTGATTCCATCCCACTAAGTAAAATAACCGACTTGGTTTCAAATGTTCCCATGTTTTTAATTGTAAGTGCCCCACCTCCAGCCTCCTGTCCAACTCCTACAATATACTGACGACACTGCCGCCCTCGCCCTCGCCTTAATTTCACCATGGCTTATTGTCTTAAGTGACTACGTATGTTTTATTCATCTTTCAAGTCTGCATTTTCTTCAAATTTTGTCATCGTATCTACATTTTAAATCGCCATTGTTTAACTCCATTTCATGTTTTAAGTCCTAATGTTCATGTCTCATTTTCTCTCGCCTGAGGAGCAGCACTTAAAGCTTCTGCCAGCCTACTGGCATGTATGTGTTCAGTGTGATATAACAATAAAGAAAAAAAAAAACATGAGGCAACTACAGCAGTTGTTTTAATCATCATCAGCATCATCGCCATTTCAATGTTTTGAAATACTTCAACGTTTTAGTACATTTTAAGCACTTTAGATTTCTGAAATTAAAATCTCCATGTTTTATTTAATTTATGTCCTACTTTCAATTGCCTTTTATATTTTATCTGTTCTTCCATTTCATATTTTAAGTTCTGTAGGCAGAAGAATGCCTGCGATTGCTGACAGCCCCCCCCCCCCCCTGTATTCGGGAATGAAATGACAATAAAGGAAAAAAAAGAAAGAAAAAAGAATAAAAAGAAAGAAAAAAGAATAAGGGACTTAACTGTTGCGGTTATCTTTCCCTAGGCTTACAAACTACTTAAAGTAACTTACACTAAGAACAAAACACACAAACACACACACACACACACACACACACACACACACACACACACACACATGCCCGAGGGAGGACTCGAACCTCCGACTGTGACTTGGTTTCCCATAACATCAAACAAATTTTTACTGTGTAAGGAATTCGTCGCGAGTTCGTATTTTTGTTCATTTTACATTTTTGATGGGATTAGTTTTTCCCGTATCTATTGGAGAATGGAAAGGTAAAGATATATTAATTAACAACAGCAGCGGCTACATTGTCCAGCAGAAAACGCGAGGTACTGTTTTGTACACAACAAAGACTCGTCCAAGTAGTATAGTATGGAATAAGAATCTAGTGAGCCATCACTGGCGTTTTTTCTTTTACCTCGTTTTCCATAAAATTAGTACAGACCATGTTGATTGTGGATTACATTTTATTTTTTGTAGAAATGCAGTGGACGAAAGAAAGCATTAAGGCTCTTATTTCCGCTGATGAAGAAGAGAGAGCCCTCCTAGAAACAGAACATCATTTATATCACAATAAGGTAATTTTAACCGCGTCTAGTATTATTTTTAATATTTGTGTGTTACGGTGATTGCAGATACTCGTTGAAAACATCATATATTTTCTAGAATGCACAGAAAGAAATGCTCAAATTAGTGGCAAAACAAAGTATCATAAGTTTGCCTGAAAGTTACAGCTGAAGATTGTAAAACTAAATTTGGCACTCTGTGGTTAGAATATGGCGGGGAGTTAAAAAACATTCCCCAGAGTAAAAACGTGGGTTTTCTGTATCCAGACGCTTCTCTACCTGCCTCTGCTCTCTTTCTTTTTGCCTTCCTCCAAAGCGGCGGCTATTACTACCGTTTTGCAGCCAATACCACAACAATTTTATCCATTTCGCTGTGTTGGATAAAAGGTTGTGATTAAAACAAATTCAGCACACGAAGTATTACGACGACAACCTCAGCGCAATGACCGCACAGCAGACAGCACACACACACATTTCGAAGTTATCGTGTGAACACAAATTAGGATTTGTCTTGCTACTCATAGTCTTAAAAATATAATTACGGCTGATATATGATAAATGGAGCATTATTAGACACACTTTTAGACAGAGGATTTCACTTGAACGAATCACTCGTTCATTCCCTGAAGGTACGTTCTCCAAGACACAGACAAGGGGGACACAGGTGGTCGCCGCCTCCCACTTTTTTGCGATGGGTACCCTGTCTCTTACTACTTTGCGTGCAGGAATTTTCATATTACAGTGATTCTCTTTCATCATCTCTCTCAGTGCGTTATGTGACCGCACTCCAGGCTGCGGATTCTCATTTCGATAGCTTTTCGAATGACATTATTAGAGAAATCAACTGTAAGGCAAGTGTTGTAGAGATTGCAGAAAGCACTATCCAGCCCGGAGTTCGTGTACAACATCAGACTCTTTTTGAAGGGATTAGCATTCTCCTCCAGTACCTACAAACGGACAGTGTTGAAATGTCAAGTGTTCGTAAATCTATAGCACTAAACTGCTATGGTCACCAGTCTATTACTACTTAAACTAACTTCCACTAAGGACATCACACACACACACACACACACACACACACACACACATGCTTGGGAGAGGACTTGAACCTCCGGCGGGAACAGCTGCCCAGTAGTTAGCATGATGCCTTATAACACTCGGCCACGACAGTGTTAATATTCCCTCAACTACAGGGCATTTTCGCCGTCATTAACAGTCATTGACCAACGGAAGTAAATGCTAACTAGGGACACCTTTGACCTCTAACGTTCGCAACCGCACGAAACCACACTTAGAATGACAAGTAATCATGAACAAAAAAGTGGTGTGCGTCATATCCATGCAAAACGCCGCATTTGTTTCCATAGTGTAGTTGCACTAACCAGTCCTCCATTTGCGTGATTGGTGTAGCTGCAGTACATATTTGTCTCTTGGAGTATTAGCAAGTGAGTTACTGTATAAACTGTGTATAGTGCAGTAATATCATGAAGACAAGTAATCCTACCCATGAAGGATCAACTTATGACGTGCTGAATATGGAAATGACATCGAGACTGAAGATATGGACTTCTCGGATATACTGTATAACATAATCATTCAGAAATATAATTTCGAGGACGTTAAGCTGGATTTGAAGGAAATGAAGAAAGCAGGGTATCGCATTTACATACCGACATCAATTAGTGTGGCTTTTGTTATTGGACTGAGTGAATGCGAAGTGATTTGGAATGTGATAACGTGGCTTTAGTGAGGTGTGCATATTGCTCTCTCCCACTTTGTTTTAACCACTTCATCGTAATCCCGCATCTGCAGATTGAGGCCTAGTAAAGCACTTGCGTACGTGCTACAAAGATCGTAGCATCTATATCTATTTAGACAGCCAGGCAGCCCTGAGATCACTGGTAGCTCCTGCAACAAGGTCTAACATTGTTGCAGAATGTCACAGGTTCTGGTGGAGCTAGGGGAAAGCAATAGAGTTAACCTATTGTGGGTCCCTGGCCACTCGGGGATCAGTAGCAACGAACATGCCGACAGACTAGCCAGGATGGGGGCAGAGTCTCCATTTATTGGACCGGAACCTGTCCTGACAATCACCAAGGGAATGACCAAATTTGAGCTACGTAACTGGCTGAGAAGACAGCACGTAGAATATTGGACCAAAGTCCATTAACAAAAACATGGCAAGGTAATGATGCCAAAGCCATGTTTTAAAAGAAGCTCTGCAATCCTGGGCCTGAACAAGAGAGAGATTAGACTCATGGTTGGATTGCTGACAGGCCATGGGAATTTCAAAACACACCTACATACAATGGGAGTAACAGAAGAGGACCCTAAATGTAGGATCTGTGATGACCGTGATGAAACTGCATCACATCTAATCTTAGAATGCATTGCATTGGAGAGTAAAAGGCACATAACATTTGGGACAACCAGACCCGAAGAAATTGTGTCTAATAAAGAACTGGTAAAGGGACTCCTTGCACTGTTCAAGGGCATTGGTTGGCTTTACTAGATATACAGGGAGCGATACCGCACAATAAACTTAGTTTCGGTGCGGGTTGGACCAAGACTGTTTTGGCTTCCCTGGAAAAATCAAATCAAATCAAATCAAAACACTTTCAGTTGTGTGCTACTGCTGTATATGAGTATTTTGAGCTATTATAAGTAATTTAAGCAAAGATGTTTTGGCGCTGCTGCTTGAATATGTAATGATTAAATGACGTCATTAAATTACATATAATGTCCTTCTTATGGTATTGATATCTTGTTATATGGTTTCTCTCTCTTAAAATGCTATTTGAGATACAATGCAACGTTCTGCATCGAAATGATGCACACTACTGTCCTCTTTATGATTGCCTGTTATTCCAAGGATGGTTTCATTCGTACGTTCGAGGTCAAAGATGTCCATTGTAAGTACCGCCCTTCTGACTGTACTCTGCAACCGTTTCCGATCTGCCATGTGTTAGGTGAGTGATCTGTACGGCTACACGGAATCCGGGCAATGAGGAACAAGCAGGTATATTGATGCGGATGTGAGCTCATTTACAGTCTTCGGGAGCGCTGAGGGCCAGGAGGCTGGTCGTGACAGCGTCGCGCTGCCTGGCGTTTCATTAACCGCACCCGCCAAGGCTGCTCTTATCACTGCACGCGGATACGCCCGCAGCCGACGCGCGACTCGGCCGTTCAGACAAATGGCGGCTGCAGGGGGAGAGTGGGGGGAGTATAAACTCATTGCGCGCTACGTTAGCCGACGCCGACTAAGGTTACGGTCACAAGAGCGTTACCCTACGAGCGTTTCTGCCAGACTATACGTAACACGCGGAGCTCTGGATGTTGTGGCAGCACGTCCGTCTCTCTCGTGTGGCATAAAGCCCTGCCAAATTCCATTAGTAGTGCGTCGTGCAAGCTGTGGCAACGCTTAACGTATTGATCGCCATAACAAACAGCAATTATTGTTTCATATTCATAGACATAGGTAAAATTAGTCTTCAAGGAGCCTCCTATTTATTAAAATAAACTTAATTGGCTAAACATTGTTACAATCAGACTTTGAATTTACCAAAAGCTGCACAACTTGGACATTATCCTAATGGACTAAAAATCCTTTATGTGTTTGTGGCTGATGAGGTATTTACAATGAATGATCATTTAAGGAAACCATACCCACAAGAGCATTACAAATAAACAAAAACTGTTTATCTACTTAATGTCAACGACTCGATTTTATGTAGAGTGTGCATTTAGCATTTTATATAATGGGTCTAGAATTTTACACCATCTAATCGATGTTAAAGTGTCTGTGTCATACCTTTCCTCAACCCTATTGCGCACTTTCCAATACATTCAAACACGTCCACTGAATGTGTGGTCGTGGTCCATTCTGAGTTACTGATAATTCTAAAGTGTTTCTCCACCATTAATATTGTTAATTTGTACATCAATTATTTTATTCCTTTATTAATGATCAATGCCGATTGCCACCCGTGTGATTGAACATGTGTGTTCATATGAATGTGGAAGGCTGCTTTTAATATTTATTGACTGCCGCGCAATGGCTTACAGTCGCCGCTTCTCGCTTAGGCCTCGTTTACTTTAGTTAAGAACGCATGGCTTCGTATGTCGTCTACACTGCCGTCTGCTGGAAAGCCAGAGACACCCTTTCTTGGCAAGATGGCGAGGTGGCATGTTCTTAGAGTAATCATGAACGAAGGAGGTGACGAAGGAGACCTCTCTGGAGCTGTAGTATAGGCTATTATCTCTCTCAGGTAGCGATGGTTTGTAGACAGAAGGCTTTGAGAACGCTGTTAACGCTCCCTACATCCGGTGGGGAGAGGGAACGCTCTGTTCGCGGCAGCGACCGCCAAAGTGAGTATTTCGTCGAATCATGGTGAGGGGATGGCATGCTGTTAGAACTTTTTATTTGTAACCAGGCAGTCCTGGTTTGTCAATGATAATTTTTCTTGAGTAATTCTTTTGCTATGCGAGGTAAAGTGTTTTTTAATTTTCAGAACTCGAGCAATTCAGTGTAATTTTAGTATTTGTATTTTCAGTCCGGTAATGATTTTTGTGTCCGGTTTTTTCAGGTTAGAATACTCGTGTGTGGCCTTCAGCCTTTCCATAAACTTAGTATGTTTGAATTCCTTGCTGTTTTTAACTAATGTTTTCGGATTTTCTTTTGTTCGGATTATGGATATAGCCCAGCAGCGAGCGCTGCATCATCTAATGATGAGGTTCTAGGCAGCTTGAAACCGGTCATGGTTGAATAAATCTTCATTGAGAAAAAAAAGGCGACTGGTTGCAGTAATTACTGAAAATTATTTAATCAACTGTGTTTATTTTCTCTATTGTTCCAGGTATTTGCATGTCTTGTTTTTGATATCCCTCTGATTATAGGATCAGGATGTCAATTTATTGATTTTTATACCAAGCTTACTTTTGTAATGGGAAATTTATGTTTTATCTCTTTTGATATTTTGTATATATTTTGAAGAATCGTGGAACTGCTGGTGCCGTTATCGCATATTGCACCCCACTCAACGAGAGCAGCAGGTGCATAACACAGATGCCTGGCGCCTGTCACAACCAGACCAGTTGCTGCAAATATGAGGACACCGACACCATGGCATCACCAAACAGGCACCCTTCGTCTAACTCAGGATTGGTTGCCACTGAACAATGAAACCTTTCACGATTTTCTCGGGCAGTCCTTAATGTGTCTTTCCCGATGCCATCCGCCAAAATCATGCTAAACATTTGACTATCAGCTGGGAGGCGCTTATGTCTCCAAGCTTTCTAGTGATCTTACCAAACTCCTATTTTGGTCCCTGACACCGGAAAACATTATTTTCAGGTTCGCCCAATATTAATCTCCGCATCCCTGTGACTACACGAGTGACAGAAGACTTAAATGAACCTTCATACTCAACACAATTCCATGCTTCGGCACTTAGGAATTCCACAGCCTTGCTTCCTGCTTTGATGTCGGAACCTCGTAAATTCTATGCCACAAAGGCGTGGCACTACCTCTTGTGATCGCCATTCCACTTCCTCTGAGGCTAATGCAAAATGATGACTGATCCAAACAATGGCGCTGAGTCAGTGAGGAAGAGACGTCAGCGTGGCGAGATGCAACTGGAGCTGGAAAAAGGGACAATCAACTACGACCATGGACACTAATCGACAACTTGGCAGTAATAAAGTGTTAAATAAGTGCAGGTTGTAGTTGCCGCCCCGTTATGCTAAAGAGTACTTCCTCCCTGTCGATGCCCCTTTGTCTTTATCGAATTGTGTGGCGAAACTTTAATCGTATATTTTATTACAAGATAGTGAACTCCATGGTGGATCGAACTTGACTTATTAAGACGCTCCCAGGAATGAAAAGTTCATTATGTATGCCTTGTTTATGCTTCAAAAATTCTTTTGTAACTTGTATAATTCTTTAAATTTTTGTTTATGCGTCTATTCTTATCCACCAATATTAGTGATTTATGCAACACCTTCTGTACTATCTTTAAATTTTGTTTAAACAGTTTATGTTATTATTATTGTTGAAATGGTACTTAATTTATCTTTTTTTGTTTGTTTAAAAAGGATGCCCATGTTTGCCCACAATGCCCAGAATAGATAAGGCTATTGATTTTTTTGTTCCTCCGTCAAACCCACCTGATAAGGTTCCCACGCTGGGCAACAATACTCCAAAAAATGACGGACAGGCAAGGTGTATGCAGTTTCTTTAGTAGTTCTGTTGCATCTTTTAAGGATTCTGCCAATTAAATGCAGTCTCTGATTCGCCTTTCCCACGACATTATCTACGTGTTCTTTCCAGTTTAAGTCTGAAGTAATAGTAAATCCTAGGTATTAAGTAGAGTTTACGGCCTTCACTGCTTATATTTTCTGCCAATGTAAATAAGTAATAGCAGAGGACTAATAACAGTACCCGATATCCTCTCTGTTTTAGTCGATGCCTTATCATAGATTACTACAAACTGTATCCCCTCCGATAGAAAATCCCCTATCCAGTCGCAAATTTGCGGCGTTATACCATAACCACGCAATTCGTTTAAAAGCAGTTTGTGAGGTCCTATGTGAAAAGCGTCCTGGAAATCAAGAAGTACTGAATTTATCTGAGATCTCTTGTCGATAGCACTCACCACTTCGCGTGAGTAAAGAGCTAGTCGTGTTTCGCATGAACGATATTTTCTAAATCAGTGTTGACCTTGTTCGATTCCTATGTTGAAAGTGATAACCGGCTGGCGGTGATGAGATGCGACAGCGGCGGATGGACGCGCGACCAGCCTCCTGCCAGAGCGGCTGCTGGCAACGAGGCGGCAGGCGGCCCCTCCCCCACTCGCCGTGACGTCACAAGGCCACACCGGCGCGGATCAACTGTCGCCAATCAATGGAGCAGCGCCGAAGCTCGTGCAAACGCCAAGTCTGATTTACGTCAAGTCACGTAACGTGGCGAGCTCCGCTGCAGGACTTAGCTGTCGTGCATGAATGGAAGTTTTAATGTTGCTTTCGACAAGAATTTGTATGAAAGATATACCTCACGTAACTAACGATAGTGGTCAGGACAAAATGAACTCATTGACGTTCATCCAGTACGTCAATAATATAGTTGTTGTGGTCTTCCTGTCTGAACTGATTATCGTCCATGTTTTATCCCCTGCAAGATAACGTAGATCCAGTACACCAATAATATAGTTGTTGTCGTTGTTGTTGTGGTGGTGGTCTTCCTGTCTGAACTATTTGTCGTCCATGTTTCATCCCGTAAAAGAACACATTCAAAAAAAAAAATAAAAATAAAAAAAAATAAAAAATAAACACACTTTTATTCCCATTGCCATTGTAAATTTTATATCCTCTGCCCTGCGAGCATATTTTGTCATTTTACTGGCCAAGTAACAAAACTCATCTACCACCTTTATTGTTTTGTTACCTAATCTAATTTCTTCAGCATTGCCTGGTTTTATTTCACTGCATTCCATTACCCTTCTTTCAATGGCACTGCGGTACTACCTTCGCTATAAGCGCCCTCCGCCTCTTGGATGGGGTGGAGTACATGACATATTTATGGAATTCCCACCACCAGGCGAAAGCGCATCGTTATTATGACGAACGGAACGCCAAAATTCTCACAGTGGCTCTTCTCTATGGCCAGAAATGCGCCATAAGGCAGTAACTCCCATCTATGTTATTCAATGGACCTCCCGTTTACTTTGCGATCCATTGAAGTAGGATGATTTTTTTTCTTTCTTCTTCCCACTCTCGGACCAATCCGAAGATGGTATATGTCCTCGATTTCATTCTTGAAATATCCAAGTAATAGTTCTTTTTCCGTTGGGCCCTATGTGTTTTACTAATGGTCCCGGTTCAGAATACATGTATTTGGTTTACACTGTAGTGTAATAGTTGTTATACCAGAGGGATTTTGGTTTTTCTTTCTGTGGCAGGGAAAGTTGTTGCATTTATGTTACATTACAGCACAAGAGAATTTAGGTAAAAAAAGTGTAACCTTGTCTTTATTACATATGTATCTTCATCCATTCTCGTCGGAATGTTCATTCCCTGTCAGTTACACTCTCGATCGTATATTCAGTTACTTCTCTGGGTCTCTCAAATTCATCACAGTAAGTCCGCACGACTCTGCATCATTACCTCGGAACTTAGAAGTCTAAAACAAAACACAAACTAGGACGCTTATTTGGGGCATCACGCAACCGATCATATCTCTAACGTTCCCATGAAGTGAGTACTTCATCCCAGTCGCATCTCTGACGCTGTGATATTCCTACTGTGCTACCCTTTCCTACAACAACTGCATCAAATTTTTCCCTTTTAAACGAAAGACCCTCTTGGAAGCATGCCACTCCCGCCAGTGAAAAACATCAAATCGCATTTCTCTCACACGATGGCTAATTATGTACATCTGCATCTACGTAAATACTCTGCTAAACACATTTATGTGCATGATATTTCTCTACCGTTCCATTCTGTAATAGAGGGAGGGAAAAAGGAACACTTGAGTCTTTCCGTCTTCTATCTCATTTGCCATCGAACATGTAATTGCACTTGGTAAGACAATGATGCTCTTAAGGGCGAATGACAAATAACAAGTAACGTTCTTATATACAGCCGCCTCCACGAGTGGACACTTGGGCCATCCACCACCGCTCCCTATTATTTTTATTCCAAATTTGCATAACAATTTAATTTTGACTTCCTATGTGTATGAATTAACAATTAGAACATTCCATACTACGTATTTCATTTTTCGTGTCGTGAAATTTTAAAATTTAGATATTTCTTGCCCAAAAATCAGCAACACAAATGGGATTGTCATTAGCTAGCTGTACATCCAGGAGGGTACAGCAAGTTCTAAGGTTTGGGCATGTCAGTAGGTGGTCGTCCGTCTGGACATTCCCACAGTTGCACAGGGGTCCCCGTCGAGGTAGCCAAAACTGGAATGGTTGAACTTGCAATTTGAGATCCCAATTCTTAGCTTGTTGAGAGCCTTCGAGGTTGCAAAAGATTTGTTACTTCCTGCTGCAAGTTGTTCTTTCAGAGCCAAAACAGGATAGGTGTTTCCTCCTTCCATAGCTGAAACCTCCTCTCCTCAACATTGACAGCAATTGGCTCTGATGTCCACATGAAACTCCTTGTTGAGCGAAGCTGCCTAGGCTGTTGTTGGTGCCCAAGTAGGGGATCGCGATTGTCTGTAAATTATTTCTTCGTCTCCACCTCGGCAGTTACTTGTCGCCATATTCTGTGGAGAGGGGGAGGGGGAGCGGGAACTATCCCGATGAGGGGGTAGATCTTCTCTGTCGGCGAGGGACGCAAGCACCCCGATATGATGCAGACTGACTCATTTACGACCACGTCTATATGTTTCACATGGGCCGAATTCTTCCACACAGGCGTGGCATATTCAGCTGGCGACATACTAAGTGCAATGGCTGTTGTTCGAAGCACTTGCGGGTCAGCATCACAGTTTGTGTTTGTCAGTTTACGAATGATGCTATTCCTAGTGGTGACCTTTTTCTTAGTATCTAAATGGTGTTGTTTGAGTTCTATCCAGCTTCACCCCTAGGTATTTGGGAGTGTAGCAGTGCTCTAGTTCTTGGCCTTTCCAGCTTACATGGAGTTCTGTCTTAGCTTCCTTATACCTCAGATGGAAACTGCAGACTTGCGTCTTAGCTGGGTTGGGTTTCAAATGGTTCTGGTGATAGTAATTACCAAGTAATTTCAGAGCTCTCGTTAAATTCTCCACTTCCTCGAAGGTGTTTCCTTAGGCGGCCACAAAAAAATGTTCAAATGTTTGTAGAACGTATGGGACTTAATTACGGGGCCATTAGTCCCCAACCTTACAAACTACTTATGAACTAGCTAAGACTAAGGACGGCACAAATATCCATGCCCGAGGGGGGATTCGAACCCCCGACCGTAGTGGCCGTGCAGACCGTGACTGGAGCGCCTCAGTCCCCTCGGCCACCGCGGCCGGCAGGCGGCCACAGCTGCGTCGTCTGTATATATCGGGGTGCGTTTTCTGGTCATTTGTGTATATGCTGAACAACATCGGAGCTAATACACCGCCCTGAGCAAGGCCATATTTTTGGACTCTCTATCGGCTGCGTTTTCCTTGCAATTTGACGTAAAAGCGCCAGTACAAGAACGTGCTGCCCTAACTCCAGCTTGTGCAGGCCTCAGGACTTCGTCTACATGATTGGATATTCTGTTTAGCACCATTCTCTCCAGGGCCTTGAACAGATGACACAACAAGGATACTGGACGAAAGTTTTTGACATATGTTGGCTCATTTCCTGGTTATAATAGGGCTACCACTCTTGCTTTTCCACACACTCTGGGAATCTGCATGATGTTGAAGATGTCTAATCTATAAACTAGGATGCTAACCTATACACCACAGCACCTGAACGTTAAAAGTTGATGGTGTGTCTACACTTTTATTTTGTTTACAGTACAGCTGCGCATGTTCAACGTAATGATCGCAATCACTCCTATGGCACCTCAACGAGAGACTCGGGCATAACAGTGCAAGAAAAAGCGACAGGCTTCCAACAGATACACATACATTTATCCTCATATTTCTACAAGTTTAACTGCAAGCGCAATGTACCAATCAATTATCCCTTAAGTACATTACATAGACCGGAAACGTCATATTGGACAGAGGAGTTTGCTAGATTTATGGACACACCAGTGTATTATCCGGTGTTGTTATTAAGCCAGTAAATAATTTGCAAAACACGATTAATCAGAATACAACTGTTCTCTAAGGAATTTGTTAGCCAAGATCACATGGATCGGATTGACACACTGTAAAGGGGTGCACTTTGTAAATATTGGTTATCCTCGTTTAAAACACTTAAACAGTAACTTATTGTAGAGAGTCAAACACACGATCTATTTTGTAAGTGTATATTGTAGCCTTCAGCCTGGTAATGCCTTGTTCTCGACCAAACGAAGAAGTAAAAGACTCCCGCAAATGCATATCAGAACACTTTATAATATCGATAAAGTGAATATCGGTAATGTTATTGACACCAGAACTTGTGATTCAACAAATAAATTTATTATATAGTTTTTAGTCGGCAATTCGACGTCAACCACATTAACAATCAATTCCAGCTGCCCTGTCAATGTCCACAATCACGTTGCTGTTCTCTATACAGGTTCCTTCCAGGCGAAAGTCATGGGTGGATACTAGGTACTAGCACAGTTCTATATTCTTTTTAAAAAATCCTTACTAAATCTAGTGGGATGCCCAAATCCAGAAGATAGAAGTCAACTGCATGAAAATGTCGTAGTGTAGTTGGGAGCTCCTCCATTACAACATCTAATTTAACAACGATTAGTTCCATTTTATAGGGTATAGCCACAGGATATGCATATTGCCACTAAATGTTCTCCAGGCTTCCTTGCCAGTTTCGCTGCAGCATTCCACATAATGTCACAAAGCTGTCTCCAGTAGGGAAAAATGGTAACTTCATCTTGTCTCCATGGCTTACAATGACGAACTTGTTGAATTTCCTACACGGGTATAAGTTACTAATCAGAAATAATTTACCACCGTAAGCATCTATGCTACATAAATGTCACAACTCGTATACACCACTAACACACAATCAAACAGGCAATACTTCATAACGTACACAGCGCAAAGATTTATACAACCACAAGAACATAATCCTAAATCGACTTTTCAGACTTCTATCGCAGCACATCATCCACAACTGGAACAGACACTGCAGCGCATATTTTAGAGTATTTCAAACACTTTTTATTTAAATTCTATCCCTACTACCCTGCTACACTCTATGTAAGCGCTTCTAACAACAACCATCTATAACCCAGTGACCGAACTACGTCTGCACTCACGAAAATTGAATAACCGAATTTGTAGAGGACAAAATACTCTACAACCTTGCTCAGTTATGTTTGTACATGACACGCACAGTCACAGAGATACTTTCAAAAATAGCTGCGATTTGATTCCACTTCTTGATTTTAAGTAAACCAGGCGTTAGGAAATGTCACGTGACATTCCTCGCCCGAAACTCTCTCTGGCATACTCCATTTTGCCTTCTGTATTTTATGATTTTCTTATTATAACTTACGCGATGTTATTTCAAAGCAGTGGGGCACTGAAGAATTAACAAGAGCACGTCGTTCATAGTACGATAAATTAAAATGTAATGTTTAAAAATGTCATTTTATCTGCTAGCAACTACCATCAATGGTACGAGAATTGACGGACAATGACGTAGTTGTTTACTGTATTTACTGGGTAGTGCTTTACATTGTGATGCATGTAGTTCATAGTTCGAAACCCGCCGATACCATGTTCTTTTTAGTCGTGGTTCCTAAAACGGTTTTCGGCACTCTTATTAATTAAACAGAGCTATCTTCTGCAGTGTTAAGAGCTGTGGAGATGTAAGAGTGCTCCCTCTAAAATGGCCAGTTTCGGCCAAAATATTGGTTTCGGCTGCAGTTTCGGGTTCGACCAGAAATCAGCCGAATCTTCGGCTTGGACGAAATTAGCTTTCTGGAACTTAGTGATGAAGTCCGATCGCGTTATGGATGAATTCAGTTAACAATAACGCTTTACCTCAGTTGACGGTGGGCCGTTTAACTGCTGTGAGTCTCTCCTTCAGCGTAAAAGTTATGTTTTTTTTTTGTTTTTTGTTTTTTTTTTTTTTTTTTTTTTTTTTGTTTTTTTGTTTTTTTTTTGTTAAGCACAATATCAAGCTATTGTACCGTATAGTCATATACTAGGTTTGTAACAATTTAACTTAATCAGTATTGTACGTAATGGAACTGGTTATCATACTGTTATGCTGTAAAGTTTTACTAATGAGTTTCCTTGTAAGCGAAGGACCATTTTTTAAATAACTAATATGGGTTTAGGAAACATTCATCATGTGATACACACCTTTTCCTGTTCAGTTGGCGTAAATTTTTCGAAATAGTTTATGCAGCACTGATTGAATCCGCTATTTATTGAGGAATGACAAAAAGGAGATATGTAAAGTTGTTTCTCGATGGCAGAAAAGGAAAGTGAAGATGGCAAAATAAAGCTTTCGCTCTCGAGAATAAAATCGTAAAGGCTACTTATGGAAACAAACAAATGACTACTTTCTGCGTATTTCGTATTGTGGTACTCATGATGACGCTCTGGAACTTAGTAGTATCTATTTGGCATCTTTGTTGCCTACCTAAATACTGAAGACATAGTCCTACAAGAAGGTATGCAGGACTGTGAATTTGTGGTAGCTATATATTGTTCCCATTAATTTGAGGTGAACGGGACCGGGATCACATCGAACTATCGAAATTTACGTGTGAAAAAGAAGAAATTCTACCTTGAAAAGAATACACGTCTAAATAAATATTACTTTGTTTTAAAACAAAATTTTTAAATAGTCATTTACATTGGCAGCCTAAAGGTTTAAATTATTTCCACTATTTACTTCCCCTTATATAATAATATATATATAATAATATTTTTTGTGAAGATACAATAAACCCGCAGCTGTTTTGTTTTATGACATTTGTTTTTGTGGGAAATTCCTAGACTCGAAACATCTTGACTTCACTGTATCGAGTTCACTTTACTTATTGTCTACCTTCGTTTAATTTCTCCTTTATAGGTAGAAAATGTCACAATGAGGAGAAAATAATCAAATTTGGAAATACTTTAATAAAAGTAGCGTCGATTTGTCTAGACCTGCTCGTTTCCCATGACATCTTCTACCGACTCCTGATTAGTCTTAGGCACACTCAAGAAGGCTTAGTACAAGGAGGGCATTTTGAAAAATGTACAAAACCCAGTGATTTGTCGTGTAACGTAAATATACAGAAATTTTAACTTAATTACGCACGTTTAGGTTAAGGTTTCGGCCACAAATCATCTTTCGTTTAGACTCTAGCTTCTGCAATCGCCTCCTCCTTTGAATTAGATCTTCGTCCGTCCACCGATTTCTTCATATTGAGGAACAAATTGTAGTCTTCGGGAGCCAAGTCTGGAGAATCCTATTTCCAATATTTTTGCAACCAAAACTGTTGAGGTGTGTGATGGTGGATTGTCATTATGGAAATGACATTTTTATGTTTCAATCACCGGCGTTTTTCTTGCATCTCGGTTTTCAAACGGTCAAGTAACGATGGATAATACGCAACTGTAATAGTTTTATCCTATTTCAGATAGTCGATGAGGATTATCCCTTGCGAATCCCAAAAGACCGTTGCCATAACCTTTCTCGGCGAAGGACGGTCTTCGCTTTCTTTTTATGCAGATTCTCCCTTGGTAACCCATTATTTAGATTGTTAATTGGTCTCAGGAGTATAGTAATGTATCCATATTGCATCCACAGTGACGAAACGAAGGCTGTAAGTCCTGCGAATTTTTCCTGAACAGCTGCAAATTTTCCTTGCAACACTTCATACGATTCCGTTTTTGGTCAAGCGTGAGCAACCGAGGGCCCAACTGGCGGGTAGCTTTCTCAGATCCAAACGTTTATGAAAAATATGATGTACCCATTCACTCTAGATGCCCACAGCAGTGGCAATCTCATGCACCTTAACTCTTCTGTCATCCATCACCATATCATTGATGTTATCAATGATTTCTGGAGTCGTAGCTTCCAGAGGGCGTCCAGAAGGTTCAACGTCACTTGTGTCCATATGGCCCCTCTGAAAATTTTAAAACCGCTTTTAATCTGTTCTAATGGAAGGTGCAATGTCACCGTAATGTATATCAAGCTTCTCTTTAGTCTCCTGAGGCGTTTTTCCTTTCATAAAGTAATGTTTAATCCCCACACGAAATAATTTTTCGTCGATTCTTTGACAATCTCTCGACTTCCTTGATTGACACGGATGCCAAACACAAAGAAATAGACGAATATGGCAGAAACGTGGTGTGCGTTCTTTCCAAGGATGCTACTAACTAAACATGACCCCGATACACGCCGGTGGTGTCACCTCTCGGAATTTGAACGGTCTTCAAACGCCCCTCGTATGCCGATGTGCAATTGCCAGATCGTTACATTTCTTCTTATGTCATTTTATCATGGTGTGATTTCTAAGTAATTATATTTATTATTGAAATAAAGGTATACAATATTGTTATAGTCGCTTAAAAAGGTTCGTAAATAACTAATTAAATAACAAATTATGACAAGTTGTTGAATAGGTGATTCCATCCGACTAACTGTCTTGGCTTCAAATGTTCCCATGTTTTTAATTGTAAGTGTCCCACCTCCAGCCTCCTGTCCATCTCCTACAATATACTGACGAAACTGCCGCCCTCGTCTTAACGTTACCGTGGCTCATTGTTTTAACTGACTACGTATGTTTTATTCATCTGTCAACTCTGCATTTTCTTCAAGTTTTGTCGTCTTATCGATATTTTAAATCGCCATTGTTTAACTCCATTGCATGTTTTAAGTCCTAATTTAAATGTCTATGTTCTCTCGCCTGAAGAGCAGCACTAAATGCTGCTGCCAGCCTACTGGCATGTATATGTTCAGAGTGATATAACAATAAAGAAAAAGAAATGTAAGGCATCTCCAGCAGTTGTTTTAATCATCATTCATCGCCATTTCAATGTTTTGAAAGAGTTCAACCCTTTACTACATTTTAAGCAGATTTCTGCAATTACAATCTCCATTTTTTATTTAATTTATGTCCTACTTTTGGTTGCCTTTTATATTTTATCTGTTCATCCATTTCATATTTGAAGTTCTGTAGGCTGAAGAGTGCCTGCGAGCGCTGACAGTCCGCCCTGTATTAGGGAATGAAATGACAATAAAGGAAAAAAAAGAATAAAAAGAAAGAAAAAAGAATAAGGGACTTAACTGTTGCGGTTATCTTGCCCTAGGCTTACAAACTACTTAAAGTAACTTACACTAAGAACAACACACACACACACACACACACACACACACACACACACACACACACACACATGCCCGAGGGAAGACTCGAACCTCCAGACTGTGACTTGGTTTCCCATAACATCAAACAAATTTTTACTGTGGAAGGAATTCGTCGCGAGTTCGTATATTTGTTCATTTTATATTTTTGATGGGATTAGTTTTTCCCGTATCTATTAGAGAATGGAAAGGTAGAGATATATTAATTAACTGGTACGATAAACCCTCTGACAGGCACTTAAATATGACGTGCAGCATACAAGTTTAGTTGTAGATATCCAGAACTCTGATGAAAAACAAGAACGTAATACCAATTTTGTAACAAAATAGCTTCTCTGCACATTCTGTAGTTTGTACTAAAAGTAGTGTCTCATCATTGCAGACTATCACAGCGACATTGTACGGAGTAAAATACGTTGACCATCCCGTTGAAGCGTCTGTATCACCTGTCGTACAGGCATACAAGAGAACAAGAACGTCTGGCAGTCAGTCTAGCATTTAGGCGTCCTACTCACAAACCTTCCTTGCCTGACTCTTTATGACCTGTAAACGATCTGAAATGTAGAGCCGGTTGAAACGGGCGTCACTCCGTTCGTTTCCGGCCGTGCTCGCGGCCCACTTTAAGCCCCTTTTACACGATCCACTTTCTTGCGAAAACCGACTACTCGAAGCGTGGACGGCTTCTCTGCCGTAGTGTAAATCAGGATCCAACCATGGCGTGGGTGCTACTATGACGTCAATAATCTTTCGATTGTGCCGAGTGTGGAGTTCTAAATTTTCGAGTGCGCATGCCCAGAAGCAGCGGCTGCATTGCCCAGCAGGAGACCCGAGGTACTGTTTTGTACACAACCAAGGCACGTCTAAGTAGTATAGCACGGAATAAAAATCTAGTGAGGCACCACTGGCGTTAATACTTCACATTTTCCATCAAAATAATACAGAGCATGTCGATTGTGGATTACATTTTATTTTTTGTAGAAATGGAGTAGACGAAAGAAAGCAGTAAGGCTCATATTTCGGCTTATGAAGAAGAGAGAGCTCTTCTAGAAAGATCATATATTTTCTAGAATGTACACAAAGAATGCTCAAACTAGTGGCAAACGAAGTATCAGTAGTTTGCCTGAAAGTTACAGCTGAAGATTGTAAAACTAAATTTGGCACTTTCGGTTACATTACGGCGGCGAATTTAAAAAAATTCCCCAGAACAAAAGAGTGCGTTTTCTGCATCCAGACATTTCTCTTCCTGCCTCTGCGCTCTTTCGTTTTGCCTTC
Source organism: Locusta migratoria (assembly GCA_026315105.1). Taxonomy (NCBI): domain Eukaryota; kingdom Metazoa; phylum Arthropoda; class Insecta; order Orthoptera; family Acrididae; genus Locusta; species Locusta migratoria. The sequence goes on along the minus strand of CM048755.1, from coordinate 557,620,945 downwards.
CTGCAAAGCGGCGGCGATTACTACCGTTCTTGCAGCCAATACCACAAGATTTTCATCCATTTTGTTGGATATAAGGTTTTGATTAAAGCGAAAATCAGCACACGAAGTATTACGACGACAACCACAGCGCAAAAACCGCACAGAAGACAGCACACACAAAAATTTCTAAGCTATCCTGTAAACGCAAACGATCACGCAAAACAAATGAAACACTGAACCATTTCGTCTAATCATCGTGAGGGGAAGGCATCCTGTTAGATCTTTATTTGTGACCAGGCAGTCCTGGTTTGTCAATGATAATTTTTCTTGAGTAATTCTTTTGTTATGCAAGGTGAAGTGTTTTTATTTTTTTATTTTTTTATTTTCAGAACTCGAGTAATTCATTGTAATTTTAGTATTTGTATTTTCAATCCGGTAATGATTTTTGTGTCAGATTTTCTCAAGTTAGAAAACACGTGTGTGGCCTTCAGCCTTTCCATAAACTTAGTATGTTTGAATTTCTTGCTGTCTTTAACTATGTTTTCGTGTTTCCTTCTGTTCGGATTATGGGAATAGCCCAGCAGCGAGCGCTTGTCCACAGGTAGCCCCGTCACCTGACGTGCTCACCGCGCTCTTCAAACAAATGACCGCACAGATTAACGATCAGTTCTCTCAAATGAAAGAGCAGTCGAAAGAGATTACCGAACAAATCAAAGAGCAGTCGCGAAAGATTGATGAACGATGTGATGAAATGAATCAATCCTTTGCACAACATCTGATCGAATTTAAGGCATTTAAACAACAGGTCGCGAACCAAGAGACGCCGGTATGATCAGAAACGTCGAGTAGTACGCTACTCTGAAGTCGGGCAGAAAGTCCTGGCTCATTCCTGTCGTTTGCCCAACAAGCAGCTTGCTCTGATGCGGAAGTTCTTTCCAGTTTTTGTTAGTCCCTTCTGCATAAGGCCTTCATGAGAACGCGGCTGAACTGCAAACAATACGGACCCGGAAGTCTCGTGGTGTGCACCATGATTCTAGTTTTAGAAATTTTAAGGAATGATTGATTATTGCTTCTTGTGTATTTTCTGTAGGTTATAGGTTCCAGGTATTTATTGTAAATTTTGTATGTGTTTTCCATTGTTCTTTGGCGTTAAAGGACGCGCCGACAACGTTTCGCATAGAAGATGCATTTGTTTGATTGGTTATCCTGCATATGCGTATATGCAGCGCTGGGTGAGATGAGTTGAGTTCTGTGCAATCAGCCGACATGTGAGGCCTGCTGATTCGGTGCACACACTGAAATGTTGTAGGAGTGTCGGTAATGTCTGCCCTGCTTTACAGGCGTTTCATAGATAGTCCACCGTGGAGTGCCTGTGTAATGGATAAATGTGGATTAATTTTCAGCCGTTAGGGTGTGTTATTCAACTGCTGCATCAGAGATGCCATCTGAGTACAACTAGACCCAAAACATTTTAGGGTGTACCTTTCATTTTCAGCTATGCTACGTCAATGTAGTGTTTTCGTTTGTACTGATGTCCAGTACCGACAGTGAGTGTATCGGAAAGGCCTGTTCCTCCAGCGCAGGGAGGACGATAATTAGTAATGCCACTGACAGTACGTGTGCGCCATGTGTCTTTGAAATTACTAATGTGTTTGCTTTTGTAAGTCGCCGTAATGGCACTACATCCTGGGTAGAAACGGGTTATCGCTTGATGAAGCCAAGAAGGTGTTATGGAACACGTTAGGTGTCCTTAGGACAAGGCTTTGTAATGCCAAGTAGGTGGCGTATCTAATTTACCAATTGATCAAGAATCCGTAATGCAAGTTTTAACATGACGATCTTAACTATGTGCACCCCTAACGAAGATTCCCACTTGTATTTTACAGGAAACTGTGATCAACGCAATATAATAGGTGAGAAGGACGTACTGACGGTCCACTTGAATTTTGTTGATTAGAAAAAGTACGCAGCCCAGTGTACAATGACAAGCCCATGTTTAATTCGACCAGAGTGTGGGACGAGTGCCTGAATTTGGAAAACCACAACTGATATAATTAGGGAATATGTACTCTAAAATGTCTTACCTCTTTGTAAATTTTAGCTAGAACCTAGGTAACATGTTTTAATTTTCATGATGCTCATTTAATGAGAAGCCTTGAACAAGGCCATCTAATCACTAGTGTGTGCCTCGATTTATGTCTTTTACAGGCAGATTGTGATTTGTATGAGTTAATCAACTGTGTTTTATTTTTTTATTGTTCCAGGTGATTCTGTATTTGCATGTCTTGATTTGATATTCCTCTGATTATAGGATTAGGATGTCAATTTATCGATTTATTGATTTTTATACCAAGCTTACCTTTGTAATGCGGTATTTTGAGATTTTGTATATATTTTGAAGAATCGTGGAAGTTCTGGTGCAGTTATCACATAGCGCCACAGCTATTCTGGACAGACAGTAAGCAATTTGGAGTGCCTCTAATTACAAAAATTTGTCTTTCATTCCACAAAGAACAGGTACTTGCCAGAGAGCCATGATTAAGCCCGTGAGCTACAAGGGGTCAGAAACACAAACACACACACACACACACATGTCGCCACGCCATGCCATGCTGCTTCTGCAATCTACTTATTGCCAATGCTTTTCCACAAGCGCCTCCTTGTGTTTGCGACTGTGAGTGTGTCTCTGACGATAATCTGGCCACAATTCGAACTCACCAAATCAGCTTTGTATAAGCCCCTGTGATAGCACTAAAAAGTTTTTTAATCATTTTTCATATGTTGAAACTTTTTCTTTGATAGTATTGAGCCACGTTTTGTAAACTTTATGGCCCCAAGTAGTCTTGTTTAAGGTTTTGTAATTTACTTTAATGTTCTCAATTATTTGTTTATAAATTATCTATGAAATGTTATATTTCTATGTTGTGGTGAAAGGATTGGTAACGCCCCATAACCAATTTTAGTGAGTGCTATGCTGTACCTGTGTGGTTAACACCACTGGACAACGAAACATGTTATGACAAATTGAAGTGATTCTAATTCCCAAGGAAGGAAATCTTCCACGCCACACTGTTGGCAAGAAGCGCCGGCAGGCATTTCTCGGTCCTCGTTGCCACGAGAAACTGGTCGGCATGGAATTCCCACCTACTACATCACGGGACAATGCCACCGAGTCACGCCGGGCAGACAGTGGATCGCCGATTGCGCTGGGGGGCAAGGGGCGGGCAGCACAGGGGTGTGGGCAGTTACATTCAAAGTGGCTGATATCGCAAGGTTGCTGAGCCGCCTCACCACGCTTCCGTGCAGCCACGGGGCACCAGTCACCGGCCCCGCCCCACCGTCGTTGCTCCTGTCCCTGGGAAGGTGGCTACGAGTACTCCAACGGCAGAGGGAGCAGATGACGTGCGCTCCTGTCAATGCAGTGGGCTACGGCCTCCTGATGCAGCCAGCAGCTACAAGTGGACCACTGTAGGAGGCAAGGTCAGCGCAGGTTGCACCAATACACGCCCTGCTGCACCCCACTCAACGAGAGCAGCAGGCGTATAACACAGATGTCTGGCGTCTGTCACAACCAGACTAGTGGCTGCAAATATTAGGACACTGACATCATGACATCAACCGACAGGCACCGTTCGTCTAACACAGGATTGGTTGCCACTGAACAATCAAACCTTCCGCGATTTTCTTGGGCGGTCCTTAATGTGTCTTTGCCGGTGCCCCCCTCCAAAATCATGCTAAACATATGACTATCAGCTGGGAGACGCTTATGTCTCCAAGCTTTCTAGTGATCTTACGAAATTCCTATTTTGGTCCCTGACACCGGAAAACATTATTTTTGGGTTCGACCCAACATTCATCTCCGCACTCCTGTGACTTCACGAGTGACGGAAGACTTGAATGATCCTCCTTACTTAACACACTTCCATGCTTTAGCACTTAGAAATTCCACAGCCTGGCGTCCTGCTTGGATGTTGGAACCTCATAAATCCAATGCCACATAGATGTGGCACTACCTCTTGTGATCTTTCGCCATTGAGGCTGTCCACAAAATTCCTCTTCCTCTGAGTCTAATGCAAGATGATGACTGATCCAACCAATGGCGCTGAGTCAGTGAGGAAGAGACGTCGACGAGGAAAGATGCAACTGGAGCTCGGGAAAGGGGACAATCAACTACGATCATGAACATTGAACGACAACTTGTCAGTAATAAAAGTGTTAAATAAGTGTAGGTTGTAGTTGCCACCCTGTTATCCTAAAGAGTACTTCCACCCTGTCGATGCCCCTTTGTTTTTATCGTAGTGTGTGGTGAAACTTTAATCATATATTTTGTTACAAGATAGTGGATCGAACTTGATTTTTTAAGACACTCCCAGGAATGAACAGTTCATTATGCATGTCTTGCTTAGGCTTCAAATATTCTTTTGTAAATTGTATAATTCTGTAAATTGTTTAGGCATCTATTGTTATTCTCCAATATTAGTGACCAGCCATTTTATGCACTACGTTCTTTACTATCTTTGAATTTTGTTTAAACAGATTAAAATGTTTCCATATGTTATTGTTAGTGTTGAAACGATAGTTATTTTATCATTTTGTTTGTTTATTTAAAAAGGATGCCCATGGTTGCCCACAATGCCAAGAATAGATAAGGCTATTGATTTCTTTTTTGTGCATAATTTTAATCTGGATCCAATCCAGTATAACAGAATTGGTCACAGACTCTTTATCGCCCCTAAACAGAGGGTGATGAAACACGTCCACTGAATGTGTGGTCGTGTTCCATTTTCAGTTATTCGTTATTCTAAGGTGTTTCTCCACCGTTACTTTTGTGTATTTGTACATCAATAATTTTATTCCTTTATTAATGATTAATGCCCCAAGCTGTGTGATTGAACTTGTGTGTTCGTATGAATGTAGAAGGTTGCTTTTAATATTGACCGACTGCCGCGCAATTGCTTACAGTAGCCGCTTCGCGCTTTAGGCCTCGTTTACTTCAGTTAAGAACACATGGCTTCGTATGTCGTCTGCACTGCCGTCTGCTGGGCAGCCAGACAGCCTTTCTTGGCAAGAATGGTCAGACTTGTCATGTCGAAATCTGTGTTGCTATTTTAACCACTGTTAAGATCTGCAGAATGTGCTGGCCAGGGCAGCAGTCGAACATTTTCCTTATCCAGAAGGGTCGTGTGTTAACCTGCTGGAATGGAGGATTTCGCAGGAATCGAATGGAGGGTAGAGCCACGGGTCGTAACACATCTGAAATGTAACGGCCGTCGATATGAACAAGAGGTGACAGAGACGTGTAACCAATGGCACCCCATACCATCACGCCGGGCTATGCGCCAGAATGGCGATGACGAAAACACGCTTCCAATGTGCGTTCACCACGATGTCACCAAACACGGATGCGACCATCATGATGCTGTAAACCGAACCTGGATTCATCCGAAAACATGAAGTTTTGCCCTTCGTGCATCCAGGTTAGTATTTGCATACACCATCGCAAGCGGTCCTGTCTGTAATGCAGCGTCAAGGATAACCCGAACCACTGTCTCCAAGCTGATAGTCCATGCTGCTGCAAACGTCTTCGAACTGTTTGTGCAGATGGTAGTCGTCTTGCAAACATCCCTATCTGTAGAATCAGGGATCGAGACGTGGCTGCACGATCCGTTACTGCCATGCGGATAGGATGCCGGTTATCTCGACTGCTAGTGATACAAGGCCGCTGGGATCCAGCAAAGCGTTCAGTATTGTCCTCCTGAACCCACCGATTCCATATTCTGCTAACAGTCATTGGTCATTGGATCGCGACCAACGCGAGCAGCAATGTCGCGATACGATAAACTGCTATCCCCATAGGCAACAATCCGACCTTTATCAAAGTCTGAAACATGATGGTACGCATTTCTCCTCCTTACACGAGGCACTATAACAACGTTTCACCAGGCAACACCAGTCAACTGCTGTTTGTGCATGATAAAACGGTTGGAAACTTTCCTGATGTGAGCACGTTGTAGGTGTCGCCACCGGCGCCAACCTTGTGTGAATGCTCTGAAAAGCTAATCATTTGCATATCACGTCATCTTCTTCCTGTCGGTAAAATTTCGCGTATGTAGCACATCTTCGTGGTGTAGCAATTTCAATGGTCAGGAGTGTATTACCCGGCAAGGGGAAGAGGTAACGCGGCAGCTGCAGGAACTAACTTCGTCACGTGACGAGGTACAGCCGGGCTACGGTTACACTAGTGCGCGTTGTTACCTGTAAGTGCGAGAAAGGAAGGTGAGCGTGGAAAGTGTCTTCGTCGACAAGCGCGGCAGCTTGCGGTTAATGTAATTAAATTCGTTAATGAGTCGGTCGCAGTGGACGAGGGGACTGCGGCGCGTCAGTCACGGTCTGCACGGTCACTACAGCCGGGCACAGATATTTGTGCAGTCCTTAGTGTTAGCTAGTCGATAAGTTTTTTGTAAGTTTAGGGGCTGATGACCCCGTAGTTACGTCCCATAAGCTTAACAAACATATGAATCGTTAACGATGAGACACAGAAGCGATTGACCGTGCTGGTGCAGAAACGACGGAACGTGCTGCCAAAACGTTAAAGCTGAGCAAGAGAATGGTTTACAAATTACGGATAGAAGGACAAGATGCCGAGCAAAGTGGAACTCACGTTTCTACGCCGAAGAAGAAGAAGCAAGAACCTAACAACAACTATGTGATCGATGATATGGATAAATGCATTATCAAGCAGCAATTTCAACGGTATTACGAACAATGTAAAGAAATAACAAGTTTGCGAAAATTACACAACTTTGTCTAACGGAACTGAGTTTCAATGCTAGCATGATTAAACCAAGGCTAGGAACGTATATTCATACTATAACATTAAGATTAATGTAGATACCGTATCATGCTTACAAGACGATCACCAGAGAAATGATGGTGCGGCTGTTTCAGTGAGTGGTAGGGAACAGTTAGTACAGTTCATGTGTTACGTATGGCAGTGAAGCGGGTTCACAAGTAATGCAACAAATCTGACACGGCCTGTGTGCTTCATTGACACTGCGACTCCCAAATCATCAAACGTCTTTGAAAACTAAAGTCAGTCACTCAGGCCGTTCTATCCGACCGATTTTCTTCATTTTTGATGTACACGAAAGGTATTCGTTCGCTGATTTGTCATCAACTATCAGAAAAACTCAAGTCTCTCCATACATTATTTTTATTCAAACGCGGTATCTTTGTGTCCTTGCACTGAATATTTTAATTGGTTTGTTTTACGATATCTTCGATTCTAATTAAGGCACGCAGTTCTTTTTTACCTAAGAACACTCAGCGGATCAAGCTGTTTCATTTCTGCTTTTAAAAACTTGGATTGATTTATTCTAGATAAAGCTATGTGTGAAAATTTAACTTTTTTGTCATTCAACTAACAGTGTGAAGTATTCACACTGGTCCTCTAGTAACCATGTGAATGTGTACAAATATGTCAATAAAAGTATACGGAGTTACTAAGTGTTCATCTTAAAAGTTTCTTCGGGTTACAGACGCCCCTAGTAATGTGTAGGTCTTTGTGTGCGTTACATTTAGCAATATGAATTTAGAAAATATTTGCTAGAGAACCTGTGCGAATACTTCGCACCATAGTAGAATGATAAAAACGTTGAGAAAAAATGGAAGTAAAGATAATGTTCACGAATAGCTTTCTTCAGAATCAACCAATTCAAGTGTTTGAAAGCATAAATGGAAGACCTTGATCCGTTGAGTGTTTTTAGTTAAAAAAAATAAATAAAAGACTATCAACTTTAATTAGAACCCAACATGTTGTAAAACGAACCGATTAAAATATCCACTGCAAGGACACATGGATAACACGTTTGAATAAAAATAAAGGATACTTGATGACAAATGTGCGAATGAATACCTTTCGTTTAAAACAAAAATGAAGAAAATCGGTCAGGTAGTTTTGTCTGGCCGACTGACTTATGTTTCCGTAGATTATTTTAATATATAAGACAGGCTGTACTCAAGGGCAGACGGCCCTTTCACTAAGTTTAGATAGCCAAAATTCAGTATAACAAGAGTGAAAATGATAAATCGTATTTACTTAATTAAATTTTTCTTGTAAGTGAAAATTGCCTTTGTTAACTTTAAAATTTCATTTATTGTACAATACTTGGATTGCATTATCTTGCGTAACAATGAGTGTGGTGATGGTGGCGAGCAGAGGACGTGGCGCAGTCTGGTGGCGGTGGAGCGCGCGTAGGCAGGCGCGCTGACAGGTGGCGCTGGCCGTGGTGACAGCTGCTGCCCCAAAGCTCAGCAGGGAGGCAGCTCGCCTGTAACACTCCACTGAGAGAGGCTCTCACTGATTGACGTACTGGATCAACGTTAATGAGTTCATCTTGTCCGGACCACTATCGTTAGTTATGTAAGGTATGTGTATCACACAAGTTCTTGTCGAAAGCAATATTAAAACCTCCATTTGTGCACTGCAACTGAGTCTCACAGCGGAGCTCGTCACATGGCCGTGGGCCGTTACGTGACGTACGTCAGACCTGGTGTTTGCGCTAGCTTCGGTGCCTGCTCCATTGATTCGCGACAGCTGATCCGCGCCGGCGTGGCCTTGTGCGAGGCCGTGACGTCATGGCGAGTGGGGGAGGGGCCGCCTGCCGCCTCGTTGCCAGCAGCCGCGTGTTCCGCTCTGGCAGGAGGCTGGTCGCGCGTCCATCCGCCGCTGTCGCATCTCATCGCCGCCACCTGGTTGTTACTGCAACAAATGAATCGAACAAGGTCAACAAGGTTGTTGGTTGTTTTGAGGGGACTAAACAGCTAGGTTATCAGTCCCGGTCAACAAGGATTTAGAAGATATCGTTCATGCGAAATACAACTAGCTCTTTACTCACACGAAGTGATGAGGGCTATTGACAAGGAATCTGAAATTAATTCAGTACTTTTTGATTTCCACGAGGCTTTTGACACAGTACCCCACAAACAGCTTTTAAACGAATTGTGTGGTTATGGTATATCGCCGTAAATTTGCGACTGGATAGGGGATTTCCTATCAGAGAGGATACAGTTTGAGGTAAACTATGGTAAGGTATCGACTTAAAAAGAGAGCATTTCGGGCATTCCACAGTTTAGTGTTATTGGTCCACTGCTGGCAGCCGTGATTTTGGTGACCACCGATATCACAAAACACCATACAGAAACTTCGGGTGAGGACCTGTAACCCATTTGTCTGAAGACAGTTACAATAATATTGTTACGTTGACAACATGAGCAATTTCTATCGAATTAGAACGCAATATGATGACCACATCGGTGGTCAGTAAAGTCAATTCTACAATAACCATTAAATTACATTATTATTCCCCACTGAACATTATCACACACTGGGATGGGGTGAGCCTTGCTCATACTCACGTAACTTCATTCATGGTTTGCGCCTTTCGGCTGTGGAGCCGGCACCACTTCAGTGGGTGCAGCGGCACATTTACAAAATCCCCTTTTGTAACGAAATCCTGTAATGATTGCACAGATTAGGAGCGCTGTAGGAGCACAAATTTCTGTACGTAGGATCACAGTAGTCAGATTTTATTACCGTTCTTCGACCACATTTCAGAGCTGCGCTTCCTCTGTTACTTCGTTTACGTTGGATTTGACCGCGGAACAGTCCAGCGCAGAACAGTGCTGTGTGGTCTCACTCTTTCCTCAGGTATTCTCTCGCTACGTTGCCGACACTAGCGACACACGTTCGCGGCCAGGGCGGTTAACTACAGTGTACTCCTTCCGCGGGGCGGAAATGTTGGCTATGCCTGCAATAAAAGAATAAACATTGTATGGCAGTATATAGGTAGATAATGAAACACACCAGATAAGAAAATACTATGAAATAGTGGACGTAAAATAGTCGCTTAACATGAAAACGTAGTAGTTACATAAACATAACGAAACAAACTTGGCAGAGAGGAAAAGAACAACAATAAGAACAAAAACAAAACACAGGAAGAACAAAGTTGGCAGCGCTGCACTAATAGTAACAACATACCCAACAAACTATTACAGGTTTAATATGTTAGTAATATTAATAAATTGATGCGAGAAAAATTTCTGTAGGCCGTAGTTTAGGTACTGAATCGAGATGCAGGAATTAATGAAAGCAGCATAATAATGCTTATTAGCAAGGTAATTTGGTAAAATGCTATTCTTGACAGAGACGCAGGTTATGAGAGCCTAGAAAATATTGTGGGGAAGGCGAACCATTTACGTTTCATTGGCAGAACGCTTCGAAGATGCACCAGCTCCACCAAAGAGACTGCCTACATCACACTTGTGCGTTCTCTCCTGGAGTTCTGTTGCCCCTTGTGGGACCCTCACCAGGTGGGACTGACAGATGACAATGAGATGGTTCAGAGAAGGGCAGCTCGTTTTGTTTTATCACGTTTGGGGCGGAAAGGGTCACGGAAATGTTGCACGAATTGGGGTGGAAATCATTAAAAGAAAGATCTGTTTGCGAAGTTTCAATCACCGACTTTTAATTCTGAATATGAAAATATTTTGCTAGCACCCACCTACTTAGGGTGACGTGACCATCCCAATAAAATAAGAGAAATCAGATCGAAAACCGAACGATTTAGGTGTGCTTTCTTCCCGCGTGCTGTTAGAGAATGGAACGGTAGAGAAAACTTATGAAAGTGGTTAATGAACCCTCTGCCAGGCACTTGAATGTAACTTGCATAGTATCTATGTAGATGTGGAGTAAATAATTCACTAGTCTCGTTCACGTGTAGTGTGACTGCAACACCGTTTACAGCCTGCATAATTGTCCACCTAAAGTTGTTACTGGGTCAGTGGGAAAGTGATTGGCAGGCAGATATGATGTGCAGAATGGGTAACGGGCATTAATGTGCAAAGGTTTCCTTTATTATTTATTTATTTGAACTATTGACTTGTTTTGGACAAGTCGTCAAAGCATACGGGACGAGAGTGGAAATTCGGTCGTAATGAAAAAGGATAAGGAGAATAGTTTGATTAGCGAGATCAGGAGAGAGTGTCAAATATTAAAATATTTGGAGGGAAATAATGGCAGAAAACAATCGAGGGGGTAAATACAAACCTGTCTTGAAAGCATGGTAGAATGTAGTTGTGTTATAAAGCGACCTGGAAAGCAGGCGGCGAGCCGTAGCGTGAGGAAAAGCCGACAGCTCATTTAGCTCGAGGCGTGCGGTATTAGCGCAGCGATGCGGGATCGTTGGCGAGTGGACAACGGCTTCCTCAAGCGAGGAAGTTACGTGGCAAAGATGTGGCCGGTTGGTGTGGTACGGGAGTCTTGGTTGGAAACTGACAAAGGTATTGACGGAGTGGAGGGAAGAAAAGGGTTGTCATAATAATGATAACGGGAAAACACATACAGAATCGTACAGCAAGAAAGGAGAGCTAGAATCGATTGTGGAAGGTAGAAACATGTTGTGAGGTAAGACATCAGGTGTAATGTTGGCTGAAGAAGGGTACAAACATGTAGTTGCAGCTGACTCACGCAAGCCCGCGTCCGATAGTATACCGGCCATACATAATCAACACGTTTCTACATGCGCTATGGAATGCATGAAGACACTGTTGGTCTGCATACCCGGAACAGGGTTGCAGCTATGGAGTCTAGAGAGTAGTGAAAATTCGGTGGTAGGTAACACAGTAAATGGCATATCGATGAACAGTCGTTGACGAAGGAATAGCAACGAATGAATTACGGAAAGGTACAATTCCAAATGTATATTGGTTCCGCATGAATGAGAAACGTGTAATGAACAACGGTGACAAAAGCAAGGAGTACTGTCGGGATACTGGTACGTTGTGGCCAGGTAAGTAGAGTAACTGAAATACCTGCAGAAGCAAGAAGAGATACTGCATCGTAAGGGACGAGCGTGCTGTGCGTGACGTCACGAAACTCAGCTGGCAGCAAGGACATGCGTACAACGCAACCGTCGGTCATCTGGTGTGACGTTGCGCGTGAGGGGCGGCAAGGCGACGGAGGGGAGGAAACACGTGGGGCTTCATGTCTAGCGCGCTACGGACCATCACGCAGTCTTTAAACGTCGCGCCGCTAGCAGCGAAGGGAAAATTCATCCATCTGCCAATAAGCTGTGTGAATAAAAGAAAGAGAACATGGTCCAAATAATATTCTCAGAGCAAAATAGCTTCTCAGTAAGTTCTCAATTTCGTATGAATAAAAACTTCGAAGCATATGCTCGAAGGAGGAAGTCCATTCTTGCTAGTTCCCCTTTTTCTTGAGTAGGTTCTCTATGTGTCATGACCGCCACAGGTAACTTGTTCAATCGTGTATTTCTCTAAACTAGCCCAACAGGTTTTCAGATAACGAGTTGTCTTTAAGAAATATAAGTAGAGCATAAGATATTCACTTGTAACAAAAAACAGTAGTTGTATCTTACTCATGTAAATAATCTTAGGCAATCCGCTTTAGATTATAGATGCTTCTGTTTCGTTAATACACAGTATCTGTAAAAATGTTATACTTGACAACTTAAATTGTACATTACGAACTGATGTTTTTCTGTAACTTCCCTTCGACGTTCAGAGTTCCTTGTGGTTTGGTTGAACCAGTGACACCTAGATGGCACTGGGTTGAGCGTCTTGCCGCTGAGGGGCAGAACTAGAGTGTGGTAGGTGGTGAATAAGCGGATGAATATCGCTGGATTTAAGGTCATGTGCCTCCAAACGGCACGCAACTATAATACGCGCCGTACGCCGTATGGGGAAGGGGAGACAGGGGGAGGTTGGTGGTGGCACAGAGTAACTATATAGAGAAGAAACACCCCCCTCCTCCTAAATCACTGTCTGACGCTCTGCTCGTAGTTCCGTAAGATGCTAGCAGACGTCAGGTGGTTCCCCAGCATAGTACTGGTGGACCACACTAGAGGCGCTTCTGAGGGTGCCTCTCACACATCAGAGGGTAGCGTGGAGGGGAAGCTGAGGGGAGAGCTCGTGCCACCTGCCACGAGGCCATTACTATGCCTGGTGCAAGGAGGTTAGAAACTCTGGAGATTCACTGAAAAAGTGAAGCCAGCAAAATGCGTATTCCAGCATTTGTTTGTGCCCTAAACATTGGTCGTACTGTGTAGCACAGTAATTCCAGTCGTTGAAATGTATATCATATCTAAGTAAATATACTGATGTGATTGACAATTTAGTGGCTTTCCGTAAAGATGGCAATATTCACACAGGATTTTATGCGAGAAATCCTTGTTTTGTGCACAAAAGCATGGCTCCTGGCTTCAACAAATGCCTCTTCTCAGCATTGGCAACGCTACCTCCCTTTATTCTAACCTCCCTGGTCCGGTGTGCCGGCGTTTGAGGGGAATTGGTGATGGGGACAGCTGCTACCTGCCGCTTGCTCTGGCCCCCGGCTGATCCCAGCGCCATCATGGGACATCTTACGGAGCTGCTGAAACCCTCCCTTCCCGCACCCCTACGTGTATGACTGGTCCCTAACGCAGATTTCCTTTGTGTATATTATTGTCTGGCGGGCGGAAAAGAACCGGTTTGCACTGCTGCTAGGCTGCGGCTTCTGGGCGCTTGCGGATTCTGTGGGCAGTGGGGAGGGAGCAATGCGTGGTCACAGCGGGCGCATCACTGGGCGTGGGAGGGGCCACAGACCTGTCAGCCGTTCTACGTAGTTTCCCATCTGTCACACAATGTAAACAAATTGCGGCTGTGTCCGTGAAAGATAGAAATGCTAAAGGGCAAATGTGCATTCTAAGTGGGCTACATACTGATTTTTCCATCGATTCTGAGGCTTTTAATGTACTCCACAGCAAAGAAATACATAGGCTGAAAAGAAAACCATTGACACACAAAACATAATGTAAACACTACAAGTACTTTACCAATATAAAAGTAGTAATTAGAGAAACATGGTAGCTAAATAGGATACTACGTGTTCGCTATACACGTCTTGTTAGTCTGGGAAATAGTCCCTAAAGACATTAAATGACAGGTAGAGGTTTTTTACCGATGATTAGGTTATCCCAATCTTGTGACCGCAAGGCACATGGGTGCTGAGAACGCGACCTGTATCTGGGACACTTGGCGGGCGGATTCGGTTGCTTTTTTCTTCTTTTCCGTACTTTGTTTCCTTGTGTAGGAAATATTGGAAGTGATGTGGGTCGATCTCCTACCACACGTCCATGATAAGGCTGTAGCCCAGGCATGGCCAAACACCACCCACGGGCACAGGCGCCTTCTTTGACAACGTTCTCGTTTAACAGATCTTAATCTGCAAAACACCACACGTTTGGCTTTAACGCGACCAATAGTTCCAGATATATTACATATTGTAAACTCCAAACGTACATAATTTCTTCCTGATGACAACAAAATGTTAAATAATGACACATTAAATATTTATTTGTTTTGTTTAGCTACACAATTATTCTAATTAAGATGTTTATTTTGCCATTTTCAAGTCACTTGCAGTACATACATGGTTATATAATTATTCGTGAAGTTCTACGTTAATTTAACAAGTCTATATATTTACGTTTTTGACACACTATGTGTCTTCCAGTGTTGCTTTTTTTCTTTCATTCTTCCTTTTATTTTATTTTTTTTTATTATTTTTGCTTTAGAAGATTTTTCACAGTTTTATGCTTTTTAATACTTTCAAATGTTATCTTTCGTGCACTTTATTATTTGCACTTATTAAATTTTAACATCACAGTTCACACCATTGATACATATCTTTAAAAAGAATTTGCATTTACGTTTTGTATGTGTCAGCTACATACAAAATGATCTTATAGTTCTACACTTCTTTCCCGCAGTGATATAGTTTAGGTTGTTTTGAGCTTGAGGCGTCGAAAATTATCCTTTCTTTTTAATTTATTCAATAAAGTTCTTTAAACATGTTAAACAGCTTAATGAAGCTTGTTTTGTTTTTTAAGAAAGGTAAGTATTTCTGCTAATCACATGAATACTGCGTAATGTGCTTTTTCCATTAGAGAATAAGGTTATTGCTTAGCGAATGAAAAAAGGTAGCATATATATATATATAAATACATATTGCTGCTAAAATCCCGACTATAAATGTACTCTACGACATTGCCAGCTACACTTAGTAGCCTAGTAGCCTGTGTTGCAAAGAATAAAAATGCTTTTCCTCGTTTCCCCGCTGCAGCGTTTGGGCTATAGCCATCTCACTCCCACATATGCTGCTGCAGGCATTGCAGTGGTGGGGGAAGTAATGCGCCCGTCAAAAAGGGCTCGCGCCCGAAGTGCACTAGCAGCTTTTCAGAGGAACTGGGGGAAAATGCACCTAAAACCAATCTTTCTTTGTTAGTTTTTTATTTGTGTTTTAACAAAAACAATTACTTCTAAAAATGAGACGCAATAGCTCTTAGATAAAAATATTTTTAAAAAGGCATATTTTTGATACTAGTTCATTTACGAAACCTATATCTTTCAGATGAAGCCTAGTGTATATATGACGAGTGTGCATGTACAATACTAACAGAATGAAATTCGGGTTACAAAATTACTAAGTTTTTCTTCGATTCGCGTTTTGGATATATTCTAAATATTAGCGGAGTGATTGTCATACATACACCAATTGTTATGTAAACAGTAAATGGTTTGCTTGTTTCACCGTTCTTCGGCCACATTACAGAGCGGCACTACCTCTGTTACTTCGTTTACGTCGGATCTGACCGCGGGACAGTCCAGCGCAGAGCAGTGGTATGCGGTCTCTTTCTTTACGCAGCTATCTCTCTCGCTCCGTTGCCGACACTAGCGACACAAGTGGCGGTGATACGCACACACTTGCCGTTTCCGGCACTGTAAAGTACAACATTGGCCACCTCTTTCAGTCCATCATATGGTGGGCGTCACGTATCTTAACGGGGATGGAGAGGGGCGTCCCATTGATACATTATGTCTGGCTGGGCAACTAAGCCCCAAATAGGCAATTTCTACATCTAAATCTATATGTACATACCTACTCCACAATCCACCTTAATGTGCGTGGCCTTGGGTACACTGTACCACTACTAGGCACTTCCATTCCTATTCCACTCCTAAATAGAACGAGGAAAAATAAGAATGCCTATATGCCTCCGTATGAGCCCTAACTTTTCTGGTCTTTTTGATCACTACGCGAAATGTAAGTGCCGGCCGCGGTGGCCGAGGTGACTGAGGCGCTCCAGTCACGGTCAGCACGGCCACTACGGTCGGGGGTTCGAATCCCCCCTCGGGCATGATATTTGTGCCGTCCTAGTTCGTAAGTAGTTCATAAGTTGTTTGTAAGTTTAGGGACTGATGACCCCGTAGTTAAGTCCCATAAGATATACAAACATTTGAACATTTTTTTGAAATGTAAGTAGGCGCCAGGAAGATCGAACTAAACTCCGTTTCAAATTTCGACCATCTAAATTTCCTCAAGAGAAATACACGAAAATAACGTCGGCTTTCCTCCAGCGATCCCCATTTGAGTTCCCGGAGCATTTCCGTGACACTCGCGCATTGATCGAACCTACCAGTAACGAACCTAGCTGCTCGCATCTGAACTACTTCTATGTCTTCCTTTAAACTGATCTGCTGCAGGTCCCAAACACTTGCGCAATACTCAAGATGTGGTCGTACAAGGGTTTTATACGCGGTGTCCTTTACAGATGAAGCACATCGTTTTGTGTCCCTACTTCGTCGCCGCTTTTGTGTCCCAGCCTCGTCGTAGGTGTCGGTGGCCGAGTGGAATGAGACCGACACGCTGGTGCAGGTACGGAGGGGAGCAGCCAGAAACTATAAACACTCGAGTAAATTAGAAAGAGATATATATTGCACAGAATGAAACAATACTTAACTTTTACATAGTACTGCAGAATGTTGATACATAGTTATTAGAGGCCTGCCTAGTGCCTGTACAATAGCAAAGTCTTCACTGGTGCCTATCTGATTACGAAGGTCCTAACTCGTTGCTATCTCAGTCCGAAGTGTTTACTCGTTGCTATCTCAGTCCGAAGTGCGAAGTGAACGATGTCCTTCAGTTGTGGCCACGAGCGGAGTTGTCGCAGAGGGCGCTCGCGGTTGTCGTCGTGAGAACGCCGCGCCGTGCGTGCATGGCGGCGCGCGGCGAAAGTAAGTGGCGCGCACTTTGTACTTGTGCGACACCACACATCGTCCCAAAATTCTCTTAAAAAACCGAAGTCGGCTGTCCGCCTTAAAACTATCCTTACATTTTCGTTACATTTCATATCGCTTGCAATGTTGCGCCTAGATATTTGAACGATGCGACTGCATCACTAAGCTCACTACTAATGCTGTATTCGAACATTATGGGATTGTTTTTCCTACTCCTGCGCATAACCTTACATTTTTCTACGTTGAGAGCTAGGTGTCATTCTTTGTACCAACTAGAAATTTTGTTTAAGTCATCGTGTATGCTATTACAATCAATTAAAGACGACACCATCGCATACACCACAGCATCATCAGGAAACAGCCGCAAATTACAAGTTACTCTGTCCACTACATCATTTATATAGAGTTTGTCCGCAATGTGGGCAGTACGGCGCACAACAGCGTTCCGCTGTGTGCCCTGGCTTACGGCAACGTCCGCAGCACGCATTATTGATATTGATAAATTCTTAGTCATTTATCATGAAGTTGCGAAAAGAGATCCACCTAATCCTTATAATTTTCGTGACTTTTTTCTGGAAGACAAATTTCAGGCTTGCTAAATGCCTTTAGCATCCATCATGACAAGTTAAATATTTTGGTGTACTTAAATGATTACAGTATATAGTTTTATTTCTGACTAATCAAATCGCCACATATCATATTTGTTCCATTCCACTTCTTCTTTTGTACCTGTAGGTTATATTACATGAATGCACGTCTGCATAAGTTAGGAGATGTTTTATGCCGATGTAGCCTAAAATCGTAGGCAACAAGGAACTGGCGTCAAGGTTTTGCTAAACCACTAACGTCATCTGTGAAACTTTCAAATGGTTACATTTTTTGAGTTTCATTTTTTTTATTTGCTTTGCACACTGGACACTACGAAGCACGAATATTCGTGTTTGACACAACTAAACAGATGTGAGTGTAGTTCCAGCAGCTGGTGGCAGCACGGTGTGTCAGACGCAGCGTCACCCTGCAGACACACACAGCTGCTGTGGCGCGCGTGCCAGGCGAGGCCGCGTGTGCCCAACACCTCCTAGAAGACGAGGCCTCACAACAGGCCGTGCCGACGTCACATCAAGAGGCCGGGGGAGCTAGTTAACTGGCTGGCCGCTGGGGCACGCCCACCACCTCGTAGCGGCCGGCCAGTCAGCTAGCGTCCGCGGCGTGTCGGTGTGACGTCGGCACGGCCTGTTGTGAGGCCTCGTCTTTTGGAGGTGTTGGTGTGCCCCACTTGACCGATGTAACGGAGCCCAGATCGATCGGCAGCCCGCTCCGAACATGTATACTCAAAAGAGCCGCATCCGAGTGCGTCGCGCTGGAGCGAGTACGCGCGAGCAAAATCCCCAACATTCAGACCTCTATCACAGAACGCCACTTGAGCCATGCACTGCTCAGGCGGTTGGAGATTTCTGCACAGAGATTTCCGTCAGCAGAAACAGTATAGCCAAGGTACTTGAAAGCGCGTGCTGTTAGTAGGTCAACAACATTGATGGGTACAAGAGTGCATGGTGAGGTAATGGGTTTTTCAGTATGTTGAGCCGTAGTCCTACGTCCTCAAGGCGACCATTCCAAGCTTGAACTTGCAGTTGCAGATCAGTCTTGTCTTACGAGGCCAGTAGCACATCATCAGCATATAACAACGTTAAAGGTGAAGTTTTCTAGAGGTGTCTTGTAACCGTATCTATGACCATGTTAAATATGCGGGTTTTTCCTACAGAAAAAGGAAAGTCACCCGGCAGCTGAATTTATCCTGCTCTTCGGATCACAGTAGAGCAGTCTGGCCCATCTCACAAGCTCTTGAGGTACTTCATGCTCTCGCACAGCGAACCAAATCAATTTTGTGGAACTCGGTCGAAGGCCATTTCGAGGTCGAGAAAGGCTAGTTATTTTGACTTCTTACAGTGTATTTCAATAAAAAGACTAGTAGCACGGATAGCATCTTTAGTCCCACAGCCCTGCACGAATTCACATTGATTGATTGTGAGACAGATTATTTGTCGGAACCATTCATCAATGATGCGTTCAAATAATTTCATTGTATATGACAGAAGGCGTATTGGGCGGTAGTTGTTACATTTTCACTTCTCACCGTGTTCAAAATGTATGAAACTTAACTACGGGGTCATCAGTCCATAAACTTCCAAACTACTTATGAACTAGCTTACACTAAAGACGACACAAAAGTCCATGCCCGAGGGGGGATCCAAACACCCGACCGCAGCGGCCGCGCAGACCGTGAATGGCACGCCGCAGACCGCTCGCCCACCGTGGCCGGCCTTTTTCACCGTGTTTTTCAATAAAAAGAAGAGCAGCGCGGATAGCATCTGCGGTCCCACAGCCCTTCACGAATCCGCATTGATTGATGGTGAGGCTGATTATTTGTCGGATCCTTTCATCAATGATGCGTTCAAATATTTTTATTGTGTGTGACAAAAGGCGTATTTGGCGGTAGTTATTATATTCTGCTGGGCTATCCTTCTGTTTACATATTGGAACTGTTGTGCTACATGTTCAATCAAATGGCATTTTTCCCTCCTCAATAATTTGACTGAAGTAACCTGTCAGCCATTCAGCTGATTCCCAATGCTTTGATTTCCACGGGTCTGCAGGTATATCGTCAGGTCCCGTTGCCATTCCATTTTTCGTTTTACGCAATGCTTCGACAACCTCATCCTTTGTGATTGGTGCTATGGGTCCCTGTATAGGATTTAACATTAGAATTTGTGCACGTGGGAATTCGTCATTGCAACTTACTCAAAGTATTTCCTCCATTTCTCTGCTACTTCCTTCCTGTTGGTGATAAGTTTGCCTGGTTCATCATTGATTCCACAGAATTTTTCAATGTCAACAATTGTTTCTGACGCTGCTTTGCAAGTCGATAAATTTCTCGCTCTCCAGTCAGCTTTTCGAGATTATCATAGACTTTGCTGAAATGAGCTGATTTTGCTGACGCAACTGCCTTTTTTACTGCGTTCCTGGCTGTACGATATTCATTCCAGTTTACGCTTCTTAAGGTTTACAGATTTACTGATCTCCTCAGCCCAAAGCCATGTTTGTCGATCAGTTTTAAGTCGACCTGATTTTCTATGATCGTCTGCAATGGCACATTTTTGAGGGAATCCCACATTGTTCCAACATCAGTAATAGGTGGAAGAGTGATGGAAGATATAATGTCTCTTTCCACTACTTTGAGTCGCCACCATTTAGTCGGCGCCGGTCCACTACGTTCTCTCTTTCTTTCACATGGAGGTATTCTGCGCAATTGGACAACTACTGGGCAGTGTTGTGTAGCAGCTGTATCGTATGGAATAACGTCTGCATGCAAATCGACTTTTGGGACACGTCGCCATACGAGAGAGAAATGTAACTGGCTCAAATAGCTACCACTGTAGTAAGTCCAAAAATGGGACATCCGCTTCTTGAAGTACGCGTTCGTAATGACTAGGTCATGAGTCTCCGCAGAGTTCAATATTCTCTTCCCATATGCATTTCCTTGTCGGATGCATTGTTACCATGACATCTATATCCTTCCGATTTTGGGCCAACGTGACCGTTGAGATCACCAGAGACTATGAGAGTATCTTCAGAAGGATCTTCTAAAACCTTCAGAAGTCATCTTTCATATATTGCGTTCAGTCTGATTGTGGAGCATAACATTAGAGTATATGATTGTTCCTTTCTTCCGTAGCCAAAATAACTTTCATTAAGGTGTCGTCAAATCGTTCGATTATTGCTACAGAATCTCAAAGTGTCACACTAACAATGATTCCAAATTCTTTGGCAGATTGTAGGCTGCCATTATAGATGATTTTATAATCACAACCAACATCTCGTGATTTTGCACAGCTCTACGTAGTCTTCTGCACCGTGCACATGTCGATTTTACGGGTTTTTAATTCTGCAGCTACTTCACGTGCTCTTCCTGTCACAGAGACGAGATTAAATGTGGCAAATGTTGTAACCTGAGCTCGCTTGTTTAGTTGACTCTGCCCTGAAAAAGTCGCTAACCCTCGCCAATTTCTCACGTCAATATAGGAATGTGGGGGTTCCTTGCCATAATTTGGGCCTGACGGTGCGAAGGGGTCATGGCATCATCGAACAATCACTTTCATCGTCTCCCTCTCCCTAATCAATCACTGTCATCCCCCCTCCATTGCACCCCTGGGGGTTCCTGGTTATGCCGGCCGCGGTGGCCAAGGGGACTGAGGCGCTTCAGTCACGGTCTGCACGGCCACTACGGTCGACGGTTCGAATCCCCCCTCAGGCATGGATGTTTGTGCCGTCCTTGGGATTAGCTAGTTCATAAGTAGTTTGTAAGTTTAGGGACTGATGACCCCATAGTTAAGTCCCGTAAGCTATTCAAACATTTGAACATTTTGTTCCTGGTTATAATTTATTCATAGAGGTCCTGACGGTCTAGGGATCGAACAATAATTTACTCAGCAATCATCACAGGTATGCTGCCGAGATGCATGTATTCGTAAACACCACTATAAGACGAGATAAATACACCACAGCCCTAACACATAACCATACTACTAAGTATCAACATGCATTTCCACAAATGTGGATCAACTCTAAGTTGCAACGAATCGTACTACTAACGAGGTCGAATCGGTATTTCGTGCAAGCCAGGATACATTGTCCGCACCAGATTACCAATACACAAGAGCTAATTTTTCGAATATGGAATTACTGTGGTTATATCAACAGACATAAGAATACAGAAACAATCGAATTTTCACAGCTATACCATCGCTCTTTATGCACCATCAACCCGGATCAGCTAGCAGAGATATAATTCTGTGCTGTTCTAGTCTACAGCTAAGGAAGCGTTCTTTTAAATCGATGTTGTGCCATATATTAAGAATTTGACTTAATGTGCATACGTTCACCTTGTATAAATTTGTTTCTTCTTCTAAAGTGGCTCGATGAGATTGAAAGCCCGGCAGACCACATGGACTGTGACAGCGGCCGTTAGGCGGCGCACACAACCTACGAGCGCTGCCATCGCCACTAGAGCGCTGCACGCAGTGGCGCGCCTACCGCGCCGGTCATCTGCGCAGACAGCCGCACTATATAGCGCCCGGAGCCGCAGCGCGCTCCTCAGTCGTGTGTTGACTGCGCTCGGTATACGATCGGCATTCTGTCGCTATCTGGCATCGTACTTGGCTCCGTCACCGTTTCTATTGGCTTACGTTTTGGTCTGTTTTTTCATTTAGTTGTTATTGTTCGTCGCCTCTGTGGTCTCGTGTAGTGTTTATCATTAGCGGCGACGCTTGGTCGGTCGGTCGTTCGCGTGTCGCTCCCGACCCAGTCCAACCTTCGGTCACAACAGCTATGTTTAGTTTCTGTACCGTGCACGTGTCCGCGACTCTGGCCCTCTGTCGCGGATCCCGATGTGTCGCTCGTAAAGTGGGTGTAATTGCCGGATGTCGTTCGGACGGGTGGCAGCGGCGACTTCTCCGTCCGTGACAGTCCCGGCTTACTCACGGAGTAAAGTCATCCGTTATAGGATCGGCTCAGCTGCCTGGAACACTGCGAGTCGCCGCTGCTGCGTTCCCCATTCATTCAGGATCCCCACCGGTGGAGCCGCCAGTGTACGGCGCGCGGGTTGCTACTTGGCGGTGACGTCACTGGTGTCCGGCCGCTGCTGTTTGGCGCTGGCCTACACGGTACAGAGACTAAACATAGCTTTTTAGAAAATCGATAAGAAGAAGAAACAAATTTATACGAGGGTGAACCTATGCACATTAAGTCAAACTCGTAATATATCACACAACATTGATTTAAACGAACGCTTCCTTAGCTGTGGACTAGAACAGCACAGTATTATTTCTCTGCTAGCTGAACCGGGTAGATGGTGCATATAGAGCGATGGTATAGCTGTGACAATTCGACGTTTCTTTTTATTTTTTTATTATTTATTTATTTATATTTATTCTTGTCTGATAGAACCAACGTGATTCTATATCCGTAAAATTAGCTGTCGTGTATTCGTCATCTGGTGCGGACAATGTATCCTAACTTGCTGTAAAACAGTTCTCTTTTATTTGCCAGCGTGTTATCGATAAGAAGGAAACAATGCGGTTGCTCGCCGTGGAGGTTCGAGTCCTCCCAGGGGCATGGGTGTGTGTGTTTGTCCTTAGGTTAGTTTACCTAGGTTTAAGTAGTTTGTAAGCTACGGACTGACGACCACGCAGTTTGGTCCGATAGATTTACAAACATTTGAACATTTTTTGAAAAAAATGCGAGGTATATGGATAGATAACGGTGTTACAAGCATGGTCAGACTGATGTAGTGTCGAGTAGGTTGTGGGATGACGAATCCTGCTGGCATCTTGCTCCTGAGACAGCAAAGCCAGAGTCATCCACTGCGAAATAAGATCAAACTGGATAACGGTACGATGTAGTGAAAGCAGAGGAGTCAATTGTTGTGGATACGAAGTATACTGAGTGTGCGACTCGTCTGTCAGTGGTATTTACGATACTAAGGGGAAGCACCTCGGTAGCGCACAGGAGATAATTGCGGTCGTAAATTGATTTTTTCCCGTCGAAAAGCTCTGGGTTCAATAAATCTCCAATACTTGATGAGTTACAGTGGACTAGTTTCCACAAAGAGAATTGTATGGGTAAGTTGCAATGTATATTCTCGTTGACATCGCTGTGACTCATCGGTCGTTTTGTTGGTTGAAACGGCGTAATTCCATGTTTCTTAGAGTTTATTCGCGGTCTGAAGTGTGAAATGCGTCCTGACTTGTTAGGAAAGTGTTTTATTACTGACTGACTACGATAAAACTCTGTAGTTGTGTGCGTTTCAGACGTGAACGTTGCAATGTTGTTTTTTGTAAATTATTCACAAAGGAGAGTAAGGAAAGGTGGATTAGAAAGGAAAGAATTGGCAGTGGCTGCTTTAGGAAATTGAAATGAAGCAATGGCGACATGTGAAATGTGATCCGGGCCGGGAACCGAACCCGAGTCTCCCGCTTCGGGCCAGCTGTCGCCTTAACCACTTGGCTACCCGTGCTCGCCTCCCGTCCGTCTCTAACTTCCACAAGTCACATGCTCTGACTGTAGCGCCCCTATCATTCATGCCCTCTTACACTCGCCATTACGGATTCCCATGCGAGGTCGAACGTATGGACACCTCTGCGGTGAAGTAATTAAAGCGAACGCCATCTTTGCATGTAAATACTTATTATAAAGCTGTGGAGTCTGTTATTTCGGACATGTTCAAATGTTTGTACAGCTTATGGGACTTAACTACGGGGTCATCAGTCCCTAAACTTACAAACTACTTATGAACTAACTAATACTAAGGACGGCACAAATATCCATGCCTGAGGGGGGATTCGAACCCCCGACCGTAGTGGCCGTGCAGACCGTGACTGGAGCGCCTCAGTCCCCTCGGCCACCGCGGCCGGCTTTCGGACATGTCCGAAAGAATAGACACCAACCAATATAATAATTATTTTTATTTCTCACAGCTTTTATTCTGTTACAGGTACGAAATACGCGATACTGCTGACTAGCGCTAATGGGATTAGAATGTTGCGAACAGGGCAGATGCTTCGTATGGTTATTACACAGATAAGCCCTAAGATGACTGGTAGAAGAAAAAGTGCTATCTATTTGAGTGTTTTGTCGAGTAGACCGTTCGAATGCTCAGTCCTTCTGCTATTTTTCTCTGGAGATGTATAAGTCAGAGTCCGGAGATGTCACAAAATTGACGGTCTTCAATCTTCGGCTATTTGACAGCGGCAGCTTCTTCGTAGTTCCGACTAGGCTAATGGCTGGCATCGTAGCGGAACGAGAACTACTGGGTTAGTCGTATTACACGGCCTATATAGGGGTCTTAAACCAATCATAGGTAGTTGGAAGGATCTACAAGAAGATTGCGGACCTTCTATTTATTTCCCTCGTTCGTGTTTGTGTGGACGTTGGATCGCCTGCTTGCGAAAGTGTCTGTTGCCCGCCGAGCATAATGCCTGTGCGGTGCTGCCTGCTAGACGGGGGTTGGCATTGCAAAAATGTTCAAATGTTTGTAGAGTCTATGGGACTTAACTACGGGGTCATCAGTCCCTAAACTTACAAACTACTTATGAACTACTTACAACTAAGGACGGCACAAATATCCATGCCCGAGGGGGGATTCGAACCCCCCGACCGTAGTGGCCGTGCGGACCGTGACTGGAGCGCCTCAGTCCCCTCGGCCACCGCGGCCGGCGTTGACATTGCAGTTTCCTTATGGTGAACCATTATTTAAATTAACACAGTAACTTGGTGTGCATTTCTGAGGAACAGAAGCCTCTTACCCTTTACTTAATGCATAATATATATTTTACAAATACGATACATTATAAATGGAGTTTTGTTATAAAAACTGTAGCCCAAAAGCATAGTGTGTAATTCTTTGTCAGATCATTGTCGGACTTAAATACACACTACTCTATTAGATATGTCTCCAGGTTATGTAAACTTGATTGCTAATTTATGCAGACTGTTAATTTATATCTCCCATGCCGTCTTTTAGTTTACTTGTCACAGTTTTCACACATCGTGTGTGAGGATGCAAGAGTTCCAGATTATGTACACTCTCGTACAATTATTAAAGCAAAATACGGATTTGTGATAAGTCCAGTAGCAGAAACTGTTCTTCGACTTTTTTTTTTTGTCTCTATCTACAGTTTTTCTTCGGCTATATTTACCTCAGTTACTTAATTTATTTCTTCATTTTTGGGACGTGACCCACTAATTACTCCCTTCATAGTCGAGTTGTGCCATACATATTTTCTTACATACACTATTCATTGCCTCGTCAGTAGTTGTTTGGTCTCCTAATCTAATCTGTATCATTCGTCTTTTAGATCATATTTAGAAAGCTTCCGACATATTCTTCTATACGAACTGCTAATGTGATTTGACTGGATCTTACATAGCATGAGAGAGGTGGTCGTGTGGCCACCACTTGCTGAGCTCCGCGTATTACGTGTAGTCCAGCAGAGTCGCGCGTGGAAGAAATGCTCGTGTGGCAGCGCAGGCAGAGCAGAGGCAGAGGCGAGGCGCAGGGTCACTGCAGGTCAGCGCACTTCACAGGCAGAGGAGGGCAGCCAGCGGGTGCGCTCACCGAACACGGCACGGGCTGCTTGTCCACTGCAACCTCTCGATGCAATTAGATTTGATTCCCGAGTCTCCTTCAAAACTCAATTAATTTAATTTGTGTGCGCGTGTGTGGTTGTATTCTGGTGAAGTGCGTATAATAGCAGTTAAAAGTATGTTGAACAACAGGCAAAAGTGACGAATAAATGGCGAATTTGTGTACTCTATGGAAGTTCATTATAAACTATTCAGCTATTCTGACTAAAGAGACGACAGTTCATAGAGATTCACATGCTGATTCAGGACGACTTAAAGAGAAGCAAAATAGTTTGTGAGATGTCATACCTACTAAAGGAGAATTAGGGATATATTTGAGGAATGTATTTAAAATCCGATTTCTATTTCTCGCACTTTGTATAATTAACAGAAACAAGTGTCAGTGCAAATTCAATAAATCAAATAACTTCAGATGCCTGACATATGTAATCATGATTGTTGTGCAGTTTATACGACCAGAAACACTTTTCTTCTCAGTGGCACCTGGTAGGCTTTTCATATGTCGTAGGTCAAAAGATATATCGATATGAAAAATTTTGCAAATCATAGTTTTTGCACACTTTGTTTCGTTACTTACGCCTTTTTTCGTAGCTCTTAATGGTCGTGAGTGCTAGGATATAGGCGTCTGCTTTTTTCTTCTTCTTTGACATCAACTGTTCTTGTACGTCCAGTCTTTTATTACATTGCGTTTTTGTCTTTCCTGTTTGTCACAAAGTTAAGTGAAACCGGGTACTATAGACGGAAAAAATACAAATTAGCATCTTTACCTTATGAATCTCGGAGTCTTTTCATTTCAGTAAGTTGTTCATTTCCAACTTCGATCTGCATCGCCAGCATACGAAGAAGAGAAACACGAGACAGCTCCGCACGCGATACAGCAGATGGCTACAGCCGTGCGTGTGGCGCGTAGTTGCTGTCCGCGTCGCGTCAAACATGCCTCACGTATTTTCTCGAGAATGGAAAGAGGTATGGCTCTCCTTATACGGTTAACAACAATTTTGATATGTTAGCTATATTTATTACGCCGCAATGTATGGTATAATACGCACCAAACGCAAACTTGCCAGCGACTAGATTTTTCACTGCAAACTCTTCATAATACGGAGTTGTAATTTACTTCTTATTATAACAATAAGTAAGGGAAATTCCTAAAAGAAAACCATTTCAACATCGAGTCATCAGATTTGCTTCGAAAAAGGATTGTTTTATGTAGACAAACTTAAGCTACACGTTTCTGTCTTTAGTTAGTCTCAAAGACTTTTACTTTTTGTGTACAATAAGTAAATAAATAACGCTATTTTCGGATTTGTTAGTTTCTTGCGATAAAGCAATATCCTCAAAAAATATGCACAATCTATTCGGTAGAAAAAAATATTTTTTTCTGTATCTTTTAGTGAAAAGTCACTGCATGATATTGGATTGGTTTTCTTGTAGCTATTGCCCATAGTTATACTTACAATAAGAACGTAAGTACAACACCGCGCACATTTTGAAAAGTTTGCAGTGAAAAATGTAGTCGCTGGCCACTTTACCTT
The DNA here is from genome assembly GCA_026315105.1 of Locusta migratoria. Taxonomy (NCBI): domain Eukaryota; kingdom Metazoa; phylum Arthropoda; class Insecta; order Orthoptera; family Acrididae; genus Locusta; species Locusta migratoria. The sequence continues at coordinate 557,593,091 of CM048755.1, read as the reverse complement.
TGTTGCAGTTTACATCATACATTACTGCCTACGAGCCATACCTCCTTCCAGTCTCGAGAAAATACCTGAGATACATTTGACGCTTCGCAGTCGACAGCTACTCGGCACCCGCGCGGCTGTTGCCGCCTGCTGTGCCGAGTGCAAAGCTGCTTCGTGTTTTCTGTTCTTCTTGTGCTACCAACCTGCCAGGCTGCAAATGAACAACTTACTGAAATGAAAAGTCACGAAGAGTTACCAGCTCAAAATGCTGACTGTATTTTTTCGGTCTATAGCCCCTGATTTCATTAAACTTTGTGAGAGACATAAAATAACTATGCAAGCTAAAATTCCCGTCACTTCTGAACGATCAGCTCGGCTAAACTGGGAGGGATGTGCAACGCTTTCTCTTTATCTTCTGGAGCCTTCTTCCATTTCATGAAACACACATCCGCCCCTTCGTGGAGTTCACTAACCACTGCTACAGCATAGATACCGAAAGATCTAGAAATATAGTAACTTTCCTTGTCAGTATTGCTCAAGCTGCATTTTATACTGCTTTGCGAAAGTCAACTGTTGCAAAAATACTAACCTACCTTTACGGTTAAGGAATACGATGGTTTTTGATGGTAATTATCATCAGAAATGATAACAGAGAGAAAATAGGAACGCATTGTTATAAAATAGTGGACGTACAAGAACAGCTGCTATCAAATAAGAAGAAAAAAGAGGACGCTAATATGCTGGTACTCAAGGCCATGAAGAGCTACGAATAAAAAGCCAACGAATGATACTTCGTGTGCAAATGCAGTTAAACAAGGAAATACTTCATACCGATTTATCTTTTAACCAAAGATCTGTTAAACGCCAACAGGTGTCATTGAGAAGAAAGGTGTTTTACATCTTACAGATTGCATCACATTCATGATTAAATGTCAAGGTGTATAAAGTTTCTTTAAATTGTTGAATTTACAGTGACACTTGTTTATCTTAATTATAGTAGGTATGGCGTCTCAAAAGCTAAATTGCTCCTCTGTCAGCATGTGAATCCCTTTGAACTGCCATCTGTTTAGTCAGAAGCGTCTCATGAATACCTCATAAGGAACTGCACAATTTGGCCATATATTCATCACTTTGGCCTGGTGATTAACAGAGACCTTTCACTGCTCTCACGCACCATACACACACATTAAATTAAATTAGTTGGTTGTTACAAGATTCGGGTATTGAATCCAACTGCATAGAGAGGTTTACAGTGGACATGTGGCTTGTGCTGTGTTACAAGAGCGCTACACATTGATTTGTTCTGCCGTGCTGTGCCTCTGCTGCGTGAACTATTAACTGATTAGCAGACGCCCTATGCCTTTCCTGTGCCTCTGCTCTGCCTGTGCTGTGTCAAGTGCGCGCCGGGCCCAACACACACTTTAGGCAGCACAGACAGAGTAGAGGTAGAGGATAGGCGGCCAGCACGTTATAAAGGATGCCTTCCAATAGGATACCGCACACTGAACGTAGCCGAGGCAGAGGGCAGGCTTTTGATGGGGCAGGTCTCTGTCCAGTTGTCCAAGGCGCAGTTTTCCTGCACCTGTGTCCGCCTCCGTACCCAGTGGACAACATGGTGGGCTGCACACAGGGAGCCTGGTTTCAATTCCCAGTCAGGTTGGGGATTTTCTTCATTCATGGACTGGGTGTTGTGTAGTCATCATCATCATCATCATCATCATCTATGCATAAGTCGCCTAAGTGACGGCACCTAAAGGACTTAGACCAGTCGGGCCGAACACGATCCCAGCTGGGGTCTAATGGCCAAAATTACCACACAGATTTATCCTGCGTCTCTGTTCTACCTCTGCCGCAAAGTGAAATTTCACGTCATCCGATATGCTTCGAATTTATTATTATTATTATTATTATTATTATTATTATTATTTTATGTAGACGAATATAAGCTACAGCCTTCTTTTTACTTAGTTCCTCTTTAAGACATTTGCCTTTGCGTAAAAAAATAATTAACACTATTTTGTGATTTGTGTTTTCTGCGCTAACACAGATTCCTCAATCGATTTTGCAGAAACTATTTGGGAGGAAAAAAGTCTGTATCTCATAGCCAAAAGTCACTGCATGATATAGGAGTGGTTTTCTTGTAGTTATTGCCCATAGTTATTGCCCATATTTATTGTTATAATGGGGAACTAAAATACAACGCCACGCATATTTTTAGAGTATACGGTGAAAAATGTTGTCACTGACCAGTTTGCGTTTGGTGCGTTACACATCATAAGAAGTAGAGCTAACAAATCAAAATTGTTTTTAACGGTGGAAGGAGAGCTATACCTCTTTCCACTCTCGACAAAATACGTGAGATGCGTTTGACGCGTAGTTGTCGGCTGTTGGCGCCTGCTGTGCCGAGGCCGAAGCTGTTTTGTGTTTTTCTTCTTCCTCTGCTGCCAACCTGCTAAGTTGGAAATGAACAACTTACTGAAATGAAAAGTCACAGAGATTCGTAAGCTGAAGATGACGATAGTGTACTTTTTGTTCTATAGTCCCTGGTTCAGTAAACTTTGTGACAGAGATGAAAGAATTATGTAAACTGAAATTCCTCTTACTTCTGAATGATCAACTCGGCGAATCTAGGAGGCCTTCTTCCATTATTTGAAACACACTTTCCGCTCGTTGGTGGAGTTTAGCGCCCAATGCTACACTATAGATGATGATATTTTTGTCAATATTCCTCAAGCTGAATTCTATACTACTTTCAGAAATTTAATCAACATCAGAATCCCTCTGTTTAGTCAGAACAGCTGAGTAGTTTCTAATGAACTTCCATAGACTACACAAGTTCCCCATATATTCATCACTTCTGCCTGTTGCTCAACAGACGTTTCATTGCTCTTATACGCACTTTACCAGAAAACACACACACACACACACACACACACACACACACACACACACACACAGTTACACATACACATAAATTAAATAATTGAGTTTTGAAGGGTTCAGTAATTAAATCTCATTGCATCGAGAAGTTTGCAGTGGAAATGCAGAACGTGCCGTGTTCAGTGAGCACTACACGCAGCGCTGCCCTTCTCTGCCTGTGCTGCGTGAAGTGTGCGCTGATCTGCAGACGCCCTACGCCTCTCCTCTGCCTCTGCTCTGCTTTGCTGCTTCAAGTGTGCGCCCGGCCGAAGAGCGCACAGTAGCGCGCAGTGGGTTTATTGTTCCCCCCCCCCCCCCCCCCAGGCAGTTGGCCTGAGCTTTCGAGTGCCCCGTCGGCTGTGCTCGTATTCCGCGTGCAGTGATAAGAGCAGCCTTGGCCCTCAGCGCTGTCGCAGACTGTAAATGCGCTCAGATACGCTTCCGTCTCATTGCATGCTCCTCGTTGTCCCGATCTCGTGTAGCCGTACAAATCACCCAGTTAACAGATGGCAGGTCGGAAACGGTTCCAGCGTGCACTCAAAAGGACGGTACTTACAAGGGACACGGTTGACCTCGAACTGCACGAAACCATGCTTGGAATAACAAGCAATCATAAACAGAAGAGTCGTGTGCGTCATTTCCATGCAAAAAGTTGCATTATCCCTTAAGTAACATTTTAACAGAGAAAAACAAAATAACAAGATATCAATACCATATGAAGGAAATTATATGTAATTTATGGCGTCAGTGTATCATTACATATTCAATCAGCAGCGCCAAAAACTCTCGGCTTTAAGTACTTATAATAGCGCAAAACACACATAACCAGCAAAACCACTCATTAGGAAGTGCTTATAACTGTCCTGTAAGTGCAGATGCTGGATTTCAATGAAGTGTTTAAAAGAAAGTGGGAGAGAGCAATGCGCACACCTCAATAAAGCGACGTTATCACATTCCAAATCACTTTCGAATTTACACAGACCAGTATCAAAAGACACACTAATTACATTTCAAATGATAATGTTGGTATGCCAATATGACACCCTAGCTTCCTCCTATCCTTCAAATGCAGCGTAACTTCGTGTATTTCTGTGTCGTCGCCACTATATTTCTAAATGATTATGTTATACAATATATCCACGTACTCCATATCCTCAGCCCCGAAGTCATTTACACATTCAGCATGTCGTAACTTCGACCCAAAAATTTGGACATATGCGTGAGATTAATTTCCTTCATAACATCACTGCGCTGTACACAGTTTACACAGTAACTCGCCTGCTAATACTCCCAGAGGCAAATACGAACTGCAGCTATGCCACACACGCAACTGGAGCACTGGTTAGTGCAGCTACATTATGCCACCATTTAGTGGCACTAGCAGACACGTGCAGAGTTTTGGATGTAAATAATGCGCACCAGTGCTTTGTTTATGATTGCTTCTTATTCTAAGAACAGTTTCGTGCGGTTCCGATCGTTCGAGGTCAAAGGTGTACCTTATTAGGTCAGCTCGGAGGCGGCGACGGAGATGCCTAGCTCCGAAATCGAAGCAGGTGGGTTCTTTTCTTGCTATAGGTCTGCCTGGTCTCCTGCTTCAGTGGCGGCCCGTAGCAGTGCAGCTCGGAGAATCGAAGGTGTCGCAGCTGGCTGGCTGCGGCCCCGTAATGGGTAGCTGGAAGCAGTTTGTCATCAAAACAACTTCCAAATTGGCGTAGTTGGTCTTCAGTCGGTATCGTATGTGCAGATGGAAAACGCAGACTATGAGACTGAGTGGTTAGCAGTTCAAGTTTACACTAGCAGTGACCAGATGTTCCGTATTTACGGAATCGTCGCGCATTTATCCTTAGTGTCCCGTTGTCTAGATAATGTAAATACGAGACTATGTTGTCCCGTTTTCTACTAACCGTCATATGTACTTTGAAATAAGGTGTCTTTAAATTATGTACCGTGAAGCCAAATGGAGATCAAATGGGGACTATTCAAACAATAAAGAAAATAGCCTTTAACTCAATGTGAATAAGACACTGTTTTTTAATTTCTTTGGTTGGTACTACGTAATGCTTTCACATGAGATGTGCAGCTCCTTCAACTATAAAAAACTGAGTCATTAATCAGTTCATTGCTCGAAGAAGGCGTGAAGAAAGAGTTTGATTTCTTGTACGTTTTAAGCTGATTTCACAAGTTAACTGATTATATCGCGAAATAGATTTATAAATTTCATCTGCACAAGACAAGCGACTGGGTTTCATGTCAAGTATCCTGTTCTTTGGAAGTCTGTTCAGAAATGCCCTTAAACTTGAGTTTGGTGAAAATATTTTGAAAGAAAGTAGTTACGATCAGTTCTTTTGAGGAAGTTAAGTGTTAAAAACATCATTTAAAACTTCCGAGCTGATAAGCCGTGGTCGATTTATAAAACTTTCCCCTAACGCTTCACCTTCGGCTGCGAAAGACATCTTTAGAGGTAGAGTGGCGAACTGCGATGAGAACTTGAGGGAGCGCCGTATATATAGGCAATGTAGAGGGCACCACAAGACATCACGTGATGTCGACTACGACACTATGTCTGGTATTGCCAACTTTCTGGGCAGAGAAGAATCGATTGTCAATGTTCAAATGTTTGTTAAGCTTATGGGACTTACCTACGGGGTCATCAGTCCCTAAACTTACAAACTACTTACGAACTAGGACGGCACAATTATCCATGCCCGAGGGGGGATTCGAACCCCCGACCACAGTGGCCGTGCAGACCGTGACTGAAGCGCCTTAGTCTACTCGGCCAACGCGGCCGGCGATTGTCAATCCGCTGGTGTAAAGCAGAAGTCCAAATTCTGTCTAATTTAACAGCTTCCTCTTTGCTGTTAAAATTATTGCGACGTTTATATATCTCGATTGCGTCTCTATATGTGCGCGCATGATAGTGTGACGTTTTTGAGATGACACTAGTCTCATTAAATTTAATTTCATGGTTGCCTTCTTGGTATACATGTTCCGCTACGGCCGATTTCTCCGTGTGCCCAAGGCGGCAATTCCTTTTATGTTCGACCAGACGAGTATTGACGCTTCTTTTAGTAGTTCCAATGTAGACTGAACCACAGCTGCAGGGAATTTTATATACACCTGGTGTATTCAGCGGATGTCGTACATCTTTTGCAGATTGTAAATATTCTTTTATCTTCCTTGTAGGTCTGAAAATGGTTTCTACCCCATATTTGTTCAGCACTTTTTCCAATACGGTCTGTAACCTTATTTATGAACGGAAGAAAAACTTTCCCCTTGGGCGGTTGTTTTTCCTTGTTGATGTTAACTTTATTCCTGGGACGAAGGGCTCTCTCTATTTCTTTCGTAGAATAACCGTTCTTCTGGAAGGTGGATCGTAAATGCTCCAACTCATCTTTTAAATAAGTAGGTTCACAAATTTTATGCGCCCAGTCAACCAATGTTTTAACCACACCTCTTTTTTGTCTGGGATGGTGGTTAGAGTCTTTATGTAGGTAACGGCCAGTATGAGTAGCCTTCCTGTAGACCTTGTGGCCCAACGTCCCGTCCACGTGCTTGATTACAGACACATCGAGAAAATTCAGCTGCCCGTTGCTCTCCGTTTCCATCGTAAATTGTATTCTGGGGTTGATACCATTGAGATGCGTGAAGAAGGAATCCAATTCCTTTGCACCGTGTGTCCATAGCACAAATCGACCACGGCTTATCAGCTCGGAAGTTTTAAATGAAGTTGACGCCGGCCGTGAAAGTTTACATTGTTTGATCAGTGTTAAAAACAGTTACATCTGAAGCAAAAAATTATTAATTGAGAACTGCCAAGCGAGTTGGAAAAATCTGGCCTCTCATTTTCAACTTACTTATAACTGATGATATCTGGTGAAAAAAATTGTAGCTCATTACGTGGTTTGTGTTAGCTCCACCTGGCCGTGAAAGTTTACATTGTATGATCAGTGTTAAAAACAGTTACATCTGAAGCAAAAAATTATTAATTGAGAACTGCCAAGCGAGTTGGAAAAATCTGGCCGCTCATTTTCAACTTACTTACAACTGATGATATCTGGTGAAAAAAACTGTAGCTCATTACGTGGTTTGTGTTAGCTCCACCTGGCCATAAAATTGCTGCAGAAAGAATGTTCTCCACCACAAATATTTTATAGACTGGGAAAAAACAACATATTTAGTGTGCAAAGGAAATAATTATAACAAGAACTCATTTGCAGAATCCGTGATGAGTTGTATATTATGAAAATCTATATTAAAATACCGAACCCCAAAATGACGTACGTTATTGTGCAAAATATAGTTGAGAGAGAAATAAGTAAACTTCTTAAGAAATAATAATTGTCCTTCCTACGTGTTTGCGCGTGACAACCATTTCTTTAATTACGATATCAATTTACTTGGCTTTTGTATGCCACTAAGTTTTGTTATTTTATGTGTTAGAAATTAACTTGATATATTCTAGATAATGGGATTGCCGAATACCCGAGAGATGACTCGAAACTGCGGCTCTAGCGGCCGCGCTATCCGTACCCACATGTGTCCCGTATTTTGGTTTCCTACCGCACGGTGGACTCCACGTTTATTCATATCTGAGCCCGTCAGCACCCATTGCTGACACATCTAGCTTCTGTGTGTAGAGGTTGGACGAAGTGCATTCTTATGTCAGTAAAGGGAGTAATTACTACACGTATCCTAGTTGTCTCAAGTCGGTACTGTTCTACAGTCAAAGAGTTGATGCAGTAGTTTTCTGTCCCCTCGCACTGTCGCTTGGTGCAGTGTACATTTCTCTCCGTGTTTACGAACCGTTTCCTCATCCTGTGCCGTCAAAGCAGGCTTTAAATAGTAACGCAGCGGCATTTACCAAAGGAAGTTTTATTTTCTACAAAATATCTTGTTTGCGGTTCATCGCCAGTACCTATTTAACTTCTAATTGCAATTGGGACAGCAATACGTCCATTACATATGATTTTATACATTTTGATGCCGACTCGCTCACTTGACACAAACACTCTATTATTACTAGGTTAATCCCAAATTTGATGGTGATGATCACAAAGCTACTCCTACCGAGAGCCTTCAGTTATCTTCTTTCTTATTCTTCTTCGTCTTTGATTGTGTACTAGCCACTGCCGTGCTTTCATTTATGCACATTCACGGCTCCTAGCGAGAATTAACCTACTCCTTCGAGCATAAACTTGGGAGTTGTTATTCATACGAAATTGAGAACTTACTCAGAGACGTTCGTTTGCTCTGAGAATATTCTCTGGACCATGTATTCTTTCTTTTATTCACGCGGATTATTGGCAGATGGATGAGTTTTCCCTTCGCTGCTAGCGGCGCGACGTTTAAAGACTGCGTGATGGTCCGTGCTGTAGCGCGCTAGACATGAAGCCCCACGTGTTTCCTCCCCTCCGTCGCCTTGCCGCCCCTCACGCGCAACGTCACACCAGCTGACCGACGGTTGCGTTGTACGCATGTCCATGCTGCCAGCTGAGTCTCGTGACGTCACGCACAGCACGCTCGTCCCTTAGGATGCAGTATCTCTTCTTGCTTCTGCACATATTTCAATTACTTGACTTATCTGGCCACAACGTACCAGTATCCCGTCAATACTTCTTGCTTTTGTTACCATTGTCCATTACATGTTTCTCATTCATGCGGAATCTATATACATTTGGAATGGTACCTTTTCGTAAGTCATTCGTTGCTATTCCTTCGCCACCAACTGTTCATCGCTATGCCAATTACTGTGATTACTTCCACCAAATTTTCACTGCTCTCTAGACCCCATAGTCGCAACCGTTCCGGGTATGCAGACCGACAGTGTCTTCATGCATTCCATAGCGAGTGTGGAAACGTGTTGATAACGTATGGCCGGTATACTATCGGACGCGGGCTTGCGTGAGACAGTCAGCTGCAGCTACACGTTTGCATCCTTCTTCAGCCACCATTACACCTGATGTCTTACCTCACAACATGTTTCTACCTTCCACAATCGATTCTGGCTATCCTCTCCTGCGGTACCATATGAGCCATAGATTTCCCATCTGAATAATCGCAATAGTGTCTCTATTTTCTAGGTGCCCTTCGACCTTTTTATACCGCTCCCACCATTTATTATTCAAATGTTTGTAGAGGTAATGGGACTTGACTACGGGATCATTAGTCACTAAACTTAAAAACTACTTTTGAACTAGCTAATACTAAGGACGGCACAAATATCCATGCCCGAGGGCGATTCGAACCCCAGACCGTAGTAGCCGTGCAGAATGTGACTGGCTCGCCGCACACCGCTCGGCCACCACAACCAGCCCATTAATTGTACCAAGATATTATATTTAAATGCATTCCCCCTAATGCACCTTTCGACTGATCTTAGAAATTCTATTTCGACTTGTTGACTGTAACGCAATTGTTTATTCTACATTTCAGGTCATATATTTTCGTCCTCCCTCCGGCTTTTACAGACGTATTTTGTGCGTATTCGCGCAGTACTAGCTCGCTGTCAACAGCTATTTACCCCCTTTCACCTTTCTACACCGTTTCCGGTCGTAGTAGCCACTGCACATAACCGCGTTCCTGACATGCGCTATACAATAGATTTTCAATCACCATCTCATTGCTCTTACTTCATCTACGTTCATATTCAAATTAACATATTTTTCTGTCCCGTAATTTGTTTTCCAGTAATACCAAGCATTACGACTCTTTATGTGTTTCCCCATTATCATTATTATGGCAACCCATTCTCCCCTTCAGGTTTGTCTTTAACCCCACGATTGTTTTCTGCCATTATTTCCCTCCAAATATTTTAATATTTGACACTCTCTCCTGATCTATGCGAGGGTGAAGGTCGGGGTGAGAGTTTAAAATAGAGAAAGTTTAATTTTTTAAACTCATAACCACCAGCTGCGAACCAGTTTCCTAAACATGCAAAAACACCGGAACTGTGATTGCGACTGACTCGTTTTCTAGGGGATGATATCACACGTTCGCAGCTTTCCTTCCCTGCATATGATTAACAAAACAAATTCGTAATAAAATCAAGTTCATGAGAGAAAAGGGTGTACTAACTACTATTTTTGAAAACACGTGAAAGTTCACTTTATGTTGTTTATTTCACAATATTTGAACCCTGTGGCTGTCGCGTCTGTACGTCGGTAAATTTACCAAATGAAGTTATAGCTCGTGAGCCCCCAGACAAAATGAATATTTGTCGCGAATTGTTTTCACACCACGTGGCTGTCTTAAACACCGTTTATGTTCATGCCTATGCGATGACACGTGTTACATTAGCAAATCACAGTCACTTTAATTCAATGCGATGCACACCTTGTTCCACCGGCTAAATATTCACCAACACACAGTAGCACTCGATTTAACTTGGTGCAGTCTAAGACGAGCAACCACACGTGGCGATTGCCACAGACAAATCTCAATTCACCACCTCGAGATCCACATGCCGACTGAGGCAGAGCGACGCCGCCAGGCCAGCCACACCACGTGCTCTCTGGAGTCCTCACTTCCTGCCCTCGCGCGCGCGTGCCAAAACTCAACTGCCGGGGTTTTTTCCCCCTACGTCATCAACTTCCCCATGTAAGCTGTTGTAACTGATTTGCCAACGTACAGCGCTCAGCCAGTACGTTTCTAAAACTTTACTTAAAATCAAAATAATTACACTACACATTAAACAAATATTTTCTTGCGTTTTTATATTAGTATAAACATCCTTTGTACTGTTTATCATAATCGTGCAATTTCTTATATCACAGATAACTGATTTAACTGAATATTTCAAGGTAAAATACAAAAGATTGATTGAAAAAAAAATGAAAAATAGTTAATATATCATTTTTATAAACAAACATTGCCATGCTAGTTGTGTAACTGTCTTGTCTTCGTTGGTAATTTATTACTTTTCATTGTCAATTAAACATATTACGTCAGATGTGACTATATCAGCTAATGTATTGTTTATTTGTCAACAGGCTATTTTGTAATGAGGGCCTTAAAGGTTCCTAACTGCATCGTATTACTTCAAATGCCAGTAGTATTACAATATTTGTGCATTGCACTGTGCCTGGCACTCGCCATTGTCTCTCTCTCCCCTCACCGGAAACAAACTGGAAAATCCTAAGTTGGAACAAGCCACCAACGTCGGCCTGCTCGCTGGCCTCCCGTCAGCTACAAGCACACAGCAAATCTCAACGTGGAGAATTTCTACCTATGGCCTAACTATAAATGTTGTCACCCAACTGTGTACATACATTGCTACCATAATTAATAAGATTAAAATTGTGTAACATTTAGTGCATTGGCATGGTCAATGTTTGCAGTGAACTTCATTCTGTTTAATTATCAAATGCTATTAATTACCAGTATTTCTATTGGGCGGTAATCTCACATCTAGCTAATCAAACTATTCTCCTTATCCTTTTTCATTACGACCGAATTTCCACTCTCGTCCCGTATGCCTTGACGACTTGTCCAAAACAAATCAATAGTTCAAATATATAAATAATAAAGGAAACCTTGGCACATCTAATGCTCCGTTACCCATTCTGCACAACATATCTGCCTGCCAATCATTTTCCCAATAACCCAGTAACAACTTTAGGTGGACAATCATGCAGGCTGCAAACGGTGTTGCAGTCACACTACACGTGAACGAGAGTAGTGAATTATTTACTAGGCACTCATAACCTGCGTCTCTGTGAAGAATAGCATTTTACCCAATTACCCTGCTAATAACCATTATTATGCTGCTTTCATTAATTCTTGTATCGTGATTCAGTACCTAAACTATGGCCTACAGAAATTTTTCTCGCATCAATAGCCAACATTTCCGCCCGGCGGGCTCGCCCGCGCCCCGCGGGATGGGTACACTGTAGTTCACCGCCCTGGCCGCGAACGTGTGTCGCTAGTGTCGGCAACGCAGGGAGAGAATAGCTGCGGAAAGAGTGAGACCGCACAGCACTGCTCTGCGCTGGACTGTTCGCGGTCAGATCCAACGTAAACGAAGTAAAAGAGGAAGCGCAGCTCTGTAATGTGGTCGAAGAACGGTAAAACAAGTAAACGATTTACTGTTTATGCAACAAGTAGTGTTTGTGAATTTTATCCATTATGGATGTTGAACTCCGTGACTGTTCCTTATAGGTTGTCGAAATAAAATCCGCTACCAGTCACAATTTTTGGCGGTTTATTAGAACACTACCGGTTTCGGGCTTGTGCCCATCCTCAGGTGTTTACATTCAGACAACTGCTTAAAGAAAACGTTAATTACTTTGTGCTTATCATACAGTTATAAATACATAGGTATCCTATAGATATACATATATATAAAACAAATATGGTATGTGTGTGATAAGGCTCTAAGTGTACTCACATATAAGTATCCAGTTCGTATTTGTACATTTCTCATGGATATTGGTTGAGAACATTGTAGTAACATGATGCTAATTTGCACTCCCATGTTTCAGGTTTTGCACAGTACACTTCACTGTCACTCCAAACATCGCCACAGTACACTTTATCACTGACACTCCAAGGATCGCAATGCTTACATTTAGGCACATGTTATGGTCAAAATGCCTAAATGTAAACATTGCGATGCTTGGAGTGTCAGTGATAAAGTGTACTGACGCTCCAAGCATCGCAATGTTTACATTTAGGCACATGTTATGGTCAAAAGTGTACTGTGGCGATGTTTGGAGTGACAGTGAAGTGTACTGTGCAAAACCTGAAACATGGGAGTGCAAATTAGCATCATGTTACTACAATGTTCTCAACCAATATCCATGAGAAATGTACAAATACGAACTGGATTCTTATATGTGAGTACACTTGGAGCCTTATCACACACATACCATATTTGTTTCATATATATGTATATGTATATGATACCTATGTATTTATAACTGTATGATAAGCACAAAGTAATTAACGTTTTCTGTAAACAGTTGTCTGAATGTAAACACCTGAGGATGGGCACAAGCCCGAAACCGGTAGTGTTCTAATAAACCGCCAAAAATTGTGACTGGTAGCGGATTTTATTTCCACAACCTAAGTAGTGTTTGTATGGCAGAATCACTGTGTGAAGCTTTCGAAAATATCAAAACACGAATCGAAGAAAAACCTAGTAATTGTGTAATCCACATTTGATCCTGTTAATATTGTACATTCACGCTCATCATATATACAGGAGGCTTCTTCTGAAAGTTATATGTTTCTTAAATGAACTAGTGTCATAAATATACTATTTCAAAAATAATTTTGTGTAAGGCTATAGAGTTTCATTCTTACAAGTTAATATATTTTGTTAAAACACAAACAATAAACTAACAATAGACGATTCGTTTTAGGTGTAATTTCCCCCAGATCCTCTGAAAAGATACTAGCGCACTTCGGGTGCGAGTTGTTTTGATGGGCGCACAATGCCTGCAGTATGTGTGGGAGTGTGACAGCTATATGCCGAACGCTGCAATGGGGAAACGCAGGAAGGCATATTTTGCAACACGGTAAGGTTACTACGTGGAGTTGGCAATATCATAGAGTACTTTTATAATCGGGATGTTAAAAAGTGTTAAAAATGTTTGCAAATCTATCGGACCAAACTGCGTTGTCATCAGTCCGTTGCTTACAAACTACTTAAACCTAGGTAAACTTAAGGAAAACACACACACACATGCCCCAGGGAGGACTCGAACCTCCACGGCGAGCAATCGCGCGCTCCGCAGCGAGACGCTTTCGACCTCTCGGCTACTCCACCGAGGCGCGGGATGTTAGCACTAGTATATATTTGCTACTTTTTTTCATTCGCCGAAGCAATAACTTTATTATTTTAATGAAATAAGTACATTACACTCTATTCATGTGATTAGCAAAAATACATATCTTTCTTGAAAAACAAAACTATATGCATTGGCTGTTTAACATATTTAGAAACATTTGTTGAATTGGTCAAAGATAAAGGATAATTTTCAAGCTCAAAACAACAGAGATTTACGTAACGTAGGTTATATCAGTGCTCGCCACTCTGCCGCATACTCCACTGCGCACAGTGCGCGGGGCAGAGGCGCGGCGGGTGGGGGCGGTGTTTGGCCAGGCCTGTTTTATTGTATTTACTTTCCTTATGCATTTTGGTAATAAGTATTTTCGGTAGCCAACACTACTGCCAGAGTGCACAGAACGTATTTGCGGACTACTTCCGCTGATTTGCTAATTCAATTGGATACGTGAACCACTATCTTCATTTTCGTGGTAATTCCACACCACCTGGTTATTATGCGTCTTGCCTAGTACTGCCTAGCCGATTTAATCTCGTCCACCGACTACCTCACGCAGTATTTTACAAACGTTTACTTCGCACACACGCCTCTAGATTGCGTCTTCTCGGGTGGATGCCTCGTTCTTTTAGAAGTTACGCAGATACGCCCCTTTACCACCCTTTCACCATTCCTCCACATCACCCTTTACAATTCCTTCAATGTGTTTTCAAATGTGGTGTTTCTTTAACCGAGATGTTACAGAAAATGTTAGTTTTGTGCAAAGTTTTTGAAGCATTGTTCTTAATGCCCTGCCTACAGCCTTGTATTATAAAAGCAGATACCGTCTAAAGTTACAATTTTTATTATTTGTTATTGGAATAGAACTTTACTTGCAGTGTTATCTGATCATGAGATGTTTGCATTTATTTTTGTTTTATGGCGACCAGCAACCGTGGTGCTATCACTTTTTTGAAATCTTCCTCTTTTACATCAACTGTTACACCAGATCGTAGATCTCTAGATTCCCTCTTAACCAGCGCTATTTAAGCTACGCCAGCATACCGCTGCCACTACAAGGCCACAACTGTCGCTGCAATCTGAGCGCCAATCCGGTCAAGGTCGCACAACTTGTAGCGGTACGTAACGAAAAAACAATATTTGTAAATATATCGGTCCAAACTGCGTGGGCATCAGTCCGTAGATTACAAATTCCTTAAACTAAGGTAAAGTAACCTAAGGACAACACACACACACACACACACACACACACACACACACACACACACACAGACAAACACAAACATGCGCCAGGGAGGACTCGAACCTCCGACGGCGAGCAACCACGCGTTCCGCAGCGAGGCGCCTTACACCGCTCGGCTACTCCACCGTGGCTACGTAATTTTAATCGTCTACTCATTTCCTAGTTAAGCTCAGTTTTGCAGTCGAATTAATTTATTAATAATGTGTTTACTATGTTTGTAATGATATTTTAAAAAT
This sequence comes from Locusta migratoria, assembly GCA_026315105.1. Classification (NCBI taxonomy): domain Eukaryota; kingdom Metazoa; phylum Arthropoda; class Insecta; order Orthoptera; family Acrididae; genus Locusta; species Locusta migratoria. The sequence goes on along the minus strand of CM048755.1, from coordinate 557,577,930 downwards.
ATTTAGAACAAAATTTTTGTAAAATATGTTTGATTATATCTGTTGCATGTTCTACATCAACTACGCAGCGGCACACCTTGGTCGTTTCTTTTGTGTCTCGTTTCCGCCAGTTGTCCTGGGTGTCGGTGGCCGAGTAAAGAGAGACCGACACAGGAAAATAGGATGCACGCGTGTGCAGGTACAGAGGTCACCAGCCAGTGGGACAGCAGAAACTAGAAACACTAGAGTAAACTAGAACGAGATATATATTTCATAGAGAGGGTACAATACTTATCTTGGAGAGCAGCGGACTAGGAGAATGCTGATACATAGTTTAGATAGAAGCCTGCCTACTGATGATTCCTAGTGCCTATCCGATGTCCAAGTCTTAACTGGTGCGTATATGATTCCCAAGTGGCCGATGCAGCAGTCGTGGCCACGAGCGGAGTTGCAACAGAGGGCGCTCGTGGCTGACGTCGTAAGAACGCCGCGCCGTGCGTGCATGGCGGCGCGCGGCGATAGTACGTGGCGCGCACTTGATACTTGTGCGATACCACAGTTTCTCCGCCGACGACAGAGATGTAGCTGGTCACTGCCTGATGTTTGCCGAAGTCAGTCAAGGCGGAGAAGATCCCGCAGTATGCTGTTGCCTATTGAAGTCGACAATTTTTTGTTGATTGTAAATATTGTAAAAAGGTTCAGTACTTAATCTCGGTTTGCGAGATGATACTCATTGAATACTATTGTGAACCTCACGGTTGATTATATGTATGAAGAGGAAAATATATTATTTCTACGAAAGTTTATTTCAAGATTAAATTAAATTTATGCTATGATATTAAGAGATGGAAATGATTTTTACGTACTTTATTATATATCAATTTGAATTTTGTGGGAACTTTAATGAAGGACTTGGTCTGTAAGTTGTCCTGATGGTATCAGTCCACGGAGAAGAAGTCCCTAATAGTTATGAAGGGCTGGTTCCACTGCATATTGGCTAATACGTGACAGGACATGCCATCAACAAACTAAATACAATGGGAATACAAGAAGAGAAGAATATTTATAAAGACGAAATCTTCACATGTCACTGTGAGTCTCCGTTAACCATTAACAACAACAACGTAGGGCATCAGAGGGAGTGCAGCCTGGGTGGACGGACTCGCAGTTTCTACGAGACAACAGCTATCTGGTGTCAGCAGCGTACTGTTCCCCGAGCATTTTTGTTTCTGTAATAAAAACTGACTTCTCTGATCCTACCTACAGCAATTTGTGCTCCTGCAACACTCCTAATCTGTGCAATCATTACAGGATATTGTAACACAAGGGGATTTTGTAAACGTGCCGCTGCACCCACTGAAGTGGTGCCGGCTCCCCAGCCGAAAGGCGCATACCATGAATAAAGTGACGTGACTATCATCTGCATTTCTTCTTGGTGGAGTAACTTCAGTGGCCAGTAGTGTCATTAACGGTACTGTCTGCCCCTGTCTAGCCGGCAGTATCGCGAAGTCACGGTGCTCGGCGGGTAACAGACACTCTCGCCAGCAGGCGATCCAACGTCCACACAAACGGGAACGTGGTAAATAAACAGAAGATTCGCGATCATAAGAGACACATTTTCTTGCAGAGGTCGGCGTACCAACCATACCAGCCGCAGATCCTTCAGGCAGCCTGTGATTGCTCTACGACCCGTATATTGGCCCAGCATCAGTCGCCTGTGGGACAGGTTTTGAGTAGGCAACTTCAATTTCGCTAGTAGGTCTTCCCCAGGTTGCCAGGATTTCCATTTGGATGACGCCATATCTGACTTTAAGGAGACGCGGCGGATAACCGGAATGACAAATTGGCACTACCACAACGCGATGAGAACACCAAACAGGGCGTTAAGGCTCCGACGATCCGGGACTCGAAAATAAAACATCGTGAGAAGCACGCCGAATGTCGGCGCCAGCGTAAACAAATGTTAAAATGTTTGTACAGATTATGGGACTTAACTACGGGGTCATCAGTCCCTAAACTGACAAACTACTTATGAACTAGCTAATCGTAAAGACGGCACAAATATCCATGCCCTAGGAGGGATTCGAACCCCCGACCGTAGTGGCCGCACAGACCTTGACTGGAGCGCCTCAGTCCCCTTGGCCACCGCGGCCGGCCAGCGTAAACAAGCGCTGGAGGAAATAGGGCGTATTCAGCAACAAATGGCCGACGCGAACAACGAGTCGGACGACTCACTCTCATCGGACGACACTTCCTCTACGTTAACCGACTTCACTGAACGACCCACGGAATATCAAACAAAATTATGGACATGGAGGTGTTCCAAACAGTTAATAGTAAGTTATCCTTCGCTTGACAGAAAAACACGTGGAATAGGACAACAAACATCCAGTGTATACGCTACGCTACTCTCGCCGGAACATCGAGCCTGTGAAAACGACATCGCATTCCACGACAGCGCACAAAGCACCGAAAATTCCACCGATCATGATATACAACTACTCCACTCACGTGAATCTGAGCCGCGAATTTAAGGAACACACATCCGGACGTTTGCTTGCAGCGTATACGGGTGATGATCTTCGTCGAGACACTTGAGGACTACAAGTAATCTTTAGCTTCTGCCTGAACTATAACATACCCTTCCACACCTGCCAAGATGCCTCTAACAAGAACTAGAAGGTGGTGGTTAATGAGCTGCCCCCTGTGTAAAATCGCAGGGACTCGCGATCAATGATGTCCATCAGTTCAAACGTAAGAAGCAAGGGCAGCTCCACTCATTACCAGTGTAGTCTATGCTGTTACCTGCCAAGAGGAGATCAATCCAACTCCACGTATGCTGTTCGATACGTCTTATCCACCCAAGTACGAGTGGAGGACTATCGTTCTCGCAATGAGCCCTCGCATGTACGTTCTGCCAGAGGTGAACACATACCAGCAATTACTGGTGACTACCTGCCATGTGTGTAAAGTGCGGTGATTTACACGCGATAAAAAATGTCCATTACCACAGGTGTCTCCACCAAAGTCTGCTGGCTGCCAGGGAGCACCTGCAGCCTCTTCGAAAAGCTGTAGTGAGTTCCAAAAGGCACTTAAGAAGTACCGGAACACTCCCTCGAACACGGGAAGACCCAAGAAAGGGATTACAACTGCAACCAGGAATGTGCAGCAAGTCGTGGCTAACGCTACTACTGCGACACAACAACCCCCTCCTCCTCCTCCACCTCCATCGACCAAGACGATCGTACCTTTGCAACAGCCCTGAGGGAGTACGACGACAGACTAGCCGCATAATAACGAGGACTCTCCGAGAGGACTCGGATGCTGCAATCACGGATGTGACGACGGTGCTGAAATTCCTCAGCAGCCAGAACTTCGTAAGCAAACTTATCACAGCTGGGAAACGCATGTTAGCAGCTAAAGACAAGTTATCCAAGATAGTGATACTTGTCGAAATATTAGCCTGCTCGAAGAGTCAGAATTGACGTGAAGTCTCCTACAACGGATCTTAGACTTTGTATGTTGATTGCCACAGGAGTGCGCAACAGGAAACTTGAATTTCAACTTTTTATAGTTCAAAATAAAATCGACATGGCTCCTCTTTCCGAGGAATAAGATTGGATACCACACTGATGGACAGGGTATAGGAGGTGGTCGGCAATATAAATTCGACCTACCGTCACACATTAAGAAGTCAACTTACCCTTCTACATCATCTGGAAGATATAAAGGTTTCAGTACGGACGGAATTAGGGGAAGTCACCTACGTGGCAACTTAGCTTCGTCCAGAGGCATAATTACTCCGTCAAGACCTCAACAAGATACTGGCACCGAATGGGAAAAATTTTATTGGTGGCGAGTGGAACGCCAAGCATGATAGTTGGAATTGGCGCGTAACCAACATACGGGAACGGCTACTACACGACTTTGAACAGGAGTTGGATCTCGAAGTTTGGGGTCTAGTAAACCCCCAAGCAACAACCGGACGTCTTGGATATTGCCATTACTCAGGAATAGATTCCCATCTCGTCACGATCAACGACCTAACAAGTCACCTACAGCAAGGGCGTGTGAGGCAGGAAACTAATTGGTCGCAATTAAGATGGTTCTTGTTTGCTCGAATGTTTGTAAATCTATCGGAACAATCTGCGTGGCCATCAGTCTATAGCTTATAAACTACTTAAACTATGGTAAACTAACCTAAGGACAAACACATACACCGATGCCCCAGGGAGGACTCGAACCTCCGATGGCGAGCAACCACGCGCTCCGCAGCGTGGCGCCTTTTACCGCTCGGATACTCCACCGCGGCAAGGTGGTTCTTAAATTACAATATCGTTCCTACGTTATCGCTGCAGACAAACGCTCAGTTTGATTTTGCAGTCGACCGTCTGACCAGAAAATTACGGATGGCACACAAGCTTACTACAATTACAATCACCGAGCCGCGCCATGCAGTCGAACTTCTACCCCCGTTGTTGGAGTAATTAATACTGCAGAAGAATCGTTACCGCAAGTAATGGCAACGCACAAAGAACCCGGTATACCGTCGCCGATCTCATCGTCTGGAAAGGCAACTCGAACGTCCGTTGCTGGAATGGAGATCAGAAACGGGAGGACAAAGTGTCATCCTTCCTCCATCAGACCAGGAAAGAATAGAAACTTTGTAAAAAAACTACGAGCTGAGCCTAGACATCTCCGACCGCTCCAGACACATCATCGGCTAACCGAGGACCCGCTCACTAAGGATGAAACGTTCGCTGCTTCCTTCGAGCAGCAAAGGACGCTGCTCAAGGTACCACTCAACATAACTGAACGAGGGTATGAACAATCAACTCAGCGACTGGTGGACAGATTTTGCATGACAGAAGACGTGTTTCAACCGACTGAAGTGTCGAAGATAATAGGACGACCTCATTCGCACAGTGCACCCGGAGTGGACAAAATCACGCGCATTCACCTGGAGAATTTACCCCATTTGCTATGACTCGGATATATAATGAATGTCTTTTCATGAAATACCTTCCAACGGCTTGGAAAGTTGCTAAAATCATCCCCATACCGAAACCCAGAAAGGACCCGACCATAGCGATAAACTACCGACGTATAAGAATGTTAAGCGGACTCGTAAAAACTCTTGAACGAGAAGTTCAACGCCGTAACCTTGAGCCACTAAGCATCATTGGCACCATCAGGGCGGAGTAGTACGGATTTCAGTGTAAAATTTCAGCGGAACTTCAACTCCTTCGACTTGCGGAACACACTCCAAGGAACCTCCACTTCTACTGCAGCCGTGTTTTTAGATACTGAGAAAGCTTACGACAAGGTTTGGAGAGGACAGTTAATCAGAAAACTCCACAAGAATACAGCTATACCTGATTGCTACGTCAAGTTAATCAGCAGGTTCCTCGCAGACAGAGAAATGATCGCAAAAATTGAGGGACAATCTTCAGACACTAAAGTTTCTGCGGCCGGACTACCCCAAGGCTTCGTACTATCACCAACCTTGCTTAACGTCTATGTCAACGATATGCCAACCATGAAGTGGATCCAGCTGACTCAGTTCTTTGATGATACAGCCTTTATCACCAGTGGGCGACATATCCACACCAACACTCGAGGTTTACAACGTCAGCTTGAGGTCATGGCGGACTGGTGGAAGACAAACAAGATCCAACTCAATCCGGCAAAGACTACGGCGATATACGTCAACAAAAAGTCGGCCACTGACGTCGACGACACTTAAACTACACGCTCAGGACTTCCAAAGGGCGACTACTGTCACCTGTCTTGGAGTCACCCTCGACAAACACTTTTTCCTACACAAACGCATGGAGGCACTTCGGAAGAAGGCTTTCGGAATAGCGAAGAGATTATTCCCCTTCTTTAGGAATATCGACCTGAGCACCAGAGGTAAGCTGCGCCTTTACAAATCCACAGTTCTCTGTAAAATACTGTACGGCAGTTCAGTCTGGGAACTATCCAGCTCTCCTCAAATAAGTCAACTGCAAATCTTGCAGAACACTGTCCTACGATCGATTTTACGGGCAAGTCGCTAGTGGGCCTCCACCATGTACTGCATATCGACACCATCATGGAGTCTGTTAAGCAACGGACTACCAAATTACATCGTTAGATCAACAGCCCACGGTTTTCGATACGCCACATCGGAACCCTTCGTAGAACAATACCGCTCCCATGGCATCGCTACAAGGTCGGTAGTAGAATAATGTTAAAATTGCAAAAAGTTAGCACATCAAGCAGGGGTACATTACAGACCTCTAAACAGACCCTAATAAGTCAGCCGCTAAAGTTCACACTAAATAAAGTGAAAATGTACACGCTAACCTTGTTATCCCTTGAAGTGTATATCGTAAAGGACGATGGGAATGCGATCACTATGTTCCACCATTAAAAAAATAATAAAATAAAAAAGGCTAACCCAGCAGTTGTCGTTCCGCTAGAAAGCCTAGACGGAACTCGGAAAAGAAGAAGCCACTGTCTAAATAGCCGAAGACTGAAGACCGTGTGGAACCATACTCCGACAAACCTCGACGGACTTACGAACCACCTTCGTTAAGCAAGGTTGCTGTATCTGTGAATAAGTTATATAAATAAACTTGTGTTGAAGATCCACGCCTTTAGTTGAACCATAGACATAGCTGAATGTTGAATTACAAGCCTGTATTATTCCCTAAATTTATCGGGTAACAGTCTAAGTAAGTTAAACATATTTCAAAACACCTCCCTCATTCTTCGTCTTTAAATTCGTGTATACATATTCCTTTCTTCGTAGATAAAGATGAAGAAACCATTCTATCACACAGAAATATTTTCCATTTTATCCTAATTATTCATGCTGAAAGTCTCTCTTCTAGTAACGACAGCGGATGTGTATGGCACAAGGCCTCAATCAAAAACGTCGGATCACGTCGGTTCGGGAGGCGACGGTTGTTCTGGCAACAGACGGGTCTGCGCCGACTACCTGATCGCGTCGGATCCCGCGTGCCGTGTAAGAACAGCCTTCTTACGCAATGCCAGTCTCCTGTTTCCCAACACCAAGTAGAGCTAGATCGGCGAGGTCATTGCTGACTCCCATAGAGCTGCCCAGGTGCTCTGATAAACGCCACTGGCAAAGCATGGCCTAGGCTGTGATGGACAGACTATCGTTGTGAACGTACTCAAATATACTGTTGTGCACTATAGTCCGATTAAAATTACTTGCAAGCTGACACTTCACATGATGGAGCTGCTTTCCTCCAAGAGATCGCTCTACGTACTTCCGACGAACATGCGTTCGTCTTTGCCAACTGTCATAAGTGGTCAATTCACTTCCAATTCCAACTTTATTGTTCTTTTTGTTTCTAGTTTTGTTGGTGTGTTTGGATATTGACTCATAGGTCTGTTCAATTTATTTCTCATTCCATTACATATGGTAACCATATAAAAAACAATGCATACAACAATAATAACGAAATACATACGTTTCGTACACAGCACTAAGGATACGCTACTGGGTCTGGATACTTCCACACAAGCTGCGCTATAGCGTCACGTATACAGTTATTATAATTACAAAGATTAGCTTATGTTACATTAGCTTCATGCAACTTACGCGAGATCAAACCTTTGAAAATCTGCAGTTCATCGTTGTGAGTAGCTAGTTACTACCATAAAGAGTATGGCTCCCTATATGAGAGAGTGTTGCTATGCTGCGCTACGGCCATGATCAAAATTTCACATGTTGGAGGTTGTGAGTTCGAATTTCGTCAAGGATTGGGACGTTTTATTTACAAATCTGATCACAGTGAACTTTATTGTTGCTGTTTTCACCCAGTTAATTGATTTAATTTAATTGTCTGATTGCTAATGCTTTTGCACTTCATTTTTATAATCGTACTGGCTTTTATTCTCACTTATTTTTTTCATATAATTCTTTTAATTAGGTCTTACTTTGTCATACGTAATCTGTAACTGAGTGTCAATCAGCACTGATCATCTGGTCGTGACGCGGCAGCTCTTATAGCCACAGCCAGGGTGAGGATATTTTCAGGTAACCAACGATAGTAAGAAATTACAGCTTGCTTGTATTGCTGAAAGTGAATGTTTTCCGTTTTGAGTTTGCTCGTAGAGGCCAGCTTTAAGCGTCATTAACGAAGCGAAGGTGACCTTAATTCTACCGCAGGTTGTTGATTGCCGTTTTCTCGTATACATTGCACATTGAACACAGCCGTCGCTTATAACGTTTTCCTGCGTAACACATTACAAGCATTTGTGAAGTCTCCCTTCATGTTTGTGTCTCTTCCTTAAATAAGTGGTACGCAGCCCCTGTGTAGTAACACTGTAGTCTCACGTGACAAACGTCAATTAGTAAGTAAATTTAGTCAGACTATGTATACTATTCCATTCCAGCCCTGACGCACGACAGGATCACAATTCACACCACTGCACTACGACCATACAGACAGGAGGCTGCAACAGACAGCCACCTTACACAGGCCATAACAGATAATACCGTCGTGTTAAAGGAGATTTCCCTGACAACTGTTTACATATTTCTGTAGTAATGTGGCTGGTTGCAGTATTTATTTTCTACAGGATAGTTACGAAAACAGCTACGGTGTCCTCAAGCCAAAACGAAAAAATAAAGCTGTTTACATGTTTTCAAGAACAGCTTTTGTCTAACGAACGAGTCTATTAAAATTAACTTTTCGCTAATCTGCAAGTATATGTAGTCCAGGAGAGCAGAAGAAACACAAATGATCTCAATGCAGACAAAGGCGAGCTTAATGATATCTAGTGATTGATGTTACCGATAAACTATGAAAGACACCTAGAGACAGATCTTGACTGGAAATTGAAGGAAAAGTTCAGCTACCTGTTAACTTAAATGAAAATAGCGGTTTTTATGCAGACCTACACTGGAAACTGCCAAAAATGATTCGGATAAACATCCAATTGAAAGAAGAAAGCACAAGGTGAGGGAACGATTTTGGTGTATTTATATCTCGCCAAGAAGTATGCAAATTGTATGTATAAACGCATTGATCAAGTAAAAATAAATAAATAAATAGAATAAAAAATTAAAAATTAACAATAAATTTAAAAAAAACACTGAAACGTATTCACATTTTTGAAAACCTGACAAGAGAGGGTAGCCATAGTTGTCACTAACGTTTTAACGAGACCAGTTAATTTAGTTACACAACATAATGAAAAACACTAGGAGCAATTAGACGTGCTGTGAACCAATGGAGGGGAAGGAGGGGAGTGGATTATGGTGCGCAAAGGTAGGAGGCGACGCAGAACTGGTCTGCTAGTTGTGTATTACAGTTGATGTGTTGTGTGCATAGGCCCTTACAAAATGAATCCGACAGCTGTCGTTGCGTTATTAGTGGATCTTCGGTACTTTCGAGGAAAGACCAACGAGGGTAGATCGTATAGTTTTCGAAAGGATTAAAAAAGATCCAGGATCATTTTACACAACTTCTGACTACTGTTTCTTGAGTAATTTATGAGTAATGTGTTGTAAAGATGACTTTGTTAAGCTTGCCTTCATTCAACGTGCTCACTTTGAGACATTTTTATGTCTAGAACACGGATTACTCATTGACCTTCATGTCTACCGCACTTGAACTGTCGTGGCACGTAATGAATTCATTTCTATTATTTAGAGGTTTGAATTTCATTTCTATTATTTAAACGTTATTCAATGTTTAAAATGTTCAAATGTTTGTAAAGTCTATGGGACTTAAATAAGGGGTCATCAGTCCCTAAACTTACAAACTACTTATGAACTACCTTATATTAAGGACGGCACTAATATCCATGCCCGAGGGGGAATTCGAACCCCCGACCATAGTGGCCGTGCAGACCGTCACTGGAGCGCCTCAGTCCCCTCGGCCACCGCGGCCGGCGTTATTCAATGCATTAGCTCTACCATGTACAGTATTCATCCTCGTTTGGCCTAATTTGCACAAGGATTCCTGTATTTGTATACAGTGAACAAGAAGATTGAAAGACATATTCATGGAGTTTGGAACAATGGACAAGACGATAATTATGACGACATTACAGATTGGACATGCTGTGTCGATACACATATCGACGCTGCGCACCAGAGATGTGGCCAGGTCAGCGCGTCGTCTTTCCGGGCGCGGCGCTAGCGGCGCCGTACCGGACATGCGCAGACGCCGACCAATAGGAGTGGGCGTAGGCGGAACTGGCCGAGGAGCAAGAGGAGGAACGTCAGTCTGGGCCGGGGAGCGAAGAGTCATCAATCATCCACTACCGATTCCCAAATAACCTCAGATACAGCAATGGCGACGAGGTCTGCTTAACTTCTTGGTTGTTTTTCTGTTTGCTTTGTTACATTGCCAACGTTGCCTTGTTTCTTCGCCTACCTCTGGCGACATGCTTGTCTGATTGCTCTTGCGGTGTGTCTTCAATATTTACTCTTGTTTGTGAGTCTTGTGTCGTGTCATAGTCGTCTTGTTGCATATTGTTTTATTGTTTCAATTTCCCATGTCTACTCCTCTAAATGTAATCCTGCCGGTTCTCGCTCTGAGCATGGATTTAACTCAGTTTTGTCAGTTCCAGGCACAACAGATGTCACAGCTCACCCAAGCTGTACAGCAACTTGCGCAGTCCCAACAGGCGACTGCTCAAACACAACAGTCGTTGCCTTCGCGGCCAAAACAGGATGTAAAATCTGCTCCAGTGCCACCATTTCGACCTTTTATAGAAGACAAGGAAACGTGCCGTTTACTTCGCATCTGACAGCATACAATGTACAAGGTACTGTGAAGCTTCCCTTTTTTCTCGCGTGTACTGGTGTTGTAGTTTACCGAACGGCTTCCAAGTTATTCCCCACTACGTCCCCTGAGCCAGTTTCTTATGAGGCGTTAACCTTGGCTTTGTCTAAGTACTATGACGAACAAGTGCATGTGGCAGCGGCCCCTTTTAAATTTTGTAGGAGTAGGAAGCAAGAAGGTCAAACTTATCGGCAGTGGCTCGCCGAGTTGCAAGGTTTAACTCGTGACTGTAAATTCAGGTGTTCATGTGGTGAATATTATAATGATTCTATGATTCGGGATGTGATTACGCAAAATGTGCCTGACAATCGTATTCGCGAACAGATTTTGCGGCACGCCGATCCTACATTGCAACAGGTTATGAAGATCATTGACTTTCATGATGCGTGTGATGTTGCTAAGACTAGCTTTGATCCGGTAGGAGTGTGTACAGTGTCAACAGCACGTCAGGGCAAGCGTCAACAGAACGGCCCCACGCTGACACAAGGCGCCCGGCCCGCTGGCCTGTCGGCCGCTGGGCGTAAACATAAGCGATCTACCAACCCCGCTCGCGGAAAAGTTAAGTCCTGTCCTCGCTGTTTCTCAAACCATACGCGTGACAATTGTCCTTCTCGTAGCGCAACTTGTTTTGCATGTTGGAAATTAGGCCATGTTCGTTCTGTCTGTCTCCAACAAAATAAAGGTTCCACAGAACAGGTACGCACAGGGGACCGTTCACATCACTTTAATGTTGTGCATTCTCCATCACCTACGAGTGCTAAGTCTGTTGAACTTGCGTCGTCACAGCCTGTGTCTTCGCAGGCTAGGTGCCGTAATGTGAATAAATTGTTTGTGGATCTTGAAATTCTTGGCCAGACCGTGACGTTTCTATTAGATACTGGTACTTCGGTTTCCTTACTTAATCGGGACACATACAATTTGCTTGGTCAGCTGCCGTTGCAGAACTCTTGCACGTTGCTTACGGCGTATAATGGTCAGGACATACCTGTGCTGCGTTCATATACGTGTGATGCTACATACCGGAAAGTTACGAAAACAGTGACATTTCAAGCGCTTCGTGCGTCCAATAGTGCATACATTTTTGGACTTGTTCTTTTTGATTTATTCGGCCTCCGAATAGTGGATGAGGTTCTTAGTAGTATAATGATACCGATTCTTGCGCAGTGAGAATCGCCCGTCGACAATAGTGCCATCGACGCAGCGCACTCGGCCAATTGCCAGATCGCAGATCAAAGGATGCCGCCACAGGATGATTGACAGGTCTTCCTGGAAGAACGAAAGATGATTGACAGTTTACATTTAGGTCCTTTTGATTCGCTACTTGTCCGACCGCTAATCAAACGACGCCGCCATAACGCACTTAAGGATCGACAGGTTGCAACACTGCCCTCGGCCACACACGACGCCCCCCCCCCCCCCTCAACCCCACCGCGCCGCCGCCAGAAAGGCAACACCTCCGACAGGTTCAGACCTGTAGACCCCTCGAAATGCCTGTACTCGCTCTCTCTTCCACACACCTGGCCCATACTGCGACCCCCACTCTCTCAGCCAATTGCCGGACCCCCGCCTCCGCCGCGGACAGATGCTGCCACCTCCTCCTCCACGCTCGCGACAGCTTCTCAAACAACGCCGCCACCCACCCTACCCGCGAGAACAAACAATACTGCGACGATTGTCTTGACCACATCGACACCGCCCCCGCCGGTCGACCCCTGCGCCCAGGGCAGGGGCGTACTGCTCTCTTTTTACGGCGACCGTGCCCCGCCAGGTCAGCATCCAATTAAATTGCGTATTTATTATTAAGCACGCCGCCACGATCCGTACACCAGATCTCGATATATGTAACAACAATTACTGCTGTTTATTAATATTATTCTTGGTAAAAAAAAATAAAGCTACCATAGTGGTCTTCGTATGTAATTTTAACAAGAATTTCGTTGTAATGCTAAAAAACAATTTAGAACAGAAATGATTAGTTGGTCTTGTATACTACAGCTTGTAGTAGTAAAATATTAAAACTCGTATGCAAAATTTGCAAGTAAGAATTTACACTCCCATCTCTCTCTGCATGCTCTTCGCATAGACTACAGCCGACAGACGTATTTAATAATAATAGCGCAGGTTACGGTAACAAACGCCGCAAACTTGTGTATCTATCTTAACATATACTCTTTCGATGTACAAAAACAATTCTAACCAGAGCCAACTAACCAAAAGAAAACAAATGGTCCGTTTCATAACTCGACCACAACCTTAGATCTATAAATGTATCTCATCGTTTAGACGCTGCAAGCAGCAGCAACAGCAGCAGCAGCAGATGACATATTGTTTATACAAAAACTTCCAAATAACGAAAATCGGCAATGACATCTAGCACAAAGTCTCTAAACATACATCTGTAAGCACCGTTAACAGTCGTCCAGATCGCATAGCGCTCTCTTGGCAGGCTACATAAAAGAAACATATGCTAAGAGTTTAAAAGCACATAAGTTACGTCTCCAAATGATGAAAACCTTCTACGCAAACGCACCACTCTGACAAGGATAACTCGCAATGCATTTATTTAATGGAGCTGAGCCATGCCGAGAGTTCCGAAATTTAACACTCTCTCTCTTTATCGATCTTGCCCTGTTACGTTTCCTTCTTCTTAGATCGAGGTATAGATGCGCATTCCGAGAATTCGGGTACTTTCATTTTACCTCTTATTTCCTTGCTACAGCAGTACACATCCAATCTAAGGAAATTTGTCCTGTTACGATGCAAACTACATTTATCTGACACCGATATTCCAGCGCTCCAGAAGACATTTAAACCCTATTGTGCAACGGAGAGTCGAAATAAAAGAAAAATAGGTGAAATAATTTACCGATTTCCGACCGTCTACACTAAAACTTTTCGAAAGTATTGGCCTTACAACACACTTATTCGACAATACAGCAACCACAGAACCGAGCTCACCTGTGCAATGCAACACAGATTTCCAGCTCGACCCGCCCTTTACCCACAAAATTCCTACTCCAAGTTCCTTTCTTGTGCATTCCACTAATCCGAACTAAGATTTATTATTTTAATTACAAGTATAAGTCTACCGCAAACAAAGATGCTAACCTACACACCGTAGCACATGTTCCTATATAGGACATGGAGTGTTACCCTTTTTTTTGTTACAGTACAACTGAGTACATGCAACATAATGTTCGCAAACACTTATATCGCACCCAACGCCCGCATACTTCGATCATAACCTGCTCTCTAAGGAATGGATGGGGAGTCACACACAGTACAAACACGTTTATCGTGTGTTCCGCTAATTTCGGTCAATACAACGATTCGAGACCAATGCCCCCGGCTGTTTAGTGTAAAAGCAAATATTTTTCTCCACACTATCTGTTTAAACTGGACTCGCACATATGCAATTGCCTCCTTTTAAAAGCCTTTGCCTTCGCCATATAACCCAGTTTTCGTTTACCCTTCTTCTTAGTACTTGCGGAATAACGTAGGCGATATCTACGTCTGTGGAGAATAAAGTCCTGGAATGCTAAACAAATATAGCTCCTTGCTCGACTCTACAAGTAATTTACAGTTGAAACTAAAAAACAATGTCCGAGAGAGCGGTAAATTTTCGGGTACTCTTAATACCCAAGTAATCAAATCTAAAAGCGTTTGCACAGTACAACGGCGCACTATTTAAATACCGTATCTTTTCTTTTAGAACACTTAAACAATTTTCTTGCACAATCCTCCATCCTGGTAATGCCATCTTCTCGACCCAGCGAAAAAATAAAAGTCCTAACAATCAACTGCCTGGACGCTTTATAAAATCGATAACTTTGCTTACAAAAAATGTTCAAATGTTTGTATAGTCTATGGGACTTAACTACGGGGTCATCAGTCCCTAAACTTACAAACTACTTATGAACTACTTACGAACTAGGACGGCACAAATATCCATGCCCGAGGGGGGATTCGAACCCCCGACCGTAGTGGCCGTGTAGACCGTGACTGGAGCGCCTTAGTCCCTAGGCCACCGTGGCCGGCACTTTGCTTACACCAGGGCTCCTGATTTTTCGACAAATTTATTTTGGTTCTACAATTCGATGCCAATCACGTTAAGCAGTCTATTCCAATTGTCTTATCCTCGCTCGCAACTACATTGATATGACTCCCTCCATCCGAAAGTCATGCTAGGTTTAAAAAATCCCTTCGAAATCTTGTGTGTCGGCCAAAAATCCAGGAGATAGAAGCCATCTACACGAAGCTGCTGCTGTAGTATAGATGGAGGCACCTCCATTAAAAAACATCGATTAGTTGCAGTTCATGAGATATATACCCACAGGACGTATATATTTCCCCCATGTATTCCAGAAATAGTAACTTCGTCTTATCTCCGACGTTTGCAGTATCGAACTTGACGCACTCCATTGGCTACAACTAGCACACGTTGATTTTCGACGAAAGAATTATAATTTACTGCAGCAGGCATATCCGCTACATAACATAATGCACACCAGCCGTAAGGTAGACAACACTAGCATACGATTAAACAGGCGATGCTTCGATGAAAGATCATTGCAAAGTTTATTTTACAACCACTAAAGTCGGTTTCTTTAGAGCTCTAACGTGACGTGTATTTAGGGTATATCAACACTTTTTACTTAAATTCCATCCCATCTAACCTACAACACTCTCTGTAAGCGCCAAACATTTCCAACACAGTAACAGAAGTACACCTGCAGTCAACACGAACCTACAACAACAAACGAATCTAGCCATTCCAACTCGTATTTTGTCCCAACTAGCATGCCACAAGCTCTGTATACGTCCAAACGCAAACCCAGACAGCGCTATCCTTACATCCGTCACTAACCCAGTACCAACTCTAAGTTCCCCCACAGGCGGTGTTATAACCGTGATCAGTAACAGACAAGGTAACCCAGACACAGCACGTAACATACCTGTCCACGCTCGCACCTGACCTGGAGAAGTTTTCGGTTTAATTTTTCCTGGCCGCACCAGATTCCGAATACAAGAGAGCTATTTTCGCGAAGATAGATTTCATCGCAGCTGACGCAAGCAATGTTTTTACTGTACGAGCTGTCGTTATAACTTTTATACGCAGATAAATATACACACAGTAGGATGAGCGCAGATTTGCGATGTAGCTCTTACAGAAACGAAACATAGTTTTTTTTAGAAATTCGATAAGAAGAAGAACGAAATTTATATAAAATGAACCAATGTGCAGTAATGTACCGAGCAACATCAATTTAAACGAACTCTTTGCTTAGCTGTATAATTGAAAAACACAGAATTACACCTCCCTAACAGATACTTACCGAGGGAGTTACTGCTCTCCGGTAACAAGCAACCTGTCTTCTGGTATCTTCTCCTAAACCCTGTAAGACCGAAACTTTCTACTCGAGAAGCTAGACAGGGAATACAAATCGTTCTTTATTATTCTTGGTATGTGTAACTTTTATTTTCTCCACTGTAATTTTTTTAACTCGTAGTTTTAGATCCACATCGGCGGATGTGTGTCTCCTCTATAGCCGGGAGGTCCTCCCAGCTGTTGCGCTTTGGGACTCGCCACCATAACGTTGTCATATGCAGGATTCGATTCTACGCGTCCGTCTCTATACCCCAAGTGCTTGCATCGTCTAAATGAAGAGATACATTTATAAGGTTGCGGTCGAGTTCCGACACGGACCATTTCTTTTCTTTTGGTTAGAATTGTTTTTGTATATCGAAAGAGTATATGTTAAGATAGATACACAAGTTTGCGGCATTCGTTACCGTAACCTGCGCTATTATTATTAAATACGTCTGTCGGCTGTAGTCTATGCGAAGAGCATGGAGAGAGAGATGGGAGTGTAAATTCTTACTTGCAAATTTTACATACGAGTTTTAATATTACTACTACAAGCTGTAGAATACGAGACCAACTAATCATTTCTGTTCTAAATTGTTTTTTAGCATTACAACGAAATTCTTGTTAAAAATACATACGACGACCACTATGGTAGCTTTATTTTTTTTTACCAAGAATAATATTAATAAATAGCGGTAATTGTTGTTACATATATCAAGATCTGGCGTACGGATAGCTGCGGCACGCTTAATAATAAGTACGCAATTTAATCGGATGCTGACCTGGTGGGGCGCGGTCGCCGTAAAAAGATAGCAGTACGCCCCTGCCCTGGGCGCAGTGGTCGACCGCCGAGGGCGATGTCGATGCGGTCAAGACAATCGTCGTGGTATTGTTCGTTCTCGTGGATAGGGGGGGGGGGGGGTGGTGGCGTCATTTGAGAAGCGGTAACGAGCGTGGAGGAGGAGAGGTCAGCATCTGTCGGCGGCGGCGGTCCGGCAATCGGCCGAGCGAGTGGGGGTCGCGGTATGGGCCAGGTGTGTGGGAGAGAGTGCGAGTACAGGCATGTCGAGTGGTCTACAGGTCTGGACCTGTCGGAGGCGTTGCCTGCGGCGGCGTGGAGGAGTTGAATGGGGGGGGCGTCGTGTGTGGCCGAGGGAGGTGTTGCAACCTGTCGAACCTTAAGTGCGTTATGGCAGCATCCTTTGATCTGCGGTCCGGCAATTGGCCGAGTGTGCGGCTTCGATGACACTATCGTCGACGGGCCATTATCATTGCGCCAGAACCGGTATCATTATACTACTGTTCTTGCTGTCATGTCATATGACCATCGGGACACGATAGCTAAACTGTGTGATGAATTCAGTGACTTGTTCCGTGATGGTATAGGCATGGCAAACAACTTTATAGCAAGTCTGACATTGAAAGACGCGGCACGCCCCCGCTTCCGTAAATTCAAATGTTCAAGTGTTTGTTAAGCTTATGGGACTTAACTACGGGGTCATCAGTCCCTAAACTTACAAACTAATTATCAACTACCTTATACTAAGGACGGCACATATATCCATGCCCGAGGGGGGATTCGAACCCCCGACCTTAGTGGCCGTGCAGACCGTGACTGGAGCGCCTCAGTTCCCCTCGGCCACCGAGGCCGGCGTTATTCAATGCATTAGCTCTACCATGTACAGTATTCATCCTCGTTTGGCATAATTTGCACGAGGATTCCTGTATTTGTATCCTCATAACTTCTATCTTCGTTGCCCTAGCAGTTATGTTTATTTCGATATCGGCCATTCAAGGCACTATATAGATTTAAAATGTGTGCGACAACATTTGGGTACCCTTCCTTGTGAACATTACGCCTCTGTAAACGATTACACATTTTTTTTCTTTACTGTAATTTCACACCGACATAGTACATGCCAGTAGGCAGGCAGCAGCATTAAGTGCTGCTCTTCAGTCGAGAGACAATATACAGTGAACAAGAAGATTGAAAGACATATGCATGAAGTTTGGAACAATGGACAAGGCGATAATTATGACGATATTATAGATTGGACATGCTGTGTCGATACACATATTGACGCCGCGCCCCAGAGATGTGGCCAGGTCAGCGCGTCGTCTTTCCGGGCGCGGCGCTAGCGGCGCCGTACCGGACATGCGCAGACGCCGACCAATAGGAGTGGGCGTAGGCGGAACTGGCCGAGGAGCAAGAGGAGGAACGTCAGTCTGGGCCGGGGAGCGAAGAGTCATCAATCATCCACTACCGATTCCCAAATAACCTCAGATACAGCAATGGCGACGAGGTCTGCTTAACTTCTTGGTTGTTTTTCTGTTTGCTTTGTTACATTGCCAACGTTGCCTTGTTTCTTCGCCTACCTCTGGCGACATGCTTGTCTGATTGCTCTTGCGGTGTGTCTTCAATATTTACTCTTGTTTGTGAGTCTTGTGTCGTGTCATAGTCGTCTTGTTGCATATTGTTTTATTGTTTCAATTTCCCATGTCTACTCCTCTAAATGTAATCCTGCCGGTTCTCGCTCTGAGCATGGATTTAACTCAGTTTTGTCAGTTCCAGGCACAACAGATGTCACAGCTCACCCAAGCTGTACAGCAACTTGCGCAGTCCCAACAGGCGACTGCTCAAACACAACAGTCGTTGCCTTCGCGGCCAAAACAGGATGTAAAATCTGCTCCAGTGCCACCATTTCGACCTTTTATAGAAGACAAGGAAACGTGCCGTTTACTTCGCATCTGACAGCATACAATGTACAAGGTACTGTGAAGCTTCCCTTTTTTCTCGCGTGTACTGGTGGTGTAGTTTATCGAACGGCTTCCAAGTTATTCCCCACTACGTCCCCTGAGCCAGTTTCTTATGAGGCGTTAACCTTGGCTTTGTCTAAGTACTATGACGAACAAGTGCATGTGGCAGCGGCCCCTTTTAAATTTTGTAGGAGTAGGAAGCAAGAAGGTCAAACTTATCGGCAGTGGCTCGCCGAGTTGCAAGGTTTAACTCGTGACTGTAAATTCAGGTGTTCATGTGGTGAATATTATAATGATTCTATGATTCGGGATGTGATTACGCAAAATGTGCCTGACAATCGTATTCGCGAACAGATTTTGCGGCACGCCGATCCTACATTGCAACAGGTTATGAAGATCATTGACTTTCATGATGCGTGTGATGTTGCTAAGACTAGCTTTGATCCGGTAGGAGTGTGTACAGTGTCAACAGCACGTCAGGGCAAGCGTCAACAGAACGGCCACGCGCTGACACAAGGCGTCCGGCCCGCTGGCCTGTCGGCCGCTGGGCGTAAACATAAGCGATCTACCAACCCCGCTCGCGGAAAAGTTAAGTCCTGTCCTCGCTATTTCTCAAACCATACGCGTGACAATTGTCCTTCTCGTAGCGCAACTTGTTTTGCATGTTGGAAGTTAGGCCATGTTCGTTCTGTCTGTCTCCAACAAAATAAATGTTCCACAGAACAGGTACGCACAGGGGACCGTTCACATCACTTTAATGTTGTGCATTCTCCATCACCTACGAGTGCTAAGTCTGTTGAACTTGCGTCGTCACAGCCTGTGTCTTCGCAGGCTAGGTAACGTAATGTGAATAAATTGTTTGTGGATCTTGAAATTCTTGGCCAGACCGAGGGGGGATTCGAACCCCCGACCGTAGTGGCCGTGCAGACCGTGACTGGAGCGCCTCAGTCTCCTCGGCCACCGCGGCCGGCCGCTTCTGTAAAGCGCGTTCCGTGTCGTATGCCCTTCGGGATCAGGTGGCGGAACTCTTAAGACAGTGGCAGGCTAATGGTGTCATTGAACCGATCACGGCGAGTCAGTGGGCAACGCCCTTAGTGATCGTGAAGAAGCCAAATGGTAAATTGCGTCTTTGTCAAATCTACCGTGAATCCGCAGACTGTGATTGACTCATACCCTTTACCACGACTGGAAGAACTGATGGAACGCTTAGGTGCATGCCGGTATTTTTCTAAAATTGAACTGCGTGACGCATACTTGCAGCTTCCTCTGGATGTGCAATCGCAACAAGTTTTCGTGTTCAACACACACTTGGGACTTTTCACGTTTTTGTGCCTTCCTATCGGTGGTGCAGTGTCTCCCGCCATTTTCCAGCGGTACATGGAACAGTTGACCGCTACTGTGCCTGCGTGTTCTAATTATTTGGACGATATTGTCGTGTCTGGGAGCACTCCCGAGGAACATGTCAATAATTTGCGAAGTTTATTCGAGGTGTTGTTGCAGGCAGGATTACCCATTACTGAACTTCACTCTGTGCTTGGGAAACTCACTTATTACATTCGATTTATACCAAATGCATCCCAAATTGCAGCACCCTTACATCGTCTGAAACGTAAGAATGTTCCATTTGTGTGGTCAAAAGAATGTAATGTTGCTTTTCGCAAACTTGAAGATGCCTTGTTGAGTGACTGGTTCCTTTTGATGCTACAAAACCGGTGATATTAGCCGTTGACGCATCATCATGTGGCCTTGGGACGGTGTTCCGTGCACAGACCTATTGCCTTTGCCTCTAAGCTTTTGACCAAAGCACAACAGAACTACTCAAGATTGAAAAAGTGGCCCTTGCAATCATTTTTGGTGTTACCAGATTTCATCAGTATCTCTATAGGCGAAAATTCTATCTGGTCACAGATCACAAGCCATTACAATCTATGTTTCTTCCCGCTAAACCCATTCCACAACGTATGGCACAAAAACTACAACGTTTGGCCCTTATTCTCTCAAACTATCAGTATGAAATTGTTTATCGGCCCACAACTCACCCAGGTAATGCGGACACGCTCTCGCGGCTTCCTGTTAGTCCTGACTCTGATTTTGATGCGTCAGAGGCAGCTTGTTGCCACATAGATACGCAGCATTCCAACGCTTTGGAAAAATTTCCACTAGATTACAGACAGGTTGATCACGCTACAGCCGCGCACCTGGATTTACAATATATTCGTTCCGGGTGGCTACGATCCTGCAAACAGATTTTGAACCCGGGTGTCCATCAGTATTTTGCTCGACGTTTTGCTTTATCAACACACCGAGGCGTCATCTTGCTTCGCACAGATGGCGACATGTGTAGAGTGGTAATACCTCAGGCTCTTCGGGCGCGTGTTCTTAACTTGTTACATCAAGGACATTGAGGAGTCGTCAGTTGGCCCGCAAGCATTGTATCTCGGTCGGACTGGACAAAGACATTGAACATATGACGTCAAGATGTCGTGCCTGTGCCGATAACCAGTCCGCTTCGCTTCAACATTTCACTGACTGGCCGAAATCCACTGGACCATGGCAACGCATTCATGTGGATTATGCCGGCCCGTTTTGGAAGACGAGGTGGTTAATTGTTGTCGATGCTTTTAGTAAATTCCCGTTTGTGGTCCCCACGAACTCTACGACGACGAGTGCTACTGTGAAAATTCTCCAGTCTCTATTTTTTTTTTTCATTGAGGGCCTTCCACAACTTCTTGTCAGTGACAATGGCCCCCAGTTTGTGTCGGCCGACTTTGAACAGTTTTGTGCATCCAACGGGATTCGTCATTTAACGAGCGCTCCTTTCCACCCACAATCCAACGAAGAAGCGGAGCGCTTCGTCCGCACCTTTAAGCGGCAGATGTCCAAGCTGCGCAGCCACCACTCACGGGATCAGGCTCTGCTGCTGTTCCTCTCGTCGTACCGTTTGCAGCCTCGCGACGGTCCTTCGCCGGCGGAGTTACTTCACGGACGGCGCCACCGCACTCTTTTGCAGCTGTTGCAACCGCCGCTGCACTCGCCGGCCTCTCGGCACTCTCAGCAAAAGTATGGCGTCAGTACCCGTGTTCTTTTCAGATGCTTTACGGTGGCCAAACGTTGGGAACGGGGGCAGTCGAAAAGTGTTTGGGTAGTTCCATGTTCCTTATACGGGGTCCGGGCGGCGTGATTCGTCGTCATGCGAACCAGCTTCACCCTTGTTATGTGTCTGTTTCTGCGGCTGGTCCTCTGTTTTCAGCTCCTGTCTCTACTCGGGGCATGCCGCCTACTGGCGCGGCAAACTGCATCACTCCAGCGTCCTCCTGTCCGGAGCCGATGGAGTGGGCGCCTGCGGGAGCGCTCCTGTCGCAGTCGCCTGCCGGGAGCCACGGTTCGCAGCCGGCATCATCACCACCCTCCGCTGCGGCCGCCGGACCTGGGGACACCGGCCTGTCCAAGGAAGCGGCCGGTCCCGCCTCGCTACCGCAGCCTGCGGTTCTCTTTGGGGTTTTCCACGGCGGTCGGACAACGAATGTTTGGAGGCGGACCGGGTCCCTAGACCCGCCCACGCATCAATCCCGGTCCCACCGGAGGCTTCCATGTCTGCACCCCCCACACCCCACCCCCCGCCGCCGTCGTCGTCCTCTTCCTCGGGGACACTATACGACGACAGTGAGAAGGTTTGAACGCCGCACACCAGAGATGTGGCGCGTCGTCTTTCCGGGCGCGGTGCTAGAAGCGCCGTACTGGACATGTGCAGACGCCGACCAATAGCAGTGGGTGTCGGCGGACCTGAGCGATGAGAAAGAGGAGGAACGGCAGTCTGGGCCGCGGAGCGAAGAGTCATCAATCATCCTCTACCGATTCCCAAATAACCTCTGATACAGCAATACTGGTATCTGTGAATTTCTTTAGGTGAGTGGCGACAGAAGGCACTCACATTTTATGTAAGGGATGACTCCCCGCTATCTCTGGGTCCCAAACTGTCGGGAGGGGTAGCATGCTTTACAACATAGTACATGGCAGGATGCTGCACGGCTTGTGTTCGGTGCCAACGTTAATAGAAATCGGTGCCAAGATGACGGCGAGGGACAATTTCGCAGATGCTTCGGGAAAAAGTCTGCGCTACATGACTTTACTTGAGAAATTTGCACACGGGTGCGGAGTCTAGGGTGCAGACTGCCGCTCTGTCTGCAATTGGTTGTGTGTTTTGCAATATGACAGGTCAAACGATTCGTCATCCGGCCCAGTGCTGTCTTTGGACAGCCCATAAAAGGTTTGGTGAGATTGGCTTCATACTTATGGAAGGCATGGCCACAGATAGCCGGCGTGTGAAGCTTGGTGGTGTGGAGGAGAGAGGGGATTATGGTGAGAGATAGCATTGAGTACTTTTCGCTTCGAGTTTTAGACAGCGCAGTGGGCGGCACACATTGTTGAGACTCCGGCAGACGTTGCAGTATGCGGACTTGCATTTTTAGTTGTGGGTTTGCTTGTGGCAACCAAACTCATATCTTGGTGGCTACGCCGTCTGCGGCCAAGCAGAGTGAATATCGTCGCTGCTACTTAGGACGAAGCTATTGATTTCGTGGACGGGATCCACAGCCTCCTGCTCCAGTCTGCCAACATAGACGCTGCTGGTTCTGCGAGATCAACGTTGCTGT
Organism: Locusta migratoria; assembly: GCA_026315105.1. Classification (NCBI taxonomy): domain Eukaryota; kingdom Metazoa; phylum Arthropoda; class Insecta; order Orthoptera; family Acrididae; genus Locusta; species Locusta migratoria. The sequence goes on along the minus strand of CM048755.1, from coordinate 557,554,360 downwards.
GCGTGCTAATGTATCAGCTGGACCATCCCACTGCCTTATTAGGGTTCCATAACTCAGTTCAGGTCTGGATATTAATTGTTTGTGTTTGCCTTCTATCCTCTCCTGACAGATAAGGACAAGATTTACAAGTAAGTCCTTCTTTTATTCAATTTCTTTGAATGATACGATCTCCGAAAATATAGCTAGTCATTTATTTCATTTTGTATAATATTGTGTCTTTCAATGTTTGTAAAGTTATGCGACAGCTTATTTAATATTTTAATGTTATCTGTCACTTGGTCATCTAATATTGTAAATGGTTAGGTTACACCTCTGAATTCTGAAATATAATCTGAATTTATTGCAGTAGAATACTGTCATTTAACAACCCCAATCACTACTTTGGAGAGGAATGCAAATGTTTGTTTCTAATATGAAAGCGGACAAAACAAATTTCTGTTATAGAAGTAGGGCAAATAGAGTAACTAATAGGGTCTTGATCCTAGTGTGGTTTATGCCACTAGTCAGAAAGATGAAAATTCGCTTTATATGTTTCGGAAAACATAGTGGCGACGCAGTTTGTCATAACTTTTAATCAGATAATGGGTATATAAAAACATTACATTTGTTTTGTATGATAATCTGTAAGATTAAAGAAATCATAACATGCCTTCCTTCTTGTTTTGTTATAATTTGTATATCAAAAGAGATAGCCCGCAGCCATAGAGTAGCAACAAAAAAATAAGACATATTACAACTCAAAGGAAGTTAAGTATTTGTTTTTGTTCTGTGAATAAATTGTTTTATTAATTAGAATGTATGTTTTAGTAATGTGTCCACATTAGCAAAAATATGTGTGCTATCTACTGTTACATCCCGCAGTAGTCAACACGACAACATGTAGTAGTGGTACTGTTCGCTGTAGATCCATCATACTGTATGAAAGTTGTCTGCGATATTTTCATTCCAAGAATTGATTTCGTGCACTGCACATTATCTTTACTGCTCACAGTTTAATCCAGTCAGTAGTAAAATGTCTAGCGACAAGAGCAAGTACTTAAAATCTGCAGATTTCAACCATGAATTGAAATTGACATCCGTAATGCTGATAGTGAATCTTAGTACGAGTTACTACTATCATGTATTGCATTTTCGTAGCTCGTAATTTGAAGAAGTACATCTACATAAGCGAATCAGATTAACTTGCTAGGTACAGTGGAACAGTAAGCATTGATTTTACACGTTTAAATTGTACAGATATATTCACTGCATGAAATGATTCACTTAACTGCTGTATACAATGTCTGGGAGTGTAAATCACTGTTACTTCCTATAAATATATAGAAAGAAGAATAATCGTTCGCCGAATATAGGTCTGCCATATATTTTGGGTTATGTATGAGGAATAACATTGCACTTTCACCAGTGACTAATGAAATCGAGCACACCTAAGTTACAGACTCCGCAATCTTAGCGACTTCTAACAGTATACCCTGATCTTGAAATGAAGAAGTTAAACTAATGTTGCGTTTCTCTCAGTTACTTAACATGAAGAAGCATAAAACATTTAAGAAGTATTACTGTGTTGCAAAAGAATGTTACTACTGTGCGAATTTCCTATCTATCTATACGATAAATTTGCTCAAGTGTAAACCACACCTACATTCAAATGAATTCAAGACAATTGAGACATATTTTCCTGATGACGGAATTATTGTAACAGGGTACACCTTTAACATCGAACGCTCGGAACCGTACGAAACATTGCTTATAATGACAAGCAATCATAAAAAAATCAGTAATGTGCTTCATTTCCATGCAAAACGCAGCACTTGTCTGCTAGCACCACGAGGTGGTGGCATAGTGTATCTGCAGTAACCAGTGCTCCAGTTGCATAAGTGGTGTAGCTGCAGTACGTACGCGGCCACAACCGACTCCCCCGCGAACAATGAGGCCCCGTAGAAGAACAGACGTCTGGAGGACAGAGGACAACACACCGCTGTGTTTCCACTGTGGGCGCCCTGGACATGTCGTACGCTACTGCAGAGAGAGAAGGCGAGTATTCGACTATTATTTTGCCACAAGACGTCAGCCATCAGAGAAGTTTTATCCCAGGCAGTCACCTGTTGATGAATTCATTCGACCTATGGGAAGAAACCCATCGCCGTACCCTGGACGAGGTCGCTCCCCGACGCGCCGCTGCCGTTCACCGTCCCCGTGTAGAGGTACCATCCGCTCCCCTAGCCGCCGCGCCCAGGAAAACTAAGCGAGGCGACCATCTACGGAGGTGAGACCGACGTAGATGAAAATCCTCCATGGACGACAGTCGCTAAGATGTCGGGAAATGTCATCTACTTCATAATCGACAGCCAACCTGTCCTGACAGGAGCTTCTTTCTCCTTATTGTCGGATAATTACCGCCGCACACTAAAGAAGACAATGTTCTGTGATACGGTCGCAACTTTGCTGAAGGTCGCAAATGGAAATTACGTCCAGCCAGCAGGAACTTGTGTTGCAAAAATAACCATCATCAACAGAACCCAGCCATTTGAATTTGTCGTTTTAACAGAATTTAGTCATAATGTCATCCTAGGATGGGACTTCCTGCAAGCATCCCATGCTATCACTGAAGGTGAAAGATCTGAGATGCAAATTGAGGACGTCGTTCCGACGGATACACGTAATACAGAATTTTCTGGAAAGTTATTTGCCCTTCACAATGTGACGATCCCGCCGTTGACAATGAGAAGTCACAAACACAGATGACCGGTTAAAGTGGGAAGTGCTTGTCGATAGTAAAAAATTAGGCTTACAGAAGAAATTTACATACCAGCGGCTATCATTGGCATTACCGGTGGTCGAGCAGAGGTTTGGATCACTAATTGTTACGAGTAGTCACAGCTTAAACCCAAGGAATGTGTACCGGGACAGCTGAACCAATCCAGGACGGTGAGCTCAACGTCATCAATGAAGACCGATGTTCTGCTGTTAGTGATGACAACACGCTGGAGGAAACAACCGTGGGACTGCTAATATGTCCCGGACTGACCAAGGAACAACACCAGTGGGTGTTAGCTATACTACGACAATTTTCGGGTGCATTCAGGGGAAAAGTCACACGAAACTGCCCACGGTAAGGCACCGTATCAATACTGAGGATCATCCATCAATTAGCCAGCGCTCGTATAGAGTGTCTCCAGCTGAGAGACGGATAATTTGGGAGGAAGAGCGGAAAATGTTTCACGATGGCATTATTCAACCTACAGAGAGTCCTTGGTCGTCTCCGGAAGTCCTCGTAAAGAAGAAGGATTGCACGTGGCGGTTCTGTGTTGACTATCGGCGGCTGAACAAAATCACAGAGAAAGATGTCTACCCACTACCGCGCATTGACGACAATTTAGACTACTTAAAAGGAGCTACATACTTCTCAACTTTGGACATGTAGGCAGGTTACTGGCAAATCGAGGTTGACGAAGCTGACAGGGAGAAGACGGCTTTTATTATACCTGACGGCCTCTATGAATTCAAAGTAATGCCATTTGTATTATGTAATGCTGCGGCCACATTCGAACGCATGATGGACAATTTTCTTCGACACCTTAAATGGATGACGTGTCGTTGCTATTTAGATGAGATTGTCGTTTTCTCGAAAACATTTGAAGAACATCTGAGTCGCCTGTCAACTGTGTTTAAATGTGTTCAGCCTGCAGCACTCCGCCTAAATACAAAGAAGTGCGTCTTCGTCGCTAGAGAGATAAAAATCCTGGGGCAGCTAGTCAACGGAGATGGTTTCCGTCCTGATCCAGATAAAGTAAAGGCAGTCACAGTATTTCCAACTCCTCAGCACATTCGTGATGTGAGAAGTTTTCTCGGGCTGTGCTCATACTACCGACGTTTCATAAAAGGTTCTTGTAACACGGCACGTCCATTGCAAGACCTTCTGCAGGGAGACGCCATGTTTTACTGGGATCGGACAAAAGTAAGAGCATTCCGGGCACTTAAAGAGGTTCTAACTTCCGCACCAGTTCTAGCCTTGTACGACGAGAATGCGGAAACTGCTCTTCACACAGACGCCAGTGGTTATGGGATTGGTGCAGTGCTTGACAAGTTCAGGAAGGTGCTAAAAAGGTGATAGCCTATGCATCAAGAGTACTCTCGAAGTCCGAGATAAACTACTCTACAACTGAGAAAGAATGTCTCGCAGTTATCGGGCTAGTAACAAGTTCCGGCCGTAATTATTCGGCAAACCATTCACCGTCGTGACAGACCACCATTCTTTGTGTTTAAAAAAGTTTTCAGTTAGGACTTATGGCAATCCCCCCAGGGGGCTCACAGTTCTTTCGTGAGTACGTGCGTGGCGAGCACGGGGCCCCGAGCTAATACAGTCTTTCTTCCCTCCCAGGACTGCATTTCCTTTCCCTTCCCTTCCTCTCCTTTCCTATCCTCACTCCGTCCCCTACCCTCCGGGCGACTTATACCCATAGCAGTTTGGCCCCACAAACCCAAACAAACAAACAAAATTTTTGGCAAAAGGCATCAAAAACCGACTGCCTCCAACAGGCAAATAAGAAGGGTCGCATTTGGAGATACGACACTACAACATAGCTATGACCTAGACTCAAAGAAGTTCGTACATTTTCACATTGCTGTATTTTAATAATTAAAATCAGTATGCACTTTTAAAAGTTATTAATATTCATATTCACAGAGTATATGACATCAACTGCACATGGGCAAAGCTGAAAATGTGTAGCAAGCCGGGATTCGAAGCCGGGTCTCCCGCTTTCTAGGCAGTAGCGCTGACCACTACAGCACTGTAGACCCGGTGAGCACCGCACTTGCAAGGACTATCTAAGCACGCCTCCCGCCAGACGAGAATTTCCAGCTCTACCCTGCCCACAGTACTCAAACTCGTAGTCATTATGTACTAATTTCCGTAAGAGTAAGGGCTCCAAACTAGCCCACCCCTCCCAACTAATAGTAATTGATTGTTTGATTCAATATGTTGATACTGTTTTATCGCCAATATGTGTATAAATAAAAGTCGCTAACAAAAGCAGTTGCGTCGAACCCATCGGTAAGAAACAAGTATTGAAACCTGCCGTTAACAATGTGTTGAAAGCGTGCGTAATTACAAATGATTCAGTCCACTTCGCATAGTTCTGAAGTCCTTATTGGTGTCTAATTATCATGATGACAATTTATTATCAATACTTACCTACTTTCAGGGTCCACGGAGAAACAAAACAATGTTTTGAACAATTATAACAATTCGAGGCTGCACGGGCACCATGCTGAAAGCATACTGATTGCCCTATGTTGTTGCTCGCGTCGAGGCGAAGGAACAAAAATGGCGGACTCACACGCCCGTCTATATCCAGGTGCCCTGCTGGCGCCTTAATCGTCATCGACAGGTTGGACGTCACTGTCGCCGTTGATATGTAGCTTTAGTTTAATGAAACAATAGTTGCATTGTGCTTCAGACCTAATTTTAAAGTGAATGGGATAAGTAAACAGACAAATATACTCATGGTTTCATGCGTAAATTTCAATTTATTCCTTTTTTCAGCAAACTTAGCAGTAATTTTACATTGTCATATGTGCACTATTTTTTCTTCAGCAATCTTGAGTAGATGGAGCGTGGGTCACCAGAAGGATCCCAGGACCTGAACAGCGGCATACTTGAATATTTGAAGCATCCAGGTAAATTTCTCTTCACCTTAGACGTAGATGACTGTCCCTGGGTAGTCGAGTAATAGTCTATGGCTGACAGTCCTTACTTCGACTATTCATTACGGTGAGACGAACTGCAAGCAGCACAAAGCGGCGACGGAGGACTGCAAAATCAGCGCCTGATGGATGCCGGACTCCGGCCATAAATCGTGGACCCTCGTGCTGCTACTGCGCGTAAGACGGTAGCGGCTGAGTCGGCTGCCCAGCTGGTAGCAGAGCGTCATTGCTTCGGCTGTGTTCAGCTCAAGGTCGCGCGGCCACGCAGACAGTGCGCTCTGAACAAAGCACTGCCAAACCCCGGAAAACTCGTGTTGATCCCAAGATCACGATTCTGAGAACAAATATATACAGGCATGGCACGAGTAGGAAAAGACTGTGAGCATTTTCCGGTCGGTGTTTGACAGGACCGGCAAATAATACTCAGACAAGGGTGGTGCGATGTAATAAAATTGATATATATCGAAAAATGGGATACAGTTCCTGAGATTACGGCCTGAGTAGGGCCACTAGTGGTACAACGGAGGTGGTCATTATGATGGGCAGAGTAGGAAAACGAGCCCATGGAGCTGCAGACCGGGGATCGTGCTATCATGTCGAGAGCTGGTCGTAGAGATTGAGATTTTCTGTCTGTAACGATATCGTGGGAAGCCAACGCTGAACCTACATCGAAGTTGCAGGGGTCGACGACACGTGCTGTTTAGCAAGCACAAATTGGCTCAGGCCAGTGAATTCGGAATGCGCACGGCAGGGGGATGTGGCACAGACGTATGACGAGGGCCACCGCCTATCACTGTCCTACGGAAGGTGTGGAGAGCCATGGCAAACCATATGGAAATTCCTTAAAAAAAAAAGAAAAAAAATAGTTCCCCTCGTCCCCACTGATGTACACTCTAGATGTAGCTGTAAATATAGAGATGCGTTTCATACGTAAAACTGCATGTCGCCCCAAATCTGTCTTAAATTACAGACAATTTCGTAGACTTCACGCTTCCACATGGTCCCCCTCCTGCTCCTTAAGTGGCCATACAGCAGTGTGTCTACTTCTTGAACGTTTTGTTGTCGGCAACTAACCACATGTGTCTGCACACTGGAAATATTAAAACTGCGGTTACAATTTCATTTGTGGCGTGTAGTCACAGAATATCCAGTTATAGAGGGACAACTATTACTATATTCTGATGGGATACTATCTTGAAAAATCTCATTGATGAGTAAATAGTTACGTGGCCTATCTCAGTCAAAATCCAACCAAAGTAAATACAGTGTGAATTACACCTGAAATGCTTAAATTATTTCTTACATATGTTATGCAGCATAGATAGGTGAAGTGACTTGCCTGCCTACATGATGCAGATATCTATGTGGTATGTGTAACGACAGTGGTAGGTTACTTGTGGAGAAGCCTGACACACCTTTGGTTACTGAAGAGCAATAGCAGATGTTATGAGGACAATAATCTAGACAATTAAGTGATTGGGACTATTAACACTAGCTTAATGTCATCAAGGAAAACAAATCATCCGTTCTACATATCGTAGAGTGAAATATTCGATCTCTTGATCAGATAGGTAGAGTAGAGGACAGATGACCGTAGCAGTTTGGTCTGATAGGTTTACAAACATTGTAACATTATGGAAACACACGAATTTAATCAGAATATTCCACACATTTTAGAAATCATATATATTTTATTAATGTAATTTGATTAAATACTTTTGGTATTTCCATTACACATCCAATTTTTACCGCTGTATCTGCCTTACTAATATCGAAATTGCGCTAGCTTTTGTTAGGAAACTGTATACAGTGTGCTTAATATATCCTTAATGTAACACTAAAACAGTCTCACACAAGATAAGAAATTATGGGGAATTATTTTTCCTACTATTTATTAATTCAGCAGAAATTCATACCTGATAAGAAATTTAAATGAAATCCCTCCCCACCACTTACAAATTCAATAAGGAGGTGAATTACAAGATGGTGCTTCAATTACTATGACTTGCGCGTCTCCTTACAACGACTCATGTGAGACCTGAAGACATTATTTATCAGAAATATACTTATGTTACTTCCGGGTTTTCCCTGCAGCTTTCCACACAAATTCGTTCGGTGTTTATACTGCCTATATCTCCCTCTTCCCCCACTCTTATCTTCTATTTTCTCTGCCCCTTCTTTCTGTCTATCCCCTTCTCCCCTGTTTCTGTCCATCTCCTCGCCCCTCACACTGTGCCCATCTATCCTCACCTCCCACTCCTGACTATCCATCTCCTTGTCCCTGCTCTCCACTGAGCTATGCCCTCCCTATTATGTGGGTCCTGCAAAGCATGTCGATAGTACCCACAGAGCAAACATGTCGTACAGGACGAACTATATGGAAGGGACTACTATACTCTAGTGGGCTCCTGTAGAAGTTGCACTGCAAAGCAGAACCGTAAGACAGGCGGATGTTATTCCCACCGAATCTGCTCATACATATAATGTATGGGATGGAAAAATACTATTTCCCGGTATAGGCAGATACTGCCATCTTCCTGAAAGTTTCTAATTATGCGGTCTATCAATCTGACTTTTGTTGTTCCACTCCTTATCATATTTTTGAATGTAACCACATAACCTAGTTTCTGTATTGTAGATATGCCTTTCACTCAGTATTGCAGAATTTCGAAGCAGCTGCCATCTAATATCTCAATCACTCAGTGGAGAATCTACTAGAAGCTATAAGCTAGTACCCCTTCATCTAGTAGCAAAGAATCTGCATCACTGAAAGAACTTCAGTGGCTAAAGCAAAATCAAGGAAGAAGAAGAAGAAGAAGAAAAAAGAAGAAGAAAGAAGAAGGAGATGACTGAAGGCTCTCGGTAGGATTAACTTTGTCGACATCATCGTCAACTTCGAGATAAACCAGTAATAAAACTGTACTTGTGTCAAGAGAGTGAATCGGCACCAAAATACATTACAACAGATGTAGCGAATGATACTGAACGTATTGCTATCGCGTTTTCATTTAGAAATCGAGTATGTAAAAGTATTGCGCCGCAAACAAGATACTGTATTTAATAAAGAATAGAGTTTCCTTCGGCAACTACCAGTGTGTCACTAACTAGAGCCCTGCTTGAACGGCCCATGGTGACAAAACGCCTTGTAAACACGGAGATCCGTAAGTATCACCCAAAGAAGGGTGCACTGCAAGTAGCGACGCTGCTAGGGCGTAGAAAACTACTGCATCAACTCTTTGACAGTAGAGCAGTACCGAGTAGAAGTGAGAGAGACAACTAGAATGCGTGTAGTCATTACTCCTAGTACTGACATAAAATGTACTTCAGCGTGCAAACTTTGCACAAAGAGGTTGAACATAGATATTGCTTCAGCTATGGGCTCTGAAAGGCTCAGATAGGAATAAACTTGGAGTCCACCGTAAGTTAGGAAAGGAAAATACGAGGCGCATGTGGGTACCGAAGGTGGCGCCACGTTTCGGATAGAGCGTCCGCTAGCGCCGTAGTTTCGAGTCGTTTCTCCGGCAGACGCCCAACTCAGTAGCTAGAACATATCAAGTAAGTTGCTAATACAAAACATACTCTCACAATAAAAGTGAAATAAATTGTATTACTATTTTGAAAAATTGGTTGTCATACGCAAACTTGCAGAAAAGACAGTTATTATTTATTACTTGCGAAATTTACTTATTTTTCTCTCTATTATGTTTTGCTCAAGAATGTATATCATTTAGGAGTTCATTATTATAACATAGATTTTCATAATATTCAACTTATCACGTATTCTGAAAATTAGTTCTTGTCATAAATTATTTCCTTTGCACACTAAATATGTTGTTGTTTTCGCAGTCCCTGAAATATTTGTGGTGGAGAACATTATTTCTGCACCAGCATTATTGTCAGGTAGATCTAGCACAAAACAAGTAATTTTTCACCAGTTATCTTTAGTTGGAAGTAAGCTGAAAATAGGGACCAGTTTTTACCAACTCGTTTCGAAGTTCCTAATTATAAATTATGTCTTCACACGTAGCTGTCTTTTACACGGTTAAATTCCTCAAAAACTGATCTTCACATCTTTCTTTCAAAATATTTTTACCTAACTCCGGTAAAGTTTAAGACTTTACTGAACAGACTTCCAAAGCACAGGATATTTGAGCTGAAATCAGTCAAATTGTTTTTACACATGAAATGGGAAAGTCCATTTCGCGTATTAATAACTTAACGACTTGAGTGATCAGCTTAAAATGCCCAAGAAATATAACTCTTTCGGCACGCCATCATCGATAAATTAACTCTTTAATAACTGCGTTTTCTATTGATTCAGAAGCTACACATCTCATGTGAAAGCATTACGTCGTACCAACCAAAGAAATTGAAAAACAGTCTTATTTCCTTTGAGGCAAAGCGTGTTTTCTTTGTTATATAATTATGTACTCATTTGTTCTCCTTTTGGCTGCACTGCATATTATTTGAAAACAATTTATTTCAAACTATATGTGTAGGTTAGTAGAAAACGGGACAATATACATCGCGTATTTATTTTGTTGGAACGTCTGCTCACCTTTAGAATAAACTCGAACTCCTAACCACTCACTCTCAGAATCTAGCGGTTCCATCTGCAATTACGATACCGTCGATGACCAACTCTGCTAATTTATAGGTTACTATGCTGTCAAAGTGCTACCAGATACCTATTATGGGACCGCAACCTGTCAGCTGCGATATCTTCAACTCTCCGAGCTGCAGTCTTACTGTCCGCAGCTGAAGATGCAGACCAGGCAGACCTACAGCAATTAAAAAACCGACCTGCCTATCTTCGTGCCTTTCGACTTCAGAGCTAGGCGTCTCCGAGCTGAACTAACAAGCGATCTCGAACGCTCTGAATCGCACGAGAGCATTCTTAGAATATTAAGCAATCATAAACAAAATAGTGGTGTGCGTCATTCCTATCCAAAATGCTGCACTTGTCTGCTAGCTGCTTGGAGTGTACTGTGTAAACTGGTGCAAATATTAAGGACGAAGTTAGACGTGCATAGAAATGACGCATACAACTGTCCTGTTTATGATTCCAAGCATGATTTCGTGCATTTAGGAGCGTTGGAGGTCAAAAAGAGATGTCCCTTCTAAGTACCGCCCATCTGCCTGTCCGCTGGGGGCGTTTCCGATCTGCCCTCCGTTAGGTGAGTGATCTGCAGGACTACACGGCATCCGGCAAACGAGGAGCTTGCAGATCTGAGATCCTTGCGGATGTGAGCGCATTTACAGTCTTAGAGAGCGCTGAGGGCCAGGAGGCTGGCCGTGACAGCGTCGCGCTGCCTGTCGTTTCATTCACTGCATTCGTAAAGGCTGCTCTTATCACTGCACGCGGGAAACGACGACAGCCGACGCGCGACTCGGCCGTTCAGGCCAAGGCCAGCAGTCGGTGGAAGGAGGGGGGCGGGGAGGAAGCAATAAACGCTCTTAAGAGCCGGCGCCGACTAAGGTTACGGCCACACGAGAGCTTTTCTGCCAGAATACACGTAACATACTGAGCTCATGAAGCGGTGGGCACACGGCTGTCTCTCTTACGCCATGTGAAGGCCAGCCAAATCCCACTAGTAGTGCGTCGGGCAAGCTGTGGCAACGCTTAATGTCTTGATGGCCATAACAGATAGCAATTATTGTTTTAGGTTCATAGTCGTAGCTCAAGGAGACTGCAATATGTTCAGAGCAGCTGAATTGGTTAAGAAATGTTACAATCGAACTTTGAATTTGCCAGAATCTGCACAATTTCCAAATGATCCTAGTGGACTGAAAATCATTTATGTATTTTTGGGTAATGAGGTTTCTGCAAGAATCAAACGTTACACACAAAAAACTGCTCAACTACAAACTGTCAAGCACACTACGTAATGTGGAATGTTATTTGGTATTTCACGTAATAAACGGAGAATTTTCCACAATCCAATAGATGTTAGTTTGACTATGGTGGATATAATTGTTCACGCCTGTTGTGAAATTCACAATTTTGTGAGATAAAAAGACAGTTTCAATTTTGCTAACACATTGACATGCAGAATGGAAAGTATGTCTGCACTTTGGACAAGAGGAAGGAATGGTGGAAATAATATAAGAGAGCATTTTTGTGATTACTTGCGTTCCCATCAAATATTTGTACCAAGACAATTATGCAAAAAACTTCGAAGAAAGTCTAGTTTTGTAGTATAAATTGGCTTCTTCACATTTTATTCATGTAAAACCTTCCTGATACATTGCATATAGTTATTAATAATACGCATCGTCTGTAATCACCTACATATGATTTTTGGTTGTCTGCCTAAATTTTTGTCCCACTTTGGGTTACGGTAGTAACACTAATAGTCGGCCTTTGTGATCGCCATTTGTCAGCTCGAAAATATTGAAAATAACGGCTTAACTGTTCATATGTCACGAACATTGAGTAACCTAAATTGTAGAGGAGAAAATTCTCTACAACCTTGCTTTGTTGTTTTTTCATAACTCGTGCCGTCACAGAGATACTTGCAAAATAACTGCGACACCACATCTTGATTTTACGTAAACCAGGCGTTAGGAAATGTCACGTGACATTCCTAGCCGAGTACTCTTTTTGGCATACTCCATCTTGCTTCCTGTATTTTATGATTTTCTTATTATAACTTACGCGTTGTTATTTCAAAGCAACGGAGCACCGAATAATTAACAAAAGCACGTCGTTCATAGTATGATAAATTAAAATCTAGTGTTTAAAAATGTCATTTTAGCTGTTAGCAACCGCCAGCATGGTACGAGAATTAATGGACAATACCATAGTTTTGAGGTGTAGTAGGTGGTGCGTTACGTTGTGATGCATGTGGTTCATAGTTCGAAACACGCCGATACCATGTTCTTTTTAGCCTTGGCTTCTAAAATGGTTTTCGGCACTCTTATTAATTAAGCAGAGCTATCTTCTGCAATGTTAAGAGATGTGGAGATGTAAGAGTGCTGTCTCTAAAATTAATGAGTTTCCTTGAAAGCGAAGGAGCTTTTTTTATAACTTATATTGGTATAGGAAACATTGAATATGTGGTACACACCTTTTTCTGTTTAGTTTGCGTAAATTTATACTGACAACAAACGAACTGTTAATAGGAACTGTGACTTCATTTTTCGAAATCCTTTTTGCAGCACTGATAGAATTCGCTATGTATTCAGGAATGACAAAAATGAGATATGTAAAGTGGTTTTTCGATTGCAGAAAACGGAAGTGAAGATGGTAATATAAGCTAGCGCTCTCAAGAACAAAATCGTAAAGGCTACTTATGGAAGCAAACAAATGACTACTTTCTGCGTATTTTGTATTGTGGTACTCATGATGAGGCTCTGGAACTTCGTAGTATGTATTTGGCATGTTTGTTGCGTACCTAAATAATGAAGACCTTGTCCTACAAGAAAGTATGCAGGACTGTAAAATTTGTGGTAGCTATACATTGGTGCCGTTAATTCTAGGTGAACGGGATCGGGATCACATCGAACTATCGAAATCTACGCGTGAAAAAGAAGAAATTCGACCTTGAAAAGAATACACGTCTAAATAAATATTACCTTCTCTTTAAAACAAAGTTTTCAAATAATCATTTACATTGGCAGCCTAAAGGTTTCAAATTCTTTCCACTATTTACTTCGCCTTATGTATATATATATATATATATATATATATATATATATATATATATATATATATATATATATATATATATATAATCTTTGTTGTGAATATACAATAAACCCGCAGTTGTTGTTTTGTTTTATGACGCTTGTTTTTGTGCGAAATTCCTAGACTCGAAACATCTTCACTTACTGTATCGAGTTCACTTTACTTATTGTCTAACTTCGTTTACTTCTTCCTTTATAGGTAGAAAATGTCACAATTAGGAGAAAAGAATCCAATTTGGAAGTACTTTAATAAAAGTAGCGTCGATTTGTCTAGACCTGCTCGTCTCCCATGACTCTTCTACGGACTACTGATTATGCTTAGGCACACTCTAGAAGGCGTAGTACAGGAAGCGCATTTTTAAAATTGTGAAAAAAGTAGTGTTTTGTGGTGTAACGTAAGTATAAAGAAATTTTAACTTAATTACGCAAGTTTTGGTTAAGGTTTCGGCCAAAATTCATCTTTCGGTCAGACTCAAGTTTCTACAATCACCTCCTCATTTGAATGATATCTTCGTCCCTCCACCTATTTCTTCATATTGGGGAACAAACAGTAGTCCGATGGAGCCAAGTCCGGAGAATCATATTTCCAATAATTTTGCGACCACAACTGCTGAGATGTGTGCTGGTGGATTGTCGTTATGGAAAGGACATTGTTAAGGTTCAATCGCTGGCGTTTTCTTACAGCTAGGTTTTCAAACGGTCCAGTAACGATGAAGAATATGCATCTGTAATAGTTTTACCCTATTTCAGATAATCGATGAGGATTATCCCTAGCGAATCCGAAAAGACCGTTGTCATTACCTTTCTAGCCGAAGGACAGTCTTCGCCTTTTTTGTGCAGATTCTCCTTTGGTAACCCATTATTTAGATTGTTATTTGGTCTCGGGAGTATAGTAATGTATCCATGTAGCATCCACAGTGACAGCTGCAAACTTTCCACGCAACAATTCACACGATTCCGTTTTTGGTCAAGCGTGAGCAATCGCGGCACCCATCTTGCGGGTAGCTTTCTCAGGTCCAAACGTTTATGAAAAATATGATGTACACATTCATTTGAGATTCCCACAGCACTGGTAATCTCGCGCACCGTAACTCCTCTGTCATCCATCACCATATCATGGATCTTATCAATGATTTCTGTAGTCGTAGCTTCGCAGGGTGTCCAGAACGTTCAACGTCACTTGTGCCCATATAGCCACACTGAAAATTTTGAAACCACTTTTAATCTATTCTAATGGAAGGTGCAGTGTCACCGTAATATATATGAAGCTTCTCTTTAGTCTCCTGAGGTGTTTTTCCTTTCACAAACTGATGTTTAATCACCACACGAAATTATTTTTCGTCGATTCTTTGACAATCTCTCGACTTCCTTGATTCACACGAATGCCAAACACAACGACATAGACGTATATGGCTGAAACTTGGTGTGCGTTCTTTCCAAAGATGCTCTCGGACTTTGAACGGTCTTCAAACGCCCCTCGTACGCCGATGTGCAATTGCCAAATCATTACATTTATTCTTATGACATTTTATCATGGTGTGATGGCCGAGTCATTATATTTATTATTGAAATAAAGGTATACAATATTGATGTAGTCCCTTTAAAGGTTGATAAACAAGTAATTAAATAACAAATTATGACAAGGTGTTAAATAGGTGATTCCATCCCAATACCTAAAATAACCGACTCGGTTTCTAATGTTCCTTTGTTTTAAATTGTAAGTGCTCCATCCCCAGCCTCCTGTCCATCTTCTACAATATACTGACGATACTGCAGCCCTCGCCCTCGCCTTAACGTCACCGTGGCTCATTGATTTAAATGACTATGTATGTTTTATTCATCTGTCAACTCTGCATTTTCTTTGAGGTTTGTCATCTTATGTATATTTTAAATCGCCAATGCTTAACTCCATTTCATATTTTAAGTCCTACACACACACACACACACACACACACGCACACACACACACACACCCATGCCCGAGGGAGGACTCGAACCTCCGACTGTGACTTTGTTTCCCATAAGATCAAACGACTTTTTCTGTGAAAGGAATTCGTCGCGAGTTTTTATTTTTGTTCATTATATAATTTGATGGGGTTAGTTTTTTCCCGTATCTATTAGAGAATGGAAAGGTAGAGATATATTGACTAACTGGTTTGATAAACCCTTTGCCAGGCACTTAAATTTGACTTGTAGCATATATATTTAGTTGAAGATATTAAGAACTCTGATGAAAAAAAAAAAGAACGTAATACCAATTTTGTAACAAAATAGCTTCTCTCCACATTCTGTAGTTTGTACTAAAAGTACTGTCTCATCATTGCAGACTATCACTGCGACATTGCGTGTAGTAAAATCCGGTGACCATACCGTTGCAGCTTCTATTGTTGTACAGGCATACAGGAGAACAAGATAGTCTGTCAGCCAGTCTAACATTCAGGAGTCCTACTCACAAACATTCTTTGCCTGACTCTTTATGACCAGTAAACGATCTGAAATGTAGAGCCGGTTGAAACGGGCGTCACTCCTCTCGCTTCCCGCCGTGCTCGCGGCCTGCTTTAAGCCCCTTTTACACGATCCACTTTCTTGCGAAAATCGACTAGAAAGCGACTATGACATCAATAATCTTTCGATTGTGCCGAGAGTGGAGTTCTAAAATTTCGAGTGCTGTGAACACTGCGCATGCGCAGAAGCAGTGGCTGCATTGTCTAGCAGAAGACGCGAAGTACTGTTTTGTACACAACAAAGACACGTCTAAGTAGTATAATATGGAATAAGAAACTAGTGAGCCATCACTGGCGTTTTTTCTTCACGTTTTCCATAAAAATTAAACAGAGCATAAATTGTGGATTACATTGTATTTTTTGTAGAAATGCAGTGGACGAAAGAAAGCATTAAGGCTCTTATTTCGGCTTATGAAGAAGAGAGAGCCATCCTAGAAACAGAACATCATTTATACCACACTAAGGTAATTTGTGTGTTACGGTGACTACAGATACTCGTTGAAATAATCATATATTTTCTAGAATGCACCTAAAGAAATACTGAAATTAGTGGCAGAACAAAGTATCAGCAGTTTGCCTGAAAGTTACAGCTGAAGATTGTAAAACTAAATTTGGCACTCTGTGGTTAAATTATGGCGCGGAGTTTAAAAAAAATCCCCAGAGCAAAAAAGTCGATTTTCTGCATCCGGACGCTTCTCTTTCTGCCTCTGCGCTCTTTCTTTTTGCCTACCTGCAAAGCTGTGGCAATTACTACCGTTTATGCAGCCAATACCACAAGAATTTCATCCAGTTCGCTGTGTTGGATAAAAGGTTGTGATTAAAACAAAATCAGCACATGAAGTATTACGACGAAAACCACAGCGCAAAGACCGCACAGCAGACAGCACACACACATATTTCGAAGCTATCGTGGGAACACAAACTTTCACGCAAAACAAATGAAACAAGGAACCACCAGGGGCGCTGCAGTCCACACACACTATTCGAGTAGTCAACCGAGACAAGTAAGTGGCTCGTGTAAAAGGAGCTTTAGCCACCTGAGGTCGCATAAAGTGTAGAGCGATGACGTCACACTGCCCTAAGTGGGACTTGTGACGAGCCGAGTCCCGATACTGCCGCGTTCACGTCGCGCTGCGTTTTTCTTCAGCTGTCGCGCTAATCTTTAGCAGCGCATGGTACGTAATCGCACATGAGCGGAAGTGAAGGTACTTCTGTTAGCGTACGGTCTGCGAAGTCAGAAATCACAAAAGAAACTGTTTTGAACGAAAAAGCTTATATAACCTAAAACCTACGGAATAGCCCGGGAGTAAGAAAAGCTAGTTCTAGTTGAGAAAAATAAACTGATGATGCGATAGGTGTGAAAGCTTGTATCATAAACTTGTAAGCAACACAGCGTGGCCAAGGTATGTACAGTGCTGCATTTTCTGCTTCGCTTCAGCTTGTTACCTGTTTTGATTTGGGAAGTTCCTGGAACACACAGAAAACGTATGAAAGAGATAGCCGAAGTGGAGTACCCGAGCGGTCTAAAGCGTTTCGCTGCAGAGCGCGCGGTTGCTCGCGGTCGGAGGTTCGAATCCTCCCTGGGTCATGAGTGTGTGTATTGTTCTTAGGTTAGTTTAACTTTGTTTAAGTAGTTTGTAAGCTACGGACTGATGACCTCACAGTTTGGTCCGATAGATTTAAAAACATTTGAATTTAAAAAAGGTAATCACAGCATAGTACAAAATTTCTTCATGAGAAATAATTCTCAGAATCAACAAATTCAATACTCGTGATGTGCACTGAATTAGCAATACTTAAGTGATACGCCATATTCTGCTGACAACTTTGATTTCAAAGCCCTACAAGGCGTTTCTGAATCATAGCCTCTAAGAAGTGGCGATGTTTTCCCACCGCATATGAGTCTGAATTCGCTCGTTCTGGTGACAAGCTGCTTCACAGGTGTCCGCACGGGCGTGCGTGCCCGTCTTTTCCCCTCTCATTCACAAACATATATATACGCGTTACCGTAGGAATAATATATTACTCGAATTCCTGTAAACGTATTTAGTTAATTTTATACAGCGTCAATATTGTTGACATTATGTCGAAATATAAACTGTCTGAAGTATTCGTAGAATTCATTTATAACGTGCATTACTGTGAAATATTATTAAACTAAATTTTATCTTTCTACTCATAGTCTTAAAAATACAATTACGGCTGATATCTGATAAATGAAGCATTATTAGTCGCGCGTTTAGATGCACGATTTCACTTGAAGGTTCGTTCTCCAAGACAAAATATAATGAATATAATGAGTGTCGTAATGGAGAGGTCATAGGTGGTCGTCGCCGCCCAATTTTTTGCGATGGGTACCCTGTCTCTTACTACTTTGCGTGCGGGATATTTTTATATTACAGTGATTCTCTTTCATCATCTCTCTCGGTGCGTTGTGTGACCGCACTCCAGGCTGCCGATTCTCAATTCAATAGCTGTTCGAATGACATAACTAGAAAAATCAACCATAAGGCAAGTGTTGCAGGGATTGCAGAAGGCACTATACAGCCCCGTGTTCGTGAGCAACATTACACTGTTTTTGAAGGGATTAGTATTCTCCTACAGTACCTACAAACGGACAGTGTTGAAAAGTCAAATGTTCGTAAAGTTGTAGAACTTAACCGCTATTGTCACCAGTCTATAGACTTATAAACTGCTTAAACTAACTTTCACTAAAGACAAAACACTCTCTCTCACAGACACACACGCAAACACACATACACACACCCATGCTTGAGAGAGGACTTGAACCTCCGGAGGGAACAATCGCCCAGTCGTTAGCATGACGCCTTATAACAATCGGCCACGACAGTGTTAATATTTCCCAAAACTACAGGGCAATTTCGCGAAATAACAGTCATTGACCAACGGAAGGAAATGCGAACTAGGGACAGTTTTGACCTCTAACGCTCGGAACCGCACAAAACCACACTTACAATAACAAGTAATCAGGAACAAAACAGTGGTGTGCGTCATTTCCATGCAAAACGCCGCACTTGTCTGCATAGTTTAGTTGCACTAACCAGTCCTCCAGTTGCGTGAGTGGTATAGCTGCAATACATATTTGTCTCTTGGAGTATTAGCAAGCGCGTTACTGTATAGACTGTGTACAGTGTAGTGATATCATGAAGACAAGTAATCCTACGCATGAAGAACGAACTTAAGACGAGCTGAATATGGAAATGACGTCGGGACTGAAGATATGGACTTCTCGCATATACTATACAACATAATCATTCAGAAATATAATGTCGAGGACGTTAGGCCGGATTTGAAGTATATGGAGGAACCAGGTTATGGCATTTACATACCAACACCAATTAGTGTGGCTTTTGTTATTGGACTGCGTGAATGCGGAAGTGATTTGGAATGTGATAACGTGGCTTTAGTGAGATGTGCACATTGTTCTCTCCCACTTTGTTTTAACCACTTCATCGCAATCCCGCATCTGCATATTGAAGCCTAGTAAAGCACTTCCAGGTGTGTGCTACTCCTGTATATGTGTGTTTTGAGCTATTATAAGTTCTTTAAACAAATAGTTTTGGCGCTGCTTATTGAATATGTAATGAGTAAATGACGGTATTAAATTATATACAATGTCCTTCCTAAGGTATTGATATCTCGTTATATTGTCTTTGTTAAAATGATATTTAAGATACAATGCAACGTTCTGCATCGAAATGGTGCACACTACTGTCCTCTTTATGATTGCCTGTTATTCCAAGCATGGTTTCGTTAGTGCGCTCGAGGTCAAAGATTTCCATTGTAAGTACCGCCCTTCTGATTGTACTCTGCAACCGTTTAAGATCTTCCCTGTGTTAGGTGAATAATCTGTACGGCAACACGGAATCCGGGAAACGAGGAACAAGCAGATATATTGATGCGGATGTGAGCTCATTTACAGTCTTCGAGAGCGCTGAGGGCAAGGAGGCTGGTCATGACAGCGTCGCGCTGCCTGGCGTTTCATTCCCCGCACCCGCCAAGGCTGCTCTTATCACTGCACTCGGATACGACCGCAGCCGACGCGCGACTCGGCCGTTCAGACGAAGGCCAACTGCCGGGGGAGGGGGAGGGGAGGATCAATAAACTCATTGCGAGCCACGAGAGCCGACGACGACTAAGGTTACGGCCCCAAGAGCGTTTTGCTACGAGCGTTTCTGCCAGACTATACGTAACACGCGGAGGTCTGGATGTGGTGGCCACACGGCCGCCTCTCTCGTGCGGCATAAAGCCCTGCCAAATTCCATTAGTAGTGCGTCGTACAAGCTGTGGCAAGTATTGATCGCCATAACAAACAGCAATTATTGTTTCAGATTCATAGACGTAGGTGCATTTTGTCTTCAAGGGGGCCTTCTATTTATTAAAAAAACTGAATTGGGTAAACAACGTTACAATCAGACTTTGAATTTACCAGAAGCTGCACAAGTTGTAAATTATCTTAGTGGACTAAAAATCGTTCACGTGTTTGTGGCTGATGAGGTTTTTGCAATGAATGATCATTTAAGGAGAACATACACACAAGAGCATTACAAATAAACAAAAACTTTTTAACTACTTAATTTCAACCACTCGATGTTATGTAGAGTGTGCATTTGGCATTTTATCTAAAGAGGATGTATCGTATACCTTTCTCACCCGTATTGCGCACTTCCCATCACATTGAAACACGTCCACTGAATGTGTGTTCGTAATCCATTTTGAGTGATTCATTACTCTAAAGTGTTTCTTCGCCATTAATATTGTTAATTTGTACATCAATTATTTTATTCCTTTATTAATGATCAATGCCCCATATGTTGCGCCCGTGTGATTGAACTTGTGTGTTCGTATGAATGTGGAAGGCTGCTTTTGATATTTACTGACTGCCGCGCGATGGCTTACAGTCACCGCTTCCCACTTTAGGCCTCGTTTACTTTAGTTAAGAACACATGCCTTCGTATGACGTCTGCACTGCCGTCTGCTGGAAAGCCAGAGACACCCTTTCTTGGCAAGATGGCGAGGTGCCCTGTTCTTAGAGTGGTATCAACATAATCGTGTACGAAGGAAGTGACAAAAGAGACCTCTCTGGAGCTGTAATAGAGGTTATTATCTCTCTCAGGTAGCGAGGGTTGGTAGACAGAAGCCTTTGAGAACGCTTTGATCGCTCCCTACATCTCTTGCCGCGACCGCCAAAGTCAGTATTTCGTCGAATCATGGTGAGGGGATGGCATGTTGTTAAAATTTTACTTTATTTGTTACCAGACAGTCCTGGTTTGTCAATGATAATTTTTCTTGAGTAATTCTTTTGCTATGCGAGATGAAGTGTTTTTTAATTTTCAGAACTCGAGTAATTCAGTGTAATTTTAGTATTTGTATTTTCAGTCCGGTAATGATTTTTGTGTCCGGTTTTCTCAAGTTAGAATACACATGTGTGGCCTTCAGCCTTTCCATAAACTTAGTATGTTTGGATTTCTTGCTGTTTTTAACTAATGTTTTCGTGTTTCCTTTTGTTGGGATTATGGGAATAGCCCAGCAGCGAGCGCTTGTCCGCAGGTAGCCCCGTCACCCGACGTGCTCAGCGCACTCTTCAAACAAATGACCGCACAAATTAACTATCAGTTCTGTGAAATGAAAGAGAAGTCGAAACAGATTACCGAACAAATGAAAGAGCCGTCGTGAAAGATTGATGAACGACTTGATGAAATTAATCAATCCTCTGCACAACATCTTATCGAATTTAAGGCATTTAAACAACAGGTCACTAAACAAGAGGAGCCGGTATGAACAGAAGCGTCGAGTAGTACGCTATTTTGAAGTCTGGCAGAAAGTCCTGGCTCGTTCCTGTCGTTTGTTCAACAAGCATCTTGCTCTGATGCGGGAGTTCTTTCCGGTTTTTGATGGTCCCTTCTGCATAAGGCGAATTGTTCATGAGAACGCGGTTGAACTGGGAACAATACGGATCCGGAAGACTCTTGGTGTGCACCATGTTTCTAGTCTTAGACAATGACTGTGTATATCTTCCTTTGTATTTTCTATAGGTTATACGTTCCAGGTATTTATTGTGAATTTTGTATGTGTTTTGTATTGTTCTTTGGCGTTAAAGGACGCGTCGACATTGTCTCGCATAGGAGATGCATTTGTTTGATTAGTTATCTGGGTGAGTTGAATTGAGTTATGTGCAATCAGCTGATATGTGAGTCTTGCTGATTCGGTGCACACACTTAAATGTTGTGGCACTGTCGGTAATGTCTGCTCTGCTTTCCAGACTTTTGATTGCTAGTTCACTGTGGAGTGCCTGTGTAATGAATAAATGTGGTTTAATTTTCAGTCGTTCGTGTGTGTTATTCAACTGCTGCACGAGAGATGCCATCTGAGTACAACTACTACCAAAACAAAATGTAATATTTTAGGGTGTACCTTTCTTTTCCAGTTGTGCTACGTGAATTTAGTGTTTTAGGTTTATTGATGTCCAGTACCGTCAGTGAGTGTATCGGAAAGGATTGTTCCTCAAGGACAGGGAGGGTGGTAATTAGTAATGCCACTGCCAGTACGTGTGCGCCCTCTGTCCTTGAAATTACCAATGTGTTTGCTTTTGTACGTTCCCGTAATGGCACTGCCTTCTGGGTAGAAAGGGTTTAGCCCTTGGTGAAGCGAAGAAGGTGTTACGGAACATGTTGTGTGTCCTTAGGACAAGGGATGTAATGCCAAGTAGGTGGCGTATCTAATTTACCAATTGATCAAGAATCGGTAATGCAAGTTTTAACATGACGACCTTAACTATGTGCACCCCTAACGAAGTTGCCAAGTTTTATTTTACAGGAAACTGTGATCGACGTCATATAATAGATGGAAGGACGTACTGAAGGCCCACTTGAATTTTGTTGATGAGAAAAAGTATGCAGCCCAGTGAACAATGACAAGCCCATGCTTAATGCGACCAGAGCGTGGGACGAGTGCCTGGATTCAGAAAAAAGCACAAGTGGTATAAATAGGGAATATGTACTCTAAAATGTCTTTCCTCTTTGTAAATTTTACCTGGTACCTAAGTAACATGTTTTAATGTTCATGATGCTCATTTAATGAGAAGCCTTGAACAAGGCCATCTAATCACTAGTGTGTGTCTTGATTTATGTCTTTTACAGGCAGATTGTGATTTGTATTTTTGATTTAATCAACTGTGTTTATTTTCTCTATTGTTCCAGGTGTTTCTGTATTTGCATGCGGTTTGCACGGCCACTACGGTCGGGGGTTCGAATCCCCTCTCGGGCATGGATATTTGTGCCGTCCTTAATGTTAGCTAGTCGATAAGTAGTTTGTAAGTTTAGGGACTGATGACCCCGTAGTTGACTCCCATAAGCTTAACAAACATTTGAATCGTTAAGGACGAGAAACAGAAGTGATTGACAGTGCCGGTGCAGAAGGCGACGGAACGTGCTGCCAAAATGTTAAAGCTGAGCAAGAGAATGGTTTACAAATTACGGATAGAAGGACAAGATGCCGAGCAAAGTGGAACTCACGTTTCTACGCCGAAGAAGAAGAAGCAAGAACCTAACAACAACTATGTGATCGATGATATGGATAAATGCATTATTAATCAGCAATTTCAACGGTATTACGAACAATGTAAAGGAAATTCCTAGTTTGCGAAAACTACACAACTTTGTCTAACGGAACTGAGTTTCAAAGCTAGCATAATTAATCCAAGGCTAGGAACGTATATTCATACTAGAACATTAAGATTAATGTAGATACCGTATCATGCTTACAAGACGATCACCAGAGAAATGATGGTGCGGCTGTTTCACTGAGTGGTAGGAAGCAGTTAGTACAGTTCATGTGTTACATATGGCAGTGAAGCGGGTTCACAAGTAATGCAACAAATCTAACCCGGCCTGTGTGCTTCATTGACACTGCGACTCCCAAATCATCAAATTACTGCAGTGTTGGTACAACGTCTTTGAAAACTAAAGTCAGTCAGCCGGGCCGTTCTATCCGACCGATTTTCTTCATTTTTGCTGTACACGAAAGGCATTCGTTAGCCAATTTGTCATCAACTATCAGAAAAACTCAAATCTCTCCATACATTATTTTTATTCAAATGCGGTATCTTTGTCTCCTTGGACTGAATATTTTAATTGGTTTGTTTTACGATATCTTCGATTCTAACTAAGGCACGTAGTTCTTTTTGACCTAACAACAGTCAGCGGATCAAGCTCTTTCATTTGTGCTTTTAAACACTTGCATTGATTTATTCTCGTTAAAGCTATGCGTGAAAAATTCAAATTTTTTGTCATTCAACTAACAGTGTGAAGTATTCACACAGGTCCTCTACTAACCATGTGAATGTGTACAAATATCTCAATAAAAGTATATGTATGTACTAAGTGTTCATCTTAAACGTTTCTTCGGGTTACAGACGCCCCTAGAAATGTGTAGGTGTTTGTGTGTGTTACTCAACATAAAACTAGTTGTTAGTTAATGGTGTTGCATAGCAAAAAATGACAGCAATTATGTAATAATAGTAACATTGATTTGATATGTTGAAAAATAATAAATAAGTTCTCAAATACCCTACAATTTCTACTCATTTCAGTGAAGATTTAGCAATATGAATTTAATAGAGATTTACTAGAGGACGTGTGCGAATACTTCGCACTGTTAGTAGAATGATAAAAATGTTGAGAAAAAATGGAAGTAAATATAATGTTCACGAATAGATTTCTTCAGAATCAACCAGTTCAAGTGTTTGAAATCATAAATGAAATACCTTGACCGGATGAGTGTTTTTACTTTTAAAAAAAATAAAAGGCTGTGTGTGGTTTCGCACAAGTGTGAAGTGCGCACCACGTACTTTCGCCGCGCGCCGCCATGCACGCACGGCGCGGCGTTCTTACGACGTCAGCCACGAGCGCCCTCTGCTACAACTACGCTCGTGGCCACCACTGAACGACATCGTTCACTTAGGAATCAGATGGGCACCAGTTAACACTTGGCTATCGGATAGGCACTAGTAATCATCAGTAGGCAGGCCACTATATGAACTACTTATCAGCATTCTGCAGTCAAGATCTATGTAAAAGTTAAGTATTACCGAGACTCTATGAAATACATATATCGTTCTAATTTACTCTTGTGTTTCTAGTATCTGCTGTCCCACTGGCTGGTAATCCATGCCTGCACACGCGTGCATTCTTTATTCCCGTGTCAGTCTCATTCAACTCGGCCACCGACACCTACGACCATCGGGGAAACGAGACACAAAAGTGGCGATGAGGATGGGATACAAAACTGGGAACTTTAATTAGAACCAAACATGTCGTAAAACGAACCGATTATTATATCCAATACAATGACACAAGGATAACACGTTTGAATCTGCGAATGAATAACTTTCGTTTAAAACAAAAATGAAGAAAATCGGCCGGGTAGTTTGGCCTGACCGACTGACTTATGTTTCCGTAGATTATTTTAATATATTAGGTAGGCTGTACTCAAGGGCAGACGGCCCTTTCAGTAGGTTTACATAGCCAAAATTCAGTATCACAAGAGTGAAAATGATAAATCGTATTTATTTAATTAAATTGTTCTTTCAAGTGAAAAGTATTTTTGTTATCTTTAAAATTTGATTGATTGTACAATACTTGGATTGAGTTTTCTTGTGTAACACTGAGTGTGGTGATGGTGGCGAGCAGAGGACATGGTGCAGTCTGGTGGCGGTGGAACGCGCGTAGGCAGGCGCGCTGACAGGTGGCGCTGGCCGTGGTGACAGCTGCTGCCCCAAAGCTCAGCAGGGAGGCAGCTCGCCTGAAACACTCCACTGAGAGAGGCTCTCACTGAGTGACGTACTGGATCAAAGTTAATGAGTTCATCTTGTCCCGACCACTATCGTTAGTTATGTAAGGTATGTCTGTCACACAAGTTCTTGTCGAAAGCAACATTAAAACTTCCATTTGTGCACGACAACTGAGTCCCACAGCGGAGCTCGCCACATGGCCGTGGGCCGTTACGTGACGTACGTCAGACCTGGTGTCTGCGCGAGCTTCGGCGCCTGCTCCATTGATTCGCGACAGCTGATCCGCGCCGGCGTGGTCTTGTGCGAGGCTGTGACGTCATGGCGAGTGGGGGAGGGGCCGCCTGCCGCCTCGTTGCCAGCAGCCGCGTGTTCCGCTCTGGCAGGAGGCTGGTCGCGCGTCCATCCGCCGCTGTCGCATCTCATCGCCGCCAACTGGTTGTCACTTCAACAAATGAATATAACAAAGTCAACACGGATTTAAGAAAATATTGTTCATGCGAAACAAAACTAGCTCTTTACTCACACGAAGTGATGAGTGCTATCGACAAGGGATCTGAAATTAATTCAGTAGTTTTTGATTTCCAGTAGGCTTTTAACACAGTACCCCACAAACGGCTTTTAAACGAATTGTGTGATAATGTGGAGCGGCAAGTGTAACGCAGAGAAATGTACACTGCACCAAGCGACAGTGCGAGGGGGCAGAAAACTACTGCATCAACTCTTTGACCGTAGAACAGTATCGACTTGAGACAACTAGGATGCGTGTAGTAATTACTCCCTTTACTGACATAAGAATGTACTTCAGCGTCCAACCTCTACACACAGAAGCTAGATGTGTCAGCAATGGGTGCTGACAGGCTCAGATATGAATAAACGTGGAGTCCACCGTGCGGTAGGAAACCAAAATACGGGACACATGTGGGTACGGATAGCGCGGCTGCTGGAGACGGAGTTTCGAGTCATCTCTCGGGTA
Organism: Locusta migratoria; assembly: GCA_026315105.1. NCBI lineage: Eukaryota > Metazoa > Arthropoda > Insecta > Orthoptera > Acrididae > Locusta > Locusta migratoria. The sequence goes on along the minus strand of CM048755.1, from coordinate 557,527,674 downwards.
TTCGGCAATCCCATTATCTAGAATATATCAAGTTAGTTTATAATACATAAAATAACAAAACTTACTGGCCTGCAAAAGCCAAATAAATTGATATCTTAATTAAAGAAATGGTCTTCACGCGCAAACAAGGAAGAAAGACAGTTATTATTTCTTACGAAGTTTACTTATTTCTCTCTCAACTATATTTTGCAAAATAATGTACGTCATTGTGGGGTCCGGTATTTCAATATAGATTTTCATAATATACAACTCATCACGTACTCTGCAAATGGGTTCTTGTTATAATTATTTCCTTTGCACACTAAATATGTTGTTTTTTCGCAGAGTATAAATTATTTGTGGTGGAGAACATTCTTTCTGCAGCAACTTTATAGCCAGGTTGAGCTAACACAAACCAAGTTATGAGCTACAATTTTTTTCACCAGAAGTCATCAGTTGTAAGTAAGTTGAAAATGAGAGGCCAGATTATTCCAACTCGCTTCGCAGTCCTCAATTAATAAACTTTTTCTTCACATGTAACTGTTTTTAACACTGTTAACTTCCTCAAAAGAACTGATCGTAACTACTTTCTTTCAAAATATTTTCACCAAACTCAAGTTCAAGGGCATTTCTGAACAGACTTCCAAAGAACAGGATACTTCAGATGAACCCAGTCATTTGTTTTCTGCAGATTAAATTAAGTCCATTTCGCGATATAATCAGTTAACGACTTGTGAAATCAGCTTAAAACGTACAAGAAATCACACTCTTACTTCACGCCTTCTTCGAGCAATGAACTCATTAATGACTCAATTTCTTTTTTACATAGTTGGAGGAACTGTACATCTCATGTGAAAGCATTACGTAGTACCAACCAAAGAGATTAAAAAACAGTGTCTTACTAACTTTGAGTTAAAGGATTTTTTCTTTATTGTTTGATTATTCCCCATTTGATCTCCATTTGGTAACAGGGTACATCATTTAAAGACACCTTATTTCAAAATACATATGACGGTTCGTAGAAAACGGGACAACATACGTCTCGTATTTATATTATCGAGAAACGGGACACTAAGGTTAAATGCGCGACGATCCCGTAAATACGGAACATCTGGTCACCGCTAGTATAAACTTGAACTGCTAACCACTCAGTCTCAGAGTCTGCGTTTTCCAACTGCACATAAGATACCGACTGAAGACCAACTACGCCAATTTGGATGTTGTTTTGGTGACAAACTGCTACCAGCTACCCATTACGGGACCGCAGCCAGCCAGCTGAGACACCTTCGATTCTCCGAGCTACACTCCTACGGAGCAGGAGACCAGGCAGACCTACAGCAAGAAAAGAACCTACCTGCTTAGATTTCGGAGCTAGGCATCTCCGTCGTCGCCTTCGAGCTGACCTAATAAGGGACACCTTTGACCTCCAACGATCTGACTCGCACGAAACTGTACTTAGAATAAGAAGCAATCATAAACAAAACAGTGGTGTGCATTATTTCCATCCAAAACTCCGCACGTGTCTGCTAGCGCCACTAAATTGTTGCATAATGTAGCTGCACTAACCAGTGCTCCAGTTGCGTGAATGGTATAGCTGCAGTACGTATTTCTCTCTGGGAGTATTAGCAAGCGAGTTACTGTGTAAACTGTGTACAGTGCTGTGATGTTATGAAGGGAATTAATCTTACGCATGTGGTCCATATTTTTGGGTCGAAGTTAGGACGTGCTGTATATGTAAATGACTTCGGGGCTGAGGATATGGAGTACGTGGATAAATTATATAACATAATCATTCAGAAATACACGAATGTATGCTGCATTTGAAGAATAGGAGTAAGCTAGGGTGTCATACTGACATACCAAAGTTATCATTTGAAATGTAATTAGTGTGTATTTCATATTGGTCTTCATGAATGCGAAAGTGATTGAGCAACAGTCAGAAGTGACGAATATATTTCGAATTTGTGTAGTCTATGGAAGTTCATTAAAAGCTACTCAACTGTTCTGACTAAAAAGACGACACTTCAGAGGGATTCTGAGGCTCATTGAATTTCTGAAAGTAGTATAGAATTCAGCTTGAGGAATATTGATAAAAAAATTTACTAGATTTCCAGATAGTTTATCATCTATGGTGTAGCATTTGGTGCTGAACTCCACCAACGAGTGGACAGTGTGTTTCAAGTTATGGAAGAAGGCCACTAATGGTAAAGAAAATCATTGCGCATTCCTCCTGGCTTTGCCGAGCTGATCATTCAGAAGTAACACGAATTTCATCTAACATAATTCTTTCATCTCTGTCACAAAGTTTACTGAAACCAGGGACTATAGAACAAAAAGTACACAATTAGCACCTTCAGCTTATGAATCTCGTTGTCTTTTCATTTCAGTAAGTTGTTCATTTCCCGCTTAGCAGGTTGGCAGCACAGGAAGAAGAAAAACACGAGGCAGCTTCGTACTCGGCACAGCAGGCGCCAACAGCCGCGCGTGTACCGAGTAGCTGCCGACCACGACGTGTCAGACGCATCTCACGTATTTTATTGATAGTGGAAAAAAGTGTGTCTCTCCTTCGGCCGTTAAAAACAATTTTGATATATTAGGTCTACTTCTTATGCAGTTATGTAAAATGTAAAACGCACCAAACGCAAACTGGTCAACGACTACATTTTTCACCGTAAACTCTTCAAAATATGCGCTGCGTTGTATTTTAGTTCTTATTATAACAAGAACTATGGGCAATAACTACAAGAAAACCACTCATATATCATACAGTGACCTATGGCTATAAGATACAGAAAAATGTTTTTTTTTCTACAGAATAGATTCTGCAAAATCGATTGAGGAATCTGCATTAGCGCAGAAAACGCACGAATCCCTAATAGTGTTATTTATTATTTTACGCAAAAAGTAAAGTCTTAGATAGAAACTAAATACAAAGAAGGATGTAGCTTATATTCGTGTACATAAAAAAATCGAAGCATATTGAATGACATGAAGTTTCACTTTGCGGCAGAGGTGCAGGATGATTCTGCGTGGCATCTTTGGTAATTAGACCCCAGCTAGGATCGTGTTCGGCCTGACGGATGTAAGTCTTTCAGGTGACGCCACTTAGGCGACTTGTACATACATGATGATGAAGATGTTGAGGACTAGAAAACACCCAGTCAATGAGTAGAGCAAATCCCCAACTGTCCAGTAATCGAACCCAGGACCACTGTGTGGCGGACAGAGGCCTGCCCCATCAAAAGCTTGCCCACTACCTCGGCTGCGTAAAGAGTTCCATTGGAAAGCATCCTTTATAAACTAGTGGCCGCCTATCCTCTGCCTCTGCTCTGCCTGTGCTGCGTGAAGTGTGCGCTGGGCCCGGTGCACACTTGATGCAGCACAGGCAGAGCAGCAGAGGCAGAGGAGAGGCACAGGGCCTCTGCTGGCCAGCGCACACCTCACGCAGCAGAGGCACAGCTCAGGCAGAGCAAAGTAGCGTACAGCGCTCTCCTAACACAGCACAAGCCACATGTCCACTGCAAACCTGTCGATTCAGTTAGACTTAATTTCTGAGTCTCGTTAAAATCAACTAATTTAATTTGTGTGTGTGTGTGTGTGTGTGTGTGTGTGTGTGTGTGTTCCGGTTAAGTGCGTCATATGTGAGCAGTGAAAGGTCTCTGTTGATCAACAGGCAAAAGTGATGAATATATGGCGAACTTGAGCAGTCTGTGGAAGTTTCTTATCAGCTATTCAGGAAACGCTTCTGGCTAAACATATGGCAGTTCAAAGTAATTCACATGCTGATAGTGAAGCAATGTAGCTTGTGAGACGCCACACCTACTTAAGTAAAATTGGGATATGTTTTATATCTGTAATAAAAATAAATTTGGATTTCTTTTATAATGAAGATAAACAAGTGTCACTGTAAATTTAACAATTTAAAGGACCTTTATACAAGTGACATATTTATTCATTAATGTAGTACAATTTGTAAGATCTAAAACACCTTTCTTCTCAATGACATCTGTTGGCTTTTAACACGTCTTCGGTTCAAAGATAAATTGATACGAAATATTTATGTAAATCATAGTTTCCTTGTTTAACTACATTTGTACGCGAAGTATCTCATTCCTTGGCTCTTTATTCGTAGCTCGTCATGGCCCTGAGTACCATAATATTGGCGACCGCCTTTTTCTTCTTATTTGGTAGCAGCTGTTCTTGTACGTCCACTATTTTATAACAAAATCAAAAATCAAATGTTTGTAGAGTTTATGGGATTTAACTATGGGGTCATCAGGCCCTAAACTTACAAACTACTTATGAACTAGCTAAAACTAAGGCCGGCAGAAATATGCATGTCCGAGGCGGGATTCGAACCCCCGACCCTAGTGGCCGTGCAGACCGTAACTGGCGCGCCGCAGTCCCCTCGGCCGCCGCGGCCGGCTATTTTATAACAATGCGTTCCTGTTCCTCTTCTGTCGCTGTCATCATTTCTGATGATGAAACTAACTGGCAGATTAAAATTGTGTGCCGGAACCGGGACCCGAACATGGGACCTTTGCCTTTCGCGGCCAAGTGCTCTACCACTGAGTTACCCCGACACGACTCACGGTGCCACCCCACAACTTCAATTCTGCCAATTCCTCGCCTCCGACTTTCCTATCTTTCTGATGATCATTACCATCAGCAAATATCGTAATGTTTGCTGACCGTATAGGTAGGCTAGTATTTTTGCAACAGTTGACTTTCGCAAAGAAGTATAAAATGCAGCTTGAGCAGTAGTGAGAAGAAAAGTTACTAGTTTTCTAGATCTTTCGTTATGCTGTAGCAGTCGTTAGTGAACTCTACGAAGGGTGGATGTGTGTTTCATGAAATGGAAGATAAAGAGGAGATAAAGAGATGTGTTGCACATCCCTCCCAGTTTAGCCGAGCTGATCGCTCGAAAGTAACGGGGATTTTAGCTTGCGTAGTTATTTTATGATTCTCACAACGGTTACTGAAATCAGGGGCTATAGACCGAAAAAATACAGTCAGCCATTTGAGCTGGTAACTCTCAGTGACGTTTCATTTCCGTAAGTTGTTCATTTGCAGTTTACTAGGTTGGCGGAACATGTGTTCCAATTTTAGTATATGTACCGCGGTAGTGAGTACGCAGCACAAGAAGAACAGAAAACACGAAGCAGCTTTGCACTCGGCACAGCAGGCGGCAACAGCCGCGCGTGTGTCGAGTAGCTGTCGACAGCGACGCGTCAAATATATCTCAAGTATTTTCTCGAGAATGGACGGAGGTATGGCTCGTAGGCAGTAAAGTATGATGTAAAATGCACCAAACGTAAAGTGGCCAACGACTACATTTTTCACTACAAACTCTTCAAAATATGCGCGGTTTTGTATTTTAGTTCTTATTATAAGAATAACTATGGGCAATAACTACAATAAAACCAGTCAAATATCATGCCGTGAGTTGTGGCCAAAAGATACAGAAAAATATTTTTTTCTACGAATAAATTCTGAAAAATCGTTTGAGGAAATTGCTTTAGCGCAAAAAACGCACAAATCCGAAAATAGCGTTTTTTTGTGCACAAAATTAAAAGTCTTAGAGAGTAAGTAATGACAGAGAAGCATGTAGCTTATGTTCCTCTACATAAAATAATATTTTTTCGAAGCAAATCGGATGACTGGAAATTTCACTTTGCTGCAGAGGTTAAAACAGACTCACAGGAAAACTGGACAGGAAAGAGGTATGGCTCTCCTTCTACCGTTAAAAACAATTTTGATATGTTAGCTATATTTCTTACGCCGTAATGTATGCTATAATACGTACGAAACGCAAACTAGCCAGCGACTACATTTTTCACTACAAACTCTTCAAAATCCGGAGTTGTACTTTACTTCTTATTATAACAATAAGTAGGTAAAACATCTAAAAGAAAACCATTTCAAAATCATGTAGTGATGTTTGGCTACACAATACAGATAAATATTTTTTTTCTATTGTATAGTTTTTTTCAAATTCGATTGGGGAAGCAGCTTTAGCGAATAACATGCACCAAACCAAATACAGTGTTTTTATTATTTTATGCAAAAAGTAAAACTCTTAGAGAGAAACAAAAGTACAGAGAAGTGTGTTTGCGGTGTCCCATTTGTTTATAAACTGCTGGCCGCGTATACTCTGCCTCTGCTTGCCTGGAGTGCATTGCACACTTGACGCAGCACGAGCAGAGGGGAGGCAAAGGATAGGAAATGTTGTTCAAATGTTTGTTAGTCTTATTGGACTTAACTGCGGGGGCATTAGTCCCTAAACTTACAAACTACTTATGAACTAACTTATACTAAAGACAGCACAAACATACATGCCGGAGGGAGGATTCAAACCCCCGACGGGTAACAGCCTCAATTCGCTCGGCCAGCCGTCTGTAACCCATGCTTTTCAGTGGGACACCTCACACTTAATGTAGCCCAGGCGGGGGCATGCCATTGCTGGGCAGTTATACGACATATGAAAAGCCTACCAGGTGCTACTGAGCAGAAAAGTGTTTCTGATCGTATAATCTGCACAACAATCATGATTAAAAATGTAAGGCATCTGAAGGTTATTTCAGTCATTGAATCTGCACTCAAACTTGTTTCTGTTAATTATAAAAAGTGAGAGAAAAATAAATCGGATTTTAAATATATTCCTCAAACATATCCCTAATTCTTCTTTAGTAGGTATGACATCTCACAAACTATTTTGCTTCTCTTTAAAGTCTTCCTGAATCAGCATGTGAATCTCTATGAACTGTCGTCTGTTTAGTCAGAATAACTGAGTAGTTTATAATGAACTTCCATAGACTACACAAATCGGCCATTTATTCGTCACTTTTGTCTGTTTCTCAACATACCTTTAACTTCTCTTATACTCACTTCACCAGAATACAACCACACACACACACACCATTCCACACACACACACACACACACACACACACACACACACACAAATTAAATTAATTGTGTTTTGAAGGAGACTCGGGAATCAAATCTAATTGGATCGAGAGGTTGCAGTGCACAAGCAGCCCGTGCCGTGTTCGGTGAGAGCACCCGCTGGCTGCCCTCCTCTGCCTGTGAAGTGCGCTGACCTGCAGTGGCCCTGCGTCTCGCCTCTGCCTCTGCTCTGCCTGCGCTGCGTCAAGTGTGCGCCGGGCCAAAGTGCCGACGCCGACTACGGTTACGGCCACACGAGCATTTCTTCTACGCGCGACTCTGCTGGACTACACGTAATACGCGGAGCTCAGGAGGTGGTGGCCACACGGCCCCCTCTCTCATGCTATGTAAAGTCCAGTCAAATCACATTAGCAGTAGATGAATAGGTCGGAAGCTTTTTAAATATGGTATAACAGACAAATGCTTATTATACAGATTAGCATTTCGGGTACTCTTAATATCCAAGTATTCAAATCTAAAAGCGTTTGCACAGTACAACGGCGCACTTTGTAAATACCGTATCTTTTCTTTTACAACACTTAAGCAATCTTCTTGCACAATCCTCCATCCTGGTAATACCATCTTCTCGACCCAGCGAAAAAATAAAAGTCATAACAATCAACTGCCTGGACCCTTTATAAAATCGATATCTTTGATTACACCAGGGCTCGTGATTTTTCGATAAATTTATTTTGGATCTACAATTCGACGTCAACCACGTTAAGCAGTCGTTTCCTCCCCCGCAACCACTTTGATATTGCTCCTTCCATCCGAAAGTCATGCTCGGATACGAACACCACTCGGTTAAAGTGTTATCAAAAAATCCAGGAGATAGAAGCCATCTACACGAAGCTGCTGCTGTAGTATAGATGGGAGCGCCTCCATTAAAAAACATCAATTAGCTGCAGTTTATAAGATATATACCCACAGGATGTACATATTTCCCCCATGTATTCCAGAAATAGTAACTTCGTCTTATCTCCAGCGTTTGCAGTATCGAACTTGCTGAATTTACTACACACACACGCACTCCATTGACTACAACTAGCGCACTTTAAGTTTCGAAACTATAGGAGTTTTATAAAACACGTTGATTTTCGACGAAAGAATTATGATTTACCGCAGCAGACACATCCGCTACGTAACGTAATGCACACCAATCGTAAAGTAGACAACACTAGCAAACGATTAAACAGGCGATGCTTCGACGAAAGATCACTGCACCACCAAAGTCGGTTTTCTTTAGAGCTTTACCGTGACGTATATTTAGGGTATATCAACACTTTTTACTTACATTCCGTCCCATATAGCCTACAACACTCTCTGTAAGCGCCAAACATTTCCAACACAGTAACAGAAGTACACCTGCAGCCAACACGAACCTACAACAACAAACGAATCTAGCCATTCCAACTCGTTTTTTGTCCCAACTACCATGCTGCAAGCTATGTATACGTTCGTAACAACCCAGACAGAGCTATCCTTACATCCGTCACTAGCCCAGCACCAACTCTAAACAAGTTACCACAGATGGTGTTATAACCGTGATCAGTAACAGACAAGATCTCCCAGACACACAGCGTTTTAATAATGTTTCGATCTCCCTCTCTCTCTCCACCCAATAACTACGTCGGTTGCTTGACCCGTCCCTAACATCCAACCACAACTTTGTTTCCAATGCATAGCCCGGCAGACATTATTTCTGGAACGCTTTCTATCAGCCAATAGACTATATACCTGGAGCATTCGCGCACAAACCACCATCGTATTCCACTCCTTCCAACAAATTATTACTATCGATAAACATCTGTAACACAGTGTAAAAAATGATCGACGTACACGCACAGAACAGCTAACAAGAAGAGATCTAGATCAATGCCAAGTTCTTATAATCCTTACAAGCAGCAACGCAAAATAGTCTACACCATTTCGAACTAATGCAACACCAGATTTTTTTAACGATCTCCAACAGCAATCCTTTAGAGACTAAACATACGATTAAATGCACCTCCAACGTAGGTAACTAATCCTCTAACTCGATGCTTATCGACCAAAGAACATTAATTTACCACTGCAATCATCTCCGATACGTTACCGATGGACGTCCATTCGTAAACTCAACTAAAAGAAGATATAAATGCCACACATCCATGCTACTAAGTATCTATATGTATTTCCACAATTGTGGATCACATCTGCGTTGTATCGTTTCGCACGACTAAACAGTTCGAAATAGGTACTTCGCGCAAGCTAGCATGCATACTCACATTACAGGTTATTTCTGGCTGTAGGCGAGTGCGGACCTGTTGACTCATCGTACACTCCGGTTTGGAGCGTGTGTACGTCCTATACATGTAAACATACCTGTCCACGCTCGCACCTGACCTGGAGAAGTTTTCGGTTTAATTTTTCTTGGCCGCACCAGATTCCGAATACAAGACAGCTATTTTCGCGAAGACAGATTTCCATTGATTGTAACAACAGACATAAGAATAAAAAACGATCGAAATGCTGCAGCTATACCATAGCTCTTAATACACAATCATCCTATAAAGAGACAACCGCACACATACGTATTACCGACAAATACCGCAACATTTCCTCGCAGCTGACACAAGCGATGTTTTTACCGTACGAGCTGTCGTTATAACTTTTATACGCCGATACATATACAGACAGTACGATGAGCGCAAATTTGTGATGTAGCTCTTACAGAAACGAAACTAAGTTTTTTTTTTTTTTTTTTTTTTTTTTTTTTTTTTTTTTTTTTTTTTTTTTTTTTTTAGAAATTCGATAAGAAGAAGAACGAAATTTATACAAGATGAACCAATTTGCAATATTTCAAACCCCACTCCATGCAGCAATGTACCGAGCAACATCGATTTAAACGAATGCTTTGCTTAGCTGTACAATAGAACAACACAGAATTACACCTCCCTAACAGATACTTTACCGAGGGAGTTACTGCTCTCTGGTAACAAGCAACCTGTCTTCTGGTATCTTCTCCTAAACCCTGTAAGACCGAAACTTTCTACTCGAGAAGCTAGACACAGAATAGAAATCGTTCTTTATTATTCTTGTTATGTGTAACTTTAATTTTCTCCACTGTAATTCTTTTTAACTCATAGTTTTAGATCCACATCGGCGTCTCCTATTACCGTTCCAGCCAGAAGTTCGAAAGATAGAGGGAAGGTATGTTCTCGAACTCCATTACGTATCTTCGTTTCCTCCTGCATTCCAACTCCTTTATAGCTCTGCACCTTCGGGCAATGCTTCTAGACGAGAACAATCGGGTATTTTAACTTTTCCCATTATTTCCTGTATAGCAATATGCGTCCCTATGTCTGCACGTTACCAACTCATGTGGTAATTTCTGTATGGAGCACTAGGTTTACAACTATTGCAAACGATTGCTTGTTGTTCCATCGTTTTTAGCTCTCCACATTTGGATGCAATGTAGTCCCTATCTACATCACTGACTGAAGCGGCTTGTTACTGGTCGCCAGACAATCGACCACCGGACCCACGAGCAGCAACTAGAACTATGTAGACTAGTTCCTGTTACATTTGTTACTTCGCAATCTTCCTATTACACTGCTTCAACACTCAAAACAAGTAAAGTATTTGTCTCCGAATAAGCCGGCCGCGGTGGCCGAGGGGACTGCGGCGCTTCAGTCACGGTGTGCACGGCCACTACGGTCGGGGGTTCGAATCCCCCCTCGGGCATGGATATTTGTGCCGTCTTTAGTGTTAGCTAGTTCATAAGTAGTTTGTAACTTTAGGAACTGATGACCCCATAGTTAAGTCTCATAAGCTATACAAACATTTGAACATTTCTCTGAATAAATTGTTACATTAATCAAAATAGATAATTCAGTAACACGCCTACTGCCTACTGCTGTTACATCACACAGTAATCGACACAACACATGACAACGAGGTAACTCAACAGCTAAGAGTTACTGCGGATCGACGCGACCTTCAACACTTTCAGCCAATATTCCACAGCACTGCAGTCGATGATTAACTTCTCTCTCATTTTTTAGACGCGTGGTTTGCGATTATATTTTGTCTTTTTGTTTGCTTTTGTATTCTCATGTAACTATGATAACCACGCTTCCTCTAATAAATTCGCAGCTGTCTCACGCTAATACGCGTTGATCTATTGCAGTTTATTCAGTTTCAGAACTAGCAAATGAGCCAACTACTGATAGTGCAGAATCTAATCACCGCGCAAACTGCTGCTGCTTTAATCTACGCCAGCGCCAACCACAGCCCAACATGGAAACATACCACCATTCAGAATCTCACTGAGTCTACAAGTGTTACACATAATAGGACATCAAGAATCGTGTGACACTAGCGCAGAAAACTTGGCGGTAGCTCGTATTTGCAGTATTGCAGTCAGTGGTAAACAAGAGCAACGTAGTGGCCTGCGCCTCGGACTACACAGACGCTGCGCTGCGTACAGAGTGAAGGAGACTCTCAATGCTGAATTCTTACCCCCATTGCTTTTCCAAGTATAAGAGACAGAACGGCCCGTCGAAGATACAGAGGGGTCGACCGTTCCGGCTTCGAGAAAAGGATAGGACGACTATTCCCGCCCGACTTGGTGAGGGACTGCCGTGCCCTCAGATTAGTTACCAAATTTTCAAATGTATGTGAAGCTTATGGGACTTAACTGCAGGGTCATCAGGCCCTAAACTTACACACTACTTATGAACTAGCTTATACAAACACAGCACAAACATCCATGCCCGAGGGGGGAATCGAACCCCCGACGGGAAACGGTCTCGCGCATTGTAGCATAGCGCCTAAATGCGCTCGGCCGCTCCGCCACAGCGGTTATTTACCTCGGAGTCGATATGGCTTCAGAAAAGGCAAAGGGACTATAGATAATCAGTTTTCGTTTTCTATGGATATGACGTCAGCCTCTCAAATGAAACAAACAGTGGTCGTTGCTTTGCTCGACGTTAAGAGCACTGATGTTCATGCACAGGTACCGAGTCCCTACCTTCACCGATGATTTATGGCTTCAGTTACCTGGTTGCTGAAAGAACGATATTCGTCCGGCACCAAGGTAACATGATGGGATATTTTCTTGTCTCCAAGCGCGTGCCACAGGGTGCGATCTTAATCCCCTTTCTATACATTCCATATACGCATACCTTGAAAGTATTATTATACCTCCCACAGAAGTCTTGCGGTTTGCAAACGTTGTATGTGTCCATTCCACTACTGATTCGTATCATCCGGCTAAAACAAGATTACTCTTTATAATTTCACATATTTATGAGTGGCTATCTACTAATGGACAGGAGATATCTGTTGACAATTCAGTGATAGCCCCCTTCTACAAGCCGACATTGAATCTCATAGATGGTCACATTACGTGTCGTATGTAAACTTTCCATATAAAATCGTAAGCTCGATTCTTGGGGACAATCTTCGATTCTCTGTTAAGCTGGGCTCCTCACATCGGTGCCACTGTTACCAACTGTGCAGAGGGGTTAAATGTAGTAATTAGATCAGCTTACCCGACTGTGGGGAGACGCACACTCGACATCTACCGATGGATTATTCGATCTGGCTATCATCTGTACCACAATGGGCAGAAGTTTTATCTCTCTAAACTAGATACTCTTCAGTAAAGAGTCATCCTCAACTGTCTTGGAGCAATGCGATCGACGTCCACCTACGCCCTTTTAGCAGAAGCAGGAGAAATGACCTTGAGCATTAGGGCGCCAGATGTTGTCGGATAAATTCTACATTCAAGGCATGGCTTTCATGAACAGTTCAGTCTACAGAAGTAGAATACCATTATGTTATTGACTATGGATTGCCTCCCACAGAAGGAATATACATCCAACCGTTTGTACTAACTTTATCACTTAGACATCAATGATACGTTCTCTAAGATGTTCACCGTCTCCGCCTCCTTTTGAACACTTCAAACACTTGCCTTACCAGTTCTAGCTCAGTGTCCCCTTTGATACTAAGCAAATACCTTATGCTAAAAGACCGTGGAAGATCAAGGACGCATATGGGGTCACAGTTGAGCCATGGCTCAATGTCGAAATATACAGGAATGGAACAGGATAGAGCGTTCTCCACAGGCGATGCGCGTCATTTAGGCCCGAATGACGTCAGAAATGGGCTACGGTTACCGACTTTTTCAGACCGGAGTCAGCTAAACAAGCCATCTTGGGTTACACAATTTGCCACACTCAGCTCTATGACAGGAAGAGCACGTGAAATAGCTGCAAAATTTAAAAAAGGCGTAAAATTGACATATGCACAGTGCAGGAGACTAGGTGGAATTGTGCAGAATCACGAGATGTTGATTGTGGATATAAAATCATCTACAGCGGCAGCCAAGAATCTGCCAGAGGTGTTGGAATCATTGTTAGTATGGCAATTCTGTAGCATAAGTAGAACGATTTGACGACAGCTTAATGAAGGTTATTTTGGATATGGATGAAAGGAACATTCATATATTCTCATGTTATGCTCCACAATCAGGGTACATGCAACAGATGAATGATGACTTCTAAAGATTTTAGATGTGCCTTATGAAGATACTCTCAGAGTGTTTGGTGATCTCAACGGTTATGTTGGCCTAAAGGCGGATGGACATCCATGTCATATTAACAATGGAGCTGGACACACAGATGCATTTTGGGGGAGAATATTGAACCTGGCGGAAACTCTTGACCTATTCATCATTAACACATACTTCAAGAAACGGATGTTCCACTTTTGACTTTGAGCCAGATACATTTCTCTCTCGTACGGCGACGTGTCCTAAAAGTCGTTCTGCATGCAAAAGTTATTCCATACGATTCAGGTGCTACACAACACCGCCCTCTAGTTGTCCAGTTGCGTAGAATACCTCCATGTGAAAGAAAGTGACAACGCAGTAGACCGCCGCGGACTAAAAGGTGGCGACTCAAAGAAGTGGGAAGAGACATTATTTCTTCCATTACTCTTGCACCTATGACTGATGTAGGAACAACGTGGGATACCCTGCAAAATGTGTCTTCGCAGTAAATCATGGAAAATAAGGCGCCACAAACCAGACCAACACACAAGCATGGGTTTGGAAAAAAAATGTTCACATGTTTGTAAATCTATCGGATCAAACTGCGTGGTCATCAGTCCGTAGCTTACAAAGTACTTAAACTAAGGTAAACTAACCTAAGGACAAACACACACACACTCATTCCCTAAAGGAGTACTCGAACCTCCCACGGGGAGCAACCGCGCGCTACGCAGCGAGGCGCCTTAGACCGCTCGGCTACTCCACCGCGGCCATGGGTTTGGACCGAGGAGATGAATAAAGCTGTGCATCTTCAGAAGCAAAAACTGGAATGAATACCGTACAGCTAGGAACGCAGTAAAGAAGGCAGTTGTGTCAGCAAAATCAGCCCATTTCAGCACAGTCTATGATAATCTTGAAACACTGACTGGAGAGCGAGAAATTTATCGACTGGCAAAGCAGCCACGGCTGAGCGGCCGAGCGCTTACTCCGATGCGCGGGGGCTCGAATTCTCCCTCGGGCATGGAAGTTTGTGCTGTCTTTAGTATAAGTTATTTCATAAGTAGTTTGTAATTTAGGGACTGCTGACGCCGCAGTTAAGTCCCTTAACCTTTGAAAACATTTGAACATCTAGCAAAGCAGCGTCTTAAACAAATTGCTGACATTGAAAAATTGTGTGGCATCAAGAAACAAGAAGAAAGTAGCAGAGAGATGGAGGAAATAATTTGAGGAAGTTTGCAATGAGGAATTTCCACGTGCTCCAATTCCAGTGTTAAATCCTGTATAGGGACCCAGAGCACCAATCACCAAGGGTGAGGTTGTAGAGGCATTGCGTAAAACGCAAAATGGAAAGGCAGTGGGGCCTGACGATATACCAGCAGACCTGTGGAAATCAAAGCACTGGGACTAATTTGAATCATGGCTGACAGGTTACTTCACTCAAATTATTGAGGAGGGAAAGATTCCATTTGATTGAACATGTAGCACAACAATTCCAATATGGAAACAGAACGTAGCCTAGCAGAATGTAATAACTACCGCCAAATACGCCTTCTATCACAAACAATGAAATTATTTGAATGCATCATTGATGAAAAGATGCGACAAACAATCAAAGTAGATTCGTGAAGGGCTGTGGGACGACTATTTATGCTGACGGAAATCTCAGTGCAGAAATTTCCAACCGCCTGAGCAGTGCATGGCTCAAGTGGCATTCTGTGATAGAGGTCTGCATATTGGGGATTTTGCTCGCCCGTACTCACTCTAGCGCGACGCGGCAGTTTTGAGTATACATGTTGGAGCGGGCTGCCGATCGATCTGGGCACCGTCGGACTTAAATGATTCTGGTGCCATCAGCGGCCTCTTGGAGTGACGCGCGCCACAGCAGCTGTGTGTGTCTGCAGGGTGACGTTGCGTCTGACATACCGTGCTGCCACCAGCTGGTGGAACTGTACTCTCATCTGTTTAGTTGTGTCAAACACGAATATTCGTGCTTCGTAGCGTCCATTGTGCTAGACAAATATAAAAATAAACACAAAAAATGTTACCATTTGAAAGTTTCACAGATGACATTAGTGGTTTAGCAAAACCTTCACGCCAGTTCCTTGTTGCCTACGATTTTAGGCTACATCAATATAAAACATCTCATAACTTCTGCAGACATGCATTAATGCAATATAACCAGCAGGGAGAAAAGAAGAAGAGGAATGGAACATCTATGATATGTGGCGATTTGATTACTCAGAAATAAAACTATATACTATAATCATTTAATTACACTAATGTATTTAACTTTTCATGATCGATGCTACAGGCATTAAGGAAGCCTGAAATTTGTCTAACAGAAAAAAGTCACAAAAATTATAAGGATTAGGTGGATCTCTTTTCGCAATGTCATAATAAATGACTAATAATTAATTGTTTCTATAATATTAGGAAATACGACCATAAGGAGGTTTTTCTCCAATGCAATCGGTCGTCGCCGAGGGAAAGATTTGTGTGTTTATTGAGTGTTATGAATGTAAAACTCATATGAAGTTCCGAAAACATATCCAGGACTGATACCTAGTAATTCACTTTAGTTTCTTTCAGTGTCTGACAGAATAAGCTAAACTAGCCATACTTTTGTTGGCTTGCAAATGCGACACTAAGACCATTGAATAACACGTATTTACTTGTGGAAACGAGAGAAAAGTACTCTGCACAATTTCTAAACCTCTTCTCTACTTTTAGCTACATTTCATTAGCATTAATGTATAACGTAAATCGGAGCTGTAAGCAAGCTACACTCTGTCACACTATTTTCATTTCAGGATCTAACAATCAGTGCCACGTTCAAGATAGATTGCTGCACTTTACTACGACTAAAATAGCCGGAATCTTTCATCGCTTACTTTCTAAAAAATCGAATAAACTACTTTACTAAAAAACCATAAAAAAGGTAAAGCAGTCAACAACCCGAAGATTGGTTTGAACACCACAGTGCGTTACTAGACATGGTCCTGTTTGGAGGTGGTATGCAGTTGCCTTCCTCCGACATTCTAACTGACTTACCCAGCCAGTTATAGAAGGACCTACAGTTTAACATGGGTTACGAACCACGGTGCTACTCGGTATTTTTCACATCAGCAACACTGCCAGAGGTGAAACACACACAAAAACGCTAAATAAAAAGTAACCATTTTCTTTTCGTCTCAAAGAAAGTGAAACTTTCGTTTCATAAATACGATGTGGCGTAGCCCTATACATCTCCAAGTCTTTTCAAAGCTCGAAAATCAGAGAACTAGGTTTACCCTTTACTCACAGTACACAGTCGGGTATTTCGAGTACGGCATGCTCGAACGAGGACGAGGAAAATTTAATGCATTTGATCCCAGCGCGCTAAGTTACGATATTGACATCTACCGGACTGAGTGACCTATATGGCTACACGAGAACGGGGCGAGGAGGAGCATGCAGATAGATTGATGCGGATATGGGCGCATTTACAGTCTTTGAGAGCCAGGGGGCTGGCCGTGACAGCGTCGCGCTGCCTGTCGTTTCATTCACCGCACCCGCCAAGGCTGCTCGTATCACTGCACGCGGGAAACGAGCACAGGCGAAGCTCAACTCAGCCGTTCAGGCCAAGGCCAGCTGCCGTGGGGGGGGGGGGGGGGAGGAGATCAATAAATCAATAAATCCACTGCGCGCCACTGGGCTTTTAACAGCCACAGTCGGCCGCACGAGCGTATTTGCCACGCGCGTTTTGCCGCCCTACACGTAACACGCGGAGCTTATGAAGTGGTGGCCACACGGCTGTCTCTCTCACGCTGCGTAAAGCCCAGGCTCATCCTATTAGTAGAACGTTGTGGAAGCTGTGGCCACACTTAATGTATTAATGGACATGACAGACAGCAATTATTGTTTAATATCCATAGACGTAGCTGTATTTTGTCATCAAGAAGACTCTAATATGTTCAAAGTAGCTGAATTGGCTAAAAAATGTTAAAATCGGATTTTGAATTTGCCAGAAGCTGCATCACTTCCAGATGATCCTAATGGACTGAAAGTGGCTTATGTATTTGTGGCCAATGAGGTTTTTGCATTGATTGATTTTTTATGAGGCAATATCCCACAAAGAAACGTTACATGTAGAAAAAAGTGTTCAACTACAGACTTTATCGAACACTACATAATGTGGAATGTGCATTTTACCCGATAAATGGTGAATT
Source organism: Locusta migratoria (assembly GCA_026315105.1). NCBI lineage: Eukaryota > Metazoa > Arthropoda > Insecta > Orthoptera > Acrididae > Locusta > Locusta migratoria. The sequence continues at coordinate 557,509,998 of CM048755.1, read as the reverse complement.
TTCCACCATCAAATAGATGTTAGTGTGGCTCTGGCAGATACAAGTCATACAATTGATTAGTTGTGTTCCTCTCAAATATTTGTACCAAGCTAATTACGCTAACAACTTCGAATGAAGACTAACTTTGTAGTATAAAATTGGCTTGTTGACGTATTTTTCATGAATAAACTTCATTGTCAACTGCATTTGGAGATTAATAAAATATTTACTATCTGTAATTAACTAGATCTGATTTTTGCTAGTCTTCAATTCCATTGCACTTTTCTCTGAGAGCGGCCAAGAGATTTTTTTCTCTCTCTTGTACCCTTCAGCCCTTGTATTATACATCCATGGATGTTTCTGCACTACCATAATAATGATATCAGTGTCCAGAGGCTCCAGTTTGACACTTTATAAAATGCAAGAAGACTTCCAAAACGACAAAGAATCGAGAGTGCTAAAGTCTGTCTGTAAACTGAACAACGAGTTGTCTAATCACCAGTCCATCCACCCAGATACGTCACAGGTCGCCGCACCTAGCGTGGGGGGTTCGCGGACGCAGGAGGAAGCAGTTGGATCGTGGTCAATGAAATGTTTTTTGACAGTTACCTGTTATGGTAGAAATAAAAATGCAATTCAAAATTACATTTTTGAGAACCATAAGAATTAACACGAGACTTTGAATTTAGGTGGCCTTATAATTTCGTCACAGAGAATTTGCAGCATCATAGACGAGTGAGAGCGCAGGTACCAGAGATAACTGTAACACTAGGTGTGTCGCTAAGAGTACACCGCATACTTCATTGATAGCGGCATTTTCATACCAAATCATTTTCTAATTGTAGCGTTCCTATGTCTGTCTTTAATTCTTTCCCGTTCACCACTAAGCAAAACAGTAATTAATGTAGGCTGGAAGTAGCTTCTTCATTTTACGTTCGATCTGAGCGAATCGCACAGACAGGCATTCACGTCCATACTCGCTGCCATACTGATTGCCAACTGATTGCAGGGAGCGAAAATGCACACCACGCGGCCACATCAAAGAATCTCGCATGACTGCCCGCTGAGCGCTGTTTATAGTTTTATAACAATTATTGGAGAAGGTCTCGCTAAAATTGTTTTACTTGGTAGGGGTCGCATATTCGTAAGGGTTGAAAAACACTCATCTAGAACACACAGCATTAGTAACTTATTTAAATAATGAGAGAATCACAGTCTGCTCTGGTACACAAACAAAACGTTTTTAGTCAAGCTGTACTACTCTTGTTCCTAAAAGTGGGCAATACTCAGAAGGGTCCTGTAACATTGTTTTTCCTTATTATTTTCTTTGAAATCTGTGTCTGTGTACATTATTTAGTAAACACATACATTTGACAATCTTATCAGGTTTTACATCTGTAGTTTCTATGGCACGGGTCAATATTCGCCATTTGGTAACCTTAATATCAAATGCAAAATCTGCAGTGTTCATTTTACCTGAACTACGGTATTTGCAGATTTACCACTTACCTGAAATCTATCGTTTAAAACGTACATTCATCAGGCGCAATTTCGGCAGGTAAACGCCATCATCAGGTAAAAGAGAAGGCATGTCAGCTGCATTCCCTGGAAAGAAAGCATACAAAGCAACAGCCAAAACAGCGTTTTCTCCATGAGCGTTTCTGCTGGAATTCATGCCGACGTTATGTAACACTGCGTGTTGAATGGGGCTGGCCACACCACATGTTTGTGCACGCCGTGGGCCTGAAGACGTGAGTGTACATGCTGCACGAATGCGCTGGGTGCATCCATTCTGAGTGTTTGTTATGTTGCCCGCTGGCGATATTGACCAGAAGAACGCAGCAGTTTTATGGGAAGTATAGGATGAAAAAAATTGTTGCCTATGTACCAGAACAGACCGCCTTTCTTGAATTATTTATATAAGTTACTAACTACGGTATTTCGTAGAGTATACAGCATTTATTGAAACATTATCATTGTCCAGGCAATGTGTCATCACTCATTTGTCAAGAGCACTGCAACTGTGTTTGAAAAACGTGTTGGATAGACTGTGCAGGTGCAGGTGTTCTCGTCATGTAGCTGGGTGGATCGAAGCACGCTCTACATTTGAAAGAGATAATTTACAACTGTACCATTTTTTATCAGTGTGGCTGTCTTCTTGTATTTTATAATGTCAAAATGGAACCTCTGCACAGTGATATCATTACCATGGAAATGCAGAAATATCCATGACTGTACAATACAAGGGTTCAGGAATACAAAAATATAGAGATAAAAAAGAGAGAAATATTACGACCAATTACATTGGCTGTTCTCGGAGAAAACTTGGTTGGAATGGATGAAAAAAGTAAGATATATGTAATTGAAGACAGTAAATATTTTATTAATATATATATATACAGGTTATAATTAAGTTTATTCATGAATAAAATGTGTAGGAGCCAAATTTGTGAATGCAAAAAGTAGTCTTCATTCGAAGTTGTTTGCATAAGCGGGTATCACCAAATTCCCATTGCTACAAAAGATAGAGCCAAAACCGCCTTTATTGTTCCGAGCTCACAGTATGAATTTCTAAGAATGCCATTTGGCCCGCACAAGGCTTCTTCTACCTCTCAAAGATTTACTGATTTATTGTTACGTGGTTTGAAAGCTACAATCTGTCTAGTTTATCTAGATGACATTATCGTCTTCTCACGGACCATTCCAGAACATTTACATAGTGTATTTTCCAGACTGCAAAATGCTAATTTAACTTTAAAACTTGAGAACTGTTCATTTGCCCAGTCACAAGTAAACTATTTAGGTCAAATATTTAGCACAGCCAGAGTAAAACCCGATCCCAGGCTTAGTGAAGCTGTAGACACCTTCCCTACTCCTACTAATTTGAAGGAACTACAAAGTGTTTTGAGATTAGCTAATTACTATCATAAATTCGTAAATAACTATGCAGAAATCACCAAGCCTTTAACGGCATTACTAAAAAAAGGTACTCCTTTCATATGGTCTCAAGAATTTGAAACTACAATGCAGAACATCGAAACTACTTTGACATGAATAACTTTACTGATTTACCCTGATATCTCTAAACCCTTTATATTGTCATGTGATGTTTCTAATTTTGCTCTTGGGTGTGTGCTTAGTCAGGAACAGAATGGCGTGGAACAACCAACTGGTAATGCATCCCGCCAACTTAACAAAGCAGAAATAAACTACAGCACTACTGAGAAGGAGTGTTTTTCGCTCATATTTGGCATAACATATTTCCGTTACTATCTTTATGGTCGAAATTTACTGTGCATACTGACAATTTGTCTCTTAAATGGTTACTAAATTTGAAGGATCCCAGCAGTAAGCTAATACGCTGGTCCCTGCACTTGTCTATGATTTTGAGGTGCGCCACATACTTGGCCACTTGCACCAGAATGCAGACGCACTTAGCCGCAAAATTAGCGTAATTAAGGCATTTGACGCCTCAATAGACGAATTAATGGAGGCTTAGAATAATGACCCACATTGTCAAAAATATACCACCCTTCCTCAATTTGAGTTTCAAGATGGAACACTCTATTGGAAAAAACTCTGCATGGGAACAGGATTGTAATACACGCCCTGTTAAACGAGCATATAATCAGGCAGTGTCATGATTCCTTACAGGTAAGTCATAATGAAAGGAATGACACTAATGCCCGTGAAACGGCGCATTACTGGTGGAAAAATTGTAAGCGTGATGAAATATCTGTATGTTAAATCCTGTCTGCCTTGCGCACATCGGGCACAGTATGCATGCGCGCGTGTACCTCTACAAACGCTACTGCAAGTATCCAAACCTTTCGATTATGTCTCAACCGATATCGTATGCCCCCTGCCCTAATCCCAACAAATAAATAAATATATAATGTCCATGATTGATGTCTTTCGAGTTACTTGATTTTAGTGCCATTAGTCAACATGTCGGCTGAAACATTCCCCAAAAGCCTTGTGACACATTTGGTGTTGCCTTTTGGTAGCCTGCAAGCTATATTAACAGATTGTGGCACGAAAATTTTGTACAAGTCTGCAAACACCTAAAAGTAAAGAAATACAGGAACACTCCCTACCACCCACAAGACAACGGTCGTGTAGAACGCGTACACCGTACTATTACTAAAATGCTAACCTACTACGTGGGGAAGACCCACACAGATTGGGACAGATACATACCGGAAATTACTTTCAGCTACAACACTAGATCTCACGAAACCACTAGGTACACACCCTATGAAGCTGTATTCGGGCACCCTACGAACTCTAGTTTTGAATTAGATAAACTACCTACAGAGGTTGACATCCAGGAAGTAAAAGAGTTATCCAGAGTTGGAAACTATTTCACATAAGGTTAAACGAAATAATGTCGGAGCCTCTACCAAACGAGTTCGAAGGCGCAACAAAGATGTGATTGCACATTCCTATCGCCCAGTCGATTTGGTGTTGTTAAGAAACACAGTTGTGAAACACATTACAACTAAAAAATTCACCTCTCCTTTTCAAGGACCTCATCGGATTACACGCATGACGTCACCCATCAATAGGGAGCTGCAATTACCCGTTCGATCAGTGATCGTACATTTTGATCGGCTACAGCAGGCATGCCCAATATTTACGCCCGGCGGACGCGCCCGCGCCCCGCGGAAGTAGTACACTGGAGTTCATCACCCGCACTGCGTCCGCGTACCCCTAGTGACAGCAACGGAGCGAGAGAGATAGCTGCGGAAAGAGAGAGACCACAGAGCACTGTTGTGCGCTGGAATGTCCCGCAGTCAGATCCAACAGAAACGGAGTAACAGAGGAAGCGCAACTCTATAATGAGATCGAAGAACGGTAAAACAAGCAAACCACTTAATGTTTACGTAACATTTAATGTTTGTATGACAGAATCACTACGCGAAGCTTTAGAAAATATCCAAAACACGAATAATAGAAAAAATAGTAATTTTGTGACACATATTTGATTCTGTTATTATTGTACATGCACACTCGTCATATATACAGTAGGCTCCTTCTGAAAGATTGAAATGCACTAGTATCAAAAATATGCTATTTTAAAAATAATTCTATGTAATGGCTATAGAGTGTCACTTTTACAAGTAAATATTTTTTGGTAAAACACAAATAAAACACTAAAAAAGAGAATGGTTTTAGGTGCATTTTCCCCCTACTTCCACTGAAAAGATGCAAGCGCACTTTGGGCACATTGGGCGCGAGCTGTTTTGACGGGCACATTACTTCCCCATCACTGCAATGCCTGCAGCATGTGTGAGAGTGAGATGGCTATAACCCAAACGCTGAAAGGGGGAAACGAAGAAAGGCATTTTTTGCAACACAGTGAGGCTACTAGGCTACTAAGTGGCGTAGAGTATTTTTGTAATCAGGATTTTAACACACTTTTTACATTCGCCAAAACAATAACTTTATTCTTAAATGAAACAAACACATTACGCAGTATTCATGTGATTAACAGAAATTCATATCTTTCTCGAAAACCAATTTTCATTAAGCTGTTTAACATATTTAGAAATCTTTACTGAATTCCTTAAACAGAAAGGATAATTTTCGACACCTCAAGCTCACAACAACAGAGATATTGTTGTTGTGTTGTTATGGTATTTAGTACGAATTCTGGTTTGATGCAGCTCTCCACCCTAATCTATCCTGAGCAAGCCTTTTCATCTCCTCATAAGAACGGCAACCTACATCCATTTGAATCTGCTTACTATATGCGTCTCTTGGTCTCCCTCTGCAATTTTACCCCACACATTTCCCTCCAATGCTAAATTTACGATCCCTCGATGTCTAAAAATATGTCCTACCAAGTGATCCCTTCTTTTAGTCAAGGTATGCCAAAAGATTTTTTCTCACCAATTCTGTTCAGTACCTCTTCATTAGTTACACCCTCTACCCACCTAATCTTCAGCATTCTTCTGTAGCACCACATTTCGAAAGCCTCTATTCTCTTCCTGTCCGCACTGTTTATCGTCCATATTTCACTTCCATACAAGGCAACACTCTACACAAATGCATTCAGAAAAGACTTCCTTACACTTAAATTAATTTTCGATGTTAGCAAGTTTCTCCTTTTGAAAAATGTTCTTCTAGCCATTGCCATTCTGCATTTTTATATCCTCTGTACTGCGACCGTCATCTGTTATTTTACTGCCAAAGTAACAAAAATCATCTACCACCTTCATTGTTTCGTTACCTAATCTAATTCCTTCAGCATCGTCTGATTTTCTAAGACTGCATTCCATTATCTTCGTTTTGTTCTTGTTAATGTTTATTTTATACGCTCTGTCCAACACACTGTCCATTCCATTCAACTGCTCTTCCAGATCCTTTGCTGTCTCCGACAGAATTACAATATCATCAGCAAAACGAAATGTTTTTATTTCTTCACCCTGAACGTTAATCCCTATTCCAAATTCTTCCTTGCTTTCCTTCACCGCCTTCTCGATGTAAAAATTGAATAACATCGGAGAAAGGCTACAACTCTGTCTTACTTCCATCCTAACTAATGCTTCCCTTTCATGCCCTTCGAGTCTAAAAACTGCGGTCTGGATTTTGTACAAGTTGTAAATAATTCTCCTTTCGCTGTATTTTACCCCTGCTGACTTCAGAATTTGAAAGAGTGTATTCCAATCAACATTGTCAAAAGTTTCCTCTAAATCTACAAAATCTAAAAATGTTGGTTTACCTTTCCTTAATCTATCTTCTAAGATAAGTCGTAGAGTGAGTATTGCCTCCCGTGTTCCTACGTTCCTCCTGAATGCAAACTGATCTTCTCTGAGGTCAGCTTCTACCAGCTTTTCCATTCTCCTGTAGATAATTCGTGTTAAAATTTTGCAACCAATACTTATCAAACTGATGGTTCTATAATTTTCGCACCTGTCTGCGCCTGATTTCTATGGAATGGGGATCATTAAATTTTTCTTATAGTCTGAGGGTATTTCGCCTGTCTCATACATCTTACACACCAAGTGAAACAGTTTTGTTGTGGCTGTCTCTCCCAGAGACTTTATTAGCTCTGGGGAAATGTCATCTACTCCCGGGGCCTTGTTCCGACCTAGGTCTTGCAGGGCTCTGTCAATTTCATCTCTCAGTTTAGTACGTCCTATTTCATCTTCATCTGCTTCCTCTTCCCTTCCTACAACATTGTCTCTAAGTTCATTTCCTTTGTAGAGCTTTTCTATGCACTCTTTCCACCTTTCAGCTTTTCCTTCTTTGCTGAGAACTGGTTTCCCTCCTGAGTTCTTGACAATCGTAGAGCTGTTTTTCTTGTACCCAAATGTCTCTTTTATTTTCCTGTAGGCAGTATCTACTTTCCCCCTTGTTATACATTCTTCAACAGATTTGCATTTGGCTTCCGGCCACTCCTGATTAGCCATTTTGCACTTCCTGGCAATATCATTTTTTGTCGTCTTTACTCCATTTTGCCAGTTTCATTTACTGCATTTTTATATTTCTTTCTTTTATCAATTGAATTTGGTATTTCCTGTGATACCCAAGGATTTTTTGTTGGTCTTGCTTTTCTACCTATTTTGTCCTATGCTGCCTTCACTATTACATCTCTTAATGCTACCTATTCCTCTTCTACCGTTTTATTTCCCCCTGTTTCCTGTCAATTGTTGCCTTCAGCTCCCTCTGAAATTCTTAATAACTTTAGATTCCCTCAATTTATCCAAGTCCCATCGCCTTATTTCCCTACGATTCTGCAGTTTTTCAGTTTCAGCCTACAGTTCCTGACCTATAAGTTATGGTCAGATGCTATATTACATAACGTAAATTATATCGCTGCGAAAAAGTAAGTGTATACTTATAAGATCATTTTGTATATAGCTAACACATACAAAAAAGAAATGCAAATTCTTTTTAAACATATATATCAATGGTGTGAACTGTGCTGTCGAAATGTAATAAGTGCAAATAATAAAGTGCACAAAGCATAATATTTGAAAGTATTAAAAAGCATAAAACTGCGAAAAAAACTTCAGAAAAGAAACACCACTCCAAGACACATACTGTGTCAATAACGTAAGTATACAGACTTACTTAAATAACTTAAAACTTCATAAATAATTATATAACTATCTACTAAACGTTGTATGTACTGCAAGTGACTTGAAAATGCCAAAAGTAACATTTTAATTAAAATAACTGAGTAGCAAACAAAACAAATAAATATTTAATATGTCATTATTTACCATTAAGTTGTCATGAAAAAGAAATTATGTACAAACGTAATACATCTGGAACTATGATTCGCGATTCAGCCATACGTGTGGTGATTTGCATGGACGCGTGGTAAGAAATCCACTCACACCACTTCGAGTATCTCCTTCACAAGGAAACCAAGTCCAGAAAAGAAGGAAAAAGAACCGAATCTGCCGCCAGGTGACCCAGATACGGGTTGCGTTCTCCGCACCCATATGACTTGCGGTCACAAGACTAGTATTACCTAATCATTGGTAACAAACCTCTACCTGTCATTTATGCTCTTCAGGGACTGTTTCCCAGACTAACAAAACATGTATAGCGAACACGAAGTATCCTAGTTACCTTCCATGTTTCTCTAGTTACTACTTTTATATTTATAAAATACTTGTAGTGCTTACATTATGTTTTGTGTGTTAATGATTTCCTTTTCAGCCTTTGATGTGGAGTACATTAAAAACTTCAGTATGGAGGAATAAATCAATATGTAGCTATATGTGGAAACACGACGAGTGCAGTAGCCCTTCTTAGAATGCGCATCTGCTCTTTAGCATATCTAATCTGTCTTCGACAGACACTTCTGCAGTTTGTTTACAATGTGTGACAGATGGAAAACCATGTGGAGCGGCTGACAGGACTGCGGTCGCTCCCAAGCGCTGCCAGCCGCCTGCTGTGACCACGCGTTGCTCCCTCCCCACCGCCAGCAGAATCCGCAAGCACCCACAAACCGCAGCCCAGCAGCAGAGCAAACCGGTTCCTTCCCACCCGCCAGCCGCCACCCACCTCCCCCTTCGCCAAGCTTCGGCCTACCGCGCCGTCATATGTGAGCGACAAAAGCGTGCGACAGCGCGAGACATCCAGCTATGCAACAGTGCAGCTGCAAGCAGCGGCATTCGGCGACATGGCGGTGTGTCCTACGTGAGCGACAACGTCTCGCTACCACATTAACCAAGTTCCTGTAATGTAGATTTACCTTGCATTCAGTATTTTAGAATTTGGAAGCAGCTATCGTCTAATAACTCAATCAGTCTGTGGTAATCTGCAAGCAGCTATGATCTAGTTCCCCTTCACCTATCAGCCGTGAATGTGCATAAGTGAAAGCACGGCAGTGAGTAGTACACAATCAAAGACGAAGAAGAAAGAAGATAACTGAAGGCTCTCGGTAGGATTTACATTGTTATCATTGCCATCAACTTTGAAATTAACCTACTAATAATAGAGAATTTGTGTCAAGTGAGTGAGTTGGCACCAAAATGCATAAAATCAGATGTACTGAATGATCCCGAACATATTGCTGTCCCAGTTGCATTTAGAAATTAAATATGTACTGGCGATGAGCCGTAAACAAGATATTTTGTAGAAAATAAAACTTCCTTTGGTAAATGCCAGTCCGTTACTACTTAAAGCCTGCTTTGACGGCACAGGATGACGAAACCGTTCGTAAACACAGAGACCGGCAAATGTAATGCAGAGAAATGTACACTGCACCAAGCGACAGTACGAGGGGGCAGAAAACTACTGCATCAACTCTTTGACCGTACAACAGTACCGACTTGAGGCAACTAGGATGCGTGTAGTAATTACTCCCTTTACTGACATAAGAATGCACTTCAGCGTCCAACCTCTACACACAGAAGCTGTGTGTGTCAGCAATGGGTGCCGACAGGCTGAGATATGAATAAACGTGGAGTCCACCGTACGGGAGGAAACCAAAATGCGGGACACATGTGGGTACGTATAGCGCGGCCACTAGAGCCAGAGTTTCGAGTCATCTCTCGGGTATACGGCAATCCCATTAACTAGAACATATCAAGTTAGTATCTAATAAATAAGATAACAAAACTAACTGGCATAACAAAAGCCAAATAAATTGATGTCATAATTAAAGACATGGATGTCACGCGCAAACAAGTAGGAAAGACAGTTATTATTTCTTACGAAGTTTACTTATTTCTCTCTCAACTATCTTTTGCACAGTTATGTATGTCATTTTGGGGTTCGGTATTTTAATGCAGGTTTTCATAATATACAACTCATCACGTAATCTGAAAATTAGTTCTTGTATTAGTTATCTCCTTTGCACACTAAATATGTTTTTTTTTTCGCAGTCTATAAAATATTTGTGGTGGAGAACATTATTGCTGCAGCAACATTACGACCATGTGGAAATAGCACAAATCTAGTAATGAGTTACAATTTTTTTTACCGGATATCATCAGTTGAAAGTAAGTTGAAAATGAGAGACCAGATTTTACCAACTTGCTTTGCAGTTTTCAATTAATAAATTTTTTATTCACATATAACTGTTTTTAACACTGTTAACTTCCTGAAAATAACTGATCGTAACTACTTTCTTTCAAAATATTTTCACCAAACTCCGGTAAAATTTCAAGAGATTCTTGAACAGACTTCCAAAGAACAGGGTACTTCAGTTGAACCCAATCATTTGTTTTCTGCAGATGAAATTTATAAGTCCATTTCGCGATATAATCAGTTAACGACTTGTGAAATCAGCTTAAAATGTACAAGAAATCAAACTCTTACTTCACGCCTTCTTAGAGCAATGAACTGATTAATGACTCAGTACTTTATAGTTGGACGAGCTGCACATCTCATATGAAAGCATTACATAGTACCAACCAAAGAAATTAAAAAAAAAAAAAAAAAAAAACCAATGTCTTATTCACTTTGAGTTAAAGACTATTTTCTTTATTGTTTGATTATTCCCCATTTGTTCTTCATTTGGCTACACTGTACATTATTTAAAGACACCTTATTTCAGAATACATATGACGGTTAGTAGAAAACGGGACAATATACGTCTCCTATTTATATTATCGAGACAACGGGACACTAGGGTTTTATACGCGACGTAAATACGGAACAACTGGTCACCGCTAGTATAAACTTGAACTGCTAACCAGTCAGTCTCAGAGTCTGCGTTTTCCAACTGCACATACGAAGACCAACTACGCCAATTTGGAAGTTGTTTTGGTGACAAACTGCTACCAGCTACCCATTACGGCGCCGCAGCCAGCCAGCTGAGACACCTTAGATTCTCCGAGCTGCACTCCTACGGGCCGCCACTGAAGCAGGACACCAGGCAGACCTACAGCAAGTAAAGAACCGACCTGCCTGTCTTCTTGTTTTCCGATTTCGGAGATAGGCATCTCCGCCGCCGCCTCCAAGCCGACAGAATAAGGGAGACCTATGACCTCAACCGCACGGAGCCGTTCTCAGAATAAGAAGCAATCATAAACAAAATAGTGGTGTGCATTATTTCCATGCAAAACTCCGCACGTGTCTGCTAGCGCCACTAAATGGTGGCATAATGCAGCTGCACTAACCAGTTGCGTGAGTGTTCTAGCTGCAGTACGTATTTGCCTCTGGGAGTATTAGCAAGCGAGTTACTGTTTAAACCGTGTACAGTGCAGTGATGGTATGAAAGGAATTAATCTTATGCATGTGGTCCAAATTTTTGGGTCTAAGTTACGACGTGCTGAATATGTAATGACTTCGGGGCTTAGGCTATGGAGTACACAGATATATTATATAACATAATCCTTAAGAAATTTAATGGTGACGACACAGAAACACACGAAATTACGCTGCATTTGAAGGATAGGAGGAAGCTAGGGTGTCATATTGACATACCAACATTATCATTTGAAACGTAATTACTGTGTCTTTTGATACTGGTCTGCGTGAATGCGAAAGTGATTTGGAATGTGATAACGTCGCTTTATTGAGGTGTGCACATTGCTCTCTTCCACTTTCTTTTAACCACTTCATTGAAATCCAGCATCTGCACGTACAGATCAATTATAAGCACTTTCTAATTTGTGGTTTTGCTGGATATGTGTGTTTTGCACTATTATAAGTACTTTAAGCTGAGAGTTTTTGGCGCTGCTGACGCCATTAAATTACATATAATTTCTTTCATATGATATTGATATCTTGTTATTTTGTTTCTCTCTGTTAAAATGTTACTTGAGGTATAATGCAACTTTTTGCATGGAAATGACGCACAAGACTCTTCTGTTTATTATTGCCTGTTATTCCAAGCATGGTTTCGTGCAGTTCGAGGTCAACTGTGTCCCTGGTAAGTACAGTCCTTTTGTGAGTACACTGTGACCGTTTCCGACCTGCCCTCTGTTAACTGGGTGGTCTGTACAGCTACACGAGTTCGGGGCAACGAGGAGCATGCAGTGAGGCGGAAGCTTATCTGAACGCATTTACAGTCTTCGACAGCGCTGGGGGACAGGAGGCTGGCCGTCGTTTCATTCACCGCACCCGCCAAGGCTGCTCTTATCACTGCACGCGGAATACGAGCACAGCCGACTCGTCACTCGGCCGCAGGGGCAAACTGCCGGAGGGGGGGGGGGGCGTGGGGGTCAATAAACCGACTGCGCTCTACTGTGCGCTCTTCGGCCGGGCGCACACTTGACGCAGCAAAGCAGAGCAGAGGCAGAGGAGAGGCGTAGGGCGTCTGCAGATCAGCGCACACTTCAAGCAGCACAGGCAGAGAAGGGCAGTGCTGCGTGTAGTGCTCACTGAACACGACATGTGCTGCATGTCCACTGCAAACTTGTTGATGCAAGGTGATTTAATTACCGAGTACCATCAAAACTCAATTATTGTTATTTATGTGTGTGTATAACTGAGTGTCTGTGGGTTTTCTGGTAAAGTGCGTATAAGAGCAATGAAACGTCTGTTGAGCAACAGTAAGAAAAGATGAATATATGGCGAACTTGTGTAGTCTATGGAAGTTCATTAGAAGCTAGTCAGCTGTTCTGACTAAACAGACGACACTTCAGAGGGATTATGAGGCTGATTGAATTTCTGAAAGTAGTATAGAAGTCAGCTTGAGGATTATTGACAAAAATATTACTAGATTTGTAGATCATTCATCATTTATGGTGTAGCGTTTGGTACTGAACTCCACCAACGTTTGGACAGTGTGTTTCAAATAATGGAAGGAGGCCACTGATGGTAAAGAAAATCATTGCACATTCCTCCTGGCTTCTCCAAGCTGATCATTCAAAAGTAACATGAATTTCAGCTTACATAATTCTTTCATCTCTGTCACAAAGATTGCTGAAACCAGGGACTTTAGAACAAAAAGTACACAATCGGCATCTTCAGCTTGTGAATCTCGGTGTCTTTTCATTTCAGTAAGTTGTTCATTTCCACGTTAGCAGGTTGGCAGCACAGGAAGAAAGAAAAACACGAGGCAGCTTCGCACTCAGCGCAGCAGGCGCCAACAGCCGCGCGTGTGACGAGTAGCTGCCGTCAGCTACGCGTCAAACGCATCTCACGTATTTTGTCATGAGTGGAAAGAGGTATGGCTCTCCTTCCACGTTAAAAACAATTTTGATATGTTAGGTCTATTTCTTATGCAGTAATTTATGATGTAAAACGCACCAAACGCAAACTGGTCAACCACTACATTTTTCACTGTAAACTCTTCAAAATATGCGCTGCGTTGTATTTTAGTTCCTATTATAACAAGAACTATGGGCAATAACTCCAAGAAAACTGCGCCTATATCATACAGTGAACTTTGCCTCTAAGATACAGAAAAATATTTCTTTTTTACCGAATAGTTTCTGCAAAATCGATTGAGGAATCTTCGTTAGCAAAGAAAACGCACAAATCCCAAATAGTGTTATTTATTATTTTACTCAAAAAGTAAATGTCTTAGAGAGAAACTAAATACAAAGAAGGATGGAGCTTATATTCGTCTACATAAAAAAATTGACGGATATTGGATGCCACGAAATTTCACTTTGCGTTAGAGGTAGAACAGAGGAGCAGGATGATTCTGTATGGCATTTTTGGCCACTAGACCCCAGCTGGGATCATGTTCAGCCTGACTGGTGTAAGTCTTTTAGGTGACGCCACTTAGGCGACTTGTGCATACATGATGATGATCAGGACTACACAACACCCAGTCAATGAGTGACCGGGATTCGAACCTAGGACAGAGGCCTGCCCATCAAAAGCTTGCCCACTACCTCGGCTGCGTAAAGTGTTCCATTGGAAAGCATCCTTTATGAACTACTGGCCACCTATCCTCTGCCTCTGCTCTGGCTGTGCTGTGTGAAGTGTGCGCTGGGCCCGGTGCACACTTGATGCAGCACAGGCAGAGCAGCAGAGGCAGAGGAGAGGCACAGGGCCTCTGCTGGTCAGCGCACACCTCACGCAGCAGAGGCACAGCACAGGCAGAGCAAAGTAGCGTACAGCGCTCTCGTGACACAGCACAAGCCACATGTCCACTGCAAACCTCTCGATGCAGTTAGACTTAATTTCTGAGTCTCGTTAAAATCAACTAATTTAATTTAATTTAATTTAATTTGTGTGTGTGTGTGTGTGTGTCTTCCGGTTAAGTGCGTCATATATGAGCAGTAAAAAGTATCTGTTGATCAACAGGCAAAATGGATGAATATATGTTGAACTTGAGAAATCTGTGGAAGTTTCTTATCAGCTATTCAGGGAACGCTTCTGGCTAAACAGATGGCAGTTCAAAGTAATTCACATGCTGATAGAGAAGCAATGTAGCTTGTGAGACGCCACACCTACTAAAGTAAAATTGGGATATGTTTTGCATATATAATTAAAATCAGTTTAGATTTCTTTCATTTCTTTTATAATTAAGATGAACAAGTGTCACTGTAAATTCAACAATTAAAAGAACCTTTATACACATGACATATTTAAACATGAATGTGGTACAATTTGTAAGATCTATAACACCTTTCATCTCAATGACATCTGTTGGAGCCGGCCGCGGTGGCCGAGGGGACTGAGGCGCTCCAGTCGCGGTCTGCACGGCCACTACGGTCGGGGGTTCGAATCCCCCCTCGGGCATGGATATTTGTGCCGTCCTTAGTTGTAAGTAGGTCATAAGTAGTTTGTAAGTTTAGGGACTGATGACCCCGTACTTAAGTCCCATAGACTCTGCAAACATTTGAACATCTGTTGGATTTTAACAGGTCTTCGGTTCAAAGATAAATTGATACGAAATATTTATGTAAATCATAGTTTCCTCGTTTAACTACATTTGCACGCGAAGTATCTCATTCCTTGGCTCTTTATTGGTAGCTCGTCATGGCTCTCAGTACCATAAAAATGGCGTCCGCCTTTTTCTTCTTATTTGGTAGCAGCTGTTTTTGTACGTCCAATATTTTATAACAGTGCATTCGTGTTGTGTCTCTGTCACCGTTTCTGATGATAATTACCATCAGCACAATCGCATTTGTTAACCGTAAAGGTAGGTTAGTTACTTGCTTCAGTCGACTTTCGCAAAGTAGTATAAAATGCAGATTGAGCAGTGCTGACAACAAAAGTCACTAGATTTCTAGATATTTCGTTATGATGTTAGTGAACGCTACGTAGGGGTGGATGTGTGTTTCATGAAATGGTAGAAGGCTCCTGAAGATAAAGTAAAAGCGTTGCAGATCCCTCCCAGCTTAGACGATCTGATCGTTCAGAAGTAACGGGAATTTTAGCTTGCATAGTTCCGTTATGTCTCTCACAAACTTTACTGAAATCAGATGCTATAGACCGAGAAAATACAGTCAGCATTTTGAGATGGTAACCCTCCGTGACTTCTCATTTCGGTAAGATGTTCATTTGCAGCTTAGCAGGTTGGCAGCACAGGAAGAACAGAAAACACGAAGCAGCTTTGCACTCGGCACAGCAGGCGGCAACAGCCGCGCGGGTGCCGAGTAGCTGTCGACCGCGACGCGTCAAATGTATCTCAGGTATTTTCTCGAAAATTGAAGGAGGTATGACTCGTAGGCAGTAGTGTATGGTGTACAAAGGTAAAGTGGACAGCGACTACATTTTTCACTGCAAACTCTTCAAAATATGCGCGGTGTTGTAATTTAGTTCTTATTATAAGAATAACTATGAGAAGTAACTACAAGAAAACAAGTTCAGTATCATTTAGCGAGTTTTGGCTAACAGACAAAGAAAAATAATTATTTTCTACCAAATAGATTCTGCAAAATCGTTTGAGGAAACTGTGTTAGCGCATAAAACAGCACAAATCCGAAAATAGCTTTTTTCTTCTTTTTTTTCCACAAAAAGTAAAACTCATAGAGATAAACTAAAGACAGAGAAGCATGTAGCTTATGTTTGTCTACATCAAATAATCCTTTTTCGAAGCAAATCGGCTGACTTGAAACTTCACTTTGCGGCAGAGGTTTAACAGAGGCACAGGAAAACTGTGCGCCTCTGACAACCGGACAGAGGCCTGCCCAGCAAACGCATGCCCTCCGCCTGGGCTGCGTTAAGTGTGCGGCAGGCTGTCCCACTGAAAAGCATGGCTTACAGACGGCTGGCCACCTATCCTCTGGCCGCGGCGGAGTGGCCGAGCGAATTGAGGCGCTATGCTCAGATGCGCGAGGCCTTTATCCATCGGGGGTTTGAATCCTCCCTCGGGCTAGGATGTTTGTGCTGTCTTTAGTATAAGTTAGTGTATAAGTAGTTCGTAAGTTTAGGGACTGATGACCCGCAGTTAAGTCCAATAAGCTTAACAAACATTTGAACAACATTTCCTAACCTTTGCCTCCCCTCTGCTCGTGCTGCATCAAGTGCTGCAATGCACTCCAGCAGCAGAAGCAGAGGATATGCGGCCAGCTATCTGTAAACCAATGGGACACCGCAAACACACTTCTCTGTACTTAGTTTCTCTCTGAGAGGTTTTACTTTTTGCATAAAAAATAAAAGACACTGTATTTGGATTTTTGGATATTATTCGCTGAAGCTGCTTCCTTATTCGAATTTGCAAAAACTATGCAGTCGAAAAAAATATTTTTCTGATTCGTGTAGCCAAACATCACTACATGATGTTGAAATGGTTTTCTTCTAGGTATTTACCCTACTTATTATTATAATAAGAAGTAAAGTACAACTCCGTATTATGAAGAGTTTGCAGTAAAAAATGTAGTCGTTGGCAAGTTTGCGTTTGGTGCATATTACACCATACATTTCGGCGTTCGAAATATAGCTAACATATCAAAATTGTTGTTAACGGTAGAAGGAGAGCCATACCTCTTTCCATTCTTGAGCAAATACGTGAGACATGTTTGACGCGACGCGGACAGCAGATACGTGCCACACGCAAGGCTGTAGTCGCCTGCTGTGCCGAGTGCGGAGCTGTCTCGTGTTTCTCTTCTTCGTATACTGCCGATGCAGACCGAAGTTGGAAATGAACAACTTACTGAAATGAAATGACTCCGAGATTCATAAGGTAAAGGTGCTGATTTTGTATTTTTTCGGTCTATAGTCCCTGGTTTCACTTAACTTTGTGACAGGCATTAAAGACAAATAAAAACTTAATATACTAAAATACTGGATGTACAAGAAAAGTTGTTGTCAAAGAAGAAGAAAAAAGAAGACGCCAATACTATAGCACTCACGACCATTAAGAGCTACGAATAGCCGGCCGCGGTGGCCGAGGTGACTGAGGCGCTCCAGTCACGGTCAGCACTGCCACTACGGTCGGGGGTTCGAATCCCCCCTCGGGCATGGATATTTGTGCCGTCCTAGTTCGTAAGTAGTTCATAAGTAGTTTGTAAGTTTAGGGACTGATGACCCCGTAGTTAAGTCCCATAAGCTTAACAAACATTTGAACATTTGAGCTACGAATAAAGATATAAGTAACGAAACACTGAAGGTAAATACCTTTAAACAAGGATGATTTGCAAAATTTTTTGATATCTTTTGATCTAAGACATATGAAAAGCCTACCAGGTGCCACTGAGGAGAAAAGTGTTTCTGGTCGTATAAACTGCACCACAATCATGATTAAATATGTAAGGCATCTGAAGGTTATTTCAGTTATTGAATTTACACTGACTCTTGTTTCTCTTAATTATAAAAGAAATGAGAACAATAAATCGGATTTTAAATACATTCCTCAAATATATCCCTATTTCTTCTTTAGTAGGTATAACATGTCACAAACTATTTTGCTGCGGCCAGCGTACTTCTACATCTACATTCACCGTAAGGTGCGTGGCGGAGGGTACAATGTTCTACTACTAGGTATTTCCTTTCCTATTCCACTCCCAAATAGAACGAGGGAAAAAAGAATGCCTATATGCCTCCGTACGAGCCCTAATTTCTCTTATCTTGTCATTGTGATCACCACGCGAAATGTAAGTAGGCGGCAGCAAGATCGTACTACACCCACCTTCAAATTCCGACCCTCAAAATTTCCTCAACAGAAATTCACGAAAAGAACGTCGTCTTTCCTCCAGCGATCTCCAATTGAGTTGCCGGAGCATTTCCGTGACACTCGCGCATTGGTCGAACGTACCAATAACAAACCTAGCTGCTCACCTCTGAACTGCTTCTATGTCTTCGTTTAAACTGATCTGCTGCGGATGCCAAACACTTGAGCAATACTCAAGACGTGGTCGTACAAGCTTTTTATACGCGGTATCCTTTACAGGTGAAGTACATCTTCCCAAAATTCTCCCAATAAACCGAAGTCAGCTGTCCGCCTTACAACTGTCCTTACATGTTCGTTCCATTTCATATCGCTCTGCAATGTTACGCCTAGAAATTTGAACGACGCAACAGCATCAAGAAGCTCACTACTAATTCTGTATTCGAACATTATGTGGTTGTTCTTCCTATTCATGCGCATCACCTTACATTTTTCTACATTGAGAGCTGGTTCCTTCAGCGTCAATGGTGTTGACCTGCCAACAGCACGCGCTTTCAAGTACCTAGGCTATACTATTTATGCTGACAGATATCTCCAACCGACTGAGCAGTGCATGGCTCAAGTGGCATTCTGTGATAGAGGTCTGCATATTGGGGATTCGCTCGTACTTATTATATCGCGACGCGCTCGGTTGCGGCTCTTTTGAGTATACCTGTTGGGAGCGGGCTGCCTATCGATCTGGGCTCCGTCGCGTCGGTCGAGTGGGGCACACGCGGCCTCGCCTGGCACGCGCGCCACAGCAGCTGTGTGTGTCTGCAGGGTGACGCTGCGTCTGACACACCGTGCTGCCACCAGCTGCTGGAACTGTACTCACATCTGTTTAGTTGTGTCAAACACGAATATTCGTGCTTCGTAGCGTCCAATGTGCTAGGCAAATAAAAAAATAAAACACAAAAAATACAACCATTTGAAAGTTTCACAGGTGACGTTAGTGGTTTAGCAAAACCTTGAAGCCAGTTCGTAGTTGCGTACGAATTTAGACTACATCAATATGAAACATCTGCTAACTTCTGCAGACATTCATTCATACAATATAACCAGCAGGAAGAAAACAAGAAGTGGAATGAAACAACTATATTATGTGGCGATTTGATTAGTCAGAAATAAAACTATATACTGTAATCATTTAAGAACACTAAAATTCTTAACTTGTCATGATCGATGCTACAGGCATTTAGGAACTCTGAAATTTGTCCACCAGAAAAAGGCACAAAAATTATGAGGATTAGGTGGATCTCTTTTCACAGCGTCATAATAAATGACTAAGAATTAATTCTTTCTATAATATTAGGAAATACTACCGTAAGGAGATTCTTCGCCGAGGGAAACATTTGTGTTCTGAATGTAAAACCCATATGAAGTTCCGAAAACGTATCCAGGACTGATACCTAGTAATTCGCTTTAGTCTCCTTCAGTGTTCGCCAGAATAAGCTAAACTAGCGATACTTTTGTTGGCTTGCAAATGCGACACTAAGACCATTGAATAACACGTATTTACTTGTGTAAACGAGAGAAGAGTACTCTGCACAATTTCTAAACCTCTTCTCTAGTTTCAGCTACATTTCTTTAACAGTAATATATAACGTAAATCGATGCAGTCAGCAAGCTACTCTCTGTCACACTATTATCAGTTTATGATTTAACAATCAATAGCACGTACAAGATATATTGCTGCACTTTACTACGATTAAAATATCCGGAATCTTTCATCGCTTACTTTCTACAAAATCGAATAAATTACGGTATTAAAAAACCATACACACACAAAAATGCCAAATAAAAAGAAACCATTTTCATTTTGTCTCAAAGAAAGTGAAACTTTTGTTTAAAAAATACGATGTGGTGTAATCCTATACACGTTCATGTCTTTTTAAAGCTCGAAAATCGGAGAACTAGGTTTACCCTTTTCTCACAGTACACAGTCGGGCATTTCGAGTACGTGGAAAATCGAATACATTTGATCACAGCTACGATATAGACATCTACCGGACTGAGTGACTTGTATGGCTACACGAGAACGAGACGAGGAGGAGCATGCAGATATATTGATGTGGATGGGAACGCATTTACAGTCTTCGAGAGCCAGGAGGCTGCCTGGCGTTTCATTCACCGCACCCACCAAGGCTGCTCTTATCACTGCACGCGGATACGACCGCAGCCGACGCGGGAAACGAGCAGAGACGACGCGCGACTCTTAAAATGTTCAAATGTTTGTTAAGCTTATGGGACTTAACTACGGGGTCATCAGTCCCTAAACTTACAAACTACTTATCAACTACCTTATACTAAGGACGGCACAAATATCCATGCCCGAGGGGGAATTCGAACCCCCGACCATAGGGGCCGTCCAGACCGTGACTGGAGCGCCTTAGTCCCCACGGCCACCGCGGCCGGCGCGACTGTTAACAGCCAGAGTCGACTGAGGTTACGGCCACACGAGCATAATTGCCACATCCGTTTCCGCCGCACTACACGTCACACGCGGAGCTCATGAAGTTGTAGCCACACGGCTGTCTCTCTCACGCTGTGAAAAGCTCACGCTCATCCTATTAGTAGGGCGTTGTGCAAGCTGTGGCTACACTTAATGTATTGATGGACATAACAGACAGCAATTATTGTTTCAGATCCATAGACGTAGCTGTATTTTGTCATCAAGAAGACTCCAATATGTTCAAAGTAGCTGAATTGGCTAAAAATGGTAAAATCGGATTTTGAATTTGCCAGGAGCTGCATCACTTCCAGATGATCCTAATGGACTGAAAATAGCTTATGAATTTGTGGCCAATGAGGTTTTTGCATTGAGTGATTTTTTATGAGGCAATATCCCATAAAGAAACGTTACATGTGGAAAAAAGTGTTCAACTACAGACTTTATTGAACACTACATAATGTAGAATGTGCATTTGGTATTTTACCCGATAAATGGTAAATTTTCCACCATCCAATATATGTTAGTGTGGCTCTGCCGGATACAATTGTTCAATTTTTTAACAATTTTTTGAGATAACGACAGTTACAATTTTGGTAACACATTGTCATACAGAGTAGATGGTATTTCTGCACATTGGACAGGGGGAACAAACAGTAGAAATAATAGAAGTGTTCATTTTGTTGATTAGTTGTGTTCCTCTCAAATATTTGTACCAAGCCAAGATAATTACGCTAACAACTTCGAATGAATACTAACTTTGTAGTATAAATTTGGCTTGTTGACATATTATTCATCAATAGACTTCATTATCAACTACATATGGAGACTAATAAAATATTTATTATCTGTAATTAGCTAGATCTGATTTTTGCTAGTCATCAATTCCATTCCACTATTGTCTGAGAGCGTCCAAGAGATTTTTTCTCTTTTTTGTACCCTTCAACCCTTGTATTATACAGTCACGGATGTTTCTGCACTTCAATAATAATGATATCAGTGTCCAGAGGCTCCAGTTTGACACTTTATAAAATGCAAGAAAACTTCCACAACGACATAGAATCGAGAGTGTTAAAGTCTGTCCGTAAACTGAACAACGAGGTGTCTAATCACCAGTCCATTCGCCCAGATACGTCACGGGTCGCCGCACCTAGCGTGGGGGCTCGCGGTCGCAGGAGGAAGCAGTTGGATCGTGCCCAATGAAATGTTTTTTGACAGTTATCGGTTATGGTAGAAAATAAAATGCAATTCAAAATTACATTTTTGAGAACCATATGCATTAAAATGAGACTTCGAATTTAGGAGGCCTTACAATTTCGTCACAGAGAATTTGCAGCATCATAGAAGAGTGAGAGCGCAGGTACCAGAGAAAACTGTAACACTAGGTGTGTCGCTAACACTACACCGCATACTACATTGACAGCGGCTTTTTCATACTAAATCATTTTCTAATTGTAGCATACTTATTTCTGTCTTTATTTCTTTTCCGTTCACCACTAAGTAAAACAGTAATTCATGTAGGCTGGAAGTAGCTTCTTCATTTTATGTTCGATTGGAGCGAAGTGCACAGACAGACAATCACGTCCATACTCGCTGCCATACTGATTGCAGGGAGCGAAAATGCACAGCTGCGCGACCACATCAAAGAATCTCGCATGACTTCCCGCTGAGCGCTGTTTATAGTTTTATATCAATTATTGGAGAGGCTGCCAAATTTGTTTTACTTGGTAAGGGGTCGCATATTCGAAAGGGTTGAAAAACACTCCTCTACAACATACAGCATTAGTAACTTATTTAAATAATTAAAGAATCACAGTCTGCTCTGGTACACAAACAAATCATTTTTAGTCATCCTGTACTGCTCTTGTTCCTAGAAGTGGGCAGTTCCCAGAAGGGTCCTGAAACGCCGGCCGCGGTGGCCGTGGGGACTGAGGCGCTTCAGTCACGGTCTGCACGGCCACTACGGCCGGAGTTCGAATCCCCCCTCGGGCATGGATATTTGTGCCGTCCTTAGTATAAGATAGTTCATAAGTAGTTTGTAAGTTTAGGGACTGATGACCCCGTAGTTAAGTCCCTTAAGCTTAACAAACACTTGAACATTTGGTCCTGAAACTGGAGCGTGTCTCCCACTCGTGTCACCTGCCCCATTAATCAGGCAGTGGTCCTTAATGTCGGTGTGTATTCAAGCAGAAACATGCGTGGGAAAAGCGCACTTCTGGACGTAGCCTAATGGCTCGAATCTGGTCGGATCGGCTGCCTGCGAAGGGTCTGAACCGACCAAACATGTTTGATCCCATATCAGTAGTTGGGCCGACTGTGTGAAAAGTTGTGTTAGTGTTACAAGAAGTTACATGTGAAAATGGATAAACTTGGTTTAGTATAGCTGGTGCAAACTTGACGAGTAATTTTCGTTCAACAACGTTCTACATTTACATCTACATCGATACTCTGCAAATCACATTTAAGTGCCTGGCAGAGGGTTCATTAACCACCTTCATAACTTTTCTCTACCGTTCCATTCTCTAATAGCGCGCGGGAAGAAAGAACACCTAAATCGTTCCGTTTTCGATCTGATTTCTCTTATTTTATTGGGATGGTCATGTCTCCCTAAGTAGGTGGGTGCTAGCAAAATATTTATACATTCAGAACTAAAAGTCGGTGATTGAAACTTCGCAAACAGATCACGCCGCAATGAATAACGTCTTTCTTTTAATGATTTCCACCCCAATTCGTGCAACATTTCCGTGACGCTTTCCCCCCCGTAACATGATAAAACAAAACGAGCTGCCCTTCTCTGAACCTTCTCAATATCTTCCGTCAGTCCCATCTGGTGAGGGTCCCACAAGGGGCAACAGTACTCTAGGAGAGGACGCACAAGTGTGATGTAGGCAGTCTCTTTGGTGGAGCTGGTGCATCTTCGAAGCGTTCTGCCAATGAAACGTAACCTTTGGTTAGCCTTCCCCACAATATTTTCTATGTGTTCTCTCCAGTCAAAGTTGTTCGTAATTGTAACTCCTAGGTATTTGGTAGAATTTACAACCTTAAGGTTTGACTTATTTATCGCGTAATTGAAGTTCAGCGGATTTCTTTTAGTGGTCATGTGTATTACTTCACACTTTTCTTTATTTAGTGTCAATTGCCAATTTTCGCACCAAGTATAAATTTTGTCTAAATCGCTTTGCAGTTGCTTTTGATCCTCTTTTGACTTCACTAACCGATAAACGACAGCATCATCCGCGAACAGTCTAAGGGAGCTATTCAGATTATCTCCTAAATCGTTTATAAACACGAGGAAGAGTAGGGGACCTATAACGCTTCTCTGTGGAACGCCAGATATCACTTCTGTTTTACTCGATGACTTACCGTCAATTAAAACGAACTGTGTCCTTTCTGATAGGAAATCGTGAATCCAATCCCACAATTGGGGAGATATTCCATTAGCACGCAATTTCATTAGAAGCCGCTTGTGAGGTACATTGTCAAAAGCCTTCCGGAAATCCAGAAATATGGAATCGATTTGAGATCCCTTGTCCATGGCACTTAACACTTCAAATGAATAAAGGGCAAGCTGTGTTTCGCAAGAGTGATACTTTCTGAATCCGTGCTGACTATTGGTTAATAGGTCGTTCTCTTCGAGGTAGTACATAATATTCGAACAAAGTATATGTTCCAAAATCCTACTGCAAATCGACGTCAATGAGATAGGCCTGTAATTTTGGGGATCACTCCTATTGCCTTTCTTGAATATTGGAGTAATTTGTGCAACTTTCCAGTCTTTGGGTACGGATCTTTCGCTGAGTGATCGGTTGTAAATTATAGCTAAGTACGGAGCTATTTCATCAGCATACTCTGAGAGGAATCTAGTTGGTATACAATCTGGCCCGGAAGATTTATTTTTGTTTAGTGACTTAAGTTGTTTTACTACTCCAGGAACATCTACTTCTAAGTTTCGCATGCTGGCAGCTGTTCTTGGATTGAATACTGGAGTGTTCACTTCGTCTTCTTTGGTGAAAGAATTTCGGAAAGCTGTGTTTAGTAATTCTGCCTTAGCAGTACTGTCGTCGGTAGTATTACCATTGCTATCGCGTAGTGAAGGTATTGTTTGTGTTTTGCCGCTAGTGTACTTCACATATGACCAGAATTTCTTTGGATTTTCTGCAAGATTACGAGACAGGATTTCGTTGTGGAAACAACTATAAGATTCTCGCATTGAAGTCCGCGCTAGGTTGCGAGTTTCAGTAAAAGATTGCCGGTCTTGTGGATTCTGTGTCTTTTAAAATTTTGCATTCGTTTTTCTTTGTTTCTGCAACAGTGATCTGACCTGTTTTGTGTACCATGGGGGATCAGCCCCCTCTTTTATTAATTTATTTGGTATAAATCTCTCGATTGCTACTGATATTATGTCTTTGAATGTAAGCCACAACTGATCTACACTCGCATTTTTAGTTTTGAAGGACTGGAGACTATCACTCAGGAAAGCGTGAAGCGAATTTTTATCTGCTTTATTGAATAGATATATTTTTCGTTTATTTTTGGTGCATTTGGGAATTTCGATATTCAGTCTCGCTACTACAACTCGATGTTCGCTAATCCCTGTATCTGTTTTGATGCTCTTTACTATCTCGGGATTATTTGTTGCTAGGAGATCAAGAGTATTTTCGCAACCACGTACTATTCTAGTGGGTTCATGAACTAACTGTTCGAAGTAGTTCTCAGAAAAAGCATTCAGAACTAGTTCGGACGATGTTTTATATTTGCCCCCGGTTTTGAATACGTAATTATGCCAACATATCGAGGGTAAATTAAAGTCGCCACCGATTATAACAGTATGCTTCGGATACCTATTTGAAATATGAGTCAAGCTTTCTTTGAACATTTCTGCAACCGCATCGTCTGAGTCAGGGGGCCGACAAAAAGATCCAATTATTAATTTATTTCGGTGGTCAGGTATAACCTCTACCCAGACCAATTCACAGGAAGTATCTGCCTCAATTTCGTTGCAGGATAAACCGTTTGTAACAGCAATAAACACGCCACCCCCTGTTTTATTTATTCTATCCTTTCTGAAGACCATTTGGCCCTTTGAAAAAATTTCGGCCGAATTTATCTCAGGCGTCAGCCAGCTTTCAGAACCTATAACGATTTATGCCTCAGTACTTTCTATCAGCGCTTGGAGCTCTGGAATTTTCCCAACACAGCAACGACAATTTACAACTGTTACACCAATGGTTTTTATGTCTACTTTCTTCCCGTGTCTGACCTGCCCCCTTTGAGACTGAAACCCATTTTGTGTATTCCCGAGGCCATCTAACCTAAAAAACCGCCCAGTCCACGCCACACAGCCCCCGCTACCCGTGTAGCCGCTTCCTGAGTGTAGTGGACTCCTGACCTATTTAGCGGAACCCGAAAACCCACCACCCTTTGGCGCAAGTCGAGGAATCTGCAGTCGACACGGTCGCAGAACCGTCTGAGCCTCTGATTTAGACCCTCCACTCGGCTCTGAACCAAAGGTCCGCAGTCAGTCCGGTCGACAATGCTGCAGATGGTGAGCTCCGCTTTCATCTTGCAAGCAAGACTGGCAGTCTTAACCACTTCTGATAGCCGCTCAAAACCAGAGAGGATCTCTTCCGATCCAAAGCGACACACATCATTGGTCCCAACATGAGCCACCACCTGCAGTTGGATGCACCCTGTGCTCTTCATGGCATCCGGAAGGAGCCGTTCCACATCCGGAATGACTCCCCCCGGTATGCACACGGAGTGCACATTGGAATTCTTCCCCTCCCTAGTAGGCATTTTCCTAAGGGGCTCCATTACCCGCCTAACGTTGGAGCTCCCAACTACCAACAAACCCACCCTCTGTGAGTGCCCGGATGTTGAAGGCAGAGGGGCGAGTACAGGACAAGCGACAACATCCGCATCAGGAACATCCCCTGCCACAGACAGCGCCTCGAATCTGTTGGCAAGACTAACCGGGGAGGCCTCCACTTCAGTCCCCCGGGAAGTCTTACGCCGCCTGACACACGCTGAGGGGACCTCCCAATCCACCACGGATTGGGGGGCTACCTCCTCGCGGACAGTGAGCGGGCTGGCCACAGCCGCAGGCCGATCGGAGGGCACAACAGACGCACAGGGCATCTGCTGTACCCCTCGCGAGCGGCCCACAACAGCGGCGCCCACCCACCGCAGTCTCAAGCGTTGCCAGCGAAGCCAACGCCGCCTGAAGCTGCGAGCGAAGAGTCACCAACTCTGCCTCCATCCGTTCGCAGCAGTTACAGCTGTGATCTGAAACAACTAGACATCTATCAGTTTGAAGCCCTAGCTTAACTCAGTTTTCTAAGATTATTGAAAACTACGAATAATTGCTTCTGATAAAAGAATGGAGTTGCCATGGAACTGATCCTTTAGCTTTCTATGATCTTCAGATACATGGTTTTCCTGATTATTTTCTTAGAAAGCCATCTCAGTGAACATTATTTAGTAAACACAGACATTTGACAATCTTCTCAGGTTTACAGCAGTAGTTTCTACGGCTATGGTCAATATTCGCCATTTGGTAACCTTAATATCAAATGCAAATTATCTGCAAATTACCTGAACTACGGTATTTGCAGATTTACCACTTATCTGAAATCTGTCATTTAACACGTGCATTCATCAGGCCCAATTTCAGCAGGTAAGCGCCATCATCAGGTAAAACAACAGGCATGTCAGCTTCACTCACTGGAAAGAAATCATATAAAGCAACACAAAAAGACCGTTTTCTCTATGATCGTTTCCTTTTGAATTCATGCCAACGTTATGGAAGACTGCCTGTTGAATGGGGCTGGCCACACCACATGTTTTGCACGCCGTGGGCCTGAAGACGTCAGTGTACATGCTGCATGAATGCGCTGGGTGCATCCATTCTTAGTGTTTCTTATGTTGGCCGCTGGCCATATTGACCATAAGGACGCAGCAGTTTTATGGAAAGTATAGGATGACTAGAAATTTGTTGCCTGTTTACCAGAACAGACCGCCTTTCTTGAATTTTAATGTAAGTTACTAACGACGATATTTAGTAGACTATATTGGATTTAACGAAACATTATCATTGTGCAGGCAATGTGTCATCACTGATTTGAAAGAGCACCGCAACTGTGTGTCAAAAAACGTGTTGGATAGACTGTGCCAGGTATTCTTGTCATGTAGCTGGTTGGATCGAAACACGCTTTTCATTTGAAAGAGATACAACTCTTCCTTTTTTATCATTCTGGTTGTCTTCTTGTGCTTTATAGTGTGAAAATGCAAGATCTGCACAGTGATATCTTTATCGGGGAAATGCAGAAATATGCAGGACTGTACAATACACGGGTTCAGGAGTGCAAAAACATAGAGAAATAGAGATAAAAAAAGAGAGAAATATGGCGATCAGTTACAGTGGCTGATCTCGGAGAAAACTGGGTTGGAATGGATGAAAAAAGTAAGATATATGTAATTGCAGACAGTACATATTTTATTAATATCTATATACAGGTTATAATTAAGTTTATGAATAAAATGTGTAGGAGCCAAATTTGTGAATACAAAAAGTAGTCTTCATTTGAAGTTGTTTGCATAAGCGGTTATCACCAAATTCCCATTGCTCCAAAAGATAGGGCCAAAACCACCTTTATTGTTCCGAGCGGTATGTATGAATTTCTAAGAATGCCATTTGGCCTACGCAAAGCACCTTCCCCCTTCCAAAGATTTACTGATTTATTGTTACGTGGTTTGAAAGGTACAACTTGTCTTGTTTATATAGGTGACATTATTGTCTTGTCTCGGACCATTCCGGAGCATGCAGAACATTGACATAGTGTATTTTCCAGATTGCAGAATGCTAATTTAAGTTTAAAACTTGAGAAATGTTCATTTGCCCAGTCACAAGTAAACTATTTAGGTCACATTCTTAGCACAGCCGGAACAAAACAAAAGCCCAGGCTTAGTGAAACTGTAGAAACATTCCCTACTCCTACTAATTTGAAGGAACTACAAAGTGTTTTGGGATTAGCTAATTACTATCGTAGATTCGTAAATAACTGTGCAGAAAACACCAAGCCTTTAACGGCATTATTAAAAAAAAAGATACTCCATTCATATAATCTCGAGAATGCAGAAAATCGAAACTACTTTGATATGGACACCTTTACTGATATACCCTGATGTCTCTAAAACCTTTATATTGTCATGTGATGTTTCCGCCTTGCCTGCAGTGGGCACAGTATGCATGCCCGCGTGTACCTCTACAAACGCTGCCGCAAG
Source organism: Locusta migratoria (assembly GCA_026315105.1). NCBI lineage: Eukaryota > Metazoa > Arthropoda > Insecta > Orthoptera > Acrididae > Locusta > Locusta migratoria. The sequence goes on along the minus strand of CM048755.1, from coordinate 557,480,821 downwards.
CATCCAAAGCTTTCCATTATGTCTCAACCGATATCGTAGGCCGCCTGCCCCAATCCCAAAAAGGGAATAAATATATAATGTCCATGATTGATGACTTTCAAGTTACTTCACTTTGTTGCCATTAGTCAACATGTCGGCTGAAACAGTCGCCAAAGGCTTTGTGACACATTTGATGTTGCCTTTTCGTAGCCCGCAAGCTATATTAACAGATTGTGGCATGACATTTTTCTGAACAAGTCTGAAAACTCCTAAAAGTAAAGAAATAGAGGAACACTCCCTTCCACCCACAAGCCAACAGTCGAGTAGAAAGCGTACACTACTATTACTAAAATGCTAACCTACTACGTGGGATAGACCCACAAAGATTGGGACGGATACATACCGGAAATTACTTCCAGCTACAACACTAGAATTCACGAATCCACCTCAGGAGGTTGATATCAAGGAAGTAAAAGGGTTAGCCAGACGTCGCCCATCGATGTTGCAACAGTGATCTCAAACAAGTAGCCATCTTTCAATTTGAAGCACTAGCTTAACTAAGTTTTCTAAGGTTATTGAAAATTACGAATAATTGCTTCTGATATTAAAAGAATGGATTTGCCGTGGAAAAGAACATTTAGCATTCTATGATCTTCAGATACATGGTTTTTCCTAATTATTTTCTTTGAATGTCATCTCTGTGTACATTATTTAGTAAACACATACAGTTGACAATCTTCTCGGGTTTTACAGCAGTAGTTTCTATGTCTCTGGTCAATATTCGCCATTTGTTAACCTTGATATGAAATGCAAATTCTGCAGTGTTCATTTTACCTGCACTACGGTATTTGCAGATTTACCACTTATCTCAAATCTGTCGTTTAAAACGTGCATTCATCAGGCGCAATTTCAGCAGATAAACGCCATCATCAGGTAAAACAACAGGCATGTCAGCTGCACTCCCTGGAAAGAAAGCATGCAAAGCAACAGCCAAAAGAGCGTTTTCTGCATGATCGTTTCTGCCTGAATTCATGCCGACGTTATGGAACACTGCGTGTTGAATGGGGCTGTCCACACCGTATGTTTCTGCATGCCGTGGGCCTGAAGACGTCAGTGTACATGCTGCACGAACGCGCTGGGGTGCATCCATTCTGAGTGTTTCTTATGTTGGCCGCTGGCCATATTGAGCAGAAGGACGCAGCAGTTTTATGGAAAGTATAGGATGACTAAACATTTGTTGCCTGTGTACCAGAACAGATCGCCTTTCTTGAATTTTTTATATAAGTTACTAACGACGATATTTAGTAGACTATATTGGATTTAACGAAACATTATCATTGTGCAGGCAATGTGTCACCACTGATTTGGCAAGAATACTGCAAGATTTCACGAATCCACTGGGTACACACCTTATGAAGCTGTATTCGGGAGTCCTATGAACTCTCCCTATTAATTAGATAAACTACCCCCAGAGGTTGATATCAAGGAAGTAAAAGGGTTAGCCAGACGGTTGAAAACTATTTGGCACAAGGTTAAACGAAATAATGTCGGTGCCGCTACCAAACGAGTGCGAAAGCGGAACAAAGATGTGATCGCACATTCCTATTGCCCAATCGATTTGGTGTCGTTAAGAAACAGTTGTGAAACCCATGAGAACTGAAAGGTACACCCCTCCTTTTGAAGGACTGTATCGGATTATAGGCATGACGTCGCCCATCAACAGGCAGCTGCAATTACCCGGTCTATCAGTAATCGTACATTTGATCGGCTACAGCAGGCACTCCACTCCGTGGAAGGAGTGCACTGTAGTTCACCGCCCCGCGCCCCAACAGTGACCGTGTGTCGCTAGTGTCGGCAACGGAGCGAGAGAAATAGCTGCGGAAAGAGTGAGACCACAGAGCACTGTTGTGCACTGGAATGTCCCGCGATCAGATCCAACGTAAACGAAGGAACAGAGGAAGCACAATTATGTAAAGTGATCGAAGAACGGTAATACAAGCAAACCATTTACTGTTTACGTAACAATTAGTGTGTGTATGACAGAATCACTATGTGAAGCTTTAGAAAATATCCAAAACACGAATAAAAGGAAAAATAATAATTTTGTGACCCAAATTTGTTTCTGTTACTATTGTACATGCACACTTGTCATATACACAGTAGGTTTCTTCTGAAAGATATATGTTTATTAAATGAAGTAGTATCATAAAAATACTATATTAAAAATAATTTTATGTAAGGACTATAAAGTGTCATTCTTACAAGTAAACATTTTTGTTTAAACACTAAAAAAAGATTGGTTTTAGGTGCATTTTCCCCCTACTTTCTCTGGAAAGATGCTAGCACACTTCGTTACGTATAGGCTGGCAGAAACGCTCTCGGGGCCGTAGCCTTAGTCGGCGTCGGCTCTCGTGGCGCGCAATGATTTATTGACCCTCCCCTGCCCCCTCCCCCTGCAGCAGGACTTCGTCTGAACGGCCGAGTCGCGCGTCGGCTGCGGTCGTATCCGCGTGCAGTGATAAGAGCAGCCTTGGCGGGTGCGGTGAATGAAACGACAAGCAGCGCGACGCTGTCACGGCCAGCCTCCTTGCCCTCAGTGCTCTCGAAGACTGTAAATGAGCTCACATTCGCATAAATATATCTGCTTCATCCTCGCTGCCCGGATTCCGTGTAGCCGTACAGATTATACACCTAACACGGGGAAGATCGGAAACGGCTGCAGAGTACAATCAGAAGGGCGGTACTTACAATGGACATCTTTGACCTCGCACGCACGAACGAAACCATGCTTGGAATAACATCATAAAGAGGACAGTATTGTGCACCATTTCGAGGCAGGACGTTGCACTGTATCTCAAATAGCATTTTAACAGAGAGAAATAATATAACAAGATATCAATACCACAGGAAGGACATTATATGTAATTTAATGGTGTCATTTAAACATTAGAGGCGGTAAAAATAACCTGATTGTGATACTAATGATAATCTGTTTCTAGGAGGGCTCTCTCTTCTTCATAAGCCAAAATAAGAGTCTTAACGCTTTCTTTCGTCCACTAAGTTTCTATAAAAAAGAAAATGTAATCCACAATCAACATGCTCTGTATTATTTTGATGGAAAACGTGAAGTAAAAACGCCAGTGATGCCTCACTAGATTTTTATTCCCTGCTATACTACTTAGACCTGCCTTCGTTGTGTACAACGAAGTACCTCGCGTCTTCTGCTGGGCAATGCAGCCGCTGCTTCTGCGCATGCGCAGTGTTCACCGCAATCGAAAATTTAGAACTCCACACTCGGCACAATCTAAAGATTATTGACGTCATAGTCGCACCCGTGCCGTGGTTGGATCCTGATTGATACTGCGTCAGAGAAACCGTCCACGCTTCGAGTAGTCGATTTTCGCAAGAAAGTGGAACGTGTAAAAGGGGATTAAAGCAGGCCGCGAGCACGGCGGGAAGCGAGGGGAGTGACGCCCGTTTCAACCAGCTCTACATTTTAGACCGTGGTCGTAAAGAGTCAGGCAAGGGAGGTTTGGGAGTAGGACGCCTGAATGTTAGCCTGCCAGACTTTCTTGTTCTCCTGTATGCCTGTACAACAAGCGCAACAGACGCTTCAACGGGATGGTCAACGAATTTTACTCCACGCAATGTCGCAGTGATAGTCTGCAATGATGAGACAGTACTTTTAGTACAAACTACAGAATGTGGAGAGAAGCTATTTTGTTGCAAATTTGGTATTACGTTCTTGTTTTTCATCAGAGTTCTTAATATCTACAGCTAAATATTTATGCTGCAAGTCACATTTAATTGGCTGGTAGACGAATTATCGAACCAGTTAATTAATATATCTCCACCTTTCCATTCTCTAATCTAATCCAATCAAAAGATGAGTAAAAATTCGTACTCCCGACGAATCCCTTCCACACTAAAAATTTGTGTGATCTTATGGGACAGCAAGTCACTGTCGGAGTTTCGAGTCCTCACTCGGGCACATTCGCAGATGATGCTGTCGTTTATCGGTTAGTGAAGTCAACAGAGGATCAAAAGCAACTGCAAAGCGATTTAGACAAAATTTCAGCATGGTTCGAAAATTGGCAATTTCACACTAAATAAAGAAAAGTGTGAAGTAATACACATGACCACTAAAAGAAATCCGCTGAACTTTAATTACTCGATAGATCAGTCAAACCTGTAGGTCGTAGATTCTACCAAATATCTAGGAGTTACAATTACGAACAACTTTGACTGGAGAGAACACATAGAAAACATTGTGGGGAAGGCGAACCAAAGGTTAAGTTTCATCGGCAGAACCCTTCGAAGATGCACCAGCTCCACCAAAGAGACTGCCTACATCACACTTGATCGTCCTCTCCTGGAGTACTATTGCCCCTTGTGGGACCCTCACCAGATGGGACTGACGGATGACATTGAGAAGGTTCAGAGATGGGCAGCTCGTTTTGTTTTATCACGTTACGGGGGGGAAAGCGTCACGGAAATGTTGCACGAATTGGGCTGGAAATCATTAAAAGAAAGACGTTATTCATTGCGGCGTGATCTGTTTGCGAAGTTTCAATCACCGAATTTTAGTTCTGAATGTGAAAATATTTTGCTAGCACCCACCTACTTAGGGAGACATGACCATCCCAATAAAATAAGAGAAATCAGATCGAAAACCGAACGATTTAGGTGTTCTTTCTTCCCGCGCGCTATTAGAGAATGGAACAGTAGAGAAAAGTTATGAAAGTGGTTAATGAACCCTCTGCCAGGCACTTGAATGTGATTTGCAGAGTATCTATGTAGATGTAAATGTATGTGTGTGTGTTGTTCTTTATCGAACCAGTTAATTAATATATCTCCACTTTTCCATTCTCTTATAGTTACGGAAAAAACTAATCCAATCAAAAAGATAAGATGAAGAAAAATACGATCTCACGTCGAATCCCTTCCACAGTAAAAATTTGTGTGATCTTATGGGACACCAAGTCACAGTCGGAGGTTCGAGTCCTCACTCGGGCATGTGTGTGTGTGTGTGTGTGTGTGTGTGTGTGTGTGTGTGTGTGTGTGTGTGTATGTGTGTGTGTGTGTGTTTTTCTTAGTGTAAGTTACTTTAAGTAGTTTGTAAGCCTAGGGAAAGATAACCGCAACAGTGAAGTCCGTTATTCTTTTTTCTTTCTTTTTTTTCCCTTTATTATCATTTCATTCCCTAATACAGGGCGGGCTGTCAGCCCTCGCAGGCACTCTTTAGTCTACAGAACTTAAAATATGATATGGAAGAACAGATAAAATATAAAAGTCAATTAAAAGCACGACATAAATAAAATAAAATCTGGAGATTGTAATTGCAGAAAAGTAAAGTGCTTAAAATGTAGTAAAACGTTGAAGTCTTTCAAAACATTGAAATGGCGATGAATGATGATTAAAACAACTGCTGCAGATGCCTTATATTTCTTTTTCTTTATTGTTATATCACACTGAACATATACATGCCAGTAGGCTGGCAGCAGCATTAAGTGCTGCTCTTCAGGCGAGAGCACTTGAAACATGAAATGGAGTTAAACAATGACGATTTAAAATATGTGTAAGACGACAAAACTTGAAGAAAATGCAGAGTTGACAGATGAACAAAACATACGTAGTCAGTTATAACGATGAGCCACGGTGACGTTAAGGCGAGGGCGGCAGTGTCGTCAGTATATTGTAGGAGATGGACAGTAGGCTGGGGATGGAACAGCTACAATTAAAAACAAGGGAACATTTGAAACGAAGTCGGTTATGTTAGTTTGTCGGATGGAATCACCTATTCAACACCTTGTCATAATTTGGTATTTAATTATTTACGAACCTTTAAAGCAACTATAAGAATATTGTATACCTTTATTTCTATAGTAAATATAATGACTTAGCAATCACACCATGATAAAATGACATAAGAATAAATGTAATGATCTGGCAATTGCACATCGGCATACGAGAGGCGTTTGAAAAGTCCGTGCAAAGTCCGAGAGGTGACACCACCGGCGCGTATCGGGGTCATGTTTAGTTAGTAGCATCTTTGAAAAGAACGCACACCACGTTTAAGCCATATTCGTCTATTTCTTAGTGTTTGGCATACGTGTGAAACAAGGAATTCGAGTGATTGTCAAAGAATCGACGAAACATAATTTCGTGTGGTGATTAAACATTATATTATGAAAGGAAAAACGTCTCAGCAACCTAAAGAGAAGCTTGACGTACATTATGGTGACACTGCACCTTCCATTAGAACAGATTAAAAGTAGTTTCAAAATTTTCAGAGTGGCCATATGGGCACAAGTGACGTTGAAGGTTCTGGACGCCCTGTGGAAGCAACGACTCCAGAAATCATTGTACGATCCATGATATTGTGATGGATGACAGAAGAGTTAAGGTACGTGATATTGCTAGTGCTGTGGGCATCTCGAATGAATGGGTACATCATCTTTTGCATCAACGTTTGGACCTCAGAAAGCTATCCGCAAGATGGGCGCCGCTATTGCTCACGCTTGACCAAAAACGGAATCGTTTGAAGTGTTGCAAGGAAGGTTTGCAGCTGTTCAGGAAGAATTAGCAGGACTTACAATGTCGTTTCGTCACTGTAGATGCATCATGGATACATTAGTATACTCCTGAGACCAAATACAATTTAAATAATGGGTTACCAAGGGAGAATCTGCACAAAAAAGGCGAAGACCGTCCTTCGGCCAGAAAGGTTATGGCAACGGTCTTTTGGGTTTCGCATGGGGTAATCCTCATAGACTATCAGAGTAAAACTATTACAGTTGCATATTATTCATCGTTACAGGACCGTTTGAAAACCGAGCGTCAAGAAAAACGCCGGTGATTTAGCCATAAAAATGTCCTTTCCACAATGACAATCCACCAGCAGACACCTCAACAGTTGTGGTCGCAAAATTATTGGAAATAGGATTCCAACTCGTTTCACATCTCCCAATTTGAAAAAATGGGTGGTGGGACGAAGATTTAATTCAAATGAGGAGGTGATTGCAGAAGCAAGAGTCTGACCTAAGCCTGATTTTTTTGTGTCCCAGCCTCGTCGCCGCTTTTGTGTCTCGTTTCCGTCGTAGGTGTCGGTGGCCGAGTACAAAGACCGACACAGGAATAAAAGATGCACGCTTGTGCAGGTACGGAGGTGAGCAGACAGTGGGACAGCAGAAACTAGAAACACTAGAGTAAATTAGAACGAGATATATATTTCTTAGAGACTTGGTAATACTTAACTTTTACATAGCTCAGTACTGCAGAAAGCCGATACATAGTTGAGCTAGAGGCCTGCCTAGTGCCTATCCGATAGCCAAGTCTTCACTAGTGCCTATCTGATTCCGAAGTGTTAACTGGTTCCTATTCAGTCGCAAGTGAACAATGTCGTTCAGTGGTGGCCACGAGCGGAGTTGTAGCAGAGGACGCTCGTGGCTGACGTCGTAAGAACGCCGCGCCGTGCGTGCATGGCGGCGCGCGGCGAAAGTAGGTGGCGCGCACTTTATACTTGTGCGACACCACAGATTTGAGACCGAAACGGAAACCGTAACCGAAACTTGCGTAATTAAGTTAAAATTTCTGTATATTTACGTTACACAACATATCACTGGGTTTTGTACATTTTTCAAAATTCCCTCCCTGTACTAAGCATTCTTGAGTGTGTGTGTGAGCCTAATCAGGAGTCCCTAGAAGATGACAAGGAGACGAACACGTCTAGACAGATCGACGCTACTTTTAATAAAGTACTTTCAAATTGGATTCTTTTCTCCTCATTATGACGTTTTCTACCTAAAAAGAAGAAAGTACGGGAAGTTAGACAATTGGTACAGTGAACTATATACAGTGAGATCTCGATGTTTCGAGTCTCGGAATTTCCCACAAAAACAAGCGTCAGAAAACAAAACAACAACTGCGGGTTTAAGGTATCTTCACAAAAAAAGATTATTATGTATATTATTATATAAGGCGAAGTAAATAGTGGAACGAATTTAAAACCTTTAGGCTGCCAATCTAAATGACTATTTACAAACTTTGTTTAAAAAAAGGTATTATTTATTTAGACGTGTATTCTTTTCAAGGTCGAATTTCTTCTTTTTCACACGTAAATTTCGGTAGTTCGAGGAAATCCCGATCCCGTTCACCTCGAATCAACGGGACCAATGTACAGCTACCACGAATTTCACAGTCCTGCATACCTTCTTGTAGGAAGATAGTCTTTAGTATTTAGGTACACAACAAAGATGCCAAATAGATACTACGAATTCCAGAGCCTCAACAGGAGTACCACAATAAAAACTACGCAGAAATTAGTTTTTATTGTTTTCTTCCATATGTAGCCTTTACAATTTTGTTCTTGAGAGCGCTAGATTTTTATTCCCATTCTCACTTCCGTTTTTTGCAATCGACATATAACTTTACATATCCCATTTTTGTCATTCCTGAATACATAACAGATTCAATCAGTGCTGCAAAAAGTATTCCGACAAATAAGGTCACAGTTCCAACTAACATTACGTTTGTTGTCAGTATAAATTTACACAAACTGAACGGGAAAAGGTGTGTACGACATGATCAATGTTTCCTAAACCCATATTAGTTATTAAAAAAAAGCTCCTTCGCTTTCAAGGAAACTCATTAACAAAATTTCATAGCATAACAATATGACAGCCCGTTCCATTACGTACAATACTGATTAAGTTAAATTATTACAAACCTAGTATATCACTATAAGTTGCAATTGCTTTATATTGTGCTCAACAACAAAATACCCACAACTTTTACGCTGAAAGAGAGACTCCTATCAGTTAAACGGCGCACCGTCAACTGAGGTAAAGTGTTATTGTTGACTGAATCCATCCATGTCGCGATCGGACTTGATCACTAAGTTCCAGAAAGCTAATTTCGTCCATGGCGAAGATTCGGCTGATTTCTGGCCGAATCCGAAACTGCTGCCGAAACAAATATTTTGGCTGAAACTGGCCATGTTAGAGGGAGCGCTCTTACATCTCCACAACTCTGAACACTGCAGAAGATAGCTCTGTTTTATTAATAAGTGTGCCGAAAAGCTCTCAGGAGCCAAGACTAAAGAGAACGTGGTATCGGCGGGTTTTGAACTATGAACCACATGCATCATAACGTAACGCACTACCCACTACAACACGGCAAACAACTACGGCATTGTCTGTTAATCCTCGTACCATTACTGGCAGTTGGTAACAGATAAAATGACATTTTTAAACAATACATTTTAATTTATCCTACTATGAATGACGTGCTCTTTTTAATTCTTCAGTGCTCCACTGCTTTGAAATAACAACGCGTAAGTTATAATAAGAAAATCATAAAATAGAAGAAGCAAGATGTAGTATTCCAGAGAGAGTTCTGGGCGAGGAATGTCACGTGACATTTCCTAACGCCTGGTTTATGTAAAATCAAGAGGTGATGTCAAATCGCAGTTATCTTTTAAAGTATCTTTGTGAACGTGCGTGTTACGTACAAACATAACAGAGGAAGGTTGCAGAGAATTTTCTCCTCTGCAGATTTAGTTATTCAGTTGGAAGTTAACCACCCTCCGCTTCCTACCAGTTGCCGCCTTGCTCAGTGATTATTTACGGTGTTAAAAGCAGATGTTATTGCTGTGAAAAAATTGTATTGCAACGGATAACGACTTTTTACACACAAAAGACTGCAGCAACTGATAGCATACCGGTGGCAGTTCCCTTACTAGATGAAATTCCCCAATTTATATTCTCGCAATTCGCCATTAAATGTTCTCACTCTCTTTTTAATCATTAAGCATAAATGGCACTCAGAATTTCATAAAAACAACTAGAGACGAAATGTTTAACTATTTACACAAGTTTATTAAATTCACTGTACATCTCCCTATCATCATTTTAAAGCCAAAAATACAAAATATTCATTAACTAAATGTAACACCAATGGATTGAGACAAGGATCGTAACCTTACATTCATATCGTACATTCTTTACTCTCTCATACTGCACCCACGTGGCTATGCACAACATTCCCATTATACAAAATAATTTCCCCGTTGAAATAAAGACGGAATTAACACAACCAACACAGTTCCTGATACCTTACCACGGAGACCACCATACTCACATCCTTCCTCTTCGACAGCCGGAAACGTTTTCCCTCTCGTGGCCGCTCCCCATCCTAACCGATCCTCCTGTTCCAGTTTGCGAGTAGCCGCGCCCTCATTGGCTTTTGATCTAACGGGACCTTCTGCCAACCTCCGAATTCTGAAGGAACTCGCAAGTCGCAGCCACTTGACCATCTCATCCCCAAGGAAACCTCTCTGCCACACCCCAAAACTAAAGTTGGCAAACCTACTGAGTGTTCTGCATCTCTGCCTTCCCAGCCGCGGCTTCATGCACACTTACAGACCCTCACACACACAATCCTATAGGGTATAAGAGGAGTTGGGTACTGTGGAGCAAAGCTCCTTATGTGAGCGGCGCTCACTTATTTGTCCTGCAATAACAATTTTAATAAATAATAAAGCATTCTTGTCTCCACCTAGTACATCCCCCATTTATGGTGGCACTAAAGGCCAAGCACAATTTTACAAAATGATAATCAGATGAAAGTAACGTACACTGTAGTATACAAGGATTTAATGGAATGATACTACAGTATCGTTTCATCACACCCCGCCAATGGAGACAAAAATGGAATAGTGGCTGTCTTCCTAATAGGAAGAGAGTCACTGACATTTGTACAAACAAAATTCAAAATAAAAGATAAATTTAGCCCCGAGTTTTCAAAATCTTCTAAACACAACAAAAATGCACTACCACATTTCCACAAAAATCTTAATAACAATAAAAATTTGAACGTTTTCCTACTTGACTCAACCTGGGTAACTTCAGACGATCCCAATATCATTAAACTTTCATGAGAAACATTAAATAGTTAGTAAACTGCAGTCCATTTAAAACTCAGTCACATAATTATCCAAAGAAAGTCACATAATTATCAAAGAAAGTCTACAAGTGTTCAAGTGTTTGTTAAGCTTATGGGACTTAACTACGGGGTCATCAGTCCCTAAACTTACAAACTACTTATGAACTACTTACGAACTAAGACGGCACAAATATCCAAGCCCGAGGGGGGATTCGAACCCCCGACCGTAGTGGCCGTGCTCACCGTGACTGGAGCGCCTCAGTCACATCGGCCAGAGAATGTCTACACCAGGTAGTTAATAGGTATCCGGGCCATGTAATATTAGTAGGAGGAGACTTCAACCTTAAGAGTGTACATTGGGACCTCGCTAGTTACATTTCAGGCGGTACAGACAAGCAGTCTTGCGAGCAACTTTTGGGCACATTCTCCGAAAACTGTCTTGAGCAGTTAAACCGGCAAACCACGCGCAATGGAAATATTCTAGACCTTATAGCCACAAACAGGCCTGACCTTATTAACGATGTCTGTGTAGAGACAGGAATTAGTGATCATGATATCGTCGTAGCGTCGATGGTGACCAAAGTTCATAAACCAATAAAGAAGGCTAGGAACGTGGTTTTGTTGGGGAGAGCCGATAAGCAAATGTTACGATGGCACTTGAAAATGAATGGGCATCGTTTAATTCCGGGACTATGGATGTAGAGGAATTGTGGACTAAACTTAAGTGCATTGTTAATAAAGGGTTAGAGAAATATGTGCCAGTAAAGACGATTAAGGATGGAAAAGGTCCACCGTGGTATAATAATAATGTTAGAAAGCTGCTGAGAAAGCAAAGGCTGTTGCACTATCGATTCAAAAAAGAACACGCAAACGATGACAGGCAAAACTTAGTAGATATTCGTGCGTCTATAAAAATGCGCGAAGCATACAATAATTATGTAAAATAATGGTAAAATATAATTATGTAAAATAATTATGTAAAATCGATAAGCAGGTCAAAGCCCACTGTTCAGTCACTCGTTGATCATTTCGGGCAGTAATAGAAGAAAGCAAACGGAAAGCTGAAGTTCTAAATTTAACCTTTAAGAAATCTTTCACGCAAGAGGACAGCACAAATGTGCCATCATTTGATCAACGAACTAATTCCGAAATGAGAGACATGTTGTTGTTGTTTTGGTCTTCAGTGCGGAGACTGGTTTGATGCAGCTCTCCACCCTACCCTATCTTGAGCAAGCCTTTTCATCTCCTCATAAGAACGGCAACCCACATCCACTTGAATCTGCTTACTATACGCGTCTCTTGGTCTCCCTATGCGATTTTTACGCCACACACTTCCCTCCAGTGCTAAATTTACGATTCCCCGATGTCTAAGAATGTGTCCTACCAAGCGATCCCTTCTTTTAGTCAGGGTATGCCAAAAATTCCTTTTCTCACCAATTCTGTTCAGTACTTTTTCATTAGTTATGCGATCTACCCACCTAATCTTCAGCATTCTTCTCTAGCACCACATTTCAAAAGCCTCTATCCTCTTCCTGTTCGCGCTGCTTATCGTCCATGTTTCACTCCCGTACAAGGCAACACTCCACACAAATGCCTTCAGAAAAGACTTCCTTACCCTTAAATTAATATTCGATGTTAGCAAATTTCTCTTTTTCAAAAATGCTTTTCTTCCCATTGCCATTCTGCATTTTATATCCTCTGTACTGCAACCATCGCATGTTATTTTACTACCCAAGTAACAAAACTCATCTACCACCTTCATTGTTTCGTTACCTAATCTAATTCCTTCAGCATCGTCTGATTTTCTAAGACCGCATTCCATTATTTTTGTTTTGCTCTTGTTAATGTTCATTTTATACGCTCTCTTCAACACACTGTCCATTCCATTCAACTGCTCTTCCAGGTCCTTTCCTGTCTCTGACAGAATTACAATGTCATCAGCAAAACGCAATGTTTTTATTTCTTCCCCCTGAACTTTAATCCCTATTCCAAATTTTTCCTTCCTTTCCTTCACCGCCTGTTCGATGTACAAATTGAATAACATCGGAGAAAGGCTACAACCCTGTCTTACTCCCTTCCCAACTGATGCTTCCCTTTCATGCCCTTCGAGTCTAATAACTGCGGTCTGACTAGTGTACAAGTTATAAATAACTCTCCTTTCCCTATATTTTACCCCTGCTGACATCAGAATTTGAAAGAGTGTATTTCAGTCAACATTGTCAAATGCTTTCTCCAAATCTACAAAAGCTGAAAATGAAGGTTTCCCTTTCCTTAATCAATCTTCTAAGATAAGACGTAAAGTGAGTATTGCCGCTCGGGTTCCTATGTTCCTTCTGAATCCAAACTGATCTTCCCCGATGTCAGCTTCTACCAGCTTTTCCATTCTCCTGTAGATAATTCGTGTTAAAATTTTGCAACCATGACTTATCAAACTGATGGTTCTGTAATTTTGACACCTGTCTGCGTCCGATTTCTTTGGAATGGGGATTATTACATTTTTCTTAAAGTCTGAGGGCATTTCGCCTGTCTCATACATCCTACACACCAGTTCAAATAGTCTTGTCATGGCTGGCTCTCCCAGAGACTTTAGTAGCTCTGAGGGTATGTCATCTACTCCTGGGGCCTTGTTCCGACCTAGGTCTTTCAAGGCTCTGTCAAATTCATCTCTCAGTACAATGTCTCCTATTTCATCTTGATCTACTTCCTCTTCCCTTCCTACAACATCGTCTCTAAGTTCATTTCCTTTGTAGAGCTGCTCTATGTACTCTTTCCACCTTTCAGCTTTCCCTTCTTTGCTGAGAACTGGGTTCCCATCTGAGTTCTTTATATTCGTAGATCTGCTCTTCTTGTTCCCAAGTGTCTCTCTTATCTTCCTGTAGGCGGTATCTACTTTTCCCCTTCTTATACATTCATCTACAGATTTGCATTTGGCTTCTAGCCACTCCTGCTTAGCCATTTTGCACTTCCTGTCAATCTCATTTTTTAGTCGTCTGTACTCCATTTTGCCTGTTTCATTTACTGCATTTTTATATTTCTCCTTTCATCAGTTAAATTTAGTATTTCCTGTGGAATCCAAGGATTTTTTGTAGGTCTTGCCTTTCTACCTATTTTGTCCTCTGCTGCCTTCACTATTTCATCTCTCAATGCTACCCATTCCTCTTCTACTGTTTTATTTCCCCCTGTTTCTGTAAATTGTTGCCTAAATATCCCTATGAAATTCTCCAGAACTTCACTTTCCTTCAATTTATCTAAGTCCCATCTCCTTATTTTCCTACCTTTCTGCAGTTTTTTCAGCTTCAGCCTACAGTTCATGACTAACAAGTTATGGTCAGAGTCTATATCTGCTCCTGGGTATGTCTTGCAGTTTATAACCTGGTTCCGGAATCTATGTTTTACCATTATAAAATCTATCTGATACCTTCCGGTGTCTCCTGGTCTCTTCCATGTATACAACCTTCTTTTGTGATTCTTAAACCATGTGTTTGTTACGATTAAATCATGTTCCGTGCAAAATTCTACCAGGCGACTTCCTCTTTCATTCCTCCTGCCCAGTCCATTTTCACCTACTATTTTTCCTTCTCTTCCTTTACCTACTACCGAAATCCAGTCTCCCATCACAATTAAGTTTTCCTCTCCTTTAACTGTCTGAATAATTTCCTTTAGGTCCTCATATATTTGTTCGATCTCCTCATCATCGGCAGAGCTAGTTGGCATATAAACCTGTACTACCGTTGTCGGTGTTGGCTTCGTATCTATCTTGACAATGATAATGCGATCACTGTGCTGCTCATAGTAGTTTACCCGCATTCCTATTTTCTTATTCATTATCAGTCCTACTCCTGTGATACCCACAACTGATTTTGTATTTATAATTCTGTACTCATCTGACCAGAAATCCTGTTCATCCTGCCACCGAACTTCACTAATACCCACTATATCTAACTTCAACCTATCCATTTCCCTTTTTAAATTTTCTAATTTTCCTACCCGATTAAGGGATCTAACATTCCACGCTCCGATCCGTAGAGTGCCAGTATTGTCTTTCCTGATGACAACATCCTCCTGAGTAGTCCCCGCCCGGAGATCCGAATGGGGGAATATTTTACCTCCGGAATATTTTACCCGAGAGGATGCCATCATCATATTTCCATACAGTAGAGCTGCATGCCCTCGGGAAAAGTAACGGCTGTAGTTTCCCCTTGCTTTCAGCCGTTCGCAGTAGCTGTGTGGCAAAGCCACATTAGCTGATGTTACAAGGCCAGCTCAGTCAATCATCCAGACTGTTGCCCCTGTAACTACTGAAAAGGCTGCTGCCCCTCTTCAGGAACCACAACTTTGTCTGGCCTCTCCACAGATACCCCTCCGCTGTGGTTGCACCTACGGTACGGCTATCTGCATCGTTGAGGCACGCAAGCCACCCCACCTCGGCAATGTCTGTGGTTCATGGGGGTGGATGAGGGACATAGCAATAGGTATTGCCGGTGTAGAGAAGTAGCTGAGAGAGCTAAACACGAATAAGTCTGCTGCTCCGGATGGAAAACCAGTTCGGTTTTACAAAGACTATTCTGCGGCGTTGGCCCCATACTTAGCTTGCATTTATCGCGAATCTTTAATTCAGCGCAAAGTTCCTAGTGATTGGAAAAACTCCCGTTTATAAGAAAGGAAAGAGAACTGACCCACACAATTACAGGCCAATATCGTTGACATCAGTTTCATGTAGAATTTTAGAGCATATTCTCAGCTCGAATATAGTAAATTTCCTTGAAACGGAAAAGCTTCTTTCCATGAATCAGCCCGGTTTAGGAAACATCGTTCATGTGAAACTCAGCTTGCCCTTTTCTCACATGACATCTTGCGAGCCATGGATGTAGGGCAACAGGCGGATTGTGTTTTTCTCGACTTCAAAAAGGCATTCGACGCGGTGCCACACTGCAGACTGCTAACAAAGATACGAGCTTATGGTATAGGTTCACAGATTTGTGACTGGCTGGAAGACTTCCTAAGTAATAGAACGCAGTACGTTGTTCTCGACAGCTAGTGTTCATCAGAGACGAGGGTATCGTCAGGCGTGCCCCAGGGGAGTGTGATAGGACCGCTATTATTTTCTATCTATATAAATGATCTGATGGACAGAGTAAGTTGTAATTTACGGCTGTTTGCTGCTGATGCTGTGGAGTATGAAAGGGTGTCGTCTGTAACTGACTGTAATAGCATACAGGATGACTTAGGCAAAATTTCTAGTTGGTGCGAAGAATGGCAGCTAGCTCTCAATGTAGAAAAATGTAAGGTAATGGGCATAAGTAGAAAAAACAATCCTATAATATTCGAATACAGCATTAGTAGTGAGCTTCTTGATGCTGTCGCGTCGTTCAAATATCTAGGCGTAACATTGCAGAGCGATATGAAATGGAACGAACATGTAAGGACAGTTGTGAGTAAGGCGGAGAGCCGACTTCGGTTTATTGGGAGAATTTCGGGAAGATGTACTTCACCTGTAAAGGAGACCGCGTATAAAACGCTTGTACGACCACGTCTTGAGTATTGCTCGAGTGTTTGGGACCCGCAGCAGATCGGTTTGAAGGAAGACATAGAGGCGGTTCAGAGGCGAGCAGCTAGATTTGTTACCGGTAGGTTTGACCAATGCGCGAGTGTCACGGAAATGCTGCGGCAACTCAATTGGGGATCGCTGGAAGAAAGACGAAGTTCTTTTCGTGAATTTCTGTTAAGTAAATTTAGAGGGCTGGAATTTGAAGCTGAGTGTAGTGCGATCTTGCTGCCGCCTACTTACATTTCGCGTAAAGATCACAAAGACAAGATAAGAGAAATTAGGGCTCGTACGGAGGCATATACGCATTCTTTTTTTCCTCGTCCTATTTGGGAGTGGAATAGGAAAGTAAATGCCTAGTAGTGGTACAGTGTACCCTCCGCCACGCACCTAACGGTGAATTGCGGAGTATGTATGATGATGTAGATGTAGAAAATCACGTATGAGAACGACTAAGTTTTACATAATAACAAAACATAGGAATTCTTCACATCGACAAAACATTCATAATACACAGTGGTTCATTACCACGAAATTTATCATTCAGACATACAACAAAAACAATCGTCAATATTCCTCTTTCTAAATTATCGTCCCTGTAATGAATATTACACAAAATACACATAGTTGGAGGTGCTGATACCTCCGATGCATAACAGTGGCAATTAATTAAAAGCATTCCGATCAGACATTACACATTCCCTTTAAACTTCGTAGCACACACTACACAGTCACTTTGGGCAACTAACCAATCACATTTTGCACGGAGTTTCCGACAGTCCTACCACACGATTGTTCGAGGAGTGAGGTCAGTGGCTGGCAACACTCTTCCATTAACTGCTGGTCCCACTTCATCTAATGTACTGTCATCATCGAGTTATTCATTATAGACTCAGACGACACAAGTTAAATCACCCCACAAGAGTTGCTTACAATCTCTCCAATTGTCCACCCCCCAAAAACATGTTCTTCTACTGCGACAGCACATTGTTCTAGAAGCTACTGCTTCCGGTTGCACACTTGGGTGAGTACTGTAGTACCTTTGACAATGCCGGTCATGGATCTTGGATTAGACAACAAGAGTTCATCATGACACAACGACTATACAACATAATATCTTTTTCCGACTACTCCAACTAAACAACATGATTCACTAAAAATGTTGGTGAGTTCATCATGTCCCCCAAATACACCATGATTCAACAGAACCTGCCATGTCCCCCCAATTTGCAACCACTACTAGGCAATGTTGTGGAAATTGTCCTAGTTTTCCTAGCGCCACAATCGTCTGTCGGTGTCCAACTACAATACCTCGTCAGTATATGGACTAACACAGAGTAGTACTGCTGAATTCTCTCGTGGGCGATGCCTGGTCGTGTCATACCACTTGCAGTACCGGCGATGTAAGGCAGCCAGACGATTCCATTCATTCTCAGGTAGCTGCCGTGGGATGGGGTCAGGTGGCCACCAGCTGGACTGCCTCACCATGTCGCTCCGCCTCGTTCGTCATCTCCTTGTCCGTCCGGACACTCGCTCCACCCGTCACCGCTCCCCTCGCGCGATATCTCCAGTGCACCTCGCACCTCGTCGTACTAGTAACAGTTTATGCCAAAATATCAGATTTTATCATACAAGAGACATAAAAACATCATATCTACAGTCTCTCAGCATAAGACAAAATGAAGCAGTTATCTACCTTTCAAAAACAATTAACACATAAGACCGTTATCTGATTCTCAAAAACAAACACCTTAAGGTAAAACTGTGACCTCATACAATTTAAAATTCCCTACCATTTACAACAAGTATCCAGTGCAGCATTTATGCACATTATTTTGTCAACTCCTATCTTACAATAAATTATAAATTTATATAAGTGCAGCATTTATGCACTTCATTTTGGCATCCACCTAACTTATAGCTACTCTACAAGAAATTTTCGTGCAGCAGATATGCACTTATCTTCAATCAAAATAAATTCAATATAAATTCATTATCCTATTACAAAACTTCCTCTTTAGGCAAACTGAAAATTCCAAAATAAGCTTTTCCAAGTTAATTGGACTACTAATGTCCGTTGAAAAGCTGAATTAAACATTTAACAAATCATTCTCAAATGAGTACAAAATAAAAGAAAATCCTGAACTTCGAACCACTTGTTATTTCAATAGCAAACACAATAAATTCACAAGGATAATTTCATGGGATCAGTAAGGTAAGGGATGGGCATGCCCTTGAAATTCACTTATTTACAGCTCATTATCCCATACAAAACCACCTCTCCTCCCCACTATACAACATTTTCAGTATTGCAGATACTCTGCTTCTCTAGCATGCAACAGTTAAAAATTCTTTTTACTGGTAAGTACACTAACTACTCACAATCTCAACACTCTACGTTAGTACACAATCAATACTTTCAACTCTAATTGGATTTAACATTCAGACAGACAACCCAAGAATCAATGTAAAAATCGAAATGATACAGAACCTTCCTTCTTTCGTCACCTCCATACAATACCGTAGCAAATCCTTCCATCGTTGCCTGATCAGAAATGTCATACTTTATCCCCAAGTATTACATCTCTTCACAGTATTTATCTCAACTCCAAATTTAAGTATCAAAATGGCATCCACACTCATAGTTATGTTATGGTTTTCTTCTGCAAATTAATTCCATTGACATCGTTTACCGTTTTCCCATCCGTTCTTCAGTATTCCTTTGGATAGTTGCTGTAAACATCATTAGGGTGACCTGGAACACAAATCTACACCTCTCGAAATGGTTACAGCACATTAGCCACGGTTCTCACTTTCTCATGCGGATGACAATCTGATCGGCCTGTGCGCTGTCCTTCCTTTCATCTCCCCTCAGGGGCTCAGCATTAATTTGCTGGGTACGGGCTTGGCGAACCCGGGGTCCTGAGCTGTGGGCTGTGTCGCGCCAACAGTCCGCTACACCGTAAGCTCTGTGCGTGCTTCACCGACCACCGTTCGGCGCGACGGTGGAACGTTGTACGTTTCAGAGCCCGGGGATCTTGGCTTAATCGCCCGGGTCGCGAGGACGGTACAAACCTCTCTAAAAAAAACCTCAATCTCAAGGTGTGCTACGTGCCGAGGAGATGCATGGCTGTTGAGGTTGAACAGCCGCTAGCGAGCAACCTCTGAGGAACCTGCCGCACCTCAGTTGTACAAGGCTTACCCAGGCAAGCGGGGCTCTGCCTGGGTGGACCTTTAGTTCCCTAGCTGCTCGTGGGACGAACATGAAACGAGCAAGCAAAAGCGTGGCCGGCCGCGAAAACGGCGTCTCAAAGCGTGGAAGAGTTGCTTATAATGCAGCGACATATGATCCCCGAACGTTCCCTTCCCTGGCCAACCCATGGGAGGAACGGCGGGCTAAAGAAAGGGATGAGGCATACTCACCTAAGTATCTTGTTTGTAGTCGAACAGATGGGGAAACTTTCATGTCGACAAAGCCACTTTTCTTCGTTGAACACCTCGAGGATAAGTTTGGTGAAGTCTCAGGCATGTCAAAGATGAGAAGCGGTTCGGTACTGATCGAAACAGCGTCATCCGCCCAATCAAAAGCATTACTTGCTTCCGATAAGCTGGGTGACGTTCCGGTCAGTATAACACCTCATAAATCGCTTAACATGATCCAGGGTCTGATCTATCTCAGGGATCTTCTCTTACAGTCGGATGACGAGCTACGCGCCAATCTAGAGCGACGGGGTGTCCACTTCGTCCGGCGCGTGCATAGGGGTTCGAAGGATAATAGGGTAGCCACCGGTGCTTTCATCTTGGCCTTTGACGGCGATACATTGCCCGAAAAGGTCAAGGTCATGGTCTACCGGTGTGACGTAAAGCCTTACATTCCTCCCCCTATGCGCTGTTTCAAATGCTGGAAATTTGGACATATGTCCTCCAGATGTAGTTCCAGCCCCACATGTAGGGAATGCGGGCGTCCATCACACCCGGACGCTCCGTGTACCCCTCCACCTATCTGTGTCAACTGTGGGCAGCAACATCCACCCTGTTCTACAGACTGTACCATGCTCCGTAAGGAGTGAAAGATAATGGAATACAAGACCCTGGATCGCCTGACATATACAGAAGCACGTAAAAAATATGAACGGCTTCACCCAGTTTCCATGACTACATCTTTCGCTGCAGTTACTTCATCACCACCACTTCTGATCAGACCTACCGTGCAACTACCTTCTGTAGGCCCAAAGGGCCGTCAAAGCTCGTCAGCCTCCATTAAGGTCGGGGGCACTCCTCACACTGCCCCGCCACCACCACCAGCGGGGGCACCTCCACCCCACCACCGGGGACACCAGTCCCCACCTCCCAGCCAGAGGAGGAGCAGCAGCCTCCTCTGGCTCCCCTCGCTCGGAAGGGGTCCCTCGGGGCACTCCCTTCTGAGGCTTCTCCTAGTGCTCCAGCAGATCCCAGCCAATGGCTGAAGGATCCAAAACCTGTGGGTGGAAGGGCTTCCCGCTCTTCTTCTACCCCTGGTGTCACTACAGAGAAGCCCTCCCGGCCCTGCAAACCTAAGGGCCAGCGAGAGGGGCGGAAAAAGAAGACAAAAGAGTCTTTGGTGGCTCTCAGGCCACCCGCTACCTCATCTTCTGCATCAGACGATGAGGTGCAGATCCTCGCGTCACGTGAGGATCTGTCTCTCACTGAATCCCCAGAACGTCTTGTCCTAGACTCCGTAGGTTCTCAATCGGCTGCAGCAGATGAACCTATGGAATAACGTTTTTTAATATTTTATATTTTATATTTTTCCTTTTTATCATGGCTTTTAACGTCACTAACCACCACATCCTCCAATGGAATTGCGGCGGTTTCTTCCACCATCTGGCTGAGCTGCAACAGCTATTGAGCAACTTCCATGTTATCTGCATAGCGATACAGGAAACGTGGTTTCCTGTGCAGAGGACCCCAGCCCTGCGTGGCTACCGGGGCTATTTCAAAAATCGCCCCTTTTGCGACAGGGTCTCTGGAGGTGTGTGCCTCTATGTCCTTGCCACTGTCCCCTGTGCAGCTGTGCCGCACACCACGAATCTCGAGGCAGTGGCTGTAAGGATCAGATTCAGGCAGGAACTAACAATCTGTTCCCTCTACCTTCCTCCAGATGAGATTATTTCTCTTGCTGACCTCGATGCCTTGATCGCTCAACTGCCCCCGCCGTTTCTCCTTCTGGGGGATTTTAACGCCCACCACCCTCTGTGGGGTGGGACACAGACCTCGGCTCGTGGTAAGGATGTGGAACTGCTCTTCACTCGGCGAAACCTTTGCCTCCTTAATACGGGCGCTCCGACGCACTTCAGCGTAGCTCACGGGACGTATTCGGCCATCGACCTTTCTATCTGTAGCCCGAGTCTCCTCCCTCGTCTGACTTGGAGCGTCCATGATGATCTCTGTGGGAGCGACCATTTTCCCATCTTTCTGTCGCTCCCAGAGACTCAGGCCGCAAACCGGCTACCTCATTGGTCGCTCCATAGGGCTGACTGGCCGGCATATGCTTCAGCTGCAGTGGTACCGACTACGCTTCCAGCCGGCATTGATGTGGCTGTCCAGCTAGTCACGAAGGCCATAGTTTCTGCTGCTGAGAACACTGTCCCGACCGCGTCTACGTCACTTCGACGTAAGTCGGTCCCTTGGTGGACGCAGGAAATCGCTGAGGCCATCCGGGAACGTCGGCACGCACTTCAGCGGCATCGGCGACACCCTTCTCTAGACCATCTAATCGCCTTTAAGCGGCTCCGCGCACGAGCACGGCGATTGATTCGCCAGAGTAAAAAGGATTCCTGGGAGAGGTTTGTAGCATCTATCGGCTCTCGTGCCTCCCCTTCTCGGGTCTGGACCCAAGTGCGTCGCCTCTTTGGATATCGCCCACCGGCAGGAATTCCATCGCTCACTATTCAGGGTGCACTCTGCATTGACCCGCAAGCCATAGCTGAGTACATGGCGGATTACTATGCACGTTGCTCAGCAACTGAAACGTACAGTGCAGACTTCCGCACCTTCAAAGAGAGGGTCGAGCAGACGCAGTTATCATTCTGCACACGCCGCCAGGAACCTTACAATGCCCCATTTAGCGAGTGGGAGTTTGAAACTGCTCTGGCTGAATGCCCCGATACTTCTCCGGGACCTGATCGGATACATAGCCAGTTCATCCGTCACCTTTCGGCTGAGTTTCAACACCGACTCCTCTCCTTTCCATCACAGTGGCGGGAAAGCACCGTCATCCCGGTGTTGAAACCTGGAGCAGATCCATTGGTGGCTGACAGTTACCGCCCAATCAGCCTTACCAATGTGCTCTGCAAGCTGCTTGAATGAATGGTGAGTCGGTGGCTGATGTGGCTCCTTGAAGACCGCAAACTTCTTGCCCCACAACAAGGGGGATTCCGTCAAGGCCGTTCCGCCATTGACAACCTTGTCTCGCTGGAATCGGCTATTCGCAATGCCTTCACCAGGCGCGAACATCTCATTGCGGTCTTTTTTGATCTCCGTAAGGCATACGATACAACCTGGCGCCACCATATTCTGGCTACACTGCATGGTTGGGGTCTGAGGGGCTCCCTTCCAATTTTTATACGGAACTTTTTATCGACCCGCTCTTTTCAAGTTCGTGTAGGCACCTGTCTCAGCTCTCCCCATGTCCAGGAGAATGGTGTCCCACAGGGCTCTGTTCTCAGTGTTACCCTCTTCCTGATTGCCATCAATGGTCTCGCAGCAGCGGTGGGGTCCTCAGTTTCGTCCTCCCTGTTTGCAGACGATTTTTGTATTTACTTCAGCTCCGCCACCATTGGTGTCGCCGAACGGCGGCTGCAGGGAGCCATTAGGAAGGCACAATCATGGGCCTCGGCCCACGGTTTCCACTTCTCGGGTTCTAAGACCCGAGTAATGCACTTTTGTCGTCGTCGGGCACTTCACCTCGATCCAGAGCTGTACCTAGGTAACGAACTCCTTCGAGTTGAAGAAACACACCGCTTCCTCGGTATGGTTTTCGATGCCCGGCTGACTTGGCAGCCACATCTCCGTCAGCTGCGACAGAAATGCTGGAAACACCTTAATATCCTTCGCTGTCTCGGCCACACGGCTTGGGGAGCATCACGCCCAACGCTTCTGCAGCTCTATAAGGCTCTGATACAATCGCGCCTGGACTACGGAAGTATCGTATATGACTCTGCAGCACCGTCAGCACTACAGGTATTGGACCCGGTCCTCCATAGTGGTGTCCTTTTGGCGACAGGGGCTTTTCGCACAAGTCCAGTGACAAGTCTGCTAGCTGAAGCAGGGGTTCCGTCCCTGCGCTTCCGCCGGCAGCGCTTACTCTCTGCTAATGCTGCCCATGTACATGCCTTACCCCACCATCCAAACTACTGGCTTCTATTTCCGGATGTTGGCCTTCCTTCCCCACGTCGGCGGCCAAGGTCGGGTCTCCCGATCGCGGTCCGTGTTCGTTCCCTTCTCTCTTCACTTGAATCCCTTCCTATTCCTCCTGCTTTCCACTACCCTTCCCGTGTTCCTCCTTGGTCTATACCGCGTCCGCAGTTTCGGCTGGACTTGTCACGTGACTCTAAAGCCTCTGTTGCACCGATGACTCTCCACCGCCAGTTCCAGGCGGTACTTCGTTCGTTCCATGGCGCGGAAATTGTCTACACCGACGGGTCCCTAGTTGATGGCCATTGTGGGTATGCCTACACCCACAATGAGCATACTGAACTACACGCCTTACCCCGTGGGAGTACTATCTTCTCTGCGGAGCTGAGAGCTATCCATCGAGCACTGGAGCACCTTATAACCTGTCCCGGGAAGTCGTATGTTATCTGCAGCGACTCCCTGAGTGGCTTGCAAGCCCTTGACCAGTGCTTTCCAAAACACCCACTGGTGCGGTCAATTCAGGAATCTCTTGACCTTCTCGTTCAGTCTGGCCGCACTGTGGTTTTCGTTTGGACCCCGGCACACATAGGAATTCCGGGGAACGAATGCGTGGATCGGCTGGCTAGGCAGGCGATTACTGCAAGCCCCTTAGAAATTGGTATTCAGGAGAGGGACCACCGATTACAGTTACAAAAGAAGGTGGTAGGGCTTTGGAACACTGAGTGGGTTGACTCACCTACCCCAAACAAGCTACGTACAGTGAAGCTTTCTACAGCTCCCTGGAAGTCCTCTCTGAGGGCCTCTCGGAAGGAGTCAATTGTCCTTTGTCGTCTGCGTATTGGCCACACGTGGATGACACATGGCCATCTACTTCGACGGGAGGATCCTCCACAGTGTCGCTGCGGCACTTCATTGACAGTGGTCCACATCCTCGTGGACTGCCCCCTTTTAGCTGCCTTACGACAGTCATTTGACCTGCCAGCTGCACTTCCTTTTATTCTCGGTGACGACGCTGCTACAGCTGATTGTGTTTTACGTTTTATCCGTGCAGCTGGGTTTTATCATTTGATCTAAAGGTGGGTATTTTAGCCTGATATCTCAGGGACCCATCTTTCACAAATTTTTACTCTTCTTCTTTGTGCTGTCTCCCCGCTTTTACCCGTAAGTTTTAGATTGTGCGGAGTGGCTGGCTCATCCTTTATTATTCTCGCAATCAGCCAGCCACACTTTTCTGCTGAAACCTTTTAGTACAGGTTTTTTTCCCTCTTTCAGTTTTCTTCTTTCTACGTTTCTTTCCTCTTCAGGATTTCTTCTTTGAGTGTCCTGAACTCATTTCCCCTCATTATGTGCCTATTATGAGTTTGTCTTCTGTGTGAGTCACACATTGTTTTGCAGGATGCATTACGCTGTATCGCCTTAGCTCGCAACAGGGGACTGATGACCACGTAGTCTAGTCCCCTCTAAACAACAACAACAACAACAACAATCCTTTCATCTACACATAGGTACGGCCGGTGAAAGGCATGGCACTCTCCCATCTAACAGCCCATAAAATGCTGCGCGGTTCAACACACACGGCCCGGCTGCACGTAATTATTGCGCTGCGCTTCCCCTCGCCCGGCGTCAGTAATTACAAAGGTTGCGCTTCCTCTCCCGAACCTAAATTCACCGCGTACCCTCTCCAAACTTCAGCAACGGGATTTCAGCAGCACAGACATATCATGATTGAATTCTACAGAGAAGTGACCTCCGTTATCACTGTCTTCCTCAATATCTCCACATCAAACAACATAAAATAATTTCGATGTTGGTTCCTAACAGACACACCCGAAAACTAACTTAAAATATCTCCCAAAACAAATAGGAATACATAAAGGAATACACAAAATAGACAAAAACAAACCAAGAGTGGGCTGACTAAGAGAAACATAAAATTAAAGGTGAAATGTGGCCTACATTACTCTAACACACAAAATGTTTTAAATTAGACACATGGTGCACCTTCGTTTGAGCGACGTGATCGTAATGTCTCGATTTACACAGCATTGGGGTGGCAAATACTTTTGACACTGTATGGGCCACGGTGCACAGGGTAGAACTTTCTGCTAATAAATCTGCCCTTATTAGACAACCTGTGTGCCTTCACAAGAATTCTCTGCCCCACTTCGAACCGTCTCACAGTGTATTTCTCGAACATCTTTTTCCTTTTCTCCCCTGCACTCTTGATCTTCTCTAACAAGTTTTTGCTGACGTTCTCTCCTACATGACGGAAATTTGACTACTTCTCTGATTTTGCTGGGTACAACCAGATTTTTCAGGACCTGCACGGGGGCAAGGCCAGTGGTCCCGTGTGGCAACTCATTAATAATATCCTGAAAGTCTTTCAAGTGGTTATCCCACACCGGATGTTCCTTAGAGCGACAGACACGGCACAACTTTCCTATCTCTTTCATGACCCGTTCCGCAGGATTGGAGCTCGGGTGAAATCTCGATATGTAAATGGCTTAATCTTCTGCTGTGCTAACATGTCCTTCCACTGCCTTGACCTAAATTGCGGACCATTGTCAGACAGAACCTTTCGTACGCGACCCACTTTGCGTAAGAATCCATTGCGAAATGCCCTCGCCACAAATCTTCCCGTGGCATTAAGCAGCGGAGTGAGTGTCACGCATCTAGAGGTTAGTTCAATACACAAAAGGATGTATTGAAAACCCTGCCTCGTCTGTGGGCTGCCAGATCTTTAGTCTCTCCGGCAGTATGGGGTAGAGCGGCGCACGGTGACTCACTGTAGCCGGCTTTGTCTTCTGACAGACCTTGCACATTGCCAACACCCGCCTCACACGCCTCTCCATATTGTTGAAATACACATCGCGCCTTAACTGTTTCACGCATTTACTCGCTCCATAATGGCCATAGCTTGTTAACTAGCTCGTTAGGAACGCATACCACCCATGCATCTGACGTGGGATTACTGCGGAAAAACAATACATCGTCCTTAACAAGGTAAATCCGCCTAATATTTGTCTCCTGCGGGTCCCTCCATCTTTCCTTAATACTTCTCCACACGTCATCCTTTATTTGCTCCCTACCAATATTCAGAAACGCCGTCGAGATGAAGTTTTCAAACGGCACTTGCCGCAGGTACATAGCCGTTAAAACGTTGTCATCTTGAGGCGTATTTCCGCTGTGAGTGAGGCCCACAGGCGAACGCGAAAGTGCGTCAGCAACGACATTTAAATGCCCAGGGATGTAAACAATCCGGAACTTGTACTCCTGCAGAAGCAAGGACCACCTAGCTAACCTCCCATGCGTCAGCTGAGCTATCATGAGGAATTGCAACGCCCGGTGGTCCGTGTACACCTTGGTTTCCCTTCGTAGAGAAAATACCGGTATATGGTAAACCCGTACACGACTGCCAGCGTCTCAAGTTCGGTGACGGTATAATTCCTCTCTGCTTTGTTCAACACTCTGCTTGCGAAAGCTATCGCCTTGGGAACAACTTTCCCATCCTCATATTCCTGGAAGAGTGTAACTCCAACCCCTACCCGCGAACTTTCGGTGGACATGCAAAATTCTTTGCTCAGGTCTGGATGTACCAGTAACGGAGCAGCAAGGAGTGCTTCCTTCAATTCGTTAATCTCTCGCTCAACATCCTCATCCCAGTCCCATCGGGCATTCTTTCCCGTTAAAGTACACAACCTAGTGACCACAATACTCGGCAGCTGCACAATTTTTTTATAAATATTAAGTAAACCGAGATATTGTCGTAATTGTCTTTTATTCAAGGGCGTAGGGAATTCACTGATTGCCGTAAGCTTTTCAGGGTCAGGCTTAATCCCTTCTGCTGACACTAAGTGTCCTAAAAATGTCAGTTCTCTTTTGCCAAACTCTAAATTCTAAAGATTTACCGAGATTCCATTTTCTCTAAAAACACTCAGCAGCTCTGCTA
Organism: Locusta migratoria; assembly: GCA_026315105.1. Classification (NCBI taxonomy): domain Eukaryota; kingdom Metazoa; phylum Arthropoda; class Insecta; order Orthoptera; family Acrididae; genus Locusta; species Locusta migratoria. Next base: position 557,453,009 of record CM048755.1, on the reverse strand, counting down.
ACACAGAATTGTGTTCACCCCATGTGGGCTCAGCAACAAGAATATAGTCTACATACATTGTGATACGCGCCTTCAGTTCAGCCGGAATTATGGAGTCAAACCCACGAATAAATGCTGATGACGAGACGTTGAGACAAGGCAATTTTTTAAATTGGTAACAACGACAGAAACAGATGAACGCAGTGAACTTTCTGCACTCGAGATGGAGCTCAATTTCCCAGATGCCGGATTTCAGATCAACCGATGACAACACTTTAACACCATGAAACTTTTGGAGCAAACAATCGAGCGTTTCCGGTCGGTCCGTTTCAGGCTCTATAATTGTATTTATTTGACGACTATCTAGCACCAACCGGATCGACCCGTCCTTCTCTTCTTGATTATACACAACAACGGACTGTTGTAGGTGCTCACTGCCGGCTCTATGACTCGCTGCTCTAACATGTCTTTGATTTCGTCATGTACTTTTCCTCGCAGTGCCCATGGTATACCGAAAGGTTTTACAAAGAACGGTTTGTGTTCTTTAACCTTAAACCGGTAAAGAAAATCTTTTATGGTTCCTGTTTTGCATCGGAAGACATCCGCGAATGACCTAAGAATATGATGAAGGTCATCGCGGTCACGCGGGTCGGCTATCTGCCGCATCTTTTCGACAATTAAATTCTGAATCTCCACATCGCTCATGTGTTCTACTTTCGGCACCTCCTTACGATCTACATAGTGACAATACATCCACATCTCAGGCTGATCATCCAATATGTCGTTCGATAAATTGATCCACTCATTATTCTCACAAAACACGTCTTCGTCAATAACTTGCATTGTTTCCCCTTAAAATTCGGACAGCGGATCGAACGGACAGCAGACGTCACTACTACCCTCTGTAGTCACGTCTGTTGTGATGTACATACCTACATTATTGCTTGGCAGTCTCTCTTCTATTAAACATTCATCAAAGTCAAATTCTACTTTACAATTGTCCACAAGGAGAGTCATACAATTTCTACCTATATCTATGATCCCCTTGTGACGTGATATAAAATCTAATCCTAGTATTGCTTCTATCGCTAGTATAGGAGTCACTAAAAAATTTGCCCTCATATAATGCCCTTGGCACAAAAACTCTACCTCGGTCTGAATTTTGATAGGTACACTCTTGCCTGGAATAGCACCACTCAAATTCGTCTTAACTAGTGGCAGCACAGGCCACTCTCTTTTATTACTACAACGTCTAAATATGCTTTCACTCATAACCGACACCTGACACCCAGTGTCAATAAGGCATGGTATGATAATTCCTTCTACATTTATATAAAGAACGGGGTACGCCGCACTAGTTGTGTCTTCCCCCTCCTCTAAAACCAACAGTTCCCTAATGTTGACATAATCAACAAATAGGGCGAGATGGTTCCGGGTAGTAATTTCCGACACACCATTTCGGTCACAACTAGCGGCGCAGGCGGGGCGTCAATTCTTGCCTGCAGCCGTTCCCGATTCATTTCCTTTATTGTGTCGTGGATCTGGGCCTCTAATTTCTACGCCGTGTGGCGTCGAACTACTACTTGACGTGTTACTATTGCCTCCACTATTCTCACTACTTCCCTCAATATTTATATTGCTATCCCTACTAGCTCACTTGAATTGTATGGGGCATACAAGTACTGGTTTCGCCTCACAAGATCTTTAACAAAAGCAATGGGGTCTCTAAAGCTCGTCTTATTGTAGTGTGGCGACATCAGTATACCCATTTCGACCTTGTCCTATAGGCTCCGAGGCGAGAACTCTGCGAGAAATGCCTCTTTGAATTTCTCATAACTGTCGCATTCCTCAACATATGCCCGCATTTATTCTGCCGCGTCCTCTCGCAAATAATTACTAACAAAATTAATTTTTAGCCTCGCGCTCCACGATAGCGGCAGCGCACAATCGAATTGCCTAATGAAAGCGCATGGGTGTTGCTCGTTATTCGGACTTGTATATGTGCTGTAATTTTGCACAGAAACGAAATGCCTACGGCTATCATCCTCATGTTCGTCTAAACTTTGTCTTTGTGTTGGACTCGCACGTGGAGGAGAATCATCTCTTAGCTTACAAAGCCTCGCCTGGAGTTCACAAAGACTGCCTTGGTGGTCGCGGTACCCTTTGTCCTCGCTTTCCGCCAAACACCGGCGCGGCGGCTCTCGCAGATCTGCCTCCTGCCCGCCTCTATATAATGGCCCGTCTCGCCCTTCCACCACGTCCCGGAGCGTTTCGGAATTCTGCTCGTTAACATTTTTCTTGGACTCCTCAAGTTTTAAGAGGGGCTCAACGACCCTAGATTCACTGCCACAGTATCATTAGAAACGCTTACACTTCTCACCGACAACTGTTCTACCGCCGAGGTGAGGCTGTCAGTACGTCTTCTTGTGCCGCTACACGTGCCTTCACCAACTTCACGGCCTCCCCTACCATTGCGCCTATAGCTTCCGCCTCTGCATTTACAACTTTGGTGTGCTGATCTAAGTGCTTCTCTACCATACTGAGCCTCCCGTCTAATTTTTCCTGCGCATGAGTATTTACTTCCTTTATATCAGTCACAGTGGATAGTACATTATTCTTCCACTGTGCCACTTCCTTAACTTCCTCGCGAATCTTTTCTACCTCATTCAATACGGCCTCTTCAACCACTTTTATTTCGCGGACTGCCTCATCGATTTTCTTGTCTTGTTCCCCAATTACAAATCAATCTTTCTTTCATGCTCCCCGAGCATATTCCTAACGGCATCTCGTTGGTGATTAAACAATTCTTCCGTATGTCTCTTATTCTCTTCGACTATTTTCTGCCGGCCGCGGTGGCCGAGGAGACTAAGGCGCTCCAGTCACGGTCTGCACGGCCACTACGGTCGGGGGTTCGAATCCCCCCTCGGGCATGGATATTTGTGCCGTCCTAGTTTGTAAGTAGTTCATAAGTAGTTCGTAAGTTTAGGGACTGATGACCCCGTAGTTAAGTCCCATAGACTTTACAAACATTTGAACATTTAATTTGACTATTTTCTCTGAATCATCGAATCTTTTATTTAAGCTAATATATATCATGTTTATTTGTGCCGATAAATCAAGTACAGATACAGGATTCGGCGCAACATGTTGTGCACCCGATCCTTCCGTTTGTACCACGTGCTGTTCCGGCCCTACAGCATTGTTTAACGTGCACGTGGTTCCCGCAGCTCCTAGTTGCCCTGCCGAGGGATTATCTTCGTCAGGCAACCTTTCACTACTCCTACTCTCTGCAGTTTCGCCAGAAACCACACTATTATCACCCATTGTGAGCCGTGCCTTCGCCTTCGACCGCATAAACTTAAAGGAATACTACAAATACCCAACGCACGCGCCTATCTCAATATTTTCGTTACCAAATTACACACGAAACACAAATAAAGAAGACACAATAATATAAAACCACAGAATAACCCCATAAAATATCGACGACAACCAAAATTCACTTCAACGCCGAAAACAACATCAACAACAAGACAATAAACAAAAACACTTCCTGAAAACAAACACATATTAATTAATGATTATTAACACCCTAACAAACATTCAAACCGCTTCCCAGAAGTCAAAAAATTACAGATATCCTGTCAAGGGTTCGCCACGTGTAAGTTAACCACCCTCCGCTTCCTACCAGTTGCCGCCTTACTCAGTGATCATTTACGGTGTTAAAAGCAGATGATATTGCCGTGATAAAATTGTATTGCAACGGATAACGACTTTTTACACACAAAACACTGCAGCAACTGATATCATACCGGTGGCAGTTCCCTTACGAGATGAAATTCCACCATTTATATTCTCGAAATTCCCCATTAAATATTCCCACTCTCTTTTTAATCATTAATTAAGCATAAATGGGACTCAGAATTACATAAAAACAACTAGAGACGAAATGTTTAACTATTTACACAAGTTTATTAAATTCACTGTACATCTCCCTATCATCATTTTAAAGCCAAAAATACAAAATATTCATGAACTAAATGTAACACCAATGGATTGAGACAAGGATCGTAGCCTTACATTCATACTGTACATTCTTTGCACCCACGTGGCTATGCACAACATTCCCATTATACAAAATCATTTCCCCGCTGAAATAAAGACAGAATTAACACAACCAACACAGTTCCTGATACTTTACCACGTAGGCCACCGTACTCACATCCTTCCTCTTCGACAGCCGGAAACGTTCTCCCTCTCGTGGCCGCTCCCCGTCCTAACCGATCCTCCCATTCCGGTTCGCGAGTAGCCGCGCCGTCATTGGCTTTTGATCTAACGAGACCTTCTGCCAACCTCCGAATTCTGAAAGAACTCGCAAGTCGCAGCCACTTGACCATCTCATCCCCAAGGAAACCTCTCTGCCACACCCCAAAACTAAAGTTGGCAAACCTACTGAGTGTTCTGCATCTCTGCCTTCCCAGCCGCGGCTTCATGCACACTTACAGACCCTCACACACACAATCACATAGGGTATAAGAGGAGTTGGGTACTGTGGAGCAAAGCTCCTTATGTGAGCGGCGCTCACTTATTTGTCCTGCAATAACAATTTTAATAAATAATAGAGCATTCTTGTCTGCACCTAGTACATCAGCAATTACAGTGGCACTAAAGGCCAAGCACACTTTTACTAAATGATAATCAGATGAAAGTAACGTACACTGTAGTATACAAGGATTTAATAGAATGATACTACAGTATCGTTTCATCATGAAAAGAATTAATCCTATGCATGTGGTCCCAATATTAGGGACGAATTTAACGACGTGCTGAATATGGAAGTGATATAGAGGCAGAGGATATGGTGTTCATGGATATATTATAGAATGCAATAATTCAGGAATATAATAGCAACGACACAGAAATACCCTACGCTACGTTGGATAGATACACGGAATTTGAAGGACTAGAGGCAGCCAGAGTATGACATTGACATACGAACATCATCATTTGAAAATGTATTTACTGTGTCTTTTGATATTGGACTGAATAAATGCGAAATTGATTTGGAATTTGATAACGTAGCTTTAGTAAGGTGTGCACAATGTTGTCTCACAATTTGTTTTGACCAGTTCACCAAAATCCCGCATCTGAAATTTGCAGACTGGTGTGTGATACTTCAATATAGATGTGTTTTGCTCAGAGAGATACTGGTGCTGTTGATTTAATAATATATAATGATACACAGACGCCATAAAATTATCTACAATCTCCTTCCTGTGGTAATGATTTTTTTTTTCTCGGTTAAAATGTTACTTGAGGTTTAATGCAACGTTTTGCATAGAAATGACGCACACCACTGTCCTGTCTATGATTCCAAGGATGGTTTCGTGCATTTCCGAGCGTTGAAGGTTAAAAAAAGATGTGCGTTGTAAGTACCGCCCTTCTGATTGTACGCTGGGACCGTTTCCGATCTGCCCTCCGTTAGGTGAGTGATCTGTACGACTACACGGCATCGGGGCAACGGGGAGCTTGCAGATCTGAGATTCTTGCGGATGTGAGCGCATTTACAGTCTTCGAGAGCGCTGAGGGCTAGGAGGTTGGCTGTGACTGCATCGCGCTGCCTGTCGTTTCATTCGCCGCACCTGCCAAGGCTGCTCTTATCACTGCACGCGGGAAACGAGCAGAGCCGACGCGCGACTCGGTCGTTCAGACGAAGAACAACTGCTGGTCGGGGGGGGGAGGGGGTAGCAATAAACGCTCTTACGAGCAGACGCCAACAAAGGTTACGACTACACAAGCGTATTTTACACGCGCGTTTCTGCCCGAATACACGTAACAAGCGGAGGTCATGAAGTGGTGGCCATACGGCAGCCTCTCCCACGCTTTGTGAAGACCAGCCAAATCCCATTAGTAGTGCGTCGGGCAAGCTGCGGCATCGCTTAAAGTATTGATAGACGTAACAAAAAAATGTTCAAATGTTTGTAGAACTTATGGGACTTAACTACGGGGTCATCAGTCCCTAAGCTTACAAACTACTTATGAACTACCTAAGACTAAAGACGGCACAAATATCCATGCCCGAAGGGGGATTCGAACCCCCGACCGTAGTGGCCGTGCAGAGCGTGACTGGAGCGCCTCAGTCCCCTCGGCCACCGCGGCCGGCAAGACGTAACAGACAGCAATTACTGTTTTTGGTTCATAGTCGTATCTCTTGTTTACAGAGCAGATGAATTGGATAAAACTTCTACAATCGAACTTTGAATTAGCCAGAAGCTGCACAACTTCCAAATGTTCCTAGTGGACTGAAAATCATTTATGTATTTGTGGATAATGAGGTTTTTGCAATGAGCAAATGTTACATATAAAAAATGCTTAACTGCAGACTGTCAAGAACACTACGTAATGTGGAATGTGCATTTGGTATTTTACCTAATAAATGGAGAATTCTCCACAATCCAATAGATGTTAGTTTGACTATGCTGGATACAATTGTTAACATCTGTTGTGAAATTCGCAAATTTGTGAGATAACAATACAGTTACAATTTAGCTAGCACAATGACATGCAGAGTGGAAAGTGTTTCTGCACGTCGGGCAAGAGGAAAGATCAGTGGAAATAACAGAAGAGATAATTTTGCTGATTACTTGTGTTCCCATCAAATATTTGTACCCAGCCAATACAATTATGCAAAAAACCTCGAATGTAGACTAGTTTTGTACTATAAAATTGGCTTTTTCACATCTTATTCATGAACAAACTTCATTATAAATTGCATATAGTTGTTAATAAAATACATAGTTTGTAATTACCTAGATATGATTTTTGCTTGCCGGCCAAGATTTTTGGTCCACTTTAGACGTGCGATCGCCATTTGACAGCTCGAAATTTAAACGAAAATAACGGCTTAACCATTCATCTGACACGAAAATTGAATAACCAAAATTGTAGAGAAAAACGTTCTCTAAAACCTTGCTCTGTTATGTTTTTCCATACCTCGTATCGTTTCAGATATATTTGAAGAAATAAGCTCAATTTGACTATGTCTGTCTGTCCGTAACGTGTTCCCATTTTTAAGTCGTGCCGTTTAACCCATCGGCACCAAATTTTACAGACATACTTGATGACCTCCAGAGACCAGGACCACCAATTTTCAAATATTTTAGACGAAAAATACGTTAGTAACACTAAAAGAGTCCGTTTGTAAAGGCCTGTTGACAGAAGGAAATTGGACTGCAATTAAACCGTTCATCTGACGCGGAAATTGAATAACTGAATTTGTAGAGGAGGAAATTCTCTACAACCTTGATCTGTTATGTTTGTTCATAACACGAACGGTCACAAAGATACTTTCAAAAATAAATGCGATTTGACACCACCTCTTGATTTTACGTAAACCAGGCGTTATGAAATGTCACGTGACATTCCTTGCCCAGAACCCTCTCTGGCATACTCCATCTTGCTTCCTGTATTTTATGATTTTCTTATTATAACATACGCGTTGTTATTTCAAAGCAGTGGAGCACTGAATAATTAACAAAAGTACGTCGATCATGGTACGAAAAATTAAAATGTAATTTTAAAAATGTCATTTTAGCTGTTAGCTACTGCCAGCATTGGTACGAGAATTAACGGAGAATACCGTAGTTGTGTGGTGTAGTGGGTAGTGCATTACGTTGTGATGCATGTGGTTCATGGTTCGAAACACGCCAATACCATGTTCTTTTTAGCCTTGGCTCCTAAAACGGTGTTCGGCACTGTTATTAATTAAATAGAGCTGTTGTTGTTGTGGTCTTCAGTCCGCAGACTGGTTTGATGCAGCTCTCCACGCTACCCTGTCCTGTGCAAGTCTCTTCATCTGAGAATACGTTCGGCAACCAAGGCCGTACCCAGAGGGGGGGCAGAGGGGTTGAACCCCCCCCCCTGAAATTTTCCAAAGATAATTATTTTGAAACATATAGGAATGGTATTTTCTCAAATTATAATTGATCTTCATAAGCAAATAACCAAGGCCATATTTCATTATTTCCCATCAAAGGACTGACAATACGTAACCGAGAGTGCTACTGCGCATGCGCGAGCAGCGGAGACGAGCTGCACTAGTAGTTGTTACGATAACTTGAGGAACCGCCCCTAGCGGCGAAAACCGGCAATAGCTACAATGCGCACGTCATGATGCTTTTTTTTTCCCTATGGCTGCCAACATCTGCTATGTAACAATCCGCGATTTCAGTAGCAGGGTTGCCAACGTCAGTGGTTTCCCACCGAATCTGGTGTTTTTTTTTTTTAAATTTAGCCAAAAAACAATTTCTTCCTCAGTGAAAATATCGTCTTGAGGCACGTTGTCCATTTTCATAAACGATAACCAAGGAGACGCTTTCGAAAACTGTAGGTCCGCAACCAGCGGTAACAATGTGCTGCGTGTGCTTTCGCACTAACGCGGTATTGTTTAAATATTTACCATATCCTAAACAATCTGCTTACGCGCTATATTATTCTCTTGTAGATAGGCGGTTGTTACATCCTATTTTTCGCTGATTCAGATATGCGGTTTTGCTTTACTTCGACGTTTTATTTTTATTTTATTGTTTTTTTTCTTTGTGTGTGTCTGTGTGTGTGTGTGTGTGTTTTTAATAAGCTGAGACTCAAGGATATCAACTAACTGAAAAACGCTAAATCAGGAATTCGTCAGTTATGCGGTATTGTTTCTTCACTAACTATATATTTTAGGCAACATGGTCTATTTGCACTTTAGAACAAAGTAAAATTAATATTATCTAAATAAATGTATTATGATATGAGAATATGTAACAGGGAAAATTATTTTCGTAATTGAACTTAAAACTTATTAAGCTTTCAACCTTGAAACTCTTTTTCTCAAATTGTCTAGAAATTATATGTTAATGCAAGAACATATTGACCTACAAAAAATCCTCTTACTTTTTAGACAAAATTCTCGAGTCTAATCGTACTTTATTGTAATCGTAACTTATGTTAATGAAAAGGCAAAAAGCTTAAAATTACCTAGAAATGTGTTATTTGACAATTTTTGAAATTTTTTCAGGGAGGGCCCCCGGACCCCCAGCCAGGTGTTATGACACCCCCCCCCCCCCGAAATTTTTTTCTGGGTACGGCCTTGGCGGTAACCTATATCCTTTTGAATCTGCTTACTGTATTCGTCCATCGGTCTCCCTCTTCGATTTTTACCCCACACACTTCCTTCTAATGTTAAGTTGACAATTCCTTGATGTCTCAGAATGTGCCCTACCAATCTATCACTTCTCTTAGTTAAGATTTGCCAGAAACTCCTTTTCTCCCCAATTCGGTTAAGCACCTCCTCATTAGTCACGTGATCTTCCCATCTAATCTTCATCATTCTCCTGTAGCACCACATTTCAAAAGCTTCTATAATCTTGTTGTCTGAACTCCTTATCGTCCACGTTTCACTGCCATACAATGCTACACTCCAGACAAATGCTTTCAGAAAGGACTTCCTAACATTTAAATAAATACTGGACGCCTCTTTAGAAACGCTTTTCTCCCCATAGCCATTCTGCGATTTATATCTTCTTTACTTCGGCCATCAGAGGTTATCTTGCTACCCAAATAACAAAATTCATCTACTACTTTTATTGTCTCATTACCTAATCTAATTCCTTCAGCATCGCCTGATTTTCTGACACTACATTCCATTACCTTCGTTTTACTCTTGTTAATGTTCATCTTGTATCTTCCTTTCAAGACACAAAATGGCCTCTTGTTCAAGGAATCTAAGGCTGGTTGTAGGGAGGGGGACGTAGTTAAACTATTTTATTCTTACCTTTATGTCAGCTATGGGCTAATTCTTAGTACATTTGCTAGTTCTTTCTCTTTATCTATTGAGTTTATTTTGATTTTTATGCATTTTGGCAACATTTCAAGGGAGATATGTTCCTGGAATTATTGTTAATTTTTTTCTGGATATTTTACTGTTTTGATGGTATGGCTTGTGCTTTGATGGAAGCACTGGACAACGAAACACAGTGATAGACACGCAGGGCAGGGGAAACGCTCTGCTGGCGCTCTTCCTCATCCTCCGCTGCAATTCTGGGAACGCAGCGTGCCAAACGCAGAGGGGGGCACGACTTGTGTCCCGTTGCGTGGCAGGTCGGCAGCCTCTAGCTCAGGGGAGTGGTTTGAGGAGGCCGGCCGTGTGGAGGTGGCTTGTTACCTGTGATATTTATTTGGGAACATGCGGAATGTACCACACAAAGCATCGTAGACGGTCCACTGAACGCCAGCCCGGCGCTGCTTTCGAGACAATTGTCTGTTACGCTAGAAAGAGAATTTGCCTGCAAGGGATAGCGTCACCGATTGCGGTGCTGAAGGTTGCCGGTTCAAACCCGTCCACCCACACAAAATTTATTACTTTGTAATTAACATTTCCACAATGTTCTACATGTTTCTTATCTTCACTTGCAAGTTCATGTTGTTTTTATGTTCTCTATTCTTCTAATTTCTGGTACATTCTGTCTGTGTATAAATAGCAGAGCACTCTGCTCGAGAGGCAGTCAGTGCTGCGTGTACGTTTCAGTTCGCAATAAACCTGCTTTCAGTGTAAGTGCTGTGTTCAGTCGACAACCCTGTCTTCGAAGTCAAGCCTGCTTCCATTTGAACGTGACGATATATTCCTTTTTACAGTTTATTTTGACCTAGGAATGAATGTTAGAGCGAACTGATTTCAGCTGGATTGACTAATTTAAAAGTAGTAAGTATTTTTCATAGGACAGATAAAATGTTAGGGGAACTTAACAATGTTTGAATGCAACGTTGTAATTTCCTGACAAATCTGTAAGTGTCTTTGTACTCTCCTTTACAGAGAGGATTCTTGATATCGCCGAGTAAGAGTCAGCTCGGCCGCTCCCTGCCGCCCCCAAATATGTGCCAGCCGGCACCCCCCACGCTACGCCTCTGCCACGGTGACAGCTGGCGCACCACCAGCAGCTGCTGTCGCCCCTGTGGTGTCCCACCCTGGCTTTTAAGCGCCGTCCATCCGCCACGGCCTGAGTCATACCTTATAGGCTGGCCGCGGTCTGCCTGTCCAAGTCTCAAAGCAAAACTTTCGTAGTTTTGCTTTACGAGTTGCAAACTGATGACAAGCCGAGTCGAAGCGTCGGTGCAGTTATCCGAAAATGCACCCCGTGTCAAGTACAGGGTAAGCGCCTGGCCCTCTCCCACCACGTATGAAGTAAGTTCGTGTTGAAGTCCTAGTTGGAGGGCAGCATGAAACACATACATATCTAAATGAACAGCTTGGACGTTATGCAGCAGGATTTGGTGCATTCGCATGCTTTTCAAGTTGCGGGATAGGTTACGTAATTTTTCTTGTAACAGCGTTATGTCTTGGTTCACAACAAAACTGAACTGATCTAACTGGTGATCTAAATGGGTGGCAGTGAACTGAAGCTGTTGGGTACTGGCGAGTATGTTGTCCTCCATTTTGATCAACCGGAACTGCTGGTGACCCTGAGTAGTATGTGCATCATGAGTTAAGGACAGGGGTACCGAAAACCACCTTTAAGATGGTGCCACCGGCGTAACCCAAGTTCGTTTCACCCATTGCTGGATTATGGCGGCGGTAAGGCCTCGTAATCGGTGGCAGGTGTTCCTATCAATCTGAATTAATGATGGTAGAAACCGGATGGAACGTAAAACGTCGGTATCTTGCAACAAGCTTTTGCCCCAGATAAAATTTCTGGGTGTTCTGAAGGTTAGCATCTTCCTCCATAAAGAGCGTCTAATTTATGTGAGTGGTTATAGTAGCATGCTGAAAGGTGCAGATAAAATTGTCTACCCTTTCAAAAAGCACTCCAGAATCTGAAGACTGAACTTGGAAAGATAGTGGCCCCTAGGTGCACACTAATACAGATAATAAGGGATACCATTTTATTGTTACCAAAGTATCCATGGCAATGGACACCAGTACGACCACACGGCAGTATCAATGGAAAATGGGAAGATAGCGGTTGATCTCCACACAGGTTCAATAATATGCGTTCAACACCTACCAATGGTGATTCCATGACGTAGCAAGTCTGATCACCTAAACTGGGGATTAAACTGTCGGCGATGGGAGCAGTAAAGGGCACTAAACTTCCGAAGAATCGGCGAAAACAAAAGTATTACCTTGAATGAGTGAAATGGAGAAGGCAGCGGCTTGTAACTGGCCACAAATTTGCAATCACAGTGACATGGTAGCAGCCTGGCTGAGCTGATTCAGTAGGCTGATCGTGCAATAATCCTGCCTGCGCATAGAGCGGCGGTGTTAACACGGTTCCTGCACATAATGTACAGGGCGTGAGCAACGATCAAATACGCAAAAGACGACCCGTGTCTCATTTCTGGTATTTAGTTCTTTTACAAAAATCAGTAAACTGGAATTCTACCCTCAGCTCATCAAGCATACACAGCCGATGAGGGTGCCGTGTCAAGGTTGTTCTCTATGTAGTTACAGAGACATTAAATTGGAATGCCTAGTATCTACAAAACTGACTAAAATGGTTAGAGAAAAATGTTGTGAATGACAAAATAGACTCGTGTAGTTTCGGACACGATGATAGTACTGGGTATGACAGTGACTGTAGCACATGTTTCGCTTTCCCACGGTAACATCGTATAAAATAGGCTTAAGTAGGAAGCATTAGATTGAAGGAAGGGTTTGACATTTACAATAATGATTACATATGTGTTTCAGTTATAGCTGCGGCAGAATATCCATGGGCACTAAGGTGCCCTGCCGCGGTGCGCACGGCCGTTCGCCATCGGGGGCTCGTGTCCTCCCTCGGGCATGGGTGTTTGTGTTGTCCTTAGCATAAGTTACTTTAAGTTAGTGTAAGTAGTTTTCAAGCTTAGGGACTGATGACCGCCGTGCGGGAGAAGCCGAGTGGTCTGGAGCGCCACGTTGCGGATCGTGCGGCCTTCCGCGTCGGAGATTCGAATCCTACCTCGAGCATGGACGTTTGTGTTGTCTTTAGTATAAGTAGTTTAGTTTATAAGTAGTTTGTAAGTTTAGGGACTGATGACCCCGCAGTTAAGTCCCATAAGCTTTACAAACATTTGAACAGTTTGACTGATCACCAACGTAGTTAAGCCCCTTAGATTTACAAATATTTGAACAATTTTGTTTCAGTAATAGTGTAGAGTGGGTAATAATGGTGACTGAAAATCAGTTCGACAAAGTGGTGAGCAGTTTCGGAGAGAGGCAAACGCACGTTACCAAATGCGAGTGTTGCATGTTGCATCAGACACAGAAGGAAGCAGTGGACTTGACCACGCGCGGCAGTCGTCACGGTAAACAGCAATACACGGCCGGCGTATGCTGTACGTGACGACATGCTAAACGCAAGTGAGTTACAGAGGTTATGCCCCGGAAGACAATCAGCAGAAGGGGGCAGCCGGTGGAATGAATACTGGCCAAGAAGCGAGGATTGGCAGAGTTCGCCTGCGACCAGTAAAGTCGGAGATAGCTGGCGATCAGTGAGACTGTTGGGGACCGGGATTAAAAGGTGACTAAAAAGCATAAAACTGTGACGAAACGGCCGGAGGAAAAAAAAACACATACTGTGTCAAAAACTTTAAACTTCACAAATAATTATATAACTATCTGCAAAACTTTGTATGTACTGAAAGTGACTTGAAAATGGCAAAATTTACATCTTAATTAAAATAACTGTGTAGCCAAACAAAACAAATCAAACGTTCAAATGTTTGTAAATCTATCAGACCAAACTGCGTGGTCATCAGTCCATAACTTACAAACTACTTAAATTTAGGTAAACTAACCTATGGACAACACAGACACACACATACATGCCCCCAGGAGAACTCGAACCCGCCCTCCGCAGCGAGGTGTCTTAGACCGCTCGGCTACTCTACCACGGCAAACAAAACAAATAGTATTTCATGTGTCATTATTGAACATGCAGTTGCCAGGAGGAAGAAATTATGTACATTTGGAGTTTACAATATGTAAAATATCTGGAACTATTGTTCGCGATACAGCCAAACTTGTGGTGTTTTGCAGATTAAGATTTGTTAAAAGACAACGTTGTCGGCAAAGGTGCCCGCATCCGCGGGGCGGTGTTTGGCCATGCCAGGGATACAGCCTTACTATGGACGCGTGGTAAGAAATCCACCCGCACCACTTTCAGTATCTCCTCCTCAAGGGAACCAAGTTCGGAGAAGAAGGGAAAAAACAACCGAATCCGCCCGCCAGGTGTCCCAGATACGAGTTGCGTTCTCGGCACCCATATGTCTTGCGGTCACAAGGTTAGGATAACCTAACCATCGGTAACAAACCTCTACCTGTCATTTATTGCCGGCCGCGGTGGCCGAGGAGCCTGAGGCGCTCCAGTCCCGGTCTGCACGGCCACTACGGTCGGGGTTCGAATCCCCCCTCGGGCATGGATATTTGTGCCGTCCTCGTTCGTAAGTAGTTCATAAATAGTTTGTAAGTTTAGGGACTGAAGACCCGTAGTTAAGTCCCATAGACTTTACAAACATTTGAACATTTTTTTTTGTCATTTATTCCTCTCAGGGACTGTTTCCCAGGCTAACAAGATGTGTACAGCGAACACGAAGCATCCTAGTTAGCTACCATGTTTTGCTAATTGCTACTTTTATATTTATAAAATACTTGTAGTGTTTACATTATGTTATGTGTGTTAATGATTTTCTCTTCAAAATGTTCAAATGTTTGTAAATCTATCGGACCAAACTGGATGGTCATCAGTCTGTAGCTTACAAACTACTTAAACCTAGGCAAACTAACCTAAGGACAACACAATCACCCAAGCCCCAGGGAGGACTCGAACCTCCATGGCGAGCAACCGCGCGCTCTGCAGCGAGACGCTTTAGACCGCTCGGCTACTCGACCGCGGCTTCTCTTCAGCCTATGTATTGCTTTGATGTGGAGTACATTAAAAACTTCAGAATGGAGGAATAAATCAATATGTAGCTATACGTGGAAACACGAGGGCAGTAGCCCACTTAGAATGCGCATCTGCCCTTTAGCATATCTAATCTATCTTTGACAGACGCTTCTGCAGTTTGTTTACAATGTGTGGTAGATGGAAAACCACGTGTAGCGACCAGCCGCCCGCTGTGTCCTCGCGTTGCTCCCTCCCCACCGCCCACAGAATCCGCAAGCACCCACGAGCCGCAGCCCAGCAGCAGAGCAAACCGGTTCCTTCCCACCCACCAGCCGCCACCCACCTCCCCCTCTTCCCAGTCACCGCGCGTCGACCTAACGCTCGCGTCCTACGTGAGCGACAAAAAATGTTCAAATGTTTGTATAGTCTACGGGACTTAACTATGGGGTCATCAGTCTCTAAACTTACAAACTACTTATGAACTACTTACGAACTAGGACAGCACAAATATCCATGCCCGAGGGGGGATTCGAACCCCCGACCGTAGTGGCCGTGCAGACCGTGATTGGAGCGCCTTAGTCTCCTTTTTTTTCTTTTTTTTCTTTACTTCTCTAAACACAGAAATTAAAGGTAAATGTCTTCTTCAAACAAAAAATCATATAAACATAATTGAAATGAAAGTAATAACGCTATGGAACTCAGTTCTTGTATTGCACTGTTGCTGGCTGCTAAACTAACATTAGAAGTGCACCTCGCCGATCCCCAACGCTCCTCGTGTTGGAGTCGGGCACGTCTTCTCGATAGATTTTAGAGTAAGTTCCATTGTCCTGATCGGTTCTACCTCTAAGTCGTCGAATACATAAATTAACTTCTCATACCCGGTACTCCCCAACTACGTGGGGGATCGCTCATAGCACATCCTAGAAAGTTAGCAAAGTAAAGTTTGTATTTCTTGTGGTTCTTGATCGTAGAATGACGTTCTTGTAGAAATGTCCAAAAGTCAAGTACGTTCTTGGGGCCTTCTCTGAAAAGGTAGAGGACTGTCAATCCTCGAATCCAAGTTACTGCATTGGTCTTTGTTCAGGGGTAGTATGTCTCGTCCGGGTAGAGCAATATCCGTGGTTCGATATCTTGCGGAGCGACTGGAAGGAAAAAGCTATAATTTTTTGCGCCAAACTCCACGCTTCTGCGGAAGTTCCGCATGTCAGGCGATTTTCTTCATTATCCAGTTCATTGCCCTGAATACATAAAGGAGTGTCCACTCTATGTATAGCATGTAATCGGGCACGCGTCATGAATTTTCCATTAACGATCTGATACCACAGCGTACGTGTCTCTGTGTCAAGAAACGCATGGTGCACTGCCCGCCATACCACTGTCCACGCTACTGTCGGGTGCCGTCTTTCTATCACGTTGCCTGGTTGTCCCCGTAAGAGTAAGCAATATATGTCGCGAGCTGTTGTGGTCCTGGTAGTCGGTAGGTCCGCTTGTACATAACTGTATTCGACGAAAAAGGTACGAATATGGGCAAGAGACGGTGATATGTGCCCGACCATAACTGGCGCTCTGTGGGAAGGTGGCGCTAATTCCTCTATCAAAGTTCCGGACAGACTTGACTGGTGTCGACGCCACATCTTGACCATCGTACTGACATAGAGAGCCACAGCGCGGTCGCGGACGTGGACAAGTCCGAGGCCCCCTCGCTTAATGGGGAGGGTGAGAGTTTCGTATCGGACTTTGAAAATTAGACCTGCGCTCACGAAGTATCCAAAGGCCGCTAGGAGGCAGCGTGCCATAACCACCGGCATCGGTAGCACTTGCGCCAAGTGTGGAATGCGCGATGCCAGGTGAGTATTCACAAAAGTGACCCGTTGCATCATGTCTAATGCTCTTAACATGTTATCTCGAACACTCGTTCTGATAGACTGCAGGAGCCGTCTATAGTTGAGCGCTGCCGTGCGTCGGACGTCGTTGGTGAATGTAATTCCCAAACATTTCAATGTGTCCATTAATCTCAATGGTGCCACGCTGTTATCTGGCAGCCCTCGTCCAATGTTCATAGCCCCAGACTTCGCCATATTAACGCGACTTCCTGTAGCCGAACCATACAGATCAATCCAGCGTAGTGCCGTTCGAATCTCGTCCCCCGACCGCGCCAGGAAGGTAAGGTCGTCTGCATATGTTCTGCAGATGAATGTGTGGCCCCTGAATGTCATTCCTGTTAGCTTGTTCCTAAGGCCACAAAGTAACGGCTCGATAGCTATGGCGTAGAGTATCGACGACAGCGGACACCCTTGCCGCACATATCTGGCGATTTTGATTGGTCCTACCGCACGCCCGTTCGCGAGCACTGTGGAGGAAGCACCGTGGAGTAGTCGCATTACTACGGTAACGAAGTGTTGTGGAAAGTTCATTTTCGTCATCACTTTTGTCATGTACGCATGGCTCACTCTGTCAAAAGCGCGATGAAAGTCCACGGACACCAAAACAGCATTGAGACGACAGGTTGTTGCCAATGCTATCACGTCGCGGTAGTCACTGAGCGCTGTCTGAATATTGCTGTCACCACCGAGAGACGTTTGATCAAGGGAGATAATTTGGCGGAGGACGCGTTTGATGCGAGCTGCAAGTATCCTTGTGTAGGTCTTAAAATCTGAGTTGAGTAGTGTCAGCGGCCGGTAGTATTGTAATCCTTTCCCACCTGACGGTTTGGGGACAGGAATTATCATGCCCTCCACAAAGGCAGATGGAAGAGGGGTATGCGGAGACATCAGTTCTCGATACATATCAGTCCACCGAGGCAGCATGAGAGTTTTGAATGTTCGATAAAATTCTAACGGGAGACCGTCCGGTCCCGGTGATTTGTTTGCTGCGCCTTTACCCAGAGCTTCTGCCACTTCATCTTCTGTAACCTCTTCCATGAGTAATCCTTCCGCCGTCGCATCAAGGGTACCCGACAGTGTCTGTGGAACTTCATCAAACGCTGCCTCATTGTGTTCCACTCTGCCGTAGAGGTGTCGGTAATGTTCCAGAAAAGCGGTGGCAATATCTTTTTGCGATGTGAGGCTGTTACCATCCGGCAAGTCGACGGCATGTATTAAGGGTCTCCGAATGCGTCGTTTCTCCCTGATGACGTGGTGCATAGATGGTGGTTCTCCCTGTACTCGGTCAAAAACTCTAGCTCTGACGACAGTGCCTTCTAGGTTGCGGCGCATTATAGACGTTATCTGAGCCTGTACCCGTTTGACTGCAGATTGCCGATCTGGTGAAGGTGCCTGTGTCGAGAGCTCCCGTAGCGTAGTAAAATAAAAGTCCACGGTGTTCCGTCTCCACAAGGATTATTCTCTTCCGTATGCAATCATAGCTCGGCGTATAGCAGGCTTGGCGCAGTCCAACCACCACTGTAGAGTCGTGGGGAATGTCGGTAGGCGTCGCTCGCAGGTGTTCCAAGTGTCTTCTATTAAGCGTCTGCACTCCGGATCCCGGAGGTGTGCGACGTTCATTTTCCAGGTACGTCGACTCCTCCAAACCTTTTGACGTTGGAGTTCGATCGTGTATATGTATGCGGTATGGTCTGAGAAGGCAACGGGCCACAATTCTGCATCAAGAACAGCATTTGTGAGACCACGTGTAACATAAACTCGATCAATACGACTTGCTGAATGACTGGTATAGTACGTGTATCCGGTCCGGTTGCCATGGACGCGTTCCCAAGTGTCGATCAAGTTCATATCTCTCACCAGCAGTCGTAACTCTTGACACGAGGTGTAATGTGGGTATTGATCTTTCGGGCCAAGCACACAGTTGAAATCACCTCCAAGTAAAAAGTGATTATATTGACCCAAGAAAAGAGGACCAATCTCGTCTGCATAGAATCTGGCACGATCCCGCCTTCGGTCTGTACCTGACGGAGCATATATGTTGATTATGCGGAGCCCAAGTACGGTCAGCGCAAGCCCCCTTGCTGACGGCAGATACACCACATCTTCAGCATCGATACCGTCACGTAAAAGTATCGCCGTCCCGCTGGCCCTGTCATGCGTTGGTGTAATATATGTGTCGTACCCATACAGTGCGGGAAAACTGTCGACATTGACTTCTTGTAGGAGGACGATATCAACATCCGACGCCCTCAACATGTCCTTTAATAGCTGTAGTTTGACGTGTGCTGTAATCGTATTGATGATGGATGCTATTCGATATGCCTGCTGCTGCACTGCACGGTGGAAAACGTTCATGATGTTTGAGTTTGTCGGTGTGGAGTTGAACATCTTTTGATTGCTGTCGTGTCCTTCGGAATCTTCCGCATCTCCTGAGTGACTAGTGTTTGGAGGAGGTCGCGGCCGTTGCCGCGTCCGTGTCGTCGTTCATTGAGTCATCATCATCGTGATCCTCGGACCAGATGATATGAGGCGAGTCTCGCTGAGATATCCCCGCGTGGCTTTGTAATGGCGGTGGATCTGTATCAGGGTTGGGCGTCGGACTCACTTGTTGGTCTCCGATGAACGACGTCGGATGTTTCTCGTGTACTGAGCGGTTCGCGTCATTCTGTTGTGCGGTGAGAAGGGACTCCACGTGTGTGCTTTGAATTTCATCATCCTCTCTGTGTGTTGCAGCGTCTCCCGTGGAACAGGTGTCCGACGGCGGTAGACGGCGTTTCTTGTGCCGCTTCGGCGATCGTTGCTTGCGTGTGTGTACCTCCGTATCAGAGTGCTGCAGCGACTCCCGGCGTTCAAGAGCGACGGCGGGTGTGGGTGTTGCCATGTCAACGTCCATTCGTGCTTCCGGCTCTTTCTCTTCAGCCGTCGATGTCGACGGAGAAGTTGTGCTCTGGTTGTTCGGAAGCACATCTGTGTCAGCGGCCACAAATTCTGACGGTTCTGGTATCTGTTCTTGTGGAATGGGTGGGACAATATTCGGCGTTGCGTCTCTCCGGAACACATTGACGTATGACAGTGGGAGTGACGTCGGCGCGGGCGTTAGCACAGCTTCTCCTGTTGGTACTTGTGCGATCCTCCGCTGCATGCATTCAGAGCGAACGTGACCTTCTTTACCACATCCTGAGCATGTCTTCGGCTGGCCGTCGTATATGACTACGGCCCTGCATCCTCCTATGAACAGGTAAGACGGGACGTGTTTGGTAAGTTCGATCCGGATTTGCCGAACCCTGTTAGGAACTGGGTACGTCGTAAAAGTGGACCACTTTTCCGCAACATGACTGAGCACCGTACCATAAGGTTGAAGCGCTTCAATCACAAGTTCAGATGGCACTTCGAATGGGAGTTCAAAAATGCGTATTGTACGTAGTCCGAGTCCTGCATGATCAATAACCACATCGCCGACATGGCCGTCTGCGTGCTTAAATTTGAGTCCATGCTTATTAGCTCGAATTATTCTTTCACATACTTCTTCGCTGATCATTTTCAAGTAGACAACACTACTCATGATAGAGAGGTGTATGCCTATGAGATCTTGTGGATCGATTTTAACCTCTTCTCGTATAAAGCGTTCGATTTCGTGAGCTTTAGGTCGGGCATATTCGTTCGAAAAGCAGATCTTTATCGACGACTTGCGCCATGAGTGAGCCATTCTATAATAGGAAATACAACACCCGCGAGAGCGGCCGAACACGTAAACAAGCGCGCGCGCGAGAGAAGCTCTGCGGCGGGACGTAAACACGCCCGTCCTCACCGCGTCGCTGCCTGACGCACTCTGGGGATTCGAACCCCCGACCGTAGTGGCCGTGCAGACCGTGACTGGAGCGCCTTAGTCTCCTCGGCCACCGCGGCCGGCCGTGAGCGCGCGACATGCAGCTACACGACACTGCAGCTACAAGCAGCAACATTCCGCGACATGGCCTTGTGTCCTACGTGAGCGTCAACGTCTTGCTACAAGATGGTGGTTAGAACCGATCAGCTGTTTTTAAAATCTCGCAACCATAAACCGTAGAATAACTATAGCTCTAGAGTAAGGCAATAAAGTTTTATTTACTTTAGGAAATAAGACGTAAAAAGGGTGCTGTGCATTAAATTTACAAAGTGAAAAATGTTCGTGGACTATTTCATTGTGGCCGAGGGGACTGAGGCGCTCCAGTCACGGTCTGCACGGCCACTACGGTCGGGGGTTCGAATCCCCCTCGGGCATGGATATTTGTGCCGTCCTTAGTCTTAGGTAGTTCGTAAGTAGTTTGTAAGTTTAGGGACTGATGACCCCGTAGTTAACTCCCATAGACTCTACAAACATTTGAACATTTGAACTATTTCATTCATAACTTCAAATACGAAAATAGACAGTGAAGATCACAAGCCAAATACAACGACGACTACAGACACTTTTGAGTTTTTCTTTTCTCACTACAAACCATCAACAATTAATACCAATATATTCATCTTTACTGAAAACAAGTGTATCCCACTGAAGGACTACCAAACACATTAAATTCCGACTGAAAAATTATATCAACATGTTTTTGCTTTTTAGGTATGATCTGCCATGAGCAAACACAATTGTTTTTAGTTGTTCCCCAACATGTTTCGCTGGCGTTGCAGCATCATCAGTGGGATTTTATTGTATAGTTTCTGCCAAATTAACAATGAAATGATTATTACTTTTATGTACATTAAGTGTAGGAAGTATAGACAATTGTGAAAACAATATAAATCGCATCTCTTTTTTATAGGTACACTAGTCCTACCTTAATACCACATGTTGTTATTTAGAAACGTAAATTTACACACATCTCGTGTGAAATCCAAGTGTTGTCTCTCTGTCTCTGGAGTAAGTTTGTTGTTACTGCAAATGCTTAAAAAGCACACAAATGCAATTGTTCAACATTGTATGAATCAGACTACCACTTAGAATAAAGACAAAAGATTGTCATATTAGAAACAATTCAAAAATTTAACTTCAGTCGTAAATTTACTAGGTAGTTATTTTTTAACACTTCTTACCCCAATCAAAACTTACTAATGTGTAACTGCAATTTTATATTCTGTTATTTCAGAGACAGTTGCAGTTTCAAAAACTTCGTGGATTATTAGCTCGCAGAATTCTTGCGACATCCTCTATAACCTCGACAAGCAGACTATTCTCAACGAACTAGATACTTTGTTGCGCGTGTGACAGCAACAAGAATCAAACGCGTCTGAATTCAAACGTCGCCACTTGTCGCGAGCGACAGGCAGCGCGCCGGATGCAGCTCAGCCAGGACACTTCCGTAACTATACATCTGGTCGTATTTTGTCACTTGAAGCTGTCGCGCGCTTTTGTCGCTCGGCGCTCACTTAGGACATAGCATTATACGTTGCATGCTGCTTCGAGGCAGCCATTCTTCCTCTTCTCCCGCCGCACAAGCCTTCGTCAGCCATTGGGCCGCATGAATGAAACGGAGTATTTACTATATACTCTGAATTCCAGAGAACATACTCAGGTTCGCATAAATAAAGTGAGTCGGAGAATATTCGAGGAGATGCTGAAAAGTAATGCTTCCAAATTTTTTTTATATGTTCGCAGCATCGTTGAGGTTTCGCATGTCCTGCATTTTACTCGGTTGCCCTTGCCGCGTACCTCACGCAAAGTACAACCCTCTGCCGCTAGAGGGGTTCGAGTAGTATCGAGGAACATGACAGTCTGTAAAGTGACAATGTCGGTGCGTGAGAAACAGCGTGATGTAATCGAGTTTCTAACCGAAGAAAACACGTCTCCTATTGAGATCCAAAGAAGAATGAAAACTGTGTACGATGACGAGTGCATCGACATCAGCAATGTGCGCTGGTGAGCTGCCTGTGCTCCTAAAAACGATCCTAACCTCAACATCTGTGACAGAGCACAGAGTGGACGACCGTGTACGGTAACAGACGAGACTAATCGGAATCGCGTTGATCAATTCATCAGAGACAATCGTCGGGTAACACAGGCACAACTCTCACTGCAGTGTGGCTTATCGCCGGCCGCAGTGGCCGAGCCGTCTGTGACGCGCCATTCGCAGTCTGCACGGCCGCTACGGTCAGGGGTTCGAATACCTCCTCGGGCATGGATTGTGACTGGTGATGAAAGCTGCGTGCACCATTTTGATCCCCTAAGCAAGCGAGCATCACAGGAGTACCACCACCACAGATCACCACTTCCAAGAAAGTGCAAGACTATGCCGTCGGCAGGCAAGACCATGCTCACTTTTTTCTGGGATGTTCGAGGTGTAGTGCATATGGAGTTGATGCCTAAAGGCACCACCATAAATTCCTCACGCTACAGTGAGACTCTCCGCAAACTGAAAGCTCCCATTCGAAGAACTCGGCGCCACATGGAACATCCTCTCCTTCAGCATGATAATGCCAGGCCGCATACGAGCGCTGCGACATCTGCAACGATCCGCCGCCTTGGATTCACTGTCATCGATCATCCTCCATACAGTCCAGACTTGGCTGCATCTGATTTTCACCTCTTTCCAAAGCTTAAAGAACGCCTTCGCGGTCTCCACTTTCCAAGCAGTGCAAGCTGAGGTGAGGCGGTGGTTCACACAACGAGGTCCAAACTTCTACAGTGATGGGTTCCACAAACTGGTCTCTCGTTGGGAGAAATGTGTTCGTCGCCAGGGCGACTATATTGAGAAATAAATATGTAAAAATGGTGAATAAAGATGTGGTATTGAAATACAGTTTGGTTTACTTCAAAATCCGTAAGGTATTCCCGGGGGGAAAAATCGGAGGCATTACTTTTCAGCATCCCAACCGACTATGTTCTCAGCTTGAGTAAACGGATGGGAGAAGTTGCTCACAACAGAGAACATTCTCCGATTTCGTATGAATAAAACTAGAGAAGTTTCTCACGACCGGAGAACATTCTCTGTTTTCTGAAGTGAGCTCTCTAGCATACTTCGTGCTGAGTAACTTCTATTAGCGTTACGTTCTACTGTGGTTCATAATAAAAATGACAAAATTTGTGTTTTTAGAAGGCAAAAAGAAATCCTTTATATGTAGGCTAGTGTGAAGAAATAAAAAAATGTATGCAAATATAAACATTTTGCTGATGAGTCGCTTATCTCACAATCATAAGCGTGACACTTCAAGCATTTTAAACATTGACGAATATGTTGTTTGAAGAGTTTTTTCATTACCGACATAGAAATGAAAAACAAGTGGATTCAGCTGAGGGGACTGAGGCGCTTCAGTCACGGTCTGCACGGCAACTACGGTCGGGGGTTCGAATCCCCCCTCGGGCATGGATATTTGTGCCGTCCTTAGTTGTAGGTAGTTCATAAGTAGTTTGTAAGTTTAGGGACTGATGACCCCATAGTTAAGTCCCTTAAGCTTAACAAACATTTGAACATTTTGGATTCAGCTGTGTGTTTTACCCGTTTGTTTAGAGTACATATTTACAGTTGTACACAGCTACATAGTAAAATACTATCGTATGTTTTTAAAGAGTGTCTATTAATAAGGCCTAATGAAGTTAATTCCAAGTAAATAACGTACCAGGTCTTCAAAGTATTTTTGTACTGCTCTAGTTCATTCTACCCACATCGATTGGCCTATTTAAGAGGCTTTCTCTGCCTTCGTAATCGTAACTTCTGTTATATTAGATGTAAGTATACACGACAGTAAAATTAATAACTGCTTAATTACATACTTAGCAGTCTGTTTCAGCCGGCCGCGGTGGCCGAGGGGACTGAGGCGCTCCAGTCACGGTCTACACGGCCACTACGGTCGGGGGTTCGAATCCCCCCTCGGGCATGGATATTTGTGCCGTCCTAGTTCGTAAGTAGTTCATAAGTAGTTTGTAAGTTTAGGGACTGATAACCCAGTAGTTAAGTCCCATAAGCTTAACAAACATTTGAACTTTTGATTTTTTTAGTCTGTTTCATGTAACAAAATATTATGACCTTTCGCTAATGAGTAGACCATTGTGTGTCATAATAACAAAAACTATCCTGTGTTAGAAAGCTCTGACAGCGTTCCACGTTGTAACAAATGAAAATGTAATCCATTCTTAAAATTTTGTTCGCAGATTGTGCTCACCCAACTTGAATAACAATGTATCTCGCATGGCGAAAATTTTGTAACATCGTCAGAAGAATAAATTTTCGTAAAAATTCCGTATTTGTTCTTAATAATATGCTGCTGCTCAACAAACTAATATATAAACATAGTGCAGATCTTCCTGAACACGTAGATGCCTACTCCACATCTGTACACTCAATAATTTGCCTGATTGGGCTAGTTTAATAAATACACGATTAAACAACTGATGTGTAGCCGACGTGACACACGGAGTACCTCCTCAAGAAGGAGGGGAACTAGCGAGAATGAACTTACTCCTTCGAGCATAAAGTTCTAAGTTTTTATTCATATGAAATTGAGAACTTACTCAGGGACCATTCTTTTGTCTGAGAATCTTCTCTGGATCATGTTTTCTTTCTTATGCATTTGGCCCATTGGCAGATGGATGAGTTTTTCTTTCGCTGCTAGCAGCGCGACGTTTAAAGACTGCGTGATGGTCTGTGCTGTAGCGCGCTAGACATGAAGCCCCACGTGTTTCCTCCCCTCCGTCGCCTTGCCGCCCCTCACGCGCAACGTCACACCAGCTGACCGACGGTCGCGTGGTACGCGTGACCTTGCTGCCAGCTGAGCCTCGTGACGTCACGCACGGGCCGCGGTGGCGTCGCCGAGCGGTGTAAGGCACCTCGCTGCGGAGCGCGCAGTTGTTCGCCGTCGGACGTTCGAGTCCTCCCTGGAGCATGCGTGTGTTTGTTGCTCGTCCTTTAAAACGCAGTGTCTCTTGTTCTTTTCGCACGCATTTCACTTACTTTATAACGTGCCAGTATCCCATCAGCCCTCCTTGCTTTTGTTACCGTTGTTCACTACACGTTTCTCATTCATGCGGAATCTATTTACATTTGGAATGATACCTTTCTGTATTTCATTTGTTGCTATTCCTTCGCTACCAATGGTTCATTGCCGTGCCATTTACTGATGCCTACCACTGACAGTTGCAGATGTGTTGATAGACTGCATAGCCGCAACCCATTTCCGGGTATGTAGACCGACCGTGTCTTAATGCATTCCACAGCACGCGTGGAAACGTGTTGATTACGTAAGGCCGGAATAGTATCGGACGCAGGCTTGCGTGAGAAAGTCAGCTGCAACTACACGTTTGTACCCTTCTTCAGCCACCATTACACCTGATGTTCTGCTCACTACATGTTTCTATCTTTACAATCGATTCTAGCTATCCTTTTATGCGGTACCTGAATAATCGCAACAATAGTGTCTCTATTTGTCTAGGTACCCTTAGACCCTTTTATACCGCTACCACCATTAATTATACCCAGATATTACATTTCCGTGCAATTCCCTCTAATACACCTTTCGACTGAACTTAGAAGTTCTATTTTGACTTGTTACTGTAACGCAATTGCTTATTCTACATTTCAGGTCATATATTTCCGTCCTCCTTCCGTCTTTTACAGACGTATTTTATGCGTATTTGCGCAGTACTGCCTCGCTGTCAAAAGCTATTTATTTCCTTTCACCTATTTATACCGTTTCCGGCCGTTGTAGCCACTACACATAACCGCTTTCCTGACATGCGCTACTACATAATGGATTTTCCAGCATCATTTAATTGCTCTTACTTCATTTGCATATTCAAATTAACATATTTTTCTGTCACGTAAGTTGTTTTCCAGTAGTATCAGGCATTGCGACTCTTTCTGTGTTGCCCCGTTATCATTATTATGACAAGCCTTTTCTTCCCTCCACTCCGTCGATACCCGTTTCTGTTTCGACAACAGCTTCCGCACCGGCACGACCAGCCACATCTTTGTCGCGTAAATTCTTCCTCTCTTGAGGAAGTCGTTGTCGCCGCGCGGGAGTAGCCGAGCGGTCTGGAGCGCCACGTTACGGTTCGCACGGCCTCCCTCGGACATGGATGTGTGTATTGTCCGTACGTTAGTTTGACTTAGTAGTTTGTAAGTCTAGGGACTGACGACCAACGTAGTGTTGTCTCAGAAGAATTACAAACATTTGAACATTTTTGAAGCCGTTGTCCACTCGCCAACAATCTCGCATCTATGCGCTAATACCGCACGCATAGAGCTAAGAAAGCTGTCCGCCTCTCCTCACGCTTCGGCTCGCCGCCTGCTTTCCAGCTCGCTTTATAACGTAACTACATTCAACTTTGCATCCACGACATGTTTGTGTTTAATCGCAGAGTGGTTTTCTGCCATATTTACCTCCAAATATTTTAATATTTGACAGATTCTCCTGATCTGGTTCATCAAACAATTCCCCTTATCCATTTTCGTTACCACCGAATTTCTACTCTCGTCCAGTATGCCTTGACGACTTGTCCAAAACAAATAAATAGTTAAAATGAATAAATAATAAAGGGAACCTTGTCACATCTGATGCCGCATTACCCATTCCGCAGAACATATCCGCCTGCCAACCATTTTCCTACTAATCCAGTAACAACTTTAGGTGGACACTTATCCTTTCTGTAAACGAAGTTGCAGTCTCACAGCACGTGAACGAAACTAGTGAATTATTCACTAGGCTCTCATAACCTGCGTTTCTGTCAAGAATAGCACTTTACCCACTTACCTTGCTAATAACCATTATTATGATGCTTCCATTAATTCCTGCATCCTGCTTCAGTACCTAAACTATGGCCTACATAAATTTTCCTCGCATCAATTACTTATATATATATATATATATATATATATATATATATATATATATATATATATATATATATATATATATATGAAATAATTTTTTTTGATATGTTGTTACTATTAGTGCAGCGCTGCCAACTTTGTTCTTCCTGTGTTTTGTTTTTGTTCTTATTGTTGTTCTTTTTCTCTCTACCAAGTTTGTTTTGTTATTTTTATGTTACTCTTACGTTTTGATGCTATGTGCCTTTTATTTTACGACCACAATTTGGTAATATTTCCTTGTGTGGTATGTTTTATTATCTACCTATATACTGCCATGCAATGTTTATTATTTTATTGTATTTAGTTTCCTTATGCATTTTGGTAATACGTATTTTCAGTAGCGAACACTACTGCCATAGTGCACAGAAAGTATATGCGGACTACATTCGCCGATTTCAATTGGATACGTGAGCCACTATCTTCATGTTCGTGGTAATTCAACACCACCTTTTTTTAAGTGGCTTCCCTATTACTGCCTAGCCGTTTTAATCTCGACCACCGACTACGTCCCGCAGTATTTTACAAACGTTTACATCGTACACAAGCCTCTGGATTGCGTCTCCTCAGGTGGGTGCCTCGTTCTTGTAGACGGTGGAAGGCAGCGTTGCAGACGCGCACCTTTACCACGCCTTCACCACTCCTCCTCACCACCCCCTATAATTCCATCCATGCATTTTTAAATGTGGTGTTTCTATAACAGAGCTGTTACAGCAATTGTTTGTTGTGTGCGAAGTTTTTGAAACAATGTTGTTAATGACCTGTCTATAGCCTCGCATTATAAAAACAGATCCGTCTAAAGTTACCATTATTATTATTTGTTGTTAGAATAGAAATTTACTTGCAATGTAATGTGGTCATAAAATGTTTGACATTTATTTTTAAAATGACTTGGCCAACAACCTTGGTGCTATTACCTCTTTTGGAAACTCTCCTCTTTTACATCAACAATTACACTAGCTCATAGACCTGCAGATTCTTTGTTAATCAGTGGCATTTAATGTACGCTAGCACACGGCTGCCGCTACAAGGCCACAACTGTCGCTGCTATCTGGCAGCACACCCGGTCAAGGTCGCACAGCTTTGCACACCGCTGTGCATATATATCGTACATTGCAGTATGATCCTCCCATTTACCCCAAGAATCGCTTTCACTTCCATCTTCCTGAACCTCCACAATCCTAATTTCCCGCCAACCCCACGTGTGTTACACTTTTCAATTCACACGAATCAGACACTTTATTTAGTGTGTAATACATAAAGAGTTTTAGACGTAATGAGTTGAACAAGAAACCAAGACAAAACCTAACACCCTCGATCCAAAAGTCCCCAATACGTTTTTGCGTCAACTCTTGATTTTTGTATCTTGCAATCATACAGAAGCTACTCGAAGAATAGTTGAAAGAGTGTTTCTTTAGACACACGACAAGAGTGCTTGATCACCTACGTTCCACTACTCAGATTCAAATAGGACATGTCATGTTATATCTCCCCGAATGTATTTTCGAGTTGCATCATCATGACAACTGGAAGGAGCAGCCTGATTTTACTCACAGGAAACTCCTACAATTAATCGGACATTTGCTCAAGCACTAACAAAATCAGATTATGTTAGATCGGGTTGTAGTCAATATCAGTAATTGGCACGAAAACTGACTACTGTGATCCTACCTAAAGCAATTTCTGCTTCTGCAACGCTCCTATTATGTGCAATCATTTTAGGATTTTGTAACAAAAAAAATGTTCAAATGTTTGTACAACTTATGGGACTTAACTACAGGGTCATCAGTCCCTAAGCTTACAAACTACTTATGAACTAGCTAAGACTAAAGACGGCACAAATATCCATGCCCGAGGGGGGATTCGAACCCCCGACCGTAGTGGCCGTGCTGACCGTGACTGAAGCGCCTCAGTCACCTCGGCCACCACGGCCGGCGATTTTGTAACAAAAGGAGATTTTGTAAACATGCCGCTGCACTCACTGTAGTGGTGCCGGCCCCCTGACGGAAGGCGAAAACCACAAATGAAATTAACTGACTACGAGCACGGCTCTACCCCATCCCAGTATGTAGTAATGTTCAGTGGGGAGTGATAATGTAATTTAATGGTTATTGAAGAACTGACATAGCTGACCACCTAGGTGGTCATCACATTGTGTTTTTGTTCGATAGTAATTGCCCATGTTGTCAACGTAACAATATTATTGTAACTGTCTTGAGACAAATGGGCTACAGGCCCTCAACCGAAGTTTGTGTATGGTGTTTTGTGATATGGGTGTTCAACCGCAATCATGGCTGCCACCCCAGTGAGAGCCTCTCTCAGTGGAGTGTTAGAGGCGAGCTGCCTCCCTGCTGAGCTTTGGGGCAGCAGCTGTCACCACGGCCAGCGCCACCTGTCAGCTCGCCTGCCTATGCGCGCTCCACCGCCACCAGACTGCGGACACGTCCTCTGCTCGCCGCCATCAAATATTCAAATGTTGTAGAGTCTATGGGACTTAACTACGGGGTCATCAGTCCCTAAACTTACAAACTACTTATGAACTACTTACAACTAAGGACGGCACAAATATCCATGCCCGAGGGGGGATTCGAACCCCCGACCGTAGTGGCCGTGCAGACCGTGACTGGAGCGCCTCAATCCCCTCGGCCACCGCGGCCGGCTCGCCGCCATCACCACACTCAGTGTTACGCCAGAAGCCTCAATCCGAGTATTGTACAATCAATCAATTTTTAAAGTTAACATAAATAATTTTCACTTGAAAGAAAAATTTAATTAAATAACTACGATTTATCATTTTCACTCTTATTGTACTACATTTTGGCTATCTAGTGAAAGGGCCCTCTGCCGTTGAGTACAGCCTATCTTATATATTAAAAGAATGTACGAAACCTAAAGTCAGTCGGCCAGACCTAAATACCCGCCCGATTTGCTTCTTTTTTATTCTAAACGAAAGGTATTATTTCCTTGATTTGTCATCAAGTATCGGAATTAACTTAAGTCTCTCCATCTTTTATTTTGATTCAATCGTACTATCCTTCTATCCTTCCATTGAATAATTTAATCGGTTCGTTTTACGGTATCTTCGGCTCTAATTAACGTACAAAGTTTCTTTTTTTTTAAATGTAACAACACTTAACTTAGGAGATCAAGGTCTTTCATTTGCGCTTTCAAAAACTTGCAATGATTGATTCCGAAGAAAGTATGCGTGAACATTAATTTTACTTCCATTTTTCCCAACTTTTTTGTCATCCCACTATTCGCACAGGTCCTCCAGTAATTCTCTACTACATTAATGTTGCTAAATCTTCACTAAAATGACTAGAAATTGTAAGTTTCTTGATAACTTTTTTATTATTTATCAACATATCGATACAATGTTCCTGTTATCACTTAATTACTGTCAATGTTTGCTATGCAGTAACACTAACAACGAGTTGAATGTTAATTAACCCACACAAACACCTACATATTTCTAGGGGTGTCTATAACCCAAGAAACTTTTAAGATGGACGCTTAGTAATTACGTAAAATTTTATTGAAATATTTTTACACATTCACATGGTTACTAGAGGACTCGTGCGAATACTTAGCATCGTTAGTGGAATGACAAAAATTTGTGAAAAAATGGAAGTAAAGTTGAATGTTCATGCATAGCTTTCTTCAGAATCAATCACTGCAAGTGTTTAAAAGCGCAAATGAAAGATCTTGATCCGCTGAATGTTGTTAGGTCAAAAAGAACTGCGTACATTAATTACAACCGAAGATATCGTAAAACAAACCGTTTAAAATATTCAGTGCAAGTCAGAAGGTTACCTCGTTTGAGTAAAAATAAAGGATAGAGTGACTGAAGTTAATTCTGATACTTGATGACAAATCTGCGAATTAATACCTTTCTTATGAAGCAAAAATAACGTTTTTTTTTTTTCGGATAGAATGGCCTAACCGACTGATCTCAGTTAACAGCAAGCACATCCCCATAAGAAATACAGAGTATAGTAAAAGGAAGGCGAGAATTATGTAAATTCTGATACCTGATGACAAATCTATGGAGGAATACCTTTAATTTAAAACGAAAATGAAGGAAATCGGACGGCTAGTTTGGTCTGGCCGACTGACTTTAGTTTCCGTACATTCTTTTATTATATAAGATGTTGATAGTATCCCCCCCCCCCAGTAACTACTCCTTTTAGAAGGGGGAAGGGATGTACGACGGTGACGACTGCCCTTGGGGTGCATAAGCAATTCACTCAGACTGGTGGTCATCCCGAGTCACGGGCGGTGCCGCGTGCCTGCTGCTGGAAGTTTCCACACGCATTTTCCCGACACGTGCCTGTCCATTCGGCACTCCTTGGTGGCTCGGTTCTGTTGAGGAGGGTACGCCAAACTCGGAGAACGGGCAAAACCCAACCACGATCCAACCAACGACGTAGGGTACATTTTGCCCAGAGCTCAACGCCAACCTGAAGAACGGACGCTCTCTTGCGCCTCCGCGTCCGACCTGACTAGACGTGCTCCCTTGCGCTCTAATCAGATTGCAACTTTTTCTCTCAAATGTACCTTTAGTGACAGGTGTCGACTCCCTCCTGGGTCCGCTTTAGTACCATGTAACAACTTAAGGCTATAAAGCCCAATTTTATGTTACCATAATTTCACATCTTTATCATTTAATGCCCACTTCTCTGCTCAACCATTCTGGCACAGCATGCACGTTCACGTTGGTGTGGAGTGTAGGAATCATACACACGTGAAGAATCTAGCAACGGGTAGACTAGCATAGTCAAATAAATGTTTCTGTTGATGCACATATCACAAATACGTATTTTGCATGCAATTTCTGAAAACGGTGATAAGCAAACTAAAAGACAGCAAGGTAGGAATAAATTAACAAATGTTCAAATGTTTGTATAGCTTATGGGAGTTAACTACGGGGTCATCAGTCCCTAAACTTACAAACTACTTATGAACTACTTATCACTAAGGACGGCACAAATATCCATGCCCTAGGGGGGATTCTAACCCCCGACCATAGTGGCCGTGCAGACCGTGACTGGAGCGCCTCAGTCCCCTCGGCCACCGCGGCCGGCATAAATTAACAATCTGCATAATATAGCACATCAAGTTGAAGTAACCTGGAGACATATCCACTAGAGCGGTGTGTATTTTAGTCCGACAATGATTTAATAAAGATAATTACACACTATGATAGAGAGTTACAATTCTTAAGGCATATCTCAATTTAGAATACATCGATTTTGTAAAATATATATTTACGTATTAAGTGAATGGGAAGAAGCCCAATCCTAGTAATGACACAGTCAGCTTATTTTCCTTTGAAATGCACACCAAGTTACTGTGTGAAGTAACATGCATGACCTTACGTATTACTCGGCAAAGCCAAGTGGTAATCTCGTGACGGTGGCAGCACCGTCGTGCTTACGCTGGAGAAACAGAGAGGGGGGAGCAGTATGGCGTACATCTACGTGCAGTATTCTTGTAAGTGGGCCGCTGCTAGCCTGTTACACGCAGCGCGTTTACTCTCGATTAATTTTGCAGAAGACTAAACCTAATTTGGAAATTCGAATGCAGTGTTCGATGTTCTGCTTAGATGTTAAGCCTGCATCGATTTAACTAATATTTTCAAAGGGAGTTTCCGAGTGTTTTATTCTTCTCACATTATGAAAAAAATTGCGAAGCAATCATTGGTCGAATATTACTGTAGTCAAGCATGTTCAACAACTACGATGACTAGAAGTATTGCGAATGGATAAAGACGTTGCGAAAACTCAGAAGGGGTAAAGACAAAGCTAGTAATCAAAATAAAGTATTTCTTCCAATGAACAACATTGAAAAGCAATTTCAATTATAAACCATAGCTAGAATACTGATTCTACGATATATTCCTGACAGCAGTATCTTACCTCAGGTGTTCAGGGAGCTTCGCTGGCAGTATCTGTAGAACTACCTGCCATGCTGCTCTCGTCTTCCTCAGCTGTCTCTCTCGATTCGTCGTCTGCCGATTCGGTCGCTGACGATAATGATTCGTCACTTAAATCCAGCCCGACTAATATCATTTCTTTCTATTTCTTCGGGCATCAGAGCATCTCTTGTACAACAGTCCTGTAATTTTTTCACCTCCGTGAGTGAAATGCTTGAGATATTCTGAGTAGGGATTTTATTTTTTACAATAATCCAGATTAATCCGATGGTATTCAGGTCTGGATGGTACGGAGGCAGTCTGAGATGTATAAATGCATTCTCTTGAAAACTTTTGTCAATACAGTAAACAGGAGACCTTTAACTAGTGCCAGAAGTTCGGCTTTCCGTAGGTCGGAGTCAAAGCTTATGTTGTTGCTGGTCAGCCAGGATTGTATTTCACTTTTTACAGAGCTAAAGGAAGGCAGTTTATTTTCTTGTTTATTCTGATATTGAGTATTATCAAAAACAACAATATTTCTTGGAGGTAAGCCTGGCATAATTTGGGTTTCAACGTATTTTTGAAAGTTTTTGCTCTCCATTTCTGAGTGATAGTTGGACGTTTTGGTTTTTGAATCATATATGAGAAGTGCACCTGAAATGAAACCCATGTCTGCGCCTACATGAACAACAATTAAACGGTGACCGGCTCTTTTGTTTGACAACACTCCTCGTACACTATCACTTTGCCAACATTTGTTTACTGTATATTGCCTGTGAATCCATGTTTCATCGAAGTAAACCACTGGTTGCTTTGATACCGATGCTAGATTTTTACGTAAAAACCAAAGAAAGTAAGCCGTTTTAGCAGCGATGTCCTCTCGTTCACCCGAAACAACACGTTTATTTTGGCACCTTCTAAAACGAAATCCAACAGACCAAACAATTTTTCTAACGGTATCCTTGCTAGCTTTGAAACTCAGTTCTGTTCGACAAAAATTTTACAGTTTTCGCAAAGTTGGTATTTCTTTATATTGTTCGTAATATCGTTGAAATTGCTGCCTGATAATACATTTATCCATCTCATCGATCACATACTTATTGTGAAGTTCTTGCTTCTTCTTTCGTCGTATAAAAGTGAGTTCCACTTTCCTCTCTTTCTTTCCGTAATTTGGAAAACATCCTCTTGCTCAGCGTTAACATTTTAGCTGCACGTTCCGTCACCATCTGCAATGGCACGGTCAATCACTTCTTTTTCTCGTCGTCAATGAATTTAATTACGTTAATCGCAAGCCACCGCGCTTGTCGAAAAAAAAACTTTCCACGCTCACCTTCCATTCTCGCACTTGAAGTTAACAACGCGCACTAGTGTTACGGCAGCCTGGCTATACCTCATCACGTGACCTAGCTAGTTCCTACCGCTGTCGTGCTACGACTTCGCCTCACCGGGTAATAAACTGCTCTGCCAGCCCTTGTCTAGCAGGCCGTACCGCCAACAGGCGATCCAACGTCCACACAAACACGAACGTGGTAAATAAACAAAAGATTCGCGATCATAACAGACACATTTTCTTGCAGAGGTCGGCGTACCAACCATACCAGCCGCAGATCTTTCCGCCTGCTTGTGAATGGTCTACGACCCATGCATGGGCCACTGTCTGAATAGCCGAAGACAGAAGTCCGTCCGAAGCCGACTTGGTGGAACCATACTAGGACAAACCTTGACATCTTCGTACAGCAAGGTTACTGTATCTCTTAAGAAGTTGTATAAATAAACTTGTGTTGAAGAACCACGCCCTGTTTACAACATAGACATATTTGAATGTTGGATTACAAGCCTGTGGTACTCCCTAAATTTAACGGGAAATAGTGTAAGTTAAACAATATCAATAAAGTTCTTTAGGGTATTAGACCGCATCGTGTAAAACCAACCGACGCGTTCACTTTTGCAAGTCGCCTTCTTCAGGGTATTCGTCTGTCTGCGACGTGCAATACTGGCCGAAACGTCGGTTGGTTTTACACGATGACGATGCGGTCTAATATCCTATAGAACTTTATTGATAGTGACAATGGCCGTGAAAGCCTACGCTTACATTTAAGTTAAACATCTTTCAAAAATTCTCCCTCATTCTTAGTCTTTAAATTCGTGTAAACCTATTTTTTCTTCCTGGATAAAGATGAAGCAACCTTTCTATCACAGTGTAATATCTCTCATTTCATCCTAATTACTAATGCTGAAAGTTTCTCTGCTAGTAACGACAGCGGATGAGTACGTCACAAGGCCTCACCTAAACCGTCGGTTAGGGAGGTGACAGTTGTTCTGGCAACAACGCCCTGCGCCGACTACCTGATCGCGTCGGATCCTGCGTCTCGTGTAAGAGCAGCCTGTTTACGCCGTACCAACATTCTTTTTCCGGCAACCTTGTAGGGCTAGATCGGCGAAGTCATTGCTGACTGCCTCAGAGCTGCCCAGGCGCCATGACAAACACTGGCGAAGCATAACCTAGGTTGCGATGGACAGACTACCGGTGTAAACGTATTTGAATGTATACTATTGTGAACTATAGTCCGATTAAAATTACTTGCAAGTAGACACTTCACGCGATGGAGCTGCTTTCCTCCAATGAGGACGCTCTACTTACTTCCGACGTACATGCGTTCGTCGTTGCCAACTGTAACAAGTGGTCAATTCACTTGCACTTCCTTGTCCGTCTTTTTCTTTGTAATTTTTGTTTCTTGTGTAGTTGGTGTGTTTTGATCTTGACTCATAGGTTTCTGTTTGTAAAGCTTATGGGACTTAATTGCGCGGTCATCAGTCCTTAAACTTACAAACTACTTATGAACTAACTTATACTAAAGACAACACAAAAATCCATGCCCGAGGGAGCGACTCACACGTCAAACAGTGGCATGTGGTCCTAGAGCCATCCTCATCAGATAACATGTATATTAAATTCAAGGTTGAAATGGGAACCAGGCAGACCATGACCTATAGGAATCCCAGGAAAACGGTCTGGGAGACATATAGGAAAGACCTTGACTTCAGCCTATCGGAAATTAAAACTTCAATAAGGAATCCAGAAAA
Source organism: Locusta migratoria (assembly GCA_026315105.1). Lineage (NCBI taxonomy): Eukaryota > Metazoa > Arthropoda > Insecta > Orthoptera > Acrididae > Locusta > Locusta migratoria. The sequence goes on along the minus strand of CM048755.1, from coordinate 557,416,411 downwards.
GTTTGAGGAAGTAGCAGAGGCCGTAACCTCTGCTATAGTGACCTCATACCAGGCTCAATCACAAAGAAGTGCACAAATAGGAGTGTGCCTTGGTGGAATAATAACCTGGAAATGCAAAGGAAACAGGTACGAAGACTGTTAACCTTGCGAGGCGCAAAGGACAATGGGCAAAGTATCATGAGGCCCTTGTCAATTACAACCTTGCTATCAGACGGGCAAAGGATGCATCCTGGAAGGTACTCTGTGAGGAAGAGGAGGGCACGGCTGCTCAAGGGAGACTTCATAAAATCTTCACTAGGGTATCAACTAATCCATGAGGAACATTGAGGAAGGAGGATGGGGAGTATACAAAGACAGAACATGAAACGCTGGAACTGCTCCTCAAGACTCACTTTCCTGAATATACTCTGGGGGATAACTCAGACCAGAATGCGATTCCTGAGAGACAACGGTTCTCAGGTATTCGCAAAGAGGACTGGGATTTGGGCAAGGAGTGTGTCGAACTCAGTAAGGTCCGATGGGCGGTGGGAACATTTCAACCATCAAGTCACCTAGCCCCGATGGAATCTTTCCAGCTCTCCTACAACAAGCGTGAGAAAATCTAATTAGATTCCTATGCAGGTTATTCAGGGTTAGCCCAGAAGCAGGAATCATTCCCAATGCCTGGAGGGCAGTGAAGGTTGTCTTCATTCCTAAACCAGGGAGAATTGATCATACCAAGGCCAAGTATATGAGACCAATCAGTCTGTCCTCCGTCATTCTTAAGACATTGGAAAAGCTGGTTAATGTGCATGTTGGAGAAAGGAGGTTAAGTAGAGCTCCTCTACATTCAAACCAACATGCATATCAGCCAGGTAAATCATGTGCGACAGCTCTGCACGAACTCGTTGGAAGGAAATAGCCCTCTGTATCTTCCTGGACATCGAGGGGGCTTTTAGCAACACGACCTTCGATTCCATGGTTAGGGCAGTAGGGCAGCAGAGGTGCATGACCTAGAGACCACTATATGTAGGTGGACTAGGGCCATGCTCAGTGGACGAAAGGTAGACGCTACCCTGATGAATGAAAAAATGGTAATCAACACCACCAGGGGTCGCCCACAAGGAGGAGTTCTTTCCCCTTTATTGTGGTATCTAGTGGTGAATGATCTCATTGGAGAATTAAACTCTAGGCAGTACTTTTGCCAAGGATACGCAGATGATCTTGTCATAGTAATACTTGGCAAATTTGCTGACACAGTAAAGAACATGGCACAAGGTGCGTTGGACATTGTGCAAGACTGGTGCAGAAAACATGATCTGGCGGTTAATCCTAAGCAGACTGTTGTTGTACCATTCACAAAGAAGCATATGCAACATTCAAGTTGGAATCTAAAGCTTTTCAATGAAGCGCTACCTGTGAAGGGGACAGTGAAATATCTAGGGGTTACCTTAGATGAGAAACTGACATGGACCCCTTACATTAGGAATATTAGCCCCAAGGCAAAACGTACTCTAGTAAGTACCAGGAGAGCCTGTGGGAAAAATTGGGGCCTGAGCCCCAAGGGTATGCACTGGATATACACGACGGTGATTAGACCCAGGATCTCCTATGGGGCGGTCGTGTGGTGGAAGAAGGTAGAACAGCGGGTTGCTGGTAAGGAGCTTGGTAAGGTGCAGAGATTAGCCTGCTTAGCCATAACAGGCGGAATTAGCAGCACACCAACTGCTGTGATGGAAACCATGCTGGATATGCCCCCATTACACCTTTGGGTCAAGATGGAGGCAGTGGCTGGTGCATACAGACTCATAACTGACAAAAACTGGTACTCTTTGGGATATCCAGAATCACACACTAAAATAGTGTGTGAGGTAAATATAGGAAAGGTTGGGGAAATGCCAGCCGACTATATTATAACCCCATACTGCTTCAACAAGCTTTTCAATATAACAATTGTAAGTAGGGAGCAGTAGGAGAAAATAGTTCGACACCGTATGGGGGATATTGTCTGGTTTACTGACGGGTCAAAATCAGACCAAGGCGTTGGGGACGGGGTATACGGGGTGCAGCCAAGTCTGGAGGGCGTCATCTCTCTAGGGAAACTGGCCTCAGTATTCCAGGTCGAAATCACCGCCATCATGGTGTAAACCTATTGTGGGTCCATGGCCACTCGGGGATCAGTGGCAACGAACATGCCGACAGATTATCCAGGATGGGGGCAGAGACTCCATTTATTGGACCGGAACCTGTCCTGACAATCAGCAAGGCAATCATCAAATTGGAGCAACGTAACTGGCTCAGAAGATAGCACTTAGAATATTGGACCAAAGTCTATCAACAAAAACATGGAAAGGTAATGATGCCAAAGCCATGTTTTAAAAGAAGCTCTGCAATCCTTGGCCTGAACAGGAGAGAGATTAGACTCATGGTTGGATTGTTGACAGGCCATGGGAATTTCAGAAAACGCCTACATTCAATGGGAATAGCAGAAGAGGACCCTACATGCTGAGAAAGCAAAGGCTGTTGCACTCTCAATTCAAAAAAGAACACGCAAATGATGACAGGCAAAAGTTAGTAAAGATTCGTGGGTCTATAAAAAGATCGATGCGTGAAGCATACAGTAATTATACCTTAGCAAAATCTCCAGTTGGTGCGAAGAATGGCAGCTAGCTCTCAATGTAGAAAAATGTAAGGTGATGCGCATGAGTAGAAAAAACAATCCTATAATGTTCGAATACAACATTAGTAGTGAGCTTCTTGACGCTGTCGCGTCGTTCAAATATCTAGGCGTAACATTGCAGAGCGATATGAAATGGAACGAGCATGTAAGGACAGTTGTCAGTAAGGCAGACAGCCGACTTCGGTTTATTGGGAGAATTTTGGGAAGATGTACTTCACCTGTAAAGGAGACCGCGTATAAAACGCTTGTACGACCACATTTTGAATATTGCTCAAGTATTTGGGACCCGCAGCAGATCGGTTTGAAGGAAGACATAGAGGCGGTTCAGAGGCGAGCAGCTAGATTTGTTACCGGTAGGTTCGACCAATGTGCGAGTGTCACGGAAATGCTCCGGCAACTCAATTGGGGATCGCTGGAAGAAAGACGGCGTTCTTTTCGTGAATTTCTGTTAAGTAAATTTAGAGGGCCGGAATTTGAAGCTGAGTGTAGTACGATCTTGCTGCCGCCTACTTACATTTCGCGTAAAGATCACAATGAGAAGATAAGAGAAATTAGGGCTCGTACGGAGGCATATACGCATTCTTTTTTTCCTCGTTCAATTTGGGAGTGGAATAGGAAAGGAAATGCCTAGTAGTGGTACAGTGTACCCTCCACCACGCACCTTACGGTGAATTGCGGAGTATGTATGTAGATGTAGATGTACATGTAGGATCTGTGATGACGGTGATGAAACTGCATCAAATCTAATCTTCGAATGCATTGCATTGGAGAGTAAAAGGCACAGAACATTTGGGACATCGAGACCCGAAGAAATTGTGTCTAATATTGAACTCCTTACACTGTTCAAGGGCATTGGTTGGCTTTACTAGATATACAGGGAGAGATGCCGCACAATAAACTTAGTTTCGGTACGGGCAGTGGCGGGTTGGACTAAGACTGTTTTGGCTTCCCTGAGAAAATCAAATCAAATCAAATCAAGGTAACCAGATAAAAAACAATACATTCACAACAATGATAACGAAATACACACGTTTGATACACAGCAATAACGAAACGCTACTGGATCTGGATACTTCAGCACAAGCCGCGCTATAGCGTCACGTATACAGTTATTATAATCACAAAGGTCAGCCTACGTTACATGAGCTTCATGCTATTTACGCGAGACCAATTTTGTTAAAAGCTGCAGTCATAGTTGTGAGTAGCTACTTACTACCGTAAATAGTATGGGCCCCTTTATGAGAAACAGTTGCTCTGCTGCGCTACAGCCATATCAAAATTTCTCGTGCTGTAGGTTGTGGGTTAGAATGTTGTCAAGGGTAGGTATGTTTTAATTATAAATTCGCAGTGAAATGGCCGAGCGCTCTAAGGTGCATTCTTGCGGAGCGCGCGGTTACTCCCCATCGGAGTTTCGAGTCCCCCCATCGGTCACTTGTGTTTGTATTGTACTTAGGTTAGTTTACGTAGTTTGTAAGCCTAGCACTTATAACCTTATTAGTTAAGTCCCATAGGTTTACAAATATTTGAACAAATTTTCAACCGCGCCGCGTCGCTAGCATCAACCGCTGCTCAACCTGGATACATACAGAACACTGAAAGAGGAAGACTTCAACGATTGGTCATCCAGTTCGAAGCGAATTGCGTCACACATCAAGTGCCAGATACTGTGAAATTGCGTAATTTTCACTCTATGGAAGGAACTGTTCGGCTCACCATGATTGACAAACTCTAGTACGCAACTTACTGCTTATAACGTTCAAACCATTCCGGTGCTTGGAACCTGTTGCTTGCCTGCCAGATTCCAGTCTCACACCAGGACAGTGATATTTACAATTTTGCGTGCGCGGGACTGTGAAAATATTTTTTTTTTTATTTCTAGTTGTTTGGCCTATTTCTAGTTGTTTTATGACGTCCCAGCCAAAACAAATAATTTCGTAGCGCATGTAACACTGAAGGATAATCCGCAACCTACGATTTTTAAGGCACGGGCCATCCATGATGTACTTAGAGACAAAGTTGCACAAGAACGCGAAGAAATACAGCTCCCTGAGTAAGAATATGACGCCACCGAAGCGTCGTGTTGGTACACTGATGTGCAAGACGGTGAAATGTTACAGTCTTTTTCCCTTGACTATCGGAAGACAGCACAGGCCACAGTATCAGACCCTGACTTGAAACTTTTGATGTATTATATCCGGAATGGTTGGCCTCAGTCTCTGAAACACATTCCGGATTCTTTTGTGTGCCGTTACTTTGCTCGATGGAATTGCTTCTCCGTTCAGTTCGGTGTGATTTAATTGCAAAATGAGTGCCCAGTGACGTGTGATTATTCCGCAAGTGTTTGAGAAATATGTGTTGCTAGAATGAAACTTTCACTCTGCAGCGGAGTGTGCGCTGATATGAAACTTCCTAGCAGATTAAAATTGTGTGCCGGAACCAAGACTCGAACCTGGGACCTTTGCCTTTCGCGGGCGAGTGCTCTACCAACTGAGCTATCACGACATGACCCACGATGCCGCCTGCGACTGAAGTATATAGATAACGAAATAATATCAATTGTTTAGTGAATGATCTATGTTTTAAATATCAAAAATCATATCCGAAAAGTTAAAAAGGTAAAGCAGTCAACAATCCGAAGATTGGTTTGAACACCACAGTGCTTTACCAGGCATGGTCCTGTTTGGAGGTGGTATGCCGTTGCCTTCCTCCGACCTTCGAACTGACTTACCCAGCCAGTTATAGGGGGACCTACAGTTTAACGTGGGTTGCGAACCACGATGCTACTCGGTATTTTTCACATGAGCAATACTGCCAGAGGTGAAAGAAGTGGAAAGTGACAGATAAAAATCCCAGGACCTGGCGGGGATCGAACCCGCGACCTTTGGATGTGTAGTCTGGCACTCTACCACTGTGCAACCGAGGCGCACTTCCGAAAACTTAAATATGTTAATTATGGGAAAACTAATATATGTAAGATGTTTTTGATACCATATTATGTTTCAAGGGAAAATGTCCATCAAATACATGTATTTATTTCATTCATATTATGAGTAAAAGAGGTATATTTGAGGAGGTATGACGTTGATATGGCTTCAGAGTAAGCGAGTGAGGGTATTTAAGGCGGCCATTTTGGTTAGTGTGGGGTAGTCTGTTAGTGTTGGTCAAATAGACAAGAGGTGTGCGTTACGATGAACGACTGCGGAGTCGCCTGAAGACTCTTAAATTTAAAAAAAAATTGTTCTGGTCGTGCATTTTAACTATATTTTGCGTCTGTGGGACTTAGAATATTTTTCAGTGGTGCTTCATGGACTCTAACTTTAAAATGTTCAAATGTTTGTAAATCTATCGGACCAAACTGCGTGGTCATCAGTCCGTAGCTTACAAACTACTTAAACCTAGGAAAACTAACCTAAGGACAACACACACACCCATGCCCCAGGGAGGACTCGAACCTCCACGGCGAGCAACCGCGCGCTCCGCAGCGAGACGCTTTAGACCGCTCGGCTACTCCACCGCGGCACTCTAATTTTATTCTGCACGACTGGAACTTGGAATTTTTCATGATTCGTACTGGACTTTAATTTTATTCAGCGACTGTGGGACTTATAAACGATTCAGTAAAGTTTCCATGTAATTGTGTGGCAGCCTTAAAGAACTCAGGATTTATTCTAAAGTCAGGTCTGGAGGCTACTAGGTGAAATAAACTTCCGTTTAGTCAAAGTGAATAAGTCGTTTGTGTGTTTACGGTTCCTGTCTGCATTTATCTACAGTAAAACATTTTGGGACCATTGCAGCAGGCATGGCTGGTACTCCTAGACACAACGCAGCCAGTTTATATAGTAAATAGGGTTTACAACCGCACTTCACGGAGCCCCAAGGAAGCAGGCTGAGAATGGGTGTTTTATTAGTATTATTATTTGGTACTGTAGCATTAGGGGCTCGAGACAACTGAATGATGTAAGTGAATATTAAGTGTATAATTTCATCACACTACACAGAACAGTGCCTCTTTCTAAAATTCATTATAACAGTTTTTGTTTTGTGTGTGTGTGCTTCTCTCCTTTTTTAATCCATGTGTAAGCTCGCAAAACGCTGTACCATTATTCGACGTTTTGGTGCATGTGTGTTTCCATCCGGGTTGCTTTGCTGTCATAAGAATCAAATGCGTGCTTGCCGATTGCCAGATTCTACCTCAGAGTTTTTGTTTCCAGATTGCAGTCTCACCAATGTCCGTCGGCCATTCCGGCTGTCCCCGTGTGGCACGTCAGCTCCGCCACCGCAAGCGATGCAGTGCGATGCATCACTGCCAACGCCAGCCCCGCCGCATCCCTTGCGGGCGACCAGGCGTCACAGTAGCTCAACTTCCCGGAGCTGGTACCATGTTCATCTGAGTGTTCTTTTGTAGCACCCAAGGAATGGTACTGGTATCTGTGATTTTAGTTAGGTGAGTGGTGACGGAAGGCACAAACGTTTTATGTATGGGACGACTCCGCCCCCTATCTCTGAGTCCCAAACTGTCGGCAGAGGGTAGCATGCTTTACAGCATAGTACATGGCAGGATGCTGCACGGGCAGTTCCCTGCGAGGAGAGGCTGTCTGGCTCAGCTTGCGTCCGGCGCCCACGTTAATAGAAATCGGCGCCAAGGTGACGGCGAGAGATAATTTCGCAGATGTTTCGGGAAGAGGTCTACACTACATGACTTTGCTCGAGAAATTTGCAGTCGAGAGCGGAGTATAAGATGCAGACTGCAGCTCTGTCTGCGATTGACTGTGTGATTTGCTATATGACAAGTCAAACAATCCATCATCCGGCCGAGTGTTGTCATTGGACAGCCCATTAAAGGTTTGGTGAGATTGGCTTCTCAGGTGTGAAGGGCGTGTGAAGCTTGGTTGTGTGGAGGTGAGGGGGGACTCTGGCGAGAGATACACCTGAGTACTTTTCGCTTCAGGTTTTAGACACTGAAGTGTGTGGTACATATTGCTCAGACTCCGGCAGACGTTGCAGGCTGCGGACTTGCATTTTGAGTTGTGAGTTTGCTTGTGGCAACCACACTCGTACTTATATCTTGATGGCTACGCCGTCTGTGGCAGAGTGAATATCTTCGCTGCTACTTAGGACGAAGCTATTGATTTCACGGACGGGATCCATAGACTACTGCTCCAGTCTGCCAACATAGACGCTGCTGCTGCAAGATCAACGTTGGTGTGTGTGGTAAAGTATTGGCTGCGCCACCCCACTGCCTTACTAGGGTTCATAACTCAGTTCAGGTTGGGATATAAATTGATTGTGTTTGCATTCTAACTTTTCCTGTCATATTAGGAGAATATTTACAAGTGAGTCCATTTATTATTCAATTTCTTTGAAAGGTAGGATCTCCGAAAATATAGTCATTTATGTCATTTTGTATAATATTGTCTTCCAGTTTTTGTAAAGTTATGCGACAGCTTCTTTAATATTTTCATGTTGTTATATTCTGACACTTGGTCATCTAATTCGGTAAATGGTTAGGTTATACCTTTGAATTCTGAAATATAATCTGAATTTATTGCAGTTATTGAAGTCTATCACTGCATTGGAGAGGAGTATAAATGTTTGTTATAATATGAAAGGGGACAAAACAAATTTCTGTAACAGATCTAGGGCAAATAGAGTAACTATTAGGGTCTTGACCCTAGTGTGGTTTATGCCGCTAGTAAGATAGATGACAAGTTATGTATGTTTCGGAAAACATAGTGGCGACCCAATTTGTCATATCGATTAATCAGATAATTTGTATATAAAAAACATTAAATTTGTTTCGTATGATAAACTAAAATTAAAGAAATCATAACGTGCCCTTTTTTTTGTAACTATTTGCATATCAAAAGAGAGAGCCTGCAGGCATACAGTAGCGACAAAAAGCCAAGACATGTTAAACTCGAAGCAAGTTGAGTGTTTGTTTTTGTTCTGAGAATAACTTGCTTTATTAATTAGAATGGCTGTGTATGTAATGTGCCCACATCAGCATCCATATGTGTGCCGTCTACTGTTACATCCAGAGTAGTCAACACGACAACATATAGTAGTTTACTGTTCACCGTAGATCCATCGAACTGTATGAGTTGTCTGCGCTATTTTCATTCCAAGAATTGATTTGGTGCGCATTATGTTTACTACTCACAGTTCAATCTAGTAAGTAGTATAGTATCTAGCGACAAGAACGAAAATTTAAAATCTACAGATTTCAAACATGAACTGAAAATGACATCTGTAATTGAAGCTGATACTGAATGAATGTTAGTACCAGTTGCTACTATCAGTTATTGCATTTTATGTAGCTCCTAATTTTAACCATTACATATACATAAACGAATCAGATTAACTTGCTAGGTACACTACAGCACTATAGCATGGATTGTCCACGTTTAAATTGTACAGAAATATTCATTGCATGGAATGCTTCACTTAACGGCTGTATACAATGTATGGTAGTGTAAATCACTTAGTTCCTATTGAGATATAGAAAGAAGAAAAAGCGTTCGCCGAATATAAGCCCGCCATATATTTTGGGTTATGTATGAGGAATACCATTGCCCTTTCACCAGTGAATATTAAAGTCCAGTACACGTAACTTGCAAACTCCATAATCTCAGCAACTTCGACCAGTATATCTTGATCATGAAGTGAAGAAGTCAAACCCATATTGCGTTTCTCTGTTACCTAACGTGAAGAAACATAAAACATTTAAAAAATGTGCAAATTATGGAAGCACTTCGTAACCAGTCCAGGTTTGAAATTGTGGAAATACTGCCTCTATGTTCCAGCTCTTTGCAACATCGTTTTCATTGGATGTTAACAATGTTACTACCAGGTTTCAAATAGAACTGTTAGATATACAGTTGCCGATTTATTGAAGGAGGAATAAAAACACAATAAAGACTTGTCAGATTTTTATAAGAATGTTCCTTGAAACAGACATTCCCTTTCTTCACGGATATTGTGTAATTTCTACTTAATTGTACTGTACAGCTTTGCTCTAAATTGTAGAGAAAATTGTATTATGTTCCACTGTCTTTACTTTATAACACTGTTATGCTCACATTAAATTACACCTAAATTATGTTCTCATAGTATAGAGATGATATATAATTATCTTTAATCTCTGTCTATTATTAATTAAAACAGTATGTCTTAATATTAGGATATCGTGGGCCTCACTGTATTCTTCACGCCACATCTGCTCCCTGTCTTTCCTACACTGTTGCACTCCACTCGCTGCATTCTATTTCTCCGCGGCAGCAGTACAGAACGCGTGACGTCACACTGTTAACACTGAAGCCAACGAGACAGATAGGCCCCAGCGCAGACGTCATGCCACGTAAGAAAGGTAGTTCCGAGCCGGCGCGATCGCTAGCCGATTGGCCGGCCGCCGCTGGGGCACAACCCACTGCCTCATAGCGGCCAGCGATGACAGCGAGGACTATTACAATCGTGGTTTCTATTCCTATAACAAAAAAATGAAGCGCATCAAAAGTAAATGTAACTGAACATAAATTCTACATTATAACTGTAGGAAACGGGGAGCAAGTCATCGTTTAAAAGAAAACACTCTGTCGCAATTTCAAACTTAGAAAGAGTATGTAATAACGCAATTTGATGGTGCAAGGATGTACGGATCTATATTTCACTATTGGCATCTGCAGATGTGGGAACTCGAGGGATCTAAAGGCTTGGCTTAGTCAATTTCAATGCGTCTCTCTCCTTTATCGACCATTTCAAGGCTGAATATGGCTTTTCATCTAGGCATATTACAAAATTTGTCACACGTAAGGACATAGAAAATAACAGTACAATTCAGAAGGAGCGACAGTTTGTCGGGGAAGTGAACCTGTTTTTAACAGGGGAGGGTGTTTGGAACAGTGTGAAATGTTCCAGTATAAAATGTCTTCAGCATGAACTCTGTCCTAAAGAGAAGAGAAAACTACAACTTGTGCGCTACAGTCTGTACATAGCTCTACCCAGAGCTCACAATCGATGTGGCTTTATCAATGGCAGGCAGACTAGCAAACAAGTAGCACATCTATTTTCAAGAGGCACAAGACGCTTTCGGTCAAAATGCTTTAAAGAAACTTGAAACTACCTGTCAACGAAACGTTCATGTGGAGGCATGTAAAAGTGGAAAAATTAGTTAAGAACATGCGAAACGTTTTATAACTTCGATCCTTGGCAAACATATAACAAATGAAAAGAGGCTATTGTTGTATGATTCCTGGGCGGGTAATACAGATCGTACCCTCCTATAAGCAAGTTTTACAAACAAAGATGTTACGCTGAAGATCGTGCCACCGAAAAATCACTATATTCCCAATCCCTTGATGTTTACTTCTTTCGGCAATGCAAACTCTATATCAGACGTATTACTGATTTTGTAAGCCTACAAGGTGCCTAACCACAAGTGAAGATAAATTATCGTTATCTCATCGTAAAACTTCCCTTTGTGATTTACAATCATTTTGCTGCAGCTACGTATAAGCCTATGTTGCAATATGTTTGGCGAATGCCAGGATATGACAATGACATATCAACATCATCATTTGAAAACGTAATTCATGTGGATTTGATATTGGACTGCGTGAATGAGAAAGTGGACTTTGTTTCAACGACAACATCGAAATTCTGCATCTGCACTTTGAGGACTAATATAGGCCTAAGCACTTTCAGGTGTATAAAATTGCTGTTATGTGTGTTTTGCGCTTTAATAAGTATTTTAAGCAGAGAGTTTTTGGAGTTGCTGATTGAACATGTACTGATACACTGACGTCATTAAATTACATATAATTTCCTTCCTATGGTATTGATACCTTGTTAAATTGTTTCTCTCTGCTAAAATATTACTTGAGTTGCAATGTAACGTTTTACATGGAAATGACCCACGTTACTGTCCTGTTGATGTAGAAATGCAATGCTGTTTGCCTGTTATTCTAAGCATGATTTCGTGCGGTTCTGAGCGTTCGAAGTCAAAGGTGTCCCTTGTAAGAAATGAGAAGGGAATTTTCTATATGATCGTATCAGCAATGAATCCTTTTTACCAGAAAATCACTTCCCCTTAACCGGAAACATTAGAAGATCATAAACGGTTGAAATGATAGCAGAAGCGTAATTCCAAAGAGCTTGCAATGTATGGAATGTATTGAAGTATGATAAACTTTTTAATATCTTAAAATTGACCTATTACTCTATACTGACATCTTCAAAAACTAACGTGTTCTGTAACATAAAATAGATGGACTGCTCATTGTGTCTTAAATTACTTCACGTGACGTCGCAGAATATTACCCTGAACATTACTAAAGCGGGATTTAGGTTAACACTCATAACAAACGGCTCCAGTTTGTTGTAAATGCCACGGGAGCTAATTTGCCCATTGTTCTCGCAGGTATATAGGTGGCAACAACATATTCGTGTATGAAATTGAAGACTGTTACATCACATATCTTGGTGTGAATAAACGTTAGAGCTGGGCAATGCAGAAGTATGTTCTGGTGTCAACTCTGTGGTTAAAAATGTACCCAGTGATTCCAATGTATGATACATTTTAGTAATGGATCTTGAATATTCCGGGACTATTCACGATTTTCATTCGAATTTGCCATTAAATCCTGGAAAAAGTATAACCAGCATCTGAGAAACCAAAGAAATTATTGTCGATTTTACATGAAGAATTTTGTTTTTAATTACAGAATTTTGAAACAATATTTACAACAGCCAGTAGACTCATTGGATCTCAATCCTCCAGACTTCTTCCCATTCCCTAGACTCAACTTCGCTTTGAAAGGAAAGCTTTTTGACAATATATCTGACATCGAATGAAATGTGACGCAGCTCTTGAACACCACCCCAAAGGAAGACTTCGTGCAAAATTTCCAGGACATGTATCACACAGCTCAGTATTGCATACCTATGGGAGGTGACTATTTCTAAGGACAGTAAGGTAAGTGTAGCTCAGAGATCATTTACGTTAATGGTACAGGACTATTAACAAAACTTTCCTTTCAGAGTCTGTATATTTCGTAAGATCGCCTTCTACTCGATACTGCCAAAATTAGTGTGAAGAACTATCTGTTTCACACTTATTATTCTATGAATATTTGACACTGAAATTATTCTGATTCACCTCCGTCATTTGGTGAATAGTATGAAGATCACATGTCTTCCCTCTCCAATACATTGATCAACTGATCAATTTCTCACTCACTATACTTACGCGCACTTGCTTCGCAGTCAATACATTGAAACAATTTATTTAACCATTACATTCAACCCTCAGTATTGTAGCTGAAATGTTATGTGTGGTAGTCTAAGCTTTATGTGTGGTACCTGAAACTTCATTTACCCTACTTCAAACTTAATATAAGGTACCTAAAACTTCAAGTGTGGTAGCTGAAACTTTATGTCCTTCTCCGTATCCATGTCATGAAAGCAATTATTCAACAACTTACATGTCTATGTAAATTCTGTAGAAAACTCGAAATTACTTGCACAACCACTCTCCTGAGACCTTAGTAGGAAGTGCATGTCCTCATATACATGCTAATAAACAACAATAACAGGCAGTCTCTTGACATTAAATTACATAGCGTAATGCATCAATTAAGAACACGATGATCTCCAGGTCGCATTTGCCACAGTGGCAGGCGGTGGCTGCAGAGCTCGCCTGGCCAGCCACAGCTTGTGGCTCTTGCCTGGTCGAAGCCTATCACTCTACAGGTATACGACAGCGCATGGGCTGTTTACGTATCTTCAGAGCAGGTTTCTACATGTCCACCCGTTTGTCTTTACTCAATGACTAATATTTCCGATATGTAAAAAGCCTTCGGTTGTGGACCAAAATAGTTAGGAATGTGTGCTTCTATGTACACCAAACAACTGATACAAAATTATGCTCTGAATTTTATTTCACAAAACAGTGGTAACCTGAAGCATATATCATTTCAGCTATAATAATTTTTTTTATGAAAGCATCTCATGAAACAGCCGTTGCAAAATTATTTTACGAATTCACAGACCACAAAATATTTTCAGCGAAATTCTATAATGAACATCTCTATTTTTAAAAAGATACAACAACAGCCAAAAACTGCTATTTTTGATACATATGAAGATGTTTTTGTACTTCAAATTATCGTCATGAGATACATTTTTCTAATGAGCTAACATCTAATTTGCACTGTCCATCTGTTTGCTACAGCTGAAGATGTCTCAGTACTTCATATTCTCATAATTTTTCTAACAAACAAACATATTTTTTAAAAAAGCCTCATTCACCATCAGTTTGTTACAAGTGAGGATATCCCACTAATTCATACGATCGACAAAAAAAATAATAATAAAAAAACTGATGAAAGCAAAAACTAGTAGACCGAAAAATAATTAAAATAATTATCTCAAGCATATATTTTCCAAAACTCTCTACATCTGACAATATCTTGGTATTTCATTACCATCATTAAAACGGTCCACACATGAATACCCTACATTAACTAGAATCAGCACACATATATGCATTCTAAATGTGTTATACGAGACATTCGCTACATCACACATTACTTCCTCTTCTCAAACATTTGAACATAAGTGCAGATGGTAAAGTGTGCGTTTTAATGTGTGCAATAACGAAGTTTATGTTTTGTTTGCATAGGGTTATGCTCCTCAGACAGCACGTTAAATCCCTGCCCACAGGTTGCATTAGATCTTACTCATTTCCAAAGGCGAATACAGCGCAGGAAACATGACTTATCGTCAGTGATTGAGAAACAGTTGTGGGGTAACGCCGCTCTCACGCCACTGAGAATTGCCCGTCGACGATAGTGTCATCGACGCCAGACGCTCGGCCAATTGCCGGAGCGCAGATCAAAGGATTCCGCCACAGGATGATTGATAGGTCTTCCCGGAAGGACAGGATGATTACATTTAGGTCCTTTTGATTCGCTACTTGTCCCATCGCTAATCAAAGGATGCCGCCATAACGCACTTAAGGATGATTGTCAGGTTGCAAGTAAAAAACACCTCCCTCGGCCACACACTTCGCCCCCCTCCACCCCAGGCGCCGCCGCCAGACAGGCAGCACCTCCGACAGGTCCAGACCTGTAGACCCCTCGACATGTCTGAACTTGCACCCTCTACCACACACCTGGCCGGCACCGCGACCCCTACTCGCTCGGCTGATTGCCAGACCGCCGCCGCCGACAGATGCTACCCCCCTCCTCCTTCACGCTCGCGACCGCTTCTCAAAGGACGCCGCCACCCGCCCTACCCGCGAGAACAAACAATACCGCGACGATTGTCTTGACCGCATCGACATCTCGAAACAACACCGACCCCGCCGGCCGACCCCTGCGCCCAGGGCATGGGCGTACTGCTCTTTTTACGGCGACCGCGCCCCACCAGGTCAGCAGCCAATTAAATTGCATATTTATTAAGCGCGCCGCAGTGATCCATACGTCAGATCTCGATTTATGTCAGAATTTCCTCCGTTTATTATTATTCTTGGAAAAAATACAGCTACCATAGTGTTCTTCGTGTGTATTTTTGACAAGAATTTCGGTGTATCGCTAAAAAACAATTTAGAACAGAAATGCTTAGTTGGTCTCGTATACTACAACTTGTAGTAAAATATTGAAACTCGTATGAAATATTTGAAAGTAAGAATTTACACTCCCAACTCTCGCCATGCTCTTCGCATAGACTACATCCGACAGACGTGTTTAATAATAATAGCGCAGGTTGCGGTAACGAACGCCACAAACTTACATATCCATCTTAACATATACTCTTTCGATATACAAAAACAATTCTAACCAGATCCAACTAACCAAAAGAAAAGAAATGGTCCGTTTCGGAACTCGACCCCAAAATTAGATCTATAAATGTATCTCTTCGTTTAGACGATGCAAGCAACAGCCATCGAACGGAATGTAACTTGTATGCCAACCACTCTTTCCATAACATAACAGCAGCAGCAGAAGACGGCATATTGTTTATACAAAAATTCCAAATAACGAAAATTGGCAATGACATCTAGCACAACGTCTCTAAATATACAACTGCAAGCACCGTTAACAATCGTTCAGAATGCAGAGCGCTCTCTCGGCAGGCTACATAAAGAAACATATGCTAAGTGTTTAAACAAAAACATCTAAGTTACATCACCAAATCATCAAAACCTACGCAGACGCACCACTCTGACAAGGATAGCTCGCATTGCATTTATTTAATGGAGCTGAGCCATGCCGAAAGATCCGAAATTTAACACTATCTCTCTCTCTTTAACGATCTTGCCCTGTTACGTTTCCTTCTTAGATCGAGGTATAGATGCGCCTTCCGAGAATTCGGGTAATTTAATTTTACCTCTTATTTCCTTGCTACAGCAGTACACATTCCATCAAAGGAATCTCTATGTCCTGTTACGATGGAAACTACATTTATCTGACACCGATATTCCAGCGCTCCAGAAGACATTTAAACCCTATTGTGCAACGGAGAGTCGAAATAAAAGAAAAATACGTGAAATTATTTACCGATTCCGACCGTCTACACTAAAACGTTGCGAAATTATTGGCCTAACAACACCCTTGTTCGACAATACAGCAACCACAGAAACGAAGTTACCTGTCCAATGCAACACCGATTTCCAACTCGACCCGCCCTTTACCCACAAAATTCCAAGTTCCTTTCTTGTGCATTCCACTAATCAGAACTAAGATTTATTATTTTAATTCCAAGTAGATGTCTACCGCAAACGAAGATGCTAACCTACACACCGCAACACATGATCATATATAGGACATGGAGTGTTTACACTTTTTTGTTACAGTACAACCTAGTACATGTAACGTAATGTTCGCAAACATATCGCAACCAACGCCTACATACATCGATCATAACCTGCTCACTAAGGAATGGATGGGAGTCACAAACAGTACAAACACGTTTGTCGTGTGTTCCGCTTATTTCGGTCAATATAATGGCGCGAGACCAATCCCCCCCCCCCCCCCCGGCTGTTTAGTGTAAAAAAAATATTTTTCCCTGCACTATCTGTTTAAACCGGGCTTGCACATATACAATAGCCTCGTTTTAAAAGCCTTTGTCTTCGCCATATAACCCAGTTTTCGTTTACCCTTCTTCTTAGGACTTGTGGAATAACGTAGGCGATACCTACATCTGTGGAGAATAAAGTCCTGGAATGCTAAAAAAGATATATAGCTCCTTGCTCGACTCTACAAGTAAATTACAGTTGAAACTAAAAATCATAATGTCCGAGAGGGCGGTCAATTTTCGGGTACTCTTAATACCAAAGTAATCAAATGTAATAGCGTATATTAACCGGGAGCGACGCACAGTACAACGGCGCACTTGTCTTATCCTCGCCCGCAACCACATTGATGTTACTCCTTCCATCCGAAAGTCACGCTCGGTTAAAAAAAATCTCTTCGAAATCTTGTGTGTTGTCTAAAAATCCAGGAGATAGAAGCCATCTACACGAAGATGCTACTGTAGTATAGATGGGAGCGCCTCCATTAAAAAACATAGATTAGCTGCAGTTTATAAGATATATACACACAGCACGTACATATTTCCCCCGTGTATTCCAGAAATAGTAACTTCGTCTTATCTCCAGCTTTTGCAGTATCGAACTTGCTGAATTTACTACGCATGTAGAGCAACACACACACACTGCACTGGCTACAACTATCGCACTTTAAGTTACGAAACTTAAGTTTTATAAAACACGTTGATTTTCGACGAAAGAATTATGATTTTCCGCAGCAGTCATATCCGCTACGTAACATAATGCACACCAGCCATAAAGTAGACAACACTAGCATTCGTCCTGTATCTGGGGTTAGTTAGGACTCGGTAGCGGGGTGATTGAAGTCTCGTCGCTCCCCGGCCCAGACTGACTTCGTCCTGTTGCTCCTCGCCCAGGTCCGACGACGTCCACTCCTATTGGTCGGCGTCCGCGCATGTCCTGTACAGCGCCTCTAGCGCCGCGCCCGGAAAGACGACGCGCCGTGCGCGGCGTCGATATGCGTATCGACACAGCACTCCTCCCCCCCCATCCACCCCTCATCATCGTCGTCGTATAGTGTCCACGAGGAAGAGGATGACGGCAGGGGGGGGGGGGAGGTGCAGACGTCGAAGGCTCCGGTGGGACGGATTGATGCTTTGGCGGATCTAAGGCCCCGGTCCGCCTCCCAACATTCGTTGTCCGACCGCCGTAGAAAACCCCCAAGACAAGGCGAAAGAGGCAGCTCCACGTCCGCGTCCACGAGAACCGCAGGCTGCGGTAGCGAGGCGGGACCTGCCGCTTCCTGGGACAGGCCGGTGACCCCAGATCCGGCGGCCGCAGCGGAGGGTGGTGATGATGCTGGCTGCGAACCGTGGCTCCCGGCAGGCGACTGCGACCGTAGCGCTCCCGCAGGCGCCCACTCCATCGGCTCTGGGCAGGAGGACGCCGGAGTGATGCGGGTTGTCGCGCCAGCAGGCGCCGTGCCCCGAGTAGAGACAGGAGCTGAAAACCGGACCATCCGCAGAAACAGACACATTACAAGGGCGCATCTGATTCGCATGACGACGAATCACGCCTCTCGGTCCCCGTATAAGGAACATAGAACTACCCAAACACTTTTCGACGGTCCCCAGTTCCCAACGTTTAGCCCCCGTAAAGCATCTGAAAAGAACAGGGGCATACTTTGCCTGAGAGTGCGGAGAGGCCGGCGGGCGCAGCGGCGGATGCCACAGCTTCAGCAGGGTGCGGTGGCGCCGTCCGTGAAGTAACTCCGCCGGCGAAGGACCGTCGCGGGGCTGCGAACGGTACGACGAGAGGAACAGCAGCAGAACCTGGTCCCGTGAGTGGTGGCTGCGCAGTAGAGGTCTGCATTATGTCCGATTTTTACCGGCGAGTCCCGCTCGCCCCTCTGACTCTCGGGAGTACGCGGCCGAGCGTCCTCTTCTACCGGTCGCGGGCAACCGATCGCCAGCGCTCGGTCGAGCGCGCCGAACGCTCGGCCGGTCGCCAGTAACCGGCGGACTTAGCTCCAGCGAGCTGCATTTCGGCACACTGCTTACATTAATACTTGTTCTGCAGATCATGAATACGACATTTCG
The DNA here is from genome assembly GCA_026315105.1 of Locusta migratoria. NCBI lineage: Eukaryota > Metazoa > Arthropoda > Insecta > Orthoptera > Acrididae > Locusta > Locusta migratoria. Next base: position 557,397,606 of record CM048755.1, on the reverse strand, counting down.
TAATAATGTGTAACTTGTCAGTGTAATAAAAGGTGTCTGTACAACATATTACATTACACAAAATGTTATATGACACAAATATATTTTGTATCTTTTTATTATTATTTTTTATTTCTTTTATTTTTTATTTTTAGTTTTACTAATTTATATCTAAAAATTCATCCATTGAGTAGAAGGAGTTGTCATTCAGTTATTCTTTCAATAAATTTTTAAATGCTAGTTAGCTATCTGTCAGGTTTTGATGCGGTTTGGTAGGTGACCGAAGACTTTTGGAAGCATAATTCACCCCTTTCTGTGCCAAAGTGAGATTTAACCCTGCATAGTAATGTCATCCTTTCTCCTGGTGTTATACCTATGCACACTGCTATTACTTTTGAACTGGGTTTGCCGCGGCGAATTAGCCATGCGCGATGTGCGCGGCCGTTCATCATCTGGGGTTCGGGTCCCCTCTCAGGCATGGGTGTCTATGTTCTCCTTTGGTTAGTTTACCTTAGTTTAAATCGTTTCCAAGCTACGGACTAATAACCAAGCAGTTGAGTCCGATAGATTTACAAACATGTAAACATCTGTGTGAACTGGATTGGATTATTAACAACAAATTTCATCAGTGAATCAATATATATATATATATACTCTGAAGTAACTGTTAGGATATTTAAATCGTTAAATAGGTGTCTCCAGGATGATCTTGGGTCCGCTCCAGCAATTATTCTGATTACACGATTTTGTGCAATGAATACTTTGTTACTCAATGGTGAATTACCTCAGAATATGATGCCATACGAAAGCAGTAAATGAAAATAGGTGCAGTAAATTAATTTACTGATATTCTTATCGCCAAACTTAGCAAAAAACCTAATAGGATACGTAGCTGAACCCAAACGTTTCAGCAGACGATCAATGTGTTGCTTCAAGTTTAATCTCTCATAAATTCACAAATCTAAAATTTTTGAAAAACTCTGGTTTCCCTTCAAAACGAACAAATGATTTCGCAAATTCTACCTTAGCTACAGACTTCAGTTCGAAGTCTATATTTATCACTGGAGTTGTGCCATTTACTGTACGGAACGGTATATGCTGTGTTTTATCAAAAGTTAATGAGAGTCCGTTTGGTTAGAACAACTTAATAACTATGTGAAAGACGTTATTTACGATTACATCAGTTAGTTCTCGATTTTTGGATGTGATTACTATATTTGGATCATCAGCAGAAAGAACTAACCTTCATCAACGTAGAATGGCAAGTCATTATGTATATCAGTGATGAGACACCACCGCTTCATAGTAACAACTTACTTATTTCTTTTACAAATGTCTTTCGTTGTTTACTATCAGTTCTATAACCCAAATACTATAATTGTATATGTTACATTTGATGTTTGATGTTGTTAGTTTAGGGAATAATAACCCCGGAAGTTAAGTCCCATGAGCTTTACAAACATTTAAACATTTTTAACTACTTTGCAAACTACTGGAGTTTCGATCACTGAGGTGATCATGTCCTCCAGTAATTGTAATGTTAAAAACTGTAATTTCGTATATAGTATTTTGTTCCGTTCGGTAGACAAACGGTAATACAGTAGTGTAATCGTGCCTTATGTGTAGAGTATCTCCAAACTCGGCCACGTATACATTGTACTAATATTGACTGCGTTGCTCAAAGCCAGGTAGGTTTCTAATGTGATTCCGCAGTGCTGAGCGCGCGGCGGTCGCGCTGTCACCGGCGGAGACGGCGAGCGCGCTCGAGCGCCCGGCAGTGCTCGCCGGTAACCGAGAAGCGGAGGGCGACCGGCCACATGGGGCATTAGACGGCCGCAGCCGTGCCGCAGCGTGCGCCTACACCAGCCGTCGAGCAGCGGCACGAAGTGGGATACGCTCGAGCGGTTGTTTTCATCGAAATGCAGAGCTCTACTGCGCAGCTTGGACATCTGCCGCTTAAAGGTGCGGACAAAGCGCTCTGCTTCTCCGTTGGATTGTGGTGGAAAGGAGTGGTCGTTAAATGACGAATCCTGTTGGATGCACGAAACTGTTCAAAGTCCGCCGACACTAACTGGGGGCCATTGTCAATGAAAAGAAGTTCTGGAAGGCCCTCAATGCAAAATATAGACTGGAAAATTTTCACATTAGCACTCGTCGTCGTAGAGTTCGTGGGGACCACAAACAGGAATTTACTAAAAGCATCGACAACAATTAACCACCTGGTCTTCCAAAACGGACGGGCATAATCCACATGAATGCGTTGCCATGGTCCAGTGGATTTCGTCCAGTCAGTGAAATGTTGAGGAGGAGCGGACTGATTGTTGGCACAGGCACCACATCGTGACGTCATATGTTCAATGTGTTTGCCCAGTCCGACCCAGGTACAATGTTTTCGGGCCAACTGTTTAGTTCTAACGACTCCCCAATGCCCTTGATGTAACATGTTAAGAACACGCGCTCGAAGAGCCTGAAGTATTACGACGCTGGACATGTCGCCGTCAGTGCTAAGCAAGATAACGCCTCGGTGTGTTGATAAAGCAGAACGTCGAGCAAAATACTGACGGACACCTGGGTTCGAAATTTGTTTCAAGGATCGTGGCCACCCGGAGCGAATATATTGTAAAAGGATCTGTAAATCCGGGTCCGCGGCTGTAGCGTAAGCAACCTGTCTATAAACTAGGGGAAATCTGTCCAAAGCGTTGGAATCCTGCGTATCTATATGGCAACAAGCTGCCTCTGAGGCATCAAAATCAAAGTCAGGACCAACAGTAAGCCGCGAGAGCATGTCCGCGTTAGCATGGTGAGTTGTGGGCCGATAAACAATTTCATACTAATAGTTTGAGAGAGCCCAACGTTGCAGTTTCTGTGCCGTACGTTGTGGAATGGGTTTAGCGGGATGAAACAAAGACTAATGGTTTGTGAGCTGTGACCAGATAGAATTTTCGCCCACAGAGGTACTGATGAAATCTGCTAACACCAAAAATGATTGCAAGGGCCTCTTTTTCAATCTGTGAGTAGTTCTGTTGGTCAGTTTTGTCAAAAGCTTAGATGCAAAGGTAATACGTCTGTCCACGGAACCCATCTGATGAGAAAGCACCGCCCCAAGGCCATATGATGATGCGTCAACGGCTAATATCACCGGTTTTGTAGCATCAATAGGAACCAGACAGTTGTCACTCAACAAGGCATCTTTAAGTTTGCGAAAAGCAACATCACATTCTTTTGACCACACGAACGGAACATTCTTACGTCGCAGACGATGTAAGGGTGCTGCAATTTGGCATGCATTAGGTATAAATCGAATGTAATAAGTGAGTTTCCCAAGCACAGAGTGAAGTTCAGTAATGGTAGTGGGCGGTGGAAGGTCGCTAATTGCCTGTAAATGAGATTGTGTCGGGTGGATACCTTGTGCATTGATGACATGACCTAAATACTCGAGTTCCGACTGGAAAAAACACACATTTGTCCCTGTCACACGTTAATCCTGCCTGCAACAACACCTCGAATAAACTTCGCAATTTGTTGACATGTTCCTCGGGAGTACGCCCAGACACGACAATATGTCCAAATAATTGGAACACGCAGGCACAGTAGCGGTCAACTGTTCCAAGTACAATGGAAAATGGCGGGAGACGAATCACTACCGAAAGGAAGGCGCAAAAACGTGAAAAGTCCCAAGTGCGTATTGATCACGAAAACTTTTTGTGATTGCACATCCAGAGGAAGCTGCAAATATGCGTCACGCAGATCAATTTTAGAAAAATACCGGCCTGCACCTAAGCGATCCATCAGTTCTTCCGGTCGTGGTAAAGGGTAAGAGTCAATCACAGTCTGCGGATTCACGGTAGATCTTAAATTTGCACAAAGACGCAATTTACCATTGGGCTTCTTCACGATCACTTAGGGCGATTCCCACTGACTCGCCGTGATCGGTTCAATGACACCATTAGCCTGCCACTGTCTTAAGAGATCCGCCACCTCATCCCGAAGGGCATACGGCACGGGACGAGCTTTACAGAAGCGGGGGCGTGCCACGTCTTTCAATGTCACACTTGCTATAAAGTTGTTTGCCATGCCATGCCTATACCATCACGAAAGAAGTCACTGAATTCATCACACAGTTTAGCTACCGTGTCCCGATGGTGATATGACATTACGGCAAGAACCTTATCCACTATTCGGAGGCCGAATATATCAAAAAGATCAAGTCCAAAAATGTTTGCACTATTGGAAGCACGAAGCACTTGAAATGTCACTGTTTTCGTATGTGACCGGTGTGTAGCCTCACGAGTATAGGAACCCAGCACAGGTATGTCCTGACCATTATACGCCGTAAGCAACGAGCAAGAGTTCTGCAACGGCGGCTGACCAAGCAAATTGTACGTGTCCCGATTAAGCAAGGGAACCGAAGCACCAGAATCTAATAGAAACGTCAGGGTCTGGCCAAGAATTTCAAGATCAACTAACAATTTATTCACATTACGGTACCTAGACTGCGAAGACACAAGCTGTGACGACGCAAGTTCAACAGTCGTATCACTTGTAGGTGATGGAGAAGACACAACATTAATGTGATGTGAACGAACCCCTGTGCTTGCCTGTTCTGTGGAACCTTTATTCTGTTGGCGACAGACAGGACGAACATGACCTAACTTTCCACATGCAAAACAAGTTGCGCTACGAGAAGGACAATTGTCACGCGTATGTTTTGAGAAACAGCGAGGACAGGACTTAACATTTCCGCGAGCAGGGTAGGTAGATCGCTTATGTTTATGCCCAGCGGCCGACAGGCCAGCGGGCCGGGCGCCTTGTGTCAGCGCGGGGCCGTTCTGTTGACGCTTGCCCTGACGTGCTGTTGACACTGTACACACTCCTACCGGATCAAAGCTCGTCTTAGAAACGTCAAGTGCCGGCCGCGGTGGCCGAGGGGACTGAGGCGCTTCAGTCACGGTCTGCACGGCCACTACGGTCGGGGGTTCGAATCCCCCCTCGGGCATGGATATTTGTGCCGTCCTAGTTCATAAGTAGTTTGTCAGGCACGATTGTCAGGCACATTTTGCGTAATCACATCCCGAATCATAATATTCACCACATGAACACCTGAATTTACAGTCACGAGTTAAACCTTGCAACTCTGCGAGCCACTGCCGATAAGTTTGACCTTCTTGCTTCCTACTCATAAAAAATTAAAAACGGGCCGCTGCCACATGCACTTGTTCGTCATAGTACTTAGACAAAGCCTCGATTAACGCCTCATAAGAGACTGACTCAGGGGACGTAGTGGGAAATAACTTGGAAGCCGTTCGGTAAACTACAACACCAGCACACGCGAGAAAAAAGGGAAGCTTCACAGTACCTTGTACATTTTATGCTGTCAGATGCGAAGTAAACAGCACCAACCATTCATGCCGCGTTTCCTTTTCTTCTATAAAAGGTTGAAATGGTGGCACTGGAGCAGATTGTACATCCTGTTGTGGCCGCGAAGGCAACGACTGTTGCGTTTGATCAGTCGCCTGTTGTGACTGCGCGAGTTGCTGCACAGCTTGGGTGAGCTGTGACATCTGTTGTGCCTGGAACTGACAAAACTGCGCTAAATCCATGCTCGGAGCGACAACTGGCGGGATTACATTCGGAGGAGCAGACATGGTAAATTGAAACAAAACAATATGCAACAAGACGACTATGACACGACACAACACACCAACAAGAGTAAATATTGAGGACACGCGGCAAAAGCAATCAGAAAAGCTTGTCCCCAGAGGTAGGCGAAAAACAAGGCAACGTGGGCAATAAAACAATGCAAAACAACAAAACCACGAAATTAAGCAGACCTCGTCGCCATTGCTGTACCAGAGGTTTATTTATGAATCGGTAGTGCGATGATTGAGACTCGTCGCTCCCCGGCCCAGATGACTTCCTCCTGTTGCTCCTCGGCCCCTCCGCCGACGTCCACTCCCATTGGTCGGCGTCTGCGCATGTCCGGTACGGCGCCTCTAGCGCCGCGCCCGGAAAGACGACGCGCCACATCTCTGGTGTGCGGCGTCGAAATGTGTATCGACACAGCACACAAAATGGTGGACACACGGCCACCTCTCTCGTGTGGCATAAAGCCCTGCCAAATTCCAATAGTAGTGCGTCGTGCAAGCTGTGGCAACACTAAATGTATTGATTGCCATAACAAACAGCAATTATTGTTTCAGATTCATAGACGTAGGTGCATTTTGTCTTCAAGTGACCTCCTATTTACTAAAATAAACTGAATTCGGAAAACAATGTTACAATCAGGCTTTGAATTTACCAGAAGCTGCACAGCTTGGAAATTATCCTAGTGGTCTAAAAATCGTTTATGTGTTTGTGGCTGATGAGGTTTTTGCAATGAATGATCATTTAAGGAGACCATACCCACAAGAGCATTACAAATAAACAAAAACTGTTTAACTACTTAATGTCAGCGACTCGATGTTATGTAGAGTGTGCATTTGGCATTTTATCTAGTAAGTCTAGAATATTACACCATCTAATCCATGTTAAACTGGATGTGTCGTATACTTTCCTCACATGTATTGCGCACTTCCCAATACAATTATTTTATTCCTTTATTAATGATCAATGCCCCATGTAAATATATGTTTCAACCTGTGTTATTGAACTTGTGTGTTCGTATGATTGAGGAAAGTTGCTTTTAATATTGACTGACTGCCGCGCAATTGCTTACAGTCGCCGCTTCGCGCTTTAGGCCTCGTTCACTTTTGTTAAGAACACATGGCTTCGTATGTCGTCTGAAATGCCGTCTGCTGGGTAGCCAGCAGGCAATATGGCTATGGCTATGGTTCATGGCAATATGGCGAGGTGGCCTGTTCTTACGAGGAAATGGTCAGAATTGTCGTGTCGAAACCTGTGTTGCTATTTTTACCACTGTGAGTTAACACTGAAAGAAGTCTGACCTTTAGCTGCTGACATGACCTGGACGTCTATAAATGTTTATGAAGTATGATATTATTGTCGCGTGTTTTCCGCGCTTCTAACTGCCTGTTGTACAACCTGACCTCTCTCGCTACGATATACCAACGCCGTCTAGGGACAAGGTGGCGTTAGCTACGCGCTGCTCTCCTGCCACATATGTGAGAAAGCTGATCGCCCAGTGATAGCGATCGTACGATAATTAATAAATACGATAATAATAAATTCGTTGACAAATGTAGCTCATACAACATTCTTTCGAAGTAGCTATGAAATAGGCACAAATATTTATACGGTTTAGAACATGTCAAACTTTTATTTCCTGCAATTACCGCAAAAATGAGAAATATTGATACAATGTTCAAAACATAGGTATTTTGTGCATCACGAACATACAGGCAAAGAAGACATATGGCAGCCCTGCGAATCACAGACGTTGTTAGACGTCCGTAGACAAAACTCAGCCGGTCTTAGGAATGAATTAGGCCTAATATCAGTATATTCAAGTGTTCAAATGTTTGTCAAGCTTATGGGACTTAACTACGGGTCATCAGTCCCTAAACTTACAAACTACTTATGAAATACTTACGAACTAGGACGGCACAAATATCCATGCCCGAGGGGGGATTCGAACCCCCGACCGTAGTGGCCGTGCAGACCGTGGCTGAAGCGCCTCAGTCCCCTCGGCCACCGCGGCCGGCATCAGTATATTTCGAGGCGTGCCAAGCATATCACATTTTGAAACCGTGTGGAGGAAAAATGATAATGTGCGACTGATTGCAACTTAAGAATATTATCACTGTGTTAGAAAAGAAACTGCAGTGATTTGCACACAATATTTTTCTCTGTTAGTTGTATGTATGTATGTATATATATATCAGTATATTTCGAGGCGTGCCACGCATATTTAATCACTTTTTAAAACCGTGTGGAGGAAAACTAATAATGTGCGACTGATTGCGACTTGAGAATATTGTCACGGTGATAGACAGGAAACTGCAGTGATATACACACAATATTTTGCTCTGTTAGTTTTCTGTAAAATGTCTTCCACTGGCGGAAAAATTCTATGGTTGAATTACGTTCGTCGTGCCGGGTGGAATCTGAAGTATCTATACTTCTTTCTCAGGGTGAGCTCGAAATACAGCTTTGAATGAATCAGAACTTTCATGACCTGACCACGAATCTAGAAGGAGAATAGATTTGTTCCCGCAGAAAGGAAGAAAAACCTGACGCATGGAAAGTGTAACGTTATCATTTCCCATATTTCCAGACTTCGATGCGTTTACCACAAGATTGTCTGCGTAGAACATTGTTTATTGGACTCGTGGTCCAAAACGTCCAGTTGGTTCTTGTAGATACACATATAGTTAAGGCAGCAATGAACCGTCCAGACTAATTATGGGCATTATAGTGTATGAATGGATGAGTGAAGTCGTGGACTGCGCAAATTCCTCAATATGATTTTTCCCCTTTGAATGACAGTGTTCTTTTCACACGCATTTCTTTTTCAAAACCTGACTGATCTGCATTGTAAACGGAAGATTCACTTACCTATTTTGAACAGTACTGACACGTAGGCGTTTCTTACCACTTTCGTTCAACCAATCCTTACCGCATTTTCTTTGTCTGATAATGTAATTGTAGTTGCTGGTGTTGCTTTCGGAGATAATTGATGATGGTACGTGGCACTATCACTCGAAGAGTTTTCATGTGAGCAACTTTCTTCCGTTTCTTCGCCGTCTGTAGATTCACAGTCTGCAATATCGAGTGTTTCAGTCGTTTCTAGCCACATGTCTGTGCCATTTACATGCTCGTCTAGAAGGTTAACTACCATTTCGAACAACAAATAGTCTTCACGCGTGTTTTCTGTCGATTGCTTCATTTGGCGAGTGGTATATCTCCATGGCAAACAGCAAAACATTTACAGGTTTTGCCATCACCTGTGAGAGGAGATTGATGTTCACCGTAAAGTGGATTGTGGATTATAGATTTAGACGTACAGAGTATCTTTCACATCTCTAACCAGTTTCAGGACGTTATGTTTCGAAATACATACCAGAAATGAAAAGGAAGTGCATGCCACAGAAATGAATATTCGTTTCCCCTTTCCACCAAACCCGCGCAACGATATTCCGCTTTAGTGAACGCCGCGATAAGACGGCCGCACCTCCCGACCATGCGCACAACGCTCACCATAACAACAGCTCGCGACTTGCCATTTCCAGGGGTGGCCAGCCGTCACCGCGAGCGCCAAGCAGGAAAAACATTTTCGTGATTTTTTTTAGGTGACTTCCAGGCCATGCCAGCAGCTAACATCCTGCATACAGACTTCCTTCAATGTTAACTAACATTGCTAAAAAAAACCAATACATGTTCTGGCATGACAAGTCTGGCCATTCCCTTGTTAGTACCTATTGTGCGTAGGTAATAACTGTACTGTGGAACGATTTGACTTCGGGTGACCAGATTACCAAATTTAAAATACGGGACACAAATTAGAACCTGAAATAAAATAACATTTTGTGAAACGTTTCTTAAACGCTGTATCAGTAAAAAAGATTTCTGTTCAAATATTTGGTCCATACTAAAGGTACGTACATCAACGTACTTTTTTGTTAAGACTCGCACTTAAAGAAGCGTACAAATACTAATGGCGTAATTATGTCATTGTTGTCACATGCAAACACAATGGGTCAATTTTATATGACCAGCATCATTTATGATGGATGACAGCTGTTGATATATACATAGGCTACTCTCTCAACTACTTTTTTTTTTTAAATCAAGTTATTGGAGAGTATGATACTTAGGGTGAACTTATTGTGAATAGGTTTTCAAAATAGAAAGGAGGAACACAAATTAGAAGCTGAAATAAACTCACACTATGTGAAACGTTTCGTAAATACTGTATCAGTAAAATAGATATATGTTCAAATAATTGGTCCATACTAAAGCTACATATATCAGCATAGTTTCTTGTTAAGACGGCGGAGCGGCTGAGCGCATTAAGGCGGTATGCCACGATGAGTCAGGCCGTTTCCCATCGGGGGTTTCGAATCCCGCCTCGGGAATGGATGTTTGTGTCGTCTTTAGTATAAGCTAGTTCATAAGTAGTTCGTAAGTTTAGGGACTGGTGACCCCCCAGTTAAGTTCAAATGTTCAAATGTTTGTATAGCTTATGGGACTTAACTACGGGGTCTTCAGTCCCTAAACTTACAAACTACTTATCAACTACCTTATACTAAAGACGGCACAAATATCCATGCCCGAGGGGGGATTCGAAACCCCGACCGTAGTGGCCGTGCAGACCGTGACTGGAGCGCCTCAGTCTCCTCGGCCACCGCGGCCGGCTCATTCTTAAAAATGCAAGTAATTCAGGAGTATGATAATTTAAAATATAGTTTTGTGGAAATTAACATATGAATTCTCGTAACACTAGAGTCTTAGTTACAATTATATCTTTAACACAGTCAATACTAAACCTCTAGTTTCCATACATCCATAAATAAACGATCTCAGAAACTGCAGAAAAGTTATTATGGGCTGAAAATTTTTACAGCAGATATCACGACATGAAATAAATTGAAAGAGAGACTTTTCACCGAGACAGTATTTAGAAATTCGTGCTTTACCGATTGACGTACATTGTTAACATTGTTCACTTAGTGCCGGTGGCGGCGCGTCCTATGTGTTCACTGGATCAATGAACCCCTGGAAAGAAGCTCGTCGTGGAGAAAAGTAAACAAATTTAAAAAATAACAAGTGTTTTATGCTATTATTGTTCTTTCGTTCCTCTATCAGATCATTTTAGATGCACATTCCAAGTATTTTTATCACATGAGAACCGTTTTACGTCACGGAGACAGCACGCATACGAGTCGTAGCGCAGCCGCTTAATACAGGCATCAGTGGCCGCAGCGTTGCAATGCGCATGCGCGGCTAAGGTTCAAATTCTGTTCTGAGAATTGCTTGATGTAGATTAAGTTTGTTTATTTGTCTCCATTTTATTGTAAATCCAGATGGAGGCTACAATTAGGTGCATATATATATTTATCACGTATGTTTATAAATAGCTCCGTTCGAGTTCAGATTTCTCGTATTTCATTCTGATGATCATTTCTACCTGTGTAAGTGGGAGTAAAAAATATCTTTTCGCATTTGGAGGAGAATTTTGGCAATTGGGGTTTCGTGAGTAGACAACGCGTCTTTGGACGCTTTTGATTTCCTCCGTTAAACCCACCTGTTAAGGATCCCACGCTGGGCAGCAATACTACAACGGACAGGCGTAGTGTACGAAGTTTCTTTAGTAGTTCTGTTGCATCTTTTAAGGATTTTGCCAATGAAGTGCAGTCTCTGGTTCGCCTTTCCCACGACATTATCTACGTGTTCTTTCCAGTTTAGGCCTGAAGTAATTGTAAATCCTAGGTATTTAGTAAAGTTTTGGACTGTCTTTGCTTATATTTTCTGCCAAATATATTCTCATAAATAGAACAAGTTTTATTTAATGTGCAAATGCAAATTCTTCTTCAGGGTTGAAGAGAGACAGGCTGTTAACATAACGAAACGTTGCTGATTCCTTTTGCTGCGACCAGCACTCTGCATCTGGTTATATCAGCTTTATAGGGGGCACTGAACTACGCGTCTGCCGTGCGTGTGGCAATGGCGCTTCTCACAGAATGTTCTGTTGCATTAAAGGAAGAAAGACTTCCTCAGCAGCAAGACGGTTACTTCCTCATTTATGATGGTGATACTCTCGTGTTTTGCAACAAAAGACAACATACTGCACGACGAACTTTGGCTCTAATTAGCTTGGCCGTGTGTGTTGCAAACGTCAAACCAACGCAAACTGAAGACTGAAAGAGTACTTTTTCAACGAGAAAATAAGTTCTCGCTTTGCTGTTGTGATTTCGTAAATGCAAATTCGACTGAATTCAGTCAATAAAAATACACATTCCTTTTGCTTTTTATGTGAAAAAGTAACGCATCTGGTGAATCTTAGTGGAGAAAAACTATGAATCGGAATCATATTTCCTGAAGCAATAATCAATACACTGCTGCTCGCAATGTGAAAGTCTTACATATTACAAAACGATCATCAAGCGTCCGTCGTACACTCTGTTTTATGGGAAAAGTGTACTTATCTCTATTCTTTGCCTAAGATCGCATATCTAGTTCTACGTCTCATTATGGTACATTTCGATAAAACCACAACGTTTCAAAATTGCGCCACGGTTTTCGAAAGAAAAGGGACAAAATAGATCCGTGCGTGCTTTGTCAGGGCAACGGGACACTTAAGCTAAATAAGGGACAATCCCGTAAAATACGTAACGTCTGGTCACCCTATACCCTAACTTTCTGTCGTTAAGAGGGAGAAGCACAATGTGAAAAGAAACAGTGCATGGTGGCAACTAGAATTGCTTGATGTAGATTAGGTTTGTTTCTTTGTCTCCATTTTATTGTAAATCAAGATGGAAGCTACAATTAGGTGCATATATATAATTATCACGTATGTTTATAAATAATGGAAAGTTTCAGTTTATTATGTCCTATTGGTAAACCATAATATGAAAAGGCAGAAAGTTGCTCAGATTAAGCTTCACATAGAAACAGAGAGAATGTTAGATGAGGGATGAAATGCGTCGCTATGTTAGTATATATGTACATCTAGATGGGCTGTTCTGCAAATCACATTTAAGTGCCTGGCAGAGGATTCATCGAACCACCTTTATACTATTTATCTACCATTTCATTCTCGAATAGCGCGCGGAAAGAAAGAACACCTTAATCTCTCCGTTGCAGATCTGATTTCTCGTATTTCATTCTGATAATCATTACTACCTATGTAAGTGGGAGTCAACAATATCTTTTCTTATTTTGAGGAGAATGTTGGCGATTGGAGTTGAGTGAGTAGACCACTCCGCAGCTATAAACGCCGAACTGCCCGTCTTTGGACGCTTTCGATTTCCTTCGTCAAACCCACCTGATAAGGATCCCACGCTGGGCAGCAATACTCCAAAAAAGAACAGACAGGCGTAGTGTACGCAGTTTCTTTAGTAGTTCTGTTGCATCTTTTAACGCAGTCTCTGGTTCGCCTTTCCCATGACATTATCTACGTGTTCATTTCAGTTTAAGTCTGAAGTAATAGTAAATCTTAGGTATTTAGTGGAGTTTACGGCCTTCACTGCTTATATTTTCTGCCAAATCGTTTATGTAAATAAGGAATAGCAGAGGACCAATAATACTACCCTATGGAACGCCCGATATCTTCTCTGTTTTAGTCGACGCCTTACCATAGATTACTACAAAATGTATCCTCTCTGATAGGAAATCCCCTATCCACTCGCAAATTTGCGGCGATATACCATAACCACGCAATTCATTTAAAAGCCGTTTGTGAGATACTGTGTCAAAAGCCTCCTGGAAATCAAGAAGTACTGAATTAATTTGAGATCCCTTGTCGGTAGCACTCATCACTTCGTGTGAGTTAAGAGCCAGTTGGACGATATTATGCATCACTAGACTAAGCGCCATTTATTGATATCTTCTGATTTGAGAAAATTCTATTGAGAGACATCATAATCAATGTGGATAATAATCACCGTTGTCGTCGTAGCAAGGGTTGCCGTGATTTATTAAAAATTACCAAGTGCCACTTCGCCTATCGCTGACTTTCAATTTTGCATCACAAGTCCACATGCGACAAACCACACTGTAGTTATGGAACAGTAGACGAAGTGCCAACTTCCTCGACTATAGTCTAGTGATGCTAAACGGAACTTGAGGCAGCGCTAGTTCACAACTTCGGCCGTGTGCACCGTTCTAACAAAACGCCTTGTTACCTTGCACTGTGAATTGTATAGTATTCACGGACGTAATACTAAGTTTTGTGTTGTAATGTCGTGAAGATTATGGTTAAAAGGTGTGATAATTGGTGCGTGTTATGTAGCTTTTAATTACGGTGATCTTCCACTAAAACAATAATAACCCTTCATCTGTACAAAAAATTGAGAACCTTCAACAATACATAAATTTTTAAGGAAATTGTTACTTTGCACGCCATTATCTCGCTTATGACATTTTGGCGCTTGGTCTAGTTATACATCACACCGTCCAGTTGTGTTTCGCATGAACGATATTTTCTAAATCCGTGTTGATCTTGCACAATTCATTTGTTGAAAGTGACAACGAGTGGCGACGATGAGATGCGACAGCGGCGGATGGACGCGCGACCAGCCTCCTGCCAGAGCGGAACACGCGGCTGCTGGCAACGAGGCGGCAGGCGGCCCCTCCCCCACTCGCCATGACGTCACGGCCTCGCACAAGGCCACACCGGCGCGGATCAGCTGTCGCGAATCAATGGAGTAGCGCCGAAGCTCGCGCAAACACCAGGTCTGATTTATGCATGTAACGGCCCACCACCATGTGGCGAGCTCCGCTGCTGGACTCAGCTGTCGTGCACAAATGGAAGTTTTAATGTTGTTTTCGACAAGAACTTGTGTGAAAGACATACCTTACGTAACTAACGATAGTGGTCAGGACAAGATGAACTCATTTACGTTGATCCAATACGCCAATATTATAATTGTTGTGATCTTCCTGTCTGAATTGATTATCGTCCATGTTTCATCCCGTACACGATAACGTTGATCCAGTACGCCAGTAATATAGTTGTTGTTGTGGTCTTCCTGTCTGAACTATTTATCGTCCATGTTTCATGCCGTAAAAGATGACACTCCATACAAATTCCTTCAAAAAAGACTGCCTTACACTTAAATTAAAATTCGATGTTAACAAATTTCTCTTTTTCAAAAACGCTTTTATTCCCATTGCCATTGTTAATTTTATATCCTCTGTACTGCGAGCATATTTTGTCATTTTACTGGCCAAGTAACAAAACTCATCTACCACCTATATTTTTTTGTTACCGAATCTAACTTCTTCAGCATCGCCTGGTTTTCTTTCACTACATTCCATTACCCTTGTTTCAATGGCACTGGAGCACTACTTTCGCTATAATCGCCCTCCGCGTCGGGGATGTGGTGGAGTACACGACATATTTATGGAATTCCCACCAGCAGGCGAAAGCGCACCGTTATTATGACGAATTTAACGCCAACATTCTCACAGTGGCTCTTCTCGATGGCCAGAAATGCGCCATAAGGCAGTAACTCCCATCTATGTTATGCAAAGGACCTCCCGTTTACTTTACAATCCATTGGAGTAGGATGATTTGTTTTCCTTCTTCTTGTCACTCTCGGACCATTCCGAAGATGGTATATGTCCTCGTTTTCATTCTTGATATATCCTTGTTACAGTTCTTTTTCCGTTGGGCGCTATATGTTTTACTAATAGTCCCGGTACAGAATACTCGTATTTGGCTTACATTGTAGTGTAATAGTTGTTCTACCAGAGGGAATTTGGTTTTTCCCTTTGTGGAAGGAAACGTTTCCATGATTATATGTAGTTGTTGCATTTATGTTACGTTACAACTCAGGAGAATTTTAGTTTTAAAAAAAGTGTAACCTCCTCGTTATTACGTATGTGACTTCATCCATTCTCGTCAGAATGTCCATTCCCTGCCACTTACACTCTCGATCGTAAATTCAGTTACTTCTCTGGGTCTCTCAAATTCATCACAGTAAGTCCGCACGAATCTGCAGCACTACCTCAGAACCTAAAAGTCTAAAACATAACACAAACAAAGACGCATAGTCGGAGCATCACGCCACCGATCATACCTCTAACGTTCCCATGACGTGAGTATTTCATCCCAGTCGCTCCTCTGGTGCTGTGATATTCCTACTGTGCTACCCTTTCCTACAACAACTGCATCAAGTTTTTCCCTTTCAAACGAAAGAACCTCTTCGAAGCATGCCACTCCCGCCAGTGAAAAAGATCATACCGCACTTCTCTCAGACGAAGGCTACGTATGTACTACCATGCGAAAAGATATCCGAACGACTTGAATTGCGTTTCGCCTGATCTGTATGCAACCCAAATATTCAAAATGGATCCACTACAGACAACTGCTCCTTATGGCAATAATTCCAGATGTAAATTAACACCACGGTTTTGCAAATAAAAGGAAGCACTTTATTAAGTTATTAACGTTTATTAAATCCAATTTATTACAATGACATATCTTTAGTATTATCATACTTATTACAGTCTGATATAACAAACTCCGTCACATAAAACGTTAATTAATCCTTAAACAACATTATGGGATTTAAAAGTCGACCACTGTATTTAACAAGAGCCTTGTATTATCAGTAAAATTGTTAAATGAGGTCCGTGTGAGCTACTGGTTACTCCCTGCTATAAAGCTTCGTTCCCTGGCTCAAACTGAGAACTGACTCGTTTCAAATTACTTCAAAAACAGGACGTTAATACTATTGTGGTCAACATACAGAGCAGCTCACACGTTATTACACAAAGATATTAATAAGCAAGGCATCACAATTAAAGTTATCTTAGAAAGGTGGCTAAAAAAACATTTAAGGCGAACGGAATTTAGACATAAAAATTTGCATCTGGAATTATTCTCAGCACTTGTGAAGAACAATATTAAATAAAAGAAAGAAGGTGCTCAGAAACTACAATTTATAGGCAACTTACGGATTATGCTGAACTTAAGACTTGTTTATTCAGATAGAAAACAAGCAAAATGGGGAACCAATTTTGTTAATACAATAAAATGAATCTCCTACGTGGATTAATACGGACGGTGCCCAGCCTAAATTATAGATGATTTAACGCTACTGGGGGAAAGGATTCACAAACAACACTCATTCTCTCACACACACGCATTGCCACAGCGAAACTCACTAAAATCAGCGTGCTGAGACGAGGCGGGAGCAGGCGCCGCTATCGTAGGTGAAATTTAGCAAGTCGGAGGTAGCACAAACCACAATATACGAACACTTTGAAGCCTGCCTGGTCTGTCGTGCATGTCTTGAGAAGGTGCGTGTGTATACCAAGTTAAATTACATCTGAACAGAAAACGCGAGCAAACAAGCTAACGGCGGCACACGGCTACGTTACATGAACGCACTCCACTGAAGGTGAATTGGTTGAAATTTGGATTAATTATGGAAAATCATAGTGGATTCTAAATTTGCAGTCTGTCAGCAATCGATCTAGGTACTGGTTTTATATGTGAAGTGGCGTGAACTCAGGCGAGTAGCTGCAAACCCCGGAAATTGGAACTCGGACCCACGTGGTTCAAAAACCGATAAAATTGAATAAATTCAGATTCCGAAAAATAAAGAAAATTAACTACAGCATGCTCCCATAGAAATGCTTAGAATTATATAAGGAAGCGAATGAAATACAGCTACACATGATAGGTGGCGATTGCAGAGACGGATGATGTCCAGTCTCAGAAAAACCACAAAAATGAAATAGTCACAAAGTCGGTAAAATAAAATTATAATTACGGCATGCAATCCATAGAAATATTCATAATTACACGAAGAAGCGAATTAAAGCAGCTACACGCGATAGGGAGCGATTGCAGAGACGGATGAAGTCCAGTCTCCAAAACTGAAAAAGTTAAATAATTAGAAAGTTGGAAAATAAAATTAAGAATTACCCATAGAAATGTTTATAATTACATTAGGAAGCTATTGAAGGAGGTTGTACAAGGTTCAGAGACAATTACTGACAAAGACAGAGGGCGTACTTCCAGTCGGAAAAGAGACAGCAAAATTAAAATAGGCAGGGAGAGAAGATCGCGAAATATTACTGGAAATCAGAAGGATACCCGCATAGTTATTTGCCTGATGGTCATGGGAGAAACAAGAGTGGAAGATGAAAGCTTTGTTCTATGAACCATCAATGTGGAACACATATCACTCACGGAAGGAGACGATGAGAAGATTTTTACATGCAGGGAATAAAATGAACATATCACCTATTTGAAATCGGGCCCCAAATAGCTAGAAAGTATTTACACAGTGTTCATATACCGCCACATGATCACAAAAGGTTTTAACATATCGGGTCGTTATCAAACTGCAACTAAAATCACACCCACCGCGTTTATCTATTGAAAATCACTAAATTGAAAAACGAGAACACTTTTCTGCACATGATCGGAGAAAATATTAAAAAAAAAAAAAAAAAAAAAAAAAAAAAAAAAAAAAAAAAAAAAAAAAAGAGAGATTCTAAGTTCACGAATCTAAGGTAAACATGCTAGTCAATGAAACGCTATCATTTCCAGAAACAAGAGCAGAACCAACCTTACCTCACCAGACGTCCAGAACAGAATGATCAGCGGCACGGCCACCGGGGCGCGGGGAGACGCGGGAAGCCACCGGAAGCTGAAAAATCTACGAAAACAGCGGTGGTGGGGGACAGAGAGACTCGCCAACCAGCTCGCAACCAAAGGGTGTGGAAACCTCTTTGGTAATATCAGCAGCTATCGATGCTGAGCCAGAGAGAACGATGCACATTCAAACAGTCATAGATTATTGCACACACTTAAAAGTACAACAACTGCACATTCTCGCAGGGACAGTGGAGTAGCGGAGAAGCCGTACTTATGCCACATTAATTAATATAATAAAAATTATTAACATAACAAAATAAGAAAAACCTAGCAAATGATAATCTAACGACATTAAATAAATTATAACTTTACAGAAACTATACAAAAATATAGGGAAACTGCAATTCTGAGATTAAAACGCGCATATGCGTAGTAATAGTAATAGTGTGCGACACCTCTCACCTGTCAAACAAACATCTGGGCGCCCGATTTGTGTTTAGACACGTGACTGGTAAATCCAGGCGGTTATGGACTGAATGGCTGTCGGCGAGAGAAGGGAAGCCTTCTCTGGCCTTGGAGAAATATGCAATAAATTACTTCAAAATGAATAACTGTCGTTCTATATATGGTTCCAAGGAACGCGTAGGCCTATTTTCAAGCTGACATTAGACTGTTCCGCTCATATAAACACGCCTTTGTCGCCTTTAATAGTATATCAAATATCTTTGTATAATAACAACTTTATAAACGCTATCTTAAAACGGCTTAACCAAGTGTTACATACAAGGTGTCAATTGATAGAACTAAGTGATACTATTAAGATATATTTTTATATCTTTTGCGCACATTCAGTAAATTTGAATAAGAGGCTAAAAACTTGATTTCCAGGTGAAAGGAGTACGTAATATAATTTTGACTTAATTTTACTTGCCATTCAGCCATCAGCATATTTTGTTATAGAAACTGAAGCTATAATTCTGTAGCAAAGAAATTTATGTAATATTTGTATCATTTTATTAATCGATATAATATGCTGAAGTCATTAGCATATCTCTGCTGTAAACGAAAGACTGTGTTGTATCTTTGGAGTGTGTCTTGCACTCGCAGTTATTGCGTTAACGGTAGTCGTCGTTGTGTGGCTGTCGTAGAGCGCAGTCGATGAGTAGAAGTCGTTGCAGAACTATCTTGTAAGTCAGTCGGTGTGTAAGACTCTAGGAGTAAAAATCGGAAAGTTTAAGGCTTCAGCCGTTTTGAAGAGTCGCAACCAAGTTTGCAGATTGTAATTTTTGTAAGGAAGCTGATGTTAATGAATACTGTCACTAATAAAGTAAAACTTGTACATTTCTATTTTTATGAACGGTAGCTTGTACTTGAAGTATTGTATTTGGTGTTTGTCTTTTGCTAATGAATACTGTTAAGTGCAGCTTGCATTTAACATTTAACCCTGAGTCATTTTACCATTCCTCTTTCCTTTTACCAATTTTAAAGCAAATTTGCAATCCGATCTGATCATTGAGATCATTGTTTCTTGTGATAGTGTTGCAATAAGAGTAGTGTTATTGAATTTATAAGTGTTAATTAGAACAGTTTAATGAAGGCATTTGACATCATTAACTGGTCTATTAATGAGAGCAGGATGTAGTTTGTCCATAAAGTCAGTGAAGTTCATAGTCAGACATTTTCTCAGTGTTAATTAAAGTTCACATTATTAGGTCACTTAATGTCAATAACAGTTAAAGTGATTTGTCTGATGAGAAGAGAAATAGTTAGATCATGTAATGAGAAAAGAAATATTTGCAGTGTGTGATTTATTGAAACAGTTGCCAGATTTGTAGAACATTTTTATATCATTGAGTCAGTATGATAATTGTTGTACAGATAGGTACATTATCAAGTGCAGTGGTTTTGGTATCCTATTAATCTTAAATGTCTTTGTTTGAAATCATATTTCTAATTGACAAAAGTATTACAGTAGTAGCACGTTGCTTTGTTCGCTTCCGCAGTCGAGTTGAGCATTTACTGTCTGGCAATTAGTATATGGTGCACGCTAGCAAATTCGAACATTTCATTTGCTCACATTGTATCTCACACACGAGATTAGTCTGTAGACAAATTACGAATTTAATTACAGTTGATTTATTAACTACTGTACAATTTAAAGAGTTATCAATTGCGCATAAAACAAAGCCACATACACGTAAGATTCTGCATACCATGTCAGTTTTATATTATTCTAACAGGGCAGAGAAAGGGTACTAAGTCTCATTGCTTAGTCAAGTTATTTTGTATCAGAAGCCACAACAGTAAATTTATTTGTGAATTTCATCGGCCACTGTCACTTTACACAAACAGTAACACGATTGTCCCCCCCCCCCCCACACACACATACTTATTAATTAGCAATAACGATTCCACACACTTACACACCACTTTTACAGGTATAAAAGCTATGTTTTAAATAAATAAACAATTATAACTACAGTGTTAGCGGCAGTAACATAAACTAGACTTAAGTATATAGATAATGAAATAATATCAATAGTTTAGTGAATGACCTACTTTTTAAGTATAAAAAATCATATCCGAAAAGTTAAATTTGTTTATACTGGGAACACTAAGATATGTACAATGTTTTTGATACCATATTCTGTTTCAGCGTAAAATTTCCGTCTCATTCATATTATATGCAAAAGAGGTATTTTTGAGGAGGTAAGACGCTGATATGGCTTCAGAGTAAGCCAGCGAGGGTATTCAAGGCGGCCTTTTGGTTAGTGTGGGGTTGTCTGTTAGTGTTGGTCAAATAGACAAGACGTGTGCGTTACGATGGACGACAGGGGAGTCGCTTGAAGATTGTAAATATTTAGCGAAGTGTTCGAGTGTTTGAGTGTGGAAATTAGAAAATTTGTTCTGTGATGCTTCGTGGATTTTAATATATTTTGCATCTGTGGGACTAACTTTATTCTGCGACAGTGGAACGTAATATTTTTCTGTATTGTTACTGGACTTAAATTTTATACAGCGACTGTAGGACTTAGAAAATATTCAGTAAAGTTTCCATGTAATTGTGTGGCAGCCTTAAAGAACTCAGAATTTACTCTAAAGTCAGGACTGGAGGCTATTAGGTGAAATAATCTTCCGTTTAGTCAAAGTGAATGAGTCGATTCTGTGTCTATGGTTCCTGTCTGCCTTTATCTACAGTAAAACATCTTGGGGCCATTGCAGGAGGCGTGACTGGTACCTCTAGACACAACGCAGTCAGTTTATATAGTAAATAGGGTTTACAGCCGCACTTCACGGAGCCCCAAGGAGACACAGGCTGTGAATGGGTGTTTTATTTGTATTATTATTTCGTGCTGTAGCACTCGGGGCTCGAGCCTATGAAGGTATTAACTGTAACTGAATATTAAGTCTATAATTTCATCACCCTGCACAGAACAGTGTGTTGAAAAAATTACAAATCTTTATTTTATTTATTTATTTATTCATTTATTTATTTAAATTTATTTCAATATTTTGTTTCCAGATTGCCGTCTGACCAATGTCCGTCCGCCAGTCCGGCTGTCCCCGTGTGGCACGTCAGCTCCGCCCGCGCAGCCGATGGAGTGGGATGCATCACTGCCAACGCCAGCCCCGCCGCATCCCTTGCGGGCGACCACGGCGTCACAGTAGCTGAACTTCCCGGAGCTGGTACCAGCTCCATCAGAGGACCCTTCGCTTCCGCCGGCATCATCTTCATCGAAGTCACCGATGTCGTCGACTCAGGAAACGGCCGGGGCCTTAGCGTCGGTCACAGTAGCGACTCCCAACTGGTCAAGGCGGCCAGCTTGCTGCCTCCTTCCCCGTTGTCGGCAGAATGCTCCCTTTATGACAACGGTGCGGCAATTTTTTTAGGAGGATTGGGGAAGGAGTGTGCAGTCCTATCGTATCGATTGCACACCAAACAGTGCAGGAAAGCAAGAATCAAGTTTAGCAGGCGTCGCCACATCCACCAGTCACAAGATGCGCAGCCACCCCTAAGGCCCCCACTTAACAAGACACACGTTTCTGGTCACCAGACATTCGGCCACCAAACCACGTGCAGATCCAGAAGAATCTAGCCTACTTCTGTTTATATTTTTCCCTGCAGTCTTCCTATTACCATACTTCAGGGCTCTGAAAAGTCGTGGTTCCTTTTGATAATACATTCCTCAATTTTTCTCGTCTCTCCTAAGTCTTATTTCTAATTAATGACTGATTATAGGTGTTTATTGCATTCAATAACTTTATTATTCTTATTTTCTGACTTCTACTTTCAGTAAAAAGTTGAAAGGGATGTATCAGGTGTCTTGTTCATTGATTTAATGGTTTATTAGAGTATTTCAGTTATTCCATTTCTGTGGTTACTTATGGCAGTGTCGAGCAAGTTCTTTTGAGTTGGAGAAAGCTGTGACTTGAGTCGAGACTGACACGCAGGGGGAGCGTAGGAATTTGGTGTGTCGTGTCCTACATAGGAAAGAGGGAGGAGGTAGCAAGGTCAGTCTGCATATCCCGAGCGTAAAGGAGTGATTGCAGAGAGACAGTACAGGCATCTACTAGAGATGCGGATTTCGGGACTCGAGAGGATACTTGTTTAGGATACTTTATGGAACACCTAGGTACCTTGCATTGCATTTATTGCATCCCATACTAAGTCTACTACACTGGGGTTAGTTATTAAAAAAATAAGTATAAATCGTTTGCCACAACAGAAGCCGGTAATTACGTTCCCTAGCAGCATCCCCTAGACAGACGCACTCCCCACGAGAAACAGACTGTCATGGAGCACCCCAAGGCCGACGGCGATCGTTACGGGCTGGCGCCCGACTCGTCTGACTGAGAACTCCCTTCTTGATCCAAAAACCGGGGGTTTTAACGGCCCGGGTGGTCACACCTCTTTTCCCCACTTTCCGACAGCTAACAATTTCCTATTGGCCGCTGCTTGGTTCAACCAATCTAAATTGTGGCTTGCCCTCTCTCTCAGTCCTCTAGCGAACCACGTTTCAGCCCTGTCCTTTCTACCATTCCCCGGGTAGGGAGGTGGCTTGTTTGTGCACTAACAAAATCCGTACTTGGTAGCAACATTGTTCAGCTCACAGTAAAACGCCACGACGCTACCCAATATGGGCAACAACAACAATGTTTTACGTCAGTTGGCCACGCCTTAGGCTCCGCCTTAGGCCACGCCTCAGGGGAACTGCTAACGTGCAGTTTTTCTTCTTTACCCTCTCACTCTAGCCTCGTGAAAGCACTGACGTTGCTGTTCCAAAGTGACTAGTATCAACTTTGCTACGTACATTAAAATGTGCCTGTTGGCCACCAAGTACTAATGTAACGTCATACAACAGCGTCTAGACGCTATATGAAGTTACGCCCATCTTCTCCGAAAGGTAACCTCCACCCTGGGACGGTGGCTGAGGGCATCAGCAGTTCGCTGGGAGATTTCTTTAGTGCCTACATCCAGTAAGATATACGTGTCTGTTTTAGCCTGTTATCTGCAATGGTCTCTATTTCTCAACCTGGAGTGCGTCTCTGTGGCTCACAAAGCCTCTCAACAATTCCAACAGTAAAGTCAATATATGACACCTCCCCCCATGGGAAAAATTTGTTGACACTCTTTGGCAACAAATCTGTAAATTGGCTTTTGTTGTGGTAAAACATCTTATTTCTAGAAATGGCATTAATTTCAGTTTCGTTCTCAAGCCTTTTTTCAGTTTCTTTTCTCTGTATTTTGCACAAAATCTGTAAAAACTGACATAAAACTGTCTTTACTACATACACATATTTAAAATAGTCCATTTTCACCAATACATACAACATCAATAACATAATGTGATTACAGAATACTTGATTTCACAGCACACATTGACACATTTGTATACAGCATAAGTTCCACAAATTAACTTTACATTATGCATACCCTTTAAGTACCTATACCTATGAAAATATTTATTTATTTTCTATATTTATTTGACACATCATTACTGAATTTCACCACATAAATAGATACATATTAATATACATATACAGTGTACATCTTGATTAGAATAAGAAAATTTAGTTTTGCGTGGATCATTACAACAGGTTTATGTACTTGGTTCACTGATTGACAAAAGTATTTTCGTACGTACTAAGGGGTTTGTTTTTGCAGTGCTGTATTTTATCTTTGATCTCTACGTGGAGTGGGCATTGGTAACGGAGGGCTGTCGTCACTTCGTGACGGAATATTGGAACGGGCCTCCCGCTCTTCGCTATTTGCTCGTATTGGGCGTAATGGCCTCCTGCTACGGATGTGCGTCATTTCTGACCCTTCATATGTGTTCACTATGGTCGTTCTGACACACAATCTGCCACAACAATCGTCACCCATGCCTTTCCTCAAATATTTAAAACAATCCCGCCAACATTTGCAATATCGGCACAAACAACATATAACTATTAAAGTCACTATTACAACTCCTAGATATGACCAGAACGAATAATGATACCAAGAATCATATGAGAAATTATGCTGTTCTTGGAAAGCTATCTCCTCTTCTATTACTGCTATTTTATGACCTGCAACTTTAAGGTCATCTAAATGTTGTATTACATGTTCCAGGGGCATGTCTAACTTTAGCTCTGATATTTTCCTCTTTTTCTCGTTAACTATACAGCAATCAATCTGCATGTTTAAAGCGGGCACTATGTCCTCACTAGTGACGTTAGTTTGTATTATTTTCTCAGACTGTATGAATACTTGGGTTCCATATTCCTTACATTTGCCATAAAATGTCAATATCCCGGTGCCTTTGATTAGTACATCGGTTGGCTTATGGTCATTACACAGTATTGTTAAGCCTTCATCTGTCATAGCAACGAATAACCATTGATCTTGACTCAATGGAGTCCAAATACTATCATTTAATATCACAATTTTTTGAATTGATACCAATTGTATTAGTTGTTCATTTACATTGGTAATGACAGCCAAATGTTGTATCTTCCACTCCGTGCTATTAGCATATTCATTCACATATCTATGGAGCTTTTCCATATTACTGACAATCATTTCCTCATTACGTGCAAGGCTAGCTACCTTGTGGTTGAAACTAGTTAAAGTAGCTTTGACCACTGTCACTTGCTCCTTGGTCAGCTTAAGCACTTGCCTCTGTTCATTTTCTATTAAGTCAATCTTTGATTTGAAATAGGAGGCATCCTGTTCATCTAGTGTCCCAAACAATATTTTACTAATTTCCCCAATAAAATTTAACACGCCGCGTTTTCGCCGTGTTTCGTGACGGGTTAATTGTCCAATTAGACCTTGTGACGTCCTGATCTTTTTCACGTGCCAATCTAATGCTTTTTCGACTACGGCACATTCTTGATCGCTTATTCCTAAACTTGTCAACTTCTGCTTACGATACCCTACCGCTAAATGTGCCAATCTTTCTGTCTCATCGGCGTTTCCCTGAAGCTCTCCTAAGTGTATATAGCTAACAATTTTCCATGTCACACTGTAGATTTGTACTTTACCAGCACTGTCTGTACTCTCCCAATCCTTAACAGTTTGCACACTCTGATCAGTGTGTCACTTAAAAATTGACTATGGTTATCACTAAGTAGTACCGAAGGTATACCTAATCTGAAAATTATTCTTTCCAAAAGGACACGAGCTACTGTATCAGCGTTCTGTCTGTCTATCGGCTCTGCCACAATGAACTTGGTTAGAGCATCCTGGAAGGTTAGTATATATCGATTATTTCGATCTGTTACCGTTAATGGACCTTCTAGATCGATATAACACCGATCGAACAGACTTTCTGGCGTAGCTGTTATCACCAGTTGCATTTTTGTCTTGTTTTGAGTTATTTTGATTTTTTGACAACTAACACATTTCCTAATATAGTCCTCAATATCCTTCTTCATACCGGACCACGTTCGGTATTTCCTGATCCGATCGTAGGTTCTTACGATCCCCTGATGACCACCTATGGGTGAGTCATGGAATTCCCGCAAAATTGCAGCTTTTTCTTCGGCAGTTATTTCCTCCTGGGCGTCTTCCTCGGCAACTGGCTTTTCTACACTTTCGCGTTCCGTTAATTCGGAATCCGCCGCAACTAATGCTCTTATTCTCGATAGTGCGTCTGCGACCTGATTGTTCTTGCTCTTCTTGTACACAATTTCGTAGTCATACTCTTCTAGTTGCAATCGGAGCTTCATTAGGCGTGAAGAGGGGTCGCTAATATTACCGATCCACTGCAGTGGTTTGTGATCTGTGCAAACAGTAAAATGACGACCAAACACATATGGTCGGAAATGCTTAACTGCCCAAACTATGGCCAGTAATTCTCTCTCAATTGTACTATAATTTCGTTCTGCATTACTCAGAGTTCTGGACGCATAGGTAACCGGCAGATCCTTACCTAATTCTCCTTGACTAAGTACAGCCCCGACAGCGTCCTGGCTAGCATCTGTGGTGATTATAAATTTTTTTGAAAAATCGGGATACTGTAGGATAGGTGGCTGAAGTAACTTCTCCTTCAGCACCTGGAACGCATTCTCTTGTTCAGCACCCCATTCGTACTTGACCCCCTTTTTTAATAGCTCGTGAAGTGGCTTTGCCACTCTACTGAAATGACTCAAAACACGCCTATAGTAACCAATTAGCCCCAAGAAACTCTTTAATTCCTTTGTTGTTTTAGGCTGAGGGTACTCTGACACTGCTTTCAACTTGTTGGGATCTGGTTGTAAACCTGTCTCAGTTAAGACATGTCCTAAATAGATAACCTCCTTTCTCAAGAATTCGCACTTATCAACCTGTAATTTCAAATGATGTTTCCTTAGTCTTTCGAAAGCTTCACCCAATCGGGCATTGTGATCTTCCAAAGATGAAGCAAAAATTACAACATCGTCTAAGTAAATAAACATTTTCTCACCTTGCAGCCCCATTAGCACTGAATTCATCAATCGTTGAAATGTGGCAGGCGCAGAACGGAGTCCCATGGGCATTCTTTTATACATGTAATGGCCATAGGGTGTGCGAAATGCAGTAATTTCTCTGTCATTTTCATCTAATAATACCTGATAGTACCCTTTAGCCAAATCAAGGGTTGAAAAATATTTGGCTTTGCCTAGTCCATCCAGAATCTCATATATAACTACGTGGGAGGGGAAAACTGTGTTAGTCGTAATATCATTTAGTTTCCGAAAATCGGCTACCACCCTCCATTTCTCCTTTCCTGACGCATCTACCTTTTTTGGTAGCATAATTAACGGTAAGTTCCACGCACTAGTGGAAGGCATAATTATATAGTCCTCCAACATCTGATTTATTTCCTGTTGTAATGCTTCTTTCTGTGCTTCCGGAATTCGATACGAACGAGAGCAAATTACTCGCCCCTCTGCTTCAGGTACCAATTTTATTTGGTGCCGAACAGTATCTATATATGTCAAACTTATCCCCAGGCAGATGAAATATATCATTATACGCAGAACATATCTCTATTATGGACTGCGTCTCAATGGCATTTAAATGATCCAACCGTAAATTCTCCTTGAACAAGCTAATTCTTGATTTCTTTTCTCTATTGACCGTGTCTATCTTACGCACAGTCTGCTCCGGACCCGTACCGAAATTCGGAACTGCTTCTACTTTAATTTGAGGCATCTCAATTGAAACTGCCTCTTCCTGAGTGTTTAACACACTAATTAAACAGAAATTCTTTTGTACTCACACCAGCGCCTCTGGTAGGTACAAGCCTTCCTGTAACTCTTGTTTCTCTATGATGCCTTCTGTTAGACTAGTATCTACAACCTTTATTCTCAAAATTCTTTCTTCACCTGGACCGATCTCTATAGTTGCCACGTGGCATGTCTTTGGCGCCGCGTCTTCTATTTCCCGACTGTGGCACCACTGCCTACCGGAAATTTGTGTACTTCTTCCTTGTGTTGACATACTTTCGCATCTCCGCGAGCTATGTATTCTACTGCATTTACACTTCGCAGGTTCAAAATCAGTCTTGGCGCCTTTTGCTTCTATCTCCGTACACAACTGTAACAACTTATCCCCGATTCTTTGATTACGCCAGAGGAACCCTATCACTACACCGTGCTTAGTAAGGTAGGCTCTACCTATTAAACCGGTATAGGGGATGTCTAGCCCCCCCTCCTACAAAATGAAACTTATGTTTCACCCTTAGTTCTTTACCTATTTCAAGATCTAGAATTACTGTACCATACGTGTGAATGACTGGACTTGTGATACCCTTTAATTTTTATACTTTCTTCAGGTCTATATCTGACCTGGCTTCGCAGATACTTTATATTAAACAACTAATCTGGGCGCCATTGTCTAAAAGCAAACTTATTGGACTCTCTGTACTTTGTGCACATTGCAGTTCCACAAATTCATTTTTACTTTCGCAGTAGACTTTAAATACCCTCCCCAACTCAGCATAAAGCGACTGCAATCTTATGCTTTTCGGTAGTTTTCCTGCTTTCAGTGCACTCTCTGGCCAGGTGCCCTGGCCTATGACACACGAAACAAACAAAAGGCTTTGCCTTCTTACAAGGACCTCTGTGCCCCACTAAATTGCAACTTTCGCATCTAACTGGTTTCAAAAAAAAATGTTCAAATGTTTGTTAAGCTTATGGGACTTAACTACGGGGTCATAAGTCCCTAAACTTACAAACTACTTATGAACTACTTACGAACTAGGACGGCACAAATATCCATGCCCGAGGGGGGACTCGAACACCCGACCGTAGTGGCCGTGATGACCGTGACTGGAGTGCCTCAGTCACCTCGGCCACCGCGGCCGGCCTAACTGATTTCTGCGTGCCTGTCTCTCGAGATGCTTGAGCAGTTTCTACCTTGCGAATTCTTTTCTCAAGCCGACAGACTCGTGTTAAACGTCCTGTCTTGCCACAGGTTTTACACTTGATCTGACGACGGAAATCTTTAGCCGTATGTCCTACACGCCCACATACGAAACAGTTAAGGGTAACTTTTCCCGTTTTTAACCTGATGATTCTTATCATTAAAACGTTTTTCTTTGGTAGATATAATCGCCGACTCTTCTGTCAAAGCTACCTCAACAGACTCAGTTAGGGTAATGTTTTCTCCCCTTGCGCGCACAATTGTCTGTATGCGCTCATCATATATTCCCTTAATGAATACTGATCTGCTTAATTTTCCTACTAGTGACAACGACCTGGCTAATTCGGCTTCAAGCATGACACCATGTACTGCCTCACGAAATTGATGTTGAAGCGAATCCACTTTGCTTGCCCAGTCTGTAATCGATTCACCCTTCGATTACCTACTGGAAAACATCTTACAAGCATAGAAATCCAAAGTACGTTTGCAAGCGTAATTTTCTAATAAAATATTTTTCACTTCTTCCCATGTGGAAGATAATTCACGCACGAGGAGTTTACTGCGCGCAGGGCCCTGAATACGTGTTTTTACAAACTTCAGTAATATTGGTTGGTCTCTTTCGCGCACCAATTCGTACGCGATGTCAACATTATTAATGAACTCATTTAATGCAGACTTTGTGCCATCAAACGCTTGGGGTATCAATTTAAGTGCGTCACTGATAGTAATGTTAGAAGCGACCTGGCTATCAGCGTCTGTATTGTTACAAGTGGCCATGACTTACTTTCTTGTTGGTGAGCAGTGTAGAGGTGAGACGCGGTGGGCAGAGCAGAGAATGTGGGCCGCTGAGCTGGCTGCTGCGTGCTGCTGCGCTGACCTCGGCGTCGAGTTGCTATCAGCTGGTGCGGTCGGTGCCCGGCTGAGGAGCCCACGCCATGGACGCTCCGGCGTCGCGCTGCGGTGTCGCGCTGCAACCCGACCGACCTTCCGGAACCCCGCGTTGCCGTGTAGTCGTGAAGGCGGTTGCCTGATGACCCCCGCGTTGCCGTGGAGTCGTGATGACTGGTTCCCTGCCTCCTGTCTTCCGTTATCCTCTCTCTTCTCGCTCCGTCTGTTCTCACGGGTGTGCGAATGCTGCTACTAATAAACTCTCTAAGCCGTCAGTACAGTCATGTCATCGGGCTGAGTACAAACGAAGTAGCCCTCTATCTCAAAATCAGGAATAGCAACCCCACATCTGACACCAGAAAGTGTCCCTATGTCGTGTCCTACATAAGAAAGAGGGAAGAGGTAGCAAGGTCAGTCTGCATATCCCGAGCGGAAAGGACTGATTGCAGAGAGACAGTACAGGCATCTACTAGAGATGCGGATTTCGGGACTCGAGAGGATACTTGTTTAGGAAACTTTATGTAACTCCTAGGTACCTTGCATTGAATTTATTGCATCCCATACTAAGTCTACTACAATGCTGTTAGTTATTTAAAAAACAAGAAGTATAAATCGTTTGCCACAACAGAAGCCAGTAATTCCGTTCCCTAGCAGCATCCCCTATACAGACTGATAGTATACAGCAGACTGTCATGGAGCACCCCGAGGCCAACGGCGATCGTCACGGGCTGGCGCCCGACTCGTCTGACTGAGAACTCCCCTTCTTGATCCAAAAACCGCGGGTTTTAACGGCCCGTGTGGGCGAACCTCTTTTCCCCACTTTCCGACAGTTAACAATTTCCTATTGGCCGCTGCTTGGTTCAACCAATCTAAATTGTGGCTTGCCCTCTCTCTCAGTCCTCTAGCGAGCCACGTTTGAGCCCTGTCCCTTCTGCCATTCCCCGGGTGGGGAGGTGGCTTGTTTGTGCACTAACAAAATCCATACTTGGTAGCAACATTGTTCAGCTCACAGTAAAACGTCACGACGCTACCCAATATGGGCAACAATAACAATGTTTTACGTCAGTTGGCCACGCCTTAGGCTCCGCCTTAGGCCATGCCTCAGGGGAGCTGCTAACTTGCAGTTTTTCTTCTTTACCCTCTCACTCTAGCCTCGTGAAAGCACTGACGTTGCTGTTCCCAAGTGACTGGTATCAACTTCGATACGTACATTAAAACGTGCCTGTTGGCCACCAAATAATAATGTAACGTCTTACAACAGCGTCTAGACGCTATATGAAGTTACGCCCATCTTCTCCGAAAGGTAACCTCCACCCTGGGACGGTGGCTGAGGGCATCAGCAGTTCGCTAGGAGATTTGTTTAGTGCCTACATGCCGTAAGATATACGTATCTGTTTTAGCCTGTTATCTGCAATGGTCTCTATTTGTCAACCTGGAGTGCGTCTCTGTGGCTCACACAGCCTCTCAACAATTCCAACTGTAAAATCAATATATGACAGGTATTGTAAGTTAGTTTTTACGCGGAAAGGTCTCAAAGCAACTTAAAGTTAGTTAAATAGATTGGAAGAAGTAAAGTATATGACGCCGTTCTAAACATTTGCCACATACGGTTAAAATACTTTACAATTATCGTATTTCTGGATTATAAATGGTATGTCCACATACCTTTACGGTACAAAGAGTTGCATTCAAAAACAGATACAGAATCATGTTAAATTGCGATATCGTACTTCCGTATCCCCCCCTCCAATACCTCGCATATTTTCACACACCATATTTCAGAGAAGGTTTTAAGTCAATGTGTGTTTAATAACTTTACGTTCTGGTTTTGTTAGATAACAACTACATACAGACTCTCTCGTAGCATGCACTTCGACATGAAGTGAATGTTGCATGTTAATTTTGAATTTAATGTCTTTCATGTACGATTTCTTTCCTATTCGCAATCTTTGCTTTTAGACATCCTGTTCACAGTATGACTTAGGCCAACATATTTCCGTGTCCAGAGTCACATTTAAATTAAACACTGAACTAATGCGAAATAATATAATTTAAAACACCACTAGCTGGGTAAAGCCATCTGCATACAGGCGTCACTTAAAATACAATTAACAGCTCTTAGAATAACTATTTTGATGGTGTATATAAAACCAAGAGAAGTTGCTTACTTTAGACACTCTGTACGTCGTGTTATGTTAACTATCTATAGCAAAATTAAACCATTGATTATATGTATAGGCCTATATTTTCATCACTACCTCTATGTGAGCATAAATGTTTCTAAAACAAATAAAAACAGGTTTTGTTCTTAACGTTACACAAATAGTTGCTCGATTTTAGCGTCCACACTTTGCGTCTGGTATTTGCAAGCCACCTTTTACGCCGATCTATGTTTGAAGGACACCGACAAAAATTTATAGCGACCATGTCCGTTGTTATTTCAGCAGTTCGGAGCAGCACAACCAAACATTTCACACAGTGAAATAATAAAATCAGGTAATATTCGCTTCGCTACATCACAAGAAGCATATAACACTGTCGTCGGATTGGAATTCAAAATTGCAGATTGTACAGCTCGGTATATCTAGTGCTGTACTGTCAACTCTCCTTCCTGTGAGCAGGCAGAGCAGCCTGGGCTGACGTCACACAGGCGCTGCCTGTCCTGCCCTGCTGTGTGCTGTGCAGTCATATCATGAAGAGAATTAATCCTATGCATGTGGTCCAAATATTAGGGACCTAGTTGCGACGTACTGAATATGGAAATGACATCAGGCCTGAGGATATGGAGTTCGCAGATATATTATATAACACAATAATTCAGAAATGTAATGGTGAGGACACAGTAGTACACGAGGTTACGCTGGACAGATATACGGAATTTGAAGGGCAGGATGAACCTGAAGGTGGCTATTCAAGCAGTACACGACACTCATCTTCAGAGTAACAGTAACAGACACGTCAAGTGAGTACAAACCCTCGCCACCCATAGAGATGAGGTCCAGTGTATTATAAGATACTGATGACAGCGTACTAGAGAACATTTACGAGAACTATTACAATCGTGGCTCCTATTCCTATAGCTAATAATGAAGCGCTATGAGGGCATCAAAAGTAAATCTAATTACACATACATTCTACATTATATCTCTAGAAAACGGGGAGCAGGTCATCATTTCAAAGAAAGTAGTATGTAATATCGCAATGTGATGGTGCAAGGAGGTATGGATTTACAGTTCACTATTGGCATCTGAAGATGTGGGAACTGGAAGGGGCCAAATGCCTGGCTTGGTCAATTTCAAAAATTTCAAAGCGTCTCTTTCTTTATCGACCATTTTAAGGAGAATATGGCATTTCATCTAGGCATATTGTATCGTACTCATCGCCGTTTTTAATTTTATTTTATAGATCCTCGTGTATTTTACCATTCTGTCTGACACTGTGCCCGATAACTTGTACACTGAAGATGCCACTGCATGCTATTGGGATGCAATATGGCTCCCACACGTTTGTATGTGGAATGACTTGCCTACGCAGGCTTTATCCAGTTTGAGTACTTATTTGGGTTCCCGCAACGTGCGAAATAAGCATGCCCAACAACTTTAATGAAATTGAAGTGTCATAAGATTGACCCGCGCAACGGATAACACTACAAACGCATCTGACCTAATTAATCGGAACCAATATACGCACTCAAATGGAACGGATACGTTACTTTATTATTTGTGCTTCAGTGCACCATTGCAGGCCACAGGAAACACGTTAAGAATGGAATTATTAGTGCTGAATAGGGTCATATGAACATTTAGAAATTGCTTCGATGTGCATGTGGGATAAAAACGTTATTCATTTAACCACTAATTCTTTAAGATAAACATTATGTGATGTTAATTTAAATGCTAATTATTAGTATGAAAGAGAATTTAAGTGCAACCTTTTGTTGCTATCATCTGAATGGACCTCCTAGCAAGTTTCCAAAAAAGACAGGTTAATTTCGTCACTCGCAAGGATATGGAAGCAAGGAGTTTCCTCTGATTCCCCGCTATGATTTACCACATCCACATAAGGCATACAAAGAAGAATTACTGCGTGAGCCAACAAATTTCAATCCGCCCGGCCGTTGCGCGCCAGAGGCAGCAAAGTGGTGTGAACGGACACAAAATATTACCTGTGAATGGGATTTGCATTACCGACCTTCTGATCATTGCTAGAACATGACAGGGGATCACAAAACATTACAATGCCCAATTACAGTGGTGAACATACGTGATCAGTGTGGCCCCCACGCAAAAACCAAGTTACTGAAATTTAATTTAAAATAATTACCACCACGATGAATAATTACTATAACACTATTGCATGAGCAGGGTAAGCAATTGCAACAGACCCTCTGTTACCAGACTTACTATGTACTGACCACCACGTGGCACAACGTACACCCTGATCACATTGCACAAAGGAAACCGTCATTATTCAGAGATTTATCCTACACATTTATGCATTAAACAAATCTAAAACACACGAGAAACAAATTATAACTATTAAAAGACTACCATTGCACCAACTGGACTCACAAACTACAATTTATCCATTTCGCGCGCAAAGTCCTAGTTAGAAGGAAAATCACAGTAAATTTGAATAGTGACCCTCAAAATGAATATGTACCGGAAACAAATACAAAAACACGTTCAACGAACTGATACTCCCCATGATAATGTAACCAATAACCGACTTAGTATCAAATTTAACCCACGACAAAGCACACAGCATCTAGGTCTGATTCTATCACTTGAAGTCACCAAAAAATGCTAGAATTGACACCTATTGATTGCGTTCCCTAACAACCAGTGCTGAAAGCGTCACCATGAGCAACATTGCTGAATGTTCTCGCCAAATCGTTACTAAAACCTCCGCGACACCAGCGAGCAGCTCTCCTCACGTCCGCACTCCGCCAGGCCAGGAACCGATCTCTTTCTCTCCCTAGGCGCCACCCAGGCCAACTGTCCCCTCTTCAAACTCGCGAGGGCGGAGCGCCCCGATTGGCTGGACACCGAGGGTCCGTTACTCCACCGCCTTCGCAACCCATGGCTTGACCAGATCGAACCTCTACTTCAACCCTAAAACAAAACCTATGCTGCAAGGCAGTCCTTGCCACAACTACATAGCCACAACCAAAGATAACAATATTGCCCATGTTACCAACACCGAAAGAAATATTATTACATTCCACTCGCACTCCATAGTACACAAAGATGGGGAAAATAGGAGAGTGATTTATAACAGCAATGATATAAAATAAAATGTACACCTTCGCCATCTCTGTTTCTACAATTGCTCTTTCAGTTTTCAATACCTGCCACAAAGTGTTGCAAGCCATTCCCAAGTGAATAAAATCAAATTTCATTCATTAAGTTGACATAATGAGACATCAGGGCAATGAAACGAAATGACAGTCTCGTTTCAAATGTTCAAATGTTTGTTAAGCTTATGGGACTTAACTACAGGGTCATCAGTCCCTAAACTTACAAACTACTTATCAACTACCTTATACTAAAGACGGCACAAATATCCATGCCCGAGGGGGGATTCGAACCCCCGACCGTAGTGGCCGTGCTGACCGTGATTGGAGTGCCTCAGTCACCTCGGCCACCGTGGCCTGCTCGTTTCAATATTACTACATTTGTCACAAGTAATGACATAGAAAATAACAGTACACGTCAGAAGGCGCCACAGTTTGTCGAGGATGCGAACATTGTTGTGCCGTGAAGTCAGCGCCACACGCCAGACGCAAGAGAACGATCGTGGAGAAGGCAGCGGTCGACCGACAGCCTATCGCACGCCGGCGCAGCGCCTCTTGGAGGGAGTAACCATAGACGCGCGCCCTCTACAGGCTGCTATATGTAGGCCGACATGCGTCTGGACGCTCGTCAGAACTCTGCTACGAACGAGGCAGTTATTAGGTCTCAACGTAGCTAGCATCGTACAGAAGACAACGCCGCGAGAAGAGAGAGGAGAGAAGAACAGATAGAAGCATCCACACTTTCCTACAGAGGAGAGAAAACTACAGCTAGTGTATTGAAGT
Organism: Locusta migratoria; assembly: GCA_026315105.1. Lineage (NCBI taxonomy): Eukaryota > Metazoa > Arthropoda > Insecta > Orthoptera > Acrididae > Locusta > Locusta migratoria. Next base: position 557,361,549 of record CM048755.1, on the reverse strand, counting down.
CTGTACATAGCTCTACCCAGAGCTCACAATCGATGTGGCTTTTCAATTGCAGGAAGACTAGCAAACAAGTAGTACATCTGTTTTCAAGAGACACAAGGCGCTTTCGATCAAAATGTTTTAAAGAAATTTGATACTACCTGTCAACGAAACGTTCATGTAGAGGCAAGCAAATGTGTAAAAATTACTTAAGAACACACGAAACGGTTTATAACTTCGGTCCTTGGCAAACATGTAACAAATGAAAAGAGGCTATTGTTGTGTGATTTCTGGGCGGGTCATACAGATCATACCCTTCTATAAGAAAGTTTTACAAACAAAGATGTTACGCTGAAGATCTTTCCACCCCAAAAGCAATATATTCCGAACACCTTGATGTTTACTTCTTTCTGCAATACAAACTCTATATCAGACGTATTACTGATTTTGTAAACCTACAAGGCGCCAAACCACAAGTGAAGCCACATTATCGTTATCTCATCGTAAAACTTCGATCTGAGATTTACTATCAATTTGATGCAGGTACGTATAAGCCTATGTTCCAATATGCTTGGCGAATGCCAGGGCATGACAATGACATGTCAACATCATCATTTGAAAATGTAATTCGTGTGGCTTTTGATATTGGACTGCGTGAATACGAAAGTGTTTTTAGTGAGGTGAGCACACCATTCTCTCCCACTTTGTTTTAACGACGTCATCGAAATTCTGCATCTGCACTTTGAGGACTAATATAGGCCTAAGCACTTTCAGGTGTATGGTATTGCTGTTATGCGTGTTTTGCGCTTTAATAAGCATTTTAAGCAGAGAGTTTTTGGAGTTTCTGATTGAACATGTACTGATATATTGACGTCATTAAGTAAATATTATTTCCTTCCTGTGGTATTGATACCTTTACAATGTTTTTCTCTGCTAAAATGTTACTTGAGGTACAACATAACGTTTTACATGGAAATGACATACATGACTGTCCTGTTGATGTTTGTCTGTTATTCTAAGCATGATTTCGTGCGGTTCTGAGCGATCGAGGTCAAAGGTGTCCCTTGTAAAATAAAAGAAGGGAATTTTTCTATATGATTGTATCAGCAATGAATCGTTATTACCAGAAAATCACGTCCCTTTAACCGGAAACACTAGAAGGTCCTTAACAGAAGAAATGATAACAGAAGCGTAATTCCAAAGAGCTTGCAATGTATGGAATTATGAAAAACTTGGAGAGTATACCGATTTATATCTTAAATTTACCTATTACTCCATACTGACATCTTCAAAAACTAACGTGTTCTGTAACATAAAACAGATTGATTCGTTATTGTGTCTTAAATTACTTCACCCGACTTGTCGCAGTATATTAACCTGTAAATCACTAAAGCGGAATTTAGGTAAACACTCATAACAAACGGCTCCAGGTTGTTGTAAATGGCATTGGAGCTAATGTTGCCCACTGTTCTTGCAGAGATATAGGAATCAACAACAGATTCGTGTAGGAAATTGAAGATTGTTACATCATATATCTTGGTAGGAATAACCTATAGAGCTGGGCAATCCAGAAGTATGTTCTGGTGTCAAATCTGTGGTGAAAAATGTACCCAACGATTACAATGTACGATACGTTTTATTGATTTAATATTGATTTTAATATTGATTTAATATATGTAAATATGTAAAAGCGTTCAGTTGAGGACCAAAATAATTAGTAATGTTTGCTTCTATGTGCACCAAATAACTGATACAAAATTACGCACAGAATTTTATTTCACAAAACAATGGCAATGTGAAGCATATATCATTGCAGCCATAATAATTTTTTATGAAAGCTTCTCATGAAACAGCCGCTGCAAAAATTATTTTACGAATTCACAGACCACAAAATATTTTTAGCGCAATTCTGTGATGAACCTCTCTGTTTTTAAAAATATACATCAACAACCAAAAACTGATATTTTTGCTACATCTAAAGAAGTTTGTGTTCTTCAAATTCTCGTCATGAGAAACATTTTTGTAATGAGCTAATCTCTAATTTGCAGTCTCCATCTATTTGCTACAGCTGAAGATGCTTCAGTACTTCATATTCTCATCATTTTTCTAACAAACTAACATCTTTTTTACCAACCTCCTTCACTGCCTGTTCGTTAGAAGTAAAGATACACTACTAATTCATATTATCGACACAAAAAACCATTTCTGATGAAAGTAAAAACACGTAGACCGCAATATAATTATCTCAGCATTTATTTTCCGAAACTCTCTACATGTGACGATATCTGAGTACTTCATTACCATCAAACAAACAGTTCAAACACGAATACTCTACATTCACTAACATCAGCAAACATATATGCATTCTACATGTGTTATCTAAGACGTTCGCTACATCACACTTTACCTCCTCTTCTCAATCATTTGAACATCAGTGCAGAGGACATAGTTTTCAAACTTCCGATGGTGAGTAAACGGGGTCTCCACGGCAAAGCGTCTTAGCGCACACGGCGAATTCACTGTGGCGGTCATCACTCAAGTGATTGATTATTATATGTTTCTTAATCACTGACGTCAAGTTATGTTTCATGTGCTGTATTCATTTTTGGACATAAGGAAATGAGTCAGATCTAATGTAACCTATGGGCAGGGTCTGATAAGAATAACTCCATGCATTTAAAAAAATGAAACTTCGTTATTACACACATTAAAACCCACACTATGCCCCTCCCTCGGGCATGGGTGTGTGTGTTGTACTAAGTGTTAGTTTAAGTAGTTTGTAAAATATTTTCAAATGTTTGTTAAGCTTAAGGGATTTAACTCCCGGGTTATCAGTCCTTAAACTTACAAACTACCTTGTACTAAAAACGACACAAACATCCATGGTCAAGAGGGGAGTCGAACCCCCGACAGGTAACGGCCTCGAGCATTGAAGTGTGACATTACAAATGAAGGGGGAAGCTGATTGTTTCAATGTGATAAGCAAGTTTTAGCAATCTGTTGGCTTCCCCAGCTTTCCGGCTTTTAGTTTGGAGCTAGTGAATGGAATACAGGTGGTTAGGAAAACCCTAATCTGCTCGGAAACTGGAAACGGCGGTCGTGTATTAGCGAGAGCGGCTATCCCATATTGCAATTGAAATACGGTATAGCCACACACATTATTCTAAAATTCCATATAAAATCATGCAATGATCATGCGGAAAATATAATTATATGAATGGATTCAGGAGATTGGGGGAATCAAACACCGTAATAAAAATTTCAATATCCCTACCAGATAAAAAGCCGATAAATTTCAATACTATAACAATAGTATTATAAGACTTATATTTACAATTATTGATACGTAGTGTTCATCGGTAACAGTTTAAGAAGCAAATGGGCAGCATTACACCACACTACCTATCTTAAAAGACGCACAACGTTGTTTCCGTATTCTTTCAATAAACTTTGTTTTACTCTCTTATTCGGCTTCTCGTTGAGGTAGTAATATTCTTAAGCCAGAACATAGATTCCACCACAGAAACACAAAACATGAACCCAAGAAAGCGCATTACATTGATATATGTATTTTATTATATTTAATATTATTCTTAGTAACGTTCGTTCGTTTTATGTTGTAGATTGCCTCTTAAATATCTCATGGCCGACTAAAAATAGTAGATATGCAGCAGATAATTTATACATAAACAATTATATATATATATATATATATATATATATATATATATATATATATATATATATATATATATGTATGCGGACAACGGCTGAATATATTTGCATAAAAAGCCGTGATAAATTAAATATTAATTGTGTAACTATATTTCGACGGCGGCAGTGTATCTGCACTGTGAGACGCCGCGGTTAATAGCTACCTCAGCAAAGAGCTTCAGTCTCAACCGATTTTTGTATTGTTACATATATATTTGTTTGTTAAATGTAAACAAAATTTGTAGGGAGGTGATGAAAGCATTTAATTCTGCGATATTCAAATGTATAATATTTTGGAAGAGAAATTGTATTTTAAAGTTGAGGCATTAGGAGGCGCGGAATGATACAATTTTGGGAGCAGGTAAAGGACGCCTTCGAACGCTTGGGGGGGGGGGGGGGGCGTACTCGTAACTTGGACGCGGTGGTGATAGGTTGTCACGCTGGGCGGTCCGAAGCCGCGTTACGAACATGTGATTCGAAGAGCTGGGCATGTGTGGACTGTGACAGTCTCTGGAAGAAAAGTGGTAAAATGTGGACGGTAGTAGGGCTGTGGAACTGTGATAATTCAGCGATCGTGTACTCGGTTGATGACAAACTGTGTTCTATAACAAATACTATAATCAATCACGAATTAATTTGGTACTGCCATGTTTGATGGACTTCATTAATTTACGAGAGATAATTTGGAACATTTACTCTCGAGTGCATATGTTACTTATTGTGCCTCGCATGAACAATATTTGGGGAAATATTCAGATATTTACTGATGTATTAAGTAGTTCCGCCTCCGCATTTTCATGTCCAAATATCTCTTCTGTACATTTTCTTAGAATCCATTTTGTTGGTTGCTTAATTTATGTTTGTTTAAATATATTTTTCGCGTCATCATCTGCAGATTGACAGACTGGCTAAACTACTGATTAATTGTTGGTTTTATTTAAACATAGAAGCATATATAAATAACTCATCCCTATGAACAGAGACAACGAACCATAAACCTTTTATTACCCAGAGTTATGTAATGCGCAATTCGTATTGGTGAGTACCGACAGGAAGGTTACAGGAGCATAACGCCTCAATGCGCTTGGCCACTCCGTCGCGGCAAATAGTTTGTAAGTCTAGGGACGGATGACAATAGCAGTTTAGTCCAAGAGTTTAAACATTTTAGAGTGATTATTGTTATTATTGAGAGTTTCACAAATAACTGTTCAGTGCTTGAGTTTCTAGTGAGTGCTCCACAGTTATGCCGCTAGTGTTGCACCAAGACCAATGTCCACAAATTGATGATTGGTTCAAATGTTCAAATGTTTGTATAGCTTATGGGACTTAACTATGGGATCATCAGTCCCTAAACTTACAAACTACTTATGAACTAGCTAACACTAAGGACGGCACAAATATCCATGCCCGAGGGGGGATTCGAACTCCCGACCGTAGTGACCGTGCATACCGTGACTGGCGCGCCTCAGTCCCCTCGGCCACCGCGGCCGGCCTGATGATTGTTGTTGCCCCAGTGCATAATAGTAAATGTCTGTTCTCTTTATTACTATATCTTTCCTGTGTGTGTAGATATGCTTCTCATCCTTCATAATATATTCGTTCAGACCGCTTACCCTGTCGCCCAAGTACATAATGGTAATTATTTGCTCTTTCTTCTCATTACTACATCTTTCCTGTCGGTTTGTGTAGATAAGCCTCTGGTCCACCATAAAATATTCGTTGTAACTGTTATTGACAGAGGCACTTCTCCTCACAGATATGTTTTGAACTTATAACACGTGTCACTTCAGTGTGTAATAGTAAATGTTCATTGTTTCTTGTTATTATATTATTTTTCTTGTGTGACTGTGTGTTTGTGTGTGTGTGTGTGTGTGTGTGTGTGTGTGTGTGTGTGTGTTTCACATGTTCTTCCCATTTTTCTGCTGCAGCTTTCAGCTGCCTCAGCCAGCAGCTAAAGAAAGCCCTACTGTATGATCTCATACCCGGTTAGTGAATACATGTTTATTTGTTTCATTGACAGTGAGAGATTGAATGTCGGCCTACCCCATTACTAATGTATTCCCTTCATGTTACAGAAGATATTATCGATTTTGTAATCAATGTCTCACAGCAGCAGCAAATATCAAACGCAGCTCTTAACCGTAATTACACGTTTGTATTTTGTTCTACGTAGAGGAATAATTGTTTTTTTTTTCCTATGCAGATATATGAGACCTATATGTTTTTTGTTGCAGAACCTCAAGATGACGACTGCTTCACATCATCGTGGCTATGCGCTATGGAGAATTCATCATCATCAATGCCTTCAATATTGGGCCTCTCGCATAGGCTCTTTGTATTGATTTTGGAATACTTTTATGGGTGAACTGGATGGCTAAGGAACTCGAGAGGAAGTTAGAGATGGAAATACATAGGGAGATTGCCTTAACGACCTGCCTTGGAGTACGAGTGGAAAAGCTGAATATACAAGGGGAGGAATCTGCAATTGTTTTTCGGGATACTTCGAAAAAAACAAATCGGATTAAAAATGTAATAAAAGTTGTTCACCTCGAAGAGGGCAATTCATTAATATAAAGGCCGACACCTTTTGCACCAACCATAGGGGCAGAAGGGGCATGACTTTGTAATCTTAAAAAGTAACCCATATTTTTATTGCATGTTTGGTTTCTCCGTGAAAAAATAAGTAACCTTTCAATAAAACATTGTTTTCGTTTCATGATAGATAGCGCTGTGCCGGCCGCGGTGGCCGAGGGGACTGAGGCGCTTCAGTCACGGTCTGCACGGCAACTACGGTCGGGGGTTCGAATCCCCCGTCGGGCATGGATATTTGTGCCGTCCTTAGGATAAGCTAGTTGATAAGTAGTTTGTAAGTTTAGCGACTGATGACAGCGTAGTTAAGTCCCATAAGATGTACAAAAAGAAAGAAAAAGAAAGAAAGATAGCGCTGTAATCGACAAAAATAAAAATTAGTTGAAATTTGCTGAAAAATTGTAATATGTCGACATCGTATTCTTTCTCTAGGTTTGCCGCGACGGAGTAGCCAAGCTTATTGAGGCGCCATGCTCCGATGTGCGACGCCGTTCCCCATCGGGGGTTCGAATCCCCCCTCGGGCATGGATGTTTGTGCCGTCTTTAGTAAAAGGTAGTTTGTATGTTTAGGGACTGATGACCCCGCAGTTAAGTCCCTTAAGCTTAACAAACATTTGAACATTTTTCTCTATTTTTACACTTCCACTTTCAGCTAACAGTTGGACAATATTGTGAAAAGTCATTGTAGATGGAACATTCATATCAAGGAACAGATTAGCATACCTTTGACAAGCTCTACAGCCTTTCTATGAGCCTGAAAGTACAAGGAAATGATATCTACTCTCTCTGAAACCGTTAACATCATGGAACAATTGCGTAGAGATGGGTACAATCCGAATCAGTGAAGTAAAATGAACAGTCTGACCATAGACTGAGAGCATGATCACAGTATGTGCTTCATTGCATTGTGAAATGCGTCACATGATAGCATTATCTAAATTATAAAATACTGTACTTTGATTTTCCTTATCTGATGTCTGTATGTGTGGTTTTTTCTTTTCTTTCTTTTTCTTTTTTTTTTTTTTTTTTCAATGATATTAACATTTTCAACAATATTCAACGCACTTTTATCTTTGCTGATTACAGAGCTATTTATCACGAAACAATACAAAATATTTTTGTTCAAAAGTATTTATGGTTTCAAAGTGACCTCCCCATCTGTTCCCCGAGAATGGTGCAGGGTGAGGAGGTTTATGTTAATGGATGTCCCTCTTGGAAGTGAACATCTTTTAATGCATCTCTTAGTAACCCGATTGTCATTTTTCTTCAACTATTACGAAACACAGTTTTGTGCGCCTTAGACTAAGGTAAACCAACCTAAGGACAACACACACACATGCCCCTGCGAGGACTCGAAGTAGCCGAGCGGTCTAAAGCATCACGCTGCGGAGCGCACGGTTGCTCGCCGTGGAGGTTCGAGTCCTCCCTGGGGAATGGGTGTGTGTGTTTGTCGTTATGTTAGTTTACCAAGGTTTACGTAGTTTGTAAGCTACGGACTGATAACCACGCAGATTGGTCCGACAGATTAAAAAAAAAAGGACTCGAACCTTGTTCACTTCTAATACATATATCAAGTAGTAAATAAAGATTTGCATTCAAAATTAATCTGGTGACAAATTAATTTAATACAGTTTGACAAATCGTTAAATATATTTCTTTGGAATTTGCCCACCTGCATTTGTATACGAAGCAATTTTGCGCTTTGGACAACTCGGTTTTTTTCGGATGCCAGATGCACTTCCACATCTTCACGATAACTCTACGTTTTGCTATGTGACGTGATAATTTTTTTCTACGGATTTTTTTTTCAAAATTCATATAAAATGATTTTTTTCTCATGCACCACCTATAAAAGTACATTAACATGATAAACTAGGATGCAAAAAAGTAGAAAAATAAAATAAAATAAATTATGAATAAGAGAGGAATTGATCAGTGGGAATAGTTGTTATTGCTGTCAAATTCGATGGTTTTCCAACATTCCCTCTATGTTTTTCAAGTTGGCTGTCTTCAAAATGAAAGCAAAAAAGTAGCTCTTTTAATATGTTAATACAGGTTTAAAATGGTTTTCAGTTAGGACTAATGGCAACCCACCCAGGGGGCTCACAGTTATTTCGTGAGTACGTGCGTGGTGAGGACGGGGCCCCAATACAGTCTTCTTCTTTCTTTCCTTCCAGGACTGCATTTCCTTTTCCTTCCCCTCCTGTCCTGTCCTCACTCCTTCCCCTACCCTCCGGGGGACCGAAAACCATAGCCGTTTGGTCCCCCAATCCCAAACAAACAAAACTTATGGCAAAAGGCATCAAAACCTGATTGTCTCCTACAGGCAACTAAGGAGGGTCGCATTTGGAGATACGACACTACACTACAACATAACTATGACCTAGACTCACAGAAGTTCCTGTATTTTCACATTGCTGTAGTTTAGAACATGATTTACAAGTACCAGCCTTATGAACCTTTTAATAATTAAAATCAGTATGCATTTCTAAAAGTTATTAATATTCATATTCACAGAATATATGACATAAACTGCGTATGGGCAAAGCTGAACATGTCTACCAATCCGGGTTCGAAGCCGGGTCTCTCGCTTTCTAGGCAGCTGCGCTGACCACTGCACCACTGTGGACACGATGAGCAGCAAACCTGCCAGGACTACCTGAGTATACACCTCCCGCCAGACACAAATCTCCAGCTCTCCCCTGCCCACAGTACTCAAACTTGTAGTCATTATGTACTAATTCACGTAAGAGTAAGGGCCCAAATTTGCGCACCCATCCCCACTAATATTAATTAATTGTTTGATTCAATATGTTGATACCGTTTTTATCGCCAATATGTGTATAAATAAAAGTCGCTAACAAAAGCTGTTGCGTCGAACCCATCGGTAAGAAAGAAGTATTGAAACCTGCCGTTAACAATGTGTTGAAATCGTGCGTAATTACAAATGATTCAGTCCACTTCGCATTGTTCTGAAGTCCTTATAGGTGTCTATTTCTCACGATGACAGTTTGTTACCAATACTTGCGACTTTCTGGGTCCACGGAGACACAAATCAATGTTTTGAACAATTATAACAATTCAAAGCTGCACGGCCACCATGCTGAAGGCATACTGATTGCCCTATGTTGTCGGTCGCGTTGACGAGAAGCAACAAAAATGGCGGATGCACACGCCCATCTATATCCAGGTGCCCTGCTGGAGCCTTCATCGTCATCGACAGGTTGGACGTCACCGCCGCCGTCGATATGCAGCTTTAGTGGTGGTAGTATTAATTAATCAATAGTTCCATTGTGCTTCACACCTAATAATAAAGTGAATGGGATACGTAAACAGACAACTAACTCATGGTTCCTTGTGTAAATTTAAGTTTATAACTTTTTTCAGACAACTTAGCAGTATTTTTACATTGTCATATGTGCACTATTTTTTTCTTCAGCTGTCTTGAGTAGATGGAGGGTGGATCACCAGAAGGATCCCAGGACCGTAACAGCGGCATACTTGAAGATTTGCAACATCCAGGTAAATTTCTCTTCACCTTTGACGTAGATGACTGTCCCTCGGTAGTCGAGTAATAAACTATGGCTGACAACCCTACTCATTACTACAGGGATGGTGAGACGGACTGCAAGCAGCAGAAAGCGGCGACGGAAAAATTAGCTTCTGATAGATAGATGCTGGACTCAGGCCAAAAACCTGGACCCTCGTGCTGCTACTGCGCGTAAGACGGTAGCGCCTGAGTCGGCTGCCCAGCTGGTAGCAGAGCGTCATTGCTGCGGCTGTGTTCAGCTCAAGGTCGTGCGGCCAGGCAGGCAGAGCGCTCTGAACAAAGCACTCCCAAACCCCGGAAAACTCGTGTCGATCACAAGTTCACGATTCTGACAACGAATATATACAGGCATGGCAAGAGAAGGAAAAGGCTCTGAGCGTTTTCCGGACGGTGTTTGACAGGACCGGCAAATAATAATCGGACAAGTGTCGTGCGGTGTAATAAAATGGATATATATCCAAAACTGGGATACAATTCCTGAGATTACGGCCTGAGAAGGGCCACTAGTGGTACAACAGAGGTGATCAGTATGACGGGTAGAGTAGGAAAACGAGCCCAGGGACCTGCAGAGCGGGGATCGTGCTATCGTGTTGAGAGCTGTTTGTAGAGAGTGACATTTTCTGTCTGTAACGATCTGGTAGGAAGCCAACGCTGAACCTACGTAATTGCACGTTTCATGTTACATTTGGCTATGATCCGCAGTAAGGACTTCGATGCAGGCGCCCTATAAGCAGTTCTGTGGCCGCGGTTGCAGGGATCGATGACACGTACTGTTTAGCAAGCACAAATCGGCCCAGGCCAGTGAATTCGGAAAGCATACGGTAGGTAAATGCGGCACAGACGTATGACGACGGCCACCGCCTATCACTGTCCTACGGAAGGTGTGGAGAGCCATGGAAATTATTTGAAAATTCCCAAAAAAAAATTAAAATGTAGTTCCCCTGTTCCCCACTGGTGTACACTGTAGATGTAGCTGTAAATAAAGAGATGCTTTTGAACGGTAAAACTGCATGTCACCCCAAATCTGTCTGAAATTAGAAACAATTTCGTAGACTTCACGCTACCACATGGTCCCCCTCCTGCTCCTAATGTGGCCATACAGCGGTGTCTGTACTTCTTAAACGTTTTGTTGCCGGCAACTAACCACATGTGACTGCACACTGGAAACATTAAATCCACTGTTACAATTTCATTGGTGGCGTGTAGTCACAGAATATCCAGATGTAGAGGGACAACTATTACTAAATTCTAATGGGATACTATCGTGCAAAATCGCATTGATGCGTAAATAGTTACGTGGCATATTTCAGTCAAAATCCATCCAAAGTAAATAAAATGTGAATTACACGTGAAATGCGTAAATTATTTCTTACATATGTTTTGCAGCATAGATAGATGAAGTGACTTGCCTGCCTACATGAAGCAGATATGTATGTGGTATGTGTAACGACAGTGGTAGGGTACTTATGGAGAAGCCTGACACACCTTTAGTTACTGAAGAGCAATAGCAGATGTTACGAGGACAATAATCTAGATAATTAAGTGATTGGGACTTTTAACACTAGCCTTGATGTCATCAAGGAAAACAAATCAGCCGATCTACATATCATAGAGTGAAATATTCGATCTCTTGATCAGGTAGGTAGAGTAGAGAACTGATGACCGTAGCAGTTTGGTCCAATAGCTTTACAAACATTGTAACATTGTGGAAACACACGAATTTAATCAGAATATTGCACACATTTTAGAATATCATATATATTTTAGTACTGTAATTTGAATAAATACGTGTGGTATTTCCATTACACATCAAATTTTACTGCTGTATCTACCTTACTAATATCGAATTTGCGCCTACTAGCTTTTTTTAGGAAACTGTATACAGTTTTCTTAATATTTCCTTAATGTAGCGCTAAAACAGTTTCACACAAGGTAATAAATTATGGGTAAATCTTTTTATACTGTTTATTAATTCAGCAGAAATTCATACCTGATAACAAATTTAAATGAAATCCCTCCCCACCACTTACAAATTCAACAAGGAGGTGAATTACAAGGTGGTGCTTCAACTACTATGTCTTGCGCATGTCCTTACAACAACTCATGTGAGACCTGAAGACATTAATTATCGGAAATATACGTATATTACTACCAGCATTTTCCCTGCAGATTTCCACACAAATTCGTTCGGTGTGTGTACTGCCTACATCTCTTTCTTCCCATTCTCTCATCTTCTATTTGCTCTGTCCCTTCTTTCTGTCCATCCCCTTCTCCCCCTGTTTCTCTCCATCTCCTCGCCCCTCACACTGTGCCCATCTATCCTCACCCCGTGTTTGTTTACCTACCACTCCTGACTATCCATCTCCTTGTCACTGCTCTCCGCTGAGCCATGCCTTTCCTATCATGTGGGTCCTGCAATGCATGTCGATAGTACCCGCACAGCAAACATGTCGTACAGGACGGACTATGTGGGAGGGGCTACTGTACTCTAGTGGGCTCCTGTAGAAGTTGCACTGCAAAGCAGAACCGTAAGACAGGCGGATGTTATTCCCACCAAATCTGCTCATACATATAATGTATGGGATGGAAAATACTATTTCCCGGTATAGGCAGATACTGCATCTTCCTGAAAGTTTCTAATTATGCGGTCTATCAATCTCACTTTTGTTGTTCCATTCCTTATCACATTTTTGAAAGTAACCACATTAACGTAGTTTCTGTATTGTAGATACGCCTTTCACTCAGTATTGCAGAATTTCGAAGCAGCTGCCATCTAATATCTCAATCACTCAGTGGAGAATCTGCTAGAAGCTATAACCTAGTGCCCCTTCATCTACTAGCAAAGAATCTGCATCACCGAAGGAACTTCAGTGGCTAATGAACAATGAAGGAAGAAGAAGACGAAAAAGAAAGAGGAAGAAGATGACTGAAGGCTCTCGGTTGGATTAACTTTGTCGACATCATCGTCAACGTCGAGATAAACCTAGTAATAAAACTGAACTTGTGCCAAGTGAGTGAATCGGCACCAAAATACAAGAGATGTAACGAATGATACTGAACGTATTGCTATTCATTTAGAAATCGAATATGTAAAAGTGTTGCGCCGCAAACAAGATACTGTATTTAGTAGAGAATACAGTTTCCTTCGGTAACTGCCAGTGTGTCACTAACTAGAGCCCTGCTTGGACGGCCCATAATGACAAAACGCTTTGTAAACACGGAGAGCCGTAAGTGTCACGCAGAGAAGTGTGCACTGCACGTAGCGATACTGCGAGGGCGTAGAAAACTACTGCATCAACTCTTTGACAGTAGAGCAGTATCGAGTAGAAGTGAGAGAGACAACTAGAATGCGTGTAGTAACTACTCCTAGTACTGTACTTCAGCGTGCAAACCTTGCACAAAGAGTCTTCCTGTAGCTCTAAAGCTAGATATTGTGTCAGCCGTGGGTGCTGAAAGGCTCAGGTAGGAATATACGTTAAGTCCACCGTACGTTAGGAAAGCAAATTACTGGAGGCATTATGTGTACCGAAGATTGCGCCAGGTTAGAGCGGCCGCTAGCGCCGGATCAACTCAGTTGCTGATACAAAACATACTCTCACAATAAAAGTGAAATAAATTGTATTACTAATTTAAAAATGGTTGTCATACCCCAACTTGCAGATAAGACAGTTACTATTACTTGCGAAATTTACTTATTTTTATCTCTATTAGGTTTTGCTCAAGAATGTATGTCATTTAGGAGTTCGGTATTATATCATAGATTTTCATAATATTCAACTTATCGCGTATTCTGAAAATGAGTCCTTGTTATAAATAATTTTCTTTGCACAATAAATATGTTGTTGTTTTCGCAGCCCCTAAAATATTTGTGGTGGACAACATTATTTCTGCACCAGCATTATTGTCAAGTAGATGTAGCACAAAACAAGTAATTTTTTCACCAGATATCTTTAGTTGGAAGTAAGCTGAAAATGAGGCACCAGTTTTTACCAATTCGTTTCGGAGTTCCTCATTATAAATTTTCTGTTCACACATAGCTGTTATTGACACGGTTAAATTCCTCAAAAACTGATCTTCACATCTTTCTTTCAAAATATTTTTATCGAACTCCGGTAAAGTTTAAAACTTTACTGAACAGACTTCCAAAGCACAGGATATTTGAGCTGAAACCAGTCAAATGGTTTTTGCACATGAAATGTGAAAGTCGATTTCGCGATTTAATAACTTAACGACTTGAGTAATCAGCTTAAAATGCCCAAGAAATAAAACTCTTTCGGCACGTCATCATCGATCAATTAACACTTTAATGACTTAATTTTGTATTGTTTCAGAAGCTGCACATCTCACGTGAAAGCATTACGTCATACCTACCAAAGAAATTGAAAAACAGTGTTATTTCCTTTGAGGTAAAGCTTGTTTTCTTTATTATATGGTATAGCTACAGTACGTAATTCACTCTTGGAGTGTTTGTAAGCGAGTTACTGTGTAAACAGCGTAATCCTACGCATGTGGTGAAAATATTAAGGACGAAGTTACGACGTGCATAGAAATGACACACACAACTATCCTGTTTATGAATCCAAGCATGGTTTCGTGCATTTAGGAGCGTTGGAGGTCAAAAAGAGATGTCCCTTCTAAGTACCGTCATTCTGATTGTACGCTGGGACCGTTTCCGATCTGCCCTCCGTTAGGTGGGTGATCTGCACGACTACACGGATCCGGGCAACGAGGAGCTTGCAGATCTGATATCCTTGCGGATGTAAGCTTATTTACAGTCTTCGAGAGCGCTGAGGGCAAGGAGGCTGCCTGTCTTTTCTTCACCGCACCCGCCAAGGCTGCTCTTATCACTGCTCGCGGGCTGTGACGACAGGAAGCAATAAACGCTCTTAACAGCCGGCGCTGATTAAGGTTACAGCCACACGAGAGTTTTTCTGCCCGAATACACGTAACATACTGAGCTCATGAAGCGGTGGGCACACGGCAGCCTCTCACACGCCATGTGAATGCCAGCCAAATCCCATTAGCAGTGTGTCGGGCAATCTGTGGCAACGCTTAATGTATTGATGGCCATAACAGACAGCAATTATTGTTTCAGGTTCATAGTCGTAGCTCATCAAGGAGACTGTAATATGATCAGAGCAGCGTAACTGAAAAAATTGAATTTGCCAGAATATGCACAACTTCCAAATGATCTTAGTGGACAGAAAATCACTTATGTATTTGTGGGTAATGAGGTTTTCGCAATGAGCAAACGTTGCACATAAAAAAGTGTTCAACTAAAAACTGTCAAGAACACTAGGTAATGTGGAATGTTCATTTGGTATTTAACCTAATAAATGGAAAATTTTCCACAATCCAATAGATGTTAGTTTGACTATGGTGGATAACATTGTTCACGCCTGTTGTGAAATTCACAATTTTGTGAGATAAAAAGACAGTTACAATTTTGCTAACACATTGACATGCAGAATGAAAAGTATTTCTGCACCTTGGACAAGAGGAAAGAATGGTGGAAATAATATAAGACAGCAATTTTCTGATTACTTGCAGTCCCATCAAATATTTGTACAAAGACAACTATGCAAAAACATTCGAATGAAGACTAGTTTTGTAGTAAAAATTTGGCTTCTTCACATTTTATTCATCTAAAAACTTCCTTACAAATTGCATAGAGTTATTAATAAAATACATCGTCTCTAATCACCTAGATATGATATCTGCTTGTCTGCCAAACGTTTTGGCCCACTTTAGGTTACGGTAGCAACACTTATAGTGGGCCTTTACAATAGCCATTTGACAGCTCGAAATTTAAATGATATAACGGCTAAACTGTTCATCTGACACAAAAATTGAATACCCAAAATCGTAGAGCAGAAAATTCTCTACAACTTTGCTCTGTTATGTTTGTTTCATACCTCGTATAGTTTCAGATACATTTGCAAAAATAACCCCTATATGACGATGTCTGTCTGTCTGTCCGTAACGCGTACCCATTTTTAAGTCGAAACGTTTAACCCATCGGCACGAAATTTTACAGACATAATTGATGCCCTCCAGAGACCAGAAGCTACAATTTTCAAATATTTCGGACAAAAAATACGTTAGTAACACTAAACAAAATCCGTTTGTAATCGCCATTTGACAGCAGGAAATTAGACTACAATTAAACCGTTCATCTGACACGAAAATTGAATTTCCGAATTTGTAGAGGAGAAAATTCTCTACACCCTTGCTCTGTTATGTCTTTTCATAACTCGCAACGTCACAGAGATACTTGCAAAAATAACTGCGATTTGACACCACCTCTTGATTTTACATAAACCAGGCGTTAGGAGACATCACGTGACATTCCTCGCGCAGAACGCTCACTCGCATACTCCATCTTGCTTCCTGTATTTTATGATTTTCTTATTATAACTTACGCGTTGTTATTTCAAACCAGTGGAGCACTGAAGAATTAACAAAAGCACGTCGTTCATAGTAGGATACATTAAAATGTAGTGTTTAAAAATGTCATTTTAGCTGTTAGCAACTGCCAGCAATGGTACGACAATTAACAGACAATGCCATAGTTGTTTGCCGTGTTGTAGTGGGTAGTGCGTTACATTGTGATGCATATAGTTCATAGTTCGAAACTCGCCGATAACATGTTCTTTTCAGTTTTGACACCTGCAAGGTTTTCGGAACTCTTATTAATTAAACAGAGCTATCAGTGATCAAGTCCGATCGCGTTATGGATGGATTCAGTCAACAATAACGCTTTACCTCAGTTGACGGTGCGCCGTTTAACTGCTTGCAGTCTCTCCTCCAGCGTAAAAACTGTGTGTATTTTGTTGTTAAGCTCAATATAAAGCTATTGCACCTTATAGTGAGACAGTAGGTGTGTAACAAGTTAACTTAATCAGTACTGGATTCAGTCAACAATAACGCTTTACCTCAGTTGACGGTGCGCCGTTTAAATGCTTGCATTCTCTCTTCCAACTTAAAAATTGTGGGTATTTTCTTGTTAAGCACAATATAAGGCTATTGCACCTTATAGTGATATACTAGGTTTGTAACACGTTAACTTCATCAGTACTGTACGTAATGGAACAGGTTATCATATTGTTGTGCGGTAAAGTTTTATTAATGAGTTTCCGTGAAAGTGAAGGAACTTTTTTTAATAACTAATATGGGTTTATGAAACATTGATCATGTGGCACACACTTTTACTGTTCAGTTTGTGTAAATTTATACTGACAACAAACGTACTGTTAGTTGGAACTGTGACATCATTTTTCGAAATACTTTTTCCAGCAGTGATTGAATCTGCTATGTATTCAGGAACGACAAAGAGGAGATGTGTAAAGTTGTTTGTCGATTGCAAAAACGGAAGTGAAGATGGCAATATAAAGCTAGCACTCTCAAGAACAAAATCGTAAAGGCTACTTATGGAAACAAACAAATGACTACTTTCTGCGTATTTTGTATTGTGGTACTCATGAAGAGGCTCTGGAACTTCGTAGTATCTATTTGACATGTTTGTTGTGAACCTAAATAAATACTAAAGACTATCTTCCTACAAGAAAGTATGCAGAACTGTGGAATTTGTGGTAGCTATACATTGGTCCCGTTAATTCGAGGTGAGCGGGAGCGGGATTTCCTCGAAGTACCGAAATTTACGCGTGAAAAAGAAAAAATTCGACTCGTCTAAAAAATATTACCTCTTTTTAAAACAAAGTTTTTGAATAGTCATTTACATTGGCAGCCTGATATAATAACATATATAATAATATTTTTCTGTGAAGATACAATGAACCCGCAGTTGTTGTTATGTTTTATGACGCTTGTTTTTGGTAGAAAGTGTCATAATGAGGAGAAAAGAATACAATTTGGAAGTACTTTAATAAAAGTCGCGTCAATCTCTCTAGACCTGTCCATTTCCATTGAAAGACGACAGTCTCTCCTCTTCCATATATTTTTTAATATTTCTGTAAAGTTATAATTTATTTAATGTCGCTAGATTATCATTTTGTTAAAACTTAAACCCAATCTTTTCAAGGCTTGAGGAATAGCATTTTTATTTCGTGTGTTAAAATGTTAGTTAATATTGCAAGGTTTTCTTATCTTGTTATGTTAATAATTTATTATTATCTTAATTAATGTGGCATAAATGTGGCTATTTCGCTACGCCGCTGACCCTGTGAGAATGTGTACTTCCCTTACTATGAAATGGATGTGCGAGAATCTATGGCTGTTTGAATGTGGGGAGTGATAGCTCGCTTTGACTCGTTGTCTCTGGCTCCGAGCCGATAGCTGCTGAGGCAACCAAAGAGGTTTCTACACCCTTCCGTTACAGTCCATTACAGCCTTCTCTAGGGCGAGTCTCTTCGTCCCCACCACCGCTTACCTTGGATTTTCCGGCTTTCGGTGGCTTCCCACGTCTCGTGGCCACTCGGTCTGGTCATTCTGTGCTGGTCTTCTGGTGAGGTAAGGTTGTTTCTGCTTGTGCGTTTGGAGATGGTAGCATTTCATTGTCTAGCACGTTTAACTTAGACTCGTGAACATACAATCATTTTTTGCAATATTTTCTTCGATCGTGTGTGGAAATGTGTTCTCGATTTCAATTCAGTGATTTCCAATAGATAAATGTGGTGTGTGAGATTCTAGTTGCAAGTTGATAATGGTCTGGTGTGTCAAAAGCTTTTGTGATCATGTGGCGGTGCATGAACTCTTTGTAAATACTTCCTAGCTTTGTGAGGCCTGATTTCTAATAGGTGATATGTTCAGTTTCGTACAGTGCATGTAAAAATCTTCTCATCGTTTCCTTCCGTGGGTAATATGTGTTCCACGTGGTTGGTTCATAGAACAACGCCTTCAGCTTCCACTCTTGTTTGTTCCATACCCATCAGGCAAGTAACTATGCGGGTATCCTTCTGATTTCCACAAACATTTCGCGATCTTCTCTTCCCGCCTATTTTAATTTTGCTGTTTGTTTCTCCGACTGATAGTACACACTCTGTCTTTGTCAGTAAATCTCTCAGAGTCTTGTACACCCTCCTTCAATACCTTCCTTGTGTAATTCTAAATATTTCTATGGGTTGCATGTTGTAGTTAATTTTCTTTGGTTGGTTCGTTGGTTGGATGTTTAAGGGGGACCAAACTGCAACGTGTCACCGCAAAGCGTCCAAAGAGTTTGTACAGCTCTTGATCTTTATCCTACTTATGATAGCCTATACAACCCATCCCAGTGCTGCATAAATAAAATGGGTTGGCAACCTTTGTCAGGATGGATTGCGGAGTGGTGAAGGCTTGTGGGCGCCCTAAGAAAGGATGGCTGACTGGGAAATAAAACATTGGCTTGAAGTTAAGTATTTGGTATATTCTGAAACGGGATACATGGCGGGACTCGCCCTGCGGTCGGATGCAATGACTTAATGCCAGACTAAACGGATTAGAAAACGGAAAGGTAAAGGCTATGGTAATGGTTACGGTTCACACAGTTGGTGCTGATAACGAACAGCCGCTAGGCGGGAGCGGACGGCATGCGGCCGTTCGCCCTGCACAGACGCTGGAGTACGTCTGTTTTGTACGAGAACTCAAACTGAAGAGAGCGGAGGAACTGATTCTCGCACAACGACTCCTGCAGCAGTAGCACACGTTACGAAACGTGGGTGTCTGCTATTGGCTCCACAGTAGCATGGAAACGTAACTAGTTTCAGCACGGACGCCAGAAGGGTGGCGTGATTTTAGAATCAGCATTCAATACTGGTTCTGGCCGGCTCTGTCCTGCGAGGTGGACAGCCTTGGTCACGTTGTTAAGGCGTATGTCGCGGCGGAAGAACACTTGTAAAACTAAGGCGAAGTTTTGAAATAAATTTTTTGAATTTCTTCCTAACCTGTTTTAGACTGCCTGGTCATCCTGTACATTCCCTCCCCCTTCCCTAGAAGTGGTGACTCACAAAGTTTACATGGACGCCAGACAATCCTGGGAAGAATGGGTTGCCCGAAAGGGGACCTAGTAACTAAGGGAGGATTGTGTTACAATTAAATCTTATTTAGTGTGAATGTGAGGGGAGTTACATATAGTCAGATTTGGCTTTCAGGTATACAACAAAATTAGGAAATGTCATAACTCTTCAGAAATTTGTAGAACAATGAATTCAATAATGTGAAATTTCAAACCATTTAACAGTGGAATGGAATGTTACATTTAAAATTAAAGCTTGTTTCACATGTTACGTGTCATTACTAAATTCTGTGAAATCAAAGTGTTGACACTGGCCGAACTTAATCAGCACGGGTCTTACAATGGTTACAGATGCTCCTAGAAATGTGTGGATGTTTGTGTTGTTTGGCAAATATTAATCTCGTTATTATACAGTGTAACATATGTAAAAATCACACAAGGAATTATATAATTATAAGAGGATTAATGCATCTGGGTAATAACCATATTGGATCACATTACTGCACAAAATTGAAATAAGTTTTCCTTCACTGAAGCACGGTGGAAAATATAGTAAAGTAAGAGACTCAATGGAATCAATCCAATGGAAACTGACAAATACACACAATTTTAAAATGCTTATACTCAGACAAAGGCTATGCTTTTCATAGATTAACAAGGACTTGATAATTCAGTATAAATATAAATTAGATTGTAATTGTAATCCCAGAAAAGAAATCCACTGTAAATAAAAAAAAGAGGTAATGTTGGCTTTAACTCCATTACCTGATAAACTACATTTAAGTAACAACCTTTTCTGAAACGAGTAACATCACTCATTACACAAAATGTTGTGGACGTGAAAAAATTCAGTAATGCAACATGTGGGATTAAATGTTTTTTCAACACAGGGATAGAACTTATATCAAGTAAGGAAGTAAAATATGGAAATAAAACAGAGGTTTTATCTCCCTTAGTTCTCAACATAATACACAAGGTCTAAAAATTTAAATTTGTACATAATACTTAATTATTCACTTTGAAATATTGCAAGTTACTTAAAAAGGAAACAGTCCTTCCAAACAAGTCATATAGGAACACTACACAATAACATTAACACTATATCAAAGTCGCATTTCGAAAGTGATTATTACACAATCGACTTAATTTGTTGCTAACACCAAACTAAATACGGGTGTCTTAATGGTGTATAAAACACAGCAAAAACTACAGGAAAAAGGCTATTCTTAAAAACAGCAAGTTTAATGTCTTGGATGAAAATTAATCTTTTTTTTCCAATATAACTAACTTTAGTAAACATCTACCATCATTAGGTAGAAGAAGAGTTAATAGTGCTTATCACAAAATAAACGAATTCTTATAGAATTTCAAAAGGCGTATCACTTTTGAGCCTCAATTAGTATTATTTCATGAATCACCAGTGTTGAGATAGTTCGCGCATAAATGCAGCTTACGCGGCACGGGAACTGTTTGTAAACAAATACAACTGTCAGACGCGCACGTGGTGCGTAGCGCGGTAGGAGAGGTGATAATCAGAAAAGTATAATGGCTGCCTATGGCGGGCGGATGTGAGAGGGGTCAGGGGAGGCAAGTCTGAGCTACACGCACGCCGCGAGGGGAAAGACGCGGGGGACACGTGATAGGCAGGTGGCGTGAGGAGGGGAGTGTGGTGGAGCGGCTACAGCTGACTGCAACAGCCTTGAAGGAGGCAGGTGGTCTAACGTCAGGTGACGGCGTAATAGCACGCGCCTTAACAATGCAAGGAAATAGAATTCTGGCGGCAATTCGCAAAGGTGCACTTAAAACGGCAGCACAATAACACCGGATAAAATAAATGACGTATCAGAGATTTGGAAATGAGTTTCATTCAGATGAATGGAAAGGACGTTAAATTCAGTTTGATACGTAATAGATAAAGATCAGGCAGTTAACAGTACACATTTTAAAATTACAATACGTCTCGAGGCTTCTATGCGTTGAAGTTTATCAGGCACAAGGTTCCAAAACGTTGGCCATTCGTTTTGAGAATCTGTCATCTGTATAAATATCGTAACGTAGTAGCTATAGGATGACGAAATTGTCGATACAGTTTCTAAGTTTCGGTTGAATTGACACTAGTTAAAGCCAGAAAACAGGATGTGGATTTAAATTTTACGAAAAAAGACTGGAGGAAACAAGGCGGGTCGGTTGATTTTAAGAATTAAAAAGCGCGCAATTAATTTTTAATCCTTATAATCACTAACGTCAAACTTTGACAGGCACTAAAAGGTCTCAAAGAAATGAAGGTAGTACAGGAAAGGCAGACCATAACCGAATCACTGTAAGAATTGGAAATGTAAATGGTAAACAATGCTCCGATGACAATAGAAGCAACAGCATAAACTCCATTAATGAACGCTGGACATTATGGGTTTGGTAACATAACGTAATACTTCACAATGGTGAATAAGAAGGGATAAATAGTTAATGGTAGCAAAATATTAACTCTTCCTCACTTAATGACAGTATAATAAAAATTCTCAAGGATAATTAAGATACTCTAAAAATCTAAGTGTGAACTCGACAGACATACGTCTGGAAAACCTTACTCACTAATTCATCTTACGAAAATGTATCTTATGAGTGACTGGAGCACATTTTAATTGATACTTTATGCTCAATAATATGGTGCTTTGAAAGAGAACAGGATTTACTAACGTCTGGGATACTCATCATTAGAAAATAGCACTGGATCTCGCTATACGGAATAAGGACAAGATATTTTTACTATTAACACATCATAGCACATTATAAGTACCTCTCTTGGAGTATGGATACAAATTATTTATACATCAACTTAGGCTGTCACTGGCCGTAACAACTGGAAATAACTTCTCATAATTCTGATGTGCGTTGTGTTTCACATATATTTATTGCCAAGGTACACAGGAAATATAATGGACCCTGTTACGGAAGTTTCAGGCGTGTATGACGTAAAAGCAGGAGGTATATATAAGCAGAATTGCAGCAATAGAAATAAGGAAAAAGTGGTTTTTCTTGGTCTTCTCGCTATTTGCAACAGTTTTCTTCTTTAATCTCCTCTTACAGATTTTTCGCTCACAGGCGGTACTCTTGACTCACCATATGGCAACTATCTATAGGCTCCATTACATCGGCTGAAACATTACTCAACTTTAGCTGCCCTCTGGAGGCTAACAGCTTAAGGCTTTTTACTTGCACGTCACATAAGGTGCAGTAGGGATTCGGTTATCTCTCAAAGGCTATCTTAACACATCTCAACCAGGCTTCTCTCCGGTATAACATTTTTTAAATCTACAAGATTCGCATTTCGTGCCCTGAAGCACACTGTCGTCACATGCTTTGGTAACCAGCTTGCGAAAACTACCACTTTTACGGAAGGGAAAGCTCATACAGAAAGAAATACGCAGGAGGGAAACGAGAAACATGCAGAGAGTAGATGATGGAGGGGCGAAAGTTTAATTCTTGGTTTACAATGTGGTGGATCAACAAAGCGTTCTAACGGTATTAGACGCTAGTCGTGTGTAAGACTGTTTGTACGGCTGCCGACTTCAGTCTAAACTCGTCAGCAAATCTGGTAGAATCAACCTCGATTGAAAACTTTTTGTTTGTGGTTTTTCTTTTAAGACCTCAACGCTGATATTGCGTCGGTGTTTGATCTTAAAACAAAGGCACACATCCTTCAAGATTGAGAATTTCACACTTCTCCCTTGTATCAATGATTTTTCAATTTCTGGCAGACGCGGTTTGGAGGGGGAATACCTTGTTTTAAGCCATCACGTCTGTGGAGGGCGGAAATTTACTTTCATTTACGGTAGGGAAAATATTGATAGGAAAGATCAAGGAAAGAGTGATCGTGACACAAACGAAGTGGAAGAAATACAGTAATTCTGTCACTGTGGACGCCAGGCTACTTATTACTAGCGTTAATGAAAAACTTTGTCAATAATCATGAACCTGTGTCATTAGACATGTACAAATTAATTAAAAAATGAAACTTCCGTAATTCCGGCAATGCTCAAACTTAGATAATATAAGGAAAAGAGTTTTATTCTTTGCTATAACTGCAACATTACCTAATCCAGTCACTCGGGGAAAGAAACAACACTATGCCTTACTTATCCTAGGGAAAGCTAATATTTCAATTATTCTATTACTTCGAGACACCTCGGAACAGAACGAAATAACAAATCATGTTCTCAGTCTGTACTTATCCGTCGGGACGTGGTGTGGCACGGAGCAGTACGACGGTGGTACGGTGCACAGCAGGCGGGGGCGGCAGCTGGGCGGCGGGCGAAGTGCGGTCGCGTGGGCGGTGGGGCGGCGGGGCGGCGGGGCGGCGAGGCGGCGTGGGCCTCACTGCTAATAGTGTCTCGGGCCCAGTAAAGAGCCATCTTCGTCTGCTTGGCAGGACCGGCAGGAGACATGTGGCGGCGCCTCATCCGCACACCACTTAGGGACGGGCGGCGCCGTTAAGCGACGTATGTGGACGGCGGCAGCGGCAGATGGGCCGAAACAGCAGCACGAACGCGGGGCGTAACTTATTACGCCTCGTGCGCGCAGGTGAGCTGCAAACGTGGAGAAATGCACGGCGAAGTCGGTTAACTGCGGCAGGTCGCGCGTCACGCACGTAGCGCAAACGTGCGCTGCGGCAGGCGGGCGCGCGGCGTTGGACTTGGCACCCCGCACGGAATGTGCAGATGCAGCGGCGGCTAGGATGTCACGGCGGCGGTGCCGTGGCTCGGCGGGATAGCGGCTGTATACCAGCCACACAACATAATGTGAACCACATTTTGCGGCCACCCTAAAGGCCGAAAGGTGGGTTATCGATCGCACTTCGGACGCCAAATTGTACAGCACTTGATCTTTATCCTACTGATGATAGGAAAATTATCCTATACAACCCATCCCAGTGCTGCATAAATAAAATGGATTGGAAGCGTTGTCAGGATGGATGGCGGAGCGGTGTAGGCTTGTGGGCGCCCTAGGAAAGGATGGCTGATTGGGAAATAAAAGATCGGCTTGAAGTTAAGTATTTGGTATATTCTGAAACGGGATACATGACGGGACTCGCCCTGGGGTCGGATGCAATGAATGAATGCCAGCCTAAACGGATTAGAAAATGGAAGGGTAAAGGCTATGGTAATGGTTACAGTTCACACTGTTGGTGGCTGATACCGAGCAGCCGCTAGGCGGGAGCGGACGGCATGTGTCCGTTCGCCCTGCACAGACGCTGGAGTACGTCTGTTTTGTACGAGAACTCAAACTGAAGAGAGCGGAGGAACTGATTCTCGCACCTCGACTCCTGCAGCAGTAGCACACGTGATCAAACGTGGGTGTCTCCTATTGGCTCCACGGTAGCATGGAAACGTAAGTAGTTTCAGCACGGACGCCAGAAGGGTGGCGTGATTTTAGAATCAGCATTCAATACTGGTTCTGGCCGGCTCTGTCCTGCAAGGTGGACAGCCTTGGTCACGTTGTTAAAGCGTATGTCGCGGCGGAAGACCACTTGTAAAACTTAGGCGAAGTTTTGAAATACATTTTTTGAATTTTTTCCTAACCTGTTTTAGACTGGCTGGTCATCCTGTACAAATTATGTGGGCGTGAAGAATATAAGCCCAGAGTTAATGTTTAAAGTGGGAGAGGAGTCCCACAGAGTCCATAAAACATCATCAAAAACGAATACATACAAAACGAAAAGAGACGATCACACAAAGACACCTTACAACGAAAAAGCCGATTTCTGTTGTTGACGGACCATAAGAATACAAAAAAGGAAAAGTCAACCACTCGGCAACGCAAAGAAATCTCCAGTTAGAGAGAATGATAAAAAAAACCTGCTCGAATAAAACGTAAAACGGAATCTGCCATTTCGTCACCTAATACTTCTGATAAAACAGCAGGGAAGTTAAAAGTTCTCTGCAAAGCGGCTAAGACAGGGCAGTCCAACAATATGTGGACGACTGTCAAATTGGAGCCACACCGACATTGGGGCGGGTCCTCACCTCGAAGGAGATGTCCATGGGTGAGCCACGTGTGCCCAATGCGGAGGCGACATAAAACCACTGAGTCCCGGCGAGAGCCACGTATTGAGGAGCGCCACACAGCCGTAGTCTCCTTGACAACCCGGAGCTTGTTGGGCGTGTTCAGGTTACGTCACTCAGCATCCCAAAGCTGATGTACCCGGCGGCGCAACAAGGAACGGAGATCTGGAGCCGGAAGCCCGATCCCTAAAGTAGGGGCATTAACCGCCTGTTTGGCAAGCCCATCGGTACGTTGCCTGGGATGCCGACGTGTCCAGGAGACCACAGAAACACCATAGACCTACCAGACCGACCAAGGGCAAAAACAGTGTCTCTGATGGCCATTACCAATGGCGAACGTGGGTAGCCCTGGTCCAGGGCGCGTAAGCTGCTCAGGGAATCACTACAAAGAAGGAAAGACTCACCTGAGCAGGTACTCATATGCTCAAGAGCACAGAGAATGGCCACCAGTTACGCAGTATACACACTGCAGCTCTCTGGCAGAGACTGCTGCTCAACGTGGTCGCCGTGGACGTAGGCAAAGCCAATGCGGCCATTTAACAACGAGCCGTCCGTATAAACAATGTCATAGCCGGGGTGCTCAGGAACGACGGCAAAAAACTGGCGATTGAGGGCCTCAAGGGGAAGCGAGTCCTTGGGCCCGTGGGCCAAGTCTAAGTGAAGACATGGCCGTGGCAGGCACCATGGAGGTGTGCATGAACGGGCCCGAAATGGATGTGGGATAGGATAAGACTCAAGCTCCCCCAGGAGGGACTGCACGTGGACAGCTATTGTGTGTCCTGACCTGGGTCGCTGCTGCTGGTGACGAACGGCCACAGTGGAAAATAGCAGGCGGTAGTTTGGGTGTCCTGTTGAGCTATATACTCGGACTGCATACGCTGCCAACAGTTGTTGGCGGCGGACCCATAACGGTGGGACCCCTGCCTCTGCTGGTAGACTGGCCACAGGGCTGGTGCGGAATACACGTTCACTATACACAGAGGTGAGGACATACACACACACACTCCACCTGAGACGCTGTTATATATGCTACGATTGCAGTAAAATCCCCTGTAGCCATGAAGGGCAAAGGTCCGCATTTCTGGAAACCAGGTTTCCAGGAGAGCAATGCAGAAAGCAGGTGTCGTGCTCAGAAGCTGCCGTAGCTCAGCCAGGTGGGGGAAGAAACCGCCGCAGTTCCACTGGAGAATGACATTGATCGAGTGCTGGGAAGACATGAATGAGACAAATCGGCGGGTCATATCTCAGCATCACTTGCATCCACCGACAGAGGTTTGTCAACTTGAGTGTCCTGTTTTTCAAGGGCGTCCCCGAGAGCGAGGTCCTCGGGTGATGCAAGAATCTCCACCTCATCCTCAGAAGTAGAGATGGAGGCGGACGGGATTGGTGGCACGGAAGCCACCATGGTCTCTTGTATAGTGCCCTTCTTTGGCCTTGATTTACCCCACTGGCGGACGGAAGTGTCTCAAGGGATCCCTTCCGTGTGAGGGAAGCCGGAGAAGGTTGTTCTTTCTCCGGCGGAGAGGTGGTAGCTGACCCCAAGGCTTTCGCCTTGGGAGCTGTGAAAGGAGAACCCCCAACCACCGTGGGGGCAGCTTATGTCGGCGGCCCTGGGGGCCCACAGAAATAGACGAAGTAGGAAATACTGCCGCCGCCAAGGAGAGTGGCGATGACGTTACTGCTGCGAATGAGTTTTTCATTGTAACATAAACTTTTACTTTGCCTCATTATAGGATATACGGTCGAGGGTTTTGTACTCTGTAATTTTCGGTTCCCGTTGAAGTGCGGGACATTGCGACGAGCAGGGAGGATGGTTCTGACCACAGTTGACGGAGATGGGAGGCGGTGTACATGGGGCGCCCGGATGTGCTGGACGCCCGCAGTCCCTACATGTAGCACTGGATATGCAACAGGAAGACATATGGCCGAACTTCCAGCATTGCAAGCACCTCATAGGGGGAGGAATATAAGGCCACACGTCAACACGGTAAACCATCACCTTGACCTTTTCAGGCAATGTATTACCCTCAAAGGCCAAGATGAAGGCACCAGTTGCGACCCTATTATCCTTTGGGCCCCTATGAACGCGCCGGATAAAATGAACGCCTCGTCGTTCAAGGTTTGCCCGTAGCTCGTCGTCCGTCTGGAGCAACAAGTCCCTATGGAAAGTTACACCCTAAACCATATTCAGGGACTTGTGGGGGAGTAATGGTCACCGCAACGTCACCCAGCTTGTCACAAGCGAGTAGCTCCCGTGACTGGGCAGGGGATGCTGTGTGGATGAGAACAGAACCGTTGCGCATTTTAGATATTAAGCCCACTTCCCCAAACCTGTCCTCGAGATTTTCCAGAAAGAACTGAGGCTTGGTCGCGGAGAATGAGTCCCCATCATGGTTCGCTCTTCAGGAAAATTTTGAAACGTATGAGGACTCCTTTTAGTCGCCTCTTACGACAGGCAGGAATACTGCGGGCCTATTCCTACCCCCGAACACGCAGGGGTAATTTTCTTTATTTTTCGGAAACTGAATTTTTCAATTTTATCGGTTTTTGGAACCACGTGGGTCCGAGTTCCGACATCCGGAGTTGCAGCTAGTCACCTGAATTCACGCCACTTCTCATATAAAACCAGTACCTAGATAAATTTCTAACAGACTGCAACTTAAGAATCCACCGTGATTTTGTATAATGAATCCGATTTTCAACCACTTCACCGTCAGTGGAGTGCGTTCATGTAACGTAGCCATGTGTCGCCGTTAGCGTGTTTGCTCGCGGTCCAATTCAGATGTAATTTAACTTGGATCTACACACGGACCATCTCAAACAGGCTCGACAGACCAGAGCCTGCTTCAAAGTGTTTTTGTGTGTTGTGTTTTGTGCTACCTCCGACTTGCTGAATTTCGCCTACGATAGCGGTGCCTGCTTCCGCCTCGTCTCAGCAAGCTGATTTGGGCGAGTTTCTCTGTGGAATTGCGTGTGTGAGAGAGAATGAGTGTTTGTGATTCCTCCCCCCCCCCCTCCCCCAGTAGCGTTAAATCATGTATAATTTAGGCTGGGCACCGTCCGCGTTAATCCATGTAAGAGATGCATTTTTATTGTATTAACAAAATTGGTTCCCCATTTTGCTTGTTTTCTATCTGAATAAACAAGTTTAAGTTCAGCGTAATCCGTAAATTGCCTATAAATTGTAGTTTTAGAGCACCTTCCCTCTTTTATTTAATATTGTTCTTCACAAGTGCTGCGAACAAGCTAAGATACAATTTTTCTTATGGCTAAATTCCGCTGCGCCATAAATGTTTTCTTAGCCACCTTTCTAGGATAACTTTAATTGAGGTGGCTTGCTTATTAATGTCAGTGTGTAATAACGTGTGAGCTGCTTATGTGTATTGACCACTGTAGTATTAACTTCCTGTTATTGAAGTAATTTGAAACGAGTCAGTTCTCATTTTGGGCCAGGGAACAAGGCTTTGTAGCAGGGAGTAACCAGTAGTTCACACGGATCTCATTTGTTAATTTTAGTGATAAAACAAGTTTCTTCTTTCGTACTGTGGTCGACTTTTACGATGCAATCTTCTAGGGACTCCTGATTAGGCTCACATACACTCAAGAATGCTTAGTACAGAGAGGGAATTTTGAAAAATGTACAAAACCTAGTGATATGTGGTGTAACGTAAATATACATAAAGTTTAACTTAATTACGCAAGTTTCGGTTACCGTTTCGATTTCCGCCACAAATCATGTTTCGGTCAGACTCACGCTTCTGCAATCACCTCCTCCTTTGAATGAAATCGTCGTCCCTAGCAATCCCAGGGAGCCAAGTCTGGAGAATAATGGGAACGTAAAACGAGTTGGAATCATATTTCCAATAATTTTGCGACCACAACTGCTGTGGTGTATGCTGGTGATTGTCGTTATGTAAAGGCCATTTTTATGGTCCAGTCACCGGCGTTTTCCTTGAGCTCGGTTTACAAACGGTCCAATAACGATGAATAATATGCACCTGTAATAGTTCTACCCTATACCAAATACTCGATGAGGATTATCTCTTGCGAATCCCGAAAGACAGTCCCCATAACCTCTCTGGCCGAAGGACGGTCTTCGCCTATATTGGTGCAGATTCTTACTTGGTAACCCATTGTTTAGATTGTTACTTTTTCTCAGGAGTATAGTAATGTATCCATGATGCATCCACAGTGACGAAACGACGCTTAAAGTCCTGCGGATTCTTCCTGAGCACCTGCAAACCTTCCTTGCAACACTTCATACGATTCCGTTTTTCGTCAAGCGTGAAAAATCGCGGCGCCAATCAGGTCCAAATGTTGATGCAAAATATGATGTACCCATTCATTCGAAATGCCCACAGCACTAGCAATCTCACGTACTATAACTCTTCTGTCATCCATCAATACACCATTGAGTTTATCAATGATTTCTGGAGTCATAACTTCCACAGGGCGTCCAAACCGTTCAGCGTCACTTGTGCTTATATGGCCACTCCGAAATTTTGAAACCACTTCTAATATTTTCTAATGGAAGGTGAAGTGTCACCATAATGTATATCAAGCTTCTCTTTAGTCTCCTGAGGCGTTTTGCCTTTCATATGTAATGTTTAATCACCACAGAAAATTATTTTTCATCGATTCTTTGACAATCTCTCGACTTCCTTGATTCGAACGGATGCCAAACACAAAGACATAGACGAATATGGCAGAAACTTCGTGTGAGTTCTTTCCAAAGATGCTACTAACTAAACATGACCCCGATACGCGCCGGTGATGTCACCTCTCGGACTTTGAACGGTCTTCAAACGCCCCTCGTATGCCGATGTGCAGTTGCCAGATCATTACATTTATTCTTATGTCATTTTATCATGGTGTGATTACTAAGTCATTATATTTGTTATAGAAGTAAAGATATATAATATTGATATAGTCGCTTTAAATGTTGGTAAATAACTAATTAAATAACAAATTGTGACAAGATGTTGAATTGGTGATTCCACAGACGTGGTTTCAAATGTTCCCATGTTTGTAATTGTAAGTGCCCCACCTCCAGCCTCCTGCCCATCTGTCAACGCAGAATTTTCCTCACGTTTAGTCGTCTTATCTAATTTTTAAATGACGATTGTTCAACTCATTTTCATGTTTTAAGTCCTCCTGCTCATGACTCATATTCTCTCGGCTGATGAGCAGCATTTAATGCTGCTGACAGTCTACTGGCATGTATATGTTCATTGTGATATAACAATAAAGAAAAAAATAATAAATATAAGACATCTCCAGCAGTTGTTTTAATCATCATCATCGCCATTTCAGTGTTTTGAAAGACTTCAACGTTTTACTACATTTTAAGCACTTTATGTTTCTCCAATTACAAACTCCATGTTTTATTTTTAATTTATCTCCCACTTTTAATCGCCTTTTATATTTTATCTCTTCATCCATATCATGTTTTAAATTCTTTATGCTGAAGAGCGCCTGCGAGCGCTGACATCCCAACCTATATTTGGAAATGAAAAGACAATAAAGAAATAATAAAAAAAAAACCGAGAAAGGGACTTAACTATTGCGGTTATGTTTCTCTAAGCTTTCAAACTACTTAAACTAACTTATACTAAGAACAACACACACACCCATGCCCGAGGGAGGACTCGAACCTCCGACTGTGACTTGGTTTCCCATAGGATCAAACAACTTTTTACTGTGGGAGGAATTCGTCGCGAGTATTTCTGTTTATTTTTTATTTTTGAGGGGATTAGCTTTTCCCGTATATATTATAGAATGGAAAGGTAGAGATATATTAATTAATTGGTTCGATAAACTCTCTGTCATGTATTTAAATGTGAATTGCATCATACATATTTAGATGTAGATATTAAGAACTCTGATGATAAAAACAAGAACGTAATATCAATTTTGCAACAAAATAGCTTCTCTCTATATTCTGTACTTCGTACTAAAAGTACTCTCTGATCATTGCAGACTATCACTGCGACATTGCGTGGAGTGAAATCCGTTGACTATACCATTGAAGCGTCTGTTGCGCCTGTTGTACAGGCATACAGGAGAACAAGAAAGTCTGGCAGCCAGTCTAACATTCAGGCGTCCTACTCAAATCAAATATTCAAATGTTTGTATAGGTTATGGGGCTCAACTACGGGATGATCAGTCCCTAAACTTACAAACTACTTACGAACTAACTAACACTAAGAACGGCACAAATATCCATGCCCGAGGGGGGATTCGAACCCCTAACCGTAGTGGCGGTGCAGACCAAGACTGGAGCGCCTCAGTCCTCTCAGCCGACGCGGCCGGCACGTCCTACTCACAAACCTTCCTTGCCTGACCTGTAAACGATCTGAAATGTAGAGCCGGTTGAAACGGGCGTCACTCCGCTCGCTTCCCGCCGTGCTCGCGGCCTGCTTTAAGCCCCTTTTACACGATCCACTTTCTTGCGAATATCGACTACCAGAAGCGTGGACAGCTTTTCTGCCGTAGTGTAAATCAGGATCCAACCACGGCGTGGGTACGACTATAACGAGAATAATCTTTCGATTGTGCCGAGTATGGAGATCTAAATTTTCGAGTGCGGTGAACACTGCGCATGCGCATAAGCAGCGGCTGCATTGCCCTGCAGAAAAGGCGAGGTACTGTTTTGTACGTAACAAAGGCACGTCTAAGTAGTATAGTACGGAATAAAAATCTAGTGAGCCATCACTGGCGTTTTTACTTCATGTTTTCCATCAAAATAATACAGAGCATGTTGAATGTGGATTACATTTTATTTTTTGTAGAAACGGAGTGGACGAAAGAAAGCCTTAAGGTTCTTATTTCGGCTTATGGAGAAGAGAGAGACCTTCTTGAAACAGAACATCATTTACATCACAATAAGGTAATTTTAACCGCCTTTAGTATTATCTGTGATATTTGTGTGTTACGGTGAGTGCAGATACTCATGGAAAACATCATATATTTACTAGAATGCACAGAAAGAATGCTCAAATTAGTGGCAAACGAAGTATCAGTACTTTGCCTGAAAGTTACAGCTGAAGATTGTAAAACTATATTTGGCACTTTCGGTTACATTACGGCGGGGAGTTAAAAAATATTCCCCAGAGCGAAAAGAGTGGGTGTTCTGCAGCCAAACGCCTCTCTTCCTGCCTCTGCGCTCTTTCTTTTTGCCTTCCTGCAAAGTGGCGGCGATTACTACCGTTGTTGCAGCCAATACCACAAGAATTTCATCCATTTCGCTGTGTTGGATAAAAGGTTGTGATTACAACGAAAATCAGCATACGAAGTATTACGAGGACAACCACAGCGCAAAGACCGCACAGCAGTTGTGGTGAAACTTGTGGCCATGTACTACACGCCACATAGATGTGAGAATGACACCAGCGACTGCAGCAACGGCTCATAAGCTGACATGAGGATCGTAGTGTAGTGCAGCTAAAACAAACACCTCCGCCTCCTCACTTCATGAAGGTCTTCGTCTGTTACTGCGGCGCATTACCAAGCTGCCTGTTTCCCGATGTCGTTGTTCGGCACATAAGAACGTAATGGCTGCCGGGGCTCTTCGCCTAGGATATCTCACGGCATACGCCATGGCTGCTTCAGTGGCATCTTGTCGGCACTCGCCGAGCATCAGCAACATTTCAACGTACTCGTTGTTCTTGTATGCCATCGTCATCCGATGTCAGTAACTGTGGTATATTGAGCCCTGGTTGTTTGTGTAGCTCCAACTTTTGGGTATACGGCCGTGTGCGGCGAATAGTCGGCAGTCTAACAGCGCATGGAGGAAGCTTCTCGCTCTGTGACACCGGCGACGTTACAACTCGGCCGCACCACATTTAGAAGGCGCATTGCAATATGCGCAGCGTTTGTGGTATCTGCCCCTGAAACTTTGAAGGGTTGTAGCTCCCAAACTAACAGTGATAGGAATGTAGTTTAAATTGATTTGGACGCAGCTGGTTTCAACGAATCCAATGCACGATAGAAAAAACTATTGTTCCATTTAAAAAATTATATCTTTGTGCTTTAACTCTTTGGAAAATGATACAATAAACTATGTCCATAGCTCCGCATAAAGTGTAACATTTCTTGTATTGACCTACCGCATCAAAATTTCCTGTCACCTATTATTTTATAAGTTACAGAGGCAAACACACTTAGTGAAACACCCTGTATATGTTTCAACCTATGTGATTGAACTTCTGTGTTCGTATGATTGTGAAAAGTTGCTTTTAATATTGACTGACTGCCGCGCAATTGCTTACAGTCGCCGCTTTGCGCTTTAGCCCTCGTTTATTTTAGTTAAGAACGCATGGCTTCGTATGTCGTCTGCAATTCCGTCTGCTGGATAGCCAGAGACACCCTTTCATGGCAAGATGGCGAGGTGGTCTGTTATTATGAGGGAATTGTCAGACTTCTCATGTCGAACCTGTGTTGCTATTTTTACCACTGTGAGTTAACACTGAAGGAAGTCTGTATGCAGACTTTTAGCTGCTGACATGACCTGGAAGTCTGTAAAGACGTTTATGAAGTATGATATTATTGTCGCGTGTTTTCCGCGCTTATAACTGTCTGTTGTACAACCTGACCTCTCTCGCTACGTTATACCTACGCCATCTAGGGACAACGTGGCGTTAGCTACGCGCCGTAAGAAAACTGCTTCGCCCAGTGATAGCGATCGTACGATAATTAATAAATACGATAATAATAAATTCGTTGACAAATGTAGCTCATATGTAATCTACAACATTCTTTCGAAGTAGCTATGAAATAGACACAAATACATATACGGTTTAAAACACGTCAAACTTTTATTTCCTGCAATTACCGCAAAAATGCGAAATATTGATACAGGTTTTTTGTGCACCAAGAACATACAAGCAAAGACGACATATGACAGCCCTGCGAATCAATGACGTTGTTAGACGTCCGTAGACAAAACTTAGCCGGTGTTAGGAATGAATTAGGTCTAAAAGGCGTTCGACGCGATGCCACACTGCAGAGTGCTAACGAAGATACTAGCTTATGGAATAGGTCCACAGATTGTGACTGGCTGGAAGACTTCCTAAGTACGTTGTTCTTGACGGCGAGTGTTCATCAGAGACTAGTGTATCGTCAGGCATGCCCCAGGGGAGTGTGATAGGACCGCTATTATTTTCTATCTATATAAATGATCTGATGGACAGAGTAAGTTGTAATATGCGGCTGTTTGCTGATGATGTTGTGGTGTATGGGAGGGTGTCGTCTGTAACTGACTGTAATAGCATACAGGATGACTTAGACAAAATTTCTAGTTGGTGCAAAGATTGGCAGCTAGCTCTCAATGTGGAAAAATGTAAGGTGATGCGCATGAGTAGAAAAAACAATCCCATAATGTTCGAATACAGCATTAGCAATGAGCTTCTTGATGCTGTCACGTCGTTCAAATACCTAGGCGTAACATTGCAGAGCGATATGAAATGGAACGAGCATGTAAGGACAGTTGTGAGTAGGGCGGACAGCCGACTTCGGTTTATTGGGATAATTTTGGCAAGATGTACACTTGACAGCAAAAAAAGTGGATCACCCCTGAATTCCTAAGTGGAGGCCGCACCTGACGCTATGCAACCACCATGGCACAGCTGCGTCGCAGGTCGTCAAATAATTGCACAGTACAGTTAATACCTACCCACAATAGGTACTAAGTAAGTCTCCTATTTCTCCTTATGGCATTCAGGCAAGATACAAACCAATACTTTCGTACAACAAATATTAGAATAAACGTCATTAGAGACGAGACAGTAACACTTGTAAATTAAATTTAGTTGCAATAAGTGAAAAGTCAGATACGTTATCACACTTGTTTAGTGACATGATATGTGTTTGTTCATGATCTGAATCTGAACGCACTGTTAAGCAAAAAACATTTGTATGCCTGATCGAGATGCGTTTACAGGTCACGCACTATTTCGTGGCCCCTCTCTGATCGGCGGAAGTCGGCTGAGCTCTTGTGTCAACGGAATGTTTATACTCTCTACCAACTTTACCTCGTAACAGCATTGTACACCTTAGACCTCGTCAATGTATTGTTGATTTGTGCTTCGTTTTTATTATTGTTTTCCACTTTGTTATTTGCTAAAATAAGTCCACATACCCCGAGGACTTTTTTTACAAGAAAGATGGCTGACCTTGAAAGTGGTGTGAAGAATGTTAATTCTGATTTTTATTCTGTTACGACAATAAAAAGAGGCAGAGAGCGTTTTTACACCCGCTTAATAAGTCCCTTTCAAATATTAACATTTCGTAGATATGCGTTACACTTTTCTATTACTCAAACATTAAAGTGATACTTAATTTCGTATTCCATCTGTAACGCCTTAACCCCTTACATGTTGTTTCTTTTAAAACCTGTTATCTATACGCCGTAAGCTGCCGGCACTGAGGGAAAGAGGCAGGGCTTGTTCTAACAGCCAATCCGCTATGAGCTGAATGCAAGCTTCAGCTCCCATCATTCTCCGCTCAGGGGCCACGTTTAAGTGCGCGTGATCTCTAGGCATAAATATACCTAAAACACTGACGTTTTCATTAGTTTCTTAGACCGATGTCTGAACGCAGAAATAAATGATAATCTTTGCACTGTACCAGGAGTTGCATGAAGCTCCTATTGTAGCTGAGAGGTAACCGCTGAAGATACATAATACAGTGCAATTCACAGATGTCATACATCATAAAGTTGTGGAATAGAATACAGTGTATTGATGATTTGTTAACTAAGCGTTATACTGGTACCTGAAACGACGATACAATTAATTTTTCCCCGGCAGGGACTCGAAACCAGCACCATTTGCTATTGTATGATAGGAAGGAATACTGCTGATATATTTATTGTTTCTTCCGGGCACTCCAACCTTGCACATACCGTCACTCTTGACCTGACACCATGAGGCGTCAACTATCACATTGTCGTTCATCAGTAGTTAGGATCACACCGTTCGTAGAGACATGGAAGGGGTTTGGTATTTTGCGAAAACTTTGTTTAATTTAGTAGCGCATGGACAAGTGCAATTTTGATTTGAAACAAGGCAGAGTCCTGCGTTCTTTATTGGAGTTACTGGAGGTGTAGATTGTATTTTTGTGTCCGTTAAAAACTGTTAACCCCAGCGAGAATCGGACCCATACCGTAGCTATTACAAGGTAACCTAATCCCAGCTTCCAGCGAATTACAGATGCGTTGGCATAATGTTATGTCATAATTGAGTACTCATTAGACAGTACGACCAGTCAAAGAGCTCAGAGGTGTCTGGCTAGATAAGATATTCCTGGCCGCACGGGATGGCCACGTAGTGTGAGGCGCCTTATCGCGGATTTTGCACGATGTAATACTACCTTTTAGTATGCTACATTACGATTTGGTATGGTCTTCTGTAATAAGCTTATTTAACTATGAGCTCATTATAATAAAGATTTTTGGGTAGCTGTTGCCACGATAACTTGAATATTAGGCATTTTTATAGTAATGAGGAACGTGGATTATGCGTTAAAAATTTGAAATTCGGAAAGTAACTTCGTCTTGACATTTATTCACCACGTTCAGGAACACAGACTTCAATGAAGGAGGTTTCTGTGATTTACTAGTATGGTCAGTGACAACGTATCCGATAACTGGCAAGTGTGTCGAGCAATTATTCTTCACGGTGTGGTTGCCTTCAATAGTCATACTGAGGTTACAAAACGGCAATGTGAATTCTGATACAATGTCGCATCGGAAATGCGATTACATGCGAAGCATAATATCCAACTGGGAAGGGTGGGGGAGAACTTCAGTCTCTGCCATTTCAAAGCTTGGATACTGGTAAATGTCGGAATAGATGTCCATTTTAATAGCGAAAATAGTGCTTGCACGGTAAGGTTCAGTTGTCCATTATATCCACGTGCTTTTCGAGAGTCAGCGACAGAGAAATAATGAAAGTGATTTTAAAAAAATCTTCCAAGCCCAAAATTGTGAAAAGAAGCACGGATATGAAGGTAAATATTTCAAGGGAGGGGCGGCAGGAGGGAGGGAGGGATCTAGGAATGAACAGGAGTGCAGAACTGGAAAATAAAAGAGTGAAATGCTTGCAAAGTACTCCTTACTTATATATCACAGTTAGTTTTAGGGCCGAGAGAAAAGGAACGAATGTTTTACAGAACGAAGGATGGATTATCGTATAATGTAAGGGAGGTGACAGAGAGAAAGAGAGAAAGGAGGAAAAATTAACAACGAATAAATACCAGACAAATCGTTTGCATATTTTGTTAAGGACGGAGAGTGTATTAATGGATGGAGGGGAGGAGGGAGACGTATTTGAAAAAACAAAAATTACTTTAACAGCGTCCATCTAAACTGATTACTCTGTATGCATGGAGTCTAGGTATACATGAATAAAAATAGGATATTGAGTGAAATAAGAAGCATTGAATTAATATTTGTGCCGCGGGCGGGAATCGAACCAAGACCTCCATAATTTCTTTAATTCAATGCTTTTTCATTCACTTAATTTCTTTGACATACTGACGCGGAAAACTGTATCTAGGTATATAAATTTGTAATAAAATAGGATAATAAAGGAACTGTATATTAAAAAAAAAAACCAATTTAAAGGCAGCTCAAAGGAAAAAGAAACTCTTATATTATTTCTTCTACAGTCTCACTTAGGAGATTTAAAAAAAATTTAAGTACTAATAATTTATTCAGAATCCCTCATTATTTGTTTCTTTCATAATACATCTCAGCGTAGAATCTATAACGCCGTCAGACCAGCTTCTCTTCAGTAAGACCGAGGACACTATCTCGAGTTGATTGCTCGCAGTGAGACGGCCTGATTTGTATTTCGGCTCTCTGCTTTTACTATAATGCCAGGAAGTAAACATTCTGTATTTACGTCAGAGCCCCACTCTGCGCTGTGGTGGGGGCTGTTGGGCATCACCGCGACCGCCAGCTTGCTGGCTTCCACTAAGCATCGCCTTGGCACGAGCTGTGGTTGACCGGCCAGCCCATAGCTCTCGAGCCACGACTGATACTCGCACAGACCGCAAAACCAGGCTCAAACGTTTCTGCAAATGTTCAAATGTCTGTAAATCTATCGGACCAAACTGCGTGGTCATCAGTCCGTAGCTTGCAAACTACTTAAACCTAGGTAAACTAACCAACGGAGAAACACAAACACCCATGCCCCAGGGAGGCCTCGAACCTCCATGGCGAGCAACCGCGCGCTCCGCAGCGAGGTGCTTTAGACCGCTCGGCTACTCCACCACTGCAAACTTTTCTGCCAACCTACCCAAGTGTCTAGTATTGACTACCACAGCTAGAGCTATTTTGCTCTAACATGGACAGCCACTTTATCTTTTGACATTTCATTCAAATATTTAACGAAGTTAAAGAGTAGAATCATGATAAACTTAGCTACCACATAATGTTTCACCTAGATAGCTATCATACGACACAGGAAACTATCTTTTCAGCGCTCTGCATTAGATTTAGACACAAGGAAATATGTACTCAACCTAGAAAACTACGTATGTTTTAAAATTAAACAATTCTGGTGGGAACAACACAAATATATATATGTAGTATATCATTCACGTTTTGTGCACTTATAAAGTGTTCTCACTGTCTATGAAACAATAAGTGCTACGAAACAGAAATACCTTCTGCTGAGGCCCTTCATTTACATGATTGTTCTGTTATTCATAGTGAAGTGTTTCGTAATGGTTTCATAGGATCGCTTTAGTTTCTCGACTGTTCCACGCTTATACGAAGATCGAGAAAAACAAGTGCCAAAAAAGATATATGTGACTTCTAATTACCATTATATTATTCTTAAAATTCAAATCGAATGTGTGTGGTATGCTAAGTTCAACAGTCCCTAATCTTACACACTACTTTAACTTATTCTAAGGACAACACACACATACCCATGCCCGAGGGAGGACTCGAACCTCCTACGCGAGCAGCAGCCCGATCCATGACATGGCACCTTAGACCGCGTGGGTACTCTGCGCGGCCTTCTTACAATTGTAACATACTTTGTACGGTAATGAGTACAAAAGCTCTTTGCATTTGTAGGAGAAGGTTGGTGATTGAAATCTCACAGAAGAAGCGTGCTACACTGAAAACTCTTTTGTTGTAGTATTTTGCTTCCCCACCTCATCCCCCTGCCATCTCCGCCCCCTCTCCAACCTAAGTAGTAAATAAAAAAAATAAAAAAATAAATAAAAAATTACGGAAAACATCCGAGACCTTCTTTCCGCTAATTTACTATACCGCACAATCTGATATCTTTCTCCAACTTTTTCAGTGTCCTCCCTCTATACCGTCAGGTAATAATCGCACATTGCTCAGCAATACTGCGGAAAAGGTGGAGCAATTGTAGGGTTTATAATCTCCTAGGGAGGCGTTTTAATCTTGTAATGGTTGTGTCAATAACAGGCGATTGTTTTATCTTAACCAAAACATGTATATTTCGTAGTTAACGTTGTTTTCAATTGTACCCACCAGAAATTTTGTTAGGTATATAATCCTTAAATTTGTTTTGTTTATCGATTTCTCAAGGACTGACGAAAATTTTCTGGTAATAATGTGGTGAACTATATGCATATTTATGTTTAGGGTCAATTGTCGAATTAGCATCGTGAATATATAACTTCAATATCATTTTAAAAATCACTCTGCTTTTCTGTGGTGCTTACTAGACAGCAGCATAATCTGCCACAAATATTTCTCAATTCGATATAGCAGTTTTTAGCTCTGTCAGAGAGTGGATAAAATGTTACTTTCGTTCCAATTTGTAACTGAGAGCTACTGCCTCTTAATCTTTAAAGAGCGTCGACATTTTCATGAAGGAAGCTGCAGCGTGAATCGCCTCCTCATTGCCCTTGTGAAGGCCGACGCAGATAATTCAGAAAGTAGGGATCGAGAATAGTTGTAGTTGCTACGTGAAATTCATCACCCTTGTCTGTAATCATGTATGTGATAAGTAAATGACACACCCAAGTTCAATTTTCAGCCATTTTAATTGGAAAGGTTCTTCTATATACATATATGTGTCGTGACTGTTCTTTCGAAAGAACAGACACCACATAAACATACATAATTAAGGAGAAGACGAGAACAACTCTAGCCTTCAGCGCAAATGCACACTACGCCTGAACTCTCGAGGTAATCGGAAAAGTGCCACGAGAAGTAAGTGCAAATAGGAAACGGCAACTACGTGAGCAGTGTGTAGAAGTTTGAGTCTTGTCGGTGATGAGGGGGGAGAGGAGTGGTAGCTCGCACACCTGCGATGATCGTTGTTTTCCCGCTCGTGCAGTGGTTACCGTAACTGCTCAAAGAACGGTAGGAACTTGACCCGAATTCCGGCTGGGCACAACTGTTCAACTTCCCCAATGCGTGCACTCACTGGCCACAAGCAGCTTGTGTCGGATTACTTCTTTTAATCTAGATTCTTCTCTGTCATTCCAGGAAGCAGTACAACTATCACCAGACATGATCCACTGTGTTGTTATTTCACTACCAAAGTCGTACCAGGAAGATCATTTGTCTACAGGCAATGTCTTTCTCGAGTGGTCCAACACCTTAGGAGAACATCTTGTGCACACATTATGCACGGTTTAATTACTTCTCCTACGACGTGAGGTCGAGCATTGATGTATTTATAGTGAGGGAGACGAATGGAATGTTGCACAGATATATAAAGAAAATAAAAGTTCAAAATAATGTTTGTATAGTCTATGGGACTTAACTACGTGGTCATCAGTCCCTAAACTTACAAACTACTTATGAACTACTTACGAACTAGGACGGCACAAATATCCATGCCCGAGGTGGGATTCGAACCCCCGACCGTAGTGGCCGTGCAGACCGTGACTGTAGCACCTTAGTCTCCTCGGCCACCGTGGCCGGCAAAATATATATATATGAAAAAAAGTAATCCACTGAGTTACAGATCTATTGTATTGATATCGACATGTAGCAGGACGTTTGAACAAATAGTTTTTCCAGCGTTATGAAATATCTAGAAAAATTTACATCAAACCGGCAAAGGTTTCTAAATCTTTACTCTTGTGAGACTTTGCCGATACTATATTTTCATGATCTACTGAGTACTCTCAAACTAATTTCATAGAGTGCCAAAACGATTTTTGGTATCTTCAACGCCGCAGTGGAGTGGCCAAGCGCATTGAGGTGCTATGCTCCGATGCACGAGGCCGCTCCTCGTCGGGGGTTCTAATCCCCCCTTGGGCATTGATGTTTCTGTCGTCTTTAGTATAAGGTAGTTCATAAGTAGTTTGTAAGTTTAGGGACTGATGACCCCGCAGTTAGGTCCCTTAAGCTTATTATCTTCAGCCATAATTAACTTCGAACCATATCTCTTTCCTAAGTTGTGCGACTGGACTCGTGATGTCCTATCTGCAAGGTTATAGTTTGCAGTAACAGACGAGGAGTCATCTAGTGAAAAGGACGTGGTGAGTGTAATTCATCCAGCAAAGTGAAGTAGACTTCTCCTGATTCTAATATATATTCGAAATATTTAATGAGTAATCAGAATATTGCTCTTAGATTTGAGGCAGTTAATGCTGCCCACTACTAAACTGAGAAAAGCAAAGTCAATTGCGAAATGAATTTGAATTTGTACCTTCACGGCGCAAATGGGGACAATTGACCTTAAACGTTAATATGCATTTGGCTCTGAACATAAGTATTCAGAGTTTCGTCAGCATTCTAGATATCGGTAAGCAAAACAAATTTGAAGTTTATACATATAACGAAATTCCTGGGGATGCAATTAAAAACAATGTTAACTG
The DNA here is from genome assembly GCA_026315105.1 of Locusta migratoria. Classification (NCBI taxonomy): domain Eukaryota; kingdom Metazoa; phylum Arthropoda; class Insecta; order Orthoptera; family Acrididae; genus Locusta; species Locusta migratoria. The sequence goes on along the minus strand of CM048755.1, from coordinate 557,318,882 downwards.
TGAATAACACATGTTTTGGCGAAGGTGAAACAAACGGTCTGTTATTGACATTACCATTAGGAGATTTACACGTCTCCTAAGGAGACTGCCAACCCTACAATTGTTCCCCCTCTTATGCAGTACTGCTGAGTAGTGTGCGATTATTACCTGATGGAATAGAGGGAGGACGTCGAGAAAGTTGAAAGAATATATCAGATTATATCTCGCACATACGCTATTTGGCACTTGTATTTATTATTATTATTATTAGTAGTAGTAGTAGTTGTAGTAGTATTTCGAGCTTAGTATAAGTGTGGAACAGTCGAGAAACTGAAGCGATTATATGAACCCATTATGAAACACTTCACTGTGAATAACAGAACAATCGTGTAAATGAAGAGCCTCAGCAGAAGGTAATTTCCTTTGTTTAGCACTTATTGTTTACAGACACATTGCAAACACTTTATAAGTACACAAAACGTGAATGATATACTACATGTATACATTTGTGTTGTTGCCACCAGAACTGTTTAATTTTTCAACATGCTTACATTTCTAAGATAACCACATATTTCATTACGTCTAGATCTAATGCACAGCGCTGAAAAGAGAGAATAATTTTCTGTGTTATATGATTGCTATCTATGTGAAACATTATGTGGTACTACGTTTATCATGATTCTATTCTTTCACTTCGTTAAATATTTGAATGAAGTGTCAAAAGATAACGTGGCTGCTCATTTTATTGCAAAATAGCTCAAGGTGTGGTAGTTTATAATACACGTTAGGGTAGGTTTGCAGAAACTTTTCATACTTCAAGGGTTGAGTCTCGCTGTATTAGCCGTGGCTTGCGAGCTACAGGCAGGCCGGTCAACCACAGCTGGTGCCGAGGCGAGTCTAGGCGGAAACCAGCCAGCTGGCGATCGCGGTGGTGGGCAACAGCCCCCAGCACGGCACAAAGCGGGGCTCTAGCGTAAATACAGAATGTTTACTTCCTGGCTTCATAGTGAGAGTGGAAAGCAGAAATACAAATCAGGCCGTCTCACTGTGAGCAGTAAACTCGAGATAGAGTCTTCGCATTTACAGAAGAGAAGCTGGTCCGATAGCGTTATAGATTATATGCTGAGATGCATAACGGAAGAGACAAATAATGAGGGATTCTGAATAAATTATTAGTCCTTCAAATATTTTTTTAATCTCATCTTTATTTTCATATTTCGTAAGTGAGAGACTGTGAAAGATCTCTTTGCAACAGAAATAAAATATGTGTTTCTTTTTCCTTTGAGCTACCTTTAAACTGAAGTTTAATATACAGTTCCTTTATTATCCTACTTCAATTATAAATTTATATACCTAGTGACAGTTTTCCGTATCAATATGTCAAAGACAATGAGACAGGGAGAAGCTTTGAATTAAAGTAAGTATGGAGTTCTAGGTTCGATTCCTCCCTGCGGTACAAATTTTAATTCAATGCATCTCCTTTCACTCAATATCCTATTTTTTATTACATTTATACCCAGCCTCCATGCAAACACATTAATCCTAAATGGATAGATGGACGCTGTCAAAGTAATTTTTGTTATTTCAGATACGTTTCTCTCCTCCCATCCATCCATTAATACAACCTCTGTTCTTCACAAAATACGCCGCTCTTGCATCATAACCTCAGTTACCCTTCTGGTCTGTTCCCTCACAAATCAGTGATAAAATCTATTGGTTTCCGTTGACAGCATGCACTCTCTTTAAATTTATGCTTTCGTTACTGTATATCAGCCCTCTCTATGAGACCGTGTCCTTTCATACCCCCTTACCTATAATAAAGTCTAATTCTGTGAAATACAGAGTTCTGGTGTTTCGATTGACCTCCTCTGCTTTCATCCCAACAGACTATATCGTTACACATGGTATATATGTCCCGTTTTAGAAACCGTTTTCCAATGCATAAACGACGCTCCTTGCTACTTTTAAGATGCGTAATATTTCATTTATTATGGTAAGAGCTATGTTACATTCTTGAGCGCCGCGCAGAGTCGCTGCGCGGTTTAAGGCATCATGTCTTGAATTGGGCTTCTGCTCGCGTCGGTGGTTCGAGTCCTTCCTCGGTCTTGGGTGTCTGTGTTGTCCTTATGTTAATATAGTTTAAGTAGTGTGCAGACTGATGACGTTAGCAGTTAAGTCCAATAAGATTTAACACACATTTTTCAAACAAACTTGAGCGAAACTAGACTATAGTTAAATAAACATACAGCAACATGTCATGTAAAATCACCACAGAGCATGCTAAAACGTAGTATATTATCATACGCAAAGCTACATAATTCTACATACTGTATATAACTTTTTTGTTATAGTCCTAATGGACAAATTACCTGAGGTCATTAGTCCCTACCTAGCCTTACATGCTACTTTAATTATTTTACTCCAAGGAATACACACACACACACACACACGCACACAACTACACATGCCCGAGGAAGGAGTCGAACCTCTGGCTGGAGCGACCGCAACTCCGCGACAAGACGCCTCAGACCGCGAGGTCAAGAAATTACTGTTACGTAGACAGATACCGCCGAATTATTTTACTTCTCATACCATGTGTTCTGCAGTCCATTTTGACGAAAAACATTATACTACCACAACGGAAAATCGGTAGTTGATGGGGCTGATGCCATCTTGTAATGGCTAAGATATGGTTTGATTCCTGCTGGGGAAACAGTTTTTAACAATCGCAAACATCACCCTCTCCACCTCCAATAGCGGCAAGTAAGGAATTTAGGACTTGTGGCGTCTTTCAAATCACATTACACATGTCCATTCGCTACTGACTAGAACAAATTTGCATTAGTTTTCGTTGTTTCTTCAAAATGCCAAACCCCTCTAGGTCTCTACGAACAGCGCGATCCTAATTACTAGTAAACGAGATTGGGAGAGTTGTTACCTAGTCATCTGAGGACAACGCTGACGAAAGGCACGGGGTTGGAGTCCCAGGCAGCACAACGTTATTTATTGTGCTACTTCAAAATGTTTGTAATCTGAAGGACTCAACTGCTTGGTTATTAGTCCGTAGCTTACAAACTACTTAAACTAAGGTAAACTAACCTAAGGACAACACAAACACCCATGCTCGTAGGGGGAAATCGAACCTCCCCCCCCCCCCCGACGGCGAACAGCCGCGCGCACCGCAGCATGGCGCTCCAGTGCGCACGCCTAATCCGCCGGGGCTTGCGCTACTTCTAGCCGAACATAGGCACATCTCGCTAATGGTGAGAACAGTAACTAATTCAGCTCTTTGCGTATATATAATAAATAGCGAATAGAGCCGGGGTTGGGTCCCTGCCGGAAAAGAAGTCAACTGTATCATCATTTCAATTTCAAATAAAGCGCTATCTGTCAATTTATTTAATATCTGACGTGTGATCGTGCTTCGTTAACAATTCATTTAGGTACTGCGTTCTATTCCACAATTTTATGACGTTTGACACCTGTGAGTTGCACTGTAGTATATACCTTTAGTGGTTACCTCTCAGAAACAATTTGAACTTCATGCCATTCCTGGTGCAATGCTAAAGTTAACCGGGTTCGGACATTGGCCTTGTAAACCGATACCAATGAAAACGTCAATGTCTTATGTCTCTTCATGCCTTATCTAGTCTCGATCAGAAACGTAAGATTTTTTTGGTCAACAGTGCGTTCAAATTCAGAGCACGAACAAAAACTCATTGTGCTATTGAATGAGTTTGATAAGGTACCCGATTTGTCACTTATTGTAATTAAATTGAATTTACGTTGCTCTCTCGACTCTAATAACTTGTATTCTAATGCTTTTTGTATGACGGTATTGAATTACATGTGGACCGACTGCCATAAGGAGCAATGTTCTCTACTGCTTCTTTGGTACCCATTGTGAATAGTCGAACGACTGTACTCTACAGGGGTTTTGAATGTGGAGTACCCGCAACACAGCTACGTTAGTTGGGTTGCATTCAGCAGTGATCCACTTTTTTGCTGTCAAGTGTACTTCACCTGTAAAGGAGACCGCGTATAAAGCGCTTGTACGACCACGTCTTGAGTATTGCTCAAGTGTTTGGAACCCGCAGCAGATCAGTTTAAAGGAAGAAATAGAGGCGGTCCAGAGACGAGCAGCTAGATTTGTTACCGGTAGGTTCGACTAATGCACGGGTGTCACGGAATTGCTCCGGCAACTCAATTGGGGATCGCTGGAAGAAAGACGACGTTCTTTTCGTGAATTTCTGTTGAATAAATTTAGAGGGCCGGAATTTGAAGCTGAGTGTAGTACGATCTTGCTGCCGCCTACTTACATTTCGCGTAAAAATCACAAAGACAAGATAAGAGAAATTAGGGCTCGTACGGAGGCATATAGACATTCTTTTCTTTTTTTTCCTCGTTCAATTTGGGAGTGGAGTAGGAAAGGAAATGCCTAGTAGTGGTACAGTGTACCCTCCACCACGCACCTTACGGTGAATTGCGGAGTATGTATGTTCAAATGTTCAAATGTTTGTAAAGCTTATGGGACTTAACTACGGGGTCATCAGTCCCTAAACTTAAAAACTACTTATGAACTACTTACGAACTAGGACGGCACAAATATCCATGCCCGAGGGGGGATTCGAACCCCCGACCGTAGTGGCCGTGCAGACCATGACTGAAGCGCCTCAGTCTCCTCGGCCACCGCGGCCGGCAGTATGTATGTAGATATATCAGTATATTTCGAGGCGTGCCACGCATATTTAATCACTTTTTAAAACCGTGTGGAGGAAAACTAATAATGTGCGACTGATTGCGACTTGAGAATATTGTCACGGTGATAGACAGGAAACTGCAGTGATATACACACAATATTTTGCTCTGTTAGTTTTCTGTAAAATGCCTTCCACTGGGGTAAAAATTCTATGGTTGAATTACGTTCGTCGTGCCGGGTGGAATCTGAATTATATCCACTTCTTTGTCAGGGTAAGCTCGAAATACACCTTTTAATGAATCCGAACTTCCATGACCTGATCACGAATCTAGATGGAGAATAGATTTGTTCCCGCAGAACGGAAGAAAAACATGACGCATGGAAAGTGTAACGTTATCATTTCCCATTTTTCCAGACTTCGATGCGTCTACCACAAGATTGTCTGCGTAGAACATTGTTTATTTGACACGTGGTCCAAAACGTCCAGTTGGTTCTTGTAGATACACATATAGTTTAGGCAGCAATGAACCATCCAGACTAATTATGGTTCGGAACCCACATTAAACTGTAGGTCCCCCTATAACTGGCTGGGTAAGTCAGTTCGAAGGTCAGAGGAAGGCAACGGCATACCACCTCCAAACAGGACCATGCCTAGTAAAGCACTGTGGTGTTCAAACCAATCTTCGGATTGTTGGCTGATTTACATTCAGTGTATGAATGGGTGAGTGCAGCCGTGGACTGCGCAATTGCCTCCATTTTATTTTCCCTTTGAACGACAGTGTTATTTTCACACGCATTTCTTTTTCAAAGCATGACTGATCTGCATTGTAAACGGAAGATTCACTTACTTATTTTGAACAGTACTGACACGTAGGCGTTTCTTACCACTTTCGTTCAACCAATACTTCACCACATTTTCTTTGTCCGATAATGTAATTGTAGTTGCTGGTGTTGCTTTCGGAGATAAATGACGATGGTACGTGGCACTATCACTCGAAGAGTTTTCATGTGTGCGACTATCTTCCGTTTCTTCGCCGTCTGTAGATTAACAGTCTGCAATCTCGAGTTTTCAGTCGTTTCTAGCCACATATCTGCTCTATTTATGTGCTCGTCTAGAAGTTTAACTACCATGGCGCACATAACATAGACTTCACGCGTGTTTTCTGTTGATTGCTTCATTTGGCGTCTGTGGTATATCTGTATGGCAAGCAGCAAAACATTTATGGGGTTTTCCATCACCTGTGATGGGAGATTGAATGTTCACCCTAAAGTGGCTTGTGGAGTATTGATGTAGATGTACAGAATATCTTTCACATCTCTAACCAGTTTCAGGATGGTATGTTTCGAAATACGTACCAGAAATGTAAAGGAAGTGCATGCCACAGAAACGAATATTTGTTTCCCCTTTCTACCAAAACCGCACAACGATATTCCGCTTTAGTGAACGCCGCGATAAGACGGCCGCACCTCCCGACCATGCGCACAACGCTCACCATAACAACAGCTCGCGTCTCGCCATTTCCAGGGGTGGCCAGCCGTCACCGCAAGCGCTAAGCAGGAAAAACAGCCATTCTCGTGATTTTTTTAGGTGACTTCCAGGCCATGTCAGCAGCTAACATCCTGCATTCAGACTTCCTTCAATGTTAACTAACAGTGCTAAAAAAATCAATACATGTTTCGGCATGACAAGTCTGACCATTCCCTTGTTAGTACCTACTGTGCGTTGGTAATAACTGTACTGTGGAATGATTTGACTTCGGGTGACCAGATTTCCACAATTAAAATACGGGACACAAATTAGAAGCTGAAATAAACTCACATTTTGTGAAACGTTTCTTAAATGCTAAATCATTAAAAAAGATTTCTGTTCAGATATTTGGTCCATACTAAAGCTACATACATCAGCATTTTTTTTTAAGACTCGCACTTAAAGAAGCGTAAAAATACGTTGTAATACTAATGGCGCAATTACATTATTGTTGTCACAAGCAAACACAATGGGTCAATTTCATATAACGACATCTGTCATGAAATCTGACAGCTATTTATATCTACATAGGCTACTCTCTCAACTACATTTCTTTCTTAAAAATGCAAGTAATTCAGGAGTATGATAATTTAAAATACTGTTTTGTAAAAATTAAGTGTCGTAACACGAGAGACTTAGTTACAATTATATCTTTAACACAGTCAATACTAAACCTCTAGTTTCCATCAATCCATAAATAAATGACCTCAGAAACTGCACAAAAGTAATAATGGGCAGAAAAGTATTGCAGCAGATATCACGACATGAAATAAATTGAAAGAGAGACTTTTCACCGAGACAGTATTTCGAAATTCGTGCTTTACCGCTTGACGTACATTTTTAACATTGTTCACTTAGTGCCAGTGGCGGAGCGTCCTATGTGTTCACTGGTTCCTCTATCAGATCATTTTAGATGCACATTACAAGTATTTTTATCACATGAGAAACGTTTTACGTCACGGAGACAACACGTATACGAGTCGTAGCACGGCCGCTAAATATAGGCATCAGTGGCCGCAGCGTTGCAATGCGCATGCGCGGCTAAGGTTCAAATTCTGTTTTGAACCCCCTGGAGGCAGTATATGGGCGCTCCCGTGGCAGGGAGTGGCGAGGGTAAACACCGCTGTTAAGAGTGACGTTGGATCTGGTAGAGACGCCAGCTCCTGGCTACTCGAGTTCTGGCAGTTAATCACGAATGGTCCCGAAGAAAAGACAATGGAGATACTGCCCACTTCGCTGAGTGCAACAGCAAATACTTTATTATGGCAACATCTGCCGTTCATATTTATTTTTGGCTTATTGAAAATTCATAAAAAACCGACAGATTTGGTAAAATGTTTTATAACTATAAATTAAACGTGCATCATCTATAAATGCCGTCGCAGGTAGTGGGTTCGAAACCGACTGCAAGCAATTTTCTTTTAAACCAGGTCTCTTTTTTAACTTATATGCACAGAATATATGACATCAACTGCAAATTGACAAAGCTGAAAATGTGTACCCTGCCTGGATTCGAAGCCGGGTCTCCTGCTGTCTAGACAGTTGCGCTGACCGATACACCACTGGGGTCACAGTGATCACCAACCCTGCAAAGACTTCCTAAGCACGCCTCCCGTCCGACACGAATTCCCAGCTTTACCCCGCCCACAGTAGTAAAACTCGTATATATATTCTTTATTTTTAACTGATACGGGAACAACAATGACTTGTGTAGTATTACTTGCCACATACTTTATGCTCTACCTTGTAGCAAAAATTTAACTGTTTGAAAAATTGTGGGGGAGAGCAGCCTTTGCGCTGCTTACAGTGTAATGTGACCCAAAGGTAGCTTATCTCTTCATCGTAAGAGATTAATTTTTTACAGTCACTTAACAGAGTAATCAGTTACTTACTGTGTTTTAGTGTTCACGTGCATATTCATATGTTCTTGATGATTATTATCTAAGAAAAAAGAACAACGTTCAGTAGAATCTTTTACAAACAAATTACTCAGATTTAAGATTCTAAGAGAAGTGTGAAATAAAGAAGCCTGGTAGGCCGACGTCTCAGCTAGAGTTGAAGCAAGCGCAAACATGCCCAGGTCAGAAGTTCTGCAGATCTCTTAACGAAAATATATCCAAATTTCGGCACTCAAAGAAGTGAATCTGCCACTTCTTAGTGCAGTCCATTTACTTGAGGAACAGTATGTTCCGTTGCATTAAAGGAATAAAGACTTCCTCAGCAGCAAGACGGTTACATCATCATTTATGATGGTGCTACTCTCGCGTTTCGTAACAAAAGACAACATACTGCATGACGAACTTTGGCTCTAATTAGCTTGGCCGTATGTGTTGCAAACATCAAACCAACCTACACTGTCGACTGAAAGAGTACTTTTTCAACGAGAAAATAAGTTCTCGCTTTGCTGTTGTGATTTCGAACATGTAAATTCGCCTTAATTCTGTCAATAAAAATACACATTCCTTTTGGTATTTATGTGAAAAAGTAACGCATCTGGTGACTCTTAGTGGAGAAAAACTATGGATATAAATCATATGTCCTGAAGCAATAATCAATACACAGCTGCTCGCAATGTGAAAGTCTGACATATTTCTAAGCTATCATCAATTGTCCCACGTACACTCTGATTTCTACGAAAAGTGTACTTTTCTCTATTCTTTGCCTAATATCGCATACCTAGTTCTCCGTTTCATTATGGTGCATTTCCTTAAAACACAACGTTTTAAAATTACGGGACGGTTTTCAAAAAACGGGACAAAATAGTCTCGCGTGTGCTTTGTGAGGGCAACGGGAGGCTTAAGCTGAATAAGGGACAATCCCGTAAAATACGTAACGTCTGGTCACCCTATGCCCTACCTTCTCTCCTTAAGAGTGAGAAGCACAATGTGAAACGAAGCAGTGAATGGTGGCAACTAGAATTGCTTGATGTGGATTAAGTTTTTTTTGTTTTTTTTGTCTCCACTTTATTGTAAATCCAGATGGAGGCTGCAATTAGGTGCATATATATCATGCATGTTTATAAATAATGGAAAGTTTTAGATTATTATGTCCTATCGGTAAACCAGAATATGGAGAGGCAGAACGCTGCTGAGATTAAGCTTCACATAGAATCAGAGAGAATGTTTGATGAGGGATTCTTGTACATCTAAATCTATATGGGCTTCTCTGCAAATAACATTTAAGTGCCTTGCAGAGGATTCATCGAACCACCTTTATACTATTTATCTCCCATTCAATTCTCGAATAGCGCGCGGCAAGAAAGAACACCTTAATCTCACCGTTCGAGTTCTGATTTCTCGTATTTCATTCTGATGATCATTTCTACTTATGTAAGTGGGAGTCAAGAATATTTTTTCGCATTTGGAGGAGAATGTTGGCGATTGGAGTTTCGCTATGGTCGCTTTCGATTTACTTCGTCAAACCCACCTGATAAGGTTCACACGCTGGGCAGAAATACTCCAAAAAAGGACGGATAGGAGTAGTGTACGCAGTTTCTTTAGTAGTTCTATTGCATTTTTTAAGGATTCTGCCAATGAAAACCAGTCTCTGGTTCGCATTTCCCACGAAATTATGTACGTGTTCTTTCCAATTTAAGTCTGAAGTAATAGTAAATCCTAGGTATTTAGTGGAGTTTAGGGCCTTTACTGCTTATATTTTCTGCCAAATCGTTTATGTAAATAAGGAACAGCAGCGGACCAATAACACTGCCCTGTGGAACGCCCGATATGCTCTCTGTTTTAGTCGATGCCTTAACATAGATTACTACAAACTGTATCTTCTCTGATAAGAAATGCGCTATGCCGTCCCAAATTTGCGACTTTATACCATAACCAAGCAATTCGTTTAAGAACCGTTTGTGAGGTACTGTGTCAAAAGCCTCCTGGAAATCAACAAGTACTCAATTAATTTAAGATCCCTTGCCGGCCGCGGTGGCCGAGGGGACTGAGGCGCTCCAGTCACGGTCCACACGGCCACTACGGTCGGGGGTTCGAATCCCCCCTCGGGCATGGATATTTGTGCCGTCCTAGTTCGTAAGTAGTTCATAAGTAGTTTGTAAGTTTAGGGACTGATGACCCCGTAGTTAAGTCCCATAAGATTTACAAACATTTGAATTTGAATAAGATCCCTTGTCGAACGGATTACTCACTTCGTTTGAGTAAAGAGCTTATTGTTTTTCGCATGAACGATATTTTCTAAATCCGTGTTGACCCTGTTAGATTCATATATTGTAAGTGACAACCAGTTGGCGGGGATCAGATGCGACGGCGGCGGATGAACACGCGACCAGCCTCCTGCCAGAGCGGAACACGCGGCTGCTGGCAACGAGGCGGCAGGCGGCCCCTCCCCCACTCGCCATGACGTCACGGCCTCGCACAAGGCCACACCGGCGCGGATCAGCTGTCGCGAATCAATGGAGCAGCGCCGAAGCTCGCGCAAACGCCAAGTCTGATTTACGTCACGTAACGGCCCACGGCCATGTGGCGAGCTTCCCTGCGGAACTCAGCTGTCGTGCACAATTGGAAGTTTTAATGTTGCTTAGACAAGATCTTGTGTGAAAGACATACCTTATGTAATCGTCCATGTTTCATCCCGTACAAGATAACATTGATCCAGTACGACAATAATTTAGTTAATGTTGTGGTCTTCTTATCTGAACAATTTATTGTCCATTTTTCATCCCGTAAAGATAACATTCTACACAAATGCCTTCAAAATGACTGCCTTACAGTTAAATTAAAATTCGATGTTAACAAATTTCTCTTTTTCAAAAACGCTTTTATTCCCATTGTCATCGTTAGTTTTATATCCTCTGTACTGAGAGCATATTTTGTCATTTTAATGGCCAAGTAACAAAACTCATCTACCACTTTTATTATTTTGTTACTTAATCAAATTTCTACAGCATCGCCTGGTTTTCTTTCACTGCATTCCATTACCCTTGTTTCAATGGCACTGGGGCACTACCTTCGCTATAAACGCCCTCCGCCTCGGGGATGGGGTGGAGTACACGACATATTTATGGAATTCCCACCACCAGGCGAAAGCGCACCGTTGTTATGACGAACTTAACGCCAACATTCTCACAGTGGCTCTTCTCGATGGCCAGAAATGCGCCATAAGGCAGCAAGTCTCAGCTATGTTACTCAATGGACCTCCCGTTTACTTTACGATCCATTGGAGTAGGATGATTTGTTTTCTTTCTTATATGTCCTCGTTTTCATTCTTGAAATATCCTGGTTACAGTTCTTTTTCCGTTGGGCCCTATGTGTTTCACTAACGGTCCCGGTACAGAATACATGTATTTGGTTTACATTGCAGTGTAATAGTTGTTCTACCAGAGGGATTTTGGTATTTCGCTTTGTGGCAGGCAAAGTTTTCATGATTATATACAGTTGATGCATTTATGTTACGTTACAGCACAGGAGAATTTAGTAAAAAAAAGTGTAACCTTCTTGTTATTACGTATGTGTCTTCATCCATGTCAGTTCCCTGCCAGTTACACTCTCGATCGTAAATTCAGTTACTTCTCCGGGTCTCTCAAATTCATCACAGTAAGTCCGCATGACTCTACACCACTATCTTGGAACCTAAAAGTCTAAAACAAAACACAGACAAAGACGCAAAGTCGGCGCATCACGCAACCCATCATATCTCTAACGTTCCCATGACGTGAGTACTTCATCCCAGTAGCACCTCTGGCGCTGTGATATTCCTTCTGTGCTACCCTTTCCTACAACAACTGCATGAAGTATTTCCTTTTTAAACGAAAGAACCTCTTCGAAGCATGCCACTCCCGCCAGTGAAAAATATCATATCACACTTCTCTCACACGAACATCTGCATCTACGTAAATACTCCGCTAAATTCATTTAAGTGCAGGACTCTGCATTGTTTCAAATCAACATTGAACATGTCCATGCGCTACTAAGTTAAAGTTTTCGCAAAATACCAAACCTCTCCATGTCTCTACGAACGGTATGATCCTAACTACTAGTGAACGAAATAGTGATAGTTGACGCCTCATCGTGTCCGGGCAAGAGTGACGGTGTATGCGGGGTTGGAGTCCCGGAAGAAACAATATCAGCAGTATTCCTTCCTATGATACAAAAGCAAATAGTGCCGGTTTCGAGTTCCTGTCGGGAAAAAATTACTTGTATCGTTGTTTCAGGTACTAGTGTAACGCTATTTGTGAACATATTTAATATCTGACTTCTGATTGCGCTTAGTTAACAAATCATCAATATACTGCATTCTATTCCACAACTTTATGATGTATAACTACATTACATATCTTCATCGGTTACCTCTCAGCAACAATATGAGCTTCATGCAATTCCTAGTGCAGTGGTAGGATTGTAATTTATTTCTGAAATCGGTCTTGGACAGCGACACTAATGAAAACGTCAGCGTTTTACGTCTATTTATACCTAGAGATCACGCACTTAAACGTGGCCTCTGAGCGGAGAATGCTGGAAGCTGAAGCTCGCATTCAGCTCGTAGAGTATTGGCTGTTACAACAAGACCCGCCTCTTTCTACCAGTGCCGCCAACTTACGGCGTATAGATTATAAGTTTTAAAAGAAACAACATGTAAGGGGTTAAGGCGTCACAGATGTAACACGAAATTATCACATTAATGTTTGAGTAATAGAAAACTGGAACGTATATCTACGAAATTTTAATATTTTAAAGGGACTTATTAATCAGGTGTAGCAACGCTTTATGTTCATTTTACTGTAGTAACTGAATAACAATCAGAATTAACATTCTGTACACCACTTTCAAGGACAGCCTTCTTTCTTCTAAAAGAAGTCATCGGGGTAAGTGGACGTATTTAAGCAAATATCAAAGTGAAAACAATAATCAATACCAAGCACAAATCAACAATACATTGACGAGGCCTACGGTGTACAATTCTGTTACGAAGTAAGGTTGGTAGATAGAATAAACATTCTGTAGACACACGAACTCAGCCGACTTCCGCCGATCAGAGAGGGCCCACGAAAAAGTGCGCCACCTGTAATCGCAAAGAACTGTTGTTTACTTAACGGTGCGTTGAGATTCAGATCGCGAACAAAAACATATCATGTCGTTAAACAAGTGTGATAACGTATCTAACTTTTCACTTATTGCTACGAAATTTAATTTACAAGTGTTACTGTGTCACCTCTAATGACATGTATTCTAATATTTGTATTGGTTTGCACCTTGCCTGAGTCCTGCGTACCAAAAGCCAATAATCGCACGGACGGAGGTCTGGGGACCTGGGAGGCCACGCATGACGAAAGTGGCGGCTGAGTACACGATATCACCAAACAACGCGCACAATAGATCTTTTTTGAATATTGTTTTCTAAGGAAACCCCATGTCATTCCAAGCATGTGTCAATTTTTACCTTTCTATCTACATTACTCCATGATTTATTAAGTTTTCAAATTTATACTTACATTTGATCACATGGTATGTACCAACGAATTGTAAACATGTACATAAACTCAGGAGATACTGTTACAATGACTGTTGTAAATGACACGTAATTATAGTTCTAACTTCGTATAAACTGGTTGATCCATAAGTCAGTACAAATTTGAAAACTTAATAAATAACGGAATAATGTAGATAGAGAGGTAAAAATTGACACACATATTTGGAATGACACGGGATTTTATTGGAACGAAAAAGAAGTGTTGCCAGATGCGTGAAAGATCTCTTGCGCGTGCCGTTTGGTGATGATCGTGTGCTCGGCCGCCACTTTCGTCGTGTTTAGCCTCCCAGGTCTCCAGACCTCTGTCCGTGCGATTATTGGCTTTGGGTTTACCTGAAGTCGCAAGTGTATCGTGATCGACCGACATCTCTAGGGATGCTGAAAGAAAACATTCGACGCCAATGCCTCACCATAACTCTGGACATGCTTTACGTTGCTGTTCACAACATCATCCTCCACTACTGCTAATCAAATGTTCAAATGTTTGTAGAACTTATGGGACTTAACTACGGGGTCATCAGTCCCTCTACAGCTATTGTTGAGGAATGGTGGTGAACATATTTAGCATTTCCTTGTAAAGAACATCATCTTTGCTTTGTCTTAATTTGGTACGCTAATTATTGCTTTTCTGATTAGATGAAGCGCCATCTGTCGGTCATTTTTTGAACTTTATTCATTTTATTTTATTTTTTTATTCATGTGTCATTCCAAGCATGCGTGTCAATTTTTAGCTCTGTATCTACATTATTCCGTAATTTATTAAGTTTTCAAATTGATACTGACGTTTTGATCTCCCAGTATATTAAATGCTTCATTTATGTGGAATTCAGTATTACCACACTTATTCCGTTTGTAATTTTAGCTGTAAAATAAAACGTAATCACGGTTTGAAATACAGTATTTGCTCTTTATTTTAGCGCATAAGAAAGTAACATGAACGAAGTCATATCTGAACTACAGGAGAGGTAATAACATTTATGTTGAAATCTAGGACTTCCTTTATATACGAAACTACCAGTATCAGAACGTTGTTCTGAATATTCATTATTACAGTATCCTCCCACTTCACGTGCACATACTTCAGAAGACCATTGTTCAATTCGTTGTTACGTAATTCACGGCATGTTCACGAAATAGAACAAACATGCATGTTAGAGGGAGCATTCTTACATAAGAACAAGTCTAAAAATTGAGAACATAGCTCTATTTAATTAATACGGGTGCCGAACCCTTTTAGGAAAAAAGGAGAAAACGTTTTTGGTAGTGGTGGGTTCTGAACCTCTGACAAGGTGCATTACAACCCGATGAGCTGCCCACTACACTAAAGCGAAAAATTACGAAATTCAAAATTTAATCTCATACTACTGATGGCAGTTGTTAACTGATGCCAATATGGCATCTTTAAACAAAGTTTATCATTTATCATACGAATAATGACGTGCCTTTGTTAATTCTTCAGTGCGCCATTGCTTTGAAATGACAACGTGTAAGTTCTAATAAGAAATTCATCAAATAAACAACTCAAGATAGCGGATGCCAGAGAGTTCTGGGGGTCGAATGTCACGTGACTTCTCCGAACGGATTGTTTTCGTAAAATCAATGGAAGGTGTCAAATATCCGTTATTTTTGCAAATATCTCTCAAACGATACCAGATATGAAAATAAATAAATAAATAAGAGAGCAAAGTTGTAGAGAATTTTCTCCTCTACAAATTCGGTTACTCAAGTTTCGTGTCAGATGAACGGTTTATTTACAATGAAAATTATATTACAAACGGCATTTTTGGCGTTACTGACGTATTTTTTGTTCGAAATTTGCAACTTGACAGCCGAGATCAGTAGCAATTTCGGTGTGGAATGTTTTTTGTGGGCTCAAAATCATGAGTTGCTAATATTATGTAATACCTTTAGTGAAAAATAAACAGATTATTGGATGTAAATGATACGAAAAATGAATTTAATTTGTCAGCTTAATTCTGAGTTAACCAGAAGATAGCTCGATGGCCACAGAGTGGCCGAACGTATTCTGTAATGTTGCAAATTCTCCATTAGAATAGCGAACGGCGCAATACGTTTGCTTAGCCTCTGAGTTTCTCGCGCTGGCTAGCGCTGACGGAGATTAAGGCTTCGAAGTTCAGGCGCGCTGCCTGACACCATGTCGGGTGAGAGCAGAAAATATACCTAGTGTTCACCATGGAGTTTTATTCAATTCAAACGCCGCAACTAGAAACCAGGGTAAGTTAACCGAGCGGCTCCCCTTTCAGTAGCGGTAATTGATATATTTAGTCTTCTGCCTTAAGAATCCTGCAGACTGGAAACCCCATTCATCAGAAGCGTTTGGTATTACAGCATCAAAGACGCTGTTAACATATTCATTTCAATGTTATACACTTGAATGTTTTCACTGTCACCATCTATAACACGTAAATGCACAAAATGTAAAGAGAAGATTACACGGATTGCAAACAGCGAAGATTAACGGACAAATGTTATAAGCTGCGAATAACATGTAGTTTAAAATCAAACAAACGAACCGTATAAATAATAAAAGAAGTGAACAAATGCAAGTTTTATTCCAGCAGGAGAAGTTGTGATTGGAATGTGGAACAAGAAACAGAAAGTCGCGAAAGTAATGACTCGTTTATATCATGTGTCAAAAAAATGTCAGTTTTTCTATAGAAGCCAAAGGGACGAAAATTAGTTTCAATTGTAATGATTACAATGTGGTAACTCTTTGAAAATGAAGGTGAAAACCGCCTCGTAATTATGCTTTCCAATTTCTAGGCAACAAATAAGAGAGAGAAATGAAAGAAACAAGGAGAGGTTTCCGTTACCCTACGTGGAGTTGAGATGGAATTTCAATGCCATACTTCGCAGTTCGCTCATAGTTTCTTTCTACGTTCTTTTATACAAACGACCCTGATATGTTAAGTACCGCGTCACTTAAGGGAGATCTAACTCGGTCGACAATGCTTATTGTAGTTTCGTCCACAACCGTTGCATAGCGTAAGCCTTTCACGGCTAAATTAAGGCGGGGAAACAGACGTTTCCCGGCGCCACACCTATAGAATAAGGAGGATGTGGAAGCTCAGCGATCTTGCGTCTAGCGATAAAATTGAGCACGCGGATCGCAGTGCGCGGACGGGCATTGTCGTGCAGGAAATTCCACGGACCACTCCGGTTCAGTTCTGGCCGAACCTGCCGGACACGTTGCAGCAGCCGTTTCAAACTCCCTCGTAAACTTCCGCGTTAACAGTACGACCCTCGGGTACAAATTCATGATTTATCAAGCACTAGCTAGCGAAAAAGGAAATCAACATTGTTTTATACTTAGATTTTGTCAGCCGACTTTTTTCGGAGGCGCGTAGACGATGAGTACCTTGCCACTTCTGACTGTCGTTTGGTCTCCGGATCGTTATTGTAGCGCCAAATCTCCGGTAAATATGATTTCCAAAAATTACGGTTTTCGGTCAGCCATGCCGATGAAATCTCCATGTACTTCCATATGAGTTCGCTTCTGGTCGTTTGTCAGCATGTGCTGTACAAACCGGATACAAATCTAAGTGATCATCCGCAAGCATCCATCGCACTCGTTCGATGTTATCTGGGACTGTGATAGTGGACGGCCGACCCCAACGTGGCTTATCCTCGAGTCCTTCTAAAGCGTTTGAACCACTCAAACACAAACTTTCTACTCACTGCTCCAACACCATACACTTTCACTAACATCCCTTAGGTCTCCGTCGCCGTTTTGCCAAATTTGAAACAAAACGTGATGTTTACGCTTTGCTTCATTTTAAGCTCCATGTTGCAATGACACGAGTTCTCACACTGGCCCTGTTAGCTGGGTCGCAGCGTGTGATACCGATTTACGGCAGTGCTTTGCACGATAGGGAGCGTTTTCTGACATGTCTCTCAATGTATATGCGCAGATACGTCATCCTCGCCAGCGCTGTTTTTAAAATATGCGACCATTCGCCGAACTTTTTACACGCACCATGTATAACTTCTAAAATGAAAGTAGAATAGGTGTTGTGCACTGAGTTAGATATGACAAGAAGTGCCGTAATACTAAACAAACATTGGTTTTAACAACTAAACTTCGATACTTACGGGATGAATGTTGCGGTAGTCTGGGGTGGTCCTTTCCAAATGGAAAATCCAGACAGAAAACATCAATGCCTATTTTTAAAGCTATGCTAGTGTCTCATATTATCAGAAACTATGTTCTTAACAGTTGTTCGAATAGGAGAGTGAAAGATAAACATGTGAGGGCATATGACCAGAAAGATAAATGAGAGACAGATGACTTACAAAAGACCATTGGAACATTTTTTTAATCATCAAAAAGCGTTATCATGTATACTCACACGCGATGCAGATCGTTTTTATTGCCGTTCTACAGTACACTGTCTCAGCCGGTGTCAATAAGTACCAGCGACATTCAAGTATCTCGTGCCGGGAGGTCACACATTTTCATTTCAGTGATTACAAAACGTAGAGAAACGAACAATGTATAGGCTAGTGCAAGCACATACTTGCTGTGAGATGTTATTGTACCTGGAACTTGAATTGCTACAGGGCCAGTTTAATTCAGACATATACAAGAGTGGAAGCCGCAGTGCTATTAAGGTCTGCAATCCTTATGCATTGCTTACACACGCCATTAGTGTTACAGTGTCGTTAGGGAGCACAGAAGTAAAGTCAGTATTTTCCGATAAGAAAGAGCACGGTAAACAATCTCCCCCACATCAAATACTGAAAGTGGTCTCCTACAGAGTCGGCAACTAACTGTGAGGTTACTGAGTCTGATATGAGTTTTCTAACTGTGAAATACTTTATATATCCCTGAACTGGATACTAAAGTTGAATTCCGCGTAAAAAGGAACTACGCAGAAAGATAAAATGTTAGTTTATAATAATTCAGGCAGTTGATACTCTGCAACATTTTCTTCCTAAGAGAACTTGAAGTAGATAACGTAGACCAAACCGCTGCGTTTTTAATAAGCGTAATTCCCGCTCTTAGCATTTAAAAAGTGACGTTGTAAGCGAAAGTAAATCTGAAGTCATAGTATCAGATATCAAGTAATGTCTTCATCAATCAATATACTTAGTTTTAATGTAATCAACGATTAATGGACATGTTTGACATTAACTTGAAAAGTTTTTCGTAGATATAGAAGCTACTAATTTATAATCAGTTTTGACCAACTGATAGCAAAAATTTGCAACAAACATTAAATGCTTTTGAAGAACGAAGATACCGACAGCGGTATGAAGATAACAATAGCAATGTAGGCGCTACTAATCGTATTATCTGGTATCTTTTCACTCTGCTGTGATATTCTTGGATCTAAGAAATGGAATTGTAAAAATATCATACTGCCTTCGATCGGGGATATGACGACTGAATAGCCAGCTTACGTGAGATTTCCATAATTCTCGCCTCACAATCTTGCTTATAATTAATCATTTAAATCAGAATCGCATAGTCTTAGCTGCCTCTGATGTGTACTCAACGCATTTTAAGTTACAACGCACTACGTTCCTGGCCCATGCTGACGCAGTGAGGTCGTACATTGCTCCTAGTTTCATGAGGGGTTCTATTTCCATTTCAGGAGTATATTTTTAACAGGCAGGAACATGATGTACTTCACCTCTGGTGAAGTCAATTGAAGATGGTCAAGCTGCGCCGCAGTAGAAATTTCGCATTAAACACACATCAATATGCTACTTAATAGAACGGAGCGGGTTTACGTTTGGTAGTAACAGACAGAATACGCGGCTGCTGGACTAGTATCTCCTATTTCTCGGCATTTGAGCCACATATTCCGTTGCTTTCTTCAAGAATTCAAATTGCTGTAGTTCAACTCGAAACGCACGTGTGTTGTTTGAAATCCAGACCAATCTTAAAAACATCCATAACTCGAAGCTCTGCCGAGTGCACACGTGACTACTAATCTAACATGATTCAACTATTAAAGTTTCTAAATATGTTGCAAACATTAACGATAGGTGCCGTTATTTCTAGCCAAACACGCACACTTATCAATACTTTTGAGTTCAACGTTAAGACATTATGTTTATTCGTGGATAGGAAAGAAAGTCGGTAGGTGAGGGGATCGACTTCTGGTCAAGCGAAAAGAAATTGAATCCGTATTTCAGTTTAAAACATCTCGGTGCTGGTGAACAAATTGATACCTATATTCTGATCTTATTTAGTTAACTATACCAGTAAATACTGGGATATACCTCTTTCACAGAACTTTACATCGTGGCACTTTGTTACTTGTGAATGTACGTATACTTAACTTCTTTCATAGTTTTTTAACGTGGGCAGAGGGTGTCAATATGTTTAGAGTTGTGAAGTGAGACTTGTGAAAACTTTCAAATCTCTTTATGCCTAGTCATCTATAACGAGTTTAGTTGGTAAGGCACGAAAGCTTATGTTATTTAGCATTGGCTATAGGTAGTTGGTTTGGTTTTAGTAGCGGAACAAGATAGATCGTTATGTCATTCCAAGTGCGAAGATGTGAATTTTATAATTCATGAAAAAGTTTGACGCTATTAATCGTGTTTTCTTATCCTGGTTAGTTTATAACCGGTATAAGTTACACCAATTACCATGGGAACGACGTTTCGCAGCTTTGTGAAAAACCATTCCGAGAGCGAAACTACTTCGAATTTCTTTACAAGTATCTCAGTTCTGATTATGTAGTAAAATTTCTTGCTAATAAAAAATATTTACTTTTGTCTAAGAATAACTGCGATTGCTGTATCAGATTCTAAGTAGTTCGCAAATGGTTTTTGAATGTACCTATTATAATAAAGTTTCGTAACAAGCGTCAAAGAGTGTGCGTTTCTGAATTTGCAATATCTGAAATGATTGCTATGAAGAGCACTGTTGTGTTTTGCTTTCTCGTGTTGTCATTTTCTTATAGTCTAACGCTTGTACCGCAAATCGCTTAGAGGATCCTTAAAACATCTACGTTATATAGTATGCATACATATCAGGCGGAACGCAGTTCAGCCACCACCACCTAGAGACAAGGCCTCACATCAGCCCGTGCTACATGAAAGTGACAAGGTCGCGACCGCCATCTCAATGGTTGGCCGCTGTGGCACCTCCACTGCCTCGTAGCTGCCAGCCAGTAAGATGGTCAGTAAGTGGTCGGTATGATGTAGCACGGGCTGTTGTGAGGCCTTGTCTCTAGGTGGTGTTGGTTCAGGTCGCTTGGTTTTTTTCTCTGCGTGGTAGTACATGCGAAAATCCTCTCCTATTATCGGAATTTCTTCCACAACTTTGTGGATGTCCTTGCATCTCTTCCATTGTTGATAGGCTATAAACGCATTCGCGCACCTATGACAATCCTTTTACATGTTCGGCTATTCAAATGTTTCCGTTAGTACCTTCAAGCAAGTGTTTGCACTTGGGTGCGATACTTCACATATGGCGTCGAATATCGCCTTTCTGAACTTCTCTGGTACGAAAGGTCTAGGTCTGTTACGTGACGCCTAAGACCAGATATCAGTCTTCGTGCCTCCTATTCGCACCTCTTCTTTCTGTGGCTTGTGCCGCAGCGAGCTACTACTAATCTACTGGAAAAGTATCTGTAACCGTTTAACGCAGGAAGGCCACTGGACCTGACAAGATATCAGTTCGATTCTACACAGAGAATATGAAGTAATATTGCATTCCTTCTACAACAATGTACCATAGATCTGTAGAGGAGCAAAGCTTCGCTAATGATTCGAAAAAACTGCATTTCTTATCGCGTTTTAAAGATGGATTGTCGAACAGATTCGAAAACTGCAGTGCTGAATGGTCTAAGGCGTGATGTTATGGACCGCGCGGCGGCGCTCGTCGGTTATTCGAGTCCTCTCGCAGACAAGGGTAGGTGTGATGTCCTTAGTGTACGTTAAGTAAAGTAATGTCTAAGTGTAGGGACCGATGACCGTAGCAGTTTACTCCCTTACTTGTACAAACCTTGAACTTCAAAATATCTGTAGTTTCAGATCTTTGACGTCGGTCTGTTATAGAAGTTTCGAATACGTTTTAAGTTCGTGTATTATAACGTTTCTGGAAATTGAAAATTACCATCGTATGACTCAACATGGGTTTCTAAAGTAACGATTATGTGAAGCCCAACCCAACCCAATATACATATGTGAGCTAGTAGTTAACGTAGAAACTTCATGGAGCCATTTTGTGGATGTTACAGAACACAATGCTTGATAAAATTTTTCGAAGTGTAGTATGATATGCAGCGTATCAACGATTGGTGTATGGAGTGGAAATTGATCCTCAACATAACAAATATCAGCTATAGGCAATACATCGAAAGAAAGAAGGTGTACTTTACAACTGTGATATTGTAGAGGAATCATTGGAAGCAGTTACTTCCATAAAATAACTTGGTATAGGCAAAAGGAGTGATTTTAAGTGGAAAGATCATTGGCTAAGGCAGAAACTACTCTAAGATTCATAGGAAGAAGTCTCTCAGCAAAGGATGTAGCTTATATAACACTCGCTCGACAGATATTTGTACACTGCTCATCAGTGTGGGACCCGTATCATAAAGGGCTGGTAGAGGAGATAGATGATATACAAATGAGAGGGCATACGTGAATGGCTGTGCGGTGTGGACCTTCATGTTACGGATCGATCGGGAGCTCGCGTCGGAGATTCGAGTCCTCCCTCGAACATCGGTGTGCATTATGAATGATATACAAAAGATAATTGTAGGATATACTGCAAATTTATTGGTTTACGAACCGGTTTTCGGCTGTTAACGCCATCATCGGGTAAACATTACAAGTTTAAGTTACAAAGATCTTAACTTACTAGACATATAACTTTCAAAAGAGACTAGTGTTTTGGTTTATAACTAACATGTGGGAAATATTACAACTGAAGTAGCGGCGATATTTTCTAAATCCGTGTTGATCTTGTACGATTCATTTGTTGAAAGTGACAACCAGTTGGCGGCGATGAGATGCGACAGCGGCGGATGGACGCGCGACCAGCCTCCTGCCAGAGCGGAACACGCGGCTGCTGGCAACGAGGCGGCAGGCGGCCCCTCCCCCACTCGCCATGACGTCACGGCCTCGCACAAGGCCACACCGGCGCGGATAAGCTGTCGCGAATCAATGGAGCAGCGCCGAAGCTCGCGCAGACACCAGGTCTGACGTACGTCACGTAACGGCCCACGGCCATGTGGCGAGCTGCGCTGCGGGACTCAGCTGTCGTGCACAAATGGAAGTTTTAATGTTGCGTTCGACAAGATCTTGTGTGAAAGACGTACCTTACGTAACGATAGTGCTCAGGACAAGATGAACTCATTAACGTTTATCCAGTACGCCAATAATATAGTTGTTGTGGTCTTTCTGTCTGAACTATTTATCGTCCATGTTTCATCCCATAAAAGATTACACTCCACACAAATGCCTTTAGAAAACACTTCTTCCCATTACCATTGTTAATTTTATATCCTCTGTCCTGAGGACGTGTTTTGTCATTTTACTGACCAAGTAATAAAACTCATCTACCACCTTTACTGTTTCGTTACCTAATCTAATTTCTTCAGCATCGCCTGATTTTCTTACACTGAAATCTACTACCATTTTCAACTTTCTTTCTTTTGTTGAGAGCTGATTTTCCATTTGAGATCTTAATATTCATAAAGTTGCTTTTCTTGTCTCCACTTGTCTCTTTTATTTTGCTGTAGGTGGTATCTACTTTTATCCAAGTTACAGATACGTCAACAGACTTGCATTTGGCCTCTAGCCACTCCTCCTTTACTGCACTTCCAGTAATTATAATTTCTTAGTCGTCTGTACACCATCTTACCTGCTTCACTGACTGTAGTGTTATATCTTCTCCTATCATCAATTAAGTTCAGTATTTCCTTTGATATCAAAAGAGTTTTTGTAGGTATTGAATTTCTATCCAGTTGGTGTCTGCTGGCTTCGCTATTTCATATCTCAGAGCAACCCATTTATCTGCCACTGTGTGATACCCCCTCCCCACTTACCTGTCAATTGATGCCTAAAGCTCTCTCTAATGCTCTCAAGAACCTCACATTTGCCCAGGTCCCATCTCTTTGTTTTCTTACCTTCATATGTTCCGAGTGAATATCTGGCCTTGGATATGTGTTACAGTTTAAAACCTGGTTCCAAAATCTATGTCATTCTATTATAAAAGCTATCCAGTACTTTGCGGAGTCTCCTGGTCTCTCCGTATACTGCTGTTTTTCATTACTCTTAAAGCGATTGTCATGATTACATTATGTTCCGTGCAAAATCCAACCAATCTATCCGGTACCTTCCGGTTTCTCGTGGTCTCTTCTATGTATAATACCATTTTGACGATTCTTAAACCAATTATTGTGATTACATTACGTTCCGTTGCAAAAATCAACCAGGCGGATTTCTCTTCCATCCCTTACGCAGTGATATTCACCTATTATTTTTCCTTCCCATCCTTTTCCCAGTTCTGAATTCTAGTCCCCCATCAGAATTAATTTTTCCTCGCCTTTAACTGCCTGAATAATTTCCTTGACTTCCGTATAAATTTATTCGATTTCCTCATCATCGGCAGAGCTAGTTATAACATAAACTTGTACTACAGTGGTCGGTGTTCGCTTCTTATGTATGTTGACTTCGATAATGCGATCACTGCGCTTTTCATAGTAGTTTACCGGAGTTCATATTTTCTTATTAATTGTCAGACCTATTCCTGTAATACCCCCAACTAATTTTGTATTTATAACCCTGTACTCACCTGACGACAAATACTGATCATCTTTCCACCGAACTTCACTAATCCCCACTATATTTAACTGCAACGAATCCATTTACCTTTTTATTAATTTTCTAACCTCCCTACACGATTAAGATATTTAACATTCCACGGTACGATCCGTACGTAGAATGCCGTTGTTGTCTTTCCTGATGACGACATCCTCCTGAGTAGTCACCGCCCGGAGATCCGAAACGCCGCTGCGGACTAGCCATGCGCACTGGGGCGCCATGCTGCGGTGCGCGCGGCCATTCATCGCCGTGGGTTCATTGGGACGTCAATGTAGGTAACTATGTACGTTTTATGAGCCAGAAATATGTAATAACTTCTTTTACATTTGGAGAAGTCCTACTGATAGCAGCAATGATATTTTTCGTAATTTTTTTTACAGATTTTAAATTGATTAACGTGTTTATTTGCCTAGGCACCAATTCCCGTCTTCTGCGCTACGATATTGCACCGCTGCTTAGAATAATCCCTCCTTTTGAGAGTAGTAACCTTAATAGAACCGTTAATATGGTTACCTCATTATGAATACAGTTAGACGTTATGTGTTTCGCAGTATCAGGGATCTACTTTGTAAGCGTTGCGTAGACACGCGGAGCTCGCAACGATAGCGCTTATTCTTGTGTAGTGAGGAATCAGTCCTCCGCGTGCAATTCTTTATAATAAAACCTAGTATAAATCAGAAATAAAAGTTAGCCATATTTTTCGTGTAATCTCGGAATAACTATTTTTCGTGAGATACAGCAGTACACATGGCATTGTGTAATTACTGTGAGCGACTACTCATTATCTCATGCACAAGGCAGGCGTGTCCGAGGAGAAAGGTGGGTAAAATGTATGTGACGAGCACATGAGTTGTGTTTGGTAGGCCCTTCCTTTAGTACAAACACTAACAGAAATAGAGGCAGTTTTTTTTATCTATTGCAAGGTCTACTTAATGGTGTGCTTCGACAAAAAATTATTACTTGCACTATAGAAATGATGCACTGTAACGCAGAACTGACCTCTTTCGTGAATTTCATAGCAAATAGCAGCCCCACTGAAAGTAAATGAAGTTCCTACGTCTCCTTAAAAGGCACATATTGAAAGGTACGTATGTTGATTCGAATCCTGACCCAGCACAAAAATATTCATGCTTTCATGTGAAGTTCTAGTAAGGGCACACCTGATTTTCTTTCTTAAAATTTCTTCATGTGTTGCCAACATTAACAACAGGTTCCTTTATTCCTAGTCAAAGACGCATACTTCTCATTACTGTTGAGTAGACACTTGAGACATAACATTTATTTTTGTATAGAAAAGAACGTCTGTTGGTAGGGGACTCGATACCTGGTCAAGCCAAAATAAATTGCTGTTAGTGGAAAAAGTCGAAGTTGACATCTGATTTTTGTTATTTAACAATTCCGATAGTTTTGGGGTTCGTATCTCTTTACATCAGTACACACGATAACTTAGGAAATATGGTATATTTACCGTTTTGTTCAAATGTTTGTTAAGCTTATGGAACTTAACTACGTGGTCATCAGTCCCTAAACTTACAAACTACTTATCAACTACCTTATTCTAAGGACGACACAAATATCCATGCCCGAGGGGGGATTCCAACCCCCGACCGTAGTGGCCGTGCAGACCGTGACTGAAGCGCCTCAGTCCCCTCGGCCACCGCGGCCGGCTTTACCGTTTTTCGTAGTTTGTTAACTGCAGCAGAAGGTCAATAAAAAGGCATTTATTTCAAGTATAGATTTGCGATCTGATACTTATGCTTTATTAGATATTTCACATCTCTTTCTGCTTAATCATCTATGAATATTAGTCGTGATCGAGTCTCAGAACGATACCTGTTCTTAGTTAGTAGTGACTGTAGGCGCTTTGTTTCGTTCCAGAACCAGAACAAAGCAGCTCGTCGTTCCAAGTTCAAAGATGTGTAGATACGCTTTTTATTCATGGGTACATCGGAACTGCTGTTGATCAGCTGTTAATGTTTTCATGGAGCGTTTGACGCTGTTGATCCTGTTGATTTTAAATGGTTAGTTCAACAACCGGTTTATGCAAAACCGTCACTACCGGGACGACGTTTCGTGGATTTGAGGGAAAAAAATTTAGAGGTGAAAGATATTTTAATTGCTATAGAATTTTAGGAGTTCTGATTCTTTAGTAAAATTTCTTGTTTATAACAATATTCATTTTTCTAAGGATTATGGAATGATTTATGTGACAGAATATGTTATCTCAGACTCATACGGAAGGAGGATGGAAGCTTACGGTTTAACGTCCCGTCGACAGCTTGGTCATTAGAGACGGAGATTCATACGACTGTTGTAATGTTCGTATTGTAATGAAGTTAAGTTTACAAGTGTCAATGACTATTTCATCTTCGATTACGAGTTTATTTGTATTTGCAATATCGTCGTTCTGATATACATCTTGAACGATTTTCATGAAGGGCAGTGTTCTGTTTCGTTTTCTTGTGGTGTCTATATTCTTGTATAGTCTAACGACTGTTCTAAGGCGCCTAGCTGCGGAGCGCTCCGCTGCTCGCCGTCCGAGGTACGAGTCCTCCTTCGGACATGGATGTATTTTTTGTCCTCAACATAAGTTAAAGCAGTTTGTAAGCCCAGGGCCTGTTGACCAGAGTATTTAAGTCCCATACATTTACAAACATTTGAACATTTGATTTTGAAAATTCAGTGCGTGTAGTAAGAATAAACCTTGTTCTGGTAGTGTTTTGAGGGCTGTAGCGTGTGTTCCATTTTATCTCCTTTAACTTCTGTATATTTGAGAGAAATTAAAGTCCCGGTTTTTGCAATCATGACTTGACCTAGAGGCTGGTCCCAGCGTTGATAGAGAGCCTAAGTGTAAGCAAAGGTAATGTCTATTCTATCAAGGTACATGGCCCACAAGACAGCTACGTTTATGGTATGCACGCATATCAGGCGGAACGCAATTCAGACCGCTCGTTTTTTTCTGCATGAGAGAATTCTTTTTATATCGTTGGGCCACTGAGACACTCAGAAGTTTGCGACATTTTTTCACCGCTATCGATAGATACAATAGTTGGGCGGAAGCATTACCGATAGCATGTGTCAGCGAAGACAATAGCAATAGTTTTACTATCAACTTTGATAGCACTGTTTGGCTGCCAGTCGTATGAAACCACAGACCGAGGGCGCCAATTTTAATGTACACTGCTCTTGGGACTGGGTGGTTGGTTCGGGTTTCTGTAGCATCACACAAGAAGTTACCATCCAGCAAGTAACAGTACGGTCTAAGGTTGGAACAGAACTATGAAAACAGTGTAGCGTGTCATAAAGGGAATTTGACCACCAAATTGATGCTATTGTTACAGACGGCCAATAAATCATTTATAGAATACACAAGGACGAACATGGCAAGCAGAGAAACTGTGCGACTGTGGTCAGAATAGTTGAAGCGTGCCAATAACGGCGGATTTACCATATGTGTTGCAAAGAGCAAAGGGATACATAGCTAAACTGTGTACCCCACTCGGCACGCAACATGGCGAATAAACACTGTTTTTACCCAAAGAACTAAACATCTTTCTCTAAGTAAAGCTTTGGATGCTGTACGTCAATTTTGTAACTACCATGCGCCGGACCGTACAGAGTTTTGCCGAGAGGGGGCATAGGATGTTAGTACGTGTACATTGAAATAGTTAACAGCTGACAGTCTCTCTAGAACGGGACAAACCCACAGACATGGTGACTACAGATGAGGCATCAGAGGACGACCGACAGAGCGAAGTCGCACCCGCTACAGCTGAACAGAGCGAAGATATTACCAACAAAGCAGTGAGCAGTTGAACGCACTTGAGGTATTCCGCACTTGAGGTAACCACGGAACGGACTAGAAAACACCTATAAAAATATTCAAATGTTTGTAACCGTATCGGACTCAAGTGCGAGATTTTAAGTTCGTAGTTTACAAACTACTTAAACTAAGGTAAAATAACCTAAGGACAACACAAACATCCATACCCGAGAGGGGATTCGAACCCCCCGACGGCGAACGTCCGCGCGCACCGCAACACGGCGCTCCAGTACGCACGGCTAGTCCGACGTGGAGAAACCACCTATAATTATCACCAGAGCAGGCCGAGTCATTCGCTACAAGGACGCATATGTCGTAGGAGTTCCGCTTTGCAGCGGGCCAGGGGGACTGTAAAGTAATTACCGAAGGAAGACTAATTGCGCTTACAGTAAAATTTTATGATTTCCTTGAAAGGAATCAAATGACAGTATGTCTATTTTTGTTTCGCTCGTATCTCCTGGTAAGTAATTCTTGAATTTTTCTTTAGACGTTGATGGAATGAAATGTATAGTTTCCGGTGATCCAATGGCATATTGTACTTAGCTATTGGTACTACGGAACGCTACAACCTGGAACTATTACATACTTTAGAAAATTACTATGTGCACTCCACAAGTATTCTGCTACACGAGTAGCGACGTCCTTCGTGTAGTGCGCCCGTGATGCATCAAGGGGAAATCATACAGTAATCCATCCGTCAACGTAGTCCTCGCTATCTGGAACAATGAGCGTCACAGAGTCACCGAAATCTCTGACTGAGACCCTCCACTTGGCTCCAAACCAAACGACGCCAAGCAGCTCTGGGAATAATGCTGCAAACAGATCATATCAGATGTTGGTAAATCTAAGGCACTTAACTGCTGCGGTCATCAGTCCCTACGCTTACAAACTACTTATACTAACTTTTGTTATGGACAACAGACCCGTCTGTAAACTGAAAGCTCTGATTGCGACCCGAGTGCGAGGCCAGCAATCTTCACAAATTCCGCCTGCCGCCTATATGAACTGAGCATGGTTTCAGCAGTCAAGTGTTAGGCGTCCGGTCGGGGGTTCTAATCGCCCCTCGGACATGGATATTTGTGCCGTCCTTAGTTGTAGGTAGTTCATATGTAGTTTGTAAGTTTAGGGACTGATGACCCCGCAGTTAAGTCCCTTAAGCTTAACAAACATTTGAACATTTTGTTAGGCGTCATTGGTACCGACGTGAGCCGCAACTTACCAACAAACACTCGTCTAATGTCAATAACTTTACCGTAAATACTCGTTACTCCATCAGTAGAGGGCGATAATGGAATGAAGTGTCTACCGGAGAGTGGACTCGCGGCTTTTATGCCTTCTAGTCAGTTCAGGCCACTTCGGCTTCGGGCTGTTCTCGGTGGTTTTCTCAGAAACCTGCCGCCCACCGTCCTTGACGCATTTCGCATCCAGATGTCATGTATTGTTTTGATGGTGATTAGTATTATCTCCATGCCATTTTCAGATGGACTCCCGTGTACCTGTTGATTAAATGCTATCATTCGAACGTATTTCAATTGCTTCTTTGAAAATAAACCTCAAAAAGTGATCAGTGATAGCTGGTAATTAAATGTAAATTTTCAAAGCACTGCTCTGCAAATGCAGGCACGAACTGCAGTAAGCGGCTGTTGGGGTTATATTCTACAGGTTTTCGGAATTTTTCGTTACAAATTCCTCCGACTTGTAGAGGGAAATCAAAATATAACTAGAGGACCCGTGTAAATACTTCGTACCATTAGTGGAATGACAAAAAGTTCGGGAAAAATGGAAGTAAAGTACGCATAGCTTCCTTCAGAATCAATTAATGCAAGTGTTCAAAAGCGCAAATGAAAGAGCTTGTACCGCCGAGTGTTGTTAGATTAAAAAGACCTACGTACCTTAATTAGAACCGAAGATATCGTTAAAAAATCGATTAAAATATTCAATGCAAGGAGAGAAGGATACCGTGTTTGAATAAAAATTAAGGATGGAGAGACTTGAGTTAATTCTGATACTTGATGACAAATTTGTGAATGAATGCCTTTCGTTTAAAGCAAATCAAAATGTTCAAATGTTTGTAGAGCTTCTGGGACTTAACTAAGGGGTCATCAGTCCCCAAACTTATAAACTACTTGTGAACTAGCTAATACTAAAGACGCCACAAATATCCCAAATATCCATGACCGAGGGGGGATTCGAACCCCCGTAGTGGCCGTGCAGAACGTGACTGGCACGCCGCAGACCGTTCGGCCACTGCGGCCGGCTCATTTAAAGCAAAAATGAAAGAAATCGGTCGGATAGAACGGCCTGGCCGACTGACTTTGGTTTACAGCAAAGACATTCCCATAAGAAATATACAGAAGGTAATCGCGTTTGAGTATAGAAAAAGGTAGGCGAGAGTTATCTAAATGCTGATACTTAATGAGAAATCTGTGGATGAAAACATTCCGTTTAAAATAAAAATTAAGGAAATCGGCCGGGTAGTTTGGTCTGGTCGACTGCATTTAGTTTTATTAGGTTCTTTTAATACATAATATGGGCTGTAAAATGCGTATCATAAGAGCTATTAGTACGTCTTCATCTTGGCTGTGAACAAGTCTCTTCTTCTGGTCAAGTTCTCAGAACTCTTCAGGACATTCCCATTTTTTTATAGTTTGGGTCTAAAACACTTCTTCAAAAAATTACAAAAATATGAAAAGCAAAGAGCTTTGGCTGTAGAAGAGATTTCTTGTAAAGCGTCAAAGATAAGGGGGTGTTCATAGCGTCACCGGAGGACATTTCGCGACATAGCTTCCTTCTCAAAATTTTATGTACTTACTCCCTCTCTACAAGTCATATGAGTCTGGAACCGGAATTTTACAACAATCTCTAGATCACCATCTACATATACATGGGATACTCCGCATATCACATTGAAGTGCTTGACAGAGGATTCAGCGAACCACCTTTATACTATTTATCTCCCATTCCATTCTCGAATAGCGCACAGGAAGAAAGGACACCGGAACCTCTCCGATCGAGCTCTGATTTCTCCTATTTTATTGTGATGATCGTTTCTACCTTTGTAAGTGGAAGTCAACAATATATTTCCGCATTCGTAGGAGAATGTTGGCGATAGGAGTTTCTTAAGTTACCCACGCCGCATCGATAAACGCCGTTGTTGTACCATTCCAGAACTTGTATCCTTTCCCTGACACTGTCTCCCGTACATGGTTACAATACAAAACGAGGTGCCCTTCTTTGCAGTCATTCCATGTCCTCCGTCAAACCCACCTTATAAGGATACACTGGGCAGCAATACTTCAGAAAAGGACGGACAAGCGTAGTGTATGCAGTTTCATTAGAACTTGAATTTCAATTGTGTGGATCGTTTGTCCAATATACATTACCAGCTAATATGTAAAGTATGCTAGAAGCATCTCATGACACAATATATTCACTACGCAATACTAATGGTGCTGCTACCGATGACAGTGCTGCTGAAGTGAAATTAGTAAACACAGTGGCGTCGATTTGTCGGCTTCCTGATGATGTAACAGTCCACATAAACCGGCCGTATAGTCACGCTGCCTTGCCCCACCGCTCGGCCGTTGACCTTCAAATGATTGATAACACAGCTGCGGCCGGCGCACCCGCGGGAACGCGTGCTGCTAGTGACACTTCATCACGCCTGCGGAATGACGCTCCCGCGCCGCCGAGAAATGTTTAAGTCCATCACTTACGTAATCTTTGGTGCTCTATACGTAGCGATCCTGGTTAGATGATGTCCGTCGTCGGTCGGTTACCGTGTGAACAACGTGGCTTGTAGTCATTATTACAGATTTCTATTTAAGAACAGCTGCAAACATGTGTAACAAAGAAGTAAGAAACCGCGTACAGCTATGTACGAGATTCCGACATAGGATTTTTTTTAAATTAATTAATTTATTTATTTATTTTTCGCTCGTGGTCTAGTTGACGTATTTGTGTTTGTTTATTTTGTAACGCTACAGTCTCGGCGTTTCGCAGGAGGCGAATTTTATTTTCTACTGATTTTACTGCACGTCACGAAGACCGTTTTAAACTTTTGTTATGCTTTGTTACAATTTACTCCAGAGAGGCAAAGTTCTTATTTAATTGATTCATTGTGAGGACTATGTAGTACGAATGTTGCCGGACACACAGGCTTCTCAAGAAAGGACACAAAATCACCCATGAGGATTTTATGTAACACTTGGAAGAGAATTATTTGTTTCCGTCATGCGATGGCACTACAGTTTTCTTTACATTGATAGGTGATGTTTTACGTTTTCGTTTCTTCACGACATTTTGTTTACTTCCTATCCTGAAAAAATGTTTGTGAAGTTTATGGGACTTAACTGCGGGGTCATCAGACCCTAAACCTACAAACTACTTATGAACTACCTTATACTAAAGACAGAATAAACATCCCGAGGGGGGATTCGAACCTCCGACAGAGAACGGCCTCGGGCATTGCAGCATAGCGCCTCAATGTGCTCGGCCTGTCCGCCGTGGTTTCCTTTCCTGAGACAACATCTTTGAAGCTTGGCCGAAGAATGCATTTATTGGTGGGCGCAAGGAAAAATAAAATGAGGAGGAAGACTTCATGTAACAAGTCAGTATATGAAATTTTAACACATGACTGGTAATAGACAAACTTTAAGTAGACCTATGCACGTGACAATCTTAAGCCTACGTAAAAAGGCTTAACAGTGAAACAAAAGAATAAACTTTTCAATTTTCCCAGGTATTTCTGGACAGAATAAAGGGCGTAAGCCATGAGGTAACTCTTTAACTTAGACTTTAAAGCGCGTGCATTAGTACTAAGGTTTGTGAGTTATTGTGGAAGCTTATTGAAAATGGATGATGCAGAATACTGGACACCTTTCTGCACAAGAGTCAGGGAGGTACAATCCAAATGTAGATTTCAGTCTAGTATTCACAGAGTGAAAGCTGATAACACGTGGGAATAAGCTGATAACTAAACTAAACAAGACATTACAGATAATATGTATTGTGACGCCAATGTCAGAATTCCCAGTCTAGTGAAAAGCGGTCGACACGACGTTCGCGAACTTACACCACATATTGCTACTGAGCCAAAAATATCCTTTTTGAATCAGTAAAGTTGCCCCAAAAATTAACGCCATAGGTCATAAGTGAATGAAATTCATAGTAGATTACTATTTGTGTTGAAAAATCACTTATCTCAGATACTGTTCTAATCTAATAAATAAAGCAGTGTGTCCGTATATTAGTACGTGTTGCATACAAATCTACAGTTTTCTTCCTATCTTTATGAAATTTTGTACACTTAATCTTCAATCCATGAGAACGGTCGCCGTAAATGTAAGAATCACGTGCGATATATAGTTCACGAGGTATGAGGTCATAAACAGTGATGCAAGAGAAACTGCTGCGTTTAACGACAATGCTGCTCAGTTTCTCCTAAACCACTGGATCGATTTCAACTAAATTTGGTACACACATTCCTTACCGCGAGGTAACAATTGCTGCATGGTTAAGAATCACATACGACACATGTTTCAGAAGATATGACGTCAAAAACTATAGGAATCTCATAAAACTGCCACATAATGCGGCGAGACTTTATAAATACGCTATATGAGAATGAGAGTACTTATCGACTTGCAACAAACTTTAAACATAATTTCAAACCTTTATTAAACTTTTCTCGCTGACAACCATAGCAAAATGATGAAAGGAAGAACGTTTCTCGGTTACTACTTTTCCGCTCTTTATAGAGTACAACTACGGCATTCGGTATGACGTTACAATTTATAATTTGTACATTACAAATTGTATCCGCAGGAAATTTTACAGACAGTGTACACATATATAGTTGAATGTACCTTCTAAATTGTATCACAGTACGAGACGTAGTTCATGAGGTATGAGCACATAGACAGTAACGTTCTGCTGTTCATTGACTAAAACTACGGCATTCGGCATGACGTTACAATTTATAATTTCTACACTACAAATTTTAGCCATAGGAAATTTTACAGACAGTATATACGCATATACTTGAGTGTACCTTCTAAATTGTATCACAGTACGAGACGTAGTTCATGAGATATGAACACATAAACAGTAATGTTCATGGAAAACCGTCCCATCACGCACGAAGTTTTAATCTATTACTTCTGTACTACGAATTGTATTTCCAAGAGATTTTACAGCCATACAGCCCTTATACAAATGAATATATACCTGAAAAATGACAGGAATAAATAAATAAATACCCGGGAAACACTGGGTTTTCAGCTAGTAGTAAATAAAGCAGAATTTAGTTTTTGAATAAGATCCTGAACGTGGTCTTTCCACGTCAGCTTACTATCTATTTGAAGATCTATAAATGTGAACTGTTCTGTCTCACTTGTCGTAAGCCCATTCTGTGCAATCAGAATGTAAGCTTTTATTGAACTGTGTGTTAGAAACTGTGAAAACTGAGTTTTACTGTGATTTACCATCAATCTATTTTCTACAAGCTATGAACGTATCTCTTGAACTGCTTGACATTACACTCTTTTTTTTTTTTTGTTATCTATCATATTATTATTATTTTATAGAAACCAGGAGCAGTGCTCTGTTACCCCCCCCCCCCTCAGCTCCTGCAGGGACCCCTCAGTGAACGCGAGTGATGAATTGTGTGACTTCGGCTCCATAGTTCAGGTCTGGCGTCGGAGTCGGCCGTTGAGATGTCGCAGCGAGCCGTATAGACAGCGCGCACAGCAACTGCCCACAGCACTCCATCAGAAGACGATGGCGACGTGCGGCACAGACTGGACGGCGTACTGCCGTGCAGCTGTGAGCGACTGTTCGCAGGAGCATTGGCGGTCTTTAAATACGCCACTCCCCAGTTGAATTCGGTGCTGGAACTTTCCAGATCGGGTCAGTGCCTCCAGGGTTGATGTCCGCGTGCTGCTTCCTCATATGTCATCGGGCCGATATGTCCTGGATTGGCGACCACACACAGTTTCGTCACGCAGATGGAAATTCAGTTTATGTAGGCCGCTGGCATTGCTAGGTGACGGACCGGCTTCTGATAGCAGCTCTGATTGTGACACTTTGCCTTACACTAAAACAGCCACATACTGGTTCTTTTAGGCAAAACTTTTTACACTGCTATTTAGACTTCGCGTTACTATTTACACCAACATCAATGTACCACAATAATATACTTCATTCCATCACTACCACTTGATAATGGCGGAAAAAATGTGGACTTTCGACGATTCGATCTGGGAGTACATTCGGCTACATTGGAAACACCATATATGTCAAGAAATCCTCAGATCACACGAGAGCCATATTGTTGTGACAATGACAGCCTTAAAATATGATCAAGCTAGTTTCTGTGATAAAAAGTTACTATGATGGCTACCGAAGACTGTACATTTGTTAGTTGAGCGCGTTTCATTGAACATATGCCTATTTGTGGATGGATATTTGGTTGTGTACTTATAGCTTAGGAATCACTATTTCTTAATGAGTTTCCTGCTAATAACTTATAGCAAACGAAATTTTTAATATACTGAAATATTGCGCTAGGTACATATTTTTCTAGTTCTTGAACGGCTATCAGTTTGAATTAAGCCACTGTCCCTACACACGTTCACTGCCGAATCAAAGGATGCTAGAGCCCATGTGTGAAATTAGATAGTCTCCTTACCTGTTCTGAAAGAGTAAACTGCGCTTCTTTGCCTTCCTTCCTATCGTTGCTGTACCTTCTTCTAATTCTCTATGTGAACAGTCTTACCTGACTTACCACAATTATTCCTGTGTGTAATTGCTGTTGTATTAAAGCAGTGTTCCTTGAAACTCACAAGATAAATATGAATGCTGGTACTTCATTATATTCATATGACTACGTTTTGTATGTTTTACATGATCATTAAATTTCAATTACCATACAGATTTGTATTTTTAAGTGATAAACGCAGTCTACCATATTGGATATCAACGAGCATGTTCACGTCAACAACGCAGAGGACAAAGTAAAACCCCTACTATTGCCATGTTGTCGACAGAAGAGCGTAGTGGCTAGGTGCAGATGGCACTGCGGGTGTTAATAAAAGAGTATCAGCGTAACAAGTGTTTATTGCGGTGGTTAAGCTAGCAAAGTGTACTCTCCTTTTCGCAAGCGCCCGACCCATCCAAATGTGCCCTCCCGATCCTCTCGTATATGCTACACCCGTAACCTGTTGCGGAGCACCCAGGTCGCTAATTTAATTCATATTAAAGCCCGTTAGGCAGTCATTATCCTTTAAATAAATGTGGCATACGCGCCACGGTTTTAAATTACAGTTACGATTTGATTAAGTCATGCAATTCATCTCGAACACCCACTTCCAAGTCCTGCTGTTCTGAACAATGTGGTATCAGTAGAATCAGTTGATGCGTTAAGACATCATCTAACTTTTGAAGCTCTGGCACGAGGTCTGATGGCGAGATATTCTGACAAGCATAGAGTAAATCATTACTGAGTTCGGTTATCCGATTTACGACAAAGGCCTAATGAAGATTTTGAGGCGTTTGCAGACAGAATACGGGCCGTGCCGTACCTACAGGTAAGGGTCGGATACAACCCGCAATGAAATATCCATTTCTTTATTCACAGCTTTAGTTCGCAAATTGGTAGCGAGATTACAGTTGTTTCCCCCGCCGTGTTCCATTAAGCGCTGCAAGTAGCGTAGTTGCGTGAATAGCCTGAATGCTTCGTCTTAGCCCCGTCACGAAACAACACTGCAATGTGTTTATAAACGACATACAGTGCAGGCGCTGTGGAAGATTCAATCACATTGTCGCCTAGTGTCGTGCACCTTGTTGTACAACACGGGGCAACTGCTCACGAAATAACAGATAGAATAATCAATCACGGAGCTTTCCGCAAAATTCCATAGCAAAGATAAATACAGTTTTGGGAAACAGTCGTGGGGCAAGTCTCACCGCTCGTCCTCATCCCCAATTACGTTAATGAATGTTGGGCACCATGAGGGTATTAATGAGTTAGTAAATATAACATTAGAAAGTAGGCTCAGGGGGCGAACAGTCAAAGTTTTAGTTGTTACAGGTGTCAGATTAGTGTCAAGGTTTTGCCCCATAATGACAAATGCAGACTTAAACGACCACGTTTTTAGTGGATTAGGGGAGGAAATAATAATCCCTTCTGGAAATTCATTTGTCTAGTTGCAGTTAGATAGACGGAAGTATGGATTTGAAATTTAAGTGATTAGGAAACATAGATGGGACTTCGAAGTTATCCTAGGGAACGATTTCCTCCCTCAGTATCAGTGTGTACAGGGCGAGTTCTGTGAATAGTCGTCAAAGCCCCAATACCGCCAAGATCAACGTTTCTGGTTGATTTTGTGACATTACAGATACAGGAGGAAGCTGATTGTTTCCATGTGAAACACGGGTTTTGCCAGGCTGTTGGGTTCCCCAGCAGTCCGGCTAACAGTTTGGACCTAGTGAATGGAATACAGGTAGTCAGGGTTTCCCTAATCTACTCGGAAACAGGAAACGATTGTTTTGGATGAGCGAGGGCGGCTCTCCCAGATTGCAACTGAAATACAATACAGAAACACACATTATTCTAAAAATCCATATAAAATCAGGAAATGATCATACGGCAAATATAATTATGTGAATGGATTCAGGAGACTTGGAGAATCAAACGCTGTAATTACAATTTTAGTATCCCTTACAGATAAAAAGCCGATTAATTTCAGTACTATAATAATAATAATATTATAAGACGTATATTTACAATTATTTGTATGTAATGTTTATCAGTAACAGTTTAAGAAGCAAATGGGCAGCATTTCACCACGTTATTTCCGTATTCTTTCAATAAGGTTTGTTTTACTCTCTTGTTCTGCTTTTCGTTGAGGTAATAATATTCTTGTATCAGGACATAGATTCCATCACAGAAACACAAAACATGAACCCAGCAAAGCGCATTACATTTATATATGAATTTTATTATATTTAATATTATTATTAGTAACGTTCGTTTTTTATGATGTAGATTGCCATTTAAATATTTCATGGCCGACTAAAAAAAGTAGATATGCATCAGATAATTTATATACAAACAATTTTATGTATTTGTGGAGAAGAA
Source organism: Locusta migratoria (assembly GCA_026315105.1). Lineage (NCBI taxonomy): Eukaryota > Metazoa > Arthropoda > Insecta > Orthoptera > Acrididae > Locusta > Locusta migratoria. The sequence continues at coordinate 557,280,415 of CM048755.1, read as the reverse complement.
CTTAATATATTTGCATAAAAAGCCATGATAAATTAAATATTAATTGTGTAACTATATTTCGACAGTGAGACGCCACGCTTACAAGCTAATTGATCAAAGAGCTTCAGTCTCAACTGATTTTAGTATTGTTAAATATAAATGTATTGTCAAATGTAAACAACATTTGTAAGTAGGTCGTCAAATCACATAATTCTGTGATATTCAAATATATAATATTTTGGAAGGGAAATTGTATTTTAAAGATGAGGCGTTAGGATGCGCGGAAGAATACAATTATAGGAGCAGGGAGAGCATGCTTTCGAGCGCTTCGGAAGGGACTCGTAACTTGTACGTAGTGGTGAAATGTTGTGACGCTGGGTGGTCTGAAGCCGCGTTACGAACTTGCGATTTGAAGAGATAAGCATGTGTGGACTCTAACTGTAGAACTTTGTCTCTGGGGAAAAGTGATGAACTTTGCACGGTAGTAGAGTTGTGGAAGTGTGATAATTCAGCAATCGTGAGATGACAAACTGTGTTTTGTAACAAATACTGTAAGTAATCGCGGATTAATTTAAAACTGCAATGTTCGATGGACTTCACTAATTTACGAGTGATAATTTCGAACTTTTACTCTCGAGTGCGTGTGATACTTATTGTGCATCTCATGAACAATAGTTGGAGAAATTTTCAGTTATTTACCGATGTATACAGTAGGACCACCTCCGCATTTTCATGTCCAAAATGAGTAATAAACTTCATTTATAAAGAATTACTTCGTAAGTGAATCACTTCTTTATCTTAGAATCTATTTTGTTGGTTATTCAGAGGTTTAATTTATGTTCGTTTAAATATATTTTCACGTCATCATATGCAGATTGATAGACTGGCTAAACTACAGTTTAATTATTGATTTTCTTTAAACAGATTGGGTAGCTGTTTAGGGCATAGAAGCTCACATACATAACTCACCCCTATGAACAGAGACAACGAGCCATAAACGTTTTATTACTCTAAGTTATATATTGCCCAATTGTTATTGGTGAGTACCGGTAGGAAGTTCCCAATCTGCTCAGTCAGAACGACGTTCTTGGCCGATTACAAGTTCACATAGAAAGAAGTGTAACAGCAGCAGACGTAAAAGGCAAATGTTTAGCATTGTGGTGTATGTTGGTAAGTTTGGTAAGAGAACCATAATGACCCCATGTGGAATGATACTTTTATGTGGTGAGGGAATAGTGGAGGAAAGGTTCCAGGATCAAAGAAATGTCACAAAAGTATGTGGTGTGGGAGAAACTAGCTGATTTATCAGAACAGAACAGAATTTATTATACTGTATCACATAGAAATATACACAGTTGTTCGAGGAATGGTAGTATCTGCCAGCAACTGACCTTGTGCAATATGAAATTCCCACTGTGGATGACAGACCCATCTCTCAGAAGTACTACAGATTTTCATTTTGTATACAATCCATTGATGAGGATACGATTCAACAACAGCTGGCCACCGGATAATCCAACCATCTGGTAGTGCTTGGTCTAGTACAATTGTTTTGGTCCCAAAGAAATTAGTTAACTGGGAAGAAACTTACATCCTATGTTTAAACTCAGAGCGGTAAATAAAGTCAACGCACCTGTCACATACTCTCTAGCCAGTATTGCTGATACCTTGGACCATTTGGGAACTGTTAGTATTTTACTACCCTGGATATGTGATTCAACTATAATCAGGATCCAATCGCCCATAAGGAAAGTTCAAAAACTGACTATTTTGGTTTCTCCTAGATTATATGAATTCTGTGCATTCCTTTCGGTCAAATAAATGCACCTGCTACATTTCAGGCGTTTTCAGACGTGTTTTTGAGAGGAATAATGTCTACCATGTGTTTAGTGTAATTAGGTGATATTATTTTTTGAAGGAGTGTTGAGGAGCATGCAGAGTCTAAAATTTGAGAACTGTATATGTGCTTAGTTACAGGTTCATTATTTGGAGGACATTATTAGTTTAGAAGGGGTTAAATCATTGTCCAAACTTAACCCCTCAAGCGTGATGCTGCCTTCTAAAAGACAGCACCTGCAGCGTGACGTGCATGTACTGTGTATGTCTCACAAGTGCTGTAAATGCTATATTCAATAAAGTACTGGAAATAACATTCTGAAAACAACAGCGTGAACACTTAAAGTGTTAGGATTTAATAGGATAAATTTCATTAGCGACAAAGGATTTTAATCAAGCAATAATTTTATATACTGAGAAAGTTCAAAGCTTGGCACAATACCAAACGCATCAGAAGAAAGTAAAAACTCGTATTCCTCATTATAACCACCCAACAAAATTCACAGAACGTGATCTTCAATCAGCCCAAAAAAAATGTTTGTTGAGCTTATGGGACTTAACTACGGGGTCATCAGTCCCTAAACTTACAAACTACTTATGAACTACTTACGAAGTAGGACGGCACAAATATCCATGCCCGAGGGGGGATTCGAACCCCCGACCGTAGTGGCCGTACTGAGCGTGACTGGAGCGCCTCAGTCACCTCGGCCACCGCGGCCGGTTCAATCAGCCCAGTTATTGCGCATAACTTTCGAAACTTTGCACGCCCAGAAAGGCAAACGTTCGTAAAATATTGGCGCATGCAAATAAGTGAATGTAAACTTTGTCAACGTGAAGCAAAGGAATATACGACACTGCCATCTCGTGGCCGTCTCTCAAACTGCATCAGAAGAAATAAAAACTGGAATAAAGAAGTGTGGACGGTATATGACATTGCACATGTTGAGTGAGTGGTCAGCAACAGATGGCGTATGCCGTCGCCCACGCTTGAGAGGTTAACAGATGCAGTGGGCAATTTTCTAACACCTACGAATGTCAAAGAATTAGTGTTTTCTGGGGTTGGGTAATTATTATCACTGTTTTGTGAAGATTGTAACCTGCTTCTTGAATGGAGTCAAGTTGAAATAGGACAAAGGTGGCCAAATAATCTGCAACTGGTCAACAGTTATCAGGTAGCAAAAATATAAATAATTTATTCACAGAATCAGTCAGATAGTTGAAAAGTAGAAAGGAATAGTAGAGTAACATAACATATCTACACTGAATATAGGAAATCGTAACACTTAACTGAATACAAATTCCCGCCACATCAAAGACTTTAATGAATGGAAGACAAGCTATACTGATAAGTACTACTTTCACAGAGCCTGTGTTCCAGCTAATGTCTCAACCTAATGCAGCAATGAAATGAGACTGATTCTTGCAGAGTTTTGCCTTAAAAACCCTGGTGAAGTGGTGGGACTCAGATCTATGTAGAGCCGTGGCCTACTGCGTTGTAATCATTGGTAGGTACACTTCCAGTGAATGCGTCGATACTTTCCCTTGATCATGATGCCAACTGCTGTAATGTTACACGCTAGCACTGTTTATATCACTCCTCCCACAAAAGGACAGACTGTCATGGAATAGTGTCTTGATTTGCCACGACTACAGGAAGGAGGCCTGGACTGCGATGTAGAGGAAGAGGTGGGAGCTGGAAAATTGACCAGATGTCCAGCTGCAGCCTGGTATTCACCTTGCGAGTGCACAGGAAAGTCAGCTGCAACTCTAAACCAGATAGGTAGAATGCTCCTAAACGGCAATAGTGATACCTGGTTCGCAACAACGTTTTCGTCCGAAGACCGTAAGGAAGATTTTGTCATCAAATTTGAACCTTGAATTCTAAGGCAAAACAATTTGTTTCCGTGGTGGTCACAGAAGACACAGCAACGTCCAATGACGATGTCCATGCGAAATTTCGTCCGACGAGAGACCATTCCTTGGCAAAGAGCTATAAGAAGACAGAAAAATCTTTAAGGCTTCCTCATGAGTGTGAGAGGAACGAAGTTTCTCTACCTGAATTATGAATGTTGAAAAAAAAGTTCGACTTCCCCATTCGATTGAGGATGAAAAGGAATCGTCGTCATGTGACGAATACCATTGTCAGACCAAAACAAACGAAAAGCATCGGTTGTGAACTGCGGCCCATTTTCAGAGACCATCGCTTCAGCCAACCTTTGATGCAAAAAAAAAAAAAAAAAAAAAAAAAAAAAAAAAAAAAAAAAAAAAAAAGTTGCGACCGTAATTGTTGTAGTGGTCAAAGACATGGGGACCGAGGGGAAAATTGCTGTAAGCATGTATACAAGGGAACGCTCCAATAAGACATGTTGAAACCTACCCTGAAATTTAAAAAAAATCTGAAAATTGCCAAATTCGTAGCGCGCCAGGCGGCCGTAGATATGTACACCGCTACTGGGGCTGTAGCAAATACGAATGCTCAACACACGTGTACACGCAAACCCAGCCGAGGTTGGCGGTACGTATGTAAACAGGAAATACGACACAACCCGATCGCAATTTGTAAAGGACATTTCAGGTTATTGTTCGTTGATAGCGTCTTGACACTACAGTACACAGTTACTATCCTCTCGAATTAGCGTCTCAATTGACATCTAATAAAAGCTATCAGTTGATTTTTTGCAGTATTGGCCTGGAAATAGAATCTTTTGGCCCACTATAGGTTATGGTAGTAACACTAAAAGTGGGCCTCTGCCATCGTCTTTTGACAGCTCGAAATTTAAATGAAAATAACACCTTAACTGTTCGTCTGACACGAAAACTGAATAACTGCATTTGTAGAGGTGCAAATTCTCTACAACTTTGCTGTCTTAAGTTTTTATCATATCCCGTATCGTTTCAGAGATATTTGCAAAAATAACGGCGATTTTGGGATGTCTGTCTGTCTGTCCGTCCGTAACGTGATCCCGCTTTTTAAGTCGAACAGTTCAACTGATCAGCATCAAATTTTACAGAAATAATTTTAGGCTGCCAGACCAGAACCTCTCTCTTTCACATTTTTCGGACAAGAAGTGCGTTAGTAATACCAAAAATGCCGTTTGTAATGTAATTGCAAACGAACCGTTCATCTGAAGCGAAAATTGAATAACCGAAAGAGGAGAAAATTCTCCACAACTTCAGTCTCTTATGTTTTTTTCATATCTTGCATCGTTGCAGGGATATTTCCAAAAATAACGGCGATTTGAAGATGGCTGTCTCTCTGTAACGTGTTCCCAGTTTTTAGGTCGACCCGTTTCACCGATCGGCACCAAGTTTTACAGACATCATTGTTAGCCACCAGAACCTCGATTTTTCAAATATTTCGGACAAAAAATACTTTAGTAACAACAAAAAACGCCGTTTTTAATGTAATTTTAATTGCAAATAAAGCGTTCATCTGGCACGAAAAATAAAAAAACGGATTTGTAGAGGAGAAAATTCTCTACAACTTTGCTGTGTTATGTTTTTTTTTTTTTTTCATACCTCGTATCGTTTGAGAGATATTCGCAAAAATAACGGAGATTTGACATCCTAGAATGAATTAACGAAAACCAGCGGCGCGTTGGAGTGTAATGCTCATAGTCAGTGGTTCAGAACCCGCCACATGCCAAATTTTTTTTTCCTGCTTTCTTCCTAAAAGGGTTTCAGGCACTTTTATTAAATAAATATTGCCATGTTCTTCAATGTTTAGAGTTGTGCATATGTAATAATGCTCTCTCTAAAATGCGTGTTTGTTCTATTTTGTGAAAATGCCGTGAAATACATAACAACGAATTGAACAATAGTATTCTGAAGCATATGCACGTAAAGTGGGAGCATACTGTAATAATGAACATTCTGAACAACGTGCTGACACAGGTAGTTTCGTATAAAACGGAAGTCCTAGATTTTTGTGGCATGTGTAGCTCCTTAATGAAATGGAAAGGAAGTGTATACAATGCAACTAATTACATTGTTTATTTTTAAGCGTTTATTCACTATTTATGGAATATATTGAAGGCATTAATTAGAATAAATACATTTGCTAAAATGTTTGTCTTTGAAGTGGTTGCTATGGACGCTTTTAATGTAGACGGTATTACCTTTCCTGTAGTTCAGATATGAATCCCTAGCTTATGTACATGTAATAAAGAAGTCTTTCTTTACAATTCGTTGCTGTTTTTCATGGCATGTTCTCGAAACAAAACAAATGCATTTTTCAGAGAAAGCGCTGTTACCTTTGAACAAATTGGAATCTTGCAGAATATAGTTGTATTCAGTTAACAATAGTGTCGAGTACTTTTAGGAAGCAAGAGGAAAAATAAAATGGGCCAAAAAATTGACAGTGGTGGTTATATATATATATATATATATATATATATATATATATATATATATATATATATCGATGCTTTGCGGTCGGTTGTTCATATTCAAATGTTCAAATGTTTGTAGAGTTTATGCGACTTAAGTAGTGGGTCATTAGTCCCTAAACTTACAAACTACTTATGAAGTAGCTAATACCAAGGACGGCACAAATATCCATGCCAGAGGGAGGATTCGAAACCCCGACCGTATATTCATATTCGTTCTGGGTTGTTCGTTGACAATTTTACTCAGCGCCACGTCACGTCACGCAAGTAGGTCGCGATCGCGTAGCTCACTGGGTGGCCGATGGGGCACAGCACACCGTCTCACAACGGCCAGCCAGTGAGCTACGCGATAGCGACCTACTCTGCGTGACGTGGGACGGAAGCGCATAGGCCTTCTATTAAGATGGTGTTAGTTGAACCGTCTTTCGTTTTCTCTCTCTTCATTGGTTCTTCGATTTTAACTGGTATTTTGTGGACGCTGGTTTGTTTGGTCCTATTTTGATCGTTTCGGATAACTCAGTTTCCTCGTTAGAGAGGGGTTCGAGCTACCATTTCAGCAACCCTCTGACCAAGCGCGCTGAGCCACCGCGTCCTAGCAAGTTCCGAAGCACTTTCTAATATGTTCGTACATCACTTACTAATTCCTTGCCTATTACGCTATGGCGAAGAACTACGAGGGTAATCCGTGATTCTCGTACCATCGATGGCAGGTGTTAACTAACTAACCGACATAAGATTATAATTGATTGTCCTAAGAACGACGTGTTTATGATAATTTTCAGTGCGCCATTGCTTTTAAATGACAACGCTTGAGTAATAACAAAAAATCATCAAGTAAAGAAAGCAAGATGGCGTACGCAAAAGGGATTTTTGGGGCAAGGGATGTCACGTGACTGATTTACGAACGCCAAATTTACGATGTGTTCCATCAAGTGTATAGTCACTCGTACGAACGCCGAAAGTACGCTACATTCGTTCCAGGCTATAGTCATTCGTAACCAGTACAGGCAAAGAAAATAAACTTTGAACTACCAAGGTAAGACAGGTGATAATATTTTAACGGGAAAAATATAATGAAAATGTGGACGATATATTAAAATGATGGTTCAAGGAGATAAAAGTTCAAAATGGAGTATGTTTGTCAAAACTAAACTCAAATATCATAAAATTTTGGCTGTTTGTTACAATACGGTCAGAAAGAATATTACGTGCTGGGTGCATAGATATTACCACAATAGTAGAGTCGTAATCACATGACCATAAGTTTTTATTATTTAAATTATTATTTTGATCCGAAATCTACAAATCTAAAGTGGGCCAAAAAACACGCCATTGAAATTTTTTTCTTTTTTAATTCTTCCAGTTTCACAGTAATGTGGAATCCAATTAACGTTCTCAATTTAACAAAGATGAAATATGAAGAACGTGGTTTCCAGCCGAAGTCACTTACTTCTTCAGAGGACCTACATGTGTCATGTGTTGATTGATTTCTTAGACATTTATTTGAATGATACCGACATTTTGTTTGAAGTTTGGAAACGTTAGAAGAAATAGGAAATAACTGTGATGATTCCACGAATTGAGATTCCGACGTCAGTTGTGCCAGTAACAGTTCTGAAGAAGAATACCTTCCAAGCCTAAAACAAACAGAAAATGCAAAACCTTTCAGCGACAAAGAAAAGGCTGTGAAATTTCGGTTGAACAAAGGAGAAAAAACGCTTGAATTGAAGCAATAAGCAAAGGCGTTTTCGTTTTGTAAAATTTGAGTGTGAACTTTATAAATGGAAGAAATAATTACATGAAATAAGAACTATACGCCAAAGGGAAACTCGAAAACATGTGAAAGAAAAACTGTTTGAAAGATTTATGACTGGTCTGACATGCAGTGCACCGTTACCGATGGAGATCTACGAGACTGGACCCTCCGCACTGCATCTCCCATGAACATTGTTAATTTTCAGCTTTCGTCGACGTGGCGATACAGTTTCAAGAAATCTTACACAATTACCAAATTTACGTTTCGTTAACGTGTACAGCGGCTGCCACAGATAGAAAATGCTATAGAAAAATTCATATCTACTACTTATGAAGTAGCTTATACTAAAGATAACACAAACATCCATGCCCGAGGGATGATTGGAACCTCCGACGCGGGAGGTTATATATATATATATATATATATATATATAGTGCTCTTTTTCTAAAAAAAAGTTTGGGGGTACTCAGATATTAGATATAATGCAGCGAAAATTACTCATAACTGAATCATGGGATACCACCCGTCGACCTTTTCCCATGACGTCATCAACACGTCTAACTACAAAAGATAGTAGTATCGGACTCTTCAATTGACTTTACTACACCTCAAATGTATCAGGCGATACCAAGAAACACCTAAACATACAAGATAATGTGGTATCGAACACTTTAGTTCCCATCAGCCCCCGAATAATAAAAGAAACTGGTATCGTACATTTCAGTTGACCTAAAATACAATAATACCTATAATCTTAAATGAAACAGGTGATTCTAATCAATCCCCAGACATACAAAACAATACAAAGAAGATGGGTGGTACTGGTGTCCCATGATTCAACTGAATCAATTTTTAATACAGCTGAAAATTCAACTAATAACCTACTGTGTATCTTACATTAATAGTGGTGGATTTTTTTAAAGTGAAATAATTATGTACTCCGGACTTTAAAGTTATATTGTATTGAAATTGTTTTAATGGTATAAGGAAGCTTGGGGTTTAACGTCCCATCGACAGCATGGTCATTAGTGACGGACTTTCCTACAAAGTTGTTTAAATAAGAAGTAAGGGCTAAATATGTTAATACTTATTCATCTAAAATTGATAAACCAAAAAACTTTAACTTATAAAAACAGATTGTACTTCATATGTGTCCCACCTGTGACATTTCCTTGTCCTACGCATGATGCTCTTTGATTGCAATTTTTATAAGTCAGTTTTAATTATTCAACATTTATTGGTGTTTCATCATGTAGAAAATTGTTTTATTAGTGGGAACTCATAGTTTTCCAAACAAACAAAAAATTCAAAATTCTTGTAAAATATTGGTGAACATTCAATACTATGTCCATTTGTTACCCACCAATGACAAATTTTTAAAGACTTATCAGCTCACTTTGTAAACTGCTGATATTCAGATTTAAATAGAAGGTAGAACAACTGTTCATATGATCACCAACCAATTTTTAATTTGTTTCTATTTATACTTTTCTTTTTAACACCTTTTGACTGTTGAAACATTAGGGGCCCAGTGGAAAAGGGGAGCATGCCACCTGTGGAGTGAATATTGCACAGTGCCAAGTGCCTTGAAAAAGAGAGCATATTATATTTGCTGCTTTTTTTTTTTTTAGGAATGACAATTTACCAAAGGCTCATCATTTATTCTGATTCGTGAGTTGGACAAAATAAAAACTATATTATGCTAGGTCTGTGATTGTACTTCCTATATAAAATATTTTTTGATGTTGTTGAGCACAACTTTCTCAAATGTTTGTAAAGCTTAAGGGTCTTAACTGCGTGATCATCAGTCCCTAAACTTACAAACTACTCACGAACTACCTTATACATGTGCGTTGTTCTTCTCTTTTTTTTGTTTAAATAAAATAAATAAAAATAAAAAATAAAGTAACACGAAATACTAAATATTTTGCCTGTCCTACATCCAGTACAATCAAGTATTTATATTTCTCACACAATTCTGAAACTTGCTTGTTAGGCACCGATGCACTAATTTGAAGAACATGGTCTTACACAGTAGGATTAAAGAGATCGAATAAATCAAGGGCAAATGTATTTGTACAGTGTCACGTTGTACGTGGAAGGACACAAACTTTATTACATTTCTCAAAGATGCAGGTAAACTACATACACCAAGGCAGAGGTAGGTTTGCAAAGGGGTGGGCTTCCTAGAAGTTCCAAAGTGCCTTTATTAAGAAGTGAAACTGAAGCACCAATAGCTAGCTGCAATTTCACACAGTGGAAAGCTACACGTAAAGTAACAAACAGTTTATTGTCTTGACGGCGGAGCGACTGGGACTGTTTCCTCGTAGTGGCCGTTAAGTTCCCTTGCTCAAACGGGCAGGCCATGATAACGTTAATGTTCTGGTGACTTGCACGCTTTCGCGTGTTTGCGAGGCGTAAACATACGTTTGAAAGCGGCCTACTTTGCCACAGCTATAATAAGTCGCCTTCCGGGTGGGGCATTACGAGCTCTTGTGCCTTGTGTAACATCGCGGAAACGATTTCCGCATTTTTTTTGCTGAGCGCCTCCACGTCTGCAACGAAACTGAAAGAAAGTACCTGTGCCCTGTGACTACAACTTACTTTTATTCCCTGTTTTGTATTTGCATTGTGACCTATTCCTTGAAACACTGTTCACACTAGAAATCACAGGAGAGTCAAAATTCACCTACTAAGATTTGCAGTTCAATTATGAAAATCACAGTTCGCAAGTTCTGGTCTGACAGTTTTAGTATGGCAGCATGAATTCTAGCATCCGGAACATTCTGTGTGATAGCATCCCATTCAAACCCAGGTCATGCAGACTAAGCAAAGATTTCGCGACTGTCGGAAACTAATAGTCATTCCTGACTAAGCATACACACAGTGATATACCTCGATTTTAGACAGTATCAGTTAACAAATATCAACATCAAATTCCATAACGTAATCATTTTTAATCGAAGGGAATTCCTACGCAGCATCTTTTGTATCTGTTAACGAACTACGAGAGATGTCAAATATTGCTTTTTCACAAGTAACTTACTTGAAATGCCGTGAGAAAAGGTTTTGTGTTGGACAGGCGTTCGAACCCAAAACCTAATAGGATTGTTATCGAAGCACAATCAACTGGATTTTCTCGGCTGTTGCTAGATGTTGTAACTGAAATGACGAGAAGAAACAAAGATCTTTTTCTTCCCAGAACTCTAAGTCGGCACCAATCACTGTTATATTGTGGGGAAAACGAACGTTAAATATGGGTTTGTTACACCAGCAGCGAAACGTGAGCATATTTGAACTAGAAAAAAATGACGAAAAGTTAAGTGCTGCCTTGGAATCGAACACCACACATATCGTTGTTGACTACTCACAGAGAGAAATCAGCTACCAAATTTATCTCCACCAGCAGCTCGGAATGACATCCGTGAACTTACAGTGATCTCGCAAATAGTTCTGTGCCTCACTGAAAGTGAAAGACGTCAGATATCATTAGTGCTGACAGAGAATGAAAATACATTGAAAATCAAAATTACTATTATTAGGTGTTCTCATGCTAGAGCTAGATAATACATAATGAAAACTTCAGTGCCGGCCAGGAGTCTAAACCATTCACGCGCAATATGTGGAGATGTTGAGGAATCTGCAGTTTTGAGCAAACAACAATTTGTAGTCGAACTGTATTGTCAAGAAAGGATCAAATTCCATGTTAAGGGCGTTCTCAGTTGCATTCTCAGTCCAGAACCAATTTTATAGACATGCAGAAGCTTAAATAAAAGTTGAAATAAGTGTCCTGTGACTCTATATAGCGTTTGTTTCTTCACTAGAAATAAATAACTAGTATAAGAAAGGTTATTGGTGATAAAGTTTCTACATGTCATGACTCCTGACTGTATTGTGGTTCATACTAACCTCTACTTGGTAGAGAAGTAATATTATGTTTAATTCGAATTTCTGACGACAATGCAATTATATCTTCTTCACTTGGCGTAGCCAGAAGTGAATAGAATCTGCCTCTCCCTATCAAAAATCACCGGCAGAAGTTGAAATCGAATCTATCATCAAGTCAACAGACCACCAAATCCTCTTCTCTGTGACTCATTTTTCTGAATGAGAATTCTGGCACCAGGCTCCCTGTAGTGGTTTGCAGCATGTTCAATATATTCATTTACTTAGTTGTCTGAAACGTCATGAACTAGCTGCCTCGCCCACCCAGTGCATATATTCGACTTTATATTGTAATCACCGAAATAGAATCACGTAACTGCCACCTACACAGAACTGCCAACAGTTTAGGAACAGAAATTGAAATAGGAAGTGTTCTTTTCCACTTCAGCTACACTATTGCACTATCTGTTTGTTGAAAACGTCGTGCAGTGTAAAAGAAAAGCTGTAACTGTCTGCCTTTTAGAAGTCTAGATCCGGCCATATGAATTATCTGACAGCACTGTGGAATGTGGAATTTCTGGAGGAATTGTTGTCGACTTCTGGAGCTGCCGTAGACACGTGTCAGCAACTATCACGACCGGGAAAGCGTTGTGAATCGTAGATAAGAGGTCGCTTCTCCCACATTCACTGCAACATTTATTAAAACGCAATTCTGCTGTCTGCTGAAGTTATCAATCTAATGAAACTTTGAACATAATTCCCTTCACTTCTCAACCAAAATATGTCGCATGTGCAAAATGGGCTAACCTCTGCGACATTTTGTTCTTTTCAGGTTTACTAGACGGGTGGAGGCAGCAGATGCATCTCGAATTTTTTGTTCAAATGTTTGTATAGCTTATGGGACAATTACTTATGAACTAGCTTATACTACAGACGGCACAAATATCCATGCCCGAGGAGGAATTCGAAACCCCGACCGTAGTGGCCGTGCAGACCATGACTGGAGCGTCTCAGTCCGCTCGGCCACCGCGGCCGGCGAAATTTTTGTATTGTGTATGGGGAGAAAGCATCTTGCGAAAATCCGTCAAAAAAGGATATTATACATTATCTCTCAATGGTAGTGGCATTTTATTGTTCTTTAAACCTTGTTTGACAGCTTTGTTTCGGAACACGTTTTCTACATGCATGTAATCAAAAAACTGTTATGTGCATTGCCAGACTGTTATAGACAACATCAGATAATTCACATATATCGCTGATAATTAATTTCACTCTCATGTTTACTATTGTTTTAGCAACACTAAAAGAATCCTTACTAAAACTGTTCACTGTATTATAAGAATTGAATAAGATATACGCACGATAACCTTACGATCAAAGTCTGTTTTAATAATCCTGAGTATCTGTACATAAGCGTGCCTCCATTGGCACGAATTAGTAAAATACTACTGACTTAGATTTCGATTGGGTCTTTGTTTAATTGGTCGCTGTGTCATACTCAAGAAGGAAGCAAATGTGGCATTTCATAATTAAAGTTATGTATTCCTGTGAACCCAAAATTTGCCTTTCAGAAGCGGAAAGAGGCGTTACATCTACAGGGTATACTCTGCAAATCACATGTAAGTGCCTAGCAGAGGGTTCATCGAACTACATTTATACTATATATCTACCATTCCATTCTCGAATAGCGCGCGAGAGAAACAACATCTTAATCTCTGCGTTCGAGCTCTGATTTATCGTATTTTAAAAAAATGTTCAAATGTTTGTATAGCTTATGGGACTTAACTACGGGGTCATCAGTCCCTAAACTTACAAACTACTTATGAACTAACTAAGGATAAGGACGGCACAAATATCCATGCCCGAGGGGGGATTCGAAACCCCGACCGTAGTGGCCGTGCAGACCGTGACTGGAGCGACTCAGTCCCCTCGGCCACCGCGGCCGGCTATCGTATTTTAATCTTATGATCATTTCTACCAGATCGTGTATAGTGACAATACGAAACTAGCGGCTACTCTTTGGACCCTTTCGATGGCTTTTGGAACAGTAGAGAACCAATAACACTAGGCTGTGGAACGCCGGATATACCTCTGTTTTAGTCGATGCCTTGCCATCGATTACTACAAACAGTGTCCTCTCTGACAGGAAATCTCCTAAACAGACACAAATATGGGGCGATATTTCATAACCACGCAATTTGATTTATAGCTGTTTATGAGGTACATTGTCAAAAGCCTTCTGGAAATCTAGATATACGGATTATTTGTTTAAAAGCTGTTTATGAGGTATATTGTCAAAATTCTTCTGGAAATCTAGATATACGGAATAAATTTGAGATACCTTGTCGATAGCATTCATCACTTCGTGTGAGTAAACAGCTAGTTGTGTTTCACATGAACGATATATTCTTAATCCATGTTGACTTTGGGTCAATAGTTCATTCTGTTCGAGATAATTCATAACATTCGAATACATGATACGTTCCAAAACCCTGTTGCAGATTGACGTCAATGAAATAGGCCTGTAGTTTAGTGGGTTACTTCTATTGCCTTTCATTAATATTGGTGTGACTTGTGCAACTTTCGAGTCTTTTGGTACAGATCCGTCGCTGAGCGAGCGGTTCTATATGGCTGTTAAGTAAGGAGCTATCGCGTCAGCATAATCAAATAGAAGTATAATAGGTATACAGTCCGGATCAGAAGACTTGTTCTTATTAAGTCGATTTCAGTTGCTTCACTACTCCGATGATATATACTTCTACGTTATTCATACTGGCCTATTGTGCAGCATTGTATCTTTTTCCCCATTGCACTATGAGCCAAAATTATTTTATTATGATTTCCTTGTCGATGTTCCATCTGACTGCTTGTACATCTTTTACAGAAGTGATGCAAATTATAAATTCAGCGAGACTGGATCCGCGAATCATAACAGACGCTATTTTACAGGTCACCAAGTTGTCACAGAGCCAGTGAAGTGGTATGTGTCTTGGCTTCCTCTTACGAGCCCAATAGCGGCTACAACTCGTAAACCGCTATTTAAAGGACGAGATTACTAGAGATTTTCACGTGCAATGACATTCCTGGGCTGAAAACCGTAAATTTGCAATCTTTTGTTACACATCTAGTGATAATAACTCAGACTATTCAATAGAAATGACAGGAAAAATCAAGTGAACTTTGAGGCTTACTTCCGGGCACACCACGAAGTAACTTGTCGATCACAGAGTTGCCAAACATACCTTGTCAAATCTCAGTTACAGTATAAGCAGGAAGAATACCAAGCGATGTGTTCCTACACCGGGCTACGAAGTGACCATACGTGGCGTCTCAAACACGCGGTTGCTACGGCCTGGAATGCGCAATGCGTCTGATTCGCATTTCTGTAACTATGTTTTTGGGCTGGAGCTTAGTTACTAATAATACTCAGAAGTGACTGAAATCTAAGCACCATAAATCAGTAACTCTAATAGTTAATTTTGTATTTCTTTGATAAGTGTACTCAAAATTAAGAAAATCATTCACGGACGTTTTCGTGTCTGGCCGATAGTCGAGTCCAACAAACAAATAATAAAAAAAAGACTGTGTGTGTGTGTGTGTGTGTGTGTGTGAGAGAGAGAGAGAGAGAGAGAGAGAGAGAGAGAGAGAGAGAGAGAGAGAGAGAAACGAAAAAGAATGAGAGAAACGGAGAGTAAAAAATTATTGTATAGAAATTGAATCATGGTATGTAAAGGAATCTTCTGTTAAAATGACACGTAGCAGATCATTACGAAATGTCGTTTTCATGATCTATGGAACAAGTATTAATCTAATCACATCATGTTGATGACTGGCTATGAAGAGGACAGTTTTTGAAATAAACCGAGACTCCTATCAAGAACCTTTCGTCCCTGTTAACTAATCGCGAAAGATGTCTAATATACGGAAGTAACAAATTGTGCATGCATTTAAAGATAAAGAGCATGATTTGAAGTTCTGTAACGGAGATACGAACTCAGCTTGTAATCGGATTGTTAACTAAGTAAAATCAAATATTACGTATCGATTTTTCTTACCAGCTGCTAGGTGTTATAAAGAAAGGATACAAATTTTTGTGCCTGAGCGGCACTCTAACTGCACACCTACCGACTTCTTATCATCCACAAATATAGCTTAAGTATCAATTGCTTACTCACCAAAAGTAAGATGTGCGTGTTTGACGAGAAATAACGACAGCTATTGCGAATGTTGACAACCTACAGTTTAACATGGCTTTCGGACCACAGTGCAACGCGGCATTTTTCACATCAATAAACACTGCCCGAGGGGAAACAAGTGTAAAAAGCCAGAGAAAAATCGTGGGAATGACCAGGGATCGAACCTGAGACCTTTGTATTCGAAGTCTTGTTACTTACCACTTTTTTGTTTTATTTATTCATTTATTTCCTTACGCTCTCCATATGTCGCCTTTTTTGGCGCAGGCTTCAATTGCCTTTATGTAAATCAAAGTTATCTTCTGTATTACTTTTGGTTCGCCTTCTTACTGCGTGAGGCTTTCGTTGAATAATATTTCTCCTTTTTTGTTTTCGAAATACACCGTCATTGGCATTACTGATTTTAAATTAAGGTAAGCTGAAAGTAATTATTTTTGTTCTTCTTCTTTTTTTTTTTTTTTTTTTTTTTTGTTTTTTTTTTGTTTTTGAAACTAGTGACATTCTCCTTAACATCACTGCTTCATTTGATACCAGTTATAAGTGCCTAACTGAAGTGGAATAGAAACATAATAAATGATTATGGAAAAGAATGAGTTCGCATTTACGCATATCGTCGCATAACATAGTTTGTCGTATTGTCATTTCAAGTTCATAACAGTAAAATGAGGAATCTTTGAAACAAATCTTTGTGTCTAGGTCGACTTAGTAACTTGTGAAGTTCCGTTGATGACAACTGTAAAAAGTCAGGTAAGGATTTGTTTTTATAGTTGATGCTGTAGTACTCATAATATCCAATGAACCCGGCGTAACTATTGTTTTTGGCATTAGGAAAGAATTTCCAGTCTGGATGCAATATATGCGTAGTCGTGATATTCACTATACTAGTTCATGTTATGAAAGACAACTTTTCGTTATCCAGTTCCATATCTCCGTTTTATCCCTGCAAGTTAACATGCACGAGGGAATCAACGCGAAGACATGCACGAGCGGAGTTTGATGTTATAAAGCTTTACTCCTGTAGCGATGGCGTTGTTTACAACCTCGTACCAGACACCTCGAACCTAAGACGGAAGTACGGGATTCTGAACATTTTTCTCTATGTTCTTCCACTGAAGCCTCTGGTGTTTCGCCTGGATTGAATGCGATTGCTGCGTTTTTGTAATTTCAATATACAGGTTGTTTGTTGTTAGTCTCTTACAGTCTGCGTAGATGAAACTTAATTCCAAATAATAATTTCGAACATAGGCTAGACTGCTATTTATTCCATCTACATTCACTGGAGGCCTTCTGTCGCCAGGATCGAGACAAACAAAAAGTCGGTTCGTGATCGTATTCAGGTTGTTTGCAACATCTTCTTTGTTGCATAAATGAAGATAGCCTTCACTGTGCGTGAATGTTTTTCACACCGAGTCCTCCTTGCAAGCGTGGTAACGGCGCGATCACAAATAGAGGTTTAAAGATGTTTCCCCTCCAAATAAACCAACAAGCAATCGCTAAAATAAGGTCTGCTATCTAAGGGGGTATTGGTAACACTGTAGCTGTATGGTATACTTTACTAAATACGTAGGTGTTGACAAAATCTGCTCTCCAACGATCGGACATTGGGTTCTTTGATCGTGAATCGCATATTATTCAACTTCTGAGCTCAATTTAGGTTGCACATATGCAGTTGACTTTCAGAACGATTTGTGTCCTCGCCTTGGTTTCCTGCAGCCACCTTCATTGTGTCGTGTTTGGCTGAGGGCCTAACATCAATATTCTACACTTTTCCATGTTGAGTTTTGCACCGCTAGCACTAGTATAGTTTTCTACAAGATGCCGTGCTATATCGAGTTCTTGTAGGTTCTTGACGACCACGCTTACGTCATCCGCGTACGCATGACACATTGTTCTGCAATTTAAAGTCCGGAGACCTTGTAGCTTTGCGTGGAACCTTTTGAGGAGCGGTTCGATACCGAGTGCGTACAGTGTTGAGGAGAGAGGGCATCCTTGCCGCACCCCTCGCTTAATCTTCACAGCTTCTGTTAACTGGCAGTTCATTTTGAATTTTGACTGTGTGTGTCCAATGGTCTTCCGTATAATACTAACGACTTGCTCGTTGTACCCCATGTTGCGCATCGTATGTTGTAAGTACGTGTGAGTGATTCTGTCGTAAGCTTTTTCGAAATCCAGAATGACGACTGCGAGCTAACTTTTTGTAATCCATGTTAAGTGGGAGACGTCCCTGTATTCCGCCAAAACGTGTGCCATTTTTCTTCCGGTAGCCGGGTGTGCATGATATAGTCCTAAAACTTTTTTTTAAAGTGGGGTTCATTCTGTCGTTGATCAGACGTGTAAATATTTTAAAATCCGAATTCAACGAAGTTATAGGACGGTACTGTGTCATCATCGTCGCAATTCGAGTTTTTGGCAGGAGAACCACCATGCCTTCCGTGAAGGTTGGTAGTAATTTGCTAATGGACAGGACCTCGTTGTACATTTTAGTAAGCTCAGTAGGGATGATGTCCCAGAATCTCACATAAAATTCAATTAGCGGCCTTGTTAAGTGGTGCGTGCTTTAACAGTGCTTTCACCTCTTCGTCAGTAAATTCTTCTAAAATAGATAAGTTTTCTTCTTGGGTTAGATGAGTCGTAACCTCGGATAATAGATCCTCTTCTTCGGTGGCTTGGTACAGTAATTCGGAGCAGAGTTGTTGAAAGTAATTCAGAATGCACTGTTTTATCGCCCGTTGGTCACTGTAGACATTGCCCTGCTCGTCTTTTATGTTGGTTAGTATTTTTTTGCGTCGCTCTCTTGGATTCACGAATGATGTGGTAAATTGACTCGTTTTCACTGCACGGATCATTTACGCTGCGTGCGCGTACTATCTTGTCCTGCCCATATGGGCTAGTCAAGAATACAATTTTGGCCTTGGTACGTTTAATTAGAGCAAAATTGTCTGCTGGATTAACCGAATTGTCGTAGAGCTCCCTTAGACAGGTGAAAAATACTTCCATTGTTCTCTTCCTCCAATAGTTTTTCTGTCTGGCGTACTGTATGATAGTTTTCCGGATTTGTGGTTTGGCACAGTTTATCCACCAAGCTAAGCGTTCTCGGTATCGGGCTTGAAGTCGAACGCATCTGTTCCATGTTGCAAGTATATCCTGTCTTAAACAGTCGTCTTGAAGAAGCGAAAGATTTAACTGCCAAACTCCACGCCCGAGAAAGGTTTTTCCTGCGTGTGTCTCACCCATATGTAATACGCACAATGGTCTGAAAAACTAACAGGCCATATTTCGCAGTTTCTCACGGATCTGAAAAGGTCTGTTGTACAGTAGATACGATCTAATCTACTAGCGGACGTATTTGTGACAAAGGTGAATCCTTGGGAGTTCGGTCTCAGGTGTATCCAGCTGTCAACCATATGGAGGCTCTCTGTGAAAACAATAAGTTCGTCACAATAGTTAAAGTTAGGAATTTGGTCCTCTCTGAGTAGGACGCAGTTAAAGTCTCCTCCTAAAATTATGTTAGAATTTGCTCTCGGAATGAGACGGGCTAAATCGTCACGGTAAAACTGGCTTCGATTACGTCTATTTGCAGTGCCCGATGGGGCGTAGATGTTAATTAGAAGGATATCTTGTATTTGAAACGAGATGCCCCTTCCATTTTCAAGCAGTGCTTTCATTTCATAATGTAACATGTCGTACCAATATTGCAGTTCCACTTTCTTGTCCAATATTAAAATTCACGTCTTGGCCATATACATTGCCTAAATCTGTAGTACACCATTCCTGGAGTATGAGTATGTCGATATCCGCAACATAAATGTAATCTTTTAAAGCTTGTACTTTTCTTGCGCATTCTAATCTATTGATATTTAAGGTTGCGACTTTGTAATCTTGCATGGGCATGTGTGGATTTAATCCTCCATTTCTTCAGCCCATGCGGTTGGTTTATCCGGTGGGTGGTGTCGTGTGTCATCCGTCGGTTCTTTCTGTGTTGCTTCAGGTCGGGAGGGCGCGAGAGTCTGTGCTCGTTGTTTTCCCTTTTCTTCTTCCTTTGTGCCCGTGGAATATGCGTGTCTGTTTTTAAGGATCTTCTTGCTTCTTTGCCTTTTCCGATCCAAGCCTTTCATTTCTTCTTCCGTTTGCGTCCGCAACTTCTTAGCTTTAGTATTCCTCTGTTGCGAAGAGTTGATCTCCATTCGTTGCGTATCTGTCGTTTCCTTACCAATTAGGCAGAGACTGACAGACCGAGAAGAATTTTCAACATGGGACGTTGATTCCGCAGTAGCCATGTCGTTTCTTGTTTCCCGTACCTCGGCAGAGGCCTGCGTCACCTGTTGACGTTGCGGCGTTCCAGGTTCCGCGATGTTGTTGTTGATGCTGACAGGGCCGCGTCTCTACGGCCCCGTCGTGTACGTAGCCGTTACGGCGTTCGTTTCCTCTGCAGCAGTAGACGGTAGTTGTACAGGGTGGGTAGTTCTACGCACGTTCCGTATGTTGAGACAGTCTGCACGCAGGTGTTCCGGTGAGTTACACTTAGCGCAAGTGCGGGGTTTGCCTTCGTATATTACGAGTTCCCGGAACCCTTGTATGGTGATTTGTGAGGGTACGTGCTTCTGCAAGTCGATGGAAACACTTTTTACGCCATTATCGACGTTGAAGTGTTTTAGTCCAGACCATTTCTCACGTTGAATTTCGAGTACGTTCTCCTAAGGCGTATGTGCTTGTTCGAATTTCTCTAGTGGCATTTCAAAGGGAACATTGAAGATCCGCACAGTATGGAGACCTAAACCAGCAAAGCTAACACACACCTTACTAATTTCTCCACTCTTGTGAACGAAATTGATAGAGCCTTTAGTTTTAGACATGATCCGTAGACAGGTGCCTTCGTCAACTATTTTTACATACAATATGTTTTCTAAGAAATCATACTGCATTCCTATTACATCTTCGTCTTTCAAACCTATGTCGTCAATGCTGGAAACTTTGGAATGTCCACAGCCTAATGAAAATACAAACTTTAGGTTACACTGTCTCATCGAGGAATCCATGGTGTTTTCGTATCATTACTTAAAGTAAGTAAATAACTCCGTCAACAGCATGCGCCATAGGGCGCTTCCCAGCGAGGTAGGCCGCACGTCCACACTCGGCTGCTGTCGCGATGGAACTGCGCTGCGAAGTGTTTGAATCTAAAGAAAGGATACAAATTCTTGTGCCTGAGCGGCAGTCGAATCGCACACCTATCGTCCTTTTTTATCATCCACGAATATAGCTTAAGTATCAATTGCTTACTCACCAACAGTAAGAAAATGTTTGTAAGTCTTATGGGACTTAACTACGGGGTCATCAGTCCCTAAACTTACAAACTACTTATGAACTACTTACGAACTAGGACGGCACAAATATCCATGCCCGAGGGGGGATTCGAACCCCCGACCGTAGTGGCCGCGCAGACCGTGACTGAAACGCCTCAGTCCCCTCGGCCACCGCGGCTGGCCAACAGTAAGATGTATGCAGGTTTGACCAGAAATAACGACACCTATTGCGATTGTTAACAACCTACAGCTTAACATGCCTTTCGGACCACAGTATAACTTGGCATTTTCACATCAACAAATACTGACAGAGGGGAAATAAGTGTAAAATGGCAGATAAAAATCGTGGGGCTGATCAGGGCTCGAACGTGACTCATTTGTATTCGCAGTCTTGTTATTTACCACTTTGACACCACATTTTGGTTGCTGTTTTCCTTTGAAATCAGCATGTTAACAACCAACTTGTCGTCGCTTGAACTGATAATGGCGGTTATAGGACAATATTTAACCTATTTCCTTATAATTGTGAATAGATCCTTTGTGTTTAATTTAATAGTGTTCACATGCAATATACGTACGTGAAATATTCGGTAAAGCTCCTTTTTCGGTGTTGAATGGCGTAAGTAGCCGTGTGGCCAACAAACCAAATCGCCGCATTATTTTTCGAACGGGGGTATCTGAGCTTGTAAGGCCACAGCAGCTCCTGCTCGTCTCTGGAGCTTTCAGTAGTTCGATCGAGGATTGGAAGTTTCTTGCAAAGGCAGTCGGTAATTGGTCTAGCTCGGCAGTAGGTCAGTCGGTGTTGCAACGAGTCCACAAATCCACACAGCTTCCATCTGGGGGTGTCGCTACGATTAATGTTATGCAGATTCTCGTTTATTGGATTGTTATCATTGGCCACCATGTACCACACTGATTGGACATGTGATGGTAAGATGTCGTCAAATATATTTCACCATCTGATGTTCCAATTGTGATGGGGATACTTCAATTCAATGGGGTTCCTCTTGGTAGTAGCGGCTAAATGGCCGTATATCGTCTTTTTGTTCAAAACTGCTGCTCTCACTCGTGAGTTCACATCCTTGAATATGTAACTAAACTCCAGGTCGTATAGCTGCACGTGCAGAAATGCTCTGGGTATGGTTGTAATATTGACCGGAGGTTCCATGCCCTGTGGACCCCATTGATGGAACAGGATTTCAGCGACACTGGCCTCAGCATTGTCTAACATTTTGCGAAAACGATTTATGAGAAGTGGATTACTTTGCGCTTTGACGTCTATTATGTTGAGGCCACCACTCGCATGTGGCAGCACCAAAGTATCAAAACTAAACTTAAACAAACTACCTCTCATTATAAACCTGCCACGGGCCCTCGGGATGCTCACTGCATTGGGAGGTGGGGCCGGAAGAATATGTGTAAGATAGCTGAATTTACTGGCAACAGTTCGCCTCACCGTCTGTACCTTTTGGACAATATAGAGGTGTTTATCACCGAACGAGTGAAGTACAGTCCGAATCTGGTTGAGCATATCAGCCCAGTTCCGTGTGTTCATCTTGTTGGGGCTACTATTGAGATATATTCCAAGAGACCGATGATCACTGCTAGCAGAGCACCGGTCAATGTTGCCCACGTTGATAATGTCGCTTCCGATGTGCAGCAAGACGGTCTTCCTGGTGTTTAATTTTGCACCTGTTGCCACTGAAAATTCTTGAATGAGCCGCCCAGCTTTCATCAAATTCCGTGTCGAGGATATGCCAATGCACAGGTAGTCTGTATAAGCTATATAGCACTGCCTTACTCTCCCAATGTTAAGTCCGGAAGTTTCTTCTGTAATCGTGATCAGTAAGAGTTCCATGACCAGGACAAAGAGTGCCATAGAAAGAGGGCACTCCAGTCTGATGGAACGTTCAATGTTGACGAGTTTACCTAAATGTCCATTGATCATGGGCCGAGATGTTGTATTGGCAATAATTATCTTCATGACGTTCATAAACCTCACGCCAAAGCCCAGTTTCTGCATTGTTGCATACACAATATCGTGACTGATACGATCGTAGGCTTTTTCAAAGTCAGTAAAAAGCAGCGCAGTGGATTCTTTACTCTGGGCATAGGTGGGGACGAGATCGCGCAACATGCAGGCGTCGGTAATGACGCTTCTTCCTGGGACAGCGCTGAACTGATGCCCCCCTAAGATCCTATGGAGAACAGACTGCAAGCGTGACTTAGCGGCTCGTGGCATGATTTTCAGGTCGTCATTCGGTAGTGTGATTGACCGCATTTTATCCAGCCTTTTGCTGCCTCCTTTCTTGGGAAGAAGTATTAAAATGCCCTCTTTAAATTCGGGTGGGACACGTTCCATGATCATGAATTCATTAGATATTGCCAGCAGAGTATATTCGAGTAAATGCCAAAAATGTTGGTAAAATTTCGCTGCCAGTCCGTCAGGCTCTGGAGACTTGTTACGAGCTGCACTGTAGACCGCATACTTATTGTAAACCTTATCAAAAGGAGCTTCTAGCGTGTCAACGTCCTCGGCCGTTAAATGCTTTCGAATCTTCCCAGACAGTGTTTCTCAGGTTTGTGGATCCACTGAGAGTTCAGTGACATACTCATGTGTCTGTTGGAGGACGCCGCGTGTGGGAGAAACGGCATTGCCCTCCTCGTCCGTGACGTTATCGATTAACGTAGCCTCGCGGCGCCGAAAAGTGCGCAGTAAATGATACAGTGAGGCGGACTCTTCAGAGGCAACGTTTTTCGTTTGAGAGCGTATGATCTGCCCCTCTAGTTGTTTCCGCTGGCTCGCTGTTATCTTGGCTTTATATTGATTGATTTGCCGGGCCTTATACGGAGTGGGTGGGCTAGTGGTTTGTTCATACAAATCCAGGTAGCACTGGTAATGTCTCTCTATTGTGCGCTTGTGCGAATACGCCTTCTGTCGAGCGTAACGCATGACAGTTGTCCGAAGTTTGGCTTTAACAACTGTAATAAAACGAGATTCAGTTCGTAAGACCTGTCTCCAAACATACGCAATTTCTTCCTCGAGCTCTTCATCCCCTAATAAACCGATATTGAGTATCCAATATCCTCTGGCTATGGTGAATTGAGTGGTTTGATAATTGACGTCAACCTGGTAAGCACAGTGATTAGAAAGGCTTACTGGGACATCATCATTGACAACATGTTGCCGTAGCCCTTGAGAGATGTAAACTCTCTTAATCCGGCTGGCTGAGCAATGGGTGACATGTGTAAAACGCTGAAGAGTACCGTGGAGTTTGTCCCAAGTGTCGCAAAGGTGGAACCTCTGAACGAGATTTTTAAATCCTTCACAGATATTTCTTTTTGGTATCTGATCCTTAGCATTAATACTGCAATTGAAATCTCCGCCAATAAGAATGTTAGCCGCACGAGGGCCGATTATCTTCGTTTAAAGAAAAGTGAGATCGGTAATGCCGACGACTAGTTCCAGAGCGGTCGTAGCTGGTAATTATCAAAATGTCATTGGACGTACAGGAAATGCCTCGCCCATCGAGTAAAAACCTCGTATTTGTTATTGGAATGCTTTCGCGAAATAGAATGGCAGTACCTGTGCCATCGTCTTTGTTGATATTGATTATTGTTACGAACCCTGGAACTGAAATGTCAGCGACGACCTGCTGTAGCAGAGAAAAGTCCATAGAGTTTCCGTATAGGAAGTCCAGCAGATCCCGAATGTTGGTGGGCCTCGAAATTCGGTTGACATTAAGGGTCTCAAAATATAAGTCCGCGATGCCTACAAACTCTCCTGCCGCCCGCCGGGTTCCCCGTCGGCCCAGCAATAATCGGCTTTCTCGGGAGCCGCGAACGTCGGTTCTCCGCTTTCTGTCGAGTCCATCGCGTCCGGTCTCCCACTACTATTCTCCACTGCAGGAGCCTTAGAACCAGTTTCAACCTCTGTAAGCCTGTTTTAGTTTTTGCCGTAGTTCCGGGTCCTGCGATTTTGACACTCGGATCTTTTTTGTATTCGGCGGGGACTGTGCATCTTCCGCCTTAATCCTCTCCTTCTGCGCCTTTTTAGGCTTATTCGAAGGAGGGGTGGAACTGATAGCTGGGGTGTATAATTTTGTGACAAAGTATCATTGAAAGTATCATTGTCCATGTATGAAGTCAGAAGTGACTCGGAATTTCAGATTGCCAAGTGTATGGCCGAACTAAGGATTTCATCTTTGGCTGCGAAGGAACTATACATCTCTTGGCTAGTACACGCGATCTGCTCTGCAATATCATGCATGCTCTGATGTTGTTGGTCCGCGACAGTAGCGGGGAGGGTCTGTTTGTGTGCCTCAGGCTGCAGTGCAGCATGTGCGTAACAGTCTTAGATTCAGTGCCAACTGGTGCAGGTGCGTCAGCTACTTCACGCATTACTTGGTCCGGCGCTTCCTCATCCGTGCGGTGCTGCAGTAGCGCGCTGACCTAAGAGCGTGACACGGCCTGCGCGCCGGCCAGCCCTGGCCAACACCACCTAGAGAGAAGGCCGCGGTGCTCTCGTGTGACGTCATGCAGAGTAGGCATCGTTCGCGTAGCTCACTGGCTGCACGCTACGGCATAGTGGGCCGTGCCCCAGCGACCACCCAGTCAGCTAAACGAACGATGCTACTCTGCCTGACGTCACACCAGAGCGCCTCGGCCTTCTCTCTAGAAGGTGTTGCCCTGGCGCGATATGCGTTGGCTGTCCCAGCGCGCCGCTCATAGCAGCTGCTTAAGTCACGGGCCGGCGCCAGACTCGCCCACCGCGGTACGGTCAGAGTGAACGAGACGCGGACAGTCTGCAGGCAGGTTAGCTGCCGAATTACAGATTGAACACGTCCGGGACTGTCCCTCGTATGTTACTAACGCTTTAAATCCCCGTGCGGTGATGAAGGAGGGTACATAACTCGTGAGATCTATTTTTACTACTCTCATACCTTGTCCACATTAATGAACCTGTTATTCGCCCAACGGTTTGCTTTTACAATGTAAAACGTACCAAAAGCTGCTAGTGAGTTTCTGATTCTTTGCTCCTCCACTTCAAAAGGCAGATTATAAATCCGCAATCCTAGACCATTGTAAGAGATCGACACAGCACTCACCATACTGCCTTCCACGATGTAGACGGCAGATCCGTTCGTGTTGCTCATTACTCGACGACAGACTTCGTCATTTCGCTGTATTACGCACTATTCGTTGCTCAGAAAATCATAACCATTACCAATAACTTCGACTTCACGAAGACCAAGGGATTCGTACGACCAGGACATTTGAACGGGAAAATAAACGGAACAACGGATCCATGTTCTAGAAAATCACACACAAGCGCGCTCTAAGAAGAGAGAGCCTGCAGCGTATAGCGAGCACTGCAGACGTCCACACGGCCCAGCGGTCGAACCGCAGCTGGCTTTTAGTGTTGTTCAAATATGTTCATATTTTTGTTAAGCTTATGGGACTTAACTGCGGGGTCATCAGTCCCGAAGCAAACAAACTACTTATATACTATCTTATACTAGGGCAACACAAACAGCCATGTCCAGGGGAGGATTCGAACCCCCGACGGGGAACGAACTCTCGTATCTGAGCAAAGTGCTTCAATGCGCACGGCCATTCCGCCACGGCTTTAGTGTTGTTAAAATAATAGAAAACTTGAGAGATAAATTAATCATCAACGATATATGCGAATTCTCTGATGTTATCTATTACAGTCTGGCAATGACATGCAGTTTATTGATTACATGCATGTACAAAACTTATTCTGAGTCAAAGCTGTCATACAAGGTTAGAAGAAGAATAAAATGCCACTACCACATGATAGCAAATGTATAAAATAATTTTCTGACGTATTTCCGCATGGTGCTCTCTCCCCATACATAATACAAAAGTTTCGAGGTGCATCTGCTGCCTCCACCCGTCTATTAAACCTGAAAAGAACAAAATATCGCAGAAGTTAGCCCTTTTTCCACATGCGACTATTTTGGGTTGAGAAGTTCCATTAGTTTGATAACTTCAGCAGCGTTTAAAAAAATGTTGCAGTGAATGTACCTGACCTCGCTACCTCTTTATCTCCGTTACGCTTCTAGCTAACACGGGGCTGCAGCAGATCCCGATGTTGACAGCAATTCCTCCAGAAGTTTCCATTCCACAGTGATATCAGATAATAATCTAGACTTCTGAGAGACAGACAGTTGCAGCTTTTCTTTTGCACTGTATGAAGTTTTCAGTAAAAGGTTAGCCCCATAGAGTAGCCCAAGTGGAAAGGAACACTTTCTATTTAAATTTTTGCATCCCACACTGTTGGCAAATCTGTGTAGGTAGCAGTGACGTGATTTATTTTGGTGATTACAAAAGAGAGTCGAATGTATGCACTGGGTAGCCGAGGCAACTAGCTCATGGCGATTCATTCAACCAAGTAAATAAATGTTCTGAACATGCTGCAAACCACTACACGGAGTCTGTGTGTCAAAATTCTCATCCAGTGTGGCGCAACGGCACTACGATATAAAAAGGAGTCACAGAGAAGAGGAGTTGGTGGTGTGTTGGATTGATGATAGGTCAATATACTTATGGTCTGTCTTCGAGTCCAAAGTCTGCCGTTGAATTTTGATAGGAAGAGACAGATTCTATTCACGTGTGGCTACGCCAAGTGAATAAAGTGTAATGGAATTGTGGTTTGAAATTCACATTAAACATGATACTCTTTCTCTACTAAGTACAGGTCAGGTTGAACCACAATAACGTCAGGAGTGGTGACATGTAGAAACTGTATAACCAGTGACCTGTCCTCCTATACTACCTATTTATTCCTAGTGAGGAAACAGACGATATGTGGGGTCACATGACACTTATTCCGTCTTTTATTTGTTCTTCTGTGTGTCCACAGAATTGTTTCTGGACTGGGAATTCAACTCAGACCACGCGGAATTTGATCTTCATGTGACAATGTAGCTCAACTACAATTTGTTGTTTGTTCAAAACTGGAGATTCCTCAACATCTCCACATATTGCGCGTGAATCGGTTCGAATCCTGGCCCGGAACGTAAGTTTTTATTGTGTATTATCTATCTCTAGCACGAGAACACCTATCTGCTGTTGGATAATAATTTTGATTTTCAGTGTATTTTCATTCTTTCTCAGCGCTAACGATATCTGACGTTTTTCACTCCCAGTGAGACACAGACCTATTTGCAAGATCATTGCAAGTTCAAAGATATTATTCCGAGCTGCTGGTGAAGAAAAATTCAATAACTGACGTCTCTTACTGTATAGTCAACAACGATATGTATGGGGTTCGATTCCCAGGCAGCACTGACCCTTAGTCATATTATTGATAGTTCAAACACGCTCACATGTCACTGCCGGTGTAACAAACCCATATTTAACATTCGTTTTCTCTAGAATATAACTGCGATAGGTGCCGGGTTAGAGTCACGGGAAGGAAAAGATCAGTGTTTCCTCTCGTCCTTTCAGTTAAAACATCTAGCAACAGCCGGAAAAATCCGATATGTTACAGCTGATTGTGTTCCGATAGCAATCCTATTAGGTTCTGGGTTCGACTCCCAGTCCAACACAAAACTTTACCTCACGGTATTTCAAGTAAGTTACCTGTGAAGAAGCAATATTGAACATCTCTCGTAATTCGTTAACAAGGACAATAGATGTTAGTAGGAATTATCGTCCATTAAAAATGTTTCTGTTACGTAATTTGTTGTTGATATTGGCTAACTTATACTGTCTAAAATCGAGGTATATCACTGTCCGAATGCTTATTCAGGAATGACTGTTAAGTTCCGTCAGTCACGAAACCTTTGCTTAGTCTGCATGAACTGGGTTTGAATTGATATGCAGAACCAGAAGATTCGTCGTGTCATTTAAAGTTCATTCATATTCTCAGCTAGCTGTTCGTGAGTGACTTAAATTTTTAATGTCATTTGGTGTTAAATAATAAGTACGGTATGTTACTTTGAACAGGCAATTGTGAATGCGACGTACTTACGATGTGCATTACCAATCTGACGTAATAATGACAGTGGTAACATTTCAGTTATGCCTACAAGCCTTAAGGACAGTCTTACTGTCCCTGATATTTGTAGTAACGTGGTATTACTTTACATCTTGAGTTATTGCGATAAAGAGCAGTGTTTTCTAGTGGTGTCTTGTTGTAACCATTTTCAATAGTCAAAACACTGTACCGAGAAGCGGTTAGAGTACCTGCAAGACAGGTACGTTACTTCGGTTGCGTGCGAATCAGGCGAAATGCAATTTAGGTTTTCGGATACTTTTGAGCAAGCCTGTACATTTCTTAAGTTACAATACTAGAATAAACCAGAAGAAGAGCACTCACGTGCCCGAACCAGTCGTCACAAATAAATTATTTCATGCTACTGGTTGCAGCATTTTATGAATTAAAATTTATTAGAAACATTTGAATACTCATTTTGGGCGTTGGAGTATTACTATCATTGCAGACTGATAAGGCCCAGACATTTGGGTAAATAGTTCAGTGATCAAAGATATTAAACTTAAGGAGAGGCAGTGAAATAGAATTTGTGCGGCGGCCGGGATTCGAACCCGGATCATCCTACTTGATAGGCAAACAGAATAATCACTAAGCCGGACTGTCTTACAGTACGTCTCCCATCACTACACAATCTTTTTCTTGTGAAGGTAGACTTGCTTTAAGATAGTGTCTCCGATCACTGTAACCATCAGCTCGCGTTGTATTCGTGGTTATAGTGCTCGCTTAGTTAGCAGCAGGTTCCTACGTCGCCAGCGCCCTCACAGTTTCCCCACAGCCCAAAGGAATAGCCCGCCCAATGAAAGTGTGTGCTTTGTGCTCGCCTAAAGTGTCAAAGTGTCAAGCAAAGTGTAAAGCAAGCGGGTGCAGAGCGTGTGCCTACAAAACCTTTCAATAAAAGGCGTGACAAAATATATAAAAATGTTCAAATTTTCGTAAATCTATCGGACCAAACTGCGTGGTCATCAGACCGTAGCTTACAAACTACTTAAACTAAGGTAAACTAACACCCATGCCCCAGGGAGGACTCGAACCTCCACGGCGAGCAACCGCGCGCTCCGTAGCGAGACGCTTTAGACCGCTCGGCTACTCCACCGCGGCAAAATATATAAAACTAAGACCTCTTCATTAAGAGCAAAGTAACAAATTTTATTCCTTTACGTAAATGTTTATCATATGTTTTGATGTTACATTTTAAATTGATCATTAGTTATGAAATTGTGCTCTCATTATCTCTCCCCATTACCTCCCCCTCTCTGTCTCTCTCTCTCTCTCTCTCTTTCTCTCTATCTATCTATCTGTATCTCACTGTATATTTCACTTTACAGTGTTATTAAGGATTAGATTTATCTATATCTGTGTAAGAAAAGGGTTGATATCGCGACTGAGCTATAAATATTTTGCGTACACCCACTATGTCATTACTCATATGCAAAGTTAAACAGTGTTCTGTGTAATATTTCGGCCAGAGACGCTTTTGTTCAGTGACTTTCGCGATGGAAGCATTCGCGCACGTCACGCCAGCGTCCCGCCAGCTCGGGGTGTGGAGAGGTAGGAAGCGCCCCAACTGTCACGTTCGCCAGTGGCCGACGCTCTCTCTCCAGGGATCAGCCTGCCGAATTGTCGTGGCTTTCTCGTGAGGATGTACACTGCGAAGCCAGCCTGACTTTAGGAGGTGCAGATAAGTGGCGACAGCGGATGCGGGAAGAGAGGCCCTTACAACTAAATGGACACAATATCGCGTGCACCCAGCGAGGTGGCGCAGTGGTTACACACTGGACTTGCATTCTGGAGAATGGTGTTTCAAATCCACCTCTGGCCATCCAGATTTAGGATTTCCGTGATTTTCCTAAATCACTTCAGGCAAACGGCGGGATGGTTCCTTTCAAAGGGCACGGCCGATTTCCTCCCACATCCATTCCCGAAAATCCGAGCGTAAACTCCGTCTCTAATACCGCGCCGTCGACGGGACGATAAACCCTAAGCTGTCTTCCTTTTGCAATATCGCGTTTGCAGAGAAAGCCCTTGTCTGCAGATACCAGAGAAGTCGTTTCCAAAAAAAACAGCGACGGCATCCTAGATAAACCGTGGACCCCAACAGACGGGAAGAACACAATCAAACCCCTGCAGTGCAGACGTGCGTGAGTGAGAGAGACTGGCTTGCAGTATAGATGAAGTAGTTCCACCAAAACAATGTTTCTGGCCAGGGAGAAAGACCCTGATAAATGGCAAACCAGACAAGCCTAACAAAGACAGCTGCCACAAAGAACTGTTTTTTTGGAAACTAGAAGGAATGCAGAAGATAAAGACAACATGCTTGAAACGTGGGAAAGACGCCAGTTCGCAAGTCTCATCTCGGCTCACAGAAAATTTCCACCGGCTACAGAGAGGTGTGGTCGTGAAAAGGCGATCAACTGTTGGATGTCATTGCAAAACCAATCTACCAATCACAGAGCCAAAGGGACGCAAAATTCGAGGAGCAGCTGTAGCTAGAGAGCGATTGGGACTTGGCGAGAACCTACGGAAGAAGACTGTTGGCCGTCGCCGGAGAAGCGAGAAGACATGCAGGCAGCTGCTGCCTTACCAGAAGGGGGACTTTGAGGTCTTCGCACGGGGGTTGTGCCGCGCCACACAGCCGCAGAGCCAGGGAGTGGAGAGCAGACGCCTGCCATGCCACCGCCACAACAACCGCCACCGCCGCGCAGCCACACCGCACCGCGCCGATCCAACGCCTGACGACCACATCAAGTTAATGTTGGTGAGACAGGAAATTACCTTCCCCTTCCCTGTTCATATGTGAGTATCGTCCATTCCCATTCAAATCGGCCTTGAGATATTGTTTTGAAATTCTAGTTATTTCATGTGGTAATCATCTGTGCAATTTGTTCTGTTCTCAAATAAATACCTTGAATCCAATTTCCCTATCAGAATAGTTCAATAATTAAACATTATATTTTTATTTAATCTTACTGCAGTGTGCGAGTTAAAATAATTTTAAAAAAGGACTGGTTTGATTTCCAATGCATTTTCGTTATGTATATTGTTTAGTATTAATTTTTGCACTATATATTTCTTCTTATCATTCTGTGTTTCACTTTGATTGCCGCCGCGGCGGAATGGCCGAGGCGCTATGCTCCGATGTACGAGGCAGTTCCCCGTCGGGTTTTCGAATCCTCCCTCGGGCATAGATGTTTGTGTTGTCTTTAATATAAGTTAGTTTATAAGTAGTTTGTAAGTGTAGGGACTGATGACCCCGCAGTTAAGTCCCATAAGTTTAACAACATGTGATTGCCCATGTTGTTTCATAGCCCAGAAACTTTCATTATATTTGTCATTTTGTAATTTTATTGCCTATGTTTTTATTTTTATGTATTTATTTTTTATTGTTATGCCTCTTCCTTTAATTTGCCAACGTTTTGTTTTATATATTACCTGATATTTATGTGTGTCTAATTATTTTCATTTCTTTTCCATTTTTGTTGTGAAATTCATTATATCCACTGCATTTTTTTCAGTGCAAATCAACCTGGTAGATGCATGCTACACTAAAGTGTCAAACGGCACTTTAACAGTTGACGAATTAAGCCTTCGCACAAATTTTCGTTTCTGTTATTTTCCATAAATCTATACAAAGTTGCAAAATAACGTATAAAGAATATCACTGTAAAATCCCAAACAATGAAACTAAAAGAAAAAAAATTCTAGAGTCACGTGAAAACAGTTTATTCACTCTCTCTCTCTAAGGGACACGAAAGGAGCCTCCCAGCAGAATGTGCTGTTAAGCTAGCATCACATTTGGGCGTCCCCTGGGTAACGGTTTTTTCTTGCCGTCCAATCCTTTCAAATCCAGAGACATCAAGGCATAGATAGTGTAATGACTAGTCAACATAGGACCTTTTCAGGTTCAATCATGACTATTATCTCTGTCAATATCGAGGGTTTGTCCTTATGCAAAGAGGAACTGATAAAAGACCTATGTAAGAAAAATAAATGTGATGTCCTCTGTATCCAACAAAGTCACAAAGATAGTATCCTTAATCGCCCAAAAATCCAAGGCATGCGTTTGGTGGCTGAGAGGCCTCATCGTCAATATGACAGTGCTGTTTTTGTGAAGTATGAAATTCAGGTACTGTCGACCAGCGTATCTGACATAAAGACGTAGAGATCGTCACAGTTGAACTTAAAAACTGTACCATAACATCTGTGTACAAACCAGCACTAAGTAACTTCAACGACAATGCAACTCAGAAGTATAATAGCACAAAAGTGAATTTAGTAATTGGCGACTTCAATAGCCACAGCACTAGATGGGGATACCCTCAAGATGACGAGAATGGGCTGGCAGTTATCAGCTGGGCATAGTCCAACAAGCTAGCTATAATTCACGACCATAAACTCCCACCCTTTTTTAATAGTGGCAGATGGTAAATGAGCTATAACCCTCATCTAATTTTTGCTACAGAATCTGTAAGTCAGCAATGCATAAAAACAGCATGCCCACGTATACCAAAAACCCAACACCGACTTAAAATGTGCCAAGTTATGACAGCTGTGAGACCAGTTTGCGTACTATTCCACCGAAGGTACAATTTCAGGAAGGCCAACTGGCTAAAATACCAGGAAATCTTGGATCGCGAGGTAGCATTCTTACCTCCTAACCCTGACTCATATGATAAGTTCACAGATGCCGTGAAAAGAAGCTCAACACTGTCTATACCTCGGGGCTGTAAAACTGAGTTCGTTCAAGGCCTAACACCTGAAACAGTGGCTGACCTACACACGTATACAGAATTGTTTGAAAAAGATCCATTCGATGAATCAACAGTGGCTGCAGGGCAAAAATTGTTAGATTCTATCTCAGAAGCTAAAAGAAATAATTGAGTTAATCTAATGGAAGAGTTAAATGTGAGCATAAACAGCCATAAAGCATGGCGCCTTCTTAGGCGCTTAAGCAATGACCCAACTTCCCTGAACAACCATGTCAACATTACAGCGGATAACATAGCCACTAAATTACTAAAAAATGGAAAACCAGAAAACAGATTTCGTAGACAAACCAATAGTATGAGCAATACCACGGAGGATGAAACAAACTCACTGTCACAGATCATCGCAATAGATGAGCTAAATGAAGCCATCGCAAAATGTAAGAACGGAAAGGCTGCCGGACTAGCTGATATTCTAGTAGAACAGATCAAACATTTTGGCCCACAGACCAAACAGTGGGTGCTAAATATATTCAATAAATGCATGGCTGACTGTAAGATTCCAAGTATATGAAGTAAATCTAAAGTCATGGCAATCCTTAAACCCGGAAAGGACATCAACGTTCCCAAAAGCTACCGACCTATATCACTTCTCTGTCACATGTACGTACAAGATTTTTGAAAGAATTTTACAAACTCGACTGACATATGTGACAGAGGCAAAACTCATACCATAACAAGGGGGTTTCCGTCCTGAAAAAAAATTGCACCTCACAAATATTAGGCCCAACACAGTTTACTGAAGATCGGTTTCAGAAGAAGAGGGTTACCGGAGCTGTTTTCATTGATTTGACTGCTGCCTTCGACACTGTCGACACTCTACAACTAATTGAGAAACTGTAAGAGATCACTAGAGATCGAAAATTTACTGATATAATTAGAAATCTACTTCAGAATCGTCGATTCTTTGTAGAGTTTCAGGAAAAACGTAGTCGATGGCAAAACCTGACCAAGGGCCTACCTCAGGAAAGTGTACTGGCTCCATCCCTTTTCAACGTGTACACAAACGACTAGCCACTTCCTGTCAGCACCAGCAGTTGCATATATGCTGACGACCGAGTCATAGCTGCTCAGGGACAGTCGTTTGAGGATGTGGAGAAGAGTCTGAATGAGGCACTGGTGGAGCTTGACTCATATTACTACCGTAATCAACTGAAACACAACGCAAAGAAACCGCAGACATGTACATTCCATCTGTGCAACAAACAGGCAGCTCGTCAGCTGCAAGTGAGGTGGAGGAGTGTTGACTTGGAACACTCCAAAATCCTTAAATACTTGGGCGTTATTTTAGACCGAGCTCTGACATTTAAACAACATTGCCTTAATACCAAACTGAAAGTCTGTGGTGGAAATAACATTCTGAGACGCCTGACGGGCAACCAAACGCTATTGACGTAGCCCTCTTCTGGGCTAAGAATGTGTAGAAACCTTTCTTTACATCTGCATAATTTTTCTTTTTAAATTAATATGTAGGTATTTTATGATGTCTCTGACACGAATAAATAAGGGACAATCGTGATACAAAGAGACTGAAATACAAAAAGCAAGTATGTAAATGTTTATCTTATATAATGAATAAAATGTGAAACAGGAAATAAAGATACACTACTATATAAACTATGTAACTGTTATTTTTGTATATAAAAGTTTAATAAATGACTATTTTGAAATAAATGGTTCGAATCCTGTCAGTGGCGCAAATTTTAATTCAACGGTTCTCCTACAGTTTAACGTCTTTGATACATTTAGAGACAAAATATATCTCACGACATTGACTTATCATTTGATACTTTAATGTTCCCTTTACAGTCCGCGATAATTTCTAAGTCTCAATAATTAAATAGTCTTGAGGCACTGCATATCAAGGTGAGATAACACTTCCCACAAATCAATTCACAATGAATGATGCTGTGAACTCTAGAGGACACGGAGCACCTCCCGCTGACACGAGGAACGCTCTGACGACATGTTTCGGCCGGTCTGGTTTCACGCACGTAATAGCGTTCATTATGCGCCACCTCTGACAGGAATCTGGAAACTGTTATTATCAACCGTCGGTGTTCACTTGTGCGTGACCATGGCACTACTATCTGCAACACTACATTTAATTTCTATTGCCCTCATGAAAAGAACATGAGTTTAGCATAGCAATGTAAAAAAAAAATAATAATAATAATAATAATAAACAACATTGTGAAATAATTACAACAGACCCGCCAAAACATTTTTAAAGTTTGCTGTTTGTCACTCCTATAGTAATAGAACGTGTTTAGTAAAACATTTTGTCTTATAATACTGTACTTTTAACTACATACAGATATACTTTTTTTAGCAGAAAGGCACATTAATGCTTGTCCTAGTTTATGTTGAATAAAGATGTGAGAAGAGTTCAGAGCAAAACAGGCATTGCCACTTTGCAGGTGAAAAGTTTTTAATGTTGATTCTGCCTACATGTAAGACTAGTACAAGTTACTAACAAGGTATTCTTTGCGTTGCTGAAGTTAGTTGATGTCATTTGTGTGACCGGTTATACTGTTCTGTTACACATTTGATGGTTAAAATAAGCAGCATATAAACTGAGACCTCGTGCAGTGCGAGATTTGAAAGATAAACTCATTGTTAGGTTCAAAAGACGTTGTTGTGTACAAGAATTCTTTATCGTCGAATACATTAATAAGGCATTGTGTTATATTATGACTAAAAGGTGGAGACTACGCATGAGACATACCTCTTATGCTAGTAGGTAAAATAACGTAAGCTAGTGTTACATCTGATGGTTCAAATTGTCCTCTCTAATAATTCAGGAAAAGGAAGCTCTCTCGGCGACTGAACTCACGGACTGCTTTGTTCCTGTTGCGAGTTTCGACAAATGACAAATCCGAATGTTACGGCGAGTTGAATTCGGAGCGTTCGCGCACTGTCAATATCAAGTGGCTATCGCAACGGCAGGTGCAGCACGCTTCTAATTACTTTCTGCAGTCACTACGATGGCTTTGACTATCTACTTTTGCGGATAAGTGTTGTCGACCCATGTGTGAACTGCATTCGAGAACGCCATATTTCATTTTTCTTCCTATCACAACTTATATATTTTATGAAAGACTGTCATTTCAATGGAAAACCACAATGAAGCTTATCACCAATACTTCGTTTTAGGTAGGATTTAATATAAAAAATTTCAATCGTATGGGGTGTATAAAACTATAATTAGTAATAGATTATAGCCCTGTCTCATTATAAGGATGTGGTCTTGTGGATAACAACATGTAGTTGCAAAACGAGAGGACGTTAATGCACGTCTTGGCTAATAGGTATAAATGTTCAAATGTTTGTAGAGCTTATGGGACTTAACTACGTGGTCATCAGTCCCTAAACTTACAAACTACTTATGAACTAACTAAAACTAAAGACGGCACAAATATCCATGCCCTTGAGGTGATTCGAACCCCCGACCGTAGTGGCCGTGCAGAACGTGACTGGGGCACCGCAGACCGCTCGGCCATTGCGTCCGGCGCTAATAGGTATAATTTCTGTGAGAGAAATGAGCAGTAATCATGCGTATTAACACTCTTACTTGTCAAAAACAGTTTCTTGTTGTCTACTAACATGTCATGATTTTCGGGTATTTGGTTTAGAGTTTCCTGCCACTTATACATTCATAAACATTAGCTCAGCACTATTCTGACAAGCAAACTCTCTTTTCAGGTCACCTTATCAGCGCTACTACGTCACGATTACATCAGTTCCGGCAAAATGTAATGCGAAAAGTGCCCGACTCTAGTAGAGTCGCCACGTTTCCCCTCCCCTCATTTTTCACCTAGCCCTTATCATGTGCTGTGATACGGACGTACGTGAAATGAGCACTGCATAGTAATCGGCAAGTGATATTGTGATCGAGTGTTACTAATCAATTGGTGATATAGTTATTTCTCCGTTTAAAGTATTGGAAATCATCTGGACCTTAAGGTTAGGCTTCTGTACCGAGTTTGTCGGTTAGTATTAACAAGATGACAGTCTAGTTCCTTGTTTTGGGATAGATTTCATCATTTGTTACTGCATAATTTTTGTAAACCCTATGCGACCAAACTGCTAGGGTCATCGGTCACTAGACTCTCAAACTTCTTAAACTGACTTACACTAAGGACAACACCCACCAACACACCCATGCCCTGAGGGAGGACTCGGACCTCTGGCGATCAGTAGCTTGACGCCTTAGACCCCACGGCCATTCCCGTTCGGCACTTGTTGTAGGCGGTCTAGTTTTCAGCCGTTCTGCGCATCCGCCTCCGATACCTCAATGACAGCCAACAATGTTCATTCTGTAGGCGCGTGGCTGGCCGCGAGTTGCGCAATGCTTCTCCCACAGGCGCAACTGTTGGCGCTCGACCGTAGCTCCTCCCCTCCACGCTTGCCCTATCGCTCCGCGTCTATGCACTTAAGCGCCTTCTAATATGACGCCAGGCATAACTGACCCAATAAAATGGTTCGTCAAATTACTGTCTCCGCCATTCTTTCCATTCCCCATGGAAACACTTTGATTCCACTTGTACTTCGAAAATCAATTGATCCCTTTTTAACACTACTTCACTATGAAGCGGGCCATGATTGCACAGTTGGAAGAGCACTTGTCCGCAAAAGGCAAAGGTACCAAGTTTCGAAGCCTGGTTCCGGCACACAGTTTTAAGCTGCCAGGAAGTTTCATATCAACGCACACTCCGCTGGAGAGTGAAAAAATATCATTATGCCTGGGATATTGTCTTAAATAAACGACCGTGCAACCGATCTGAGATATATACGCCGAATCGTCGTTGAGGAGTGGGACAATCTACATCAACAGTCCCTTGATGGTCTAGTGGACAGTATGCCCCATTGCAAGAGGACGCGTTACCGGGTATTAGTGGGACTGCTGTATGCTGCATTTAGGAACCCAAATTCAGAAAGTCTAGGTTACTGTCGCACAACTTGTCAATTTCTGTTACATGTCCTATAAAGAGAACTGAAATGTTGTTTTTCTATATATGTCTGTTACATATTTATGTAAAGGGTCATAAAGCCCGAGAGACGTGGATGGGCAACACTGTTTTTAGACGTGTATAATAATAATAGATCGAAGAAGAATAAATCCCCTAGCGATTCCTAAATACAATGGACATCTCAAATGACTATTTTGGTGTTACTGCCGCAATTCTCTATTTTCGTTACTTTTGACTGGCCCAGTCGATCACTTATCAACTAATATCATCCTCGAGACTTCTATTTTTGATCAATTCCGCTTCCTGTAACTTTCTACCAATTGATAACACCATAGAGCGGTCTGATCCACGTTTCCACCCGTTTAGGGCTAAGCCTTCTTGATGGAACTAAGCAAGATGTACTTAGTCTGCAGAGGAATGAATGAAGTCCCTCTCGGACGATTCGCAGTGCCGCAGACTGCAGAGACATTGCGTAGTCGCCGCTCCGAGTGGCGCATTCCAGGCGAGCGATAAGGATCGGCGTTGCCACGTGTCGCCTCCAGCCGCTGCCTGCCGACGCCTTGGCTGCGGCGAGGAAAACGTCGACATCAATATATCACCACATGCCACTGATTACTACGTATCTGTTTAACTTTTGCCAAACTGGTCAAATCTCTGACAACCACACCACCTCCAACAAAAACTTGCACCTTCAAAGTATATTTCGAGATGATTAAGATGACCTTTGGTACTAAGTACTCCAGAAAAAAATTATTATTACTTTTACCTGAGCCATAGAAGCTTTCCGTCCCCCATAAGAGTATATGCAACGAAGAATGGTAAAAAAGCAAGCCTCTACATCTTCAAATACCACGACGCATATAATGTAAATACTTACAATAGATTAGAGTGGTGTCAGTCTTTTCGGACATGTCAGAAATAACAGACCAACACCAATCTCTAATAATTATTTACACGTGAAGGCTGAGTTTGGCTCATTTATTTTACCACAGATGCGGTCATACGTTCGACCTTGCACTGGAATATGTAATGGCGAGTGTAAGAGGGCATGGACTAGGAAGGCGCTACAGCAATAGCGTGAGACTTATGGAAGTTTGAGACACATGACAAGCAGTCGCAGTTGGCTGGGTGGTTGAAGCGACCGGTGGCTTCAAGCAGCATATCTGAATTCGACTGCTGGCCTGGCTCATATTTTCACTTGTCACCATTGTATAATTTCGGTGCCCCAATGCAGGTAATGACAGGCCTTTCCTTCTAGTCCTTCTACCTTCCCCTCCTTAATAAATAATTTGCATGTAATGTAAATTGAAACTCTCATTACAATCGTTCATTCTTTCTTTGAAATATAAGTGTGAGCAACTTGGATAATTAAAATTTAAGAATAATCATTCGTAAAGAATGGCAAATTAGCACATACGATTCTCATTTTAGTAGAGACATATACTTTCTTCTGACACAAGCAGAGGGCTATCATGTATTACAATAGATTGTAGGGAAATTTGGCCATTGATTACATTACCACAGTGCCTTACTAGTCATACGTAATGGCTAATTTAGTAAAAAATTACAGTTACTACTGCTGTCAGAAAGATTTTTCTAACGGATCGCATTATTTGAGTGACCCTTACAACATACGACGAATAACTAACTCTATCGGTTTCAATATAGCAGTGTTTTCCAATCTGTTGGTCGCGACCCCCAGGGGGGAGGGGTCCTTGTAAACATTAATTCTACTTTGAATAGAATGTGGTAGATTGTTTTATAATAAATACTGTGTGAACAATGAATAAATCCAAAGCATGAAGACCGTTTTCATGAATCAGTTGATAATTAACTCGACAAGTTGCAGTAAGCAATTATTGATAAATTGAAACAAAAAACCTTTGTTCTTCTTTACAAATTGACACACAGTGAGATATACTTTAACAAGTATAATTCCGTTGTGTCTTACCTGAAATGAGAAGCACTCGTTGTAGAAAATGCATTTCTCTGTCGGAAATCATGTAAAGGAAGAAGGTGTTCCATTCCAAAAAATATAATTCAAATTTTTTCTATAAGATATAATATTGTACAATATTTTTTTCAAGAAAGTAGTGTTAACAGAAAGAATATTACGTTCGTTGGTTTTGAGATCTCTTAAATAGTGGCGTTATGGCTTCGAGGAGGGAAGGTTGGGGGGGGGGGGGTGAGGTTAGCCGAATATTTTTTTCTTGTAAGGGGGGTCGCATATTTAAACAGGTTGGGAAACACTGCACTATAGGAATGTTAAAGTAATGCCGTCCCCAGTAACAGTTTTATTCAGTATTTGTTGCATATGCACAAATAAGCATATTCTCTAAACTAAATGTAGCACAAGAGTATGAGAGGAGAGCTTATAACTACTCATCGATACACTAGCCTAAACGACAACGTAAGCTGTTTAACGCTAATTTTATTTGCCCTCAAACTGAAATTTGTAAATTTCAGCCGTGGTGGAGTGGTCAAGCGTTCCAAGGCACCTAACTGCGGAGCGCGCCGCTGCTCGCCGTCGGACGTTCGAGTCCTCTCTCGGGCATGGTTGTATTTGTTGTCCTTGCCTAGGGAGTGATAACCAGAGTTGTTAACCCCCATATATTTACATACATTGTATTTCTTTGTAAATCTCATATATGATTGTTCAAGTACAAGAAATACTAAACTACAAGAACTACTAAAAATCTAATGAAGAATTACAGATTCAACCTTCCAATGAGACAACCTACCTCTCAACCAACTATATGGCATTAGGGAAACGAGACTCGGCAGTCCAGTCATCAACAGTACAATGTCGGCGTTACGGTCCCAGCTGAGGCGTAAAGCTTTGTGTCGTGTAGTCATCAAGGGTACACGAATTGACCTTCGGCTCCGAAAGCCCATATCGATGATATTTCGTTGAATGGTTCGAACTCTGACACTTACTGATGGCCCAACACTGAAATCCATAGTAATTTGCGGAAGGGTCCCACTCCTGTCACGTTGAACGATTGGTCCCGTTCTTGCAG
This sequence comes from Locusta migratoria, assembly GCA_026315105.1. Classification (NCBI taxonomy): domain Eukaryota; kingdom Metazoa; phylum Arthropoda; class Insecta; order Orthoptera; family Acrididae; genus Locusta; species Locusta migratoria. The sequence continues at coordinate 557,238,296 of CM048755.1, read as the reverse complement.
CATCTTTTTCCGGCTGCAGTGATCTGTGGGATTTGATGTTTTATCGGATTCCCGATATTCACAGTGCACTTGTGAAATGGTCATAGGAGAAAACCCCACCTGGTTGCTACCTCGGAGTTGCTGTGTCCCATCTTTCTTGCGTCAACTACAACACCACGTTCAAGCTCGCTTAAATCGGATAACCTGCAATTGTAGCAACAGTAACCGATCTAACGTCTGCGCCAGACATCTGTTGTCTTATATATACGTTGCAAACACATCACCTTTCTTTGAGTGTCTCCATGTTTCCATACACATGGCTATAGCATTTTATTTCGCTCTTCACTGTATACAAGGGATCTTCAGCATGTGTACTACGACTATGATTTGCACCTCATAATATAAGTGATACTTTCGTAAACATTTACATTTTCAATGACACTGTTAGTCGTACCCATCCTAGGGAATTTATGGACATTCTATACCTCATTCTCGCAGCGAGATTTCATGCCCATAGTGGTGGCAGTATAGAAGAACATAGAAGTCTGACTTTGCTTACTATTCGAAGCATGGTTTCGTGTGGTTCCGAGCGTTCGATGTCAAAGGAGTTCCTGGGGTTGTAACGCGCCGTCCGACTACCACGTGACTTGAGCATAGATGCTGAGGATGGAATTTTCGTTCAGCGCACCCGAATGCTCACTCCGTAGATATTTATACTATATGAAAATAAGGAAAGGGTTCACTAGTAAGTGTTTTATTTATGTTTACTATTGTAGCTGAATATTCCTGGCGAAGACAAACATAATATTAAGGGCTGACCTAGGATCGGACTGAGGGGTAAAAGCTCGTTAGCTGACACGTATAGCACATGCCACTGAACTTTTTATTGACTACGTTACATACGATGTGCAGTATCCGTGTTTATAGATAGAACAATACAAATGTCCTTCTATCGTTAAACGCGGACACTGCAGCTTGTATTTAAATCAGCCACAGCAAGGCTTGCAATGAATATAGTAAACATCTCTCCCTGAGCGGCAATTACATCATATAATGCACGACCAGCCGTGAGCATTAGGCTATCTGTGGCATAGGCACAGGTAACATAATGTTAATGCAATCGCTCACGAAAATTGGCAAACACGGGTTCGAGTCCCGGTCCGGCACAAAATTTCATATGTCACCATCATTCAGCTGGTGCTGAATCATATTGGCAATTGGCCTAAGAAGCCGAAAGTTGCTAATAACAAGCAAATAAAAGATCTTCTGGAACAAAAATATTACGTATTTAAGTTTTTAATTGCGAATACATTTATTGTTACTAAGTTACATTAGAACTTTTGCATATAGAGAAACGATTACATAAGTGTACTACTGTGCCTACAAAATAGGTGCACATGTTCTCGAAAAATACAACTTATACGCCGGTATGCAATCATATTTTTCACTGTAGATAAATAAAGCACGCAACGGGCAAAACGTTACGTACATGTCAATGTATGTGGCAGGAAACCCTATTACAGCAACTGAGTGGCAGACGGTGGCTGAAGATTATGCTCGACAACCCACTGAGCTACTATCGATATTAATGTCCACTACGGATAACATACAGGATGTAAACGGTATAAGCCACCAAAATTACCCTGATGGTATATCTCAGTGTGCTTGATAAAAAGTGTAACGAAATATTGTTTTATCATGAACTTTATATTTGTATTCGTGAAAACCAATATTTGAAGGACTGATGATAGGCGTATTTCTGTTTACATTGTGGACTCACGATACACGTGAGAGCCCTGTAACCGCGTGGCCTATCTGCGTTGCCAGCACGCGCGTGGGAGTGCTAGAGAGAGCGCGAGAATGCACTACGCGACGAGAAAAGTAAACTTCGATCCTGTACAACGACGTAGCTCGGCGGCTAGGTTCTGCTCTCGCAGCACCTTTTGCCTCGCCACAAATTAAATGAATATCGCAATAGTAAATCTCCCTTCCATCCTAACATTTAACAGAGTTGCAATAACGTTTGCACTGGTTACTCGACGACTGTGGTCGCTCGGCGTGTCACCATGACGCAACCACTCTGGCCTATTTGCCTATGTGTTTACGATTCACGCTCGCGATGTCTATAAGCGTAGCGGGCAATATTAGGAACCGACTGCTTACGTACGTTACGGCGGGGCTTCTCTTTTCTTTAAAAAAAGACAGGGAGGGAAGGTCAGTGCCTAGTTGACAAAGTTCCTAAAACACCTCCCCTCTTTCATGCCTTCCTCGGTGTTGTTACCAACACACTTTGTGACAGTGCCCTGGTTTGTAAACGGTGCAGCCGTGTCGACATGCAACTTCAGTGCATGTCTGAATTCACTCTTTTACTAATCTTGTGTCTTCTGTCGTAATTGATGTCCCATTGCGCAGGTGAAGCACACAGGTCGCACGTCCGTTGTACTTGAAGTGATGCTAAAAGACGTGTTGAAATGTGGCTAGGAAGTACTGCACTACGAATAACTTTTGCTTTTGTAGGATGCCAGTGCTTGTTTTTATTGAAGAAATGCGATTGTATATCCAAGCACAAATATACAGACTGAGTAATGTTACAAATATAAACGTTGCATAACTTATAAACTGTCCCTGACCTGCACTGAACTGACATGAATGTGCAAGGTATCGCGGTCGGCGCTCGACTGACTGCCGCCGCCTCTCGCTGCGCGCCACAAGCCACCGTTTTGGCGCCAAGCGAAACTTCTAGACTAACATTGTTCAACTTATTACAAAATATACAAATAATTAAATCTTTGAATTAACCGAAATATATCTTAGCACAAAAGCATTACAGAAAGTATACAGACAATTTTTAATAAACATAGGAGAGTTAAATATTATTAAAAGAAGCTTAAAGTTTTGGCGGACAACTAATATAGGCGGGAGCCAATCAGATCTCTACTTGCAATAGGGGCGGAGCTTTCCCACGGGATACAAGCTCATCTACTGTCTCTCTCCCTCACCCCTTCTACTATTGCGTCACACAGTTCTCCAACCAAGAAAACTTCTTTAACACCTAATATATGTTAAATAAATGGCTCCATGTCAGCCCCCTCACACATCCCCCATCTAATTAAATTTGCAAGATTGTATAGTTCATGTAATAACTAGCAATCTGAAAATATACTATATAATTTAGAAATATTTTACATAATTTAACTAAAATTTGAACCAAATACCCAAATTTTGTTGATTTGCATTAAATAACATATCAAAGCAGCATAGGTAAGATTTTACATAACATTATACAGTACAATATCATAAATACATAATTGATAAAATCTAGGTAATATAATGATAGCGACTAGTAACTATGAATGACATTGAAAATTGATTAGATAAAGCCTGTTTTGAAGTTTGAAAAATCTAAGCTAAAGTTTACTTTAGAAATGAGTCAAGAAATTCATTATTTAGTTCTCTCGAATTGAAACTTTAAAACATGAGAAATTAACAGCACTTTGGCGTCCTTTTATTTTGAGATAGCTAAGTTATCGGCACTTTGCCGTTATTAATGCATTTGAATTGAACTGATCACTTTTTTTAATGACACTTAACACTTTGCACTTATCTTGACGTGGAGACGAAGGATTGTAGCGTAAGTTCAGCAGCTGGGGTACAGCTTGCGTCATGTGGAGCAGTGACCACGGCGTGGTGCGGATTTAGCATCTGTCGTGTGTGACTCTACCTCTGTGCATGTGTGCTACCAGATTACAGTGAGGATAAGCTCGTCTGCCTGCTTCCTCTTCTCTCCCACGTCCTCATACTCTCGTTCATTTACATGAAAAGATACAAACAACGAGTATCAGGGACTTAGCTTATTACTTAATTACAAATCTAAAATAAAATTTACAAATCATTTACAAAAATATTATATGCAACCTGAATTGATCATATTACAACTTTTATGTTTACATATGGTATTCATTTTGTTTCTTAGTGCTCATAATATACCTCTAGTTCTGTTATGTTGTACAAAGCTTTGCTCGTTTCTAAAGTTCGCTACTAGTGGCAGTGTGTATCAATCCGTGCCAGCTGACGCTACGGCAACGGCCGCATCTGACTCATCCCCTGCCCGACTAGCAAGGCAACGCCTGTCCGTGTGTATCTGGGTGTGTGTGTGTAGCCATCTGGCCACTGTCCTTCTCTGGAATTCTGTTTACATTCTGCACCTCATTCATTGGAGGTCAACATACTTTCCGTATACTGAGCTTAATACAGAGGTCGTAATCAGTAGTGTCTCTACTATTTTACATATTTCCTCTAAATAGACAAAACAAATGTGATTCAGAAGTATCAAATCATGTAGTACAAAATACACAACCCGTAAAATATACGTCATCTGCTTGGATGACAGAACCCGAATCCGTCATTGCTTTCATTCTACAGAGAGAAGTCACTTCTTCCTCTTATGAATTATGAAATCTGTTAAGTACTTTGAAAATACAGTGTTTTACGTGTACATTTTTGAAATGTATGAAATTCTCGTGACCAAACTTAATTAGGTACTTACCTTACATGTTTTACATATTGAATATTTTGTGACTGTACGTGCAAGTTTACATTTAATAAATCTTTTCCAAATCGTGCATGAATATGTAAAATATTTTCTCGTTGCCGCAATCTTCTGGAAGAAGCTCAACTACAGTCTAACTGTTATAATCTCAGGGTGACTATATAATTGGTTCAAGATGGTACTGTTTCACATTAGTACAAGCTACGTATGGACCCTGTAAGTACTGGACAGTGTGTTTAATCCTAATGAGTGTGTAGGCGGAAACCACATCGCCCGTGCATTCCTATAATTCCACAACAACAACAGGTGGGTGGAAACCACATCGCCCATATTCTCTTCTTCCTTATAATTATTGGCCGACTTCTAGTCGCCTTACCATATCCTCAAACATAATAAATCTTTGTATGGGTGTGGCCGGACCTTTCCATGCCTAACACCATTTCAAAACTTCACAATACAATACGCAACGGCGTAATTGCACTTCGCCTAATATTTTCACTACATATAATAAATGGGGCGGAATAACAAGTCGCCTAAACTACTTCTTTCTACACAGAGCACTATTCCAGTCGGAATCCTTGTTTAGTTGTGAAACGAAATACCACTTGTCTCTTTAATCACCCCTACCTTTTTACTTAAATAATAATTCACTTACCTGGTTTTGCTTTCCTCTTCTTCTGCGACTCAGGTGAAATATCTAAAAGTATTTTGTGTATATCCATGTCTTTCCATGTCATGTGTGTGACAGAATTTCAACTCGCTCATGTGATTTTACACAGCATGAAACTTTTCACATGTAAGATATTTAATTCTGTGATGCTATTCTCCTATGAGCCAATATATAGTGTCTTTAATCAGTCACTTTTTAAATAAAGTGTGCTGTATCCTGGATATTATTGTCTTATTAAGGTATATTTCTCGTCTAGTTCTGTGTTTGTCTAAGTCGTCTTTAAATATTCTCTGCATAGAATGCGATAGTGAAGAAAGGAAAGACGACAGATAAAAGAGCAAGATTGACAACATGGAAAGGAAACGGAAATAATGTTGTCAATAACTGGAGTGCCTGGTGGTCGTCAATCACCTAGTATCACAAAGTGTGTGATACCCTCTGAGGCATGTTTACGGCGATCTGCTCGCCACCTGTTTCTCCTCCACCATTCATGTACTTGCCTGTTGCCTGCTAAGGCGTCTAATCGCTCTAAAGCTCGCAACAAATTATTTACGTCTGCACAATCTATGTTAACTAGTTTTTCCTGTATAGACGTTGGTAGTTTCAACAAGATAATGTCTGTCAAATCTGTTTCTCTCAAAGGATTTGATAAATATTGGTTCTTCTCCCAATGCTGTTGGAAGAATTCCTTATAGCTACTGCACCCACTGCTTTCAAAGCTTTTAGCTTCAAATATTTCATTACGCACACTGTTTTGTGTACTACTTGACCAGTATTGATTTAGAAAAGCTTTTACAAATTCACGATAAGTTTTACATTTGTTTATTACACTTGACCCCCACGAGATTACCTCTCCTTCAAATCTACTTGAAACCATGTGTATTTTTTGTTGTTCAGTGTATTGTGGAGGCATGGTATCCTCAAACTGTCGAATGAAAGCAACCGGATGCAAGTTTCCTTTACTCGAGAAATTGTGATATTTACCTGCATTGATTGTGTCACCTACAGTAATAATTTGACAACTAGTTTTACTGATTTCTTCAATATTCTCTTTTAATTTTGCTACGTCAAATGCGACTGTTTCAATTTCAGGAATTATCCTACTATGTATCACATTTGTGTTGTCTTTACATTGTGATTCAATTGCTGCCATTTTATTGTTTATTTCATTTTGTTCAATGACTACGGTGTGTAATGTTGTCATTTGTTGTTGGTATCTATCTTTGCAAACTTTCGCCATTTTAGTATGCATGTCATCTAAGTTATCAACCTGCTGCTTTATTTGACAGATTTCTTTACCCTGATTTTCTACCTTGTTATCTACAACTTTGACTTTTGCGTCAATATTCTGTGTTATCTCAATTTTACAGGCTTCTAATTTTTTACCCAAATCTACTGTTTTGTTTTTCAATTCATAAAGACTCTCGTTAGTGCTAGTCTCCAAATTATTAACCCTTTGATCTAAATGATTATAATTTTTGTTTAGTTGCTTTATACTTGCTTCTAACTTTGTTTGCCCCTCTTCAAATGCCTTTTTCAACTCCTTTTGTACCCCATCAATTTTCTTTTCTAAAGCTTCTGATTTTGCTTGACTTACTGCTTTTATTTCGCTTAATTCATTCTTTAAAGATTGTTGACCTGCTTCAATTTTTTTCTGGCCTGCTTCAATTTTTCTTCCCAAATCTGTCATTAATGATTGCATCATGGCTAGCCACATTGGACTCTGATCTTGCATAGGACTTATGTTCTGAAAATTATCTTGAATCGGTAATGTCTCAGCCGATCCTGTGCCATGACTCACTCTTCTTAATTCTTCTACTGAGTTATTTAACTTATGGACGCCCATTTCAGCAAATGCAGCGTCTTGCCTTACATTTAAATTTTCATTTTGCCCATGCCAGTCAAGATCGCCATTTTCAATGCAATCATTTACAACAGAATTTACATTTTTTTAAGTATTTGCCTCAACATTATTTTCCCGTCATTTCTGATTGATCCAGTGTATCAGATCCAATGTTATTATTTTGCAAATTTACAAGCTGATTACCCTGATCATTATTCCCTTCATCTGCATGATCTCTCCCTCTACTTCTAAGATAATACCTATTCTCATCGTTACTATCCATTTTACAGTTTAATAATTTTACAAGTTTCAGCCAAAATTTTCTCCAAAAACCTATGATAATCTGTCTACACTGTTGTTACGCACAATGCTTTCATACATAAAATGCGTTACTTAAGCTTTGCTATTGGGACACTCACTCTTTGGAGTCTACTGCGTGCAGCCGACGAGATGAACTGCTACCGGCTGCTGAGGTAGGTGTGTCGGACTGCTGGTGCGCCCTGTTTGGCTGCTGTGTGGCGATGGCTCGCTGCTCCCGTCCGCACCTGGCGTCGTATGCTGCCGCTCGTCACTTTCTGCTACCGGCCGCACGGCGTCCTCCCGTGATGCGGTAAAATCTTCTTGCCGATGAAATAGCTTAATCCAGTGACCGTGCACACGAGATTGCCACCAGCATCGAATAACGATTATTATTGCAGCCTAGCCACAATTGCCACTATTCACAACACCATTAAATGTACTACCTCATAGGACAGTACATCCCCATCAAAATTCGAACACAGTTTATACAGCCTATAATTCACTGTTCAAAAATTCAGCCTCACTGTTTGTAAATTACATACCACAGTTCGAGCACCGTTCTAGGCCAGTTTATGCACATGAACTTCATAACCACAGTTCACAAAATTTTATCAACAAATTTAAATATCACTTTTCTGCAAGTGACTTTCTCCAAAGAACTTCGTCTTCAAAGAAATTTTCCCGCCAGGGATGCCATGTACGGCGAGGCTTCTCTTTTCTTTAAAAAAGACAGGGAGGGAAGGTCAGTGCCTAGTTGACAAAGTTCCTAAAACACCTCCCCTCTTTCATGCCTTCCTCGGTGTTGTTACCAACACACTTCGTGCCAGTGCCCTGGTTTGTAAACGGGGCAGCACTGCACGCGAGGTGCCATGTCGACATGCAGCTTCAGTGCATGTCTGAATTCACTCTTTTACTAACCTTGTGTCTTCTGTCGTAGATGATGTCCCATTGCGCAGGTGAAGCACACAGGTCGCACGTCCGTTGTACTTGAAGTGATGCTAAAAGAGATGTTGAGATGTGGCTAGGAAGTATTTCGCTACGAATAACTTTAGCTTCTGTGGGATGCCAGTGCTTGTTTTTATTGAAGAAATGCCAGTGTATATCCCAGCACAAATATACAGACTGAGTAATGTTAAAAATATAAACGTTACATAACGTATAAACTATCCTTGGCCCGCACTGAACTAACATGAATGTGCAAGGAATCGCGGTCGGCGCTCGACTGACTGCCGCCGCCTCTCGCTGCGCGCCACAAGCCACCGTTTTGGCGCCAAGCGAAACTTCTAGACTAACATTGTTCAACTTATTACAAAATATACAAATAATTAAATCTTTGAATTAACCGAAATATATCTTAGCACAAAAGCATTACAGAAAGTATACAGACAATTTTTAATAAACAAAGGAAAGTTAAATATTATTAAAAGAAGCTTAAAGTTTTGGCGGACAACTAATATAGGCGGGAGCCAATCAGATCTCTACTTGCAATAGGGGGCGGAGCTTTCCCACGGGATACAAGCTCATCTACTGTCTCTCTCCCTCACCCTTTCTATATTGCGTCACACAGTTCTCCAACCAAGAAAACTTCTTTAACACCTAATATATGTGAAATAAATGGCTCCATGTCAGCCCCCTCACAACGTACACTGTCAAGTGTCTACATTTCCAAAAACATTATCTTGAGACGAACTGTTTCTTTCTGCGACAACCGTAGGAAATACGCAAACATATTACTAGACTTTTTTGTCAAGCACACCGAGATGTACCATCTGTATAATTTTGCCGGCTTCTGCTGTTTACACCCTGTATGTCTTTAATATAAAAATAGATTATGTAATTCATTTCTTGTCTAACTTTGTTTAACTACACATATTTTGAAAAGCTGCATTAATTAGTCTTCTACAGTAAAAAGGGTGTCTCAATTTCGAAATTAATTTATTTAATTCCTGAATTTAAACAGACGAAATCGTTTGCTCAAGTTTTGGAATAATCCTGTTGAACTTTCAAGATTTTTGAAGACCTGAATCGAAGTTTATTAGTAAAGATAATCTCTTACTTCACGATATTACGTAAAATTCAGTAAGACGGTTTTGACTAATTTACAGCGTATAGGGCTCCCATGAACCACGGACATCGCCGAGGTGGAGTGGCTTGCGTGCCTCAACGATATAGAAAGCCGTACCGTAGGTGCAACCACAGCGGAGGGGTATCTGCGGAGAGGCCATACAAACGTGTGGTTCCTGAAGAGGTCAGCAGCCTTTTCAGTAGTTACAGGGGCAACAGTCTGGATGATTGACTGAGCTGGCCTTGTAACATCAGCTAATGTGGCTTTGCCACACAGTTACTGCGAATGGCTGAAAGAAAGGGAAAACTACAGCCGTTACTTTACCCGAGGACATGCAGCTCTGCTGTATGAACAGATGATGATGGCATCCTGTCGCCGGCCGCGGTGGCCGAGGGGACTGAGGCGCTTCAGTCATGGTCTGCACTGCCACTGCGGTCGGGGGTTCGAATCCCTCCTCGGGCATGGATATTTGTGCCGTCTTTACTCTTAGTTATTTCATAAGTAGATTGTTAGTTTAAGGACTGGTGTTCCCGTAGTTAAGTCCCATAAGCTGTACAAACATTTGAACATTTGAACACTTGGCATCCTGTCGGGTAAAATATTCCGGAGGATCTCCGGGCGGGGACAACTCAGGAGGATGTTGTCATCAGAAAAGACAACACTGTCATTCTACGGATCGGAGCGTGGAATGTTAGATACCTTAATCGGGTAGAGAAGTTAGAATATTTAAAACAGAGAAATGGATTGGTTGAAGTAGGATATAGTGGGAATTAGTGAAGTTCGGTGGAAAGAGGAACAGGATTTCTGGTCAGGTGAGTACAGGATTATAAATACAGAATCAGTTATGGGTATTACAGTAGTAGGTCTGATAATGAATAAGAAGATAGGAATGCGGGTAAACTACTATGAGCAACACAGTGATCGCATTATCGTAGTCAAAATAGATACGAAGCCAACACAGACCACAGTAGTACAGGTTTATATGCCAACTAGCTCTGCTGATGAGGAGATCGACGAAATATATGAGGAGCTAAAGGAAATTATTCAGACAATTAAGGGAGAGGAAAACTTAATTGTTATGGGAGACTGGAATTCGGTTGTAGGACAAAGAAGGGAAGGGAAGATAGTAGGTGAATATGGTCTGGGTAAAAGGAATAAAAGAGGAAGTCGACTGGTAGAATTTTGTGCGGAACATAATATAGTTATAACAAACACCTGGCTTAAGAATCACGAAAGAAGGTTGTATACGTGGAAGGGACCAGGAGACACTCGGAGATACCAGATAGATTTTATATGGTAAGACATAGATTTCGGAACCAGGTTTTAAACTGTAAGACACACCCAGGGCAAATACAAACTCTGACCATAACTTATTGGTCATGAATTGTAGGCTGAAATTGAAAAAACTGCAGAAGGGTAGGAAAATAAGGAGATGGGACCTGGATAAACTGAAGGAACCTGAAGTTCTTGAGAATTTCAGAGGGCGCTTTAGGCAACAATTGACAGAAACGGGGGGAAATAAAACAGTAGAGGAGGAATGGGTAGCATTGACAGCTGAAATAGTGAAGGCAGTAGAGGACAAAATAGGTAGGAAGGCAAGACCTACGAAAAATCCTTCGATATCACACGACATACTGGATTTGATCGATGAAAGGAGAAAATATAAAATTGCAGTAAATGAAACGGGTAGAATGGAATACAGAAGACTAAGAAATGAGATTGACAGGAAGTGAAAAATGGCTATGCAGGAGTGGCTAGAAGCCAAATGCAAGGATGTTGGTTGGTTGGATGTTTAAGGGGGACCAAACTGCAACAGTCATCAGTCCCCCTGCAGGGATGTAGAAGAATATATAAATTGGGGGAAAATAGATACAGCTTAAAGGAAAATAAAAGAGATATTTGGAGATAAGAAAAGCAGCTCTATGAATATCAAGAACACAGATGGAAAACCAGTTCTCAGTAAAGAAGGGAAAGCTGAAAAGTGGAAAGAGTATATAGAGAAGCTCTACGAAGGGAATGAAATTAGAGACAATGTTCTAGGAAGGGAGGAAGAAGTAGATGAGGATGAAATAGGAGATACTATACTGAGAGATGAATTTAACAGAGCACTGAAAGACCTAAGTCGAAACAAGGCCCCTGAAGTAGATGACATTCCCTCAGAGCTACTGAAGTCTCTGGGAGAACCAGCCATGACAAAACTGTTTCACCTGGTGTGTAAGATGTATGAGACAGGCGAAGTACCCTCAGACTTTAAGAAAAATGTAATAATCCCTATTCCAAAGAAAGCAGGCGCAGACAGGTGTGACAATTACAGAACCATCAGTTTAATAAGTCAGGGTTGCAAAATATTAACACGAATTATTTACAGAAGGATGGAAAATCTGGTAGAAGCCGACCTCGGGGGGGATCAGTTTGGGTTCATGAGAAATGTAGGAACACGAGAGGCAATACTCACTTTACGGCTTATCCTAGAAGATAGATTAAGGAAAGGCAAACCTACATTTCTAGCTTTCGTAGATTTGGAGAAGGCTTTTGTCAATGTTGACTGGAATAAACTCTTTCAAGTTCTGAAGCAAGCAGGAGTAAAATATAGAGAGCATAAGGTTATTTACAAGTTATACAAAACCAGACATCAGTTGTTAGAGTTGAAGGGCATGAAAGGGATGCAGTGGTTTGGAAGGGAGTATGACAAGGTTGTAGCCTTTCTCCAATGTTATTCAATTTGTACATTGATCAAGGTATAAAGGAAAGCAAGGAGAAATTTGGAGAAGGAATTAAAGTTCAGGGTAAAGAATTAAAAACATTGCGTTTTGCCGACGACATAGTAATTCTGTCAGAGACAGCAAAGGACCTGGAAGAGCAGTTGTACGGAATGGACGGTGTGCTGATAGGTGCATATAAGATGAACATTAACAAGAGTAAAACAAGGGTAATGGAGTGAAGTCTAAGAAAATCAGACGATGCTCAAGGAATTACATTTGGTAACGAAACAATAAAGGAGGTAGTTGAGTTTGGTTACTTGGGCAGTAAAATAACAAATGATGGTCGCAGTACAGAGGATATCAAATGCAGAATGGCAATGGGTAGAAAAGCGTTCTTGAAAAAGAGAAATTTGTTAACCTCGAATATTGTTTTAAGCCTAAGGAAGTCCTTTCTGAAGGCATTTGTGCGGAGTGTTGCCTTGTATGGGAGTGAAACATAGACGATAAACAGTGCGGACAGGAAGAGGATAGAGGCTTTTGAAATGTGGTGCTACCGAAGAATGCTGAAGATTACGTGGGTGGATCGCTTAACTAATGAGGAGGTACTGAAAAGAATTGGGGAGGAAAGGAATTTCTGGCATATCTTGACTAAAAGAAGGGATCGATTGGTAGGACACATTCTTAGACATCAAGGAAACGTGAATTTAGCATTGGTAGGAAGTGTGTGGGGTAAAAACCGCAGAGGAAGACCAAGAGATGGATACAGTAAGCAGATTCAGACAGCTGTAGGTTGCCGTTCTTATGTGGAGTTGAAGAGGCTTGCTCAGGATAGGGTATTGTGGAGAGCTGCATCAAACCAGTCTCCGGATTGAAGACCACAACAACAACAACAACAGGGTTCGTAATAAGAATATTTGAGTGTGATAAAGAATTGCTTTTTAAGCGATCAGTCTTTGTCACACTTTATTACGTGGAGGCAATTTAACCGAATTACGCTGAGTAATACAAGCAAGTTAACTGTACATCTCTGGTTCTGCTCTAGTATTCAGATCCCGAATGAGACTTATACTAACGGAATGTGCCTTTCTAATGACTGATACGCTTTCAAATTTTCAATTTAAACTCGTTGATGTGAGAGAGATAACTTTAATGTTACAGTGTTCTTTAAAATACTAGGGATAGGTTCATATAGTATTCATTAGACAAGAGTTTCTTGGTTGTACAGCGAGTATAGACAAAGACCCTGGTTGTCTACTGTAGCAATTATAACTATATAAAGATTATCGCTGATTTAAAGGTAAATAAATTACTTACATCTTTAAATTTCACTTTTACTGCTGTTAACCGAACCGCTCGAGCGGGAAAGAACCTTCAGTGAATCTTCGCAGGCGTCACGTCATTAGCGTCTTTACAGCTCACGTAGGTATTTTGCAAGCGTTGTGTTGGCGTGTACTAGAAACTAATTTAGCAACGAAACCACTGGTAACATTCCCTGTTTTGGGAGATTCGCCCTAAATGGAATCTGAAGCGCTTCATCTGTATTCAATTTTACAACAACGTAGTAATTTCCAGTGAGATGTTCGATTTTAAAAGAGATTTGTATTTCCAACTTACAAGGAAAGTATATGGACTCGAACATACATATCTGTATGAACGTTTGATTGCAGGATCTCTACGTACACCTCAATGTGCTGGTGGGTGTCGTTTTTCTGCAAAACTCTGCGATCATGCTCTAGATAGCACTGTAGATGTAATTGTAGACGCCATACGTAATGCAGATATCTTAACTATAACTTATGTAATAATCATCGTACATGTTCTCTACCGTATTGTCATCAAAAGCCGTGATGATAGTTGCAACTTTAACCTTCTTCTCAGAAGACTGTTGGTATTCACTGCCACTGCTTCCATCGCCTCTTCCCGCACTTACCGTAGCACTACAGCTAGCAATGAGTTCTTCGTCATTATCATCCCTATTATCATCATTATGTGTTACTGTTACAACAGTATCTAACTTATGCTCCTATTTCTGTACCATAATAGATAGGAGAAAGCATGTGAATGATTCATCTGCTACACTAATACCATCTTTTCGAAGAAGGGTTCTTCGTAACTTCATCTCAACCAATCGCAATACATTAGCAGGATTGATTACCAATCGCCGCCCCATCTGACGCTTCACCACACAATTAACATCGCAAAACGCAACTTCAAAGGTACACACTGCACCGTCTCTACTGGCGAACCGACAGGTCAAAATGCAATGTGGCAAGGCACACGCAGAGGCCTCTAACGGACGACTGCAGAGTTTTGCAGATGCGGGAATATCACTAGTGCAATAAGGGATCTTTACATTATCTCTAATTCGATTTTGGTGTATGTGTGTTTGTTCGAGCCCAAGTACTCTCCTTGTTAGTCCCGTATTTATTCATTTCCACGAGACTTTCAGGGATTTGTTAATTCATCCATTTGGGACCAAATACAATGTTAATATTTTGTCGGTCTGTAAAACTTGTGCACTGGGCGGTTGCCCCTCTGCATCGCTGGACCCAGAAACTGGGAAAGGAATGCTCGGCACGAGTAGCAAGTGCGCGGTTGGTTTGACGGCAGTACAGCACACGTGGCGACTGAGCACCGGAAGGCCGCAATGGCTCTCTGCAGAGGCAGCAGTCTGCGTTTCGTCATCCACACAGCGCTCCGTTTTCTACGCGACCGCTTAAAACACGAATTTATGTCTTTGAATTAAGTTATGTGAATTTGTTTGCAGTGAATTCTTATCAATGGCATTCTACGACAGATATGACAGGGTTTTTTGTATCCTCATTGTTTCTGATGAATTTTGCAATATCGAAACGTATAAAGTGGATTTCATCGACGGTTTAATTTATAGAAGTTGGATAATGTAAGGAAGTGTTTAGGAAAATATACAGGAAACTGGATCCAGTTTGATGGGATACAGCTCAGGTGCGACAACTCTCACGGTTGTAACATCGGCGCAGCTTCCAAGAGTATACGCATAGTTTCAACATTCTACATCTGTTGGTGAGTATCACTTGTGGATGATATAAGAAAAGCTTTACTTTGCTTATTTCCTTTACAGATTACGGAAAACTCTGTTTGTAGGACAACATAGAAGTTCGTGCTACTGAACTTTCACTTTAATTTCTCGGAGCAGTAGGTCAATAGTGAATAAATTTACGGTGTTGTTCTAATTGTTATCGAAATTCTTCGCTAGTCTCATCTGAAACCCGGACAGTATATAAATTACTTGACCGATTAATTCTGGGTGGCAGATTTCAACACACTCCCGGAAATATGCCATTTGCAGACAGGCGATGGTCATGGCCGGGTCTATCGGTTTCAGATAATCTGCATCTACATCTTCATCTGTACTCTGCAGACCACCTCACAGTGTCTACCACTAACACTTCCGTTTCCTATTCCAGTAGCGCATGATTCGCGGGAAAAACAACTGCCCCATCCTAATGGCAAGATATACCTAAGGGCAAGCAAAATATTGGATGACTCCTCGAGAAACTTACTCTATCGGAACTTTGGCAGTAGCCCATATCATGATACCGAACGCTTCTCTTGCAGTGCCTGCCACAGAAGTTGCCAGATCATGTCAGTTGCGTTTTCACGCTTGCCGAAGAAAACCTGTCAACGAAGCATGATGCTCTTCGCTAGATCTCTTCTTTCTTCTATCCTTCTTATCTGTTACGAATCCCACATTGACGAAAAAAATTCAAGTATTGATCGGACGAGTGTTTTTTATAACTGCTTCCTTTGTTGAGGAACTAGACTTCCTGACGATTCTCTCAATGAATCTCAGTCTGGCATTTGCCTTACCTCTCCAGTGACCACGCTGTCTACGGGACGTCACACCCTAATCTTCCTTCCTTTCTTATTTTCCTTACCCACAATTACTTCATATCACTTCGTATGCACATTCCCAGACATTATACGGCCGCAACCGCTTCCAGTTATTGTTCTGAAATTGCGAATTAGTGTAATAAATGTTCTTTCTTAGTAAGTGTTTGGAATACGTTATATTTGTTTATTTTCGTGGTCATTTCCTACTCCCTGCACCAAGCATCGATACGCTTTAAAACCTCCTGCATTTTGCTATAGTTTTCCTGAATTAGTGCTTCGCGGTACACTGCAGAATCAACCGCGAAACATCTCACAAAACTGCCAATGTTGCCTACTAGTTCATTTATATATAGGGTGTACCAAATAGGATGGCGCAAACTTACACGGTTGAAAGTACACGATAATAGAAGGAAAAATGTCCCACTAAACATGGGTCCACAAATGAGCCGCTTACGAGATAATTACGAATCTATGGTTTCAAGTCGCCACTGAGGTCATTATAAACATCGTCTCAGTTATTACACATTAATTTAGACTTTACTATTAAGACTTACATAGCATTTACTTCACATTTCACTGACTTTGTTGTAAACATAGTCCTGGTCAGTACAAATTCATTTTAAAAAAATCAAATGTTTGTAAAGCTTATGGGACTTAACTGCGTGGTCATCAGTCCCTAAACTTAAAAACTTCTTATGAACTACCTTATACTAAAGACGCCAAGCCCGAGAGGGGATTCGAACCCCCGACGGGGAACGGCCTCAACGCGCTCGACCGCTCTGTCACGGCAAATTAATTTCTAATGTATTCCTTACTATTAGGTTTTACATCTCATTTACTTCAGATTTCACGTATGGGTTACCTGTTAAGTGAAGTGTTCGTACTGTCTTCATTGCATCTAGATGTAATACTGTGCTCGTCTCTGCAATTAATTTAGAATTCTTTCGAAAACCCCAGGATCCTTTCAAAATTCTTGACATGCGTGTACAACTCTCGACTCCAATTCATCAACCGCGGTAACGGGTTTTGAGGTAACCCCAGACACAAATATCTAAAGGATTCAGATCAGATGATCTTGGAGGCCAAGGTGCAGGTTCGCCTCGACTTATCCATCTTTGGCCGTATCTGCGACTTAGATGCCGTCTCACAGCAGCAGCAAAATGCGCCGGCGCTCCATTGACTAACTAGGACGATGTTTACAATACAGTCAGTGAAATGTGAACTAAATGCCATGTAAATCTTAACAGTGAAGTCCAATTGATGTGTACTAACTTGGAGTATGTTTACAATGATGTCAGTGGCTGCTTGGAACATACTCGTTTGCGCACCCATGTTTACTGGAGCAATTTTCCTTCTATTTTCGTCTATTTTCAACCTTTTAAGTATGCGCCATCCTATTTTATACACCCTGTTCTGTAACACTCCCTTGTGGGATGCCAAAGATTACTTTCTCGTCATAGGACTTCTTTCCACCGAAAACGTCATGCTGTTCATGTTCTGTTCCCTAAAAACTCTTCAATTCAGTCAGACAGTTGGTTTGATATTCCGTACGCTCCTATTTTGCTCAGTAGGTGCCACTTCGGAACCGTATCGAACGTCTCCTGAAAGTCAAGGAACACTGTAACTATGTGGGAACCAATATTTTTTACTTTCTAGGTCTCGTGGCTGAATAAAGGAAAATGGGTTTCAAAACGTTCGTTCCTTTCGAAATCGATGTTGTCACCCTCAGAGGATATTTTCAGTCTCCACAAATGTGAGAACACTACAGCGTAAAACAAGTTCCAAAGTACATCAGACCAAAGGCACAGCCGCGGAGGAATAGTCGAGCCTCCTAAGGCGCTTTGCTGCAAAGTCTACGGTTGCTTCTCGTTAGAGGTTCGAGTCCTACCCGTGTGTTGTCTTGAGAATAGTTTACGTTAGTTTCAGTAGTTTGTAAGCCTAGGGAATGATAACCTCAGTAGTTAAGTTCCACAGATTTAGGAACATTTGAAACTTTCGAACCTACGTCTCACATATACGCCCGAAGTTTTGCGTATGTTTTCGACCACCTTTCGTAAAAACTGGAATGGCTTAACTTTTTTTTAGTCATTCGGAGGGTTTAGCTCGTGTAGAGACTTAAGCTACATTGTTACTAGAAGGAGAGCAAGATCCTTTGCATACTCTGCGTTGAATGGAACTTGTATCGTCACGCGGAATGTCCATGTGGTCTAAGGCACCATGCTACGGACTGAGCTACCGTTCACACCGGAGGTTCGAGTCCTCCCTCGTGCATTCGTGTATGTGTGTGTGTGTGTGTGTGTGTGTGTGTGTGTGTGTGTGTGTGTGTTGTAAATTATCCTTAGTGTAAGTTATTTTATATAGTTTGTAAGTGCAGGGACTGATGACCATTGCAATTTGGTCCAATATGTTTGCAAACATTTGAAGATTTGTGAGAGATAACCTAACAGAACTGAAAGTGTCAGATTGGGTTGAAGGTCGGTGCTGGGAATCTGACGTTAGTAAACGAGTTTCCACGATAGGCAAGATGCCGGATACGAATTACGGTGTTACACACCGATCTTATTACTCATAACTTCAGATGATGATGATGATGATGATGATGATTGGTTTTTCAGCGCGCTCAACAGACAGTAACTACAGAGCAGCACACACTACACAATCTATTACAAAGTGGAAAATTGTTCTATTTATAGGTAATATAGTGGGAGCTTTTCCAATTACTTTGAAAGACGACCGTCTGTCTTTTCCATATATATTTTATAAAATTGTAATTTATTTGAAAGCTTTTGACGATGTCGACTGGAATACACTCTTCCAAATTCTGCAGGTATCAGGGGTAAAATATAGGGAGCGAAGAGTTATATTCAACCTATACAAAAATCAGACAGCAGTTATTAGAGTCGAAGGGCAAGAAAGGGACGCAGAGGTTGGGATGGGAGTAAGACAGGATTGTAGCCTTTCCCCAATGTTGTTCAATCTCTACATTGAGTAGGCAGTGAAGGAATGGAAGGAGAAATTTGAAGAGGGCATTGAAGTGCAGGGAGAAGAAATAAAAACAATGCGGATGACCGATGACATAGTAATTCTGTCAGAGAGCGCAAAAGAGCAATTGAATGGGATGGACAGTGTCTTGAAAGGAAAATATAAGATGAACATTAACAAGAGTAAAACTAACGTAATGGAATGCAGTGTCAGAAAATCAGGCGATGCTGAAGGAATTAGATTAGGTAATGAGACAATAAAAGTAGTAGATGAATTTTGTTATTTGGGTAGCAAAACAACTTCTGATAGTCGAAGTAAAGAAGATGTAAAATGCAGAATGGCTATTGGGAGAAAAGCGTTTCTAAAGAAGCGAAACTTGTTAACATCCAATATTAATTTAAATGTTAGGAAGTCCTTTCTGAAAGCATTTGTCTGGAGTGTACCATTGTATGGGAGTGAAACGTGGACGATTCTGATAAAAAGATGATAGAAGCTTTTGAAACATGGTGCTACAGACGAATGGTTAAAGTTAGATGGGTAGATCACGTAACTAATGAGGAGGTGCTTAACCGAATCGGGGAGAAAAGGAGTTTCTGGCATATCCTGACTAAGAGAAGGGATAGATTGGTTGGACACATTCTGAGACATCAAGGAATTGTCAACTTAGCATTAGAAGGAAGCGTGTGGGGTAAAAATCGTAGAGGGAGACCGAGGGACGAATTAGTAAGCAGATTCAAAAGGATGTAGTTTGCCGAACGTATTCTCAGATGAAGAGACTTGCACAGGACAGGGTAGCGTGGACAACTGCATCAAACCAGTCTGCGGACTGAAGACCACAACAACAACAACAATTTATTTGATGTCGCTAGATTAGCATTTTGTTAAAACTAGAACCCCACTCTTTTCGAGACATGAGGAATAGCATTTTTATTTCATGTTGTAAAATATTAGTTTCTGAAATGTTAGTTAATATTGCTAGGATTATGTTATTTTATTAATTTATTATTGTAGTTATGAATGTGGCAATAAGTCCGGATTTTTCGCTACGCCACTGTCCCTGTGAGGATGTGTACTTGTTTTACTTTTAAGTGGTTGTGCGAGAATCTAATGGCTGTCTGAAAGTTGGTAGTAATAAGTCGTTTTGCATGGTTCTCTCTGGCTCAGAGTCGATAGTTAATCGTTACCAACCCCTGCTGCTGATGCGACCAAAGAGGTTTTTACACCCTTTGGTTACAAGCCAGTCGACGAGCCCTCTCCACGGCGAGTCTCGTGATCTTCTCTCCCCACCACCGCTATTTTCTTTCCAGTTTCCAGTAACCTTCGCGCATCCTGACCGCTCGGTCTTGGCTTTGTGCTGGGATCGTGGTGAGGTAAGGTTGAAACTGCTCTTGTGTCCGCGGAGATGCTAGCGATTTGTTGTCTAGCATGTTTAACATAGACTCTTGAACTTAGACTCTTTTTTCGCAATATTTTAACCGATCGTGCGCGGAAATGTGTTCTATTTTTTCAATCCAGTGATTTGCAATAGATAAACGCGGTGTATGTGTTACTAGTTGCTGTTTGATTTTGGCCTGGTATATTTAAACCTTTTGTAATTATGTGGCGAGGTACGTACTCCATGTAAATTCTTTCTAGCGTTGTGGGGCCCGATTTCTAACAGACTATATGTTCATTTTTGTACAGTGGATGTAAAATCTTTCTTATCATTTCCTTCCATGAGTAATATGGGTTCCACGGGGTTGGTTCTTAGAACAAAACCTTCAGCTTCCACTACTGTTTGTTGCATGCCCATCAGGCAAGTAACTATGTGTGTATCCTTCTGATTTCCACTAACATTTCGCGATCTTGTCTCCCCGGCTATTTTAACTTTTCTGTTTCTTCTCCGAACTTGTAGTATTCACTTAGTCTTCGTCAGTAATTCTCTCCGACCCTTGTACAACCTCCTTCAATAGCTTGCTTATGAAATGCTATGTATTTCTAAGGTTTGCATGCCATAGTTTTTATTCTCACTTTTCTGTCTTTGTAATTATTTCACTATTCTGGTTTTTTGCGACTGGACATCATCCGTCTCTGTAATCGCTCCCTATCGCGTGTAGCTGCATTTCATTCGCTTCCTTTTGTAATTCTAAACATTTATATGGGTGGCATGCCATAGTTTTTATTTTTATCTTTCCGACTTTGTAATTATTTCACTTTTCCGGGTTTTGAGACAGGACTTCTTCCGACTCTGTGAACGCTCCCAATCGCATGTTGCTGCATTTCAGTAGGTTCCTTACGAAATTCTACGTAATTCTAGGGGTTGCATGCCGTAGTTAATTCTTTTTATTTTTCGAAATTGGGTTTATACATTTTTATCGGTTTTCGGATCCACGGGGGAACGAACTCCGACTTCAGGGGTTTGTGATTAGTCACCTGAATTCATACCACTTTCCCTAAAACCAGTGCCTAGATAGTTTACTCTCAGATTGCAACTTAGAGTCCGCCGTGATATTGTGTAATGACTCCGATTTTTAACCACTTCACCTTCAGTGGAATGCGATCATGTAACGTAGCCGTGTGTCGCCGTTAGTGGGTTTGCTAGCGGCCTAATCTAAATGCAACTTAACTTTGCTATACTCAGGCACCATCTCAAATCAGGCATGACAGACGAGAGCCATCTTTGCAGTTTTATTGTATATTGTGTAGTGTGGTACCTCCGAGTTTGCTGAATTTCGCCTACGATAGCGGCGCCTGCTTCTGTGTTGCTTCAGCACGCTGATTTTGGCGAGTTTCGCTGTAGCATTGTGTGTGTGTGTGAGAGAGTGAGTGTTGTTTGTAAATTCTTCCCCCAGTAGCGTTAAGTTCCGTGTAATTTATGTTAAATTCAATGCTGGGCATCGTCAGTATTTGATAATGTAAATGGGAAGCATTCTTATTGTATAAACAATATTGATTCCCCATTTGGCTTGCGTTCGACAAGTTAAGTTCAGTATAATTTTGACTTGCCTATAAATTTTAGTTTTCTAGCACCTTCCCCCTTTTTCTTTAATATTGTTTTTCACCAGTGCTGAGAACAAGCTCAGATGCAATTTTTTATGTTTAAGTTCCATTGCGTCATAAATGTTTCTCTTTAGCCACCTTTATGAAATAACTTTAATTGTGGTGGCTTGTTTAATAATGCCTGTGTGTAATTTCGTGTGAGCTGCCATGTATAGCCGGCCGCGGTGGCCCAGGAGACTGAGGCGCTCCAGTCACGGTCTGCACGGCCACTACGGTCGGGAATTCGAATCCCCCCTCGGGCATGGATATTTGTGCCGTCTTTAGTATAAGGTAGTTGATAAGTAGTTTGTAAGTTCAGGGACTGATGACCCCGTAGTTAAGTCCCATAAGCTTAACAAACATTTGAACATTTTTTGCCACGTATATTGTCCACTGTATCGTTAACTTCCTGTTATTAGAGTAATTTGAACCAAGTCAGTTCTCATTTTGGGCCAGAGAACAAGGTTTTGCAGCAGAGAGTAGCCGGTAGTTCACACTGACCGTTTGCTAATTTTACTGCTAAAATTAAGCTTTTTTTATTACAGTAAACTCTTATCTGGGTACCTCCTACCAGAATTAAGCTTTTATTTCGTACAGTGGTCCACTTTTAACTTAGATGTCTAGTATTTGTTATCTCTCAAGCTGTATGTTTTATACCCGACTTTCCTCTCTTTTACAGTAACAGCGTTACTGCGGACATTTATATTTTTTCCAACCATATTTCTTAATGTATACATTACTTCCGTTACAAAACATTTCAGTACGCTTGAAAAATCATATGAATATAATATTTAATTCCACCTATTACTAACACTGACGTAATTAAAGACGCGATTTTTACTTTTGCACTAGAACTGACAGAAACGCGAAATATTGTGGTTCTGCATTGATTAGTCACTTGGTTAACAGAAGATTTTAGACAATGACATATTTCCATCTGGATATATGCGTTTGTGCTTCAACTACGTATATTTCTCTGCGTATCTGATCGCTCTGGAGCGTTAGTACCTCGTAAAGATGTGACCACTCATTCAATTCACATATAGTCACAATTTTAAATTATCTTAGAGTGGCAAATAATACGAAATGAAAAGCAAATAAATCAGAATTAATGAGCTTTACGTACGATGAATGTTTTCAAATATGATTTGATTGGAACATTTGTATAACTATCCAATTACTGTAACGCTCAAGAAAAGCTGGCATTCATATAAATAAAGTTTGTACATTCCAGTATAGATAATTATGGTGAGAGCGGTGGAGATCCGTAATGTGTTTGTACAGCGTGAAACGCGGGACTAGAATATAATCCTCTTCTCTCCACTTAGTATCAAGGAGAACCTACAGCCAAACGTCATCATTAATGGGAATCATTCGAAACAGTGCAATACTACTACTTATGAACTAACTTATACTAAAGACAGCATAAACATCCATGCCCGACGGAGGATTCGAACCTCCAACGCGGGAGGCCGCACGGTCCGCAAAATGGCGCTCCAGACTGCACGGTTACTCCCGCGCGGCCCAAAGTGGTACTATTAAGACGTGGAGGAAATACGAATATACAGAAACTGTATCTATAAAAAAATAGATGGGCGAAGGATACAATAATTATCACAGCAATACCTCAGCAAAAGATATTTCCGAGAAGCCGAAAAAATTGTGGTCCCTTGTAAAATCAATAATCGGATCAAAGGTCACTATCCAGTCACTCGTTGATCATTCCGGGGCAGTAAGTGAAGGAAGCAAATGGAAAGCTGAAGTTCTAAATTTAACGTTTAAGAAATCATTCACGCAGGAGGACCGCACTAATCCCCAAATGAAGAACATAGTAATAGGTATTTACGGTGTATAGAAGCTGTTGAGAGAGCTGAATACAGAGAAGTCTCCTGGTCCGGATGGATTATCAGTTCAGTTTTACAAAGCCATTGGCCCCTCTCGTAGATTGCATTTATCGCGAATCTTTAATTCAACGCAAAGATCCTAGTGAATGGAAAAAAAGCGCAGGTGACTACCGTTTATGAGAAAGGTAAAAGAACTGGCCCACATAATTACAGGCCAATATCGTTGACTTTAGTTTCCTGCAGAATTTAGGAGCATTTCTCAGATCGAATATAGTAAATTTACTTGAGACGGAAAACTTCTTTCTATGAATCTACACAGTTTAGGAATCATCATTCGTGTCAAACTCAGCTTGCCCTTTTCTCACATGACATCTTGCGTGACACGGATGTAGGTCAACAGACAGATAGTGTTTTTCTCGATATCAAAAAGGCATCTGACGTGGTACCACAGTGCAGACTGCTAAGGAAGACTTCCTAAGTAACAGAACGCAGTGCGTTGTTCTCGACGGCGAGTGCTCATCAGAGACGAGTGTATCGTCAGGCGTGCCCCAGGGGAGTGTGATAGGACCGCTATTGTTTTCTATCTATATAAATGATCTGATGGACAAAATAGCTTGTAATTTGCGGCTGTTTGATGATGATTCTGTGGTGTGTGGGAGGGTGTCGTCTTTAATTGACTGCAATAGCATACAGGATGACTTAGACCAAATCTGTAGTTGGTGCGAAGAATGACAGCTAGCTCTCAATGTGGAAAAATGCAAGGTGATGAGCATGAGTAGGAAAAACAATCCCATAATGTTCGAATACAGCATTAGTAGTGAACTTTTTGATGCAGTCGCGTCGTTAAGATATCTAGGCGTTACATTGCAGAGCGATATGGAATGGAACGAACATGTAAGGACTGTTGTGAGTAAGGCGGGCAGCCGACTTCGGTTTATTGGGAGAATTTTGGGAAGATCTACTTCATCTGTAAAGGACACCGTGTATAAAACGCTTGTACGACCACGCCTTGAGTATTGCTCAAGTATTTCGGACCCGCAGCGGATCATTTTAAGGATGACATGGAAGCAGTTCAGAGGCGAGTAGTTAGGTTTGTTACTGGTAGGTTCGATCAATGCGCGAGTGCCACGGAAAATGCATCGGGAACTCAATTGGGGATTGCTAAAAAAGAAAAAGAGACGACGATCATTTTGTGGATTTCTGTTGAGGAAATTTAGAGGGCTGGAATTTGTAGCTGAGTGTAGTTCGATCTTCCTGCCGCCTACTTATATTTCGCGTAGTGATCACAAAGACAAGATAAGAGAGATTAGGGCTCGTACGGAGACATACAGACATTCTTTTTTTCCTAGTTCTATTTGGGAGGGGAATAGGAAAGGAAATGCCTAGTAATGGTACAGTGTACCTTCGGCCACGCACCTTACGGTGGATTGCGGAGTATGTGTGTAGATGTAGATGTATTGAAGCATAAGATTGTCATATGCATACGAGTACTTCATGTTTTATATTACCATTCTTGCGTTATACTTCATGTACTGTCTTGTTCCATGACCATCGAGTCTTCCTCCTCAATTAAATCCTACGGAACAGAAAACAAAATGTTCAAATGTTTGTATAGCTTAACGGACTTAACTATGGGGTCATCAGTCCCTAAACTTACAAACTACTTATGAACTAGTTAACACTAACGACGGCACAAATATCGATGCCCGAGGGGGGATTCGAACCCCCGACCGTAGTGGCAGTGCAGACCGCGACTGACGCGCCGCAGTCCCCTCGGCCACCGCGGCCGGCGAACAGAAAACTATATTATAATTACTATTATAGCAGGTTCCGTCAGTCCATCGATCCAGGTTACAGATCCGCATCACAACTGCTTGGCTACGTCCGACATAATCACCGATATCTCTTAAAAGTAATCCACAAGTCATATAGGCAACTCAGGGGACTGATAACCTAGCTGTTTAGTCCCCTTAAAACATCCAACAACAACAGATGTGGTCTCGCTGGGCGGTTCGGCATTGGAAAAACCAAACCTACCTGTCCAACTTCGGAAAGAAAGCAGCTTGGTAATCATATAGGCAACTACTCTTTCTCGGTCGAACTCCGAAACGTTCTCGGTAGACGCTCATTGTATTCTACGACGCAAACTTCGGTTGCTTGCGCCAAACAAGTTCTCGAATGAATAATTCCAGTACATCCAGACGATCATTTGTTCCCCGTTTATATAGCGCTTACAGGTGATGTGCGCCTGCGTTGAACATTTATCATTTGCATCTCTCGTCGCCGCAAACAAATGCTGTACATTTCACGTGATTTGGATGCTTCCATCAGGGTGTCTCGTTTTGGGTGTCCAGCAGTGTACAACTGCGTCTTCAGAAGCTTTCATTAGTTACGGGTAATGGCGAAAATACAACTAATCTGCAGCAGTCGAGATCGATGCTGTTACATAATGAATACTACTATTCGTGCTATTCGCTTAGGGCTCACCACAGTATCGTCTAATGTGTATGCTGTCACTATGTTGTTACATAGTTTTTACATACCTCACACCTTTAGAAGTATTACTCATGTATAAGAGTTATTTGTTTATATAAATGCTCCCAGTTTTATATGTAACATTCAACGTGGAACTATGACCATCGGAATATATTACAGCACTCATAATACAAATTTTTGTAAATCTATCGGACCAAACTGCGTGGTCATCAGTCCGTAGCTTACAAACTACGTAAACCTAGGTAAACTAACCAACGGACAACAGACACACCCATGCCCCAGGGAGGACTCGAACCTCCACGGCGAGCAACAGCACGCTCCGCAGCGCGCAGCGAGAAGCCTTAGACCGCACGGCTACTCCACCGCGGATCTTACAGCACTATTGTTATTACAGTCAACAAGAATGTGTAATGTCATTCTACAATGACACATTGCATGCTTCGATACAACCTAAATATACGTGGGATATGATTATTTCTCTGAGATTATAATATTTTGCAGATTTACTGCTAATATGAATAGCTTCAGGTCCCTTTATCCACATACGTGTTACAATTATATCACTGTGATCCGAGCGAGCGGCAAAATCACGATACTAAAGGTCAGAAAACTCCTCAACATAGACGAATAGTTTACCTTTATTCGGAGTCTGTAGTTTGTTTAAACGTCACATTCCAATTGGAAACTAATTCCTGAAGACGATCCACTTTCTTCTCTTCCTCAGTAATTTTATGTTTATGCGTTCTTTACATTCCATTAAAGGGAGAAATGTTTGTATTCCTACGGGACCAGACTTTTAAGGTCATAGGTCCCTAGACTTACAAGCTACATAGAACTGATGCTAAGGACAACACACACATCTGTGTCAGAGGGAGGAAGCGAACTTGCAATGGGAGCGGCCGCGCCCCAGACCGCTCGGAGATACCCGGGAGGCTAAAAGGGAGTCGCAGTGCCAGATAGAAACATCACTAGTAACTTGGTATCTATAGTAACGTGTCCCCCACACACTGTTTTATAATTTCTCGATGTTTAAGACTAGTCTACAGATTAATTTTCGTAATTAGTTTTTTAATGAAGATTACTGTCAATGTGCCCAAACATCCGTATCTGTTGTTTCAACACAGCTCCGTCAGAATATTTTTGATCCGTTTGTGTATGATAATAAGCAGTGATTTCTCGCTCCTTATGTTTCTAAGAGATTCAACAGCCATTTAACCTGTCAAACTATTGATCTATTAGTGTTAGGCTTTCTATCAGGTTTCTAAGATACGACTATGTCGAGTACGTAGGTCATTCAACACTTCTTCAGTTGCTATTCATCTGTATAGAACGATACTGGAATCACATAATGCCCGTGTCTAGTTCATATTATATAATTTACAGACGTTTATGAAGGGTATTTTTGGTTCGTATATGAAACTACGATGCTATCCTTTCTCACCAGATGTGTTCCGTTTTATGGAATACAATACCTCTTAAGTAGTCTGCAACGACAGATATCTACGAATCGTTTAGTTTTCTTAGCTCGTAAAACTGATCACTGGCAATATGTGGCAAATGTTGATTTTTTTCCTTACAGAAGTTTCATATTAGTTTTTGGACTCCCTTCATTAAGCGCCGACATCTTGCACATTTGAAGGGAGTTTCCTCAGTCTCTACCAATGGTTTTAGATGTCATTTGCACTTTATTATAGCACTATGCGTCTTTTGTGATTTTCATCACGCTGGGTAGCACCACCAGATGTCTTGGAATTTATTTCCGTTTTCACTGAGTCTGTATCGTGTGTTATTGTAGCCCTGCCAACTTTGCGATTTTTATATATTAATTTTTATACACAATAACATAGTTAAAAGTAATAATAATAAAACAAATTAAAGTAAAAAAGAAGTGCAATATTCGCAGCACATGTTACAGATCATTCAGAACGCAAAAGTATTCAAATATAACTGCTTGTGCTACAGTGGGTGGTGAAAATCATAAAAGCTATATATTGCTATAATGAAGTGCAAATTAGAGCGAAAAGAGTTGGTTCAGAAAGAGGAAACTGCCATGAAACTTCGCATTAGTTCTGCGCTTCATGATGTGAGGCAAAAAATTAATATGAGATATCACTAAGGACGAAATCAACATTTTACAAATTTTGCTACCGATCTGTTTTTAGATCTGATACAACAAAACTAATCGTAGATTATGTGTCATTGTAGAGCACTGAAGATCTTTTATATTCGATTAACCGAAAAGCGACTGTTGAAAACAGATATGAACTTATTGTAGTAACATAGGCCAAAAATACCCTTCATATTTCAAAAGCATCAACGAACATCATGGCTACACAAATGAAGTTAACAAACTCCTTGAACGAAAACACGACTTAAAAAATCCTGTCGGAATCGTTACGTTTTTCCGTCGAAGTTTCGGTAAGATTGTGCCTCTCGCAATATTTAATCGCTTCCACGTGCTCGCTACAGTTCAACATCGTCAATAGTCCTGCAAGTTTACACCTCTCCCAGTAAATATTTTTATGTCATGTAGAACAGCCAACGCAGCGAGTTTTCTTGCTGGCTGCCTGTTATAAGCCGGTGCGAATGACCCTGAGCTGAGCACGGCTGCCTTTGTAAAGATTTACGATCGCATTGCGAGACTGGCCATTTATGGGTTTTTGGCTCCACACAACTTCCTCGGATCATTTCTAAAGCGCGTTCGCTGCTTGTTCCAGTGTATGAGCGAAGGTCGGCCAATGTAAGAAGTTTGATTTCATTGTCGGCTTTCATGGTTTCCATAATCTTCATTCTTTCGGGTCACAGCCGTTAACGTTGGTAGCAGCAATACTGATGTTAACTGAATTTTAGTTGCGTTTCAGAGAATCTGTTAAAGCAAATGATGGATTTATCAGTGCTATCGCTGGAAATTTCACAAAACGCTGCAATGACTTTCAGAAAACACAGCACTGGCTTTTCGAGTACGGTACGTAGTGTAAAATTTTTAGCGCCACTAAAAGATTTATGAATGCTACAGACTGTTTTCTGAGAACTATTCTTTTCCTCGGCGAAGTCTGAAACTTGTTCGTTACAATATTTTATTTCTTCAACGTCCTTGTTACCAGAATGACAGATAATATATTCTCATTTGTAATTAATGCTGCAGACAATAATCAGAGAGACAGATAAATCGTTAATTTGGGACTACTAATTTTATTTGGAAGAGTAAACCTCCGTCTCATTCGTCTCGATGAGAGCTTCGATACTAGCAGCAGAAATTCTACAGTTCTAATCGGATGAACAAAGTCGATGCGATATATTTGTGTTTAAAGCGGCTATATAAAGAAACTACAGCACGTTTAGTGAGATGGGTAAAAGAGAATTACGATATCTTAGACTTCAGCAAATTCTTGAGTCGTAGGGCGTACCTGAATTATTTTGTAGAATCACACTGGTATGGAGGGTATTTCACAATTCCCAAGACAGACTTAGAGGTGATGTCGAGGAGTTTTATTAAATAAAGTTTTCATAAGTGAATCATGTCTGGAAATAAACTATCATCAGCAGAAAATTCCGAACGACCTGAATTACTTTTCGCCTGATATGCATGCCCACCATATAACATAGCTGTCTGTGGGCCCTCTAATCACTTCGCTATACACAGAAGACACCACTGTCCCTTATGGCAATTATTTCAGAGGTGAGGTAACATCGCGATATTGCAAATAAAAGGAAACAATTAAAGATACAATACTCCATAATGCTTACAGGCTCAACTTCTCTACAATAAGTGACATTTCATTAATGTATGATGTAACCAAATGTATCAAATTAAAAAAAAATCCGTAATCCGTCCACAAAGTTAAACAGTGTTTTGAACAATAGATTTTATCACAGATAAAAGGAAGTTTGCTCTCAGAATTTTTTTCTGGTACTGCGAAACGTCGTTACTATGGCGAGATGTTTCCTGTAAAAAGGTTGATGAATTAAACATTTAAAAAGAAGATTATTAACAGCGCAAACGATGAATATATCAAGATTAACAGCATAGCTCCCGCGATTTCCCAATACTCTTAACTAAAAATATATTTGTTCACATCCTTGAATGCAGAATGACAGGAGAAAATATTTTGTTCTGGTTCTGGAATGGAAACCACCACCTACAGCAATTGCTTACCCCGGAAAGCTTTCATGCCTTATAGAGACTTGATAACGACTAAGAACAGGTCTTGAAAATTAATGGGAAGCTTTTGGAAATCTTAACCGGAAAACCTATCAACACTGAAAAATCCGTGTTAACAAACCACGAAGGATGTTAAGTAACGATATTCTATGATGTTCTGTTCTGTGACGTAGATACGAACCTGGAAGCTAATGGGATCGTTAACTAAGTAAAATCATATGATAGCTATAGAAAGTTTTCACCTGCAGCAAGACGTTTAAAATTTTTCTAATGTTTTTAAACCTATGAGACTGCGGTTATCAGTCCTTCGGCTTACAAACTACTTAAACTAACATAAGGACAACACACACACACGTACACACCAATGCTCGGGGAGAACTCACACCTCTGACAGGGAGCTTTCGCACACTCCCCTCCCCTAGCGATTTCCATTTGAGTTCCCGGAGCATTTCTATGACACTCGCGAATTGATCGAACCTACCAGTAAAGAATCTAGCTGCTCGCCTTCTTCCATGTCTTCCTTTAAACTGATCTGCTGCGGGTCCCAAGCACTTCAGCAATACTCAAGACGTGGTCGTATAATCGTTTTATACGCAGTCTCCTTTACAGATGAAGTACATCTTCCGAAAATTCTCCCAATAAACCGAAGTCGGCAGTCCGCCTTACTCACAACAGTCCTTACATGTCCGTACCATTTTATATCGCTCTGGAATGTTACGCCTAGATATTTGAACGACGTGACTGTATGAAGACGCTCACTCCTAATGCTGTATACGAACATTATGAGATTGTTTTTCTTACTCATGTGCATCAACTTACATTTTTATATATTTAGAGCTAGCTGCCATTTTTCACACCAACTAGAAACTTTGTCTAAGTCATCATGTTACTACAGTCAATAAATGGCGAAACCTCCCATAAATCACAGCATCGGCAGCAAACAGCCGCAAATTAAAAGGTACTCTGTAATAGAGGTCCGTTTCAAGTTAGTGGAGCGTCTCACCCTTCTGGTGTTTCTGGCGGCAATTCCATGCGACGTGTTTAGTACTGAGATCGCTGTCTATGTAGACAGCTTCCCAAAGCCGTAGTAGGTGTTCAACGTCCAGGCAGTGGAGATCTTCTGCAGGTCGAATGTAGGTCGCAATGAACGTCAAATCTTGGTGATCCGTGTGCACCGTCACGGCAATCGCCTCCAGCAAAACTGACAAGCAAATGATCGCAAAGTACCCTCCGCCATGCACCGTGCGAGTTATTAAGTAGAGAGTGCCGTAACTCTTGTTTTGAAACTCCAGTGTGAAAATGTTGTGGAAGTCGGATGAATGCTACGGCAGCGTATAAAATACAGATGTAAATCCGAAGTGGGATGCCCTCTTACAAAATTACAAATTTCGAATTTTCGGTTATTCTTTCGGTTTTTCCCTATTTTCTTTTTTAATCCACCATTTTATTAACGCGAAAAAAAACACAAAGTATTACTCAAATCTGTGAAGCCATTTCTGAATTTTAACGAGACTAGCAGTTGTCATTTCAAAGTCTAAAGTTTGTGTTATTAAGGGAGAAAAAGTGCTCAGATCATCGGTCCCTTGACTTACCCACCACTAAAACTAACTTCTGCTAAGGATAACATACATAAAATCCGAGGGAGGATTCGAACATCAGGCGGGAGCAGCCGAGAAATTAGTAATAAGTCTCCCATGACATATGAAAGCGACGGAGTCATGTCATGTAAACTTCAATACCTCCTAGTACTAAGAGTACTATGCCGGGAGTGGATTATTCATCGGAAGTCAATTTTTTTGAATGGAATTGCATACCTTTTCTTACTGATTTCGATTCTATGCCGAAAATGGAAAAGATTTTTTTTCTGAATAGTCATTCTGCACTCCAAACCGTCATCTGTAGTGTATCGTCCCATCTGGAAAGTGGCATGCATATATTACTTGATATGGTTAGATACTAAAGCCAAATAAGTTATGTACATTTAATAATGTAATACGTTATTAAGCTGCTTACAGTGTATCTAATAGCACCTTGAAACGCAAGGCAGTCGACCTGCAGTGATATGTGCCCACGAAGATTCTACGTAGTGTCCTGACACAATAAATACTTTCTCGCGCTTGTACGCTGGATTGAATCATATCAGTTCAAATGCCATTTGTTGAACTCATCCTTACAGCAGGAACAATCTCGTTCACGTCCCTGCTACTACTGTGCTTCATCTTTCTTGTGACTTCTAAAGAAACACCTATGTTTCGAAAGGGGTTTGTAATCGGAGAATGACGATTTAGAACATTTTTAACAAACATTCTCCTTTTTTGGCAAAGAATATAAATCAATAAGAAAAATTCCATTACATCTAAAAAAAAAAAAAAAAAAAACGGCTTCCGATCTGAATAGCCCATTTCCGGAGGTAATCGGAAGTTGAATATGCTACCATTGGATCCGGAGTAGTATACTTACTACAGGACGTAGTGCATTTTATATTTCATAAGTCTCGTAAGATTTTGTAGGATAGGAGCGTCCAGAAAATAAGTTCCGTTGCAATTTATCTCCGCTGCAGCGCTGCGATTGCAGTTCCGCACATGCGCTGTAGACGATGTGTATCAAGGAGAAGAACGTGTGCCATTTGGAGATCGCTGTCAGTTACGTACGATTTGTTGTGCTTGTCTGAAATGTCGGCGTTGATTGAAAATCCCGCCGCCTGTGAAATCAGATCGGTGATTCGGTTTCTGAATGCGAGGAAAGTGAAACCAAGTGAAATTTATCGGCAAATTTGCGATGTTTACGGACCAAATGCGATGAGTGATCCGATGGTGAGAAGATGGGTCCGACAGTTCAATGGCGGGCGTAGTGATGTGCACGATAAAGAACGAAGTGGGCGTCCACCTTAGGTTACAGAAGAACCTCGCTCCTAGCGACTTTCATCTGTTCTTACATCTCAAGTCTTTCCTCGGCGGTCATCACTTCACCAATGATGACGAGCTGAAAGATACTGTTTCCAACTGGTTGAAGACACAGGCGGCAGATTTCTATGAAGAAGGTGCCACGCTATGACAAATGCCTGCAAAATTTCGGCATTTATGTGTAAAAGTAGTTTAAGAGTTGTAGAATTTTGTGAAATAAAAATTTCTTCTATATATGTGTACAATTTCATTTTATTACCAAACGGAACTTACTTTCTGAACGCGCATCGTATTATATGGTTCCCGGCGCATTGATGGCGCAGGTGAAATAATTGTGCAAGTAACGTTTGAAATTTGAAAGTGTTAGCTTGTTTAATTACGAAGTACTATCGCAATCACATGAACGTTATGGCAGCGCATAAAATAGGAACAAAAGAACAAATATATATGAGGTTTCAAATCTTCCATTAGCCCATCTCCTTTCTCTTCTCTCTGTTCAGCTGTTCCTCCCCCCCCCCCCTCACCTGTCCCTTTCTCTGTCCATTTCCTCCTCCCCCTCCCGCTGTTCATCTCTTTTCACCTCTCTGTCACTTCCTTCCCTCTCTCATTCTCTTCCTCTGCCCTCTCTCTGTCCGTCTCCTCCCTCCCCTTTCTGCCCGTCTCCTCCCCCACCTACTCCTCTCCCTCC
This sequence comes from Locusta migratoria, assembly GCA_026315105.1. Classification (NCBI taxonomy): domain Eukaryota; kingdom Metazoa; phylum Arthropoda; class Insecta; order Orthoptera; family Acrididae; genus Locusta; species Locusta migratoria. Next base: position 557,204,222 of record CM048755.1, on the reverse strand, counting down.
TACATATGAAAACATACAGATATGCATTAAGTTTCATGGTGACTGGTCGAACGGTGTCAAAGTCAGAAGGTACCCTCCATCATGCTCAATTCACTGGCTTGCAGATTACAAAAATCTTCTTCATTAAAGCTACATTTATATGCTGACTTTTGTTGTGACGTACCCTCCGCCATGCACCTACAGAGGCTTACGAAAGGTTGCTCTGTATTACTCCGGGATATAAGCTACCTTCATTACATATTTCTTTCAATTCCGTCCAGTTGTTTCAGCGTGAAGAGAAACGCTTACCCACCATAAGGTACACTCCGCCACGCATCGTACACCGTACAGTGGTTAACCGAAGGTATACGGGTATAAGCTATTTCCATTCCAAATTTCATTCAAATCTGTCCATCCCGTTCAGCATGAAAGAGTAGCAAATATATAAACCCATTGTAAGGTACCCTCCGTCACGCACCATACGGTGACTTGCGAAAGGTAGCCCGTATTAATCAGGGTATAAGGTACCTCTCTTCCTAATATCATTCATATGCGTCCAGCCATTTCCGTCAGAAGGGATACGAAATGAAGTAAGTAATTGTAAAGCACCCTCTGCCATGCACCATACAAGTCAATTTTAGTATTCCTGTAACCTTCGCGTGAGTGGAAGCAATGAGTTCACAAAGTTAAATCGCAAACGGATGTATACCGTGCATAAAATACGAACAAAAAGACAAAGAAACATTAATATATATACAATGTTAGAATAAAATGAAGTACACGAAAAATTTGTTTTAATCTGGAAAAAATGTATAATATGAAATAAAGTGTAACATCAAGAAAACATCGTAAATCGAATATAATTATGATTTCATGTAGATCAGTGACCTGGTGCAAGTCTTTCGATTGGACGCCTCACCCGTCCCTAACGTATCCCAGTTATCCAACTGAAAAAAGGTGATCTACAGTTTGGAATGTGAACAACGTGTCGTGTCTGGTGACTCATTACATTGTTTAGACGTGAAGGGTAGGTTAAAACATAAAGGGTAGAATGCTGTGAGCCTAACTATTTTCGAACCAGTGAGCTTTCGGCCTGCAACCGATGACTTTGCCGCTAGCCCAGACTTCTAGTTGAAGAACAGAAGAATAATGTTTTGTTACTTCTGGAAACTTGATAAAACATTTAATTTGCAATGAAAATAATATCGAGGTTATTAATCGAAATAGAAATCATCCTGTCTTTTAAGGTAGATCAAGTCACAGAAACTGCAAAAATTCTTATTAAGATCGTTTGTGTAGTTTCGGAGTTCATCGCGGACAAACGTCGTGACAGGGTATATATATATATATGTATAATTCTGTTTATATTCATAAAGAGCGCAACATCTTTATATGTTGCGCTCTTTATGAATATAAACAGAATTAACAACTACGCTATCTGTTGGATTTTTCTAATTTACTAAATGACTCCTCCCCTGTTTTGGAATTTATGAATACTTCTTAACTCTTTCGCAATCTATTTTTATCGAATCTTAATATATTAAGGCCTGCGAATAACGACGCTTCTAGAAGTTAATTTGCGCAAATATCGTTTGGTGAAACAAGTCCCGTAACACGAGGAAGCAGGCTTTTTCGGACCGTTCATACATTTCTACCGGAGATAAAACAACAAAGAAACGGCATAAAGATATAGGGAGCGGGAAACTACTTCACTGCAAGATCGTTACAATTGCGATATGGCAGAAACGCGATTCCAGGTACTGCGCTGGAGACAAAGCATATACTCCTACCAGTATCGCTGTCACGTGACAGCCTCCGCCAATCGGTGATTTATTTCTTCTCAACGACCACGGTATACTATTTAAGGGCGGGTTTTCAGCTGAGGCCCTGCAGTCTGAAGTCAACACAGATCTTGTCGGGACGCGTGTGTTGGCTTCTACCTAAAACGGGAGTTTGAGACGTCTTGACGTTTCAATTACACCTTCGGCGTACATCTTGGTCATCGCATCTTCCGCCCGAAGGTAAGACCAAGCACAATATGATGAACAGCTAGTAATTCGTTACTGTGAGTTTCAGCGGTTTCTCAATTTCTTGAACTTTTTTGGGAACGTTAAAGGTGTAGTTTTTTTGGTCAGCAAATAAGTTTTCATTTTCAGAAAGACAGACTTTCCTAGTGTGTGATGTACAACTTTTTCACGTATCTAAGTTGTGCTACAGTATAGGAGGAATGATGGTTAGTGTGGCTACTGATATATAATTGGAAAGTTCATTTATAATTCCGTTCTTTCTCCCTTAACGTAGTGACAGTGATGAAACCCCAAGTCGTGATTCCATGTTTTCGATGAAGTATTTTTCATTTTAGAAAGCTACTCGCTCTTCAGTTACCATGAAAAATTATTGCACATGCTTTAGAAAGGTACTCAGTTTCTCGCCATTTGATGATTTAGATGGGATAAACCAACGGTATTTTAGGATGGGCACGTTGTTATACTTGGTATATTATGAAAAAGTAGATCTGCATGCAGCCCTAAGATAAATACGTTTTCTACCCGTTGAACATGTTTCCACCTCGAGAATTTGTAATATTCTCTAGAAAAGACGCTCCAATATTTAAATAAATATTCGATGTTAACAAATTTCTTCATAAACACTTTTCTTCTCATTGCCAATCAGCACTTTATATAATATGTACTGCGATTATCGTAAGTTATTTTACTGCCTAAGTAATAAAACTGGACTACCTCCTTTATTGTCATGTTTCCTAATTTAATTCCCTTAGCATCGACTAATCTGATAAGACCACATTCCGTTAAACATATTTTGCGTATGTTAATATTCGTCTTAAACTCTCCTTTCAAGACTATGTCCATTCCGTTTAATTGCTATTCCAGGACTTTTGTTGTCCCGAACAGACGGCAGTATCATCAGCAAACCGCCTAGTCTTCAGTTCTTTTAATTTCAATTTTTGCTTTGACTTTTTAAACTACTCAAGAACCAGTGCAGTCCTCAAGGTGATATCTATCATAACAATATTATCTATCGATCAGGTAGAACTTGCCACGTGTATGCCGTTCTGTCAGACCTTTGGCGTCTACTTTTACGGACACGTAAAGATTTATATTCGCCGATCGTAGGAGTACCCTACTATCATGAGAAAGAAAATGGTAAATTACAAATATAAGCGATGTAATTAAAATACACGCTCTGATCCCTAATCAAATGTCGGTCGATTGTTTGAGAAATGTTAAGATAGTATGGTTTGCAGCAATATTATCATCAATTATTACCAAATAGCGATGTATTTGGCAACGTTTCCAGATTAATTTATCACTGAAATTCACCCAAAAGAAATATGACTGTGGATTGTGTACCTTCGTATGCAGCTCATGGTGTTTCGAATTTTTTTATGTTTAGAATATCTTTATGATTAGTATTACCCTCAAGCAAGCAATAGTTCTCGTATAGATTGGAAATCTAAAGCAAAACGTTTGATACTAGCATTTATGTTTATTTTTACTGTCAATCTATTTGATCAAATAAAACTGATTTTTTGTTGTAGGCAGTTCTATTGTATTTAACGACAAAAAAATTACAAATACATAAAAATTATTCACAGAATCGGATTTGAAATTGAAGCAAATTTTGGAGTTTGTCATTTGATCCGTACCTCTGCAGACGTTCGAAATAGGCCACTACCTGTTTACCTTGATAAGATAGCGTCTGAGCTGTCCTAAACTTTATTCTTTTTGTTCTCCGAAAATAATGAGCATTACCACTTCAGACAAAACACGTTCCTCTTCATTTTCACATTTGTTTCACTCTGAGAATTTTCGGCTCTGACAGTGAGCTACATACGGCGCCTTACCCTCGTAAGAACGTTTACTTCATGGATTCATTATCCTTTGTCGTTAGATATGTATCTGTCGATGTTATTGTTGACTTCGTCTTGATTCCAGTGACTGCCCTTTATGCTTCTCAATTCTGTGCAATCCTCATCATATCCAAATAACTATTACAACATCCATTGCTGTTTCAGGACGTATCCTATCAGATGATCTGTTCCTTTAGTCACGTTATGGCACAAATTTCTCCCAATCTCTGTTCAACGCCTCCTCATTGTTACGCTATCTGTCCATCTAATTTTCAGCAGCCTTCTGTAGCACCAATATCAAAAGGTTTTATGGTATTCCTTTCTAAAATGTTTATCGGCAACATTTAATTTCCATAGCAGGCTACAGTACAGACAAATACGCACAGAAAAAAAACTCTGTAACAGTTAAATCTATATCAAACAATAATTCTTCCTAGAGACACATATCATCTCAATAAATCAATGGTATTTAGTAAAAGTGCGAGGAATAGAATTAATATTTGTTGCACGGCTGGGATTCGAACCCGGCACCTTCTGCTTATTAGGCAGTCGTTTATCTACTTTTTATTTATTTATTCACTGAGCCACAGCTGCCTTATGGATAATGATGATGCATGGAATATCCGAAAGCACGTCTCCCTCCACAGTACAAACTGCAATTCTGCCTTGACATTCCCCTTAATGTTTGATATTAATATCACCTAAGCCTGAGGTACAAGGCAGCATTGTTCCAGTTCAATGCTGCACTGCTGTTCCACTTTTGGAGAACCTCGTCAATATTGGTATGTGTTACATATGGGAAAGTCGAGGCAGAACTGACGTTTGTGCCGTGGAGGGAGACGTGCTTTAGGATATGCTGTGCATTGGCGTTCTCCATAGGGCTAAGGAGACTAACTGAATAAAACTACTGCCTAGTAAGCAGGACGTTCCGGGTTCGAATCCTGGCCGTGGCACAAACTTTGTTTCACTATCTCACCTTCTATTCATATTCAAGTTTATATTCGATTTTAGCAAATTTATCTTGTTCAGAGATGTTTCTCTTACACGACGAGCATACATTTTTGTAACCTGTCTACTTCGCACATCATCATTCATTTTACTGCGCGAATAACAACACGATCAGCTACTTTTTGAGTCTCATTTTCGAATGAGCCTGATTTAATTCGACTGTATTCCATCGGACTTGTTTTGCTTTTTTTAATGTCCGTCTTATATGCTGATTTTCAACATACAGTCCACTTCGTTCAACTGCTCATCTAAGTCTGCTCTTCCACGTCTGTCTTTCCGACAGTATTAGACCCATTCACAGGTTGTCTGTTGGTATTCTTCAGAGCCTGCGCGAGATGCAGACTGTATAACATTGGTGATAGGCTAAAATCTGTACAGCTTTCTTCACAACTGCTGCTTCTATTTCATATCCCGCGACTCTTATAACTGCTAACTGGTTTCTTTGCGAGCTACAAATAATGTTTCTCTCCCTGTATTTTACCCAAACACCTTCGGTATTTAATAGCGTGTCTTCCAGTGAACATTGTCCAAAATATTCTGTAAGGTTATAGGCACACGTTTGCTGTGTTTTAACCGATCTTCTATGTTATGTCATAGGGTTAGTATAGCTCCACCTGATCCTACGTTTCCAGAAGCTGAATTGAACATGAAGGAAGGAAGAAGGAAGATTAGAGTTTAACGTCCCGTCGACTGCGTGGTCATTGGAGACGGAGGTCAAACTCGGATTGTTTGGTTAAGGATGGGGAAGGAAATTGGCCGTATTCTTCCAAAGGAACCATTCAGAAATTGGCCTAGATTCATTTAGGTAAATCACGTAAAACCCACATCTGATTATTTCGTACCATTACTGATAAAATTTGCACCGAGAAAATATACCTATGGGCGTTAAGAGACAGATTATATATATTCTCTGTGCAAATAATGTAAACATATTACATCTCTGTAGAGCTGTCAAGTGAATGTAAAAATCCCTTACTTGATAAAGATGTTGCATGACAGCACAATATTATAAGTTACGTGATATATATAAGAAAAAATAATAATAAAATATATCACGTCACAATAATATTGAAATGTACAGCATAACAGAATGTGGTATGTAGCATTTCTTTTGCCTCTGTATAAAACAAGTAGGCAGAATAGTACTAAATATTATGAAAACTTATGTATTGCAGGCATAACACCTGAAGATGACTTTTAAGTCGAAATAAGCTTATAGTGTGACTAATACGAATTAATAATTACAGTGTTGAAATTATATAATTCTTATTATTAAAATGTCGATGTACGACATCACTAACACTGTGGGCCCTGCAGATAACAAACTAATAAAATTGATAGTGTATTTATAATGGGTATATTTAAAGATACTATTTTGTAGCAATAATTTTTGTATAACATTGTAACTGTCATACTGTTTTGCCGATCAATTTTTTTTTCGAGTAGTCTACTCTACAACTCTACCTAACTGCGGTTTTTTCATTTTTTTTTCTTTTTTCTCAAAGTGATTCTTATATAAGCAATGTCAATGTGCTCTTTTTTCATATAAAGCATGTCTGTGCTCCCGTAGTAATTTTGAGTATACTTTCACACTTTTGTGTTGAAAATTCATGTTACAGTGCACTTATAACTGTGAATACGCACTAACTGTGAACTTTCTCTTGCAGCCTAGGTGTAAACTGAAACGCACGCGTGAGGCGACACGATACTGCAGCGCTTTACACGCGTGCTGTGCCGGTCGTCGCGAATTGAGACGCGTGTGAACAACACCATCAAAAGAGATGGCCACGGCGCTCTCGTGTAACGTCACGCAGAGTAGGTTGGGATTGTGAAGCCGAGTGGCTAGCCGCTAGTAAGGTCTATATAGGGGAGGTCTGGACACTAATACTCCTTACGAAGCCGCCAAATTGTGTCTCGAACAGATGGAATATTTCAAAAAATACAAACATTGCAGATTTGGATTCTCCGTGAAAAATGTAACTTTTGTTTGAAAAACTTTTTTTTTCATTTCATGATAGACAGCGCTGTAACCGGCAAAAATAAAAATGACTTGAAAATTGCTGAAAAATAGTAGTATCTCGAACAAATAGACATCATTCTCTTTGTCTAAATTTAACGGTTCCAGCTTCAGCAAACAGTTGGACAATAGTGCGAAAAGTCGTTGCAGAAGTAACTTTCTATCAGGGAACAGATTAGCATACCTTTGACGAGTTACTTCAACATTTATATGAGCCTCATGGTACAAGGAGATGATACTCTCCTCACAAGAGTTTAACATCGTTCAACAGTTGCGTAGGGATGTGTACATCTTTCTCTTTATTGTTATTTCAACGCCGGGACTGGGCAGGCTGGTAGCAGCACTTCAGCCATACGGATTTATATTAATTTCAAACATGTCTTGAAACATACATGTTGTTGCTCTGGTCTTTAGTCTGCCTTCGTAGCTGAGTGGCAATGTCTCTGACCGCCGATGCCAGGGGCTCGGGTTCTGTTCCCGGCAGGGGACTGGGTGTTGTGTGCTGTCCTAATCATCATCATATTATCATCGTCGACACGCAAGTCGCCCAAACGGCGTCAACTAAAACGATTTGCACTACGGCGGCCGAGCAATCCCGCATGAGACCTGCCAGTCAACAATGCCATTTGAACATTTCATTTTCTTTCTGTTCTTCAGTCCAAAGACTGATTTGATGCAGATCTCGACCCTACTCTGTCATGAGCAAGCTTCTGCATCTCCTCATAAGAACGTTAATCACATCCATTTGAATCAGCTTACTGTATTCATCTCTTAGTCTCCCTCTGCGATTTTTCAAGAAAAATGTTCAACCGTTTGTAAGGCTTATGGGACGTAACTGCTTGGTCATTAGTCCCTAAACTTGCAAACTACTTATTAACTTGCTTATACTAGAGACGGCACAAACATCCATACCCGAGGGGGGATTCGAACCCCCGAGGGGGAACGGCCTCGTGCATCGTAGCTTATACTAGAGACGGCACAAACATCCATACCTGAGGGGGGATTCGAACCCCCGAGGGGGAACGGCCTCGTGCATCGTAGCATAGCGCCTCAATGCGCTCGGCCGTTCCGCCGCGGCCTCTGCAATTTTTACCCCTCACACTTCCCTCCAATGCTAAATTCATGGTTCTTTGATGTCTATAATGTGCCTCACCAATCGATCCCTTCTTTTAGCCAAGGTATGACAGAAATACTTTATCTCCCCGATTCTGTTCAGTACCTTCTCATTAGTTACACGAGCTACCAACCAAAACTTCAACATTCTTCTGCAGTACCATATTTCAAAAGACTCTATCCTCTTCCTGTCTGAACTGTTTGTCGTCGATGTTTCACTCCCGTACAAGGCTTCACTCCAGAAAAGTCTTCCTTACACTAAAATAACATTCGATGTTAACAAATCTCTCTTTTTCAAAACCGCTTTGCTTCCCATAGCCATTCTACAGTTTATATCCTCTGTACAAAACTCATATACCGCCTTTACCATGAGTCTTGTTTTACTCTTATTAATGTTCGTCTTATACGCTCCTTTCAATACGCTGTCCATTCAGTTCATTTGCTCTTCCAGGTCTTTACTATCTCTGACAAAATTGAAATATCATCAACAAAACACAATGTTTTTATTTATTCGCCCTGAACCTTAATTCCTTTCCAAACTTCTCCTTCCTTTCCTTCACAGTTTGCTCAGTTTACACATTGAATAACATTGTACCTTGTGTTACTCCCTTCCCAATCAGTGGTTCCTTTTCATGCCCTTCGTCTCTAATAACTGCAGTCTGGTTTTTGTACAAGTTGTAAATAACCTTCAGTTCCAAATATTTTACTCCTGCTTACTTCAGAATTTGAAACCGTGTATTCCAATCAATATTGTGGAAAGCTTTTTCTAAATCTACAGAAGCATGAAAAATAGGTTTGTCTTTTCTTAATCTTCTAAGATACGTTGTGAGTATTGCCTCCCGAGTTACTACATTTTTTTTTTAATAATCCAAAATCATCTTCCCCTAAGTCAGCTTCTGCCAAGATTTTCTATTAATCTGTAAATAATTCGTGTTAAAATTTTGCAAACATGACTTATTAAACTGATGGTTCTGTAAATTTCGCCATTCCCATACATCTTACACAACAGGTGAAATAGTTTTGTCACAGCTGGATCTACCAGAGACTTCAGTAGCTCTGAGTGAATGTCGTCTACTCCAGGCGCATTCTTCCGGATTACGTCTTTCAGTGCTCTGTCAATTTTTTCTCTTCGTATTGTATCTCCTATTTGATCTTCATCTACTTCCTTTTCCCTTCATACAATATTGTCTCGAAGTTCATGTCATTTGTAAAGCTCCTCTATATACTCTAGCCACTTTTCAGTTTTCCCTTTTTTGCTAAGAACTTGTTTTCCAACTGAGTTCTTGATATTCAAACAGCTGCTTTTCTTATCATAAAATGTCTCTTTTACATTACTGTAGGCGGTACTATTTTTCCCCGAGTTTCACATTCTTCTACAGAATTGCATCTGCCCTCTAGCCACTGCTGCTTACAATTTTGCACTTCCTGTCAATCTCATTTCTTAGTCGTCTGTACTTCATTTTACTTGTTTTATTTACTGTTTTAAGAATTATACTCCGTATTTCATGTGATACCCAAAGACTTTCTGTAGGTCTTGCCTGTCTACCTATTTGGAGCAATGCTGCCTTTATTATTTCATCTCTCGAAGCTACCCATTCATTTTCTATTGTGTTACTTTCCCCCGTTTCTGTCAGTTGTTGCACAAAGTTCTCTCTGAAGCACTCAAGAACTTAAGGTACCCTCAATTTATCCAGGTTACATCCCCTTATTTTCCTTCCCTTCTGCAGTTTCTTCAGTTTCAGTCTCAGTACATAAACAATAAGATATCCTGAGAGTGTATGTAGGCCTTTGTGTATGTCTTACAGCTTAAAACCTGGTTCCGGAATCTATGTCTGACCACAAAAAAATCTATCAGGTACCTTCCGGTATTTCCTGTTCTTCTTCCACATATACAACCGTCTTTCATGATTCTTAAACCAAGTGTTTGTTATGATTAAACTATATTCCGTGCAAAACTGTACCAGGCGGATTCCTCTTTCATTCCTTTTCCCCAGTTCTTTTCCACCTACTACTTTTCCTTTCCTTTTTTATTCTTCTACTACCGAATTCCAATCACCTATCGGAATCATGTTTTTGTCTCCCTTAACTGTATGAGTAATTTTCTCATATATTTCTTCGATCTCCTTATCACCGACAGAGCTAATTGGCATAGGGTACGGAAAGGAAGGCTACCTAGACGAAGGTTACCAGACGGGAGAAGGTGAAGTGGGATTGGTTACGGGAGAAAGTCACGAAGGTTTCAAGCTGGAAGACTGAGCGGGCGGCGTGGGCTGTCTGATGTAGGGTGTGTGACGTTGGAAGGGATGGATGTTTTGGAGAACAGCTGTGACAAACCGGATGATGTCCTAGGCGATGGCGTGAGCTCAGGGAGTTATTAAGAGAGCATGGGAGGGTATATAGGACGGACAGGGGCAATGAATCAGGGGTGAAAGGTGGGGGGAGAGAGTTGTGCACTGTTCGAATCAATGAAGTACAATGAACAGCCTGATGCTAGGCTGAGAGCATGATTGCAGTCTGTTCTTCATTCGATTGTGGGAAACGGCACATGATAGTATTTTCAAAAATATCGAAACCTATTCTTTGATTTTCATAATCTGATGTGTATTTGTATATAATACAGTTTTCAACAATATTTAGTTCATTTTTATTTTTGCCGATTACAACGCCATCTGTCATGTGGCATTCGACTTTGAAGTTGGCAATACAACTTCACCCAATTATATTCACCTACGTACCTACTGAGCCTCATGGTTTAATTAAAAATATTAATCATTTAACACATTGATCATTAGCAATGGAATGTGCTGCGTGCTGAATATTTAATATTTCATCGTATCGTGTCTGACGTGGTGCATTGGACTTCCTTCCAATATCTCAGCTGTTGTTGTGGTCTTCAGTCCTGAGACTGGTCTAATGCAACTCTCCACACTACCCCGTCCTGTGCAAACGTCTTCATCTCTGAATAAGAACGGCCACCTACATCATTTGAACCTGTTTTTTTCTACTCGTCTCGCGATCACCCTCTGAGATTTTACACCACAAACTTCCCACCAATGCTAAAGTAATTTTTCCCTGATATCTTAGAATTTGTCCCACCAATCGATCCCTTCCCTTGGCCAAGATATGTCAGAAATTTCTTTTCTCCGGAATTCAGTTCAGCATTTATCCTCCTAATCTTCAGCATTCCCCTGCAGTACCACATTTAACTCCTTCTACCATCATTCTGTCTGAAATTCTTATTGTCCACGTTTCACTCCCGTATAGCGCTTTATACTCCAGAAAAATGCTTCCGGAAAGGAATTGCCAACATTAAATTAATTTTGGAAGCCAAAAAATTTCGCTTCTTAAGAAATTCTGTTCTTTCGATAGCCATTCCGCATTTTATGTCTTCTTTACTTCGACCATCAAAAGTTGCTTTTCTACCAAAATAACAAAACTTTCCTACTAATTTTATTATTTTTTTACCTAATCTATTACCATTGCCTGATTTTCTTAAAATAAAATCTAATATCCTTGTTTTTGTCTTGCTGATGATCATCTTATAACTTTCTTTCAAGATACTGACCCTTCCATTCAATTTCCCTTCAAGGTCCTCTACTGTCTCTGACAGAATTACAATGCCATCGGCAAACCGAAAAGTTTTTTATTTCTTCTCCCTGAACATTAATCCCTTCTCTAAATATTTACTTGTAATCCTTCACAGCTTGTTCTATCTGCAGATTGAAGAACAGTCGGAAAAGGCTACATCCCTGTCTTACTCCCATTCCAATCACTGCCCTTTGACTCTTATAACTGCTGTCTGGATTTTGTACAAGATGGATATAACTATTCATTTCTAATTATAAGCCTGCTACCTTCAAAATTTGAAAAAGTGTATCCCAGGAAACATTGTCAAAAGCCTTCTACAAATCTACAAAAACTGAAAACGTAGGTTTGACTTTCCTTAACCTCTCTTCTAATGTGAGTCGTATTGTGATTATTGCCTCGTGTGGTCTACATTTAACCTAAATCCAAACGTATCTTTCCATTCGTCTGTAACTAATTGACGTTAGTATTTTGCAACCACGAATTATTAAACTGAAGGTCCTGTAATTTTCACCCTTGGCTGAACTTGCTTTCTTTGTAATTTGAATTATTACATTCTTCTTGAAGGCTGAGGATATTTCCCCTGTCTCATATTTTGCACCCAAGGTAAAACCGTTTCTTCATTATTAACTCTCCCAACGATATCAGCTGTTAAGAGAAAATATCATCTCCTCCAGGGGTCTTGTTTCGAATCAAATCTTTCAGAGTTCTGTCAGATTCTTCTCTCAGTATCGTATCTCCTGTTTCATTTCCATGTACTTCCTCTTCCTTTTCTACAACACTGCTTTCAAGTTCATTTCCCTTATACAGGGCCTCAATGTATTCCCTCCACATCTCAGCTTTCCCTTCGTTCCTTAGTACTGATATTCGATCTAAGCTTTTGATATTCCTGTAGCTACCTGTCTTGTCTCCAATCGTCTCTTTTATTTTCCTGTAGGCGGTAGCTTTTATTTTCCCCTAGTTAAACATTCTATGGACTTTCATTTGTCCTCTAGCCACTCCTGCTTAGCCAGTCTGCACTTCCTGTCACCCTTATTTTTTGGCCGTCTGTACTCCTTTTTTGCCTACTTCACTTGTTGCATTTTTATATTATCTACTGTCATCAATTAAGTTCGTTATCTCCTGTGTTATCCAAGGATTTCTATTAGGCCTTGTCCTTCTACCTACTTGATACTCTGCGGTCTTGATTACTGTGTCTTTCGGACCTAAGCATTCTTTTTATACTGCATTATTTTCCCAGGTTTCGGCCATTCCGTGTCTAATGATCTCTATGAAACTCTCAACAACCTCTGGATCCTTCAATTTAACATTCTAACATTTTTAAATACTCTTAAGTGTCAATATATAATTTATAACGCCAAGTTACGGCCGGAGTCCATATCTGCCCTTGAATATATCTTACAGTTTATAACTCGCTTTCGAAATCTATAAAGTCATTTTTGTATCTTTCAGCGTGTCCTAGTCTCTTCCATGAGTACAACTTCTTGCATGGTGATTAAACCAAGTGCCTGTGGTGATTAAATATTGCTCTGCGCAAAATCCTACAAGGCCACCTCCTCTTTCATTATTTGTCCTCTGTACATATTCCCCTAATATTTTTCCGTCACTTCGTTTTCCTGATACTGAGTTCCAATCTCACATCAAAACACGGATTCCTCTCCCTTAACCGTCCGAATAACATCGTTTATCTCATCATACATTTTTTCGTTCTCCTAATCATCATAACTGAAATATAAAGTTTAACTACTGTTGTCGGTGTTAGTTTTGTGTCTATCTTTGCTACGATAATGCTTTTACTATGCTGTTCATTACCGTTACCCGTATTCCTTTTTTCTTATCCATTATTAGACCTACTTCTTAGTTCCCCCAAATTGATTTTGCTATTATAAGCCTTTTCTCATATGACCAGAAATCTAGTGCATCCTGCCACCAAACTTCGCTAATCCCATCATATATAACTTCAATACATCCATTTCTCTTTTCAAATTTTCTAACTTACCTGCCCGTTTAAGGGATAGAACCTTCATCGCTCTGATCCGTAGAAGGCCTGCTTTTCTTGGTGACGACATCCTCATTAGTAGTCCGCGCCCGGAGATCCAAATGGGAGACTATTTTACCTCCAGAATATTTTACCGTAAGAAGACGCACACACCAAATATTTATGCAGTAGAGCTGCATATCCTCGGGAAAAGTAAAGACTGTAGTTTCCTCTTGCAGTAGCTGCATGGAAAGCCACGTTAGCTGATGCTACAAAGCGTCAATAAGTCAGACTGCTGCTCTGGAATTACTGAAAGGGCTGCTGCTAATCTTCAGGAACCACACGTTTCTCTGACTTTTCCATAGATACCCCTCCGCTGTGGTTGCATCTACGGTACAGATATCTGTATCGTTGAGGCACGCAAGCCGCCCTGCCTCAACAAATTAGGTGGTGGTATCGTAACTATAGAAAAGATATCTCACCTATCTTTTCTAATTTATTTCAATTAAAAATCCCTGGTTTGTAGCTCTAGATTTACCTGACACGGATCCAGTATCTATAAATTTCTTCCCTTTACATGACTTAATGTCGAATAATTGAAAACGCACACACAAGGAAAATTTCATATGAGTGTAAGCCGACATTCCATATTAGATTCTGTTTTCGGATAGTTCAGTACAAGAAACATTCGTAGAGTCTTCGTCTGTAGAATGCCGAATGGAAACTTGACAAGAAAAGTCAAAAGAAATGCTACACACATACTTTTGGGGAAAACAGAATTTTGTTAATAAAAAGGTGACTGTCTTGTTCCATTGGTGATTGTACCTTTTGTCATATCATATATGTTGCAAAGAGAACGCTTATAGCCACTCTCTCTGTAACGTGCTTACTCCATTGTGATTTTACATTCACACCATCAAGCAACTAACACCCTGTAGTGACGAAAGTTACACGAAGACAGTCTGCTAAAGCCGAATTACAGACCCGAACTGGTCGCCATCACAAAGTACTATGGTAGCGTGACCAGACCTCTCTTATATAGACCTTTGCTGCCAGAGCCTGGTGTACTGTGCCCTAGCAGCCAGCCAGTCAGCTACGCAGTCGCAACCTACTCCGTGTGACTTCCAGGAGAGCTCCGCGGCCTTCTCTTTCAGTGGCGTTGGTGTGGCGCGTGTGCCGCGTTTACCATCCAGTCCGAGTGACGCAGAGACGGCGTTCCGGTGAGTATCAAATACATTTCAACCCGTATTAAGAAAACTATTTTCCGCGAGGGAATGGTCGCGTGGTCTAAGTCCGCATGCTATGGATTGCGCGGCCGCTCCCCGTCGGAGGTTCGAATCTTCCCTCGGCCAGTCCTCTCTGTATCCTACAGTCCGTCGTCCGAGTTGAAGCGCTTCGCATTGAGATGGTTTTCAGCGGCCCAAACAGATGGAAGACACAGGGTGACATATCCGGACTGTAGGGCGGATGCTCAAGCCGCTCACACTTGGGCGTGGCAGGTACGCTGAGTGTCACCCTGGAGACGTATGGGCCCGCGTTATCAGGTAGCAGCATCACTCCCTCCGTGAGCAGCCCAGGCCGTTTGCTATTGATGGCCTTGCGAAGCCTACGGAATATCTTACAGTACACGTCACTTTTAATGGTTTCTTCGTGATCGAGGAATTAGATTATTATCGCACCTGGTGAGGGCAAAACCTTGAATTTTTAGAGGGAGGTGACGATGCTTGTTTCGCGTCCCTAGATGTCGCACAGTTATCCGAAAGTGGCATATTCAGATTCCAATCGGTTTGGTTGTTAAGTCGTTTCTTACCTTTTAACTTAAACAGCGGTCTTACTTGCAAAAGAGCTCCAATTATCATCCATAGCAAAAAAGAGACGTAATTGAAAGTAATGATGACGGAACCAGAAGAATTTTTACGCCGGTAAACGTAGAAGCCGAATTATATCTCATGCAGGCTTTCCAGAAGAATGGCTATTCACGTAAAGATGTAAATATAGCTCTGCGACCAAGGATCACTAGGCCAAAGGATAACAATAAAATCACAGCGATCATAGTCTCTCTCCCCTTTTTTAAAAAGGTTACTGATCAGGCCAGGAAAATTTTACAAAAACAAGATATCAAACCGATTTGTAGGCAAATTAAGAAGAATTTCCAGCATTCCAATCCGAAAAGGATAAACGCCTTCTTCTGTCAGTATGTGAGATATATAAGATTCCGTGTACTTGTGCAGTGGTCTATATTGGAACTACGAATAGAAGCGTCAAAAAAGACTGGAACCGCATAAAAGTCTACCGACTAGGAAAACTAATTAAGTGAAATCTTCCGAACCTAAAATTTTATCTACAACGCCGAGCTATAACCCACGGCTATGAAGGGAAGCAATTGCAATATATAAGTATGTGGATAATTTCAACAGGAAAGAAAAATCCATGAAACATGTTGGCATATGGATCGTAGCTCTTCAGAAAAGGTAGATACATTTTTATCCTTGATCAGCGGTAATCTATAGTTAGGTTCCATCTTTAACATGAAAACGTGATCACCCCCATTTTAGACATTATATATACCGCTCTCCGAAGTTCGACTTGCCAGTCGGTAAGACAGAGTCACGCCAAGAGCATTTCTGTAACATGTTTAGTAGAAATTTTCCTGGGATTTGGTGATATATTTCAAGAAATTTGCCCTTGAAATGGGGCTATCTGTTGATATCATTTTTAGTAAACGGTGTGTAAAATATATGGCTACTGGGAACTCTGAAATCAGATGTTACAATTCTACAGATACATAAATAATATAGCATATCAGTACTGATTCTTGTATCACACAAAAAATTTTCAAAACAATTGTTAAGCTTATAGGACTTAACTGCGGTGTCATCAGTCCCTAAACTTACAAACTACTTATGAACTAATTTATACTAAAGACAACACAAACATCCATGCCCGAGGGGGCATTTGAAGCCCCGACGGGGATCGGCCTCGCGCATCGGAACATAGCGTCTCAATGCGCTTTGCCATTCCTCCGAGACTATCACAAAAAACTCGTATTTACTTCCCCACATAATTTGACTCAGTTTTGTCTAGAAGACGACTTGTGATCAGAATACACATCACAAATTTCTAGGGTAATTGTTACAAAATAGAGTTGCTTTTGGATACTGTTAAGACTGCTGTGAAATATGTGTGTAAATAACATTTTCTAGTGTGAATACTAAATAACAAAATCTTAGATTAAGTATGGCAAAATTAAATAAGTCACTGAAACTTACAGCTCTGATCACTGTACATTTTATTAAAAATAGTAAAATTGCATATTTTTCATGTTGTAATTTGTGTTTACAGGAGGTGGCCCAGTTGCCAGCGAGGGACATTTCTGGTGAGTAGAACTTAATATAACATATAGTTTGATTTGTTTTTAAAATAAGTTGTTGTATATCCAGCGCTATAATTAGAATGGACCGAAGTAGCAGCTCTAATAAACTGATATAACTGCTCAGCTTTACAACAGTATATTGAGTTAAAAGCTAGGGAAACAGGTTATAGACTAATTTAAATACTTAAATATCTAAATTTTGTATTAAAGGCAACTTTGTCATTTTTGTGAATAATTTGCATTAAAACACGCTTATGCGTCACGAAGGTGTAAATACCATTTTACGAAGAGCTACAAAGTGGCTATTACTTCAACTTGTCAATTAGCCAGTCTAGATTCAGATGGCGTAAGTGACATTTCTGCAGAGTAGGATACGTTATGTATCTAACTTTTTCTATGTTTTTCTTCGAAGTTTGATTCATAAATTCTACACGCGTTTTATTTCAAGAGACTTAATGTCACTTTTTGTGGCTGTAAGGTAAAGGAAGTGTAGCAGCTGACAGTTGATTACACTCATTGAATTATTGACCTACTGAATATCACTTATGATATAGAGGAAGACATAGCTGATAGGTACTGCAAGTGTAGTTTATATATGCGGGGCTAATGACCGCCGTACGTGAACAGCCCGTAGATGTGTTGGACGCGATTGACAGGTCTCAGGCTGCTTCCATGTGCTTCGGTTGCACTGGGGCACCTGAGGCGAATGCGTTGGCACCTCTGGAGCTCATAGCACCGCCAGGGATAATTGGTTCCGCTGCGCCTTCCTATTTCTACGTCCCTGTTGGTCAGCACTTGCTTGACACTGCCTGATGAATACTGGAAGGATTGCGATTATCAAGGTGGAAGGTGAAGGTGGGTACTGACTGCAACGCTGTCCCTTTACGCCTCAGTAACACGTTGAGATGGTGCGCACTGTTGGAATTACCTCCGATGCAGGCTCGGCTTTTGTAAAGAGGCCAATCTTCCTAAGCCATACCGAAAAAGCTAAGAGTGGCGATTGAAAGGTATTGGGGGCTGAAATGTAGTCAGTTAGGAAAGAAGTGGGCAGCTCGGGTTCAGAGATCAGCGTCCACTCTTTTTCCTTGCCGAGAAGTGGTAGAGGCTCTCTCTTTGGTGATTGTGCGCAATGGTGGCACCCGGTTGCAACTCGTGATAAATAGCACGAATCACACCTACCGATTGAGTCCAGAGGCCATCCATGCTACCTATAGGCAGCTGGCTGAACTGGCGAATACAGTTAGCCTCGTTCACGCTGTAGAAACAAAGCTTTCGATCTGTAGCATCGTTCACAGAACCGATCACAGTCCTCTGGGCCCGCACCGAGTGGTAGGTTTAATCCAAAGGCTCAGAAGGTTCTATGGCGATCTTTGATAATGACTTGGAAAATATTTCCCGTAGATTTCATTGTTATGATACAGCTTTAGGTGGAGATTAGAAGGTACCGGATATAGACTGACGGACGCAAATATTTAAGTCGGGTTGTAGGAATAGTGAAACTACTTTAATCGTTGTAAGTGCATTATCCGAAATCAATCTTAAGCAATAAAAAAGAAAACCGACTCATGGCGATAAAGTAATACACCTGTTGCTGACAGATAGACGAACAATTCGACTCAGCTCAGGAAAGGGATTCAGTGCTCATAAGGCCCTTTCAGCTTCACTAGATACAGCTCTATATAGGACTATGATCAACGACAGGAACATCCTTAAGTTAGAAAAGAACGACAAGAGACAGATTAAAATTACCTGAAAGCGCAACAAGAAAATTTCATTTCGAGCCCTGACAATTTTATTCATACGTCGACAAAGATCAAAAGTGTCCTACAATACCATTTTAGAAAAGTATGCAGTAAATCTGTTTGGGGAAATATACACCGTGGTTTAACTCAGAAATAGAACTGTGAAGTGAAGTGAATTGAAGAATGTGATAATTGTGTCTGATCATTCAGTACAAAGTATTGGGAAGTGTAAATGTATTCATTAATATCCATTATTTCACAGTACATCATTTTCCTTCCATGCTTTACATGGTAAGTGTGGGCTTCATTTAACAGGTGATGTATATAGAATCTCCTTTCCCAATTTTTCAGATTCTGCGTAGTTCCTTCAATATAGTGCGTATTGCCCTACCCGTTTGGTCAATATAGAATTTGCCACAATTGCAGAGTGCAATGTTATCCCTACCCTTGGGAATAAGAAATGTTCAAATGTTTGTAGAGCTTAAGGGACTTAACTGCGGGGTCATCAGTCCTTAAACTTACAAACTACTTATGAACTACCGTATACTAAAGACGACGCAAACATCCATGCCCGAGGGGGTATTCGAACCCCTGACGCGCTAATCCGCCACGGCTGGGACGATATTGTGTACATGAAACCTAGTCATGGCAGTATCAACTCATTTTATTTAGTGAAGAAGTTAAAAGTTTTCCAGATTCCTCCCCTCCCCCTTCCCAGTGAGAAACTAATCTCTCTTGATCTAAGCAATGTATTCACTCATATACCTAATGATGAATGTCTAAACATTGTGGTAGACATATTAGATGCCTCATGTGCTATTCCACAAAGTTAGACACACACATTTGCCTAACAGAAAATTACTTTCATTTTGATAGAAAGATATACAAAAAGTTTTGGTATGGTATCTTACCTTAGACCCATCCTTGCTAAAATATACATGGACATTTTTGAAAACCTGTAAATGAAAAATATCCCACTGTCTTAGAAGTTTGGCTGTTGGTTTAGGTATGCAGATGCCGTATTGTGCTTATGGACAGTTACTACCAGGCAGCTTGAAACATTCCTCAAGCAGCTAACTACTGCTCACAAAAGCATAAAATTCAAAATTGGGTTTGACGTTAAGTCTATGGATTATTTAGTCAAACTGTAGGCACCATTAGTAATGCCAACATATTCAAGATTCATAGAAACCTTCCACCACAGACGTAATAGCTGCCGGTTCACAACATCCTAAATTTCATAAAGATGCTGTGTTTCATTCAATGATTCATTGCATATTGTCCATTGCCATAAATGATAATTTAAAACTTCAATTGAATACAATCAAACAAATACTCGTAGCATCAAACAATGGTTACCCTCCTTCCTTGGTAAAATCCATAATAAACTAAAATCAGAAATAACTGGTATCTTCTCTTCTTTACCCTATTCGTAATTCAACACCACAGGTCTCACGAAATGGTGGAAAATTGTAGTTTAGGAAACGTTTTTGTGAATATGGCCAGAAAACTCAGATCAAGAAATTATACAAAAATAATTTTATATATACAGTATCAATGGCCACTTTCTACCCAATGGTAAAAATAACATTCCAGCCTTGAAAACTCAGGGTCTGCGTGCTTTGCGACCTTTACTTAAAAATGTTGAATTTATTCATTAAACTTTCGCTGGTTTTACGTATCATTCCTCTTTTACTTGTTTTTATATCTACTGGCAGTCTGACGGCAGGCTAATGTGATACAGGCAGGGAACTGATAGCAGGTATCCTGCTGTAGTGTTAGTATGATGTAAATGAAATCTGACGGCCTGCCTTTCTTTCTCTCCTAGTTTATCACTAATTTATTCGGTAATGTTTCATTGTAATACCGTATCAATCCATTTCCATATATCTTTCGAATCCTTTTGACGTTCAGCAGATGGCTGGTGGTATTGATTTTGAATAACAGAAAGCAGACACTCTGCTGCGGTATACTGCAAATGGAATCAGGTCTCCAATTTTTTTAATCTCTCGTTCATTGTTTAATGTTACACACTATTAACGTATCACTTCATTTATATGTCTTTGGAATTCTTCTGACAGACTGATGGCAGACTTATGATGATATGTTCCTTACGCTGAATGCAGACTCTCTGCTGCAGTACCACAGTGATGCACATATAATCTGATGGTCTGCCTATTTTGTTAGCTCTCCTAACAAATCACCATTTCCTTCGTTGACGTTTCACAGTTTTTACATGTCACTCATATACTATTTGTTTTAATCCTATTGGCAGTTTGACGGTAGGCTGTTGAAGTCGTTGTCGGTGTACTGCTGCAATTTCTGTATGATGTAAATGAAATCAAAATATCTGCCAGTTTTGTTATCTTACCCGACTCAACCCTAATTATTTGTTTACTGTCTCACAGTATTAACGAAACACTCTATGGCTGTGTCTTTAAATTTCATCTGGCAGTTTGGCGGCACGCTGATGATGAAACGGTCGCTGTACTGAAAGCAGACACTTCTGCAGTATCATTATGATGTAACTGAAATCTGACAGTATACCTGTTATAGTTATATCTCTTAACAAGTCACTAAGTTGTTTATTAACGTATTACATGTTTTATATTTGTTTATAATCCTACTGGCATATGGCGGCAGGCTGGTGATGATAAAGTCCATGCACTGATGTACTGACAGTAGGCACTCTGCTGCCGTATCATTATGATGTAAATGAAATCTTACGGCCTGCATGATTATTATCTCTCCTAAATAACCTCTAATTTATTCTTTAATGTTTCATTATATTACCGTATCACTCCATTTCCATATCTTGCGAATCCTACTGCCACTGAGACAGAAGGCTGGTATTGAAATTGATACTTAAAGGCAGACACTCTGATGCACTATCAAAATGTGAAAGAAATCAGACGGTCTCCCACTTTTGTTATCTGTCGTAACTAATCTCTGATTCTTTGTTTAATATTTCATACTAGCGATGTATTACTCCAGTTCTCTGTCTTTGGACTCCTTCTTGCAGCTTGAGGGCAGGCTAATGATGATATATGCGTTATGCTGAAAGCAGACTCTCTGCTGCAGTACCAGAATGATGTACATAAAATCTGACGGCCTGCCTCTTTTGTTACCTCTCCCAACTAATCTCTGAATCATTCGTTAATGTTTAACGGTTTTTCATATCACTTCAACTCAATTTTAAAAAAATGCGCTATCAGTTCGCCGGTGCTTCTGCTGTTACTGTCAGTGAACTGATAGCAAACACTTTGCTGCAGTATTAGTATGATGGAAATTAAATCTAACTGTCTTCGTGAATCGTTATCCTTCCACCAAGCCGGCCGCGGTGGCCGAGGGGACTGCGGCGCGTCAGTCACGGTCTGCACGCCCACTACGGTCGGGGGTTCGAATCCCCCCTCGGGCATGGATATTTGTGCCGTCCTTAGTGTTAGCGAGTTCATAAGTAGTTTGTATGTTTAGGGACTGATGACCTAGTAGTTAAGTCCCATAAGCTATTCAAACATTTGAACATCTTGAACCTTCCTCCAAAACCTCTAATTCATTCATTAACGTTCCACAGTTTTTAGGTATCAATCCATTTATACTTATTTTAAATCCTATTGCTAGTTTGACTGCAGAATCGTGATGATGTTATCGGTGAATTGATACCAAACACTTAACTGTAGTAGCAGTGTGACGTAAATCAAATCACACGATCTGTCAGTTTTGTTAACTCTACTGACTAGTCGCTAATTCATTGTTTACGATTTCACATCATTACATGCCTGTAACTGTCACGTGGTAGTTCGACGGCAAGCTGTAAAAGAGGTTCTGCTGTCAACGCTCCGAGACCGTAAGTGTCTCATATAGTCAACCTTCTTTCCTCATACCTAGCCTACATCTCGCGAAAAAAAATGTGACTATATAATTACTGGCTGATGTTTCTTTCCGCGAACCATACCCGAATCTTAATTGAAATAAGAAACAGGCAGTGTAAGAGAAACTACACATATATGCACATCCGCACTCTGTAATCCACACCAAAATGTGTGTACCATCGCCACTTTTCCTGACATTACACTCGCGTAAGATTTGCGGAAAAAGTATATTGTCTGTATGCCTCCATGTGTGCTCTAATCTCCCCAATTTTATCCTCGTTTCTTTTCGTAGGGTTAAAAATCTGTTTGTTCACTCTTAAGAAAAGGGGATGCTCTGGGAATTTGAAATAAGCCCGTATCGAGACAAACCGTCTCTCTTGCATCGTCTACCACTGTGTTTGCCGATCACCTCCAAGACGACTTCTCTTTTACTAATTAATCCTGCTCTACGTGAATCCTCTCACTTTCTCTTCTATCATAAAAAATGTCAAATGTTTGTTAAGCTTATGGGACTTAACTTGCGGCATCATCAGTCCCGAAACTTATAAACTAACTTATACTAAAGACAACACTAACATCCATGCCCCAGGAAGGATTCGAACCTCAGACGCGGGAGGCCGCACCATCCGTAACGTGGGACTCCAGATCGCTCGGATACGCCCGCGAGGCCTTCTATCATCCCTATCTGATACGGATCCCACATTGAGGACCAATACGCATGTATCGACCTAAAAAGTGTTTTATAAGCTACTTCCTTTGTTGATGGCCTCACGCCTTGGGAATTTTTCTGTCTGGCATCTGCCTTACCCACAATTAATTTTATTTCGTCGTTCCATTCATAATCGCTCCTTATGCCAACACCCAGATATTTTATGGAAGTAACTGATTACAATGTGGCTCCTGATGCCACGTACTTACATAGTAAAGGATCTTCCTCTCTATGTATTCGTAGCACTTTACATTCAGTTTTGTTGAGCGTCTGTTGCCATTCCCTGAAACATTCGTCGATACGCTGTAGATCCTCCTACAATTCGCAACAATTTTCCAGTGTTGTAGTTTCTTGATATACATCCTCCGCAACAAGTATCACTGACCTTCCTATGTTGTGTGTGCAATGTCGTTTGTATGGATTGCAAGAAGCAAAGGTCCCGCTACATTCCCATGGGGCTCGCAAGATGTCACTTTCTCGTCGTGATAGTTCTCTCCACTGATACTGACATGCTTTGTTCTTTTCGCTAGAATCTTTTCAATACAATCAGACATTTGGGCTGACAGTACGTACGCTCTTCTTTAGTCCATTAGGCGACCGTATCGAACACCTTGCGGAAGTCAAGAAACACGGCGACTACGTGTGAGTCTGTGTCTACTATCCTCCCTCCTGCCTCCTCTATTTACCTCTCCCTCCTCCTCTCCTCCTCTCACACCTTCTCCTCCTCCCCCTCTAATTACCTGTTCATCACACTGTCTATTTCATTATATCACCTGATCGCTGCTAATCTCCTATTTTCTCTTCTCTCTGTTCATCTATCACTAATTTATTCGTCAATGTTTCACTTTATTACTGTATCATTTCATTTCTATACCTTTCGAATCCTACTGACATCAGACTGAGGGCTGATACTGATATTGATACTTTAAAGCAGACACTCCGCTACAGTTTCAGAAATATGTACATAAAATCTGAGGGTGTGCCTGTTTTTTTACCTCTCCAAACAAATACCTAAATCATTAGTTGACGTTTCACAGTTTTCACATATCAATCACATTCTATTTGTTTTAATCCTACTGGCAGTTTGATGGCAGGCTGGTGATGATAAAGACCGTGTGCTGATGTACTCTGCTGCAGAGTCAGCGTGATTTAAATGAAATCTGACAGTCTGCCTGACTTTATTTCTCGTAAATAACCTCTATTTCATTCATTAATGTTTCATTATATTACCGTATAACTCCATTACTATATCTTGCGAATCCTACTGCCACTGAGACAGAAGGCTGGTATTAATATTGATTCTTGAAAGTAGACATTTTGTTATTTCTCGCAACTAATCTCTTGCTTAATGTGAGGAATAACTTCAGTTCTCTTTCTTTGGACTTCTTCTTGTAGCTTGAGGGCAGGCTGATGATGATATGATGCTACGCTGAAAGCAGACTCTCTGCTGCAGTATCAGAGTGACGTTAAAAAAATCTGACGGTCTGCCTCTTTTGTTACCTCTACCAACTCATCTCTAATTCATTAGTTAACGTTTGACAGTTTTCATGTCACTTAAACTCATATTCTTTTTCATTGCACTATCAGTTCGCCAGCATGCTGCTGAAGATATTCTCGGTGTACTGATAGCAAACACTCTACTGCACTATCAGTATGATGTAAATGAAATCTAATGGTCTGCCTATTTTATCTGTCCTAAATTATCTTTAATTCATTCGTTCATGTCTCACAGTATTATCATATCACACCGTTTTTATATTTGCTAATCCTACTGACATTGTGACAGACTGTTGGCCTGAATGTGTGTACGCTCTTTTTCGTGCATTACGCAACTGTGCGTGACCGTACCTGAACACCTTGAGGAAGTCAAGAAAGGCGGCGTCTACGTGTTAGCCTGTATCTACAACCCTTCCACCTCCAACCTCTATCTACCTCTACCTCCTCCTCCTCTTCCCCTAATCGCCTATTCATCACACTGTCTTTTTTATCACATCCCCTGCTCGCTGCTAATCTCCTGTTGTCTCCTCTATCTTTTCATCTATCATATGTCTGCAGATTTCATGGTGCTCGATCAAACGGTATAGAACCCTGGAGTAAAGTTCCCTCCTCCATGCATCGCACGAGTTATTAAGTAGACAGTGCCGTCCGTCTTCTTTTGAAGTTCAAGTGTGCAAAATCTCATCACAGTCGGATGAAAGACAGGGAATAGTATATAATACGCATCTGACCCGAAGTGGTGATGCTCATACAAAATCACTCACTTCGATTTTTCAGCTGTTCCGTTGGATGTCCCAGTTTTTCTTTCTTTATAAACCACTCCTTTATTAAAGCGAACTAAACAAAATATACAAATCGGTGAAACCATTTCAGAGTTTTAGAGAGACTAACGCACAAGAACTGAATATTTAAATTGAAGAGATCCACAGATAGAGGGCGAGGTACTGGCAGATCTAAAGCTGTGAGGACAGGCCCTGAAGCGTGCCGGATAGCTTAGTCGGTAGAGCGTAACCTGCGGAAGGCAAACGCTCGGTGTTGTTGTAAGTTTACCGCTTCAGTTTTTATATTTCGACCGTTTCGAAGTGTTGGAATAATCGTTTTCAAAACAAATGATACAATGAGTTAAGTTGCAATGAATCTCGACATATACATTATCCTAATCATTACATTGCTTCTACGTAGTTCAGTACCACTCCGTGTCGGCTTCCTGCACGCGTCTTCTGTCCCACGGCATAGCCGAGCCTTAGGTCTGTAGGCGCAAATATTTTTACGAATGTGCGCCGTTGGTCATAGGAAACTGGAGTGCCTATTGTATTAGTGTGCATGCTGTCTGGCAGGGGCTATTATGTCTTCCGAGATATCAGATGGTGATTTGAATGGTTTGGCACTGCATTAGCTCCACACTCCAGACTAATACTACTCCAAATCCCACATAACATTAAATGAGTCAATTCATGGGAGAACTCTAGTTGTAGAGAATAATTTCTCCGATGCTGAGATAATTGATACGTTTAATGTGATGAGGGATTTGGAGTAGTATTACTCTCTAGCCCAGAACTACTGCAGTGCAGAACTAGACAAGTCACCATCTGATATGCCGGCAGAAGTGTCGGTTACTGCCATATGGCATGCCCACAAGTAAATGAGCCATTCAAGTTGCCTACGACAAACGGTGCAGATCTTAACTACTGTTGCTCCACAGACCCAAGCATAGAGTCTCCCGTAGAACAGAAGTCGCGTGCGGGCAGCTGACAAAGAATAACAATGAAGTACGTACAAGCAATACAATGATTAGGATTATGTTTATCTCGAGATTCATTGCAACGTAGGTGGGGTCGATGACTTCTGTGTTGGTGACAGCGGGCAGGTTAGTCGCGTGTCTGGAGCTTCAGTTCATGTAGGCTGCTGACAATGTTAGGCACTGACCGACTTCCTGTCAGTCGCACTTGTTGTGGCACTGTACAGGATACTAGAACAGCCACACAATAGTTTTTATGCTAAATTATTTACACTGCACTTCACAGTTTGCTTTTCTATTCACTCAAAAATGTTTGTACCACAACAACGACAATCTAACAACTAACAAAATGTCGACTCCCAATGTGGCCGCTTTCACTCTCTGTTAATAATAAACCGTTCAAATGTTCGTAAAGCTGTGAGAGCAAACTATAGTGGTCGTCAGTCCCTAGACTTACGAACTACTTGAAATAACACAATACACACCCATGCCCGAGGGAGGACTCTAAAATAGTGAGTGAGGTAAATATAGGAAAGGTTGGGGAAATGCCAGCCGACTATATTATAACCCCATACTGCTTCAACAAGCCTTTCAATATAACACTTGAAAGTAGGGAGCAATGGAAGAAAATAGTTCGACACCGTACGGAGGTTATTGTCTGGTTCACTGACGGGTCAAAATCAGACGAAGGTGTTGGGCCGGGGGGTGCCGCCAAGACTGGAGGGCGTCATCTCTCTAGGGAAACTGGCCTCAGTATTCCAGGCCGAAATCACTGCCATGAGGGCATGTGTGGAGGAGAACTTCTGTAGGTGCTACAAAGACCGTAGCATCTACATATATTCAGAGAGCCAGGCAGCCCTGAGATCACTGGCAGCTCCTGAAACAAGATCTCAAATTTTTGCAGAATATCACAGTGTTTTGGTGGAGCTAGGGGAAAGCAATAGGGTAAACCTATTGTGGGTCCCTGGCCAATCGGGCATCAGCGGCAATGAACATGCTGACAGATTAGTCAGGATGGGGGCAGAGACTCCATTTATTGGACCGGAACCTGTCCTGACAATCACCAAGGCAATGATCAAATTGGAGCTATGTAATTGGCTCAGCACGTAGAATATTGGACCAAGGTCTATAAACAAAAACATGACAAGGTAATGATGCCAAAGCCATGTTTTATTGCTTTTATTAAAGGCGGCAGGTTAGCCACTAGAACGGACCATCTCGTGGCCACTCCATGACCACTGGTTATTTTGGGTTTTGCCAGTTACATGAGTTTTGCTTTCATAGACGACAACGACAACCAAAACACACAGTCGTGCCCAATGCGTGGAGACCTATATTCAAAATGATTGTTAATATAGGGGCTGTACGATCATAATATTCCCATTTACGGCTCTATTTACACAGTGTAAAGAGTCGCAAATAGGACCAAAATCCAATTCCCCCTCTTTGTGTCTCACAAATTGCATATATTTAAATAAATGAAGGAAAACATAAAATAATGAATGAGATGAATTTTATATGGCAGCATATTCTAAGTGATATCACAGTGGCCCCAAAATATAAATTGCATTTATGTAAACAAACATCTAAATAATAAATCACCCTATAAGTCTTACTCTAATCTCGTACTTGATGTGAACAAAAACACCAGTTTAATAAGTCATGGTTGCAAAATTTTGACACAAATTATTTACAGAAGGATGAAATAGCTGGAGGACGCCGACATAATGGAAGATCAGTTTCGATTCAGGAGGAATGTAGGAACACGGGAGGCAGTACTCACTTTATGGCTTATCTTAGGAGATAGCTTAAGGCAGGCAAACCTACATTTCTAGGTCTTGTATGTTTGGAGAAAGCTTTTGACAATGTTGATTGGAATGCACTCTATCAAATTCTGAAGTCAGCAGGGGTAAAATATAGGGAAGAGAAGGTTGTTTACAACTTACACCTTAACCAAAACAGGGCATGAAAGGGACACAGTCACTTAGCTGTCTCGTATTTATAGTAATTTGAAAAATGTCCAAATGTTTGTTAAGCTTACGAGGCTCAACTGCGGGGTCATCAGTCCCTAAACTTACAAACTACTTACGAACTAACTTATACTAAAGACAGCAGAAACATCCATGCCCGAAGGAGGATTCGAACCCCCGACGGGGAACGGCCTCGCGCATGGGAGCTTAGCGTCTCAGTGAGCTCGGCCACTCCACCACGGCTATAGTAATTTCATCACAGTTAAACAGTGCCGTCCAGATATTTGGCATATTAGAGATTATGATGTGCACTGTCCGTGTTTATAGTACAACTCGGACATGCATGTAACAACGAGCATTGCGGCAACTACAGCCGTCAACATAAATACAAGGCATGTGGTAAATTGACATAATTGTGTAAGGTTGCTCCAAAACACTGTAATGTATTATTTTATTTGTTTATTCACGAGATATATCTCAGCGTAAGTGTCGTCGTCAGGTGTCTTTCTGCAAAAAAATGTTCTATTATGACTATGTGTCCAAGTACAAGATACAAATACATAAATAAAATTTACAGATTTCAATTATAAAATGTTTTTTTCTTGAATGGTATTTTAAAACCACCGGAGGTGGCAGGCTGGCAGCAGCTTAATTGCTGCTCTTCACCCGAGCGCATTTACAAAGTTGACTCCCGATGTCGACTCCCAATGGGGCCGCTTTCACTCTCTGTTAATAATAAACCGTTCAAATGTTTGTAAAGCTATGAGATCAAACTATAGTGGTCGTCAGTCCCTAGACTTACGAACTACTTGAAATAACACAATACACACCCATGCCCGAGAGAGGACTCTAAATTCCGATGGTAAGTATCCGCGCAGTATGCTGCAAAGAGCCTTAGAGCGCTCGACTGTTCCCATGCGGCTCTTGGACTTGAACCAGATTTTTTAATATCTTTTAAAAAAGATTTATTGAACAATGTTGAAAAGTTCCAGCTACTGAAGGGTACCTAGTGATCCCAGTCAGTTAAGGCAGGAGAAACTCAGAGTCAGCGTGCTTTGTTACCTCTACTTACAAATCTTCAACTCATACATTAAAATTCCGCCGGTTTTACGTATCACTCAATTTCTATTTGTTTTTATATCTATTTGCAGTTTGACGGCAGGCTGACGATGATATTAACAATGGACTGAAAGCAGGTATTCAGTTGTAGTATTAGTATGATCTAAATGATATCTTACGGCCTGCCTTTCTTTTCTCTTCTAGTTAATCACTAATTTATTCGTTATTGTTTCACTATATTACCGTATCATTCCATTTCTATAACTTTCGAATGGTATTGACATCAGACAGAAGGCTAGTATTGATACTGATATTTGATAGCAGACACACTACTAATGCATCAGAATGATGTACATAAAATATGAGGGTATATCTGTTTTGTTACCTGTCCTAACAAATCCCTAATTCATTAGTTGACGTTTCGCAGTCTTAACATATCACTCACATTCTATTTGTTTTAATCCTACTGGCAGTTTGATGGCAGGCTGGTGATGATAAAGCCCGTTCACTGATGTACTCTTCTGCAGTGTCAGTGTGATGAAAATGAAATCTGACAGTCTGCCTGATTTTTATCTCTCGTAAATAACCTCTATTTCATTCATTAATGTTTCATTGTAGTACCGTATAACTCCATTACTATATCTTGCGACTCCAACCGCCACTGAGACATAAGGCTGTTATTGATATTGATATTTGAAAGCAGTCAATCTGATGCCAAATCAGTACTATATTGTAAACGAAATCAGACGGTGTGCCAGTTTTGTTATGTCTCGTAAGTAATCTCTAATTGTTTGCTTAATATTTTTAACACTAATGATATAGTACTCCAGTTCTCTGTCTTTGCACTTCTTCCTGCAGCTTGAGGGCAGACTGATGATGATATGCTTGTTACGCTGAAAACAGGCATTCTGCTGCAGTACCAGAGTGATGTACAAAATATCTGACGGTCTGCCTCTTTTGTTGCCTTTCCCAACTAGTCTCTAATTCATTCGTTAACGTTTGACAGTTTTTCATGTCACTTAAACTCAAATTCTTTTTCATTGCACTACCAGTTCGCCAGCATGCTGCTGATGATATTGTCGGTGTGTTGACAGCAGACACTCTACTGCAGTATCTGTATGATTTGAATGAAATCTAATGGTCTGCCTATTTTTATATGTCCTATATTATATGGTATTCATTCATTCAAGTTTCACGGCTTTACCTTATCACATTTTTTTAATATCTTTCGCTTACTACTGACATTGTGACAGATGGCTCGTATCGTTATTGATACTTGAAAGAAAAAACTCTGCTTCAGTATCAGTATGGTATACATTAAATCTAACGGGCTGCATAGATCGTTACCCCTCCTACAAAATCTCTAATTCATTTATTAACGTTCCACGGTTTTTAGGTATGAATCTATTTATTTTTATTTTTAATCCTATTGGGACTTTGACTGCAGAATAGTGGTGATATTATCGGTGAGTTGATACCTCTTCAAACAAATCTCTCATTCCTTAGTTACAGATTTTACGAATCATCACATCACTGCAGTGTCAGTGTGATGTAAATGAAATTTGACTTTCTGCCTGATTTTTTAAAACTCACCTAAATAACCTCTATTTCATTCATTACTGTTTAATTGTATTACCGTATAACTCCATTAGTATATCTTGCGAATCCTACTGCCACTGAGACAGAAGGTGGTTATTCATATTTATACTGGAAGGCAGATGTTTTGATTTAGTATGAGTTCAACGTAAACGAAATCAGACTTTCTCGCAGTTTTGTTATGTCTCGTAACTAGTCTCTAATTCTTTGATTAATATGACGTATTACTCCAGTTTTCCGTCTTTGGACTTCTTGTTGCAGCTTGTGGGCAGGTTTGTGACGATGTGTTCCTTACGCTGAAAGCAGACTCACTGCTGCAGTACCATAATGATGCACGTAAATTCTGACGATCTGCCTGTTTTGTTACCTCTCCTAATTAATCTCTGATTCATTCGATAAGATTTCGCAGTTTTTCATATCACTTCAATCAATTTCTTTTTAATTCCAGCATGCGTCTGATGATATTGACGGTTTTTATATCTTGCTAATTCTACTGACATTGTGACAGAAGGCTGGTGTCGGGATTGATGCTTGAAAGAAAACAATCATCTGCGGTGTCAGTATGATGTAAATTAAATCTAACGGTCTACATAATTCGTTACAACCCTTACAAAATCTCTATTTCATTCATTAACGTTCCACGGTTTTTAGGCATCAATCCATTTATTTTTATTTTTAATGCTATTGTTAGTGTGACGGCAGAATAGTGATAACATTACCGATGAGCTGATACCAAACACTTAACTGCAGTACCAGTGTGATGTAAATAAAGTCAGATGATCTGTCAGTTTTGTTATCTCTCCTGACTAATCAATAATTCATTGTTTAAGGTTCCACATTATTAAAGTATCTCTCTATTGGTAGGTCTGTAACTGTCAT
Source organism: Locusta migratoria (assembly GCA_026315105.1). Taxonomy (NCBI): domain Eukaryota; kingdom Metazoa; phylum Arthropoda; class Insecta; order Orthoptera; family Acrididae; genus Locusta; species Locusta migratoria. Next base: position 557,172,236 of record CM048755.1, on the reverse strand, counting down.
GTGGTAGTTTGATGGAAAGCTGCAAAAGAGGTGCTGATATCAACGTTCAGAGAGCGTAAGTGTCTCTGATAGTCAACCAATATTTTACAAATAGGATTAAAAATAAATATAAACGATGTCCATACAAAATCGCAAATTTCAATTTTTCCGATTTTTCAGGTGTTCCATTGGTTTCCCTTTTCTTCTTTTGTTATAAACTACCCCTTTATTTAACATAACAAAACAAATTGTTGCAATAGGTAAAGTCATTTAATAGTTCTAGAGACTAACGCACAACAACGAAATATATCCACCGAAGAGATCCACCGAAAGGAGACGAGGTAGGGGCGGATCTGACGCTGTGAGGACAAGCCGTGAAGTGTGACCAGATAGCTTAGTCGGTAGAGGGTTGCGTGCGAAAGGCAAACGCTCGCCGTTATGTAATTTTACCGCTTGAGTTCTTATATTTGAACCGTTTCGATCTTTTTGAATAATGTTTTCAAAAGAAATGATACGATAAGTTATGTTGCAATAAATCTCCACATCTACATCATGGTAATCATTAGCTTGCTTCTATGTAGTTAGGTACTATTCTGAGTCGGCTCCCTGCAAGCGACTTTTGTCCCGCGGCATAGCCGATCCTTGGCTGTGTAGGCGCAACTGTCGTTACGAATGTGCGCTGCAGGTCATAGGCAACTTGAATGGCTCTTGTATTCTACATCTACATCTACATCTACATCCATACAACGCAATCCACCGTAAGGTGCGTGTCGGAGGGTACACTGTACCACTACTAGGCATTTCCTATCCTATTCCACTCCCAAATAGAACGAGGAAAAGAGGAATGTTAATATGTCTCCGTACGACAATATGTTCAAATGTTTGTAGAACTTATGGGACTTAACTACGGGGTCATCAGTCCCTAAGCTTACAAACTACTTATGAACTAGCTAAGACTAAGGACGGCAGAAATATCCATGCCCGAGGGGGGATTCGAACCTTCGACCGTAGTGGCCGTGCAGACCGTGACTGGAGCGCCTCAGTCCCCTCGGTCACCGCGGCCGGCTCCGTACGACATATCATTACGCGAAATGTAAGTAGGCGGCAGCAAGATCGTATTACACTCAGCTTCAAATTCCGGCCCTCTAAATTTACTCAACAGAAATTCACGAAAAGAACGTCGTCTTTCCTCCAGCGATCCACAATTGAGTTGTCGGAGCATTTCCGTGACACTCGCGCATTGGTCGAACCTGCCAGTAACAAACCTAGCTGCTCGCCTCTGAACTGCTTCTACGTCTTCCTTTAAACTGATCTGCTGCGGGTCCCAAACACTTGAGCAATACTCAAGACGTGGTCGTACAAGCGTTTTATACGCGGTTTCCTTTACATATGAAGTACATCTTCCCAAAACTCTCCCAATAATCCGAAGTCGGCTGTCCGCCTTACTCACAACTGTCCTTACATGTTCGTTCCATTTCATATCGCACTACCAATGCTGTATTCGAACATTATGGGATTGTTTTTCCTACTTATGCGCATCACCTTACATTTTTCTACATTGAGAGCTAGCTGCCATTCTTCGCAGAATGTGCATGCCATCTGGCAGAGGTCAACTCGTCTGCTGGGCATGTCAGATTGTGACTTGGATGGTTTGGCACTTCATTAGCTCTGCACTAGAGAGTAATACTACTTCAAATCGCACATGACATTAAATTAGTCAAGGCATGTCAAAACTTTCGTTATAAGCATCTTTACTCATGACCTGAGATACAAATTCATACACACACACACACACACACACACACACACACACACACACACACACACACCAACACACACACAGATGAAATCATTGATGTTATACAAACAGTAGTATAAGGAAAGTTTCCAAATGAACTGACTCATTTAATGTGATGTGGAATTTGGAATAGTATTATTCTCTAGCCCAGAACTACTGCAGTGCGGAACTAGATAAGTCACCATTTGATATACCGGCAGAAGTGTCGGCCTCTGGCACTTGGCATGACCAGAATTACAAGAGTCATGCATGTTGCATACGCCCAACGGCGCGGCTCCGTAACTACAGCTGCGCCTACAGACACAAGCATCGACCATTCCGTAGAACAGAAGTCGCGTGCGTGTAGCCGACACAGAATAACAATTAAGTACGTAGAAACAATGTAATGACTAAGAAAATATATACCTTGAGATTCATGGCAACCTTGCTCATCGTATCATTTCTTTTGATAACTATTATTCTAACATGTCAAAACGGTCGAAATTTAATATGTCAACGCTGTAAAATTGCTACAGCAGCGAGCGTTCCACACATTCTTCCGTTGCGAAGTGGATCAACTGCTGGTTTTCGAACGTAAACGACGCTCGTTTGAATCTACCGAGGTTCTTTTCTTTCTTATTTAGACATTTGAATGAAATGTTTTATACCTCAATATGCTACAATTTGCGCTGTTTCAAGGTTTTGTAGATTTTACTTGGACTTAAACCAGTCTTTGAATGTCACTAAAAAAAAAAAAAAATCTTCAACACATAAATTAAAATTTCGCTGGTTTTACGTATTATTCAATTATTTATTTTTATACCTATTGGCAGTTTGACGGCAGGCTGGTGATGATATTGACAGTTGACAGACAGCAGGTATCCTCGTGTAGTGTTAGTATGATATAAATTAAATCTTACGGTCTGACTTGTTTTCTATTCTAGGTAATCAATAATTTATTCGTTAATGTTTCACTGTATTGCAGTATCTCTCCATTTCTATATATTTCGAATCCTATTTAAATCAGACAGGAGGCTGGTATTGATACAGATACTTGAAAGCAGACACTCGGATGCAGTGTCGTAATTATGTACATAAAAGCTGAGGAACTGCCTGTTTTGTTACCTCTCCTAACAACTCTCTAATTCATTAGTTGACGTTTGACAGTTTTTTTCATATGACTCCCATTCTATTTGTTTTAATCCAGTTGGCAGTTTAAACCGAATCTGTTGATGATTTTGGCGGCGTATTGATAGCAGCTGCTGTAGTATCAGCAGGATGTAAGTAAAATGAGAATAAAAATGTTCAAATGTTTGTAGATCTATCGGACCAAACTACGTGGTCATCAGTCTGTAGCTTACAAACTACTTAAACCTAGGTAAACTAACCTAAGGACAACACACACACCCATGCCCCAGGGAGGACTCGAACCTCCACGGCGAGCAACCGCGCGCTCCGCAGCGAGACCCTTTAGACCGCTCGGCTACTCAACCGCGGCAAAATGAGAATAACTGATAGTTTTGTTATCATACCTGACTCATCTGTAATTTATTGTTCACTGTTTCTCAGTATTAACGAATCACACTGTGGCCGGGTTTTTAAATTTCATCTGCCAGTGTGACGCTACGCTGGTGGTAAGATAGTCGCCATACTGAAAGAAAACACTGCTGCAGTACCTTTATAATGTAACTGAAATCTGAGTCTGCCTGCATAGTTATCTCTCCTAACAAGTCACTACCTCGTTTGTTAACATATTAATTTTTTACGTTTGTTTTTAATCCTACTAGCAGTTTGACGGAAGGCCGGTGGTGATAAAGTCCCTGCACTGATGTACTCTGCTGCAGTGTTACTATGATGTAAAGGAAATCTGATGGTCTGCCTGATCTTTATCTGTCGTAATTAATCTCTAATTCATTCGTTACTGTTTCATTGTATTACCGTATAACTCCCTTACTATATCTCGCGAATCCTACTGCCACTGAGACAGAAGGCTGGTATTGATATTGATAATCAGACATTTTGTTATTTCTAACAACTAACGTCTTATTCTTTGCTTAATATCACGAATAACTTCAGTTCTCTTTCTTTGCACTTCTTCTTGCAGCTTGAGGGCAGACTGATGATGATATGGGCGTCACGCTGAAAGCAGAATCTTTGCTGCAGTGATGTACAAAAAATCTGACGGTCTGTCTCTTTTGTTGCGCCTCCCAACTAGTCCCTAATTCATTCATTAACGTTTGACAGTTTTTCATGTCACTTAAACTCAAATTCTTTTTCATTTCATTATCAGTTCCCCAGCATGCTGCTGACGATATTGTCTGTGTACTGATAGCAAACACGTTACTGCAGTATCAGTAAAATATAAACGAAATCTTAAGGTTTTCCTGTTTTTATCTGTCCTAAATTATTTCTAATTCATTCGTTCACACGTCACAGTATTACCATATCACACCGTTTTTATACCTTGCTGATCCTATTGACATTGTGACAGATGGCTGGTATCGGGATTGATAGTTGAAAGAAAACACTCTACTGCGGTATCAGTATGATGTAAATTAAATCTAACTGTTTGCATGAATCGTAATCCGTCCTACAAAATCTCTATTTCATGGGTCGTGGTCATGGGCAAATCAAGGACGCATTTAAATGTCCAGGGAAAAAGCCTACAACATTTGTATTTCATATTTAAAAATCGATTGCTGACGAGTTATTCAGATTTTCCATACTTTGATGCCACACTACATATCAAAGAGAAAATGGGCAAATGAAAGAGCTTGATCCGCTGAGTGTTGTCAGGTCAAAAAAAACTGTATTCCTGAATTAGAACCGAAGATTTCGTAGAACAAACCGATTAAAATGTTCAGTGCAAGGTCAGAAAGATACCGCGTTTGAATAAAAGTAAAGGACGGAGAGACTTAAGTTAATTGTGATATTTGATGACAAATCTGTGAATGAATACCCTTCGTTTAAAGGAGAAATGTAGGAAATGGGTAGGATTGAATGTTCTGACCGGCTGACTTTAGTTTACAGCAAGGACATCCCCATAAGAAATATACAGAAGGAAATCGCGTTTGAGTATAGAAAAGGAAGGTGGGACATATGTAAATTCTCATACTTGATGCTAAATCTCTGGATGAATACCATTCGTTTAAAGCAGAAATGAAGGAAATCGGCCGGGTAGTTTTTTCTGGCCGTCTGACTTTTGTTTTCGTAGATTCTTTTAATATACGAGATATCTGTAGATGAAATAATCCCAGACAACTCATATGATCCGTTTCAGCAATAGAATTTGATTGAATTGGAAAACTCCAAACGGGTGTACTATTTTTCATTCCTGTAGTTCGTTTCTATGTCTTAAACCTATGGCTGTTTATGTATGCTCTAATGGACATGTCTGAAAGAACAGTCATAACCAAACGCCGAGTTAAGTCACACAGCATTTAATGCATTCTTAGTTAGACCATGAGATGTTAGTTACATTGGTCTTGGATTCGGCTTGGCAGTAGGATCATTATGCATGACGATGAAGTTCCTTTATTTTGCTGTTTGTTCAATATTCGACTTTTCTCGTCACTACGTGTGTCGCTTATCGTAAATTTCTCTATGTGTTTTCAAGCTTTGGCATTCGTTTACGTGACGGGTGCTGGATAATAATTTTACTGTTTAATGGTTAACCATTCGTTGTCAACAATAAGAGTATCTGACGATTTCAAATCATAGTGAGACACACGTTTCTTCGTGACACCGTATTAAGGGCCACTTCCAGCTTAAGATTTTGATATTTAACGTCTACCCGTGAGCAATCAGCAAAGATACGTGAGTGGTTCGATTCCCAGTGAGTATTGATCTCTGAATCGCGCTTTTTTCAATTCAAGCATTCCTATGTCTCGCTACTTGTGAAAAAAACCTATGTCTAAAATCCATTTTTGACAGAAAATAAGCAAGTGCCGAGCTAGAAACCTGTAAGGACTAAAATTATTCAGTCGCATCGTCATTTCAGATCGAAACACGTGGTTACCGCCTAGAATACTCGATATCTAACACTGTTTGGATAACAATCAGATAAGGTTCTATGATCGGATTTCCGTATACTACAAAACTTTACATCTTGGCTTTTCGCGTTTGTTACATGGAATGACGCCATATTTAGCATGGATAGGGATAAAATCTGGTGGAAAGCATTCCCGGAACAGTATAAATTCTTATGTCATGTAATTCAAAGTTCAGTTTTTCAAACTGATTCTGTCTAAAATTGAGTCTCAGTCGGGCATGAAATCTTTGGTTGATTAGGATTGTCTGTTGGTGCTAGTTATGATTCCATATCAAAAACAAGATAGTTCGTATGTCATTTACAATTCAGACATATACACAACTAGGTGCTCATAAGTAACTTACATTTCAAATGTCACTTTGTGTTAGATAATAAGTGTGGTAGTTAACTTTCTATCTGCACGTACATCCACGTGGCATCATCAACACAGTGAAAGTAATAATGGTTCAATTGCGGGCATTGGTTGTCCGCGTGTTAATGAGAGTGGTAACATTTGAGGTATGTCATTCATATCTATTGATAATATAAATATGTGTATATGAATGTGTGTATATTTCACATCGTCTACTAAATTACTTGTCGGACTGCAACAAAAGTTGTCATACATATTACTTTATATGAGCCAGCAATCGCTGCCGGGATAATAGTCACACATAACACACAGTTCAAGAGATATTACGTCAGAAACAATAAAATTCTTGAGAAAGTGCCAGATCATACTAAAATGTTCCACATCTCTTCCCAAACTAATGGAACGACTTTAACAAAATTTGCTACAAATATTTTACCGTCGGTGGAAAATATCTGATGAATAAGAACTGCCTATAACACGTATTTTAGGAGCTATGACGTTATAAAAACTGAGACACACCAAAACTGTCGCATCACGCGACGCGTGAATAACGAGAGTTTGTTCATCCACTATTTGAAAATGAGATCACTTAGAGACTTTGAAATAAGTTTACACGCAATTTAAAACACTTGCGAAACATTTTCTCGCTGGCAACCCCCACAAAATAACGAAAGGAAAGAAATTTATTGGATACGAATTTTCCGCTTTTCATGCAGTAACACTACGGCACTAGGCTTTATGTTAGCTACAATTTATGATTTCTACACTACTACTTTTATTCGTGAGGCATTTTACAGGCAATATGTAACTCAGAATGAGAAATGATGTCATAAACAATTAGGTTCTTAAAAAACCTCTCTATACATATAAAATTTCGATGTTTTACGTCTTCACTACGAACTCCTCTCGCAACACACTTCACAAAGCGTTTCCTAATATTCCACTCTACTGTGTTGAAAAATTGTACTATCGTAGGACACATTGTTTAGGGCATATGACGTAATGCAGATCTAGTTTCATAAAAACGAAACTGAAAGGGATAGAGAGTAGGGTAGAATGTAATGGACAAAGGGAGAAGAAGGAGATGGATTGGCATAATGAAGGAATACATACCCAGGCCTCGTCGGGAACTAAAGGCAGTTTATTACAATAATTTGGTGCTTGCAGGCGTTAGGCAGTGCATAACCTCTAATAAAGTGTTTCTTGATATTTGCAGCATCGTTGTTGTTATGGTCATCAGTCCGGAGACTGGTTTGATGCAGCTCTCCACCCTACTCTATCCTGAGCAAGCCTTTTCATCTCCTCATAAGAACGGCAACCCACATCCACTTGAATCTGCTTACTATACGCGTCTCTTGGTCTCCCTCTGCGATTTTTACCCCACACACTTCCCTCCAATGCTAAATTTACGATTCCTCGATGTCTAAGAATGTGTCCTACCAAGCGATCCCTTCTTTTAGTCAGGGTATGCCAAAAATTACTTTTCTCACCAATTGTGTTCAGTACCTCTTCATTAGTTATGCAATCTACCCACCTAATCTTCAGCAATCTTATGTAGCACCACATTTCAAAAGCCTCTATTCTCTTCCTGTCCGCACTGCTTATCGTCCATGTTTCACTCCCGTACAAGGCAACACTCCACACAAATGCCTTCAGAAAAGACTTCCTTACACTTAAATTAATATTCGATGTTAGCAAATTTCTCTTTTTCAAAAATGCTTTTCTTCCCATTGCCATTCTGCATTTTATATCCTCTGTACTGCGACCATCGCATGTTATTTTACTACCCAAGTAACAAAACTCATCTACCACCTTCATTGTTTCGTTACCTAATCTAATTCCTTCAGCATCGCCTGATTTTCTAAGAACGCATTCCATTATTTTTGTTTTGCTCTTGTTAATGTTCATTTTATACGCTCTCTTCAACACACTGTCCATTCCGTTCAACTGCTCTTCCGGGTCCTTTGCTGTCTCTGACAGAATTACAATGTCATCGGCAAAACGCAATGTTTTTATTTCTTCCCCCTGAACTTTAATCCCTATTCCAAATTTTTCCTTGCTTTCCTTCACCGCCTGTTCGATGTACAAATTGAACAACATCGGAGAAAGGCTACAACCCTGTCTTACTCCCTTCCCAACTGATGCTTCCCTTTCATGCCCCTCGAGTCTAATAACTGCGGTCTGGCTTTTGTACAAGTTGTAAATAACTCTCCTTTCCCTGTATTTTACCCCGGCTGACTTCAGAATTTGAGAGAGTGTATTCCAGTCAACATTGTCAGATCCTTTCTCCAATTCCACAAATGCTAAAAATGTTGGTTTGCCTTTCCTTAATCTATCTTCTAAGATAAGACGTAAAGTGAGTATTGCCTCCCGGGTTCCTATGTTCCTCCTGAAACCAAACTGATCTTCGCCGAGGTCAGCTTCTACCAGCTTTTCCATTCTCCTGTAGATAATTCGTGTTAAAATTTTGCAACCATGACTTATCAAACTGATGGTTCTGTAATTTTCACACCTGTCTGCGCCTGATTTCTTTGGAATGGGGATTATTACATTTTTCTTAAAGTCAGAGGGCATTTCGCCTGTCTCATACATCCTACACACCAGTTCAAATAGTCTTGTCATAGCAGGCTCTCCCAGAGACTTTAGTAGCTCTGAGGGTATGTCTACTCCTGGGGCCTTGTTCCGACCTAGGTCTTTCAAGGCTCTGTCAAATTCATCTCTCAGTATAGCATCTCCTATTTCATCTTGATCTACTTCCTCTTCCTTTTCTACAACATCGTCTCTAAGTTCATTTCCTTTGTAGAGCTGCTCTATGTACTCTTTCCACCTTTCAGCTTTCCCGTCTTTGCTGAGAACTGGTTCCCCATCTGAGTTCTTGATATTCGTAGAGATGCTTTTCTTGCCCCCAAATGTCTCTTTTATTTTCCTGTAGGCGGTATCTACTTTTCCCCTTCTTATACATTCTTCTACAGATTTGCATTTGGCTTCTAGCCACTCCTGCTTAGCCATTTTGCACTTCCTGTCAATCTCATTTTTTAGTCGTCTGTACTCCATTTTGCCTGTTTCATTTACTGCATTTTTATATTTTCTCCTTTCATCAATTAAATTTAGTATTTCCTGTGATACCCAAGGATTTTTTGTAGGTCTTGCCTTTCTACCTATTTTGTTCTCTGCTGCCTTCACTATTTCATCTCTCAATGCTACCCATTCCTCTTATACTGTTTTATTTCCCCCTGTTTCTGTCAATTGTTGCCTAAATCTCCCTCTGAAATTCTCCAGAACTTCGCTTTCCTTCAATTTATCTAAGTCCCATTTCCTTATTTTCTTACCTTTCTGCAGTTTTTTCAGCTTCAGCCTACAGTTCATGACTAACAAGTTATGGTCAGAGTCTATATCTGCCCCTGGGTATGTCCTGCAGTTTATAACCTGGTTCCGGTACCTATGTCTCACCATCATAAAATCTATCTGATACCTTCCGGGGTCTCCTAGTCTCTTCCACGTATACAACCTTCTTTTGTGATTCTTAAACCACGTGTTTGTTACGATTAAATCATGTTCCGTGAAAAATTCTACCAGGCGACTTCCTCTTTCATTCCTCCTGCCCAGTTCATATTCACCTATTATTTTTCCTTCTCTTCCTTTTCCTACTACCGCATTCCAGTCTCCCATCACAATTAAGTTTTCCTCTCCCTTAACTGTCTGAATAATTTCCTTTAGCTCCTCATATATTTCTTCGATCTCTTCATCATCGGCAGAGCTAGTTGGCATATAAACCTGTACTACTGTTGTCGGTGTTGGCTTCGTATCTATCTTGACAATGATAATGCGATCACTGTGCTGGTCATAGTAGTTTACCCGCATTCCTACTTTCTTATTCATTATGTGTCCTACTCCTGTGATACCCCCAACTGATTTTGCATTTATAATCCTGTACTCACCTGACCAGAAATCCTGTTCATCCTGCCACCGAACTTCACTAATCCCCACTATATCTAACTTCAACCTATCCATTTCCCTTTTTAAATTTTCTAATTTTCCTACCCGATTAAGGGATCTAACATTCCACGCTCCGATCCATAGAATGCCAGTATTATCTTTCCTGATGACAACATCCTCCTGAGTAGTCCCCGCCCGGAGATCCGAATGGGGGACTATTTTACGTCCGGAATATTTTACCCGAGAGGATGCCATCATCATATGTTCATACAGTAGAGCTGTATGTCCTCGGGAAAAGTAACGGCTGTAGTTTCCCCTTGCTTTCAGCCGTTCGCAGTAGCTGTATGGCAAGGCCACATTAGCCGATGTTACAAGGCCAGCTCAGTCAATCATCCAGACTGTTGCCCCTGTAACTACTGAAAAGGCTGCTGCCCCTCTTCAGGAACCACACGTTTGTCTGGCCTCTCCACAGATACCCCTCCGCTGTGGTTGCACCTACGGTACGGCTGTCTCTATCGTTGAGGCACGCAAGCCCCCCCACCTCGGCAATGTCTGTGGTTCATGGCATTTGCAGCATCATGGCATTATATTCCATCTTGAGTAATTGCTGTGTAGAAGAATTTTCTCTAGTGGTCACTAGTAACTTTTTTGTAGAGTCAAGCGGCTGTACCGAAAAGTCGTTAAGGGAACTACAAGAGAGCTATGTTGTGTGGGATGTATATATACCAGGCCCTAATGCAATTCAGGTCTTTTGTATACTTTCGAGTATGACAGACTTCCGAATGCAAAACGCTGCTGTTATAAACAATGTGAATTTTTCCCGAATGACCCGAATAGGCTGCGAACGTGGAAAGTAACCATGATGCTAACTGGAACAATATGTTGGCTGACACAGTGTATTTAATGGTATAAAAGACGTTTAATATATTGCTACAAAGCTGCTCTTTTATTGATGGCCTGACTAGTGTCGGAGTTTGACCAATCTCTTAAGCTATCTACTACAGAGAACAATGTTCAGTTTTCAGCAGAGGGTACATAGATACAATAACTTTATACGGATTGTTTATTTCGTAATTATTTACATTCGTTTATGTTTGTACACTGTGTAGGTCACGCTGTTTATTTCAAAAACTTTGCTGTATTTTTACAAGCTGTTGCTACAAAGAAGTTTGTTGTTAGGTCTTAAATATTTTTAGCATTATTTCGTTAACTTGCAGTTTGTGATCACTGATTATAAGCAGCGTGACATATTCAGTTCCTTTCCATTCCATTCGTACAATAAATTCTTAATTTACATTCAGAACTATTTTAAATTATATAGGTATATTGTTTGTTATGTATTGTAGTGTAAGAGCGGTGTTAGAGTAAAAAGGTACGAAACGACACTGTGGGTATAATTGAAGTCCTTATTCAAAAGTATTGACCAGAGGCCTGAGCACAACTATCAAAATGTATAACGAGCCCAAGGATTCCCTATTTCCAGAATTCCAGTGGCTGTAACATCCGAGTTAAAAAGTTTTCTTTTGAGATTTTCTCCCTCTCTCTCTCTCTCTCTCTCTCTATTTTTTTTTCGTACGAAACAGATTGAGTCACAAGGCGACATGTTCTGCTGCCACTTGAACTTGGGCAGTAAACTTTGTGTGACCCTGGAGAAGTGCGGACGCTCGTTATCCTGGAACAAAATCACCCTCTCTGTGAGCAGCCGTTTGCTCTTGCTACAGTACACGTCACTGTTGGTGGTTTTTCCCTGCTTAAGGTATTCCGTAAGCATCGAATCTCAGACGTCCAAAAAGACGGAGAGCATTACCTTGTCTGCTGAGGGCACAGCCTTGAATTTTTTAAGGGGAGGTGACGACACGTGCTTCGCGTCCCTAGTTGTGCCACTATGTTATCCCAAAGCGGTATATTCAAATTTCAACCGGTTTGGTTCTTAAGACGTTTCGTATCTTTTGAACACCCCTCGTAATTTATAGACGATATTGCTTTTATGCTACTACAATTTATCGCTTGTGGTTGCGCGTTATTATATTCTGCTCAAGGTGCTGCGGAAATTCTGTGTGAATTTTTATTGCCGATTATTTTGTTTATGTGACGTTTGTTCTGGGTATTTACTCATGTGACTGTAGACTTGTAATTCTTCTAAAATGTTAAGTAGTCGTCCTTTGAAGATAATATGTAAAACTGTGAGACTTTTCTCTATACTTTCAGTGAAATGTTTACTTTCTCTGAGAATGCTGAAAAATTATTTTCCTTAGTATTAATGTGTTCTCTGTACCTAGTTTTAATAGGTCTGATCAATGTAGGCTTTGCCACATTTACTGCACTCGATAACGTAAATTCCAGAGTGCCTATAATGTTCTGTTTTTTTTTTCCTATTTAATGTATATAGGTATGGAAGTATTACAGATTTGTCTTTCTTTCTTATTTAGATTTCTGCCAATGTGTCTTTGCTTTGTGTAGTAACTGACTAGTTCTGGCATGGCCAGTGGCTGATTGGATCGGCGGGTACACGTTGTGATAAGAAACTGTGTTGCCACTGATTCCATCAGGCTACTGTCCATTTTGCAGAGGCTGCTAAGACTGTTATCAGCAAAACGAGCCAGCAGAGGACCTCGTTAAGTAGATTTTGAAGGCGCTTGACAAAACAATATGAAACCTAACAAAGACACAACATTAAATTATTAGTCAGGAGGTAGCCCACTGCTAGGCTTTGATAACATAATGTTATCCACTATTGTGCCTAAACGTCCGTCAATTATTCATCATCATCATCATCATTAGAGATTGATTATGCCTTTCAGCGTTCAGTCTGTAGCATATTACCTCTAATAAAATTCCTCCATGATCCCCTATTCAATGCTAACATTGATGCCTCGTCTGATGTTAAGCCTTTTACTTCAAAATCATTCTGCACCGAATCTAAGTAATTTCTTCTTGGTCTACCTCGACTCCTCTTACCCTCCGCTACCGAGCTCATGAGTCTCTTAGGTAACCTTGCTTCCCCCATGCGTGTAACATGACCCCACAATCTCAGTCTGTTCGCTCTAACTGCTTCATCTATGGTGTTCATTCCCAGTTTTTCCTTGATTTCCTCATTATGTACACCCTCCTGCCATTGTTCCCATCTATTAGTGCCTGCAATCATTCTTGCTACTTTCATATCTGTAACCTCTACCTTATGAATAAGGTAACCTGTATCTACCCAACTTTCACTCCCATATAACAGAGTTGACCGAAAGATAGAGCGGTGCACCGCTAACTTAGTCATGGTACTTACTTCCTTCTTGTAGAAGAGAGTAAATCTTAGCTGAGCACTCACTGCATTAGCTTTGCTGCAACTCGATTCCAGTTCTTTCATTATGTTGCCATCCTGTGAGAAAATACATCCTAGGTACTTGAAACTCTCTACCTGTTCTAACTTTGTTCCTCTTATTTGGCAGTCAATCTGCTTAAATCTCTTTCCCTCTAACATTACTTTCGTTTTGGAGATACTGACCTTCATATCATAATCCTTGCACCTCTGATCGAACTCTGAAATATTATTTTGCAACCTTTCAATTGAATCGGCCATTATAACTAAGTCGTCCGCATATGCGAGACTGCTTTTTTTGTTTTCACCTATTTTAATCCCGCCCTGCCAGTCTATTGTTTTCAACATATGATCCATGAACAGTATGGACAGCAGTGGTGACAGGTTACAGCCTTGTCTTACCCCTGAAACTACCCTGAACCATGAGCTTAATTTTCCATCTACTTTAACTGCTGCCTGACAGTCTACGTAAAGTCCTTTAATTGCCTGCAGAAGTTTGCCTCCTATATCATAATCTTGTAGAATTGACAGTAGCTTCCTCCTAGGAACACGGTCATAAGCCTTGTCTAGATCTATGAAACATAGATACAATTCCCTGTTCCACTCATAGCACTTTTCCATTACCTGCCGTAAGCTAAAGATCTGGTCCTGACAGTCTCTAAGAGGCCTAAACCCATACTGATTTTCATCTAACTTGTCCTCAATTAATACTCGCACTCTCCTTTCAACAATACCTGAGAATATTTTGCCTACAACGCTAATTAAAGAGATACCTCGATAGTTGTTAAAATCTTTTCTGTTTCCATGTTTGAAAATTGGCGTGATTACGCTTTCGTCCAGTCAGACGGAACCTGTCCCGATTCCCACGCCTTCTCAATTATCCTGTGTAAACATTTAAGATCTGATATTCCACTGTATTTGACGAGTTCCGGCTTAATTTCATCCACCCCAGCCGCTTTGTTGCACTGTAATCTACTGACCATTTTCTCCACTTCCTCAAATGAGATACTGTTTCCATCGTCGTTCCTATCCCATTTTACCTGAAAATCTGACACATCATTGAACGTTTCACCTACATTCAGCAATTCTTCAAAATATTCCCTCCATCTGCTCAAGGCATCCACAGGATTGACTGGTAGCTTTCCTTACTTGTCCAAAATACTTGTTAATTCCTTCTTTCCTCCCTTTCGAAGATTGCTAATTACGCTCCAAAATGGTTTTCCCGCGGCTTGACCCAGGGTTTCTAGCTTATTTCCAAAGCTTCCCATGATTTCTGCTTGGAGTCTGCAATTTTCCGTTTTGCTTTGTTTCTTTCTTCAACATAACTTTCTCTGTCTGCCTGATTTCTAGTATGGAGCCATTTTTGAAATGCCTTCTTTTTCTTTTTACAGGCTGCCTTGACTATGTCATTCCACCAGGCTGTCTGCTTCTTTCTACCTTTACACACTACTGTTCCAAGACATTCTCTGGCTGCTTCCAGTAATGTGTCCCTGTACCTTGACCATTCCTCTTCCAGTGACTGTAAATCATTACATTCAACTAACTGGTACCTTTCCGAGATTATTGCTATGTATTTCTGCCTAATTTCCTTGTCTTGAAGCTTCTCCACTCTTATCCTTCCACACATGGACTTTCTGCTCTTTTGGCCTCACAAAACCAATTTCACTGCAGATTAAATAATGATCAGTATCATCAAAGAACCCCCTGAAAACACGTGTGTCCTTGACTGTCTTCCTGAATTCCTGGTCTGTTATTATATATTCAATGACAGATCTGGTTCCCCTTCCTTCCCAAGTATAGCGGTGAATGTCCTTATGTTTAATTATTTAAACGATGTAATTTTTGTGCCCGCTCTCTGCTCTAAAACTCTCAATAACGGTTCTATTGATTATGTTGAGACATGGCGATTTTGCTGTGCAGAGGAGTAGTTCGGTAATTTTCTGATGTGAAAAACATGCACAAACCTTTGAAACTTTCAGGCTGTGTGTGTGACCACATTATGAATTTGTAATATGGGCACTGTTTTTAGCACTAAGTTATTTACAGTGAGCAGTTTGTTGCAGAGCATGGTGAGATATTCATGCAGTTATCCGACCAATGAGAGTAATGAGAGAAGCAGTTGAATACCGCCAAACAGATACCTAATTCAGGCCTTAACCTCCCCAATGATTGACTGTAGGCATCTGGTATCGTAAGCTTCTTTTGGGCTTGATATTCTTATCGGGTTGTCTGCCGGATCAGGACGTCATCTGGGTAAAATATTTCGGCGATACATTTGGTCGCCATCTTAGGTGTGTGAGCTGTTTCAACAAACCGTCAGAACTGAGTTTAAGCCGCGAGAAGCGGCCCCTTTATACGTCGCTGATGGCCAACAGCGCTTACCCATCTGTCGACATATGGTCCTCTATCTTACAGTTCCCCAGTGGTGTAAGTCGACATAAACGTTAATCGCAATGAGACGGTATTTGTATACACCGTGCCTCTTCAGTCCTAAATCATCATTCACTGAGCCCAGGAGCCGTGCGGAAGTTGCCGCGTGGGGTAAGGCATCGTGCTACAGATTGGGCAGCCGCTCCTTCAAGAGGTTCGAATCCTCCCTAGGGCATGGGGATGTGGATTGCCCTTAGTTTAAGTTAAATTATTTTGTAAGTCTACGGCTGATGACCATAGCAGTTTGGTGCAATAGGTTTACAAACATTTGAACATTTTATTTGAGCTCAGGAGCACTCCGATCTTGGCTGGAGGACGAAAAATACATTTGTTTTTTAAGGATATGCATCCAGCAAAACGTAGGTTAGATAACGATTTACAAGTATCTACGAAGTGTTCCCGTTATTGTCCAAACTGGAAGGCACGACATATCTGTTTGTCTGTACATTTATTTTGTTTTAACACGCCTCTAAGAAGTGACAGCTCTTTTGGCAAGCTCTCTGCGTCTGAAACGGCAACAGCTCCTTTTGCCATCGTTCTCCTGGCACCAGTGCGTTGGTACGGGGGTTGGAAGCTTGCTTCATGCAAATACTGGCTGGAGGGGAAGGGGGCTTGCTTCCCTCCGTACTGGTGTGCTGCGAACATTGGAAAAATGTCCTTTTGCCGTTTCAGACGAAGAGAACGTAACAGAAGAGCTGGACCATGTTAGAGGCGTGTTCAGGCAAAATGGATATACAAGCAGATCTTTCGTGCCTTCCAATTTGGACCTTTGCGGAACTTAGAAGATACTTGTAAATCATTGGCCTTCCTACCTTTTGCTAGAAATAGATCATCAAAAACTAGGCAGACTTCAAAAAAGAAATAATATCAAAATATGTATTTTCGTCCTCCAGCCAAGGTAAGAGCGCTCCTGGGCTCAGTCAAGAACGTTTTAGGACTGAGAAGGCCCGATTATACAAAATCCCTTGTCATTGAGGGAATGTTTACATTGGTCAGACAATTATAACCATACATGATCGATGTACCTAGCACCATCCACACTCACGGTTGTTTCAAATTTGCAGTGGCCCAGTACTGTCTTTTCGAGGAACGTAAAATGATTTATGATTAAACGCAAATCGTTGCCTCTGCGTTTTGCTATTAGAGTTGTTTATTGCAGGAATCAATTGAAATTCGTCTCTCGGACAATATAAATACAGACAATAGGTTTCCCTTAAGCAAAATGTGGAACCCGGTGTCATAACACATAAAAAAGCAACGGTCTGTCACTCGACCAGCAATTAACAATACTCAATAGCGATTTATCGTTAACGTCGGCTTTCACTACTAGGGCAATGTATAATAGAGGGCCGTACCATCGATACTTGCGCACGCCCTGTTGGCCAGCCATCCGCGGCATATAAAGGGGCCGCCGCTCACGGATTGAACCTTCAACGCCACCAGCAACTCCAAAGACATAATACAAACATCATGACCGCGAAAAGATGCCAGGCTTGGCGTCAGACATTCACCCGACGTAGTGCTTGCTCCCTATCACTCTTCCAAGTACTGGCAAGCCTTCCGCCCCAACTACCCTCTCCTTCACAATGACCTTCCGTTCCCCGAGAACTCCAGTAAGGCAGAACATTTTGCCTCCTACCTCGCCGATATATTTCCCATTCATGGTTTCCACATTTCGACTACTCCCTCTTTCCCGACGTCAATGAACGAACCGACACCTATACCCACCAGCTCGCCCCCGACTTCCAGTACTGCGACCACATTCCCCCCTCAGAATTCAACACACCAATTACCGCCTTTGACATCCAACTCACACTTCGCACCAAACGCAACACCGCCCCCTGTCATGACCGCTTCACCTACAGTCACCTTCGTGCCTTCCGCCCCCTCATTCCACGCGCCACCCGTGCATCCAAATGTTCAAATGTTAGTTAAACTTAAGGACTTAACTGCGGGGTCATCAGCCCCTAAACTTACAAACTACTTATGAACTACCTTATACTAAAGACGACACAAACATCCATGCCCGAGGGGGGATTCGAGCCCTCGACCGTAGCGGCCGTACAGACTGTGACTGGCGCGCCGCAGAACGCTAGGCCACTGCGGCCGGCCGTTGCATCTCTTTATAATATTATTCTCCATACCGGCTTTTTCCCAACATCCAGAATCCTGATTTTCTCTAAACTTGACATACCACCCTCTCACACCTCCTCCTACCACCCCATCAGCCTCACCTCAGTCTTTATCAAGGTCCTGGAAATCATCCTTAAACTTCATACCCACCGACATCTCTGCCAGAACCAACTCCTTCCCCTCTCCCAATGTGACCTGCGAACTTCCTTCTCTGTCCATGACCAACTCCTCCTCCTCCTTACTCATCTCCTCTCTATCCAGCTCAATTTCCGTCACGCTATTATCTGCATATCCCTCGATACTGAGAAAGCCTACTGCCGTATATGGCATTCTCCTTTTCAAGCTCCAAACATACACCCTTCCTATTATGTCAGATTCATCGTTTCCTTTCTCTGCAATCGTACATCCTACGTCATTGTGAACAACTAGGACTTCTGTTTGTATTACCCCCTTCCCCCACCGTGGTGTCTCAGGGCTCCGTCGTCTTGCATTTCCTCTACCTGATATAATCTGAAGACCATGCCACAGCCTCATCCTCCTGTACATCTCCTTCAGTATGCTGATGATACCGCCTTCCTAGAGCTTGCCCCTCCCTCGCCCGCTCCCAGCACCTTCCCCAGTCTCACATCTCCCAATTCGTCACCTGGTGTAACCAGTGGCTCCTTTGCGACAACCCTGAGAAATTTTGGACAATAATCATACGTCATACTATCCGCACCTTCCGCCACCACGACCTTTACCTCACCCTCCATTACCGCCCTGCCCGCTAAACCCCCACCCTCAAGTACCTTGACCACACCATTGAACTCTCCCTCTCCTGGAACTCCCACCTTCAAATTTTCCGTATGAAAGCTCTTTCTCATCTCAATCCCCTCAATCTCCTCTTCAGCCACACCTGGGGATTCAACCCTTCTACCATCCTGAATGCATCCTCTGCAGCTTTCAGCCCGCTAGGGTCGCCGCCTACATTGCTTCTAAATATCCCTCTAAATCGTTGAGAGTAACACACTTTGCCTCGCTTACCGCAACCTCCTCCCCTCCCGCAGGCAGATCCTATATCATTCCTTTCTTCCACCTTGTCAAGTTCCTGGAACATATCCGTGTCATTTACGTCACCCGACAAAACAAATAGATTCCCGTCACCCTCTGGTCTCTTCCATCCTCTTGATCCGAAACTCCTCCTTCCATCTTCAAACTATTCACATCCAGTTTGAGTGTAGCTTTCGCCACCTCCCCCTCCTGTATGAAGCCCTCTCAACCGACATCTACACTCCTACCAACCCTAATCTCTCTCCCCTCCTCATTTGTGTAGCGCTGACCCTGCCCCCTTCACACTTTTTCCCTTTCTTGCTTGGCTTTCTCCCCTTCTTTCCCCTTCCCCTGGAGCCCTTACGCTCCTCTCCTTCTATCCCCCTTTCTCTCTCTCTCTCCTCCGCAACTCCTC
The DNA here is from genome assembly GCA_026315105.1 of Locusta migratoria. NCBI lineage: Eukaryota > Metazoa > Arthropoda > Insecta > Orthoptera > Acrididae > Locusta > Locusta migratoria. The sequence goes on along the minus strand of CM048755.1, from coordinate 557,152,824 downwards.
TTCGCTCCCTGTCCCCTGTAGGGTCTCAGTCCTAGTGTTTTTTAACAGTGCGCCGCTAGTGTTAGTTTCAGTGCTGTGTTGTGCCCGATTTTAAAAGTGACACAACCCATGATCTTGGCAGAACAGGTGTTGTGTATGTATTTTAACCAGTGTCTTTTTCGTCACCGTTCTGTCTCACGTTTATGAGCAGCCACCGTGGCCGCTTTTTATTCTAGTTGTGCTTTTATTCCCCATGTCTTCTTACAATGTTCGCCAGAATATCCTGTATCATTTGAAACTCACCTTTTCATTACCTTTACTGTCTGTTTAACTCCTACATGTAAAACTTTTTGTCTCGTTCGGCTGTAGAGCGGCGCTGAGGCAGCTGTCAGCGTACCCTATGAGGGGCATTTGAAACCCAATAAGGGAAAAATACGAAAAAAAAGCATTGAACTCATTTCGGGTAGGTTGCTGAAACAGCATACACAACTGAAGATGGTGGTCAAATGGATATAGTATCCAGATGACGCCCTGATCCGGTAGACAACCCGAGAAGAAAACCATATGTTGTTAGCCGGGAAAAAACTACGAAGTCACTTCTTTTGGGCTATTACATATAGAAGTACTGTTGTTTTTAGATATCAATGTAAACTATAATTCATCACACCTACCACATGTAACCTCTGATAATAAAGTTTGGTGAATAATCCTGTAACAGTAACATAGATGAACTGTGAAATACAGTTACTTCACTGTCCTTCACAATAGTCACATCCCATAACTATGCACTGCTGAGCTCTGCGATACATGTGCTGGAAACTTTGCACGAAGTCTTCCTTTGGGATGTTGTACAAAATCTCGTCACGTTTCGTTGAATCTCAAGAATATCGTCAACTCTCTTTCCTTTCAAAGCGATGGTGAGTCGAGATAGTTGAAAGATGTTTGGAAGACTGAGGTCCGTCGAGTATAGTGGATGTTCAGGTTGCACTACCCTCTTTTTTGCCAGGAACTGTTTGCGATATTGACTATGTGTGGGAGATCGTTGTTGTGTAACGTGAACATCGACGATACTCTCCGGATCTCATTGCATCAGCCTTATTCCTGTTCCCTCGACTCGAACTAGTTTTGAAGGCAAAGGGATTTGACGATTTTCCTAACTTCAAGCGGAACTTAACGAGGCTTCTGAACATCATCCCAAAGGAAGACTTTGTTCAAAGTTTCTAAACATGTATCGCAGATCTCAACGGTGCATAGTTATGGAAGGTGACTATTTCGATGGACAGTAAGGTAACTGTTGTTGATAATTCATCTACGTTAATGTTACAGTACTATTCATCATCATCATCATCATTAGAGACTGAATATGCCTTTCAGCGTTCAGTCTGGAGCATAGTCCCCCTAATAAAATTACTCCATGATCACCTAATCAATGCTAACATTGATCTCTCTTCTGATGTTAAGCCTTTTACTTAAAAATCATTCTTCACTGAATCTGTGTACTTTCTCCTTGGTCTATCTCGACTCCTCTTACCCTCCGCTGCCGAGCACATGAGTCTCTTAGGTAACCTTGCTTCTCCTATGCGTGTAACATGACCCCACCATCTCAGCCTGTTCGCTCTAACTGCTTCATCTATGATGTTCACTCCTAGTTTTTCTTTGATTTCCTCATTATGGACACCCTTCTGCCATTGTTCCCATGTATTAGTACCATCAATCATTCACGCTACTTTCATATCTGAAACCTTAACCTCCACCCAGCTTTCACTCCTATACAACAAAGTTGGTCAAAAGATGGAGTGGTTTACTGGTAACTTAGACTTGGTACTGACTTCCTTCTTACAGAAGAAAGTGCATCTTAGCTGAGCACTCACTGTTTTAGCTTTGCTACACCTTCATTCAAGTTCTTTCACTTTGTTGCCATCCTGTGAGAAAATACATCCTAGGTACTTGAAACTGTCAATCTGTTCTAACTTTGTTCCTTGTATTTGGCACTCAGTTTGTTTAAATCTCTTTCCCACAGACGTTAATTTTGTTTTGGAGATGCTGATCTACATATCATAACTCTTACACCTCTGATCAAGCTCTGAAATATTAGATTGCAACCTTTTAATCGAATCTGCCATCACAACTGAGTCATACGAATACTCAAGACTGCTTATTTTGTTTACAGTTATTTTAATCCGAGCCTGGCAGTCTACTGTTTTCAACATATGATCCACGAATAGTATGAACAACAGTGGTGACAGGTTACAGTTACCGAACTTTGTTGTCAGAGGTTGTTTTACCAGTCATCAAGCGTCCAGGTTTGTTGTTCGTGGCACCACTTCCTTTGCAGCTTTCAGTTGACTTCCATTATTAAGTGTTTAGCAACTGCAGCAGACCTTCAGTGGTTATTAATCTTGAAACGCAATGTTTGTGTTGAAACAGTATTTCTCACGATAGTGTTAAGTTTTGAAGTCCTTTTTGTCGTGATAGTTTTATATTGTTTGGCCATAATTGTTCTTAATGCACGACGGTAGTTGTCAGTTGTTTAATTTCACCCACTATTCCTCTTCGCCAATAATGTTTTACCGTGATTTGCGTATTCTGTCATTAAAGAGGATACTTCGCTACTGAAATGTTAAACAGTGCAGTAGTTTCCACCACACATGCTTTCACTAACCGAGCACTATCGATTTGGCCTCTTTCGAAGTCTGAGAGGTCAGGAATTCACCAATCACTTATATTGCGTCGCGGAATAATCCGTATAATATGCTACAATGTACCGTCCAAGACTTTGTACAATAATTGTACACTGCGGACGCGTCGCAGTTTTAGGACGTACGCAAAGGTGTGAACTTGCAAGGTGTTCATATTATTTTGTCAAGCCCCTGTACGATTTATCACTCACTCAGTTGTTGACTATATTGTAAAATCTCTCTTCAGAAACCGAGCGAGGTGGCGCAGTGGTAACACACTGGACTCGCATTCGGGAGGATGGTGGCTCAAATACACCTCCGGCCATCCTGATTTAGGTTTTCTGTGATTTCCCTAAATCACTCCAGGGTTGGCTCCTTACAGAAGGGCACGGCCTATTTCCTTCCCCATCCTTACCCAAAACTTCGAGCTTGAGCTCCGTCTCTAATGACCAAGGTGGCGATGGGACGTTAAACCCTAAGCTCTCCCCCCCTCCACCCTCTCTTCAGAACGCCCAGATCAATATAAACATGAATCTGTTGCCGCATACAATAAAGGTCACCATTTTAGAAGGGTGGACTGATTTGCCTCATTGTTGTTTGTTGTGTTTGCAGAAGTTATCAGGAAAAAAAAATGAATGTGTCAATAATCTCTGCGTGAAGGTAAGATTATCTAGACCAGTAGGATAAAAATCCAAATTGGAAATAATTTGTGCAATAAGTTTCATTATTTTAATGCCTTCATTACTCTCCCCTCTCCCCCTACCACCCCGCTCCTGCGCACTTGTGCATGTGTTGAAGGGTGAGATGTAATGGAAAATATACTGCTATAAAAGTCATTGGACGTTAGATACTCCACTGAATAAAACTAGACTCATAATTTTTGGACCACTTGATTTCATAATAACTATCATCAAAGTGGGATAATTATAACATGTTTAGAAAGAAACGCATAAGATATTTATGTGATATTCCCCATTATTTATTATTAAACAATCGGTTTTCGTCTATTATACCATAATCAGGTTCTGAAATATAAATGAATAGGGGATGATATTTACATGGTTTAGAGGGCGTTATGAGTAGATGATAAGATGAAAATAGGTACTTAAACATATTTGACAGACGTCGACGTTGGACTGTAGCTGTTCTACTTGGCTCCTCGAAGTTTGTAATTCGTAATCCTTCACCTCTTGACTCTGCTCCTTAAAATCTATAAATGTAGTCCAGATCTTCGTTCAACTTCTGATTCGTCAATTTTATCTGTTTGGAGGAAGTTAATATAGGAGCTATCTTTGCTGTTGGCAGAAATCAGTGAGCACTTACTGTCAGCCACCCATATACACCTGCAGACCCCTTGCATTTGCAGACTATTGTGGAGAGAAGGGACTGTGCTGTTGATTGCTTGGATGTAGGAACGGAGCGAGGACCGAACTTGAAGCCTTTCATCCCTAGAGGAGCGAATCAATCTGGTATTCTAACCACAATTGTAATTGTAGGTAATTTCTGTATCATTGTTGGCAGGCTGCTTCGGATATTGGCAGTAGGGATTCGACGATGAATTTAGATTTCATTATGACTTAGAAAAACAGGTTCTACTACAACGTTTCGAAAGTATTTTCTGTCATATCATTCTGGAGTGTTGTTAAGTAGCATACGCTATTTTCGATTACAGCTTCAATAAACTGCTCACAGAAAGGTTTGATTTCTTATAGAAGACTTTTATTTGCGATCAATAGCTTGACCAGCTTCTGATGGATGATGAGTACTTCTGAAGTCTGCCAGAACCATCAAACATCATACTTAATGCGTTTCATTTGTAGTGACATTTTCGGTAACCTTAATTGTAATGTATCACCAGTCTTCCACAATATCCGATGGAGAAGAAATCCACCATCGATGACAAAAGCGGCTATTAAGGTTTACTTGACTCGTGGCACTATGGTCTGTTATGGTGCAGTGTTTTGCAATTCCTTAATTTCAATATGAAATAGGGTGCAAAAAACTTTAGGTCTCATTGAATGCAGAATTTGTTACTCTGTAACAATTATCCGTCTCTATTGAGATTCTACATCTACATCTACATACATACTCCGCAATTCACTGTAAGGTGCGTGGCGGGGGGTACACTGTACCACTACTAGGCATTTCTTTTCCTATTCCACTCCCAAATTGAACGAGGAAAAAAAGAATGCCTATATGCCTCCGTACGAGCCCTTATTTCTCTTATCTTGTCTTTGTGATCTTTACGCGAAATGTAAGTAAGGCGGTAGCAAGATCCTACTACACTCAGCTTCAAATTCCGGCCCTCTAAATTTACTTAACAGAAATTCACGAAAAGAACGTCGTCTTTCTTCCAGCGATCCCCAATTGAGTTGCCGGAGCATTTCCGTGACACTCGCGCATTGGTCGAACCTACCGGTAACAAATCTAGCTGCTCGCCTGTGAACCGCCTCTATGTCTTCCTTCAAACCGATCTGCTGCGGGTCCCAAATACTTGAGCAATACTCAAGACGTGGTCGTACAAGCGTTTTATACGCGGTCTCCTTTACAGGTGAAGTACATCTTCCCAAAATTCTCCCAATAAACCGATGTCGGCTGTCTGCCTTACTCTCAACTGCCCTTAATATATATGATATTGCCAAAAAAGAAGATACAATAAATATTTATCATTATACATAAAGTTTGTCCAGCTTTCATGAGCACTAGTTTGGGAATACATGAACCAGAAAATATTGTATTACTGAATGCAGAATTTAATGCCCTACAACTATTAATAGTACCATATTCTCGTTAGTCTGAATCCCTTATGAGACATAACCGAAAAACTATAGAAATACACTTTTGTGTGTTCATTTATAACACCCCCTTCCCTGAATTCCCCTCACCGCTTTACGTACAACTTCGCCAGGAGAGAAACGCAAGTATAGTCATATTCGACCACCAATGAAGGAATTAAAAAAACCTTTTGTCACAATTTTTTCCGATTTGTTTACTTTTTTATTCTACACTATTGGCATAATCTATAGGATGAAAAGACGTAAACGATGTATCACCCTAATCTCTCTATGCTTGTATATCGTTAAAGTGAAGACCTTCTCTGCATTGTGAAACAGAAAATTCGTCGTAGGTAATCAGCAAGAGGAGAACAGCGACTTAAAATTGCATGAAGAGAGAAGTGGTCTGCGGCTGGGGACAGAGAGTTAATAGACTTGGTTTTAAAAAGCTATTGACTGTCACTGTGCCGCCGCCCACACAGCATCATCACATCAAGAGGTCACTGGTCAAGTGGTCTCGGCTCGTCTTCAAACATGGAAATAAGAGAAATGTTCATTCATATACTCTTTTAAGACAAAAACTATTGTGAACCCGTAGGGTGGAGTCCAAACGCTGTACAACATTTTTGAAAATTTATGACATTTGTATTGTCATCTAGTGAAACATAAAACAGTTACTCACTTAAATTTGCTTATGTCCTCGTATCATAGCAAAGAAGCATTCATTTCAAACATGATGAATAGGGATTTACGCGCCACATACATCACAGACGAGATGATCCTTTCACTAGAGGATGAGGCCATGTCTAAGGGAACTGCACTGTTCAGCGGTGGGTCTGGGTTACTTGTTACTTGGTTATGGGTTACATTAGTGCAAGTAGGTCACACAGGGAAGCGGTAAAATGAAAAACATTTTGTTCTGAAGTTAACCACTCTAGTCCATTTCTATAAGGTTTCCATGAAGATCTGCATTAAATACTGTGACATCTCCTCAAGATATGACTAGGAAACATAACAGCGATGATAATTTCTTGAATGTGGAATTTAATGTGCACGTTTTAATACTGAGATGGCCACCTTACATGAAATAATATATATACCTCATAAAGGGAACATTTGGGGTTACACCTTCCTTAAAATTTGTCATATACATAATTATCAACGCAGAATTCAGCTAAAAGCTAATGTAAAGTTTTAAAATCAGCCATTCCCATCTATAAGAGGTAATTCTTCACATGAATCACTTGAAGTTTACAGCTAAATCTGCACAAATACTCCGTTAATCACATTTAAGGGCATGGTGGACGTTTAATCGAACCGCTATTATGATCCAGAATGAAACTTTCACACTGCAGCAGAGTGTGCGCTGATATGAAACTACCTGGCAGATTAAAATTGTGTGCCGGAACCGGCACTCGAACCTGGGACCTTTGCCTTTCGCGGGCAAGCGCACTACCGACTGTGCTATCCCGACACGACTCACGATGCCGCCCCACAACTTTACTTCCGCCAGTATCTCGCCTCCTACTTTCCAAACTGCACAGAAGCTCTCCTGCTGCCCGCGAAAGGCAAAGGTCTCAGGTTCGAGTCCCGGTTCCGGCACACAATTTTAATCTGCCAGGAAGTTTCATATTGCCGGCCGCGGTGGCCGAGGAGACTGAGGCGCTCCAGTCACGGTCTGCATGGCCACTACGGTCGGGGGTTCGAATCCCCCCTCGGGCATGGATATTTGTGCCGTCCTAGTTCGTAAGTACTTCATAAGTAGTTTGTAAGTTTAGGGACTGATGACCCCTTAGTTAAGTCCCATAGACTATACAAACATTTGAACATTGGATTTTTTTTTAAGTTTCATATCAGCGCACACTCCGCTGCAGAGTGAAAGTTTCATTCTGGAAACATCCCTTAGGCTGTGGCTAAGCCATGTCTCCACCATATCCTTTCTTCCAGGAGTCTAGTCTTGCATGGTTCGCAGGAGAGCTTCTGTGAAGTTTGGAAAGTAGGAGGCGAGGTACTGGCGAATGTAAAGTTGTGGGGCGGCATCGTGAGTCGTGTCGGGATAGCACAGTCGGTATTGCGCTTGCCCGCGAAAGGCAAAGGTCCCAGGTTCGAGTCCCGGTTCTGGCACACAATTTTAATCTGCCAGGAAGTTTCGCTATTATGATAGTTGTCTACCGTTCCATTCTATAATAGCGTTAGAGAAATAGAAACACCTGAACTTTTCCGTTTTCGATCAGATTTCTTCTATCCATTTAAGATAATGTCTGCCAATAGAGGTGCGTGCTAACAAAATGTGTTCGTATTCGGAAGAGAAAGTTGGTCACAGAAATTTCTCAAATAAATCTCGCCACAGTGAATAACGCCTTTCTTTTAATGATTTCCACCAAAACTCATGTATCATTTCTATGACACTCTCCCCTATATCGCAATAATAGAAAACGAGCTGCACTTCTTTGAACTTTGTCTATATTCTCAGTCAGTCCCACTTGGGAGGGATCTGACAAAGCGTAGCAGTACCCCAAAATAGGACGCACAAGTGCAGTGTAGGCACTTTAGTTGTACTGTTGCATCTTCTATGTGTTTTGACAATGAAACGTAGCCTTTGGTTCGCCTTCCCTACAATACATGTCAAATGTTTGTAAATGTATGGGACTCAACTTCTATGGTAATCAGTCCCTAGTCTTACTAACTGCTTAAACTAAGCTAACCTAAGGATAACACAAACACCCATGCCCGAGGGAGGACTCGAAACTCCGACGGTGATCAACCGCGCACTCAGGAACCTAAGAGCGCTCGACCATTCCACCGGAGGTCCCTGCTATATTTTAGTTTCGTGGCAATTTATTATAGTTTGTTGCAAGGTGATAAAATTTGAGAGCAAGTTGGTATCTTTTTGGAGAAGTTGTTTCAGTGCTATTTTAAGGTGAAAATAATGTTCAAATGCTTGTATAGCTTAAGGGACTTAACTACGGGGTCATCACTCCCTAAACTTACAAACTACTTACGAACTAGCTAATACTAAGGACGGCACAAATATCCATGCCCGAGGGGGGATTCGAAGCCCCGACCGTTGTGGCCGTGCAGACCGTGACTGGAGCACCTCAGTCACCTCGGCCACCGCGGACGGCTATTGTAAGATGAAAAACTATTTCTGTATTCTGTCTCCTTAAATGGTGACCCAATAAATTTCTTTTAACAATAGTCCATTCTATTTTCATATATCGTTATCCATTGGTTCTTTCTTAAACAGTGACCTATCTACAACGATTCTTCAGATGGTGAGATGTGTTCTGTGGCCACCGCATGAAAAATTAGTTATAAGTAAATGAATACTCAGATTTTTGTTTAGATATAAAATGATGACTGATGAAATGTTAATGTCCATGTTTCGTAGTTAAACATCAAAGTTTTTCGGTTGTCCGTTAGAATCTCTAAGTGTCAGTTTAGAGAAACGTTTTGATGCACTATTCCTCGTAGCGTGACCATTTGTCCTAAACCGAGGAAGATCTGCTGGATCGTAGGAGGCGCCGCACACTTGATGATCACGTTGCAGTCTCTCTGAACACGACAAACATTCTAAGTGTTGTAGCACCACCTATTTAATTAAGTATCGTCCAATCGGGATCCCAGGTCTGTGATTGAATTCGTACTATGCAGCCTCTTAATGGATTTTAGGAACTCGACGCCAATTGTCATTGTTTCTGTAGCCATATCGATTTGGTGAAGTAGTCTTCGGTTTTCTCACAACACTCGATAATACAAGATGTTCTCATTTCTTAAACAATGATCCATTCCTTTTTATTAAGTGCTAAGTCATTCTGTTTTTATAAGTGGTGATATATTCTATTATATTATATGGTGATACGTTCTATTTTATTATATTGTGACCCATTCGAATTTTTAACAATGATCCAATCTAATTTTTGCATGACAATTCGTTCCATCGTTTTATATTCTGATACACGCCAACTCTTTAGCCAATGACGCACTGCATTTTCTTAAAACTTTACATGATTCATACCGTTACAGATGATCCATTCCATTTTGAAAGTAAAGTGTTTTATTTTCATAAAACATGTCGTATTTCTTAAATACCTAAGGAACCAAACTACTAACGTCATCTGTCCCTAAACTTACACACTACTTAAACTAACTAATGCTGAGGACCACATCGCAGTCAAGTCTGAGGGAGGACTCGAACCTCCGGCGAAGCGATTTCACAATCCATGACATGGCACCCCAGACCGTACGGCTATTCACGCGCGACCATTGTCGCTTTCTCTGTTTTCAAAGGTTTGCCTGTTCCATTCTTGTAAACAGTTAATCATTCCATTTTTGGGTCGCTCTGAACAATGGGTGCCGTAGGCCATGGGAGATTCTGGAACATCTGAAGAACTTACTCAACCTGAGTCCCTGTGATTATACACTGTTAAAAATAATTATGGTAACAGGTGAGATGTCATACACAATATACATAGTGTAACGTATTTTATTCAGGTATTACTTACGACTATAATTTGTGTGTGATACAGTTCGATATTTCGCTGTCGCAACTTTTTGCTTGAGACTTACGTGGAGATTACTAAGAGCGATACCCCATGGTGCTACCATAATAATGAAAACGCCATTCTCGTTGCCGTCTAAAATGGTTTTGTTATCACCTCAGACATTATGAGGTTACCAATCAATTCTTGAGGGATATTTGGCCAATCTGCCATTAGTTGAATGTCCAGATCTGCAATCGTTGCGGTAGGTATTGGTCTAGATGCAATGTGTCTGCCAAATGCATTTAAGATATGCTCAATCGGCTTTATGTCCGGTAAACAATGTGGCCACTCCATTCGTTCAATTCCCACAGCTTCAATCATGTTGTCCACCAGTGCAGCGCTGAATGAACCCATCTGCAATGGGACCAACTTAGGCATAGTAAAAGGTCCAAGAATCTCGTTTCAATACCTCTGAACAGTCAAAGCGCTATTCTGAACGTCATAGAGGTCCGTACGTTTACCAATACTGACTCCTGCCCACACCATTCGACCACCACGATTATATGGTGATGTTTCCTGCACCTAAGCAAGGTTGTTCCTAGTCCCTCGTTCTCTTCAGATAAGAGAACGGTGACTGTCCGGCTGACTAATTAGTGAACAGAACCCGGCGCCACTCGTTAAGACTCCAATCCTGATGTTCTTCCGTCCATTTTCTCGGGATAAACGGTGTCGTGGTTTTAATAGGAAACACAACATAACCCTCTGTGTGGAGAGGTCACATTTCCGAAGAGATTTTCGACTGTTTATGTTGACATTGCGCGTCCTGTTGATACATGGAACGTGCGTTACAGCTGAGTTGCATTCAGCGTCTCGTCCCGATGGGCTGTTAACCGGAGACAACGGTCGCGTCCAGGTCCTGTAAATTACAGTTTGGGACACTCCAGTAGCTGCAGCCACATCCCTCTGTGTCTACCCCGTTTCGAACCTTCCTGTGGCTCTTTATGCCTGAGCTTACCGTATGTCACGTTGTTGTTGCATTGCACTACCTGCTCACTACACTATCTGAACCCAACTGCTTGTGTAATTCGTTTGGTAGAGTAAAAGCACGATAACGCTACCCCTCTGCAGCACTTTTATGATATTGCCACTATCTCGGTTGCCGTAATGTTGTTGTCTCCACTCGATAGAACCAATAGAAAGACGTCGAATCAGTTTAGTTCATTCTGCCGATTACAGTACTTCAGAACCTAGATATCTCAACTGATCTCCTAATTGTTTTGGCCGGTGTAATATATTTGACAAAGTGAAATAACCTATGCGAGGGGTCCAATACAACATCAGATATGTCAGCCTCTAGCGGAGGCGTTTAAACGAAATATAGTGTTCCTGGACCCACTCTGTAACACTTGTTGAACATTTCCCTGCTAACATGCAGATTCCATGCATTCATGAGGTTGTTACCATTCTCGTACACGTCTGTCTGCTCTAAACAATTACAAACAATGCTCGTCAGACCAGTGAACATGTTTCCAGTCATCAACAGCCCAACGGTAGCTTTGGCGGGCACAGGCGAGACGTAATCGTTTGTGTCGAAGAGTCAGCAAGGGTACACAAGCCTTAATGGATGGTGTTTCGTTGAAAGGTTCGCATGCTGACACTTGTTTACGACCCAGCATAGATATCCGCAGCAATTTAACGAAGGGTTGCACGTTGAACGATTCACTTCATTCTTCGTTGGTCCTGTTGTTGCAGAATATTTTTTCCGTCAGTAGAGATGTCGGAAATTTGATGTTTTACCGGATTCGCAATAATCACGTTGCACTCGTTTAATGTTCATACGGGAAAATTCCCAGCTCATCACATTCTCGGAGTTGCTGTGTCCCATCTCTAATCCGGCGACTATAACACCATGTTCAGACCTACTTAAATCGTGATAATTTTCCATAATAACAGCAGTAGCCGGTATAACGCCTGACTAGACACCTGCTGTGTTAATAGGCGTTGCCTAACGCAGCGTCGTTCTCTTTGTTTGCATATGCAAGCCTATATCAGTACAATTTGTTCTTCCGTGCGTATTTACATCTGTCAACAAAATAATCTAAGAGAAGAACAATAAAACTCATTACTTTTTCTCCGGACCTGGTATATGAATGACCTATTAGATAGCATCGGAAGTTGAAAGAGGTTTATCGATGTAGCATACAAGGAAGCCGCAACGCTTGAAAATGTAGGGAAATGCAAACGATCTGCAGCTAATCTACGCTTGGTGTAAATTGTGTCCACTGACCCTCAAAATAAACAAACAGATACATAAAAAATAGATGTGTATCTAAAACGTTGCAGAGAAACTAGCGAGTACAGTTACTTTCACAAAATATCTTATTGTAGGTATAAGGAGCCATCTGAAGCGGAAAGATAACATGAAATCAGGAGGGGTTGGTGTCAACAAAGGCAGTAGTTTACAAAACCCTCGTTCGATGTGTACTTGAATATTGATCGTCAGTGTGCGATTCGTACCATAGAGAATTAATAGTGGAAAAAGCGAAGATCCAAGGAAGAGTAGCACACTTTGTTCCAGGTTCATGAAGTAAGCACATGATCGGCTAACACTAGAGGCTGACGCTGAAAGTGAGACGTTGCCATCATGGAGTGGAGTTCTTTTAAACTTTCGGAAGGCTACCTGCTGTCTTTTTCCCGCGAAACATACGCGACTGGAAGAGGAAAAGGAGGAACTGATGTACACACAGTACCCTTCACCACGCATCTTGATGTGTCTTACGGTATATTGATGTAGACGTAGAAAACGAAACAGAATCTTCTGCGACAAAGTGTTGAGCTTCCTTCAACTTTTTTATGGCAGGTATACTGTGGACATTCCCGTTCAAGAAAGAAACAGCCGTATTCTCTTCACATGGCTGCACGAAAACGTTTCTGATTTGATAAACAGTCATTACTCTATCGCATCTCAACTGGTTCGTTAAATTACTCAATCTTAACTACATAAAGGCGTTGAATGTTTCGGAATATTTAGAATCACTGTTGAGTCGCTGCACTAAACATTCAGCAATGAAGGATCGCTCTAAAGATACTAATGAACTTTACCTCAAAATAATGACGGTATTATCAAGTTTTAAGACGTCAGCACACAGAAATAGGGTGATGTTTCCTGTGTGTGTGACATAATTTATGTACCATTTTTACCTCAACAGCGACGCAAGTGTTGTACATTTCACGACGATGGGAGTTCGTTGCGGCACTTAGTTGGGCCGTCTTCCGTGTTATTTTTGACTTTTATTTTATACAATAACATGTTACAGATTTTGGTTACACAGTCATTTGGATGAATTGCTTGATTTGACAATTTTGTTAGATATTAAGCCTAATTTATTCACGATTCTTACATTATAATAATAAATTAGGCCTAATATCTTAAAAAAAACAAAAAAAAAAAACAAAAAAACAAAAAAAAAAATCAAACAACTCATCCAAATGACTGTATAACCAAAATCTATAATACATTATTCTAGAAAATAAAAAGCAAAAAACTCACGGAAAATGGCACAATAAGAGCCGAAACATGTATGGTTGTTAAAACAAAACAAGGTGTCTTGCATAAGGCGAATTTGACCACATATCTAATACAGCAAGCACAGAAGATATAGGAGCTGCACCATCACAAGTTAATCAATGGAACTTGTATTATGACAACTGAACAAACTTCCAATGTTCCACTGCTGGTCATTTACTTGTGGTCAACGATTCGTACAAATCACAATCAGGGATCAAACAGAAGATATACAGTAGTTCTGATCAATGGTGGCTTTTGATGGTTGTCAAAGGGGTAGTGGAGGTCGTTGAACAGCTGTTTTGAGAGCTGTTCGACGCACCACTGTTCGAACCCGGTCATTTCTACATCTACATACATACTCCGCAATTCACCGTAAGGTGCGTGGCGGAGGGTACACTGTACCACTACTAGGCATTTCCTTTCTTATTCCACTCCCAAATAGAACGAGGAAAAAAAGAATGCTTATATGCCTCCGTACGAGTCATAATTTCTCTTATCATGTCTTTGTGATCAGCACGCGAAATGTAAGTAGGCGGCATCAAGATCGTACTACACTCAGCTTCAAATTCCGGCCCTCTACATTTCCTCGACAGAAATTCACGAAAAGAACGTCGTCTTTCCTCCAGCGATCCCCAGTTGAGTTGCCGGAGCATTTCCGCGACAATCGCGCATTGCTCGAACCTACCAGTAACAAAACTAGCTGATCGCGTCTGAACTGCCTCTATGTCTTCCTTTAAACTGATCTGCTGCGGGTCCCAAACACTTGAGCAATACTCAAGTGGTCGTACAAGCGTTTTATACGCGGTCTCCTTTACAGGTGCGGTACATCTTCCCAAAATTCTCCCAATAAACCGAATTCGGCTGTCCGCCTGACTCACAACTGTCCTTACATGTTCGTTCAGTTTCATATCAAGAATACTTCTGGTCAACGAATGTCACATTTCATCTCTAGGCATGAGATGATGGGAAGGTAGGAATATAAGGTTTAACTAATCGTCGACAACATGATTATTAGAGGTGGCAGCTATTGCATAATGATCCTCACTGTGGATGTAATCAGTGGAAATCACTGTTGGTTCCTGAACTGGTCTCTTTAGAAATATTAGAAACTGCCACTGTTGCACTGCCGATCATTTTCTTCTGGTGAGTGATTCACATCATTATCGAGCAGCCATCAGACAGAGGGCATGAAGACATCACTGTGGTTCTGATTAATGTCATCGAGGCTCGTCATTCATGACAAGGCATCAGATGGAAGACATGAAGTCATGACTGTGGTTCTGATCAATATTGGGCAATGATGGTTGGCAGAGGGGCAGTGGGTGTCATTGTACAGGTGTTTTGATAACTGTACTGACCGCCCACTGTTCAGTTGCCGGCCATTTATTTCTGGTCAACGAGCCTCATCTTCCACTAACGGGTATCATATGAAAGGAAGGTTGGAAGATAAGGTCTAACGTTCCGTCGACAGCGTGTTCATTAGAGGTGGCAGACATCAGATAGAAGTATATTAACTCCTCACTGTGGGTCTTATCAGCGGATGCCGCTGTTGATCGCAGAATAGCCGTGTCCCTAAAGTGGCTTCTGAAGAGCTGTTGCACTGCCGGTCATTTACTTCTTGTCAATGATTCTCAGCATTCGCATCCAGGTATCAACTTGTGATTGTACATTCTAATACGTATTTGTGTATGAATTATAGATAATTGAGTTAATAGTTGTTTGCTGTCTGTTACTTGATGGACCCTAAAGTGGTTAGATTATTCAAATGCTTGTAATCTTTTGGGGCCAAACCGCTTAGATAATAGCTCCCTGGACTTACAAAGTACTTAAACTAATTTATGCTAATGACATCACACACACCCATGCCTACCGAAGGACTTGAACTACCAGTGGGAGCGGCAGCACAATCAGTGACGTGGCGCCCCAGACCACGCGGCCATACCTGCGCAGTGTTTAGATTGTCAACGAATTACATAGTGTCACTCAAACATGAAATGAACTGGCTTGTGCCTTCCGCCCCAAACATAATAATTTAAAATGTTCAAATGTTTGTAAATCTATCGGACTAAACTGCGTGGTCATCAGTCCGTAGCTTACAAACTACTTAAATCTAGGTAAACTAATCTAAGGACAAACACACACACACCCATGCCACAGGGAGGACTCGAACCTCCACGCCGACCAACTGCGCGCTCTGCAGCGAGACGCTTTAGACCGCTCGGCTACTCCACCGCGGCATAATAATTTAACTGAAGTATTAACTAACGGTGATAGTACTAAAATAGATATAAATCTGTATTAGATATTCGAGTGACTGATGGTTTGAAAGACTTATAGAAGAAAAAATCAGACCCTGTTACGGTTATATATCACAAAGAAGAGAAAGGTCAGGGAAGATTATTAAATCTATATACGCAGTACAATTTCCGGACGGTAGATACATTTTGAAACATTCATTTGGATATTTTAAAATATATATTGTATTGCCAGTTTTAAATAACGTTACCCTCTATGGTAAACGACAACATTGTGTTTAAGGTATTAACTGAATTTGAAAATTACTCTGCATTAATGTGTACGAAAAATCCAAGGAAATAATTTAGTAAATATTTAAAACTTTTACTGCCAATAAATTAATTAATCTCGACTAAACGTCTATTTGAAAATATGAAATAAATTATTAAGTTGGTAATTTATCCTATATTTTATTTCACATTGTCTAATAAACGTCAACTACTAAATGGCACCATGAGCCTTAGTTTAGATAGTAAGTGGTTTACTATGTGGACATAGCATCCAATTACACTTTTTAATAAAAAAACTCCTTCCTGTTAAACATACGATTACAAATTTCTTTAATACTTACCTATAGTGTTATTTAATTAGGCATATTTAGATATAGTGTAAAATGATAATTTGTAATTGATACAAAATTTGTGGAAGAAATTTTTATCAGTCTCCGGAACCTTTCTGTTGATCTTTCACCGACAGGTGTACTTTGTTACCTGCAGCAGGCTGTGAAGTGCAACACGATACTAAGAAGTAATAGTACGACATTAATGTGGTTCTTTTCAGGTCTTATTATCTAGCCCTTGGGACGTACGTGAGAACGGTGGTCTGTGGTACGGAGGAAACCTACACGAACACGGTATTTGAGCAGTGTTGTGTGCGTTTCCGCCTAACTACTCGCTGCCTCCTACATCGTCTGCGAGTCGCATCACTTACCACCCATTACCACGCATTGTCAACGTTTAGCTTTGTCTAGAACGGCACTGCCATTTTAGCGCGGCAGATAATTTCCCACTAGATATAGTGCAAAATGATAATTTGTAATTGATACAGAATTTGTGGAAGCAATTTTTATCAGTCTCCGGAACCTTCATGTTTATCTTTCACCTACAGGTGTACTTTGTAACCTCCAGCACACTGTGAAGTCCAACACGATATTAAGATGTAATAGTACGCCATTAATGTGCTTTATTTCAGGTATTATTATACAGCCCTTGCCTTCGGGCGTAGATAAGAATGGTGGTCTGTGGAGTGGAACACGATATTAAGAAGTAATAGTACGAATTTAATGTGGTTCTTTTCAGGTCTTATTATCCACCCCTTGTCTTCGGACGTAGGTGAGAATGGCTGTCTGTGGTACGGTGGAAACCTACACGAACACGTTATTTGTGCAGTGGCGTGTGCGTTTCTACCTTACTACGTGCTGCCTCCTACATCGTCTACGAGTCTCATCACTTACCACGCATTGTCAACGTTTAGCTCTGTCTAGAACGGCACTGCCATTTTAGCGCGGCAGAGAATTGCCCTCTAGATATAGTGCAAAATAATAATTTGTAATTGATACAGAATTCGTGGAAGCAATCTTTATCAGTCTCGGAAACCTTTATGTAGGGTTTCATTTAGAGGTGTACTTTGTATCCTCCAGCACTCTGTGAAGTCCAACACGATATTAAGATCTAATAGTACGCCATTACTGTGGTTTATTTCAGGTCTTATTATCCAGCCCTTGCCTTCAGACGTGGGTGAGAATGGTGGCCTGTGGTACGGTGGAAACCTACACGAACACGGTATTTGAGGAGTGTCGTGTGCGTTTCAACCTAACTACCCGCTGCCTCCTACATCGTCTACGAGTCTCATCACTTACCACGCATTGTCAACGTTTATCTGTGTCTAGAACGGCACTGCTATTTCAGTGCGCCAGAGATTTGCCCACTAAATGTAACAAGAGCCGAACCCGTCGTTGTAAAAGGGAGTAGGGAGTATCGTGTTACCAGTAGAAAAGCAGTAATAGTAGTTGAAAAGAAGACAATGGCTTGGATCGAGGATTAATCGTTCGATGTCACTTTGAAAACAAATCCATCAACGGTATTTCAGCCCCCGTAAGTGCATTGCTGTTAGTGTCATTATGAAGACGGCGACCCATAAGAGTAACCACAGGCAAACCACACTAGGAAGACCGCAGGTACTGAGAATCAGGCACCATAGACAATTATAGAGAGTGGTCGTAAAAATCTCATGGAATCACGAGAAGGAATAGGTAGTTCCGAAGTGCTGCGAACATCCGAGCTACCATAATAATAGGGCGTATGGAGATAAATATATTAAGGTACAGTGGTCGAACAACTGCTCAAAAGATATATTTTTCTGTAGTCAGTTCTATACGATGAATGAGTTGGTCGAAAGAACGTTACTTAACAATAGATGTCTGCAAACGAGCCTTTTTGAGTGATGTATCACGCCATACCACGTGACATCGGGTGGAAGCGATTGGGATTTGCAACTGCCTGGAGGGCGTTACCTGCCATTGCGCGTATTTCCAACAGTGTTTACGGTATGGAAGTGTTTCTTTTAGCTGGATATGTTCCAGTTACTTTGCTTGAGATAACGTTAATTCCAAAAGTTAGTGTACTGATTACAAGAAACGAACTTTTCTGAAAATCAAATAAGCTACGTGAACCAAATAAGGCCCACCTAATGTCTGGAAATTTCGTATGCAGTATGTATAAGTGGTAATATTCTGAGATCGTACGTGGCACATCCTACAACTATATTCAGTTCAAAAATAAATTAAAATGGAAAGTGGGCCTTGTTAGGAGACCCTGTTCCTAATATGGCCCGTAGCCACATCTAGTTCATATTAACATTCTGGGGCATGTAAATAGAAGGATAACTGTTGGAATACATTGCAAGAGTTGTAATGTAATTTTATTTTCGACATAAGTGGAATCAGATGATACATAGAATTTTATATTTACATTTTTTTACAAACGGTTCATACAGTCCTGTTGGTAACTTACTGGTTACTATCTCTTAAGATTATTAAATTTCGTAAGCAACCAACATTGTTCTGTCAGCAGTAAGCTTCCTTATCGTAAGTTAATAGGAACATAAGTCTAATCATTACATCTTCTATGTTGGGCCTTATTGGGAACAACCTATTTCAAACGAATGTGTGTTTATTGTTTAAAAAGAAACATTTTTTTAAGATTATGCCACTATAATAAAACAGCACTATTTTCTGTACACATATACATATTAACCAGTGCAAATGTTTGATGACCGAAGCGATTGCATTAGATGAAACGTACCGTGAAAATAAGAACAGCCCTCGTTCGTTGAACGTCATAGCACAACTGAAAGTAAAATGACCGACACGAGAGTGGCAGCGGAAGCAATTGTTGCCTTGTTCACTAGATATCACAAGCTATCATTACGAACGACATTAAGCACTGTTTTCAAATGTTCTATGCTAGAAAATGAGAGTGGGCCTTATTAGTAACCGGGCCTTTTTTGGTACACGTATCTTAGTTCAAATATTTGTAAACCTATTGGTTCAAACTGATATGATCGTCAGTCCCTAGTCTTACAGACTACTTGCAGTAACATAAATTAACCTAAGGTCAACACACACACCCATGCCACTGGGAGGACTTGTACCTCCGACGGCGAGCAAACGCGCGCTCCGCAGCAGGGCGTCTTAGAACGAACGGCCACTCAACCGTGGAAACCTTTCTGAGCCGATGGCTCTTCGTATTTTCAAATAGTGCAACCTGTCAAAAAGCAGTGTCTATGAGAGATAGTTTGTGGATAATAAAATATATGGAGTTACTACCTGAGTTAAATACAATCTCAGACAATGGCCATCTTTGAGATTAGGTAAAATATTGACTTCGCTACTTTACAGCGTCCAATATGCCTTATTTCTCTTAGTCTCTTCATGAATATTGGGCTGCCATTACTCCAAAAACGTTATAACACCTCAGTTGGAGACGAGATGTCAGGAGGCAATTTTATACATCTATCACGCCCTCTCTTGCAGGGAAGTTTCAACTGAATATCGATAACGGAAAAATTTAAATGTCCTTTTTCCCGCGAGCTTTTTAAAGAATGGAACGGTAAAAATTCTTTTTATGAAAGCTGTCCGATAAAGACTCTGCCACGCAGTAAATGAGATTTGTAGAGTAAATATGTAGATGTAGAAGGAGCGTTTCAGAAATGTGTCAAAATGAGTAGCTATCTGCCAAGAAGCCAGAACTTACCCACAATACTTGAAGAACGATTAGCCAAAAATCAAATGATGAAAGGTTTGTAAACCTATGGGACCATACAACCGTGTTCATCGGTCTCTAGGCTTACAAAGTACTGAAACTAGCTTCCGCTAAGGACACCACACACACAAACCTCTGGCGGGAGGAATCGCGCAGTCCCTGATATGGCACCTAGAACTGTGCGGCCATCCCCGCGCGGCAACGATAGCCGGCAACTGTGCACTGAATCACGTGGGCTATCTGTGTGCTGACAGCATTGTGCCAATGGGTGTAATGGGTGACCTGTACTGCCGCGGCGGAGTAGCCGAGCGGTCTGAAGCGTCTCGCTGCGGAGCGCGCGGTTGCTTGCCGTGGAGGTTCGGGTCCTCCCTGGGGCATGGGTGTGTGTGTTTGTGCTTAGGTTAGTTTACCTAGATTTAAGTAGTTTGTAAGCTACGGACTGATGACTACGCAGTTTGGTCCGATAGATTTATAAATATTTGAACATTTGAAAATTTGACCAGCACTAAATACGTAACCTCCAGTAGAGAAGGTCAGGTAGAGCACTGCAGTTATGTGTTTACAGTCAACTATCCTCGGGACTATTTTAACGCTCATGGACGCAAGAATAGCTACCAGAGAGAAAGGTGATCAAACAAACTCTACCTTTTTAAGAAGTTTATTTCAAATTTCCGGCTCTAGATCACCCCACCCCCTTTTCTAAGCGTTCAAAATATCATCGCCTACAATTCTTCGAATTTTAAAAACGTTATTCTAAAGGTCTAGCACCCTGTATACAGCACGTAGACGATGCTACACCCTTCAACCGCGTGAAAATTCGCTGCAATACATTGAGGAAAGTGGTTTGTAGTTTGGGCCACACTGCTGCTTCGAAACCCTTGTACGCGATACGTTATCCACACAGCAGTTCCAACCACTATCCATAACGAAAGTGAGGCATCATAAAGATGCTGACGGATATAGGAAAGGAAATTTCGCTAACCGTAGCTGCTTGACGCAGAATTAAAACATATCACTAGTGCATTGCTCAAGAATCGGTATTCGTGCGCTGAGATTAAGAAAGCGCTAAGACCGCCACATGAAACTGGCAGCAATGTACAAACTCTAGTGAAATCGAAAGTTCTCCTGCCTTTCATTACGGACGTTATCGAGCATATAGGAAGGAATTTGACGAAACAGAAGATCGCCATAGTATAGAAACCAACCCGGTAGATAAAGAATCACCTATAACTAGAAAAGAATGCTCGCAAACCGTTGAAAATGGCGTGAATTTATGAGATTCAGTGCAGTTGTGGGGGACGTGTACGTGGATACCACAAAAATAACTGTTGTAATACGATTAGAAGAGCACAAGTGCCTCTGTAGGGAGGGGGGAGGTGAGTGACTTATCAGCTGTTGTGGGACATGCTTTGTATCCAGGAAACCATCACGTTCAATTTGATAAAACCCAGCTACTGGCAACAACAAGCGCATGCCATAAAAGGTTGTACGTAGAGACGATAGAAATTGTTAAACACATCAAGAATTTCAATAGGAAAGAAGAGGGCGTGAAACATACCTACATCTGATTTCCGGTGCTGAAGAGGAGGTGTACCAAATTTCCACCGTGGGTGGATAGCAATAGCGTATGACGGCAACCGACAACTGCAAATTGCGCTCAAATAGCGGCGTATCCATCTCTTAATGTGGTGCAATCATAGTTTTTACTGAATTGAATAGCAGCAATGATCATCGGGTCAAAGCTTGCTTTACCGACTTGGTGATGGTAATCATCCCATACGTGTGGTCCGCCCTAAGTAGGCACTTGTTGGACTGTTTCCTGTGGTCGACAGTACTGGATTCATACCCCAGAAACTGGCGGTTGTAACAGCTTCACGTACCTTCACGTACAGGCGTAGAATGACAATACTGAAACTCTTCTGCCCTGTAGCCTAAACGAGAAGAAAGTACTCCATAAACTTTCAGACTTATAATTACGTGGTATATATATTTTTTAAATGAAATTTTAAATGAAAAATTTAGTCACATAATTAGATTAGTAAGACAATGGCGATACAGTATGTCAATCACATATTGGAAATGTAACACTTTTCAGGTTACCATGCATTATTGTTGACGGAAGCGGCTCATTTCAAACAGGAGGCATTGCTTAGTAACTTCATCACATACTGATATTGAGAATAAATATCAATAGGTACTGTAATTCACGTTGAAATATCTTGGTCAGTGCAGCTCCATTGTCATGATCTACGAATGGGATTATTTTTTAGTCATAAAATGTATTATATGGTATTGACTGTACATTTGTTGGCTAAAAATGTGATTGTTAGCATAGTTTGATATAAACGTGTGAGATCTGCCGATTATTCTATCGTAGTTTGAATTGTACGCCCCTAAGTCGATTATTTTCAAACGTGCATCAGTGTATTTGCCTTGGCAACATTTACTAATTTTTAACAGTTTTTGGTCGTACTGATTGTTTGGGACTTGCAATATTTAGTACTGACTCAATGACTGTTCTGGAACAAACAGCATTCTTGCATAATGAGTGATGGGCGTGCGATTACACATATTGATATATGATTATGTGTATCGTATGCTGATCTCTCACTGTGCACGACTTCACTTATGGACTACTTTACGTAAAGTGATGGTACATAGCAAGTAACCCAAAGACGTGTCAACAGCTTTTTTCCAAAAAGATTAATACAGTAAGAGTTTCTTTTGATTATAGCATGTTAATTGTTTTAAAATGTTATTAATGTGTTTTCAGACTGTACACAACTGTACATCAGCTGCTGTGGAACTAACGGATTGCATGTTCCTTGGTCACAGAAGCGTTAGTTGCACATGTTATTAATTTACTGTGTGACTTTCCCTTCCGTGTCTCAAGGAGCATGGCATGCGCCAGTGCCATCGTCACATCCAACGAAGATGAACTTATTGGAGACTCGTTGAACATGTATCCTTGGGACGTAAGGTAATATTTTGCAGCTCACTTCTACCTTGAACAGTCGCGCTAGTTGACTGTAGATTCGTATTTTCAGTCATCTGTGAATTAGGAGGTGACAGTACAGTATCTTGAAAGAAAGACAAAATTTGATGAAGTGAAGATAGAGGTTTCGACGTTATATAACTTTTACCCTTTCATCCTCTTGCAGCATCGCTGATGATAGTGTTCGAACTCTTTGCTGTGCAGTCGTAAAAAGTTCAGGCCTTAGATTCACAAAGCGTGGTGGTCAGTAGAACTTATTTGTATTGCAGGATTATTGGTGCAGGGTTAACATAGCAGCTTGCAAATACTGGACATCTTGGCAGTGGCGGACTAAGGATGGGGAAGGGGGGGGGGGGGGCGAAGGGGCGGTCGCCCCGGGCCTTCGGTGTTGGTTGGCCTCCAAATACCCGGAAAGGACTTTTTTTTTTTTTTTTTTTTTTTTTTTTTTTTTTTTTTTTTTTTTTTTTTGAGCGCGTATGGCATCTCGTTCTGCTGGGACCCACAAATCTCGCAAGCTATTTTTTTCAGACTGTCTTGGGCCTCTCGTGCTGAAAGGGGCCTCCAATTCTTTTTTATAGTAATACACGTATTTCCAAGTGGACGGGGGGGGGGGGGCCTTTCGTTTCGCCACCACCCCGGGCCTCCAACAGACTTAGTCCGACACTGCATCTCGTCCTTGCAAATGGTTCTTCAGCACAATTAATTCTGTATTGAATAACCCAATCTTTCTTTATAAACCAGGTAGAGTACGTACACCGTCCTTTGTTGAAATTAGTTACTCCCGGTAACCACAGATTCCGAATGGTTTACCTAACCAGAGCAATAATGTGGACTCCACAAACATATGTGAGACATTCATAGAATATATGACTTCAACTGCTATTGGGCAAAGCTGAAAATGTGTACCCAGCCGGGATTCGAACCCGGGTCTCCTGCTTTCTAGGCAGTTGCGCTGACCCCTACACCACTGGGGACACAGTGATCACCGCACCTGCAAGGACTACCCATGCACGCCTCCCGTCAGATACAAATTCCCAGCTTCGCCCTGCCCATAGTACTCAAACTCGTAGTTTAACTAATTCCCGTAAGAGTAAGGGCTTCAAACTTGCCCACCCCTCCCCACTAACGATAGGATCATTGCCCGTCACCGGAATATTATATATATATACATGTGGCGTCTGTTCGGAAAGAACAGACGTCACATTCTGATCCTGCAGCTGTTATTATTTAATATTCATAGAATATATGACTTCAACTGCTATTGGGCAAAGCTGAAAATGTGTACCCAGCCGGGATTTGAACCCGGGTCTCCTGCTTTCTAGGCAGTTGCGCTGACCCCTACACCACTGGGGACACAGTGATCACCGCACCTGCAAGGACTACCCATGCACGCCTCCCGTCAGATACAAATTCCCAGCTTCGCCCTGCCCATAGTACTCAAACTCGTAGTTTAACTAATTCCCGTAAGAGTAAGGGCTTCAAACTTGCCCACCCCCTCCCCACTAACGATAGGATCATTGCCCGTCACCGGAATATTATATATATACATGTGGCGTCTGTTCGGAAAGAACAGACGTCACATTCTGATCCTGCAGCTGTTATTATTTAATATTCATAGAATATATGACTTCAACTGCTATTGGGCAAAGCTGAAAATGTGTACCCAGCCGGGATTCGAACCCGGGTCTCCTGCTTTCTAGGCAGTTGCGCTGACCCCTACACCACTGGGGACACAGTGATCACCGCACCTGCAAGGACTACCCATGCACGCCTCCCGTCAGATACAAATTCCCAGCTTCGCCCTGCCCATAGTACTCAAACTCGTAGTTTAACTAATTCCCGTAAGAGTAAGGGCTTCAAACTTGCCCACCCCTCCCCACTAACGATAGGATCATTGCCCGTCACCGGCATATTATATATATACATGTGGCGTCTGTTCGGAAAGAACAGACGTCACATTCTGATCCTGCAGCTGTTATTATTTAATATTCATAGAATATATGACTTCAACTGCTATTGGGCAAAGCTGAAAATGTGTACCCAGCCGGGATTCGAACCCGGGTCTCCTGCTTTCTAGGCAGTTGCGCTGACCCCTACACCACTGGGGACACAGTGATCACCGCACCTGCAAGGACTACCCACGCACGCCTCCCGTCAGATACAAACTCCCAGCTTCGCCCTGCCCATAGTACTCAAACTCGTAGTTTAACTAATTCCCGTAAGAGTAAGGGCTTCAAACTTGCCCACCCCTCCCCACTAACGATACGATCATTGCCCGTCACCGGCATATTATATATATACATGTGGCGTCTGTTCGGAAAGAACAGACGTCACATTCTGATCCTGCAACTGTTATTATTTAATATTCATAGAATATATGACTTCAACTGCTATTGGGCAAAGCTGAAAATGTGTACCCAGCCGGGATTCGAACCCGGGTCTCCTGCTTTCTAGGCAGTTGCGCTGACCCCTACACCACTGGGGACACAGTGATCACCGCACCTGCAAGGACTACCCATGCACGCCTCCCGTCAGATACAAATTCCCAGCTTCGCCCTGCCCATAGTACTCAAACTCGTAGTTTAACTAATTCCCGTAAGAGTAAGGGCTTCAAACTTGCCCACCCCTCCCCACTAACGATAGGATCATTGCCCGTCACCGGCATATTATATATATACATGTGGCGTCTGTTCGGAAAGAACAGACGTCACATTCTGATCCTGCAGCTGTTATTATTTAATATTCATAGAATATATGACTTCAACTGCTATTGGGCAAAGCTGAAAATGTGTACCCAGCCGGGATTCGAACCCGGGTCTCCTGCTTTCTAGGCAGTTGCGCTGACCCCTACACCACTGGGGACACAGTTGAAGTCATATATTCTATGAATATTAAATAATAACAGCTGCAGGATCAGAATGTGACGTCTGTTCTTTCCGAACAGACGCCACATGTATATATATAATATGCCGGTGACAGGCAATGATCCTATCGTTAGTGGGGAGGGGTGGGCAAGTTTGAAGCCCTTACTCTTACGGGAATTAGTTAAACTACGAGTTTGAGTACTATGGGCAGGGCGAAGCTGGGGATTTGTATCTGACGGGAGGCGTGCATGGGTAGTCCTTGCAGGTGCGGTGATCACTGTGTCCCCAGTGGTGTAGGGGTCAGCGCAACTGCCTAGAAAGCAGGAGACCCGGGTTCGAATCCCGGCTGGGTACACATTTTCAGCTTTGCCCAATAGCAGTTGAAGTCATATATTCTATGAATATTAAATAATAACAGCTGCAGGATCAGAATGTGACGTCTGTTCTTTCCGAACAGACGCCACATGTATATATATAATATGCCGGTGACGGGCAATGATCCTATCGTTAGTGGGGAGGGGTGGGCAAGTTTGAAGCCTTTACTCTTACGGGAATTAGTTAAACTACGAGTTTGAGTACTATGGGCAGGGCGAAGCTGGGAATTTGTATCTGACGGGAGGCGTGCATGGGTAGTCCTTGCAGGTGCGGTGATCACTGTGTCCCCAGTGGTGTAGGGGTCAGCGCAACTGCCTAGAAAGCAGGAGACCCGGGTTCGAATCCCGGCTGGGTACACATTTTCAGCTTTGCCCAATAGCAGTTGAAGTCATATATTCTATGAATATTAAATAATAACAGCTGCAGGATCAGAATGTGACGTCTGTTCTTTCCGAACAGACGCCACATGTATATATATAATATGCCGGTGACGGGCAATGATCCTATCGTTAGTGGGGAGGGGTGGGCAAGTTTGAAGCCCTTACTCTTACGGGAATTAGTTAAACTACGAGTTTGAGTACTATGGGCAGGGCGAAGCTGGGAATTTGTATCTGACGGGAGGCGTGCATGGGTAGTCCTTGCAGGTGCGGTGATCACTGTGTCCCCAGTGGTGTAGGGGTCAGCGCAACTGCCTAGAAAGCAGGAGACCCGGGTTCGAATCCCGGCTGGGTACACATTTTCAGCTTTGCCCAATAGCAGTTGAAGTCATATATTCTATGAATATTAAATAATAACAGCTGCAGGATCAGAATGTGACGTCTGTTCTTTCCGAACAGACGCCACATGTATATATATAATATGCCGGTGACGGGCAATGATCCTAACGTTAGTGGGGAGGGGTGGGCAAGTTTGAAGCCCTTACTCTTACGGGAATTAGTTAAACTACGAGTTTGAGTACTATGGGCAGGGCGAAGCTGGGAATTTGTATCTGACGGGAGGCGTGCATGGGTAGTCCTTGCAGGTGCGGTGATCACTGTGTCCCCAGTGGTGTATGGGTCAGCGCAACTGCCTAGAAAGCAGGAGACCCGGGTTCGAATCCCGGCTGGGTACACATTTTCAGCTTTGCCAAATAGCAGTTGAAGTCATATATTCTATGAATATTAAATAATAACAGCTGCAGGATCAGAATGTGACGTCTGTTCTTTCCGAACAGACGCCACATGTATATATATAATATGCCGGTGACGGGCAATGATCCTATCGTTAGTGGGGAGGGGTGGGCAAGTTTGAAGCCCTTACTCTTACGGGAATTAGTTAAACTACGAGTTTGAGTACTATGGGCAGGGCGAAGCTGGGAATTTGTATCTGACGGGAGGCGTGCATGGGTAGTCCTTGCAGGTGCGGTGATCACTGTGTCCCCAGTGGTGTAGGGGTCAGCGCAACTGCCTAGAAAGCAGGAGACCCGGGTTCGAATCCCGGCTGGGTACACATTTTCAGCTTTGCCCAATAGCAGTTGAAGTCATATATTCTATGAATATTAAATAATAACAGCTGCAGGATCAGAATGTGACGTCTGTTCTTTCCGAACAGACGCCACATGTAAATATATGTGAGACATTTCTAAACGTGAGGCCGGCGCTCCTAAATCAAACATTCATGGCAGTACCTCGTGCTATAGCTCATCGATACAAAGTTTGCTTGCTGTAAGATGGAAGCGTGGTTCGTTTTCTAGGCTCTGGAAGGTTTCTGTGTGAAAGAATTACCGTCCCTTATCAATACAACACGACCAAGGGCAAAATAATATTGATTATCCCTTTCAAGGCATATCTACTTGCGACAATAATTTCTAAATACTACATGATGCAACAATACGTGCTTTACAAATGGGAATATATCTTTTATTGCAAAAAAAGAACAGTAATATGAATACAACAAATGAGGTTCCTTTTAAACCTATGTTATATACTGATAGATCTTTGTTGTTGTTATTGTGGCCTTCAGTCCAAAGACTGGTTTGATACAGGTCTCTACGCTGTCCTATTTGCCACGGCAGATTAGCCGTGCGCACTGTGGCGCCGTGCTGCGGTGCGCGCGGCCGTTCGCCGTTGGGGGTTCTAGTCCTCCTTCGGGAATGGGTGTCTGTGTTTCCTTAGGTTAGTTTACCTTAGTTTAAGCAGTTTGTAAGCTACGGATTAATGACCAAGCAGTTGAGTCCGATAGATTTACCAACATTGGATTATTTTCTCTTGTCCCGTGTAAGCCTCTTCATCTCGGAATAAGAACGGCAACCTACAACCTTCTGAACCTGCTCATTGTATTCGTCTTTTGAATCGGAATCTCTTTGAGATTTTTACCCAACACTCTTCCCTTCAATGCTACATTAACGAATCTTTAATGTCTCTGATTCTGCCCCACCAATCGATCACTTCTCGTAGTCAACGTATGCCAGAAAGTTCTCCGTATTTCTGTTCAGGACCTCCTCATTACTTACACGATCTGCCCGTCTGTAGCAACACTTTTCAAATGCTTCTATCACCATTCTGTGTGAACTCTATAACGTCCACGTTTCACTGCTGTTAAAGGCTACACTCCACACAAATGCATTCAGAAAGAACTTCTTAATATTTCAGTTAAATTTGGATTCAACAAATTTAGCTTCTTCAGAAATACTTTTCTTACCATAGCAATTCGGCGTTTGATATCTTTTTTGCTTTTCCCATCAGATGTTTCTCTCTGTCCAAATAACAAACCCGAACTACTACTTTTAATTTCTCGTTACCTAATATAATTTCCTCAGAACCACCTGATTTTATTAGCAGACATTGAATTATCCTATGACTTCCTTTCTAGACACTGTCCATTGCGTTCGGTTGCTCTTCCAGGTCCTCTGTTGTCTCTGACAGATTTGCGCTACCGACAAACCGTAAAGTGCCGTGGTGTCGTGGCTGAGCGCTCTAAGCCGCCTTGCTGCGTAGCGTGCTGTTGCTCGTCGTCGGAGGTTCGAGTCCTCCCTTGGGAATGGGTGTATATGTTTTTCTTTGCTTAGTTTAAGTTTGTTTAAGTCTATGGACTAATAACCATAGCAGTTTGCTCCAATAGGTTTACAAACATTTGGACATTTTAAACCGTTAAGTTTTTATTTTTCTCTCTGAACTTCAATTCCTTCTCCAAATTTCTCTTTCCATTTTTTCACAGCTTGCTCAGTGTACAGATTGAATATATTGAGGGAAGGCTATAACCGTGTCTTTCTCCTTTCCCAACAACTGCGTCCCTTTCGTATCCTTCGATTCTCATAACTACTGTCTGGTTCTTGTACAATTTGTATAGGCCTATAAGTTTTGGTTGCCCATATTTTACCCCTGATACTATCAGAATTTGAACGAGTGTATTCTAGTTAACATTCGTCAAAAGATTTCGTCAGATCTAGAAAAGCTAAAGACATAGATTTGCCTTTCCTGAACCTATCTTCTAAGATAAGATGTAACCTGACCAATGCCTCGCGTGTTCCTACATTTCTCCTGAATCGAAGCTGATCTTGCCCGAGTCTACCAGTCTTTCCATTCCTCTGTAAATAATTCGATTTAGTTTTTTGCAAGCATGACTTATTAATGTAATAGTTTGGTAATTTTCACACCTGTCTGTACTTGTTTTCTTTGGAATTGGAATTGTTAACTCTTCTTTAGGACTGAGAGTTTTTCCCCTGTTTTATACATAGAACTTTATTATTGCATTATTCATCATACAATTGTTGAAATGCATATCGTTCGGAAGCTTTAATCGAAGAGCGTCTCGGTATTAGCGTGGGGCTCTCTTAACATTTCAGCAGATACTGAAGTGCAGGCATGACGTATTGGTTCTTTAAGATATCTGTATTTTCCGTTTCCGTTCCGAAACCAC
Organism: Locusta migratoria; assembly: GCA_026315105.1. Lineage (NCBI taxonomy): Eukaryota > Metazoa > Arthropoda > Insecta > Orthoptera > Acrididae > Locusta > Locusta migratoria. Next base: position 557,122,653 of record CM048755.1, on the reverse strand, counting down.
CACCATGTATGCCCTGATCGGGGTACATGTTGTTGAAATATTTTCTAACATTTCTATGAAAATAGGGTGGTGAGTTCGGAAAAAATGCTTCACATCTAATTGAAGGGGAATTTCTTTACTGAGAATTCCATATTCAGCTCATTCTGTATGAATTGCAAATACAGCCAACCACTTTGTCTGGGAACCAAATGAAATGGTCCAACGACGTGGTCTGTTAGAATGCGACACCATGAGGTAATACTCCTGTACCTCCTCTAGTGATGTGGTCGTAACTAGAGAGAATTTAGATTATGTCTGTTGACTTGGGGTTATTACATATGTTCAAATGTTTGGTCACCTGTTGAACCAAACTACTGTGTTCATCAGTCCCTACACGTACAAACTATTTAAGCTAACTTACAATAAGGACGACACACACACACACACCAATGAACGACGGAGGACTCGAACCTCCAGCGGGAGCGATCGCCGAGTCCGTAGCATGATGCCTTAAACCACGGGGCTACTCCCACGCGGCCGCACTCATTGGCTGAATGACACTCTCCTTACAATCTGCATGATAAAATCCGGACGTACGTCTACTTTACTTACGATACGTCTGCAGGACGATACCCGAGTTCGGAAATCACTTTTATATAGCTGCCAGAGTAGGTGCAGCTTAAAGGGAAGACATTTTTGATCATCTAGAATCCTTTGTGTGAACACTTAAACATCCTCAGGACTGCTGCAGTTCTTTGTCCTAATTACGCCGCGAAATAAGTGACAAGTAGGTGAGATGTAATGACTAACATAAAATTTATAATATTGATCTTGTTATTATAATAGATAAAAACAATTTTCACAATTTTCATCCTATTTTAAGTTTATGCTACATTGTTCGGAAGCATTATTTTCATTTAAGCTATGCTTATCGTACATGGGATGTGCTCAAAAATATTCAGTAATGTTACGGGTAACATCACCTGCGTTGCTCATTGGTCTATACACGATACGTCGTACATGAAAAATTTCTTCGGTTGTTTAACGCATCTCTGCTTATCGAAAAGCATGCGCAGAAATTTGGCGCCGCTTTGGAAAGCGTTGCTATTACAGATTCCTGCCAGAGCAGCACTGCCGTGCGTCTCTACATAGATCGGTATCATATCTGCCAGTCTACGCTGGAGTACATTGCAACTGCAATTTGTCTGACTGTAAGATCTGACTAGAACTTCAAGCAGGCGACCACGCCGTCTTACCATAGCAATACCGGGAGGAAAAGGCAAGCAGATGACGGCACGACTCAGTGAAGTTTCTCCTTTAGTTTGAATTCCTCTGTGGACAGCAGTGACGAGGCAACCCTTCTTGCACTTCTGTATGCGGCAAAACACAAAAATTCAGACGACGGCGTCCTTGGGCCCCCTGGTACATATAAATCCAGTGTCACGATGTTTTTTCCCGATGAATTCCGAAACTAAATAACTGATCAAAATGAAAAATTGGACAGTGCGTGTGATTCGGTCGAACTTGAAAAACTTATCTCAGCTAATAACCTCAATATTATTTTTATTTCAAATTAAATGTTTTATCAGAGTTCGGTAAGTATCCAATAATTGGGGTTGTTCTTGAACTTTACGTCTGAGCTAGAAGAAAAACTATCGCCCTGAGAGTGAAAGGTCACGGGTTCTATGCTCGCAGATATCGCGGATTTTTTCACTTGCAGTTTTAACCTAGCCTTCACCTCTTAACGAAGAAAGGGGTCGCCAGAAACGACACGTGATTCGGATTCCACGTTAAACTGTAGGTCCCCTTTTCGCGACTGGATAATAGGGTGGGCCGAAAAAAGTGAATTTTTGAGTATCGAGTTGTAATAGGTATCGAAAGTTGCGTATTTATGTGCTGATTAACGAAAAAAATAATTTAAAAAATCTAACTTAATATATTCAGTTCGCGCAGAGGGCGTTAATGTACAAGAAAATTGTATTAAAGCGCGGTGGCGGTGGCCGAGGGGACTGAGGTGCTTCAGTCACGGTCTGCACTGCCACTACGGTCGGGGGTTCGAATCCCCCCTCGGGCATGGATATTTGTGCCGTCTTTAGTATTAGCTAGTTCATAAGTAGTTTGTAAGTTTAGGGACTGATGACCCCGTAGTTATACAAACATTGGAACATTTGAATTGTATTAAATCGGCAATTTTCATGATTTCATAAAGCAGAGAAACAACTTTTCAGCATTGCGTGTATTTTCTTGTCTGCTGAGTGACGGGCAGACAAAGGTGGGTGGCAGACTGCAGTGGTCGTGGCAGACAGGCCAGTAAACAAGTCGCGACACGAAACGCCCCCTGACCCTCCCACAACCACCGCTTGCTCCGCCACTGCTATTGACTCCGCCAGTTGCTACTTGTTATTGCTGGTGACAACATCGAGTTGAAGTGTTCGTTTAGTTTACACGTTAGTGGAGTGTGCACTGTATAATAAAGTGCATTAAGTGTTTTTAAGTTACCTGTTTTGTTGGCACTAAGTGTGAAATGGCAACTCCAAACAAGACTAAGTTCTTATTGACGGGACAGTTGTATCGATGCCTTATTTTTGGTTTGCCTAAACGACTTAGTGGGATAACCCTTCCAACTTATGAGGATGTTCTATTATGTTGTTTTGAAGAGAGCTTTAATACTTCTAGACAATTGGATTCAAAGAAAAATGTTTCATTTTCCATAACTTCTGAGAATGTTGCCAATCAAATAGAAGCAATTTATTATAAAGCATCCATTTCAGTTGCATCTTACAAAATAGTTGTGGAAATGATAAAAAAAGTTTCACAATGATTATTACAAATTAAGAAAATCGTATAATAGAGATCATGAAAAAGATAATTATAAGAAAAAATTGCAAGTGTTTGTAGCTGAAACCAAATCAAAACTATTTGATATTTCCGCCTGCAAATTCCCTATGACTTACATCTGTGAATGTGGGAAAAAGCCGAGTACATGTGACTGCCCTGTTATTATAGACTGCAATTGTGTGAAAGACAGAAAGATACCTGTTATAGAGAGAAAATTCATACATGATCAGCGAACATCTAGGATTTCATGCGTCGCCAACGTAGATAAAATAATAACAAGAAAACGTCAAAGGAAACAGACAGAAAGAGAGCGACAAAATGTTGCTTTTACAAGAGACTCTAGTGAATTAGAACGAAAATCTCTTGAAAAGAAAACAACTGAGGTCGATTTGCCATCACTTCCTTCTACTTCGTCTCAGATGAGAACAAATCTAACGTCTACTGCTTTAATTAGTGATCGGTTTCGTGTTTCAGATAGAGCTACGGCTGCTATAGCTTCCAGTGTTTTGTATGATCTAGAAATGATATCTGAAACAGATACCTCACTTTTTATAGACAAAAATAAGGTACGAAGAGAAAAGAACAAGGCAAGACTGTCTATTCAGCTACAAAACGCCAGCATTAATATTGTCACGTTGAAATGGGAGTAGGATTAACTTCGAAGGCAACTGAACACAGCACTTATACTCAAAGCACGTTTATTACAAACTCAACATACACGCAGCACTGACTGCCTCTCAGGCAGAGTGCTCTGCTATTTATACACAGACAGAATTTACCAGGAATTAGAAGAACAGTTAACATAAGAAACAAGTAGAATTTATAAGTGAACATAAGAAAGATGTAGAACCTTCTGGAAATGTCAATTACAAAGAAATAAACTTTTGCCGGTGGGCGGGCTTGAACCGGCGACGTTCAGCACCGCAGCCTGTGACGCTATCCCCAGCGCCACGCCTGCAATCGGTGTTCGTGGTCTCTCGTGGCATTGCTCACTGTCCTGGAGAAACACCGACCCGCTGTTATGATCCCTGTGGAGCCTACTGCAATGTCCTGGATCTTGACCGTGTCATGGGTACTCTGTATGACAGTTCAAGATAATCCTTCCTTTCTCTGCGATTATCGATGACAGACGTTCATGTCGTGGCTTCATCAGGAATATTACCGTCCTTAGAGTCCTTGAACAAGAAGCCATTGTCATCTACCTCCTCATCAGGAGCGTAGTAAGGCTTCATGCGCAGGACGTGAACAATGTCTCTTCGTTTCTGACGTTTCGACGACGGCTCATAATCCTCAGCTTCGTATGTGACGTCTGACATGCGGTGTTTGACACGATATGGACCAAAGTATCGCTTCAATAACTTTTCTGACAGTCCAACCTTCCGTACAGGGGTAAAATTCCATACCGCATCTCCTGGGCTGTACACAACAGGTTTGTGCTTGTCGTTATACCGCTGACGGTCCTTCTCCTGGGCGTCCAGTGTCCGTATGCGAGCCAGCTGTCTTGCTTCTTCGACCCTGGTGATGAGCTGTTTAACATAGTCATCCTGAGTGTTGTTCGGTTGGAATGGGAACAGCGTATCCATTGTCGTCTCAGCTTCACGGCCATGGAGCAGGAAAAACTGAGTGAAGCCTGTGGTGTCTTGTCTTGTGGTATTGTAAGCAAATGTCACGACAGGCAGAATTGTATCCCAATCCTTATGTTCAACATCGACGTACATCGACAGCATGTCGGCTAACATCTTGTTAAAACGTTCCGTAAGACCATTTGTCTGAGGATGGTATGCAGTTGTCATTCTGTGGACAATGTTGCACTGTGACATTACCTCTGATACTAGTTTTGACTGGAATACTTTTCCACGATCAGATATCATGACACGTGGTGCTCCATGCTTCAAAATAATGTCTTCTGCAATGAATTTTGCGATCTCTGGAGCTTCTGCAGTCGGCACAGGTTTGGTGACAGCGTAGCGTATGAGGTAGTCAGTGCAGATTATATCCATCGGTTACCGGTTGTCGACTTCGGAAACCTCCCTAAAAGATCGATTCAAGCTCGGTGGAATGGAGCTGCTGCTGGCGGAATCGGTACGAGATGTCCTGGAGGTAATTGCGGCACATGCTTCCGTCGCTGGCACTCTTTACAGTGACTCACATATTGCTTGACAGATCGGTAGAGACCTTTCCAGTAATACCTGCGTCTGTTTCTGTCTAGGGTCTTCACGAATCCCAGATGACCAGATATTGGAGCATCGTTTAAATATTTGAGAATAACTGCCTGGAGATGAGCTGGAACAACTAGTAACCATTTGGGGCCCAGTGGATCGTAGTTGCTCTTATACAATGTTCCGTTTATAAGTTGGAATTCTCCATTGGTCGATTCTCCTTTCTCCAAGGCCTCTATCGTTTTAATAGTGCTGGATCTTCCCTCTGTTCAGCTGTCACGTCATCTAATTCAGTGAGGGCTGAAATTTCATTAATGCTGTTGTGTTCCACTAATGGATTCCTCGAAAGGCAGTGGCATCCTTGTGTGTGCGCCTGTTATTGAATACCACTGTGACATCGTACTCTTGGAGTCTTAGTGCCCATCTTGCTAGTCGACCTGACGGATCCTTCAAGTTAGTCAGCCAACACAAAGAATGGTGGTCTGTCACGACGGTGAGTGGTTTGCCGAATAAATACGGCTGGAACTTGTTGATAGCCCAGATAACTGCGAGACATTCTTTTTCAGTTGTAGAGTAGTTTATCTCGGACTTTGAGAGTACTCTTCATGCATAGGCTAACACTTTTCAGCTACTTCCTGAACGAGTACAAGCATTGCACCAATCCCATAACTAATGGCGTCTGTGTAAAGTTCTGTTTCTGCATTCTCGTCGTACAAGGCTAGCACTGGTGCGGAAGTTAGAGCCTCCTTAAGTGTCCCAAAACTCTTTCTTTTGTCTCATCCCAGTAAAATTTGGCGTCTCCCTGCAGAAGTTCTTGTAATGGACGTGCCTTGTCACAAAATCCTTTTATGAAACGTCGGTAGTATGAGCACAACCCGAGAAGACTTCTCACATCACGAATGTGCTGAGGAGTTGGAAATTCTGTGACTGCCCTTACTTTATCTGGAACAGGACGGACACCATCTCTGTTGACTAGGAGCCCCAGGATTTTTATGTCTTTGGCTTCTTTGGATTGAGTCGGAGACCTGCAGTCTGAACACACTTCAACACACTTGATAGGCGACTCAGATGTTCTTCAAATGTTTTCGAGAAAACAATGTCATCTAAATAGCAGAGACACGTCGTCCACTTAAGGTGTCGAAGCAAGTTGTCCATCATGCGTTCGAATGTGGCTGGAGCATTACATAATCCAAATGGCATTACTTTAAATTCATAGAGGGCCTCAGGCGTAATAAAAGCCGTCTTCTCCCTGTCAGCTTCGTCAACCTCGATTTGCCAGTAACCTGTCTGTATGTCCATAGTTGAGAAGTATGTAGCTCCTTTCAAGCAGTCTAAGGTGTCGTCAATACGCGGCAATGGGTAAACATCTTTCTTTGTGATTCTGTTCAGCCGCCGATAGTCGACACAGAATCGCCACGTGCCATCCTTCTTCTTTACGAGGACCACCGGAGACGACAAAGGACTCTCCGAAGGTTGAATAATCTCATTTCGCAACATCTTCTCCATTTCCTCCCGAATTATCCGTCTTTCAGCTGGCGACACTCTATACGAACGCTGGCTAATTGGCGGATGATCCCCAGTATTGATACGGTGCTTTATCGTGGGCCGTTTCGTCTGACTTTTCCCCTGCTGAGATGTGAATGCACCCGAAAATTGGCGTAGTATACCTAACACCCGCTGGCGTTGTTCCTTGGTCAGTCCACGTTTGTTTCCTCCAGCGTGTTGTCTGTACTAACAGCAGGGCATGGGTCTTCATTGATGACGTTGAGCTCACCGTCCTGGATTGGTTCAGCTGTCCCGATACACATTCCCTTGTGGATAGGTTGTGACTGCTCGTGACAATTTGTGATCCAAATCTCTCCTTGACTACCGGTAATGCTTATGATAACCGCTGGTATGTAAATTTCTTTTGTGAGCCTGATAAACGTTTTACTATCAACAAGAACTTCACAGTTAAACCAGTCATCTGTGTTTGTGACTGCAACTCTTCTCATTCTCAAGGGCGGTATCGTCACATTGTCAACGACGAATAGCTTCCCAGAAAATTCTGTATTACGTGAATCTGGCGGAACAACTTCTTCAATTTGCAGCTCAGATCTTCCGCAGTCAATGATAGCTTGGGATGCCTGAAGGAAGTCCCATCCGAGGATGACATTTTGACTACATTCTGTTAACACGTCAAATTCAAACGGCTAGGTCCTGTTGTTGATGGTTATTCTTGCGACACAAGTTCCTTCTGGATGAACGTACTTTCCATTCGCGACCTTCAGCACAGTTGCCCCTGTATCACAGAACATTGTCTTCTTTAGTGTGCGGCGGTAATTATCCGACAGTACAGAAAAAGACGCTCCTGAATCAACAAGTGCCCGGACAGGTTGGCCGTCGATTATGACGTCGATGAGATTTCCCGACATCTTAGCGACTGTCGTCCATGGAGGATTTTCATCTGTGGCGGCCTCACCTACGTAGATGGTCGCCTCGCTTAGTTTTCCTGGGCGCGGCGGCTAGGGGAGCGGCTGGTACCTCTGTACGGCGACGGTGAACGGCTGCGGCGCGTCGGGGAGCGACCTTGCAGGCAATGGGCTTCTTCCCATAGGTCGACCGAACACATCAGCAGGTGATTGCATGCGATAGAACTGTACTTATGGCTGACGTCTTGCGGCAAAATAATCGTCTAACACTCGCCTTCGCTCTCTGTAGTAGCGTACGACATGTCAAGGGCGCCCACAGTGGAAACACAGTGGTGTGTTGTCTTCCGTCCTCCAGACATCTGTTCTCCTGCAGGGCGTCATTGTTGCCGGGGGAATTTGTTGTGGTCACGTCGGTCGGTTCATGGGCTGCCGTTTGGCGGCTGCAGCGTAAGTCATAGCAGGGCGACGCCATTCTTCACGTCGGGTGCGACTGGCGGGGCAGACAGGAGCTAATGTCTGAAATACCTCTTCCTCAGCGGCGTCGGCTCCCTCGGGGCTTACGTCCATGGCCATATTCTGATGCTCGCTGGGACTATCAGTCCCGGCTGCCATAAATTGTTGCAATTCTTTCCCTCACAATTTGTCGTATGAGAGAAGCGAAGTCATGCTGGTCTTCCACGACGGCCATAGGGACTACGTTGGTGTGTCTGTCATACTTCTTTCTTCCAACCCTCCTTTGTTGCATCTCTTCAATACGCTGGCACCACTTGATGAACTCTTCCGTCGTAGAGACGTCTTTGATCAGTAGAGCTTGGTACATGTCTTCTGCAATTCCCTTCATCAGGTGCGTGATCTTGTCGGCCTCAGTCACATTCGGATTTACTATGTTACACAGAGCCAAAACATTCTGTATGTACGTCTGTGTCGGCTCACCATGTCGTTGGGCCCGGTTCTTCTGTTGTTCTTCCGCCGTTCGGATTTGTCGCTGGCGGTCTCCAAACGTCTTCTTCAGTTCCTCCTGCAACGTTTCCCAGTCATTCAGCTTGTCTTCGTCGTTCTCAAACCATTGCTGGGCTATTCCGTCCAGGTAGAAATAAACGTTGCCCAAGCACATCGTATGATCCCACCTGTTGTACTTGGCGACTCGGTCGAACCCTTTTAGCCATTAGTTGGAGTCCTTTCCAGCGTCTCCAGGGAACACCGACAGGTGTGTGATGTGCAGCTGGCTTACTGCTGGTTTCGTGTCCATGGTCCTTCTGATGATACGGACTTTTGGAATGATGTACTCGGTGTATCCCTTGTATTCCGGTTCCAGTCAGTGTAAGCAACCGCTTATAAGTTGCCTAATCGGAGCCACGGTGATACAGCTGTTGCACAGTTTTACCCGGCGCCTCCACCAAACAATGTCGCGTTGAAATGGGAGTACGATTAACTTTGAAGGCAACGAAACACAGCACTTATACTCAAAGCACTTTATTACGAGCTCAACATACACGCAGCACTGACTGCCTCTCAGGCAGAGTGCTCTGCTATTTATACACAGACAGAATTTACCAGAAATTAGAAGAACAGTTAACATAAGAAACAAGTAGAATTTACAAGTGAACATAAGAAAGATGTAGAACCTTCTGGAATTGTTAAGAACAAAGAAATAAACTTTTGCCAGTGGGCGGGATTGAACCGGCGACGTTCAGCATCGCAGCCCGTGACGCTATCCCCTGCGCCACGCCTGCAGTCGGTGCTCGTGGTCTCTCGCGCCAATATAATAAAAGGGGGCGGAGGCTACAACAGCGTAGCTGACTGGCTGGTGTTCATGAGACAGTGGGTCGTGCTCCAGGGAATAGCCACTCGGCCAGTCAGCTATGCTATCGCAGCCTCCACACCCGGAAACGTGAAGGGTTGTAGCTCCCAAACTAACAGTGATAGGAATGTAGTTTACATTGATTTGAAAGCAGCTGGTTTAAACGAATCACATACACGATAGAAAAAAAAAAAACTATTGTTCCATTTAAAAAATTACATCTTTCTGTAGTAACTCTTTGGAAAATGATACAATAAACTATGTTCATAGCTCCGCAGAAAGTGTAACATTTCTTGTATTGACCTACCGCATTAAAATTTCCCGTCACCTATTATTTTATAAGTTACAGAGGCAAACACACGTAGTGAAACACCCTGTACATACAAGTCAAACGCCATGCGTTAGTCTCGTAAAAACTCAGAATTTCTTCATCGATTTGAATAATTTTTTTTCCGCTAAAATCATAAGGAAACAGTAGAAAAATCGTTAAAATCGAGACTGGGAATTTTGTATTGGAGTCATCGCTACTGCCTATTAGATTCATATTTTATGCGCTACCATTCAGTCCACCCGACTATGATAAAATTGTGCACACTTCAGCTTTCAAAACAAGAGGAACGGCACTGTGTACACAATAATTCTTATTGCGAATGGCAGAGGGTACTTGAAAACCGACTTCGACATCACTCTACATTTTTATACCTATCTTGATGAAATTTCCCAGTTGACCTTCAATACAGGAGAAACGTCGATGCCTAAATACGATTTCGTACGGTGAATGATGGAGCGTGCCTTATTCCTGACTTTGACTTCGTTAGACCGAGTACCATAAATTAGGTAGATATTAAAATGTTTTATATACAGGGAAGGGGGGATGAAAGCGGAGACAAAGGATTGGAGGAGAGAGAGAATGACAGGGATAGAGGGGTGGATATGTGGATAGAGGGGAGAAGTAGAGGACCAGAAAGAGGTAGGTAGACAATGAGAGAGGAAGAAGGAGTATGTGGACTAACTGAATACTGGAATATATAAACAGCCTAACAACGCCGGGTTTTCGGGTAGCCAACACATTGGGATGCATCAGACGACAAAGAGGTAATAAACATGCATACAGATTGGGTAGTGAAAGACGGAGAGATTGTGGCAAGGAGTGTAGGATGTATATCCAGTTCCAATGCATATTTGCCAATTGCGAAGATTGGCCGCGTTCTCAAGTAGACTATATGTTTGCTCTTGTTACGAGGATGCTGCCAAGGTAAGGAAAGGTTTTAATTACGCGATGTCTCACTCCACCGATGGTGACTGTCATTTCTTTGTTCTTTTCGAGATGCTGTTTAATTCAGATTTGGCCAATCTCTCTGTATGCTGCGGGTAAGGCGATCAGGTTAACTACCCTCTCAGAGGACTCACGACTATTTCGGAAGAACGTGCGTGGCAAGCACGAGAACCTAGCTATTGCGGAACTTACTTCCTTTCCAGTGCTGCATTGCATTTTCCTGGCGCATCCCTCCCTATCATTCCGCTTCCTTCCTTTCCACTCCTTGGTTCTCCCTGAGGGTTCAATGAACAGAACTGGCCAGCGATTTCTTCTTGTCTGACGTACGCTTTGATTTTATGGTACAGTTGTTTTCTTTTCTTTGCGCCTTTCCCGCCTGTACTGGGACGCGTGCTTAATTATTGTTTTAAAATGAGTATATGTGGGAAAACACCTGAAAGCAACAGCCTTGCCGACAAGGCATACATCTTCACTCCCAGAAAGCGGGCCTTAAACGCACAGCTAACCGGGCATGATTGACTTAGTAGCACTGTATTTCATTAAATTAAATATGATGGTGAGATATTTTGAAGCCTTTGTTTTTTACTTATTGTGATGGAAATTGGTCTTCAGGTAGATACGTTGGACTGCATACATCGGATTATCTTTAATTAGCCGGTCGCGGTGGCCGAGGTGACTGAGGCGCTCCAGTCACGGTCAGCACGGCCACTACGGTCGGGGGTTCGAATCCCCCCTCGGGCATGGATATTTGTGCCGTCCTAGTTAGTAAGTAGTTCATAAGTAGTTTGTAAGTTTAGGGACTGATGACCCCGTAGTTAAGTCCCATAAGCTTAACAAACATTTGAACATTTTTATCTTTAATTAGAAGAATGAATATATTTGAGGCGTTAATTATATCTATTTGTTATTATTGAGAGTGGCAGTCGATTGTCATTTACACTGGTAGATAAATCAACGACCTCTGAACGAATTCTATATAAAATACCAAGCGTTTCCTTGCAGTAACCTACTTTACGTGAATACTAAAGCAGTCAATGAAAATTTTGCTGTAAGTAACGAGGTGTTAATGACTATCTTTTTTTCTGAGGTCTACTGCTTTTATTCTGCTAGCAAATGCAGTATTCTGGCTGTCGTGACAAACGATCTACAGTCCAACAACACTTAGAAACTTGCAGGGTATCTCATGTGACGTTCAGTAAATACACTACTGGCCATTAAAATTGCTGCACCAAGAAGAAATGCAGATGATAAACGGGTATTCATTGGACAAATATATTATACTAAAACTGACATGTGAGTACATTTTCACGCAATTTGGGCGCATATATCCTGCGAGATCAGTTCCCAGGAACAACCACCTCTGGCCGCAATACCGGCCTTGATACGCCTGGGCATTGAGTCAAACAGAGCTTGGATGGCGTGTATAGGTACAGATGCCCATGCAGCTTCAACACGATACCACAGTTCATCAAGAGTTGTGAGTGGTGATTTGTGACGAGCGAGTTGCTCGGCCACCATTGACCAGACGTTTTCAATTAGTGATAGATCTGGAGAATGTGCTGGTCAGGGCAGCAGTAGCACATTTTTCGTGAATGTATGGTTTCGCAGGGATCGAATGATGGGCAGAGCCACGGGTCGTAACACATCTGACGTGTAACGGCCACTGTTCAAAGTGCCGTCGATGCGAACAAGAGGTGACCGAGACATGTAACCAATGGCACCCCATACCATCACGCCAGGTGATACTCCAGTATGGCGATGTGTGTTCACCGCGATGTCGCCAAACACGGATGCGACCATCATGATGCTGTAAACAGAACCTGAATTCATCCGAAAAAATGACGTTTTGCCATTCTTGCTCTCAGGTTTGTCGTTTCGTACACCATCGCAAGCGCTCCTGTCTGTGATGCACCGTCAAGAGTAACCGCAGCCATGGTCTCCGAGATTATAGTCCATGATACTGTAAGCGTCGTCGAACTGTTCGTGCAGATGGTTATTGGCTGAACGATCCGTTACAGCCATGCAGATAAGATGCCTGTCATCTCGACTGCTAGTGATACAAGGCCGTTGGGATCCAGCAAGGCGTTCCGTATTGCACTCCTGCACCGACCGATTCCATATTCTGCTAACATCGCGACCAACACGAGCAGCAATGTCGCGATACGATAAACCGCAATCGCTACAATCCGACTTTTATCAAAGTCGGAAACGTGATGGTATGCATTTCTCCTCCTTACACGAGGCATCACAACAACGTTTCACCAGGCAATGCAGGTCAACTGCTGTTTGTCTGTGAGAAATCGGCTGGAAACTTTCCTCATGTCAGCACGTTGTAGGTGTAGTCACCGGCGCCAACCTCGAGTGAATGCTCTGAAAAGATTATCATCTGCATCTTCTTCCTGTCGGTTAAATTTCGCGTCTGTAGCACGTCATCTTCATGGTGCAGCAATTTTATTGGCCAGGAGTGTAGTATTAGGAACAACAGAAGAAACTGTTTCTTGTGATCCTAACAAACAAATTATCTGTAATCAACATTTTAGACAAATTTGAAATTCCGTTTATTGAAATAAGCATGAAATGTATTGGAATGGAAGCTGTAGTTTTTTAAGAATTACATTATTATTACTGTTATTACATAGTAAAAGAGTACATTAATAACACTGTTGTTCAATATGTAGAACATTAAGAAAGTACTTTTTGTTCACAGTTGGTGGTGAAGTTGCCGTTGGTATACAGCAGAGGTAAGTAAGAAAGTTACATTACTTAGTTATAATATTTGTATGTTAGTTTTTCTCTGCTAATATGGATTAGGTTTTTCTTTTCTTCTGGCATACAGTGGTGTGAGCCTAATTAATTTGCAAACTTGCCACAGATTCAAAAGGACTGGCTGTATGAAACTTCCTGGCAGATTAAAATTTTGTGCCGGAACCGGGATTCGAACCTGGGACTGGGGACACAATTTTAATCTGCCCGAATGTTTTATATCAGCGCACCCTCCGTTGCAGACTGAATTTTCATTCTGAAAACATCCCCTAGGCTGCGGCTAAGCCATGTCTTCAACATATCCTTTCTTTCAGGTTTGCTAGTTGTGTAAGATTCGCAGGAGAACTGTGAAATTTAGAAAGTAGTTGCGGGATACTGTCAGAAGTAAAGTTGTGAGGACGGACCGTGAGGCGTGCCAGGATAGCTCAGTAGTAGAGCGCTTGCCAACGAAAGGCAAAAGTCCCAGGTTCGAATCCCAGGTTCGAATACCAGTTCCGGCACACAGTTTCAGTCTGAAAGAAAGTATCAAATCAGCGCACACTTCGCTGAAAAGTGAAAGTTCCATTCTGACTGCTTGTATATTGAAAGTAGGGAAGCTACTGCTTGAAAATAAAAACTAATATAATCCGTTGTGTTAGCAATAACAGGATTAACATATTGTGGCGTTTATTGGAAGACGTTTGAACTAGAGATGGATATGATTTCCCAGAAAAGACGCTTGTTTGGAGCATCTGTCGTTCTCCCATAACTGGGACTGTGCTATCTACATTAGACTCTGCGTGTGAGCCTATGAGCAAAACCAATGTTAACCGCACCAGAAACAGCTAGCTGTTAGCGATCTAATTCTTACTTAGTGGGTACGACAAAAATAACAGCGATGGTGTACCTTTATTCACAGGTTCGAGGAACAGAAAATATTTTGATACTTTCCTGACGGATTAAAACTGTGTTCCGGAACCGGGATTCGAAGCTGGAACCTTTGCCTTTCGCGGGCGTGCGGTCTAACCGAGTGAACTGCCCCGGTACGCTTCCCTGTCCGTTCTGACAGCTTTACGTCCGCCAGTACCTCGACTCCACGTTCCAGACTTCACAGAAGTTCTCCTGCGAAAAACAATTTCCAGATTGATTTAGCGAAAGGTTCCAGGGTCGAAACCTAATCCCGGCACACAGTTTTGATCCGCCAGGAAGTTACATATCACTGTACACTCTGCTGCAGAGTGAAAATATCACTCTGGAAACAAAATGTTCAATTGTTTGTTAAGCTTATGGGACTTAACTGAGGGGTCATCAGTCCATAAACTTACAAAATACTTATAAACTAACTTATACTAAAGGCAGCACAAACATCCATGCCCGAAGGAGGATTCGAACTACCAACGGGGAACGGCCTCGCGCATTGAATCATACACTCTAGAAACATCCCTTAGGCTGTGGCTGAGCCATGTCTCCACCCTGTCCTTTCTTCCAGGAGTGCTAGTCTTGCAAATTTTGCAGGAGAACTGCTGTTAAGTTTGGAAAGTAGGACGCGAGGTACTGGTGAAAGTAAAGCTGTCAGGAGAGACTGTGAAGCGTGTCGGGACAGCTCAGTCGGTTAGAGCGCAAAGGCAAAGGTCCTCGGTTCGAATATTGGTTCCGGCACACAGTTTTAATCCGCCAGGAAAATTTCATATCAGCTCACACTCCTCTGCAGAGTGAAAATATCAATCAGAAAATATTTTGTTGTCAATAGCATGATTGCCTTATCTACTGAAGACAGTTCTTCTTGGAACACATTTGGTAAACTCATCAGAAACTCCAAATCTGTTCGCTTGTACACTTCTACCTACACTGAAGAGCCAAAGAAACGGTCATAGGCATGCGTATGTAAATACGTAAATTTGTAAACACTCAGAGCATTTCTCCTCCTTACACGAGGCATCACAACAACGTTTCACCAGGCAATGCCGGTCAACTGCTGTTTGTCTGTGAGAAATCGGCTGGAAACTTTCCTCATGTCAGCACGTTGTAGGTGTAGCCACAGGCGCCAACCTCGAGTGAATGCTCTGAAAAGATTATCATCTGCATCTTCTTCCTGTCGGTTAAATTTCGCGTCAGAGGACGGCGTTGGACCAGCGGTCGGCTTAACCAATTAGGCTATCCAGGCAAGCTTACCTTCAATTACCTGTAATTCGTCACCATACAGTAATCCAACTACAGTGTCTGTCCAGACAATTGGTCTCACTCCGTCTGAGGATTTCAGCGAACCATTCAGCAATACCCTGGAACTGGGTACATTACTGCACTTAGGAGGTAGCGGACTGGACTGAAAGACAAGCGAAGGTTTGGCAAATAGCAAAATACGATCGACTCGAAGCCCGAACGAAAGAAAACATTCCAAGAAGACGTATGGTGTGTAACCTCACGGAGGAGACTTTGGACGACTGTGCGCCGGCCGCGGTGGCCGAGGGGTCGCCGGGCGCCGTGGCTCAGCGCGCCCGGTCAGAGGGCATAACGCCCTCTGCAATAAAAAAGCTGAGCCAAAAACAGAACGAACACTAACGAACAAACATGATCAGCGTCCGCAACGAATGGAACTACCCACAGAGGAAAAAAAAAAAAAAAAAAAAGGGCTGAGGCGCTTCAGTCGCGGTCTGCACGGCCACTACGGTCGGGGCTCGAATCCCCCCTAGGGCATGGACATTTGTGCCGTCCTTAGTCTTAGTTAGTTCATAAGTAGTTAGTAAGTTTAGGGACTGATGACCCCGTAGTTAGGTCCCATAAGCTATACAAAATTTGAACATTTTTTTTCTTTTTTGACGACTGTGCAGTTTCGATGCTAGAGGAAGGTCTGAAATTTGTATCTACACCTGGGACCATTCCCAGTCGAGATGTGATTAGTGAAGTAGGGCAGGCTGTTTCTAAACTTCCCAAGGACGCTGCTGAAAAGATTAGGCGTGACAGATGCGCCATCTTGAGACGAGCTCCATCTAAGAGGCCCAACTTTAACATTACCTCAGCTGAAAGAAATGCCCTACCAGAATTTCGAGGAGATCAGGATATCGTTATTTTACCAGCTGACAAGGAAATCCTACTGTGCTTCTCTCTCGAACTGAATATAATAGCAAGATACACCAACTGCTTCACGATCCCGCATACACTAAATTAAAAAGTGATCCGAAGGGTAGGATCTTGAGGAAGACTTTGGAACTCATCAGGAAGAGCTCGATTCCAGCGCAAGTTACTAAGGGTTTACAAAAGGCTGCAGTTCCTCCTAGACACTATGGTCTACCCAAGATCCATAAGAATGGGGTACCTTCCCGTCACATTGTAACACTGGTGAACCTACTTATTTTGTTGCTAAATATCACTATTGGGACCCATGTAAGCACGGAGAATTTCGTAAGTCGCCTGATAACTGTTAGACTGTAAACTGATCTATTAGTAAGTTTCACCGTCGTATCTTTATTTACAAAGGTGCCCTTACAGGGCTAGTCAGTAACAAGTTTAAGGAGGACATAGTGGCATTATTTAAACGCGTGCTTACTTCAACATACTTCTTATTTCAAGAGCAATACTTCGAACAAGCGGACTGTGTCGCCATGGGAGGTCCTCTGTCTCTTTTGGTGGTCAATTATTTTATGCAGGACTTTGAAGAATAAGCTCTGCAGTCGGACACTCTCAAACATCGTTTTTTCTGGGGTATGTGGATGACAGATTTGTGGTGTAGCCACACGGACTTGACACTTTATCTACCTTTATTCAGCTATTAAATTTGTTCCATCCGGATATAAACTTCACTGCCTTTTCTTTATGTTTTGGTATGGAGGAAGGCAGATAGGACTTGAGACACAGCGTCTGCCGAAAACCAATGCATACAGAGTTGAATTTGCAGGCTACAAGCTGCCATCATCCTGCACGATTCGGTAGTGCGTTACGTACGAAGGTTCATAGAGCTCCTTTGGTATCTGATCCTGGAAGCTTGTCTAGTAGGATACAAAATCTGAAGACAGTTTTTCGACAGAACAGGTATTCTGAGAGACAGATACGTAATGCATTCTGGCCCGAGCGGGTTCAATCCATGGTGCGAATGAAGACGCAAAGACACCCAACACCTGACCTTCTTGCCGTACTTAGGTGCCATGTCGTCAAGAACTGGAATATTCCTTGGAAGATGTGACATTAAGTGGGTGTATAGACCATCTGCAAAACTGAGGAGTTTGTTAGGTTCAGTCAAGAATGATCTCGGCCTAATGAAACGTGGTGTGTACAGGATCCCTTGTCAATGTGTGGTGGATATATAGGCCAGACGCGTCACGCAGTACAAGAACGATTTGACGAACATCAGCAGCATAACGCTTACGTCAAGAGCTGAAGTCGGCAGTTGCAGAACACCGTCTAATACAGGACATCGTATGTTTTGTGGTAAGACATTTTGTTGGGACTGCGTCGTTATGGAAAGAATACAAATTCGTACAGCTGACAATCTAATCAACAAGGATGCCGGGTTTCAAATGAGAAGAGCCTGGAACCCCGAATTAATTGCTATCAAATCACGACGAGAAAGTCAAGATATTTCGATAACGGACCCGTCAAAAATTGGCTTAGATATAGGGAGTAACGTCTGGCTGCACTGTTAGTAAACACAGCCCACAGCTCAGGCGCAGATAGGCCGCTCTGTAGAGAGCGCTTGAGTTTGCCAGTTATTGCACATGCGCTGTTTGCGCGCCTGCGTATTCTTCGCGTGTGTGTGTCAATGTGCGGATATCGTCGGTCATGCTTGGCGACCAACAAGGCCTAACCACATGAAGCTGTCGAACAGTTGCTCCGAGGAAAAACTGTGAGATTTGCACAACTTTATTCGATGGCAAAGTAGTGAAGACACTTTCCAACAAATCCGCCGTGAAAGCTTGAAGAATCACGTCATTTGAACAGTTATGGAGACAGTTATCTTCCTTATTTTATCACAATCGGATGAAGTGTATGACAGTATTCCAAATACGTATCTAATCCGAAGTGCCGCACTCGATTCTGAATCATCTATTTTTTAGTTTTAAGCATCACCTACAGTGCTCAAATGTGAATCTAAATCATCCGGGACCGCAATCATACAAACACACACACACAAAATTTAGTCAGGATTGGTGCAGCGGTTAAGGAGTTCAGTAGCATATACACGTATAGACGTTTCAATAATTAAAATGAAGGAAGTTTTTACGTACAATATGTCCATGTTTTCACTTCATAAGAACCGTCCGAGGCCTTCTATGAATATTTGAAAAATTATGCCCAATGCCCAATTGGTTCTGCCGCTATCAAGTTTCGCGCTTAACAACACAGTCAGCTACTCATTTCTATTTATAAGGTTATAGAGAACTTCCGTATATAAAAATATTTATGTAGTTAGTTAGCATAAGTAATTAAATTAGGAGTTTTATTTGGATAAGTGGTTGCGATAGGGTGAGAAGCAATCCCCATCGGGAACTAGAGAAGCGACAATGTAGACGTGTTCATGCGTCTCCCTGGCAGAGGACATATAATTGAGCATCCCGGGGAAGCAGAGATAAAAGTTACGCGCTCACGCATGGCCAAACAGTTCGTCAGTGCATCGTATCACGGTAACATCTTTTTCCAAGAAATTGTGCCGCTTTTCCACAGGGATCCAGCAATAAAATCGTCAAGATTTTCCTGCGGGTGGTGTATCCATAAGGTGCATCTGAAAAGTTCGGTACATGGTTGCATATTTTACAAACCGTGCTGGCGAGGATGAGCTGCCCGCATATACATATTTAGGGACATGAAAACAAGGGTCCCCTGTCGTGCAAATCACTGCAGTGAAGCGGTGATACATGCTGTGACCCAGCTAAAAGTATCAGTATGAGAACTCGTGTCATTACAACATGGGGCGCAAAATGTAGTAACGCGTTAAAATCAAGGTTTGGTTCAAATTAAGCAAAACGGCGACGGAGACCTATAGTATGTTACTGCAAGCGTAGAAGAAGTGAGTAGAAAGTGTGTGTTAGTTGTTGCGGAGATCCAACAACGCGTGACCTCAATGCTTAGAGCGATTCAACAAGAAGCGTTTGCTGATAGTTTTCAACACCTGTACAACCGATGTCAGAAGTGTATTGTAGACAGAGGCGATTACTTTGAAGACCAGTAAAAGCACTGAAATTTTCAGACACGCCTTGTAATTGTATTCTGATTTGTTTCTTTTCTTTCTATAGATGTTGTAAGTGTAAATGTACTAATCTAAGTAGTAATACAGTCTGAATGAATCATGATTTATTATCTGTGCAGATTAATGCAAGTAATCATGTACATTTTAAATGAATCTGTTTTATGCGTTACGAAAATGTGAAGTTTAGTATTAAGTGCATAATTTTTCTTTGCCTGAACCTTATAGAAGAAAATCTTCAAGCGAGAAACATACTGGTAAACAAATGGGTTTGAAAAACGCGGTCTACAAATGCATCACCGTCATCAGAGTTGTATCTGTGCACATGTCTAACAAAACTGTGGCAGGTACATCTTTGATGGCTGTTGTGCGTTCCTGCATCACACGTGAGACGGTTGGTATATCTGTGAAACTTCTATTTACCCTGATGTAGTTCCTGATTAATAAGTTCAGCGACGTTCGGTTGGATCCCTGTGTCAAACTATTATAATATTTCTTCAAACGAACATGTTGCCATCGTCAGGTGCACTGACGAACTAAATGCCTAGGAGAGATGACGCACGACATTTATCGCCTCCCTCTCCGCAACGTTCCATTGTCGTTGTACGCCAAACGTGTGTGTAGCCAGAACATTGCTACCTTGGACTTTTATGATCCCGCCATTTGCGGTTGCATCCGCATTGAGGCGTTTGGTATATTTGTCTCCCCAACTACACCCTACTCTCGATCCCTGGAATTCATGGAGGGCACTCAGTCCTCGCAGGTGATTTTGATAATATCTTATATATTGAACCAGTAATATCGGGTCAAACATGACGTTATGGTAATAAATAAAGTACTCCATTGTTCTTGTATAAAATAAGCCGGATTTGACTTGTTTGATACAGTCTAAAATTGTAAATGTTTATTTATCATATAGAGTGTCATGGGAATCAGACTTTATTAATTATAGAAACTGAACAATCTGTAAGGCTTAACAGCAGCATACATACTAGCTGGATGAGTCTTCGTTCAGTTGCGTTTAATCAATTATTAGTTGAATTTGCCATAAATAAAGTCCCCCTCTCCACTCTCCCCAGTCACTAGCAATTACAGGTAGATCCAAATATCACCAGTTGTAATTTATTATTTTTTTGACTATATTAATTTTTCGGTTCTAAATTATGTCCCTCAACATGTTGTTAATGAGTATTTTGGCACGAGCCACAGCGGGTTATAGTAATTGAATTAATGATGAGTATGCCGTTGTCCTTGTGATGACTGCCTCGGATTGGTCGCCTTACCTTCATTACCTTCCTCCCCGTACAATGTTTCATTTCTTTGCACGTTCAGCGATGCAGGTGTCCTTGTTGCGATCCCTGACGTTTTAAATTGTTTTGTTCGCTGAACCAATATTATGGGGACTAACTTTAAGTTATGGTTATAAACATATTCCGTAATTCTTGCATAAGAGACACGAAGACGATGTAGCATTGTAAGAAAAACTTCCAGCTTTGTAAATAATTACTTATCATACAAGGTGTGATGGGGTACAGCTTTTGTTAGTATTAAAAATTGAGGACTGTTTCAGGGGTAACAGAAATATCCACGAAGAACGTTATGTTTCACCTAGCTGGAATCAACTCGTTTGACTGTAGTTTAACCAGTGAGCAGTGGGATTTGCTATAACGAAGCTAAGATTAAACATCGCCGAAATGCCTCTCGACTGTTACCTAATATTACACTTACATCTACATTTATTCGACTATATTTCCTATTTAGTGACTATCATTTATTTCTCGGCTTTAACTCAATTGAAGCATATTATTAATGAATATTTGGCCGAAAGTTATGTCGGATACTTGTCAGCAGATTAACGCAAGCTATATCGTCGTTCGCTTCCACGTTTGACATGCTCGTTTCTACTTTCCTTATTGTTTTTGTACAGTCGGTAATAGTAATTAAAATAGCTAACATTCAAAATAATTAGCGAACATTCTTATTATTTTCCCACTGTTCCTTACCTTTATCTAAAAGTCAACGTGCTGTCTCTACCACAGTCAATAAATGTATAAAAAGCTTATGTGCAGTAAGAGGGAGTTTTTTGACTGAAGAACAGCCTTTGGACAACACTAATTTATTTATGCACATTAAACTTGCAAGTTCAGGATCAAGTACAAGTGTTCACGGAATAATATTTTGACGATACAACTTAAAGGAACAAAGGTTAAACAAAATCCCTTCTGGGGTTACCGAAATGAAATTTATCTTCTATCACGGCCTAAAAGCGTTGTGGAAGGACACAAGAAGTCACAGCCATAAGGTCTTCTTTAGGAATCACAGGGAAATATTCCGAGTTCGCCAAAAGGGTCCGGAGATTCATTGTGTAGTAGCGCCAGAATTCGACATCCAGAGTATAAGCCCAAGAGAGTCGTGAAGCGTAGCGAGGATAGTCTTCGTACAGATGCGTGTTGTTTTGTAATTGCAGTACGAAGCTGGGGCTGCTGCGTGGCTACATATAGCCGCCTCCAGCCAATCCCGTGTGAGAGTATTGATACTTCGTGCAGTGCTGGCGTGAAGCTTTCTGTTTCCTTCTAGTCCACCAGCGAAAATAAGTGCACGGTAGATATTGTCACGTTGCAAACTGCGGGTGGTCCGGAATTCGAAGGCTAGTCGTTAATAGAGCACAAGACTTGCCACTTAGAACACGTTAATTGCTAACGCAAACGTAAGCTCTGTACAGACTGCCTCCTGCTTGGAGTGTCCACTATTTATACATAGAAAGAATTATCTGGAACTTACAAGTACATCAAACATTAGAAACATGTAGGACATTATAGAAATAGTTGATACAAAGAAAAAGACTTATCTGCCCGTGGCGGGGTTTGAACTGGGAACCTGAAACACACCGATCTGTGATGCTAACCACTATGCAACGTGTTCCGTCGGAAGACTCGCGGCTTTATGATGTTGATATTGTTATCCTTGCCGTACCCGGAAATGACTATCGTCTGCTACCATTCGTACTTGGATGTGTACAGCTTGATGTACGCCTTCGGTGTAGGCTGCAAGGCGATATCCTGGAGCCGGCATAAGAGAGAGGATGAATATATAATTTTCACTCGTAGGAAATAGTTGCGTATTGGAGTATTCGATGTTATACATTATATTTAGCTCTACGTTTTGATTATTTTGACTTCTGAGGTACTGTAGTTTGTACAATGAAACGGTGATTTTTTTTTCAATTATACCATAGAAATGATTGTATTGACGTTTGGACAGCAATCGCCCATTTCAGTACCAATGCGCAAAGAACGCCGGACCCTTTTAGAAATATAAAGTTCAGATTGCGAGAAAGTACGATATAAAGCGGGATAGTACAACATAATTGCGGTATAGTAGGGAATTTGCATCAGACGGGAAGACAGACAGTACGGTAGAAATTGTAAGGCACTACTACGTAAATCGGTGTATCCGGGCTTGACTCCCGGTGTGGCACAAATTATCATCTGTAACTGATGATGTATTTCTATGCTCTGTCGCAGATAAAAGCGGTAGTTGCTTTTCATCTCGAAAATATTTTGGTATTAGGATATCTGAAAACTATGAATGTATTTATGCGCCATAAATAATTATTTTAGTCATTTCATTTGGACTCGTGTTGCAAGAAATCAAAATGGCAAAGAAGCAGTCCCCTAAAGTACAGGCTATATTTTATAAGATGCAAAGCTGTGAGGTTGAAAGCCGAACGCTGTAAAAGTAAGGGCCTCTCTGGCCTCTCGCTGCTGAAAATATCCGCTGAAATATTTGAGCGCCGATGTCTAGTAAATACTGCTGATCGATAATGACCAGCATAGCAATTGAAGCTGGGGACTAATACGGGTATCATCTCCGCCTACCTACATTCGCAGTCCCAGGTGCGCGCTCAGTTATGCTTGAGGACGGCGTCTTACTTGTTCGTTCACTGCCTTTCGAAGGCAGCTCCTTGTGGGTTAATCACTCCATCTTGTAGATCCACACCTCGCAGAGTATGTAGCAATTGTCGCTATTTATTTACATTTCCCTTACTTTTTCCTGATTCCATTTCTTAATTACCTAATCCCAGAAGTTCGACATCTTGGCAAGAACCTTAGTTTACCATGGATTTGCTGATTTTTTATGCTGCTGCAGTCTTGTGTGTCGTTCACGACATAATTCCTCAAGGTAGTCACTGTCTGACCCATGTAAGACATTCCACAAATCTGGGCAAGTCCAGACTTTAAATGGCATATAATGGTCAACTAGTGCACACCGAAGAAAGTCTGGAACACCAATGCCGGACAAGGTGGCAGCAGCAAACTAGATTAGCCGTTGCGAAACAGTGGCTACAGATGTTACACGGTGCGGGATTCAAGAATATCCGGGTTCGACCTAGCTGTCCAACATCGGAGAATGTATAATTAAAAAATCAACCCTCCAACCACTGAGGGAACAACCAATAATTGTGATAATGCCTTCATACCCAACGAGGGTAAGAATCTCGCACTTAGCATTATCAAGAACACTATGAGATTAGTAAACAATGTATTGAGACTGGCACTTAGCTTTTACAGGAGGAACAATGAGTACGCACTTGAGCATATGAGTATTCCTTGGAAAGAGGAGATAAAAGTATCGTGTCCGATCCTAAGCACAAATTTCTTCATAGCACCTGATGATGGTAACCTGGTAGTTTGCCGAAACCAAATATTTAAAAATTTGTAAACCTATTGGACCAAACTACTAAGCCGCGGTGGAGTGGCAAAGCGTTCTACTGCGCCTTTGCTGCGGAGCGCTCTTGCGTCCTCGGAGGTCCGAGTCCTCCCTCGGGCATGGGTATGTGTGTTGTCCCTAGCATAAGTTAGTTTAAGTAGTTTGTAAGCCTAGGGACTGATAACTACAGCAGTTAAATCCCTTAGATTTACAAACATTTTAACATTTCGAACCAAACTGCTATGGTCATCAGTCCCTAGGCTTACAAACTACTGAAACTAACTTTCACTAAGAACAATACACACATCCATGCTCAAGGGAGGACTCGAACCTCCGGCAGGAACACCCCTCCAATTCGTAGCATGATGCCTTAGACCACGCGGTCATTTCGCGCTGCTTCGCCGAAATATAGTAATAGTTGACACAGCGATCTGATCATAGACCCATTTACTATCTCATCGTATTGGTTATATGGTGGTTTATTTCATTCAGAAAATGATTTCTATATAAGTTGTATCTGTAAATGGTCTACTTTGGCGTTTAAAACACATACATCTGAGCTGCTGATTTGCAATTTATTATATGACAAAAAACAACGTTAAAGCTTATTGTATCTAATTATGCACATGCTAGAAACATCTTTATAATACGTTTCAAAAATGTAAAATTCTCTAATAGAATATTTTACATCTCACTATAGGGAAGAACGTAATGGCATACGGAAGAGCTTCAAGCATTCAGTCTGCACACATGTATGGCGGTAGTTAGAGCTGTAATAGACATATTTGTGACATAAATGGTTCTATTGAATCTCTGATAACTGTTGTGCATTACTGCATTACACATGAGAAATGATCACAACTGGACGGACGGGTTCCTGTGAGTAACTGGGACAATATTTCGCCAAGAGATAAAGTTGCCATCACCAGGTGCACTGATAAATTGAATGCCAAGAATGGACGCTTTACTTTTATCTCGTCAATCCACCGTACCTATTGTCGTCTGACCGAGCTCTGCGACGTGAGTGTCTGGACACTTGGAATCCCAGACGTTGGTGACTCCAAACTTTGGCGATTTTATCTTCTTCTAAGGGATGGGTACCATTGTCTCCTCTTGCATATTCGTTAGCATGCTGATATGTCGGATGCTGATATATTTACAATGATCAACGGTACTCACTGTGTGGCCAATGTAATTCATTCCATGAGACTGAATAACTCCAGGATTTATGAAGTCGCTTGATAACTTGGAATGTCTTACATTGGTCAAACGGTGTGAGCCGATGATTGTGAACAATGAACTTAAGGTGATCAAAAAGAGAAAGGGATTTCCTATAAGGACCTAACGTCAGGACATAGAGGAGCAAAACTGGAGACGTGCCTATGCATGTCCCTGGGAATGTACGGATGATGAAGCTTGAAGCTTTCAGGGAAAGCAGAAATAACGGAGGTCGTTCACATCTGGTCCAACAGTACTTTACCATGGTAACATGGTCGTTTGTCACACAATTGTGGCACTTTGGCACAGGAATTTGGCTATATTACAGTCAACATTTTCAGTGGTTCGTGTATATAATTCAGCCACTGTATATGAAACAGTTTAATCTATTACTGATTTTATTTGTATTCTGTTTTTAACGAGTGTTTTCTATAGATTTTTTTATGTTTAAATGTACGAGATAAGTCCAAATGGAAAGGTACGAAACGTCTTAATAAGCAAACCATTTGAAATTTAAAATATGCCACTTTAAGATAAACAGTGCCAATCTAGGGACGCGTAGCATGGGCCGTCAGCCCGCCCCACAGCCCCCCTAAAAAAATTCATGGCTGTATCCTCAGCAGGCAAGGTAATGCTGACAGTCTTTTTCGACGTCTGAGGTCCAATATGTATCTAAACGTATCTGATCCCTGGAACACAGAAAAACAATTGACAAAACCGTGTGCTGTAGACACTTCGTAGCCTACGCAAGTCCATCAATTGCAAACGACTTGGGCTGTTTACAGGGGGAGTGATTCTGCTGCATGATATCGCGTGTCCACACGTCTCCAGGGTCACACAAAGTATACTGACCAAGTGGGTGCAGCTTGACAATCCGCCCTATAGTCTGGAGATGTCACTCAGTGACTTCCGTCTGTTTGGTCCGTATAAAGACATCTCGAATGGAAGCGCATCACCTCGGAAGACGATCTGAAGGACCCGTCAGAGGACTGGCTCTTGTTACGGCAACAAGAATTACAGTAATAGTGTATCCTTCTGCTCGTTAGACAGTGGGATAGTTGAGCTCAGGCCTCTGCTGATTACTATTGAATAAAGACTTCAATTACCCCCACAGTTTTGTTTCTTACCTTTCCAATTGAACACCCCTCGTATAAACCTGGCGTTTGCAACACAATCATCTTAGCAGCAATGATCGCTGAACTGATCATGAGTTATCATCTTTGCTGGTTACTGCTAGTTATCATGTACATTATAAATGCATCTGTTTTATGCTTTACAAAAATGTGAAGTTTACTCTTAACTGTTAGATTAATTTTTCTTTGTCTGAACCTTATATACTAAGTTCTTCCAATGAAGAACATACTGATAAACAAATGGGCTTGAAAAGTGCTGTCTACAAATGCATGACGGTCGTTAGAGATGTACTAGGCACATGTCTTACAGCAGTGTACCTGGTTCCTCTCTGATGACTGTTGTGCATTACTGCATCACACATACCTGTGAGTTTTCTATTCATCCTGGTGTAAATCTTGATTAAAAATTATACGGCTTTACGATTAGATCCCTGTCATAATATTTCGGCACACGGCCATTTTCTAGTGTGCTAATGAACTAAATGCCTAGGATAGCACACACCACGTTTACTGACATCTTCTCTGCAATGTTCCGTTGTCCTTGCACGCTAATCAACGTGTGTAGCCAGACTGCAAGCCTGTCATTTGTGATCGCGACATCTGCGTTTGCATTTTAACTGTAGCGATGGGTACATTTAGCTCCACAAACTACACCAACATCCCAACCGTGTAATTCCACTAAATGCGCGTAGATTATTTTTCTAATATTTTCATTTGGATTGGAATAGAATTATTGGGTCCAACATGAAGTAATGATTATAAATAAATTGATCTGTTTTTCTTGCATAAAATAGTGAAGTCTGATTTTGATGGTTTGAAACACGCTCAAATAGTAAATCCTTGAAATGTAACATTTGATCAGAAGCAGAATCTATTATTTGTAACAAAATGAAGTATGTTGAGGTCTAACAACAACATCCATACATAACATAATAATGATGCTATCTGGATGCAGCTCGTTCATTAGTCTTTATACAATGAATAGTGGGATTTCGCATAACGATGCTACCTTAAAGAACACTCACCCCTTCCCTGTCACATAATGTTATAATAACATTCAACTATCTCCAACTGTAATTTCCTATTTGTTGAGAACACTAATTTCACGGTTTTGAACGATTTCACTTGACACATCACTGATGAATACTTTTGCGGATGGTATAGCGTTTTCTAATGATTGTGGCTGTATTTTAATTGAATGATAATGATTGACCGGGGTATTTTTAATGCCTCCCTCCCCACAATGATTGTCATTCATCTCCCAGCGACGCGTGTTCTGTAGTTTTTGCATAAGAACAAGTTAAATTGGAAATAAGGTAGAAAATTAAGTAGGGAAGGGGCACCAAAGGCTTAGAAGATGCAAAAGTTCTACTAAAGAAACTGAATACACTACAATGGTGCGTCCTGTTTTGGAGTATTGATATCTAGTGTAAGATCACCACCAAGTGGGATTGATGGACGATATACAAGGAAAGTTCAGAGAAGGGCAGCCCGTTTTGTATTATCGTGATATAGGGGAGAGAATGTCACAGACATCATGTACACATTAGGGTGGAAATCGTTAGTAGAAAGGCGTTATTCGTTGCAACGAGAATTATTAGAGAAATTCCTGTCACCAACATTGTCTTCCGAATGTGAACATATTTTGTTAGCACCCAGCTACATAGGGAGGCACGATCATCTTGATAAAATAAGAGAAATCAGATCTAAAACTCAAAGATTCAGGTGTTCACCTTCCCCGTGCGCTACTGGAGAATGAAGCGGTAGAGAAATAGCATAAAAGCGGTCGATGATACCTCCGCCATGCATTTAAGTGTAATTAGTGGAATATTTTTGTAGATGTAGGAATGAAGATAATTTAGTCTACCTTGAAACAACCCTAGATTTGTAAATAATTTCTTATCATACAAAGTGGTATACAGACTTTTATAGTAATAAAATGGATGTTTGGTTACGTTTCAGCATAATTCTTTGTTTTCGTTGTTATCGACATCAAACATCATGGTGAACGCTGTCTGACCAATGTAAGACATTCCATAAGTCTGCGCATATAGATAGTTTATCAAATGCTATGCTAATATGAAATAATATACATTGGTCAACTAGTTCGTACCGATGAAAGTCGTTGTCTGGAATACCATTGGCAGACAAGAGTGCAGCAACAAAACTTGTCAGCCGTTGCGGAACATGCCAACAGATATTGTACGGCGTGAGTTTCAAGGCCACCAAGGTTGGATATACGAGTCTGACTTCTGAGTCTGAGTATTTAAAAATATAAACGACAATGCAGAGAGAGAACCACAAATAAACCTGATAATTCTCAGCATGGAGTGGACTCTTGCCAATAGCGTGAACAAGAGGAGAAAGATATTAGCATACTAGGAACTGACTATGTCAATTAGCCGTTAGAGGGACAACTCTGGAGACGAGGTGAAATTAGAGGGCATCCAGTTCTTCATTCCACCTTACTATGGCAACTTGGTCGATTGCCAAATTATTGTGCCAGTTACTTTGGTCAAGCGGTGCGCGCCAATTGAGTCGTTCTCTGGAACACCAATGCCAGACAGGACTGCAGCAACAAGACAATTCATTCGTTGTGGAACATTGCTTATGGATGTTGCATGGTATACGTTCCAAGAATACCAAAGTTCGCCGAATGCGTCCAACATCATAGACTGTGAAAATAAATATTTAATTGAGAAACCAGTGAGAAAACCACTAATAAACGTGGCTTCATATTCACCAAGGCGTGGAATCCGGAACGGTAATGGATTGGCATACAAAGAATTTATTTTGGAATTTAGCAAGTAGAGGAGCTACCATGAACTAGCACTCGCGCATGTCAATGTTCGCGGAAAGACCGCTGTGCATTCCGTTGAGGGAGGAAGTAATACTAGCGTGTGCAAACCTACGCATCAGGTTTATCAGTGAACCTTACGATGACAACTTAGTGGTGTGCTGGAATATTGTGCCAGTTGACACAGGGACATTTCCATACAATTATTAAGTATCTTATCAGTTAGTATAATTAGCATTAAAATACAGATAACATTTTATGTAAATTCTCAAATCTTTTAGTGAAACTGTGATTTGTTTCTTTCAGAAAATGCTTACTGTATATGTTGTATGTGTAACTGATTAACACATTAATTCTGAGCTGCTCATTTACCAGCTATAGACGAAATATGTATTTTAAGCTTTTTGTTGCATTTATGTTTTGGTTTTTACCAAGTACTTTCTTTAGATGTTGTATTTGTAAATGTACTCATATGAAAGTACAGAACACACTCATCTAAGCAATAACAGGCCACTCAGTGAGAATGACTTAAGGCACCTTTAAATCTTGTTGCAAGTAATTATGTACATGCTAAATCCATGTGTATTATACGAAAATATTACATTATTTCCGCGGCGGAGAGGGTGAGCGCATGAGACGTTATGCTCCGATGCGCGAAGCCGTTGCCCGTCGAGGGTAAGAATCCTCCCTCGGGCATGGATGTTTGTGTTGACTTTAATATAAGTTAGTTTATAAGTAGTTTGTAAGTTTAGGGACTGATGAATCCACAGTTAAGCCCCATGGGCTTAACAAACATTAGAACATTTTAATGGCATTATTTATTAAGTGGTTCGGTGCACATTCTTTGTCTGAACCTTAGAGTGAAGAACATAATCATCAATGAATGGGCTTCAAGCGATCAGTCTTTACAAATGCATCACAGTCGTTAGAGCTGTAAAGGGTTCATGTATGACAGTAATGTACCCGTTGCACCTCTGATGACTGTTGTGCATTAATGCATCGCACAGGTGGTGTATTTGTGATTCTTCAATTTTACCTTGCACAATTATTGATGGAAATTTTCACAGTTGGGTGGACAGCTCCCAGTGACAAACTGGGGCAATATTTAGGCAAGAGAAACAACATGCCTTCATCAAGTGAACTGATGAATTCGATGCCGTAGGTGTTTCTTTATTTTTATTTTTTTTTTACCTCGTCCATCCCCATTACTGAATGTCGTCCGTCCGAGGCCTGCAAAGAGTGTCTGAACACTTTGAATCCCAGAGTATCGTCACCGCAGACTTTTATAGTTCTATATGTTCTGGACGGTTAAGTAGCATTGTCTCCTCCTACAGATTTGTATCGATGTTGCAGTCTCGTGTGTTGCTGTCCGTCACATCTGAGCGGCACTCATTGTCTGACCATCGTAAAAGTTTGTCTGGTCCCTTGATAGAATGATATGACGTACATTGGTGAAAAAGTGCGTACCGACGAAATAGTTGTGATCATCAAACTTGTCATGATCAAGAAGAGAAACGGATTAGACCTGCCATCAGCGGCTAGAGGACCAATACTCCCTGGGAGAGGACGAATGGTGGGCGTTCTGCGGAAAGAGATGTAATACTAGTGCGCCCACAGTTCATCAGTGCACCTTATCACGGTAACACGGTTGTTTTCCAAACTCCTGTGTCACTCTGTCACAGGGATCTGGCAATAAAACTGTCAGCGTTTTCAGCAGATGTTATATCAATAGAGGAAACATGCTATTTAAGCTATTACATTTTTATTGAATTCTGGTTAGTGATTTTTCAGCAAGTGCGTCCAATAGATGTTGTATATGTAAATGTACTGAGCTGCAGTAGTACCTGAATGGTGCATTATTTATCATCTATACAGCTTAATGCAACTAACCGTGTAAATTTTTTATGTATCTGTTTCATGCGTTACAAAAGTTTGAAGTTTACTATTAAGTGTTAGAATCAACTTTTCTTTCCTGGACCTTATATACTAAGACCTTCGAGCGAAGAACAGATTCTTGATAAGTGCTAGCTACAAATGCATGACGGTCGTCAGAGCTGTACCCGGCACATGTCTTACAACAGTGTACTGGTTCCATCTCTGATGACTTTTGTGCATTACTACATCACACGTGAGACAGGTGCTATACCGGTGTTGTTTTTCTCCTGGTGAAATACTTGAATAATTAGTTTACGGATGCACATCTGGGTTCCTGTGTCAAACAGTCACAATATTTCGGCAAACGACAACGTTGCAATTATCAGATGCACTAATGAAATTTAAATTATGCGAGAAACGTGATCTAATCTCAGGAATAGTAAGGAATTCCTCGCGTTAAGTAGAGATTTTGGGTTCAAGGCTGGGTGTGGGACAAATTATCATCTGTAACCGTTGATGTATTTTCCCGATCTGTCACAGATAAGAGCGAAGATGCTCGAAGGAGATCCCGAACCTCTGATGGAGTGGCCGCGTAGTACATGAATAGGGGCCTTGTGTACAAACGCCTGGGTCCCTTTGTCAAACTGTCACAATATTTCGACAGACTATGACGTTGCAATTATCAAATGCAGTAATGACGTGAATGCCTAAGAGTGACCGCGCTACCTACTACTTCCTTCCCCCTTATCTCACTGTCCTTGCACGCCTAGCGATACGGGTGATCGGAGCTTTGCTACCACTGACATTGGTTTTCCCAACATATACGGTTGCTTTTTCTTTTATCTGCTCTGCAGCATTGAGTTCATTTGTCTCCCCAACTTACCAGACCACCCAAACACTGGAATTCATAAAGTCCACTAAATAAAAGTCAAATGACCCTTTGTAAGCCGAGTTTACATTTACATTCAACCATCTTTAAAAATTATTTCCTATTTAATGGCCATTTTGATTTGTCGGTTTTGAACGCTGTTCGCTTACATGTTATTAATGAACTTTTAGGCACAAGGCATATCGGGTTCTGGTGAGTACATTAATGGGGAGTTTGTCATTCTTAAAGTTCAAATGTTTGTTAAGCTTAATGAACTTAACTGCGGTGTCATCAGTCCCTAAACTTACAAACTACTTATGAACTACCTTATACTAAAGACGACACAAACATCCATGTCCGAGGGGGGATTCGAGCCCCAGACCGTAGCGGCCGTGCAGACTGTGACTAGCGCGCCGCAGACCACTCGGCCACTGCGACCGGCCGTTCTTAAGGAATTTAGGTTTTAACGTCCCGGCATTATGGACGTCATTAGAGAAGGGTCGTTGTTCAACTACTGACATACGAATTCGTTTATTCCTTGTTTTTCTTTGAATTATCCAACATAGTAATTAAACCAGTCAGCGTTGAAAGTAATTAGCGAATATCCTCATTACTTTTACACTATTCCTTTTCTGTTCTTTTCATGTTAATCACCTATTTCTATCGCCATAACATTTTTGTTATCTGTTGTCTTAGCTGAAAATCGAGAAAAAATAGATATGATTGTATATATGCTTACATAGCAATCGACCATACACAGTTTAAGATGCGAAGAAGAGTGATAATAAAGCAGCGCAACACCTGAGTATTGCGGAGTAATTTTGAACGTGGCTAGGATGTCAGTCGTAGCTGGATGGTCGTTAACGGAAGGTACTACAGGCATTGAGCAAGAAATTCTGGATCGAGTCGTACCCCGCCGCAAATTTTCAGCTGTTACATGCTATGTACTTCAATGCTTTGTAGGCAGTGATGACCGAAAACATTTCTATAATCCGGAAATATTTTGCTATTAGATGCAACTGTACAAATGTTCAAATGTTAGTAAATCTATCGGACCAAACTGCGTGGTCATCAGTCCGTAGCTTACAAAGTACTTAAACCTAGGTAAACTAACCTAAGGACAACACACACACACCCATGCCCCAGGGAGGACTCGAACCTCCACGGCGAGCAACCGCGCACTCCGCAGCGAGACGCTTTAGACCACTCGGCTACTGCACTGCGGCTAGATGCAACTACAGTATCTAAATGTCTTTCATGAATGGAGTACCTTTAGTAATTATATAAGTGTTTCATTTGAATACTTGTTGGCAACTACATAATATGCCGAGGAAGGACTCCTCTAATGTAGAGTCAGCTGCGAGTAAGACATGGAGACGGGGACTTGAAGGCAAACATTATGACGAGTAAGGTCCTCCCGGGCCTGATGGAGCACTGCACAAAGTACTTGGCAAAGTGGTGTAAACATATGTCGGCAAAGCCTTCCTATCACAAATGTTCTGGATAGGGTTACTCCTCTCTCTCTCCTCACCAGGCGGTCGAGAGCAAGGTCATCGCATAAGCATCAGTGTTCCCCACAACAGTCAATAATCTTACGCATCCCCTGGCCTATGGAAGGTGGTCCAAAAATCTTCACAAGTACATCATATACCA
The DNA here is from genome assembly GCA_026315105.1 of Locusta migratoria. Lineage (NCBI taxonomy): Eukaryota > Metazoa > Arthropoda > Insecta > Orthoptera > Acrididae > Locusta > Locusta migratoria. Next base: position 557,089,018 of record CM048755.1, on the reverse strand, counting down.
TTCCCAGGTAAATATGAAATAACTTACATTGGTCAGAACCTGTTAGTTGTAGAATATTGTCTGTCGATGTTATACGGTACGCTTCATAAAAATACCTAGATTTCGTCCAAGACGTCTAACATCTGCGAATGCATAATTAAAAAATCAGTCGACAAACGTGTGTGGGAATCACCAAAGAATCCATAGAATTACGAGTGAATAAATAAGAAATATATCGTAATATTCACTATGTACTCAGTGAAGCGTGGAATCCCGCTTTTAGCATGGTCAATGAGAAAGGGATTAGTCCACAAGGAACGGACGTCTGGAGTTAGTAGTACGACAACAGAGATGCCGTTTCGGGGATCTCTGCGTGCAGACGGCGTATTGGGCACTCGAAGTAGGGAGGGGATTGAAGTATCGTGCCCAGTGTGATGCCTCCAATTCGTAAATGCACCTCAAGATGGCAAAATATTGTGTCAGTTCGACAAAGTGATCCGGCCATGCTTCGATGAACAGTTTTGAAATCAAATGTTGAAATGTTTGTACGGCTTATTGGACATAACTACGGGGTCATCAGTTCCTAAACTTACAAACTACTTATGAACTAGCTAACACTAAGGACGGCACAAATATCCATACCCGAGGGGGGATTCGAACCCCCGATCGTAGTTGCCGTGCAGACCGTGACTGGTGCGCCTCAGACCCCTCGGCCACCACGGCCGGCGAACATTTTTGAATAGTTTTTATACCCAGTTGTAAGCAAACATTTTTTATCTGTTACTATTTATATTTTCGGCTTTTTCTAGCAAATGTGGAGCTTGTCCCCAAAAATAATAAATCTACAAATTTCAGAAAATGACTTAGAGGTAGCCTCCGCTATGTAATAACATATTGGATCTCACACGTATATACTTTATTGCAAAAGGACCAAATCTCTTCTTCAGAGGTTGTCAAATATAGTATTTTACAGACAAACATACGACATCCGTTTGAACTTCCATACCATTAAGTATCAGATCCTCTTACTCTTTTCTGTGTGAGGATTTGATATCAGAAACTCAGTGTCTGTGCCATTTTCAGTTTTAATACTATACGACGTTAAAAATATCATAAAACGTATGCACTTGTGCGTTTGAAAAGATACGAAATATTATGTTATTTCTGTTGTTTGTAATTGCATGCCGCGGTGGAGTAGCCAAGCGGTCTAAAGCGTCTCGCTGCGAAGCGCGCGGTTGCTCGCCGTGGAGGTTCGAGTCTTCCCTGGGGCATGGGTGTGTGTGTTTGTCCTAAGCTTAGTTTACCCAGGTTTAAGTAGTTTGTAAGTTACGGACTGATGACCACGCAGTTTGTTCCGATAGATATACAAACAAACTTTTATAATTGCATCCCAATACGGATATTGGTGGTACCTTTCCGTACATGACTATCCGTGCATCCTGCAATAGGTCTTTCGGTATTGCAGACCAGAAATAGTGAAATGTAATTTGATGTCCCCAGAGCACTGTGGTACGGCATGTGAGTATGTGAGACAATAGGGACACAGTAGAACACAGTAGGATGAATTCTGATTTTATATAGCTCATTTGGCATAAAGTCAGGCAAACATCAGTTTTAAAGTCAAAACACAAAAAATGATGAAAAGAAGGGTAAGGTATGATCGCAGTTTTGGCTGAAGAAAAAGATTCACCAAATGGTACTTAGGCACAACAGAAAAATAAAATAAATAATAAATAAATAAATAAATAACTTGTTAATAAATTGAACCACATCCCCCTGTAGAAGTTTGGTAGTGGGTAATGATTTAACGATTAATTAATGGGAATTGAAGTAATAACGCTGACGATTATAATGACTGATTTTTTGAACGAAATATTCGTACCGTCGACGTCATAGTCAATGGAGGAACATGACAGATATAGTACGATTTGACACAATTCTAATGCAAGTAATCTTGTACATGTTAAATCTTTATATACAAACTAGAGTGTCTGTGTATTTGTGAATTTTTGTGTTTGTGTGTACTTGTTGCATACAGAACTACAATTTGTTCCAATCATTATGAAATTTTGCACACTGAACCTTCTAACCAATAAGACGGTCGCCGTATATGGATCACTTACAATACATAATTCAGGAGGTATGATGTCATAATCAATGAGATGCGCGAAAAACTACTGCATCTCGCGAGAATGTTGCGCATTTCCTCCTAAACCAACAAGGCCGATTTGAACCAAATTTGGTACACATATTTCTTACCATCCGGCAACAACTGCTGTAAGGATAAGAACCACATACGACTCATTTTTCAGCAGATATAACGTCATAAATATAGGAGCTGCCAGAAACTGCCGCATAATGCGCCGAAAAACTATAAATGCGCTATATGCGAATGAGAGTACTTAGCGAGTTGCTACAAACCTTAAACATAATTCGAAACCCTCATTTAACTTTTTCTCGCTGACAACCACAGCAAAATGGTGAAACGAAAAATATTTCTTGCTTACTACTTTCCCAGTGTTGATAACTTTCAACTGTGAATCGCAAACGATTGCAAGCAAATATAATAGATTTCTATAAAGCTACACGGAAAGGAAGAGAATGGAACAGTGTATATTCAACGAATACCCATTATTTACAACAGATGTACCTTTCAACTTCAAGAGACTGCAGTTTCCAGTTAATTTTCATTTTCTACTACGATTAATAAATCACGGGGCAATCTACTAATGACCTCTCCATGGTTCCCACAAATAGCATATCACGTCATTTGCTGAAGGGTGGGCTCACCAAAGAATTTATTCATACTAGCTACTGGATAAGTGAAAAGAAATATTGTATGAATGTATGAATATTACATGTGGTTTGTATTTTGATTACTATCTTTCTTTCTTTCTTTGGGCACAACATTTATAATTTTGTGCATTATGCATACATGTTCTCCAAGTGAATATAACATTTTTTTTTAAGAAAAGAGGATGTGGATATTCAGAGAAGAGATAGAAGAAGTACTCATTGAAGGCTCAAATAAATAAGTAAGAACTAGTGCCACAGCCGGGTTTACAGCTAGTGTATATTATGCGTTAAGACAATGTGAAGTTTTCCATTCGTTGTTTCAGTAAACTTTTTTCGACGTAACCTTACATATGAATAAGATACTGATAAACTGACTGGCTTCAACTGTTCAGTCTGTTCAGTCTGATTTCTAATTGCACGTGTTGTGCCAGGTTATGTTTATGTGTGTGTAGACGATCTGAATATTTTGTTTTCATGTAGGATCGCTGAGTATGTTAGCTGCTTGAAAAGTTAGTAGTGGCTATGGAGATAAATTTCCAAAAACAGCGTCGTTGTTTTTCACAAAATAAACAAACAAAGACTGTTTACGTTTTGTAAATCACCGAATGTAGAAGATGATCCGCTATGTTGTCTCTTTTTATCAACACACATTTTTTAATCTTTTAAATTTAGAAAGCATGATAAAGAAGCAACGATCTTAGAACAACGGTTAAAATTAAATTGTCCAGAGCTGGACTGCTTTAAACTTAATTTTAATCTTTTACTTAGTGTTTTCGTCCATTATAGTCATATTTGTTTTATATTGTTTATTTTACAGGTTCTACAGCTGCGATTAATTTTAGAAATAATTGTTTGACACCTTTAGCTGACATATTACTTAGTTGGTGTACAATATAGATGTTTGAGTATGGTCATAGGGCCAAATTGTACAATCGTACATCAAATAAATATACGTCAGCTAAAAGGAATAAAAATCATTTATTCATGTTTGTTTAATTTTTGATGCATATGATCAGAAAAGACGAAAGAAGTACTTCCAGAGCTACGAATGTGTATTCATCACGTGTTTTAAAGTTACGTTATGGATACCCATTCGTGTCTTTGTGGTAAATGATGTGCTTGAAACGAGAACATCATGTCCAGTGTCGCCTTGGTGTATCCTTTCGATAATACTAGTAGAAAAATATACATCAGTACATTAGTTCAGTATATTAAGTTACTATGTTTTCAAAAGGAGTTTGTGCGTAATATAACTTGATCATTCAGTCTTGGTTATTGCCTGGAATCAGAAAAACAAGTCTGTGCACATATGTAATTAATTCTTCATATAAAATTTCCACTATACAATGATAACAGCGAAAAAGAAGTGTGTTCCTTATACTACAATATGTTGCACAATTTTGCAAAGATATCTTTTCTACATTCTTTTAGATTAAATACAAAACTCACTGGGGATGGCGGGATTTCCGCCGAAATTACTTTGGGTATGAAAATGATAAGTGTGTTGCACTAAGGCGGATCCACAACACCACATTTGTAACGGAAACACGGATCCACAGAAGAGATTCAAATCACAATGATTGCAACATCTGTAACCTGTATACCAGATTAAGCGATTTGGGCCTATATTCTGGTTGTCAAAAGTAGGCTACTTCAGTTATATTTACGAATGTGTCATGATATTATGCTTTAATTGTCTTAAGTTATAATTGTACGGATTCTAGTAGGAAGATTTATACAGTTACATGTAATGTAACCTTTTCAGACGACAGCGTTGTGTATATTGAAAAACAAGACTTATTTTTTATGGTATAAAATGATTAGTTTCGGATTACTAAATGGAAAATGAAATAAACGTATTATTTAAGAAACACATTGCACAATAACAACTACAGCTTTCAGTTATACAGGGAAATATACCTTATTGGTAACTTCCGCGTATTCTGAAGTTCACAAACTAATGCGAGAGGAAGACTAATGTCTTCATACTTTTATAGTGATCTACCGCAGTTTCCTGGACGTCTATTATCTGTGGAGGACATTCTCAAGGGGAATCGCTGCTCTTTTTAACGTAACGAGTCAGTGTGTTTATTGGACGTTAAAAAGAACCACGATCCCCCTTGATAATGTCCTCCGCATTTGGAGACTAAACGCTGGGTATTACCGACGAATCCACAAGACCACGGCATAATAGCCCGGAGAATTTTAACAATATGGACTATTAAAACGACAAACTGAGAAGGTACTTATGACAACCTAGACTCCCTACTCGTTTAAATCGGAGCAATTTAAGCTGTTCTTCGTTGAGACATGTCTAACACACACTCTGTTAAAGCATGATATATTCATTAAAAACATGAAGTAGATTCTTCTGAGAAACAGAATATAGGCTCAGATTTCCAAATCTTGGATATAGATTACAGATATTTGGCTGCCGGTTTACTCGTTGCGGTCTGTATTGTACTCTTCGACTCATGGCCACAAAGTGTATTCCTGTCTAACCAGATTCTTCATTCTCTGATCAGGAACCACATATCATTTCTGAAGACAACTGACGAGAGTTGTGGACAAGGAAATAATTAAACTTTTAAAAGAAAAATACTTTTCTCAACATGTATATCACCTTGAACGTCTCACTTTATCAGAAGACAATTACCATCACATTTCAAGCGAATTGAAGTTATCAGATACCATGCCACATAGCGTTCTGAATGTTCGAAAAGGGAATATATATTTAGCGATGTTTGAATTTTTCTGTCTATTACAGGTTAAAAACTAAAAACAAAGTTTGATATCTGTGTATGCCAGAAGTACCTTAGAAGTTTGATGATCGGTGGTTTATAGAATGAACTATTAATAATTCGTAAACTATAAGTTGTAGAATAGTATAATTTGGAAATATACCTGGACACAGTAGGTACTCTTGGTCATCGGAAATTTAGACTTCTAGCTTTATCCCCTAAGAAGATGCAGAGAGTCTAAAGTTCCCTGAATGTCTTAGAGATAACGATGGAGCAGCTTTGCGTGTTAGACTTGGCGGGCCCACTTCCATGCTCTTAGACACAATTTTCTGTTCAAACCATAGTCCTGCTCCATATTCTGCCGTCCGGTAAAGATCTGGTCCTGGCAGACTCTAAGAGGCGAAGACCCACACTGAGTTTCATCCAACTTCTTTTAAATTATTTCTCGCTCACTCCTGTCAACAATACCTGAGAAAATTTTGCTCTCAACACTAGTTAACAACATTGTTTACATGCTTGAAAATTGATATGAATACAACCCTCATCCAGTAAGACGTAACCTGTCCCGAATCCGACGTCGTTTCACTTATCCTAAATAACCATTTGAGACCTGATCTTCGACTCAATTCGATGATTTCAGACTTGATTTCATCTTCATCGCAATGCTATCTATTGACCTGTCTCTACATTTCCTCAGTTGTGATTGTCTTTCCTCCATCATTCCCATCGCATTAAACCTCATAATCTGACACATCATTGAAAGCCGCAAGTAAATTGAACTACTACTGAAAATATTCTCTCCATCTTACTCAAGGTATCCCCATTTTTAACAACTCTTCAAAATATTCCCTCCATCTTCCAAAGGCATCACTAGCAGCAAACCTGCCATGTTTAAAACACTTGTCAATTATTTCTTCCCACTTTTTCGAAGACACCTAATTACACTCCAGAAGGGTTTCCCAGCGAAATGACAAAAACTTTCCTACCTATTTCCAAAGATTTCTATCATTTATACTTGGATGAGGCAATTACAGTATGTATCATAGATGATGGCGCAACCTTACACATTAATAGAAGCAAACATTTCCCAGTAAACATGGCCCCACAAACGAGCCGTTTGCAAGATAATTATGAATGTATGGTTCCAAGCCGCCACTGACGTCATTGTAAACATCGTCCTAGTTATCACACATTAATTTGAAATTTAGCCCTTACATCGCATTTAGATTACATTTTACTGACTTTATTGTAAACATCGTTCTAGTTAGTTAGATGGAGCTCCGGCATATTTTGCTGCTGTTGTGAGGCGACAACTAACGCGTATGTACGGCGAAAGGTCGAGGCGGACCTGTACCTTGGCCTCCGAGTTCACATAATTAAAATCTTTTTTTTGTGTCTGGGGTCACCTCAAAAGCGAAGTGCATAGCTCACCCGTTAACACGGTTGACGAACTGGAGTGGAGAGTTGCACACGCTTGTCAAGAATTCCGAAATGGTTCATGGGTTTTCGAAAGAATTTGAAATTCATTGCAGAGGCGAGAACAGTATTGCAACCTGATGCAAGGATGACACTTCGAACATCAGCTTTAATAGGTACCACATACGTGAAATATGAAATAAATGCGATGTATAACCGAATAGAAAAATCTACATTTCAAATAATAAGTACTAAGACGTAATTTACATTAAATTCACTGAAATGTGAACAACATGCGATGTAAATCTTAATAGTAAAGTCTAAATTTCAAATTAATATGTACTAACTAGGACGAGGTTTACAATGAAGTCAGGCCGCGCGGGAGTAGCCGAGCTGTCTGGAGCGCCACGTCACGGATCGCGCGGCCTCCCACGTAGTAGGTTCGAATCCTTCATCGTGCATGGATTTGTGTGTTGTCTTTAGGTTAGTTTACCTTAGTTTAAGTAGTTTGTATGTCTAGTCACTGATGACCAACGTAAGAATTACAAACATTTGAACATTCTGAAGAATGAAGTCAGTGACGGCTTGGAACCATACATTCGTAATTATCTCCCAAACGGCACGTTTTTTGACCTGTGTTTACTGGGACATTTTTGCTTCTTTTATCGTGTTCTTTCAAGCGTGTAAGCTTGTGCCACCTGTTTTGATACACTGTGTATATGTTAGCAATTGTTTCCTTTTGATTCTTTCTTCAACATTGGTTTCCCTGTCTGGCTGAGTTCTTGTATGTAGCCATTTTTGAAATGCCTTCTCTTTCCTGTCACAGGCTGCCTTGACTGTGTCATTCCATCAAACTGTTTGCTTCTTTCTGCGTTTACACACTACTGTTTGAAGGCATTGCCTACCCACTTATAGTAGTATATCCCTGTACCTCGTCGATTGCTCTTACAATGACTGTAAATGACTACATTCAACTAAATGGTGTCTTTTTGAGATCATCGTTATGTATTTGTGCCTGATTTCCTTGTCCTGAAGCTTCTCCACTTTTATCTTTCTACATATGGTTCTGACTTTCTCTTTCACAAGACCAATTTCCCTGCAGATTAAATAACGATCTTTGTCATCAAAGAAACCTCAGAAAACACATGTGGCGCTGATTGCCCTCCTGAATCCCTGAACTGTTATTATGTAGTCAATAACAGATCTGGCTCCTCTGCCTTATTAAGTATGCCAGTGAATGCTCTAATTCTTATAAAGAGAGTTTGTGAGAACAAAGCCCACAGAAATGCAAGAGGTATTGCACCTTCCTGTTGGTCTCTATATCTACGCTAAACTTTCTTGCTGCAGGGTGTCAAAGCTAACCGTATCAGTCGATCATCAAGACCACTGATTCGGCCACTCATACGTTGCCCACCGTTCACGAACTAAGTCATGACTACAGAAACGAACACTATGAACCACAAAAGGAATACCTACAAAATTAATTAAATCCCATCAGAACATAAAATGTACAAAAATGTATGTCTCACGACGAATTCCTTCCATGGTAAAAAGTTGTGAGGTCTCAATGGAAAGTAAGTCGGTTATTTTAGTTAGTGTTCATAGAACCAGCTATTCAACATCTTGCCAATTTTTTATTTTATTTCATTAGTTATCTACCGACATTTGAAGCAAGAATATACAACTTATTTCTAAAATAAATATAATGCCATGCCAATTGCATAGCAACATAAACTGATGTCTAAATCCTTTATGAATATGTGAGTATATGTCATTCTTATGTGATTACCTTTGGTTAAATAATGGAATATAAATTATTGTTATGTCATCATGTCGATATGCAATTGTCAGATAACTACATTTATTACCTCGTCATGATATTATTGTGTGATTGCCAAGGCTATGTATTCATTATAGATATAAAGATGAATTATATTGATAAAGTCGCTTTCAATCTAAAAATTAGATAACGAATTACAAGGTGTTTATTAGCTGGTTCCACACCACTGACGAAAATAACTGACATGGTTTCTCATGAGATGTCACAAACTTTTTACCATAGAAGGAATTCGAAGCGAGACTTGTATTTTTGTATATTTTATGTTTTCGATGGGATTAGTTTTACCCGCGTGTATTAGATAATGGAACGGTTGAGTTATAGCACTAAATCGGTTCGATGAACGCTCTGTCAGGCACTTAAATGTTACTTGCAGAATAATAATGTATATGTAGAAGTACATATTAACAACTCTAATTTCTCTACTATTCTCTGAACGATATTAATGTAACGTGTTTTTATTAGCCTATTGCTGACTGGCACCATTTTCTGATGAAAAACGAGAATAAAATATAAATAGCTGCTCATCCACATTTTGTACTTCGTACTAAAAGTACTGTGTCATCATTGCAGACTAATGTTCTCTCCTTGTGTGTTCTATCATTGCGATACTCCGTGGAGTAAACTTTGGAAACCATCCTGTTGCAGCTTCATTGGCGCCTTTTGTAAAGGCATATAGGAAAGCAAGAAGGTCTCTCAGCCAGTCTAACATGCAGGCGGCCTACTCACAAACCTTTCCTGCCTGACTCTTTATGACGCTATCAACGCTCTGTTATGGGCATTGGAAAGGAAAATATTGCTATAGATTAAATCCCAACAAAAACATAAAATGCACAAGTCTCGCGATTAATGTCTTCCATCGTACAAAACTTTTAGATCTCATGGGAAACCAAGTCGGTTACTTTAGTTAATGTTCATTGTACCACATATTGAACAACTTGTCATAATTTGTTATCTAATTAATCATCTATCAATATTTATAGCGACTATATGAATACTATACATTTTATTTCTATAATAAATATAATGACCTGGTAACTGCATGGCAACGTAGAATAACATTTAAAATACTTCATGCATATTGTAGTATACTTCACGCTTATATAAATATGTTTGCTTACATAAAAGAATATAAATTACGAGAAGGTGTTGACTAGGTGTATTCATGAACACTAACTACAGTAACCAATTTGTTTTCCCATGAGATTTCACAAATTTTACGGTCAAAGGAATTTGTCACTTGCAAATTTGTACATTTTATGTTTTTTGGTGGAATAAATTTAACATGACCGCTTATTTTTAATCATAGTCTGATTTTCTTGAAATGACATATTAGGAAGTAAGTTACTGTGTTCACTATTAGTACTGTTTTTGTAGATGGAGATTTCATGTGTACATGGGAAAAATTAAAATACAAACTACTCAGTAAATTCAAATCATTATCAACATATACGTCTTGTTCTTATTACTTTGCAGCCAATTTTGGAATGGAAAGTACTACAGAAGCATTCTGGAGTTTCGAATGTATTCCTATCACGTATTTTAGTAATCGTTATAGGAATACATTCTTTTCTCTGTGGTGCACATTGTGCTTCAAACATTTATCCAACGGTCGTCGTGATAATGTATCCTTTTATTAAGAATTGTATTGATTAAGACATTTGTGTTCTTCATTTGTCGCTACCTCTATAGAAATGTACTGCTTATCTACTAGAGTATGATGTTTAACTTGTCAGCATTTTAATACTAATAGGTCGTGATGAATTACAATTAAACAACTAATAGTAAATTCCTGTTGATACTAATACTGTGTTAATATCACTATAGTATGCTCAGGTTTAGAACAATGAATGGAAGTAACACGATAATGCAGTGAAACACAGCATCTTGTATATTGAATTGTAGATACCACCCTAGTAGTGTGTTTGCACTCCCTGATGGTGCTATCATCTCATGACGAAAACGGTGTTTGCAAACTATATATAACTAAAGTCAAGTGACGCACTTCTCACTCAATTTTGTCTCAAATATACGTATCAGAATTTCTGCCTCCTGTTCTGAATCCTCGTAGTTGTGATATGTTCGTGATACGTGGGTTTCAGTTGAAAAAATGGCAATTATCAGTTTAACGCCCTTCTACATCTAAAATTATACAACCAATGAATTGTTGATGTATCCAAAATAACGCATAAAACCATATCTTAGGTGTGAACCATCAAATTTAGCAAATTTACAGTGTGTGGTATGAGAATGTCCGTTGTTTACAACTATAGGCTGTAGGTAACGTAACTTGATACCTCACTCACAGATACTGCCTTAACATAGAAGAACGCGCACTTTTGGCTACCTAATGGAGTTCCTAACGATCTGAAATGAATCTAGAGCAATACACGGATTCCTCACATTTTACATCTGTACATCTTATTTCTAATAAACATCTGAACTCATAAACCCCCGTCCATTTTTCCCGCCCAAAAACGGCATTGTGTTTAGTTTTAGATACTATGCAGACACTATTAGTTGTTCAGAAAAATTATATTTAGTCACTTGGAAAAATCCAGAGGCTAAACTAATAGAACTACAGTAACGACCGAGGACTGAAATGAAAGGTCTCATCGAGACGCAAAGTTTGGTATAACCATATCATCTTGAACTTTTATACTCCGCATAATAATGCACGTTTAAGGAAAGACAATAACGATTTATTAATATCAATTAATACAAGGCAGATGCACAAACAGGGAGGCAGTGACAAGTTCAGGTGTCGTAAACACATATTATGACCTGTTTAGAATTAAAAAAAAAATGTTCAAATGTTTGTTAAGCTTATGGGACTTAACTACGGGGTCATCAGTCCCTAAACTTACAAACTACTTATGAACTACTTACGAACTAGGACGGCACAAATATCCATGCCCAAGGGGTGTTTAGAATCTATTATTTTTGTTTATATTAGTATCTTTTCTTTGTGTAAACGAAATTATTTTGTTTATCGAACGTATTTTGTGAAATTTTATGAGCACAGTGATTCTGAACAGTGCATTGGAAAGACGACTGGAAAATCTACCTGAAAAACACTTTACCTAAGTGATTACTTAAATATTCATTGTGTGAAAGCTGAAAGACTTATTTATTGGTCATGCTGAAATATTAATTTGTATAAACTTAAGGTTTTTGGGGGTATTATTACTGTTAGAAATGAAAGTGAATTATCTATTTGCATTAGAATCTTAGCGCGTATCTAATGATGCCGTCGTATCATCATTTAATCATTAGCCCCAGCGCAGACGTCATGGCACGTAAGCAAGGTAGTTCCGAGCCGGAGCGATGGCTATCTCAGTGGCTGCCCGCTTGGAGGCAGTGTGGTGTGTCCCAGAGGCCGGCCAATCGGCTAGCGATCGCGCCGGCTCGGAACTACCTCGCTTACGTGGCATGATGTGTGCACAGAGTCCTATCTTACTCGCCAGCCACGGTATTACTGGAATGGCGTCACAGATCATGTATAAGTGGCTGCGAGAAGCGGCCGTGCATTAGTGGTAGGCAGTTGAATCTTGCTGACAGACGTGTTTCGGCAGTCCAGTGAAATCGAGTGAGGCGATAGGTGTTCAACATAGCCGCAGTTCAAAATTTTCTTAGTCCAGTGTTATAGCGTACGCGCTGTGAGTTCGTTTTAGCACAGTGCGTAATGCTGTGTTTATTTATATAGCCTTGACTCAGGGACAAAGCAGTGCCACTTGCGTAAACATGATTAAGGCAAGGCCGTCTGAAGGCTGTCTATGCGGGATGCCTGCTCATCAGGCGCACTGCCGTATGTGCAAATACTCTAAAACAACCTAGTATGCGCGTACGCTGTAACGTCCGGATCGAAAGTTATTGTATCAAAATTCTGAGACCGCCGTGTCCTGTTAGTTTTTTTACGCTGATTACAATGGTATGTGTTTCATCGCGCTACGTTAACAATTGCGGAAGTGAAGAACTTGCTTTTTACAAATAAATGTATAGTCGATCGACAGAAACGAGTCTATTGTAGCAGGAATAAATAATCCTCTAAGACAAAGTTAGTTATTCGTAACCAGTGCAGGCAGAGAAAAAAAAAACTTAGAAAAAATTACCAAAGCAAGACCGGTGCTAATATTTATACCGAAAAAGATAATTAAAATAATAGTACAAAGACGTAAATAGTGTGTTTGTCAAATATGCAAAAAATTAAACAGACACAAAGTCTCCAAGACTGGCAATTCCGAAGAAATTCTGGTCGTATATAAAGTATACTAGCGGCAAAACACAATCAATATCTTCACTACGTGATAGCAACGGAAATGCTACTGATGACAGTCATGCTAAAGCAGAATTGCTGAACACCAAAGAGAATGAAGCAAATTTTTTAGAATTCCAATTAAGAGCAGGTGCCAGCATGGGTAATTTAGAAGTAGATGTCAATGGAGTATTAAAGCACGTGAAATCACTTTGCAAAAGTATGTCTCCCGGCCCAGATTGAATACCAGTTAGTTTCCTGTCAGAGTGTGCTGATGCCATAGCTCCATACCTATCTATAATATACATCCGATCGCTCAGGGAAAGATCCGTACCCAAAAGACTGTAAAGTTTCACAGGTCAATCCAATATTTAAAAAAAGGCAGCAGGTATGATAGATGCCTATAACATTGAGGTCGGTTTGCAGCAGGATTTTAGAATATACTTTCCTCAGACACTATGAACTACCTCGACCTATTAACCCATAGTCAACACGGATACAGAAGGTATCGTGTCTTTACTCAAATGAAGTGATGAGTGCTATCGACCTGAAATCGATTCCAGACTTTTAGATTTCCGGTAGGCTTTTGAGACTGTACGTCATGAGCGTCTTCAAATCAAATTTCGTACTTATGTAATATCGCCGTAGTTGAGCGATTGATTCGCGACTTCCTGTCAGAAAGATAAAACGCAGCGGCAAAATGGTTTAGATAACATATCTACGTCGCACAAAATTGCCAATTGAGCATAAATAGCAATTGTGAAGTCATCCATAGGACCACTAAAAGAAATCCGTTAAACTGCATTTATACGATAAAACAGTTAAACCTACAGTTCGTAAATTCATATATGTACTAGGAATTACAATTACGAACAACCTTAACGGGAAGGACACAAGAAAATATCGTAGGGAAGGCGAAGCACAGATGAAGAATATGCAACTGTTGTACTAAAGAAACTACCCACACTACAGTGTTGCGTCCTATTTTGGAGTATTGCTGACCATTGTGGGATTCACACCAAGTGGGACTGGCGGATGATATAGAGAAAGTTCAGTGTTGTCCAGTTCGGTTCTTATTATCGCGATGTAGGTGAGAGAGTGACACGGAAATGATGCATGAGTTTTGGTGGAAATCATTAAAAGAAAGGCGTTATTCGTCGCGGCAAGATTTATTTACGAAATTTCTTTCACCAACTGTCTCTTCCGAATGCGAACATATTTTGTTGACACCCACCAATACAGAGACACATGATCTCCATACCAGGAGAATTCAGATGGAAAACGGAAAGTATCAGGTGTTTCTTTTTCCCGCGCGCTATTACAGAACTTTTGCAGTCATTGTAATGCTGACATATATGTGTTCGAGGTGGTGACAACGAAAGCATTAATAAAGAAAACGCTTTTGAAGTATTTGACATTGAAATGTACCATACTCATTATTAGAGTCTAGTGATGCTGGAGAAGCAAAACGCTTTGGATGGATGGTATTTATAATCTGCAAATTGTTTAAAGCAGAAAACCAAAACTACCTACGACAGCTACTGAAGGGGAGAGTCACTCAAATAATTTTCCCTGCTCTTAATTTACGAGGTTCGGAATGTGACGGCGCATCTGGATATTATTCATAGCTACGCTATGACCGACCCCATAGTTACAGACACGAGAATAAATCTCATTGGCCTCTGCCATGCATTTCTGATTTCAACCAACACGGCGGCAGACTAAGCACTGCGCCTTCGAAGCCGCGATCTATGTCAGCGCTAACCAGTGCATAAAAAGCAGAGGCTGAGCAAACGTGTTCTTCATGTCGTTAGTCTAATAGGGAATTGGCAATATTGCAAAATACTTTTGGAGATTAACTGACCAACCACTTATTTCCTGGCTGGCAGAGCATTAGGCTGACAGATTCATTTGATTATTCGTGTCATTTACATTCAATAATCTGGGTGACAATTATTTAAGGTACGACATAAAGTTTTCGAGTCCACTGAAACTCATCTCTCTACTTTATGTTGTGACCAATATATTCTGGCTACCATTGAGACAATAGGAAAGAATGAAAGTAATTTTCAACTCCGCTAGCCATGGGGTAGCTTGGAAATGGAGGAGCATTCGAGTCATGGATCGAGTCTCGCTGAAGCTAAACATTTTAGCTTTCGCTTAACAAAGCTACAGGTATCGAACTTGAAACACAACACTGCAGAGAAACGTGCATTTTCGTTCGGAAAATTAAATTTCTTTACGGTAAATGTTTGAGAGTATATTATCAGAGCCGCGGCGGATTAGCCGTGCGTACTGTGGCCGCGCCGCGGTGCGCGCGCCCGTTCGCCGTCAGTGGTTCGAGTCCCCCTTCAGGCTTGGGTGTTTGTGTTGTCCCTAGGTTAGTTTACCCTAGTTGAAGTAACTTGTAAGCTAAGAAGTAATGACCAAGCAGTTGAATCCGGCAGATTTACAACCATTTGAGCATTATATGATCAGACAAAAAATCGGACTGACGTGTGTTCTGGCCCACTTTAGTTTTGCTTGTAGTTTTATATTTTTTGGAAACATTTCGGACAAAAAAATGTAAATAATAAAACATTATGAGCCATACGATTACGACTCTACTATTGTGATAATATCTATGCACCCAACAAGTAATATTCTTGCTGATCGTATTTCAACAAACAGCCATATTTATTTGATATCTGAGTTTAGATTTAACAAATACACTCATTTTTTTTAAAAAAACTTTTACCTCCTTAAACTATTCTTTTACTATGTCTCCCACTTTTTCTGTTAAAATATTATCACCTCTCCTGCAAGTGATACCCACCAACAGCTAGCAGCATGAAAAGACGTTTTTCCCGACACCAAGGAAGTTGAAACTGGAATTTTACCGACATATGATATTATGCAATGCAGCCGTATTACAGACAACACTCTTACACCATCCGACGCTGAGCAGCGTGTACGTAAGCACCGGCCACTGAAAACACGGAAGAGACAGGGACGTATCTCATCTCATCCAGTGCCAGCTGTCACCAGTGTTGCGGCGTTAACAGCGCTAAGTATCTGAATTTAATTTGTGGCAAATTTAATTTGCCAGTCTAGTTCATTTTCGGTAGTACTGTATTAAGAGGTTTATTCCTGTGTACTTGCAGATTTCGTTTGTACTACTGTATTAATAGTTTATTCTATCGTATTTGATAATTACCGTTGTGTTTAGTCTTCGTCTTTGACCGGTGTATTTCAAAACAAGTCAGAGACCGTTACTAAGCTCGTTATCAGTCAGTCCAGTGCCAGCTGCCACGAGTGCCGCAGCGTTAACAGCGCTAAAGCTGCCGGACTCAGTTTTGTTGATTCGACAGTGTAGTTACCACTGACCACAGTTAAGTCAGCAGCCAGCCGCCTTCATTAGAGTACTAGGCTTCTTTAAAGTTGTTAATTGCTGTTAATTGTATCGATAGGATGGATAGGATGTGTGCCTGCTGTGTGCAGACGCAGGAGGAGTTGGCTGCGGTTCGCGAACAGCTGAGCGTGCTGTTGGCTACGGTCAGCCGTCTTCAGGCTGCTGTCTCGGCGTGCAGCGATGGTGGGGAGTCTGGTGCGTCGAGTGGGACACCTCAGGTGTCTCACGCTACGCTCTGTCCCTGCTACCGAGGCACCTTCAGGTGTACCGGACGTCGTCGAGCCGCCTTCTCCACAAGGGGAGTGGCGGGTTGTACGGCGTTCGCGTCGCTCGAGGCGGAAGGCCAATGTGGAGGCTGGACGTCCGTCCGCGCCCGTTCGTCCTGTGAGTGAAAGTGTGGCCACTCCTTCAGCAGGGTCCGAGCAGGTGCACGGGGGGAGGGGATTATTAGTTATTGGGAGATCCAATGTCAGGCGCGTGATGGAGCCCCTTAGGCAGATAGCGTCCAGATCTGGAAGGAATTCCAACGTGCACTCGGTGTGTTTGCCGGGGGGCCTCATCCGAGATGTGGAGGCGGCCTTGCCGGCGGCTATCGAGGGTGCTGGGTGCAGTCGACTGCAAGTCGTAGCTCACGTCGGCACCAATGACGCTTGTCGCTTGGGTTCTGAGGACATCCTCAGGTCCTACCGAGCGGCCGGCGGAATTGGTGAAGGCTGCTGCTTTCGCACGCGGGGTGCAAGCAGAGCTGTCGATTTGCAGCATTGTTCCCAGGGTTGATCGGGGTCCTTTGGTTTGGAGCCGAGTGGAGGGACTGAACCAGAGGCTTCGCCGACTCTGTGACAGTCATGGCTGCAGATTTCTGGATCTGCGTTATCGGGTGGGGAATTGTAGGGTGCCCCTAGAAAGATCAGGGGTGTACTACACTAAGGAAGCGGCTACTCGGGTAGCAGAGGACTTGTGGAGTACACATGGTTTTTTTTTAGGCTAGGCGCTAACTCTGATGAGCACTCGCCTGTCAGCATTCAAACAGCGAATTCAGGCCACGTTCGGAACAAAAATTCGAACATAAAAATATTAGCCGCGAACTTACAGAGTATTAGAAACAAAGTTCCTGAATTTGCAGCGCTGCATGGAAGTTATTGCGCTCAGATAGTTTTAGGCACCGAAAGCTGGCTAAATGATGATGTGGCAAGTTCAGAAATATTTAGCGAAGCGTGGAATGTATATCGGAAAGATAGATCTGATACAACTGTAGGAGGAGTGTTCATCGCTGTGGACAAAGATATTGTTTCTACTGAGATCGAGGTTGAAAGTAACTGTGAAGTTATCTGGGCACGCATAGCAGGTCTAAAAGAAGTAAAGTTAATAGTTGGCTGTTTTTACCGGCCCCCCAGTGCTGCTGTAGCAGTTTTAGAATCATTCAAGGAAAGTCTACACCAGGTAGTGCATAGGTATCCGGGCCATGCAATATTAGTTGGAGGTGACTTCAACCTTAAGAGTATAGATTGGGACCTCGCTAGTTACATTTCAGGTGGTACAGACAAGCAGTCTTGCGAGCTACTTTTGGACACATTCTCCGAAAACTGTCTTGAGCAGTTAAACCGGCAACCCACGCGCAATGGAAATATTCTAGACCTTATAGCCACAAACAGGCCTGACCTTATTAACGATGTCTGTGTAGAGACAGGAATTAGTGATCATGATATCGTCATAGCGTCGATGGTGACCAAAGTTCATAAACCAGTCAAGAAGGCTAGGAGCGTGTTTTTGTTGGGAAAAGCCGACAAGCAAATGTTACGATCGCACTTAGAAAATGAATGGGCATCGTTTAATTCTGGGACTATGGATGTAGAGGAATTGTGGACTAAATTTAAATGCATTGTTAATGAAGGGTTAGAGAAATATGTGCCAGTAAAGACGATTAAGGATGGAAAAGATCCACCGTGGTATAATAATAATGTTAGAAAGCTGCTGAGAAAGCAAAGGCTGTTGCACTCTCGATTCAAAAAAGAACACGCAAATGATGACAGGCAAAAGTTAGTAGAGATTCGTGCGTCTATAAAAAGATCGATGCGTGAAGCATACAATAATTATCACAGCCATACCTTAGCAAAAGATCTTTCCGAGAACCCGAAAAAGTTCTGGTCCTATGTAAAATCGATAAGCGGGTCAAAGCCCGTAATAGAAGAAAGCAAACGGAAAGCTGAAGTTCTAAATTTAACCTTTAAGAAATCTTTCACGCAGGAGGACCGCACAAATATACCATCATTTGATCAACGTACTAATTCCGAAATGGGGGACATAGCAGTAGGTATTTCCGGTGTAGAGAAGCAGCTGAGAGAGCTAAATACGAAAAAGTCTGCTGGTCCGGATGGTATACCAGTTCGGTTTTACAAAGACTATTCTGCGGCATTGGCCCCCTACTAAGCTTGCATTTATAGCGAATCTTTAATACAGCGCAAAGTTCCTAGTGATTGGAAAAAAGCGCAGGTGACTCCCGTGTATAAGAAAGGAAAGAGAACTGACCCATACAATTACAGGCCAATATCGTTGACATCGGTTTCATGTAGAATTTTGGAGCATATTCTCAGTTCGAATATAGTAAATTTCCTTGAAACGGAAAAGCTTCTTTCCATGAATCAGCACGGGTTTAGTAAACATCGTTCATGTGAAACTCAGCTTGCCCTTTTCTCACATGACATCTTGCGAGCCATGGACGAAGGGCAACAGGCAGATTGTGTTTTTCTCGACTTCAAAAAGGCATTCGACACGGTGCCACACTGCAGACTGCTAACGAAGATACGAGCTTATGGAATAGGTTCACAGATTTGTGACTGGCTGGAAGCCTTCCTAAGTAATAGAACGCAGTACGTTGTTCTCGACGGCGAGTGTTCAGAGACGAGTGTATCGTCAGGCGTGCCCCAGGGGAGTGTGATAGGACCGCTATTATTTTCTATCTACATAAATGATCTGATGGACAGAGTAAGTTGTAATTTGCGGCTGTTTGCTGATGATGCTGTGGTGTATGGGAGGGTGTCGTCTGTAACTGACTGTAATAGCATACAGGTTGACTTAGACAAAATTTCTAGTTGGTGCGTAGAATGGCAGCTAGCTCTCAATGTAGAAAAATGTAAGGTGATGCGCATGAGTAGAAGAAACAATCCTATAATGTTAGAATACAGCATCAGTAGTGAGCTTCTTGATGCGGTCGCGTCGTTCAAATATCTAGGCGTAACATTGCAGAGCGATATGAAATGGAACGAGCATGTAAGGACAGTTGTGAGTAAGGCAGACAGCCGACTTCGGTTTATTGGGAGAATTTTGGGAAGATGTACTTCACCTGTAAAGGAGACCGCGTATAAAACGCTTGTACGACCACGTCTTGAGTATTGCTCAAGTATTTGGGACCCGCAGCAGATCGGCTTGAAGGAAGACATAGAGGCGGTTCAGAGGCGAGCAGCTAGATTTGTTACCGGTAGGTTCGACCAATGCGCGAGTGTCACGGAAATGCTCCGGCAACTCAATTGGGGATCGCTGGAAGAAAGACGACGTTCTTTTCGTGAATTTCTGTTAAGTAAATTTAGAGGGCCGGAATTTGAAGCTGAGTGTAGTACGATCTTGCTGCCGCCTACTTACATTTCGCGTAAAGATCACAAAGACAAGATAAGAGAAATTATGGCTCGTACGGAGGCATATAGGGATTCTTTTTTTCCTCGTTCGATTTGGGAGTGGAATAGGAAAGAAAATACCTAGTAGTGGTACAGTGTACCCTCCGCCACTCACCTTACGGTGAATTGCTGAGTATGTATGTAGATGACGACAGCGTCCAACAATCGACCGTCCAGGATTGTGAGTTTAATCCTGATAAGGCTCAATCCTCAATGTCATGGGACCTAATGAAGCATTACCTATATGTGCCACTTACTCAAGTCACCAGCCAACTAAATATTTTGCATCCCTTCCGGGGCCTGATGATACTTCCATACCCCCCACTGAACCTTTTCTACTGACCAATCCTAGTGAAGCACCCATTTACTGTTGGGTGCAGTTCATACAGAAGATGGGATGTCCTGGTTGTGTAGAGTTAGGAGGAACACACATCATGCTGTCGACTTCCTCCATTTGGAGTGGTGTGCTTCCCTGTAGTGCATCACCTATCCTGATGATGGCAGCACAGTGAACGTTCTAATTTATTTTGTCAGGTATTAACACCTCCACCGTGGGGCCCAAAGACGGTCTTTAACGTCACTCTCCGTGCACGGCACTAGCGACAATTGTTAAGAACCTCAATCTTGTTTACTCGTGGGAGCATATTCATGGTAATCATCCGGGATTCTTACTTTTCAATAGCAATTCATCCAGTCGCATTGATCGTGTTTTACATCTCCC
This sequence comes from Locusta migratoria, assembly GCA_026315105.1. Classification (NCBI taxonomy): domain Eukaryota; kingdom Metazoa; phylum Arthropoda; class Insecta; order Orthoptera; family Acrididae; genus Locusta; species Locusta migratoria. The sequence goes on along the minus strand of CM048755.1, from coordinate 557,068,214 downwards.
GCGACATTGTTGTTGAAATTCAGGCTGCTGATCTGGCTAGCTGCGTTCTCCTACAATGACGTATATATTTGTGCCCTTAATATGTAACACCGAAAGGTGTGGAGACGCAAAGGACTGTAGAAACTGAACAAGCCACCTTACTTCACCGAAATGTCGGTAACAGATTGAGAAATCTGGACGGCCTGTCTACAACGCCGCAACAGATACCACTCTGCCCTATCATGGTGGGTTCTTTGTGCAAAGCCCACACGCAAGGCCTTGATTAGTTACGGAAGGGAGATCGCAGCATTGCAACGACACACCCAGAAGTTCTACTTTACCATTCTCCGAGAATGTATGCCAATAACGTATTCGCTAGAACGTCAGGTTATAGTGAATCGTGCAAAGACACAGCTCACTGCCCTCTCCCGACGACACCTTGAAGGAGCTATGGTCTGGGCGCTTATGCAAGGAACGCAGGAACTTCTCTGTACCAAGTGAAAGCAGAACGGCGCCACCGGCGGAGGAATTTGAGTACTGTTCTTACAACTGAGGATGGAAGAAGCGTCTATACCCAAGCGGAAATAGGGGTGCCATTCATACGCATTATACTACGCTGTACTGTGCACAACAGTATCATCTTTATAACATTGCTGAGGTATCGCGAATTATATCTGAATCGGTTCCTGAGGAAACAATGGTGCTTGTTGACATCACGAGGGAAGATATCCATGATGCTATCAAAACAGGATCCACCAACAAGTCACCTGGCCCTGACGGCATCCCCCTTGAGTTTTATCAAACATTTCGTCCCCTACTAGCGCCGATATCGACCAAATAATTTGTCGCGACCTTTTGTCGCCCCAGGTGCAGATCTATGAAGGTTTCCTCAACGGTATCGTTATTCCAATACATAAACCTCATGTTACATCAACGATATGTGTTTATCATCCCTTGACGTTACTCAATAGCGACACGAACATCTAGAATCGACTTCTAGCTGGACGGCTCAAATGCACGGCAAGATATGTGTTTCTAAGGATCAAATAAAATATGTTCAAATGTTTGTGGAGCTTATGGGACTTAACTACGGGGTTATCAGTCCTTAAACTTACAAAGTACTTATGAACTAGCTTATAATAAAGACGGCACAAACATCCATGCCCGAGGGGGGGATTTGAACCCCCGACGGGGAACGGCCTCGGGCGTTGTAGCATTAGCGCCTCAATGAGCTCGGCCGCTCCGCCGCGGCTTTCTCATGATCAAACCTTCTTGGTTGATGTAAACAACGTCTGCATCACCCTGTGTCGCCATCGGGACGTAATCGCTCCTACTCATGTTCGACGTATACCTGGGTTTTTGGCCGCTCTTGACTTCAGAAAAGCATTTTATAGAGTCGATACGATTACTTGGAAGAGGTGTTCCGTGTTTTGAGGTACTATGATACTGCCGTCAGCGTTATAATGCGCCTTCTTCGAGGAGCGACATCCCGTGTACACTACAATGGTCGTATCACTCACCCTACATTCATACGTGCGTCAAGGCAATCCGCTCTCTGAATTGTTGTATGTGTTTGCCGTGGGACCCTTGGTTTGATGACTCCGTCAGTGGCTGTCACCGATGCCACTCAGTTGCTGCACTGCTTATGTGGACGATCTCATCCTCGTTCTTCGCAGCGACGCAGTGGTAAAGGAGTACTTGGCGTGAGTTATATGGTAAGGCTTCTGGTAGCTGTCTTAATGTCCTGAAATCGAGTGTCACGTCTAAAGGTGTGAGGATTCCAGCAGACAACACTGCTTCTTTGCGGGCATCTACAATTATCCGGTGCTTGGGACTCGACTCCAGAAGGACCTTCTACAGCGGACATAGTACGTTAATATATATCTGGCGTCGCGTACCCCTCACGTGGCAAGAACATCACCCATTCCGCCATCCATGGCATTTCGCATGTTAGCTGCTTTGGGTTTATAAATTGGCCAGGGCTTGCTGTTGAAGATACAAGACCCTCACCCTCCCAAAGAACAGAGGCGGACTAGGCCTGTACCACGTTCCTGATAGGGCGACAGCCCTTTTCCTCAACACCCAAATTGTTCTGAGGCGATGTAATCCCACATGCCTCACCAGCCTGTTGCTAGAGACCCTTCCACCACGCTCTCTCTCGGCACCTGTCACGATTTCAGATGTTCCGTCGTCATTCTTTTACATCCGACGTTTTTCTCTCGAACTGAGCTGCGATACTACCAACACGCTTGGTGTCTACGAAGGCGATCTATGGCTTTATTCAGAAGTACAAACCACCAAATATGACTAAGGGAAAGCTCTCCAGCTTTAACTGAAGTGTCGTCTGACGATTGGTGGGTGTTCATAACCTTACTCCTGATGTCCAGTCTACATGGTGCCTTTCAATGGGAAACAAGTATGCCGGTCGCGACTTCACAGAATTCACCTTGCAGAAACACCGATGTGTGTAGCCTGTGATGAAATGGATACGAACGAGCATCACCTGGTATGCGGATCGGTGAAAGGCATCTGGGTCTTCGTGAAACGGATGCCGGCCTTGATTACCTGTACGACACCTCATCAGATACTTCCCCATCTGCTCCTCTGTCCAGACTCGGGTCATTATCCACAAATGACGAACTCATTAAAGTGAATTTGTGGACACGCAGTTCACTACTTGTTTGTTGATAGAGAGAAAAGCGAACTTGATCTTTAAAACTTTTTTAATTTAATTCATGGCATAGCTGTTTGCAATCCGAAATAGGAACAATTTTTTTTCCATTTTTCGTTATAGTGTTTTTCGTAACCCAGCCGCGGGGTTGCGGTGTTCCAACAAAGAGGAGATGATCCTTACATTTGCTAAAGAACATAAAAATTAAAAAATTATTACACATAAGTTTCATAGCTCTCCTGAATGTTCTCCCTTATTTACCCTTTCTTCCCACCTATTATGATTAAAATAGTTAAACTGTACCTAGTATAAAATAGGGGCAACGCCTGAAGTGATGCAGCCTGTCATTTATTTTATTTCATTTTCTACAGCAAAAGTGGCGTAGCAAGTAATATATTTTCAGGTTCTTCTTTTTCTTATTTACCAGGCTCGAAAAATAAGAAAAATATATAAAAACTGAAAACAAAAAAATGTGGTTAAAAAGCCAAATACAAAAAAATAAATAAAATAAAAACTGTAAGAGATCGGATTCGTAATGAAGGGGTCATTGGTTCAACTCCGCCCAGCGCCAAATTCCTTTGTGCTCCTTGGTAGTGTATATACTAGTGACGTCACAATTAATCGAAACATCATGTAGGCTATTTTGTACATGCCCACATCAGCAGGGGACGTCAGTATTCAAAACAAGCGCATTACCTTGCAGACTATGGGCCTTTCAGGAACATATTTACATAAGCCTACAGGAGACGTCTTTTGGGGCGAGGGTTAAAAAATCGGTAGTTGAGTACGCGGCAAAGTATACAAATGTTATCACTGATTCTTCAGAATACAGCAAACTGGTTACAGACTTGTACAAAAAGTATTTAACGAATGTTATGAAGCCCTACGTGCTAGAGAATAAATGTCTTCTATTGGTTGACACGTGCAGAGGACAAAGAAATAAATAATATACGACTAACACTTCCCAGATATAGCCAACGTTCAGCATGAAAGTAATTCCCCCCAAATGTACTCTACTCGGGCAATCTACGATGTATATTTTTATCGTCAGGTAAAAAATGTAATACCTTCGTTCAAAATTGTATTTACCTCATGGAGAAAGAAGAATAAATCACTTCTCGTAAAGCTTGCATCAAATTAATTTCCATTAAGGCTATTCATCATCAGCTATCCTCAAAAATATTCAGCGACCTGTTACGTTACGCGTGGCTCTCGCTGGACTGTGCGATGAAAGTTGCTGTTTCCCGAATGTCATTCAATATTGTTTTTCAATGAAGACATTCAAAACCCATGTCACTGCAGAAAGGCGACGTTTATAACGCGAAATATGCGGCAACAATGATAGCTTCCCCCGTTTTTTCGATGAATATCACTTTGGTACATGTAATTGATCAACTGCAAAAGAACTGAAGTAATAATTTACATACACAACGTTCTCGACTAAGCGTTAATTACAATCAATTTTTAAATGTTTGAAGTCCCTAATTACATCCTATGCCTATATTTTTGTGCAGACACATATATTAATAAATAAAATAACCATTATGATGCTGCGGCTAATTGTGTTGTCATTGGTGTACACATTGCCAAGAAGCACAAGAATATTTACCGCTTGGCGGAGTTGAACCGGCGACCCTTTCAAAACGAATCCGTCCTCTTACCGCATTTTTTCCTTTGTTCTTCGTGTAGTTCGGTCCGTCGCGGACGTGTGTTCGTTTTAGTTGATTCTCAGTTCTTGGCGCAGTTTTTCTTATTAGCGAGAGCATCCGGCACTCTCGCCGAACGCGCTGAGCCACCGCCGCGGCTTCTCTGAGCCAAACACCGATTCCTAAATACACTGCTACAGGAACAATTGGTAAGATGAATATGTTGTTAGATTCGTGACACAATTTCGTTTATTGCCTAAACTCTTGGCCATCATGAGTCCCCACTTGTTGCTCTTTCATGTGTCACCATACCCCACATATACCTTAAATTTTGGCAAATTCGACGATGACGAGTAGGCGTTCTCTCCTTGTGAGGCGAATGCAACGGCGCTGTGTAGATTCACAAAAGTGGCGCTGCGCCTGGAAAATACGGTATATTCCGTATCTCACTATGCACTTAACAGTCATGGCGTACGCCAACATCTAGCTTGTCTGGAGGACGTAAATTAGAAAATTACGAAAGAACGGGACAACCAATAAAGCGATTCACATACACCAGAGTTCAACCAACGCTAAGTGATTTCTAAAATAGGTTTGGTTAGTAACTAATCACATCAATATAGCTCCAACACGCAAAAGTTGAATCAAAGAAGAAGAGATTGTAGTAGCGACACAGAAAAACTGATTGATAAAAATATGAAGCATTGAATAAAATTTGTGATGCGGCCGGGAATCGAACCCAGACCTCCATGCTTACTAGGCAGACGTCTTACCGTTGCTGCCGTTAGATCACCACACCACTAACGATTAAAGCGCCTTGGCATAGTTTAAGTACTATTTCCCTACACGTCAAATACCATAATTCAGCTTCTGTGTTCCAAAGATAATTGCCACTACTGCCAAGGCAGCGGAACAGCACCTCGGCAATGGACATATTGGAACAATCCCTTTAAGGTGACATAAATATCAATTAAATACAAATAAAAAATCCCTGAGACGGATTTTCGTCTCGAATATGTCAAAGTATATATATATATATATATATATATATATATATATATATATATATATATATATATATATATATTGATAAAAATATGAAGCATTGAATTAAAATTTGTTATACGGCTGGGAATCGAACACGCACCTCCATGCTTAGTAGGCAGACGTCTTACCATTAGACCACCACACCAATTACGATAAAAGTTTTGTGTCCCAGCCTCGTCGCCGCTTTTGTGTCCCAGCCTCGTCGCCACTTTTGTGTCTCGGTTCCGTCGTAGGTGTCGGTGGCCGAGTGGAATGCGACCGACACAGGAATAAAGATAGCACGCTGGTGCAGGTACGGAGAGGAGCAGCCAGAAACTAGAAACACTAGAGTAAATTAGAACGAGATATATATTGCACAGAATTTATACAATACTTATCTTTTACATAGTACTGCAGAATGTTGATACATAGTTAAGCTAGAGGCCTGCCTAGTGCCTATACGATAACCAAGTCTTCACTGGTGCCTATCTGATTACGAAGGTCCTAACTGGTTGCTATCTCAGTCCCAAGTGAACGATGTCGTTCACTGGTAGCCACGAGCGGAGTTGCCGCAGAGGGCGCTCGTGGCTGTCGTCGTAAGAACGCCGCGCCGTGCGTGCATGGCGGCGCGCGGCGAAAGTAGGTGGCGCGCACTTTGGACTTGTGCGACACCACACCCCTCCCCCACAAACCGCCGTGCCGTCGTGGCGTAGGGCTGAGGGCCACGGTGACGGCACTGGGAGGAGGGCCTGGGCGGGGGCGTTACTGGTGGGACGGGCGTCGTAGCTGAGGCTGGGATCGAGACGCCGTCCGCGTCCCGGCATCCGCCTTGCGATCCTCCAGGAAACCCGGCGAAACCTGAGGAAGGGCGCACACCCCCGCCCAGCGGGAGCAGGTCATCTTCTGAGGTGCGTGGCCCAAGCTGGGGGGGCCCGCACGGTCCCGGAGTCCCTCTCGGTGACGCTGTCATCTGCGGCGGCGACGGAGGCGGAGGGGCCGACTGCGTAGGAGGCGCGTCGACATCTATCGGGAGCTCTTAGCCCGGGGAAGCTGGGCCCGGCGGCGAGCGATGTGGCTGTGCTCCCTGGCGGTGAACTGGGTCTGGAATCAAGAAACCGGAGACAGGATCGCGCGGCCTGTGCAAGCGCAATTGGTTTGCGTGGCGCCGCAGCTCCGACCCTGTGGAAGAACGTACAACATACATATTGCGACCGAGCACGCGCTGAATGGTGCCTGGCAACCATGTCTTCTTCATACCAGCAAACACCCAGTACAGCACCGGCGTAGAAACCTGCAAACGCGTAGCGCCATACGAACCGACTCGGTGCGTGGGAGGCTGCAACAGGTGAAGGAGAGTGCGGTGACGGCGGCCGTGTAGCAGCTCGCCAGGAGACGGGCCGTCACGTGGCATGCACCGATACGTAGACAGGAAAATTTGAAGAGCTTGCTGCCTGGAGTGCTGACCTTTCATCTCCTCCATGTGAGACTTGAATGTTCGAACGAAACGTTCTGCTTCACCATTGGACTGAGGGTGAAAAGGTGCAGTGGTAATATGCTGAATGCCATTCACACGACAAAACTGTTGAAATTCCGCACTAACAAACTGAGGTCCATTGTCACTGACGATACTTTCAGGCAAGCCTTCGATACAAAACACTGATGTTAAGGCACTGATTGTACTAGAAGCTGTCGTTGAGTTCATGGCAATCACAAAAGGAAACTTGATGAAAGCGTCTACAACAATTAACCAGCGCGTATTCCAGAAAGGTCCGGCAAAGTCAATATGTAAACGTTGCCATGGTCCCTTGGGGCGTGGCCAGTCTGAGAAACGCTGTGGAGGAGCCGCCTGATGCTCCGCACTAACTGTACACTGTGATGTCATGCTCTCTATCTGAGCGTCCATACCAACCCAGGTACAATGACGTCTGGCCAGTTGCTTTGTCCTAACAATGCCCCAATGTCCTTGATGCAGGAGGCGTAACACTTCTCGTTGCAGGGAACGAGGAACAATCACTCGTGTTTGGTCGTTGTCGGTATGCAACAACAGTACACCCTGACTTAAAGATAATGCATGACGTTGTGCAAAATAACGTCGAACCAGAGGCCGATCAATGTCTTTGGCTCTGGCAGGCCACCCTGAGCGAACAAAACGTGCTACCACACTTAGGTCTGCATCCGCAGCTGTTTCCTGTGCAACCCGACGACAGTTCAAAGGAAAGTCTGCGACAGCGGAAGCATCTCTGGAGTCTATCTGACAACATGCCATTTCTGAAGAATCAAATGATACATCCTGGCCAACCGGAAGTCGGGAAAGTGTGTCCGCGTTGGCGTGTTTAGTGGTAGGTCGGTACAAAATCTCATACTGATAATTAGACAGTATCAAGGACCATCTCTGAAGCGTTTGTGCCGTTCGTGGCGGAATTGGCTTTGTGGGTGAGAACAACGACGTGAGAGGCTTGTGGTCAGTCAACAAATAGAATTTTCTGCCATAGAGATAATGATGAAACTTTGTGACGCCGTAAATAATTGCTAAGGCCTCCTTTTCTATCTGACTGTAATTCTGTTGCGTTGGCGTCAGTAGCTTAGATACAAAGGCAATAGGACGATCGTAAGAACCAATACGATGTGAGATTACTGCACCCAGACTGTACGACAAGACATCGACTGCTAGCACTACAAGCTTCTGGGGGTCAAAGGGAATCAAACATGCATCACTGAGTAGTGCATACTTTAGTTTGTCAAAGGCAACCTGACAATCTTTAGACCATACAAAAGGAACATTCTTCCTACGTAAGTGATGCAGTGGAGCTGCAATCTGAGAGGCATTGGGAATAAATCTGAAATAATAGTTAAGTTTTCCCATTACTGCTTGCAATTCATGCACATTCTTTGGAGGAGGCCAGTCGAAGATGTGATTGTAAGGGATGGATTCCTTAGGCATTAATCACATGGCCTAGGTACTCTATTTCAGTTTGAAAAAAACGAACACTTTGCTTTATTGCAACGTAGACCTGCTGCAGTCAAAAATTTGAAAAGGCACTCCAGGTTTGCTAAATGTTCTTCAACTGTACGTCCGGATACCACAATATCATCTAAATAGTTCGAACAACACGGTACAGAAACTGTCAGCTGTTCCAAAAAACGCTGAAAAATAGCGTGGGCGGAAGAACTGCCAAAGGGTAGGCGTTGAAATTGAAAAAGGCCCATGTGAGTATTAATGACGAAAAACTTTTTTGACTCGTCATCAAGTGGAATCTGTAAGTATGCCTCTGCTAAATCAATCTTAGAAAAGAAGCGAGACTGTCCTAATTTGTCCATTAGTTCCTCAGGTCTGGGCAGGGCATAAGTGTCTACAATTGTTTGACTGTTGACAGTTGATTTGAAGTCCGCACAGAGACGAAGTTTTCCTGACGGCTTGGGTATAATTACTATAGGCGAGGCCCACTGACTCGCAGAAACAGGAGAAATCACCCCACTATGTTGCCAACGTTTAAGTTCTTTGGCTACTGTATCCCGAATTGCGATAGGCACTGGTCTAGCTTTAGGAAATTTTGGAACTGCAGATTCTTTTAAAGTTACATGTGCCACGAAGTCTTTTGCACAACCTAGTTCCGGCGAAAATAAGTCACTGTATTTTTCACATAATGCATTAATTTTGTCCTGAGGCACTACTGACGAAATTTGCAGTACATCTCTTTGAATTGATAATCGAAACAAGTCAAATGCATGTAGTCCAAAAATATTCTGTGTAGATTTGGCCTGAAGAACTACAAAAGCAACTGTCTTTGTTACACCTTGAAAAGAGGCAGGCAGGCTACACGTTCCTAGCACGGGAATATTTTGACCTGTATATGCTGTGAGCACTTGTTGACACGGCGCCAATTTTGGCGAACCCAGAAGTTCGTAAGTATCTTTATTTATTAATGTGACAGCGGAACCAGTATCAAGCTGAAATTGCACCGTCTTATTTTCTATGAAGAGAGTCACAAAAAGTTTTTGCTTGCGGCGCTCGACAGGTGCGCGAATGTGGGGAACGTCTGCTACGGTTTGGTTTGTTTACTGCGCTTGCGAAGTAAGCGGCGCAGACTCGGCACGCAGCGGATTAACAACACTGTCACTAGATGGCACTACCGCCGGATCGGCGTCCGCGAAAGCTACTCCAGATGTACTAACTACTGCACTACACTTTTGAGTAGCTACTTGATGTCTACTGTCACTAGCTACACAGTACTGGGCACTATTACAAGGAGCAGTTGCAGAAGTCACTATTTTCACTACAGGAATGCACTGTTCATAGTCATTTTGCTTGTCCCGAACCCTTTTCCGTTGCACTGTTTTACGCGCTCGTCGGCGCTTGCTACGTGGTGCACTATATAGTTTTGCCATAGGCGCAGAACTACTTTCTTGCAATTGAGATCCAAGGAAAGCAGTGTTCAATTCCACAGCCCGTATAACATTTACAGAATGAACTGTTCTCGCACTCTGCGAAGCACTGTTTCTAACGGTACCGTTCTTTGCGTTTTTAATTTGCATACACACAAACTGCACATGTCCCGATTTGCCACATTGATAACAGGTTGCGTTGCGACTAGGGCAATGAGCACGGTTGTGGCGAGACACACACTGGGGGCAAGATTTACGTACAGTTTTCTGAAATGAGCGTTGGCGCCCGTTATTCAAATTACTGTTTCTAACATGACGGGGCGATCTTTGTGTCACACTTTTACACTGGCTACTGTTCACTGTCTGTTCAGCACGGCCGGTAGAAAAATAAGAATCACTAGGGCTAGACTGGGAACTACGACTAGGAAAGCGTCCGTTACGGCGCACTGAATTTACACTGTGGCTTTGCATTTCTACATCTGCTAAGTCAAAAGTATCATGCGCTTCTATAAGCTGCAGTACACTGTCTAATGAAGGGTCTGACTGTTTTAGAATTGCTGCTCTAATTCTGGGGTCCTGAATGTTCTGCGTAATCGCATCCCTCAACATCACGTCACTATACGAAAGTCCACAAGAGCAAGTAAATTTACATTTGCGGGTTAAGCCCTTCAATTCCGTAATCCACTCTTGGTGTGACTGTTGCGGTAATTTTTTAAGTCTGAAAAATCGGTACCGAGCCGCAGCTACGAGAACATTTCTCTCATAATAAGCATTTAGTGCCTCTACTATTTGTTCAAAGTCTACATCACGAGGAGATACGTCGGGGGAAAGTTTTTTCAGTAACACGAAGGTGTTGGTGCCCACCACAGATAATAGCAGATGCTTCACTTTCTGACCTGTAATTTGATGAGCCGCGACGAGTTCTTGAAACTGTGCGAAGTAGTCGTTCCATTCTTCCTCGCGTTCGTTGTACTGACTAAACGTAGGAAGCGTTGCGGCGGCAGGTGTGGGCTGCTGAAGCGGCGGCTGTTGTTGTTGGTTAGCTGCTTGCGCTGTGAGCTGGGCCACAACCTGCAGGAGTTGTGTTATTTGCGCCGTCTGTAACTGAATAATTTCCGTTAAGTTTGAGTTCGGGGTAGTGGCCATGCTGACCGATTAGGCGCCGTGCATACAAGTAAATTATAACAAAACACAAATGCAATATTAAAGAGGACGCTCTGCAACAAAAAAGTCCACAAAACACGTAACAATATTGTCCCCCAAAAAATCTTATAATAAGGGTGGGTGGGCGGGAGCACTTTCTGTGTGCTCCGACTACTACTGCTGTCTGCTGCTGGTCCAAGGTTCGTCTATCACTCCTCGTCGCCACTTTTGTGTCCCAGCCTCGTCGCCGCTTTTGTGTCCCAGCCTCGTCGCCACTTTTGTGTCTCGGTTCTGTCGTAGGTGTCGGTGGCCGAGTGGAATGCGACCGACACAGGAATAAAGATAGCACGCTGGTGCAGGTACGGAGAGGAGCAGCCAGAAACTAGAAACACTAGAGTAAATTAGAACGAGATATATATTGCACAGAATTTATACAATACTTATCTTTTACATAGTACTGCAGAATGTTGATACATAGTTCAGCTAGAGGCCTGCCTAGTGCCTATACGATAGCCAAGTCTTCACTGGTGCCTATCTGATTACGAAGGTCCTAACCGGTTGCTATCTCAGTCCCAAGTGAACGATGTCGTTCACTGGTAGCCACGAGCGGAGTTGCCGCAGAGGGCGCTCGTGGCTGTCGTCGTAAGAACGCCGCGCCGTGCGTGCATGGCGGCGCGCGGCGAAAGTAGGTGGCACGCACTTTGGACTTGTGCGACACCACAAAAAGTGCCTTGGAATGGTCTAAGTACGATTTCCCCCCAATTTAATTCAGTGCTTCATATTTTTGTCAATAATATCATTGACATATTCGTGACGAAATTCCGTCTCAGTGATTTTTTATATGTATTAAAGAAAACCTCATGTTCGACATTGTAACTAGAGGAATAAAAATCAGATAATATTAATAAGTATTCGGGTAGGCTTTCCTCCTGGAACCTGTATTTAACTGACTTTGATGTTTACGTTTTGTAAAACACCGAACTTAGAACATGATCCACGATGTTGTTTCGTTTTGCCATCACACATTTCTTATACTTTTAAATTTGGAAGCATGATAAAGAGACAACGATCCTAAAACAATGGTTAAAATAAAAATATTCCAGATCGCAGGATTGTTACTGCTCCATGGTGGTGTGGCTCGCCGTGTTCACTGCCACCATGCTGCTAGTCATCTAATGGTGGTCTACGTTGACTGAAACCAGTCATGAAATAAAAGTAACAATTCTGCGATCTGGACTATTGTAATTTTATTTTAATTTTAATCCTATACTTTTACTTTGTGCTTTTATCGATTATAGACAAATTGTTTTTGTAATGTTTATTTTACAGGATCCACAGCTACGATTAATTTTAAAAATTATATTCTGTTGCCTTTACCTGACATATTACTTATTTGGTGTACGATATAGATGCTTGAATATGGCAACACGGCGAAATTGTACAATCGTACCTGTAGGAAATAAAATTATTTATTCATCTTTGTTTATTTTGTGATGTACATGAGCAGAAACGACAAAAATGTAATTCCAGAGCTATGAATGTGTGTTCAGTACGTGTTTTAAAGTCACGTTATGGACAACCATTCGTGTCTTTGTGGTACATGAGAACATCTTGTCCAGCGTCGCCTTCGTGTATCCTTTGTATAATAATAGTAAAGAAATATACATAAGTACATTAGTTCAGTATATTAAGTTACTATGTTTCCAAAAGGAGTTTGTACGTAATAAATCTTCTTCTGTCTTGGTTATTGCCTTGAATCAGAACAACAACACTAGTACATTTATAATGAATGCTTCAAATAAAATTTCCATTAAACAGAGACACAGCAAAAAAGGGTGTACCTTACACTTACCTTACCATGGGGTAAAAACTGCTGTAAGGATAAGAACCACATACAACTCATGTTTCATCCGATATAACATCATAAACATAAGAGCTGCCAGAAACTGCCACATAATGCGACGAGAAACGATATATGCGCTTTATGCGAATGAGAGTACTTAGCGACTTGCAACAAACTTTAAACGTAATTTGAAACCTTTATTTAACTTTTTCTCGCTGACAACCACAGCAAAATGGTGAAACGAAAAATGTTTCTTGCTTACTACTTTCCGAGTGTTGATAACTTTGAACTGTGAAGCGCAGACGATTTCACGCAAATGTTATAGATTTCTATAAAGATACACGGAAAGGAAGAGTATGGAACAGTGTATATTCAACGAATACACATTATTTACAACAGATGTACCTTTCAGCCTCAAGAGACTGCAGTTTCCAGTCAATTTTCATTTCCCACTACGATTAATAAATCACGGGGCACTCTACTAAATACTGCGGAGTGGATTTGACCTCTTCATGTTTCCCACAAATAGCATATCACGTCATTTGCTGAAGGGTGGGCTCACCAAAGAATTTATTCATGCTAGCTCCTGGATAAGTGACAAGAAATATTGGATATAGTCACGTTTTGAATTAAATGAATGAATGAATGTTACATATTACTTGTATTTTGATTACTATCTTTCTTGTTTTAAGAAAAGAGGAGGTGGATATTGAGAGAAGAGATAGAAGAAGTACTCACTGAGGGCTCGAATAAATAAGTAAGTACTCGTGCCACGGCCGGGTTTTCAGCTAGTGTATATTATGCGTTACGACCATTGTGAAGTTTTCCATTCGGTGTTTCAGTAAACGTTTTTCGACGTAACCTTACATATGAATAAGATACTGATAAACTGACTGGGTTCAATTGTTCAGTTTGTTCAGTTTGTTCAGTCTGATTTCTAATTGCACGTGTTGTATTCGGTTTTGTTTATGTGTATGTAGACGAACTGAACATTTTGTCTCCACGTAGGGTCGCTGAATATGTTAGCTGCGTGAAATGTCGTTAGTAGCTATGGAGATAACTTTCCAAAAACATCGTCGTTGTTCTTCACTAACTAAGCAAACGAAGACTGTTTACGTTTTGTAAATCACCGAATGTAGATGATTATCCGCGATGTTGTTTCGTTTTATCGCCACTCTTTTTTTATACTTTTAAACTTAGAGAGCATGATAAAGAAACAACCATCTTAGAACAACGGTTAAAATTAATTTGTCCAGAGCTGGACTGCTTTAACTTTAATTTTAATCTTTTACTTCGTGTTTTCGTCCATTATAGACATGTTTGTTTTATAATGTTTATTTTACAGGTTCTACAGCTACGATTAATTTCATAAATGATTTTTTGTTCCCTTTACGTGACATATTACTTAGTTGGTGTACAATATAGATGTTTGAATATGGTCATAGGGAGAAATTATACAATCGTACATCAAATAAATATACGTCACCTAAAGGCAATAAAAATCATTTATTCATGTCTGTTTAATTTTTGATGCACATGAACAGGAAAGACGAAAGATGTACTTCCAGAGCTACGAATGTGTATTCATCTCGTGTTTTAAAGTTACGTTATGGATGCCCATTCGCGTCTTTGTGGTACATGATGTGCTTGAAACGAGAACATCTGGACCAGCGTCTCCTTGGTGTATCCTTTCGGTAATAGTAGTAGAAAAATATACATCAGTGCATTAGTTCAGTGTATCAAATAGGTATCCGAAGCATACTGTTATAATCGGTGGCGACTTTAATTTGGGCCTCGATATGTTGGCATAATTACGTATTCAAAACAGGCGGCAAATATAAAACATCGTCCGAACTAGTTCTGAATGCTTTTTCTGAAAACTACTTCGAACAGTTAGTTCATGAACCCACTAGAATAGTAAGTGGTTGCGAAAATACCCTTGATCTCCTAGCAACAAATAATCCGGAGATAGTAAAACAAACACAACGATTAGGGAACATCGCGTTGTAGTAGCGAGACTAAATGTCGAAATTCCCAAATGCACCAAAAAAAAAAAAAAAAAAAAAAAAAAAAAAAAAAAAAAAAAAAAAAAAAAAAAAAAACGAAAAATATATCTATTCAATAAAGCATATAAAAATTTGCTTCACGCTTTCCTGAGTGATAGTCTCCAGTCTTTCAAAACTAAAAATGCGAGTGTAGATCAGTTGTGGCTTACTTCCAAAGACATAATATCAGTAGCAATCGAGAGATTTATACCAAATAAATTAATAAAAGAGGGGGCCGACCCCCCGTGGTACACAAAACAGGTCAGATCACTGTTGCAGAAACAAAGAAAAACGCATGCAAAATTTAAAAAGGCACAGAATGCAAAAGACTGGCAATCTTTTACTCAAACACGGAACCTAGCGCGGATATCAATGCGAGAAGCCTATAGAAGTTACCACAACGAAATCCTGTCTCGTAATCTTGCAGAAAATCCAAAGAAATTCTGGTCATATGTGAAGTACACTAGCGGCAAAACACAAACAATACCTTCACTACGCGATAGCAATGGTAATAGTACCGACGACAGTACTGCTAAGGCAGAATTACTAAACACAGCTTTCCGAAATTCGTTCACCAAAGAAGACGAAGTGAACACTCCAGTATTCAATACAAGAACAGATGCCAGCATGCGAAACTTAGAAGTAGATGTTCCTGGAGTAGTAAAACAACTTAAGTCACTAAACAAAAACAAATCTTCCGGGCCAGATTGCATACCGACTAGATTCCTTTCAGAGTATGCTGATGCAATTGCTCCGTACTTAGCAATAATTTACAACCGATCACTCAGCGAAAGATCTGTACCCAAAGACTGGAAAGTTGCCCAAGTTACTCCAATATTCAAGAAAGGCAATAGGAGTGATCCCCAAAATTACAGGCCTATCTCATTGACGTCGATTTGCAGTAGGATTTTGGAACATATACTTTGTTCGAATATTATGAACTACCTCGAAGAGAACAACCTATTAACCAATAGTCAACACGGATTCAGAAAGTATCGCTCTTGCCCTTTATTCACATGAAGTGTTATGTGCAATCGACGAGGGATCTCAAATCGATTCCATATTTCTGGATTTCCAGAAGGCTTTTTTATACTTTACCCCACAAGCGGCTTCTAATGAAATTGCGTGCTTATGGAATATCTTCGCAATTGTGCGATTGGATTCACGATTTCCTATCAGAAAGGACACAGTTCGTTATAATTGACGGTAAGTCATCGAGTAAAACAGAAGTGATATCTGGCGTTCCACAGGGAAGCGTTATAGGTACCCTACTCTTTCTCGTGTTTATAAACGATTTAGGAGACAATCTGAATAGCTCCCTTAGACTGTTCGCGGATGATGCTGTCGTTATCGGTTAGTGAAGTCAACAGAGGATCAAAAGCAACTGCAAGGAGATTTAGACAAAATTTCTACTTGGTGTGAAAATTGGCAATTGACACTAAATAAAGAAAAGTGTGAAGTAATACACATGACCACTAAATGAAATCCACTGAACTTCAATTACGCGATAAATCAGTCAAACCTTAAAGTCTTAAATTCTGCCAAATACCTAGGAGTTAGAATTACGAACAACTTTTACTGGAGAGAACACATAGAAAATATTGTGGGGAAGTCGAATCAGAGGTTACGCTTCATTGGCAGAACGCTTCGAAGATGCACCAGCTCCACCAAAGAGACTGCCTACATCACACTTGTGCGTCCTCTCCTGGAGTACTGTTGCCCCTTGTGGGACCCTCACCAGGTGGGACTCACGGAAGATATTGAGAAGGTTCAGAGAAGGGCAGCTCGTTTTGTTTTATCACGTTACGGGGGGGAAAGCGTCACGGAAATGTTGCACGAATTGGGGTGGATAACATTAAAAGAAAGACGTTATTCATTGCGGCGTGATCTGTTTGCGAAGTTTCAATCACCGACTTTTACTTATGAATGTGAAAATATTTTGCTACCACCCACCTACTTAGGGAGACATGACCAACCCAATAAAATAAGAGAAATCAGATCGCAAACGGAACGATTTAGGTGTTCTTTCTTCCCGCGCGCTATTAGAGACTGGACCGGTAGAGAAAAGTTATGAAAGTTTAATGAACCCTCTGCCAGGCACTTAAATGTGATTTGCAGAGCATCTATGTAGATGTAGATGTAGATTAAGTTACAAAGTTTTCAAAAGTAGATTATACGTAATGAAACTTCATCATTCAGCCTTGGTTATTGCCTTGAATCAGAAAAACAAGTCTTTGCACATATATAATTAATTCTTCATATAAAATTTCCAATGATAACAGCGAAAAAGAAGTGTGTACCTTATACTACAATATGTTTCACAATTTTGCAAAGATGTCTTTTATACATTCTTTTAGATTAAATACAAAACTCACAGGGGATGGCGGGATTTCCGCCTAAACTACTTTGTGTATGAAAATAAGTGTTTTGCTCTAAGGCGGATCCACAACATCACATTTGTAACGGAAACACGGATCCACAGAAGAGATTCAAATCACAATGATTGCAACATCTGTAACCTGTATACCAGATCAAGCGATTTTGGGCCTATATTCTGGTTGTCAAAAATAGGCTACTTCAGTTATATTTACGAATGTGTCATGATATTATGCTTTAATTGTCGTAAGTTATAATTGTACGGATTCTAGTAGCAAGATTTATACAATTACATGTAACGTGACCTTTTCGGACGGTAGCGTTGTGTATATTGCAAAACAAGACTTTTTATGGTATAAAATGATTAGTTTTGAATTACTAAATGGAAAATGAAATAAACTTATCATTTAAGAAACACATTGCACAATAACAACTACAGCTTTCAGTTATACAGGAAAATATACCCTATTGGTAACTTCTCTGTTTTCTCCAGTTCACAAACAAATGCGAGCGGAAGACTAATGTCTTCATATTTTTATAGTGATCTACCACAAGTTTCTGTACGTCTATTATCTGTGGAGGACATTCTCAAGGGAAATCGCGGCTCTTTTTAACGTAACGAGTCAGTGTGTTTATCGGACCTTAATAAGAGCCACGATCCCCCTTGAGAATGTCCTCCGCAGATGGGGACTAAACATTGGGTATTACCGACGAATCCACAAGAACACGGCATAATAGCCGGGAAAATTTTAACAATATGGACTATTAAAACAACAAACTGAGAAGGTACTTATGACAACCTAGACTCCCTACTCGTTTCAATCGGAGCAATTTAAGCTCTTCTTTGTTGAGACATGTCTAACCCACACTCTGTTGAAGCATGATACATTCATTAAAAACGTGAAGTAGATTCTTTTGAGAGCCGGAATATAGGCTCAGATTGTCTGATCTGGGATATAGGTTACAGATATTTTGCTGCTGGTTTACACGGTGCGGTTTGTATTGTACTCTTCGGTTCCTGTCCACAAACATGTATTCCTGTCTAACCAGATTCTTCATTCTCTGATCAGGAACCAGATGTCATTTGTGGTGTCGCACAAGTACAAAGTGCGCGCCACTTACTTTCGCCGCGCGCCGCCATGCACGCACGGCGCGGCGTTCTCACGACGACAGCCACGAGCGCCCTCTGCGACAACGCCGCTCGTGGCCACCACTGAAGGACATCGGGCACTTCGGACTGAGATAGCAACGAGTTAGGACCTTCGTAATCAGATAGGCACCAGTGAAGACTTTGCTATTGTACAGGCACTAGGCAGGCCTCTAACACTTATGTATCAACATTCTGCAGTACTATGTAAAAGTTAAGTATTGTTTCATTCTGTGCAATATATATCTCTTTCTAATTTACTCGAGTGTTTATAGTTTCTGGCTGCTCCCCTCCGTACCTGCACCAGCGTGTCGGTCTCGTTCCACTCGGCCACCGACACCTACGAAGAGGCTGGGACACAAAAGCGGCGACGAAGTTGGGACACAAAAGTGGCGACGAGGAGTGATAGAACCTTGGACCAGCCCGCTTGCAGCAGCCAGACAGCAGCAGTCGGAGCACGCAGAAATTGCTCCCGCCCACCCACCCTTATTATAAGATTTTTGGGGGAACATTTTCAGTTACGTGTTTGTGGACTTTTTTGTTGCAGAGCGTCCTCTTTCATATTGCATTTGTGTTTTGTTATAAGTTACTTGTATACGCGGCGCCTAATCGGTCAGCATGGCCACTACCCCGAACCCAAACTTAATGGAAATTATTCAGTTACAGACGGCGCAAATTACCCAGCTCCTCCAGGCTGTGTCCCAGCTCACAGCGCAAGCAGCTAACCAACAACAACAGCCGCCGCTTCAGCAGCCCACACCTGCCGCCGCAACGCTTCCGACGTTTCGCCAGTATAACGAACGTGAGGAAGAATGGAGCGACTATTTCGCACAGTTTCAAGAACTCGTCGCGGCTCATCAAATTACAGGTCAGAAAGTGAAGCATCTTTTATTGTCCGTGGTGGGCCCCAAAACTTTCGTGTTACTGCAGAAACTATTCCCGCAAGCATCTCCTCGTGATGTAGACTTTGAACAAATAGTAGAGGCACTAAATGCTCATTATGAGAGAAAAGTTCTTGTAGCCGCTGCACGGTATCGATTTTTCAGACTTAAAAAATTACCGCAGCAGTCACACCAAGAGTGGATTACGGAATTGAAGGGCTTAACCCGCCAATGTAAATTTACTTGCTCTTGTGGACTTTCGTATAGTGACGTGATGTTGAGGGATGCGATTACGCAGAACATTCAGGACCCCAGAATTAGAGCAGCAATTCTGAAACAGTCTGACCCCTCATTAGACAGTGTGCTGCAGCTTATAGAAGCGCATGATACTTTTGACTTAGCAGATGTAGAAATGCAAAGCCACAGTGTAAATTCAGTGCGCCGCAACGGACGCTTTCCTAGCCGTAGTTCTCATTATAGCACTAGTGATTCTTATTTTTCTACCGGCCGTGCTGAACAGACAGTGAACAGTAGCCAGAGTAAAAGTGCGACGCAAAGGTCGCCCTGTAGTGTTAGAAACAGTAATTTGAATAACGGGCGCCAACGCTCATTTCAGAAAAATGTACGTAAATCTTGCCCCCAGTGTGTGTCTCGCCACAACCGTGCTCATTGCCCTAGTCGCAACGCAACCTGTTATCAATGTGGCAAATCGGGACATGTGCAGTTTGTGTGTATGCAAATTAAAAACGCAAAGAACGGTACCGTTAGAAACAGTGCTTCGCAGAGTGCGAGAACAGTTCATTCTGTAAATGTTATACGGGCTGTGGAATTGAACACTGCTTTCCTTGGATCTCAATTGCAAGAAAGTAGTTCTGCGCCTATGGCAAATCTATATAGTGCACCACGTAGCAAGCGCCGACGAGCGCGTAAAACAGTGCAACGGAAAAGGGTTCGGGACAAGCAAAATGACTATGAACAGTGCATTCCTGTAGTGAAAATAGTGCCTTCTGCAACTGCTCCTTGTAATAGTGCCCAGTACTGTGTAGCTAGTGACAGTAGACATCAGGTAGCTACTCAAAGTAATATTAGTGCAGTAGTTAGTGACTCTGTAGTAGCCTCGCATTGCGCGGACGCCGATCCGGCGGTAGTGCCATCTAGTGACAGTGTTGTTAATCCGCTGCGTGCCGAGTCTGAGCCGCTTCCTTCACTACGCGGCCCGCGCAAGCGCAGTAAACAAACCGTAACAGACGTTGCCCACATTCGCGCACCTGTCGAGCGCCGAAAGCAAAAACTTTTTGTGAATCTTTCCATTGACAATAAGACTGTGCAATTTCAGCTCGACACTGGTTCCGCTGTTACCTTAATTAATAAAGATACTTATGAACTTCTGGGTTCGCCAAAATTATCGCTGTGTCAACAAGTGTTAACAGCTTATACAGGTCAAAATATTCCCGTGCTAGGAACGTGTAGCCTGCCTGCCTCTTTTCAAGGTGTTACGAAAACAGTTGCTTTTGTTGTTCTTCAGGCCAAATCTACACAGAACATTTTTGGACTAGATGCTTTTGACTTGTTTGGTTTATCAATTCAAAGAGATGTGCTTCAAATTTCGTCAATAGTGCCTCAGGACAAAATTAATGCATTATGTGACAAATACAGTGACTTGTTTTCGCCGGAACTAGGTTGTGCAAAAGACTTCGTGGCACATGTGACTTTAAAAGAATCTGCAGTTCCAAAATTTCGTAAAGCTAGACCAGTGCCTATCGCATTGCGTGATACAGTTGCCGAAGAACTTAAACGTTGGCAAGATAGTGGGGTGATTTCTCCTGTTTCTGCGAGTCAGTGGGCCTCGCCTATAGTAATTATACCCAAGCCGTCAGGAAAACTTCGTCTCTGTGCGGACTTCAACAGTGAACAGTCAAACAATTGTAGACACTTATCCCCTGCCCAGACCTGAGGAACTGATGGACAAATTAGGACAGTCTCGCTTCTTTTCCAAGATTGATTTAGCAGAGGCATACTTACAGATTCCACTTGATAACGAGTCAAAACAGTTTTTCGTCATTAATACTCACATGGGCCTTTTTCAATTTCAACGCCTACCCTTTGGCAGTTCTTCCGCCCCCGCTATTTTTCAGCGTTTTTTGGAACAGCTGACAGTTTCTGTACCGTGTTGTTCGAACTATTTAGATGATATTGTGGTATCCGGACGTACAGTTGAAGAACATTTAGCAAACCTGGAGTGCCTTTTCAAAGTGTTGACTGCAGCAGGTCTACGTTGTAATAAAGCAAAGTGTTCGTTTTTTCAAACTGAAATAGAGTACATAGGCCATGTGATTAATGCACAAGGCATTCATCCTTTACAGTCACATCTTCGAGCGATCAAAGACTTGCCTCCTCCTAAGAATGTGCATGAATTGCAAGCAGTAATGGGAAAGCTTAACTATTATTTCAGATTTATTCCCAATGCCTCTCAGATTGCAGCTCCACTGCATCACTTACGTAGGAAGAATGTTCCTTTTGTTTGGTCCAAAGATTGCCAGGTTGCCTTTGACAACTTAAAGTCTGCACTACTCAGTGATGCATGTTTGATTCCCTTTGACCCCCAGAAGCCTGTAGTGTTAGCAGTTGACGCCTCATCGTACGGTCTGGGCGCTGTAATCTCACATCGTATTGGAAGTCACGATCGTCCTATTGCCTTTGCATCCAAGCTACTGACGCCGACGCAACAGAATTACAGTCAGATAGAAAAGGAGGCCTTAGCAATCATTTACGGCGTCGCAAAGTTTCATCATTATCTCTATGGCAGAAAATTCTATTTGTTGACAGACCACAAGCCTCTCACGTCGTTGTTCTCACCCACAAAGACAATTCCGCCACGTACGGCACAAAAGCTTCAGAGATGGTCCTTGATATTGTCAAATTATCAGTATGAGATATTGTACCGACCTACCACTAAACATGCCAACGCGGACACACTTTCCAGACTTCCGGTTGGCCAGGATGTATCATTTGATTCTTCAGAAATGGCATGTTGTCAGATAGACTCCAGAGATGCTTCCGCTGTCGCAGACTTTCCTTTGAACTCTCGTCGGGTTGCACAGGAAACAGCTGCGGATGCAGACCTAAGTGTGGTAGCACGTTTTGTTCGCTTTGGTTGGCCTGCCAGAGCCAAAGACATTGATCGGCCTCTGGTTCGACGTTATTTTGCACAACGTCATGCATTATCTTTAAGTCAGGGTGTACTGTTGTTGCATACCGACAACGACCAAGCAAGGGTGATTGTTCCTCGTTCCCTGCAACGAGAAGTGTTACGCCTCCTGCATCAAGGACATTGGGGTATTGTTAGGACAAAGCAACTGGCCAGACGTCATTGTACCTGGGTTGGTATGGACGCTCAGATAGAGAACATGACGTCACAGTGTACTGTTTGTGCGGAGCATCAGGCGGCTCCTCCGCAACGTTTCTCAGACTGGCCACGCCCCAAGGGACCATGGCAACGTTTACATATTGACTTTGCCGGACCTTTCTGGAATACGCGCTGGTTAATTGTTGTAGATGCTTTCAGCAAGTTTCCTTTTGTGATTGCCATGAACTCAACGACGGCGTCTAGTACAATCAGTGCCTTAACATCAGTGTTTTGCATCGAAGGTTTGCCTGAAACTATCGTCAGTGACAATGGACCTCAGTTTGTTAGTGCGGAATTTCAACAGTTTTGTCGTGTGAATGGCATTCAGCATATCACCACCGCACCTTTTCACCCTCAGTCCAATGGTGAAGCAGAACGTTTCGTTCGAACATTCAAGTCTCACATGGAGAAGATGAAAGGTCAGCACTCCAGGCAGCAAGCTCTTCAAATTTTCCTGTCTACGTATCGGTGCATGCCACGTGACGGCCCGTCTCCTGCCGAGCTGCTACAAGGCCGCCGTCACCGCACTCTCCTTCACCTGCTGCAGCCTCCCACGCACCGAGTCGGTTCGTATGGCGCTACGCGTTTGCAGGTTTATACGCCGGTGCTGTACAGGGTGTTTGCTGGAAACAAGAAGACATGGTTGCCGGGCACCATTCAGCGGGTGCTCGGTAGCAATATGTATGTTGTACGTTCTTCCACAGGGTCGGAGCTGCGGCGCCACGCCAACCAATTGCGTCTGCATAGGTCGCGCGATCCTGTCTCCGGTTTCTTGATTCCAGACCCAGTTCACCGCCAGGGAGCACAACCACATCGTTCGTCCCCGGACTACGAGATCGTCCCGATGGAGATCGACGCGACGCCGCCGCTGTCGCCGCCGCAGATGACAGCGTCACCGAGAGGGACTCCGGGACCGTGCGTGCCGCCGCCTGGGCCACGCACCTCAGAAGAAGATGACCTGCTCCCTCTGGGCGGGGGGGGGGGGGGGGGGGGGAGTGCGCCCTTCCCCAGGTTTCGGCGGGTTCCCTGGAGGATCTCAAGGCAGATGCCGGGGCGCGGACGGCGTCTCGATCCCGGCCTCAGCTACGACGCCCGTCCCACCAGTAACGCCCCCGCCCAGGCCCTCCTCCCAGTGCCGTCGCCGTGGCCCTCAGCCCTACGCCACGACGGCGCGGCGGTTTAGGGGGGAGGGGTGTGGTGTCGCACAAGTACAAAGTGCGCGCCACTTACTTTCGCCGCGCGCCGCCATGCACGCACGGCGCGGCGTTCTCACGACGACAGCCACGAGCGCCCTCTGCGACAACGCCGCTCGTGGCCACCACTGAAGGACTTCGGGCACTTCGGACTGAGATAGCAACGAGTTAGGACCTTCGTAATCAGATAGGCACCAGTGAAGACTTTGCTATTGTACAGGCACTAGGCAGGCCTCTAACACTTATGTATCAACATTCTGCAGTACTATGTAAAAGTTAAGTATTGTTTCATTCTGTGCAATATATATCTCTTTCTAATTTACTCGAGTGTTTATAGTTTCTGGCTGCTCCCCTCCGTACCTGCACCAGCGTGTCGGTCTCGTTCCACTCGGCCACCGACACCTACGAAGAGGCTGGGACACAAAAGCGGCGACGAAGTTGGGACACAAAATCATTTCTGTAGACAAGGAAAAAATTAAACTTTTAAAAGAAAAATACTTTTCTCAATAGGTATCAACTAGAACTTCTCACTTTATCGGAAGACCATTACCCTCACATTCCAAGCGAATTGAAGTTATCAGATATCACGTCGCCAAGCGTTCTGAATGTTCGAAAACGGAATATATATTTAGCGATGTTTGAATTTTTCTGTCTATTACAGGTTAAAAACTAAAAACAAAGTTTGATATCTGTGTATGCCAGAAGTACCTTAGAAGTTTGATGATCGGTGGTTTATAGAATGAACTATTAATAATTCGTAAACTATAAGTTGTAGAATAGTATAATTTGTAAATATACCTGGACACAGTAGGTACTCTTGGTCATCGGAAATTTAGACTTCTAGCTTTATCCACTAAGAAGATGCAGAGAGTCAAAAGTTCCGTGAATGTCTTACAGATAACGATGGTACAGCTGTGCGTGTTAGACTTGGCAGGCCCACTTCCATGCTCTTAGACACAATTTTCTGTTCAAACCATAGTCCTGCTCCATATTCTGCCGTCCGCTAAAGATCTGGTCCTGGTCCTGGCAGACTCTAAGAGGCGTAGACCCACACTGAGTTTCATCCAACTTGTCTTAAGTTATACCTCGCTCAATCCTTTCCACAAAACCTGAGAAAATTTTGCTCTCAGCGCTAGTTAAAGAAATACCTCTGTTTCCATGCTTGAAAATTCATATGAACACTAATCTCATCCAGTAAGACATAACCTGTCCCGAATCCGACGTCATTTCAATTATCCTAAGTAACCATTTAAGACCTGACCTTCGACTCTATTTGATGAATTCAAACTTAATTTCATCTGCATCTTCATTGCATGCTATCGATTGACCTGTCTCTCCACTTCCTCAGTTGTGATCGCCATTCCTCCATCATTCCCAACCCATTAAACCTCATAATCTGACACATCATTGAAAGCATCAAGTAAATTGAACCACTATTGAAAATATTCTCTCCATCTTACCCAAGGCATCCCCACATTGAACAACTCTTCAAAATATTCCCTCCATCTTCCAAAGGCATCACTAGCAGCAAACCTGCCCTGTTCAAAACACGTGTCAATTATTTCTTCCCATTCTTTGGAAGACACGTAATTACACTCTCAGAAAACACATATGGCGTTGATTGCCCTTCTGAATTCCTGAACTGTTATTATGTAGTCAATAACAGATCTGACTCCCGTGCCTTACTAAGTATTCCGGTGAATGTTGTAATTCTTATAAAGAGAGTTTGTGAGAACAAAGCGCAAAGAAATGCAAGACGTGTTTTACCTTCCGACAGGATGTCGATATGCAATTGTCAGATAACTATATTTCTTACTTTGTAATAATATTATCGTGTGATTGCCCATTCATTGTATTCATTATAGATATAAAGATGAATTATATTGATAAAGTCGCTTTCAATCTAATAATTGGATAACAAATTATAAAAAGGTGTTAATTAGCTGGTTCCACACCACTAACGAAAATAACAGATTTGGTTTTTCATGAGATGTCACAAACTTTTTACCGTGGAAGGAAATCATAGCGAGACTTGTATTTTTGTATGTTTTATGTTTTCGATGGGATTAGTTTTTCCCGCGTGTATTAGATAATGGAACGGTTGAGTTATAGCACTAAATCGGTTCGATGAATCTTCTGTCAGGAACTTAAATGTGACTTGCAGAATAATAATGTATATATAGAAGTACATATTAACAACTCTAATTTCTCTACTATTCTTCGAAAGATATTAATGTAACGTGTTTTTATTAGCCTATTGCTGACTGGCACCATTTTTCTGATGAAAAACGATAATAAAATATAAATAGCTGCTCATCCACATTCTGTACTTCGTACTAAAAGTACTGTGTCATCATTGCAGACTAATGTCCTCTCCTTGTGTGTTCTATCATTGCGATACTCCGTGGAGTAAACTTTGGAAACCATCCTGTTGCAGCTTCATTGGCGCCTTTTGTAAAGGCATATAGGAAAGCAAGAAGGTCTCTCAGCCAGTCTAACATGCAGGCGGCCTACTCACAAACCTTTCCTGCCTGACTATGACGCTATCAACGCTCTTTTATGGGTATTGGAAAGGAAAATATTGCCAAAGATTAAATCCCAACAAAAACATAAAATGCACAAGTCTCGCGATTAATATCTTCCATCGTACAAAATTTTTAGATCTTATGGAAAACCAAGTCGGTTACTTTAGTTAATGTTCATGGAACCTCATATTGGACAACTTGTCATAATTCGTTATCTAATTAATTATCTAGCAATATTTATAGCGACTATATGAATGTTATACATTTTATTTCTATAATAAATTTAATGACCTGGTAGTTCCATGGCAACATTTAAAATATTTTATGCATATTGTATTATACTTCACGCTTATGTAAATACGTTTGCTTACATAAAGGAATATAACTTTCGAGAAGGTGCTGACTAGGTGTTTTCATGAACACTAACTAAAGTAACCAACTTGGTTTCCAATGAGATTTCACAACTTTTACCGTCAAAGGAATTCGTCACTTGCAAATTTGTACATTTTGTGTTTTTGGTGGAATAAATTTAACATGAGCGCCTATTTTTAATCATAGTCTGATTTTCTTGCAATGACATATTAGGAAGTAAGTTACTGTGTTCACAATTAGTACTGTTTCTCTGGATGGACTCAGTAAATTCACATCATTATCAACATATACGTCTTGTTCTTATTACTTTGCAGCCAATTTTGTAATGGAAAGTACTACAGAAGCATTCTGGAGATTCGGATGTATTCCCATCACGTATTTTACTAATCGTAATGGTGATACGTTCGTTTCTCTATGATGCACATCGTGCTTCAAACATTTATCCAGCGGTCGTCGTGATGATGTATCCTTTCAATAAAAATTGTATAGATTAAGACATTTGTGTTCTTCATTTGTCGCTACCTCTGTAGAAATATCTTTGGTGTGAAGCATCAAATTTAGCAAATTTACAGTGTGCGGTATGATAAGGTCCGTTGTTTACAATTATGGGCTGTAGGTAACGTAACTTGATACCTCTCTCTCAGATACTGTATTAACGCAGAACAACGCGCACTTTTGGCAACATAATGGAGTTCCTAACGATTTGAAATGGATCTAGAGCAATGCACGGATTCCTCACATTTTACATCTGATTTCTAATAAACTTATGAACTCATCAACCCCGCCCCCTCTCGTCTTCACCGAAGTCGTCAGACACCGCCGCCACCCTCCACCCTCGCCTCTGAAGTCCTTAGACCAGCTAGTTTAATCGACATCTTCACTCCTCCATATAAAATTTCCCCTTCCTTTCCCCACCCATGTTCCTGTCGATTTCTTGTTTGAATGCCTCTCCTGTTGTGAGGGATTCGTTTGATCATTTTTATAAGGTTGTCGTAATTATTAACGATATTACCTACAACTCAGCCATATAATGCACCATTTACCTGACTACTAATTTTCTCAGAATGTTAAACTTCCACGTTTTAGATATTTCTTACACAATAAAGCAATAGGTTTGTAGCTTTCCTGTTGAATAGTGCAAACGCTATGTCAAAGATAATGGAAACACCATGTTAAATAATCAGTTTAACTTACCTTCTTCCTTTACATGCCAATCTCGTGTATTACTGACTTCAATCCAAGGCAATCTTTCAGGATGGGTTCATTTGTGTTAATGATAACTGATATTTAGACATTAGCAATGGAATACTACAGTCTAGCTTCCGTAAAATCATCATTATAGAAGTATAAACGTTTAGTAATACAGACGGAAGCACGTAATTGCATGTTACCTCATATATACAACCATTTTAGTGTTTTCGACAGTGATTTAGGTCATACCCAAGTCAGATGAACACGTAATCTTAAGAGATGTCTCCAGAACTTTCTGGAAACATTCCCTAACTTGTCATACCTCCATCGTATCCTTTCTTCCAGGAGTGTTAGACCTACAAGGTTCGCAGTAGAAATTCAATGAAGTTTGGAAAGTAGGAGGCGAGGTTCTACCAAAAGTAAAGTTCTGAGGACGGGCCATGAAGCGTGCCGAGGTAGCTTAGTCAGCGTCGGTACGGCAGCTCAGCGCTCTCGACTGATGATGATTGGCGTTTTAGGGCGCTCAACAGCGAGGTCATCAGCGCCCGTGCGCGCTCGGTCAGAGGACTGGACACCTTCTGTAATAAAACCACTGAGCCCAGAACTCCACGAAGGAAGATGTTTGAAGTGCAGTTTCGGCCAAAAACTAATTTTTTTGACGAAACTTTTGGACATTATCCAGACTCGATCACAACTAAGATCGTCATAGCTAACTAAATAAGTGAACATCTTTTTCAAAGCAAATTACTCTCCAAATTCTGTATACTTGAAATCACAAGTAGTTGTGATGGCGGTGTGAGAAGAAACAAAAATACGCGAGAGTAATTTCCCGAATATGTAATTCGTAAACAGACCTGCGATTCATTCGGTAATAACCAAAGGAACTGAAAATATTGTCTACTCGTAACGCATATAATGTAACTGCTGTGTGTTTTTTGTAAATGAAATTTTAAGGCACATGATCGACAAGATTTCTAATTTCCAAGACGCCCAAAAACAAACAGGAAAGACAGAAACGTGTCAGCGGGACATAATTTCTTCGCAGTCCTTCGCAGTTGGCGTTGTTCTCTCGTAGTTACTTTCCAAGTTGTCTCACACTGACGACACCTATGAGCTATCACAATATTCATAACTACCGAATTGTAAATGATATGCTGATATGTTAAATATAACAGAACCTGAGACCCCTATATAACTCAACCACGCCTTCATCGTAATTTCATGTAAAATGCTACAGGAAATACACAGTAACGTTTTTAAGATAGCTTCTGCGTACTTCATGTTGTCTCCGGATACAACTATTCATTAGCTCTTACCTGAGGGTCGCACAGACAGGGCTCAACCAGAATGATAAATAGACTGAACACGTCAGTCGTCATATCATTTAGGACTCATAATACATGGAAACGACATGTGAAGTACCAATTTTTATCCTAATTATACAAACATGTCACTGAAATATAGAATTCGAACGACACTATGTTATAAATTAGTAAAAGAAGTATATGTTTCCACATCTATAACGCTGAGTTTATTTGCTCTATCAAACATTGAAGTCAACAATAAGTGGTCTAAAATCGAGTGCTGCAAATTTGTTGCCTGTGTTATGCTGTAAATGACACACAAAAGTAATAACGTTTCGTAAAATCTCATTGAAGGGACGTTTAACTTTTAATATTTCAAAATTCAAATGTTTGTACAGCTTATGGGACTTAACTACGGGGTCATCAGTCCCTAAACTTACAAACTACTTATGAACTAGCTAATCCTAAGGACGGCACAAATATCAATGCCCTTGGGGGGATTCGAACCCCCGACCGCAGTGGCCGTGCAGACCGTGACTGGAGCGCCTCAGTCCCCTCGGCCACCGCGGCCGGCAATTATTTCATTTCGGATAACACTACCGTAACGGTCAACAGCAATGTCATAACTGGTAAGTCGATGTCCTCAGCAGTGGAAATCAAACATAGTAGTAACGAAGTTTATAAATAACCTTGATTCTTGCATTCGTTATTTCGCTTACGTTTCAATAAGAATAACTGCCAAATGATTGCAATTCTATGGGACGAATCTACTGTGGACATCAGTCCCTAGACTTACAAACTACTTTAACTAAGTTAAACTAACCTAAGGACAAGTCACAGACACCCAATTCCAAGCCCAAGCCCAAGCAACTGTAAGAGATCGGATTCGTATTGAAGGGGTCATTGGTTCAACTCCGCCCAGCGCCAAATTCTTTTGTGCTCCTTGGTAATGTATATACTACTGACGCCACAATTAACCGAAACATCTTATAGGCTATTTTGTATGTACATGCGCACAACATCAGCATGGGACGTCAGTATTTAAATCAAGCGCATTACCTTGTAGACTATGAGCCTTTCAGGAACATGTTTACATAAGCCGACAGGAGATTTCTTTTGGAGCGAGGGTTAAAAAATCTGTAGTTGAGTACGCGGCAAAGTATATAAATGTTATCACTAATTCTTCAAAATACAGCAAACTGGTTACAGACTTGTACAAAAAGTATTTAACGAATGTTATGAAGCCATACCTGCAAGAGAATAAATGTCTTCCATTGATTGACTCATGGAGAGGAGAAACAAATCCATAAATATGCGACTAACCGTTCCCAGATATAGCCTACGTTCAGCATGAAAGTAATTCCCCCCAAATGTACTCCACTCGTGCAACCCTACGATGTATATTTTTATCGTCAGGTAGAAAATGTAATACAATCGTTCAAAATTGTATTTACCTCATGGAGAAAGCAGAATAACTCACTTCTCGAGAAACTTACATCACATTAATTTCCATTAGGTCTATTCATCATCAGCTATCAGCTACCCTCACGAGTATTCAGCGACATGTTGCGTTACGCGTGGCTCGCTGCTGGACTGTGCGATGAAAGTTTCTGTTTCCCGAATGTCATTCAAGATTGTTTTTCCATGCAGACATTAAAAAACCATGTCACTGCGAAAAGGTGGAGTTTATAACGCGAAATATGCGCCAACAATAATTGCTTCCCCCATTTTTTCGATGAATATCACCCTGGTACATGTAATTGATCAACTGCAAAAGAACTGAAGTATCGATTTACATACACAACGTTCTCAACTATGCGTTAACTAAAATCAATTTTTAAATGTTTGAAGTCCCTAATTACATCCTATGCCTATATTTTTTAGCATATAAATATATAAATTAATAAAATAGCTTTGATGATGCTGCGGTTAATAGTGATGTCATTGGTGTACACTTTGCCAAGGAGCACAAGAATATTTACCGCTTGGCGGAGTTGAACCCTCGACCCTTTCAATACGAATCCGTTCTCTTACCGCATTTTTTCCATTGTTCTTCGTGTAGTTCGGTCCGTCGCGGAAGTGTGTTCGTTTTAGTTCTACGTTGATTCTCAATTCTTGGCGCAGTTTTTCTTATTAGCGAGAGCATCCGGCACTCTCACCGAACGCGTTGAGCCACCGTCGCGGCTTCTCTGAGCCAAACACCGCTTCCTAAATACACTGCTACAGGAGCAATTGGTAAAATGAATATTGTGTTAGATTCGTGACACAATTTCATTTATTGCCTAAACGCTTGGCTATCATGAGTCTCCACTTGTTGCACTTTCATGTACACCATACCCTACATACACCATAAATTTTGACAAATTCGACGATGACGAGTAGGCGTTCTCTCCTTGTGAGGCGAATGGAACGACGCTGTGCAGATTCACAAAAGCGGCGCAGCGCCTGGAAAATGCGGTATATTCCGTACCTCACTATGCTCTTAACAGTCATGGCGTACGCCAATGTTTAGCTTGACAGGAAGACATAAATGAGAAAATTACGAAAGAACGAGACAATCAATAAAGCGAGTCACATACACCAGAGTTCAACTAACGCCATGTGATTTCTAAAATCGGTTTGGTTAGTAAGGAATCACATCAATATAGCTCCAACACGCAAAAGATGAATCAAAGAAAAGATTGTAGTGTCGTATACAGAAATAGTATGTTCGACATTGTAACTAGACGAATAAAAATCATATAATATAAATAAGTATTCGGGTAGGCTTTCCTCCTGGAACCTGTATTTAACTCACTTTGGTGTTTACGTTTTGGGAAACACCGAACTTAGAAGATGATCCACGATGTTGTTTTGTTTTGCCATCACACATTTCTTATACTTTTAAATTTGGATGTATGATAAAGACACAATGATCTTAAAACAATGGTTAAAATAAAAATATTCCAGATGGCAGGATTGTTACTGCTCCATGGTTGTGTGGCTCGCCGTGTTCACCGCCACCATGCTGCTAGTCATCTAATGGTGGTCTACGTTGACTGAAACCGGTCATGAAATAAAAGTAACAATTCTGCGATCTGGACTACTGTAATTTTATTTTAATTTTAACCTTATACTTTTACTTCGTGCTTTCATCTATTATAGACAAGTTGGTTTTCTAATGTTTATTTTACAGGGGTCACAGCTACGATTAATTTTAAAAATGGTATTTTGTTGCCTTTATCTGACATATCACTTATTTGGTGTACGATATAGATGCTTGAATTTGGCAATTTGGCGGAATTGTACAATCGTACAGCAAATAAATACACGTCACCTGTAGGCAATAAAAATCATTTATTCATTTTTGTTTATTTTGTTATGCACATGTAGAGGAAAGACAAAAATGTACTTCCAGAGCCATGAATGTGTGTTCATCACGTGTTTTAAAGTCACGTTATGGACCCCCATTCGTGTCTTTGTGGTACATGATGTGTTTGCAACGAGAACATCTTGTCCAGCGTCGCCTTCGTGTATCCTTTGTATAATAATAGTAAAGAAATATACATAAGTACATTAGTTCAGTATATTAACTTACTATGTTTTCAAAAGGAGTTTGAACGTAATGAATCCTGAACATTCTGTCTTGGTTATTGACTTGAATCAGAACAACAACTCTAGCACATATGTAATTAATGATTCAAATAAAATTTCCACTAAACAGAGACACAGCGAAAAACAGTGTGTACCTTATACTACAACACGTTTCACAATTTCTTAACTATGTAATTTCTACATTCTTACAGATTAAATACAAAACTCACAGGGGATAGCGGGATTTCCGACGAAAGTACTTTGGGTATGAAAATAAGAGTTTTGCATCAAGGTGGATCCACAACCCCATATTTGTAACGCAAACACCGACCAACAGAAGAGATTCAAATCACAATGATTGTAACATCTATTACCTATATCCCAGATCATGCGATGTGGGCCAATATTCTGGTGGTCAAAAGTCGGTTACTTCATTATTTTTTACGAATGTGCCATCATATTATGCTTTAAGTCTCTTAAGTTATAATTGTACTGATTCTAGTAGCAAGATTTATAGAACTACCTATATCGTAACCATTTTCAGACGATACACACCGTGTATACTGAATAACAAGGCTTCTTTTTTACGGCATAAAATAAATAATTTGGAATGACTAAATGGTGTATGAAATAAACTTAGCTATCATTTAAGGAACACATTGCAGAATAACAAACTACAGCTTTCAGTTATACGTGAAGAAATACCTTATTCGTAATTTCCGTGTATTATGAAGTTCACGAACTGATGCGAAGTAGTAGACTAATGTCTTCAAATTATTATAGTGATCCACCACAGTTCCTGTACGTATACATGAAACAAGGATTGCACGTTTACAATATAATCGACGTCCCACATTTCGCAAATATTGTTCATCAAAGCCCATGTGATAACCCAAAGGAGACAGGGAATGGGTTTTGAGAAAATCTGTGGCTGATGAATAAAAAATGTTACCCATGATGAAAAAAAGATTACTACCATCATTAGATATTGATTATGTCATTCAATCTGGAGCAGATCCCCATAATAAAATTCCTCCATGATCCCGTATTCAATGCTAACATTAATGTCTCGTCTGGAGTTAATCCTATTACTTCAAACTCGTTCTTGACCGATTTCCAGTACTTTCTCTTTGTTCTACCTCCACTCCACTTACCCTCTAATGTCGAACCATGCGTCTCTCACGTAAACCTGTTTCTCCCGCGCAAGTAACATGACCCCACCATTTCAGCCTGTTGTCAAGATCAGCAAATTTGTCACACCTTTTAATCGAAACAATAATCTGCCGTACTGGATGGTAGCTGCTACCAAACTGAGGGGGATGTGTACCGTGGTGAGTGGCCGATCTGCGGTGGTGGTACTGGAGGCGGACACGTGTAAGACAAAGTGTTATTCACTTTTGGAAGGACCCTCTAAGAAATTTGCCTTTTAGACTCATATAGTCTTAACACCCGTCGTATATGAAAGGAGAATGATCTAATACAACTTTACAGCCTAACTGAATCTGTATTTCGGGTCTCCAGATGGTTACACTATAGGGAATAAAAGTTGGATAGATCAACAGACTCCACATTTTCTGTTAGTATAAATGCATCATTATCGTTGGATGTGTATTTTTCACACGTTTAATAGTAGTGTTCAAGAGGTACTTCTGACGAATGGTGTCCATTATTGAGTCAAAAAAAATATTTGTAAAGCTTGTGGTACTTAACGTCCGGATCATCAGTCCCTAAACTTACATACTACTTATGAACTCGCTTATACGAAAGACGCCCCAAACATCCATGCCCGAGGGGGGATTCGAACCCCCGACAGAGAACGGCCTCGCGCATCGTAGCATAGCGCCTCAATGCACTCGGCCACTCCGCCGCGGCATTATTGACTCAGGGATGAGATAGGTGGTAACGCTAATTCTTCAATACGTGGAATATATAATTTTGGTTATTGTTATTCGTATTACATTGTGATATGTTTTCTTAGTATTTTAAGATTGTGTCTGTGTTCACAGAACTATGATTCGGAAAAAGCATAAAAATCTATTTTAGAAATATTTCAGAGATATCCATCTCTTGAACCGCAACCATTAATTTGTTTTTACATTTTCCTTGAGCCTTTCTAATGATGCTTCATTTATAGGTGTATTTATTACCTGCAGCTCACCGTGAAGATTAAATGTGCATGAAGTAGCGCGACTGAAATTATATTTCTTTACGGGTGGTTGCGTCTTGCTTTCAGGCAAACATGCAAAGATCTTATAGTTGCTATACTTCTGCTACATTTACTTGTTACAGTTTTTCAGTCTATAGCAATGCATCGCGGTCGTCGGAGGTGTTTCTTGCACATGTTTGATAGTCGTGTTAGAGAGGCACTTCTGACGACTGTTGTGCATTATTGCAACAGTCAAGCGAATTCACTAATACGTGGAAAATATATTTTTGGTTACTGTAAATTCGTATTACATCGTGAAATATTTTTTCCGTTTTTTAAAGATTATGTCTGTGTTCACATAACCATGAGTCGAAGAAAATAATAAAGACCTACTCCAGAAATAGTTCCAAGACATTTACCTCTTGAACTGCTACCATTACTTTGTTTTAACCTTTCCCTCAGGCGTATCTAATTATGTTTCATTTATATGTGTAGTTATTACCTGCAGCTCACCGTGAAGATTAAATTTACATGAAGTAGTGCGACTGCAATTTTAATTCTTTACAGGTGGTTACGTCTTGCTTTCAGATATGCATACGAAGATTTTATTGTTAGTATAATTCTACTAAATTAACGTGTTCAGTTTTTCAGTCTATACCGATGCATCACGGTCGTTGGAGGTGTTTCTTGCACACGTTTGATAGCAGTGTTCAAGATACACTTCTGACGACTGTTGTGCATTATTGCATCACGAATAAGACAGGCTAATTCACCAATACATGGAATATACAATATGGTTATTTTTATTCGTATTATATTGTGATATGTTCTTTCATTTTTTAAAGATTATGTCTGTGTTCCCATGACCATGGTTCGATAAAAAGAACAAAAATCTATTCCAGCAATATTTCCGAGTTATTCATCTCTTGAACTGCTACCATTAATTCGTTTGTACATTTCCCTTGGGCCAATCTAATGATGTTTCATACGCAGGTGTACTTATTACCTGAAGCTCACCGTGAATATTACATTTACGTGACGCAGTGCTGTCATTTCTTTACCGGTGGTTACGTCTTGCTTTCAGACATGCATACGAAGATCTTATAGTGACTACTAGTCTCCTAAATTAATTTCTTTCAGTTTTTCAGTCTATACTAATGCATCATAGTGGTCGGAGGTGTTTATTGTATACGTTCATATCTTTGTAAAGTTACGGGACCTAACTGCAGTGGCATAGCTCCCTAAATATACCAACTAGTTGAACTTTTTCGTAAGAACAACACACTTACACACACACACACACACACACACACACACACACACGAAAGCGCGCACGCACAAACACGCACATATATATACACACACAACCATGCCCGACGGAGGACTCGAACTTCGCCATTCCGCCGCGCCCATTATTCCATCACGCATGATACAGGTGGAAAAGGTTATTCAGCAGAACATGAACTCTACAATTTAGGTAACTGCTATTTGTATTACGTTGTTTTGTTACATATACGCTAGTGTCTGTGTTTTCCTGTTTTCTTCTTTGACACGAGACAGAAACATCAGGTTACAGAAAAGTGACATGTCCTTGAACCATCCAAGTACTAACATTTCTTAGGTTTCGGCTTTCCCTTGGACCCAACTTTAGAGTTTTTATCTACAGGAATACGATTTACCTGCAGCTCACTGTATGGGCTAAATTTACGTGGAGTAGTGCGACGGCTTTAAGACAATGGAAGCGGACAGGCGGTAACTATCATCACGGAATACGAAGAGTGTGTTTGAAGGCCGCAGCCCTACTTCAGAC
Source organism: Locusta migratoria (assembly GCA_026315105.1). Taxonomy (NCBI): domain Eukaryota; kingdom Metazoa; phylum Arthropoda; class Insecta; order Orthoptera; family Acrididae; genus Locusta; species Locusta migratoria. The sequence continues at coordinate 557,031,554 of CM048755.1, read as the reverse complement.
TACACAATGCACCGTAAACAAATCACATCATTAATAAAGATTCACATACATGATGTAAATAGTCGTACTTTTCCGTGTTGTATGTGGAAACATCACTGATTATTCGTCTGAGGACGCTTACTTTATATTGTTTCATTTTGATGATAATAAGGAAGTCGAATTTCCGATGTCAATTAGCAAGCATTCGTCAGTTAATAAACAGGTGCTATTCACAGTCCTACTATAGTTTCTAGAGATACTACACTTATGCCAGTGCTATAAGAGCAGAGGGTAATGAGATAGGGATAATTATCGTACGTTTGGAAGCATATCAACATAAAATTTGGTTTGGAATCAGAAGACGGCCGATTAACGTTAACACAAATGTATAAGGTTTCTGAAAAAGGAAAATTGCCAGCTCTGTCGGTAAATTGTCTTGTGCGCCAGTATCGTGAAGTGATCACTAATCAATAAACAACTGTCGCTTCTGTCATAACAGTTTGGTCTCCTTTTTATCATATAAGAAAGCTTTGAATTAAAAATTATAATAAATATAGCACTTAAAAACGGTCATTCAAGATAAGGAGTGTCGTAATTAACTGCGATAACGGACACGGAAGTAAAAATTACAACAGAATCAATCACCTTCCGTTGCAAATGACCATCAGTAGCTATGGGGAAACCCACTGTTCAAATCTGGTAGCGGTAGTTCAGTTCTGAATAAGGGTCCTTATTCTGTTAACCCATACTATTGTCCAGCAAAAGTATGAGGGGCCTTCATCAGGATTTCAAACAAATGCAGTCATTTGCCGATAACGGCAGAGTATAAAAAATCGACCCGAGGATGGCCAAGCAGTTTGCAACGACTAACGACACAAATTTTCGTAAGTAACTAACAAGTTGTAGAACTAATTCAGATTCATTGTCGCAATTACGAATTTACTTCTTGTAAAAATACATTCCGTAGAAAAACTATGTTTCATTCTTTCGCTACGACTACATCGTTCTAGTGTCAAGTGATGAAAATGAATTGGATACTTTAGAAAATAGTAGTATTTCAACATAAGGGAGTCTTTTAAGACGAAGCTACTTCGTTTCTGATGGTGCCATTCTAACAACTGTGGCTTATTTCTGATGAGAAATACCTTGCCGATGTCTCATCGCCAGTAACAATGTGAATTCGATAAACAGTTCTGCATAGCGTAAATCTGCCATAAAAGTTTCATATTTCACAGTTCCCTAAAAACTGTGTAAAGAATGCGTGCAGGCCAAAATTAGTGGAACGCCTACATTTTTCCGTTCGTCATTAAACGTGATACACAACTGGCAAACTGTAGATTCAGAATGATCAAATGTATGTAGAGCTAAGAAGCCTAGCTGCTGAGGTATAGCTCTCTAGACTTACAAACTACTTAAACTAACTTTTGCTAGGGACAACATACCCTCCAGAGCCCGAGAAATTTCTCGAACCCCCTACGGCAGCGGTAGCGCAGTCCTGATATGTCGCCCCAGACCGCGCAGCGCCTTCCGTTCAGCAAACTGACGTCCGTTCATCATATTCCGCAGACCTCTGTTAATGGTCTAGAAATCACAATATGTCGGACGACTTGCACGTTTAAAAGCAGATTGGACGGTTTACCTCACGGTTGTCAGACACATCATATTCGTCATTCGTTTTAAGCTAAACAGTTAGCAGCCGTGTTGGACGGTAGCTAAGTGGGATGTGTACCGCGCTCAGTGGTCTGTTTTCGGTGGTGGTGGGAGAGGCGATCTCGGGTAAAACAAAGTGTTATTTATTTGTGAAAGACCCTCATAATACTCGTAATTTGCCTTTTAGACACTGTATTAACAGCTGTAGTATATGAAAGGAGAATGATTTAATACACTTTTACATCTTACAGGAAGAATTACGGAGATGCTAAATGAGTGTGTACTCCGGGTTTGTAGACTGAGAAGACTCCAGAATATTACATAAAAAAATATTAGAGTGAATCAAATTCAGATAAATGAACATACTTCACGTTTCAAGTCAGTATAAGTTCATCACTATCGTTGGAGGTGTTTTATGCACACCTTTTACAGCAGTGTTCATAACGCACAATTGATGAATGTTGCGCATTACTGCATCTCGCATGAGGTAGGTAGTAAAGATAATTCAACGGAACATGAAATATATAAATAAAGTAGTTGTTATTCGTATTTATAAGTGATATGTTTCTTTAAAGAATGTGTTGGTGTTCACCTAACCACAGTTTGACAAGAAGCCAAAATTTCTATTCCTCAAATAGTAATGCGTTCTTTACCTCGCTACGTGCACAATTAATTTTTATTTTATATTTAGATTTTTCATGGGTCTCTCTAATGACGCTTCATTTACAGGTGCACAAAATGTTACATAGGAATATATCAGAATGAATAAAATTCTAATAAATCAACAAACGCTAAGGTTTCTGTCAGTATAAATGCATCACTATTGTTGGAGGTGTCTCTTGCACATGTTTGATAGTAATGTTTAAGAGCCACTTCTGACGACTGTTGTGCATTATTGCATCGATCATGAGACAGGTGCAAAAGCAAATTCACCACTACATGGAACACATAATTCTAGTTATTGTTATATATATTACAATCTGATATGTCTGTTTCCTTTTTTTAAGATTGTGTCTGTGTTCACATAAGCATGATTTGATAAAAAGCAAAACAATTCAATTCAAGAAATAGCTCTGTGTTCTTTATCTTCGTCTGCTAACATGTATTTGTTTTTACACCTTTAGATGTCATTACCTGTAGCTGACCGTGAGGATTAAATTTACATCAAATAGTGTGACTGCAATTACGTTTGTTTACAGGTGGCTACATCTTACTTTCTGACTTGCATACGATTATGTCTTAAAGTATAAAAAGCTTTGATAAATTAACATGCCTCAAGTTTTCAGTCTGTACACATGCATCGCTGTTGTTGGAAGTGTCTTTTTCACACGTTTGAAGGCAGTGTTGATGAGGCACTTCTAACGATTGTTGTGCATTATTTCATCACACAAGATCCAGGTGGTATAGCTAATTCATCAGTACATGAGATATATAAGTTACTGCTATATGTTTTACGATGTAGTTTGTTTCTTTTTAGCTAGAGCCTGTGTTTTCCTGTATTTTGCTTTGACGCGAAACAGACATTTCCTTGTTCGGAAAAAGTTACATGTACTCTAATCGTTCAAGTGCAGACTTTTTTTGAGTTTTTAGCTTAACCTTGGGTGTAACTTTTCATTTTTCGCCTACAGCAGTACGTTTACCTTCAGCTTCCTGTATGGGTTAAAATCACATAATGTAGTTCATGGTCTTTAGACTATGGAAGCTATGGCGGTCTACGGAAAGTTGGTAGCAGCTAACAACACGGAATATGAGAAGTGTGTTTGAGTGCTGGAGCTCCACTGGCGACTGACCAATGCACCGTATACAAATCTCATCACTCATCTAGAATTACAAAGATGAAGTACAGCCTTTTTCGTGGTGTAGTAATTCGTCAGCCAATGCTTACTACATTGTCATTCATATTAATGACAGTACAAAAAGCCAATTTTTGGAGTCCATTCTCAAACATTCATCAGTGAATAAATAGGTACTGTTGATAGTCTTACTGTAGCTTGTAGCACTACTACATTATGTCAGTGCTAAAAAAAGTAGGGGATATTGAGTTAGCGAACAGAATAGTACGTTAGGGTAGTATATCAATATAAAATTTGATTTGGAGTCATAAGTGAGTCTAATAACTTTATCAAAAATGTGTAAGGATTCTGAAATCGAAAAGTTTGGGCCTCAGCCTAGGAATTATGCCTTGTGGGTCAGAATCGTGAAGTGAGCGCTAATGACTGAACAACTGTCGCTTATATCAAAACTGATGTGTCTCCTCTGTTATCGCATAAGAAGGCTTTGAGTGAGAAATAATATTAAATATAGGGTTTAAAACTTACAAGTTATGGTGATTAATCTAACTCAGTGGTCAATCTAGATAAGGAGTGGTGTGATTAGCAGCGATTTCGTAAGCGGTAGTAAATGTTACAACAGACGCAAACACATTTCGTTGCAAATGACCAACAATACCTACGAAAGACACCAATGCTTTAAATGCCGTACAGATAGTTAAGTCGTGAGCAACCGGCGTTTTTACGAATGTGTTTGGTCTCAGTTTTACGATATTTTTCCAAAATAAAAGGTCATGAAAGGGTTCTTGATTCATCCAACCTTAAGATTGCACTACATAAGTATGAGGAACCGTCATAAGGATTTCAACCAAATGCATTTGTTTAACGATAGCGGGTGAGCTGATACTAACTGCCTCCAAATAACGCAAATCGTCCAGAATCCGATGGCCGACCACTTTGCCATGACTCATGACGCAAATTTTCACGTGTCTATAACTAATTTCACAACGCATTCAGATTAATTTTCGCAACTATGAATTGAATTCTTGTAACATTCGTTAGTAACACTGTTTGTTTCATTCTTCAATCTTCTAGTTCCAGAGATTAATATGATTTGAAAACATTGTTTCACCAAGAACCAACAGTGGATTCAATCAATAAACTTTGACTAACTTGTGCCAGGGGGAAGATACTCTGCTATGCACTAGACTCGATCCTCCTACAGCAACGGCAGCGGATTCCGCGACATGACGCCTCGGACTGTGAAGCCCAGCAAACTGACACTTCGTTCATCATAATCCGTAAACCTCTGTTAATTGACCATACATTGAGATGTGTAGGCGGTTCTTACCCGTTTAAGAAGCGGATTAGACTAAGCACCTGAGAGGTGTCAGGATCGTCAAATTTGTCACACCTTTTAAGGTAAACAGTAATCAGTCGTATTCGACGGTATGCGACACCAAACTGAAGGGTATTTCTACCGCGGGAGTGGTCGTTCTGCGGTGGAGTATGAAAGGAGAATCGTTTATACAACTTTACAGCTTAAATCTAGACGTTCGGACATTTTAATTGACTGTGTATTTCGGGTTTGCAGAATACGCAGTATACATAGACGCTGTGCTGAGGCTGTCGAACACCCACGCAACATTTGGCGGCTACTCCTCATGATACTTCAGGCATATTTGTTTCTCGCTTCTCCCTATTCACTAGCTTACTATACTGATACTAGTGCAGCCGTGGAACGCTGTTTCTTGAATCGTCCTTCAGGAAAAATTCCGTTTTGAATCCGTATGCAGAAAGTGCAAGAATCACTTGGTGTTTAAAAATTATAACCCCAGATACAGTGTTTTAATTATCTGCTATTCCGGTTCCTATAGTGGTTCAGAGTATTTTTACATTTAGTGCAGTTAAGTGGAATTTTCAGTCCTAAATGTCCTACTGAATACCGTTAAACGAAAAGTTAAGCACAGCTGATCTGTTGTTGTCTATAATACGATTATCAAGATCCGATTGCCTCAGTTTCTTCGACGCATAACTACTTTCGAGTGCTGCAGTATATGCGTTTTGTTGCAAGTGTTAAATTATATTTTTTCCGACACACTGAGTGTCCACCACTCTCTCCAAATATTGTACTCATCAGAATCCAGAATTCCACACTCAACTCACAGAGGCTTGGAAAGGGTGTCAGGACACATGAGCGTTACCGGGAACGAAAGGTCAGTTGTAGTTACCAAAAAGGCGTGTTGTGATTCTCTGTTATTTAGAATTAGGCGTCAGTGGAAAGATGACTGGCTGGTAGTGACAACAATAAGTCACGAGTAGTGAAGTCCACGCACGCGGCCGTGGTGTACTTCCTTCTAGTCACGCAGACGTAATGAGGACCTGATAACACATTCTTGTTGAAAGCCACAGCTAGAAGACACACTCAATTGTGTGGTGACATAGTGTACAGATCACAATGAGTTGAATTTAAAACATTACGTTTCATTTTCAGACCAATGGGCGGCAGCTCATTTTTAGTGAGGTTTGCAGAATGAGAAGACTCCTCTTAGTTGTATTATTCGTCTTCCTTCACCGGAAAGTTACATACTAAGATATTAGAGTGAATAAAATTCTAACAAATCAACGTACTTCAAGTTTTCTGTCAGTATAAATGCATCACTACGTCGGTGGTGTTATATGTAGACGATTGATAGCAGTTTTCTGTAGACTACTGTGCATTATTGCATCGCGCAAAGGACAGATGGCATGGCTAATTCACCACTACATTGAATGAACAAGAAAAGTTTTTTATTATTCCTATTACATTATAATTTGATTCTTTTACGTTACAATCTACGTTCGACTAATAATGTTTTCAGTAGAAGCATACAAATTCTATTCCAGAATTAATTATATGTCCTTTATCTTTTGATGTGCCACCATTAATTTGTTTTTAGATTTCCTTTGGGCCTATCTAATTATGTTTCATTTACAGGTTTACTTAGTACCTCCAGCTGACAGTGAAGATCAAATTTACATGAAATAGTGTGACTGCAATTATGTTTGTTTACATGTGGTTACATATTGCTTTCAGACTTACAAAGAGAGAAGAAAATTCTGGCATACTAATATGCGTGAAATTTCCGGTCTGTGTAAATGCATCACGGCCGTCGGAAGTGTATTATGCACATGTTTCATAGCAATGTCCATTATACACTTCTGACGACTGTTGTGCATTATTGCATCACACAACAAACAGGTGGTATAGCTATGTCACCAATACATGAAATACATAATTTTTGTTATTGTTGTTTGTATGACGTTGTGGATTGTTTATTATAAGCTAGTGTTTGTGATTTCCTATGTTTTGCTTGTAAATATTTTGCTACATTTTTTGAATATTTGCTTTTTCGTCTACAGGATTACTTGCAGCTCATTGTATGGGTTAAGTTTAAGAAAATTAGTACGACGACCTTGAGACAATGAAAACAATGGCGGTCTGAAGATGGGCGGTAAACACAAATAGGAATTGAAGATGTGTGTTTGATCGTTTAAGTCCCACTGTCTACCACTTATTGCACCGTATCCAATTCTCCCCATTCATCAGGAATCACACTGCTGATGTAAAGACTTCCCCATAGTCAGGAAGCATGACTCAAAATTCGTCTATGAATGCTTATTTTATTTCATTTTGATGACAGTAAGAGAGGCAATTATCCGTACTCAATTCTCAAACATTCATCAGTGAATAAATTGGTACTGATGATAGTCTTATTCTAGTTTTCAGCACTACTACACTATACAAGTGCGTAAAGAGCAGAGTTTAATAATTTAGGAATAAAAGTGGTACGTTGTGGTAGGACATCAATATAAACATAAATGTTAGTTGAGAATCCTTAGGGAGACGAATAATGTTATAAAAAAGGGGAAGGATTCAAAAACTGAAAATCTGGCGCCTCTGTCGAGAAAATGTGTCTTATTGGTCAGCATTGTGCAGTCAGTACTGATCACACAACAGAAGTGTATTATCTTATATCAGTGGTGTCTCCTTTTCATCACTTAAAGAAGTTTTGTGTCAAAGTGTAAACATGATATGAAGTATGAATATCTATGTTACTGTGAATCATGGATTTCGGTCTACGGTCATTATGGATAAGAAGTGTCATATTTAACAGCTATAATGAGAATGTATTTAAGTATTAGAACAGGATCAAAAAATTTCAGTTGGAAATGGTGCTCATAATGTTCAGATCACAGTGATTTAAATTCAATAGATTGCGTTTCATTTTCGTACTTATGGGTGGCAACTCATTTATAGTGAGGTTTGACGACTGTTTAAATGAACAATCAATCTAACGTGGTGAAACATTTAAGATTTTGTGCACTATTTAGATTTTTCTTGGTATTCCAAACTCACTCCATCCCAATTCTGGGATGGTTCCTTTTCCAGATGGCACGGCTGATTTCCATCACCATCGGTGACAGAAACTATCCGAACGTTCACTACGTCTCCAATGATCAAGATATCGAGGAGGCGTTAAACACTTATTTTATTTCCTTCCATTCTTTGCTTTCAGGTATAAATAGTTTTAACTATATTCGTTTCACAATGTTTCGTTGTGCGGTGATAACTTCTCCGTTGTCGACCTTAACACGTGGGTGAGATTGAGAGAGATGAAGTGCGATTTTATTCTCCTTTGTAGTACGAGTATTTACATTCATTTCTAGAGTTGTAAATGGACGCTATCCCACAAACCACACCACTTGGGCATTCATGCCCAGCACGTCGCCACTGGTGTCAAACTTTCGCCTTAATGTGAAAAGGATCCTTCAGAGAATATACGTTTGGAGATTCTACGACTATATTATCATTTTCATTAATTCATTACGATAATTATTTCTTTATATGTATAATGCCTATTAATCCTAAGGGACTAAACTACTGTGGTCATCAGTCCCTAGACTTAAAAACTACTTACACTAACTTATACTAAGCACAATACACAAACACACGCACACACACGTCCGATGGAGGACTCGAACCTCAAACACGAGTGGCCACACGATCCGTAAAGTGGCGCTTTAGACCAGACGGCCATTTCCGCGCGACTATTTATAATTAAGGTAAGAAATGTCTGTACATAAAGTATAATTATTTACGAAAAATGAAGACTGACATTTGCAATGCCGCAGTATGTTCATCGAACTACGCTCGCTCGGGTGAAAGTGGAGATGGGCACGGTATTAATCTTGTACGTACTCTCGCCGTCACCAAACACCTGTCCAGGGTGTGTCACCCGCTGTTTCCATTCATCGCTTAAGCACTTAGCCATCTAAATCGCCGGAAGAATTCGAATCGTGTCTAAAAACTTTACCAATATTTACTAGTAATTGTTATTAACATATTGTATATTGTTAGTTAGCACAGAAAATATTCATTTCAATCTTAAATTTGTTTTATAATGCTACTAATTATTTTCTATTCCTATCCATTTCCCTTAGGCCTACCTACTGATATTTGATTTGCAGGTATATTTATTACTTGCAGCTCACCGTGAAGCTTTCATTTACATGAAGAAGTGCGACTGCAAATACATTTCTTTGCAGTTAGTTTAGTCTTGCTTTCAGACATACATATCAAGATCTTATAGTTAGTATAATTCTCCTAAATTAATGGGTTCAATTTTTCAGTCTATAGCAATGCATCACGGTCATTGGAGGTGTGTTTTTGGCACACGATTGATAGTAGTGTTCAATTCACACTTGACGACTGTTGTGCATTACTGCATTAGGCATGAGACAGGTAGTGAAGCTAATTCACCAATACATTGTGGTATGTTCTTTCCTTTTTTTAAGATTGTGTCTGAGTTGCCATAACCATGATGCGATAAAAAGAATAAAACTCTAGTCCAGAAATATTTCCGAGATATTCATCTCTTGAACTGCAACCATAAATTTGTTTTTACATTTCCCTTCGGCCTATCTAATGATGTTTCATATGTAGTTGTACTTATTACCTGAAGCTCACCGTAAATACTAAATTTACATGAAGCAGCGCGACTGCTATTATATTTCTTTGCCGATGGTTACGTCTTGCTTTCAGACATGCATACGAAAATCTTATAGTAACTACAATTCTGCTAAATTAACGTTTTTCACTTTTTCAGTTTATACTAATGCATCATGTTCGTCGGAGGTGTTTCTTGCACACGTTTCAGAGCAGTGTTCAAGGGGCACGTCTGACGACTATTGCCCATTATTGCATCAAAATGTTCATATCGTAGTGGAGTTACGGGACCTAACAGCAGTGGTCATCGATCCCTAAATACACAAACTAGTTAAACTAACTTATAGTAAGAAGAAAACACTCCCACATGCCCGACGGAGGGCTCGAAACTCCGACGTGGAACGATCGCGCCCACCGTTACAAGGCGCCTCAGCGCGCACTGCAATTCCGCCGCGGCCATCATTCCATCGCGCATGAGAAAGGTTTCCTTCTTTGACACGAGACAGAAACATCAGGTTAAGGAAAAGTGACATGTCCTTGAACCATCCAAGTGCTAATATTTCTTAGGTTTCAGCTTTCCCTTGGGCCCAAGTTTTGAGTTTTCATCTACAGGAGTACGTTTTATCTGCAGCTCATTGTAAAGGCTAAATATCCATGGAGTAGTGCGACGGCCTTGAAACAATAGAAGCAATGGCGGTATGCGGACAGTCGGTAACCATCAAAATCACGGAATACGACGAGTGTGTTTGAACGCGGCAACCCTACTCCCTATTACACACTGCACCGACAAATGATCACATCTCTGAATTAGATTCACATAGATGATGTAAATACTTCTACTTTTCCGTGTTGTATATGGAAACAACACTGATTATTCGTCTGAGAATGCCTATTTTATGTTTTATATTTGATATTAAGACAGTCGAATGTCTATAGTCAATTTGTAACGTACCCGTCGCCGTTTTTAATTTTATTTTATATATCCTCGGGTCTGGACTGTGTATTTTACCACTCTGTCTGACACTGTGCCCGATAACTTGTACACTGAAGGTGCATACTGCAAGCTATTGCGATGCAATATTTCTCCCACACGTTTGTATATGGAATGACTTGCCTACACAGGCTTTATACAGTTTGAGTACTTATCTGGGTTCCCGCCACGTGCGAAATAAGCATGCCGAACAACTTTAATGAAATCGAGAGTCATAAGATTGACCCGAACAACGGATAACATTACAAACGCATCTGACCTAATTAATCGGAACCAATATACGTACTCAAGTGGAACGGATACGTTCCTTTGTTATTTATGCTTCAGTGCACCATTGCAGGCCACATGAAAGACGTTAAGAATGGCATTATTAGTGCTGAATAGGGTCATATGTACATTTAGAAATTGCTTCGACAGCATGTGGGGTAAAATCGTTATTTATTTAACCACAAATTATCTAAGATAAACACTATGTGATGTTAATTTAAATGCTAATTTTTAGTATGAAAGAGAATTTAAGTGCAACCTTTTGTTGCTATCATCTGAATGGGCCTCCTAGCAATTTTCCAAAAAAGACAGGTTAATTTCGTCACTCGCCAGGATATGGAAGCAAGGAGTTTCCTCTGATTTCCCGCTATGATTTACCACATTCACACAAGGCATGCAAAGAAGAATTACTGCGTGAGCCATCAAATTTGAATCCGCCCGGCCGTTGTGCGCCAGGGGCAGCAAAGTGGTGTGAACGGACACAAAAAAATTACCCGTGAATGGGATTTGCATTACCGACCTTTTGATCACTGCTAGAACATGACAGGGGATCACAAAACATTACAATGCCCGTCGAAGTGGTGAACATACGCGATCAGTGTGCCCCCCCCCCCCCCCCCAAACAAAAACCAAGTTACTGAAATTTAATTTAAAATAATTACCACCATTCTGAATAATTACTATAACACTATTGCATGAGCAGGGTAAGCAATTGCAACAGACCCTCTGTTACCAGACTTACTTTGTACTGACTACCACGGGGCACAACGTACACCCTCATCACATTGCACAAAGAAAATCGTCATTATTCAAAGATTAATCATATATTGTTATATATATTACAATCTGATATGTCTGTTTCCTTTTTTAAGATTGTGTCTGTGTTCACATAAGCATGATTTGATAAAAAGCAAAACAATTCAATTCAAGAAATAGCTCTGTGTTTTTTATCTTCGTCTGCTAACATTTATTTGTTTTTACACCTTTAGATGCTATTACCTGTAGCTGACCGTGAGGATTAAATTTACATCAAATAGTGTCACTGCAATTACGTTTGTTTACAGGTGGCTACATCTTACTTTCTGACTTGCATACGATTATGACTTAAAGTAAAAAAAACTTTGATACTTCATCATGCTTCAAGTTTTCAGTCTGTACAAATGCATCACGGTTGTTGGAGGTGCCTTTTTCACACGTTTGAAGGCAGTGTTGATCAGGCACTTCTAACAATTGTTGTGCATTATTTCATCACACAAGATCCAGGTGGTATAGCTAATTCATCAGTACATGAGATATATAAGTTACTGCTATATGTTTTACGATGTGGTTTGTTTCTTTTTAGCTAGAGCCTGTGTTTTCCTGTATTTTGCTTTGACGCAAAACAGACATTTCCTTGTTCGAAAAAAGTTACATGTACTCTAATCGTTCAAATGCAGACTTTTTTTTTTGAGTTTTTAGCTTACCCTTGGGTATAACTTTTCATTTTTCGCCTACAGCAGTACGTTTACCTTCAGCTTCCTGTATGGGTTAAAATCACATGATGTAGTTCACGTTCTTTAGACTATGGATGCTATGGCGGTCTACGGAAAGTTGGTAGCAGCTAAAAACACGGAATATGAGAAGTGTGTTTGAGCGCTGGAGCTCCACTGGCGACTGACCAATGCACCGTATACAAATCTCAAAACTCATCTAGAATTACAAAGATGAAGTAAAGCCTTTTTCGTGGTGTAGTAATTCGTCTGCGAATGCTTACTACATTGTCATTCATCTTGATGACAGTAAAAAAGCCAATTTTTGGAGTCCATTCTCAAACATTCATCAGTGAATAAATAGGTACTGTTGATAGTCTTACTGTAGTTTGTAGCACTTCTACATCATGTCAGTGCTAAAAATGTAGGGGATATTGAGTTAGCGAACAGAATGGTACGTTAAGGGAGAATATCAATATAAAATTTGATTTGGAGTCATAAGTGAGTCTAATAACTTTATCAAAAATGTGTAAGGATTCTGAAAACGAAAAGTTTGGGCCTCAGCCTAGGAATTATGCCTTGTGGGTCAGAATCGTGAAGTGAGCGCTAATCACTGAACAACTGTCGCTTATATCAAAACTGATGTGTCTCCTTTGTTATCGTGTAAGAAAGCTTTGAGTGAGAAATAATATTAAATATAGGGTTTAAAACTTACAAGTTATGGTGATTAATCTAACTCAGTGGTCAATCTAGATAAGGGGTGGTGTGATTAGCAGCGATTTCGTAAGCGGTAGTAAATGTTACAACAGACGCAAACACATTTCGTTACAAATGGCCAACAATACCTACGAAAGAGACCAACGCTTTAAATTCAGTACAGATAGTTTAGTCGTGAGTAATTTTCACGTGTCTATAACTAATTTCACAACGCATTCAGATTAATTTTCGCAACTGTGAATTGAATTCTTGTAACATTCGTTAGAGACACTGTTTGTTTCATTCTTTCACTAGGACTACAATCTTCTAGTTCCAGGGATTAATTTGATTTTAAAACTTTGTTAATAGCTTGCCTTTTAAGACGTAGATCTGGGATTCTGATAATGCCATTCCAATAACTGACTCTTGTCTCTGATGACAAATAACATTTTCATGTCTCATCGAAAATAACAATCTGAATTCGTCACACAATTTTTCTAGAAAATGAGCTCATAATCTGACACGTAGGTCGTGCAAATTAAAATAAAGTTTAGTGAAACAAGGCAACAAGATTGCTTCAGTTTATTTAATTGATTAATTATTTATTGATTATCTATTATTCATTGATTTATTTAATTGATTAATTTAAATGTTTCACCAAGAACCAACAGTGGATTCAATCAATAAACTTTGACTAACTTGTGCCAGGGAGAAGATACTCTGCTATGCACTAGACTCGATCCTCCTACAGCAACGGCAGCGGATTCCGCGACATGACGCCTCGGACTGTGAAGCCCAGCAAACTGACACTTCGTTCATCATAATCCGTAAACCTCTGTTAATTGACCATACATTGAGATGTGTAGGCGGTTCTTACCCGTTTAAGAAGCGGATTAGACTAAGCACCTGAGAGGTGTCAGGATCGTCAAATTTGTCACACCTTTTAAGGTAAACAGTAATCAGTCGTATTCGACGGTATGCGACACCAAACTGAAGGGTATTTCTACCGCGGGAGTGGTCGTTCTGCGGTGGAGTATGAAAGGAGAATCGTTTATACAACTTTACAGCTTAAATCTAGACGTTCGGACATTCTAATTGACTGTGTATTTCGGGTTTGCAGAATACGCAGTATACATAGACGCTGTGCTGAGGCTGTCGAACACCCACGCAACATGTGGCGGCTACTCCTCATGATATTCAGGCATATTTGTTTCTCGCTTCTCCCTATTCACCAGCTTACTATACTGATACTAGTGCAGCCGTGGAACGCTGTTTCTTGAATCGTCCTTCAGGAAAAATTCCGTTTTGAATCTGTATGCAGAAAGTGCAAGAATCACCTGGTGTTTAAAAATTATAACCCCAGATACAGTGTTTTAATTATCTGCTATTCCGGTTCCTATAGTGGTTCAGAGTATTTTTACATTTAGTGCAGTTAAGTGGAATTTTCAGTCCTAAATGTCCTACTGAATACCGTTAAACGAAAAGTTAAGCACAGCTGATCTGTTGTTGTCTATGATACGATTATCAAGATCCGATAAGCATGATTTGATAAACAGCAAAACAATTCAATTCAAGAAATAGCTCTGTGTTCTTTATCTTCGTCTGCTAACATTTATTTGTTTTTACACCTTTAGATGCTATTACCTGTAGCTGACTGTGAGGATTAAATTTACATCAAATAGTGTCACTGCAATTACGTTTGTTTACAGGTGGCTACATCTTACTTTCTGACTTGCATACGATTATGACTTAAAGTAAAAAAAATTTTGATAAATCAACATGTTTCAAGTTTTCAGTCTGTACAAATGCATCGCGGTTGTTGGAGGTGCCTTTTTCACACGTTTGAAGGCAGTGTTGATCAGGCACTTCTAACAATTGTTGTGCATTATTTCATCACACAAGATCCAGGTGGTACAGCTAATTCATCAGTACATGAGATATATAAGTTACTGCTATATGTTTTACGATGTGGTTTGTTTCTTTTTAGCTAGAGCCTGTGTTTTCCTGTATTTTGCTTTGACGTAAAACAGACATTTCCTTGTTCGAAAAAAGTTACATGTACTCTAATCGTTCAAATGCAGACTTTTTTTTTAGTTTTTAGCTTACCCTTGGGTATAACTTTTCATTTTTCGCCTACAGCAGTACGTTTACCTTCAGCTTCCTGTATGGGTTAAAATCACATGATGTAGTTCACGTTCTTTAGACTATGGAAGCTATGGCGGTCTACGGAAAGTTGGTAGCAGCTAAAAACACGGAATATGAGAAGTGTGTTTGAGCGCTGGAGCTCCACTGGCGACTGACCAATGCACCGTATACAAATCTCAAAACTCATCTAGAATTACAAAGATGAAGTAAAGCCTTTTTCGTGGTGTAGTAATTCGTCTGCGAATGCTTACAACATTGTCATTCATCTTGATGACAGTACGAAAAGCCAATTCTTGTAGTCCATTCTCAAACATTCATCAGTGAATAAATAGGTACTGTTGATAGTCTTACTGTAGTTTGTAGCACTTCTACATTATGTCAGTGCTAAAAATGTAGGGGATATTGAGTTAGCGAACAGAATGGTAGGTTAAGGGGGAATATCAATATAAAATTTGATTTGGAGTCATAAGTGAGTCTAATAACTTTATCAAAAATGTGTAAGGATTCTGAAATCGAAAAGTGTGGGCCTCAGCCTAGGAATTATGCCTTGTGTGTCAGAATCGTGAAGTGAGCGCTAATCACTGAACAACTGTCGCTTATATCAAAACTGATGTGTCTCCTTTGTTATCGTGTAAGAAAGCTTTGAGTGAGAAATAATATTAAATATAGGGTTTAAAACTTACAAGTTATGGTGATTAATCTAACTCAGTGGTCAATCTAGATAAGGAGTGGTGTGATTAGCAGCGATTTCGTAAGCGGTAGTAAATGTTACAACAGACGCAAACACATTTCGTTACAAATGGCCAACAATGCCTACGAAAGAGACCAACGCTTTAAATTCAGTACAGATAGTTTAGTCGTGAGCAACCGGCGTTTTTACGAATTTGTTTTACGATTTTTTCCCAAAATAAAAGTTCATGAAAGGGTTCTTGATTCATCAAAACCTAAGATTGCACTACAAAAGTATGAGGAGCCTTAATTATGGTTTCAACCAAATGCATTTGCTTAACTATAGCGGGTGAGCTGATCAAAAGTGCCTCCAAATAACGCAAATCGTCCAGAATCCGATGGCTGAGCACTTTGCCATGACTCATGATGCAAATTTTCACGTGTCTATAACTAATTTCACAACGCATTCAGATTAATTTTCGCAACTGTGAATTGAATTCTTGTAACATTCGTTAGAGACACTGTTTGTTTCATTCTTTCACTAGGACTACAATCTTCTAGTTCCAGGGATTAATTTAATTTAAAAATTTGTTAATAGCTTGCCTTTAAGACGTAGATCTGGGATTCTGATAATGCCATTCCAATAACTGACTCTTGTCTCTGATGACAAATAACATTTTCATGTCTCATCGAAAATAACAATCTGAATTCGTCACACAATTTTTCTAGAAAATGAGCTCATAATCTGACACGTAGGTCGTGCAAATTAAAATAAAGTTTAGTGAAACAAGGCAACAAGATTGCTTCAGTTTATTTAATTGATTAATTATTTATTGATTATCTATTATTCATTGATTTATTTAATTGATTAATTTAAATGTTTCACCAAGAACCAACAGTGGATTCAATCAATAAACTTTGACTAACTTGTGCCAGGGAGAAGATACTCTGCTATGCACTAGACTCGATCCTCCTACAGCAACGGCAGCGGATTCCGCGACATGACGCCTCGGACTGTGAAGCCCAGCAAACTGACACTTCGTTCATCATAATCCGTAAACCTCTGTTAACTGACCATACATTGAGATGTGTAGGCGGTTCTTACCCGTTTAAGAAGCGGATTAGACTAAGCACCTGAGAGGTGTCAGAATCGTCAAATTTGTCACACCTTTTAAGGTAAACAGTAATCAGTCGTATTCGACGGTATGCGACACAAAACTGAAGGGTATTTCTACCGCGGGAGTGGTCGTTCTGCGGTGGAGTATGAAAGGAGAATCGTTTATACAACTTTACAGCTTAAATCTAGACGTTGGGACATTTTAATTGACTGTGTATTTCGGGTTTGCAGAATACGCAGTATACATAGACGCTGTGCTGAGGCTGTCGAACACCCACGCAACATGTGGCGGCTACTCCTCATGATACTTCAGGCATATTTGTTTCTCGCTTCTCCCTATTCACTAGCTTACTATACTGATACTAGTGCAGCCGTGGAACGCTGTTTCTTGAATCGTCCTTCAGGAAAAATTCCGTTTTGAATCCGTATGCAGAAAGTGCAAGAATCACTTGGTGTTTAAAAATTATAACCCCAGATACAGTGTTTTAATTATCTGCTATTCCGGTTCCTATAGTGGTTCAGAGTATTTTTACATTTAGTGCAGTTAAGTGGAATTTTCAGTCCTAAATGTCCTACTGAATACCGTTAAACGAAAAGTTAAGCACAGCTGATCTGTTGTTGTCTATAATACGATTATCAAGATCCGATTGCCTCAGTTTCTTCGACGCATAACTACTTTCGAGTGCTGCAGTATATGCGTTTTGTTGCAAGTGTTAAATTATATTTTTTCCGACACACTGAGTGTCCACCACTCTCTCCAAATATTGTACTCATCAGAATCCAGAATTCCACACTCAACTCACAGAGGCTTGGAAAGGGTGTCAGGACACATGAGCGTTACCGGGAACGAAAGGTCAGTTGTAGTTACCAAAAAGGCGTGTTGTGATTCTCTGTTATTTAGAATTAGGCGTCAGTGGAAAGATGACTGGCTGGTAGTGACAACTATAAGTCACGAGTAGTGAAGTCCACGCACGCGGCCGTTGTGTACTTCCTTCTAGTCACGCAGACGTAATGAGGACCTGATAACACATTCTTGTTGAAAGCCACAGCTAGAAGACACACTCAATTGTGTGGTGACATAGTGTACAGATCACAATGAGTTGAATTTAAAACATTACGTTTCATTTTCAGACTAATGGGCGGCAGCTCATTTTTAGTGAGGTTTGCAGAATGAGAAGACTCCTCTTAGTTGTATTATTCGTCTTCCTTCACCGGAAAGTTACATACTAAGATATTAGAGTGAATAAAATTCTAACGAATCAACGTACTTCAAGTTTTCTGTCAGTATAAATGCATCACTACGTCGGTGGTGTTATATGTAGACGATTGATAGCAGTTTTCTGTAGACTACTGTGCATTATGGCATCGCGCAAACGACAGATGGCATGGCTAATTCACCACTACATTGAATGAACAAGAAAAGTTTTTTTATTATTCCTATTACATTGTAATTTGATTCTTTTACGTTACAATCTACGTTCAGCTAATAATGTTTTCAGTAGAAGCATACAAATTCTATTCCAGAATTAATTATATGTCCTTTATCTTTTGATGTGCCACCATTAATTTGTGTTTAGATTTCCTTTGGGCCTATCTAATTATGTTTCATTTACAGGTTTACTTAGTACCTCCAGCTGACAGTGAAGATCAAATTTACATGAAATAGTGTGACTGCAATTATGTTTGTTTACATGTGGTTACATATTGCTTTCAGACTTACAAAGAGAGAAGAAAATTCTGGCATACTAATATGCGTGAAATTTCCGGTCTGTGTAAATGCATCACGGCCGTCGGAAGTGTATTATGCACATGTTTCATAGCAATGTCCATTATACACTTCTGACGACTGTTGTGCATTATTGCATCACACAACAAACAGGTGGTATAGCTATGTCACCAATACATGAAATACATAATTTTTGTTATTGTTGTTTGTATGACGTTGTGGATTGTTATTATAAGCTAGTGTTTGTGATTTCCTATGTTTTGCTTGTAAATATTTTGCTACATTTTTTACATATTTGCTTTTTCGTCTACAGGATTACTTGCAGCTCATTGTATGGGTTAAGTTTAAGTAAATTAGTACGACGACCTTGAGACAATGAAAACAATGGCGGTCTGAAGATGGGCGGTAAACACAAATAGGAATTGAAGATGTGTGTTTGATCGTTTAAGTCCCACTGTCTACCACTTATTGCACCGCATCCAATACTCCCCATTCATCAGGAATCACACTGCTGATGTAAAGACTTCCCCATAGTCAGGAAGCATGACTCAAAATTCGTCTATGAATGCTTATTTTATTTCATTTTGATGACAGTAAGAGAGGCAATTATCCGTACTCAATTCTCAAACATTCATCAGTGAATAAATTGATACTGATGATAGTCTTATTCTAGTTTTCAGCACTACTACACTATACAAGTGCGTAAAGAGCAGAGTTTAATAATTTAGGGATAAGAGTGGTACGTTGTGGTAGGACATCAATATAAACATAAATGTTAGTTGAGAATCCTAAGGAAGACGAATAATGTTATAAAAAAGGGGAAGGATTCAAAAACTGAAAATCTGGCGCCTCTGTCGAGAAAATGTGTCTTATTGGTCAGCATTGTGCAGTCAGTACTGATCACACAACAGAAGTGTATTATCTTATATCAGTGGTGTCTCCTTTTCATCACTTAAAGAAGTTTTGTGTCAAAGTGTAAACATGATATGAAGTATGAATATCTATGTTACTGTGAATCAAGGATTTCGGTCTACGGTCATTATGGATAAGAAGTGTCATATTTAACAGCTATAATGAGAATGTATTTAAGTATTAGAACAGGATCAAAAAATTTCAGTTGGAAATGGTGCTCATAATGTTCAGATCACAGTGATTTAAATTCAATAGATTGCGTTTCATTTTCGTACTTATGGGTGGCAACTCATTTATAGTGAGGTTTGACGACTGTTTAAATGAACAATCAATCTAACGTGGTGAAACATTTAAGATTTTGTGCACTATTTAGATTTTCCTTGGTATTCCAAACTCACTCCATCCCAATTCTGGGATGGTTCCTTTTCCAGATGGCACGGCTGATTTCCATCACCATCGGTGACAGACACTATCCGAACGTTCACTACGTCTCCAATGATCAAGATGTCGAGGAGGCGTTAAACACTTATTTTATTTCCTTCCATTCTTTGCTTTCAGGTATAAATAGTTTTAACTATATTCGTTTCACAATGTTTCGTTGTGCGGTGATAACTTCTCCGTTGTCGACCTTAACACGTGGGTGAGATTGAGAGAGATGAAGTGCGATTTTTTTCTCCTTTGTAGTACGAGTATTTACATTCATTTCTAGAGTCGTAAATGGACGCTATCCCACAAACCACACCACTTGGGCATTCATGCCCAGCACGTCGCCACTGGTGTCAAACTTTCGCCTTAATGTGAAAAGGATCCTTCAGAGAATATACGTTTGGAGATTCTACGACTATATTATCATTTTCATTAATTCATTACGATAATTATTTCTTTATATGTATAATGCCTATTAATCCTAAGGGACTAAACTACTGTGGTCATCAGTCCCTAGACTTAAAAACTACTTACACTAACTTATACTAAGCACAATACACAAACACACACACACACGTCCGATGGAGGACTCGAACCTCAAACACGAGTGGCCACACGATCCGTAAAGTGGCGCTTTAGACCAGACGGCCATTTCCGCGCGACTATTTATAATTAAGGTAAGAAATGTCTGTACATAAAGTATAATTATTTACGAAAAATGAAGACTGACATTTGCAATGCCGCAGTATGTTCATCGAACTACGCTCGCTCGGGTGAAAGTGGAGATGGGCACGGTATTAATCTTGTACGTACTCTCGCCGTCACCAAACACCTGTCCAGGGTGTGTCACCCGCTGTTTCCATTCATCGCTTAAGCACTTAGCCATCTAAATCGCCGGAAGAATTCGAATCGTGTCTAAAAACTTTACCAATATTTACTAGTAATTGTTATTAACATATTGTATATTGTTAGTTAGCACAGAAAATATTCATTTCAATCTTAAATTTGTTTTATAATGCTACTAATTATTTTCTATTCCTATCCATTTCCCTTAGGCCTACCTACTGATATTTGATTTGCAGGTATATTTATTACTTGCAGCTCACCGTGAAGCTTTCATTTACATGAAGAAGTGCGACTGCAAATACATTTCTTTGCAGTTAGTTTAGTCTTGCTTTCAGACATACATATCAAGATCTTATAGTTAGTATAATTCTCCTAAATTAATGGGTTCAATTTTTCAGTCTATAGCAATGCATCACGGTCATTGGAGGTGTGTTTTTGGCACACGATTGATAGTAGTGTTCAATTCACACTTGACGACTGTTGTGCATTACTGCATTAGGCATGAGACAGGTAGTGAAGCTAATTCACCAATACATTGTGGTATGTTCTTTCCTTTTTTTAAGATTGTGTCTGAGTTGCCATAACCATGATGCGATAAAAAGAATAAAACTCTAGTCCAGAAATATTTCCGAGATATTCATCTCTTGAACTGCAACCATAAATTTGTTTTTACATTTCCCTTCGGCCTATCTAATGATGTTTCATATGTAGTTGTACTTATTACCTGAAGCTCACCGTAAATACTAAATTTACATGAAGCAGCGCGACTGCTATTATATTTCTTTGCCGATGGTTACGTCTTGCTTTCAGACATGCATACGAAAATCTTATAGTAACTACAATTCTGCTAAATTAACGTTTTTCACTTTTTCAGTTTATACTAATGCATCATGTTCGTCGGAGGTGTTTCTTGCACACGTTTCAGAGCAGTGTTCAAGGGGCACGTCTGACGACTATTGCCCATTATTGCATCAAAATGTTCATATCGTAGTGGAGTTACGGGACCTAACAGCAGTGGTCATCGATCCCTAAATACACAAACTAGTTAAACTAACTTATAGTAAGAAGAAAACACTCCCACATGCCCGACGGAGGGCTCGAAACTCCGACGTGGAACGATCGCGCCCACCGTTACAAGGCGCCTCAGCGCGCACTGCAATTCCGCCGCGGCCATCATTCCATCGCGCATGAGAAAGGTTTCCTTCTTTGACACGAGACAGAAACATCAGGTTAAGGAAAAGTGACATGTCCTTGAACCATCCAAGTGCTAATATTTCTTAGGTTTCAGCTTTCCCTTGGGCCCAAGTTTTGAGTTTTCATCTACAGGAGTACGTTTTATCTGCAGCTCATTGTAAAGGCTAAATATCCATGGAGTAGTGCGACGGCCTTGAAACAATAGAAGCAATGGCGGTATGCGGACAGTCGGTAACCATCAAAATCACGGAATACGACGAGTGTGTTTGAACGCGGCAACCCTACTCCCTACTACACACTGCACCGACAAATGATCACATCTCTGAATTAGATTCACATAGATGATGTAAATACTTCTACTTTTCCGTGTTGTATATGGAAACAACACTGATTATTCGTCTGAGAATGCCTATTTTATGTTTTATATTTGATATTAAGACAGTCGAATGTCTATAGTCAATTTGTAACGTACCCGTCGCCGTTTTTAATTTTATTTTATATATCCTCGGGTCTGGACTGTGTATTTTACCACTCTGTCTGACACTGTGGCCGATAACTTGTACACTGAAGGTGCATACTGCAAGCTATTGCGATGCAATATTTCTCCCACACGTTTGTATATGGAATGACTTGCCTACACAGGCTTTATACAGTTTGAGTACATATCTGGGTTCTTGCCACGTGCGAAATAAGCATGCCCAACAACTTTAATGAAATCGAGAGTCATAAGATTGACCCGAACAACGGATAACATTACAAACGCATCTTGTGGTGTCGCACAAGTACAAAGTGCGCGCCACCTGCTTTCGCCGCGCGCCGCCATGCACGCACGGCGCAGCGTTCTCACGACGACAGCCACGAGCGCCCTCTGCTGCAACTCCGCTCGTGGCCACCACTGAAGGACTGGCCACTTCGGACTGAGATAGCAACGAGTTAGGACCTTCGTAATCCGATAGGCACGAGTGAAGACTTTGCTATTGTACAGGCACTAGGCAGGCCTCTAACAACTATGTATCAACATTCTGCAGTACTATGTAAAAGTTAAGTATTGTTACATTCTGTGCAAAATGTATCTCTTTCTAATTTACTCGAGTGTTTTTAGTTTCTGGCTGCTCCCCTCCGTACCTGCACCAGCGTGCTATCTTCGTTACCGTGTCGGTCTCGTTCCACTCGGCCACCGACACCTACGACGAGGCTGGGACACAAAAGCGACGACGAAGTTGGGACACAAAAGTGGCGACGAGGAGTGATAGAACCTTGGACCAGCCCGCTTGCAGCAGCCAGACAGCAGCAGTCGGAGCACGCACAAATTGCTCCCGCCCACCCACCCTTATTATAAGATTTTTGGGGGAACATATTCTATTACGTATTTTGTGGACTTTTTTGTTGCAGAGCGAGTCCTCTTTCATATTGCATTTGTGTTTTGTTATAATTTACTTGTATGCGCGGCGCCTAATCGGTCAGCATGGCCACTACCCCGAACCCAAACTTAATGGAAATTATTCAGTTACAGACGGCGCAAATAACACAACTTCTCCAGGCGGTGGCGCAGTTCACAACTCAACAACAGCCGTCGCATCAGCAGCCCACACCTGCCGCCGCATCGCTTCCGACGTTCCGCCAGTACAACGAACGTGAGGAAGAATGGAGTGACTATTTCGCACAGTTTCAAGAACTCGTCGCGGCTCATCAAATTACAGGTCAGAGAGTGAGGAACCTTTTCTTATCGATTGTGGGCCCCCAGACCTTCGTACTATTGCAAAAACTATTCCCGCAAGCATCTCCTCGTGATGTAGACTTTGAACAAATTGTAGATGCACTGAATGCTCATTATGAGAGAAAAGTTCTTGTAGCCGCTGCAAGATACCGATTTTCAGACTTAAAAAATTACCGCAGCAGTCACACCAAGAGTGGATTACGGAATTGAAGGGCTTAACCCGCCAATGTAAATTTACTTGCTCTTGTGGACTTTCTTATAGTGACGATATGTTGCGAGATGCGATTACGCAGAATATTCAGGACCCTAGAATTAGAGCAGCAATTCTGAAACAGTCTGACCCCTCATTAGACAGTGTACTGCAGCTTATAGAAGCGCATGTTACTTTTGACTTAGGAGATGTAGAAATGCAAAGCCACAGTGTAAATTCAGTGCGCCGTAACGGACGCTTTCCTAGTCGTAGTTCCCAGTCTAGCCCTAGTGATTCTTATTTTTCTACCGGCCGTGCTGAACAGACAGTGAACAGTAGCCAGTGTAAAAGTGTGACACAAAGATCGCCCCGTCATGTTAGAAACAGTAATTTGAATAACGGGCGCCAACGCTCATTTCAGAAAAATGTACGTAAATCTTGCCCCCAGTGTGTGTCTCGCCACAAGCGTGCTCATTGCCCTAGTCGCAACGCAACCTGTTATCAATGTGGCAAATCAGGACATGTGCAGTCTGTGTGTATGCAAATTAAAAACTCAAAGAACAGTAACGTTAGTAACGGTGCTTCGCAGAGTGCGAGAACAGTTCATTCTGTAAATGTTATACGGGCTGTGGAATTGAACAGTGCTTTCCTTGGATCTCAATTGCAAGAAAGTAGTTCTGCGCCTATGGCAAAACTATATAGTGCACCACGTAGCAAGCGCCGACGAGCGCGTAAAACAGTGCAACGGAAAAGGGTTCGGGACAAGCAAAATGACTATGTACATTGCAATCCTGTAGTGAACCTGGTGCCTTCTGCAACTTCTTATTGTAAAAGTGCCCAGTACTGTGTAGATAGTGCCAGTAGACTTGTTGTAGATACTGAAAGTAATTTTAGTGCAGTAGCCTCGCATTGCGCGGACGCCGATCCGGCGGTAGTGCCATCTAGTGGCAGTGTTGTTAATCCGCCGCGTGCCGAGTCTGCGCCGCTTCCTTCACTACGCGGCCCGCGCAAGTGCAGCAAACAAACCGTAGCAGACGTTGCCCACATTCGCGCACCTGTCGTGCGCCAGAAGCACAAACTTTTTGTAAATCTCTCCATAGAAAATAAGACTGTGCAATTTCAGCTTGATACTGGTTCCGCTGTTACATTAATTAATAAAGACACTTATGAACTTCTGGGTTTCATCCACCGGCCTAGAGTCGCAAGTCTCTAGGCGATCGACAAAAGGCGATACGTTATATCGTTCTTTTCTCGATTTTAGGGCCAGTCGTCGAGACGCCGCCGTCCCAGCCAGCCAGCCAGCCAGCCGCCGCCAGCCAGCCAGCCAGCCGCCGCCAGCCGCAGTAGCCGCAGTCGCCGCCGCCGCCGCCGCCGCCGCCAGCAGCAGCAGCAGCAGCCGCCGAGCAGTCGTCGCCAGCCCGCAGTCGCCGCCAGGCGTCTGCAGAGCCGCTGTCGCCTCCTCGAGCCTGTGCCGCCGCCCAGCAGCCGTCGCCAGCCAGCCGTCGCCGCCGAGTGTCTGCAACGTCGCTGCCGTCCCATCGAGCCTGCCGCCGCCTCCGCCTCCGCCTCCGCCTCCACTCCGAGCCTGCCGCCTTTCATCGCCACCACCGCCTCTTCGTCTTCAGTGTCTTCGCCATCATCATCCTCGTCGCCGCTCAGTCATCCCGGTAATATGTCTCACTCACCTGCTACAACCA
Organism: Locusta migratoria; assembly: GCA_026315105.1. NCBI lineage: Eukaryota > Metazoa > Arthropoda > Insecta > Orthoptera > Acrididae > Locusta > Locusta migratoria. Next base: position 557,006,105 of record CM048755.1, on the reverse strand, counting down.
CATCCATCCACTACACATCCCCGTCCCAGGCCTCCACCACCACCACCTGGAGTTCCACTTCCCTCCCCCAACCGGCAATTCCCCTGTCGGTCTTAATGTCCTTTTCCTCCGCTTCCCACGTCCCTCCTCCTCCTGTCTACACGCCGCTGACTTCGCCTCATGAGTTTCCTCCATTACCGCCTGCCCGAATTGAACATCGCCGTGCCACGGTGGCTGACACGCCACAGTCGCCCCCGCCGTCCTTCCTGCCCCCACACCAACCTACGATTATCCCCCTCAACCCAGTCTCCGTTGCTCCTGCCCCTCCCTCCACCGCCTCTGCATCCTCCTCCACGGGCGCCAAGCCCAAAAAGTCATCCAAACGTGGGAGCGCGGACCCCACTCCAACTTTGCCCAAAAAGGCTCCTCCCCCTCCTCCCCCTCCTCCCCCTCCTTCTCCGCCTCCATCCAACCACATGGACACTGCCCCCATTCCTGCTCTCGTGCAGCCTGACCTATACTCCTATGTCCTTTCCCGCCCCGACGCCCGTTTCCTTGACTACAAGACCCTCTCCATTGAACTTCGTAAATACTACCCCGACGTCCCCCTGACTCAGATCATCCCCCGCCGAGACTCCGTCCTCCTCAAATCCCCCAGCCCCACTCTACACACTGACATCCTCCACCGCCTCCCCCGCATCCACTTTGGTCCCCATGCCACTCTCACCCCTTACTACACCGCCACCTCAGCTCGCCAACCGCCTCCTTCCCGCCGCCCACCCACCCTCACCGCCGTGATCACGAAGCTCAGCCCTCTGATCACGGAGGAAGAGGTGTTGGGTCAGCTCAACTCCATGCCCAATGTTACCATCCGCTCCGCCAAGCGTATCTTCAATGCCATTGGCCCGACATACCTGATGCGGATATTCACAGAGTCCGCATCGTCCCTTGATCACCTTTTCCTCCAGGGTGCCCTAATTTACGACCGCCGCCACAAGGTGGAGCCCTCCCGTTCCCCACCTCAGTCATACCGCTGTGCCAGGTGCCTCGTGTACAACGACCACCTGACACAGAATTGCCGCAACCCCCCCACATGTCCTCACTGCAAGTCCCCTCACCTGCACAAGCACTGTCCTAACCTTGCCTCCCCTCCTACCTGCAACACCTGTGGCGGACCCCATCCCACCTACTCCTACAAATGTAAGTCCGTCCCAGCCCCCACCGTCCCCGAACTCACCGTCCCCATTCGCCCCGTCGACCCACCCATGCACCCCAACAACTCCTTGCTCCCTCCCCCCACTGCCGAGGACGTCATCCGGTTTGTAACCACGGTCCTCGCCAACATCCATCCGTTTCAACGCCCGCACACCCTCCAGCAGATTGCACTGGCCGCACGGTCAGTGTTCCACCTAGAAACCTTTGCCACTTTCTCCCGCGCCCACTCCCACTTCGCTTTTTCCCGCCTCGAAACCCAAGTCTAAGCCCGCCCGCTCCCCCTTCTTCCGTTCCTCCTCCCGTACCCCCCCACCATCACCATGGCAGGCTCATCATACACCTTTCTATACCATAATGTCCGGTCTCTCCCAGCCAACAAGCACCTCTTCATGCATACCCTTTTCCATCACCGCGTGGACGCCTTCCTCCTGAATGAAACCTTCCTCCAACCCCGTCGTCCCGTCAGTACCGCTCCTTACCTCCTTCATCGCACTGATGGTCCCCCTCCCTTGGCCAGAGGCGGAGTGGCGATCGGCCATCTCCGTCACCACCCCGTCCGACTACACCAGCTCCTCAATGATCCTACAGAACATTTAATCCTCAGTCTCTTCCTCCCATCCCTCACCGTCACCCTCGCCACCATCTACGTCCGCAGCACCTCTCCTCTCCCATATGACTTCCTCTCTCACGTTGACCGCACCTACACGACCTATGTGGTCGCCGCAGACCTAAACCTGTCTTCCCGTCCGCCTACTGAACTCCGGCGGTGGCATCAGTTTGTCACCACCTCGCTCCGGGGCGGAATCCTGCCCCTCCCTCGCCCGACTCGCCCCGAAAGCAATACCACCCCTGACGTCGTCTTGGCGTCTCCCAACCTCCTTGGGCGTATCACGGCAGACGTCCTTGACCTTATAGGCAGTGACCACGCCCCTGTCCTACTCACCCTTGATCACCGCCCCCGCCCTGCCCGAGCTCCTCGTCCTAGACCTCCTCCCAAACTCATTCATGACTACTCCCGTGCCGACTGGAATGCCTACGGTCGCTCCATAGATGCCTCGGTCGAAAGCCACCCCCTTCCCCTCCGCACACCCGAAGATATTGAACACGCCTCCACCTTTCTCCAGCAAACCCTTGCTAACGCGGTTGAAGCCCACATCCCTACCAAATCAATATACCCGCACAGTCCTACCCTGCCTCCACAGGCTGTCCTCCTCCTCCGAGCATCCCGACGCCTCTACCGCTCGTACCTCCGTACCCGGGACCGGGACACACTCATACGCCACCGGCAAATCCAACGTCACATTAGAAACCTTTTGTCCGCGAAAAAACGCCGGGACTGGCGGCAGACATGCACCCGCCTTAACGCCACTCTCCCCATCAACTCCTCAAAGTACTGGAAGGCCTTCAATCGCCTTACTGGCCGTCACTCCTCCCCCTACTACCCGCTTCTCCATGATAACCGTCCCTTTCCCGACAATGCCAGTAAGGCGGAACACTTTGCCTCCTACCTTTCCGACATCTTCTCCCTTCCTGATAATCCTCATTTTGATTACTCCCTCTTTCCCGATGTCCATGAGCGTACCGACACCTCTTCTCCCCCGCTTGCCCCCGGCTTCCAGTACTTGGGGCACATTCCTCCCTCCGACTTAAACACACCCATCACAGCACACGACATCATAGCTACACTTCGCACCAAACGCAACACCGCTCCCGGTCACGACCGGCTCACCTACAGGCACCTCCGTGCCTGTCCCCTCTCCTTCCACACTGTCCTTGCCGCCCTCTATAACACTATCCTCTATACCGGTTTCTATCCTCGCCTGTGGAAAATCTCCCGCATCCTCATGTTCCCCAAACCCAACAAGCCCCCATCCCAAGCCTCTTCCTACCGTCCCATCAGTCTCACCTCCGTGTTTAGCAAGGTCCTTGAATCCATCATTTCCCGTCGTATCCACCAACACCTCCGACAGCACCAGCTCCTTCCTTCTTCTCAATGTGGCTTCCGGCCATCCTTCTCTGCCGACGACCAGCTCCTTCGCCTCGTCCACCTCTTATCCGTCCAGCTCAATTCCCGTCGCTCCGCCATATTTGTGTCCCTAGATATAGAAAAAGCCTACGACCGTGTCTGGCATTCCGGCCTCCTTTTTAAACTCCAACTCTATGCCCTTCCTATTAACTATGTCCGCCTCATTGCATCCTTTCTCACCAATCGCCCGTCCTATGTCACTGTCTGCAATTCCAACTCCCGTTTGTTTTACCCCTCTGCCGGGGTGCCCCAAGGATCTGTCCTCTCCCCTCTCCTGTACCTTATCTACTCCGCCGACATGCCCCAACCTCAGCCTCCTGTCCATCTCCTACAGTATGCTGATGACACCGCCTTCCTAGCCCTTGCCCCCTCCCTTGCCCGATCCCAGGTTTTGCTCCAGTCTCACCTCACCGCATTCGCCGCATGGTGCAACCGGTGGCTCCTCTCCGTCAACCCTGACAAATCCCAGGCGATCATTATAGGTCGTACCACCCGCACCTTCCGCATCCCCGATCTCTACATCACCCTCCACGACCGTCCCATCCGCCACACTAACACCATTAAGTATCTGGGCCTCACCCTCGACCGACACCTTACCTGGACCCCCCATTTGAAATCCATCCGTGAAAAAGCCATGTCCCGCCTCAACCTCCTTAAACTGCTCACCGGCCGGACGTGGGGATTACGCCCTTCCACCGTCCTCCACACATACAAATCCATCATGCGCCCCATCCTCTGTTCCTTCCACCCTGCCTGGGTATCTGCTCCTCCCACCTTTTATCACACCCTCCAAGTCCTTGAACGCCACGCCCTCCGCCTCGCCTACCGTATCCGCCTTCCTTCCCCCACGCGGATCCTCTACGACCTCATCCCCTTCCCTCACCTCCTTCAACACCTTGAACGCCTCCGCCTCCTGTATGTCACCCGAAAACTCGATTCCCGCAACCCGCTAGTTTACCCCATCCTCACCGCCCCTGGGCCTCTGCCACGCCTCCACCACTGCATTCCTCCCTCTCTCCACCTGCACACCCTACATATCCTCTCCCAAGGCAACTTCCGCTCCCTTCCCCTACCGGATGACGCCCTTCGTCCCGAAATATACCCCTCCTATCAGCTTTGATCCCTTCCCCGTAGACTTAGCGGCCCCCTCTCCCCATCCCCTCCTTCTCCCCCTCCCCGCTTGGATTTCCCCCTCCTCTCCCCACCTGGAGTCTCACTCGCGCCTGTCTTTCCTTCTCCCCACCTTCTCCCCCCCCTCTCTCTTTTCGACCCTCCCCCGCTCTTCCTCGCTTCCTCCCTCTCCTTGCCCCGCGGGGGCTGCAGCGTCGCCTTTTCACAACAGTGTATTCTCGTGTCAAGTGCATCGTCATCGCCGTGTGTTCGTGTCCAGTGCGTCGCAACTCATGTCGTCACCACCTATATCATCGTGTGCCTTCGTGTGTCCAGTGTTGTATCTCCATGTGATTTTATCGCCACCGTGGCACAGACTGTTTTTCATCTGCTTATGTGTGTCAGTCTCTCTTGTTCATGTGTCTTAAGTCTGCAGTATTGTCTCCGATGTCCAGTTTGTAAGTCTTCCATTTTTCCTCCGTACCATGTTTTTATACTCATTGTTTTTAACTTCATGTCTTTGTTCCTTTTATCTCGCTTGTCATGTGTCTGTTCTCTCGGCTGAAGAGCAGCGCTGATGCTGCTGCCAGCCCGCCGACGAAAGTCGGAGTGAAATTAACAATAAAGGAAAAAAAAAAAAAAAAAGCTTCTGGGTTTGCCAAAATTGTCGCCGTGTCAACAAGTGCTAACAGCTTATACCGGTCAAAATATTCCCGTGCTAGGAACGTGTAGCCTGCCCGCCTCTTTTCAAGGTGTAACAAAAACAGTTGCTTTTGTAGTTCTTCAGGCCAAATCGACACAGAACATTTTTGGACTAGATGCTTTTGACTTGTTTGGTTTATCAGTTCAACGAGATGTGCTTCAAATTTCGTCAATAGTGCCTCAGGATAAAATCAATGCATTGTGTGACAAATATAGTGACCTGTTTTCGCCGGAACTAGGTTGTGCAAAAGACTTCGTGGCACATGTAACTTTAAAAGAATCTGCAGTTCCAAAATTTCGTAAAGCTAGACCAGTGCCTATCGCATTGCGTGATTCAGTTGCCGAAGAACTTAAACGTTGGCAAGATAGTGGGGTGATTTCTCCTGTTTCTGCGAGTCAGTGGGCCTCGCCTATAGTAATTATACCCAAGCCGTCAGGAAAACTTCGTCTCTGTGCGGACTTTAAATCAACAGTGAACAGTCAAACAATTGTAGACACTTATCCCCTGCCCAGACCTGACGAACTAATGGACAAATTAGGACAGTCTCGTTTCTTTTCTAAGATTGATTTAGCAGAGGCATACTTACAGATTCCACTTGATGACGAGTCAAAAAAGTTTTTCGTCATTAATACTCACATGGGCCTTTTTCAATTTCAACGCCTACCCTTTGGCAGTTCTTCCGCTCCCGCTATTTTTCAGCGTTTTTTGGAACAGCTGACAGTTTCTGTACCGTGTTGTTCGAACTATTTAGATGATATTGTGGTATCAGGACGTACAGTTGAAGAACATTTAGCAAACCTGGAGTGCCTTTTCAAAGTTTTGACAGCAGCAGGTCTACGTTGCAATAAAGCAAAGTGTTCGTTTTTTCAAACTGAAATAGAGTACCTAGGCCATGTGATTAATGCCCAAGGAATTCATCCCTTACAGTCACATCTTCGAGCAATCAAAGACTTGCCTCCTCCTAAGAATGTGCATGAATTGCAAGCAGTGATGGGAAAGCTTAACTATTATTTCAGATTTATTCCCAATGCCTCTCAGATTGCAGCTCCACTGCATCACTTACGTAGGAAGAATGTTCCTTTTATATGGTCTAAAGATTGTCAGGTTGCCTTTGACAAACTAAAGTCTGCACTACTCAGTGATGCATGTTTGATTCCCTTTGAACACTCGTCGGGTTGCACAGGAAACAGCTGCGGATGCAGACCTAAGTGTGGTAGCACGTTTTGTTCGCTCAGGGTGGCCTGCCAGAGCCAAAGACATTGATCGGCCTCTGGTTCGACGTTATTTTGCACAACGTCATGCATTATCCTTAAGTCAGGGTGTACTGTTGTTGCATACCGACAACGACCAAGCAAGAGTGATTGTTCCTCGTTCACTGCAACGAGAAGTGTTACGCCTCCTGCATCAAGGACATTGGGGCATTGTTAGGACAAAGCAACTGGCCAGACGTCATTGTACCTGGGTTGGTATGGACGCTCAGATAGAGAGCATGACATCACAGTGTACAGTTTGTGCGGAGCATCAGGCGGCTCTTCCACAGCGTTTCTCAGACTGGCCACGCCCCAAGGAACCATGGCAACGTTTACATATTGACTTTGCCGGACCTTTCTGGAATACGCGCTGGTTAATTGTTGTAGATGCTTTCAGCAAGTTTCCGTTTGTGATTGCCATGAACTCAACGACAGCTTCTAGTACAATTAGTGCCTTAACATCAGTGTTTTGCATCGAAGGCTTGCCTGAAACTATCGTCAGTGACAATGGACCTCAGTTTGTTAGTGCGGAATTTCAACAGTTTTGTCGTGTGAATGGCATTCAGCATATCACCACCGCACCTTTTCACCCTCAGTCCAATGGTGAAGCGGAACGTTTCGTTCGAACATTCAAGTCTCACATGGAGAAGATGAAAGGTCAGCACTCCAGGCAGCAAGCTCTTCAAATTTTCCTGTCTACGTATCGGTGCAAGCCACGTGACGGTCCGTCTCCTGCCGAGCTGCTACACGGCCGCCGTCACCGCACTCTCCTTCACCTGCTGCAGCCTCCCACGCACCGAGTCGGTTCGTATGGCGCTACGCGTTTCCAGGTTTCCACGCAGGTGCTGTACAGGGTGTTTGCTGGAAACAAGAAGAAACTATGGATGCCGGGCATCATTCAGCGCGTGCTCGGGCGCAATATGTATGTTGTACGTTCTTCCACAGGGTCGGAGCTGCGGCGCCACGCAAACCAATTACGCCTGCACAGGCCGCGCGATCCTGTCTCGGGTTTCTTGATTCCAGACCCAGTTCACCGCCAGGGAGCACAGCCACATCGTTCGTCCCCGAACTACGAGATCCCTATGGACGTCGATGTACCGCCGACGCAGTCTTCGCCGCCGCTGTCGCCGCCGCAGATGACAGCGTCACCGAGACGGACTCCGAGACCGTGCGGGCCCCCCCAGCTTGGGCCACGCACCTCAGAAGAAGATGACCTGCTCAATATGAGCGGCAGGGTGCGCCCTTCCCCAGGTTTCGGTGGGTTCCGTGGAGGATCGCAAGGCGGATGCCGGGGCGCGGACGGCGTCTCGATTCCAGCCTCAGCTACGACGCCCGTCCCACCAGTAACGCCCCCGCCCAGGCCCTCCTCCCAGTGCCGTCGCCGTGGCCCTCAGCCCTACGCCACGACGGCGCGGCGGTTTGGGGGGGAGGGGTGTGGTGTCGCACAAGTACAAAGTGCGCGCCACCTGCTTTCGCCGCGCGCACGGCGCAGCGTTCTCACGACGACAGCCACGAGCGCCCTCTGCTGCAACTCCGCTCGTGGTCGCCACTGAAGGACTGGCCACTTCTGACTGAGATAGCAACGAGTTAGGACCTTCGTAATCCGATAGGCACGAGTGAAGACTTTGCTATTGTTCAGGCACTAGGCAGGCCTCTAACAACTATGTATCAACATTCTGCAGTACTATGTAAAAGTTAAGTATTGTTACATTCTGTGCAAAATATATCTCTTTCTAATTTACTCGAGTGTTTTTAGTTTCTGGCTGCTCCCCTCCGTACCTGCACCAGCGTGCTATCTTCGTTACCGTGTCGGTCTCGTTCCACTCGGCCACCGACACCTACGACGAGGCTGGGAAACAAAAGCGACGACGAAGTTGGGACACAAAACATCTGACCTAATTAATCGGAACCAATGTACGTACTCAAGTGGAACGGATACGTTCCTTTGTTATTTATGCTTCAGTGCACCATTGCAGGCCACATGAAAGACGTTAAGAATGGCATTATTAGTGCTGAATAGGGTCATATGTACATTTAGAAATTGCTTCGACAGCATGTGGGGTAAAATCGTTATTTATTTAACCACTAATTCTCTAAGATAAACACTATGTGATGTTAATTTAAATGCTAATTTTTAGTATGAAAGAGAATTTAAGTGCAACCTTTTGTTGCTATCATCTGAATGGGCCTCCTAGCAATTTTCCAAAAAAGACAGGTTAATTTCGTCACTCGCCAGGATATGGAAGCAAGGAGTTTCCTCTGATTTCCCGCTATGATTTACCACATTCACACAAGGCATGCAAAGAAGAATTACTGCGTGAGCCATCAAATTTGAATCCGCCCGGCCGTTGTGCGCCAGGGGCAGCAAAGTGGTGTGAACGGACACAAAAAAATTACCCGTGAATGGGATTTGCATTACCGACCTTTTGATCACTGCTAGAACATGACAGGGGATCACAAAACATTACAATGCCCGTCGAAGTGGTGAACATACGCGATCAGTGTGCCCCCCCCCCCCCCCCAAACATAAACCAAGTTTCTGAAATTTAATTTAAAATAATTACCACCATTCTGAATAATTACTATAACACTATTGCTTGAGCAGGGTAAGCAATTGCAACAGACCCTCTGTTACCAGACTTACTTTGTACTGACTACCACGGGGCACAACGTACACCCTCATCACATTGCACAAAGAAAATCGTCATTATTCAAAGATTAATCATATATTGTTATATATATTACAATCTGATATGTCTGTTTCCTTTTTTTAAGAATGTGTCTGTGTTCACATAAGCATGATTTGATAAACAGCAAAACAATTCAATTCAAGAAATAGCTCTGTGTTCTTTATCTTCGTCTGCTAACATTTATTTGTTTTTACACCTTTAGATGCTATTACCTGTAGCTGACCGTGAGGATTAAATTTACATCAAATAGTGTCACTGCAATTACGTTTGTTTACAGGTGGCTACATCTTACTTCCTGACTTGCATACGATTATGACTTAAAGTAAATAAAATTTTGATAAATCAACATGCTTCAAGTTTTCAGTCTGTACAAATGCATCACGGTTGTTGGAGGTGCCTTTTTCACACGTTTGAAGGCAGTGTTGATCAGGCACTTCTAACAATTGTTGTGCATTATTTCATCACACAAGATCCAGGTGGTATAGCTAATTCATCAGTACATGAGATATATAAGTTACTGCTATATGTTTTACGATGTGGTTTGTTTCTTTTTAGCTAGAGCCTGTGTTTTCCTGTATTTTGCTTTGACGCAAAACAGACATTTCCTTGTTCGAAAAAAGTTACATGTACTCTAATCGTTCAAATGCAGACATTTTTTTGAGTTTTTAGCTTACCCTTGGGTATAACTTTTCATTTTTCGCCTACAGCAGTACGTTTACCTTCAGCTTCCTGTATGGGTTAAAATCACATGATGTAGTTCACGTTCTTTAGACTATGGAAGCTATGGCGGTCTACGGAAAGTTGGTAGCAGCTAAAAACACGGAATATGAGAAGTGTGTTTGAGCGCTGGAGCTCCACTGGCGACTGACCAATGCACCGTATACAAATCTCAAAACTCATCTAGAATTACAAAGATGAAGTAAAGCCTTTTTCGTGGTGTAGTAATTCGTCTGCGAATGCTTACTACATTGTCATTCATCTTGATGACAGTAAAAAAGCCAATTTTTGGAGTCCATTCTCAAACATTCATCAGTGAATAAATAGGTACTGTTGATAGTCTTACTGTAGTTTGTAGCACTTCTACATTATGTCAGTGCTAAAAATGTAGGGGATATTGAGTTAGCGAACAGAATGGTACGTTAAGGGAGAATATCAATATAAAATTTGATTTGGAGTCATAAGTGAGTCTAATAACTTTATCAAAAATGTGTAAGGATTCTGAAATCGAAAAGGTTGGGCCTCAGCCTAGGAATTATGCCTTGTGGGTCAGAATCGTGAAGTGAGCGCTAATCACTGAACAACTGTCGCTTATATCAAAACTGATGTGTCTCCTTTGTTATCGTGTAAGAAAGCTTTGAGTGAGAAATAATATTAAATATAGGGTTTAAAACTTACAAGTTATGGTGATTAATCTAACTCAGTGGTCAATCTAGGTAAGGAGTGGTGTGATTAGCAGCGATTTCGTAAGCGGTAGTAAATGTTACAACAGACGCAAACACATTTCGTTACAAATGGCCAACAATGCCTACGAAAGAGACCAACGCTTTAAATTCAGTACAGATAGTTTAGTCGTGAGCAACCGGCGTTTTTACGAATTTGTTTTACGATTTTTTCCCAAAATAAAAGGTTATGAAAGGGTTCTTGAGTCATCAAAACCTAAGATTGCACTACAAAAGTATGAGGAGCCTTAATAAGGGTTTCAACCAAAAGCATTTGCTTAACTATAGCGGGTGAGCTGATCAAAAGTGCCTCCAAATAACGCAAATCGTCCAGAATCCGATGGCTGAGCACTTTGCCATGACTCATGATGCAAATTTTTACGTGTCTATAACTAATTTCACAACGCATTCAGATTAATTTTCGCAACTGTGAATTGAATTCTTGTAACATTCGTTAGAGACACTGTTTGTTTCATTCTTTCACTAGGACTACAATCTTCTAGTTCCAGGGATTAATTTGATTTTAAAACCTTGTTAATAGCTTGCCTTTTAAGACGTAGATCTGGGATTCTGATAATGCCATTCCAATAACTGACTCTTGTCTCTGATGACAAATAACATTTTCATGTCTCATCGAAAATAACAATCTGAATTCGTCACACAATTTTTCTAGAAAATGAGCTCATAATCTGACACGTAGGTCGTGCAAATTAAAATAAAGTTTAGTGAAACAAGGCAACAAGATTGCTTCAGTTTATTTAATTGATTAATTATTTATTGATTATCTATTATTCATTGATTTATTTAATTGATTAATTTAAATGTTTCACCAAGAACCAACAGTGGATTCAATCAATAAACTTTGACTAACTTGTGCCAGGGAGAAGATACTCTGCTATGCACTAGACTCGATCCTCCTACAGCAACGGCAGCGGATACCGTGACATGACGCCTCGGACTGTGAAGCCCAGCAAACTGACACTTCGTTCATCATAATCCGTAAACCTCTGTTAATTGACCATACATTGAGATGTGTAGGCGGTTCTTACCCGTTTAAGAAGCGGATTAGACTAAGCACCTGAGAGGTGTCAGGATCGTCAAATTTGTCACACCTTTTAAGGTAAACAGTAATCAGTCGTATTCGACGGTATGCGACACCAAACTGAAGGGTATTTCTACCGCGGGAGTGGTCGTTCTGCGGTGGAGTATGAAAGGAGAATCGTTTATACAACTTTACAGCTTAAATCTAGACGTTCGGACATTCTAATTGACTGTGTATTTCGGGTTTGCAGAATACGCAGTATACATAGACGCTGTGCTGAGGCTGTCGAACACCCACGCAACATGTGGCGGCTACTCCTCATGATACTTCAGGCATATTTGTTTCTCGCTTCTCCCTATTCACCAGCTTACTATACTGATACTAGTGCAGCCGTGGAACGCTGTTTCTTGAATCGTCCTTCAGGAAAAATTCCGTTTTGAATCCGTATGCAGAAAGTGCAAGAATCACTTGGTGTTTAAAAATTATAACCCCAGATACAGTGTTTTAATTATCTGCTATTCCGGTTCCTATAGTGGTTCAGAGTATTTTTACATTTAGTGCAGTTAAGTGGAATTTTCAATCCTAAATGTCCTACTGAATACCGTTAAACGAAAAGTTAAGCACAGCTGATCTGTTGTTGTCTATGATACGATTATCAAGATCCGATTGCCTCAGTTTCGTCGACGCATAACTACTTTCGAGTGCTGCAGTATATGCGTTTTGTTGCAAGTGTTAAATTATATTTTTTCCGACACACTGAGTGTCCACCACTCTCTCCAAATATTGTACTCATCAGAATCCAGAATTCCACACTCAACTCACAGAGGCTTGGAAAGGGTGTCAGGACACATGAGCGTTACCGGGAACGAAGGGTCAGTTGTAGTTACCAAAAAGGCGTGTTGTGATTCTCTGTTATTTAGAATTAGGCGTCAGTGGAAAGATGACTGGCTGGTAGTGACAACAATAAGCCACGAGTAGTGAAGTCCACGCACGCGGCCGTTGTGTACTTCCTTCTAGTCACGCAGACGTAATGAGGACCTGATAACACATCTTGTTGAAAGCCACAGCTAGAAGACACACTCAATTGTGTGGTGACATAGTGTACAGATCACAATGAGTTGAATTTAAAACATTACGTTTCATTTTCAGACTAATGGGCGGCAGCTCATTTTTAGTGAGGTTTGCAGAATGAGAAGACTCCTCTTAGTTGTATTATTCGTCTTCCTTCACCGGAAAGTTACATACTAAGATATTAGAGTGAATAAAATTCTAACAAATCAACGTACTTCAAGTTTTCTGTCAGTATAAATGCATCACTACGTCGGTGGTGTTATATGTAGACGATTGATAGCAGTTTTCTGTAGACTACTGTGCATTATGGCATCGCGCAAACGACAGATGGCATGGCTAATTCACCACTACATTGAATGAACAAGAAAAGATTTTTTATTATTCCTATTACATTGTAATTTGATTCTTTTACGTTACAATCTACGTTCAACTAATAATGTTTTCAGTAGAAGCATACAAATTCTATTCCAGAATTAATTATATGTCCTTTATCTTTTGATGTGCCACCATTAATTTGTGTTTAGATTTCCTTTGGGCCTATCTAATTATGTTTCATTTACAGGTTTACTTAGTACCTCCAGCTGACAGTGAAGATCAAATTTACATGAAATAGTGTGACTGCAATTATGTTTGTTTACATGTGGTTACATATTGCTTTCAGACTTACAAAGAGAGAAGAAAATTCTGGCATACTAATATGCGTGAAATTTCCGGTCTGTGTAAATGCATCACGGCCGTCGGAAGTGTATTATGCACATGTTTCATAGCAATGTCCATTATACACTTCTGACGACTGTTGTGCATTATTGCATCACACAACAAACAGGTGGTATAGCTATGCCACCAATACATGAAAAACATAATTTTTGTTATTGTTGTTTGTATGACGTTGTGGATTGTTATTATAAGCTAGTGTTTGTGATTTCCTATGTTTTGCTTGTAAATATTTTGCTACATTTTTTGCATATTTGCTTTTTCGTCTACAGGATTACTTGCAGCACATTGTATGGGTTAAGTTTAAGTAAATTAGTACGACGACCTTGAGTCAATGAAAACAATGGCGGTCTGCAGATGGGCGGTAAACACAAATAGGAATTGAAGATGTGTGTTTGATCGTTTAAGTCCCACTGTCTACCACTTATTGCACCGTATCCAATTCTCCCCATTCATCAGGAATCACACTGCTGATGTAAAGACTTCCCCATAGTCAGGAAGCATGACTCAAAATTCGTCTATGAATGCTTATTTTATTTCATTTTGATGACAGTAAGAGAGGCAATTATCCGTACTCAATTCTCAAACATTCATCAGTGAATAAATTGGTACTGATGATAGTCTTATTCTAGTTTTCAGCACTACTACACTATACAAGTGCGTAAAGAGCAGAGTTTAATAATTTAGGAATAAGAGTGGTACGTTGTGGTAGGACATCAATATAAACATAAATGTTAGTTGAGAATCCTAAGGGAGACGAATAATGTTATAAAAAAGGGGAAGGATTCAAAAACTGAAAATCTGTCGAGAAAATGTGTCTTATTGGTCAGCATTGTGCAGTCAGTACTGATCACACAACAGAAGTGTATTATCTTATATCAGTGGTGTCTCCTTTTCATCACTTAAAGAAGTTTTGTGTCAAAGTGTAAACATGATATGAAGTATGAATATCTATGTTACTGTGAATCATGGATTTCGGTCTACGGTCATTATGGATAAGAAGTGTCATATTTAACAGCTATAATGAGAATGTATTTAAGTATTAGAACAGGATCAAAAAATTTCAGTTGGAAATGGTGCTCATAATGTTCAGATCACAGTGATTTAAATTCAATAGATTGCGTTTCATTTTCGTACTTATGGGTGGCAACTCATTTATAGTGAGGTTTGACGACTGTTTAAATGAACAATCAATCTAACGTGGTGAAACATTTAAGATTTTGTGCACTATTTAGATTTTTCTTGGTATTCCAAACTCACTCCATCCCAATTCTGGGATGGTTCCTTTTCCAGATGGCACGGCTGATTTCCATCACCATCGGTGACAGAAACTATCCGAACGTTCACTACGTCTCCAATGATCAAGATGTCGAGGAGGCGTTAAACACTTATTTTATTTCCTTCCATTCTTTGCTTTCAGGTATAAATAGTTTTAACTATATTCGTTTCACAATGTTTCGTTGTGCGGTAATAACTTCTCCGTTGTCGACCTTAACACGTGGGTGAGATTGAGAGAGATGAAGTGCGATTTTTTTCTCCTTTGTAGTACGAGTATTTACATTCATTTCTAGAGTCGTAAATGGACGCTATCCCACAAACCACACCACTTGGGCATTCATGCCCAGCACGTCGCCACTGGTGTCAAACTTTCGCCTTAATGTGAAAAGGATCCTTCAGAGAATGTACGTTTGGAGATTCTACGACTATATTATCATTTTCATTAATTCATTACGATAATTAATTCTTTATATGTATAATGCATATTAATCCTAAGGGACTATACTACTGTGGTCATCAGTCCCTAGACTTAAAAACTACTTACACTAACTTATACTAAGCACAATACACAAACACACACACACACACACGTCCGATGGAGGACTCGAACCTCAAACACGAGTGGCCACACGATCCGTAAAGTGGCGCTTTAGACCAGACGGCCATTTCCGCGCGACTATTTATAATTAAGGTAAGAAATATCTGTACATAAAGTATAATTATTTACGAAAAATGAAGACTGACATTTGCAATGCCGCAGTATGTTCATCGAACTACGCTCGCTCGGGTGAAAGTGGAGATGGGCACGGTATTAATCTTGTACGTACTCTCGCCGTCACCAAACACCTGTCCAGGGTGTGTCACCCGCTGTTTCCATTCATCGCTTAAGCACTTAGCCATCTAAATCGCCGGAAGAATTCGAATCGTGTCTAAAAACTTTACCAATATTTACTAGTAATTGTTATTAACATATTGTATATTGTTAGTTAGCACAGAAAATATTCATTTCAATCTTAAATTTGTTTTATAATGCTACTAATTATTTTCTATTCCTATCCATTTCCCTTAGGCCTATCTACTGATATTTTATTTGCAGGTATATTTATTACTTGCAGCTCACCGTGAAGCTTTCATTTACATGAAGAAGTGCGACTGCAAATACATTTCTTTGCAGTTAGTTTAGTCTTGCTTTCAGACATACATATCAAGATCTTATAGTTAGTATAATTCTCCTAAATTAATGGGTTCAATTTTTCAGTCTATAGCAATGCATCACGGTCATTGGAGGTGTGTTTTTGGCACACGATTGATAGTAGTGTTCAATTCACACTTGACGACTGTTGTGCATCACTGCATTAGGCATGAGACAGGTAGTGAAGCTAATTCACCAATACATTGTGATATGTTCTTTCCTTTTTTTAAGATTGTGTCTGAGTTGCCATAACCATGATGCGATAAAAAGAATAAAACTCTAGTCCAGAAATATTTCCGAGATATTCATCTCTTGAACTGCAACCATAAATTTGTTTTTACATTTCCCTTCGGCCTATCTAATGATGTTTCATATGTAGTTGTACTTATTACCTGAAGCTCACCGTAAATACTAAATTTACATGAAGCAGCGGGACTGCTATTATATTTCTTTGCCGATGGTTACGTCTTGCTTACAGACATGCATACGAAAATCTTATAGTAACTACAATTCTGCTAAATTAACGTTTTTCACTTTTTCAGTTTATACTAATGCATCATGTTCGTCGGAGGTGTTTCTTGCACACGTTTCAGAGCAGTGTTCAAGGGGCACGTCTGACGACTATTGCCCATTATTGCATCAAAATGTTCATATCGTAGTGGAGTTACGGGACCTAACAGCAGTGGTCATCGATCCCTAAATACACAAACTAGTTAAACTAACTTATAGTAAGAAGAAAACACTCCCACATGCCTGACGGAGGGCTCGAAACTCCGACGTGGAACGGTCGCGCCCACCGTTACAAGGCGCCTCAGCGCGCACTGCAATTCCGCCGCGGCCATCATTCCATCGCGCATGAGAAAGGTTTCCTTCTTTGACACGAGACAGAAACATCAGGTTAAGGAAAAGTGACATGTCCTTGAACCATCCAAGTGCTAATATTTCTTAGGTTTCAGCTTTCCCTTGGGCCCAACTTTTGAGTTTTCATCTACAGGAGTACGTTTTATCTGCAGCTCATTGTAAAGGCTACATTTCCATGGAGTAGTGCGACGGCCTTGAAACAATAGAAGCAATGGCGGTATGCGGACAGTCGGTAACCATCAAAATCACGGAATACGACAAGTGTGTTTGAACGCGGCAACCCTACTCCCTACTACACACTGCACCGACAAATGATCACATCACTGATATAGATTCACATAGATGATGTAAATACTTCTACTTTTCCGTGTTGTATATGGAAACAACACTGATTATTCGTCTGAGAATGCCTATTTTATGTTTTATATTTGATATTAAGACAGTCGAATGTCTATAGTCAATTTTTAACGTACCCGTCGCCGTTTTTAATTTTATTTTATATCTCCTCGGGTCTGGACTGTGTATTTTACCACTCTGTCTGACACTGTGCCCGATAACTTGTACACTGAAGGTGCCTACTGCAAGCTATTGCGATGCAATATTTATCCCACGTGCGAAATAAGCACGCCCAACAACTTTAATGAAATCGAGAGTCATAAGATTGACCCGAACAACGGATAATATTACAAACGCATCTGACCTAATTAATCGGAACCAATATACGTACTCAAGTGGAACGGATACGTTACTTTTTTATTTGTGCTTCAGTGCACCATTGCAGGCCACATGAAAGACGTTAAGAATGGCATTATTAGTGCTGAATAGGGTCATATGTACATTTAGAAATTGCTTCGACAGCATGTGGGGTGAAATCGTTATTTATTTAACCACTAATTGTCTAAGATAAACACTATGTGATGTTAATTTAAATGCTAATTTTTAGTATGAAAGAGAATTTAAGTGCAACCTTTTGTTGCTATCATCTGAATGGGCCTCCTAGCAATTTTCCAAAAAAGACAGGTTAATTTCGTCACTCGCCAGGATATGGAAGCAAGGAGTTTCCTCTGATTTCCCGCTATGATTTACCACATTCACACAAGGCATGCAAAGAAGAATTACTGCGTGAGCCATCAAATTTGAATCCGCCCGGCCGTTGTGCGCCAGGGGCAGCAAAGTGGTGTGAACGGACACAAAAAAATTACCCGTGAATGGGATTTGCATTACCGACCTTTTGATCACTGCTAGAACATGACAGGGGATCACAAAACATTACAATGCCCGTCGAAGTGGTGAACATACGCGATCAGTGTGCCCCCCCCCCCCAAACCAAAACCAAGTTACTGAAATTTAATTTAAAATAATTACCACCATTCTGAATAATTACTATAACACTATTGCATGAGCAGGGTAAGCAATTGCAACAGACCCTCTGTTACCAGACTTACTATGTACTGACTACCACGGGGCACATCGTACACCCTCATCACATTGCACAAAGAAAATCGTCATTATTCAAAGATTAATCCCACACATTTATGCATTAAACAAATCTAAAACACACGAGAAACAAATTATAACTAATAAAAGACTACCAATGCACAAACTGGACTCACAAACTACAATTTATCCATGTCGCGCGCAAAGGCTTAGTTAGAAGTAAAATCATTGTACATTTGAATATCGACCCACAAAATGAATATGTACCGTAATCAAATACAAAAACACGTTCAACGATCTGATACACCCCATAATGTAACCAATAACCGACTGAGCAGCAACTTTAACCCACGACAAAGAACACACCATCTCTGTCTGATTCTATCACTTGAAAGTCGCCCAAAAATGTTAAAATTGATACCTATTGATTGCGTCCCCTAACAACTGGTGGTGAAAGCGTCACCATGAGCAACATTGCTGAATATTCTCACCAAATCGTTACCAAAACTTCCGCGACACCAGCGAGCAGCTCTCCTCACGTCCGCACTCCGCCAGGCCAGGAACCGATCTCTTTCTCTACCTAGGCGCCACCCGGCGCAACCTTCCCCTCTTTAAATTCGCGAGGGCGGAGCGCCCCGATTGGCTGGACACCGAGGGTCCGTTACTCCACAGCCTTCGCAATGCCTGGCTTGACCAGGTCAACCCTCTACTTCAACCCTCAAACAAAACCTTTGCTGCAAGGCAGTCCTTGTCACAACTACATAGCCACAACGAAAGATTACAATATTGCCCATGTTACAACAGCGAAAGAAATATTATTACACTCCACTCGCACTCCATAGTACACAAGGATGGGGAACATCGGAGAGTGACTTATAACAGGAAAGATATAAAATAAAATGTAGACCTTCGCCATCTCTGTTTCTACAATTGCTCTTTCAGTTTTCAACACCTGCCACAAAGTGTTGCAAGCCATTCCCAAGTGAATCAATTCAAATTTCATTCATTAAGTTGACATAATGAGACATCAGAGCAATGAAACGAAATGACACTCTCGTTTCAAATTATCAAGCATTCACCAGTGAATAAATAGATACTATTGATAGTCCTCCTATGGTTTCTAGAGCTACTACACTATGCCACTGCCATGAGAGCAGAGAATAATGAGTTAGGATTATTGTGGTACGTTTGGAAGCATATAAAAATAAACTTTAAAAAAGATGTTTGTACAGTCTACGGGGTTATCAGTCCCTAAACTTACAGACTACTTATGAGCTAAGACTAAGGACGGCACAAATATCCATGCCCGAGGGGGGATTCGAACCCCCGACCTTAGTGGCCGTGTAGACCGTGACTGGAGCGCCTCAGTCCCCTCGGCCACCGCGGCCGGCAATAAACATAAAATTTGTTTTGGAATCATAAGGGAGCCGAATAACATTAACAAAAATTTATAAGGATTCTGAAAACGGAATATTAGCGGCTATGCCGTTAAAATATCTTGTGCGTCATTATTATATAAGAAAGCTTTGAGTTCGAAATTAAATATAGCAAATATGAACTTGAAAGTTAGGCGACTGACGTAACACAGTGATCATTCAAGATAAGGAGTGTAGTAATTAACTGCGATAACGGACACGGAAGTAAACATTAGAACAAAATCAAACAGTTTCCGTTACACATGACCATCAGTACCTAAGGAATATACCTACTGTTTAAATCTGGTATCGGTAGTTCAGTTCTGAATAAGGGTTCTTATTCCGTCAATCCTTAGCATTGTCCTACAAAAGTATGAGGGGCCTTCATCAGGATTTCAAACGAATACAGTCATTTGCCGATAACGTCAGAGCTGATTAAAGATTGCCTCCAAACAACGCATAAAAAATCGACCCGAGGACGGCCAAACACTTTGCAGTGATTAATGTCACAAATTTTCGTATGCAACTAAAAAGTTGTGCAACTAATTCAGATTCATTGTCGCAATTTTGAATTGAATATTGTTAACATTACATTCCTTAGAAAAACTATGTTTCATCGTTCCGCTACAAGTACAACGTACTAGTTTAAGGGAATGAAAATGAATTGGAAACTTTTGAAAATAGTAATAATTCAACATAAGGGAGACTTTTAAGACGTAGCTACTTAGCTTCTGATAGTGCCATTCTAACAACTGACACTTGTTCCTAATGAGAAATACCATGCCGATGTCTCATCGCAAGCAACAATGTGAATTCGACAAACAGTTCTTCATAGCATAGATCTGACATAACAATTTCATGTTTCACAGTTCCCCAATTGTGTAAAGAATGCGTGCAGGCCAAAATTAGTGGAACGCCTACATTTTTCCGTTCATCATTAAACGTGATATACAACTGGCAAACTGTAGATTCAGAAGGATCAAATGTATGTAGAGCTAAGAAGCCTTACTGCTGAGGTCTAGCTCTCTAGACTTACAAACTACTTGAACTTACTTTCGCTAGGGACAACATACCCTCCATAGCGCGAGAAATTTGTGGAACCCCCTACGGCAGCGGTAGCGCAGTCCTGATATGTCGCCCCAGACCGCGCAGCGCCTTCCGTTCAGCAAACTGATGTCCGTTCATCATATTCCGCAGACCTCTGGTAATGGTCTAAAAATCACAATATGTCGGACGACTTGCACGTTTAAAACCAGATTTGACAGTTTCCCTCACGGTTGTCAGACACATCATATTCGTCATTCGTTTTAAGCTAAACAGTAATCAGCCTTGTTGGACGGTAGCTAAGTGGGATGTGTACCGCGCTCATGGTCTGTTTTCGGTGGTGATGGGAGAGGTGATCTCGGGTAAAACAAAGTGTTATTTATTTTTCAAAGACCCTCATAGCACTCGTAATTTGCCTTTTTGACACACGCAGTATTAATAGCTGTAGTATATGAAAGGAGAACGATATAATGGACAATTAAATCTTAATGGAAGAATTACAGACATGTTAAGTGAGTGTGTATTCCGGGCTTGCAGACTGAGAAGACTCCAAAATGTTACATACAAAAATATTAGAATGAATAAAATTGGAGGTGTTTTGTGTAACGTTTGACAGCATTGTTCATAACGCACTTATGATGACTGTTGCGCACTACTGCATCAGGCATGAGACAGGTGGTAAACCTAATTCACCGGTACATGAAATATATAAAGTTCTTATTATTCCTACTTCCTGATATGTTTTAATTTATTTATTTCTTTAAATTATTTTTAAGAATGTGTCAATGTTCACCTAACCATACTTTGACAGGAAGCCAAAATTTCTATTCCAGAAATTATTACGTGTTCTTTGTCACCTTGTGTGTTCCATTAATTTTTTTTTTTATGTTTAGATTTCCCTTGGGTCTATCTAATGATGGTTCATATACAGGTGCACAGAATGTTACATAGGAAGATATTAGAGTGAATAAAATTCGAATATATTAACGGACTGCAACTTTTCTGTCACTATAAATGCATCACTATCGTTAGAGGTATTTCTTGCACACGTTTGATAGCAGTGTTTAAGAGGCACTTCTGACGACTGTTGTGCATTATTGCATCAAGCATCAGACAGGTGGTAAAGCAAATTCACCACTAAATAGAATATATAATTTGAGTTATTGTTATTCATATTACAATGTGATATGCCTCTTTCGATTTTTAAGATTGTGTCTGTGTTCACATAAGCATGATTTGATAAAAATCAAACTATGTCAATTCAAGAAATAGCTCCGCCTTCTGTATCTGGGTCTGCTAACATTAATTTGTTTTTACACTTGTAGATGTCATTACCTGTAGCTGAGCGTGAGGATTAAATTTTTATGAAATAGTGTGGCTGTAATTATGTTTGTTTACAGGTAGCTACATCTTACTTTCTGATTTGAATACGATTATGTCTTAGAGTAAAAAAATGATAGATTAAAATGCTTCTACTTTTCAGTCTGTACAAATGCATCACGGTTGTTGGAGGTGTCTTTTTAACACGTTTGCAGGCAGTGTTACTAAGGCACTTCTAACGATTGTTGTGCATTATTTCATCACACAAGATCCAGGTGGTATAGCTAATTCATCATTACATGAGATATATAACTTACTGCTATATGTTTTACGATGTGGTTTGTTTCTTTTTAGCTAGAGTCTGTATTTTCCTGTATTTTGCTTTGTCGCGAAACAGACATTTCCTTGTTCGGAAAAAGTTACATGTACTTTAATCGTTCAAGTGCAGACATTTTTTTACTTTTTAGCTTGCCCTTGGGTATAACGTTTCATTTTTCGTCTACAGCAGTACGTTTACCTGAAGCCTCCTGTATGGGTTAAAATCACATGATGTAGTTCACGTTCTTTAGACTATGGAAGCTATGGCGGTCTACGGAAAGTTGGTAGCAGCTAAAAACACGGAATATGAGAAGTGTGTTTGAGCGCTGGAGCTCCACTGGCGACTGACCAATGAACCGTATACAAATCTCATCACTCATCTAGAATTACATAGAAGAAGTAAAGACTTTTGCGTAATGTAATTTGTAATCATCACCCGCATGTTTATTTCATTTTCATTCATTTTGATGACAGTAGAAAAGGCAAATTTCTGTAGACCATTCTCAAACATTCGACAGTGAATAAATAGGTACTGTTGATAGTCTTACTGTAGCTTGTAGCACTACTACATTATGTCAATGTTAAAAGAGTAGGAGATATTGAGTTAGCGATCACAATGATATGTTACGGTAGTATATCAATATAAACCTAAAGTTTGATTTGGATTCATAATGGTGTCGAATATATTTGTCACAAATGTGTAAGGATTCTGAATGCGAAAATGTGGCGTCTCAGCCTGGGAAATATGCCTTATGGGTCAAAATCGTGAAGTGAGCGCTGATCAATGAACAACTGTCGCTTATATCATAACTGATGTATCTCCCTTGTAATCGTATAAGATACGTGAGCGATTACGTAAGCGGAAGTAAATGTTACAACAGACGCAAACGCATTTCGTTGCAAATCACGAACGATACCTACAAAAGAGACCCACGCTTTAAATACGGTACAGATAGTTTCGTCGTGAATAATCGGCGTTTTTGCGAATTCGTTTGGCTTCGTTTATACAATTTTTTTTCCACAAAAGAAGGTCATGGAATGATTCTTGATTCATCAGACCTTACGACTGTGCTACAAAAGTATGAGTAGCCTTCATAAGGATTTCAACAAAATGCATGTGTTTAACGATAGCGGCTGAGCTGAATCAAAAATGCCTCCAAATAACGCATAGAAAATCGACCTGACGATGCCAATCACTTTGCCATGAGGCATGACGCGAATTTTCACGTGTCTACAAATAATATCACAACCCATTCAGATTCATTTTCGCAACTACGAAGTGATTTCTTTAAATACATTCGTTAGAGTCATTGTTTGTGTATTCTATCACTAGAACTACAATATTCTGGTTCCAGAGCGTGAAAATGATATTAAAAGTATTAATATAGGGTGCCTTTCAAGACGTAGCTACTTAGTTTCTGACAATGCCATTCCAATAACTGAAACTTGCCTCTTATGCGAAATAACATTTCCATGTCTCATCGAAAATAACAATGTGAATTCGTCACACAATATTTCTAGAAAATGGGATCATAATCCGACACCTAGTTCGTTCATAAAAGAACGTTTAGTCAAACAAGACAACGAGCTTGCTTCAGCTTATTTAATTGAAAATGTTTCACCACGAATCAACAGTGGAAGCAATC
The DNA here is from genome assembly GCA_026315105.1 of Locusta migratoria. Lineage (NCBI taxonomy): Eukaryota > Metazoa > Arthropoda > Insecta > Orthoptera > Acrididae > Locusta > Locusta migratoria. Next base: position 556,982,355 of record CM048755.1, on the reverse strand, counting down.
AATAAACTTTGACTAACTTGTGCCAGGGAGAACATACAGTGCTATGCCCTGGAAAGGACTCGAACCTCATACGGCAACGGCAGCGGATACCACGACATGACGCCTCGGACTGTGAATCCCAGCAAACTGACGCTTCGTTCATCATACTCCTAAACCTCTGTTAGTTGTCCGTACATTGTGATGTGTAGAGGGTTCTTACACGTTTAATAAGCACATTAGACTACGCACCTGACAGCTGTCAGGATCATCAAATTTGTCACGCCTTTTAAGTTAAGCTGTAACCAGTCGTATTCGACGTTAGGTGTCACCAAACTGAGGGGTATGTGTACCGCGGTGAGTGGTTGGTCAGAGGTGGAATATGAAACGAGAATAGTTTACACAACTTTACAGCTTAAATCACAACTTTCCAGACATGTTAAGTGAATGTGTATTTCTGGTTTGCAGAATGAAAAGACTCATTTTAGTTGTATCAGCCGTCTTCCTTCAGCAGAAAGTTACGTACGAAGATATTAGAGTGAATAAAATTCTAACAAATCAACGTACTTCACGTTTTCTGCCAGTATAAATGCATCACTATGTCGGTGGTGTTATAGGTAGGTGTTTGATTGCTGTTTTCCGAGGACTACTGTGAATTATTGCATCACGCGAAGGACGGATGGTATGGCTAATTCACCACTACATTGAATAAAAAAGCAAAGTTTCTTTTAATTCCTATTACATTGCCATTTGATTCTTTTAAGTTACTATCTCTGTTCAACTGAAAATGTTTTCAGAAGATGTTTACAAATTATATTCCAGAATTAATTACATGTCCCTTATCTCTTGATGTGCTATCATTAATTTGTTTTTAGATTTCCTTTGGGCCTATCTAATTATGTTTCATTTACAGGTGTACATGGTACCTCCTACTGACAGTGAAGATCAAATTTACATGAAATAGTGTGCAATTATGTCAGTTTACAGGTAACTATGTCTTACTTTCAGACTTACAAGCCGGCCGCGGTGGCCGAGGGGACTGAGGCGCTCCAGTCACGGTCTGCACGGCCACTACGGTCGGGGGTTCGAATCCCCACTCGGGCATGGATATTTTTGCCGTCCTTAGTGTTAGCTAGTTCATAAGTAGTTCGTAAGTTTAGGGACTGATGACCCCGTAGTCAAGTCCCATAAGCTCTACAAACATTTGAACAGACTTACAAAAAGAGGAGAATATTCTGGTAAACTAATATGCTTCAAATTTCCGGTGGCACAGGTCATGCCTATATTCAAGAAAGGCAGTAGGTGGAACCCATTAAACTACAGGCCTATTTCATTGACTTCAATTTGCAGCAGGGTTTTGGAACATATCCTGTATTCAAATATTATGAATTATCTCGAACAGAATGATCTATTGGCTCAAAGTCAACATGGATTTAGAAAATATCCTTAATGCGAAACACAACTAGCTCTTTACTCACACGAAGTGATGTGTGCTATCGACAAGGGTTCGCAAATTGATTCCGTATTCCTTGATTTCCAGAAGGCTTTTGACACCGTACCTAACAAACGGCATTTAATCAAATTGTGTGGTTACGGTATATCGCCCCAAATTTGGGCCTGGATAGGGGATTTCTTCTCAGAGAGGACACTGTTCGTAGTAATCGATGGTAAGGCATCGACTAAAACAGAGGTGATATCGGGCGTTCCACAGGGTATTGTTAGGGGTCCTCTGCTGTTCCTTATTTACATAAACGATTTAGGGGAACATCTAAGTAGCTCTCTTAGATTGTTAGCAGATGACGCCGTCATTTACCGTCTAGTAAAATCATCTGAAGATCAAAACCAACTGCAAAACGATTTGAATAAGATATCACTATGGTGTAAAAATTGGCAGTTGACTCTAAATAATGAGAAATGTGAAGTCCTCCACATGAGTACGAAAAGAAATCCGTTAAACTTTGTTTACATGATAATTCAATAGAATGTGAAGGCTGTATACTCCACAAAATACCTAGGAATTACAGTTACTTCTGAATTAAATTGGAAAGAACACGTAGATAATGTCGTGGGAAAGGGGAAACAGAGACTGCGTTTTATTGGCAGAAACCTTTAAAAAAATGCAACAGAACTAATAAAGAAACTGCATACACTATGCTTGTCCTTCCTTTTATGGAGTATTGCTGTCCAGTGTGGGATCCTTATCAGCTCGTTCCGTATTGTCACGATACAGGGGAGACAGCGTTACGGAAACGATACAGAAACTGGGATGGGAATCATTACAACAACGGCGCTTATCGCTGCGGCGTGGGTTACTTACGAAACTACAATCGCCAACATTCTCCTCCACTTACATAGGTAGAAACGATCATCAGAATAAAATACGAGAAATCAGAGCCAGAACGGAGAGATTCTGGTGTTCATTCTTCCCGCGCGCTATTCGAGAATGGAATGGGAGATAAAATAGTATAACGGTGGTTCGATGAACCCTCTGCCAGGCACTTAAATGTGATTTGCAGAGTATCCCATGTAGATGTAGAATGCATCACGGCCGTCGGAGGTGTATCATGCACACGTTTCATAGCAATGTTCATTATGCGCTTCTGATGACTGTTGTACATTATTTTATCGCACAACAGACTGGTGGTATAGCTATGTCACCAATACATGAAATACATAACGTAAATTATTGCTGTTTGTTTTACGTTGTGGATTGCTTATTATAAGCTGGTGTTTGTGATTTCCTATGTTTTGCTTTGAGACGAAACAGAAACTTCGTTTACGGAAAAGGTCTCAACTTCTTGAAGTGCAATTATTTTTCTACATTTAAAGCTTATTTGATATTTCGTCTATAGGATTACTTTTAGCTCATTTTATGAGTTGGGTTTACGTGAGTTAGTGCGGTCTGCAGAAAGGCAGTAAACACAAACAGGAGAAGTGTGTTTGAGCGCTTATGTCCCATTGTCTACCACTCAATTCACCGTATCCAATTCTCATTACTAATCAATAATTACATTGATGATGTAAAGACTTCTTCATAGTGTGGATGCAGCACTCAAAATTCGTGTATGAATTCTTATTGTATTTTATATATTTTTGATGACAATACGAAAGGCAATTATCTGTAGTCCATTCTCAAACATTTATCAGTGGATAAATAGGTACTGATGATAGTCTTATTCTAGTTTTCAGCCTACTAAACTATGACAGTGCAAAAGAGAAGAGGTAAATGAGTTAGAGTTATGAATAGTACGTTATGGTAGTCCATAAATATAAACTTAAAATTTCGTTGGAGTCCTAATGGAGCCGAATAATGTTATCAAAAACGAGTAAGGATTCTGAAAACGAAACTTTGGCGCTCTGTCAAGAAAATATATCTTCTTGGTAAACATCGTGGAGTGAGTAATAGTCACACATCAAAAGTTTGTTATCTGATATCAGTGATGTCTTGTTTTCAACACTTAAGGTAGCTTTTGGTGCCGAAGTGTATAAAACATAGGAAGTATAAATAATCATGTTACGGTGAACCATGGATTTCATTCTGTGGACATTGCAGACGTTAAGTATCATATTTAACAGTGATAATGAACATGTATTTAAGTATTTGAACAGAATAAAAAATATTCAGTAGCAAATGGACCCACGTTATCTATGGGGAAACCCCACCGATTAAATCGTTGGCCGCGCGAGAGTAGCCGAGTGGTCTGGAGCGCCACGTTACTAATCGCGTCGGAGGTTCGAATCCTCTCTCGGGCATGGATGTGTGTGTTGTCCTTAGGTTAGTTTAACGTAGTTTAAGCAGTTTGTAAGACTAGGGACTGATGACCAACGTACACTCTTGGCCATTAAAATTGCTACACCACGATGATGACATGCTATAGACGCAAAATTTAACCGACAGGAAGAAGATGCTGTGATGTGCAGAATATATGCTTTTCAGAGCATTCACACGAAGTTGGCGCCGGTGGCGACACCTACATCATGCCGGCATGAGGAAAGTTTCTAAGCGATTTCTCATACACAAACAGCAGTTGACCAGTGTTGACTGGTGATAGGTTGTTGTGATACCTCGTGTAACGAGGATAAATGCGTACCATAACGTTCCCGAATTTGATAAAAATCAGACTGTAGCCTATTGCGATTGCGGTTTATCGTATCGTGACATTCCTTGTCGCGCTGGTCGCCATCCAATGACTGTTAGCAGAATATGGAATCGGTGGGTGGATCCCAACGGCCTCGTATCACTAGCAGTCCAGATGACAGGCAACTTATCTGCATGGTTGTAACGGATCGTGTAGCCACGTTTCGATCCCTCAGTCAACATATGGAGACCTTTGCAAGACAACAACACGACCAGTTCGACGACGTATGAAGCAGCATTGACTATCAGCTCGGAGGCCATGGCTGCGGTTACCCTTGACGCTGCATCACAGACAGGAGCGCCTGCGATGTTGTACGCAACGACAAACCTGTATGCACGAATACAGGTTCTGTTTACAGCATCATGATGGTCTCATCCGTGTTTGGCAACATCGCGGTGAACGCACTTTGGAAGCGTGTATTCGTCATCGCAATAGTAGCGTATCACCCGGCGTGGTGGTATGGGATGCCATGGGTTACACGTCTCGATCACCTCTTGTTCGCATCGAAGACACTTTGAACAGTGGCCATTACATTTCAGGTGTGTTACGACCCGTGGTCTACCCTCCATTCGATCCCTGCGAAATCCTACATTTCAGAGGATAATGCACGTCCGCATGTTGCAGGTTTTCACCAATTGAAAACGTCTGGTCAATGGTGGCCGATCAACTCGCTCGACACAATATGCCAGTCACTACTCTTGGTGAACTGTGGTATCGTGTTGAAGCTGCATGGGCATCAGTACTTGCACAAGCCATTCACGCTCAGTTTGACTCAATGCCCAGGCGTATCACGTCCGTTATTACGGCCACAGGTGTTTGTTCTGGGTATTGATTTCTCAGGATCTATGCACCCAAAATGCGTGAAAATGTAATCACATGACAGTTCTAGTATAATATATTTGTCCAATAAATACGCGTTTATCACCTGCATTTATTCTTGGTGTAGCAAGTTTAATAGCCAGTAGTGTAGTTTGGTCCCATAAAATTAAAATCATTTGAACGTTTTCAAATCGGTGAAGGTACTTCTTTTCCGAATTACAGGTGTTTTCTGACATTCTTTTGGTCTCAGTTATAAGACCTGTTTTTCTCAATGAAATGTCATCGTAAGTGTTAATTGAGATGCAGCAATAGTTTATATTGTCCTACAAGAGTATGGGAAGCCATAATAAGGATTTCCATTAAATTCAGTTGTTTACCGATAGCAGGACTGTTGAATCAGGGCCCCTCCAAACAACATGTGATGACATCCTCCCGATAATGGTGGAACATTTTGCATCGACTTCTGATACTGTGATCCCAGCTAATGCATTGCGACGTTACCATGCGCCCTTCGAACCTTACAACTTTGCTTTCACCATGTGGGTTGTATACTAGATTCTCTTTGGCTAAATCCAGACAGCATTCTTCGTGATTTTTCAGCAGTGTCAGAACAATTCCGCCTAGAATTCTTTAATTCGATAGAGCAAGCTTAATGTTTCCCCCAACTCGTGAATATTTTGATAATGAGGAGCTGCTGCTCCACTGCTGATGACCTGGTCCTGTTAGAGACTGCTATAATTCAGGCTTTCACGTCTAAAAGCGTTGTATTAGCATTTTATTAGACATCAGTTACGCTTATGATAGTACTAAGAGACACAGTATACTAGAATACCTCCATTAATGGGGCTTTCATAATAACCTCTCCATTTCGTAGGCACATTCCTACCAAAGAACTTAATTATGTACCGGTAATGGGTTGGTGACGTGTTCGTGTTCCGAACAAGATTATATTATTCAAATATTTGTAAATAAAGGAGTTACCTACTGTGTTTGCCAGTGCCTAGGCTTAAAAACCACTTATAACATAAGGATAACACTCACACCCAAGCCGCAGCAAGGCCTCGAACTTGCGAAGGGGAGATACTGTGTGATCTGCAGCAAGTTGCCTCTAGCATTCGGCCATTCAAACGCGGCCATTACAAGGTCCCTGATAAAAATGATTTATAGATCACTCTCTTTGGAAAATCAATAAACAGGTATCAAGACACCAAACTCTGTCAATACTCATTATTTGTGAACTTTCGCCGATTTGTGTTTAAGGTGCAAGGGTTAAAGGAGTGGGCTGCAAAGACAGATTTTTAGTTTTCTGCACAAGAGTGTGTGCACATTAATTTTAACATATGAGGGCTCCATTCGGTGATGTTCTTAAGCGAGGTATTTTAATCAAAAGCATTCGTTTAACAATATCTTTCAAATGTGAAAGCTAGGACGAAGAGGTACATGCCATTTTAAAGTGCCGGATCCGCGGTGGAGTGGCCGAGCGCACTACGACGCCTTGGTTGTTAGAGAGCCGCTGCTCGTGGTCGGAGGTTCGAGTCTTGTCTCGGGCATGGGTGTGTGTTATGTCCTTAGCGCATGTTAGCTTAAGTAGTTTGTAAGCTTTGGGACTGATGACCAAACTAGTTAAGTCCCTTAGATTTACAAAGTATTTGAAAGTACCCAAGCCACGGGTCTTGTAGTGAACAACAGGGCAATTCCACTGCGGTTTTATAGAACTTTATTGCTGTCAAAACTACTCTCTGTGTTCGTAGTGCATGGCTCTATCGAGAATTAGCCTGGACACAGTTCTATACGAAGACACTATGCCCCACTCACAATGAGACGGCTAGTCCTCATGATACTTCAGGCATATTTGTTTCACGCTTCTCTCAATTCACCAGCTTAATATACTGACACTACTTCAGCCGTGGAACGCCTTTTCTCGTATCATCCTTCCGCAAAAACGCCGTTTCGAATACGTATGCAGAATGTGTCAGAATCACTTGGTGTAGAGGAAGTATAATCCCAGATACAGTGTTTTAATCCTCTGCCACTCGGTTTCTATAGTGGTTCAGAGTATTTTTAAATTTGTTGCAGTTAAGTTTAATCTTCAGTCCTATATGTCCTTTTTACATACGATTTCACGAAATGATAGGCACAGCTGCTCTGTTGTTCTCTTTGATCCGATCATCAAGATCCCATTACCTCAGGTTCTTCGACACAAAACGATTTTCGAGTGTAGACCACAGCTAGAAGACTCATGGCAAATCCTTCGACGAGGAGTTACTCAGTTGTGTGGCGCTCATGATGTTCAGATCACATTGCTCATTTAAAGTGAAGTTTGCAGAATGAGAAGACTCCTCTTAGTTGTATCATTCGCTTTCCTTCACCGGAATGTTACGTACGAAGATGTTAGACTAAATAAAATTGTAACAAATCGACGTGCTTCAAGATTTCTGTCAGTATAAATGCATCACTATGTCGGTGGTGTTATATACAGGCGTTTGACGACTACTGTGCATTATTGCATCATGCAAGGAACTGATGGTATGGCTAATTCACCACGACATTGAATACAAAAGTACTTTTTAGTCCTATTACATTGCCCTTTGATTCTTTTAAATTACTATATATGTTCACCTAATAATGTTTTCAGAAGGAGAATACAAATTCAATTCCACAAGTAATTATTTTCCTTCATCTCTTGATGTGCTAATATTATTTTGTTTTTAGATTTCCTTTGGGCTTATCTAATTATGTTTCATTTACAGGTGTACTTATTACCTCCAGCTCACCGTGAAGATGAAATTTACATGAAATACTGTGACTGCAATTATGTTTGTTTACAGGTGGTTATATCTTGCTTTCAGACCTAAATAGAGAGAAGAAAATTCTGGAAAACTAATATGCCTCAAATTTCCGGTCTTTATATATGCATCACGGCCGTCGGAGGTGTATCATGCACACGTTTCATAGCAGTGTTCATTATGCACTTCCGATGACTGTTGTGCATTATTTCATCACACAACAGACAGATGGTATAGCTATGTCACCAATACATGAAATACATAATTTTAGTTATTTCTGTGTGTATTACGTTGTGTGTTGTCTTTTATAAGCTGGTGTTTGTGATTTCTTATGTTTTGCTTTGACACGAAGCAGAAATTTCGATTACAGAAAAAATCGCATCTTCTTGAAAAGTCAAAGTGTAAATATTTGTATACTTTATAGCTTATTTGATATTTCGTCTACAAGATTACTTGCATATCATTGTATGGGGTTATGTTTACGGCAATTAGTGCGACGACCTTGAGACAATGGAAGCAATAGCGCTCTGCAGAAGGGCGGTAAACACGAATAGGAATAGAAGATGTGTGTCTGAGCGCTTAAGTCTCACTGTCTACCACTCAGTGCACCGTATCCAATTTTCATTTATCAAGAAATCACAATGATGATGTAAAAACTTCCCTATAGTGTGGAAGCATCACTCATAATTCGTCTATGAATGATTATTGTATTTTTTTTTTCATTTTCATGGCTGTAAGAGAGGCAATTATCTGTAGTCCATTCTCAAATATACATGAGTCATTAAATAGATGCTGATGATAGCTTTATTCTAGCTTTCATCACAACCACACAATAGCAGTGCAAAAAGAGAAGAGATTAATGAGTTAGGGATATGAATGGTTCGTTATGGTAGGACTTCAATATAAACTTAAAATTTCGTTGAGAATCCTAATAGAGCCGACTAACGTTGTCGAAGCGTGGACGGATTCTGAAAAGGAAAATTTGGCGCATCTATCGATAAAATATATCTTCTTGGTTAGCATAGTGGAGTGAGTACTAGTCACTCAACAGAAGTGTATTGTCTGACATCAGTGATGTCACGCCCCCAGGGGGATCACAGTTGTTTCGTGAGTACGTGGTTGGCGAGCACGGGGCTCCGAGATAATGGAGTCTTCCTCCCTTCTTTACTTCCCGGACTGCATTTCTCCTTCCCCTCCCCTTCTTTCCTATCCTCACTCTATCCCCTCCCCACTGGAGGACTGATAACTCAGTATCTTAGTCCCCCTATCCCAAACAATCAACCCAACCCAGTGATGTCTCGTTTTCATCACTTAAGGAAGTTTTGGTGCCAAAGCGTATAAAACATAGGAAGTATAAATATGTATGCTACGGTGGCCATTCGAATTATGAAGCGTCATACTTAAGAGCGTTAGTGAACATGTATTTAAGTATCGGAACAGGATTAAAAATATTCAGTAGCAAATGCCCCCTCGTTATCTATGGGCAGATCCCAACGGTTAAAATCGGTGAAGGTACTTCAGTTCTGAATAACTGGTGTTTTCTGACATTCTTTTTGTCTTTGTTATAAGACCTTTTTTTCTCAATGAAACGACATCTCAAGTTTTGATTGAGATGCATCAATAGTTAACATTGTCCTACAAAAGTATGGGAAGCCATAATAAGGATTTCCATTAAATGCAGTTTTTTACCGATAGCAGGACTTTTGATTCAGAGCCCCCTCCAAACAACACGTGAAGACGTCCTCCAGATAATAATGGAGCAGTTTGTATCGACTTCTTATACTGTGATCGCGGCTAATGCGTTTCGACGTTACCGTGCGACATTCGAGATAGGTTGAATCCGACAACTCTGGTTGGTGACGTGTTCATGTTTTGACCAAGATAATAATATTCAAATATTTGTAAATATTGGACTTACCTATTGTGTTTGCCAGTGCCTAGGCTTACAAACCACTTATAACATAAGGATAACACTCACACCCATGCCGCAGCGAGGCCTCGAACTTGCCACGGGGAGATACCGTGTGCTCTGCAGCAAGTTGCCTTATAGCGTTCGGCCTTTCAAACACGGCGGTAATAATGTCTCTGATAACAATGATTTAAGGATCACTCTCTTTGGCAAATCAATAAACAGGTACCAAGATACCAAGTTCTGTCAATACTCCTTACTTGTGAAGTTTCCCCTTTCTGTGTTTCTCCTCTAGTACTGGAAGAGTGACCCGACAGTTGCAATTTAAAGTGCAACGGTTAAAGAAGTGGGCTCCAAACACAGATTTCTAGTTTTCTGCACATGAGTGTGTTCGCATTTATTTTAACATATATGTGACTTCATTCGGTGATGTTTTCGGGCTAGGTATTTTAATCATAACATCTGTTTAACAATACCTTCCATATGTGAAACCCAGGAGCAAGAGGCATTAGCCATTTTACATGTATTCCAAGCAGCGGTTGGATTCCCGAGCGCAATAAGGCACCTTGCTTGCTAGCGAACCGCTGCTCGCCGTTGGAGGTTCGAGTCCTGCCTCGGGCATCTACAGCTACATGGGATACTCTGCAAATCACATTTAAGTGCTTGGCAGAAGGTTCATTGAACCACCTTTATACAATTTATATCCCATTCCATTCTCGAATAGCGCGCAAGAAGAAAGAATACCCGAATCTCTCCGTTCGAGCTCTGATTGCTTGTATTTTATTCTGATGATCGTTTCTACCTATGTCAGTGGGAGTCAACAATATATTTTCGCATTCGGAGGAGAATGTTGGCGTTTGGAGTTTCGTAAGTAGCCCACGCCACAGCGATAAACGCCGTTGTTGTAACGATTCCTATTCCACATCCTGTATCATTTCTTCCCTGCATAGTAACAATACAAAACGAGTTGCCCTTCTTTGGACTCTTTCGATGACCTTCGTCAAACTCGCACTTGGCAGCCACACTCCAAATAAGGACGGAGAAGCGTAATGTATACTGTTCCTTTAGTAGTTCTGTTAGATCGTTTAAGGGTTCTGGCAATAAAACGCAGTCTCTGGTTCGCCTTTCCCACGACATTATCCACATGTTCTTTCCAGTTTTAGTCAGAAAGTAATAGTAATTCATAGGTATTTAGTGGATTTTACGGCCTTCACTTTTGATTGATTTATCTTGTAAACAAAGTTTAACGGATTCCTTTTCGTACTCGTGTGGACTCTTGTTATTTAGAATCAACTGCCAATTTTTGCACCATAGTGATATCTGATTTAGGTCGTTCTGCATTTGGTTTTGATCTTCAGATGATTTCACTAGACGGTAAATGTCTGCAAACAACCTAAGAGGGCATGGGTGTGTGTGATGACCTTAGCGTAGGTTAGCTTAAGTAGTTTGTAAGTCTAGGGACTAATGACAAATTTAGTTACGTCCCTTGGATTTACAAACAGTTTAGTACTTGATAGTACCCAAGCCACGGATCTTGGAGAGGTGAACAGGGCATGTCGACTGCAGTTTTAGATAATTTGATTGCGGTCACTTCTACACTCTGGATCTAAAGTATATGGCTCGAACGAGTTTTTCGTAGGCAACCACGAATGTTCTAATGTTTGTAAATCTATCGGACTTAACTTCAAGGTTATTAGTCCGTAGCTTACAAACTACTTAGACTAAGGTGAACTTATCTAAGACAACACAAACACTCATGCCCTAGGGGGCACTCGAACCGTCGACGGCGGACGGCCGCGCGCACCGCAGCAGGGCGCTCCAGTACTCACGGCTAGGGCAACCACGATTGAGACCATCCACCATGAGAGGATTTGCATGGCCACAGGCTTACCGGACCAGTTCCATACGTTGATGCTGTGCTGAGGCTGTCGGACCCCCACTCACCATGCGGCAGCTTTGGGACTGATGACCAAAATAGTTAAGTTCCTTAGATTTACAAACAATTTAATATTTGAAAGTACCCAAGCCACGGGTCTTGGAGTGAACAACAGGGCAATTCCACTTCGGTTTTATAGAACTTTATTGCTGTCGAAACTACTCTCTGGGTTCGTAGTGCATGGCTCTATCGAGGATTAGCCTGGCCACAGTTCCATACGAAGACACTGTGCCCCACTCACTATGAGGAGGCTAGTCCTCATGGTACTTCAGTTTATTTCTCGCTCTCCTCAATTTCCCAGCTTACTATACTGACAGTAGTGCAGCTGTGGAATGCCTGTTCTCGTATCGTCCTTCAGCAAAAAATGCCGTTTTGAATGCGTATGCAGAATGTGCTGGACTCACTTGGTGTGGAGGAAGTATAACCCCAGATACAGTGTTTTAATCGAGTGCCACTCCGCTTTCTACAATGGTAATAATATTTTTAAATTTAATGCAGTTAAGTGGAATCTGCATTCCTATATATCCTTTTGATATACCATTTAACGAAATGGGTAGCACAGCTGCTTTGTTGTTGTCTTTGATCGGATCATAAAGATCCGATTACCTCAGGTTCTTCGACACAAAACCACTTTCGAGTGCTGCAGTATATGCATTGTGTTGCAAGTGTTAAATTCCACTTTTGTCCGACACACTAAGAGTCCTTCAGTCTCGCCAAACATCAGTGGAAAGATTACTGGCTGGTAGTGACACACAATAAGCCACGAGTCGTGAAGTCCAGCCACGCGGCCGTGGTAAACTCCTAGTCATGCAGGCGTAATGAGGACCTCCATACACATCTTGGTGTAGGCCACAGTCAGAAGACCCACGGCTCCTTCCTCCGGCGAGAAGACATTCTCTTGTGTGGTGCTCATAATGTTCAGAACACAGTGAGTTACATTTAGTAAATTCCGCTTTATGTTCAGATTAATGGGCGGCGGCTGATTTACATGAGGTTTGCAGAATGAGAGGACTCCTCTTAGTTGTATCATTCATCTTCCTTCCCCGGATTATTACATACGAAGATTTTAGAGTGCATAAAATTCTAACTAATCAACGTACTTACAGTTTTCTGTCATTATAAACTCATCACTATGTAGGTGGTGTCATATGAAGGCCTTTGATAGCAGTTTTCATAAGGCGCTTCTCACGACTATTGTGCATTATTGCATCACGCAAGTGGCTGATGGTATGGCTAATTCACTACTACATTGAATGCAAAAGATTTTTTTTCTTTTGATTCTTTCAAGTTACTATCTACGTTCACCTAATAATGTTTTCAAAAGAAGCATACAAATTCTATTCCAGAATTAATTACATGTTATTTATGTCTTCATGTGCTACCATTAATTTGTCGGTGTCGGAGGTGTATCATGCACACGTTTCATAGCAGTGTTCATTATGCACTTCTGACGACTGTTGTGCATTATTTCATCACACAACAGACAGTATAGCTATGTCACCAATACATTAAATAAAGAATTTAAGTTTTTTATTGTTTGTATTACATTGTGGATTTCCTATAAGATAGCATTTGAGTTTTCTATGTTTTGCTTTTACACGAAGTGGAAACTTCACCGGCCGCAGTGGCCGAGCGGTCTGCGGCGCGCCAGTCGCGTTCTGCACGGCCACTACGGTCGGGGTTGGAATACCCCCTCGGGCATGGATATTTGTGCCGTCCTTAGTATTAGCTAGTTCATAAGTAGTTTCTAAGTTTAGAGACTGATGGCCCCGTAGTTAAGTCTCATAAGCTCTACAAACATTTGAACAGAAACTTCGATTACGGAAAAAGTTACATCTTCTTGAAAGTGCAAACATTTTTCTCTATTTTTGCTTATTTCATTTTTCGTCTATAGGATTACATGCAGCTCATTGAATGGGTTAAATTTACCTGAATTAGCGCGATGAACTTGAAACAATTTACGCAATGGCAGTCTGCGGAAAGGCAGTAAACACAAACACGGAATAGGAGAAGTATGTTTGAGCGCTTATGTCCCCTATCTACCACTCATTGCACCGTATCAACCTCTCATAACTCATCAAAAATCAGATTGACGATGTAAGGAGTTCACCGAGACTGTGGAACCATCACTCAAAATTCGTCTACGTATGCTTCTTTTATTTCATTTTTGTTGACAATAAGAGAGGCAATTATCTGTAGCACATTCTCAAACATACAGATTAAAAAAATAGGTACTGATGAAAGTCTTATTCTAGTTTTCAGCACTACTACACTATACCATTGCGAAAAGAGCGGAGGTTAATGGTTTATGAATAAGAATGGTTCCTTATGGTAGCATATCAAAATAAACATAAAAGTTGGTTGAGAATCCTCATGGAGCTGACTATTGTTATCAGAAACTATTAAGTATCCTGGAAACGAATAATTTGGCGCATCTGTCGAGAAAATATGTCTTCTTGGTTAGCATGGTAGAGTGAGTAATAGCCACACAACAAAAGTATGTTATCTGATATCATTGGTGTCTCCTTTTCAACAGTTAAGAAAGCTTTTGGTGCCAAAGTGTATGAAACACAGGAAGTTAAAATATGTATGTATTGGTAAACCATGGATTTCAGTCTCTTGCCGTTCGAAATATGAAATGTCATATTTACTGCGATGATGAACATATATTTATGTATTAGAACACGATCAAAAATTTTCAGTATGAAGTGGTGCTTATAATGTTCAGATCACGGTGAATTAAATTTAATAGATTGCATTTTATTTTCAGACTAATGGGCGGCAACTCATTTACAGTGAGGTTTTACGACTGTTTAAAGTAATAATCAATCGAATACGGTAATACATGTAAGATATCGTGTACTATTTAGATGTTTTTTGTGATTTTCCGAACTCACTCCATGCCAATTCTGGGATGCTTCCTTTTCCAAAGGGCACAGCTCATTTCCTTTCCCATCGCTGACAGAAGCTATCCGAGCGCGCACTCCGTCTCTAATGATACGATGTCGATGGGGCGTTAAACACTTTTTTCTTTCCTTCCTTTCTTTTCTTTTAGGTATAGATAGTTTTAACCATATTCGTATCGAATTGTTTCGTTATGCTGTGATAACTTCCCCGTTGACGCCTTAACACCCGAGTGAGATTGAGAGAGATGAAGTGTCATTTTATTCTCATAGAATTTATTTCTTTACATTCACTTCGGCCGGCAGCGGTGGCCGTGCGGTCTACGGCGTGCCAGTCACGGTCTGCACGGCCGCTGCGGTCGCGGGTTCGAATCCCCCGCGGGCATGGATGTTTGTGCCGTCCTCAGTATAAGCTAGTTCATAAGTAGTTTGTAGGTTTAGGGAGTGATGACCCTGTAGTTAAGTCCCATAAGCTCTACAAACAATTGATCCTTCAGAGAATGTACGTTTGTAGTTTCTACAATTATATTATCATATTTCATTAATTCTTTGTATATATGATTCAAATATCCAAATGTTTGTAATCCTAAGGTACTAAACGCCTTTGGTCATCAGTCTCTAGACTTAAAAACTACTTGAACTAACTTATACTAAGGACAATACAGAAACGGGCAGACACACACACGCACAC